>JAUJYP020000804.1:2573333-5131666 GCA_030674075.2 Linum usitatissimum | reverse complement strand
GGAGGAGTAGCAACCACCAACTTGTCATCAACTTCATCAAAATAACTCGAAGTTTGTTCATTCACAGCCTTCTTAGACGATTTTTAATTGCCTTCACAAAATCCTACGATTTATTTAACATAATGTAAACTTTAACGAAGTGTTTATACTCATAATTTTGGGCGTTCGGATGGAAAACATAAGGATAATGATGGTTGTGAAATCTTTTTGTAGGAATATAAACGTTGCTTCTATGCAAACAAACAAAAGAATAATGAAAGGAAAATCAAACGGTTTCGTGCAACAATATATGGGGGAGATTCAAATTTAAATTTCACCAAGGAATAGGAATGAGCGGTTAAAATCATTAAAAAAATGAGAGAAACAACAGAGATCGTGTAATAATTACTGTCTGTAGTTGATATGACAACCGCGCAACTTCCTAACTTGTTACAAGTCCAACGACTATCTACAGAACTTTCGATGACTTTTTTTGACAAATTTTTGACGATTTTTCGGTGATTTTTTTGGCGAGATTTATAACAAGTTATAATTGCGGTAACATATTACACAAATAATAGGTGGTTATAAACATTAGCAACAGTTACATCACTTGATAATAGATTATAATTGGTGTAATAGATTACATGTGTGACATATTATAATAATTAATAACCTGTTATACCGCTTAGTAACATGTTATAATTATTGTAACAGATTACATAAATAAGAAGTTATAATCATTAGTAACCGATTATACAACTTGATAACGGATTATAATATGATCTATGTCCCAATCTCATCGAACGCCGGCTCCATCGCTCCGAGATACCTGTCGTCCCATCCGACGAGCTTCCTTGTATTGAACATCCTCCTCACTATACTCAACGTCCTCTCCCCTTCTGTTTCACACCATCCTCCTCCTCCTCCTGAATCCGCCAGAGCTTCGGAAGAACATCCGCCTTGCCTTTCCGTCATGCTTATCATCATTTCTAATCAAATCTGCTTTTTGGGGGGTTTCACGAGGTTTAGGGTTTGCAACATTGGGTTTCCAAATTGAATCAATTACGACTACCCTCTTCTTCTCTGGATTAAGGGTTTCGAGAGGTTTAGGGTTTACAACCTTATTAGGTTTGCAAATCAATTTGAGGATGACAATCTTCTTCATCTTCTTCTCTAGATTAGGGCTAGTTGTAGGAGGAGTTGGGGTTTTGATTTTAGGCTCCACCTTGATCTTTTTCTTGATCTCTGCTTCTTTCTTCGGGTGAAGAGGCGATGATGATGAAGAAGAAGAGGCGGAGAAGATGAAGAGTTTAAAGGGATTACGGCGTCCAAATTGAAAATTGCGGCAGCGACAGATGGGGAGGCGATGATGATGAAGAATAAGAGGTGAAGAAGAAAGGGATTAGCGTCTGAAGCGGCTATGAACAAAATTATAATTTAAATTGTTTTGACATTTTTGCCCCATCTTCTTTTATAGTCGTCAGATCAAATTCAATGTTTTCAACGGTCGTTCGGTATGGGCTAGATAATCCAACATCTCTCTTCGCTTCGGCCTCTGCAATTTTTTTAAGCCCCAACGATGATGTGTGTTTGGAAGTCGGTTAATTTGGTTATTAATCATTGATTAACGATCGGAAAAAGCGATTTGATGAATGAAATCGGTAATCGAATTAACCGACCGAGCGAAGCTCACGGTTAAGCTGGCCGACCAGTCGGTTAAATGACCGAATTTAACCGACCGAAGCATAGGTTAATCGAATACATCATAGGTTAACCGACCTTTTTGAGCAGAAAAATTGATGGCATACATGCACGAAGTTGTTTCTTTAGTGGGGTGCCTTTGATTTTTTTATTACCAGTTAACGTTAGTTAACTTGAATTAACCGACGATTTTAACCGATTTACTGTTTAACCGACTCCAACAGTGACTCTTAACTGTTCCCCGACCGCCCTCAACCTCGATTAAACCGTTCCTCTAACCGAGTTGGTCGATCAATCAATTTAACTGATTAACCGAAACCGATTTTCCAGCTTTGCGAGGATGTGAGGTCGGCATGGTATAAGGTAACAAAAGAGGGTATCCTTTCATTTATTTATATTGATATTCATTTCCAATTTTTCATGAACCAATTTTAAAAAACATTCTTCCAAGATTTACACATTTGGCAGCCAGTCAAGCAATACGCCATATGTGAGATGTTTCGTTGATTTACCTCACATCGTTAGACTATGTATACAGTATTATAATTCGATAGATAAATTTGAAGGTATGACATATTTCGTAAAATTTTGGATAGCTCAAAGCATACAGAAGAACATTAAAAAATTGTATATATATATGTTGAATAATGCAAAAGATCGTGACATTATGAGGTATTAATTCTTAATTAATCTCAGGAAAATTAAAAGAAACTCTATCGCATAAGTCAAAATACCATACCACCCTCAACAAAAAAGAAATTTTAATCAAACTGGCATATATTTTTATTGGATTCAGATAGTTTCATTAATCTGGTTTCTCATACCATTACCGATTACAAGATAAATAAAATCCATCAACTAATTAAAGCTTTAATGTTAAGTCCAATTCCTCCATTTTGTCTTCTTCTCCCAAATCTGAGTCCAGGCTCGTCGGCGGCCAAGCCATCTCCAACTGCTGCAGAAACGGCCTTGTATAAGGCAATACCCTTTGTTGTATTCCTCGTGATAACGACGTAGTTACCATTGATGCAATAGAAGGCCTTTCCGTTTGCAAAGACATTGGGGATGGAGTCGGAGGATTGTTATTATGATGGGAGTCCAAGTGGGTCGATAGAGTTTGGGCATCAAAGAATATCATGTTACAAAATAAGCAAACCAATAGCGAAGACTGGTGAAAAGGGAGGCAAGACCTTTTGCCACTATTGTTCGCCATTAGTATGCTTATATCGGTAACACTTCGATATTCACCGACAATGAGTGATTTGATTTCGAGTGTGGTGATAATTGGCGATAATTAGCGATATTTATAGCCCCTTCAATTACCATAATTTTTTGATAACATACATTAGGTTAAAATAGTAAATGACAAATAAGACACAAAAATTAAAATTGATTATTAATTACATAAGTAATCTTCCATGTAGTAGATAGATTACTATTAATTTTAAATTTTGACATTAATGATTTTGTGTGGAAAAAGAAAATGTATGTCATAATTTTTGGAAATATTTTTTTTGTAGATAGAAAGAAATTTAGTGAATATTTACTCATTTGGAAATATTAAGAAATGGAAATCTAGTTATTTCAATTTTGGTATTGCAATAAAAGTTATCTAAACAATTCATTCATTTTCATATTATGGAGACATAATAAAATATTTTTCTTTTTTAAGAAAGAATTATCAATATTTAATAAAAATTACTATTACTCTTTTTGGTAGAAATTACTATAAAAGCTAATTATTATATGTTATCTGTATTTTATTTTACGCTGTCCGTCAATGAACTAAAATACCCTTAGTATTAAAAAAATTACTAAGACATACCGTATTTACTTTTCGCAGTCCATTTTTACTAATTCAATCCTTTTTACTTTGCACAGTTATGTTTTTATAGCAAAAGTAGCGAGCTTATATTGATAGAGTAAATCAAAGTCGTAGAATGCTAAACAAGTAAACCGAAAGTCGCTTCCCACACATGGGCTGAAGGGAGAAGTAGCTAACTCGTCATACTTCGCATCCTCAATCTCCTCAAAAACCTCGCAACATCTCATCCAAATTGACTCTATACAAAAGCTAACATTAGACTCGACACGAAACTAAATGACACTAAACAAGAACGGAAAAAGCAAACAAAACCGAAATAAGGCACCAACAAAAGAAACGAGAACGATTTTAGAGTACTAGAAATTGAGAAATACATAAAATGTTGGATAGACGTCCGACCGGAGGGGGCGAGCGTTGTTGGAGCCGATTCGGAGCTCCACAACCCCCAAGAGATGATTATGCAGCTACGCGCAGGTCGCCCTGGCTGACCTGTCTATACCATGATTGTTGGAGCATGACTCCCTTCTTTGGTGATTTCAACGACTTCCAACCGTAGACTTAATTGCGTTCCATTGGTTCGGTGTCCGACAGAGCCGCCGTTGTGGAAGAAGAAACTGAAAAACACTATTCAAGAGGAGAACAAAATCCTACTCGAGGGGAGAAAACAAACCCTAGCAGCAGGTAGAAATCTATCGAAATCGAGGAAAGACGGGGGCAAAGAGGTAGGCGTTGTGCGAAGTGAAGTGTGGTAGCTAGGGTTTCAGCGGCTAGAGTTTTCTTACTTTCATCAAGGATATATGTTTTCTCTTTACTTAGTTTTGCAGTCCATTTTTACTAACACTGTCCATTTTTATTTTTGAAAATATTCTAAAAATATACATTTTTCTAAAATATTTACAAGATATATTTATTTATTATTTTAAAAAAACATATTTATTATTTTAGAATATATGGGAGATATTTTTTATTTTACTAAATGGGCATACATGTTTTTCATTGCATCAATATTACCTTACATGTATACATTTATGTTGGTATCTAGGAGTTGCAACTCACATACGAGTCACATCGAGAGATGCACCTAATCACATTCTAATTAATCTGCATCGTATCCTTATATTCCACCCTACCACTTCAACCGCATGAGGCATTTATCTCATCGAACTAATTAGACAAGACACCAGATTAAACCCACCACCATTATTTTCCTAGACCAAACTAAACAAAACAAACCAAAGTTCATATTCATAAAACAAACAGGACTAAAGAAGTGCAAATGAAATTTAACCATCAGTCGGCATAGATAGGGTTGACTGTCGGGAAAGTGTTGCCAGAGACGTCACCTCTACAACCCCCACATGCAACTATGCCGATGGGTGGATCACGCTTGTGTGACCCACCTGAATTGTTGTTGCAATACCGGAGTCCTCCTTCCTCGGCGACTTCGAGTACTTCCAGCCATTACCATCCATCTCTTCATTGTTGGCGCTAGATTCTTCCTCCAATTGCGCTTGCGGTCATCCTATACATCCATCATATCATCCTCATCCGCGAATTTGGTATGGGAGTCGGCACCAATTGATTTAGCCGCGACAGCCATGCCCGAATGAGTCCTTGGTGTAGTCTTGGTGATGCTTGGGCAGTGATCTTGGGGGATAGGTATCGGTTCTCTGTTAGGCTTCCTAGTGAGTTACTTTTCCATCAGTATATCTCCGGTATTACACGGAGTGACTCAAATTAAATCATCCCACTTTTTGACTATCAACACCTCCGGTATATGAAATAATAGCTCGCATAATTTGTCAATATGACGCATAATGCCACATATATAACATAACTTTTCGAATCGTTCATATTTGAATTTTCACCTGACACTCTCGTCTCAATAGAGTCCTAACAACTTGCCCCATCTGAGTGGTTTGTTCACATCCAAGACCACCTAAATCTGCATGTATTGATCCGCCCAAGACTTTGACCTTATTTTTTGGGGCGCGGGCCGTAAAGGAGCCTATATAATCACCCAAAATACGCCCTACGTCTTTAAAAAAGTGATCAAACAGGAGCTCGTGCACGTGCACCCAGAACACCGCTTTATGTAACAACGTTGTTTATGGATCCTCTCCTACTTGAAGCTCATGGAGGAGCAGCAGACTCCTGTCATAGTTCCATGGGCCAACATTAAGGATTCTCTGGAGATCGACCACATGATGGAATTGAAATAGATATCGACCTTCCTTCAGCTCCTCGATCTCCATCTTGCGTCCACGTTTCCACGCCATCTCTAACGTCCTCTACAACGCATTAAAATTGACGTTTTTGTCGCCACTGAAACGGCCGACCACCGTGTTAGGGTAGCGATGAGCTGGAGGTGCAGGTACTGACCCTCGTATCGAGATCTCTTCCCGAATCTCGATCATGAATAGCTTCTAGGAGGACGGCGGGAAGGATGTCATCATATCAGCCATGGCTGTTGGTGCAGTAGGTCCGCCGGTCGGCGGGGGAGGGAGCTGCGAGCTGCCTTCCAAGTTCCGGAGGAGTTGGTTTGGGGTTATTGTCAAAGGGGGAGATTGGTGAGCGAGGGAGGGACGCTGGCGATTGATTTTAGGTGGCATGGTGCGGTGGCGGATTGATCGGTTTTTTACGGGGTTTGTGATGGTGGTTGATCAGTTCGGCGGGAGTTTGCAGCGGTGGTAATTAACCCTAGGCTAGGGTAGAGAGAGAGGGGTGGGGAAAATAACCCTAACTCGTAGGGAGAATTAGGGGAGATAAATTTAGTAATTTACTTCGTTTTTATTATTATGTTTTATTTATAATTTTGGTGTTTTGTTTGACAAAATATGATTTTATTCAAAGAGGTGTATAAGTGGTGCAATTTGGGGGTGCTTTTTAGAAAGGTCGTAACGGAAAAGTAGGTAACTGAATACTTTGCTTTACAGCCTTAATCTCCTCAACCAACAACAGCTCTAGACGCAACAAACGAAATAGAATGACTCAACTATAACACTATCACGATTGGCTCTGGATACGACGAAAGCTAGCATATGTCTGAAACGATAAACCAACAAACCAAAACAAAAGTGATCGAAACTGAAACATAACCTAGCGAACATGAATGCGAAACATCCTTATTGGAATCGTCAAGGGAGGCTAGGGTCTTGGCTGTCCAACTACCTCATGCGGTGGCTTAGTCCTCATCCTCATACAGTTTTCGTGTGCACTAGGGAAACCGTGATCTTGCTTCTTCGGGGATTTTATCAGGCGATGGTCTCCAGTGTTCTCTAGCTCCATGGGGTCGGTTGTAGATGAGTCTGATTGGCGCCGCTTCTTGTTCCCGGTTTCGTCTTGAGTTTCTCCTTGAAACCCTGGGCCACTGATCTTCAATCCAGCCGATTGGGTACCTTGGTACACTCCGATAACTTACAGACTATCATTGATACATTTATTATAAATATATGTGTGTGGTAGAATGAAGTTACAATTCTAGTAGAATGAGATCTGCTGCTTCTTGAAAGTAAGAAGTTTGCTCACAATTCACCCATGGTGCTAAAATGCTAATTGTTTTGTTGGCCAAATAATGATACAAATGAAATTTGAATCAAGGGGATTCGGTGGAACCTTCAACTTCTAATATAAATTCGTCAATGAGTACATTGAATCATCTTGTATTTGTCGTTGTATGGATCACAAGTTCACACTCAACCATTTATCAAAGTTAAGACAAATGTATAGTGATTTCTAAGGCAGGAGTATGTAGACTCGATAGTTAAAGAAACCAACAAGAATAAAAGAAAATTATAAGAGCAATAAAAGGAAGAAAAAAATAAAATATATCATGTGACATTATAACAAAAGATAGCTCTGATTAATGATTTTTCTAAACTAAAAAGAGCCATCTGCAAGTTGATCGTTAGATTCAAAGGTATGGCCCCAATAAGACTTATAAGAGTGTTATAAGCGGACCATACTGCATAAGGAGATAAGTGAATAAAGAGTTCAACAAGCACACATCATGTCTTATGGATATCCTTGTGGATGAAACAAAAAAACATGTGTAGACAAACTCATCATGTAAATTATAGGTACTATCCCAACTACCCCAATGCCGACTTCGGTTCCATCTACAGTGGTGCCGTCTGCGAGCGACATCTCACCAAATGAGGTTGCGGAAACGGTCTTGGCGATGCCAAAGACAATCAAATCTCGTTGTTGGCCATACATTTGAGGCTAGCGTTCAACTTGCAATGACCGTTAATCAGCACTGAAAAACCTGATCACGTCTCATTAATATTATTATATCCTTGACTTCTTTTCAATTTGTTGTTGTTATTTTATTATTTCGTAATGACCACTCGATTTCAAAGAATGATTGTGATTAATTTACTGTTATTTATTAATTGATTAAATGTTGCATTCTTTAATGGCTTATGTCAATAACACTTAATTTGTGCCTGGCTAATTAACTAATTGAGATATGTTGGATTCATTCATTATCATCTATATTTCCCAATGATTTTAATGTCTTGCTAAAGTTCATGAAGTATACTATTTTTGAAGCCTAACATGGAATTCCTATCGTACAAGACGAAACGTAATTTAGAATACTACTTCATGCTACATCAACAAAAGCACCAGTGGTCTAGTGGTAGAATAGTACCCTGCCACGGTACAGACCCGGGTTCGATTCCCGGCTGGTGCATTCTTTTGTTTTTTTTGCTTCTCTTTCACAAATTCCTGTCTCTGTCCTACCTACCAACCATCAAACATCATCACTGCTTAGTTCTTGAATTTGGCCTGTTTTTTGTCTCTGTTCGTCAATCGCCCAACCTTATCTTCATTGCCTTTCACGCATGTACTTCTTTTGAAAGCACCCACCGGATCAAATCATTCCCCGGCTTGATTCCTCATCATCCATCGCATTGTCAGCCATTAAAGCTCAACTCAGGTAAGCTGGTGACGTAACCTTTTGTGGTGGGTTCGTCCACTCCAAACACTTACACTGTCTTGCAGCTTCTGACAGAATTTCTGTAACACAAGATCCCACAAACATGGACTCCCAGCAGCTGCCTGTTCCAAGAGTCAAACTTGGAAGTCAGGGACTAGAGGTGATACCCCAAAACACATTCAGACTTTCCACAAGTCCCCAAAATATTGAGCTTTCTGCTTTCTAGCATTCTTATTGGAGAATGTTTGATTATTGATCTGGAATGTAAACTTATATAAGCTCTTCCATTTGCTCAATCTCTATCTGGGTAACTCGTACAGGTCTCAAAGTTGGGGTTTGGGTGTATGGGCTTGACCGGAATCTACAATAATCCGTTGACTGATGAGGATGGAATCTCAATCTTGAAGAATGCCTTCAACAAGGGAGTAACATTCTTCGATACTGCAGATGTATACGGATCCAATTTAAATGAGATCCTGGTTGGAAAGGTAAACCATTGCATGCCCAATTTTTTACCATTGCAGAGAAAACACAAAACTCTAATCTCTCATCACTTGAAGAAGTTGATTGATTTTTTCAGGCCTTAAAGGAGTTACCTAGAGAAAAAGTTCAAGTAGCCACAAAGTTTGGGTGTGTGATGGGAGCTTCTGGTATGGCAGCAAAAGGTAAACCTGAGTACGTTCGTTGGTCCTGTGAGGGGAGCTTGAAGCGTCTTGGCGTCGACTACATCGATCTGTATTATCAGCATCGGGTTGATACCTCCACCCCCATAGAGGAAACTGTAAGCGAAAAGCCTCATTTTAGCTTAGCATCCGTTTTCAGATACTCTTAATTGCATTGATATCTTGTAGATGAGTGAGCTGAAGAAGCTGGTAGAAGAGGGGAAAATCAAGTACATTGGGCTGTCCGAGGCTAGTCCGGATACCATAAGGAGAGCACATGCAGTTCATCCCATCACTGCTTTACAAATGGAGTGGTCTCTTTGGACTCGTGATATCGAGGATGAGATCATCCCTCTCTGCAGGTTTCGGACATTTTTAATAAAAGATGTATGATCTCTAGCTTGACGTTCTTAAATCATCTAAAGGAACATTTTGCTTGCAGGGAACTTGGCATTGGGATTGTTCCTTACAGTCCTCTTGGCCGCGGGTTTTTCGCTGGCAAAGCAGTGGTGGAAGCTTTGCCTGCTGGTAGCGCATTGGTATGTTTGCTAAAATATGATGTTATGTATTGCCTTGTTCCGATCCGATGTTATAACATTGCTTCTGATTCCAGGCTACACATCCTCGGTTTTCTGCGGAGAACTTGGACAAGAACAAAGTTATTTACGTACGAATCGAAAGCCTTGCTAAGAAGCATGGTTGCTCTCCTTCCCAATTAGCACTGGCGTGGGTTCTTCATCAGGGGGTTGATGTTGTACCTATTCCTGGTAATGATATTGTATGCGGTTTCTTAACATCAATCGACAAACGTGGTGTTCTGACTCTTTCGTGTTGTCTCTGGTTTAGGTACTAGTAAAATTAAAAACCTGGAGGAAAACGTTGGGTCCTTAAAGGTGAGACTTTCAGAAGAGGAACTTAAAGAGCTTACTGATGCTGTACAACTCGAAGATGTTGCTGGCGTTAGAACTTACGAAAGCATGATGAATCTATCATGGCCGTTTGCTACTACACCTCCCAAGAATAACTAGGTTTGAACTGAACGATGTGCTGCAGTTGCACACAAGGATAATACATTCTACCATTTGTCTTCCTGGTGAAGTAGAGAAGACATCACTCTGTGTACTCACCATCTATTTCCTATATTTGTTTTAACAATTATAAAATTTGATATAATATCATAAAATATCAATATATTTTATTCCTACGTCCTGACTCTCTCTGATTTATATGTTATTATTATTACGTTGTCGCTTTTACTCCTACGTCCGATCTTTTTATTCATGCGTTCAAACGAGCCATGATCAGAGAACTTCAAGAGTGCACAAAGCTTGGTATCATCATCACTGAATAGGCACTATTACCAAGTCAACTTGATTCCACAATTGTTTTCATTAGGCTGAGTGGTAATAGGGTCGCTCATACAGTAACTAGATCATCCATTTATTCAGCTATCTATCTCTGTATTTGGAGATTGGTTATTGACTAATCTGGATGGTGGATGCTTGATTGATTGAGGAGCATTAGAACAACAGTTGTATAGTTACAGCAACTTCTTCCTGTCATTGTTTGAAGTTTGAACAACAACCCTGTCAAGGTAATAGTATGATATAGAATTAAAATAGGTGGTATAGATAGTGAATGTTTTGGACATAATAGTGGAAGGAACTTAGAGGGCGGTTTTGAGATCGACTCGAATGTCCATTTCCTTGATGCTTGTTTCTTGTGCTGATACGATCTGCTACTGACATTATTGTCTTCTCTTGTTTGTCACTTCTTTTATATTAATGAAACGAAAGAGATAGCATATATATTTGTGAAAATCATTGGTGGTTGTTTGTTTAGGGTCAAATTAATAATGGCAAACAAGTCTTTCAGGTGATCTTTCTTCTTCTAACCACAACCATAGAAAATAGGATGAATAACTTTCTCCAGAATGGAACTGATATGAACAGAAATATTAACATTTTGTTAACCCTTTCTGACAAGATTTCAAAGTCTTCGGCATATAGCACGTACAAAGTCTTGAGCAATTAGCCATTATTAGTGTTCTACCTACAGTAGTCTCCGTTTCTTTTCCTGGCTGTCTTTTCAAGTTATTCTTTTTTTTCTGCTTAAACCGCTTTCTATCTCTACGGGTCTGTGGACTGTGGTTAAGCTTTGAAAATTCAACTTCTTTAAGTCGTCAGTCTTTACATTTTTGGAAATAGTATCAGGATTCACACCCTTAATTTACTATTACATTCAAGACCAATAGCTGTATCAGGGTGGGAGAACCTAGGCCATAACTGAGGGTCCCTCGGCTCTAAAGTGATGAAATCCTATATAAAACTTTTAAATTTTGGCCCAATGTGTTTTCGAATTTCGCCGAGTCTAGCTCTCAAACTTTATGTGAACTTGAAATCCTGACCAGGGTCTCCAACCATCCTGGTTCATCACTATGTTCAAACCAGTCACTGTGGCTTTGAGGAAACTGCAACTCATCACCATATAATTGACAGACAAGCTGCTATCAAACTGGGGGAAGAACTTACACGATGAGATTTTATTTCCTCTGCCCCTCCTGCTTTTGGAACCTTCCTTCTCCTCTTCTTTAAGGAAGCAGCTTGCATCTAATATTTGCTTAGAGGTTCTTTTACTCAAACTACTTGCTTTATAAACTATAATGTTCATTTCTTTACTTTGTTCTTGTTTTCTGACAAAGGCGGGATTTCCTAAGATGAATTCAGTGCATAGTAAATGCAAGCTGGCTGTGTTACATAACACAACTATACCTTTCATATTTATTAACGTTCTGTATGTTGGATTACTGAACAGACTGTGATGAGTCCAATGGTTAATAATAATCCAACCGAAGAGGAGGAGATTGAGACCAAAGAGATTGATGCCGGAAGCCATGGTGGGTCAGGAAATAATGCACCATATGTTCACAAAGTTGGAGTTGTTCCCAGACAGAAGCTGCTGGAAGAATTCAAAGCCAGGGTCAAAGAAACATTCTTTGCTGATGATCCTTTACGTTCCTTCAAGGACCAATCAAGGTCCAGAAAGTTCGTCCTCGGGATTCGAGCCGTGTTCCCAATTCTTGATTGGGGAAGAAGCTACAACCTCACTAAGTTGAGAGGGGATGTCATAGCTGGCCTTACCATTGCCAGCCTTTGCATTCCTCAGGACATTGGGTATGCAAAGCTTGCAAATTTGGACCCACAGTATGGATTATGTAAGTTGTTTAAATCTAAAGCTCACAACTTTTCATCATATCTGTCTTTGTTCATTAATGACCGGTTGGTGTTCATATTCAGATTCCAGCTTTGTGCCGCCGCTGATATATGCCATAATGGGTAGCTCAAGAGATATAGCTATAGGACCAGTAGCTGTGGTGTCTCTTCTGTTGGGGACTCTGCTTGAGAACGAAATTGATTCTGCTAAAAATCCAACAGACTACCGGAGACTTGCTTTTACAGCTACGTTCTTCGCTGGAGTCACACAAGTATGCCTTGGATTCCTCAGGCTGGGGTTTTTGATCGACTTCTTGTCACATGCTGCTATTGTTGGTTTCATGGGCGGTGCTGCCATCACAATTGCCCTCCAACAGCTTAAGGGGTTTCTTGGTATCAAACACTTCACCAAGAAGTCAGACCTCATTTCAGTGATTAAATCAGTAGTTCATGCGGCCCATCACGGTGTGAGTAGTTTCTTTTCACTTTGGTGAGGTTTGACATCTGGGAATATGTTTACTAGAAAAGTTGAATTTAGATCAGTGGAATGGAGTTGAATTCAGGTTGAAAGGATTTGCTGAAAGGAAGTTGAATCAAGAGCTATAAAGGATCCTAACAAAATTTAGGCAGTGTTTGGTAACAAAAATCATGATTCCTATGAAAATTAAGTTAAAAATAGTGCAAAAAGATTGAGTTGAAGTTAAGAGGTATTGTGGAAGGTAACTTGTATAAGGATTTTAAGTGGAATTGTGTTTCTCAATTTACTAAAAAAAATTTAAACTTTTCTATAATTTTTTTATCTCTTAATATAACATTCATATAAAAGGCTAATTACCATTTGAGTAGTTTGGGGAATATAATTCCTCTCGGAATCTCTTATACTCTATTCATCTTTCCTTACAACCTCTCTAATCTCAACCCAACTTTCTCCAATTAACTTCAATTCAACTTTCTTAAGAAACATGATTCGGGATGCCAATCATTATATTCAGTTAAGTTATGTCTCTAGCAAACTATATATATAGCTTATGTTGGTCGCTTGATTTTTCTCTGCAGTGGAATTGGCAGACAATGCTTATAGGAGCCAGTTTCTTATGTTTCCTTCTTTTCGCCAAGTTCATTGTAAGCATACTCAAGCTCTTCTAACATTTTCCTGAACATTATGAGTCCCAAGTCCTTTTAACTGTTATAAGATGGTTTGTTAAAAAAACAGGGAAAGAAGAACAAGAAGCTATTCTGGGTACCTGCAATTGCTCCTTTGATATCTGTTATTCTCTCAACCTTCTTCGTATACATAACACGGGCAGATAAGGAAGGCGTCCAAACTGTAAGCATTATTTTCCCACAAGACCATGTTGATCTCAAATGAAAGGAAAACCAAAATCATTTCTGTTCTTTCTCTGCAGGTCATGGACATCAAGCAAGGAATAAACCCATCTTCAGTGCACAAAATCTTCTTCACTGGGAAATATCTTGTCAAAGGTTTTAAGATTGGCGTTGTGGCTGGAATGATCGCTTTGACAGTAAGAAAATCCAGCAAGCATCTATTCAATCAAAATAGTTCATTGTAACCATTGTTTGTGTCTGTGTTATGCTTATGATCAGGAAGCGGTAGCAATTGGAAGGACGTTTGCTTCGATGAAGGACTACCAAATAGATGGAAACAAAGAAATGGTGGCCATGGGAACTATGAATGTTATTGGCTCAATGACTTCTTGTTATGTAGCAACAGGTGATGAGTTTAATCTAATTAGTATATACATTTTGGCCACTCTCATGAACACAGAAACCGAATAAGAAATTGTAGAGTTAATGATCTGGCTAAGTACCGGATTATTCACATTTCTCCAACATGCACGTTTATATGAGTAGGTGTGAAAGTGATCACATTTACGTCCTTTGTCCGTTGTTGCAGGTTCGTTTTCCAGATCAGCGGTGAACTACATGGCGGGTTGTCAAACAGCAGTATCCAACATCGTCATGTCAGTAGTTGTGCTCCTGACATTATTATTCATCACACCTTTGTTCAAGTACACACCGAACGCGATCCTGGCAGCCATCATCATTTCAGCGGTTATCGGGCTGATCGACTACGAGGCAGCGCTTTTGATATGGAAGATTGACAAATTCGACTTTGTTGCTTGCATGGGAGCCTTCTTCGGTGTGGTATTCATATCTGTCGAAATCGGCCTCCTGATCGCGGTATACGTACCTTTGAGTTTTACCATGCCCACAATTATAACTTGTTATTTACTAACTAGCTAGCAAAATACTCCTTCAGGTAACAATTTCGTTTGCGAAAATTCTGCTACAAGTGACGAGACCAAGGACAGCAATACTGGGGAAGTTGCCAAGGACTACTGTGTACAGAAACATACAGCAGTATCCCGAAGCAACTAAAATTCCAGGAGTTCTGATGGTTAGAGTAGATTCCGCCATTTACTTCTCTAACTCCAACTATGTCAAGGAAAGGTAAACACAATAAAAATAAAATAAAGACCGATCCTTTTAGTCATGAGGCAAAGAGGGTTGAGACAGTTTTTATTGTGTTTGCAGGATATTAAGATGGTTGATGGATGAAGAAGAACGCGTACAACTAACAGGGGAAGCAACAGTTCAGTCTCTGATAGTAGAAATGTCTCGTAAGTTCATCATCGTATCCGAAAAACAAAAACAAAAACGTCGTTATATGTTTGTGATTGTTGTTGTTGGTTTCTGTTTTGGTTTACAGCTGTAACAGACATAGACACGAGCGGCATCCATGCGTTCGAGGAGTTGTACAGGAGTCTGAACAAGCGACATATTCAGGTAACAAAACCAAGCCTTTCTGTTCTTGTTCATATAAAAATGAATGAATAATGGTAAAACGGGTGATGGTGGTGACAGCTGATTCTGGCAAACCCAGGGCCAGTGGTGATGGAGAAGCTTCATGCTTCTGAACTGGTGAATTTGATAGGAGAGGATAACATCTTCCTCACTGTGGCGGATGCAGTCGCCTCTTGCTATCCGAAACTGGTCCAACAAGTTTAACCATCTCTGTCTAGCAGTTCAACTGACCAGTCAGAAGTAAATAAATCTACAGGGCTTTTGTGCAGTGTACAATAATGGAATCGAGTCAAAACATGAAAATGACTTCTTGTGTAAATCACTACTGTACAACTTCCCTGCTATTTTCGTTCTACTCTCCTCTGTTTTGCCTACATCCCTCTTTTGGTGAATGGAAACCGAAGTGCAAAGGGCGTACGACTCAACGCAACATGAATGGTATTGAGAAGAAGGAAAAAAGGGTGCCACAAATCTAGTCATTCCAAGAAGTTATCAACACTAATTTTCATTGGTGTCAGCAAGAAATAGAGATAACAAAGCCTTAACTTATTAGATGAACTCCATCGGAATTTTATCGTCACATCAGCAACTTTAGTTTCGCCATTTATACCTTTACAATCCCAACAATTGATTAGCAATTTCTAATCATCTTTTTACAAACAAACACAATAAAAATGAACCAATTGAAATCATTAGATATTATTTATCTTCAATTTATTTTCTATTCATAAATATATTCCTTGAAAATTGTAGCAATTTGTCTATGTGGCATTGCTAATTAACTTTCTAAATTAACAATTTTGCTAATTTAGAAAACACTCGTCCATTCCTAGTAATTTCTTATTGGGTGCCACATCATCCTTTACATTACTTAGCAATGATTAAAATACTAAGGATGAAAATACTCTTACCTAACAAGATTAAATTTTAAACAGATAATAACCATCGTTCAACATAACAATGGATAGAAATCCGCTGCTGAGTTTTATATCAGATATTATTACAATATCCTCTAACTGGAGAATTACTAATAATAAAGTTAATAATGAGTTATTATCCATGTCAGGGGTAATCGTGGACAATGTTTTCCATTGTTAGGTAACCTAACTTTACTCCCAAGACAACAAATTCGTATTCGCTATTTAAAAAAACTAACAAAGAACTATCCACTATTAAAATAGAAATAAATTCGTTATTAGATTACCGGTACTCGTCGTGCAACCTATTTTTTTGCTCAAGTACAACCTCAAATCTCATCCCAAACTTCGACTACACAATAAACCCCTTCCTTGTAATTGACCATATGTCCAATGACATTCGCACCCTTCCCTCCAAGTCCCTTCAATCCGGAACGATAGATGATCTAATTTAAACGTATCCAATCCAACGAGTAAGAAATTTCCGCAACGTTCTTCTCTTTTATCTGTCAGCAACCAGACCTTTTCGGAATTGGAGAGCTTCCACGGACGCCGGAGGAGAGACAAGTAACCACACAAGGGATTTATTTATTCAATTCGGGTTATTGGTTAAGTGACTTATTTTGTTCGACTCAAATTGACTCATTGAAACATTTGTATTATCAATTATGTTTATGGAATTATGTTTAAATTGACATGTTATCGACTCATCGGTGATGTGGGAAAACAACTTACATAAAGAGGATCTGATCGTAACACAATCTAAAATAACAGAATTGATATATAACATTGAAAATTACCAAATGGATACGTAACATGACCTAAAGTTACAGGGTAAATCACTCAATTTTACCCATATAGTTTTTGTAAGAAATTCCTTAATTTGGCGTAAAACCTCTCGATTGATTCCTGGAATTAATTTGGACGTAAAACCTCTTGGTTTAGTTGAATCAAATGCCCCTGATGCGTTTGATTGTCTTAATCTGTTCTCATAGAAATACCCTGCAAGCCAAATGGACAAAATCATGCATCTAATCCATTACATTATTGAACTTACGTGACACCAAAAGCTGCCAGAGCTATAAAAGACCTTCAATTGGTTACAATGTTTTCTCACCATACACACCCAGAACACAGATCAACAGGTAAACCAAACCAGGAAATCTAGATTTGCGTCGAAATGGTTTCTGTGTCGAAATTGGCTGCAGCGACCGCATTTCTGATTCTGGCTACTTTGAGCATTGTGGTCATGGTCGAGGGTGCAGACAAGAGCATCATCAACGGGCCATACTGCATCAAAAAATCCTTCGACAGTGATTACAACAAGAATGCAGCGCGTCTCATGGATATCCTTGTGGATGAAACCCGGGACAAGTATAGGATGAGGGATCATGAGGAATACAGGTACTATCACAGCTACCCCAATAAGGACTTGGGTTCCGTCCTTGGTGGTGGGTATTGCGATGGACACCTCTCGAAATGGGGATGTGGCAGTTGCCTTGGCTCTGCGAGGGGCAAAATTAAATCCCGTTGCGATCATACTTTTGAGGCCAGTGTTCAGCTCACAGATTGTTCCCTTTGGTTCAGAAAGATCGTTAACAACACAAAAGAGATTGAGTACTAGAGTCTTAACAATCCTACTTCGACAGTTGTTGCTTTATTGTGTGTTTGTTCTTCTAATTCTTGCTTTGGTTTTAATTTGTTCTATGTGATATTATTTCTTCTTCTCTGCAATTTAAATGATTATTAATCAACTATATATATTGTTTATTACAATCTATACAGCTACATTAATTAAGAGAAAAGAAACCTAAATGCTTCAAAATTTGTTAAGGCCTAAGAGATTTTGCAAGGATATGAAACCCTAGTTCATAAAAGCTATGGCTGCTCCATGGGCTAGCAATGAGGCCAGATTTAACAAGTCTCATATCCATGTTATCTTCATGGATGTGAAGCCAAGCCATGGAAGTCATTGGAGGTTCTTTTCTCTGGAGACTCTTTCATAATGCTCTGTCGCGGGCGGCCAGGGGAGTATTCTGGCTAATCCAGTTCAATCTCATAATCCGACCTGTCCGGTTTGTTTTGATCGAATTGAAGACCGGGAACACCTCTTTTTGCCCTGGAATTCCAGGCTGCATCTTCCCCAACAAGTTTCCTGCACTACTCAACATCGTTGAATGATTAAGCTTAAAATTAATGTTGATACTAGTACTGAATCAAGTAAGGTTTTAGGTGATGTTAGCTGCGTGGCTCGTGATCACTTGAACATCCGACAAGGAATGAATGAAGTTATCAATCTTTTTTTAACAGATCAGTTTCAGTTTTACAGAATGAGAAAGCTTATAAAGTTTGGGATAAGTCCAATGCAAAGACAAGAATAAGGCTCACAACAGAATGCAGGTTATCAAACGCTAAACTATTCAACACAAATATGATGATGACAGCCGTCTAAGCCAAATCTTGAAGCAGCTATGGAGAAAGGTTCATATTTTTCATATAAACTGGATTGAGTGTCGGCGTGATGCTGCGGAATATAAATTTGACTATTATTAGATATTATTCACCCGTAATTTGGTAATGGGTGCGGATAAACTTTTTTCTTAAAAATTTTCTATTGAAAACTCGAAGGAAACTGATGTAGCGGTTACAAGCGATTTTCAGCAATCTGTACAATTCTGTATCAAACAATCAGAACCGTACCCTGCAAATGAGAACCCCACTGGACCAACAGAATAAAAACCAGTGTTCAATGTATCACCGGCTGAAATCAGAAGCAGGATTCCAACAACTACACCAATGAACTGAAAATATAAGCAACCTAATTGCAACAATCTCATACAAAATCAAAGTAACTTAGGTATCAACTAAATAGACAAAGGTTTCCGTTTGGCCAATAAAATTCAATAGCCTATGCTAGAGGTCAGGCCAATACTTAGACCAAACATATATTAGATTGTCACATTATCACATGCATTAGAAGGCGATGCAAATAAAGCTGGCATCACCTACATCAAATGACCAACACTGTTTTGTCATAGTTATTAGTTTTACTTTGATAAACCTATACACGTTATATACTATTTATATCATATTTCAAAAGTACGCACAATCTAAACATAATCAATTTTATATTCTACAATATCTCGCGACTATCAAACTAGTTAAAGTTAATAAAAATACACACCAATTACCCTATTTATTAATTCAATTAAATAAAGTTAATACCAATTACACTATTTATTATTAATTAAATTAAATAAAGTTAATAAAAACACACACCAATTACACTATTCATTAGTGGGAAGACTCATGTTTCAATCCCATTCTAAGATCTTGCACTTGCATCCTTTCAAGTTTTAATTAGAATGTATCAATTTTTATTTCTGAACTTATTTTTTTATTTAAATTCTCATTAATTTGTTTTGTGTTTTTTTTTTAATTTTAAACCTTTGTGGCTACGTTTGCTAGTAGTTGAGTTTAGATTCAGATTGTTAATATATGTGTCCACCCGTTATAATGTTGGGTTCGAATAATATCCGAACCATATAACCTTTCGGGTAATAGATGTCATACCGTATTTATACCCATCAGTTTTGGTAATTTTCGGGTATACCCATAATGGGGAAAGCGTTGAAATTTAAAGCAGAAAATTAAGAAACTATATCATTTTATAAATTAATATAAAATTATACAACTCAAACATTTGAATTTTTCATACATCTGAAATATTACAAAAATAGTGTAATAGAAATTAACTTTGATACTTCAATATCCACACCCTACCTATATCCGTACATAACTGTTTACAAGTTTACTCATGCCCTAAAATTATCCGATCAATTCGAATTTTATCCGATTTGGCCGGATCATATTCGGTCGAATAGTCGTAATAACCAATAACGGCTATGATTGGCATCCTTATTTGTGGGTTTGAATTAGTTTATTTCTTATTTATTTTCTTTCTCTAAATTATTCCGTTACCAGCTTCCATTTGTTATAGCCTTATTTTTAAAATATTAATTAAATTCTCTTTAACCTCCAACGTGATGTTTACATTTCAATTTGATGTAGATTTTTTTAGTGGTAAACTTGGATGTCAATGCATCCTAATCTTTATTCACAATTCAACAAGTTTATATGGAACCAAACAAGCCATAATAAAATCAGTACAAAATTTTAGAATCAAATAACTTAATACAATGGACAATGAATGACCGATACTAGTAAGATAATTTCATGTAGATTTTGGTTCCTAGCTGAAAGCCTAAAACATGAGATTAATTTGAGTTTTTGTAAGAATTCGTTAATTTGGCGAAAAACCTGTAAAATTAAATAATTGTTTCCCAATGCGACATAATATTCCTCACTCTAACTCCTTCCGTGCCCAAGATGCGTTTGATTGTCGTAAACAACTTTTTATCATAGAAATACCTTGTTTGCAAATCAACAAAATCATGCATCTCATTCCAATCAACAATTTCATTTTACGTCACACCAAACAATAAAGACCTTCAATTTGTCACCATGGGTTCCGTCCTTGGTGGTCGATATTGCGATGGACACCTCTTGAAATGGGTTTCATACCTTTGAAGCCAGCGTTCAACTTACAAATTGTTTCCTTTGGTTCGGAAAGATCGTTAACGACACAAAAGAGATTGAGTACTAGAGTTTTAACAATCCTGCTTCGACTGCTATCGCCTTATTATGTGTCACGTTGTAATTCAATTGGCTGTAAATAGGATCGACATCAAACGAATGTATGAACTGCAGAGAAGCAACATGGGAGATATAAGAGAGACTTACATAAAGCAATTCGAGGAAGGCATTTGGAATGGAATTCCCATCTAATAAGGCCGAGTTCAAGATTGAAAGAGCGACCAAAGTACAATACATCGGGCTGCGATCTTCTTCCTGAAACTTCCATCAACAGGTCACCGGAAACAATATTACATCGTCGAATCGCAAGCGGAAGAATGAATTAGGGAGTTTCGAATTGTTTCTGATCCACGGAAGGAAACTGGCAAGGATCGAGAGGAAGGAGGAGAAGACTGGCATGGACATTCTCCTCCCGTCCTCCGTGAAGTGAAACCATGCAAATTGCAGATCATTGGGCGCAGCCTTCTTTATGTCTTAACCGGCCCAACCGTTTTTTTCCTGTATTTTGCAGTACAATACTAAATCAGTTCGCGACTCTCATTAATGTTGGTTGAATAGGCTAAATTGGTTTGAATTAGGGAACGACATTAATTAGTTTATTGATAATTTGATATGGTTGAGTGATGAGAGAATAACACAAAAGGAAGGGTGAAGAAATACAATGAAGGCACTTCGGAAAAATATCGCTTCCAGGAAGTTACTCTTGAACACCCGACGTCAACTTCTCCGGCCAGATCCACCCGCCGTCCCCACCGATTATCGTGTCTACTTCGAGGCCTCAAGATCGGACGCCTCTATTTTCCGTGCCTAGTCGAAGCCCCGCGGTCCTTTCTCGAAGTTCTTCGTTTCCTTTTCCGCCTCCCCCTTCCGATCTTCTTCAATCGTGCTCGGCCATTGTTTCCTGCCGCTGCTTTTCCGAGGCTGGCCTTTGAAGAACTTCATAGTCCCAAAACCAGATTGACGAAGATGCGTTTATTTTCCATATTCATTCTGAGCATGGAATCCATTGCTTTTTCCATAACTTCTCTTTTATTCTTACAGTGAGTTAATTGTTCGATTACTCTTTGTTTGTTGTTAGATTACTGGGAGAAACAATCAACGCAGATCAAGGCACCACGTTATCACGTAAACTGCTATGAAGTTTCATCGGCAACTGTCCTGCATTGTCGACCACGATTCCAGCCATGTCTTGTCCGGGATCTTGCGCTGTTGTTATTTCTCGGCCGAGGCTCACTAGTCTCCTCCTTTATTTCCTTCATTATATTTTTATCCTTCTTTAGATATGCATGTCTCTTTGTTTTATTTGTTTTCTCCTTCTTTGCGTTTCAGATTTTCTTTTTTGTTTCTTTGTGCTTACTTTTCTAGTATAGGTTTCTGCATGGTGATTGTTTAAACATTTTCTCTAATACTTTTTTGTTTGAGTTATTGGCAATTATTTTTATCTTTAGGGATGTCTAAGAAGAGGGGAACTGTGGCTTCATCCTCCACGGTCATTATACAATGAGATTTGTGTGTTGGTTAGGTAGACGTTGAAAGGGATGTGGAGGCCGTTATGGCCTACATCAACGCTGGTCATTATAGCTTAGTCGTTGGGGGAGCGATTATTCGGGAGATCAGACAGCTACTAGGTGCACTTCCAGAGGTCCGCCTGTAGCTGGTTCGGAGGACAAGTAAAGGGGTCGCTCATTGCGTGGCTCGCATTAGATATCTCCCTGCGGCGTTGCCGGCAGTCTCCCCTCCATGGGTTGATTATGATTTTTAGTCTTTGTGTGCTATCTTCTTATCTCCGTAAGGAGTCTAATATATGACTGTAAATAAACGCACTCGACCGGTAGACCCCAGGATTTTCATGTGGTTGGCCAGGTCCTTAGTAGAGCCGACAATCAAACTATGCAGCTAGATAGGTCGCCCCGGGCTGGCATGTTGGTGTCCAGATTGTTACGCCAAATCCGTCCTTCAACTCCATATGATGGAGAAGCCTGGATCAGACGCCCCGACCATCTCCACCTCTTCGCTCTCCGCAAACGTTAGGGACAATGCCATCATGGATGTCGAAAAAATCGTCGATCGATGTTGAAAAGAAACTTTGTTGAGAAAACCCTAGTCAAAACTCTCATTCGTGAGAGTAAAACCTAACTCTGAAGAAGAAACTTTAAATCTTGAATCAACATCAACAATGATGTTGATGAAGCGTCTAATAAAATCAACTTTATTCCCGTATTCGGTATTCCACCATAAAAAGTTAGAAACCAACATAGAAATTGGAAATTATAAATGAGCGCGTGAGGCACGTACTGCGCTTTGCTATGCATCATCCCTGGATTGAGGGAGAACCAAGTTTGATCCTCCTGACAGTTCATGTATTAATGTTCTTTTGAGAGAATACGCCGTTGTTTTACTATTTTGTCGCAAGTGCTCTGTGCGGCCGATTCTACCGTGCCAATACTTAATATATAGTTATTCCGATCATTCCTTTGTCTTGTAAATGAGCTGCTTATACAGTGAGACACCAATCAAGCAGCTGTGATGTCATGTTCCCAACTTTGACCGGATTGCATGAAGAAACTCAAAGCTATAAAGCGCGTAGCTAGGTCGATAACATCACTCCCCGCATCCTAAACGCACACACAAACACAACATAAACAGTTCGGAAGAAACAAAAATGGATTGCGGTTCTAAATTGGCTGTTGGGGCTCTTTATCTGGTCCTTAGCATTTTGTGCGTCGCGGTGGTTGAGGCTGCAGACACGAGCATCATCAGCGGACCTCACTGTAGAGGCAAGTCCGAGGACAAAGTGTACGACGCCAGAGTGGGGGAACTCATCAAAATCCTCGTGAACGACACGAAGAACGTGGATAGGAAGTCGGATCACGAGCATTACAAGTACATTCACAGCTACCCTTATGCGTACTCGGGCTCTGTTGTGGGCGGTGCCACATGCGACAGAGACCTTATAAAATGGGGGTGTTGGAGGTGTCTAACGGCTGCGGAGAAAACAATCGAGTCGGGTTGCAAGCGTACTGATGATGGTAGCATCATACTCGGAGATTGCTCTCTCTGGTTCGCCAAAATCGATTAGTGTTTCTCTCTAGCTATCTCACCGAATACGTACATTGGTTTATTTCTAATTGTTGTGGCCGCACGATGCCGCGGATACTTTTTCGTAATGAAAGTGATTAGTAAGTATAATTATAAAATAAAGTCAATCATCTTTATAAAAAAAATCAACTTCTTACTTCACTCAACTCAATCTGCTTTCATTTTGCAACCTTCTTGACGTATTGATTTGGTATCTCACCATGTAGAAATTTGTCCACAGTTCGGTTACTCGAGGGACAATGTGTGATGTTTAATGACCGGCAGGTTAAAATATTATAACTTCAGTCACGCTAGTGTAATAAATCCTGATTTGGTAACTTACATTAAACCCAAAACCCAAACTCTAAATCAAAATCGATTTTTCTATTTATTAAAAGAGAGAAAAACTAAATTATAAAAAATAAGTAGTGGATCCAAATCCTCAGCCGTTAGATCTTCGAAGCATGTCTTTAGCTGTTGGATGCAGGCATCGGCCCCTGCTGACAGAGGCTGATTCTGCACCCAAGCCAATTTGGTTTTTTATAGGGTTTTCTACCGCGTCGAAATATTTGTCATGAAGTAAATAGTAATCCACGGATGTGAAAGATGTAATGACCCTACCTATTTCTCTTTTTTTTGCATGATATTTCCACATTTTCTGCTAATTAGCAATATGTAAAATTTATGTAAATGCTAATATTTATCTTTCCACGTGAATTCAAAATTCAAATGAAAATCGTGAAGTTTGAAGTTCAAAATTAAAAAATAAACGAACGGGTAATTGTGTAATTTCCTGATGGAAGTTTGAAATTCAAAAATTAAATAAATTGGTAATAGTGTAATTTCACAAATTTTAGGGTGATTTATTCAAAAACTTAGGTCGGCGAATAGCTATGCAACTCTAATTACCCAAACTCTATCCCTCGTAGCCATTCCCATTTCGGTGAAACCAAAGAGAAGATAAGCTTCAAAATGCCCGTCGCAACATCTCATCAGGTATTCGGTCACTAATTATCTTTGCGTCCCGAGTGAATCGCAAATATAACCTATATTGTGACACCCATATGGTCCCAAATATTTAAACTCTGCGACCAGAGATGGTCATCGAAATAGAATTATTTGTTATCCCTTTCTGGTCGTAGTGTTGCTGAAATGTTTAAATTCTGCGACCATTTCGTGGGTTGCAACCTTAATTCTGGCGCATGCAAATTTATGATCCATTGATCATTTATAACAACAACTCATAAAAAATCTTCAATAAAAATTATATGATAATATCTTCCATAAATCAACTTCAACAATATATATTAACCATTTCCAGATTTTATATTGTGCCACATCATCCTTTTTATACTTCTCATCTTTTCTTTTCTCTTTTAATTAATTTTTCCTTCATAAGATTTTTATAGTTTACTCAACACATATTGTTCCCTTTACAAATATTATTCGATATAATTTTTCGAGTAAAACGACATCAATCTTGATATAATTTTTTTACAAAAATCATATAATATCAACATCAACAAAAAATAATTATCGGATCTAAATGTTATATCAATTGAATATTTAATTCTAATTCTAAATATATCATAGTTACTTCAAATTATTACTCTACAATTAATACTTCTTTACTCATTCATTATTTATGAATCTAAAAAATTATGTCCAACAATGAAATTCAAGATGTCAACGAGATAAACCATTAGCTATATCCAATGAAATTCAGTTATTAATTCTCATTATATAATCGGGAACACCTATTAGTTATGTTCAATTAAATTTAGTAATTTTTGTTATTTTTATAATATTATTGGGTCCAACTGTTATATCAACGAAAAAACTGTTTGACTTTTAGAAACATCATGTTTGCTTCATAATTAGATGATCAAGGTGCACTCTGTAAAACTAGGACTCAATGAGATTTACTTACAGAACGTGACATGCATTCATAATGGTAATAAGCAAAAAATATAAAATTTAGAAAACTTTATAATTTTTTATTTTGTTTATAAAATAATTAGCTATCGAAGTATCTATAACTTAAATTTGTTAGTACATTCATAGACGCACTTCTTTACTTTAAACATTATATTTAAGACTACAATCTCTTATCATCATTTTTAAATTTACGTTGATATATAATTAATATTTATTCTTTAATAAATTGAAAATCGATAATACTAATTTAAAACATTGTGTGTCAATCAAAATAATTAAAAGTAAATCGGCCAACCGACGGGATATCAATCTAGTTTATATTATAAATTTATTGAGGTCGACTGTGTATGAAAATTGATTGGTTTCGATAGGTTGGAAAAAATGGTATGTGGGACACCGATCCCTTCCACCATCCATTTTCCCTGACCCTGATGCGCCTTCTTGGCTTATTTAGCAAATCGCATTCTAGCGCATGAACAAACACACTTGAGCATATTTAAGGCAAACCCAGACATAGCTTTATAAGTAGCTCTAGTTGGTTACAATATGTACAACCACACCAGCATTCAGTAATTCCTGGAGCCTACAATCGAAAGCTGAAAAAAATGGTTTACGGGTCGAAAATGGTGGCAGCAGTTCTAATTTTCGCTATTTTGAGTGTCGTTGACTGTGCGGATAAAAGCGTCATCAACGGACCATATTGCGTTAAGAAATCTTTCGATGGAGATTACAACAAGGATGCATCGCGTCTTGTGGATATCCTTGTGGATGAAACCAAGAACAAGTACAGGACGATGGATCATGAAGAATACAGGTACTATCACAGCTACCCCAATACGGACTCGGGTTCCGTCCTCGGTGGGGGCTATTGCGATGGACACCTGACGAAATGGGGATGCGGCAGTTGCCTTGGCTCCGCGAGGGACAAAATCAAGTCCCGCTGCGATCGTACCTTTGAGGCTAGCGTTACACTCGCTGATTGCTCCCTCTGGTTTAGGAAGATCGTACCTTGAATTTCCCGCTTGTAAGACTACACGTCTACCTATGTACTGTTATGCTATTTTATTATTTCACTTTCATTTCTTTCAACATTGATTATTGCTGTGTTTTGGTGCGAAACTGCAAATGAATGAATGTGTTATGTACTGATATTCTCTTTGATTAATGAATTAATGGTTAACACATAGATTATGAAGGGCCTAAAATACCCTTGAATCTGATCCAGAAATACTTCTATGTTTCCTTTTAAGACTTGGACACGGTTCTTACAATTACAAAGAATTTGTACGTCAAAATCAATGACTGCACTTAACTACCAGTTCTTAAGAATGTTCTTTCCAAGGTTTTGGCTTATTCATGTCGCCAATTATATTGATATCTTTGATCAAAACAAAATTCCGACCAAAGCAAGCATCTTTCTCCAGTCTGCTGGAACAGCTCTTGCATCGTACACACCAGTTGAGCAGATAACTTGTCACAAGAATAGGATTTGGTGAATATACCTATCTAGCCAATATCCACCAAGAAGTCTCATCAACTCTCTAGCATGGAAATTAAGAAAAATTGATCAGTACATCACAAAAACATTGATGTATATAACCCAGCAAGGCAGGAGACTACAGCTTCTTTGCTAGTCTTCAAACTCGATACATTCGGATGATCGAGGTGCAATTGAATTGATCCTCGGTCATACTGTGAAGGAGGTCAGGATCAGGGGTGCACGAAATCAACTACAGAATGCTAAGCTTCATTTCATGCAGAACGAGCAACAACCCCCGCGTCTTCCCTAGTTTTGGAAACTTTTGGCTACACTTGTTCCAGGGAACTCCAGCCCCATAAAGATTACACATTTTCTGCATTCAGCAAGGAGGGAGTCAACCGTAAGACCAGCAAACTGGATGAATATAAGACCTTATCAGGCCATGCATGTTTGTCGAAACTTCGAATCATAAAATCCTTCAGAACACGTGGAAACCAGTATGTACATTCAGGTACTCAACATCCCAAGCACCTAAATTCTCAACCAGAGAATACCATGACCAGAGATTGCAGTTAGTAAGAGCAGCATTGAAAGCACTTGTTCTAATCACCACCAAATAGCTAAAAGGCACGACATGAGTTCTTCCCATTTCACGAAGAATTGCATACCAGGTTCATGAGCATCCTCAAGAAGGATTTGAAGATTCACTTTGAAACAAAGTCAAGAACCTAAATAAACTTTCTACCTCTATTCTGAATCAGCTGCAGTAGATCTCCGTGACTAGGAGTTGCACACTTTTCACAAGTAAATTTAAAACAACATAATTCATCATGCATGCTGGACATCAGTAGGAAAAATGGCTAAAGTTCTCACAGGAGGCATAATTACCATAAAAGCAGCATTATATACAGCAAGCGAGATTTGTAACAGCCGAACATGTTGTGTAATAGATTATAGTTGATCAACAAGCAAGTGAAGGTACCTTTAA
Source organism: Linum usitatissimum (assembly GCA_030674075.2). NCBI lineage: Eukaryota > Viridiplantae > Streptophyta > Magnoliopsida > Malpighiales > Linaceae > Linum > Linum usitatissimum. Next base: position 5,103,459 of record JAUJYP020000804.1, on the reverse strand, counting down.
GTGAGAATGCAGAGTCTGTCTTATTGTGTGTGTGTGTGTGTGTGTGTGTGGGGGGGGGGGGGGGGTCGTCATGGTCTAGAACCAGTTGGATGTCTTTCACAACTTAACGTGCATACAAACAGATGAAATCCATTGTTGGGTTATTATAACAAAGAAGCATCAACAGGAATCCCATGTCCACGCTTGTAAAGCAATCCTATTACTTGTTTGGCCTTATGTCTTTGATCCCACACTAAATAAGACCTGTACATTATGTAAAATGTTTTCTTTGTGCAATCCAGGTTGAAATTATCCATCTCGGAGAGAACACTCTCCATCTCCTTCAATCGCTTTTCCAATCCATACATCACCATTTGGCAATGATACAAACTACGACATATCCTCCATCCAGCAGCTTCAGCCCGTTTTACAAACACCGCGAGTTTATCGACAGCATTGCTTTTGAAATAACCCGACGTTATAGCTTTCATCACACGGTGAGCTGTTACAGTGGTATGATGCTCAAAAGCCTCGAAAATCGACTTTTCCATCTTCTCAAAGCAACCTTCTTCAGCATACACCCTAATTAGCAACACATTCAACCAAGGCATATACTCCTCCGGTGGAATATGCTGAAGCAGTGCCTCAATCTTACTCAGCTTATCAGGAACAGAACTCTTGCAATAAGCACAGATCATAGCGCGAATCAAAGGACGTGACTTTACATTAACATGATCTTTAACCAATTCATATATCTCTTCCATCTTCACCAAATTACCGGAATGTGCATAGCCTCGAAGCAGAAGTAACCGAGTCTGCATATCAGGCTCAATATAAGCCGACTTCATCCTCTGTAAAGTTCTCTCCATGGCGTCCCAATTCCAAGCGGTTAAGTAACCAGCAATTAGATAGTTGTATGTGCACAAATTCGGGGTGAGGTTCAAATTCTTAGCCTCCAGGAAGCAAGCCTCCATCTTATTGACTAGCAACAGCCGGCCATACACCGAGATCAATATGTTATACGAAATCATCGAAGGGCGGCAATTTGCTTCCCTCTTCAACTCCTTAAATAATAATGTGCATTTATCAGAGAGACCATTGATCATATAAGCACTCATCAGCGCATTATAAGTCGCAGTTGACTTGATACGATTACTGCAAGCCTCGTAGAAAATCTCTGCCGCAAGTACCACATCCTTCACCCTACCGGCAAGGGCAATCGCCTTGGCGTACTCCTCTGATGTTAAAGGAACGTTCAACTCCGTTTGTGTCCTCCTCCAGTAAAAAACCTGCAGATTCAAACGATATGGAAAACTACTTATATGATGATTCTATTCACCGATAACTAGTTATTCAGCAACCTAATTCACCAAAAAACCATTCACTACCTCAAGAGCGAATTGCAGCGAGGAACGACCCAAAATGGTCAACAACTCAAGGAAAGCGGATCCATCGCTATACCTCCTGAACAAGGAGCTGCCTTTATCCTCCAAAATGCCAGCAACTTTATCGAAATCCTCAGCATGCTGAATCAGAGTATACGCCAAGCGGGAGACTTTCTCCTCAAGAAGCTCCTTCCCACGAGTGTCAACAACAGAAGGGGAGAACTTATTGATGAAAAGTTCATACGCGCTGCTACTACTACGACAAATTCCTACAGAGGAAGAAGAAGAAGAGCCTACGCTGATTTCCGTGGAGAAGCCGCAACCTGAGGATTTGGGGAGGATGAGGGAGTAAGGAGAAGTTAGGGCTATTCTGGGATTGGAAGGTGATCTATGGTGGACGCAGAACAGCTGCTCAGGTTGCCCTGCCGCGGCGGCGGCGTCGGAGATTCTGCGCACGCGCTTCATTAGTGAGAAGTTGGAATGAGCATTGTTTTGATTTACTGCCCCTCCCAGTGTTATGAGGGTTTTAGAGGCGAGGTTTATCCAGAAGGCGGTAGATCCTATTCAAATGGGGATTAGATAGTCGGCGGCGAAGCAGCAGGTAGCTGGCAGATTGCGGAACAGAGGAGGAGAAGAAGAAGAAGCGACCGGACTAGCCCTTGAGGTTGAGGAGGAGGATGTAGAGTTTAGTCCGTCGTGAGGGAAACCCTCCAATGCTTCTCGACTTTCTGGGCTCCAAGCCCATCCATACAACTGACTGGATTTGGCTGGGAACGAGGCTGGGGATTAGGCCCAATGTATCTGGCCCATCCCATCAACTCGGTTGACTTCTGAGTCAAGACGCAACGAGTCCCAAACTCGAACTTCCTTCCACAGTCACACGTCCACATGGCTTCTGCAACACCATACATATCCAATGCCATTATTGCCATCATTCCACACTCATCTATTTCTTCATTCCTCTTAACAATATCCATCCATTCATTCATTATACCATCAACCCATTTTTTGCAAATATGGAGACAAATACAAATCATCAATAAAATGATTCAAGGGTAAGTTCAACCATTAGTTTATCAGTTTGGTGAGTAATCAAAGCCGGATTATTTTTTTACACGTGGATATTGAATTTCACCAGCTCTCGCCGCATTATTATTAACCAAAACAAAACAAAACAAAAAGGAGGTGAAGGATTCATTTTTCCTATCCATCATTTGGGAATCCAATCGTCATCCGTTCGCGGATAGATACACACCAAACTCCCAAACCAGGAGTAACTAAGTAGTACGCGAGGTGAGTAAGAGCTTTCTCTCATTTCCCTGCTGTCTGATCTCACTCCTGTGTTTCCTCTATTTCGATCCTTGCTGAAAATTCCCTTCTTTGTTCAGCTTAGTAGAGGAAATTCTCTTCTCTGCCGTTTATGTCTACTATTTTTCCATTCTTTTAATTTCAATTTCAACCATCTGGACGTTGACCTGTTTTGATTGCTTTGGGTTTCATGAAACTCGAAAGATTGTATCTTTCTGCTTTTTTGGCTTTAATTTGAAGGAACTCATCAGCTGGATTCTTATATGACAAACTAGTCAAGCTCTGAAAAATGACTCTGCCTTTACTCTTGAATATGTATAAGGTTACAAAATTTGCTTGAATTCATCTTCATATTCGATGTATGCGTTAAAGATTTAAGCTTTCTGACTAGCTCTCATTGCTCTTTTGTCCATTTGTACCGCCGATCAAACAACTGAAATTGAGAATGCCACTTGGTTGCCTTTGCAGGCACCAACGTTTGTTAGATGTTCTTCGTAGCTTCAACTGACGGGATGGGTTATGCCATGAGTAGATTGGAGATAGAATCTCAGCTGTGTGACGAGGAAGAGACTGTCAATGAAGTTGGTGATGGAAGCCAACAGCACAAGTCTCTTAACAAATCGGTAGAGAAATTGGACCATGAAGTTGCCCAGGATACTAACCTAAAATCTCAGCCCCATAGACGGCTCGAGAAGGAGATACCTGGGAAGAGACAGTTCCCAGTCTCTCCTGTAAAGATGTTGGCCGGTCGAGAAGGTAATTTTTCCGGAAGGGGGAGGTTCTCGCGAGCTGATCGGTGTCATATGCTCAGCAGATATTTGCCTGCTGATGGCCCATGGCTTGTCGATCGAATGAATAGCCGAGCTTATGTCTCGCAGTTTTCTTCTGATGGTACCTTGTTTGTTGCTGGCTTTCAGGTATATTATGGTTGGCTGATTAGCACTAATGGTGGTAACGCTCAAGTTGAAAACTTGCCTTAGTTTTGCTTACCTTTTTGTTGATCCCAGGGAAGCCATATTAAAGTATACAATGTCGAGAAAGGGTGGAAAGTTCAGAAGGATATTATTGCCAGAAGTTTGCGTTGGACAGTTACGGATACCTCTCTGTCTCCGGATCAACGGTTTCTTGTAAGTTGTAATTTTGTCAATTAGATTTTGTGAGTAGAAAATGATTTCCAGTATGTAATTTTCTGAGAGTTGGAGCTTCTGCCATTTGAGGAAAATGCAAAATGAAGTGTGTCGAATGTTGAGGAAGGTAGTCTCATGGCATTTGAATCGTTTCAGTTACAGTATCTCACTATGAGAATGTGTCGAGAGTCGGAATTGTAAGATGGAATTGGAACCCTATATTATGTGGTAGAATGTTACAACGTTCCGAAATTCTCTATTGGTTCCCTTTGTTTTATTAGCATTTCAAATAGCATTCAAGTGCTCCATTATAGCGAAACAACTGCCCAATAACTAGTTATACTGTTGTTCCAGGTCTATGCCAGTATGTGCCCTATTGTGCACATTGTTAATATCGCATCATCAACAACGGAATCAGTTGCAAATGTAACGGTATGCTACTTTTTTTTACATGTTAATCAATCACATGTGTCATGGATTAGGAATACAACTAATTAACCGTGACAGTCTTTTCTGACGTCGAATTGATACCAGATGTATTTTTGTTGCTGTAGGAGATTCACGATGGTTTAGACTTTTCTGATGAAGACGATGGGGGCTATGCTTTCGGGATCTTCTCAGTAAAATTTTCTACTGATGGTCGTGAACTAGTTGCTGGAAGTAGTGATGATGCTATATGTGTCTATGATCTCGAAACTAATAAGCTCTCTCTCAGAATCCTAGCACACACAGTAAGTTAACAAACATCCTTATGTTGTTCATATGTTTTCTTGGAATTCCCAACACCACAAATCAATTCTATTGAGCTTTAGTCACCATAAAAAAAATTTGAACCGAGTAAGCAAGTAAAGATGAAAACTTATGGTTTATGTTCATAACGCAATGGTCAAATTAGCTTGAGGTTATCATACAATTCCGGATGTTCGGAGCATTACATTGGGGGAGGAAGATTTTTACTGAAATTAAATTAACTTCCCTGGCTATAATTGGTCATATCACTTTCGAAAGTAGCTAAAAGTTTTCTTGCCTTGAATGCAGTCTGATGTGAACACCGTCTGTTTTGCTGACGAGAGTGGGCATCTGATATACTCCGGGAGTGATGATAATCTCTGCAAGGTCAGTCCTTTTCCTTTAACCGCTCAAATTTCTGAATCAGTAAATGGCTTGGAGTTAGCTTCCGATGTTCATGGCTCCTGTAAGCTTTTTGGACATCATAAAATTTGAGTGGACAGACCTTAGTCTGATAATTGTGCAACAAGTAACATGAATGATTTGGGATGATAAATAGTTGCTGCTAAATCCAAATTGTTAATGTTGCTAGGTGTGGGATAGACGTTGCTTCATAGCAAAAGGGAAGCCTGCAGGAGTCCTAACGGGACATATCGAAGGAATTACAGATATAGACAGCCGTGGAGATGGCCGATATTTAATATCAAATGGAAAAGATCAGACAATCAAACTTTGGGATATCAGGAAAATGGCCCCCAATGCTACAAGGTACTTACACTTAGATGCCTGGCCTTGTATTCTGGATTTCCAGTCTCATTGTCATGGTTTGCAGCTCTTTAGGGATCAGGAATTATGAATGGGATTACAGATGGATGGACTACCCACCACCAGCTAGAGACTTGAAGCATCCATGCGATCTGTCCGTGGCTACTTATAAAGGTCACTCGGTTCTCCGAACGCTTATTCGCTGCTATTTCTCACCAACCTATAGGTGAGTGAGTCTTGATGCCTAAACCTTTTCCTTCATGTCTAGTAAAGTAGTAATCTTGATGGGATTTCTTCTTGCTCTTTGCAGCACCGGCCAGAAATACATTTACACCGGATCTCACGACTCTTCTGTTTATATTTATGATGTGGTAAGTGAATCTACTGCTTTCGAATTCGGAGGCTTGGAATAGGGATACTGAATGATTACGTTCTGAATGCACATTTAACAGGCGACTGGGGAGGTAGCTGGAGTGCTGAAACACCATAACTCGCCGGTAAGAGATTGCAGTTGGCACCCGCACTATCCTATGCTGGTGAGCTCTTCATGGGATGGGGATATAGTGAGGTGGGAGTTCGTCGGCAATGGAGAAGCTCCGATGCCTATGGCCAAGAAACGACTACGCAGAAGGCAATACTACGATGTCTGAGACACTACACCAAATCTGTCGAAAGCAGTAAGTTTATACGACGTGGATTGCTAGTTACTGTAATTATTCCTGCTTTGTCCAAATCACAGAGAACATAAAAGAAAAGAGTGGAATAGAGAAAGGTGTAAAGTAATATGCATGTGTACACTGTTGAAAGCAAAAGAATGATTCTTTTCTTAAAGACATTGTAATAATACATAGAGGATTATTCACCATTGATAAATAATACAAAGTGCCGGTGAAGTTTCAGTAATGCAAGAAGGTATTTAACTTTTGCATGATGATTGATAGGAGGAAGGGTGAGGGACAAGCAATCAGTTCGCTAATGATTAGTTAATCAAAATGAAGAGCCTATCATTACTTTATTAGTGAGAGAATAAAAAAAGGATTAGTTTATTTGATTATCAGTTGACAGTTGGTCAACATAAGCTTTGTTAAAAGATAGAGGTTTAAGGGTAGAAACAGTAGATAAAGATGCTTGAGAGAGGGCCCCTACTTGCAGAGCTCTGAAGGAAGGGTTTAAAACTAGCAAAGTGCTGGCAAATGGTAAAAAAGTGAAGACAGTAAAGAAGCATCAAAGGCAATGGAAACCATACGTTTCCCTTACCAAGCCGACTTGCTTCTTTTGTCTCACTATGTATACTTTAGGAAACATGGGAAGTTGTGGGATTTGAGTGTGTATTGTTTACGACATTAAGAAACCAAATTCACAAGTTATTTGTGAGATGACAACAGAGGAATTACTAGAAATGAGAATGGAGGCAGGGGAAGTGAAATAGTGGGTGGAGCAGGTGATGAGAATGAAGAGTACTACTGCTACTAGTGCAGACTGAAAAATGTGGGGCTGTACAAATTGTTGGTTGCTTCTTTTTGGCTTGTATTAGCTAAGCTAGCTGGCCACAGCATCCATAAAGAAAAGCCAAAACCAACCTGTAGCGTGCCCTGTAAAAAGACTGAAAGATGATGACAACTACTGCGACCATAGTCCTATCATCCCTAAGGCTGTTAAATTAGCAAAGTTAAGAGTCAGGATACTCTCAATATCAGAATCAACTTGAATACTACTTTTAGTTAGTAATAATGCAATATGTACTTTTTCTCGAATATCATATACAATAATATCTTAAAAAATTTGTGATTGTGCTAATGAAAAAGACACAAGTGGCATATTGTTTGGGTGTAACTATTATAAATGAGAAAAGTAGAAATTTATAAATTCTAAGAGAGTTTGTTTTTAGTGTACAAATTTCAACTTTCGCTCAAATTGGATTCATCGGGGAAGTTGTCACGTCGAGGATAGTTAACGAGTTAGGCTTAATCGAGTAGGCCTAAACTAAGCTTTTATAAAAATTCGAGCTCAATCTCACTTAAAATGTAACAAAACCAAGTTTGAATAGAATAAAATTCATCTCAGTAAACTCAAACTTATCTAAAAAACAACTAACTAAGAGTGAACATGGTAAAATTCAGCTGAACTCGACTCGTAAGCTAATTCTCACATCATTCCCTTTACTTCATTAGGAAGAATATGTTTTTAGCAAAGGATTGGACCAATCAGGCAACCAGCAACCCCCCTCCATTTACAAAATTTGTGTAGAAACAAATACTCCAACCCACAATTGATCTAACACGTCAAAAGAATTTCATTCCAACATCAAAGATAAATATTCACATTTACCATCTTACCCCTCACCCATTTCCTTGAAATTCCCCAAATTACCCCTTCCACTCCTTGCACTGATCAAACGGCCTCACCTTCTGCCTCCCAGCCTTCAACGGACAAGGACTCTGCACCGGCGGCACCATACAATTGTACTGCAAGCACATCGAGCTCCTCGCCGGAATCCCCGCTGCCGGATTAATCTTGATCCCCGTCAAATAATTATGCTGCAAATACAACGTCTCCATTTTCCCCGCAAGCAATCTCTCCACCAGGCTACTAGGAACCTCCCCGATAAACCGGTTATTATTCAGGTACAGATTCTGCACCGTAGAAAACATTGACGATATCCGACCGGAAAGTCTGTTATAGCTGAGATCAACTGTCGGAATCAAAACCTTATGTCCACCCGGTTGAACCGGACCGGTGAAGAAATTCCTCTGCAGGTGGAGGTTGTTTATCGGGAAAGTGAAGATTCGACCCGGGATGGAACCGGAGAACTGGTTCACGCTCAAGTCGAGAAAGTTGAGCTGATCCAACCGGTTCAGGACGCCATCTACCGGCCCGACCAGCCGGTTCCTGGAAAGAGAGAGGTACTGCAGCGAGGAAGGGAAGGAATACGGAGGAATCGAGCCGCTGAGCTGGTTGTGAGACAGCTCTACTCGGGTCAGGCTCCGCGAACCGAAGGCAGGGACGGAACCCCAGAGGTGGTTGTGGCAGAGGATGAGATTGGATAGTCCGGGTATAGACCCAATCGACGGCGGGACGGTTCCCGTGAGCTGGTTGTAGCTGAGATCGAGGGTTCTGAGATTCGTGAGGCGGGACATGGAATCGGGAATAGCGCCGGTGAGGAAGTTGCGGTTGATCGCTAGGAATCGGAGCTCGGTGAGCTGGGAGATGGAGTCTGGTATGGAGCCCATGACCCGACCAGGGACTATGGTGAGCTCGGCGAGAGCAGTTAGCTTACCGACGCCCGGGTCGAGGTTGCCGATGAGACCCGGAGAGCCGGCACTCGGGTCGCCCAAATTGAGAGCGACGACACGGTGGGATTGGCAGTAAACGCCGGTGAAGTTGCAGGGGTCGGCGGTGAAGTCCCATGAGGTGAAGAAGTTGGATCCGGGCATGTCATCGAGAGAGTTGCGGAGGGATTGGAGAGCCAGGAAATCGACAGGGTTGAGAATTGCATATGTGGGTGTGAGTAGTAACAGTAAAAGCAGAAGAATGTAGGAGGAGGAAGCCATTGAGCGGAGAGAGGAGTTTGTATGTGTTGAAGGAAAGAAAAGAATGGTTTTGTTTGCGTACATATAGTGGAGGAAGAAAAGAGAGCTTTTGAAGGGAATTAAGCAGTGGAGGGTGGACTTGGAATCTTATTCCGGTGAGTTTTGTAATGTGGCTTGCCGGAGAAGATGAGAAACAAAAAGGGAGGTCTCTCTTTCTCTCTCAATCTTTTCACATTGTGGAGTGGTTGGCTTCTCTTTGTTTCTTCTTCCATGGCAGAACCTTTTGGTGGGGTTAAACGGCTGTCCGAGCCTAGGTGGAGAGACACGTCAGCAGGGATCACGTGACATTTTCCATGTACATGATACTTGCTAGCCAAGTAGTCCACTGTTTTTACCGGAGGACAGTAAACGCTACAAAAATAATATCTCAGTCTCTGTTTCACTATTCCCGATTTCCCTCCGACTTCCGATTGCTTCTTTTTTATTCAGACGATGCTTTTGCGTTAATCTCCTGCATTTCAACATCTCGATAAACCCAATTAATGTGATAAAGTTTGTTCTTTGCTATTATCCCACAACGGAAAATGATTATCGGACTGGTCAACATGAGATTATCCAGAATTCCAATTGCTCATTAGTCCCTACAAGATTGTATATTTGCAGGAACAGCATCACATGGCTAACCATTCCTAGGCTAGTTAACATTCATATTTCCATATCGAAAACCCTAACTGAAAGAGATGCAGGGGACACATAACAGGACAGTACTAGGCCTTTTCACTCAGTGATTTGGACCACTTCCTTCTTCCTTCTTTTCCCATCTACCCAGATTAAGAAACCTTTCCCTATCCAGTGCCTGATCGCACCATCAAAATCTCCAACTTCTAATAATTAGGCATGGACACACATGAAGAAACAGTTACAGCTACTGACAATAGACAAGTCTTTCCCCTGTGTTCCTCACCCACTTTCTTCTGTACAAAAACATGGCTGTTCATTTCATACTGTCACTCTATGAAGATTAGACAACTTCTCATCATTGAACTTTAGGTAATGTTCCACAAGCGTTTATCAACTGCAGCTCGTACTACACAACAGAAACTTCAGAAAACATGTACGTAGGTATGCCGAGGGAGCTAGATATTCAACGCAATTGACTTGTTCAGTTGAATTTGGAGAGTCTATAAATTGAATGATGTATATTATATACAACTTACCCAGAAAAGAACTTGAAGCTTGTTCTGCAACGCAGCGGGCTCATTATACAATTCATGGAAGTATTTTGATGCACCTGAATCAACATCTTTTGAGTTAATTAATCAAACCCATTTTAAAGTAATCAAACATACCCCCAAACTGATGATGCCTCTAACTCACCCGTTACGATTCTGTGACTCGCAAAGAGGTCTTAATTTGACGCATATCTCACGCATCCTTGCGGCACCGAAGCTGTTCACCAGGAAAGCCAATGAATAAACAGAAACTTGCATTACTTTGATTTCTCCACATTAATCTTACCTGGAACTACTACCCTTCAGTTGATGAACCCTAGCAAGTACCTTGTTGAAATCTACAACTTGTAGTTGGCTGGATATCATAATAAGGAATTAGTTATCCTACATAATCACCAACTCTCAAAGAAGGGAAGATTGGAAATAATTAGCCCTAACTTCCATTTATGCCAACACAGTAGCTACAATCGCAACGAGAGAAACTCACAGAGCAATATCCAAGTCGTTAATAATCTGCTGACAGTCCTTGAAGAAGACTTTAGCAACCTTGATCACAAAATCAGGACAACTCCTGTCTTGAAGCTCCAGAAGCCTAGTGAACTCCCCGTCCAAAAATCCCTTCACAACTCCCCCGGCAACGAAGTAAAGTTCAGCAAAAACCACTCCGTACATAATCAAAAACAGTCTTAAATCCCTCAAATCAATTGGCTCCATGATAGATCAATGTAGGATTATAACAACTCCTACTCTGTTTAACCAAACAACTTAAATTTGTCTAATCAGAAACAAGGATTCTAATCAGCTATTCTCAACCAATGTGGATGATTAATAAGAATTGCGAGTAATCGATGAAGAAAGAAAAGAAAAGAAAAGCGTCGGAAGACTGAAAACAAAGAAGTATTACTGACTTGGCGATGTAAATAGTTAGTGATATCGGCAATCTCCTTCCGCATTTGAGAGAGAGAGAGAGAGCGTTGATGACTGCCGGCGGAATGATCGGAGACGGGGAATGCTGCTGCTGGTTTGGGGCATTGAAATTCGACATCAGAGGCAGGAAGTAGCATCACAGAGAGCGGCTACCATTTTAGTCAAACTAGGTGGCACTAATTATATATTATTTGATTATGGCTAAAAGTTGCGCATCTATCGTGCACCTTTTTATAGTGCGCATATATTCTATTAATGGATTCCCCATTTTTGTCAAATAAAATACAAACCAACAAAACCCAACCATACTCTCTCTCTCTCTCTCTCTGCAGTAATTTCAGACGGCGACATACCGTCGGAAGAAGAAATTCGGAAAAGCGTCCAACAAAGAAAGTAAAAACCACCACTCTCTCTCTTTCTACCCAAACCCAACTTTACTTTTCAAACGAATAAAACATGGCCATACCTTACCAATACCATTCTCCAGTTACCGACCATTATCCCACCACCGCGCCAAATCCCTTCCTCCCCACATTACCTCCGCCATGTCCGCCGTCCACCCCCGTCTCCTCCTCTTCCTCTTCCTCATCGCATCAGCTCTCACCCCACCCCTCGTCCTATCCCAGAACAACAACAGCACCACTGATCCTTGCCCACTCAACTTCTCCATCCTCCGCCAGCTCGTAGCCAGCTCCGACCTCCCTTCTGCCGTCGACCCTTCCCAAAACTGTCAGTACATCCGCCAGGGCCTCCGCCTCGTCCAGTCCGACTACCTCCGCCGCACCAACAACTTCCTCCCGCCACTCGCCGACGCCGACGCCTGCTGGCGCTCTTACCAACGCTTCGCCGACGATGTCCTCCCAAACTTTGACATCCGCTCCTCCTGCGGCTTCCGCACCAGCTGGATCTCCCAGGGATGCGTCAACCTCACTACCAGAGCCGATTTCGAGTCCAGGATCGTTAGATCCTCTCTGGACGACGTCGTTTCCAACTGCAACCAGTCCCTCGAGAACCGCGCCCCTTGCGCCGGTTGCGTCTCCTCGCTCTCTCGCGTCCAGGGCTTGTACTTCACCGGTCCTTCCGTCGGTAACGTCTCCACCTGTTCTGCTTATCCTTCGATTTACGCCGCCGCGTTTGTCAATTTCCTAGGCCCTACCAATACCGGAACCGATAAGTGCTTGTTCTTGCTCGATTACACTTCCAATAACGGTCGCAGCAAGAAATCGAAAGCCCTGATTCCGGCTGTTTCCGCCGCGTGCGGCGTCGTATTGTTGCTCATTGTCGTGATTGGAGGATTCTGTTTGGCGAGGAAATGGAATAAGAAGAAGAAGAAGAAAGAAAAGGAGGACAAAATAGAGATGGGATTGGATGCTGGATTGGTGAAATTCGATTACGAAGAGATCAAGAAAGCAACCAACGATTTCTCCGTTGATAACATCATAGGAAGAGGAGGGTTTGGAAACGTGTACAGAGGAAAAATGACAGACGGTACTGAAGTAGCTGTGAAGAGATTCAAGAACTGTTCAGCTTCCGGAGATGAGAGTTTCGCTCATGAAGTTGGCGTGATCGGCAGCATTAGGCATGTGAATTTGGTAGCATTGAGAGGATACTGCATCGCCACTACTCCAACTGTAGATGGTCACCAGAGGATGATCATTTGCGAATTGATGAACAATGGGAGCCTCCACGATCACTTGTTCGGAGATGCTTCGAAGTCGAAACTCAGCTGGCCAATTCGTCAGAAGATCGCATTGGGCACAGCGAGAGGTTTAGCTTATTTGCACACAGGGGCACAACCTACTATCATCCACAGAGACATCAAGGCTTCCAACATTTTGTTGGACGACGAGTTCGAAGCCAAACTTGCTGATTTCGGGCTGGCGAAATCAAACCCGGAAGGAATGACACATCTCAGCACGAGAGTGGCCGGTACGTGGGGGTACTTGGCTCCCGAGTATGCTTTGTATGGGCAGTTGACAGAGAGGAGCGATGTGTATAGCTACGGTGTCGTTCTGCTCGAGCTTTTGAGTGGGAAGAAGGCTCTTATAAGGCACGATGGTGGTGGTGGGGATGTGAGTCAACCTTATCTTCTTGCGGATATGGCATGGTCGTTGGCTAAAGAAGGAAGAGCGATTGATCTGGTGGAAGAAGGGATGCCGGAGAGAGGCGAGGGTAATGTGTTGGAGCGGTACATTATGGTAGGGGTGCTATGTTCGCACCCGGAAATGCAGGCGAGGCCGACGATGGAGCAGGTTGTGAAGATGTTGGAGTCGGAGCAGATGTCGATTCCTTCTATTCCAAACCGGCCTATGTTTGTGATGGGTGGTGGTGATGATGTTGAGATGTCGATGGACAGCACGGGATTCTCGTCATCTGGGTATCATCAACCTTATGGGGTTAAAGCTGATGCTGGTGGAGGACACAAAGATGGAGAGTCGGACTCTGGGACATCCGGGTCTCCGTGAAGAAGTTTTTCTAGTACAGTTGGCGAATTTGTTGTGTGAATTTGTTTTGTGTTGTATGCACAGTAGTAACGTAAGGTGTGAGTAATGAGCGTGGGTAGACCGTAGAGTATATTATTTATGGAGATTAGTTTGGAATCAATGACAATGACAACCGTTGTTCACATATTGTGATACGGTATTTTAACTTTTAATTAACTTGTCTTGATTTTTATTCACTTAATGATGAAACCACTATGAAACACAGTAGTAGTTTTGCTATAGATAATCTACGTATCTGGTCACTTTGCTGTAGCGGAGGGGAAGGATTCGTTACCTGAGTCCAGACCCTGAAATTACGACTATATAAATTTAGTGAAATTACGAGTTCGACCTAATCTATTGGGAGAGCTAATTCATTGGAAATAAAAAGTTTGGTTTAAGGATTGTTGGGATGTGGAGGTTGAAGATGATATGGAGTTGGTGTTGTCACGAAGAATTAGGTTTGTTTTAGGTCCGGGTATCATTATTAATGTTTTGACTTGTTTATTGATTTGTCCATGAATTTACCGTTATGCCAATTAGAGCTACTTTATGCCATTAAAGTTTGAGTTGGCCAAAATTAAGCAGGAATTCATAATTTGAGTTGTTTTAGTGATAGAATTGTATGACAATTTAAAAGTTTTAGATTTGAATTTAGCACACCCAATCAATTGAACATCGTTGTAGTTATAATGTTTATTTTTTTGTATTGATCAAATAATCTTTCAAAAAAAAGGAAGGAAAACTACGTGTTTTAAATGACTAACTTGGATTTATCAAAATTGAGGAAATGCTTATGTAGCAATTTTTTTATATTCTCAATGAATATTTTGTTGATGGGTTAAAAGTATTTTCATTTTCAAAGTTTAGTAACTGTTAAAGTGAGGTAGAGAGTGAGGTGATAGTATATTAATAACGACTAGAGGATGTATATGTACTTGTTAAATTAACAATCTTTCTAATTTAGAAAGTCAATTAAAAAGATCCCATAAGTTAATATATAATTTTTAAGAAAAATATTTTATGAATTATCTATTTATCATTGATGCAAAAATGGTGTTACAAAAAATAAAATTACTCATTATACATTGTTAAAGATTACAAAAATGAAGGCGGTTAAAAATTCTTTAATAAATTAATTATTAAAATTATTAATGTGACATTGTAAATATAATTAAAAATTATTAAGTAAATTTTGCGATCGAGATGGCTTAACCTCTAAAATCAGGATTCCTCCCGATCAGAAAACCCACCAGCCTAGTTTCGAGGAGAACCTGTCTCCTGCTGAAATTTCCCGTGTTGAATTGTACTGAAGTTTTCGATGGAGGGGCATTTTAATAACTTTATAATTTATTTATTAATTAATATATTTTCTCCCAATTTTCTTGTATAATCAATATCTTTTGCATATAAATTCGGGTTTTGATAATTTTACCGTCAAAATTTTAGTTTTTCGAAAACGATTAAAACAAGGACAGTCACAATAAAGTTTAAGCGAACTGTTTCTCCCCGAAGTCAAACACGTGAGTTGACTGCCTCAAAACTAGTCTTGATAATTATCATCAACTTAGAGATAGTTATTAGAAATTTCGACATAGCTATTAACAACTTATACATAGCTATTAACAACTTATAAGTAGATGTAGATGTAGTTACTAGCAACATAAACGTAAGTTAGATATAATGAGCAAAAACTAATAATTAGCAACTTATTTATTAGCAGTTTAGAGGTAGCTATTTAGCAACTTTGACATAATTATTCACAACTAATTTGATATAGTTATTAACAACTTTCAGTTATATGTAGTTATGAGCAACCTAGTTGTTGATTATTACCAATATTAAGAACATGAAAATTAGACTTGAAAAAAAAAGTTATGTTTGAAATAAAATGAGAAAATATATATTTTTTAAAGTTATCGAAATAAAATCAAAATTGGTCTCGTTAAATTTGTTTTTAAATTTGTTTTTAAAAGAGGTATCCGACGATAAAAAATAAATTGGGACTTTTATATAAAATGGGCTTAACAAATAAAGTAATCTGATGATTTGAATTAAAGGGAATTGTTAAAGAACGCCCTACATTTTACTATCAAACGCCCTAACATCGTCTCAATATTTGAGTTCGGTAATAAAAATGACGTGAACGCCCTTTGAATCGTAAACTGAAAATCGCCGTCGCCGCCATAGCCATACCGCCGGACACCCTCCACCGTCGCCGTCGTCGCCGCCGCCGTCGCCGTCGCCGCCGCCGTCGCCGTCGCCGCCGCCGCCGCAACCAAAACCTAAAAAAAATAAAATTGGTGGTAGTCGGCACGCCGACGGTCTCTCCCGACGGTCGGCGTGCCGACTGTTTCAATTATTTATTATTTTTAAAAAAAATTTATGATTTAGTAATTACTTAATTTGTAATTAGTGAATTAGTAATTAATGAATTTGTAATTAATTAATTAGTAATTAATAAATTTGTAATTAATGAATTAGCAATAAACGATTATAATAGTTAATAATTAAATAATAATTCGGGTTTTATTAATAAAAATTAGGAATTAATTAAATTAAATTTATTTATTATTCGGGGAAAATTTAAGGCTATTTTACTAATTACGAAACACTAATTAGGGTTTAATTAATTAAATAGTGACAATTAACATCGACATTACCAATAAGTCATGGTAATTTATAATAAGTCATGATAATTAACATTAATTAATAAATATTAGTAAAGATAGTAACAATTAATTTGATAATTAACATACTTGGGTAATTTGAGTAATAATAGTTACAATTAAGGTTTTGGGTTTAGGGTTTGTTAGTTTAGGTTAGGGTTCAGAATTTAGAGATAGGGTTTAGAGGTTATAATTTAGGGTTCAGGGTTTAGAATTTAGAGACAAGGTTTAGGGTTTAAGGTTTAGCATTTAGAGATAGGATTTAGGGTTTAGAGTTGAGAATTTAGAACTAGGGTTTAGGATTTAGAATTTAGAAATAGGATTCAGGATTTAGGGTTTAGCGGTTAGGGTTTCTTCATTTCACCGCTACACCCTAAACCATACATTTCACTCCATTTACATGCATTCCCCATGCAATACACTCCAAACATGTCTCATGCATATCTCGTGCAAATTACTTCTACTTTCATAATACTAATTAAGATATGTATTAATATTTAGGGTTTAGGGTTTAGTGGGTTAGGGTTTAAAATTTAGGGTTTAGGGTTTAAGGGTTTAGCTGTTAGGGTTTAGATGCGTTAGGGTTTAGGGTTTATGGGTTTAGGATTTAGAAGTTTACCGGTTAGGGTTTAGATGGGTTAGGGTTTAAAATTTAGGGTTTAGGGTTTAAGGGTTTAGCGGTTAGGGTTTAAGGGTACCGCCGTAGGCGTTGGATGCCAACCGTCTTGTCCGGCCGTAGGCGTTAGATGCCGATCATGTATTTAATGAATTTTTAAATTCTCAACCGTAAACCCTAAACCCTATTTCTAAATTCTCAACTCTAAACCCTAAATCCTATCTCTAAATGCTAAACCCTAAACCCTAAACCTTGTCTCTAAATTCTAAACCCTGAACCCTAAATTCTAAACCCTAAACCCTGTCACTAAATTCTGAACCCTAACCTAAACTGACAAACCCTAAACCCTAAACCTTAATTGTCACTATTATTACTCAAATTAACCAAGTATGTTAATTATCAAATTAATTGTTACTACCTTTACTAATATTTATTAATTAATGTTAATTACCATGACTTATTATAAATTACCATGACTTATTGGTAATGTCGATGTTAATTGTCACGGTTTAATTAATTAAACCCTAATTAGTGTTTCGTAATTAGTAAAATAGCCTTATAATTTTTCCCGAATAATAAATAAATTATAATAATAATTTCATAATTTTATATTATTTTTGGTATATTCACTCATTAAGTTAATTACTATAAGTAATTATTAATTACTTATTATTTGTTACCAAACTTATTAATTTGGTAATTTCGATGTTAATTGTGACGATTTAATTAATTATACCCTAATTAATATTTCGTAATTAGTAAAATACTTTTAATTTTTTCCCCGAATAATAAATAAATTTAATTAAATTATTTCCTAATTTTTATTAATAAAACCCGAATTATTATTTAATTATTAACTATTATAATCGTTTATTGCTAATTCATTAATTACAAATTTATTAATTTCAAATTAATTAATTACAAATTAATTAATTACTAATTCACTAATTACAAATTAAGTAATTACTAATTCATAAATTTTTTTTTTAAAAATTAAATAATTGAAACCGTCGGCGGTCAACGCCGACCGTTGTGAGGGACCGTCGGCGGTCAACGCCGACCGTTGTGAGGGGTCGTCGACGGTCAACGCCGACCATTGTGAGGGAGCGTCGGCGGTCAACGCCGACCGTTGTGAGGGGCCGTCGACGGTCAACGCCGACCATTGTTAGGGAGCGTCGGCGGTCAACGCCGACCGTTGTGAGGGACCATCGGCGGTCAACGCCGACTACCTCAAATTTTTTTTGGTTTTGGTTGCTGCGGCGGCGACGGCGGCAACGGCGACGGCGTTGGCAGAGGATGTGTATTTAAAGATTAGGTTCGAGGGGCATTCGTGTAATTTTATTTATTGAATTTAAATGATAGGGCGTTGAGTAGTAAAACTAGGGCGTTTTATAGCGGTTCAGGAATTAAATTCAAGAAAGCACGCATACCCCGTATCGCTGGGTCAATCACATGTTTCATCATTTCGTTAACACCAATCCACAAAATGACAAAAAGGGGAGGAGGCCGTTAATACAAAGAAAAAAGGATTCTGAAATGAAATCTCCTCACAAAGTCAAGTTCCGCAGCCGTCTCGGCAACTACTACTCTTCCTCCGATGACCTCAGTCCTTCTATCATCTCCACCGCCGCAGCCGACTCCATGTCCACCGCCTTCCTCCTCCTGCTCGCCGCCCTCCTAACCTCTTCCGTCGCCCAAAACTCCACCTGCCCGCTCGACTTCACAGTCCTCCAACGCCTCTACGACGGCACCAACCCTCCCGAAATCGACCCCTCTCAGAACTGCCAGTACATCCGCCAGGGCCTCCGCCTCGTCCAGTCCGAATACCTCCTCCGCACCAACAACTTCCTCCCGCCCCTCGCCACCGCCGACTCCTGCTGGCGAGCCTACCAGCGCTTGGTCAATGACTCCCTCCCTAACTTCGACATCCGATCCTCTTGCGGCTTCCAAACCTTCTGGATCTCTCAGGGATGTATGAACATCACCACCAGACAGCAATTCGAAACCCTAGTTACCAATTCCTCCCTCTCCGACGTCGTATCCAGCTGCGACCAGCCTCTTGAGAACAATTCCCCTTGCGCCGCTTGTACCGCCAGCTTGTCCAGAGTCCAGGCTTTGCACCTGACAGGGAACTCCGTCGGGAATGTTTCTGATTGCCAAGCCTATCCGTCGATCTACGCCGCTGCGTTTCTCAATCCCTTAGGCCCCACTGATAAAGGTACTGCTAAGTGCTTGTTTTTGCTTGATTTCGGTTCTAGTAAAACCACTAGTAAGAACAAGAAGAAGAAGAAGAAATTAGTGGTTGTGGCGGTTTGTGTTGGATTGATTGTTGCGGTTTTTATTGTGATCGGCGGATTATGGTTCTGGAAGAGGAAGTATGGGATGATGAAGAGGAAGAGAAGGAAGTTGAACAGATTAGGGATTGATAATAATAATCCTTTGGGGAAATCCACTAGTTTGGAGAGCATTACCGAGAGCACGACTCTGGTGAAGTTTAAATTCGACGAGATCAAGAAAGCAACCAGGAATTTCGCCAGGGATCACATCATAGGTAGAGGAGGGTATGGAAATGTATACAAAGGCAGGTTAATGGACGGATCCGAGGTTGCGGTGAAGAGGTTTAAGAACTGTTCAGCTGCCGGAGATGCAAGCTTTGCACATGAAGTCGAGGTGATCGCCAGCGTAAGGCACGTAAATCTCGTGGCATTGAGAGGCTACTGCATCGCCACTACTTCCATGGAAGGTCATCAGAGGATAATCGTTTGCGAATTGATGAGAAACGGTAGCCTGCACGATCACCTGCTGGCCGGTAACGAAAATGGGAAACTCAGCTGGCCGATTCGGCAGAAGATTGCATTAGGGACGGCGAAAGGATTGGCTTACTTGCACTACGGGGCACAGCCGGGAATCATTCACCGAGACATCAAGGCGAACAATATCCTGCTGGACGACAATTTTGAAGCTAAAGTTGCGGACTTTGGGCTGGCGAAGTTCAACCCGGAAGGAATGACGCATTTAAGCACCAGGGTGGCTGGGACGATGGGGTATGTGGCGCCGGAGTATGCCCTGTACGGGCAACTGACGGAGAGAAGCGATGTTTATAGTTATGGGGTGGTGTTGCTAGAGCTCCTGAGCGGGAAGAAAGCACTGTTTAAACCTGATGGTGGTGAAGATGATGCAGCCCAGCCATGTCTTCTTACGGATTGGGCATGGTCGCTTGTGAAGGAAGGAAGAGGGCTGGATGTGGTTGAAGACGGGATGCCAGAGCTAGGTGCTCCTGACGTGTTGGAGAGATATGTTCTAGTTGCGGTTCTTTGTTCACACCCTCAGCTGTATGCTAGGCCGACGATGGACCAGGTGGTGAAGATGTTGGAAACCGAGTTGGTGGTTCCGTCCATCCCGCATCGGTCGATACCTTTGGTATCAGAAATGGACGATATCGAGAGATCGGTGAGCAGCACTTCTGGATCGGGGCAGCTGTTTTCCCCTTCCGGGTATCACTCATTTGGGTTTGGTCCTTCTGGGACAAAGGAAGAGGAAGTTCCGGAATCCAGGACATCGTAATTGTAAGTCGAGGAAATGTGTTCGAACTCCCGGAAAAAACGGGTAACTTTCCTGCGTCTTATTTGTTTCTAGGTTATGAACTGGATAACACTGAATTGTTGTATGTTGAAAAAAGAGAAACGAGTAGGTGTGTACTTGCTGAAACAAACAACGTGATTCTTTACATTCATTTTGGGAAGTTGGTGGTCCATTTTTCCTCTCTTATAGTAAAATGGATGGAAGAAGTCAAAGACGATCGTTTGAGAATGCAATTTTTCTATCCGGCGGGGACGTAATTCTATCCGCCCTAATGAATAGACGAATCCGACGGCTAGCAGTGTCCTATCTTCTAAAATTGTTAAATCATTTCTCATCAACGGCTGCTGTTGATTCAGGGGCATTTTTGCGACAGAAATATGTGTGGAGCCTGATCTGTGGTGCAAATACGAAAATTTAAATGTTTGATTATTTAAAATAGATTCAAATTGTCTAATCAAGTCAGAATGGAAAAGTGTAACCATTATTGCCTCTCTACTTATCCATTCTACAATGTTGACTCTTCCATTTTTGAATTTTATTTTGTTACCTCTTTTTGCTTCCCCAGTCTCTCCTTCTATCTCTTCTTCCCTTCTTATCCAGAACAACATTTTCTCCCCGATTTCTTCGACGACGGTTGGGCAGCGGTTGTGTCATCCTCATCTTCTCAACGGTTTCCAAAAGACGGTTGGTTGTACATTTTTGCCATTATAAATAACATCGTGGTCAACCCCTCATCTATTCTAAACCCATTGTGTCATCCTCATCTTTTCTACGATTTCCGAAAGACGATTGGTTGTACATTTTTTCCATTATAAATAACATCGTGGTCAACCCCTCATCTATTCTAAACCCCCTGTGTTTTACGTTGTAATGGCGAATTAAGAATCGATCCGACAAACCTGCATCGACTTTAGGTGGCCGTAAGCATAAAGAAAACAAGGCTAATCCTTTTGGCACTCCCACAAACAAGATCTTCAACACTGATGAAAGAGACGGAAGACAACAAAGGTGCGAAACCGGGAAAGTAAAACCTAAGAAGAGGAAACAAATCTCTTCTTCAGTTGAATCCGAATCAAATGTTTGTATCCCTGTGTTTTATGGTTTTCATCATTATTGTCACTGTTATTCCTGTGTTCTATTGAATATGTGTTGTTGGGGTGGTGTTAGTCATGTGTTCTATTGAATATGTGTTGTTGGGGTGGTGTTAGTCATGTGTTCTATTTGTTCATTGTTTCTCTTATGTTTCATCATGTGTTAAATTTACTGATGTAAATTAGTGTGTTATATGTGTTCTATTTGTTGATCGATATTCCTGTGTGCTATCTATGGTTTATGTTTTTTGGTAGTGTTATTCATGTGTTCTAGTCCTTGAAGGACAAACCCCATGCCAAATCGGGCCCCAAGAAGATGAAGAAGGCTGACGAGGGAACTAGTAAGAAGAAGAAGAGTCGCTTCATCCAATTTCGATGCAACACTGGTAGGATATTCCAGATGAAAGATCTCGTGGACAAACACAAGAGGATGAACTGGATGAGAAAGCTATTGATGGACGCCAGCTTCCACGGATTGCTGTCTATAAAGTTGAAACTCATCAACAAGGAAATCTCTGATTTTCTGATTGGATGCTACCGAGCTCCGCACTAGGATTTCAAGTTATCAAACAGGGAAAATATGAATGTTACCGTGATGAAGACTCTGCGAAGGTTGCCGGTTTCAATTGGGGCAAGCACATGATGAATACGCTATTGGCGGGCTTAGATGACTTCGTTCGGGAATTGACAAAGTTAACCTATCCTAGCAGCGATATAAATTTTATGGTGGTAAGTGGTTGTTATACCTGTATTCTGTTTTCTTGGTTGTTATACCTGTGTTCTGTTTCCGAGTTTGTTATACCTGTGTTCTGTTTCTGTAGCTGCATTCCCGAGGTTGTTATACCTGTGTAGATTAATCTTCACAAAAACCTGAAAACCTGAATTCAAAGCATATATCGAAGCAACAAAGGTATCATGATAAGCATGAATGATTCAAGAAAGATCAAACGATGATCGACTTACAATTGTAATAGGTTCATTGAAGCCCAACCTGACACATTCTTGAAACTCTTGAACGCACCAACCTTTGTGTAAGCGAAATCAGGTCTAAGATTAATTGATAAAAAAAATTAACAATAGACTGTTAATATGAAAACTTGCAATAGTCAGAATGACAATTCATCCACATAAGAAACTCAAGATGATCATAGCTGAATGAGGAACCAATGAAGCACTCAATCTAAAGAGATTATTGCCCAGAAATCTCAGTCTATTGGAACATTATTGAGTAATTGCTATCAAGAACCAACATATTAAGGTTAACCATTCTTGCCATTTGATCTGGAACTAAATCAAAAATAAATTGTGAACTCAAGTCCAAAAGTTCCAGTGCATGTACCTGTGAATCTTAACTATCATGAAGTGGGAAATGGAACTTTCTAAGCCCGCACAGTTCAATATAGAAGCAAGCACATGCATATGATCTGAAGCAATCACTCATCTTGAATTAGGAGAACTCGAGTAAGAACCGACATAAGAGAGCTTGGATATCTGAACTGAAAAAATAAAATTGAACTTGTGTAGCCACAACCGCGATGCAATACTAGTAAGTAAGTTGAAACAATCAAATTGAAAAGTTGAGATGAGTATATACCTTATTGAGTTTCACCGCCGCGCTCCACAAGATTAATCGAAGGGTTTTTAAAGTTGAAAACAGGAACAGGGGTCCGGGAAAAGGCTTCTCCTACGAAGAGTTGTAGCCTTGCGGAGGGGATGCAGGACTGTGAAACCGAAACAATGTAATGGAAAACAGAAGAGGAGGAGGGGAGGTCGTGGAAGAGGGAAGTATGGGCAGTTAGTTGCCCGGAGAATAAGGAAGGAGAGGAAATAGGGGAATTTAGATGATGACGTGGCAAAGTACATAGATTGAAAAACGAAATACAATTTCAAATACTATGGATATCTCCGTCGGCATCCCCATAAAACTTCATTAAAATATAAGATTAAATAATCCAAATTTAGAAAAATTTAAAAGGTATAAATAATCATTTTTATAGTCTAACAAAAAATAATTATAATATCATCAGAAAATACTACTAGAAAGGAAAATTTGAAGAAAATCAGTTAGAATTTTATATTTTTATAAATAATTACAAATTTCATTAGAACACTTAATAAAAATAGATATACTGATTCAGGCATAAAAATCCCTTTAAATATCATAAACGTCAGTAAATATCATACCCATTTTAATGGGGGCACAGACGGTATAAATTATATTATCTGCTTATCTCCCAACAAAAATACAATGAGAAACCAACATCCACAGTAGCAGCAAAACAAACAGCAAACTTATTAATTCAGCAAACAAGAACCAGCAACACCAGCAGAGATTTGCAGATCATTCTCTACCAACAACACAGGACTACATCTGGGCGACAAAATCGACAAATCGAAAGCAAAATATTGGCAGTTCCTAATACAAACTGCATCAGACGCTTATCACTAGAGCAGAACATTAATCTTGCACCTGCAACCTTCGTAGGAATTGCACCTAATCGAGGAGATTCGTTAGACCGAGCTGCTTGAACAAAAAAGGTCATCAAAATACAACAGAATCCGACATCTAAAGTGCAGCAAAGATACTGCAAACAATTGTATTGAACCTGGTGATGGAAGACAACTTCATGTCCATAAATCAGGCATTCAGACTTTCAATTCGTTTTTGTTCTTCACATGTAATTTTCTTCTACATGTCCATAGCCAACAAACGCTCTAATTTCTCGAGCCCTTTCACTTTCTTCAATCGTGTGCATCCCTGCAAGTTGAAAATCTCCAGATTCTTTAGACCAGATATATCTGGCAACTCCTTTATAGACTGACAACCAGATATGTTTAATTTACGCAACGTCTCCAATATCTCGAAACCTTTGATTTTAACCAACTCTGTGCATCCCACCAAAATTAAATCATCTAGGCTTTTGAGACTGGACATATCTGGCAACTCCTTAATAGACTGACAACCAGACATCTTCAACTTCTGTAACATCTCCAATCTCCCGAAACTTGTAATCTTAATCAACTCTGTGCATCCTTCCAAGTTTAAAACATGTAGGTTCTTGAGACGCGATAGATCTGGCAACTCCTTAATAGACTTGCAACCAGACATGTTCAAATTTCGTAACATCTCCAATTTTTTGAAACTTGGGACCTTAATCAACTCTATGCATCCCTCGAAATTTAAATCATCCATGCTCATGAGACCAGACATATCTGGCAACTTCTTAATAGACTCACAACCAGACAAGTTCAACTTCCGTAACTTTTCCAATTTCCCGAAACATGTAACCTTGATCAACTCTGAGCATCCCTCCAAGTTTAAATCATGCAGATTCTTCAAACCGGACATATCTGGCAACTCCTTAATAGACTTGCAACCAGACATGTTCAACTTCTGTAACATCTCCATTTTTTCAAAATTTGTGACCTTAACCAACTCTGTGCATCCCTCGAAATTTAAATCATCTATGCTCATGAGACCGGACATATCTGGCAACTCCTTAATAGACTTGCAACCAGACATGTTCAACTTCCGTAACTTTTCCAATTTCTCAAAACTTGTAACCTCAATCAACTTTGTGCATCCCTCCAAGTTTAAATCATGCAGGTTCTTGAGACCAGACATATCAGGCAACTCCTTAATAGACTCGCAACCAGACATGTTCAACTTTCGTAACGTCTCCAATTTTTCAAAACTTCTAACTTTACTCAACTTTATGCATCCCTCCATGTTTAACTCCTGCAGGTTCTTGAGATCAGACATATTTGACAACTCCTTAATAGACTCGCAACCAGCCATGTTCAACTTTCGTAGCATCTCCAATTTCTGGTAACTTGTGATCTTAACCAACTTCGTGCATCCCTCCAAATTCAAATCATTCAAGCTTACGAGGCCGGACAGATCTGGCAACTCCCTAATAGACTTGCAACCAAACAAGTTCAGCTTCCGTAACTTCTCCAATTTCCCAAAACATGTAACCTTAATCAACTTTGCGCAGCCCTCCAAGTTTAAATCATGCAGGTTCTTGAGACACGACATATCTGGCAACTCCCTTATAGACTTGCAACCAAGCATGTTCAATTTTCGTAACATCTCCAGTTTCTCGAAACTTGTGACCTTAATCAACTCCGTGCATCCCTCCAAATTTAAACCATCTAAGCTCACGAGACCGGACAAATCAAACAACTCCGTAGTTGACTTGCAACCAAACAAGTTCAGCTCCCGTAACTTTTCCAATTTCCCAAAATTTACGACCTTAATCAACTCTGTGCATTTACTTGCATCCAACTCCTCAACTGACCAACAACCACACAGATTCATTTTTCGCAACGATATATCTGGAAGAATCCTACCGAAGTCCCTAGTAAGCGTGAAAAATGCCAGGTCTAGATACCTTAACCCTGCCAGCTTTTCAAATGCTTTGGCTGTGAGCTTAAGATTTCTGTCACCATGTCTCATGTCAATCCTGAGCATTTCCACTTGATCAGCTCCCTGCAAATAAAAAATCAAACTTGCTTTTAAAGGCAATAACATGACATTCCATCTATGGTGAAATCAATCAGATGTAGATAGGTATACCTTTACGTTTTTCAATATTTTCCAAGCATCTCCATTGGACCAAATCCTGCTGCGCTTGCAGGGATTTTTAACATCTTCCTCAATAACAATAGCTCTCCCAAGGTCTCTAAGAAGATCATGCATCCAGAATCGATTTTCCTCATCAATTTTTATTAAGGATCTAAGAACAAGAGTACTTATCCCAGTTTCCGGAAAAACTTTACAATCACTCCACATATGAACGGGCGATTCTTTATCCTCTCCAATAAAAAAGCAGGCTATATCAAGAAAGATCTGTTTTTCATTAGGGGTCAACTCATTGAAGCTAATCTTCAATCTCTGCTGCACCTTATTGCTAGTGGCAGCTGGTAAATTTTTCAGCTCCATCAACTTTACTTCCCAGAACTGTTTCTCTCTACAAAACAGGAGTGATCCTATGACCTTAAGAGCCAAAGGAAGCCTTGATGCAACTTTTACGAAATCATCACATAGAGCAGCATAATCTCCAGGAGGGTAATCCATACGAAAAGCATGTTTGCTAAAAAGTTGGAGAGAATGATCATAACTCATTTCTTCCGGTTCATACAACTTGTATTCTTGAAGGAGCTCTAAAACTCTTTTGTCTCTTGTTGTGATGATGAATCTACTTTCCGAGTAGAAGTGACCTAATTTTCCCAATATCTGATCAAACTCAAACTTATCGTCTACATCATCAAGAACAACCAAGAGTTTATATTTGCAGACTCTCTCTCTAATCATGTTGACCCCTTCGCTAGGATCTTTAACCTGAACTTCATCCCTCAAAATGCTAGAGATGAACTTATTCTGTAAAGACATAATGCCATCACTCCTCGACAATACTTCTCGTATATTTTCTAAGAAACAGCAACGGTCGAAGCTTGTGCAGATATCGTCATAGACTGCCTTGGCTATAGTAGTTTTACCCATGCCGCCAATGCCTTGAATCCCAACAATTCTCGCATCTCTAGAGTCTAAGTTCAACAATCTCGTCACTTCTCGCACATGAGAATCAATCCCAACCAGCTCATCAGTCACTAAAGTGTAGTTACTCCTCAGATGCAACTCGACCGTAGAAAATACATGATCTATAACAGCTCCCTGACTGAAAATTAAACAATTTTTTGACTTACATCAGTAAAAATTAATACACAGTTAACTGAATATACATAGTGTCAGGGTAAACATTACCCGTCTATTTCGGTAACATGCCATCCTTTCATTTGTCCAACTTCTTGGAGAGCTGTCCTCCATTCTTGTACAATTATGGGGCCATGTTTCTTACTATGCAGTTCAAATGCCTTCTCGTATGGACCCGCTTGATGCCGCACATCTCTGGGGTCTACAAAATAGAAAACGGGCAATATGATTTGTCCCTTCCCTTTCCTGCAACACTCAACCATCTTAGCTAGTTCCTGGAGGCACCATTTGCTAGAAGCATAGTTCTTTGATAAAATTGGGATGTAAATCTTCGATTCCGTGATAGCCTGGACGAGAGAAGGTGCAATATTCCCTCCCTTCCGAAGCTCTTCCTCGTCCCTAAAGGTGCGGATTTTGGAACGGACCAAATAGCTGTAGAGAAAGTCCGCAAAGCTTTTGCGGACATCAGACCCTCTAAAGCTCAAGAAGACCTCGTACTCCAAAGTACTGGCGACAGATTGCCGTTCTGCAGCTGATGTTTGTGATTCTGGAAAAGCATTGGAGACTGTTGTTCCTTCAGTGGAGCACTTGAGCAGCACTTCGTCCATCAATCTATTTTCAATTATAGAAACTTCGTCCTCTGCAAAAAGCCATGAATACAGTCTGAAATTTTGCAAAAACAAAATCTAAAGAGTTTAGAAACCCTGGACTGATCAACGGACTTACCCAAAATCGAAAAGGAAGAATCAGTTTTCTTTAACTGGAGATAACTCAATTGCCTGTCTGGTAGATGAAATGAATGGAAGAGGAAAACAAAACAGCAAGGAAGATGCTGACGACTCTAAGCCCGCCATGACTTTTCTTTTAACAGTAGACAATGACTTGGCAGGGGAAGAAAATTCTTAGCAGGTTTGGTCAAACATTGAATTCTTAGCAGGTTTGGCCAAAATGAGAAGCCTCCATGGGAATTTGAAGTAACTTTAGCAAAAATTATCAGAAAATAGTAACTTCTTCGATCAATCAAGTTATGGTAAACTCAGTGAATACATGTATATATATACTTTGGCAGCTTGTCAAAAGTTTCTACCTTCCCTATGCTCCCCAGCCACCTGTACTTCAAGTTGTTTGAACAAATTCAGTAGTTGGAAAACCTTCAAGTCCTGCACTAAACCCAAACTAATGAAACGAGTGGAACAACTAAAGCAGTTAATGAACAAGTGGACCTATTTGGTAGAAGAAGTAAACCCATAGCCCTAATTCCCATTCGCTACATCACACATTCTAACCAAGCCGTACCAAATACTCAGAAACCGGAATCATCGTCAACGAATCAAGCATTCTATAATCAATGATCACTAGCCTCGACGAATCATCGTGAATCTAAGAATTGGAAGATCTTCGTCTTTTTGTTCTCGATCACCGCTTGCTCCCTTTTCCCCCATTCGTGATGGGTGAACAGAGAATCGGAAAAATACGGAGACCTACAAAGAATTCGAGGTCCGAAAAAAGCCATTGAGATCAACTGAGGCAACGAATGATTGGTCGAAGGTGCAGAAGAGGATGAGATTATTCCTCCCGCCATTTCTGACCTTCAGGCTAAAACGTTTGTTTCAGTCCGACGAGTTACCGTTTAATTTCTTCCCACCGCCGATTAGTTTGAGAGCGCTTTGGCCCATGTATGAAGCTTATGGGCCACAAGTTATGGGGCCAATGGACTACTGAATAAACAAGTCTGGCCCAAAATTTAATGTATGATAGAAAATTTAAAAAATAATAAAATATAAATCGGCCAACGAGCCGATGATACATCTAGTTGATAAGACCACTAAAAGACCTAAAATACAAGTTGGATCTGTATTCTTTTTGAATCGCCAGTTGGTCTGTCTAAACTTTCTCTTGTTGTGTTAGCTTGGTGGAATGAGAATAAGGTTCAATGAACACGACACAACACTTTGTTTACGAGGTTCGGTAAAATACCCTACGTATTAACTATCTCAACACGAAAAGATCTTCACACCCAAAGCTTTGACTCCGGAGCTTGAACACCAGCCCGACAGCTATCCCAGCAACACACGCTGCACATCTTACAATTACAGTCAAACTTCACTCTCGTCACGCACTCAAAACTGATGATGTTTCTCCAGCTTTAATTAACTTCTTAAATTAGTCGTTAGAGATTTAATCTTGTCTTAATTAACTCGATTTGATCCGGCAATCAAAGAAGATATATTTTCCACAAACAATCCATCCACTCGTTTATACTTAATTTGTGGAATAAGTCATTTAAATACAAGATCACTATTATCATTATCTTCTTACGCAAACCGAATCAATCACATCTTCGATCCAATCTCTCTGTACACCGACAAAATAAAAAGGAAAAACACATAAAATCAAATGCATGGAGACATAAATAACTACCTAAAATAAACAAAAGGAAGGATTTTGATTGCAGGGTTTGAAGTCTCTTCCTCCCTCTTTTAACTATAGAGTTTGTAAAAATTATCTAATTTTATAATAATTTTTAATGGCCAAATCATTAACTTTAGCAGTTACAAAATGCATTTATATTAAAATATTCATAACAGTAGATTCTCCTTTTAGGAGTGACATATGTTCCTGTATATAAATTTTGTTACATGAAATCAAGTAGTATCTCACATTAATTTACAATAGTCAAACCATGAAGTTCTTGCTTGAATAAAGCTATCAGAGAATTGAGGAGGTCTAGCAATTACAGATTCTCCATTTGATTTTGACATGATTTTACTGTCGACGAACAATTAGAATTATCGGGGTCGCAGAGCTTTTACGAAGCTCACGAATAAATCTTTCTTCTTGCGGTAATGGTTAAATCCCTAGGAAAAAGGGCATCTGATATCGAATTAAATACAATACAACACCTAATCTTGGTTTGCTAAAAATCAAACAGAGAATATTTGATAAACCCAAATTCATATATGGGAGATGATAGAGTGTACAAATTTTGAATACCTACACTACGCGCCGCAACCTACACTTTGTTATGAGCGTAAGCTGCATTATTGTCCATCTTTAAATTAAGCTTATTATGGTATATATTCATTATTTCGTATTAATTTATGACTACTAATATAAAAAAAAATCCTCCAATGAGTAGTATCTTAACATATATAAAAATAGTATTTTACCCTTCTACTTTACTATGTTAACAGAATGTCCCCCCTAATATATCATTTACTTCCTCGTACTATGTCAACTTAACAAATAAATCCTTCCATTAGCTTTTCGATTAACCTTGCAAACCATCTCGATCATCTAAGGAGTTTTGAATACCCCAATTGAACTTGGAATATACCATTGAACAGGATCAATTTCTTCCTTCAATGAAAAATAATTTTAATAACAAAGAAACACTTGAATATTGGGAAAAAAACAAAGTAATATTATTATTTAGCCAACTGAGCAAACAAGAACAAAGTAATAATTGTTATTAAAGCAAAATGAGTAGTGGAAAACAGGAAATACAAGAATAATAAGTCCCAAATCTGCAGGCTTAATCAACAGTCTTTGTAGCATTCACAAAGAGACAACGTAACGCATTTGCCAGTAGCAGTCGGTCCATATTTCCAAATACAAGCAGCCATGCATCTGGCATCCATGCCACACTCGTCATGTACCTTTGCTGTTCCTCTGTAGCAACTTCTTCCTTCTACCTCCACCACTCCATTGTTTCCTGCATCATCATCGAACACCAAACATTATTAGTTTCACCTTTCTGTACAAATACTATTACACTAATTAACGGATTTTGTGTGGTTGATTGTTCTTGCCGAGGACAAGTAGAAACGCCAGTAGAAGAGAGATGAGAAGCGATGAAATCGAACCCTTGTTCATGGTTCAGATTTTGAAGTGACAAAAATTACTACTGCTATGTGTAATATGGCTGGTGTGGATGCGAAACAAGCTAGGTTTATATACACGACATTGTTGAATGCAAGAGTATGAACATCTTTCTAGGGTGACTTATTTTACAGATTGCATATCATCTTTTTTCCTTAAATTGTCGTGAAAATCTCTACCTACTTATGTACTTACTATTTTTACTTCTCCAGTTCATTCCCATGAAAATGTTTCCTTTCATTCAATCCGTGTACATGTATATTTCCACATATATATTCATACAATAGAAATATATATTCTTAAACGTCCAATCTTTGTCTTTTGATTTGATGATTTAATATGGTTTCCACCTTCCAATATTTTCATTCATTCATAAATGTTAACGATTTGGCCTTCTTTCCTTAATTCTTCCTCTGTTAATCTTCTGGTTTTTATTATTTTTTTAAATTTGTAATAAACCAACTAAACTAAACCTTCTGTCCAATCTGTGGGTAAATGGACTTACTCATGTCACACTCATCATGTAATTTTGTCTTTGCTGTTCCTCTGTAGCAACTTCTTTCTTCTACCTTCACCACTTAATTGTTTCATGCAGCTGCGTCATATCAAACACCAAACATGATTAATTCACCTTACACTACGTTAGACATTAAAGATGAGATGAGAATTGAAAGAGTTGAATATATAATGTGGTTTTCGATCAGAATGATCGATTAGTCCACAAAAAAATAAAGAAGTTTGTATGGAGAATCAGAAGAGGAGGAAGAAGAAGTCTTATCGATTACATGGCTACTGCTAAGCTTATATAGCCTAGGTTAGGGTAAGCAATTTCGGTAACTCGTCCCTAAACTACTACCTATACAAACTGAGCCCAATGGGCTGAATACATGAGTTTAACATCCCCTCAAATTGATAATGGTTACGCATCATCAATTTGCTCGGAAAAAACCAGTGTGGCTCATAGGAACAGATTTGGTAAGGATATTAGCAAGCTGGTTTTCTGACGTCAGGTAGAAGAGTCGGATCTCCCCAGATGTAACCAGGTCTCGGATGTAATGAACATGTGTCTCAATATAGGTACAAGATAGGTAGCAATCTGAATAGCACTCGTGTTATCCCCAAAAAGCTGAACCCGGGTAGAAATATGAACCCCAAGATCATGAAGCAAACGCCCAATCCAAACCACTTCAGAACAAACGTCAGATATAGATCGATATTCCGCTTCAGTAGAAGACTTGGAAACCTTATCTTGTTTCTTGCAACGGGCGGAAATAAAGGCATCGCCAAATTGAACACACCAACCCGACATAGAGCGAAGTGTATCAATACACCCCACGTAGTCGGCATCCGCATAGGCCGAGAGAGTAAGATTACCAGTGAAAGGGAAAAACATACTAGTAGATTTCGTCCCATGCAAATATCGAAGAATGCGAATAACAACCGTCTGGTGAGCAGTACGCGGGTGAGCTATGAATTGACTAACTACCTGAACAGCATAAGCTATATCTGGACGAGTGGCGGCAAGATAAATCAAACTTCCGATAGAGAGTAGGATCAGAGACCAATTCACCACTGTCTTTGCCAAGTTAGAGATTGTCTTCCATTAGAGTACAACTTGGCTTGCAGTCAGACATGTGAGCTGTAGTAAGAAAATCTGCAATATATTTTTCTTGATTAATGAAAATACCAGTAGACGATCGATGAACCTAAATTCCAAGAGAGTAGGAGAGCTGGCCGAGATCTTTAAGCTTGAAATGTTTGAGTCATAATTATACGAATACTATCGATGCCATTCACATCACTTCCCGTAAGAATCATATCCATCAAAGTTCGGAAGAGGTGATCGAGGATGATCTTTACACCTTCGATCGTTGAAAAGAGATTGAATTGGTTTTTTCAATTTTAGTGTTTTTTGTTTCGGATTTTTATGATTAAAAGGGTAATAATGTAATTTCACATGTTCAACGAATAACTATTCAGTAAATATTTCACAAACCGAATCCTCTTCTTTTATAACCTCTCGGCCCACATAATCCTTCTTTTAAGACCCGAAGGCCCAACTCTCCTCTCTTAAGTTACTGAATTGTTTGGGCCGGTTAGTTTAATCCACACAGGCCGGATCCATGAAAACTGGACCGCATTTCCATAACATTTGGGCCGGCTGTGCTATGAAACAATTTTTCTCTTCCAAATTGTATGCATATGTATTAGGTTGTAATATTAAAGATCAATCCTACCAGCCACCAGGGACAGATTTGGGATGACTGCTCAAGGTCACGATCATCCATCATTCATTTATGTTTACTTATTTATTTTACTTTTATAATTTTGACACAGTAATATTTTAAAAATATGTTCATCTTGAATCCTACTATCAAACCATGTAATTAGATTCATGTTTCCGTGTTCTCGCAATCTTAACTAATGCATGGTAGCGAAGGTGCAAGCAGATGTAGTCTAGAGTCATAAATGGCGTATCTGTAGAAATATGGAAAGTCATTAATTGGGGGGGGGGGGGGGGGTGTTCTAAGACATTAACTAATAACGTAAGTTACCTATAAAAAAAATGATAAGCATGAAGTATTAGTAGAGATGGCCAAATGTTGTGTATAAATACCAATGCATGTTCAATGAAAATGGAAAGCATCACATCACAAGTAGTAGTAACTTATAATTCAGTCTGAAAACTCAAAATCATGTCGAAGGGCTCATCATCATCATCATCATCAACAACAAAAGTCGTCATCTCTTTCGCATTAGCTCTTCTCCTTATGTTAGGTACGTTGCACACCAAAATAACTGGTTATAATTGAAAGAATAACGTTGAAAGATGGTTTAGTTTTGATTATTTTGATGAACGTTGCAGGAAACAAGGAGGCTGTTATGGAGGTAGAAGCAGGGGACGACGACCTTTGCTTAAGAGGACCAGTAACAATGTATAACTTTTGTTTGGACGAAGGCGTATGTACTGATGCTTGCATCGGAAAGTATGGAAAGGATATCGTCGGCAAGTGTGAAACTCCCACTAACTGTTTTTGCTACGAACACTGTCCCAACTGAATGCAAACCTAATCAATCGTGTTCTTCTACCAGCTCATGTATTTCTATTCAATAAACTAGAAATAGATCGTACTTTGCCTTGAGAAATGATATAGGCAATTCATATTGTTGAGAGAGAGATCGGGAAAAAAGCTTTTATTGTTTGTCGTAAGAAGTTATATGTATGCACTAGTTAGGAAGTAACTGTTTTGCACATCACATACATATGGAGTGGAGATCATGTCAACTTGATTTAATGTGTCAATCGCTAACAAACGGGCTCATGAATACAATTTTGCTTCACCTTAATTGGAAATCTAGAGGCTCACAGTAAAAGTAGAAAAAAAGATGCAAAGGTAAATCTACTTGGAGGGGGATTCCTACCTCCGTGATGCATTATAGATGCAATAGTAAAATCCTCACTACTCTCGTATATCAAATGCTAATTAACAAACAAGCTTATAAAAGGTGAAAGATGTATACTTTTACTCTTACCTCGATTAGAGATCTAAAGCTCACGATAAAAATAAAAACGAAATGCAAGTGATTTTAGCTAGTTGGAGGAGATCCCTATTCGTTCATACACCATCGTCTCTTCCATCCGTAAGAGTAGCTAACACAACATTATTACATCCTTGTGTTCGTGTTCTTGCTTCATAGCAATATAATGTATTGTACGCATGCCTGCATGGATTGGTGGGAGTCTCCAAATTTATTCCACCATCATTTAAAGAACAGAGCAATCACCTTTCGTGCATGGTACAAAGGTGCAGACAGATGTAATCTGGTCATAAATGGCGTATCTGGAGAAATTTGTTAATTTGGAAAGTGATTAATTACGCGGAGACGCATGCATGCAAACACGGGTAGAGTTACACATGTAAACAAAACCAAACCAAAAAAATATTGTGTATATATTGTGAAATGGAAAGCATCATACCACAGCTAGTAACTTGATTCAATCTGAAAACTCAGAAACTCAAAATCATGTCATCATCATCACCATCAACAAAAGTTGTCATCTCTGTTGCATTAGTTTTTCTGCTCGTCTTTGGTATGTACTCCGACTTGCACACCAAATATATACAACTGGTTATGATGTTGAAAGCTAGCTTGATTGTGATTTTTGCGACGAATGTTGCAGGAAACAAGGAGGTGGTTATGGAGGCAGAAGGAGGGGACGATGACTACTGCTTAAGAGGACCAGCAACAATATACGACTTTTGTTTGGATCCGAAAGGAATATGTACCGATGCTTGCATCCGAAAGTATGGAAAGACTTGCACCGGCAGGTGTGAAAGTCCTACCAACTGTTTTTGCTATGATGTCTGTATCTAGTGCTTTCAAAACTAATCAATCATATCTATCTTCTTCTACCACATATCTTCTGCAAAAAAAAATTTCAATCTGAACTCAGATCGCAAACCCACGATAAGAAACATTCATGAAGCAAGCCGCTCTAGTGCCAAGCTAAATCCCAAGTAAAGACAAGTGTCACGTCGATAAGAGAATAAACAAAGAATTGGCTTATGCCGAATATCTAAAAGCATATGGCGAATTGACTTTACTTTCATATCATAAAATTATCACAATAAACGAAGTTAATATATTATTTATTTATAAAATACAGTATATAAAATCTTTCCAGATCAATCTTCTGTCAATAACACCATAACTGGGGTTACGGTTTCTTAATTGAGGGTTATGAACCTATTCAAAAACTTTATCGGGTTAAGTCAGTTTGAATTAAATATACCTATCAAATCTAAACACAATACATATAACACGATCGTTTTTTCAATATTCTTTTAATAAGAATAATTCAGAATACTAATAGAGTTAAGTTGGTTTGAATGAGACGTATCAATCAAACCCAATCATAACTCAACATGATCCTTCTTTCAATAATTTTGAATGGGTCAATTGAGGTTATATTTTTACATATTAATTGTTACAATTTAAAGTTACAACTTAATTTTGAATATATCTAATTAGCATTTTGTGTCTGGTAATTGAAAACTGACATAAAATAAGAACAGGAAATACTAGGAAAATGAAATTATAGGTACACCTAATGTATATTATTTCAAAATTTATATCATTCAATCAATTATTTTATAAACATCTATGTTTACAAAAAAGTTTTGAAAAAAACATGGCAATACATGATCACCTAAATTCTGGGTACATAAGGATACATGATCATAGGTCGTAAGTTAAACAGGCTACAAGTCATTAACTTTTGACCAATTTAGAACACTTATCGATTGAGTCCGCTCAAATCGAACCACATTCATTAATCTTAAGTATATTTTAGATGACATGTCCATGTTTTCAAGATTATTTTAACAGGTCAATCAATATTGTAGCCACTAATCAGGTTGAGTCAATTTGAAGAGATATATCCATAACATCTAAGCATAGCTCACATAACATGATCTCTTTTCGAGATTCTTTTAACTGGCCAATAGAGACTACATTTTTCATTATACTCAACTATTCGTCAAAAAATATTTATTATATTTTTAATCTCAAAGGCCAATCATTTTAATTCATTAGCATTATAAATTGTAGGTTGAACTTCATTCAGTAAAGTTTAAACACATCAAAAATTAAAATTAGCATAAGCCGATCGAGAGACCGGTAAATAATCTGAATTTCTTGATTGATTTTTAAAAATATTTAAAAATTGTTCTTAGTTTTGGAAAACATCAACACTTATTGATAATTATTTACGATTTAGTTGAATTATTTATGTTATCAGTAGTACGGTGATAGAAAAAAATTAAATTGGCCAGCGGGCTAGAAAATTGTTTGCTTATTTATTTAGGTTGTCAATAGTGAATTTCAAAAAAAATTTGAAATCGGCCAATGGACCGAAACACTATCTAATTGAACCAATATGCTTATATGACATTGCTAACCAACTTTTTAATTTAAAAATTTCTAGTAAAACTTCTATTTTAGTAATTATTTATATATTCCTAACAATTACTAAAAATATATTATTTTACATTCCACCTCATTTTATCAATCGTTAAACCGAGATACCCCGGCTATAGTGTATTTGACGCATGTTTGGTGCGCGTGTCCAAATTTATTTTATTGATGTAAAAGCAGAGCAATTGTTGTTGTTGAAGCATGGCATAGCGAATTAAGGTGTAAACAGATGTAGTCTGGTCAAAAGCGTATCTGGAGGGATTAATACTTGGAGAGGTTGTTACTGTGGAAAGTGATTAATAAGGGGTGACACACGTAATCAGTTTTTTTAGGGTAGAGGGACACATGTAAACATGACAATTATAACATAGTTCTAAAACATATGTTAATAACGCAATTAAGTTGATTAACCGTGACTCCTTGAGTTTCTTTCTCTGTTTTGTCGTCCTATTGATTACTGAGAGGTTTCTCACGCCACCTTTCTGCAGCTGTCGAAACCCTTCCTTCCTCTTTGACCGCCGCCTTCTCTTTACTTCGCCCGCCTCCTTTCCCTTTCCTCATCGCAGAAATTCCCTTCTTTCTTTCCCTCAACACCAAACCCCATTCTCTCCTCCCTCCTCATCGCCGGAACCCTCTTTTTATCTCCCTCAACGCAAAATTTTTTCTTCTGTCCTCCTCTTCCATCAACCAACATGTCCGACATCAACAACGTGGAGGAGACTGCTAAGCAACAGAGGTTGGATGCACTTCAACTGGCAGTAGTTGAGAACACTGTCGTACAGTTTGATCCTCCGACGTAGCCAATTCGGGCGGTGAATTAAAATCTGTGTAGTGGGATCAATCCTGACGAAACGACTTTTCAATCTCAACGTAGTTCAACACAGGATGGCAAGCGTCTGGCAACCGAGCTTAGAGATGACGACGGAGGACCTAGAAAATCACTTAATCTTATTCCGGTTTTATCACTCCATCGATCTCCGTTGGGTGATAGATAACAGACCATGGTTGTTTGATCGTCAGCTTGTGGTTCTCCATGAACTGCGTGAGGGGGAAGAACCAGCCACTGTCCCGATGCAGTTTGAGAATTTCTGGGTTCAAATTCATGATCTACCAAAGAATTTCTTCACAAAAACGGTTGGTCGTGGTCTTGTGGGTAAGTTTGTCAAGTATTATGAAAGGAACTTATACCATTTGAGCGCCTCATACATGCGGATTGGTGTCACTTTGACACTACCACACTGCTGGAATGGCAGAAGATGATTTGTCATCCCGGCAAATCAGGATAATTGTGCAAATTCAGGTGCGAAAAACTGCCAACTTTTTGTTTTATATGGGCCATATTGATCGATTTTGCAACATCGATTCATGAACCCGGGAGTGGAACCGGAACGTTTATGAAGGGAGTCTCAACATCCTAGAAGGCGAACAGTGGATAGTAGAGAATCCGAAGGACATGGTGCCGAACTCGGCCCCCAAACCAGGGCCACCACACCCCCAACCAGCATTATCACCAAACCTGCGGGTCTTCCAATACAACTTTGCGGTTCATCCATACTCATCAAGCAAACCAGTTGATGATGTTAATGCAATCAAAGCGTTGGAGGTGGCTGAATTGGCATTACAAGAAAAAAGGAAGCGAAGACGTTAGGAACCACAAGACGGGAGCTCAAATGCGATGAAGGGTGTGGAACGAAGTTTGGAGAGTCCCTCCAAACAACTAAAGGGGATCCGGGACACCTCAAAAAACCTGGCGAAGGCAGGTCTCTTCGGAGCCTGCCGTACGGAGTAGATCGTCGGCATTGACTCATTCGAGATTTCAACCTTTTCGAGTGTTTAATGTTTTGAGTGTCTCCAGTCCGAGCTCCACCGGTCGTTTCTTGTTTTCTTAGTATTGAATATCGTTTTTCGGTTTGAACTTTTATTTCCTACTTTCTGTTATCGGGTAGAGTTTCGCGCCTAGAATTTTAACCTTCATTTAAGGTTTTCATTTGTAGGGATGATTGGAAGTACGAATGTAGTAGTCCATGCTACTCATTTGTGGGTCCGTGATGAACGGATTTTACCCCGCTTTCAAATACCCACTAAATTGCTCTAGTGGGATCGTAATTCTCCCTAGGGTCTTTCTATTCTTATTACTCAAGTTGATGTTCAAACTAAACCAAGTAACAGGTTGAAATTGTTTGTTTGATTGTTTCGATATCCAATTACGAACTAATGACTCGAAATAAAACAAATCAAAATGCAAGGAATCGAGT
Source organism: Linum usitatissimum (assembly GCA_030674075.2). Classification (NCBI taxonomy): domain Eukaryota; kingdom Viridiplantae; phylum Streptophyta; class Magnoliopsida; order Malpighiales; family Linaceae; genus Linum; species Linum usitatissimum. The sequence goes on along the minus strand of JAUJYP020000804.1, from coordinate 5,064,204 downwards.
TTCAAAGATAAGATGAAGGTTGCTCGGATTCAAATCCACTAAAGCTAGCAATGTATGAATGAATGATAAATGATCTCGGTTATTCGAGTTATAACGGCTCGGCAATTTCCTAATGTAGTCTTAGATCACTCTCGCGCCTCTAAGGATCTATTCCGTCTAACTGTAGATTCCTCTCTCGAGCTAATCTACACCTAAACAAAACGCATTAATTATGTTCGATGAAATGCCACAACGATAAACGTGCAAATAGCCTAAACGATTCGCTCCTCTCTCGAGCTAACGAATAATCTAGGGTTCTTCCTAAGTGACCTATCAACCTATGTTCCTCTCAGACCCACAAATCAATGTCGATGACTCAATCAAGATGATCAGACAAGAAAGAATCTAAAAATTTGGTTTTAGGAAGAACGCATCATAAGTCTGAATAAACCTCAATAACAAATCAAAACATCCATACAAAGCTTAGCTAAAGCTTCATCTCATCCGAACAACACAGAAAGTTTAGCTACTCATGGTTCCGGAAAATAAATCACAAGAGAAGAGAAGAAAAACCGGAGAAGACGACATGTTCTTCATGGAAATCCCAATTTTCGACTTGATGATTTGCCCTTCGCCAGTCGTGGTTGATCCTCTCGCTTCAATCGTCTCTCTGGAACTCTAGCTCTCTCCAAGAGCTCGAAAATATGTGTATAATGAAGTATCTCTCGTCCTTGGGGGTCTCTGGGGTATTTATAGGCTTCTGGACCATGTTGGAGAAGGAAAATGACTTGAAAACCCGTCTGGGGGTGGGACATGGCGTGCTCCATATGGAACACGGCCGTGTTCCAGGCCGTGTTCGGCCCCTGTAACTTTCTCGGGCAATTTCAGCGGAGGAACACGCCGTGTTCCTTCATTATACGGAATTTGACCATAGTGTCAACATCAAAGTTGTAGACAATCGAATTATCTTTCCAACGCCGCTGACCTTGCATCAATTGGACTTCGGAGCGATGAGTTATGCTCAAAATACTAAACAGTGACGCTTTCTTCCAAAGTCGAACGCTTTGAGTTGTTCCGGCCTCCCCATCATGTCTTGGTTTATCTCCAAACGTCATATGACTCCTGAAATATATCAAAAACATACCAAACACCATAATACCGCCCCGAGGGGCAAGAGAACCAAACATGTACTCAAAACCCAAATTTGAATACATTTCGACACACAAAAATATAGTTTATAACGAGAAAAGGTGTGTCGAAAATACATCACATCAGTCCGGGCTTCACTCATTAAAAGTGGTATTTCTCTTTGGGGATCATTTGATGAATTGAATATCATTTGGCCAAGAGTATACCATAAGTAGACCAATTTCGAGAAAAGATAACACAATTAAGTTACCAAACAATCAGCAAACTCAGCATATCAGAGGTAGTAACTTAATTCAATCTGCAAACTCAAAACTCGATCATGAAGAAAGGCGCATCAACAACAACAACAACAACAACAACAATTCTCATCTCTGTTGCATTAGCTTTTCTCCTTGTGGCTTGCGTAGTGAAATGACTTGATCATCCTTTGTGAATTTTGTTTTTCCAATCTTATTGCAGAATCATTATTAAGACGGGTGGGCTAATACAACCCTATATATATATAAAGTACTGTTTGCAGTTTGCAGCATATTGCAACGATGAGTGGCTTTATAGCCTGAGGAGAAGCTGATTTTGTTACAACATTTCTCATGTAGATAGATATGTAATCTAAGTGTAACCATTAACTGATGGCTGCTTGAATCTGTTCTAAAGTTCTGCCTTTGGTTTCTGGTACCACCTTCACCACAAACACTATTCCTGCTACGTTCACTGCTGCATACACAAGAAACGTACCTGCCACCAACACAAATAATCCACATCAAAATCAACTCTAATTAAAGGCTTATATATATAGCCGTCAACTTAAATATGCAATCCTTTCTGCTCGGCTCGAAAAAAAGGTCGTTTGTGATTCAACTCGATTTTAAATGAGTCAAGTTTGAGTAAGGGTCCGCTAGATTCGATAGGTTAGCAAGCTGGCTCGAAATCAACCTTGAGAGCCACCTCAAATCCTAGCTCTAATATATGACTCGTTAATAGACTCAATAATGCAACACGAATTGTCACTAATACAATATATTATATGGCTAGGTTTTGGTAGCAAGAATCATGATTCTTAGAAAAATTGAGTTGAGATTAATGTAAAAAGAATTGATTCGGAATAGGGAGTGATCGTGGAAGGAAATTTGGTTACAGAGATCAGGATTCTAAATGGAATTGTCGATTCCAATCAACTAAAAGAAAAATAAATTTTCTTAAAAATTCTTTATATCTTTTGATTTTACATTTTTTTCCGAACACTTTCCAACCCCAACTCAACTATTTTACACTACTTAACTCAACTTTCCTAAGAATTTTAATTTTTATTGGCAAAAATAGCCTATATCTTATATAACTTGTGATTGTGTTAACCAAAATACAATTGGTACATGTTTTGGTGGAACAATTAAATGAGGAAATAGAAATTTTAAAATTTTAGAATAGTTTGTTTTTTAGCTTGATTAGTCTATACATTTTAGTGCACATTCATAAAATTCAGCTTAAATTAGACTCATTATGAGATTTTAATGAGTAAAGTTCGAGTGTGTATCGTCAATGGTAGCTAAGGAGCCATGCTTAAGTAGGCTTGGCTTGTCAAAGATAGTTAACGAGTCAAACTCAAGTAGGTTCAAACTCGTCTAAAACTAACAAGCCAAGCTTGAGCAAAATTCAACTCAGTTTGTGACATTCCCACTTATAGATCCCATATTTTTCTAAATCATATTCACTCTAGCTTGCAAGTTTAGCTCAATTTTACAACTTTATCGTCCAACTTGCTATTTTGCAAGATGGGTCAGAGGGAGGGTTAGGTTAATTACCGTAGGAACTCCAGGAAGAGAGGAAGTTGAATGTGTATGAAACTGCCCAAGCGCCAATCCAGTTCACCAGTGTTGCCAAACCTCCAGCTACACCCTTTATGTTTATTGGGAATATCTAATAATCCAGGGACAAAAAACCCAGAAAACGTCAAGTATGATATAACATTTCTCGACATCGCCCCCTCGTCCCAAAACCCATATAGAAAATCGACAACACTCGACAGTTCATCGATAATGCTGTAAGATATACATATACCTCTGACATGATGACCCAAGGGACTGCACCCATCCCTGCAGAAAACGATGCAACATACAACTGCAACACCCAAAAACAACAAAGGACACTGTTCATAATTAATTAACATTCCTGAGTACCAAAAGAGAGGAGATTTTTCGGAATGGTGTTTGTACCAGTATGCCAGATATAGCCAGCAGTGAAACAGAGTCAAGGGCCAACTGATGGGTCTTGAGATAGAACGAAACGCTTATTAGCAAGCACGAAACCACCAACCCGGATGCCGAAACCTGCAATCAGAAGATGATGATGATGGCGATTTCAGTACCTAATTGGGTATATGGTTAGTTAAAATTCTTTCTTTTTTATTATTATTTACCAGTAAAAGAGGCTTCCTTCCAGCTCTGTCTACCACTTGTGTAATTAGGACTGTCACTATCAGCTGCAAATTGGAATGAGAAATCAAAACATGTTCAGATAATTTCCCATCATAATAAGGTGTATAGATTCCTTTTCTTTGTTAGGAAAATACCTGAACAATGGCATAGATAATAGTTCCAAGGCTGGAGGAAACTCCTGAGTCAATGAACATTCAAAACCAACTTCATCAGCATCAAAGTTCCATTGGCTATTTAAAATCCAGCATCTGCTCAACGATTTATGCTATCTAAAGTGGTTTGGTATTTTTGTTTAATTAAACGTTTGAAATCAATAGATTTACTCTTATTAAATATAAAGTAAGCTCATTGAAATTTTAGCTATCGTATAAGATTATGCTCGATGTTTTGCAAGGTTCCTTTTGGAGCTGTATTTTTAACTAAAACGATAGATTAACATCTCTATGAAATTAGTCTTTTGTTCAAATTGTTCGATCTATCCTTTTATGATATATAGATTATTATTCTAAACAAATGATAGATTAGAAGTCTATTTATCTATCAAAATACCGAGATAAGCATTACTCCGACATTTGGTAGGGCACCGTAGCGGTACCTATAGAGTTATACATTCCTATATGTACCTGCTGACTTTAAAATGTTGCTGGCATAAAAGCACACTGCATTTATCCCTCCAAATTGTTGAACCACCATCAACCCAACTCCTATCTGTCAGTAAAGATCACATCTTTTCAGTAGGAAACAGGTGGTAAAAGCTTCTTCACAGAGAGAAGAGCCAGAGACTCACAATGACTGATCCTATGTATCTAGCGTGGAACAAGTCCAATAGCTTCACTTTGGGAAGCCGGTCGAGTGTCTCGATGTATTCCTGTGTCGAAATGAGATCAGTATAAAAACAACTCCACAAGTCCTGTAAAAAAAGAAAATCATTCATTTTTCTCACAGTTTTTCATGAGCAACAAACCTGGATTTCAGCTGCCTCCCTTGCTATGTTAGCATCCTTGCCTCGAAGCTTCTGCAACGCTGCCTCGAAGTCCTTCTCATGTCCTGTCTTAGCCTGCATGTCGGAAAAACAAAACATGTTACAGTCTTTATTAGCTCAAACATGATCAGGTGTTGGTGGTTTTTAAATTATACCAGCCATCTGGGAGATTCCGGTATGAGAGTTAACCCGAAAAGCAGGACGGCACAAGGAACCAACCCTGCAAAGTGCAAAATGTCATCACACCTCATTAATCAGTACCGATGCAAAAATCTCTTCGATATCTTTCTCGAAAATGAACCCTCTTTGTTTACCGGATAAGGCAAGAGTCCTCCACGTTATGAATGTGCCTACGATGAACGATGCAGACACTCCAGCACAGATCATAACCTGGTTCAAGGTAGCCAGAGCTCCTCGAAGATTCTTGGGCGCAATTTCGGATATGAAAATAGGCACCTTCATCAATGCAAATGGGGATTTTGGTTTAGGTTTGATTTTGCATATCCCATTTGAATGAATGGTGTATAACTAGACAAAGGAAAACTGTACCACGTAGGAGAACACTCCCATTCCAAAGCCAGTTGCCCATCTGCCAATGTCCAATGCCATTGCCCCCTACAGAACAATTTATGATTTCAGAAGCAGAACAACACAACGCTTTCGTATGAACGTGTGTGAAACTCACGTAAAATTTGTCATCTAAAATCATGATTCCTAAAAAAGTTAAGTACTCGAGGTTGAAAAGGTTCGTGAAAGCAAAGTTGAATTGAGAAATACTCCACCTAAATAGCTTGAGAAACATAATTTCATTTGAAATCTCGTATATCACTCAATTCAACTTTCCTCTCACAACTTTTTATACGACGAACCTCAATTCAACTTTCTTCCACAAGCCTTTTCAACCTCGATTCCAGATGTCAAACCTTACTTTAATTTGTCTATGATAAAAAATTCGTTGTAAATTTGGGGGCATAAAACGGACCTGAGCAAAATATATGGCAAGCCAACCAACAACACAGAAGGCACTGGACAATCTCATAGCCTGCATTGTGTGAAAGATTTTAAGAACATTCATTTGACTGTGAAAATTTACAGATTAGAACATCCATCCTTCACATTTAAAAAAAATTACCCCTTTACGGCCAAAGAGATCAGCTAACTTTCCGCTAAGTGCTGCACCGAACATCGCCCCGAATGTCAAAATCGAACCAAATACCGAATACTGCAAGAAAAACAAATGTGACACTGAGATCAGCCATGCAAATTTCGAATCTTTCTGGATGAAGATGCCACATAAATTTCAAAACCTGGGACAGAGACAGCGACAGATCTTCCCTGATAGCATCTTGTGTCGGCGACGAAAATCCCACCTGACATATAACACAAAAGGAACATCATTTTCCTGACATGATTGAAAAATTGGTAACAACAAACAAAATTCCGAGTATTAAACATACGCAGCATCCGAATTCGTAAGAGCCACAAACAGCAACGAAAGTGCTGAGGTAAACCATCCAGAGGCTATGATCATCCTCCAGCCTCGAGCCATGATCGCCCTGGTCCGATGATGCTAAGTTGTTTCGAATGAGTGGCTCCCTCATTTTATTATTATTCAAGAAACGATGTTGATTATTCTTCTTCTTCTTCTTCTTCTTCTCCGGGGTCAGGTCGTCGAACTTGTAATTTGATGTGTGTTTTTGTGTTCCTGGTTTCCAGCCTCTTTTTGTGGCTTTTACACTACACTCGGGTGGTCAGGATTTCCCCTGCATTTTCTTCTGTGTTCAGAAATCACGAGACACATTCAGGAAACACAAAAACAAAACCAAAGAGACCACAAGAGGTTGTACAAATGTAAAAAACAAAATATAGAATGGGATCCAGCTGCCAAGCTTTTACCTTTGCATGTAATATACAAATAAACAATCACAATCTGATCTATATTAACAGAGTCATCATGTTGATCATCTCCACACATTAATTTGTCTGACTGGAAATTATTTCCTAATATGATTTGAACCAAAAATCTTATCACATTTCCAGCCTCACTCTTACCATCTATACTGCAATTACTTTTTACCATAGACATGAATTCACCTATGTTTAAACAATACAGCTGAACCTAAAATTAAATCTTGTAAGTGATAAGATTTCAGATGAAACCAAACATGGTAATTTACTAATTATGTAGATTTCATTCTTTAACTGAATTGTTTGGTTTAGTGTTTTGGACACTAATTTTGTTGGGTTTTGAAATTAAGGAATAAATTAGTTGCTATTTTATTTTTCATTTCACAATAGTATCGGTATTTAAAGACTTAAATAAAAAGGATAAATACATAAAAATATTATTTAATTATTTTGTTTACACCAATCACCGTAATGATAGGACATGCTCACAATTAACAACAACAATGGAGCTACCGAGTATTCGATAAATCCCTGAAAGTGATAATTCTTTAATCATAATAGAGCAATCGTCTTGCTTATGCGTCTGTAGTTTTTTCTCATACATTTCGGTCTATTTTGTTTCTCTTTATAAGTCTAATCTCCTATATTATTTTCTAACATTTATATGAAATGTAAAATCTATTATTGTGAGCACACCTTTTTAATATCCTCGCGGTGAAGATATAAATAATAATCATCAGATTTAAGTAGCATGATCTAACGAATTATGATTAAAATTGTGTTAGTGAATATGCAATGTTCCTAAACTAATTAAATAAAGAAAATTAACGAACAAAAACCAATCACAAAAATCGAGCATGATTCCCACAGAATCCGCCACCATTCTTCTCTCTCTCTCTCTCTGGAAAAAAACCTTCCCCTTCTCTTTCTCACCGCCGCAATTCTGAAAGCTTTGGAAACAAAACCTTGCAACCGCTGTCAGCCGAGCAATAGATGGGAGGAGGAGTTCCAGAGAAGTGTCACCACCACTCGCCGCAGAACGAGTCCGGATTCTCTCCGACAAAACGATTCAGACGGAAACAACATGCACCTGTCAGATTCAAATCGAAAGGTTAGCTTAAGTTTTTCCAGAAAAGCTGATTCGGAAGCTGTCACTAATTTGAAAAAAAATCGCAATGAATCAACACTTGTGATTTAGATAAAGATTTTTCATTAACGTAACTGGTTGTAGTGGTTACTTATTGTTGTCCCCTGGAATTTTAGGTGATTCAATATGTGTTTCAATTGATTTCCACAGGAACATGGTACTTTCTTTTGGCTCCCATGAAATGTGTTGGCCCTAATGTAATGAACATGAGTCTACATGTGTTTGTACATTCATGGAGTACCACATGATTGGACACATCTAAATGCTTGTTATGTTGTCTACATGAAAAAGTGCATGCAATATGCTCTAAACACACAATCCAGCCAAATAGGCGGGGCAACCATACCACCTCAAAGCACACATAAACACATACAACTATATTTGGAACCTTACATGTGCTTTTTGTCTTTACAATATAAATCCCTAATTTCAAAGCACTAACAATACGTGGATCATCTTGTATCGACACACCCTGCATAGTTAACATTAACAAAAAGTATATTAACTGTCCCAAAAGTACGAAAAAATATTCTTACATTACATATTGTGTTCCTTGTAGATATGATATCATATAGGATTCCGGAAAATGCTATTAAACAAGATCAGGTAGAGTATAAGGCATATATATTAAGTATCAACAAGACGTTGATAAGGATCGAATTTTCGACCTTAACTTCATTGGTGTCATTACTAGTTAATATCATGTTATCCACATATCAGGCCTGTCCATAAACCTATGGTACTCGGGCCACCAATACAGAGCCTCAAATCCATGGGGACATAATAGTTTGTACATAGAAATACTAAATATAGCGAATGAGGGGTAGTCAAGGTGGGGGTTCCACCGGTTTTCAGCTTATAACCATACGTGTGAAGCTTATTTAAGACTATATAATGACATTTCAAGATGATATACCAAAGATTATAACCGTAAGACATTTTATATAGACCGTCAATCATACTTAATTTATCGGATATCATCACTCTCTATATATTTAAAATGTATTTTATAAATTCTCTTATCATTTAGTGCATTTGTTAACTCTATGGTGCATTTACTAAAATCTAGCATACATTTGTACTATCACTAACAATGTTATAATTTAACCGACAACCAGATTTCCACCCAAACCAAATGTCACATGTAAGCAATAAATTTTGATGTAAAATTATCAGTAAAGGTAATAATTCATTATTTTCTCCAATTCCGAAAACTTCAGTCATAGCTGTACAAGAAAGATACATTTCCCAAACCCAACTACCAAACATAACTTTGACACACAATAGCAAGAAATTGCCCATCTTTCAAACACTACAAACACCCTTAACCCTAAATCTACCTCAACAGTCAACACTCACCAACAAGTTACCAACAGAAACAAGTCAAACCTATCATTCCCCTTGTATCCTTTTTCTTGAAGTAAGACTGTCTGCTTGCATTTACTTGCATATTTTTCAATAAGGGATTAGGGTTTTTCATTATCTATATAGTTGTTTTTGCCTTTTCTTTGCTGCTAATTCACTGTCACTATGATTATCTTTACTACTGCTATCTACTCTGACAATATCAACCTTCACTATGTGATGATCGGATGTCCCCTTTGAAGACAGAACCGAATACGATCCCGGAACAAACTTATAGGGCGAATTCGAGGACGAAACGATGTAGTCCACCCTAGTCCCGTATTTACAAGTCCCTTGTACATCTGCAGGCCAAATGAAAACCAACCATTCATTAGTCCAGCAAGAACGAAACACATCCAGTTAGTCTACAACCTACAAAAGAAATTAACAACAAATTCTCACTTTGTCCTTTGGCTATCATGACCACAGACTCACATTCCCCAGCAAAATCCTTGGCATCCGTATAGTGCTTGCTCTTCAGAAACCTCATCACTTCAGCCTTTGGCGTTGGCTTTCCCATCTCCTCATAGTACTAGACCACCAAGAATCCAAACCCAAATCAGAAATCACTACATAGAAACAAACTGTTGCAGATATCATACTTGCCTATCTTATTATACCTTGACAATGTCGATCCACCTATCTTCAGAGTAGTCAGTTTCGTCGAGCGAATTGAGCCCTCCAGCTAAAAGATAGGGGCCTTCGCTCGACTGCATGATCGCGTTCACTTGCTTCATTCTCCATTTCTCATCGAGGTGATCCAAGTGGGTGCAGTGGAAGTTGACCTCCCCAATGTTAGGCACGTTGATAGTTGCCTTCAACACATTCCTGAACCGATCCCCAAACAAAAAAAGAACACCCCCGCAACCCAATATTATACATTCCAGATTCCATGTCAAGTTGCATCACAAATATATGGATCCAAAGTATATGTAACTTTCATTTAAATATCATATAATTAGCAGATTAAGATGGTAAAAAATTCTGAACAAAATTTTAAATTTAAAATGAGTGTAGAAGAATATTGTCCAAAATTCTAAAATCAATTCGGAAAAAATGTAATAATCAAAATTTTACATAAAATTTTACTACTTTCGAGTCGAGTTTATTTTGCCATCAGGGTCAATTGATTAAGTGATGACTTCCATGAATACCATTGGCAGCCAACTGTATTCAGTGAAAAGCAGCCACCTTTGTCTTTTCAATTTTCACATCAATAATGAAATATGGGCACCTACTACTGCTACTAAAGTAACATGTCTTTGGATTTGATATGTTCATGATAATATATTATTGATATGATAATGAATTATGATATACTCAATGATTTCAGTGATATCTCAGTCAAAGCTGAGTAATTTAACCCCACAAGTTGACACCTAAATTTCACCTGCTTACTAAAGAACACATCATCTCATTACAAGTTAATGAAACAAATCCCAAGATTTGACTTCCTTCAATTCTCATATCTCTGACCAGTAACAGCCACTTTTAGGGATTCGGAATGATTGTATTAACAAACAGCAACCTCCCCACCTATTAAACTAACAGTAAGAAACTAATACGAGTATGCAACTTGGTTCAATTGTTTAAATCGTTAATGAACTGGCTGATTTGATACAATATGAATGAACAGGGGAAGGGAAAGGGAAGTTGACCTGAAATCAGAATCATCGAAGATCTTCTGAACATTCCATTGCTTGATGGGCCATTTGGAGAGTATAGCGTTGCCGTATTCAGGCGCCCAGCTCTCTGCAAAAACGTAATACATCCCTAGAGCAGCAGCTAAATCCGACAATGGCTTCATCTCCTTCTCTTCCTCTGCTTTCACTTCTTGCAGTGCCAGAATATCAGCATCCAGCTCCTTTAGCACCTCCACCACCGACCTTTTCCCCATTTCCGAAGAAGCCAAACTCTTCGACCTGCTCGCCGCCGGCGCCGCCGCTTTCCACGCCCTTACAACTCCGCCGCCGCTGCAGTTTTCCTCACCGCCTTCTCGAAAGCTCTGCTGCCTGATCGAAATTTCGTTGTCGGGGAGGTTGATGGAAACCCTCAACCTCGACCTAGCAAATTTCTGCTGCTTGACTGAGTAATCTTCCTCCTCACCGCCGCCGTTGACGGAGTTGGGATGCAGCGGCGACGGCGACGGCTTCAGTATGCCTTTAATTGGGCGGTCGTTCGCGGAGTTTGTTCTCGTTATGTAGTCGATCGAACTCTTGCTCCTTCCGAAACCCAAGTCTATGTGGGAAATGGAAGAATTTCCCGGCTGAGAAGGTACGGCCGGAGCCATGGAGAACAGAGCAGCGTTGAAAGTAGCGACCTTTACCGGTTTGACTCGTTCCTCCTCTGCTTCCGGTTTACCCAGATGGTTGTTCGGGTGAACCGTGGAAGATTCGTTCCCTGACTTGGAACTGGGTTTCCCCCCGAGCTTCTGAATGTCGGAGGAGCGGAGGAGGTTGTGGCGCCACCGGAGACGGGAATAGAGAAGGCGGAGCCTCCTGTTCAAGACCTTGAACATTTCTTTCACTAAAAGAGAGACAAAAAAAATGGGAGAAGGTATTTTGTTGGCAGATAATGTTTCTTGTTGGGTGATGAATGATTATGGCGTCAGAGAGACAAAGGAGGAGGAGAAAGAAGGAGTGTTCCTGGAAATGGGTTGGTTACACCTGGCCGCTAAAGCTAATGAGAGAGGAAGAAATGAAATAATAATAAAAAAAGTTGCAGAGAGAAAAACAGAGGGAGGGGGAAAGGCCAAGAAGCTAACTGCTCCGTCTCTCTTTTGGGGAAGAACTGCCATTTGTGATCTGCCAGTGGGGATTTATGTCAGATATTTTCCCCAATGTATTTCTGGGTTTTCTTTTTATTTTGTTCTTTAGTCTTGTTCTTCACCCAATAAATAATTAGGTATTTGACATTTCCTATCAAGATAAGGATTTAACTGTAAGTATGCGAAGCGCTGTTCTTATTTGGAACGCCAAGTCACCTAAAACACGGCGGACATAACTCAAAGGTTGATTACTCTATAAAAATACCCACATCTTACATTTGGGATGAACACACGAGCAGGAATCCAAAGTTTTATTTGCACATTTTTCTGGGAAGCTATTGACTATTACTTCACTTGTCACCAATTTAATTATTATCCCCAACATATTTCAAACCATTTTACAAGGTACGTGAAAAGGAAAAGAATGAGGAGTAAAGTGAGTAAGAAATTAATGATGATGTTCTATGATTTATGTAATAATTAGTATTAATAAGAGTATCCTTATCGAAGGTGACCCGACCCGATGGTGCCCCCACAACTGTCACCTTCCTTCGTGCCGGCCCAGCATGAAGTCGCCCCAAATGAGAGATCGAGAAGAACAAATTGCAATTGGCTATGCACAACCATATGATGAAATATCATCCATGCACACACATCATGTGTCATATCAAGTTATCAACATTTTCCTTCTGGTTGGTTTCTGTTGGGGACAACCAATTGATAAGAAATGGGAGTTGGAGTGGACAGAAAAGAAAGAGACACCTATATTCAATTGTTTTTTATAAGGACGATGCTACAAATTAAATGCCACGGTTCATTGTCCTTGTCTCGTTGATATACATACACTTTTTATATACATATTCTTCTTTGTTGTATGTACCCTTATAAGGTTTTTTTTATCAAGCAAATGGTTTATGTTGTTAGTTTGATTGATTGAACAAAAAGTAAAATATTTGTTGTAGATATGGAACCAACACTATCAACAAATCAGTCCAACCTTGATCGTATTATCCTCCCCGATTCTTGGTGCATCCGGAGGCCGATCGTTATAGAAGTAGTGAGCTCATGTGAGCCCACCTAACGACTAGCTGTACAAAAGTTCATTACATCTCGTAGAGGTTTTTGTTGAAACTTCTTCTATCTTGCTCCTTTTGATTGTCGTTGCTAGCTGTGTTGGTGTGTCTTACGCATCCAACCTAACCACTCATTCTATTTAGTTTGAAATAACTTACTCTTCTTAGATATATTTTTCTTAAACTTTAAATTTGTTGTATCATTCCAGTCAGCCACCTTAACCACTCTGACATATCGGCTATTTGGTTTCATTTTCACAAGTGCCACCTTTATCTTCTATCGATATTTTTCTGTGTGTTTTTACTATTTATCATGTCAAATCCATTCTTATATAGGTTAATCATTGCTCAATTTTGAGCTAGTAACACATTTGTTTCCATGAATGAATCAATTTATTGGTAAGACATCATACCATATTTGTCCTATTAGGAAATGAAACACAAATCGTTTATAGCATACAAAGTAATTGACATCAAAATTAAGCATATGAGAAATAAACACACATCAAGTAATATTCTGAACAAAATAATGATTGTCAAAATGAAAAATTAAAAAAACTTGCATCACTTTCTTACCTCTTTCTATCTAAGTTGGTACACCAACTTGATATACCAGTTAAATCACCTTTAAATGTGTCACAGTAACGAAATAACTTTTCCATCAAATGTTGATTACTATTGTGAACAACATAACACATAGAAAAGCATACCATGCTACCAATTTTAGATGTCACCATATCAAAGACAATAATCCTTCTAAATATATATAGGTCGTTTGGATTGAGTATTTGAAATTGGTATTTTGGCCCAAATATCACATTATATGGTATTTGGGTCAAAATATCATGTTTGATATTCGAAACAGAATCGATGATATTTTTACATGAGGCATTTGAAATAGTGGGTTTTGGTGGTATTTGAAATATTTGGGTTGGGGGTGGTATTTGAATTAGTGGGTTTTTGTAACACTCTATTATTTTATAAACCTCAAACTACCCTTAATTTTTTCTTCTTTTTCGCAACTAGACTTGGCAATTGGGCGGGTTTCGGACGGGATACTTATACTCATCTCCATATCTATTCATAAACTTCATCCCCATAACCGTTCCCATCTGAATATCAATATTCGTACCCATCCCAAACTCGTGGATTTTGAACACTTGTGGGTTTCAAATACCAAAGGGGTATCCTCATCCTCGCCTAACTTATTAATTAAGACTACCACATAATCCATCTTAAAAAGACTTTAAGACACATAACATCATTTTACAATAAAACACATAACAAAATAATCTCACAAACATAATCATTATCTTCATTAGGGATTGAACTTTATGAGAGTAATATAGTAATAGACCTTTTTATTCATCAAATACCATATGTGAAATAACACACTATTTCAAATTAGCCAAACAAAATAATTTTCATACAACAAATATTTTATACCATACAAATATAATATTCTCAAATAATTTATTATTTTATTCTAAAATATCACATATAAAAAATAGCTTATCCAAACCGCCCGATAAAATGTCCATTTTTTACCCTTTTGGTGTGAAGATGTAAAGTGTACTCACATATAGCTATCGGCAGAATATGGCAATGGAGTTTTCCTGATGAGCCCAATAGGCCCAAACCCAATAGTCCAGTAAAGATCCATGCAACACACGGACACTGTAACCCCACTCATTATTTACTGGAACCCACTCATGCACGCACTTTGAAGGACTCTTTTATTCTTCATTCAGTATCCCCGTTGATACACCTCTTCGTCTTCTTGTCAAATGGAAATGACGAAGCGAGCAGGAGTGTAGAAACCCGGAACCCAGAGAGGATCCTGATACAGATAAGAGAGAAAGAAGCTCGTGAATAATCGGGAAATCTACTCATCAAAAGAAACGGAGAAGACAAAATTCAAGCGCCATGATAGAGGACAACGCTGATACTCCTAATACCAACTCGAATGCAAAGGTAACTCTCCTCCAACTTCCCCTCAATTTCGGTCTTCGATGTTCAGCTCCTATTCTTTTTCACCCGATCCTTGTTTTCATCTCCTGTATTGCCACTCTCGAACTCCAAATTCTGGGGTTTTTTTTGTGGGTTGAAACCCAAGTTTTCGTTTTGGCCAACCAAATGGTTGCGGTAGCCATCTGATTTCTGTAACAGCTCCAGATCTTTGCTACGTTACGGTCGATTGTCTCCGTCAACACCATGCGGGGATCCAGAATTTGATTTTTTGGATTGTAGTCTTTCTGGTTTGTTTTCGCATTTTTGGGGATCGTTAACCCTAATTGATTTACCGATTTAGGGTTTTTGCCCCTTTGGGGTCATGGGTGTAGCCAACAAGGTTTTCTTTATTCTTTTTCTTTATCCAATTGACTACAATTGCTGCATCTGCTCATTGAATCATGCTTCTCAAGGTTTATTATGTATCTGTAGTGTACTCTTATGTCTGTTGAGTAGTCTAACACCATGCAGGGATATCCACTCTACTATCATAGTTTCATGTTTTTTCCACCTTGGTTAGGTTTTCCAATAGCAGTCTTGATGAATTTGAAAGCACATGTATTCTATTCATGCATGTTAGACGACGCCATTACTGTGGTTATGTGGGAGGTTTAAGGCTAAGTACACATTGCTTTTAAAAAGGGTGAAGGTTGTTCTTGATGCGAATTCTATTGTTAGCTTGTAAGTTGTGCAACAAGTATACCCTGTTCTATTTGATGCCCTGGCCTTTAATGTCGTAATTCATCGCATTATCCGGAAAACACGGATCTTTTGTTTACCATTCAGTTATTGCACATGCATGTCATTGAACCAAGTACTAAAGATTTGCATTTGTTCCAACTGGTGAATTTGGATCTTTCCAACTTGCTTGCATTTGTTATTGAGATGATCAAATTGGCATGGTTAGGTCAATCCATACATATACAGCACAATGCCATACTTACAACAAGAATACCCTGTTCCATTTCTTGCTTTGGCCTTTAATATCCAAATTTAGCACGTTATCCGGAAAATAGAGATCTTTCCGTAACCATTCAGTTATTGCGCATGCATGTCATTGAACCAACTACTAATCTGTTCCAACTAATGAATTTGGATCTTTCCAACTGTGCTTGGATTTGTTATTGGCATGATCAAAGTTGCGTGGCATTGGCATGGTTCGGTCAATCAATACAAATACAGCACAATGCCATACTTACAACAAGTATACCATGTTTCATTTCATGCACTGACCTTTAATATCATAATTTAGCATTATCCGGAACAAGGTTCAAAAAGGCTCTAGGCGCTAGGCGGGCGTTGGGGTACTACCTAGGGCCTTGCTCGATTAATCGTTGCCTAGGTGCGCCTAGGCAAAATTTTTTTTTGCAGTAAATATCCATAGCACCTAGTACTTAACACTTAATGTCAATCAAAATAATTCACAGAATCACATATTCAAGTTTCAAAGATCAAAGTTAACAAGATTCAAATTCTCACAAAAAAGCAAACTAGCATAATAACTTAACAAGTAATAGGATAAAGAGGCTAGTTGTAAGAAGTAGCATCATAGTCATAGCATGAAGATCATTCATTCTTGTCATCCTAATAGGTTCGGCTAGTTGCAAGAAGTACCCTTACAAAATGCTGTCGTTTTGTTTTAAAAAAAATTGCAGAACCGCCTAGGCGGCCGTTGCCTAGGCGATTACTCGCGTTCAAACACAGCCTAGGCGTTTTCAACGCCGATTAATCGCCAGCAGCGCCTAATGCCGATTCGCGGTGTTTACCCGACGCCCAGCGAGTAATCGCGATTCCTCGACCGTGGAATTACGCCTTCTTGGACATTGATCCGGAAAATAGAGATCTTTCGGTTACCATTCAGTTATTGGACATGCATGTCATTGAACCAACTACTAAGTTTTTGAAATGTATGTATGCTTTTGGAAACCATCTTGTTGCATTTTGTTCTGACTGATGAATTTGGATCCTTTCCAACTTTGCTTGCATTTGCTATTGGGATGATCAAAGTCTCGCGGAAGTGGCATGGTTCGGGTAATCGATACATATACTGCACAATGCCATACTTGCCTGAAATGGAGAGTGATTCCAACTGAAGAAGAGTACGAGGAAATCAGAAGCAAGAGTATCGCTGACAAATTTACCTGCAAGTCCAAAGGCCACTCCTGTGACGACCCTGCTGATATAGAGTACAATTCATCTCGGACCTGGGTCATAGACAAACCCGGAGTTCCGAAAACCCCCAAGGGTTTCAAAAGACACCTGGTTCTCAGACGAGACTTCTCCAAAATGGATGCTTACTATATAACTCCAACTGGGAAGAAACTCCGGACGAGAAATGAAATCTCTGCTTTCATAGCGTCCAAACCGGAGTACAAACATGTCAAAGTCGACGACTTCAACTTCACAACTCCCAAGGTCATGGAAGACACCATTCCGGAGGAAGCCTTGGAAAAGTCAGCTCCTGGTGGCAACAGCAGCAAGAGAAGTAAGGTTGGTAAGAAAGAAGCTTGATGTGGAGTTGTTTTAGGGTTGCTGCACGGTCGTGCCGAGTTGTACTATTCTCCGTCTTGATGGAAATGCTAACTTTCTTCGGTTTAGTAATGTGGGACTTTGGGAAAGGTTTTGTTTGTTGGACCTCCTAAACCTTTCATGTTTGTTGTCGTGTAATCAAGTTTCTTATAAGCCTTTCCTATATCGTTTGGTTGCTGTGAAATGCTAGAGTAAGTAGCTTCAGACTGTTCTCCAGTGAAATTCGAGAATCCTTTTTATTTGTGGTATGTTGACGAGTAATTTGTATATGTTAGTATCCTGCTACTCTAAGTAGTGGTTCAGCTACTAGTTGCGAGTCAGGGAAATGTTCTTTAATGGCTTACATTAAATCTTAATTTCAGATGCAAACATCAATATGATATGCAAGTTGCAATTCCTCAATAGGCAATATGTTACGTGCCTACTTTTATGGAATTTTAAGATGATTAGGTAGTATACTAATATTATTGTTCATTTTTTTACAACAAAACTATCATCATGTCTCTTGTTAAACTCTTGCCAAAGACTTATTAGTGCACAGGTATTGTGCTTACTAGGAGATGGAGACCCTACAAACAAAAACGGAACATTGTGCTTATTCGGAGGTGGAGACCCTACAAATAAAAACGGGGCAAAACGGACTAGAAGTACTTTGCAAAAGCAAACATAACCCTGCTCCTTGCACTTATTTAGGGCTAAACATTCAACGGAAGACTCAACACTACATTAAACAAACATATTAAAAGAAAATCGAATCTCAAATGCAAAACACAAAATCAGACCAAAAAATAATTTGAAACTACCAACAAATCCGAGAACTAAAATAGAAACAAAGGAAAGAAAACAATTCTAGCTAACTTGGGTTTTGATGCATCGCCTTTCTTCGAATTGTTAAAGGAGGTTATGACCTTAGTCATTACAGCCTACCCCAGTCATGGAGGCTCATACTCTCATAGTGGCGGCACCTCAATCATTACCGTACCGTAGGGGTAGTTCTTCCTCCATGGTCTCTTCAAAAATCAGGTTAATTACCTACTTCTTTATGGTGTTCGTAGTCGCCATAGTAATGGACACAATGCACGGGGCATATTTCTCCTTAAATGGCGAATGTTGCCACTCTTAAGTTGCTTGGTTTAAGAGAGTAACGATACGGTTGTGGTTTACATGCAGCTACAGTTTAAGGCGATTTTATTGGAATCATGCCACAACTTCATAGGTGTATTCCGTGTGATGCTTCGTGCGATACTATCTTTGAAGGCATCTTCTCTTTTTGTACGTAATTTATACAATTCCGACTTTCTCATGTTCCTAAATATTGTAATAGAGCTACCATGGCTAAAAAAGGTACAATAACATAGTAGTAGGACTAGTTTGCAAATTCCTTGTAAAATATCCTTACCCTTATCCTTCTGCCCACCTCACTTTGTCATGACCAACTGAAATTCCGAAATCCGTAACAGATTAACCGCCGCTCCGCTTCCCGCCGGAGGACATGCAGTCGCCGATCTCCACCTCTCTCTGCCACCCCAGCCACCACTCCTTGGCATGGACACCGTCGGGAATCAGAACATTCCGTCCACAACTCCAATTCCAATTAGGCAGAAGCAGAGCTCCTCGGATACGCCCTAACGCAGCCGACGAAATTAACACGCAACCTCCGCCGCCGCCGATTGAGCTGGAGAATAAGAAGAACGAAGTTGGAATTAAACCAGGCGAAACAGTAGGGGCAGTGACTTCAACATCCGTACAATCCCCGGTAACGATCGACGGTAAAGAGCTGAAAAAGGCTGTACAGAAGACGGCGGCAACATTTGCGCCAAGGGCGTCGACTGCGAGTAAGAATCCGGCGGTTCCAGGTACGACGCTGTACAGCGTGTTCGAGATTCAAGCGTATGCGTCGATGCTGATCGGTGGAGCTCTTTCTTTCAATCTGATATTCCCTTCCGATGAGCCTGATCTTTGGAGATTGATGGGGATGTGGTCAATCTGGATGTTCAGTAAGTCAATTTCATTACAACTCATTACAGTTGTTTGGTTCAGTCTGGGATTATGAAATGTTAGCCTGATTGTTGATTTTTACACAGCGATTCCGTCGCTGAGAGCTCGAGATTGCTCGAAGAAGGAGAAAGAGGCGCTGAATTACCTGTTCATCCTGGTCCCTTTGATCAACGTTCTGATTCCCTTCTTCTGGAAGTCGTTTGCAGTAGTTTGGTCTGCTGATACAGTGGCTTTCTTCGCCATGTACGCCTGGAAGGTGGGTATAACTTTGCTGATTCCTGTAAACATTCTTCAGCTTTTGAATGGAAATGCATGAAGAATTATTACAAAACCTCTGTTTTTGAATGCATCGTCACAGCTCGAATGGCTTCAAAGAGAAGAATAAGGAAAGCACAATGCTTTTTATGATGAGCTCAGAAGAAACAAGAACCAGCAGCAATACCATCATCAGCAATTTGCTTGCGGATTGAAGGCTGGAAATGGAAGAATCATGTGTATGTTTACACCCAGTAAGCCTCCTGGCGCATGGCGTCTCTCCGGCGGCCTCCAATGTCTAAATATACTTTCCTAGATTGCATAGACAAGACGCACTGCACATGGTTTTGTATCAAGTTTAGGTAACAAGAAATCGCATGCATTCATCCCAAGTAGGAATGTGTGGTGAATATATAGAGCCACACTTTGCCTCTATGGTCGGCAGTTTAGTAGGGAACCAACTGGAGCATCAGATACTTTATCATGTTAACCGTTAGAATATAATCTATGAACATGAAAGCAGTATGAACTAAACAAAAATCCAGATACGAATCTACCTTACTAGTGTGGCCAAACACGGACGCAATAATTCACTAATGTTTTTCATTAAGAAGATGGAGCGAAATTTGAGATATTGGGCTCAAACATCCTGAAGATCCATGTTGCAGGGCCCAAACTCGGGTTCCACTCTAGAACGTCCCAGATACTTTCAGTTTCTTTTGCATCCGTACAGATCAGCCAAGTGGCCGCAGGCGACGCGACGGCAGCAGCAATAAGGTTGATTTGGAATTCGCCCATTTTCAGGCAAGGCGTCGAGAAAGGAAGGGAGGAAGAAACTAGAAATTGGCGAGTAAACAAGGTAGATGGTGTCGATTCAGCTTGTATTATGCTTTTCCAGTTTTCTAGCACTGGCTGCTGCAGCAACGGCTTCACAATGCTCCATCAAGGGTAATTATCACTTCTCCATTGTTTGTCTAATCGAGTAGCTCGCTTCCCCTCCAAAATGCTCTGGTTTCCCTTTCCATCCTTGTAAGTAGGTCTAGAAGAGAATACGATACATTTGA
Organism: Linum usitatissimum; assembly: GCA_030674075.2. Lineage (NCBI taxonomy): Eukaryota > Viridiplantae > Streptophyta > Magnoliopsida > Malpighiales > Linaceae > Linum > Linum usitatissimum. Next base: position 5,043,507 of record JAUJYP020000804.1, on the reverse strand, counting down.
TCCGCTTGGTTGGATACTGGCTTCGGCAAACCTATATGACCCCAACTTCATATTTCTAGTCGCTGCTTTCTCCATTTTCTATGTGGTTTAGCATTTGCTTTGCTGTGAAGTAAGTATGGTTGTTCTTGTTTCCAAGACATTGGGTTTGAATGAATCACTAGCATAGGAGAATAAATCTTACCATCAACCAAAACGGATAATTTCCTTCCTAACGTTTTGTATGTATACTGTTGGTTTAGCATTTTCAGTGTAATCTCTCTACCTATTAGTTTGATACATACTGTTTATTTTCTAGTACAGGGTTTCCACTTGTACGAAATATCAGTGAGCTCCCGCAAGATAACTATGGTAGGCCTGGTTTCTCCCATACAACAGTAGCAGGTTCTGTCCTGCATGGGATGAAAGAGGTATATATACTCCCAAATGCGTCCCCAATTTCTTGGTTCTCTTATCACTTATCTTGGGCTGTTCCAATAGGATGGCACCAAATAATGAGTTATATGCATTGCTTTCCTTCTTGACATCCTAGGTTTTATCTCTAAGCCAAGGCTGCGTCTGTCTGCTCAATGAACTTACATATTGTTTGTGGATTTCGTAGGTTGAAGTATGGCTTCAAACATTTTCCCCAGGCTCAAGGACTCCAATCCACAGGCACTCGTGCGAAGAAGTATTTGTTGTGCTTAAAGGAAGTGGGAAACTCTATATCGCTACTGACTCCCACCACAAGCATCCAGGCAAACCGGAAGAACATTTCATCTTTCCCAATAGCACATTCCACATCCCAGTGAATGATGTACACCAGGTAGAAACCTATTAAGAATACAAAGTGTTTTAAATAAAATAATGGCGTTGGGCGTTTTATTTTGGTACTGCAGATTTTAGTTGGATGCTTAGTGTGATCTTCTTATAACCTTTGACAAGCCAGATCGTTAAGGTTCACTGTCTATGTGTTGTTGCTGCTGATGAATCGAATCAATCCAGTATCTCAGTAATTTTCCATGTGCTTCTCGAAACATATATAAATTTTGAAGAGAGCTAACTAGATGTGTAGAGAATGAAGGGTGTTAATGCTATGTGCATGACATCTTTCTTGTTTACCAAACCGCACTCAAACCCCAATTTGTTTTAGGATACAAATTTCTCCTGTCTATGCGTTTTCTATGTTACTACATTGATTTCACCCGTCGTCTTTGGATCATGTGATGATTTCACTGTAGGTATGGAATACAGACGAGCACGAGGATTTGCAAGTACTTGTCGTTATATCTCGACCACCAGTGAAAGTGTATGTAACCCTACTTTTCCTCTCTTGTTCAGGCACATGTCAAATCCCACAAAACTTTGAAGATGATTCATTTCTTTTGCTCTGTAGAAGTTGTTTTCACACCTAGGCTATCACTAGAAACAAGCCCCAAAATTTTCTGTTCTAATTTTCTATTAACAGAGCAGTTGAAAGACGATCAAAGTGAGATAATAATGATTTGAAGAACGGCTATTTTGTGTATGCTTGTTCTTCATTCTCACCTTGCCATATTGGGGGTTGTTACCAGGTTCATATACGAAGACTGGTCGATGCCGCACACAGCAGCGAAGCTGAAGTTCCCGTACTATTGGGACGAAGAATGCCTGGAAACACCAGCAAAAGATGAGCTCTAGTCTGAGTCATGTCCAAGCAAGACAAAATTGTGTACATTCCACTCTGACGGATGCCTGGGCTAGCTATATGTTAACAATGGATGGGAATAGAACAAGACCTAGTCTCTTTTGTAATCCAACTTTTAACTGATGAATGACGCATTTCGTTTCTCTTTTTACAATCATTTCAGAACATTGCTCCCACCACAGCTCTACTTAGTCTAGCTTTCCCGTTTGCTGCATGGACGAAAGATGACGTGCAAAAGGATACGCAATTCAAGAGGCCATTGATTCAACAGTTCAAACAATTATTTAATAGAATATCCATGAAGGAACAGAATTGATTTTGTATTTTAGCTATAGTGTAGGGCATATAATCATGGGAAGAGCTTAGCCACAAAATCCCCTGTTCCAGAAAATGACTAATTACAAATTTATTGTCGCCGACATGACAAAATATCATAACCACCGAGTCGGCCAGGTGCAGTGAGACTTCTAGCAGTTAGCCAGCTGTTACTCTCTCTGTATTATTGTGATATGATAGGGATTGCGGGGATGGCCGACGGCGGATTCATAATGGTTTTCATTGGACAGAGTATCTAAGGTTTCTAAATGTCTGTAAGTGCCATGTTTGGAATGGCTGAAGAGGTGTTAGGAGTCAGCCCGTTCAGCAGCTATTGTATTTTCTTCACGATACGGCCTAATCTTGGCTGCATCGACACCTCACGAAACTCTTCATGAATCATGATGTGGCTGTGGCGTCCCTGTGCTTGAAAGAGAGTAAAAAGAATATCTACAGATGTTGTAAGATATTTAACTAATAGATGGATACTAAAAATACTTGGACACAAAGTCTTGTTCGCCAAAAGTAAGGCATCCATGGATTCTTTCTCCTTTGTCACCCTGAACAGAAAAGACAGTGGTCTAATTACGAGTGATTTAAAAAGCTATATATATACGGTAATCATCCGCTAATTATTTATAATCCTCTTAATTTCTTGAGAGAAAAACAGATAATTTGTTATTGTGGACAAGTAAACTTAATTAGTTATTAGTATTCTTTCTTTAACATGAAGCAGATGTATCCGACATCTGTCATCCTCCATTACAACAACTGAACGAGAAATTTCAATGGATGGTTGTGGAAAGTAAATGGAGGAAGAGAAGGTGTCGTCAGTCGTGTATGGATGCAATTATTGAAGGCGGAAATTTCAGCCCTTATTATTTCACTATTATTGAGAGAAGTGAGAGGGAGGCGGGTGGAATATTATTATGCATCTATAATCATCATCACAGCTTTTTCCAGGAGCTGAAAGTTGCAGCTGCTACTTTCCATATAGTCTCTTTTACACTTTCCAGCACCCAATACCATCATACCACGTACGCCAACTGATCTCATTTTTGAACTTCCACTTCTCCTCTTCACTATGAAATTCCATTCCATAGTTAAACGTTAAAAATACATCTGGTTTGTTTGTGGTCAAAATTCGGCAAAGCCACTCTAATTATATTGACAGAGTCTCCGCACTCACAGCCTTCACTGGAAACAGCCTGCCCTCCTCCCTCACGCGCTCCAACCGGCCCCCACAACTTCAACCTCTCTCTCTCCCTATAAAACCCTCCTGCACACCACCCAGATTTTACAAACCACAACCAAAAAACACTTCCTCCCCAAAAAAGTCTCTTGCAGCAGAGCAGAGTATTACATTCTTCTTCCATCTGCACATTTCTCTCCTTCTTTCAGACACTAATTAATTAACAATGGCTCTCTCTTTCTCCAACGCTAAGATCCTTTCTGCTGCTCTGACCAAGGCAATCAACGGAAGCAGAGGATTCTCCGCTGCCGCCGCTGCTGGGAAAGGCGGGATGGTGAAGAAAACCGGGGAAGACGTCTCGAGCAAGAAGGTGTTCAAACCAATTCAAAGGGTTTCCTGGGTTCCTGACTCCCGAACCGGTTTCTACAGACCCGAGAACGTTGCCGAGGATATTTACGACGCCGCTTACCAACGTGCTCTCCACTTGAAGAACTAATAAACATCCACTTTTTATATACGTTCTGTGCCTCATCCGCAGCGAATTAATTTTAGATTCCGAGTTATATAATTGCGGGTCTGTACGTCGCTGGTATGTAATCTGTTGCTCGTCCCATTTCTCGGCTATGGGGATTTCTCTCTGGCGTCAGAGGATCTAAACAGAGGATTGTCTGGTTGTAATGCTCTGAAATTGAATGATATAATACTGGCTTCAATTATTATTGGTGCACATATAAGTATATGATCCGAAGACTTCATAATACAAACAGATGGGCCTAGGCCCAACAACACAATTCTAGTCGGAACCAGGAGGTCCAACGGCCCACCTTCTCAAAGTCTGCCATGTTGGTTTAAATCGTAGAATCGACTAGACGATCAAGACGGCCCAACAAATCAGGTGCTGATCTGGCAACCTATGTCACTCTGATGTGATAGGTCGGTCCAATATTTTCAGTTAACCCGCTTAGTCTCATCAATCAACATGCGCACGCCAACATGAGAGGCTCAACTTCCCATACTGTAGAAACCACATCTGTAGGCAAATCCCGACCCTCCATCATCATCGATGGTCCGAATATTAACTATATCTAGTCATCATTCAAACAATTACATATAGTGAACATATGTCCGTACCACCATGTTTCTATATAAGAATCCTCAATACTAGACTTCAACCAAGGAACAACCTCAATTATGTTGGTCTTTTTTATTTTTTACTAATTTATAGTCGCGCTATATCGTAGAATATAAAATTGATCATGTTTAGATTATATACACTTTTGGAACATAATATAAATGGTATATTGTGGATATAGGTTCATTACAATGAGACTAATGACTATAATAGAACGACGTTGGTCCTTTGATGAAGACGACCTTTGATGAAGACGACGTCAACTTCGTTTGCATAAAAATTTGATAGGAAATATGGTCAATGGGATAAAAATGACGGAAGACCAAAACTATTGGCTAGATAGTTGTCATTAAAGTAATTTAGATTAGATTTAACAATCCATTCAAAATTCGGGCTAGATTTAAGTATTCGATCCATATTCAACTACGTACTAACATTAGTAGAACAATCAAACAAACCAAAGTTCAATTCGAATATAAACCAAGTACCCGTCAATTACATGTGTCCGAATTTTTAAATAGATTTTGGGTGGATACTCTCTCGTACACGTCAAAATTGCTATGCAACTAAAATTAGCTATCGTAAAAAATAAATGGTGTGAGGCAATTTCACAATTATTAAGGAATAGTAGTGAATAGTGTAATAACCCCTAGCTTTTAATGGCTTAGTAATAGTAATAAGTTCACTCTTAATGGTTTAATAGTAATGAATAATGCAATAGCTCCTAACTTTTAATTGTGTCATAATTATGTTACATGTCATTGTGCGAGGGATAGGACAGATGTACTAGCTAGTGCAAACATAGGTTAACGTGTCATCTTAGTTCATTGGTTTTAATTTAATTTATGGACTAGTACGACCGGTTCAATAACATAATTGTAATATCTCGTTCTTTTATCATCAGTTTGATATTGTTTTGGTTTAAAATTGTTCGTTGAATAATTGGTTTAATGAAAGTACTGGTTATCACCGTAAATAATTAAAAAGCCAAATTTTCAGTTTGTTAAACGTCACGTGGCGGATTATTATTAGATATTAATTTTTTAAAAAATTAATATTTTATTAGCATCTAAATATATAGATAAATATAAATTAATCACTTAAAAATTAATTTGATATAATCTGGTTAACTTTGTTTAAGAAATCAAATTTATTTACACCACAAGAGCTTCACGCCATTGCTGAAAGGTAACAAGCAAACTCAAACCCAGAAAAGCACCAACTTTACCGGACATATATCTGCAAGCTGGAAAAGAGCTCATTGTTTCTGGGCCTCAACTTCATGATCCTTGTCGCCAGTGTCGAGATTTTCCACCGCGGGCAACCTCTGCACCGCCCGAACACGATTCAGGAAAGTTTTCGGACAGTCGAGCATTTCATGGAAGCAATTGTTTGCACCAAAAAGACAAAGCAGAAGCCATAATGGAAAAAAACGAACTTACAAGGTCAGGTTTGTAGATATTGTGGACAATAGAGGTGTTAATAACTCAAGCCTGTCGTATGGGCTCTGTACTTGTCTAATGTGATGCAGGTCTTTTGGGCCGCATAGACTTGAAGAAAAAAAGCAGCCCAAACCAGAGCATGCTGACGCGTGTTCCGCACTAACCCTAGAGATCATCGACATCATCGATGTATCGCGGGCAGCTAGCAGTAATCGGAGAAGCGTGCTTCTTACAACCAAGAAATACGGTCTACAGAGAAGGAAAGAAGGAAGGTTCGTCACTCGACTTCCTCGCAAGCAGATGAATCGAATGGAAATAAATAGAAGCTGCAACTGTTCGTGAGGAGGTGCGGTTAAACGACGGGATAAGAAATCACGACCAGGCTCACAGGTAATCAAGAGGGAGATTGCACGACTGGAGCTGGGGCTTTGGATCTACTGGTTGCTGCTGAGTTGCTGCTGGATGCTGTGAAGACTGCTGGAGCTTAACTGGACAGACAGCAACCTGCTGATCAAAGACATTCGTGTGCTTCAGGTTGTTAAGTTGCCACATTTTTATCTTTGTTATTTCATAGTTAGAAATCCAATTGAACTAGTTTGAATAAATTGTATGCTGGAAACTCTAAAGTACTATCTGTCTTTAAACTCTCCTAGCACAACTTAAAACTCAGACGTTAGTTCATGAAGTCTTTGTGATCATTCTATCAGAAACAATACGTTTGCTCTCGCCACAGGGATCAGTCTGCAACAAGTGATATCAGAGCTGGGCTGCTAACTGAGCAAAGCTCGACTAGCAATAACTCCAGGTGAATTCTGATCCTTATTCGTTAAAATTAAGTTTTTTGTTATTGTTTTGAACAGAATGAACGATTCACAGACTGCTGTGTTCCTTGCTGATGGCTTTTCAGCTAATCGCCCTCCGAAGTTTGAAGGAGCACATTTTGGCTACTGGAAGAATCGCATGGAGTTATTCATCAAAACCGTCAATCCTGTGCTATGGGTACTTATCGTCAACGGACCACAAGAGGTAAAAGCAAATCTTGATAAGTGGACTGATGATGATATTAAGAAAGTACAATTGAATTCTCAGGCCATAAACCTAATGTACTGTGCTCTAGGTAAAGAAGAATTTAATCGTATCTCCACCTGTAAATCTGCAAAAGAAATTTGGGATAAGTTATGCATAACTCATGAAGGAACTAATCTAGTTAAGACAACTAAAATCAGCATGCTGAAATAAGAGTTTGAAATGTTTAAGATGGAACCTGGTGAATCTATAAGAGATATGGCTGATAGGTTCCAGAGTATAATAAATAGATTAGAAGGGCTAGGAAAAATCTACGATAACGAAGATATAATAAGGAAAATCTTATGGTGCCTACCTAGTCAGTGGCTTCCTAAGGTTACGGCCATAGAAGAAACTAAGAAACATGCTGATATCATGTTAGATGAGTTATTAGGATCACTGCTCACTCATGAAGAAATCCTAAAAAGAGATATGGGAACCGAAACTGTTAAAGAAAAAAAAGGTATTGCCTTTAAAACTAATCTGGATACCACTAATAACTGCTTAGATGAGTATGATGACGATGAGCTGGCGCTGTTATCAAAGAAAGTAAGCAAAATGATACGGCTCAGAAAGCAACGAACAAATCTAAGAAATAAGGACTCTGATAAGAGTGATGAATCCAAGAAAGTTCTATCTACCTTTAAAACTGGAATCAAAACTAGAAAGGAAGGTGCTGCTGGTCCATCTATCTGTTTCAGGTGTGGAAAGGCAGGACATTACAGGAGTGACTGCCCTACAAAAGAAAAAGCCTTTCAAGCTACGTGGAGTGCAAGTGAAGAGGAAAGTGAAGCATTTGATAACGAAGAACATGCGTTCATGGCTATAGCTGAAGAATTAAGTGCTGACCACACGAATATCGAAGCTTCAATAGAAGAAAAAGCTGAGGTCTGCTATCTAGCTGATGAAGGGAGTCACAAATGGGTGCTGGATAGTGGCTGCTCTCATCACATGACCGGAAATACTACTCTCTTTTGTAAGTTAACCTCTACACAAAAGGGTAATGTTAGTTTCGGTGATAACAAATCCTGCAAAATCTTAGGAGTAGGTAAAGTTGGTAGTGGTAATATTATTTACCTTAAAGAAGTTTTCCTCGTAGAAGCCCTAAAATATAATCTGATGTCTATTAGTCAAATTTGCAGAGATAATCACAGGGTTATATTTGAATCAATTATATGTAGAGTAGAGAATGTGAACACTGGAAAAACCTTATTTAAAGGATATAAAAAGGGGAACATATATTTAGTCAATCTAAACAAAATCGATAATTTTGCCGAACTGTGTCTCATGACTATGGAAACAAGTGATCAGTTTGCATGGCATAGAAAACTAGGCCATGTAAGCATTGGCATTCTAGCTAAACTTAGCAATTTAAATCTGGTTAGAGGTCTACCTAAGCTAAGCTACGCAAAAGAATTTTTCTGTGATGCCTGTGCTAAAGGTAAACAAAATAGAAGTAGTTTCAAGTCAAAAAGGGACGTTACGACCTCCCGAATTTTAGAACTAATACATCTAGATCTCTTTGGACCTGCAAACTGTATGTCCATAGGAGGTAAATACTATGGATTTGTGCTTGTGGATGATTTCTCTAGATTCTCATGGGTCTATTTTCTTCCGTCGAAGGATGAAACTTTCCATAAATTTAAAGTTTTTGTAGCCACCACTCAAAATGAAAAGCAATTAAAAATAATTAAGATTCGGAGTGACAATGGTGGCGAATTTGTGAATCAAAAATTTAGTGATCTATGCGAGTCTCTAGGGATTGAACACAATTTCTCACTCCAAGAACTCCACAGCAAAATGGTGTTGTTGAACGAAAAAATAGAACGCTAGTCGAGATAGCTAGAACCATGCTAAATGATTTTGGCGTAAGCTCAAAATTTTGGGCTGAGGCAGTAAATACTGCTTGTTATGTTACAAACAGAGCCTTAATTCGTTCAAAATTTGATAAAACTCCATACGAACTCTGGAAAAACAGAAAACCTAGCATAGGATACTTTAAACCGTTTGGTTGTAAGTGCTTCATCCTTAACACCAAAGATCAACTAGGAAAATTTGATGCTAAGTCTGATGAAGGAACCTTTCTAGGTTATTCAAGTCATAGTCGAGCTTACAGAGTTTTTAACAAACGAACGAGCAAGGTTGAAGAATCTGTTAATGTTATTTTTCATGAAAATTCTAAACCTTCGGATGAGTTGCAGGGGCTTCATGATGATCTACTGGAGTTATCATACACAACCTTTCCAACCAGTAGACAACCCCAAAGAAAGCTCAGCTCAAACAGAAGAAGGACAGGACGCTGATCACATCATCTCAGAAGCAGAGGAAGAACCCTCCCAAGCAGCAGCAACCTGCTGAGTTGCTGCTGGATGCTGTGAAGACTGCTGGAGCTTAACTGGACAGACAGCAACCTGCTGATCAAAGACATTCGTGTGCTTCAGGTTGTTAAGTTGCCACATTTTTATCTTTGTTATTTCATAGTTAGAAATCCAATTGAACTAGTTTGAATAAATTGTATGCTGGAAACTCTAAAGTACTATCTGTCTTTAAACTCTCCTAGCACAACTTAAAACTCAGACGTTAGTTCATGAAGTCTTTGTGATCATTCTATCAGAAACAATATGTTTGCTCTCGCCACAGGGATCAGTCTGCAACAAGAGGCACCGGAGAGAAGGGAGATAATGACGATGACGCATGACCGACCAAGTGAAGGAGTCTCTGTTGGCGGCTGCCCTGCTCCAAATTTCTTGATGAAGGGATGCCGTGAAGTAGCCGACGGAGGAGGAGGCTTGATGTTTTATTAGCTAATTGATTCAGCCGATTTTATAATCGAAAATCGCCATGTACTGTGTGATCCGCCTGTTTCCGTAGCCGACGAAGGATGAGGCTTGATGTTTTTTTCCGGCGTCGTGGTGGGATTAAACCGCTGCCGGTTGCAAGTGGAACATAGTGATTGAAATCATGTGTTTCAACGTTTTCAGTTCACAGTCAATCGGGATGACCTATTTATTTCCGGCAGCCAGTTAAATAACTCCGGCTAGCCACTCAACATGAGCTAAGTCCAAGAAGACGAAATGCATCTTGGAACTCTGCCTCACAACCAGTTTAAAATCAGACTCAAACCAGCCCTTCGAAGCTTCCATGAAGATCCTACAGTCTCCGCTCTGGATAACTCGATAACATTGATCCTAACTTTGATCCTATGACGTAAGCCAACCCGACGAAACTCTCACCCCCTCACTGAAACCATACATATCTCTCTCTAAACCTCTATCTCATCTCTCCTGGTCTTTTTAATTGCTAAATAATTAACTTAAAAAATGGAAAATGGAGTTAGACAAGTTAACGTTTGTAATTTTTTAAATCAACAATAAATATTGACCGATCAATTTGTACATGCTTACAAATTTAGGAGCTAAATATAATATTATTTTAAAAATAATTGAAATATTTAATAATACTCTGTCACATAACATTTATACCAAATGCATATGTTCCACCAAAATATCCCGCCTTAAAATAATATAATTTTTGTCATCTCCTCCTAAAAAATTTCAGTCTAAATACAGCCCCAAAAGGTGTTGGCTAAAGAGGTTCCAAGTAGCAATCGTTCGAACGTTGATAGAAGAAGAGATCTAGGATCAAGACGGAATCGTGGGCACCACTTTCCGAAAAGAGTATTTCCACCCTACAAGTCTTGGGTATCAGGAAATCCCTTCCGAGGATAAGACCATCTCACTCAAGTTCTTAGGCTTCAGATACTTGATTCACTCTCAGAATTCGTAGGCAAGGATAGATGTTAGTTTCTGTGTATTTTCTGCACACTTATTGCCTCCTTTATATAGGCAAGGGGTTAAGGACGAATAGGTGTGAGTGTCTAGCACCAAAAGGTGTCATTATCCCCAAGGATAGACTTGTAGGCAACAACCAATAAGGTCCCTACGGGTTTAGGAGGGAAAACAATTCAAACAGTGTTTGAATCACACGAAAGGGTGTGTGCCCATTTGTCCTAGGTGGGAGTGTTACCACTCCTGCTACCTAGCTCCCCACCTTCACTTCAGCTCAGCTGAGTACCGCAGCTAGTGACACTATCATCCAGCTCAAGGTTGTGCTGGACGAACTTCAGTGTTAGTCCCTAGCTTCATCTTAGCTCACCGAAGAGCTGATGCTAGCTAGTTTAGCTAGCTCCTGAGCTAAAGTGAGGTTTCCCGTCAGCTCACATATCCATCCTATCTTTGGTATCACATCAAGGTCAAGTCCATGGTGTATATTTCCAACAAAAGACTCTATATCAAGGTCCATGGAGATGAACTCTTGACGGCTTCAGAAAAGCAACCATTTGAAGCAAGTAAGATAATGAGGATTATGAAAAATCCCAACTTCCCTGATAAATATCAGTCAGTATATATATATATATATATATATATATATTTAAACATTGTTTCTTATCAATATTTTATTAACCAACTAATGTGATCCATTAGATCACCAACTAATTAAGTTGACGGTCTAAATGTATTCTTACTTTTTACAGGAAATTTGGCTGTTGAAAATTTTTGATAATCAAACAATAAAGACGTTGAAATGTATCTGGGTTGATATGATTTAAGGAAAAAGGAAAAATCAATAATAAATCAATCAAAAAAGGAAATAGAATACCCCAAACTAAATCCATAATAATCTTTTGAGACCTATCGAATCGTTCAAAAGGAAAAAAAAAATATTACAAAGATTATCAACCATGAGGAGCTAGATTTCATAACGTAAGTCTTCGTAAAACAAATTTATTACAAAATCGTCCTTATATTTTTTATAATAAAGAATCAAAGACTAGATTTTATAACATAATCGTCCTTATCATGTCCCCTAAAAACTCTCCTCTATTTAAACCCCCACCATTCCCCACAAACCGCAATCCAACAGCAATAGCAACACAACAGCGCGTAAGTGAAACTTTGAAAACAGAAAGACAAAAACAAAGTCCGATATAAAAAAAAACGAAGAAAGGGATTTTTTATTATTATAATTCGAAGCAATGGAGCAAAATGAGATTGGTTTCGATATCGAGTCACAAACCCAACCCCGTCACCATGCATCTCCGGTGTTCAAGGAAACCAGCCGCCACGTCACCCTCAAGTTCGCCGACGTGCTCTACAAAGTCAAGCCGAAATCGTCAGAAGAGAAGACGATTCTCAAAGGAGTAACGGGGATAGTGCATCCAGGCGAGATGCTAGCAATGCTGGGCCCATCGGGGAGCGGCAAAACCACCCTCCTCACCGCACTCGGCGGGAAACTCGGCGGCGGGAAACTAACCGGAGCCATCACATATAACGGAGCACCGTTCTCGAGGCAGATGAGACGGAGGACGGGGTTCGTAACCCAAGACGACGTACTCTACCCTCACTTAACGGTGACGGAGACCTTAGTCTACACGGCTCTCCTCCGTCTACCAAACTCGCTGACCAGGCAGGAGAAAGTGGGCCATGCGGAGGCCGTGATATCCCAGCTGGGTTTGACCAAATGCAAAGGGAATATAATCGGCGGGGAGGATCAGAGAGGAATTTCCGGCGGGGAGAGGAAGAGGGTTAGTATCGGGCAGGAGATGCTTGTGGACCCCAGCCTTTTGTTTCTTGACGAGCCGAGTTCCGGCTTGGATTCCACTACGGCGCAGCGTATTGTGTCTACCGTGTGGGAGCTTGCAGCGAAAGGTGGGAGGACGGTTGTGATGACGATTCATCAGCCGTCTAGTAGGTTGTTTTATATGTTTGATAAGGTGCTTTTGTTGTCGGAAGGGAATCCGGTGTACTTCGGTAGAGGCGGCGAGGATGTTATGGATTACTTCGCCGGCGTTGGGTTTGTTCCGTCCGTTCCGATGAATCCCTCCGACTTTCTGTTGGACCTCGCCAACGGTACGTACGTACGTACATACGGTATCGTATATTATTATATACACGTGACGCGTGGCTTTTGCATGCATCGATATTCAATACCACCTACCTGAAAATTAAATTGATTAAGAAAATTAATGGGGTTTGACCACATGCATGTTTCCCATGCAAGATTGACTTCATTTCCTTCCTGTAAAAGCTTTGGTTTGCCGTAACGCTTTACGTAATTTATTGCTTCGTCACGTTAACCATATATAATTGGTCAGTGTGTGTCAGTCAAACTTGGTTATTAATTCCAAGGGGTTGGGGGTATTTGAATAAATGACGGAATCATTGGTGTGGATGAACTTAGACATCCGTTTAGAATCTTTCGAATTTTAGAATTAGTTCAATCGACTAAAATGTTTCGTTTTAAACGCATATGATGTTCAGGAGTGTGGTCGACGACTGCAGAGGAGGACGGAGAAGAAAACCAAAGCAAAGTTAGAACCACATTAGTTTCGGCGTACAAAGACAATCTAGCGGAGAAGTTGAAAATGGAGATTGAACCCGACGGCGGCGTATACGATGAAAAATATCATGAAAAGGAGCAGTCGGCGGGGACGGGATGGCCCACCACTTGGTGGCAGCAGTTCACAGTCTTGTGCTCTAGAGGAGTTAAAGAACGCAAGTACGAAACCTTTGCCAAACTCAAGATTTTCCAAATACTCTTCGTTGCCATCATCTCTGGCCTTCTTTGGTGGCAATCTGACGCTTCCCATCTCCAAGATAAGGTACTTTTTTTTTATCCGCCCCGACAGATACGTGTTGTTTATGTGCTAGTTCTTACTATTAACTTGGGTTATAAACTTTCCTTCATATGTTGTAGATAGGATTGCTATTCTTCTACTCCGAGTTCTCGGGCTTCTACCCGATGTTCGACGCCATCTTCATATTCCCAAATGAGCGAAGGATGTTACAGAAAGAGCGCTCGTCGGGCATGTACAAGCTCTCGTCCTACTTCATGTCCACAATCATGAGCGAGCTACCAATCTCCCTAGTCCTCCCCGCCACATTCATCACCATAACGTACTGGATGGCCGGGCTCAAACCCGACCCGGCCCACTTCTTCCACACTTTAGGCGCCGTCTTGTACGCGGCCCTCGCCTCCCAGGGTCTAGGCTTCGCTATTGGTGCGCTGGTAATGCAACCAAGGGGGGCCATCACCTTGGGATCCGTGATCATGCTCTCATTCCTTCTCGCCAGCGGATTCTACGTCCAGCACGTGCCGCCATTCATTGGTTGGATTCGGCACGTGTCGATCGGACAGCACACTTTGAGGCTCCTTGTCGGGTCTCAGTTCAAGGCCGACGATGTGTACTCTTGTGGATCGGGAATGCTGTGTAGAGTTGGGGATTATAGCTCGATCAAGAGCGTTGGGCTTGATGGGCAGGGTGTCTCTGCGGTGGCGCTGTTGGTTATGATTGTCGCGTATCGGTTTGTTGCGTATCTTGCTCTTATGAGGATTGGGGTGGTTTAGAAGTAGTTTAATTAGTAGGCTGAAGGTCGGAAGCCTTTAAAAAATCATTAAATATGATGTTCGTAAAAATATTTTTTGTCATAAAAAAAGAAGTAGCTGGTCATAATAGGTCTAAATGTTATTGTTTTGGGTTTTATGTACTTGTTGTTATTTTCGAATCATATAATTAGCGTGGATTTATAACTTTTTTATAAATTGATAAATCTATTCTAAATTAATTGTAAAATACACATTTTTTATAATTCTTTTTTTAATTAAAATAAATTAAAATTTTCGATCAATATAAAATAAAAAATAATATTAAATTCGAACCTTATATCCTTAAAACTTTATACCATCAAAAAAACTCAATTGAAATCAAGTAGTACACTTCATAGGAGCTTTATTCAATATTCACTGAAACATAACAGGCTCTTAGGATTTTGAGGGCTTTATATTCCTTTTATGGGCTTAGCCCAAGATGAAGCAGCCACTAACTCGATCCACTAACGAAGTAAAAAAAAGTCTAGAAAAAGTGAAAAACAAAAATGGAAATCAGTCGCCGGTCTGTCATTAAACCGGTTCAAGAATGAAACCGACTGCCCAACCGAAACCATACAACCGAACAAAGCTCTGTCTCTGTAGTCACCATCCTCATTTGGTAATCTTTGTGCTCACTCCGATTGCCACTGATTCCATTTCCTTCCTTCTTCGACTCTCCCACCGCCGGCGACCTCTTCTAACCTCTAATGGATTTCTTCAGATCAGTCTTCGCCGACGAACCAGACGCCCCTACCAAGTCCACGCCCGACTCCCCATCCTCTCCAGATCAAGAACATCAAGAGCAATCAATCTCCGATCCGGACACCGATTCTCCACCAAAGCAACAATCCTCAAAACCTAGCTCCGAAGCCAGCAGCATCGGCGGAGGCGGTGGTTGGAGTAGCTTCGGCAGCCTAATGAAAACACTAACCACCAAATCCGAATCCGTCATCGAGACCTACCGCCGCGATCTGAAAGAATTTAGCACCGGGTTGCGCAAGGAGATCGAGGTCGCTCAGGGATCGTTGGAGCACGTCGGCCAGGCCATCGACGAGATCGGGAGTTCCGTAATTAAGAACACCACGGAGATCATTTCGCACGGCAAGGAAGCATTGTTGGCTCTCGAGCAAGAAGAATCTGATTCCTCCGACAGCAACATGGAGAGAGGAGGAGGCAGCAGCACCAATAGCTTGAGGTACAGCCGATTCGACGCTCAGGTTAGGGTTATCCAGGGGGACACCAGCACTTACTGCGAGGAGCCAGATGATTTGGAGGATTTTGGTAAGTGGAAATCGTCTCAGTTTGTGATTGAAGAGTGTAGGGATGAGATCACGAGTTTGCTGGAAGGGAATGGTGCTATGGATGTCATATATAGAAAAGTGGTTCCAGGAACTGTTGATGAAGAAACGTTCTGGTCGAGATATTACTATAGGATTTATAAGCTCAAGCAAGCAGAGGCTTTGAGAGCTAATCTCGTGAAGCGAGCCATCTCTGCTGAGGAGGAGGATTTGAGTTGGGATATTGATGATGAAGATGAGGAAGAAGGGGATGAATGGAAGGGTAAGGAGAATGAAGTCAAAGAGGAGGTGAAGGTTAGTGTAGAGGAGAATCCGAAGGTGGAGAGCAGAGATTTAATGGAAGTTGGGAAATTGGATGGAACCAGTGAGGTGGAGGAGAACCCTGTTGAGGATAAGAGAATGGCAGAAGGGAAGTCTGAAGAAACTGTGAATGCCAAAGAGGAACCTGCTGCTGCTACTGCAACAGTTGAGGAACCAAAAGTTGAGGAGAAAGCAAATGATGCTACTGCTACTGCTAGTGGTAGTGAATCTAAGGAGAAAGTAGACGAAAGCATCAAAGAAGCAACTGCAGCAGCAAAATTGGCTGAGAATTCAGGCTCAGAAGAGAATGGTGGCAATGGGGGATCCTGTAAAGACAGTGATTACTCAGTAGTGTCGAGCCATCAGACGACTGGAGAGGAGGAAGATCTAGGATGGGACGAGATTGAAGATCTAAGCAGCATCGATGATAGTAAGAAAGAGGAGATGAGAGTGAGCCAGAGTGGGAGTGCTGCTGCAAACAAGGAGGAATTGAGGAGGAGACTCAGTGTTGCAGAAGAAGAGGAGGAGGATTTGAGTTGGGATATTGAAGATGATGATGAGCCGGTTAAAGCTTGAACGAACGAGCCATTGCGAATCATTTAGACTACATTAGTTGTCACGGTATCTTTCATTTATTTGCTCTCAGTTACCTCTTTGATCATATATGGTTAGCGCTGAAGTGAAGGTGTGGAAGTTGCAAAAACTGGTTACATGAATCCTGTTTTCTATGTTTTCTTGTTCTTGAAGAAACGAACAGAGCGATTGTTCACTCTGATTATTGTATGTTCTTTACCTTTGAAATTGGAGTTAAGCTAAGCTGTTTATAGTTTATACTAGTAGCTTCAGTCAATTTCATCTCCTTGTTCATTTTGCTTTCTGGAAGTTGTTCGATCTCTGAAGGTCAGAAAGCTAAATGGACACTGTACAGTGGTTGTTTTTAGTAAGTAGGAGGAAGTAGGTTAACACTGCAATCAACAGTAAGAGACAAAGATGCTTTAATATACGAAAAAGACTGCTAACTCATTTAATTAGAGAAGATGAGAAAGGAGAATAGGAAAACCTAAACCATGCTATCACCATTCTCCTAGCTCTGATCTTACATTATATTGCCCACCAACTACTTACTACAACAAGATGGAAACTTTGATGCTTTGTAAAAGGACTAAGGCGAAAAGAACCCACTGAATCATAGACACTACTTGGATCTACTCAGTTTGTACATTTGTCTCGTAACAACAGCAAAGAAGCTAGCACACCGTTCCCAAATGTATTAGACTTTCATGTTGATTTCGCCTCTCTCTAGGGTGATGGCCGTCTCAGATGAGGTAGGATCCACAGTGCGGCGACCAGAAGGCAATGCCAAGTATCTCCCCCTTTGGGCGCGGGGTGGAAGGTGCTTTGGAGTTTTCCGGCTGCCCATTCGAGTCCAGGGCAAGAAAACTCCCGTACCTCCTCCGCTCTGGGCCAGAGGAGGCATTATTCTTTTCGGAGTAACCATCAAATGAGGCTGAGCCATAGGTGGTGCAGCCACCATGATGAATGGGCTGCGAATTAAATGGCCCCAGTTCGGGATTGTTCCCACTCCACCATAGCCATTGTTGACCAGGCTCGCTGGCTGCCAGACAGTCATGGCGCCACTGTGCATTGGACTGGTTGGTGGCGACTGGGTTTGGATAGGTTCTTCACGAACTCGGAAGAATGTTATGCTTACCCTCTTGTTTTGGGAAGGACACATTACGTGCCTTGCCATATCGGCGCTGTTCCCTCTCATTACTAGAAGTGACCTATAAGATTATTCAGATCATTATTAGTATAATGGAGAACAATCGTGATGGTTTTTGATTCAGCACGAAAGGAGGTTACCCTTGTTTCAATGACAGCACCAGCGAGCCTCTGTAATTGCCTTCGTTGTCGCCAGAAAGATTACGTCCGAATGCCATACTTGATTCGGAAAGGAAAAGGGTAGCTACTGGTTGCTCCAGATGGGGTGGCTTCTGAAATGGTTGCGAAAATTCCTCCTGCGCGTAGAAATATTTCTTCATTTCATAGATTCATTTTGTCGGTAAGATGTTGGGGACAAAAGTGTAAAGGATTGTGCAATGAACTATACCTCATCAAAGAAATGGATGATGCAACCATTTGGCCTTCTGTATTCTGGTACGAGACGCCACTTGATGAGGTGATTGATGACTCCTTCAAGAAGAGCTGGAATTGGTTCTATGTTGCCTGCACCAAAGTTCCAAAGGCCAGACACAGATTTTTCACTAGAACGACTGTGAATTAGCGGATTCAATATGGGGGGAGGGGGGACTTACAAGTTTGGTTACTAGCATCTTCTTTAATATGCTCGAAAATCGGGACGCCAAACTGAATCAGCTCTCTCTTGTTCCCTTTCATCTGTTTGTTGAACAGGATGAAAGTATCACCTGTATCAACGAAATGAAATAATATCATCAGACTTTCACAAACATTGTCAATTTGAGGTGGACATAAATGAGGGAATGAAAAGGCAACCTGAGAGTTCCCCTTTCTGCCCTGCAAGTCTGAGTTCATTGACGAAGTGAGTCAACTTGGACAGCTCGGAATCAGTGAACACCTGTTCAAATAACTTCAACCCTTTGACAACATTCACCTGCAACACAG
This sequence comes from Linum usitatissimum, assembly GCA_030674075.2. Lineage (NCBI taxonomy): Eukaryota > Viridiplantae > Streptophyta > Magnoliopsida > Malpighiales > Linaceae > Linum > Linum usitatissimum. The sequence continues at coordinate 5,025,029 of JAUJYP020000804.1, read as the reverse complement.
ATTCCTGAATAAGGGGAAATGGGCGATACTGCTGTACTTTTTACTTTCTGAAGTGGGAAACACTGTATGGGGGGGGGACACATTCACATGAATGTTGAATGGAAGATGGAGTATATAATAACAAAAAGGGAATTTAAAGGAAACTCGCCATATGGCCTTTCACATGTTCCTTGGCAGAGAAACCTTTAGTGAGGTTGAATAGATTAGGGCGGTGATCGCACTCTTGGTGGTTGGAACATATATCAATGGTGGTGGTGTCATCACTACTATTTGGCTGCACTTCCTGTGACTGAGATGCTCCTGCATTTTGCAAAAAAATACTGTTTTTAAAACGAGCTAAATGAGCCAATAGCACCAGGGAAAGGGACAACGCTGTACAAGATCCGGATTCCCAACTCCATCTAACAATTCCTAATCCCCATTATGATCGGATGGACCACGGGGCAGCTCCGTCCGACTGAGACCCCCACCCAGCACTCCGACACAGCTTCATTTACAATCTGCAACTAACTCTCGCTTTGGGATTGGCATAGCATAGCATGCAGCGCCCCCCACTGTTCCCAACATGTTAATTAAAAGCTCAACCATAAAAAAAGCGACATCAACTTGAGATCCAACGGCGGAAAATCAAAATACACATCTCCAAGCAGATGCCCCTCTTGTAGTAAGATGATGCCCTGCACACGTCAGGCAACCTTCTTTCCAAACTTTCCACCGGACCCATCCTAACTTCCTCCTCGAACCCATAACCACAAACTTTACCAAGTCGTTACCCTAATTCAGTGGTCTAAACCGGTCCACCCTAGTCTAGGCCCAGTAAACAAATAAACAACCACCTGCTGGAATTTATGTGTTCCTGGTAAACTTGCTAGTTCCCCAAATACTTGACAATTCAAGCAGTGGCTGCGCTCTTTAATTAGCTTATTTCCGCATGTTGATTTACCTTGTCAAAGTTGGCCCTTCCATACATTATATATATATATATATATTAATTTGTTGATTACACGTATGATTATAATGTTAATTTATATTTCCACGAAAAACATGCCTCATGCGTACGCCTGCTTTGATTTAGACACTTTAAATTCTTTATAAAAAAAATACTTCACTTTTGTGATGTAACGCTCTTGCTAGTTCATTATTGTTTCCAGAGTTTGAAATCGGCGGAGACAGAACAAAAAACAGTATGATTTTGTTCATATAAAAGGAAAAATATATTAAGAAGGCGAAACAAATTCTGTTGCAAAAACAGAGGCCAGTTTTGAGTTTTGACCATTCGAAACTAACCCACTGTAATTAATTTGACCCAACCTACTTTAGTAAAAAAAGTAATCCAATTTTATTTTGAGTTCTCTCTATACTTCGTTCCGTTTTAAATTGCCGTGTTCTCGATCTGTTTAATCATCATACATAACGGCTTGTATCAATAGATATAATGACTATCAAGTGTTCCGTACGAAAATATCGATACAAAATCTCATTATGAGATCGAGAACATACATAATGATATACTTTCCCGAGTCGATCGATTACCATTTGAGTTCCTCAATTTATAAAAGCAAGAAAGAAAGGATTAATGAAAAATAGTCTAAAAGCTGCCCATTTTTTTCCGGTGAAAAAGAAAATATAGACAATTCAATACCGGTTAATTATGGCAGAGTAGCGGGAGTCAATTCCCCCCTTCGCTATTTCCAACAAGCACGGGAAGCAGGGGGAAAAAAGGCCAACTGATGAATCCTCATCACGAAGCAACAAACTACTTTTTTCTAATTATCACCATAAGTATGGAAAGTCAAAAAGAGGACTTACCTGAATCGGTACCATGATCACTGCCGTCCGGCGAATAGTCCGCCACCTCCACCTCCTCCGCCACCATTTCACAATTCTCATCCTGTTTCTCCTCCTTCTCCTCCTCCTCTTTGGCCTTAGTATTGTCTTCTTTCCTCTCCTGCACTTTCCTCTCGGTGACGCGCCTGACCTCTGCGGCGACGTCAGCGACGGAGTGGTACTTCTGCATCCGGAGGACGGGGATCCAGTTGAGCCGCCTCCTATGAATAGCAGAGAAAACCGGCTCGTAATCCGATCGGCAACCTCCCTTGCAGCTGAGTTCCGCCAGGTGTTCGCACAATGCGTCGATGATCGCATTTGCAGCGGCGAATTCTCCCCGGAACCACGCGAGGATTGCGTCCTTGGCGAAGGCGGCATCGGAGGTAGTCATCATCATCGTCGTCGGCGGCGGAGACTGGATTGGTGGAGCTGGATCGGGCATCGGCGTCGATTACGTCGGTTGATCAGTCTAGCTAGGGATTTCTTTTTCTGTTTGGTTGATCGGAAGTGAAGTGAGAAGGGGGAATTAGGGAGTGTTTGGGAACGAAGGAGTTGAATGGGAGAGAGATGAGGGAGGTTGTATAGTAAATATAAATAGCAGAGGGGAAGGCGTTGGGGAGTGGAGCGTGGCGTATCTATTTTGTGGGGGTGCTAACCGGTGGAGGAATGGGAAGGGTGTTCGTTTGTTGCTTTTTTTCAGTTAAATAAAATGTAGCCCCCCAAATATAACTCTCCCCCATCAATAGTCAAACCTCTTTAATTACACATATTGACGGATTTAGCTATAATCTCTTGTTTTATGGTGAATTCGAAATATATATCATAACGATATTTATTTGGAGACAATTGCTTTAGAATAATTTTTGTGTATATGAGTCCGGCTCACCCCTATTTCGATTGGGATTATTAATTTTATATTTATATGTACAATTTTAACGAGTTCGACTCAGGATAATTTTGAGGTTGGCTCAGTGTTTGGTCGTGTCATAAATATAGGGATTTAGTGAGAATCCTAGTTGTCTTGTTTTCTGGTCTCGAGTACTAAATTATATGTAAATTTTTAATGATTTCGTAATCCGATTAATGGTATTTGAAGTTCTACTCTTTTACCTATATGTTTAGACTAATTAATTATTATAAATTTAGTTTAAAAAGTTCAAATATAAAATAAAAAAACTCACCGGTGCCACATATATTATATTTTCAACTAAAGTAGTACAACAAATTTAATTTTACTTTTTATTAAGATTAATTCGTCAATTAATTACTCAATACACATATAACCTTATAATTCGAATCTATATTTCTATCCTGGTTTCACCATTGTTTATTAGACCAGACTATAATACAAACCAAGCTTGCGCTTTAGAGGTAGGAATTGGCTTTGTCATCATAATAGCTGGATTGTGAACATGAGAATTCAAGGCTTATCTTCGCCAATCGCCACTGCCTTGATCAATAACACTTCTAACATATATAGTGGCATCTCACATCAATGTGCTTGGTTCTTTTATGGAACATATAACTTTTTGTAAGGCATATAACACATTGAATATATCACATTATATATATATATATATGCATTATTTACTTATATAGTCACTGAATTATCAACTTTTACCTATCAGTCACTAAGCTTTAAAAGATATCTTAAGAATAATTGCAACCCTCCTTGTATAATAAAAGAATGTTAAATTTGTTATGAAACTAAAATAAAGAAGAGTAAGAATATGGGAGGAGAAGAGTATTCTTATTGATGTGTGTCAAACATACAAGAGTGAGCACTATTTATAGGCTCATGATACATAACCCCTAATGACTAACATAACTACACTTGAATAGGAGATAATGGTATTGATTCTCATGGTTAATGTATAGGTTACACAATGGGCATTCATGCACCATAATAACAATATTCATAACACTCCCCCTTGAATGTCCATTGGATAAGAATATATATTATGTTCTTCGAGTACAATATTGATACTGCCTCATTAAAAACCTTACCAGGGAAACCCAGTGGGAAAAAGCATGGTTAAGGGAAAAAGAGTACAGTTGCATATTGACTCCCCCTGATGAGGATATCAACTCTCGCTCATCATTATATCAGTTGAGATCATTCAGTCACCAACTCCAAATTTTCTTCTCATTGGTGCACTTAGTTGATAAATATTTCAACTCATTGGAGTTTGTGCATAAAATATATGCATCATATGATCAATGGTCATCTATAATTCACATGACACTTCACCTTGGATGACCATTAGATGAGAATATGCCTCATTAAAACCTTACTAGGAAAACCCTATGGGATAAAAACCTAGTGAAGGAAAAAGAGTACATAATCATCACATTATGTTGCAACGTTTTCTTGCAACTCAAGGATATATGCAAAATAAATATCATGCATGATTTATAGGATCATATCTTTGAATGGTGGTGTAGCTTTATAAGTTAGTTTCACAGCCCATCAATGGTTAAAATTACCACATGAGACCAATTTATTGTCAACCAACACAAATATGACCAAGATTACTACTTCAAAACCGAGTAGTTCTTGTGTCTTAATAAAGGTCGATTACAATCGACATAGAGTCACATAGTGATCTTACTACCATCCGGGCACTGATAGCCATGTCATATCCATATAACTTTTTGTTGGATATAATTAGTATATCATTGATGATATACGAAAATCATGTTCGAGAGAGATGCACAGTTGGCAAGTTAGTGGTAATCTTCCACATCTTTTATCTCGAACTCTATAGCTAATCAATAGTTGATTGCTTTGAGAAACTCTTTAGGAGTCTCAATAAAGTGTATATTATCTATGTAACAAAAGATGATGATGACATTTAAACTCTTATAAACAAAAGAAATACATTTTAAATATAAAATAAAGTATATAAATTTTTGTAAGAATTTCAAAACCATATAATATGATAAAGATGATTCAAAATTCAACTCAATATGAAAAGAAATCGAATTTTATGCATAGAGAAATATATGATATGCTAAATGGACCACTTCTCTCAATCATTCAATCCATATGACGTCAATTGGATATAATTTGTTCACGTGAATTTGAATTGTTTGCTTATAGCAAAATAAATTCTTGAGAGGATTTCTTATACACATGTGTATTCTTTTGCAATCCATATAGGCTGCAATAACATATATTAGGGGCAAACTCAATCCCTTCATAAATTCCCAGACTAATCAAATAATGAAAAGTAATTACAACCACCACATGAGAATATATTTTCTCATAATTAAAATATTATAGGTTTGTTGGATAGAACCTTTCAAAATGAGATATCTCATAAGACTTATAATGAGATAAACATGTGTCTCATTTGCTTGGCATCTTCATATAAAGATTTTATGTCTTAAAACTTTTCATTTTTCTTGGGAATTTAGTTTTGCCTCAATTGAAAATTTTCTAGCCGATCTTTTGTTTGCATGCATTTTGGCTCATGATCCTCATAGATATCTATGATATTTAGCGTTGCACTATACGCAATAATTTCTTCGACGTTGACTTCATTGCGGTTCTAGTATTTTCCATCCAAGATATAGATAATTGAGATATCTATGTTCATATTTTTCAGGTACCTGAGACTCTTCTTGATCACATTATTTGTTTTGCTTTGTGGCTTTGCTTAAATAATCTTAACCTCAATTTGACCATCTTGATATATGGCTCCATTCTAGTTTTCAGGATTTGTTTTTTTTTTGGGACACCGAGTGGTCTATCATGCGTCATGCATGTTTTAGACACATTTGTAATAAGAGATTGACCCATATCGGCATCATATTTATTGGAGCATTTGTAGTTGGCACATGAGAGTTTTGCTCTATTTGGGTCGTTAAAGGCGTCTGGTAGTTGATGAATTCAACTTTAGTGATGAATTATACCTTTGAACTTCAAGTTCATATTTTTTAGTGCGAGGATCGAAATGATAATCATTCATCTAATTTCTTGGCCAACCTTTGGTTTCTCCCCCTAATGGTGGGAAGTTTGAATATAGACCTCCAACGAGTCATCAAATTCTTTTGACAACAATGTGATATTTTACCATCGATGAACTCGTAATCAAAATAATTTCTCAATCTTCGTTGAGAACCCATCATAATAAAATGTGGTGGAGCAATTCGAATGTATATATACATATATGCATTGATGGGCAATGTGTGGTTTGGACCCAAAAACCAAATATAATGGAGGAATTCATGATAATTTCTTGGTATAATGCGAATTTATGTTGTGCATGTAAATGACATGTTCACAATAATATATTGATTTTCAATGACACATTTTCATTATTGGATAATCATGGAAATATGCTCATAACCAAAATAGTTGAGCTAGTAATCTTACAAGCTCTTGATTTCTAGATACATGTGACCATCTAGTTGATGCATCAATTAAACTAATTGGTCAACATGTCGGGTGTATGGATCTATAAATATCACCCTTACTTTTTGCGTGTAAGAGAAATGATCTTACTTTAGTTGATGATTATCCAACAATCTACTCTATTTGAGAATAAGCAACCCAAAAATGAGTTGTTTTGTGTTGGAGACTTACCCAACAATGGGTAACGGAAAGGTGAAAATGCTTTCCTAGAAACGAAACCTTGTTGACGAACGGAAAATCGTTCGTGTTCCCAGGAAGTAGGGGAGTCACAATAACTACTTAAATCCCTATAACCTTAGGAATCATTTCTTTAGAATACCCAAGTTGAGACCATCATGCACAACAATCTTCAATAGAACATACACTTTAGATTATGGAATCATCGAAATTGACCATATAGGTACTTATCGATTCGCATCATGATTGAACCGGGATGGTCTCACCGGTTATGCCAAATAATAGTTGTCAAGACGAGTAAACTTATAGTTTACATTTATATATATGTATCTCAATCACAATAACATATGTGTAGTACAAATTGGAGGATAATATTATTGATTCAATAATTATATAGCCATAGACCATATTATTGTTCCTCTCTTGATCCTAAACAAATCGGAATAAGGATTTTGTTCCTTCGTGAACAATATAATAGCTCGATCTAGAGTTTGAGAGAAATGTTGTACTACACCATATATCTTGGTGCACTATCGATGTGATATATATCATATTTAATTATGGTGATTCTCATCATAAAATACTCATGTTGTCATGAAAATGGTACATAGTTTAAATGATAAATAGAGATATTTCTCAATTATCTAGTCACCAATTAATGGATCAATAATTCTCATATAACCACAATTGTTATGTTCACAACACCCTTTCATGGGCAAAGATACACTCTGCAAACTTCTATCACATGACCAAAATAATAGGTCTTTTCTCCACAATAGTGTATTGACTTTGTGAGAATATATATTGTCTAATCACTTTGTGGACATATGATTATATCCACTCACTTCATGGAGACATAAGATAGCCCGTTTCTCCAAATATGTGTCTCGTCGGACATTCAATCATATCGGGCTTTTATGAGTACAATCAATCACGACAAAGATTGATATTTTGTCACTTCGACCTTTAATATTCGATACATAGAAAATATCTTTATAGTTTTATCCTTTCGATACGTTTTGCCTCTTGGTACTCATCTTTCGGCCTATCATTGAGATGATGGCGAGTAAATAGCAAAGCTTTAGCTTTGTCTTGATAAGACGTGCATTATCGTCTGATTTCACCAATACCATTACAAATGGATTTTAGCCTCTAATGGCCATGAAGAGTAATTCTTGCCCGAAATATCAAAGACCACATACTCAAATTTCAAAAAGTTTGACATAATTATCAAAATAAATAAATAAATTAGTTCACATTATGAACGAATTAATAATGACATGAATATAGTATAATAAAATTATAAATAGCAACATATACAATACATTTATTTAATCCGTAAACGTAACTTACGATTCCATTAATAATGGCATGACCATTAGCCATTTAAATAGTTAATGACAATTGTTGCTGATAATTAAAAAATTAGTAAGATAAGCACAATGTACTAATGTGATGTCCAACGTTACAAAAATAATGGTTATAATAATAATAATAATAATAAGATAACCATAATCTGTTTTCCTTTTGACAAACATGCTTTAATATTAAGTAAAATCGATAAAATATACATCACATGTGCATTATTAGGTTCAAAAGTTGTGAACTCAATATTAACATGTAATAAAGATAACCAAAATTGAGTTACATCATATGATAAATCAATCAAGTATATCATATCACAACTTTAATAATGAAGTTCATATGAAAAATAATTGTAAAAACTATTTTTTAACATTAAAATAAAATAAATGAGAAAAAAATAAAGATTAACCAAAATAATAAAGAGATCAATATAATGAAAACTGCAAATAGTAATATGTATACATCACGTTTTTATCATTATAATATTTTTTGGACAAATCGAAACTATAAAAGAATATATAGGACCCAAAATATGAAGGTTACATAGTAGCTATAATAAAAATAACTCAATAACGAAAACAACCAATATATGAAAAACGAGAAGAAAAAAAACGTCCAATGGATGTTCAGAATAATCAGTAATAAAGTTGATAGGTTAGAATGATAATTATGTAGAATCTCAACAGATTAGAATAATATTTATTTTAAAAAATAAAAATAATATTGGATAAAAGGAATATGATATATTTAACTAACAAAGCATCAAACGCTAAGAAAAAAAATTATATTCTTTCAAGAGGACAACTTTAAAATAAAATATGCCAACTTTGAAAAGGTTAGGATATAACAAGCACTTAACAATCTTTGTAAATTTTCGTGAATCGAGCAGTCGTGCGCAATAATGAAATTGCAAAAACTGGCATAAGGAGCATAAGCATGAACTCATTGGCCATATGTGTTGTTTTGTATGCACTAGCTCATCCCGCAAGTAAAACTAACTCTTTGTCACACGATTACAAGAAATTGCTCGACGGCAGAACTTCGTGCTGATAACATGTTATGAAACTAAAATAAAGAAGAGTAAGAATATGGGAGGAGAAGAGTATTCTTATTGATGTGTGTCAAACATACAAGAGTGAGCACTATTTATAGGCTCATGATACATAACCCCTAATGACTAACATAACTACACTTGAATAGGAGATAATGGTATTGATTCTCATGGTTAATGTATAGGTTACACAATGGGCATTCATGCACCATAATAACAATATTCATAACAAAATTCGATTTTTTAAATTTTAATTTTCTGTCTTGGTTTTTTTAAATGTTACTTATGAACACTTAAGATAATATTTTGGAGTAAATAAATCGATACGAACATTCCAATAAAATTCTGTAAAATCCGAGTTTAATATTTTTTGAGTTTTTATTAATTTTTTATATTCTCCAAATATGATTCACATGTTTTTAAAATTACCACCAAATTAAAAAATTTAAATCTCCATATTCATCATCAAAACACAATCAGAATAATAAAATACATCTAAAAATAAAAACTAATAACCAAACAGCAACACTTCAAAACAATTAAATGTGAAAAAATAAAAATAAAAAGACATATGGGCCCATCTTCTTTTCTCAATGTTTTAGCATTTGGGCTCCATTTTTATCATTTAACATATAGAAAGTGTTATAATTTCTTCATTTTAATATTTTAGCATCCAACTTTTACAAATTTAATATGTTCGCTTCTATTTTATAAAATGGATTGAAAGTGTTTGAGAATTTGTATTTTATATATATATATAAAAATTTAGCCGAAGGGTTGTTTGAGCCTAAGGTCACCTCTATTACATATATCAATCATTTTTGGCAGTGATGAGAGATGCGGCTTGACTTTAAAATATTCAAGTATCGATTCAAAAAATTCCCACACATTTGCTACTCATATAACATTTTATAAAAATGAAGTACCTAAATGAGATACTCACCGATTATCGGATACTGAAAAAGTTGTGTATCAAGTACCAACGAATATAACAGTGGAGTTCTAATTAGAGGGTATATGTTCTAATCTATATGTCTATCTACTAAAGCATCGATATTCAACTCTAGAAGTAGAGTAGGTAAATTATTAATAACCGATTAATCGACTTAATGATTAATATAGTATCGCAGGTTCACATGGCAAAAAGAAGGGAATCAATTCCTAAACTCATATCGGACCCAAAAAAGAAGGTAAAATGGGGGGGGGGGGGGGGGGGGGGGGGGGGGGAAGGATCATCACATTGTACAAGCTAAGCTAGAGTTGGCATGTCTCTCTCTCTAATTTGGTGGACGAAGACACATCCCATGCCTCACCTCCACACATTTCAACACAAACCCAATAAAGCAAGAAGAAGTCAATTGCATTTTAAATTGTTCCACCCCCAACATTTGAAGAGAGGTCTATTCTTTTGAATGTACCATTTTTATTTTTGTATTTTGATGTTTTGGGATAATCGTTAATGGTAAGGGGTTTTGTAGTAATTATATCATCATTATAATTATATTTATAATTATTTTTTATTTGTTGTATAATTAATATTTACTCGTCAATACAAGAGTCTAATAAGTCCATTATCTAATTAAATGTACATGAAATTTATCATGAAAACTAAACTAAATCTATTTACTCATCTTTCTTTAAAAATATCTCATACACCGTTCTTCAACTTCGATGATATCCTTCATCTCCTCGTCTTCTACAAACCTATAAAATTATTATTTCATTGAAAATATCTCATCCACCCATTTTCATAAGATTAAAGTAGATGCATTTTTGTTTTCATTTTGAATTATTGGTTTTCATTTTTTATTTCATAAGAAAAACGGTTATAACCGTTGAGAGTGGTTATAACCGTTAATTGTGTGGTATGGTAATGATTCTAATTTTACACCGAAATAGAGACAGGAATGGTTATGGTTAATAACCTCCCTATTCACAAGCTTAGATTATGATAATGATAAATTATCTTTTTGTTACAAATCATAATCTCGTTTATGAGATACATATTATCAACTAGCATCCTACCCAGCTTGGCCGGACACATATAATTTTTATCTTTTTAAGATTTAATTATCGGGTTCAATCTTAATAAACCAAGGGAATATAGGGGCATCTCCATTCCCAAATTATAGCAATTTTTAAAGTGAGAGATGGTGATATGTCACTCTTTTAGCAATTGCTAGGGATGTCCATATGCTTTCTAAATTAGCAATCTTGTTAATTTAGAAAGTCAATTAGCAATGACACATAAGCTAATTGGTACACTTTTTAAGAGAAAAATTTATGAGTAGAAAATATATTATGAATGATAGATTTATAATTTATGCAAAAATATTATTTAAAAATATAATTAATCAAATGAAATTGCTAAAAGATTGTATGGATGGAGATAATTAAAAATTGCTTCATGAGTTAATTGTTAAAGTTGCTTATGTGACAATGTGAACACAATTAAAAATTACTAAATGAATTTTGCAATGGAGATGACCTAAGTGTTTATAATCAATCATCTAATTAAATGTTATAATATATACAATAATGTATTTTAATTTACTTAGTTTTAAGTGGGGGCAACACCAAATTGTAGTAAAAGTTGATATGTCACTTTTGATTTTTCAAATATTTATAATATATGATAACATATTATATATACATTTTGATATATTTCATGCGCTTGTTATTGCTAACATGATGTATCTTTATTGTTCGTAAATGGATCTCAATGAGCTATAATTTTAGATAGGGTATTGCTATCAATAAAAATATAAATAGTAAATTTATAAAAAAATATTAAACTTTAGTTGATATATATCTAGTATCATAATATTCAGCATTCAATTATTTAACACTTAATAGCGTTTTTCGCTAGACAAAAGGTTTGGGTGTGTCTCCTCCTAATATTAATAAGGTTGTAAAGGATAAAGTAATGAGTGCCTTCGCTGATTTTCACCTTAGATCGCGTTTGCCAGACTCAATTAACTGCACTTTTGTGTGTGTAATTCCAAAGTGAGAGGCGGTGGAGAATGTTAAAGACTATTATAGGCTTATCAGTCTAACTAGCAGTGTGTACAAGAAATGAGAGGACTAATGACTTTGGTTAAGAGCATGTTTTTTAATCTCCCAATCTAATTCTTATTATTTTCAGGACGCCAACTTCAGTTATTAAAACAATGAACAGTATTCAAAATACTTTTTTATGGACAGATATGATTGAAACAAAAAAAATTCATATAGTTAGTTAAAAAAAGGTAAAGGTATCGAAAGATCAAGGAGAACTTCGCATCATGGACTTAAGGAGTATGAACAAAGCTTTACTTGAAAAATGGTTGTGGAGATTTGGGGTGGAGCGGGAGTTTTGGTGGAGAATTTTCATCATTCTGAAATTTGGTCTAGGTAGGGGTTTAAAGTGGAGATCGACTCGTGCAAGGTTTTCGCCTGGATGGTCAATCTGGTTCTGGATTTGGAAAGTGAATTATGAATTTTGGGATATAACTTTTGTCGATCCGAAGGGAGGGGAGTGGGTGCGATTTTGGCATGATATTTGGGTGCCAGGGAAACATTTGATGAATGCATGTGGTGCCGACAAAGGTGTGCTGCTTCACGTGAATGACGAGTTTGAATTCGATTGCTACAGTCGACAACTTGAGACGTCGAGGAATCTCTATTTCAAATCGATGTGTGCATTGCTGCCAGACGGAAGAAACTGTGAGTCATGTGCTTTTTCATTGTGTTTTCTCCTATAAGGTGTGGATACGCTTTTGGCAAACATTTGGGGGGTTATGGTCCTTCTCCACATGATGTTTTAAAGCTCCTACAAGGATGACATGAGGGCCAAGGCACACTTTCAGCTTCGGTAAATTCAGAAAGGTGGTTCATCGTGCGATTTTATGGTCTATTTGGATTGAACGAAACAATTAAAGTTTTCAGGGATAAATGTTGCTACGTGACACAACTTGTCTGGAAAATTTCTTTCAACACTTCTCGGTGGCTACATTTCCATGAGGTTGCTTCTGCTGCGGAATGTACGACTTGGTTGAATGCAATTTTTCATCCACCATGAGTTGAGTTGCGATCGATTGTGGTGTAGGTTTGTTTTTGTTGTCTTTTCTCTTTACTTTGTCTCTGCTTCAGAGGTGTGTGTCTTGTTTTGTGATTTGTTATGTGGTGCAGGGCCGCTTTGTATATATATATATATATGCTGCTGGTTGGGGTGATTACAACCGTTGATTTAGTACCTGTAAAAGTAAAGCATAAGGAAGGAAGCAGATTCCAATATTCTTTTTGATGGGTAGGAAAGGTATAGAAAATCAATACTAGACATGAACCGTAATGGAAAGGGCAAATGTCGTATTAAGCTTTTGGTCATTTATTATTCTCCCATTTTCCTAAAGCGACGACCAGAAAGGATTATGGGGGGAAAGTGTTGTAGTTAATACGTAACTGCAATTCTGACAGTGAATAATATTACAAACAACTCATTGAAAGACTTGGGAGCTTGAAAAGTCGACCAAAATTATATCGTTTTCAAAGGGCTAATTTTGATTGGGGGGGCATTGAGCTCTCTACATTATTCATTATTAGAGACGACTATTGTCTCTTGATCTTTTGGTGAATGATTGAGTTATTCATAAAATATGATATTTATTGATAGACATAATATTAAAAATTACTCAAAATTTTGAACAAATTATCAAATTTAGCATAAAATATTTATATTTTATTTTTTTTACCATTACTTTCATTCGTTTGTCAAATCTAACCCGTTGACCAAATTTTCCTTTAAATTTTTAACATCGTTAGTGACGAAAAAGACCATGCTGACGTGGCATCCATATCACCGGTCAAACATATTCCACCCACATTGGCATTTTAATTATAATAAATTACACATAATTATTTTCAAAATAAAAAAATGCAAAATTAATTTTTTTTTAAAACCCCCTTCTTCCTTACTTCGTGTCTCCAAGATAAATTCTGAGGCGGTGAACGCCAAAACCTACGGCCGTCGAACTAGAGACGCTGACGACGACAGCGACAACGACTCTTTTTCTCTCTTCCAAGAGAACCCATCTCAGCAAAATTTCCACGATTTCCACTTCTCCTCTTAAGAATCCTCTTCTTTTTCTTCTGTCCTCCTTTTCCGCCTCATCTTTCTCCTTCGATCCAGATTCGTACGCCTTCAGTCCGTTGTCTTTCCTCGACAATTCGCCGCCCCCGAGGAAGTCGAAGAAGCCGAGAAAAGGGCAGAAGTTTGGGGAGATGGTGGAGCATGGCGACGAGGTTGATTTCGCCGTTGATGGGTTGAGGAATAGAGGCGGCGGAGGAGTTAGAATCTGGCGGGCGAGCTTGTTGTCCCTCTTGTCGATTTGTGGCTGCATGCTTCAGCAACGTTTGAATTTTCATTAAATTGGACGGAAAATTCAACGTGTTAAGCGCGCCAAAATTTGGTATTAAAATATATTTGATAATTCGTTTAAAATTTTGATCAACTTTTATCTTTTTTTTTATTAATATTATTTTATTGTTTGGAACATATGGTACAAAAATACATGCCGTCATTCAATGGTAGGTTTTGTGGGTGCAAAAGGAGACCACCTCAACATATATAGCTTATATAATTGCGAGTACATTAAACTTTTTTTAAAACGTATAATTACATTAGTACACCTGAACTTTAATTTTTTGATCAAGTACATCTGAACTTTGTTGTTTTTATAAAGATCAAATACATCATCATCGAGCTGATACAAAAATATAAGATCACTAAATGGAACGGTACGCATTAATGAGCAGCTCGTGTTCCACGTTAGGACAGAATCTACAACATGATTATCTTTACTATAGATATGAATAATTTTGACTTCCCACATTTTTTTTGAAAGCTCATGAAACTAAACAGTCACCGCATAGTGATTGTGACATGCCTCTCCACAACATGAGTCAAGTTGTGCATATAATCTCTGATACCCTTTTCCACAAATGACGAGCGAATTTTACCCCGCCACCAAATATCCACTAGAATTAACTAATGAAATTGTTTATTTCCCTAGGGTCTTTCTGACGCTATTACTCAACTTAGTTATGCAAACTAGACCAAGTAACAATGATTGATTTGTTGTTTTTATGTTGTAGTTTCGAGTTATCAACTAAGTACTGAATTGAAAGAAATCAAAATGCAAGAATCGAGTTTCAAATATTGGATGAAGGTTGATTGGACTCGAATCCACTAAAGCTAGCGATGCATGGATGAACGATATGCAATCTCAATTAATTAGGTTACAATGGCTCGGCGATCTCCTACGATGGTCTTAGATCACTCTCGCGACTCTAACGAGCTATTCTGCTTGACCGTAGACTCCTCTCTCGAGCTAATCTACACCCAAGCAGAACGTACTAAAGATGTTCGATGAAAGGCCACAACTAGAACGTTGCAAAAATCCTAGACGATACGTTCCTCTCTCGAGCTAACGGAGAATCTAGAGTTCTTCCTAACCGACCTATTGATCTACGTTCCTCTCCGACCCACAAATCAATGACAGAGATTCAATCAAGATGATCAGACAAGAATGAATCCGAAATTAGATTTAGCAAGAACACATGATAATCCTGAATAACACCGATAGCAATATCAAGGGTTTAAAAACTCATCATCCATACAAAAGTTAAGCTAAAGTTTCATCTAATCCAAACACCACAAAAGGTTTAGCTCCTCATGGTTTCGGAAAATAAATCACAAGAGAAGAGAAGAAAAACCGGAGAAGACCACATGTTCTTCATGAAAATCTCAATCTTCGACTTGACGATTCGCCCTTTGCCAATCGTGGTTGATCCTCTCACTTCAATCGTCTCTCTGGAACTCTCGCTCTCTCTAAGAACTTGAAAATATGTGTATAATAAAGTCTATCTCTTCCAAAGGGGTCTCAAGGATATACATAAACTTCTATAACAAGGTGGAGAAAGATTTAGGCCCAAAATCGTCAGAAACTAACACACGACATGTATTAGCAACACACGACCGTGTGCTATGCTTCCCGTGGCTGCTGGTCCCTAACACACGCCGTGTGTTAAAATAAAAAATTTTGATCTCAAATTCAACACAAAAGTTGTAGGCAATCAAATTATCTTTCCAACGCCGCTGACCTTGCATCAATCGGAATTCCGAGGGATATGTTATGCCCAAAATACTAAACTGCGACGTTTTCTTCCAAGTCGAACGTACTGAGTTGTTCGAGTCTCCTTGTCATGTCTTGATTCATCCCAAGACGTCATATGACACCTGAAATGTACAAAAAATATACAACGCAACGTAACACGACTCAATGGGCCAAGGAAAATCAAATATGCACTAAATATCATGAATTCAAACATGTTAAAGTATCTAAATGTTCAAAAATATCGTTTAAACAAGAATAAATATTCTAATAACCAAACTCATCAACAACTTATATAAATACATGTGACATTAATCCTAAACTCTGCGCATGTAACATGGAGATACTGCTACCCAAATCTTTCACACTGTAAGTATGGAGACAACCTCTTATGCTATCTCAAAGAAAGTGTCCAATAGCTACATGTCCCGTTTTAGAATATTTAGTACCTGAATCATACAAGTTAAATGGCTCCCATTTGTAATGAAAGGTGTTGGTTTCTGGAGATATTCCCCTCCGATTAGGTAAATTGAGAGGAAAAAGATCTCTGTTCTCGTATACGAGTGTCATCCACAACATAACACTAGCCCTCTGTCTGATGTGACAATAGCTTGAAAGTGGTGCAAATATGTTGAAAACTAACTTCATTCCTGACCCTCCAAGTGTAGCCGATAACGATGATCGATTTTTTCGTTGTAGGTACTCAGACAAGACGGCAAACGACTAGCCACAAAGTATATCAATTCTCATAAATAATAATCTAACTCTCGACATCATATTAACTGACAAGATGATAACCAACAATACCACACCTCATAAAATTTGTGTATGATTTAAGTATGTTTCTAATTCCGCCACAACTAACCCAAAATTTTTGAACCGAAGACTGTCAGGGTGTGGAGCAGACTCATTCCGTATGGGCCAGCCCATTAGAATCTCATCCAGAAGGAAGGCTAAGCCCGTTAGCATTTGAAATTTGTTAACGTTTGAGGGGAATAATTAATTATTCTTCGTGGAGACCGGAGATGAACTGATGAAGGCAGTTGATTCATTTTTTTTGTCTAACTTCTAGTATTCGACGCATGGGCTGTTGATTCATACTTGATAGCATCAGCCAGTAGTTAGTAAATGGACGCACCTACGCTGATAATCATTCAATTGTACAAATATCACACTCCCCAGTGAATCCCCGTGCAAAAAAATTCAGAAGAGCATCAGTTTGGACGAGCGTAACAAACTGGGTTTATGCGATACAGCTGCCGCCGGTGAGTCGTCGTCGGTAAAATTTCCCGACAGCAATTGCTGGGCAACAAACCGGTTGGCAGATTCGGTGTAATGAATTCCATCCCAATTCACATACTGTGAAGTGTCGTTACAAGGATTCGCCTTCACAATTGTCCCGTTGATGTTCTTGGTCACTCCACAGTCCACCCTGCTGTCGAAATTCAGGGGAGGCCCGCCGTAGCCGCAGCAAGCCGCCAACGGCTCCTTGAATCCGTAACGGGAGTAGTTTGCGATGAGATTGAGTTTGACGGAGTAGACGTCTACATATGTGAGCTTGGCGTCTGGGTATTGGCTGCGTAGCTTGGCGCAGAGCTGATTGAGTTGGGAGTTGAATGATTTGGAGGCTCTGTTTCTTGAAGCGAGGCAGCCGAATTGATCGACGCCGTCAGATTTGTCGCCGGCGGAGGTGTTTGCTGCAGCTATGACTCTGGCTAGGCAGCCCAGTGGGCCTGTGTTGTGGATCCAAAAGTTCCGGGCTCCCAGGTTGTATAATTTCTGGCAAAATCAGATTTAAAGCAACAGCTATATGATCATCCATTCATTAAATAACATTAATACTACTAAGAGTAATCACGGCTGCAATACATTTTATGATCAGCAATTTTATATAAGCATCTATAATGAAGAGATCAAGTTTTATTATCTACGATAAACACCCTAATTACATCTAAAAACATGATCAGAATTCAAAAATATATTGAGTTAAATTTGAAACAAAAAATTCTACTACAACATACCGTTTAAGACTAACTAGAGTATTTTTAGAGTGGATTATAATATTGACTTCTAAAAAAGTATATTGTGTTAAATATATTACTTGCTTGAATATGTTATAATATTTGTCTGAATGATTTAAATATTGTTCCTAAAAGTCTTAACAATACTATCTATCAATTTGAAATTTTGGAATATTTTTGTGATTTAAATTATTTATTAATTAAATAAGCTGATTATACTGATGACAGAGCCAGACTAACATAACAACCGAACCGGATTTGAAAATGCAATGAGCCAAACTCGTAAACACCCTAAAATAAACCCAATTTAACGGTCAAAATCCAAAGTAAGGTTTCCGCCCTTGGGGATACCTGGATTCCATTCTCGAACTCAGAGAGAATTGCTGGAATTGAAGCTATGACTTGGTCCTCTGTTTTGGAAAAGAAGGCGACGTATAGATCATTCTGACCCACGTCAAACATGTATAGCCCATCATGGAAATAGTCCTCTTCCGGGAGATACTTCCTCAGCTCCTTCTTACCTGGAAACCGTACCATAGATTAAAATCAAATTTGATCTTCTTTCGTATGAGCAATATTTGGAATCTGAGGTTTTTGTAACAGGGTTATAAACTTCTTTATATAGATTAGAATGGTATCTAATTAATGAACCTGTAGCAAGCAACTCAAGGACTCGAGCCTTGAACCTGGAAAACTGAGCCACCTGAATTCCGAACGAGAATGGATTCCTGGAAGCTGCATTTGCCGGTACTATAGTTGCCCCGCCTGTGGCGAAATTGGTCCCTGTTTTGAAGCTTGGTGCGCCTACTGATTCCAAATATGGACTCAGAAATGGAAAATCCACCGCATTCACTGCCACCCAACATTACTTTTGAACTTCATCATCACATGTTTATGAGTAACAGTAAATGAGAACATAAAGTGTTACTATGTTTTCTTCAAGTTCAATAACTATTACTTACTAAGGAAATCAATGATGAGGCGGCCGTCGCAGAAACGGCCGGAAGGCTTGTGGAAGTAAGTTTGTCCATTGGGAGGGCCAATTGGGAAAGCAACGCCGGCAACCAAGCCACCGGTGTCGGAGTTGGAATCACCGAAGTTGAATACTGTAGGGTACCCACTGAAACCGCTTCCGTAAGCAGAGAGCAGTAATGAAAATGAGATGATGAGCAAGAGAAAGGAACAAGTGATCATTGTGTGATAATAAGTGGCCATGGATTGGAGTCTGGAGAGGCGTCGATGAATCAGTAAGTGATGGGGTGTTATATTATTATATATAGAAAGGATGGGTGGCGTTGAAGCAAAGACAACAGTGATGTGGATGGATGTTATTCATGAGAAGTGGTGCAACAACCTAAGTGGAAACGTTGGCATGTTGCCGTTAGCCTGTCTGACAAGTCTTTCCTAATGTCGTGTCCTTTGCTCTGTTTCTTTCTTGATTTCTTAACTTAAGCATCGTCAGCGACGGCAGATTTCGCCTCTAATAAAGCAAATTATTTGATGCCCAACAGAATCAAAGAGAGAGCTGACATATATACTACATTGGTTGGAGATCAAATTTTAACTTATGCATCACGAGGGTACCAACTCACAGGCACAGCTGGACTTTCTTCATATAAATATTAGCTGCACTTTCACATGCGAGCTATCTGGATAACATGAATTTGGTATACAATTTAGCAACAAAATTAGATCCTTTAGCCTGGAACAGTCACGCTAAAATTTCCGTACAGCAATTGTTCAGCAACAAACCGATTAGCGGCTTCAGTGTAATGAGTCCCGTCCCAATTCACATACTCAGAAACGTCGTTACAAGGATACGCCGTCACCGTTGTCCCGCTGATGTTAACGGTCGCTCCACAAGGGACCCTACTGTCAAAATTTAACGGTGGCCCACCGTAGCCACAGCAAGCTGCTAACGGCTCCTTGAACCCGTAACGGGAGTAGTTTGCAATCAGATCGAGTTTGACGGAGTAGACGTCGACGTATGTAAGCTTGGCGTCGGTGAGTCGGGCTCGTAGGGTGGTGCATAGCTGATGAAGCTGGGAATTGAAGGCGACTGCTGCTCTGTTTCTTGAAGCCAGACAGCCGAATTGATCCACGTCGTCCGGTTGGGTTTTGTTGCCGCCTGCGTTGCTTGCTGTTATGAGTCTGGCCAGGCAGCCCAGTGGGCCTGTGTTGTGGATCCAGAAATTCCGGGCCCCCAAGTCGTATAGTTTCTGAGGAAATATTAAATTTTAATTAAAGAAACCGCATATACATCAGGTTTATAGAATGGTTAAGAGGGATCTGGTGCTGAAAGGGTCCTTCAGCAGGCTGTTGAAGGAATCTTAACCATCAGATTATTTTTTATTCAGTCTTTCTAATCTAACGGTTCAAATTTGAATGGGCTGTTTAGGTAATATAATTTTTTATTATTTTATTCTAACATAACTCTTTCCGGTTAAATCTGATTTTCATGTTCTTTTATATATAAAAAAATCGTCTTTCAAAGACAAATCTAATGAGATTAATTTTGATTTTATTCCTACGATTTTTTAACATACACCTTTTCACCTTATTTAGAGCATATCTCTTTCAATTCAACATATTCTTGACTAAAAGACTCATTTTCAGAGACGGATATAATGATATATCAATATTGAGAGTATTTGAGAACTTTTAAAAACATGTCTTTTTTAGGGAATCGATCATCTTCGGAGGATGGTTCGTCATCACTTCATTTTGAGGGGATTGTTTTATATCATCCCACCGTAAAATGTATATATTAGGAACATGGAGCGCGCAATATCTCCAAATTGCTAATAACTACGAGAAGTTCCTCAATAACTACGTTTAAGTGGCTAATAACTACTTTTCTTCTTTATATTCAACTCGCGTTTAAGTTATTAATAAGTACGAGCAAGCTGCTAATAACTACCTCAAAGTTGTTAATATCTATCTCTAAATTGGTAATAACTACCTCTAAGTTGGTTATAACTACGGATAGTTCCTCAATAACTACAACTAATATCTATGTTTTCACCCTTATATCTACCTTACGTTTAAGTTGTTAATACTTACCTCAAAATGGCTAATACGTACATCTAAATTGGTAATAACTACGTCTACATCTAAGTTGTCAATAACTACCTCAAAGTGGCTAATACCTATAAGTGTAGTTTTGAGCAGTCAACTCAAGTCTTTGACCTTGAATTTTTTCGTCGATACCCTATCAAGGTTGTGCTAGTTTTAATCGTATTTGAAAAATTAAAATTTTGGCATAAAAATTATACGAAATTCGAGTTCATATGTGAAAGATATTAATTAAATAAAAAAATTTGGAAAAAAATAAATTCGGACAAATAAAGAAGAAAAAAACAAAAAAAATTTGATATGAAGTGACGAAGCTGTCTTTTTGGGCCAAACTTTAGCCGCTTTTAACATGAAAATCCTTTAGCATAGTACACGGAGCCGGTTAAGAGCATCACCATCTTCAAATAATTACTAAAGTGAGGTGACACTTCATTAAAAATTATTAAAAATGAAAAAATACTTCTTAAATTAGTAAAATTGCTAAATTAACAATTTAACTAGTAAAGCTACATACGCAAAATGAAACAAATTTCTTAGAAAAGCATTAATTTTGTAGAGATAAATTAATAAAACCAAAAAAATAGATTATGTGATAGGTCTTATCAATAGAAATTGCTAACGAATTGGTGGGATAGAAATGTTTAAAAATTATCGAACGAGTTAATTGCTAAAGTTGCTGCCGTGGTGATAAAGTTCTTATTACCAATTGCAAAATATGCGAGATTAGACACAGTTTACGTATAAATGTGGTTTGATAAAGGCTTTTGAACGGTTTAAATGACCGAACCTCATATCGTAATCTTCGAGCCAATTCGATCTCGCCTACTATTCTGAAAGTAGAAGTAACAAAGATGAGATTATACCTGAATTCCTAACTCGAACTCATACAAGATTCCTGGAATGGAAGCTGTGACTTGTTCCTCTGTTTTGTTAAAGAAGGCCGCATAGATATCATTTTGTCCGACATCAAACATATAGAGTCCATCCTGAAAAGATTCCTCTTTCGGGAGATACTTTCGTAGCTTCTTACCTACAAGAAAATATAACGGCAATGTGGATACTTTGCGGGGGAAGATGAATTACATGTATAAATATAAGGATTCAAGTAATTAATTAGGAAGTACTTGTAGCAAGTAGCTGGAGGACTTTAGCGTTGAATCTAGCGAACTGAGCCACTTGAATACCGAATGAAAACGGGAATATGGTATTCGCATTCACTGCAAGTATAGTGGCCCCAGCTGTGGCGAAATTGGTCCCTTTTCTGAAGCTTGGAGCACCCACTGAGTCCAAATATGGACTCAAAAATGGCAAATCCATCGCACCCACTGGACACATATCAATCAAACATTTATTCATTAATTTAGCATGGAAATAGAATATGGAAGTAGGTAGTGTAGCTCTTACTGAGGAAATCAATAATGAGGCGGCCGTCGGAGAAACGGCCGGAAGGCTTGTGGAAGTAGGTTTGGCCGTAGGGAGGAACGACGGGGAAAGCAACGCCGGCAGCTGATCCACCAGTGTCGGAGTTAGAATCACCGAAGTTGAATACCGCTGGGTAATTCCCTTTGGCAGACAGAAAATAAGAAGAGAAGAGTAGCAACGATAGAAGAGAATTAGAAGTCATCTTATCAGTCAAATGTGAAGATATGGTGATTGATGTAACTTCTAATAAATAAGAAGGGGGTTGGTGTGTGGTGTTGAAGCAATGACAACAGTCAACGAAAAGTCTACAAGTCAATCATAAAAATTACGTAGTAAACAAACAATACACCACGAGAAAATAGAGCAGCCGTAGGAAAACCCTAAATCCATCGCCGTCGTCATAAATCTGTCCCCCCCTCCCCGCCGCTTCTTCTCTCTCTCTGTTTCTTCTTTGTTTAGTTTGGATTTTATGAAAATAGTTGCAGAGTTGCTTCTCGAAGGAGAATCATTTGCTAGGGTCCCGGCGCATTGCCGCCGCTATGGTGCTAACCGACATCACCGTTGCAACCACGTCTCCTTCCATCGCAAAGTCGCCCAAGAAACACGGCCATGGGCTTGTCCCTGTGTCACCTGCCAGTCAGCCTAACGCCACCGTCCACGTCACTAATTCATGCGTGCAGGACAACTAAGGTCCTAGCCTCCCTCAGTGGTTCCAATATGGATGTGCACACATCCAAGTTCGCTAGGTGATTTTGTTTTGTTGTGTTTGCGGTCCTATTGAGTAATTAAGATTAGTTTCTTTTTGGTTTCCCTTGCCAATTATCTGTTACGGAGAGAAAAAACTGAGGTCTTCCTACTTGCACAGACCAACGGCCCATGTAGCTCCGATCTGTGGAGATTGCACCTTCTATAGGACATTTTATACGTTCTCGGTTACACCTATTGCTGAGAAATACAATGAGGGTCTCTTTCGTCTTAAAAAAATACACTACGAGACAATGTGGATGGATCCGGATCGGATCATTTTACATAGGGTCAAATAATTAAATCATCCTATAAGTTTTGGGCCGATTACATTTTAGTCCCGTAAGTTCCAAATGTTACAGAACCGTCCCGTTTCTTTCATGCTCATTACGACAAGATCCTATTTAAGCCGACGAATCAATTTTCTGATGATTTTGCCACGTAGGCACTGCCACGTCAATTAAAATGTGATTAAATAATTTATTTTAGTTAATTGTTAGTTCAAACAGGTTAAGCAACCTAAATTGGCCAAATAAAAGAAATCACTCTAACCCTAATTGGGCCAATT
This sequence comes from Linum usitatissimum, assembly GCA_030674075.2. Lineage (NCBI taxonomy): Eukaryota > Viridiplantae > Streptophyta > Magnoliopsida > Malpighiales > Linaceae > Linum > Linum usitatissimum. The sequence goes on along the minus strand of JAUJYP020000804.1, from coordinate 5,001,208 downwards.
AGGCTCAACGTAACCTAATCCCCATCTTTAACTCTTCGACTCCCACGAAAGTCGAAGCTCCAACCTGCTACAATCCCTTGAACTCCATTCTGCTACACAGATATATTAACAAGATGGAAAAGAAAGAATGAAACCGTGAATTCGAAGAAGACGAGTCAAAGAGAAGTGAATGAGCGTTGGATTTTGATTGAGAGTTAAAGCTAGTGATTCTTTGTCCGATTTGGATTGGTAGATAACTTATTTGAGCTGGCAATTTACCAAGAAACAATATTTAGTTCTATTTTAATTGACACGCAGTACTTACATGGCGAAACCATCGATAATTCAGCCGCCGACATAAATAGGACCGTGCCGTAATGGACATGAAAAAAACAAGACGACTTTGTAACATTTGAAACTTACAGAACTAAAATGAAACTGATCTAAAACTTACGAAACGATTTAAATATTTAAACCTTTTATCATAATAAAAAATGTGAATCATGGATGGATCATTTAAAAAATTTCCATAGGCTAACAGGGGAATCCACGTAATTAGTTTTCTTAACAATAAAATTACTAATTTAGAATTGTTAATTTAGCCATTTCAACAAAAAATTTAATTTATCAAGAACTATTATTTATTAAGTGCTACCACTTTTTATATTGTTAAAAAATTAAGAATGTAGATACTCTAAATTTTTAAATATCTATAAATTAGCCAAATATGGTCAAACCTAAATCTGAGATCTAGATCCATCCTTGAAATCCTTAAAGAAAAGGAGGGTAACACTAGTTTATAATGCAAGAGAGATGTGCAAGATGACAATATAATACAATTGAGATGTGCAAAATGACATTATAATACAAGAGAACTGTGGATAATTACATAAAAGATGGATGCTGTTATTGTTAGCAATAGAAGATAGGATACAAGTCATTGCCATATCGGACCAGCTGTAGTCCACCATAGCGGTAGCCGCATCACAAAGAAAGTGGTTAATAATCACAACGGGATTTGATTTTGCCCCTCGCAGAGCCAAGACAACTGCCACATCCCCATTTCGAGAGGTGTCCATCACAGTACCGACCACCAAGGACGGAACCCATTGTGACAAATTGAAGGTCTTTATTGTTTGGTGTGACGTAAATTTAAATTGTTGATTGGAATGAGATGCATGATTTTGTTCCTACTGATGTCCAGCATGCATGATGAATTATGTTGTTTTAAATTTACTTGTGAAAAGTGTGCAACTCCTAGTCACGGAGATCTACTGCAGCTGATTCAGAATAGAGGTAGAAAGTTTATTTAGGTTCCTGACTTTGTTTCAAAGTGAATCTTCAAATCCTTCTTGAGGATGCTCATGAACCTGGTATGCAATTCTTCGTGAAACGGGAAGAACTCATGTCCTGCCTTTTAGCTATTTGGTGGTGATTAGAACAAGTGCTTTCAATGCTGCTCTTACTAACTGCAATCTCTGGTCATGGTATTCTCTGGTTGAGAGTTTAGGTGCTTGGGATGTTGAGTACCTGAATGTACATACTGGTTTCCACGTGTTCTGAAGGATTTTATGATTCGAAGTTTCGACAAACATGCATGGCCTGATAAGGTCTTATATTCATCCAGTTTGCTGGTCTTACGGTTGACTCCCTCCTTGCTGAATGCAGAAAATGTGTAATCTTTATGGGGCTGGAGTTCCCTGGAACAAGTGTAGCCAAAAGTTTCCAAAACTAGGGAAGACGCGGGGGTTGTTGCTCGTTCTGCATGAAATGAAGCTTAGCATTCTGTAGTTGATTTCGTGCACCCCTGATCCTGACCTCCTTCACAGTATGACCGAGGATCAATTCAATTGCACCTCGATCATCCGAATGTATCGAGTTTGAAGACTAGCAAAGAAGCTGTAGTCTCCTGCCTTGCTGGGTTATATACATCAATGTTTTTGTGATGTACTGATCAATTTTTCTTAATTTCCATGCTAGAGAGTTGATGAGACTTCTTGGTGGATATTGGCTAGATAGGTATATTCACCAAATCCTATTCTTGTGACAAGTTATCTGCTCAACTGGTGTGTACGATGCAAGAGCTGTTCCAGCAGACTGGAGAAAGATGCTTGCTTTGGTCGGAATTTTGTTTTGATCAAAGATATCAATATAATTGGCGACATGAATAAGCCAAAACCTTGGAAAGAACATTCTTAAGAACTGGTAGTTAAGTGCAGTCATTGATTTTGACGTACAAATTCTTTGTAATTGTAAGAACCGTGTCCAAGTCTTATAAGGAAACATAGAAGTATTTCTGGATCAGATTCAAGGGTATTTTAGGCCCTTCATAATCTATGTATTAACCATTAATTCATTAATCAAAGAGAATATCAGTACATAACACATTCATTCATTTGCAGTTTCGCACCAAAACACGGCAATAATCAATGTTGAAAGAAATGAAAGTGAAATAATAAAATAGCATAACAGTACAGAGGTAGACGTGTAGTCTTACAAGCGGGAAAATCAAGGTACGATCTTCCTAAACCAGAGGGAGCAATCAGCGAGTGTAACACTAGCCTCAAAGGTACGATCGCAGCGAGACTTGATTTTGTCCCTCGCGGAGCCAAGGCAACTGCCGCATCCCCATTTCGTCAGGCGTCCATCGCAATAGCCCCCACCGAGGACGGAACCCAAGTCCGTATTGGGGTAGCTGTGGTAGTACCTGTATTCTTCATGATCCATCGTCCTGTACTTGTTCTTGGTTTCATCCACAAGGATATCCACGAGACGCGATGCATCCTTGTTGTAATCTCTATCGAAAGATTTCTTAACGCAATATGGTCCGTTGATGACGCTTTTATCCGCACAGTCAACGACACTCAAAATAGCGAAAATTAGAACTGCTGCCGCCATTTTCGACCCGTAAACCATTTTTTTTCAGCTTTCGATTGTAGGCTCCAGGAATTACTGAATGCTGGTGTGGTTGTACATATTGTAACCAACTAGAGCTACTTATAAAGCTATGTCTGGGTTTGCCTTAAATATGCTCAAGTGTGTTTGTTGATGCGCGAGAATGGGATTTGCTAAGTAAGCCAAGAAGGCGCATCAGTGTCGGGGAAAATGGATGGTGGAAGGGATCAGTGTCCCACATACCATTTTTTCCAACCTATCGAAACCAATCAATTTTCATACACAGTCGACCTCAATAAATTTATAATATAAACTAGATTGATATCCCGTCGGTTGGCCGATTTATTTTTAATTATTTTGATTGACACACAATGTTTTAAATTAGTATTATCGATTTTCAATTTATTAAAAAATAAATATTAATTATATATCAAAGTAAATATAAAAATGATGGTAAGAGATTGTAGTCTTAAATATAATGTTTAAAATAAAGATGTGCATCTATGAATGTACTAACAAATTTAGGTTATAGATGCTTCGATAACTAATTATTTTATAAATAAAATAAAAAATATAAAGTTTTCTAAATTTTATATTTTTTGCTTATTACCATTATGAATGCATGGCACGTTTTGCTCTGCTGCAATGCTGTTACTCGAGATTTTTGTGTTTGTTACTAGGGTGGTGACAATGTCGGTCTTCTCCTGCGGGGTCTAAAACGTGAAGATATACAACGAGGACAGGTTGGTTTCAATCTCGAAACTGAAAATATATTTCATGAATCCACGAACAAAAAAATATGATAATCTGAGGGACTCAGCCAGTATCGGTGTTTGTTACTATTTGAAACATATGCAGTGACACTGTCATTGTTTTGTCCTGCTATGGTTTTAGGTTATTGCCAAGCCTGGATCACTAAAAACGTACAAGAAATTCGAGGCTGAGATTTACGTGCTGACAAGGTGTCATGAACCTTTGGTGTTAATAACTTGATATTGACAGGGCAAAGATTTGCTTTGTGGGAGGGAGGTAGAACGGTTGGAGCAGGCGTTGTTGCGAAAGTAATTAGCTAAGTTGCAGCCGTATTTCTGGACACGATTATTTCCTACGCTTAATCAAATCACTGACACGGTAGGAATATAGAAGATCTGATAGCTTGAACAAGAAGTTATGTGTACAAAAACTGGAGCTCCTTTTCTCAGCAGTAAAGATTTAGGGATCTGAAACTCAAGTGGGAAATGATATATTTTTACAAAAAATAAGACAACAGCCACCAAAATGGACTAACCCCTTAACAGCATGAAAGCTACCGGAAATTCCAGTTTCCACCTGCAACTGAACACGGCTTCCTCATAAGTACATTTTTCGTTCATGCAACTCTCAGAACAGCAACCGCGAGCAATGTTGCAGCTCTGAAGTACACATCCTTCAAACTTTTGTCAACAGTGCTAATCATCACTGCTTCATCGTTGAGGCTCTTGCTTGCATTCTTGCTGACGTTAGCTATCGTGTCTCGTAGTTTATTCACTGACCAAGATAGCCAGACCATTATAGCACCTAACCCTGTGCTTAGGAGTTTGGACGTGCACAAGGGTACCGTACCAGAAGCGACCTTGCATGCAACGGCGAATAGAATGGCAATGCCGATGCCAGCAATGCCAGCAGAGAACTGGGTCAGCAACTCCGGAAGTTCGGGGCCGGATTTCTTCAGTGACAGCATAGCAGCTCTGCCATTGTGTTTCTTGTTCATCATCAAGGATAGAAGGCTCTCACATGCATGGAAGTAGTTCCGCTTGTGAAGATCGCGAACTGTGCTCCCTCTCCTACTGCTAATTTTCCTCTTGCCTGATCGCTTCACCTTTACTTTCTCGGGACTGTCAAAAGCAAGGACAAAATAATCAATAAGAAAGGAGAAACTCCACTTAGTTACGAGCAAATCACCCGGGTCCACAAAATTATTCACTAAATCTCCTCAAAATCTAAAAAACAAACGACTCCTAAGTTTTCAGAATGATGTTCCTTGAACATAAATGCATTAGCCATAAAATAGATTACAACCTCATACCTATCCAGAGGCGCAACAGTCATATTTTGGATATTCAATGAAGCAAATTCTGATCCATACGTATCAAACCTGTTCAATCAAATATCCAAAGTGAGATTACAGAAAACAGCATACAGAATTTACTTACAGAAAGATATCAACAATGTAAACTATACGAAGGCAGATTCATCTGCTTTTGCCAATGAAATAATCATCACAAAAGATTGAACTAATGTTTTAGTTAAAAATTGATCTGTTCCAGTGTCATACCAGGTAAAATGGGGGATGACCGCTGAATGTTTTCTCCAAGTTCTGGAACTATTTGCCAGGTAGAACTCAGCAACAATGGGGACGATGTCCTTAATCTCTGCACCAGTGGCAGTCAACACAATTCGACCATCGGGATGAATTGTGATTATCGAACTGCGAACCATATCTCCAACAAAGTCCATTAAAGGGTTCATGTAGTCGTCAAATTCGCCATTCGTTGTAATTTCCTGGCTGTATGCTTCCAGGTCCGCTGGGAATTGCAATGTGTGAAGTCCCATCAGATCAGAAGCTTCAGAAGAAAATAATCCTCCTGTTTCAAACTCGCTCCAACGAGATTTGAGGAACTCCATTGTACTGTTGTGGCTAGTGTATTGTTCATCTACATGCAGAAAATCGACATTATCAAACATCTTTCATAATTTAACACAACCAAAAGACAATAAACAATAACAAAGGGTTGGTAGGATGCATCAGTATGCTGAAAGATGTCATGCCAACATTAATATCATCCAACATCAAAGCTAATTCTTTCTTATATCAAAGTTAACATTAATATACTATACTCCATTGATTCACAAACCTGTCAAATTAACAAGCAAAGGCTCTCCAAAGGTTGAAGAATCCATCTTGGCTAAGCGGTTGGCCAGTTCAACTCCAATCATAGGACTCCTTATTTCCTCACGCTGATGAGGAGGATTCAGATGAATAGAGTTCGACCACATCATCTCTTTTCCTGACACCATATTAGGTAGAAAAGATTGACAATCCTGTTCCAAACAAGGGGCTGATATTATCAGTTACTTCTCAAACAACTGGTTACCAATAAAAATGATCAGTCAACGCAAGAGTCAATCCAAACAGGCAAACATGATCATGTTCAATTTGATTACCTTGACAACCTTGGTGTGCTCTTGATGAAGGAAGAGCCCAGGACCAGGAGGGTAGCCATGTGAAGCCATCAAACAAAGCTTTTCCATAATTAAGTAGATGGAAGGAAGGAAGGAAGAAAGAAATTTGTCTGAGCTGAGCACCAAAAAGTTCCTTTCCTTCTCAATCTAGGGCCTCGCCTTTACAAACCCTTCAACTTACCCATCTCCTGACCACAACAATCAACAAAGAGATTAGTTTAAAAACTTGTAATCGCCTCTCTCTTCTCTGTGGCATCCACAGAGATCAGAGGACGCTATACTTTGAGTGTAAACACACAAAGAAGGGATTTGGAGAAATGGAGCATTCTTAGATTAATGAGATAATGAAAATGTGGTTTTGGTGATGAAGAGAATCTGGGATTGTGGAGAAGGCAAAGTGGAATCTGTGGCGGAGACGGCTCCGTTCAGATTCCGGTCCGAGGAGCTGACAAAATTTAGAGAAAACCTGTCCGTTTGCGGTTTATCAAACCAGGTTGGGTCGGGTCTCAAATAAACCGATTCGAACCAAGACCAGAGAATGAGGTGGACATATCTGTAATTTCCAGGCTCCCAATATTGAGCTTTTTTCATTAAAAAAGACAGCCGCGAGAAGTCGAAAAAAAAGGGATCGGAATTCGGAAGAAGACTCTCAAGGGCGAAAGCGAGCAGTCAGACCGAGCATCTCTTCTCTTCCTGCGCAACCAGCAATCATGGTGATGATTCTTCCATTTATGTATCCTTCTTGTTTTCCCTATTAGTTATTGTTTTGCTCCGGATGGTGTAATTTCTTGCGGCGGCGTTGGGGACTGGGACGGAGACGAATACTCCCGTCCGCCGTGGATTTGTGGCATAGAAATAAATTTCACCTTAATATTACGCTAATGTTGGGTGTGGATTTGTGCAGTTGTTCTTCTCTTACTTCAAAGACCTAGTGGGCAGAGAAGTGACGGTGGAGCTCAAGAACGATTTGGCCATAAGAGGGACGCTTCACTCTGTGGATCAGTACCTCAACATCAAGCTCGAGAACACTCGTGTTGTTGACCAAGACAAGTATCCCCACATGGTAACTAATCTATCTTTGCTCTCTGTTATGTAGTTTGCCATGTTGGTCTGATTTCCCATGCCCTGCTTTGTAATCTAGGGTTTTGCAGCATTGAGAGTATGGTTAGGGTTTGTGAGGTTTTTCCTTATCGAATTTTAAGTTAACTGCAGTGGATTTGAAATTAAGGTATATGTTATTGTGTAAGTGACAAATGGTTGTCTATTCAGGTCTAGTCCTTGTCTACTCCTTGCCGTTAGGTTGCATTTGCTATAGGACTGTAGATGCCTGTATGTTGGATGTTGGATATGAATGTTTCGATAGAATTTTGTTTTTTTTTTCTGAGACAATTGAGAGTGTGATCCTAGAATGTTTGTTGGTTCATAGAACTGAACCGAAACTTCATCTAATGACATGACCTCTCATTTTACCATTCCATGTCCTTCGTAAAATCTCAAATTGGACCCTAAGCAATGAACTGGAGATATTTGATATGCGAAACGAAAATTCTGAATAAGTATGAACTGACTGCAGCTGATAGGTTTAACGTTATGCCTCATTCAGCTTGAATGAGGAGGATTTCAGGGAGAAGTTGTGGTTAAGAATGCTGTGTTTAACTTAAGAGGAATAAAGGACGTTTTTTAGTAGTTTGTTTAAATACCTTATGTTCTTCTTCTAGGTTTTCCGTTTTAGTAGTTTGTATAAAAGGACCCCTATTTGTTTGCACGGACGCCCTTGGATGTTCTTACCTTCTATGACTGTGATACTTCAACTGTCATGCACAAGAAAGCATGATGTTCAAAGCTAGTAAATGAATGAGGGTCTTTCTGTTTTGTTGTCTCCATTTCTTGCACAAGAAAATATGATGTTTTACCCTCACTCCATCATAGCATCCCACCACAACTTCTCCGAGCCCTTCAAACCAATCAATGGAAAGTTCTGCAGTGTAAATCCAAGTGTTTTAACCTTTAAAACATATGAGCGGCGGTTTATCTTTTTGCATCAGCTTTTACATTCAGTTGATTATTAAAGGCCGGACATCATAAATGGTGAAGTAATAGCTAATAAGCCACATCCTTATTATGTTTGCAGCTTTCAGTGAGGAACTGTTTCATAAGGGGATCGGTGGTAAGATATGTCCAACTGCCAGCAGATGGTGTTGATGTCGATCTGCTTCATGACGCAACCAGGAGAGAAGCTCGTGGTGGTTGAATCTTTTTTTTCTCTCTTCTTCTGCTGGTAGTATGCACCAACAATTTACATGTACTATTATTGTCTTCGAACCATTGACATTCGATGACATGTCAAATGTAACAGAAGAAGGCTTATGTAAAATATGGTTGTTGCTGACGTTTCTTGCAAATGTACCAGTACGATGTGCTATAATTAAAAGTTGTGTGGTGCTTTGTTTGCCCTGAAATTTATGCTGCTTAGTTTGTGGACAAGTCCAGCATGTACCGGTGAGATTATGAGAAAGTATGTGACCGTGAATGTTGCACAACATTCTCCACTTAAAAAACTAGGTTAACTCGAAAACTAACTAATTGATATGGTGATGATTGAATTAATTATTAATCGATCGATTGAAGTTAGTTGATTGTAATTGATTTTGATCAAAATAGGGAGAAGAAATTTGGTTAAAAAGTTTTATGTTGGGAAAAAAAAATCAAATCCACAATTGATTAATCAATCTAATAACCATTTTTTGGTGAATTTATTTAATTAACCAGTTAATCGTACTTGAATGTGATTGTCAACCATTGTCCACTGTCTTGTCACATCCATAAATCTCGTAACTAATCGTATTAGATATCTAATAATTAATTCTATTTTTTAAATATGTCTATCGATCATAGGGAAAAGAGTCGACTCTTTTTCGTCAAACCTAAAAACTAAATTACAAAAGTGTATTAGGCCTTGCTTAGTAGAGGGATTTGGAAAAATAGATTCCGTTTAAAATTCCATACTTGTTTCCAATTGTTTGTTGTTTCAATACCACTCGCACAAATTCCTGCAATATCAAGAACTTAAAATTTTCCAATCCTAATTTTTTATAAAAACATAATCCCTCAAAATCTCTCCTACAAACAAGGCCTTAGTTTTTATTTATTTTTACTACCCTTTTCTACCACTTGGTTTTTACAGTTTATATTTTTACTTTATACTCCTACTTCTCCTGGAACCCATAAGCCAGTTTTCCGGCGACTGCCATTTCCACTCTCAACGCCTGAAAGGTTGGTGCTCCCTTTTTCCCCTCCCCGCAGCAAGTTCTCCCATTCACAGCAAAATTTCTCGACAAGTCGCTACCATTTTGCTGGAGGATTCCATGGATTGTGAGCACGACCCACCTTCCAAAACCCCAACCAAGAGGTTTCTTTCTCTTCTTCATCAAACTTTTTACTCTCATTTTTCACTAGCTTCTGACGTCTTACTTGTTCGATTCTGGATACTCTTTCCGTCTCCTTTGAGCTGGGTGTGTTTTTCTGACCATAAATATGCTTAGGGTTTTCCTGTTCTTTCCGCTTCCACCCTCTGTATTTTCCCCACAATCATTTTAAATAAGAAATGCATTCACCTAGACACATCAATGTCGTTCATTTGCACATCACTTTTTCTTCAAGTTGTTTCTTGTTTTCTGTTTCTGTAAATGATTTTATTGCTTTTTAATTAACAGACACAGATGTTCTGCATGCTTCAAGCAATTTAAGAGAAAGGACCATCTAGTTCAACACATGAAGATATCATACCACTCTCACCATCAGCCAAAATGTGGCATTTGTCTAAAGCATTGCAAATCCTTTCAGTCTTTGAGAGAGCATCTTGCAGGTAAATCCATACCCTGACATGTAAATTTTTCAAAATTGAAGCTTTCACCCCGTGAGTTTTCGAATTTCGCCCAATGTGATTTCAAACTCACCTCAAACTTAAAATTCCGCCCATCCTGGTTAGGCTATTGATGCCGGTTAATGTATACAAGCCTTGTTTTTACTTAGAACTAACTCCCCTTCCTCCTATATTCTAGGTTCATTGCCAAGATCATCTTGCTCAAAGAGTTTCGCAGACCGAGGTTGTGATCTTTGCTTGAATGTTTTTGATGATGCCAATGATCTTAGCAACCATAGAGAAACATGCCTCTTATCTGCACCTTCTCCCTTGGTGAGTTGTAACTAGTCATCTTAAGGTGCTTACTGATTTGGCATTTGGATTTGTGAATAGTTTAACTAATGAACCTTGATATGGCCTGTGATTGGACTTTTTCAGGCAACTAAGATTTCGTCAGCAGATGCTTCAATGTATGGCAGTGGGTCGGCTGGGGGAAAATGTGCGGGTGGAAATAAGAAAGCCATTGCGATCGATTGTGAAATGGTCAGTGGTGGTGATGATGGAACGATAGACTTATGTGGTCAGGTATGCCTTGTTGATGAAGATGAAAATATTGTTTTCCACACATATGTTCAGCCTCAAGCTCCCGTCACTGACTATAGGTATGTCTGGCATTTGTATTTTCTTTTGTTTCATGTAAGAAGGTGAAATCCATCAAAATTCTGTTGAAGGTTAGACCTAATGTAATCACTACTACTGGTCGATGTGATTTCAGATTTGAAGTGACTGGACTAACTGAAGAACACCTTAAAGATGGGATGCCATTCCAGGAAGTCAAAGATAGAATTTTGGACATTTTGTGCAATGGAGAGTCAATTGGAAAAGCAAGATCAGATGGTGGAAAAGCTAGGCTGCTTGTGGGTCACAGCTTGGAGTTTGATCTGGATTGCCTCAGAATTAGATATCCTCCTAATTTGTTGAGGTATTGCTCTTACTCTGTGAAATGAGGCACAGTGTCCATAACTTATGCTTCTTCTTTGTTACATGCCAATGGCTGCTAGATTTGTTGTGATTCTTGACATGGACTTCCATTAGAACTTTTATTGGTCAGCTTTGGTTTGTGCAGGGACACTGCGAAATACCGTCCACTGTTGAAAACGAACCTGGTTAGCTACTCACTCAAGTATCTCACCAAGACTTACTTAGGGTTAGTCGCTCTCTTGCTTGAACTGGTCGAGTTGATGTTGAAGAGTCGTATGAAAGATTAAATCGCTTCCGCTCGTGTAAATTAAGCTGTCTGATCCAAGTGATTGCCTAGTAAGAGATTTAATGCCTCAAAATCAAAATCAAATTTCGAGGGGGGCACGAAGTATAAGTCGTTTGAAAAGCTATTATCCAGTGCGTGTATTCAACTAAGAGTATACAGAGATAAAGTATCAAGTGTTGTAGTTCCGCTATGAGAAAAATGTCTACTTTGGCTATGTATAGGTACGAGATTCAGAAAGAGAAGCACAACGCTTACGAAGATTGCCTCTCCAACATGCGACTGTACAAAAGAATACGTAATCATCATCATCATCATCGTCATAATAGTGAGGTAGAACAACAATGCAAAGGTATTCTGAAAAAGAGAGATGGATATGAGTCTTGGAAGCTGAGGGAACTGGAGGCTATGTCACCAGATGAGCTGTACCAAATATCAACCTCAAACTACAGGTGTTGGTGTCTGGATTTGAGGCAACGCCAGCAGTAGCTGATGTCAGTGAGTAAATAAGACGGTTTGATTGGTAGTAAAGAGGAATTAGGATGGAAGGTATAGATAAGACAGTAACAAAGCATTGGTTTGGCTGGGTCATGTGGAGGCTGACTTTGATCGGTGGCTGCCTTTTTTTCAATTTTTCTACTAGGCGGATATGTGTTTCTATCCGCTGGGGTGGATATGTGTTTCTATATATATAAAAGCAAGAAACCCTTCATTGCATCCCAACTACCGTGAAGCTATTTTCTTTAAATATTTTTCATAACTATAACAACTACCACCAATAAATGCACTCATTAAGTTTATATTGTTCTATATGTGTTATTGTATTGTTATATGGTATGATTAAACATCTTGTCATATAATAAATGTAGTTTTGTAATTATTGATGGGTAAGATAACATCACATCGATAAGTATTGACACACATTTACTTGTAATAATAAGTAATAGAAAATATCCCACAAATAAGGAATAGAAACATAGAGTCTAACAGTAGTAGAAAACACATAACTTAGCCTAGTTAATACATAACTCTAAGTCAAGCATAATGTTCAGCTTTGCGTAGGACTGCTTCTTATTTAGTGTTTGCATCTAACAGCATGATACGACATAAATACCTCATCCTATCAATGCGCATGAGAGTTGAGTCGTCCCATTGTTCGTTTTGGTCACCTGTAAACCTACCTTGATAGTGCTCTACGAATCTAATTGCATACAGACCGTAGCTATTTCCATCTGGTTGCTTCGGTACAGATGCGACCCTCCATGGGTATAATCCTATGTCCAAACCACCCATTTAAAAATTGCGTTCCTAACATGATGCATTAGCCTTGACCCAGTCGGTTTGTAGCATTGTTTTTGGCCGAAATGATCACGACAACGCATGCTGTTGAGGCCCAAACACATAATAGTGCTCAAATTTCTGCCCATGGGCAGGGAAAAAGACCTGCAGATGCAATGGAGCCATCGGTATGAAGCATATATAATGAAGATAGAAAACTGAAATAACAACCATATTACTACAACGACCACAACACATACATATTGCAGATCGCTGAAAGAAGGGACATCTGGGTGGCTCTCCTGCATCCGTTTTCGAATTTCTGACCCATTCTCAGAATAAGCAACTCCTTTCTCAATCTCCATTCGGGCAGCACGCTGCAGGTACACACGACTAGTAAGCATTATATCACCATTCTGACTATGCAGTCATTGTATCACTACAAACAAATTGAACACGCATGAAACAGTAACTAACCGCCACAGAGGTAGGGAAGCAGAAGTGGGTATATTTCCCGTTCCTCGCATATTCCTCACGGTTGAACTGATGGGCGATAACATCTACAACGGTGGTGAAAAAGTCTGTCCGGACTGCATGGTTTTAAGTTCAAACATGTGCAATTTTAGCTTGGGGTCTGAAAACCTACTGATTACTTCAACACTACTACCAAACAAAATTCACAACAAGTTAGAACAATAACAGAACACCAACAAAACAATATCAAAGTCAGAACAATAATAGAACATTGACAGAACATACCTATCCTTAGGGGCTGATAGAATGAATCTAACAATTTTCGGTTCTGCAGTCAGATCTCTCTCAAGGCTCTTGGTGAGGCAGTAGATATGTGTATTGAAAATTTTCCTTCCCTTCTTTCGGGCATAAGAAACATGTGTAGGCTCCTTCATCACTGGTTCTTGTTTCGCCATTGAGCGAAACTGTGAAAGATCTTGGCTTACCGAAGGATCCTCCATCCTTAGCGCATCTGCAAGTGCCTCCGCTGCTATTTGAGTAACGAGTTTTCCTTCTTCGTTACTTGGATGTGGTTTCTCCATGGAACCGGCTCCCCCATCGTTGTTGTCGTCATCACTAGACGTCGGGGTAGTCGATTTCGATGATGGGTTGTCTCCCCAGTCTTCGTCGTCCTCCTCCTCTTCCATCTCTGGTTCGTCCTTCAGTTCCTTCTCTTCCTCGTTGTCCTCTAGTTCCTTCTCTTCCTCCTTGTCCTTCGGGTCGTCTCCCTTTGTAATCCCTCCTGGCCTTCTGAAGAATACATAACAGAGATATAACGACAACAGATTATACGTAGAGCACACTCCAAAAACAAAGTTTGTAACCATGCAATCAACTTACAAGCCATTTCCACCGTATCAAACGTTCAGAAAGGTAGACACCAATTGAAGTCTTTCATTCCAAACCTCAACTTCACCCTTACGCCGGGTAACCTCTTTAGCGGCAACTTTCCGGAATATCTCTAACTGGGCGACATACATTGAAGATCAAATATAGTTGTAAAACAATAAAATGTGCTAACTATACTTAACTAAGGAAAACAGACCGATTCCTGAGATGCATTAAGCAAAAACACTCGCCCAATCACAATTCCCCTGAGCAGACGGCTGTTGAGATTCTTCCCGAGTTGGTTGGGGTGAAGGTTCATCAAAGACACCTTCAATCGAGTTGTAGTTGAGAGATCTTAAATTATTGATAGCAACTCCCCTATTCTTGATTGAGAATGGTCATGGATTCTTCTCAGTTCCCTTTATCATTTTTCAGGCTTTTGCTACGTTGGCCCCGTCCCAAAAACTATATGTCGGGGTGAACTCTGCCGACAGAACATCCAGCTTCACTATATCTAGGAAATACAGCTACAGAAAATAGAACACATATATAACAACCACGGAAACAGAACACATGTATAATAACCATGAAAACAGAACACATGTATAACAACCACTTACCACCATAAAATTCATATCGCTGCTAGGATAGGTTAACTTTGTCAATCACTAAACAAAATCATCTAAGCCCGTCAATAGCGTATCCATCACGTGCTTGCCCCAGTTGAAACTGAAAAACTTCGCAAAGACTTCATCAAGGTAACAACCATAATTTCCACAAATAATTAGTAGGTGCAAACATGGATCCAATGATGTGCAATATATAGGCTTTTGCAATCCTGGAAGGCTCCTCACACGTTTTCAGAAATTCTTGCAAGGTTGACCGGGGAATGTTACCCCATTCATTTGGAGTAAGGCCAGTCGATTCCTCAAACTTCTTCTGCTCAGCGAAACCCAAGGTTTCCTTATCATTTACAGGAGGCCCGTAAAAGATGATGTCATAAACCTGTTGCACATCGATTTGACTAACTTCTAAGATTTCCCTATTTGAGAACTTGAAATCCTGGTGCGAAGCTCGGTAGCACCCAATCAGAAAATCAGAGATTTCCTTGTTGATGAATTTCAACTTCACATACATCAATCCGTGGAAGCTGGCTTCCATCAACTGCTTTCTGATTCGGTTCTTCCTCCTGTGTTTGTCCACGAGATCGTTCATCTACAGTATCCTACTGGTGTTGCATCGAAATTGAATGAAGCGACTTTTCTTCTTCTTACTGGTTCCCTCGTCAGCCTTCTTCATCTTCTTGGACCCGATTTGGCAGAGGATGTGTCCTTCAAGTCAATGAAAAACCAAACATTTCCAGCTAAAACACAGGAATAACACTACCAAAAAACATAAACCATAGATAGAATATAGGAATACCGACCAATAAATTGAACACAAAAACAACAGTCAACACATATAACACATTAATTTACATCAACAAATTTAACACATGATGAAGCATAAGAGAAACATGAACAAATAGGAATACACTCCGCATGCATTTAGTTACATAGAACACATGCATATCTATGTATATAAATACATATTTGAATATATTCAACATAGAGAACAAATATTTGATTCAAATTCAGCTGGAGAAGAGATCTGTTTCCTCTTTTTAGGTTTCACTTTTTTCGGTTTCGCTCCCTTGTTGTCTTCCGCCTCTTTCATCAGTGTTGAAGATCTTGTTCGTCCAGTGCTACAAAACGATTGACCTTGTTTTCTTTAGGCTTCCGGCCACCTGAAGTCGACGCAGATTTGTCGGAAGAATTCTTAATGTTCGCCATTAAAACCTAAGTGCTTTGGAAGAACGAGCAAAATCAAGGAGTTAAATAAGATGAAGAATGGTTGAGGACGAAGTTATTTATAATGGGGAAAAATGTACAATCACCAACCGTCGAGAAGATGAATATGAAGGAAACCGTCGAGCAGATGAGGATGAAGAAAACTGTCGGGCAACTGTCACCGCTGACAATGCGTTATTCTGGATAAGAAGAAACGAAGAGAAAGAAGGATAGGCGAGGGAGAAGAGAGAGAAGGAGAGAGTGAAAGTGGAAGAGTGTGAGAGTGGTAGAGTGGAAGACGGATAGATAGAGAGAAGAAATAACATAATCATAAAAGTTCCACTTCCTCAATCTGACTTGATTTGACAATTTGAATCGAAATAAAATATTTGAATTTTTCGGATTATATTTCCCCCCAGACCAGGCCCCACCAATTTTTCTTTCACAAAAATGCCCATGGACCAACGACAGCCGTAAATGAGACATGGTGAACGAAATTTCAAAATAGGCCACTGATAGCCGTTCGATGTGTCTATCTGCTTGGGCGGATAGAAACACGTCCCCGTCGATTAGAAAAATTGTTTTTCTTGGGTACATGTGGCTTACTGTTAATTTTGATATGGTTGTTTCCCCAAATTTGAAGATATTCGAACTTTGCGGGTGTAGTTAACTAGTTATGATTGGCCTCTAATTTGTTAGAGTCTATTAAAATATATCGGATACCGCTAAATTATTTGAAACTCACCATATTAATCATAAATTTGTATTGTTTACCAGATATCATTAATTTTGTTTTAGTATTCACCCCAATACCACTCGGTTCAAATTTTGGTCGGAAAGATAACATAGATTGATTAGAGGGGCAAAACATTTGAGATGTAAAAATTATTTTGTTTGGCTAACACAAAAATAATGAATTATGAGTTTTGAAGAGTTATTTCAAATACGATATTTATAACCAAATATTTGAAAGAGCTCGATTCAAATTATCTCAAATACCACAATTACAAAATACTTTTCAGATGATAAAAAAATAATTTAACTCAAATAATTCAATTTGAATCACTTAGACTAAAATAATTCATTCAAATATCTAATCGAACAAATTTTTTTTAAAAGAAATTTGCGCACAATTGCATTGTATCGGAGGTTGACGGTGGGACTTGACGTACTTTAGCGGACAGGACCATCTCCTTTGAATCCACGTCATTATAGTTATTCCGTCGAAAATAGAATAAAGTGGGGTGATCGTGCGAATGGAAATGTTAGTAAATTAAGCGGTAAGATCCTGCAAATTCCAAGTACCAACTGCTGCAACAATGGCGGCAGAAAAGACGGCCTCTGGGAATTGGTCACAGATACTGTTGAGTGTTGATGCATGAAACTCCCAAGATATTTTAGCCTGCGAAATTTTCACATTCTCCTTTCTTTTCGGCTGCCTCAACCTTCATGTGATATAATTTAACACATTACTCTCTTTCCCCACTTCAGCTAGGCCTTGGTGGTGGTTCGTTTCTCACTCGATCAGTAGCTAATAGTAATACCAAACGCCTTCTCCATTCATTACTGGATCAGGAGAGAGTCCCCCAACGAAAATGGTGATAACGACGGCGAGGGCTACATCTTCAGCGCCTCATCCGATTTCAGTTTCTAAATTAATCGATTTCCGTTCAGCGAGCGCCAGTTCGAAGTCGAGATCGAAGTTTTTCCTCACTCGCGCCTTCAACTCTCGCCCATTCCGCAGGTCCTTCTTCGTCAGCAACGTCTCGAGCGAGCATTCTCGGCGCTTCAATCTTTCGGCTGCCGTCCAACAAGGTGATACGCTTTATAACAGCTCTTTTCCACCTCACGCATTTCCTAGAAGTTATGAATATTGATTAGCAGATTATGCGAGTCGACATGTAGCCTTGAAATGTGTACTCTCCAAAATGATACGGATTCTGAGCAGTCTCGAGAATGATTCGTTTTCACGATGCTGAGATGATCAAATGTGATCAAGTTGATTTGAAAGCTGGCCACATCTGTGGCTCCCAGTCCCCTAAACCTGCAGTATGGTTGCTGCAAACTTATTATCGAGTTACCTTTACTCAACTGTTACAGTTTTTTGTCTGATTTCAGAATCCTCGGAGAATCGACTTCCTCTCTCAGAAGATGCTTCATGTATCGCATTTAGTATCAAATACAATGCAGAATTCGTACCATCATTTTCCCCTGGGCAGTTGGAACTTCCAAAAGCCTATTTGGCAACAGCACAAATTGTTCGGGAATCTCTTATAAAAAACTGGAATGCGACATACGACCTCTATGAGAGGCTGAATGTAAAACAGGCTTACTATTTGTCGATGGAATTTTTGCAGGTTTGTCGTGTGTTCTTCAAATTGTAACCCTTTCTTTTAAGACTTTATTTGCACTTGCTCTATTTTCATAACTCGAACGTAATTTTTAGGAGCATTTTTCCTAACTCGAACTTATAATCCTACCAACGTCTGATACCTAGCAGCATCTTTAAAAATGTATGCCATTTTCTTTGTTTGTAGGGTAGAGCGCTGTTGAATGCCATTGGTAATTTAGAGCTGACTGGTCCTTATGCAGAGGCTTTGTCAAAGCTCGGACACAACTTAGAAAATGTGGCTTCCCAGGTATGGTCCTTTTAACTCTCTTCTAAGGCTAGTCATAATATTTTTGCAACTGAACTATAAATCTTTCATGGGAAGTAGTGGTATTGCATAGAGGGATGCTATAAAAAAGGCTATTCATTAGTTTGACAGTAGTGAGCTTGAATGGTTGTTCGTTGAACTGAAAGTTATAGGCTCTATTGGTTTAGCCTTACACCTTCCTTCTCCTTACAGGCCAATCTGCAGACCAGTGAAACGCCATAGTCTAGTTATGAAGTAGAAATAGCATTTTGTTAAACAGTCGGGTGCAATGTGCCTTGGAAACTGAGCATGGGATCATCAGTTAGTTTCATGTTAGTCATTTGCTGATGTTGTTGGTCAGACTTCAGACACAGGATTAATACACTACTAAATCTCTAGCCTAATTCTAATTGATATTTTTATCAGTTAGTTTTAAACCAAAGGACTAGTATTCAGCAAACCCCTGGGGGTCCTTATGTACTACCTATTGTTCTACCATGTTGTGGGGTTTTGATAAAGTTCAGTGGCCAAACTATAGGAGCCGGATGCTGCACTTGGAAATGGAGGTCTTGGGCGACTGGCTTCCTGCTTTTTGGATTCTCTAGCAACTTTAGACTATCCAGCATGGGGCTATGGACTAAGGTACAAGTATGGATTGTTCAAACAACTGATTACAAAAGATGGTCAAGAAGAAGTGGCTGAAAATTGGCTTGAGGTGTGTTCACTTCTGGTCACTACCTATCATCTCATTTTGATGACAAAAAACTTTTGAGTGAACATTTAAATGATAATTTGCGTTCTCTTTTCAGATGGGAAATCCTTGGGAAATAGTGAGGAACGATGTCATATATCCCGTGAAGTTTTATGGCAAGGTGGATTCCGATGCAGATGGTAAAAGACACTGGATTGGTGGAGAAGACATAAAGGCTGTTGCCCATGATGTCCCAATACCAGGATATAAGACAAGAACTACAATTAACCTACGACTTTGGTCAACTAAAGCCTCATCAAATGATTTTGATTTGGATGCTTTTAACGATGGAGACCACACAAAAGCATACAAGGCCCTAGCAGATGCTGAGAAGGTTTGAGCTGTTCACATTTGTTGCGGCATCATCTTTTTTATATTAATTATAATTTGTGTCCTCGTATTCTATTATGTCTCATCATTGTATGCTGCCGTCTTATTAAGTTCAGTCAGATTGTTCTTCTGGCAGTTGGCTTCCAACAACTTTCAGAAGGCTCCGTTTTTCCCATGTGCATTGCTTGTATAATTTGATGATGCTATTATTTGATATGTGCACAAGTTTAGGAAAATTGTAAACATTAATGTCATTTTGTTCTTTCTTTTGATTGCAGATTTGCCATGTTCTTTACCCCGGAGATGCCTCGGAGGAGGGGAAGATTCTCCGATTAAAGCAACAATATACCTTGTGTTCTGCTTCTCTCCAAGATATTATTGCACGGTTTGAGAGTAGATCAGGCTCTAATATTAACTGGGGAAACTTTCCTGAGAAAGTAGCAGTTCAGATGAACGATACTCATCCAACGCTCTGCATCCCTGAACTGATGCGAATTTTGATGGACTTGAAAGGTTTAAACTGGAATGATGCCTGGAACATCACCAAGAGGTAATCAATCCGTTTGAGGCTCTAGTATTAACTGGGGAAACCTTCCTAATTGTTTCACGTTGTGCCTTTTGGTACATTCCAGGGATGTACTACCTGGTTTCAGTTGCTTTAGTGATTAAGTAATAATAACATGCTTAAACTGGTTAAAACTTTATTCTATAGGATTCGTTTTTATATAAATTCTTAACTTGTTATTATTTTGCAAAACACACATTGGATGACCTTTAGTTTAATGATGTGCCCCCAAGATTTTTTGATTTTTTTTTCTTCTTATGCCAGTGATATATCATTTTGTTTTGCATCCTCTTGAACAACTATTCGACGACCATTGTATGGTTTTGCAAGTTATTTCGATTTTGCTTCCTTTTCAGAAAAACTCCAGTTACGTTCAACTTGTAAAAAAGTAGTATTCCGCATTTTCCCATCAATTAGAGCAGACAAAATTCTTATTGCTTTGACCAGAACTTGTGAATCATTAGTTATATCTCATTTCAGTGTTTGTTGTCATGGACTCATGGCTGACACATAACTATCATTTTTTGTTCCGGAAATTCTATGATCATTGTTGAAGTGAAATTGCTGATTGAATCAGCACATGGAATTATAAGGACAACAATTATATTAAGATAAAAGGAATCATGTGTTGTTCTGCTGCTTTCATGGTTCCTGATCTAGTATTTGCTCCATGGAGTTGAGCACTGTTAACTCCAATAAATTTCATGTCCTTTGATTTTTCTCGCGTTTCAATTTTTTATATTACGCTTAAATGGTGACGGGGAACAATGCTGCTACAGATTTCAAAGTTTTTCTTGTGGGCTGACTTTGTAATTTGAACTTAGCATACCTTCTTGACTCTGATTAGTTGTGGTGTGAATGTCTCTTTACCACATCCACCACTTTTATGTATTAGAACTGTGGCGTATACAAACCATACAGTTCTACCAGAAGCCTTGGAGAAGTGGAGTTTAGAGCTTATGCAGAAACTGCTACCTCGACATGTTGAGATCATAAAAACTATTGATGAACAGGTAAGACTAAGTATATCTATGATTAAATGCTATTTCTTGTGAAACATATATGTTATTTAATATCTTAGTATTCATCTTCTACAGCTTATAAGCGAGATTGTTTCGGAGTATGGTAAAGAAGACAAAGAAATGCTGGATAAGAAACTAAAAGAAATGAGAGTGTTGGAAAATGTTGATCTGCCCGAGTCCTTTGCTGATTTAATTGTAAAACCTCAGGAAACCTCTGTTGATGTTTCCATTATAAAACTGAAAGAACCTCCTACAGAAACTGAATCAGTATATGTAAGTGATGAATCAGAGGATGGTTGCTCTGAGGAGGAAGAGGAGGAGAAGGTTGTGGCACCACCACCTCCGAAAATGGTTCGCATGGCTAATCTTTGTGTTGTCGGTGGTCATGCTGTAAATGGAGTTGCTGAAATACACAGTGAAATCGTGAAGGACGAAGTCTTTAAGTCTTTTTACAAGGTGTTGTCCACCTTTCTGATTATGATGTTCAATGAATTGATGTCTACTGGCAAAATCTTTTCTAAACCATTGTGTTCAGTTTATTGCAAAATACTTTTATTTATCTTTGAACTTGGTGCCCTAATTTGTGGCAGTTGTGGCCTAAGAAATTCCAAAACAAGACGAATGGGGTTACACCAAGAAGGTGGATCCGTTTCTGCAATCTTGCATTGAGCAATATTATTACTGAGTGGACTGGCTCTGAAGACTGGGTGTTGAACACTGAAAGACTAGCAGAATTAAGGAAGGTAAGCTCTCTTCCCACTTAAAGAATCTTACTGGATCCTACATACTTCGTATAGCATATTTAGCAGTACTAAAAACTTTAAGTTGGCTTACTATCTGTCGTGGACTCATGGGAATGAAGCATCTGACCATGGTGGAAGCAGTCTAGCTTAGTACCTATGCTTTCAGTTTTATCGTTTTGGTTAAAGATGATTTTGAGTGTTTGGAAGTCAATAAGAAGCTAACGCCCATATGTGTTTGTATATCTGACTTGAGCATTTCTTTGATTTACATATAACTTGAGTGGAATTTGCTAGGTCATGTGGAATTCCAGAATGATAATGATTCTGGTATGATTATTATTGCTGAAATGTTGTTTACATATATATACAGGTTCTGCACCATTAGGGTGCAGAATCACTCATTTGGAATCCCTATAAATCAGGGATTACTCTACCTACTACTTTCTACTATTATTCTGCATAGATTAGGCTAGAAGAATCGAATAATCCAGCTAACCTACTACTGATTTCTATGCCTACTCATACTCTACTAATTACTGTAATTCAACACTCCCCCTCAAGCTTGGCTGTAGATGTTGTGAAGGCCAAGCTTGCCTTGTAATTCATCAAACATATCCCTAGGCGATGCCTTAGTGAGAATGTACGCGATTCGCTGCTTCGATGGAACGTACTCCATCTCGAATTCCTTGTTGTTTACCTTCTCAGAAATGAAATGACGATCCAGTTCAACATGTTTAGTGCGATCATGATGAACTGGATTCTTCACAATACTGAGTGCTGCCTGACTATCACACAGCACTCTAATAGGTCCCTTATCTTCCATCTTGAGTTCCTTCAAGATACGCCTTAACCAAACTCCCTCGCAAATACCGTCTGCCAGTGCCCTATACTCTGCTTCAGCACTGCTTCTTGAGACAACAGTCTGTTTCTTACTCCGCCAGGTCACTAAGTTCCCCCACACATAGGTGCAATACGCTGAGGTTGACCTTCGATCTGTAAGGTCTCCAGCCCAACTTGCATCCGTGTATATCGAAATTCTGCGACTAGGATGTTTTTGAATTAGTAGCCCAACACCTGGAGTACCTTTTAAATATCTCAATATCCTCATCACTGCCTCCATATGTTCTTCATTTGGTGTGCATATGTTGGCTCACAATGCTCACTGGAAATGAGATGTCTGGACGTGTGTGTGCTAAATATATTAGCTTGCCTACCAATTTTTGGTAACTCCCCCTTTCTACTGGCGCTGCTTCTTGGCCAAGACCAAACTTCGATTGTGTTCCATTGGTGTCTTTGGCGAGTTTGCACCCAATCATCCCAGTCTCCTTTAACAAGTCTAGGACGTATTTCCGTTGGGACAAACTCAGTCCCTTACTAGATCGTGCTACTTCAATTCCTAGGAAATACCTCAGATTTCCTAGGTCTTTTATCTCAAATTCCAGTGCCAGCTTCTCCTTGAGCTTTCTGATTTCTGTTTCATCATCCCCTGTGATGATAATGTCATCAACGTATACAATAAGGATGGCCTTCCTCCCTTCCTGATTCTGTTTTATGAACATCGTGTGATCTGTTTGGCACTGATAGTATCCGTACCCTTTCACTGATTGTGAGAACCTCTCGAACCATGCTCGTGGTGACTGCTTGAGGCCATACAGTGCCTTTCTCAGTCTACACACCATTCCTGGTTCAGTGGTAACACCTGCTGGAACCTTCATGTACACCTCCTCACTTAAATCTCCGTTGAGGAAAGCATTCTTCACATCTAGTTGGTATAGGGGCCAGTCTAGATTTACTGCAATGCTTAGGAGAACTCTCACAGTTTTCAACTTGGCTACTGGAGCAAATGTCTCCTCGTAGTCCACTCCATGCTTGTGTAAATCCTCCGGCTACAAGACGAGCCTTATACCTCTCAATCTTCCCTTCGAGGTATACTTCACCGTGAATATCCACTTGCGATGATTTGTGGATTTCCACTGTGAGGCGATCTTACTATGTCCCATGTCCTATTCTTCGGGAGTGCATTTATCTCTTCCAAGATGCTGCGCCTTCCGATGGGGTATACCCATAGCCTCCTCAATAGAGTGAGGAATCTGTGTATTATCGAGAGTCCCTACAAACGCCTTGTATTTCTGGCTTAGGTTTCCATATGAAACCCATCTCTCAATGGGGTGAGTTGTACACGATCTAGTCCCTTTCCTGTGTGCAATTGGAAGGTAGACTGTATCATCCACCCCAATCTCTTCTACACCAGCGTCCTGGATTTCCTCTTCTGTCTGGTCATGATTCCTGACTTCATCACCATGTTCAACTCCTTGATCCATTTGATTTGACTCATCTTCTTGGGAGGTCAGGTTCTCATCAAATTCCTGGACAGGTTGAGCATGTGAGTTGACTGTCGCCTTCTTCCTACGCTGATAAACCAGGAGAGGAGGGGTTTGGCTGGGTTTTTCTGTGGGAGTGGATTGGACTACCTCAGGAGAATCTAGAACAATTTGAGAGTCGAGAGTAGTAATACTCCCAATAGAGGACTCAACCATAGGATTCTCCCCCTGAGGCGGACGATGGGAGTAATAAGGGAGATTTTCAAAAAACGTGACATTTTTTGAGTGATAGACTTTGTGGTTATGTGGAGAGTAACACTTGTAACCACTGTGATGGGACGAATATCCAAGAAAGACACATTTGACTGCCCTAGGATCAAGTTTAGTACGAAGTGATGGATCTAGGTGAACAAACACTGTACAGCCAAATATTCTAAGAGGGAGGTCAGACGATAGAGCATGACTATGAGGAAAGGTTTTTAAGAGAACACTACGAGGAGTTTTAAAACGTAGGGTTCGATTTGGGAGACGATTGGTAAGATAAGTGGCTGTGAGGACAGCATCACCCCATAAGTTCTTTGGAGCCTTGGCAGCAAACAGTGATGCCCTCGCAACCTCTAGCAAGTGACGGTTTTTGCGTTCAGCAACTCCGTTCTGCTGAGGGGTGTAAGGGCATGAGCTGCTGTGAGCAATGCCATTAGCTGTTAGGAAGGAACTTAAGGATTGATTGAAATAGTCCTTTGCATTATCAGTGTGAAGGACTCGAATAGGAGTTTGAAACTGGGTTTTGACCTGATTTAGGAAATTTTGAAATATATCCTTTGTTTCAGTTTTTGATTTCATGAGATAAGTCCATGTTAAACGGGTGTGGTCATCAATAAAGGTGATGAACCATTTAGACCCACTAACCGTTTTTACAGAACACGGACCCCAAATATCGCTGTGAATGATGGAAAAAGGATGTGTTGGCTTATATGGTAGGCTATGGTAGATGACTCTTGTACGTTTTGCAAGTTGACGGACCTCACAATAAAAAGAATTCGGATTTTTATTGATAAACGGCTTAGGAAACGAGTTTTTAAGGTAAGAGAAACTAGAGTGGCCTAACCGGTAGTGCCACATCATGACAGGGCAATCTAACTGGCTTGTCCTAGAACTTAGGTGTACTGATTTGGAACCCTCTCCCCCTGGTCTGGATCCGCTTGTTGTACTCAGAAGGAACAGTCCGTCACACAGCTCAAACCTGCCAATCATCTTCTGAGATCCCACCTCCTGCAATATACATTTTGATGGATCACATGTTAGACGGCAGTTAAGATCTTGTGTGATCTGACTAACAGAGATTAGGTTACAATTCAGCTTAGGCACATATAGGACAAGGAACACAGCCTGATTTGGAGTCAGGTAGGCTGTCCCAATCCCTTCGACTGGAGCAATTGTTCCATCAGCGATACGGACTCTGCTTTCCCTACGTGAGCCTGGATATTGTGGAGCAGCTGTCTAGAACCCGTCATGTGTTCGGTAGCACCGGTATCCAAAATCCGGTGTTGATTAAAATGACTTTGAGTAAGGAAAGCGAAGGATCTAATACCTTGGCTAGCAAACAGGCTGTGGTGAGTTTCAGAGGGTCCTGCAGATGCTTTCTTAGCGGTATCTTTGTGCCATCATCTGCTGGAGAATCTCCATCTGTTCTCTAGTGATCTGACCAAACTGTTGAACTTGGTCAGCTGCAGCAGCCTGTGCATAAGCCTCTCTTTTCTCGCCTTAGGTTTCCGGTCCGTAGGCTTCCCATGTAACTTCCAAGATGTTTCCTTAGTGTGTCCCGGCTTGTTACGGTGCGTACACCGAGGTCTAAGCTTTCCGGACTTGGTGTACGCACTTCCTTGATTTCCGATATCGAGTAGCAAGGGCAGATCCTTCTACTGAGGTGTTTTTTGAGTCGGGAATCATGAGCTTTCTCCTGCTCTCTTCCCACTTGATTTCAGCAAACGCCTCTCTTACTGAAGGAAGGGGAAGACGGCCCATAATCCTTCCTTTCGCCTCATCTAGAGCCTGATTTAGGCCAAGAAGGAACCTGATGGTTCGCTTTGTCTGGAGAATCTGCCTGTAGAGGTCTGCATCTTCCGTGCACTTCCATAGATGGATGTCGTATAGGTCCTGCTGTAACCAGCATTTACTCAGTTCGTCATAATACTGAGTGACGGATTTCTCCCCCTGCTTGAGATCATGGAGACGCATCTCCACCTCGAAGGCCTATGCTTTGTTGGCCTGATTGGAGTAGGTGTGTCTCGCTCCTTCCCAGATCTCATGGGCAGTTTGGTGGAGAAGGAACTTCTCGCCAATGGACGTGGTCATTGAGTTCAGAAGCCATGACTGAACCATGTTATCCTCAATGTCCCAGTTGGCGAACTCTGGATCCTCTTCGGTGGTCCGTTCGTCTTCCCGTCGGGTACCCTTTCTTTCCTTTCCCTGAGATGAATTTTAGAACGGACGACGACCACTGCAGATAATTATCTCCGTTCAGCCTGTGATTTGTGATGCAGCCCAGGACAGTTTCTGATAGGGCCGTCGGATTCGTGCGTCTTAATGACGGATCCTCCGTAGTCACGCAGGAGACTGTGGAATGTTGTCAGTGTTGTTCATGGCTGGAGGATGAGAAAATAGAGAAGAAGATAGGAGTTTTCAGAAGGAGAACGGGGCTTAGATCTAATGAATATACCCTCGCTCTGATACCATGTGGAATTCCAGAATGATAATGATTCTGGTATGATTATTATTGCTGAAATGTTGTTTACATATATATACAGGTTCTGCACCATTAGGGTGCAGAATCACTCATTTGGAATCCCTATAAATTAGGGATTACTCTACCTACTACTTTCTACTATTATTCTGCATAGATTAGGCTAGAAGAATCGAATAATCCAGCTAACCTACTACTGATTTCTATGCCTACTCATACTCTACTAATTACTGTAATTCAACAGGTCCTATTCTTCTACATTCAAGTAAGTAGTCTATCTGGACTAAATGTGTGATTTTCATGCATGTAGTTTGCAGATAACAAGGATCTCCAAAATCAGTGGAGGTCAGCAAAAAGGGAAAACAAAATGAAGGTTGTCTCATTCCTCAAAGAAAAGACTGGGTACACTGTGAGCCCTGACGCTATGTTTGATATCCAGGTAAATAATTTCAGTCGAACAACATAGGTGTTATGATTTAACCAGTGTGGCAAGAATGGAGATGCCACAGTTTAAGCGTGTTTGACTGTCTGGACTTGTCATCCATCTTAAGCGGAAGACCATCATCTAGACATCTACAGAATTTAACGAGAACTAAAGTAGCCGATATAAATTAGGTCTTCTAAACGGAACAAACACTAGGAGAAACGTAGGAATGGGAAGAATCAGGAGATGAGAGGAGTGCAAAAGAATGAAAGAATTAAAGGAGAAACATGAGGGATGTATATAATTAACAGTACTAGAATCTTTTGTGCTCATCCTAGGAAATTGAAATGATGGTTCTGACTGATGAAACTTCCTCATAAATCATAAATACAGTATTCTTCTTCACTACTAGCTGGGATTGCTCTAACAGATATTTGTTTGTTTTCCTATGCTAAGGTGAAACGCATTCATGAGTACAAGCGACAGTTGCTGAATATTTTAGGCATTGTTTACCGCTACAAGAAGATGAAAGAAAGTACTGTAGAAGAAAGGAAAAACATGTATGCTCCGCGAGTATGTATATTCGGGGGGAAAGCGTTTGCTACATATGTTCAAGCAAAGAGAATTGTGAAGTTCATAACAGATGTTGGTGCTACCATTAATCACGACCCTGAGATTGGTGACTTGTTGAAGGTACATAGACATCAGTCCAACTTTCATGTCTAAGCAAATAAATTAATTAGAAGTCATCAGTTAATTTACTTAGAGTTCGTTTTTGATGTTTTGTCAAAACACCAGGTGATTTTCGTCCCTGATTACAATGTCAGTGTTGCTGAATTGCTTATTCCAGCGAGTGAGCTGTCACAACACATTAGGTAAGTCTACTATATGCATCTCCCTTCCTTCCTTTGAATCCAGTTGGTCGGATATGTGACTATAAGAGCATTCTGAATTGGCAGAGGAGTTTATATTTTACAAGGATGTTTGAATTGAAATTAGAGTATCGTATAGGTTTACAACTAGTTAATCCCACTTATATATATCACGTGACAAAGTGCTCCTCTGGAAAGTGCACTGTATATATTATATAGAATCTAGACTCCACACCATGAGCACACTTGGTTTCGAAACATGGAGCGGAACAGTTATGTTTTGCTCCACAATTTTCTCCTTATTCTGTAGATTCATAACGATGCTGACAAATATAGGTTTGTTTTTGTGATTCCCCAATGTAGTTAACATAGAGAAGGTGTTTCTATTTCGGTTTCATTCTTTGTATTGCAGTACTGCTGGTATGGAAGCAAGTGGAACCAGCAATATGAAGTTCGCAATGAATGGATGTGTTTTAATAGGGACTTTAGATGGGGCTAATGTAGAAATCAGACAAGAGGTTGGAGAAGACAATTTCTTCCTCTTTGGTGCTCCAGCAGATGAGATTGCAGGATTGAGGAAGGAAAGAACCGATGGGAAGGTACCTTTTTTTGTTGTTACAACATATAACAGTTGATTCGGGTTGATTGATTGACGACGATGCCATTTGGGTAACCATGGGTTTTATCGTCGATATCTGGTAATGTTGGCAGTTCGTTGCGGACCCACGATTTGAAGAAGTGAAGGATTATGTGAGGAGCGGTATATTTGGTGGTAACAATTACGACGAACTGCTTGGATCATTGGAAGGGAATGAAGGGTTTGGTAGGGGTGATTATTTCCTTGTAGGCAAGGATTTCCCTAGCTACATCGAGTGCCAAGAGGAGGTGGACATGGCATATCGAGATGAAAAGGTGCGCTTTCTTCTTCATGCTCAGTGTAAGATTCCAAATCCAAGCACATAAACTTCTAATGAACATAAATTGTGGCCTTGTGATGTTTTGTTGCAGAAATGGACGAGAATGTCGATCATGAATACGGCAGGCTCGTACAAGTTCAGCAGCGACAGAACGATCCACGAGTATGCCAAAGATATTTGGAATATCAAAGCTGTTAATGTCGAGTAAGCTTAAGTAGCTAGCTGTGATGGCAAAACTGGCCACGTTTTGGTTGAGAACTTTGAGCTGACTTCACCCAATTTTCAAATAATGTAAGTCCTCTTGTTACGAGAGGAAATCAAAATGGCCGTTGCGCCTAAGTAATAAAAAATCGATAATTCAATGGCCTAATACGCCAAAATTTCCACAAATATGTCAATTCTAGCTGAATCATACTAAACCAAAAGGTCAAATTGGTACGAGTTGTGAGTCAAAATTGAGCATATTCATCGGGAAGACAACTAGACTGCAGATATAAAACAAAATTTTAGAGACTAGAGTTATTTAAAAAATAAAATTTTTGGTAAAACTTAGGAGCATCAACTTCTACCTTTCATTAATAATCGAACGAGGTTGGAAAACCCCAAATAAAACATACAAGATATGTAGAGATCAAGTAGCATCACAAGTAGAAACTGAATGAACACCAATAAGTAATCTATGACCAAGGTTAGCTAAGAAATCTGATGTTCGGTTGCCTTCCCGATAAATATGCTTAACTGTCACCGTCCAGTCACGATCCAACATCTGGTTAAATTTTCCTTATCGAAAAAGTTTATTGGTTAAGTTTACGTTGTTAATACGTACCTTGGTTGTCAATTTCCGCGTAGATGCAGTTTAGTTGGTTATGAACTATGGGCTCTTGTTATTAGATTAACTAACACACATGTACAGGACGATAGTTGAAGAACAAACAACGAACAAGGAA
The DNA here is from genome assembly GCA_030674075.2 of Linum usitatissimum. Taxonomy (NCBI): domain Eukaryota; kingdom Viridiplantae; phylum Streptophyta; class Magnoliopsida; order Malpighiales; family Linaceae; genus Linum; species Linum usitatissimum. Next base: position 4,971,267 of record JAUJYP020000804.1, on the reverse strand, counting down.
GAATGACTTATTTCCATTTCTTCAGTTTTGCTCAGTTATACCAAATTATAACCCAACTTCTTAATTCGTATGATAAATGTCTGTCTTGAGTTGCATGCATGCACATACCTCAATCAATCTTCTTTCTTCCTCTTCATACCTTTGGAAGAACTAATTACTCAATCAACGACGACTCTTCGAACGAAAGAAGAAAGAAGAAACACACAAAATAACACCATGGACAGCAGCAATCTCAGCAATGAGGACGCACAACGAAGAGAAACCTTAGACGATAACGACGAGATCGAGGAGGGTTCGATCAAGAGCGATAGTAGTAGCGTAAAATCTTCCCCACCGCGACCATCAACACCCTCCTCTTCTTCCAAAGAACCCACCACCACCGCCAGTACCACGCCCGACGGGTACGATTCCGAGAGGATTCCTTCGAGCGTGTTTGCTTCGAAATCAGGCAATGGAATCGACTGGAGCAACGCGTCCAACGAGTCGTTGTTCAGCATCTATATGGGCAACAACAGCTTCTCGAGGGACCAAATCGCCATGTTGTACAAATCCGGAGAACTCCCCATGCTTGACCAACCTCCGTCGTCTCCATCCACGTGGCAGCCTCCGCTTCCCCCTTCCAGCCCTCTCCGAAGGAATGCACCAATCAACATCGTGCATGTTCATGTTCATGTTCCTGCTAATAACAACAACAACAACAACGACGATAACAAAATTAATAATGACAATAATAATTTTCTAACCACAACTATCCCACCGGAAATAGTATTGCCTCCGTCGCCTCCCGCCGTCGACGTCAACAGCACACCGTCCGTTACCCGGAATTCCACCACGAGCAGTACCCGTTCTTTCCAGTTCCCGATGTGAGTACTCTTAACTAATTGATTGTTTTTTACTTTTTTGTTGTTCTAAGTATGGACATAGGGGAGCTGGAATTAGTTTCAGCTCATCCCACTTTCGATTCTAAACATTAAATTTGAATATTTTTTTGTAATTTTTTTTTAAATTCGGCTCAATATATTTTATAACTCAAGTTTAGTGTTTTAAAATCGATTTTAACTAAATGGATTTGTCAGCCTTTTTAAAAAATTCAATATTCGGTAGAAAAATTCGATACATGTTTTAATCTTGACAACATAACTAATAATGATTGGGTGCATGTATATATGTAATGATTTCAGATTTCCGCAAGAACAAATGGAAAGAAATAGCACTAAGAAAGTGGGAGCTGGAGATCAAAATTCAGATAAGAAATCTGAGGAAGAAGAGAGGACAGATGAGAAACAACCTGCAGCAGCAGCAGGGGAACAACAAGAAGAACAAGAAGAACAAAATCAACCAGAAAAAGCAGCAGGAGCATGGAAAAATTGCTTCGGGTTGAGTTCTTGCTTCTCATGCTTACCCTGCTTCCCCAAACCTAATAACAATAATAATAATCCACCATCTTCCTGACAAAAAATGAAGAAGAAAAAGAACCTACCTAGTGCTAATTATTCATGATCATCACAAGACTGGATTCTTGCTACTCTGCTGTAATATACCTTTGCTTGCTTGTACTCCGATCTATTATGAAATGGATTTCTGTTTTTGCTCGATATGAAAACCTTGTTTCCAGCATTAATTCTATCTCTAATATCCAACAGCTTATAGATTGAGAAGAAAATCATGTCAATAGAACATGCTTGATGTGTTTGTTTAGTACAAAGTTTGACACAGTAGTGTATGTGTACACAATATGTATCCATTTGAAACTGTTAGTGAATCCTGAGATTATCTCCTCGGTTCTTGATGATAAGCCTAATATAGTAGCTATACTTATACACATGGATACATATGTAAAAAAATATATGCAAAGCTAATGGCCAGATATTTTTGGCGAAAAAAATCGGTAGGTCGTGACAAAAAATCTATATCGAAATTGTGGTGACGTTTTTCGACATATGCTCAAAGTTCGCTCTATTTTAGGGTTTTTCCCTAATATAAACGGCTCTCTAAGACAGGTTCACTATTTCGTATTTTCGGCAACCGGTTTACTGTTCCATGTTGAAATATGGGTTTGCTATTTGTAGTCCATATTTTACTTTGGGCACTCCGTACTTTAACTGAACAATCTGCGCCCCTACGAAAGAGGTATGGATCATCCAAAAGTAGTTCTTCATATCTATCAAAATCTTCCGCTTTCCTTGTGGTGTGACGTCCTTTGGGAAGGATCCACTGGTGAGGTAGTTTGCTATGTCAGGAAACCATGGTCCTTCCACAACCTGGGCAACGACCATGAAGAGTCTCTCATCTGGGAAGCACTCCTGAATGGGAATCCCATCCGGATTTTGTAGCTACTCCTCCATCAATCGGGAGAGGTGATCTGCATCAACAATCTCGAGGTCAAACTCTTACAACAACAAGATCCATCGAAGAAGGCGTGGCTTAGCATCTGGCTTGCTCATCAAGTACCTGATAGTCGCATGGTCAGTGAAAATCACAGTGTGAGAAAGCACCGGGTAGTATCTAAACTTGTCAACTGCAAACACCACAGCTAGCAGCTTTATCTCTATGGTGGTGTAGTTCTTCTGGGTATCGTTCAGTGATTTGATGGCATAGTAGATAGGGTGGAAGCGGTTACCCTTTCTTTGTCCCAGAACAGCTCCCAAGGAAAAATCACTGCCGTCGCACATCAGCTCAAATGGGAGAGACCAATCCGGTGAGGGGAGAATTGGCGCACTTGTGAGCTTTTCTTTGGTAGCTCAAAAGAATGCTTGCACTCATCGGTGATGGTGAATGCAACATCCTTCTCCTAAAGGCAGTTCAAAGGTGTTGCTATCTTGGAGAAGTCCTTGATAAATCGGTGGTAAAATCCTGCATGGCCCAAAAAAGTCTGAACACCTTTGACAGAAGAAGGGAGTGGAAGATTTGTTATCGTGTCGAGCTTCACCTTATCCACTTCAATCCCTTTACCAGATACCTTATGCCCAAGCACAGTTCCCTCACGCGCCATAAAGTGGCATTTTTCCCAACTTAAGGCTAAGTTGGTTTCTTCACATTGCTGCAACACTCACTTCAGATTCTGCAAACAATGGTCAAAAGAATCACCATACACGGAGAAGTCATCCATGTAGACCTCCATGATGTCTTCCACCAAATCAGCAAAGATTGCCAGCATACATTTCTGAAAAACGGCGGGGGCGTTACACAATCCAAACGGCATCCTTTTGTATGCAAAGGTGTCGAAAGGACAAGTAAACATCGTCTTCCCCTGGTTCTTTGAAGCTATTGGGATCTGGAAGTATCCCAACATCCCATCCAAGAAACATAAATACTGGTGGCCAACGAGGCGTTCGAGCATTGGTCCATGAACGGGAGCAAAAAGTGATCCTTCCTGGTGGTGTCGTTCAGTCTCCTATAATCAATACAAACTCTCCACCCTATGACAGTACGGGTGGATATGAGTTCCTTCTTCTCATTCCCAACCACTGTGAAGCCTCCTTTCTTCGCACCACTTGAACCGGGCTAACCCATTCACTGTTTGAAATGGGGTAGATGATGCAACCATCCATCAGCTTCACAACTTCCTTCTTGATAACCTCCTGTAAATTTGGATTCTGTCTTCGTTGAGGTTCAACTACCGGACAGAAGTTCTCTTCCATCAAAATCTTGTGCGTATAGAAGTTGGGGTTGATGCCCTTGATATCTGAGATTTGCCATGCAATTGCTTCCTTCTGATGTCGGAGAAGATTTACCAACCTCTCTTTTTGATTCAGCGTGAGAGACGAGTTGATGATCACCAGTAGTTTGGAGCCTTCCGCAAGGAATGCATACTCCAAATGAGCTGAAAGTGGTTTGAGCTCGAGCTTGGGCTGCTCCTTGTATGAGGTTTTCTTCACTGTAGATACTCCCATGAGCGGAGTAACTTCAGCTCGATCTTCAATCTGATCTATGTATAAGCCCTGTGCGTCAGGTGATTCCTACAATAATTGATTACTCAATGAGGAATCCAAGGCATCTAGATCAAACAAAGCATTAACCTAAAAAGCCGAAGCATGTCATCTTGACCATGGGAAAATTTCATGCTCTTAGTTAACTTAAAAGTGGCATGTTCTTTATCAACACAAAAGGGGAGAGTTCCCTCAAATACATCTATAATTGCCTTAAATGTATTGAGGAGAGGTCTACCCAAGATAAAAGATAAGTCAGTATCTCCGGTATCGGCCACCACAAAATCGACTAAGAATACAAAATTTTCAATTCGAACATAGACATCTTCTACCACTCCTCTAGGATATTTTAATGACTTATCTGCTAGTTGAATTCTCATTCTAGTCGGTTTGAGTTCATTTAGGTCTAGTGCTCTATACACAGAATATGGCATTACGTTTATGCTATCACCTAAATCAGCTAAGCCATTTTCAATATTCAATTCACCAATTCTACAAGGGATATGGAAACTACTCGGATCTTTGAGCTTTGTCGGAATGAATGTGGAGACTATTGTTGAGCACTGCTCGTTGAGGGTGACATTGGCAGCTTCCGTCAGCTTCCTCTTGTTGGTGAAGATCTCCTTCAAAAATCTTGTGTACATTGGCATCTTGGCAATAGCTTCAGTGAAGGGAAGGGTGAGTTGTACTCCCCTGAGCATCTGTACAGACTGCCTCTATAAAAGCCCAATTGGATCCCATTCTCAGTTAGACCTTCACAAAGAAAATTGAAAGCATTAGTGAGAGATTTTAAAGAGACGAAAAGGAAACTTCAATGAGCTCGAAATCCGCGAAGTAATCAAGATGGCGAATCAAGTTCTCGGGAAGATCGGCGAAATTAGGTTTTTCATATTTCTTTGTGTAAACCTAAAATCAATGTCTTCCTCTTTTGATTTTGATTTGTCTCTCGAGATTATGAGCAGCTAAACTTATATTTCTTAGATTAGATGAAACCTAAGTTAATTATTATGCACGAATGATTTGATACATTTAACGATTTATGCGAGTTTGATGGATTTCATTGCATATTTGATTTCGTTTTCAATTTGTTCTTGCTTGATCAACTTGAATGAATCTCTGTTAGATTTGTCTTAGACTCGTGAGAGTTTGCATATCTAGTCGCCAAAATCAAATAACTAAGTTAAATGTTAACCCTCATCCGGGAGCGATTGAACTAGTCGTCGTGTTAGCAATTCTAAATTGGTGAATCACGTAGCGGGTTTTAGATCTTTGTCTAGCAAGAGCGGACTAGAATACTAGATAGATAGCAAATTAGCGGTCCCGAAAGGGCGTGATTTGATTAGAGAAGAATTATGAAAGTATAATGCGTCTATCTTATTTCGTGTAAATCGTGGAATTTGTCTGTCATTTGTGAATTAGAATTGCCTAGGGAGATTCGACAACTAAGCAGTTTCATCTCTGATTGTCTAATCCTTATATCGTGCAATCTTGCTAAATCATTTACTTTAAAGCAGTTTTCATGTTCACTTTGACTGATTGATTGATCCTCGTGGCACCTAAACCACATTCATTGATATTTCGATTGATACTTTTCACAACTTTGAATAAGATACTAAAAGAGATCTTAAGGAAATTCGACTCTAGTTAATTAATTAACTAGGTTTATTTTGATAACACCGAAAAACGTTTATCAAATATGAACGTGGAGCAAGACGTTTTTTTATACTTTTGGTTGAGAGACCAGCACTAAATGAAGCCATGGAAGGGGAAAAGAATGTAAGCCTTTTTTGCGAGAGGTTGAATCCATTGGTTATTTTCATCTTTTTTTTCTAGTCTTCATTTAATTTTGACTTTTCCTAGCAAGGTCATCACCACCTACCTGAAACTAGGAGATTCTGCCTATCAGAAGAATGGACTTTCACCACGATAAAACCACAATTTCTTATTTTATGAATTCTATTTGCTATAATTTCTTTGTGTCCTAGGGAAACCAGGGGAGTTGTTGTCTACAAAACAGTAGTCTGGTCCGATCCTTGGAGATTTTTTGTTTTATTTCGTAGAGATGAAAATAAATAAAGATTCGATATTGATTGGAATTAAGTAGAGTAATTATTTCATTATTTGAATTTTCAATTATCTTCAATTTATAAATCAATTAATTACTGATCGTTGAGATCGCTTCTAAATATTGAATGGTCCAGATAAATTTAATTGAGTAGGAGTATTCAATAGTCCGGGAGTACCAAAGTCCTGACTGTTTGTTTATTATAGTGATTTTGTTTTAAATTTTTTTCTTGATAAGTTGTTTTGGTTAAAGCATCTTTACAATGCACAATTCTAAGGTTTCACTAACAATAAGGCTAATGTTACTAATTCTTAATTTCTCCTCTATGTGCGTTTTCAGTAAGATGAGCCAAATAAGTGCATTCATTTAACACTTGAATGTCTCATGAATGAAACGCCAAAAAGAATGAAGGCCCGTTATTTGTGATTCTGTTCGGATTCGTACATATTTGTCTGATCCCCATTTCGCCCCTCCTTCAATTTCTTTTTCGTCTCTATCTGTATTATCGCTAGTAATAGGCATTTCGATATCTCTACTTCAAAAGTTAGGTTTAAAATTATTAACTTAACTAGTAATTTGTATGGATTTTGGTACTGGTGACGACCGCAGCGGAGGTCCGATAACTTTGTACAGTCTATATAAAACTTTGTACACGGTTCGTCCGAGGTGTATTATAATTTTGTATGGCGACTAGTGGTTGCGGCTGATGTCCATCCACGAAGAAAGAATGGTAAAATTTCTTCTTTACCCCTGAAATTTAATATTGTGAAATAATAGACGGCTGAGATTTAATATGTCAAACTCCGCATCGTTTTCTACTTGTTTTTTCTTAATATAATATTCTCGACCCGCTCTCTCCGAGGAAACGATCCGAGGAAACGGGCAATAGGATACTACCGGCGTTAGTTTTTCTTTATAATATTATTGATTATATTCCCACCCCGCGTTAGGAGTTAGGACGCCTCTGGGAAACGTGCATCTCCAGCACCAATCGGCAGCAGGCCTCACCTCGACTCCTCAGTCCGCCATTGTCGTGTTTACTACATTTACTTCTTCCGCCTCCAACACCACATTTCCTTCCATCGGAGCTTATTGCAGCAGGCGGAGCCCTAGCTAGTACACATCAATGGAGGACTCCGTACGTCCTATTCCGGAGAGCGTGTGGGACTCCGTCCGCCAGCTCACCAAGTCGGCTCAGGACAAGAACTCTGATCCTCTCCAATGGACGATTCAGCTCAGTGCCTGTCTCGCTCCCGCCGGAGTCGAGTTTCCTTCCGTCGATCTCGCTCACCTCTTGGTTTCCCATTTATGTTTCGATAACCACGTCCCTACTGCCTGGAAGTTTCTCGACAAGGCCCTCACTGTCAATGTCGTCCCTCCCATGCTCGTCCTCGCGCTTCTCTCTGCCAGGTCTCGCTTCAACTCTTCATCTTCGTTCCCCTTTGTAATGTCCTTTTTTATTTTATTTGATTTCCTCTGATTGTTTCAACAGTTGTTTTGTTCCAACCCTAGGGTGATTCCGAACCGGCAATTGCACCCTTCTGCTTACAGACTTTATATGGAGCTTGTGAAACGACATGCCTTTGCCTTTTCGTCTGAACTCAGCTGCCCAAATTTTCCCAAGTAAGGTGTATATTAGGTTGTATTAAGCTGGGGAAATGCTTTGACGCTTAGGCTAGTTAGCTGATCTGCTATGGCGTTTGTAGGATAATGGAATCCCTAGATGATGTGCTTCATCTGTCTGACGTGTTTGGACTTCAAGTGAACGAACCAGGGCTTCTTCTAGTGCAGTTTGTGTTTTCAGTTGTATGGCAGTTGCTTGATGCTACAATTGATGATGAAGGGTTACTGGAACTCACATTGGACAAGAAATCGAAGTGGTTTACAGTATCACAAGATATGGAGATAGATGGCTCTGTTGGGGAACGAAATGAACATAGTGATGGGTTGATGAAAAGAAATACTTCAATGGCCATTGAGCTTATTGCAGAGTTTTTGCAGAATAGATTTACTTCGAGGATTCTTCACCTGGCTTGTGCAAACATGTAAGCTGACAACAAGTTTTTTTTTTTGAATTACTTGTTAAGAGAGTGAACTAATTCAAACTACAACCTCTCAGGCCTTCACATTGGAAAAGCTTCACTCAAGGACTGGATATACTTTTAGCACATTCAGCAACTTTAAGAAGTTCGAAACTTCTCTTGTCAGAGGACCTTGAGCAGCTTCTATCCAAACTTACCATCCCTTTCCATCGAGTTTTCGAGACAAAAATACAGCTGGATCATCATGCACTTATATCTTCCGCCTCTATCAAATCCTCTGCTGGCCAATGGCATGGGACAAGTCAGTCGGAACTCTGGCTTCCTATCGATATGTTTCTCGAAGATTGCATGGACGGGTCACCATTGGTTGTAGTTTGTGCTATACAGAATCTAATTGGTATGAGTTGATTCACGAGTATTATGATGCCTGATTGCTTAAGTTATTATGGGTTTGAAAATGAATTACTGAAACCATGAAATTACCTTCAGGGCTGGTTACAGCTTTGCGGGCCTTAAATGGTTGTACATGGCATGACACCTTTTTGGGACTATGGACTGCAGCTTTACGGCTTGTTCAAAGGGTACACACTCATGCTAACTAATTGCTGGCTCCATACATAGTATATATTATCTTCATTCATAAATAATACAAAGACTTGGGTTGTTCCTCACACAACTTAATCGTTTCAGGGTTAGCTTTTTCTGATAGAATCAGAACAATCTTTCTCGTACATGTTAGTTCCTTGTCTTTCTTATTGAGCTTTGTGCTTGTTCCTATATTCATTTGCTTTTCGTTGTCGTTATTTTCACTTTGATCCTCATAGTCGTAGGATAGTCCTTCCATTCATTATATATTTGAGGAAGAGTGATTTAATATCCAGTGAAATTTGGTATGAATAAGGCATTAGCCATTGGATACCTTCTTGATTTGTATCTATTTCTGAATTTGTATCTATTTGTTGGTTTTTAAGGGGAGAGATTCCTGTGAGGGTCCTGTTCCCCGTCTTGATACCTGCCTCTGCTTGTTACTCTCTATCACAACACATGCGGTGACTGAAATTATTGAGGATGAAGAGAGTGAACCGGTTGAGGACACTGCATGCCACCCCACTGCTCAAAGTAAAGAGAAACAGGGCCCAGGCACATGCCGTCAAGGTCTCATTACCGCGTTACAGTCACTGGGTGATTATGAAGCCTTGCTCACTCCACCTCATTCTATTATTTCCATGGCAAATCAGGCTGCTGCCAAGGCAGTAGTATCTGTCTCCGGCCTTGCTGCTAATAATGGCTATTATGAAAACTTGAGCATTAATGACATGCCGATTGATTGTTGTAAGTAATCATCTAATTCATTTGTTTGAATCTTGTTGTTCCAACTGAAAAGGTGTAGTTTGTTACCTTATAATTTACCTTGTCATTTAACACAAATGAACAAGATAATGAATAAGAAAATGGAGGTCAGATAAAAGGTGGCAGCTGTTTGAAAAACGTTTCCCCTTTTCTTCTTGGCGTTCTCTCTTCATAACTTTGCTAGTTTCTGGTTTACAATGGTGGAGGCCTTGATCTTTTTTCTCTTTGTATGGTGTAGTTTATTCTGTTCTTTTTTCTTGTGTATGCTGCTTAATGAAGCGGGTAACCTGAGGCATCTAATAGTTGAAGCTTGTATTGCAAGAAATGTGTTGGACACATCCGCATACTTGTGGCCAGGCTATGTTGGAGTGTGCACCAGTCAAGTTCCTAGCCAAATGACTGGCTGGTCATCATTGATGAAGGGATCGCCAATGACACCTGCAATGATAAGCATCTTGGTGGCAACTCCAGCTTCCTGGTATGATGATTTATCTGTTCCTATTGCATATCCTCTTATCTATATGAACCATTTTGGGTGCTTTCGAAGCATTTGTTTTATACTAGCTGGAATTCTTGGGCTGAAAAAGGACCATGTCGGCATGTGGGTTCTTCCTTCAGATGTTTACTGTTGGTTTCTTTTCATGAGAAAAGTCAGTTACCGCATCTTGAATGAGTATTTCTCCTACTACGCTTGAAGGATTGCAATGCCAATTCTATTATATCCCAATACTATTTGTAATTTTGTTTTTTCCTTTTCGTTTATTCATATGTTTTTCATTCTTAAGTAGAAACATTTGCTCCTGCCTTTTGGTAAATTGGTGAACATAACATTTTTTCAGTTTGGGATGTGAGAATAACGACCAATGCTTGATGCAAAGGTCTCAAAATTCATTCTTAGTTTTGTTTTAATTATCTTGTATTTGTTTTAATTTACAAGTAATATGGAGACTGAATTTAAGTTCCTGGGTTTATTGGAAGCTTACTAGAGATCGAGAAAATATTTGAGATTGCTGTCAATGGCTCCGATGATGAGAAGATATCAGCTGCTACCATACTATGTGGGGCATCTCTTGTTCGTGGTTGGAATGTGCAGGTATTGCAGGAAACTCAATTTGATTCACTACTAACAAACCACATAACAGATGTCTATGTTCCGGAGGTTCTTATTCAGCCTATACTGTTATATGCTGACCACTATCTGCAATTGGCAGGAGCACACTATACCATTTATCATAAAATTGCTCTCGCCATCTGTTCCACCAGATTACTCTGGAGGCAGGAGCCATTTATTTGATCATGCTACGTTGTTTTATGTTCTTCTTCTCCGAATGTCATCGGCAGACTGTTCACAGATATTATCCTTACATGGCATGGTGGGTTGATATTCTTCCGTTGTCCAAACTGTATCTTTGTCAAACTTGTCAGCCAGTGTACCTTTGTAATGATGTGTTAATGATGAATACAAAATTAATTGAACGCGTAAACTACTGCACAGTCTGAGAAATCTATTAGGATACTATCCTGATGAACTACATTTTATTGGCAGGCTCCTTTGCTTGCTGGTGCACTGATGCCCATCTGTGAGGTCTTTGGATCAGCTGCTCCTGAAACCTCCTGGATTCTTCCAACAGGGGAACAAGTCAGCTGTCATGATGTCTTTTCATGTGCATTCTCGCTTTTAGTGAGACTGTGGAGATTCCAATTTCCGCCTTTGGAGCAAGTAACGGGGGATTTTACTGCGGGCTTACAATTAAGCCCTGAATACTTGTTGATGGTACGGAATACTCGGTTAGGAGCCTTTGCGAAGTCACCAAGAGATCAGATACGACGAAAAAGATTCTCGACAAAACTAAAGATATCTTTGGATTCTATATTCCTGGATTCTTTTCCCAAATTCAAAATCTGGTACCGGCACCATCTGGAATGTATTTCTTGCGTCTTTTCTGGTCTTGCACCTGGAACTCCTGTTCACCAGATTGTCGATGCACTGCTCATCGTTATGTTCAGAAAGGTGAACGAAAATTCCCACGCTTCGAGAGATACATCTTCAGGAACTAGTAACTCATCAGGCCCTTCAGTTGAGGAGGCATTAACTAAACTGAAAGTTCCTGCTTGGGATATCTTAGAAGCTACTCCGTTTGCCCTTAATGCAGCTCTGACTGCTTGTGGCCATGGGAAGCTTTCTCCTCGTGAACTTGCTACAGGTAATAATGAAATCAAATCACAATCGTAAGCATTCTGATCTTTGCATCAGTCTTTTAACATAAAAGTATTGCTAGAATATGCTTGGAGAGAAAAATCAATGTAGAATCTGATATCCTATCTAGAAACGTGCAGATTATCCTGCAAAATTTGGTTGCTATTTCTGATTTATGTCTGAAGGTGACTCAGTTTTTTGTTTCTCGCAGGTCTTAGAGTTCTTGCTGATTTTCTACCAGCAACTTTGGCCACAATAACAAGCTTCTTTTCTGCTGAAGTTACAAGGGGCGTATGGAAGCCTGCTTGTATGAATGGAAGTGATTGGCCAAGCCCTGCTGCAAATCTGGTCTCCGTAGAGCAGCAAATAAAGAATATACTAGCAGCCACTGGAGTTGACGTGCCAAGCCTTGCCGTAGGTAATTCACTGGTTTTATGACTGAATTGTTATTGCTTCTCTATTATGGTTTGGGTTCTGGTTCAAAGCAAATGACTAATGATTTGTACGTCATTATTAGTTTAGCTCCGGGATTCCTATCTGATATTTGGATTTGGGGCGTGCGTCTCTTATAGAACGAACTCCTTTTGGAAGCATATAATCATATGCAATGTGCTAAACTTTCCTTTCTCTTGGTTTTCTTTTACAGCGGGGAGCTCTCCCGAAACACTTCCCTTGCCATTAGCTTCACTAGTAAGCCTCACCATCACATACAAGTTAGAAGAAGCATCTGACCGCTTCCTAACTATAATCGTCCCGGCCTTGACTGCCCTTGCCGCTGGTTGTCCCTGGCCATGTATGCCCGTCATATCCTCTCTATGGATTCAGAAAGCTCGGCGATTGAACGACTTCATTGTCTTCCACGCCTCACAAACCGTCTTCCACCACAACATCGATGCTGCAGTTCAGCTCCTGAAAAGCTGCTTCACATCCACGCTAGGCATGGCTCCAACCCACATTTCCAGCACTAGCGGCGTCGGTGCTCTCCTAGGCCACGGTTTCGGCTCTCGCCGTTCAGGCGGTACTATATCCCCAGTTGCCCCCGGGATCCTCTACCTAAAAGTGCACCGAGCGATCAGGGATGTCATGTTGATGACAGAACAAATCCTGTCTCTTCTTATGGATTCCGTCAGAGAGATTGCAAGCAGTGGCTTACCCAAAGACGCTGCATCAAAATTGAGAAACACCAAGCATGGAATAATGAGGTATGGCCAGCTCTCCATAGCCGGCGCGATGAGACGTGTCAAACTCGCAGCATCGCTCGGAGCTTCGTTGGTATGGATTACAGGCGGGCCGAATTTAGTTCAGTCCCTAATGAAAGAAACCTTACCTTCTTGGTTCATATCAGAACACAGTGAGGAGGAGTCCGGAAGAACTAGTGAGATGGTTGCCACGCTGGGAGGGTACGGCCTGGCATATTTTGCATTGATGTGCGGGACATTTGCGTGGGGGGTTGATTCTACTTCTGCAGCATCGAAAAGACGGCCGAAAGTTTTGTCGGCACACTTGGAGTTTCTGGCGAGTGCATTGGACGGGAAAGTATCACTGGGTTGTGACTGGAAGACGGCGCATGCATACGTCACCGTGTTTGTGGGGCTAATGGTGGCTTGCACGCCGAAATGGGTGAAAGAAGTGGACGTGGGTACACTTAAGAGGCTTAGCAAAGGGTTGAGACAGCTGAACGAGACCGAACTCGCGCTGTCCTTGTTGGGATGTGGTGGGGTTGGCGCCATGGGTGCTGCTGCGGAGCTGGCTGTGCATTGCAGGTTGTTTGATTAGTAAGCAACCAGATGGTAAGATGCAATTAGTACAGCGAATTCTGCATTGAAGTTTTGCAGTCTTTTTTAGGGTATAGGAATGTCGGTCTATACATATTATGCATTTTCACAACTTTTGAAGTGACACGTCTGCAAAGCTGCCTCCATCCTCTTCTATCCGCCAATACAAAAATTGCCTTCTTTACGTTTTCTTTCCTTCAACCATTATTTTAACATAAACTGCCTCCATCCTCTTCCCCGGACTCCCCAAACCAATCTTCCTCCGACAACGACGCCTTCGCCTCCGCCGATCACACCAATCTCGACGGTTACAACAGCGCCAAGAAGCAGCCGCTCTTCAGCAGCCCGGAGTCGCACATCTCCTCTCAATTCTACACTTTCAACCCGACTCCCACTCTTTGATGATCAGCTGCATCCTCGGCCACCGCCTCGCCACTCCCGACGAGATCCGCGCCGCCACTCCTCGCTCCACCCTCAAGTCGTGGCGCGCCGTCTGGGATGACTGCAACGAGGACATCGCTTACGTCACGGGTTGGAAGCGGATCCAGGAAAAACTCGGCGCTCACGTCGACGAATCCCATAACGAATTCCTTTGCTTCAAGAACAACACTCTGCAACTCGTTTCGCATGTTAATCAATAGCAAGACATCTTCATGGGATTTCATGGCGATGCCGAGTTGAAACACTTAGGGCTTAGAGAGACTGGAAACAAGAGCTCTGGCTGGAAACAACACCGACGACTTGCAGAAAGAAATTCACATGCGTCTATCGTGAGAAAGTTATGAAGAAGAAGACCTAGTCTGGTAAAAAAAATTAAAACTTACCTCTAAAGGATGACGTGGCAGTACTAATCTACGTGGAATCCTACGTAGACTTCATTCTTTTATCCAGAAGCCACGCGGACAAAAGTACAGTTAAGTATAACAGTCAACCCTAAAGTCAACGATATTCTGTTAGTCAGATTTGAAACCTGTAATATTTTTTGTATTTCGAAAAATATGTGCCAAATTAAATTCGAGAATTATACATTGTTTTATTTGATAATTTTTTCTTTAATTAAACTTTATATTATCATTATCATTCAACATTTTGTCGGTATCTAATAAAGAAACAATGAGAATAGAACTATGGATCTTCTTCTTCCTAGTATAAAATATGCAAGTCATTCATTGGTGCAGGTAAGTGCAGAGATTCTGGGAGCAGCTTCAGTTTGCTGCTATGGGGAGCATTTTGCAGAAAAGGCTCAACGGCTTGATTCGGGCACCAGCATCAGCAGCAGTAAGAAAATTCGCCACTACAAGAGAGATTGAAGTGTCGATAATATCAGTAGAGAATGTGAAACCGTCAAAAAATAATCCACAAGAGTTCAAACCATTTAAGCTCAACCTCCTTGACCAGCTCTACCCAATGAAATCCAATCAACAGAAAACAACGGTATCTGCTAAGCTAAAATCCTCGCTCTAAAACACTGAATCCTTCTACCCGCTGTCGGGCCGACTACAAGACAACCACCTCATCATCCACGACTTCCACCAAGGTCAGGATCTTTCGAATTTCTTGCAGCCGCCGAATTTGCAAGTCCTCGATCGCTTGCTTCCTATTCACCCGCCTTTCCGCCTCCACCAGAATAACGGTCCACAACTCGCCGTCCAAGTCAACACATTCGAGTGCGGCGGCGTGGCGGTTGGTCTGTCGTTCAACAACCGCATCATGGACGGAGGTTCCATCGCCGTATTCCTCGAAACATGGGCCGCAATTTCCAACAACAAAGCCGTACATCATCCTCCTGATTTATTCAACGGATGCTCTGTTTTTCAACCTCGTGAAGAATCCATTCCATCCGAGATCCAAACATTCGCGGAGAAGCTCTACTTCAAGGATTCTCGTAGTGTCTAGTCGAGGAGATTCGTGTTCGATAAATCAAGAGCAAGGAGTGCCGAAGTGGAGAACCCTACCCGAAGAGAAGCAATATCTGCAATATTTTGGAAGTCGGTCATGGAATCCGATAATAATTCAGAATCATCTTGACGGCATTTCATTCAAGCGGTTGTCCAAGCAATCCATAGGGAATCTGTTGGCGACTCCTATAGTTTCGTATACCAGCGGCGGTTTCATCCCGCAAATGAAGGATCTGGTACCGATACTTAGAGAAGGCGTTGCGGGAGTTGACCAGAATTACCTCAACGCCATCTCCGGCGAACGAGGGTTTGAGGCCATGGTTGAAGGGCAGAAGTGGTTGGCGGGGTTAATGAGTAGTGGTCAAAAGGTTCCTAGTTGCTCAAGCTGGAATGGATTTGGGATCAATGATTTTGACTTCGGATTAGGAAATCCCGTTTGGACTGGCGTCGATGGAGATATTGTTGGAGGTGCAGATCATGTGGCTCTTGCGAATTCCATTATTTTGAAGGACTTAGGGGCTCGTCGAGGAGGGGATGGACATGATCATAAGAGTAATGAAATGGAGGCATGGATGAGGATGGATAAGGATGCCATGGATGCTCTTGAACGAGATCCAGAGTTCTTGAAATTTGCTTCCAATTCGTCTATCCCACTGTAAACTCAGATAATCATTTGCTTTTACCAAATAATGTGATCTCTTGCAATACTCTGCAGCTTCATAATACACCTCGATTATCCATTCTAACATTCGAAACTGAGGCATTTTTTATATTTGTATTTATAAACTCATGCCATTCAAAGAGAGCCTCCATGAATCACTAAACTCCACAAGCCTTAACATATTTGCAATACTCCAACTATAGAAGATTCGAGTTAATTAGGTACCTTATCCAGTTATTTAAAACTCGTTTCTTATTGTAATCCAAATCATCATAATATAATAGTCGGTATCCTTAATTTCATAATGCCTCAAATATACTATTCTCGTGAGAAATGACCTGACAAAGTGTCTCGTGCTTCTACTTCTCAACATCCAATGTCCCCAAAGGGACGCTTCTACCTCTCCTAATTATAAGAAGGAACTTGTTTCACCATCTTCAGTAAAAAAGAACTTGGATTACCAAATGGTTAAATTTACAAGCTTTGGTGATATTATTGTTCGTATCCATATTTTGAGTGATCGGTTTTGTAACTATCCCCAGTTTAGACGACAGAAGATAAGTTCCTGAAACGTTTTTTTTTCAGTTTCTGACCTCTCTCTGGACACTTGAGTTTCTCACTGGCTCACTCCCCGTGCCTCTGGATTTTCAGGTATGGCCCTCAGGACTTTGCTATAAATTTTCATCATTTTAGATCGCTCATGAACCCTAGATTCACTTCCCGGATTTTATCACATTTCCAGCCTCAGGGGGTTTAGGACGAAGCTAAAATCTCAGAAAAATAGTAGAGAGGACACACAAGTACGAAGATGATCAAACCCAGAAGCCCGATCAGATCAGTAGTTTTCTCGAAGAGGAGATTAGATATACAGCTTGGTTAGAATCAGGCTTTAATCGATTTCAAAACTGTGCAAGAAAAGTCCCTAATGATTGTACGCAGTCCTCCAAATGTAAAGGTGGGATTCGGTTTTCCTAACGATTGTATGGTTAGGTTTGGGTGCCCTAATGTCACAATTTCTCTCGTCTGATATTGGGGGGTTTCCTGGTCGGAACACTGAATTTGTAAGATATGTCGCTGAGCAGGGAGCAGACGAGGAGGTATTCAATGTGATCGACCTAATTTCCAAACTCCAAGCTTCCACCAGGTTATTTCTCTGAGGAATTAGGTGATTTGATTATTGAGTTCCGTATAACCTCATCTTGATGCATCACATTTGGAGCAATCTTCGGAAATGTTTGCACCAATTCTCAGAGAAGCCCCTGGTTTGAATTCCGCCTTAAGCAGCCTTATGCGGTTGATTGTTTCGAAACACGATTATTATTCTGCTGTTCGGTTGAAGATCAGAGAATCATGCACTGCATGGCCGAGTTTTGATGGCATCATGTCCAGGTATGGCAAAAATAGTAGTTGACTTCAATTCATCATAATGTTTATGGTACACTACTCCTGCACACTCCTAAATTTTCTGATTTCAAATCTGGTAATTTATCTTGAGAATACTTGGAGCATATTAGAGCATGAGTTTCTTTTTATTTGTTTATGCCTTTGTTTAAAGAGTATGTTCACGTTTGTCACGTAATTAAAGATGAATGGGCAGATGAGATGTCAACTACTAAAATGGTAACACACTCTTTGGTTTCTGCACTTGCCGGTTCTTGCTGCCAAATTGTTGGCATGCAATAAATATATCCATGTATATATAATCAGGAGTTAATACAAAAATATAATCCCCATACCAATTCTCAGTTGTATTTATCTTATGCATCTATCTCACTCTTGTACGTGTGGGGGATAGTAACCACTAAACCAAATGGGAAGTTTGAAAACTTTTGCGTTATTCTATTTTGCAGGCCTTCTTCTGGTTGTCGTTCATGTCTCCAAGACTGATGCCCAGAGACATCGCCCCCCTCTCTGCTCACAGCAGTTTTCCCTCGCAAACTATGCTTGCGTGAATCTCCCATTCATGCCATTATTAGCAGCCGCTCGTTCCCCACCGTCGGATGCTCCACCCTCATCTTCGAAAGCCAAGACGACTGCTTCTCCTCCTCCTCCATCAACAACTGAAAGGACCACTCCACCCTCTCCTCCCACCCTTCCTGGGAGGAGAGGTGGCAGGCACAGGCATCGTAGGCACCACCGGCATCCCCGTGTTGGTGATGACGGTAGTGGTGATGATGATGACGTTGCTGATGTTGGACCTCCAGCTTCGCCTGCAGAAGAGAATTGTTGCAGGTGGCTGAAAGAGATGGATTCGGAATGTGTGTGTGATGTTTTGGTTCGTTTGCCCCCTTTCCTCGCGAAACCTTCTCATGTGTACTCTGTCCATGTCTATGACGGCTGCATTGTCACTTTCTCTTGCTCTGGCCGAATAGTGCCTTGAAACTAAGAAGAGGATTTCGCCTTGTAGCAGCAGAATTCAGTAGTGAATCTCTGTCTCGAATAATATCTGATGTAATACTGATAAAATCACTAGAGTACTCTCTTGTAACGGATCACAGGGCTCTTTTCCTTGGTTATATGGTGAATATATAAGCTTTGTGACATTTTTGGGGATTGTTTATGGGAGGGGGAACATATTGTTCATACATGGAGACACCGAAAAGTCGATTGCTTTTACTCGTTCTACAGTCTGTATCCAGGCAAGCTCCGATTGTAGCTTACCTGATAACTGATCGACTGGATTTGTCAAAAACTCGTTGTAAATTCAAACAGCGAATGTATATCGTATATAGCTTGATCAGGTAGAATATGCTAAGCTTTTATTGTATATTGTATGTTCGTTAATATTATAAGACTCTGAGATGGAAATGTTTAGAGCCTCCTCAACTGCCCAGAAGCCAATATCTTGATTTCTACATATTCAAGAACAGCAAGCAGCTTGTGAAACTAACCCTCTTAAGGTAACTCTCTTATACATTAAACTAATCCTTGTCATTTCTTTCATCACTTATCTTCAGGCTCACCTAACCATCTTTGAGTTTCAATTTTGAATGCAGTTCATTGACAAACTTTGCATTGTTTCCTTTTTCCATTAAGCATGCAAAGATTTTGTCTGATTTAAGTCTAACAAAACATATATACATATAGGTAAAAGACATATTTATGAATGAATGCATATGGAGATGAAGAGATTATGTTCATCATTGTCCAATTCCAAATGAGGGCTTTGATGTTATTGCTGCTATCTTGTGAAGCGTTGCTAACCACTACTCTTTCTTTCCCAACTAATCCTCCTCATTCTGCTCCTCCTGGCCCTCCTCCTACCCCGCCTCACCGTTTGGGACCCGTGTGCCTCTCCCAGCTCGCGCTCGCCAACTATGCTTGTGCATCCGTCATTCCTGGTCTTCCGGCCTTCTCCAACCCCCCGCCAACTCAACCTGGCACTTGTACCGCTCCTCCTTGTACAATGCCTGACATTGTCCACTTGTCAAAACACGACGATGACTATGACGATAATGAAGAAGAAGGACGAGAAAAAAGTCAGAGGCATAAACATCACCAAAACCACCATCATCCCCACCATCATGGTCATCATCGCAGTCGTAATGTACATGAAAGTGGACACCACAATGACGAGAATGATGCTGACCACAATGTCGATGATGATTATGAGGACGACAGGGTGAGTAGGGAGTTGGGGCTCTCATCGGAGGAGAGCAACTGTTGCAAGTGGGTTTCACATGTTGATGACCAATGTGTTTGCAATTTGTTGTCCTGGTTTCCCGCTTCAGGCGGGAACCCGATCCGTGAGTACACTCTCATTACTAGAGAGTGGTTCAAAGTTACTTGCGGTGGAAGGGGTAGAAAACCATGATCGTCGTTGTCGTCATGGGGTCTACTTTGAATCAGTAGTAGTAGCCAATGAAGATGAATGTTGGAATAAAAAACAAGATGGAATAACTCCGAGATCGATCGTGTAGTGATATTCTTGTCCATGTAGTCCTAACCCACAACCCAATACTTAATAATTTATTGTGGTAATGCTTAATAATTTTATAATTTGGATTCAAAGTTTGAAATTTCACTAAACTATTTTGGAATGAAAAATATATTATATTATTGGTACTCATATGTAAGATGTATTGGATTCAAACTTTATGACTTTTATATTGTTAGTATATAACGCACAACCAACTGCACTACTCAATGAGGACATTAATTATGCACAACGACTGAAACAAATACCCATTAAGTCCAAACAAACAGATTTAGCTGTAGCCAACAACCCGAACTAGCCGAACGAACCAACCCATTCTCGGGTTCTCCTTCCTATATAAAAGAGATCACTCTCATTACTTTCGAAACTTCCTTCAAACTTCTATCTTGTCAAATATGCTAATAAGTTATGGTTCTATTCGATTAGAATAGTTCTAGTGATTTTCAGGTTAACTCGATCTTGTTTGATTGCGTTTGACTTGGATTATTTTAGTGACATGGATAGAGGAATTGGATGAAGAATTGACGGAATGACCAAAATGCAACAAATTGAATAGGTAAATGACATCTAGGCTACATTAGATAGGGTAAGTTACCAAATATCACACGACGAATATTTAAATGACCAAAGTTGTTAATTACCCATCTCTGGGAGTTATCTACGTAAAAAAATAATAATTAAACTACACCCCCCGAAGTGCACAGTAGGCAGTAGCCTTCCCCGGAGAAGAAAAGAAAAAAGAAGAAGCAGTCGCTTCATACTCCCAAAACTTCCCCCAATTGGACTCTTCACAGTTCACGCTGCATCTCCTCCCCTCCCCTCCCCTTTCTCTTTATCTCTATCTCTGCCCGTCCCATCAGAACTTTTAGGGTTTCTTTAAAGCACACTGGACAACTCATTCCTCCACCGCCAGGCTCCTCCTGCTCTCCAATGCCTGATAATAGCTTCATCTCGTCACGATTTGGAAACCCTAGACACTGCCGGCTTGCTTCGTTCGTCGGCCGATTTTCTCAACTCTTCAGATTGACCACTTTTGATCAAGCCTTTAATCCCCGAAATTTGATCCACTCCTCGCCCTGAGGGGATTCTGGATGGCGCCTAGTCGGAGAAGAGGCGCCGGCAGAGGCTCGGCAGCTGCCGCCCGTCGCCAATGGAAAGTCGGTGACCTCGTCCTTGCTAAACTCAAAGGTTTTCCTGCCTGGCCTGCCACGGTATACCCCTTACTTTGTTCATTCTTGTATTATTTTGTAATTATTTGTGGAGGAGATTGTGTTTCTTTGCTTTCGTGGTGCTCGGTGGGTTGTGTCTACCTGTTCTTCAGCTTTAGTGTCTTCGGCTCGATTGTCCACAGGAACTGTTTAGGTGTCTACTACGTGGGGACTTTAATCTGTAGCTATTGTAGATGACTTGAGGATTGTGTTATTCTTTAGAACTTCGTTCTGAGGATGTGCGATTGCTTACTGCTAGTTGTGTACTTGAGTGTTGTTTGTTAGGCTTTAGTTGTAAGATTTCACGATTTTGTTATTATTCAGTTTAACCGGTTTCTTTGCCAGTCTGTCTTGGGTTAGGATTATACATCTATGTCCTCTTATGAGGTATTTTGTGGATATGTAAGGCTTATTTCACTAACGCATCCATCACATTCTAATTCTTGCTACATTCCCTATAGGCTTTCATTTTGCTTGCTGAGTTTCTCTTGCTGTGGTGCCAGGTGAGCGAGCCACAGAAATGGGGCTATAAATTGGATTTGAAGAGAATACTTGTTCAATTTTTTGGGACTCAGCAAATGTGAGTATTCATCTGTTAGCTCTCTGAATCTAAGCTCGATTATTCCAAATTTGGGTTTCCCTGATTCTGATGAGCTAAAAGCAATATCTACTTGTGTGAATATTAGGTCTTGTGGTTAGGGTACCCTTTCTTAGGGCTGTTCCCGCTGTACTATTTGCCTGCGTACCATATCACAATACTTTCATCGTCCTAGGGGCATAACTTGTTTGCTTCATTTGACAGCCACTTGTTTGCATGTTGCAGTATGGCCAATGTAGCTAGTCCACCAGGGAAAGATGTATCTAATCGTTGAATCAACTAGTTCTGTAATTATGGACATATAGTGCACATCTAATATTTTCATATGCTGATTCTTGTGCACTTAAATGTTTGTTGTGTTAGGTATATCTATACCCGAGTTTGAAATAGGTGAGTTACTTAGTCTGGTAGCTTGAGTTGCATAGTCTGGAGCCTTTAGCTTGAAGCAAGCATCAACCTTTATTTGGTCTTACAGCTACCCTTCCTTAGAAAATGCAACACAGTGCCATACGTTTTGGTTCGCACTGCTCAACGACACTCTTCATGACGGCCGTTCCTTGCTTGCCACATTTGTCACCCACTTAACAATGGTGTCCCCATGCGGCCTTTAGATAGTTTCAAGATAGGCACTATGGTAAAGTTTTATCCTCCCTATTGCTCCCTCGGATAGATGTGTACCCAGGTTGCTTCAACTAATGTTTTGATAATAAGATATAACGCCAATGCCAATTGTTTTCTCAATTAAAAACTTAGAACGCATATAGAATTTTAAATTTTTGTAAGCTCGGTCTTGTCGACCTTGTTGTCTGTGGTGTTAGCCTGTTTATAATAGTGTTTAACGCCATGCTGGTTTATATATGCGGTAAAAGAGCAGGGTATCCATGTATTCGCTATCTCACCCCCAGATTGGTGGGACTGTTGCTGGATAAATTTTTGGCATTCCTTGTATCTCAAAGTGCTCTGCTTTATGTGTGCTATGAACTCCCAATTGTGTCCCCACGAATTTCTTTCTACCATTCCTTGAATCTGCTTTCTGAACATGCAAATAAGTTGTGCTTTTTCACTAATGTAGAGCTCTCTGCTATGCTGCTGACATTGAACCATTTACGGAAGAGAAAAAGCGGTCTCTGTTGACAAAACGACAAGGGAAGAGTGCAGATTTTGTTCGTGCTTTGGAAGAGATAATTGATAGTTTTGACAAGGCAAAGAAACAAGATCATGTTAATGATTTCAGTTCTGGTGAAGGACTTGCAAGTGGTGGAAATTCTATAAGAGTCCAGAATGAGATCACTGGTGCGACAGTTATGCAGGTAGAAACTTTAACTTTCAGAAAAGATCCTACTGTTCCAGACCATAATAGCACAGATTTTCCACCCGGTGGTTCTTCCGATGGCAAAGAATCTTTGCATGAAAAGCCTGTTAGTAATTCAGCAAATCCTATTATAGCAACTTATACGTCAAGAAAAAGGACTGGAGGTTCAAGATCTAGGAAATGTGCCCCTCAACAGAAAGTAGTATCACCAGAAACTTCCAAAAGCTTGCCTCAGTTGGCTTCTGTAAGTGTCCAAAACTCTGCATCATTGTCGCAGAGTTCGAGAGAAAGTGTAGGGAATTTATTGAGTGATAGAACTAGAGAAGGGTCAGTTTGGAGTACCAAATGTATCAGAAAGACGCCTGATGTTGCAGAAGGTGAAAATTGGGATACTTTGGCTTTTGTTTCAAATGATAGCATTGAGGATGATGTGTCTGAAATTATAACAGCTGATTCTGATTCCTGTGGCTTAAATGATGTTGGCACTGTAGATAGTGGCTACAAAGTAGAGCACTCTAACCCCACCGGTGAGCATTTAGGGGAAGAAGTGCAGTTGGGTAAAGCTCCAGCTGTAACTAGAAAGAAGAGGAAACGAAACAGAAAGCGGGCTAGCAATGAGGCAGCTAATCAAACTTCTGTACCCGATAATGGTACAATAGTGGAAGTTGGAGCAAATAATACTGGCCTGTATTTGCAACTTATGTCTCAAAATGGTAAGGAAATTCGCAGCAAGGGAGATGGAGATGAGCATCTACCACTTCTTAAAAGAGCCAGAGTTAGAATGGGGGAAGTATCATCATCGAGAGATGCGACTGCAGAGTTTTCTGTTAATAAAGTGGAGCAGGTTACTTCATCCGTGAACTCTAATGTTCATTGTCCCGGAAGTATAGATTTGGCATTAAATGAGACGTCAAATACAATCCCTGGAGGTAAGATACTGCTCTCAAAGATGAGTGATAACCAATGCTTTGGTCATCTTGCTGATGGTGAATCTGCATTGCCTCCGAGTAAACGTCTTCATCGTGCACTTGAGGCAATGTCTGCAAATGTTGCCGAAGAGACATCAACCACGAAACAATGTACCAATGATGTTGCACCGAGGTATCTTGAAAAAATAAAGATAGAGGAGCAAAGCCAGGACTCTCTCTGCTATAGAGTTCCTGTGTTACGTTTGAGCTCTAATAAGGCTTTGGAGGTCGGCATGGGATATTCACCTAGTGCAGATAGTTCCACTAAGGCAATTGAGAGTTCTTACGGTAATGAAGCGTCCAAAAACGAGTTGGCAGAGAATATGGAGCATGGAAATGATATGGACATTCTGGCTCTTGAACAAAATGCTGACAGTGCTGCTCCTGTTGAAGAACAAATTTCGGGAAGAATCATGCATGTTTCTGAGAAGCAACCTGCTGGTCTGGAATCATATCAGACACCTTTAGAACAGCAGCAGCTGTTCATAGCTAAAGATGGAGAACCTGAAAACCAACAATCAAATGATGAGAGGACGGATACTGGTGCTCTCCATGTCGTTGAAGTTGTTGAAGGAAATATGAAAAAATTGCTTCAGGGTACGGCAGATGACACTGAGTGTGATAATGCTGAGCCACAGATGTCCATACTTGACGATAATCATCCGGAGGATGGAGAGTAAGTACTAATTTTGCATTAGCTTCGTCATATATCCCGTCTTTTTGATGTATTATGGTAGTAGTATTTCTAAATCATAATACGTTATATTGTTTTGAGTTCACATTATAATTTTGGTTATTTTCATATTCCAACTTCCTTCCAGTAAAATGAATGTGCACTTCGTCCATTTCAATCTTACCATGAGATGGCATTACCTGTGAAGATATATTCGATAAACATCTATATATAAATTAGATTACCATCGGCTGATTGACCGATTTGTTTATTTCAACAAAGATTAATGGTAACTCACCATTATATGTTTCATAAAAATAAATTTAGATCAATTGGAGTTTCTGAAACAAAATTTTAGAATGGTCATGAGGATGATTGAGCAGAAAACTAATTACTGTAAAAGCAGTGTAGTGATTTTTTTATTTACATATTAATAATTGCTCTGTTATTTCTTGAAATAAATTAACCACTTATCCGTTTCATTTACGGTGTACCCACATTTAAAAGGAATGTGCATACGTAATTAATTAAAGATTCAATAAAAATATCTAAAAGAAATTTTATCTGTCAATTCTCTACAATTATAGAGGAAAATAAATCTGAAAAATGCTGATTTGTGAACTCTGTAATCTCGTTTGTGCATGTATATATTATAGATTTGAAATTGGTGATTCATGATTGTCTGTGATGTTAAGGATGGTTATTTTTTAATCTGCTTATGAATTATGTTAAATCACCAAACTGTGTAAGATCAGATTGACGTTTTCTGCTCAGGCACAAACCAGAAAGGGATGATCAGATGCAGAAGGAAGCAAGTGGCATTACTTTTTCAGATGACCACTGTTCTTACAAGGATGCTTTGCCCATGCAGCCAGCTACAGAGCAAGCTGTTGAAAAATCTCTTGAAGGGACGTCCCCGGCTACTACCTCTGTGTGTCATATGTGTACTTCAGAAAGTGTTAATTTTAATCAGAACAGTGGCAGTTCAAGTCCAAAGAATGATTCAAACGAGAGGAGATTCATTGGCAGTACGCCTACTGGCGAGGAGAAGATTGACTCTGCAGCATCTCAGAAACCAAAATCCGTGGGAATATATAGCAATGCAGAAGTACGTGCTGCTTTGTCATCCTTCGAAAGAATGCTTGGATTGTTAACAAGGACGAGGGAGAGCATAAGTCGTGCAACTCACATGGCAATGGACTGTTCTATGTTGGGTGCCTCTAGGAAGGTGAGTTCGCTTGCTGCATTCTACTGTTCATGTTACCTAGTTTAACGCTCAATAACATGGAAGGTTACTTGTACAAAGTACCTTTCAAGCTTGTTCAAAATCTCATGTGCATGAATGCTTGCTTGCTTTCTGCCACTTCCCAACTGTTCTTGTACAGGATGGAAGTTATCATCCTAGAATGAGGGTTTCTACAGGCAATGTACGTGAGAGTCCTGTAGTAGGATTGTAGGAAAGGTGGTGCAGAAAATAGAAAAGTTGTCAATAGTAAATAGATCACGGAAATTGGTCAAGCAACTCGCATGGGACTGGAATTATTACATTTGGTGCCTTGAAAAGGTGGCGTCTGTTTGGTACGGCTTGCTGGTTTGTTGCTCTATTTGACAACCAAAATTGATTTGGCCAATACAGTTTTATTACATATACCTTAAGACTTGCCCCTGACCTGTTTACCTTTTGGTCTTCTTGAGTAGCTCTTACTAAGTAGTATTGAGTTGGATTTTCTGTAATTTTCTTGTTATGATATCTTCCTTTCTGATGTTTTCTTAGACTTCTGCTATTCCGGGAAAAATCCATAATTTTCTATTTACTGTGTGAATTGGTATAAGAACTCGTGAATGTAGATGTGGTTTTCTTGGGGTTCAGGCCTCCTATCCTTATTTGCTTCGCTTTAATTTTGATCTGCAAGGGAAGTTAACTGTAAAACTTGCCTGCGAAAATGAATATTTGTACATTAAATGACACTGTTCATAGCTAAACTAAACTCAAGAGCACTAATACATTACTATTTTATCCTTTCATTTTTGGGAACTAGATTATGGATATTCTGGCTTGTAATTTGGAACATGAGTCGAGTTTACACAGAAGGGTGGACCTATTCTTCCTTGTGGATTCCATTGCTCAATCCTCTCGAGGCTTTAAAGGTAAAGTGTCTGGCCTTCTCAAATGATGGTTTTGTTCTTAGTCTGTCAAATTATTTTGATGATGGTTTGGACTTCAGGTGTTGTTGGTGCGTTCCCTTCTGCTGTTCAAGCAGTGTTGCCACGGCTTTTATTTGCTGCCGCCCCTCCTGGAATTTTGGCTAAAGAAAACAGAAGGCAGTGCTTAAAGGCAAGCCAGGAGGCCCAACATGTTTTTAGATTACTGCCTGACATTCCGTCCTTTTTACTAATTTTAATATCTTCTTTTGTGATATAGGTTCTGAGGGTTTGGTTAGATAGACGAATTCTTCCTGAATCCATTTTAAGGCAGCATATCCGGGATTTAGAGTCACTTTGCGCATCATCTTCTGCTGTATACTCTCGTCGGTCAGCAAGAACAGAAAGGTCTCTGGATGATCCTATTAGAGAGATGGAGGGTATGCACGTGGATGAATATGGAAGGTTTGGCTAAGTTAATCCTATAATTCTTTTATGCTAGCTGAAAGTTTTTTTCGATAGCTTCTCTGATATGTTTCTTTTGTTCTACAGCAATTCAAGTTTTCAGCTTCCTGGACTGTGTATGCCGCTCATGCTCAAGGATGAAGAAGAAGAAGAAGGAAGCGATTCAGATGGAGGCAGTTTTGAGGCAGTCACTCCGGAACATCATTGTGAATCTTTACCTGCCACTGAAAAACACACTCATATATTGCAGGATGTGGATGGAGAACTTGAAATGGAGGATGTCGCTCCCTTTTGTCAAGAGGAAATGAGCAAGGATGCTCAGGCAGTTGATCGTACACAGACGTCACATGGCCAGTTCAAACAACATTTTCCATTACGATATGCTCCTCCCTCGCCACAGGCGGTGCCACCATCATCTCCTCCCTTGCCCTCATCTCCACCTCCGTCAATGCCACCTCCTCCTCTCCCAACTATTGCCCAACCATCCTGTGCAACCCGTGATGCCTATGTTGATAGTCTTGATGCAAAGCCTTCTAGGAATGCACATGTGGGTCTTTTATCTGTTTACCTTATTATTATTATTATGATGTTAGTTCCTTTCACAGTGTTTCTAATGTTAAACTTACTCTACTTTTTTTGTCAAATGTTCAGAATTTGCAAGGTGGCCCACGAATGAACCCGTCAGCATCCAACGGAGTGAATTGCCGGCCTGAATGTAGAGATCCAGTGGACATGCAGCTGTACGATACATGTAAAACTGGGCGTGCAATGAACAATGGCCATCACATAGAGGGACCAAGCTATCGTCACAGGTCGCATCCTCTGAGATCACAACACCACCATCTTCCACCACCTAACCATTTGTCTTACACACACGGAGGTCAGCATTTCAAATCCAGGAGGGAAACACCGCCACCGCCATCATCATCATACACGCATAGGTACCACTCATCACACTATTCTGATAGCGGGAGATTTTACAACAACCACGACAGAATGAGACCCGATCCCTATGACCCATATGAGTATGGTGAGAACTGGAGATATTATGAACATCCTTATTCGGGTATGGTTATTTTTTTCCTCTTTTCTTTTTCTTTCTTTCTGTTCGCTTGACAACTTTTGAAATTTCTGATTTTGGCTCGTACATTCTGTTTCTTGCAGGTCCTCGATATCCTGAAAAATCCAAGTCGCCATATGGTCCACCTTTGCCTTACGGGAGGCCCTCACGAGAACCAACTAGGTTGCCACATCATCAGGGATGGGAACATCAACCTCCCAGGGGAATGCATCACAGGGAATTCATGCATTCTCAAGGTCCAGTTCCAGTGTCAAATAGAGGTATGTCTAAATTAACTGCCTCCAACTTCGACTGTAAAGCAGCAAATTCGTATGTCGCTTAATTTGCTGTAACCAGTATATTAATGAAGTTGATAATGCCAATCGCATCACTGTCCTCTTACTGAATGTTTCAGGTCCAAAAATGTGGCGGCACAGATAAGAGCAATATGTTTCGGCATTTACACGACAATGAAGTTTTGTGCTTGGTTTGCAACTTCGTAAACCAGACTGCATTAATGCGCTGCGACAGCAGCATCCATTAATATTGGTGTTATATTGTACAACACGTCTGAGTAATTGCTGTGACGCGGGCTGGTTGGTGGTATTGGCTTATTGGGGTTTATGGATTGTGTCTGTACGAGTTCGACTGTATATATATTAGATCTGGCCCGGCCTGTTGTCTGAAAATGGAATGAAATAAAGCACAGTTTGTTTGAAAAATTCTAAAAGAAAGATATATTTCATTCTAATTTATATGTTTTTAGGTAGGATTTTAAAAAAT
The DNA here is from genome assembly GCA_030674075.2 of Linum usitatissimum. Taxonomy (NCBI): domain Eukaryota; kingdom Viridiplantae; phylum Streptophyta; class Magnoliopsida; order Malpighiales; family Linaceae; genus Linum; species Linum usitatissimum. The sequence continues at coordinate 4,942,204 of JAUJYP020000804.1, read as the reverse complement.
GAGTAACCCGGGCATTATCGCGAAACATTAGCATGTAAATCTTTTAGTATTTTCAAAAAAAGTTGAGACTAGTGTAAAAAAATTGAGATAGAGTAGAAAAATATTAGGGATGGAAACTTAAATCAAAGGAATTAAAGATTCTAATTGGAATCATGTTTCCGAATTTATTGAAATTTTTTTAAGAATCCTTTATATTTTTTAAATTTAGCATTTTTTTCTCAATTTCTTCCAACCTCAACTCAACCATGTTGTACTATTTTAATTCAACTTTCCTAGAAATCATGATTTCAATTGCAAAATTAAAATAGTAAAAATCATGATTTCAATTGCCAAATTAAAATATGAAGGATCATATTATATGAGTTTATGTTTGATGAATATGTCCGATTCAAATCGAATCAACCCAATCGGTGTTCTGAATTGGTTAATACATAATGATCGTAACCCTATTAACTTCTAAAAAATGTAACTTCAATCGGCTTGTTAACAAAATCCCAAACGAATGATCATATCATATGAACTATACTTAGGTTTTAAGAATTTGTCCAATTGAAATAGACTCAGTGTTGATTAGCTTTCTGATTTTGTCCAGAGTTAATGATGCGTAACTCGATTAACTTACGAAAACAACATCTTAATTGGCCAGTTTAAAAAATACTCGATTAAATCATTAAGATTTTTTTTAATGTCGATAAGATATATGTTATTATATGCTAACATATATGTTAAGAAGATATATGCTATTATATATTAGGATTTAATGTCGAATGAATCGAATCATAGACCCGTTACATTGTTAAGGAACTAATTTCTTGAAGGTGCTTGAATTTTTTTACCGTATAGTAGATTTCAAGACATCATAGAATGTATTTTTCTTAAAAGTACATCATAGAGTGTATATTGGTTGAACTTTTTTAGAATCATTGAGTTTGTTAGTCGAGCCTTATATTATTTCGATTTAATATGTTCTTATATATTTTACAACGATTTGAGATTTTTAATAAATTGTATATTAAGCTCGTTTGCATTGACCGTGAACAATATGATTGGATATAGTTAAAAAAATTTAATGCGTAGTGTATCTATAAGTACTGTTTAACGGTTTCGTTATGCTCTGCATAACTTTAAAATGATAGATGAATATTGTTTTATCAAAAGTAAATTAAGCATGTCAAAATTAAACTCATTAAATTTGAAAAATTATAATGAACAATATTTGTGAAGATGAAAATATATTTTAAGTAATGCATAAATATTTATGGAAGAAAAAATAATTTAAAGGGAAAAAATATTATAAAATATTAAAATATTAAATTTTCTTTTCCTTCAACCTGTGTTGCCAGACCTGGCCCGGCCCGTGAAAACCGCGACCCGTTAAGAAAGATGGGTCGGGAAGCCCACAAGACCGGAGAAATATGACCTGTGGGTTGCACTGGGTTTTTGCACTAAAAACCGATCAACCCAGTTAAAACCTGGCCTAAAATCGTCTAAAACCCGTGAACAGGAAAATTGCACAAATCTTGGAAAAAAGGAAATGATATTAATGGCATACTTCCTAATCAGTAAGTATACAGTTTGATTTGATTTTAATTAATTAAATTTACTTATTTTGAAAACTTAATTACACTAATAATGAGAGTTTACAAAATTAATTACTATATTTGTATTTATATTTTATTTTATTCATTAATCTACAAGTACCTATTATTTAAACGGATCTTAAATGGTTTATTTTTGGTTAACCACTGATCCTTGAACTTTTTCTTTGTTCGAGTTGAATTCCCGGTCCGGATATGAAAATATTGGCTTATTCACGTTTTTTTAATAAAAATAATTTAGTTGAGAAAATGGAAAATAGATATAATTGGTAAGATAAAAAAATGAGATTAATAAAAATTAATCAAAATATCACATATAAAATGATTTTAACTATATTCTTATATATATATATATATTAAATATATACCGAAGGCTCGTACTAAAGACACGAAGCTGGCAGCACGAAGAATGGAAGAGCTGCAAACTTATAGATAGACTGTATCTGTCCAATTTTTCTATTCAGCAGACAGAGCATTTTATCCGCCGGTCACGAACAAGTTTCAAACCGTTAGATCTTCCTAACTTCAATCGAATGGCTGAAATTAAAGTGACACCGATTGTGGACATTTTCGAAATACAGAAGGAACTAAATTACTAAGCGGGAAAATGAAAATAATTGAGGGATAGTAATATTTTATTTATTTCACATTTATTTCTTTAATGTTTTGACACATTCTTTCTTCTTTTTTAATTATCTCCATACTTTTAATTTAATCTCAATAACTTTTATAGGTTTATCAAAACATAATTTTTCACTTTACAAATGTTTTTTTTTAATTTTTCGAATCTAATGAGATCCATTTTTATATATTTTTTATTGAAAAAATTTAAATCATTATTAAGTATTAATTTATAAACAACTCGTGATTTCATTAAACTCTAACTATTAATTTATTATTTACTAAATTTTTATTTTGACTCTTTTAATTAAGGTGTCTTCTTTTACATTTTTTATTGAAATTGGTAATTCTGTCTAGATAATAATAAAATTGACAAGCCACGATTATTTTCTTGAGCAGAATTGCACTCAATCATTTTTAGTGTAAAACAAATTATTATTAAGTTTCTATTTTTCTATTTTTGCTTTTCTTCCTTTTATCTTTTTTTTCTTCTTCTTTCACTATTTTTCTCTTTCCTTCTTCCACTCGCTGTTGTTCTTCGTAAAAAAAGAGAAAATAAAATTGAAAATCGAAAATTAGAAAGCAAATGAGAGAAAGACGAGAGAGATAGAGAGATGGGGAGATGAGAGAGAAAATAAATTGTAAGAAATGAGAATAATAAGAGATGTCTCTTTTTTATATCAGAATTTGAGTTTTAAATTGAAATAAATTGATAAGTAACTCTCCAGCACGGTGCTGGGATCGTTGATACCAAATTTCACTCACTAAAGCACGCCAAAACATACGACTTGACTTCGCACCATACGCATGCCCAACAAACTCAACACTATACTTTTGCGGAGTTCAATTTTGCAGCACCACAAAAGAGCAGGAGCACATCATGTGGTAAATGGATCTCTTGCTAAATGGAGGAGTTGGCTAAGTTTGTGATCATTGATTAATTATTTGTTTATAAGAGGTGTGATTGGATTCAAATTCGAGACTTTCAAATTGCTAACACACAATTTTATCATTTGGACACAAAGGTTTTACATATTTGATGATAAAGAAACATAATGGATGTTATGTGAATCATTTCTTAAAATACCTAACTTTCTTAAGAATCTTTTGTATCTCTTAACTCAACTAGCCTCTCCTACAATCTCAACTCATCTTCATTCGACTTTAACTCAACTTAACATTTCTCGAAAGTCACAATTTATATTGTCAAATGAAGCCCCCTGGTTACTTCCGTAATTTGGAGCAATACCTTACCTTACATCCCTTTTTAGAATCTTTTAAATACTTTTAGTAGCACCTTCATGAGCCGTACCAAACTTCACCAACCTCAAATTTGGCACCATACATTATTTTAAGCAAGCTAAAAAAAAATGATGCACATGTCGTGCTCGAGCTAACTAGAGTTTGATTTATTAATTATACTTGACAAGTCAAATTAAAACTCAACTCGAACTCCACTCATTAAAGACTTCTTCACGATTTCAATACAAGTTTCATTTGACTTATACACTAAAAAAACATCAAAAAGTTAAGCTCACAAACAAAGCAAGTTAAAACCAAATTACTCAAAACTTTTCAAGTTTATACCTTCTTTAAAAATAGTTCAGTCTAAACCATATATTATATGAGTTTTTATTAGCCTAATCTCAACTTGCATATATATTCTAGTCTATGGTATTTGAAGTAAACATATATTACATTGGTTTGACTTGCGACAGTTGTATGGTAAATGCAGTCAATATAACAGTATTCTTCATCCCCAAATCATTAGTCTCCAATTTTGTCACCTCTTAATATGAATGATTGAATGCTAGCATGATTAACTAGAATCAAAGCATAGTATAACCAGCCCAGCCAAATAAAAACTGCCACCTTTTTCCAAAAATGATGCTGCAATTTGGAAAGCACACACACCCACCAAACTAAAAACCTATAAATTCTCATGAACGCACAGAGTTCATAATTCATCCAAACCACATTCCGCAAATCACTAACTAGATCAAGAACACAAAAGATCAATGGCTTCTTCTTCTTCCTCACTTGTTTCTAAACAGCTCATGTTAGTGTTGGTTTTGCTGATGGGGATCTATGCATATGGAGCCTTCTCTGCATCAGCTCCCCGTGCTAGCATGAACGAAAGGTTTGAAGCATGGATCGCCAAGAATGGACGTGTCTACGAAGACGCGGGAGAGAAGGCCAGACGATTCACGATCTTTAAGAAGAATGTTGGGTTCGTCAACCACTTCAACAAGTTTGGGAACAGAACTTACAAGTTAGCTGTGAATCAATACGCAGACTTGACCAACAAGGAATTTATGGCTGCCAAAACTGGATACAAGAAGACGGTTTCTGATCTCGGATCTTCGTTGTCATTCAAGTACCAGAATGTGACCTCAGTGCCAGACACCATGGATTGGAGAACTAAAGGAGCTGTCAATCCCATTAAAGATCAAGGCCAATGCGGTAAGTAATTAAGCCTGCTGAAAGACCTAATCACTATATGGAAAATGAAGTTTTTGGGACCGATAGAACATGTCCAAAACCCTTAACAGTAACTAATACATTAACCAGTACTATTTCGTTACAGTCTCTAAAACTGTATTTTCTTATAGTATATATTTCCGCCCGTGTTTTAGCTCTTTTATCACAAAATTAATGATTAAATAATGCAGGAGGGTGTTGGGCATTCTCTGCTGTGGCGGCAGTGGAAGGACTAATGAAGTTCTCAACAGGGAAGTTGGTATCCCTTTCGGAGCAAGAATTGATCGACTGCGACAGAACAAGTAACGACCAAGGATGCAACGGAGGATTTATGGACGACGCTTTTCAATATGTGAAGAGCAAAGGTCTCACAACTGAATCCAACTACCCTTACACGGCAGCAGATGGAACTTGCAATGCGGTCAAGACAAACCCTTCTTCGGCCAAGATCAATGGCTACGAAGATGTACCTGCCAACGACGAGAAATCTCTGCTTAAGGCTGCGGCTAACCAGCCAATCTCTGTGGCCATTGATGCCAGTGGCTCTGCTTTCCAGTTCTACTCGAGTGGAGTGTTCACCGGAGAGTGTGGCACGGATTTGGATCATGGTGTGGCTGTCGTAGGGTATGGAACGAGTGGCGATGGTTCGAAGTACTGGCTAGTGAGGAACTCGTGGGGGACGAGCTGGGGAGATGGAGGGTACATCAAGATGCAGAGAGATGTTGGTGCTAAAGAAGGTCTTTGTGGCATTGCTATGTCTGCTTCCTATCCTACTGCTTAATTACTACGGATTGATTCTGTCTACTAATCCAATGTTGTTGGTGAAGAAATATTTGTGTGATATTTTACCATCATGTAATCATTTGCATATCTGAATTTGTGTACCTGGTTTCATACTAGAAAACTTTGTAACATTGCCTTCCTTAGCTTGAATCAGAATCATTTAAAGTATTGACATTGTCTTAAAATGTGAAAATTAATATGCTGTAAAGATTGTAATATCTGTAAGTACTGATGAGGCATGAGTTTTCCATAGTTTTTTAGATTTACAGCAACACTCGGTTCCTAGAACATGAGCATAGTTTACCGCTATTGGACTGTTAGAAGGGCACATGAATCATATTTTTGAAGCCCTGTGCCAGAGGCCTTTAGGGGCCTCAAATTTATAACTTTATCGTACAAAGTAGTGATTAGAAAAAAATCGTAAACAGGGTTATACTTCTGAAGCTGAAGGATTCCTCCTCTTAAGACGCGAATTAGGGTTTTCATAACCCTCAAGCTTTTGGCGTCGATCGCCGTCTCCCTTCCACCGAGCCTTCATCCGACAACAGCACCATCGTCGTCCCTATCACGACTAGGGTTTCAGCAACCCCTTGGCGTTTTCTTTAGGCATTGATCGCTGCATCGCCGTGTCGCTCTCGTCCCCTTACTCATCATCACCGTCGCTCACCCGACACCTCCCTCCTCTCCTCCCGTCGATCACCATGGCGAGCACTCCAGCAGCTGTTGTGGAGACAGCAATGCAACAATAGTTTGATGCGCTGCCGCTAACAGAGCCAGAGAACGAGAGCCCCTCCATACAGATGAAGAGTATCCATGGAAACTCAAAAAACCTGGCAACGGCAGGCCTGAACAACAGGTCCAGCCCCGATGAGTGATCCGCCGGCGAGAACTCACTCGAGGTATTAGCCTATTCAAGTGTTTGATGTTTTGGGTGTCCCCAATTCGGGCTCTACCGGTCGTTTATTGCTTTCTTAGTTTCAGATGTTTCTTTCTGCTTGAACAATTATTTCTTATTTGCTTTCACTTTTGCTATCTGGTAGAGTTTAGTGTTTGAGATGTTAACCAGTGTTTAAGGATTTCTAATATAGGGGTGATTGGAAGCACAAAAATAGTAGCTCAAACTACTCTTTTGTAGGGTGGACTTCACTCGTTTATGAGTGGTAATCCTCCCTGGAGATCATTTGACAGATTGAATACCATTTGGCAAAAACCATAATAATATAAGTAGACCAATTTCAAAAAAATAAAAAACAAAAAATTTGTAAACGATAAATATAGTGTATTGGTAAAAGAAATATCATTTTTTTTGTTCGTAAATTAAATAGTCCCCCCCCCCCCCTGCACAGCTAGGGTTTTGCCTCTTCCTTTTCTAGGGTTCTTCTCCGTTATTGGAAAACATCGTCATCCTCGTCGTAGGATTGATTAATCTCGTTTGCAATGCCAAAACACAATACCATCACAACAACCTCGCCCCCATCAAACCACAAACCAAACATACCACCTCCAACATCATCCACCATCGTTGCAACCTCCATAATACCAAATCTAACCATGACTTCCGGAAGCGGCAATGAGAAGAAAGGAGCTCGGCGCCCAAGTTGCGATACCGCTGCTACAAAGGTCACCGGTCAGCTGCATCCAGAATGAACTTTGGAGTCACGAGTCTAGTCAATGCAGGTCTCAAATCTTGAGCTGCATCTGAAACCTCATTTGGAGGAAGTTTCTATGACCGTTGGGGACAATATGGCACTCCAAGTCCATCAGTTGTCGTTAGCAGAGAGCGATGACAAATAATCTCCGTTAAAGAGCTTGGTCCACACTCCACCAACACACGCATACCCGCTTTGCCTGGTTGGCCGATTTCTTGGGGACAAGAACATCAATTTTGTGGCCATGAAACGCACTATGGCGATTAGCTGGAAACCTGGCCGAGCTATGAAAGCGGAGGATCTTAAAGGTGGCCGATATCTCTTTCGATTCCGACATAAACTGGACATTGAAAGGGTCTTAACGGATGGATCGTGGCACTATATGGGTAGTTTCATGATTTTACACCAGCTCAACCTCGGAGAGGATCCTAAAGCAATGGACATAAATCTGGTCCCATACTGGCTTTGTGTTCAAAAACTCCCGGTGGAGTACTTCTCACCGACGGTGGGCAGATTTCTAGGGGACTTTGCAGGAACGTTTATGGAATATGACAGTACTAATCATAGAAAAACGAAAGTGGCCTCATATATGTGCATCAGAGTAGCGCTCGATGTTCGTAAGCCACTACGCAGGGAGAAGAAAGTAGGACTACATGGGGATATTAGTGCAACATGCGAATACTAGTATGAAAGGCTACAAGGTTTTTGCTATATTTGTGGGATGATGGGGCACACGGACAAATACTGCGACCTCCGATTCAAGATCCCAACTCATCTAATTGTTCGCAAGTGGGGCAGTTTTCTCCGGGTTAAGGACAAATCAGAACAAGAGACTATAACAGGAAGATGGCTGATCGAGGACAAGATGAAGAGACCGAAAAGGTATACAATCAAGTGGACACAGATGTAACAATAACCAAGGTTGCAATGAGCATCAAAACTGGGAAAGGAGAGAATCCAAAAACGGCCTTACAACTGAACCACTTTACCTTGACCAGTGCTCTACACTCACAGGAAGATGAAGTAATGTCTGAGGCTCTAGCGGATCGAAAGCGCCAAAGGGATGACAATCATGAAGATGCACAACAACTGATCCAAGACGATATCGACAGGCAACTAAGTGAACAAGGACATTGGGAATACCACCGGGTTTTGAACAACAGGCGGGTCAGCTTAGTGCGACCCGCCCATCCATGTAACTCATGGTCGTAGATGGTGTTTCCGACGACTCCATCACTGTCTCGTTCACAAGTCGGTTACCCCTCATCTGTTTATGTTTCATGTAGTATTTTAGTGAGTTCTTCTTTTGGGTAAGGCTGAAATTGTTAGTAGCAGTCTTGTCTTGAGTCTAGTTTAAATTTCTTTTGTTCTGAGGGTAGTATTTTCTCATTTTTATGTCGGTTAGTAGAGGTCTCAATCGATTCGATCACAAATGTGTAAAGCATGGTTTTGAAGAGTTTAAGGACGTGAAGGATGTGAACTATATGTCACATGTTTCTCCCCTGCTATCCATTTGTGGAAGCTCCTCTCGGTTTCAACCTGTGCAGTGTTGTAATGTCCTTATCATCCATCAATAAAGCTGTTCTGCTTGTTTTGTAAAAAAAACATTTTTCCTATATTTGGTCATGCATTCGAGGCTTTATAAAGACTACCAATATATGGACAACACTTTGGTGCCCAGCATGTACCGGTACCTTGACACGTGTCATAATGATATTGACCCTTATAATTAGTATACGAGTCTTTCTTTTAGAATCCTTCAGTTTGGCTAATCATACAGTTTAGTCATTCAATATTTTAAAAACAAAAACGTCCACCAATTCAGCTTAACATCGTTAGTGTCAAGGTCATCATCTTAAAGGCTTGTTTGGTAGTCCAATTTATTGTTTTAGAGAAAATAATTGATATCTCCAAATTTTATCTCTACCTTACCAAACCACCTTATACATAATCTTGTATAGATCAAGCTTTTATCTGATGAAACTTTGTCTCCTCACAATAAACAACCCAACAACTCCATGATTATTCAATCTGCCGGAGTTGGCCCAACTTTGACTTGGCCATGACCTCTATTAAAGGGCACCCTAACCCTCACCAATTTCATCGAAGGGTGGCAACAGAGGCTTGCAGTTGGAGTGCGACGAGAAGTTTCATGAGAACATCGATGCGTTCGTGGCTGTCGACGGGATGGTATGATGGAATTACCTCCGATGATGAATGCACGATACTAAATAGACGGACTTTGATTTGGTTATGTGTTGAGATCTGATCCCTCTTTGAGCCAAATTAAACTTGAATAAATCTTTGAATAAAAATGTTAAGGAGAAGCACACGGTTAAGTTGATAACAAAAATTACAATATGAACCAAACGCCCAACTCTTAAACGCTACAAAGCTTTTCTCCATTAACAAGTGAAGAATGGATTTTCACCCGCTAATCAAATACCCACTAGATTGCTCTAATGGAATCGTTTATTTCTCGATGGTCTTTCTAACGTCATTACTCAACTTGATTATGCTAACTAAACCAGACAACAGTGAATGATTGGTTGTTTTTATGTTGGTGTATCAAACTATCAACTAATGACTGAAATAAAATAAATCAAAATGCAAGAAATTGAGTTTCAAAGATTAGATGGAAGGGTGTTCGGACTCGAATCCACAATAGCTAGTAATGCATTGATGAACGATATGCAATCTCAATTATTCAAGTTATAATGGCATAGCGATTTCCTACGATAGTCTTAGATCACTCTTGTGCCTCTAAGTATCTATTCTGCTCGACCGTAGACTCCTCACTCAAGCTAATCTACACCCAAGTAGAACGCACTAAAGGTGTTTGATGAAATGCCACAACGATAAACGATGCAAAAAGCCTAGACTAAACGCTCCTCTCTCGAGCTAACGAGTAACCTAGAGTTCTTCCTAAGCGACCTAACAATCTATGTTCCTCTAGGACCCACAAATCAATGACGATGATTCAATCAAGATGATCAAACGAGAATGAATATGAAATTAGGTTTACCAAGAACATATGATAATCTTGAATAACATCGATAGCGATAACAAAGGTTTAGAAACCCATCATCCATTCAAAAGCTAAACTAAAGTTTCATCTAATCCAAATAACACAAAAGGTTTAGCCGCTCATGATTTCGGAAAATAAATCACAAGAGAAGAGGAGAAAAACTGAAGAAGAGGACATGTTCTTCGTGGAAATCCCTATCTTCGACTTGATGATTCGCCCTTCTTCAATTATGGTTGATCCTCTCGCTTCAATCATCTCTCTGATACTCTAGCTCTCTCTAAACTCTCGAAAATATGTGTATTATGAAGTATATATCGTCCATAGAGGGTCTCGGGGTATTTATAGGCTTCTTTTTCGAATTAGAGAAGGAAAATCCTTGAAAAACCATCTGAAGGAGGAACATGCCGTGTCCTAGAAGAGCACACCGTGTTCCTAAGGACACATGCGTTTTTCTCCCAACAGAGGCTCTCTGGTTTCTTTCTAGAGAAAAGGACACGACCGTTTTCTTCAAGAACACGTCATGTTCCTTAGTTATACGGAATTTGACCATCGATTTATCTTTCCAACGCCGTTGACCTTGCATCAATTGGACTTCCGAGCGACGAGTTATACTCAAAATACTAAATAGTGACGTATTCTTCCCAAGTCGAACGTTTTGAGTTGTTCCGACCTCCTCGTCATTTATTGGTTCATCTCTAAACGTCATATGACACCTGAAATGTATCAAAAACATACCAAACACCATAACACGACCCCTTGGGGTAAGAGAACCAAACATGTACACAAAATCCCGAATGTAAATACATTTCGATACATAAAAATATAGTTTTTAACGAGAAAAAGTATATCGAAAATACAGCACATCAACAGAAAAAATATTGTAATTGCCCAAGAAGTAATTAACAAGGACTTAATGTATACTGATGCAATTTAATAAACCAATTCTCGAGAATAGAAGCTGATCCTCAACTAAGCAATTCGACAATGGTTGAATAACAATATAAGAACTGAAGCTGAAACTAAAAGTAAAGTTAACAAAAGATAACTTGTTAAATAGAACCAGCTGAAACATAGCAGTAGCTGCTGTAGATTGAAATCAAATTAATAACTGTAGCGGAAGCAAAGAACTAATCTTGGATCTGAACACAATATTCAACTAGCTACTGAGCAAGAACGCACAACAAATTCAGAACCAGTAGCATAAATGTAAAACGAAGTAATCAGAGAGATTACGATGGCCTCGTTACAACCTAAACGATTACCCCGCTTGCCGCCGTTACGCCATCGAACGTGAAGAACGCCCAAAACGAGTACCAAAACCGAACCCTCAAAGCAGATTCGAATTCTCGTGGTGGATCGAGATTGGATCTTTCCTAGACGCTTCTAGTCCTGATTGAAGAGGCGGCGCCGGTGTCTCCTGATGGAGCCCACCGGTTACGCATTGCAGGTAGAGGTGGCAAGTAGTACATCGGCTGGTAATCATGGAATTGGTAAGTGCAGGTAGCGAATTGGCAGGCATGGAAGTAGATAAAACTTTAAAGGATATATTTGATTAGATGATAAAAAATGAACGAAAAATGAGATGGAGAGTCAATTTTTCTTTCCCAAACAGAAGACAACTTAAGTTAACCCTATTAACGGAGATACTAACGTAAACATAATAGTGATGCAATTGTGAATTGTTTGTACTATAAGGTTAAAAGTTTATGTTTTCAATTAATTAAATTTCAGCCAATAATATTATATCATGTGGCTCTGGGTATTAATACCCGTCGAATACCGAAGCGCTTGCCATCAATATATATATCATTTTTCAAATAACTAATAAGATTAGACCCTCATATACTATGTTTCAAATAACAGGCATCAAATGACACTTACGTCTGTCATTTGCCATACTAAGCACAATATATTACTCGTATCAACGGACTTAATTAGCAATACGTTCATTAATTTTGTTTATCTCTAGTTTGCAGAATGGACAAAAAACGACTAATGTTATTCAATTGAAGTTTTTAGCTAGTTTTTGAAAATTGGATGAGAGATTGAACAGGTAAGATTATTAGTTTAGGATTTGATGGTTCGATTGGAGTTTGATTGTTTTTAAAATTGGATCGGATCGTTTTAATTATTAATTAATTAAATAAATATAGTTAAGTCGGATCAGACGATTTTTTGATTGAATCTGATCAAACCGGCAGTATAGAGAGTTCAATATCATAATTTACTTTGTCAAAAATATAGTTATTCAATATTTTGTAAAAATTTTCAAATTATATAAATGATTTGAAGTTTTTATTAATCAAATCATTGAAATGTAATGTATAATTTATTTTATTTATGGTTAGATGTGACTTTTTAGTGTTAATTAGTAGTCATTATGTTTATTATTCTTCATTAAATGCATGTTTTAATCAAATTATGATATTAGTATAGATGGTAATTATTCATCCTCTTTACTTAAAAGATCATGGTTTGAATCTCACTTCCATATTTTTTAAAAATAAAAAGTGTAGCTATACAAATCGGATCCAACCGGCCAAACAATTTCGATCGAACCGGCCAAATTTCACGATTAAACTAGGTCCGTCCGTTTTTTACCATTCTAATCAACCGGTCACTCGATTTCGGCTCTTTGATCGGTTTGTAGTCAAACCGACCGGACCGTCCGGTCCGATCCGTAATTCTTAAACATGATTTTTAGTCGCATCTAGTGCTTGAAAAATCCGCTAGTGATTAGTGTGCAGTACTAAACAATAAGTGGTTGGCATAGCTTTAAATATAAGTATTATATTTGATACTTAAAAAGATGTTAGTGATTAGTTTGCAACCAATCACAAATGTAAATGGTATCTCTTATATTTTAGCCTACTGATTTTATTTTAATGTTTTTTTTAGAAAATTGTTAATTTTAATTTTAGCAATTGACCTTTTAAATTGATTATTTTTGGAAAAAATTACTTTTTTTCAATTTTAATACAAATTGATTGAAAATCCAAAATTTTGTTATCAATCATTCTAACAGAAAAATCCAATTAAGCCACTTAATATCTTATATCTATACTAAGATTTTTATATACATTATATATCAGTTATGAAATTTGACGTTTTAAAACTATTCTAATTTGATTTATTTTTATCTTTCAAAATTTATGTGTAATATTTAAAAATTACGGGACTAATTTGTAACAATGTTGAGAAATGATAGTCCCTTCTGTTTATAAACTGTCCTCTTCCTTCTTTCCCATTTGCAGCTGGGGCGTCAATTCGTTGATTAATTGAATTTATCCAAATCTCCTCCGACGCCCTTTGCCCCGCCGATTTCCACCGACGGACGGCCAACCAAAACCAGAGTCCTTCCCAACTAGCACGGCAACCTTATCTATCATATTAATTGGCTATACGACAGACTGTTCTTTCCCCACCCAACTAAACCTATCATCTTTTATTTCTTTTTCCAGATAAAAGCTTCGACAACTAGATAATAGAAATCCCCAATCGCTTCCGATCCCCCCCTCCAACACTTACAACACCGTTTTGGCGGGATGGGGATTTCTGGGTCAGTGCCGGAGAAATCAATCCACGAATTCACCGTCAAGGTTTGAGCTTTACTCATCGTCGAATCTGACCCATATCCTGTTTTAATCTTTTTATTTTTGTAATTCTCTGATTCGCAGGATAGCAGAGGTAAGGATGTGGAGATCAGCATCTATCAGGGGAAGGTTCTTCTGGTTGTTAACGTCGCTTCCAAATGGTAACTTGTTTCTTTGAGGATGGTTGTTATAGTTTGTTTAATTTCTTGCCTTCTGTGGACAGCAAAGATTTTTTTTTTCCATTTCTTCATCCCCTTTCTCTTCTTTTCTGTTCATTGGAGCAGCGGTTTCACTGATACAAATTACACCCAGTTGACTGATCTCTATCAAAAATACAAGGACCAAGGTTCGCTATACACTTAATTCAGCACTTCCATTTCATTTTGTTCTTCGTTCAGTGTCAACTCAGCACTTTTTATTTCTCTTTGTATCTATCACATTGTTATTTGTAATCTCTGCAGCTTTTGTTGCTCCAGATGGAGACAAGTGTGTGAGATTGAACTTGTATTCTTTGATTGATTGCAGGTTTTGAAATTCTGGCATTCCCTTGCAACCAATTCTTGAACCAGGAGCCTGGCACAAGTGAGGAGGCACAGGAGTTTGCTTGTACTAGATACAAGGCTGAGTATCCAATTTTCCAGAAGGTGATTAATTATTAAAAGATCAAACTTTTTTTACAACATTTCTTTCTGTTTGAAACAATCTGGAATTTGATTTTGATTGGTGGTGTTACAATAATCCCAGTTCTCCCAAACTTGGTACTTCATCTGGGGTCTTGGATACTTCGACGATTCGATTAGCCTCTTGATCGACAACACTAGCTTGCTGCATCGTATAGGATTGGTTAAGAGAAAAAAAAATACAGCAAAGGGATGGCCTCTGAAATTATTTCAGTACATGTTTTCTGTGTAGTCAAAATTGAGCTTAAAATATTATCGTTTTACAATCCTGATTTCACATTAGGTTCATGAAATTAGGTAAAATATTATCGTTTTTCTTGTATTTTAGGATTTTACTTTCTAGGTGGAAATTATCTACTGGTCATTCATTTTCGCTAATTAAAAAGAAACTTGAATTATATTAGGTATTTTATTGATAGATATTAATTATTTTAGGAATACAAAATTTAAATAATAACAATACGTTGAAATCTATTTTTTTCATCTTCAAAGGTTGTACAAGACTCAACGTTCATTCTTATTTTCTTATCTTGTCTATTGTACTTAAGAACATCTCATTGTTTACATAATATATGTATTGTTGTCTTAAAATCTTATGATTTAAATCTACGATCACGATTCCACTTTAGTTTTCGATTTCAGGTGGAATCACGATTCCACTTTAGTTTTCGATTTCAGGTGGAATCACGATTTCGACTATCTGGCATATTTTCTCTCAAGTTCAGCCTTTGTTTTATGTCTCTGTGCCTCAGAGTTTGTTCCTCTAGGTCCAACTCTTATAACATGAGATGAGTTTGATGGATTTGATAGACCCTTCCATCTAACTCTACTTTGTATCAGTATCTCAATCGCTTATTTTTCTGTCCGTTTATGATGTTGTCTAGATTGCTTGTTAGTATACGAACCTTTAGCTGTGGCTCCATTACTTTTCAGGTACGTGTGAATGGGAAACAGGCTGCACCACTGTACAAATTCCTAAAGACTTACAAAAACGGTTTCATGGGCTCAAGGATAAAGTGGAATTTCACCAAGTTCCTCATCAGCAAAGAAGGACAAGTGGTCGGTCGGTTTGGCCCGACTGTTTCCCCTCTGTCGATGGAGGTATATTCTTTCATGTTCTCTTGCACTGCAAGATTCTGTGTTTATCCTTTATTGTCTCTCTGATTTCATCATATTAACATTGTTCATTGACAGACACACATCAAGAAAGAACTGGGAGACCAAGAATGAGAAGCTCATGCAGAAAAGGCAACGGAACAAGATGGGGTTTGTTTGTTTGTATGTGCAGTCAGCAGTGATAATATATATAATGTTTTTGATGGTGGTGTTTCCAGGTTGTATACTCTGCTTATGTCTTTACGTTATAAGACTGCGTTGATCACAGATAAAAGGGGCAGTGATTCTTGTTACATCAGGTGGTGATTGTGATTGTGATAAAAGGGTGGTTTTCATTTGATTTCAAGAGAGAGCTGAGTGTTGAAACTAGTCACTTGGGGAGTCCTGAAGAAACATGGTTTGTAGGGGTGACGGAACAAGCAGAAATGTACACTGCTGCGGCAAAAACACATTTATAAAGTTTCAATACTTCGGTGTTCATATGTAAGATACATTGGATTCAAACTTAGTACCTCTAAATTATCAATAAACAACACAATTCCAAAATTATAAAGTTTCTATCCAAATTCTGTTTCTTCTATACTCTTAAGCATCATCACCATCCATCATCATGATTATTTACATGTGAACTCATATGGGAAGAAACAAAAAGAGTTATGTGAATTCATATAAAGAAGAAACAAACAGAATTTGAAGAAGAAGAAGTTGATAATGCTGAAAACGTGGATTCCAATGCAGAAGGAAATTAATGGTATATATTTATTATATTGAATGTAGTTACGGTAACCTTAAAGTTGTTGTTTGTTTTTTGTTCAGTACGTTTGGACCACAAACACATTTGTTCTTAAAATCTGGAACAGTGATAGTGCGAAAGTGTTGACTGAAAGTTTGTCAACTTTTATTGTATTGTAGCAATCTTTATAGTCAACTTTAATGATATGGAGAATATGTTGGATTGTTAGGTTCGTGTGTTTAATGCAGTGTGATTGTAAGACGTACACTAGAATACGTGCATGAACAGTCGTGTAACACCAACATAACATTGTTATAACTGTGTGCGTTTTTTGGTCAGGTGAAAGCTATTTAGGTCCTAACGACGAGGACAAATGGAAGTTGATGTTCTTTTAAACCCATGAACAATGTGAGAGGTTCTACGAAGACTTTGCCGCTCGGAAGGGGTTTGTGACTAAAATACAGTCAAGGGAACCATCCGGTGTGAAGGGGGGGGATAAAAGTTTCTTGTTGTACTACCTTGTTTACGAATATACAAAAGAAGGGTTCAAGGCTGGTAGCACACTCAAACCTGTTGTTCAAATTGGTCCTTCGATAGTAGATGCTTAAATAAAGGAACAAATGACATGTAATCACCCCGATGGCAAAGTCGGTTGTGATGTTATCATTCGTTTCCATTAAAAGAAGAAATATTATGTGTATCGCATCACCGAATGGAGAAAAAATCACAAGCACGCAATGGAACTTTAAGCCACCATGCACTTGTTGCGCGAAAACAGGAATGTTACTAGTGTTACAGGTCTTATGGCGAAAATCAATAGTGAATGTGGATTGAGGATGCATGTAACATCCCAGTTTTACCTTTTGAAATAAACGAAAAATTGTCCCGAGACGGACACATGACACAGTTTAGAAATAGTACAAAATATAATTAAAATTATACATAAACGATACTGGTAACCTTTGCAGAAAAACTGGAATATTACGCCAAACAACTTATTTCCGGAAGCTGGTGTCAAACAGTGAATGGACCCATCTTTTAAAACAAATCCCAGAAATATACAGTCTCATCAATATCTCAACTTCAGCCAGGCGGCAGATGAACAGATCCTCTATTAATTCTTCTAATACCATATAACCTGTCACGAACTGGTGGGTGGCTCGGGACCAGTCTTCCGAAGTTATCATATAGATATCAATATTGAAAATCATTGAAAAAGATAACCATATAACATTTAAAGCACGTTGGACAACTCTGACTCTACTTTGCATATTTTAATTGGGATCCCGGCTCACATATGCTGACGACCCATATACATGTTAGTGGCACCAAATCGGGACGCATATAGTGGCGCCTACCAAGGCCCATGATGACAGTTAGTGTGGGAAGCCCATCGCGTAGCTATAGTGCATTAAGCACGATCGTCAACATATGGGCTCTAACTAGGTGATCAATCAATACCAATATTACTCTTGTAACAGAACTTGTTCAACTGAACAATTACATGTAACATATCATATCAGCAATATATCACTTAGGATATAATAGAATATATGGATCACATATAATTGACATGTCACGTTGTCACATATAATGCATTTAAAACCTTTAAAATCCAATTATTATTCATGTAATTCAAAGAAGCATAAATAACACAAGTAAAACATAAACATTTAAAATGGAAGATATTGCCCCCTTAAACCAACCTACCTGAAATTAAGCGGGTTGACTCGAAATACGGTCAAACGTCCAAGAACGGAACAATTATGGCTTAACTCAAAACTTTTGGGCCAAACTGCAATAGCTGGAAAGTATTGGGCCATGGCTGGAATAATTCAAAAGTTACAGACTGCGTAGACAAAAAAAAGAAGTTCAGGGCTAATTACAGCACATGGAAGTTTAGGGACCAAATTGGATATTTGGCACTTACTCAAAACATGACTTCTGTTAAATTTCCAGATTCCGGCGACGACGAATCCCGGCTCCGGTGAGTCTTGAATCACCACCCAAACTCGATCAAACTCGGATAGAAGGTCATGTAAGGCTTCGTCTCGATAATATGAAGTCAACCGAGGTATTTAAAGGTCTTGGGTTGGTCCGAAATTTGCCGACGCAAGTCGACGTCGAAGAAGAAGAAGGGAACATAGTTTCAGACTTGCTCCCCTTCAATACTGACTCTAGATGGTTTTAAATGGCTATATGATTTCCCTCGACGGAGGGTTTGGGTCTGAAACGTGGCATCACGGCCTTCATTCTGTTAGAGATGCGCCGAAAAATTTCTTGTTGCCGGGTATCGGTGCTGGCCAGATAAAACAGAATGCTGGTCGGAGGAGGTGATGACGACCAGATTCACTTATCTCAAAACGACGTCGTTTAACTAGCTGGGGAAAAAATGAAAGGATAATAATAAAATTGCTTCTAGCAAGACTCGAACTCAAGTCTAAAGGGAAGATGACAAGGACACAAACCATTTGGGCTACACCTAAATAATTGATTGTGTTTACAATTCACTTTAATTATTTATGTTCCAATAATCCAATCCCCACACATAAGTCTAGTAATTTCAAATTATTTACGATAAATATTTAATTAAGCACTTTACAATATAAATAGTACTATACAACACTAGTATAAACCAAATTCTTATAGATAAATTTAGAGACTTTTACATAAATATTTTCGTACTAGGATTGGGGTATTACAATGCATTCGTCGTACGATGTGTTGTGTGGACATCTTGGTGAGGAAAAAAAGTTTGGTGCATGAAACGTGATGTCCAAATTTTTCTAGGGAAAATAAGACAGTGGAAGATGTTGTACCGGGAAGAAACGTATATTAATGAGTACATCTAAGAGAAGCAGAAGTCAATCGAGGATATCACGTTGAATTTGAAATTGATGCGAGGGAGGACATGGCTAACATTTTTTGGGCCGATCAGCGGATGCAGGACGACTACGTTGTCTTTGGGGATTCCATCACGTTTGACACCACATACAGTACCAACAGGAAGTGTCGTCCTCTGGGTACATTTCACAACACGTGCATATAACAGATCCATACCATATACGTTTACGGGGTTAGAATTGTCAGGGTATTTTTGTTCATTGTTCAAGTAGGGTGACGTCTGGTTTTTTTGCTTGGAGTCTTGTTCATCGGATTCAACAATCACCATCAAGGTGTGATTTTTGGTGCATGCCTTATGTACGATGAGATGATTGAATCTTTCGAATGGTTATTTTGTACATTTCTTAGGTGTATGGGCACCAATGCCCCAAAGATGATTTTTACTGATCAAGATCCTACGATGGCAGCTGCACTGAAGGGAACGATGGCTGAGACGTATCATGCTTTATGCACTTTCCACATTCTTCAGAATGCAAAGATGAATCTCACTATTTTGTTTACTAAAAAATTCGTTCGGCATTTGCTCTTCCTTTTCTACCAAGTTGATATCGAAGTGGATTTTGATATTGCATGGAAGATGATGATTAGTGAGTGCTTCAAGAATGGTGGTGCTACTGGCCACAAGTGGCTTGAGTACATCGTTAGAGTTCGGAAGCAATGGTGGTCCGCATGGGTAAGAAATCATTACATAGCTGGTATGCTTTCTACCCAACTGGTAGAGTCATGTAATGCAACAATTCGGGGGTTTCACAGTGCTGATAAGATAAACGTCGAGTTCTTTTCACATTTTGACCGGTAACATTTTAGATACTGTTATTTTTTTTAGTGTTAAAGTTCATCTGCCTATGTTACATTACAGTGAATAATTTCTATACATGTTTTGTAAACATGATGGGTGCAAAGCAGAAGACGGGCAGAAAGGGACGCGGACTTCACGGCTAGGAACACTAGGTCATGTAACAATTACGAATACAACACACTCGTGAACAACGTGTCCAATCAGTATACTCCTAAGATGTTGACATATTCCAAGAACAATATGTCTGTGTTCAGGAATACAAACTAGAGACCCTTGCATCGGATAATGGTGATTTAGTGTACGTCGTGTACAAGACTCATGATATTGAGCAACTCGATGATAGAGTTGTTAGAAGTGACGTAGAACAAGGTTCAGTGAAGTGTGAATGCAAGTGGTGGGACTCTATGGGCATCCTGTGCCGGCATGCACTAACAGTTATTCACATTTTAGGAGTGTTCGGTCATGAAAAATTCAAAATGTTTCCAGACATCTACATCCTCGGCAGGTGGAATAGAAGGGCGCGAAGGGGATACAAGACTTTATATCTGCTGAGGCCCCTAACTAAAGAGGAGGCTAAAAAATAAAGGTTTTTCAGTTGCATGGCAAGTTTGACGCAATTGTCAGTGATGTGTACAGGATTAAAGAGTTTGAGCCGTTTATAAATGGTGTCGTTGATGCGTTGGCTTTACATGTGCGGCATGCACTACACGTTTATGACAATAAGGCAGCCCCGTTCAAGTAAACCAGCCGCAGAAAGAAGCTCCCGCTACTAGACCTTGTGTAAAAGACACTACAGTCAAATTCCCGAAGCAGCCAAAACCTAGCAAAACAAGTAAGTGACCCCAGGCAATTGCAGGCATTTCTCGTATACAGCATCGTAATCGGTTCAAGAAATAACGACAGATTGTGGAGGTTGCCGCCTTGGCTGCGCAACAAACATCTAAAGCATAAGATTTGGCAGTTGTGTTCGATAATAACGATGCAATATCACAATTCCAGAGTTTTGTTCAATCCCAAAGCAGCGTCAATTTCTTCCCTTCACAATCTGTCTATGTTACGACATCCTTCCTTCTATGTTATGTTGGCTATTTTGGTAAATTGTCTGGTGTGATGTTTCTATGACAGAAATGAGACGACGGAAAATTTATTTTGTAATCGGAAATAATTATCAGTTATGGGAGGACATATGTTGTGTTCCAGTATGAAGATAGGCAGGTTCCGGTGTGAAAAATACGCCTTGAACCACATTTTGAATAACTTGACTACAAATTTAAATACACATGGACTTTGCCACTTCTAGATACAACAGATAAAACTAGCATGTGGCATACATGTGGACTATGCCACTTGTGGAATAGTACGTACAAAAAATATAACTACACATAGGCAGAGTGTAGATAGAACATAGACAAATACATATAGAACATTGACAAACACAGACAGAACATAAACAAAATACATATAGAACGCTGCCAGAATACAACTAGAACATAGCCAGAATACAGAGAGAACATACACTTAGGGGAAACTACGCCAGTCGTCGTCGTTCCACCACCCCTCACAATCACTGTCCTCTTCCAACTGGTAGATTCTAGCACTGAGGCATTCAACCCTATCTTCTAGCTCTAGGTTACGAAGGACCAAGTAGTCATACACGGGAATGCCATCAACCTTATTTGGGTCATCGTTCTCCTTCTTCTTGCACCGCACGAAGGTGTTGCAGCCACTTTCCATGTCTCTGCACCCGAAGGTGTTTGAAGGAGCTGAGAATATTTTTTAGGATGAAGTTCTCCATCAAGGGATTTCATCTATATAAAGGGTAGGAATCCTTTACTAAATCTGACTTACCTCACCAAATACCAACCACTTTCAAATGGGGTGTATGACCTACCACTCCAACCAACATTCAATGTTGCTAGAAACACAGATGTGTAAATGGGGTTTATGTCTGTGCGAATAACAGTGGAAATGGTCGATTGCTACTGTTTGCCGTGTGTAAATCAGCCTTGGTAATGCTCCATGAAGCGATTAGCATACAAACCACAACTGGAAGTATCTGGCTGAAGCGGTGCATAAGCAACTTTCAAAAGGAATGGTGCAATGTCCGGACCCGGGCATTTTGGATGACGTTCCTCAAATGTATCATTAGCCTAGTGTCCGTCTTATCGTAGTATGCCTTCTTCTTGAAATCATTCACATATGTCATGCTATTCAAAATAAATTTCTCTTTCGCGCCAAAGTCGATGCCGAAGATATAAAAGTGATTTAATGCCCCCCCCTTGAGCTGAGAAAAATACCTACAGACATAGTAAGCCAGTTGTAAGAATCGACTGGGTCAAAACGAATATGTAACAAGAGTAGAAAACTTACATATTTGTGCTCGTCGAAGGCTGCAAAATTGGGATGGATGGTGGTCATGAGTCGACGCACTTCTGAGGCTTCCTCCGGCACGTATGCAATTCCATTCTCTACCTCCTCATGGGCAGTAGCCTGGTGTAGTAAAAACACAAAAGGTACTTAACTAGGTCAAGCATGCAACATTCCCACGTTGCGGGCATAGCCTTACCGTGACGGAGCATGGGAAGCAGAATCTTGTGTATGCGCCATTTTTGCAAACTTCTCCCGGTTCAACTGGAGTGTCATTGCATCCACCACCGATGTGCAGATCTGACGGCCGTACTACATGCTAAGTAGCTTGACCACATGTAACTTGAAGTATGATTCCGGAAATATGCATATCTTCTCGGTGCTGAAATAACAAAAACTGTTAGAACGAACTTGTAATGCATGCAAAATACTGGAAGAACACAGTACAAAGTGTATGCAATATAAGAACCTTTCTTTGTCGGACAAAAAGATGCAGGTGACTATCTTCTTCTCATCTGCAGTAAGTTCTTTCTCCAGGCTCTTGGTTAGACAGAACAAACTGAAATTCAAACCTCTCTTCTTGCCAACCATACATAACCAATGTCTTCTCTATACTTCCATCCTTCATAACGGCTTATTTTCTTGCCATTAAGTCGTGTAACGGAAGGTCTTGGCTTACCGGCTGATCGATTGTTGCTTCGGCCTCCACAACAGCCGATAGCCCTATTTCTATAACTATTTTCTCCGCTTCATTGTCGTCTGAGTCCGCCTCGGATGTATTGGATTACTCATCTTCAGGTTCTTTTCTGCCACCATCAGCATCGCCTTCCTCATCGTTTTCCTCTTCATTTTCCTCTTCTTGCTTTTCATCATCTTCCTCCTGTACTGCATTGCCCTCCTCGTTTTTCGCTTCCAGCTTGTCATCATCTTCTACCTGTACTACGTTATGGTCTCTCTTGTTGAAGGAGTGAAACAAGTTCCACAAGGTAATACCCATAATGCACTTAGAACGCTAACATAACAATCTGAATGAAATCCACTTACATGACAGTTTATCCTTCAAAACGTCCAGCAGCTGTGACGTGGTTTGGAGCCGCGACTTCCAGAGTGCTAATTCCTCATTCTCTTTTTGCAGCACTACAGCTCGCCTGGCTACCTCGTCGCACGTAACTCGGTCAGTATTGTCAGTTGCACATCATTCATATAACAGGCTTAAAATAGAAACAAACAAATGGTAAGTTATATATGAAATGCACATTACCAAATATTGGGATGCATTCGGAGTCAGCAGCTCAGCCCATTTACAGGGATTATTGTGAACCCTAGTTTCTACCGGTTCTTGGGTGTTCTCAGTTGGCCTTCTTCGAAGATGTCTTCAACCCAGTCATAAGAGACTGAGGTCAGCTGGTTCTCAACTTCCCCCCTGTTCTTTATTTTGAAAGGATAGAGATTGTTCACCATTCCCCTAATTCTTGTCCAAGCTGTTTCCACTTTCGCCTTGTCCCAAAAATCACAAGTCGGGGGATATGTCATCCAACCTCACCATGTCAAGGAAGTGCAGCTGCATAGAGAAAAACACATGCAGACAGTTACACACTTATACACTGTGAAGGCATGCATCACCATGAAGTTCATATCCCCACCAGGATACGTTGACTTCCGTGTAAAGTCATCCAACCCAGCCAATAGGTGGTCAACCACGTGCTTCCCACAATGAAACCCGCAAGAGCAACGATTTCTACATTTAGGTAACGAGCATAGTTCAGGGTCACCCTCCAAGAGTTTGTCGCTGTCATCATTGAACCTAGACTGTGTACAATGTAGAGTCTTGTAAACGCCTCTAGATCTTGGCACGCATTAATGAGATCTTGCAAGACTGTGATGTTGATGTTCCCAAACGCATTCTTGGTAGCTCCGGTCAATTCCTCAAACTGAACTCGCTCTTCGAACCCTAACTCGAATTGACATCAATCGGATGATTGTACGACATTACGCCATATACAACTTTTCCATGTTGCTAGGCTTAACATCTAGAATCTCCCCATTTGGAAACTTGAAGTACTTGTGCAGAGGTCAGTAACATCGAATCTTGAAGTCATAGATTTCTTTGTTGATTAAGGACACCTTGACATTCAGCAACCCTGCAAAGTTTGTGCCCATCAACAAGTGCCTGATCCTGTTCTTCCTCTTGTGGTTTGCTATAACCTTGTTCAGCTCCAAAATCCCTTTTTTTTCCAACGAAACTGAACTACCTTACTGGCCTTTCCCCTTCTTCTCCGCATCATCGTCCCGATGACCGACTTTGGATCTTTTCGTCCCTTTCCTTCTGGTTTTGGGCGCTGAAGTCTGCATCTAACGTAGGAGTAACACCAACATCACAACGTCATTATTCAAGACATATAACATACACATATTAGTGAAAGAATATCACTGGTATACACAGAAACAAAACACCAACAGAACAATTGCCGAAACAGAACACCAACAGAACATCTACCGAAAAGAACACCAACAGAACATCTACCGAAACATCCCACCAACAGAACATCTACACAAACATCCCCCCAACACAAATGATTCATGTCGAATATCAGCATGACCCATTTAAAATGTGAAGCATAAACTGAACACCAACATGACAAAGAATCAAACCTAAAGATGTCGATACCAGTTAACCACCACAAACCCTCAATGGCATTTAGAAATAACAAACCTCTGAATTAGAACCTAAGGTTGCATTGCCTGACGTGGTACTGTATTTACGGTGTGTCTCCTTCGATGACCTGGGGGTCGAACCAGCTTTTCATGGGGGTTTCTCCGTCCTTGGTCTGGCCTTTCGCTTTCCAGATGACGACGAAGCAACTTGCAATGCCTTCCCCGTCATGTGTGGTCCTAATTGGTTGTACCAAAATAAAGATGACTGAGAACATGCCATTCGTAGAGGGAGTAAAGTAATTTATAGTGGCACAAAAGAATCAAACTGCTGAGAAGAAACCGTCTTGTGGATAAGAGTTTCTCCTCCCTCTACAACCGCTTCGCAAACCGTCACCTGAGTGGGCAGTCGGAATCTTCGTCAACTGTCGGATTCTCGCCAATCGCCGGTTTCAGAGAGAAAGTGAGCAAAGTTAATGAGAGAGAGTGAGGAAATTGAGTGAGAAGATGTGGGATATGAGAGTGAGATGAGATATTGAGAAGAGAGAGTGAGAATAGATAGCCTGCAACTCGATTTGACATAGATGTGACTGTACCCACCCACTTAATTTACAATTAATTTAGAAAGAAATTATTTCAAATTTTCGTTCATAATTCAAAATTTAAAAGCCGAACAATATTCTCTCCCCCCCTACTACCCCGCATGACTGTGAGTTGTAGATATCCTAAACGTCGGAAAGACACCATCACGGCGGTCGGATTCCCATTTCCGTTGGCGCGGAAAAAAGGTGACTTCCACCCTTTAGAAAAATTGCAGCCGACCAATGGTGAAATTAGGAATGAAAAATGCACTTAATCAGATTTGAACTGAAAATTTATTAAGTATGTCAGAGTATTTTCCAAATCTAAATACCAAACTGCTTGTGAGCATATTGGTTCTTAAACAACCATAAACACAACACTGCTTACAAAAAAGCCATTTTTTTATTTGATCATCTTTTATAAGTTTGGTTTGACTAGTGAAATCAATGATGGAATTTAGATAAAAACAAAAAAGTTAATGTTTAAAATCTAAATTCATTAAAATCTAAATTTTCCATTTAAATGGGTGAATTACTCATGATTACGTCTCACACCCCACTGCACGAAATAGATATGTGTTGTGTTTGAATTGTATGGTTAAAAACAAGTAAGGGAGTCAAATGACTAAGTTACCAATGTAGTCTCCTTGTCCAAATTAATTGTCGGTTTCCCCAGTGAATAAGTCTTGTCGCATGCTTTTAAGAAAAGATGTGTTTTCGTGGTGATAATCATTTATTTATCTGGAAAGGAGAGCGGGACATGAGTCTAACTAACCTATGCCAGCTATGCCTTGATGACTAGACTTATAAGGTGGACGTCGGTGTGCACGTGAACACACGCTGCTGCTTGCTTGCTTGCATGTCACCGCCAACCTAACAAACCTATCATACGTAGCTAATTAAACGCCCGATCGAATTTCACCCAGAAGGTTTAAGGTCTTCTCGTATATATGGTCCACATACGTTTAAATTTGACAGCAAAAATGATGGAGCATGCACATAATATCCGGTAAGCCAAAAAGACAAGGCCACAGTTGGTATAGATGACAAGTCGGATATACATCAGCACCAGAGTTTGGCTAATTAGATTGACGATTGTCTCCTCCTCAATCATTTCTCACCAGACAACACTTACTTGGACCTACTTCTCTTCTGGCTTACCCCACAACCACTCATTCATTCTTTATAGTTTGTGTTCTATTCTTCTATATAAATGTACACTTGACCCCATCAGGAAGGAATATCATGTTGCGATCTCAAATTCTCAACTGCAGTTCACTTCCTTAATCAACAATTCTTTCTTTCTTTGATATATAATCTCCACAGTAATGGGTGGTGGAAGTAGTTGTGCAGTGTCGTCGATGGTGAAGAAGATTCGGCGATTGAGAGGGTGTTCCTGCAGGCAAATTATAAGGGAACAAAGGACCAGGCTTTACATCATCTGGAAATGCACTGTCATCCTTGCTCGTTGGCATGATTGATCATCCTGCTTAATTAGTTAACACTTCAAATATATATATTTTCATCCGCTGCTGCTCGATCGGCTTTCGAGATGTTATGACAAGTACGCAGCCTTTTCTTTTTCGTTTTTTCTTCTTCTTTTTGGTTTCTTTGTGTTGTGCTGTGGAGTAGCTTAATGTTAATTGTATAAGGATCAGCAGCCGTCGACACGTTTCTAATTTACTAATCATAATTAATACGGGTTAATAGCATTGGCCTCACTCAAATTTAAGGTAGGTAACATTTTGATCATTCAAATGTTTTTTTTGTAACGAATCCCATGACTCAAGTTTCAAGATGGTAACGAATTAATATTTCCATCTGAGAGTCCATCAAAAAACTGACGTAGCCGATGCAATTAATAAATAATTATTTCAGATGCCATCTCAGCTGCCAACTCAGCTAGGTCCGAATCACTGAACCGAACCAACCAAAACCAAACAAATACAACCAAACTCATACTTGAACTATGATCCTACGACAGCCACACCATGATCCAAATCCGTGCCACACTCTCCGATGAACATTCCACTCGAGTAAAACTGGAAAGCAGAGCCGCTGGCATCAATGGCCACAGAGATGGGCTGGTTAGCCGCGGCCTTAAACAGCGATTTCTCGTCGTTGGCAGTTACATCCTCGTAACCGTTGATCTTGTCCGAAGAAGGGTTTGTCTTGACCGCGTTGCAAGTTCCATCTGCTACAGTATAAGGATAGTTGGATTCAGTTGTGAGGCCTTTGCTCTTCACATATTGAAAAGCGTCATCCATGAAGCCTCTGTTGCATCCTTGGTCGTTACTCGTTCTGTCGCAGTCGATCAGTTCTTGCTCCGAAAGCGATACCAACTTCCCTGTTGAGATCTTCATTAATCCTTCCACTGCTGCCACAGCAGAGAATACCCAACAAGATCCTGCATTATTTCATCATTAAAGTAGTGTGCTTCGGAATTCAGCTGTTGTTATTAGCAACGCCATCTCACCAGAAATCCACACTGTTTCAGAGTCAGCAAGTCGTTGGAGCACCTGGTCTACTAACGTCAGAAAACTGAATGTTCATTCTTCGGTTCTCCGTTAGTTTCTGGGTTGAAGAAAATAAGCAACATTTACCTGGGAATATGGTACACTAGTACTTCCGGCGGCAATCCCCAACCGGTCTGGATTGCAAACCGGGACACCCCAATTTCGGTGTACGATTGGTGGCTGACTATTGATAACAAAGAAGGTCGCTTCCAGATTAGCAACGGCACATAAGAAACCATCGTTATATTTGTAGGAAATCTAATGCAACAAGACAATCGCAAAATAATGATTACATCTAACATTCTAAATCAATAATAAAAGTTTATGTGAATTACCTCTTGAAATGTAACCACTAGTTTGATGATTAGTACTTGTCGAAGTCTTAGATCAAATGCAAGAGCTTCACGTGTAGCTCCTCTACTCAGTCCACATTAGTTGGGATCCGGATCTCCTTCGTCAACGCCTGCTAGAACGCTTGATCGAAGAACGGTTTTCCAGAGTGTTTGGTGTCTAGGGTTTTCTCTCTAAAAGCTTCTAACGACTTCAGGCTTAGAATAAACTATTACATCAAACAGTCTATTTATAGAGTTTCTCATAAACTCTAACCCTATTGGACCACCAACCCACTAACCCTAGTCCATCTTGGATGAGGACATTGATCCGGTTCATACTATAGGTGTCTGACCTTGTAGGACCCGGTTCGATTAGCAGTGGCACAAACCACTAATTAACAGTGGCCTCTAACAAGGCGTGTTAACTCCTAACCGGCCCGAATCAATTCCAATTAATCAGGTCCAACACTTCACTAGTTCCTATGCGGACTTGGGCCAAAGGACATAAATCCTTCAGTCTCCCACTTGGCCTCGGGTCAAGTTCACACGTTAAGATTTTCTGTGTCTCCTAGTCGACCGTTTTGAGAATGTGATAATTTGGAGTAGTTACTCACTTATAGCTCAAAAACTATTTCTTGATACCGATATTCTTGAATTGTTTAAAATAACAAATGATTGTAAAACAATCCATTTGAGTACGGCCATGCATTTATCTAGTTCTCACTCTACAAGGGCCCAGATCATTGTATCCTGCTTACTAGCCGGAGAGACATCTCCAGTCTTGTATCGATCATGCTCCCACTCAATTTGTGACTACCCCAAAACATGTCTTTTTATAAATCCCTTATTCAGGTGAACGTTTGACAGAATTAAAGGCAAACGCTTCTTGAAATGAGGTCATATCATACTCATGTCAGAGGAATCCACTATAAGTGTAAAAACTTCTGAAAGTCTTTGGGTTACTTTCTGAAGCCGGTCACGTCCAACATGCAGCCCTTCTGCATATCCATGTAAATGGCAAGACACAACTCTGTCTTCATAGTCCGTGAAACTCGCGACTATCACAGTCATACTACAAACTAGTCCTTTATGGGGGTTCGTTTATGTTCAATTTAACAACTCCAGACTAGGGACAAAATATAGCTTGGAAGGTTCAGTTCACTTATGGGGTTTCATACATCACGACTTATGGTGATGATCCCATTGAACTCTCTCAATTTTTTGAACATTTCATTCGATTCTAAACCATAATCAAATGAGAAAGGAAAAATTCTTCCTTTTATTGAAACAATTGGATATTATACATCTCATGTAGAAACTCTACTACATAATGTATATACAAATCGAAGACAATCTCCAACAAGTTGTATGGGTCCTTTAGCCAAGTGGATTATGCCAGCACCGTTTAGAGGTTTAAACAATGGATTGATAATGTTATCATCCATTGACACTTTGCATAGTCTGATCAAGTGTCTAGGATTAATTTTAATTGTTTCAACAATAAAGTTCATTCAAGTTTTAGGATTAATGTTAATATTTTCAATTTTGTTGGATATTTATTTTCCTTTCAACTTTAAATGTCATCAATTATAACTCTTATTTAAAATAACAACTCTTTGTTAAATTAAATGAGAATTTAATCATGAATTTAAAATTAATATTTTAATTATTAATCAAATCTATAATCAAAATTGAAAATCACCCAAAACCGATTCCATAATCGGAGTCTGTTTAATGACTAGTTTAACTTGGTGAAAACCAAATTATAAATCTTGTCAAAACCTGGTCAGACAGAATATTAAATAATAATCACAATTATTATTTGAATTTTGAAATGGGTCAGACTTGATTGATTTGAGCAGAGTTAGTTGAGCCTGAAGATTCAATCATTTCTGCCCAAATCAATTAGGCCGAAATATTGGGCCTTGCCAGAAACAAAAAAATCAAGGGGCCTAAAGCCTACTGAGGTAGAAAACCGAACTGGTTAGATTTGTTGGTTGGCCCAGAACTGGTCCCAACCAGATCAGTCCAATTAAAAGAGTTGAACCATTAGCCCGACCTACATGTTGCCATTGTTCGAAATATGATTTTAATGTCGGTTGGGTACCGATCCAACCAGCTATTACAACTGCGGTCCAGTTAAACAATTTTTATGATTCCTGATTAGCAACGGCACGGAAGAAATCATCGTTATATTTGTAGGAAATCGTTTCCGATGCAATAAGACAATCGCAGCGGAAACAATGATTACATCTACCATTCTAGACCGGCTCGTTTGCATATAAATCAATAACAAAAATTTATATGAATTACCTTTTAAAACGTGACTACTAGTTTGATGACTAATACTTGCTGGAATCTTAGATCGAATGCGAGAGCTTCATGTGTAGCTCCTCTACTTAGTCCACACTAGTTGGGATCCGGATCTCCTTCGTCAACGCCTAGTAGAACGCTTGATCGAAAAACGATTTTCCAGAGTGTTTGGTGGCTAGGGTTTTTTCTCTAAAAGCTTCTAACCGCTTTAGGCTTATAATAAACTGTTATGGCTAACAGTCTATATATAGAGTTTCTCATAAACTCTAACCCTATTGGGCCAACAACCCACTAACCCTAATCAAACTTGGATGTGGACATTGATATGGTCCATACTATAGGCGTCTGACCTTGTAGGACCCGGTCCGATTAGCCGTGGCCCAAACCACTAATTAACAGTGGCCGCTAGCAAGACGTGTTAACTCCTAACCGACCCAAATTAATTCCAATTAATCATATCTAACACTTCACCAGTTTTTTTAGAAACTTGGCCAAACGACATAAATCCTTCCATATTTGCACCATATTTCAGTTTGAAACCATTGTCGTTGTCACAAATTACTTTTTTGAATCAAATAAGTTTGGAGAAGGTGGTTTTAGACCTGTTTATAAGGTAAATTTCATAAATACAAAAGGTTGTTATGCTTTTTTTGCATGCATATGTGAAAAATCATAAGTATATATATTTAGCATACCTTTTGATCCTCTCATGTATATCATGTGAAAGCCAAACTCATTTCAATACCCTAGTTATTGGAGAATAATTGAAGTAAATTTATAACAACTTCTAAGGGGATGAGGTTGAAAAGAATTAAGAATTGTTATTTTTTCCTTTTTAATAAATTAATAATGGTAGTAATTTCAGGGAAAATTGATGAATGGACAAGAAATCGCAATAAAGAGATTAGCGAGAAGTTCAGGACAAGGGTTTGTGGAGTTCAAAAATGAAGCTCTTCTTATTACTAGACTACAACACAATCACCTTGTGAAGTTATTGGGGATATGTGCATCCGGAGCACAAATGATTTTAGTTTATGAGTATATGTCAAATAAAAAGTTAGATTTCATTCTTTTTGGTATGCAATTTATTTCTCCTCATTCTTATAGTTTTATTTGTGCTCATTTACATGTTATTTTTATCTATATTTTATTATGATGACAGGCGCGAGAAGAAAGATTTTATTAGATTGGAAGAAACGCTTTCAGATAATTGAAGGAATTGCACAAGACTGTTGTACCTCCATAAATATTCTAAATTGAGAGTAATTCATCGTGACTTAAAGGTGAGCAATGTATTGCTTGATGATGAAATGAATCCAAAAATATGAGATTTTGGAATGGCTAGGATATTCAGCATAAAAAAATTGGAAACAAACACTAACCGTGTTGTTGGAACATAGTAAGTACTTTGAAAAGTGTGCATTTTTTCAATATGTAAATATTGTGTGTGGCTTGCTTTAACTCAATGTGATGTGACTTTGAGTTCGTTGTGTAAGTAGTAATTATAGTTACATAAGCCTTACGTGATGGTTTTAATTTTACGTAATATGCTTAAATTTTATGTTACGTAAGATATAACTGTTGTTACATAAGAGTTATGTAACGACTTTTACTGTTGTGTAACATGCTTAATTTTTTCTGTTACGTAAAATATAATTGCCATTACGTAAACTTTACGTAACGGTCTTTACTCTTACATAACATACTTAATTTTTTCTGTTATGTAAGGAATAACTGTCGTTACGTAAGTCTTATGTTACAACATTTACACTTACGTAACATGCTTAGTTAATTTTTCATGTTATGTAAGATATAACTATTTTTACGTAAGACTTGCGTAATGACAGTTATGTCTTACGTAACGAACTCAAAGTCACCTTACGTTGAGTTAAAGCAAGTCATTATAAGAAATGTCGGTGTGTATATGTATGAGAGTTATTTTAATTGCTTTCTACTTTTGAAGTGGCTACATGGCTCCAGAGTATGCATCGTATAGTATTGTCTCAGTTAAAATCGATGTGTTTAGCTTCGGCGTCTTGCTATTGGAAATTGTGAGTGGGAGATAAAACAATTCCTTCTATAAACCAGATGAACAACCAATTACGCTCATTGGATATGTAAGATTCATTTAATCTATTTTTCAATGTAAAAGAAGCATGAGAAAATAAAGATATTGATTGGTATAACACAACAAATATAAGTGATCAATGTGTCATTGTCTAATATTTTTTCTATTTGTTTTAATTAGGCATGGAAATTGTGGAAGGAAGGCCATGAACTCCAACTCATTGACCAAACATTGGGAGATGTCAACCCTACAAATGTGAGGAGATGTATTCACATAAGGTTGTTAAGTGTTCAGGATCAAGCCACAAATAGACCAACCATGTGTGAAGTTGTGACATTGTTGTCTAATGAGATATTAGAGCTTCCATCACCAAAACAACCCACATTCTTCATTGGTGGCATTGCAGATGATCTTGGTGAAATAAAACTTGAGGATGCGAATTGTTCGAGAAATACAATAACCATATCTACCATGAAGGCCTATCCATAAAAATATATCCATAATTAGATAATATTAAATATCAATATCATCGAATATGACCCATATCAATGTTTTTTTAGTTATTTTAGCGCAGAAAAACTGTTTCACCATGATACTCTAACAGCCTATATCTCACTCTTTTGAAAATTTCACTTATACCAACACAGCTCAGCTACTACATTTCCTTGTCTCGTGTTGTTTTGATGGCGTTTGTAGAAATTAAAAAAAAATGATAGTTGTTTTTAACGACGTGCAATGGACGATCCAAGCTATTTTGAACAAAACCCAGACCCACCAAAATGAATTCAATTTTTCCGTCTAGGATCTTGATGAAGTTCCCACTCATGTTGCTTCTCGACCCTAATATTTCCAAACATTTCCAATTAAAGTGAACGTTAATACATGTATTGGGTATGGTAGGTTTGGTGGTGTAACTGGTTGGGTTATTAGAAATCACCTCGATAAGATCTTTGAAATTTTCTGGGCATCCACAAGAGATTTTCACAATGTTATATTTGAAGGCTGCTTAAAGTATGAACCAATCCTTGAAGATATCTTGAAAAGAATTTCTTTTCTTGATCAATATAATTTTTTCATGTTCTTCGAACCTGTAGTAAAGCAGTCGATAATAATAGTAAAAAAACCTTTATCTATCTTCCCCTTTGATCTTAGATTCATCTCTCCTGTAATTTACCTTTGGGAAAAAACAAACACTAAACAGAGCCTTACCCAGAAAAAGAAAAAGAATACGTGTAGAGCAGAAACTGCTGTGTCCATCCGTTAGATATTCACATATAAATCAGTTTCAACCTCGTTCAATCTCTCGATACCTTCACTGGAACCTTGTATCTTCTTCGTTAAGCCAGGGAAGTAGCAGAGCAGGCTCTGCCTGATTCTGCTAGCTAAGCTTAGCTAGCTGCTCCCTACTTATCTATTCCTCTTAACATTAATTCTTGCTTCTTTCAATGGCGATGCCTCTCTCCAATCCCACACTCATCTCCTCCCATCCTCCTCCTAGCCTCTCTGCACATAAAACCCTTAACTTCACCTCACCCACCACTCCTTTATTCCTCTCCTTCCTCCCACACAAACCTTTCCATGGATTCAATTTGGCCTCCGTTCCTGCTCTACCACCGAAACTCAGCAGCAACAACTACATCCATGGCTCCCCCTCTTTCCTTCCTCGTTGTGCACCCCACCAAGCTGAAGCTGCCTCCGCCGATTCTGCTACTCTTGTAAGTCTTTCGCTTTCCCTTCTTAATGAATTATTCATTGCAGTTCAAATAGAATTATGTGAAGTTCAGTTCTGTTCTAGGTGGATTTTTTTTATCAGGCTTCTTGTGGACCTTTTGTCGGATTGGTTTGCTGCATTGTAGTCCCGATGAAATTTTTACCCAGATAGAAAAGTTAGGTCCCGACAACATGATTTTGAGAAGCGAGGTTTACTATTGTCATCTAAATTTCATTTAACTTTTTCGCCGGCCTAACCAAGTCTAGGACAGTCAGTTTGTTATGCTAGATTCCACAACTTCAGTTAAAAGGAGAATCATCAGCTCTCAACGATTTCTTTCCTCTCACGTTTTTCTTTTCTTTTTCTGTGTATTCTTATAGATAAATGAAGAAGAGGGTAATCCACAGAATGATGAAGTAAACGATACAGAAGAGGAAGAAGAAGAAGAAGACAATGCGACAAGTGAAACCAAGGAGCAGGGAGAAGGAGAACCTGAACAATCAACTCCACAGAACGACTCAGACTTGAAGAGTCTTATCGCCAGTTTTCGAGAAGCTATACTATCTGGTGATCAGGACGCTGCTTCCAAGATCGAGGCTAAGATCAACGACATAGAAGTAAATGTCGACAGCGAACTCATACAAAAGGTTTCAGCTTTATCAGCGGAGGTAACATCGGGAAGAGACCGGTACGTTCGCCTTCAAGCAGATTTCGAAAATTTCAGGAGAAGGTCCGAAACCGAGAGGCTGAACATCAGGAGCGATGCACAAGGAGCAGTGATCGAGAGCCTACTGCCCATGGTCGACAGTTTCGAGAGGGCCAAGCAGCAATTGAAACCGGAAACCGAGAAGGAGAAGCAAATCGACGCAAGTTATCAGGGTATATACAAGCAGTTTGTGGAGATCATGAAAGGTTTGCAGGTGTCTGCGGTACCAACGGTTGGGCATCCTTTTGATCCTTCGGTAAGGCAGCGGTTCCTTCCTGGAATAGTCGGTTATTGGTTGTCAAGTCTTCTGCTTGTATACAAAGGGATTAGTAAGCGACTGCGAATTTGATTTGTCATGATAGGTGCATGAAGCAATTGCGAGGGAGGAATCTGAAGAGTATGAGGAAGGAATTGTAGTACAGGAGTTCAGGCGAGGGTTTTGCATTGGAGACCGGCTAATAAGACCAGCTATGGTTAAAGTCTCGGAAGGGCCTGGTCCTAAAGTAAGTAAGGAAGCTGCTACTGCTGCTGGTCCTGGGCAGGAACAAGAAGCTGCTACAGCAGAATAAGTATGTGCTAGCTTTACTTGATTATGGGAATGTCCATCAACCACTGTAGTCGGAGTCTCCAAAGTGGTTACGAATTGTTTCGAAAGAGGTAGATTTAGCATTTTGGATGTCCCACTTTTTGGTCTAGTGGCGTTGAAGACGTTAATTAATGCAAAGAGCTCCTCTTTTAATATCGTGTCACATTTCATTTTTTTCTGAGATAAAAAGACAAGCAGCTAAGAGTAAATAAACTATATACTCGTGTGTCTTACAGATCTATACCCAGTACTAGGGGTAGGAGTTGGTCGGGGCGATTAATGAGATCGATTGCCTTGTGAAGCCTCTTTGTAAACAACCAAACGATTATCTACTCTAAAAGTGGAACTTAAATGAGTATT
Organism: Linum usitatissimum; assembly: GCA_030674075.2. NCBI lineage: Eukaryota > Viridiplantae > Streptophyta > Magnoliopsida > Malpighiales > Linaceae > Linum > Linum usitatissimum. The sequence continues at coordinate 4,906,027 of JAUJYP020000804.1, read as the reverse complement.
CTTTTCCCATCTGTAAAGACCAAGTGCCAGGAAAGAAGCTTCTTTTTGTAGAATGGAACCCCCTTCTTTTCTCTTCAGAAAGGAAATAAAAATGATGTAAAAAGAGAGAGATGGGACCAACAAAATATAAACCCAAAAAGTGATCATCACTATTCCCTTCTTTCTTTTTCCCTACAGAATCCAACTCTCATGTTTGTTGCCCCTTGTCCAAGAAAACCAGCAGCAGAACCAAAAGCTTCTCTTCCTCTTATTGCACTATTTGCAGAATGCCAACCTTCCCCATCTTGTTGCTGGAGTAGTCCTAGTAGTAGTAACTCATCAGCTTTACTCCAAACCCAAAAAACCCAAAATCAAATGGACAACCAAGAAAACAAGGAACTACCCATTCTACCATCAAAAATTGCCACTCCCTGGATCTCTATCTCCCAACCCCCCCAAATAGAAACAAAACTCTTCAATCTTCAGATCCTCTAGTCTCTTGAGGTTTTAGAGCAACTAATGCTGCACTTGGCCGTTGACTTTTGAAGATGGTTTCAGTTTCATGTACTGTCAAACAAAAACAAAGCCAACTCAAGTTACTCACTCTGCAATGCCACTCAAACACTAACTACAGTCGCATGCTCTCTCCAGGAGAAATGTGAAAATAGTAACAAACCAACTAAAATTTAGAGGACCCTTTGAAAATGTCATTTCAAAACCTAGCTAAGTAGCAAGTGTCTTTTTTTACCTCCTGATAGAAAGCATTGATCTCCTCTTGGGTAAGGCCTTCATCCTCTCCGGAAGTTTCTTCCCAACCAAGGGAACGAAGGAATGCAGACTCCTCCTCGGAAAATCTCTGAACTTGCTCACAGGGATCAGCACTACCGTTGCTAGTTAACTGAGCACCATCAATTGAAGCTTGAGGTCTTTCCTGATCACTGACCAACTCTTTACTCTCCACATTTAATACTTCACGAGTATCAGGTGAAACACCAGATGCTGAATCGGATGTGACAGCAGAAGCATTTCCAGAGGTTTTCTTCTTCAGAAGATTAAAGAAATCATTCCTACTCCGGGTCTGAGACAAGGAGGGTTTCTTTTCAACACTAAACCCAGGGATCAATCCAGCTGCCTTTCGTTCCCCAGATAAACTCTTTGGTTTATTTGGACTCCTCGGAGGTGCGGCGGAGACGACAGAAGTAGCCGCCGGTTGGGTATTTGTTACTCTGACGCTACTATTTGTGGCAACATCCTTTAGAGAAGGGGTTACACCATTTTCTCTCCCTTGTTTGAGGATAAAAAGTTTCCCATGAGATGCCTTCGGTGCCTCAGATTTCCCAAGAAGGGATTGATTGGTAATAGGAAACGAAGGCTGCTGCTGCAAATTTTTGGCAACATTCATCTCCCCAGATCTAACTACAGCTTTTGGCTTTAATTTGTCAGATGCACTTACAACCTGAAAAAGTAAATAACATTCAGCAAAGGACAATCTCAAACGTAACTAGGAAAAGACAACTCCGTATTTCATTCAAGTGCATTAAGCAAATGTATAAATGCTAGATCATTAACACCATTCGGACTTCGGAATGATCAGATGTCAAACAAACAGCTGAGCAAATGTCCATCGAAAGAGCATAGAAGGGGTCACAAAATCGCAGAAAGTTACTAATAGAGTAGTGCCTCACAAAATATTGCAACAGTGGGCTGAAAATTGATCACATTATAGACTATGACGGAAATAACAGCCTCATCAAATAATTTGTGCTCTAAATCTGGTGAAATAGAATGGGCAAAACATACATTTTATTTTATTGAAATATTCGTCTCTCCCTTCCCCCTTTCTGTTTAAGGAATGGAACAATAACCTAACCATTGTGAGTTTAAAGAGCAAGGGATCACAAAAGTTTGAAACTCCTAAATTCACGTCAGAGACGTATCATCTGATACATTCCTCTGGACAAACTTTCCTCACATACTTGCAGTCTCGTAAAGCAGGGTTCATGCATAAAACATAAACACTAGTTGCTTCATGAACAAGGTAATCAACTACAGCAGTCAAACCAGCAAAAAGATTCCATACGTCAAAGAAGCGACAAGAATTCTTCACCAATGTCCATGTTGGTAATAACAATTATTGTGATTCAATGATCATGAATCGTGATACAACATATTACTTTCACTCAAAGCATACAAACATGTAAGAACAAAAGGAGCGCTAAGACATCAGAAACATGATCACTTTGACATAATTTAACACAGAGACTCCAGCACTGAGTTGAACAATTGACTACCGTCAACATAAACACAATTTCCTGTGGACCCAACAAATCCATAGTATAGATCTAAATTAAGCAGACATGGGAACATCAATGCTGCAGAAAGGATGAACCTAGGATCAATCAATCTCAGTCTGCCATCAGGATCACTTGGGAAAGCCACAATTTTTCCGAACCATTACCAGGAGATGAAGAAAGCAAGGCAGGGAAAGTGGAGCGAGAATTATATTACTTGGATCTCAATGTGAAAAAACTTAACATAATGTTGTCCGTCAGGAACAACACTGGCTGTCACTGTATTCAGCAATTATCTGGCCAGAACAGTAGATGTCTTACAATGTGGAAGAGTATATAAACGAGAAGGATCGGCCATTCTCCAGGTTAAGGAATACAAAGGCCCTACAGATTGCAGTGGGCCTCATATTATCCACCATATATTTCAAAGAATTACATTGCAATGAGGGTTCAACAATAAATCGTCTCTGATGGTGGATCCATACTGACAATTGGTACACACTGGGCACTGCCTATGCAAGATGGCACCAAAGTAAAAATCAAAATAGAATCGGTCGATTATGCATATTAAAATGGCTAAGATTATATTTTTTGCACATAAGGTAGTTCCACCCGACACATTTACAGACAGAGGTCCCCCGCCCAAATAACTCCGACTGACATACAACTCCAAATATTTGAAAGGAAGTTCTCCAGCAAAATAAACGAAGCATTGTTTGTAATCTATCTCAATAAAGCATTTCCAAATCAACTCCGTACAGTACTAACAGAATTTTTAATTTTAAGAACAGCACTCACCGAACTCTTAGGCAAAGCAGGTGTCACTGGTATTAGTTGCCTTGACTGCTTAATAGCTAACTCCTCAAGCCTTTGTGTCTGGACTGATGACTGGATGTTTATGATAAAGCTCTCATTAGTTGCATGAAAACAAATGTATGAACATCACATGGCGCGCCAAAGTTTTTCATTTACCTGTGGCATTGTACGAGCTTTAGCAGGAGCCTGAGTCAACGCTTCAGCCATGTTAAGACCCGCCATAGCAATTGACGCAGCAGATGCAGATGAGGCAACAATTTGCACACTAGGTGTCGGACCTGTGCTACAGGTTCCAACAGCAGGAGGCACTTCTGCCAGAGCAGATGTCCATCCTTCCCCATTAATTAATGCAGAACTCCCAACAGACAAACTCTGTACAACATTGCTCAAACCAGGAGATGAGACCCTCACTACATCATGCATGACTGCTCTCTCCTCAGTTCCAAGAGAAGGAAAGTCCTTCTCAAAGGTAGCCTTTTGAGCAGTATTACCCATAACAACACCAGATATCAAGCCATTTCCATTTACATGACTGCTGCTACTTCCATTTCTCAGGTCTGATGCAACCCTACGGGGTAAGACCTCGCTATGTTTCCTGGATATCATTGAGTGAGAACGCCTTAATGTGTCCTTATCAGTTCTACCCATTAACATGCTTCCCAAAGGATCAGAAGAGTCACGATCCCAATGGTCCGTAAAGCTCGGCTTATCTTTGTCCCTATCTCTATCTTTGTCGCGATGATTTCTACTAAAACTACTGTATGCATGCTTCCCAGACCCATTACTGGAACTCCTGCGAGAGTTAGATGAAGATGATCGGTCCAAAAAGGGCAGGCGTGGAGAATCAAAGTCACTAATACTCTTAAAGTTCCGGCTCCTCAAGGGATTTGAAGATGAAGAAAGATCTATTCAAAAATGGAAGCACGCATGGAATTACTAAAGTTAGAGAAAACACGATACTCAAATGCATGCAATGAAATGGGAACTAGAAATCCAAAAAAAAATGCGGATTACCTGAGTGGGAAGAAGACGAAGCAAAGTGATGGGCAGAATGTCCACCTCCTGAAACACTTCCAGTAGTTCTCAACCATTCTGGAATTAATGTGGGTTCACTTCTTTCCATCAGGAGCAGCACTTAACATCATCAATCAGATAGAACAATAAAAGTAAGTGTTCCACTACTTCACCCTCTCGACCAAAAGGCTTATCCTGCTGCACAGAACCAAGGTTTACCACTCTTCACTAATGTCGCTGTTCCAAACAATCCTTTCCCTCCGTCGGTCCAAGCCTCTATCAACTACAACCCTATCAGACGTCGGTAAGTAAACCAGAACAGATCAACAAACAAGACTATTACGTGCTTTCCTGATGCTTTGTTCTTATCTGACAAAATTGCTTGAATTGATTAGAACCCCAAGGCGCAAGACCAAAGGCAGTGGCAAAATGAAGCTGCACTCCGATGAATTGAAGGAAAACGCTATCCAGTCTCTTCAGACCACCATCTTCCTTACTACGCCTCCATCCTCAATTAAGATGGATTTGCACTCAACAGCAGAACCACTCAACAGGCCCTCATTACCCAATCACAATTCCCCAAAACCAGAAGCAGAAACAATACCCACGATTCTGGGACGATGGTTCAAAACCATGAAACAATAGTATCCCAAGGAGAACCCTAACACTGAGGGCATAACCGTATGAGGACTGAAAGAAATCAGTGCAAAGAAGAAAGAAGAACACCCCCAGAAACAAAAACCCTAACAGTCCGCCACACTCTCCCCTTGTGGCTGCAATGTTCTAGGGTTTTCAGATAGATAAAATTGAATGCGATGCACCAAAATAGGGGGGAGGAGTTTTATAGCCAAAGCGGTAACAAGAGAAGAGAAGGGAAGCGAACTAACCCTAGCAAAGGATTAGAGAGCTCAAACAACGGTTTAGGGAGTCTATGAGTATTCTCAATCCTTGGTCTATCACTGATATTCTCAATCCTTCCCCTCAAAACAATGGCATGCGAGTCTGAGGGAGAAAGAGGAAGGAAATTGGCAGGAGGAAGTGGGAAAATCGGGATGAAGAATGGGTTGTAAAAAATGATGAGATGGTTCAATGGCTCGTCTCAGGCGTTTTGGGTTCCTAATAAATATGTTTCTTTCTACTCGCAGAAAATATGATTATTGCGGAAGAGGTGTGAAATTAGGGTTTTGCCTGTGGAGATGGAGGTGGGGAAGAAGATGGCAAGGGAGAGAGAAGCACACACACGAAAGGAGGCGTAATTCCTGTTGGTTTCTGATACCGGAAGAAAATAAAAAAATACAATAAAATATTTGGATGAATAAACGGCATACAACAAAATGTGAAACGTTACCCCTAACTATTTCTCACGGTTTTTACTTTTTTTTTTTTTGAAGTAAAAACACACCTTACCGGTTTGGTTTAATCACAAAACTTTAAACGGTTGGTTTACTCATTTGACCGAAAACTGTTTTTTTCTTGAAATATTGTTAAGTCTATGTTTGAAATTGGGTAAGTCCGTGATGAATATCCGTGGGTTTTGCCCGGAAAATGAGCTTTTTAAATATGCAATTATTGTTTTCCCCTTTAATGCATATTTGTTCATGCCTATTGACATGATGCATCTAACAACATCTCTAATGGGAAAAATAATAGGGTTATTTGGACTAGGGAATTGAGTGGGAATTTTGGGTGATTTGAATCATAAAATATCGAAGTTGGAAATTTGGTCAAATAGATTGTTTGGATTAAATTAATTGTGAGAGAATGTTACAGAATTGAATTCTTAATGTGGGCATTTAGAGATTTTGAGCTCATATTAAAATCACTAGTTTGAGGAGGGAATTTAAAAAAAATTCATTCCATTTCATATTATTTTTGAATTTTCTAACATCAATAATCACCTAAAATAAAACATCCAAATATTTTATATTTCAAAATAACATGATTCCTATATTCTCTAATTATTTAAATTCTCCTTTTACAAATTTATCTACATAAACAACCCTCTTAAACTTTAAAACAAATACGTTTATAATTTATATGGTCTGGAGTGAATTGTGATGATGTGGAGCTAAGAAATTATGCCATAAAAAGGAGATTTAGAAAGAACTTTATCTTTTTTAATTTTAAGTCATAGTTTTTAATTCAATTTATTTCTGTAAAAATGTGAGCTCATTTTATAAGTTTTTATAGGTTGGTTGATAAATGATAATATATTATGAAGTTTAACTTGAATGGTTAACTTAAATAGTCCCAAAGGTTTAACTTTTTTTATATAATCCTTAAGTCAATAAATCTGCCGAATCAATACTTTGTCAAATTTCGTCTCTCCTCCGTCCAAAAAACTTTGTTAAATCCCCACGCATGTGTGGCCACGTCAGCCTAGAAACCCCATCAATTCCAACCTGGCTTCCGATTATTTATTTAACCCTAAACCGCGAATCGGGTAAGAAAACACAAGAGGTGAAAGAAAAGTTTGGCGGGAAAGCAGATGTTAATGTGTCAGAAACAATCATGTGGTTATAATAAAAATAAATTTAAACATACCCTATCCCTATCTCTTGTACTTTACTGGCCTTCCCACCAGAACTCCATTAGAGTACCTTCAAGGTCTGCAAAAAATTCTTCCAATGGAAAACAAGCATCCTCAATCGAACAGAAGGTAAGATTTCATTTTCTTGGTTCATACAACAATAACCGATCTAGTTGATTTAAGAATTCTAGGGTTTTTGTTTTTGTGTCATAGGTAGTGCGCAGATATTGGTGAAACTAATTCTTCCTTTGAAGGATGCTTTCAGGTATGACGATGATGACGTTTTCTGTCTCTGTGGGTTGCGTGTATCCCGACGTATATCACACACAGCGAGCAATTCAGGGAAGAAATTCTTTGGTTGTCCCTGTTATGTTTCACTGGTAATGTTTTGTCACTTGCTGCATATAATTGTCCCTCAGTGAGGTGTGTAGTTGCATTCATTTGTAGCCTCTTGTGTGTATGGATTCTTCCAGGCTGAGAAAGGATGCATGTATTTTGTTTGGTATGATGTGAAGGTAGCTTCACTGAAAGAAAAGCAAGAGTTGGTGCAAATGGTTGAGAGATTGCAGCCGGAAGTTAGGGAACTTCAAGAAGTTAATGTGCAGTTGCAAGCACAAATCGGGGAGGTCAGTTGCTTCAGCTAGGACGAAGTGTGTTCATCAACCAACTACAGAGTAGTGTGTGCCAAACGGCTGTGGAGTTGGAGGCTATTAAGTGCATACTCCGTGTACTAGAAAAGAATGGTTGTCTTGGACATGGAAACGGAAAGTAATTTAGAACGGGCAAGGGCGAGTACTATATTTCATATTATGTAAGTGACATGAAGGTTTTGGCATATGAATGGTGTAGACTATGCACTTGTGGGATATGAAATAAGTTAAACCATTTTCTAACCCCATCTTGTAAAACAAATGTTCGACAAGTAACAATCCCACATTTCATGGTTGTAACATATGACATAAGTAGATGTTCATATCACTTCACAAACAGAAGGCATAATATGCCACCCTTAAATTGAGTTATAAAGTACCGGTACAATCCATAGTTTAGACCATATTAAATGGATAATACCATCGCCTACATATGAATTACAGACAATGAAACTAAGCAATAATGATCCCAACTATAGGGGTCGGATCTGGAATGCTAAGTCTCCAAGACATCATACTGTCATACCTCCCAATAGCTAGCATCCTAACCATTCTTGTCCAAAATACTATCACCTCATACATCCCCAAAATACTTCCCCAAAGTACCTCCCCAAATAACTTCCCCAAAATACGTTCCACGTCATTACCTACCCCAAAATACTTAGAACCACTTCCATTACTGAGTTAGGTCTCCTCTAGATACACCTAGCGTGGACCTTGTTACACGAGCACCAGGTGTTGGCATGAATGTCCTTGCCACATTCGTAGATCCCCTCGTGGGTTGTGCTATGGTGAGAGACCTTGCACGCCTACTGGTAGTGTTTGGTGTTGAAGGACCACCACCGTCAGGAGTGGTTGTTGAGGCTCCAGCACCATTACGCTTCTAACATGTACACAGTTATATGCATCGATATAAACTAATGGAAAGAAAGCAACAGTTATGGACACAGAAATAAGTTAGGGGTTTAAAGCATTTGTACCTTCTTGAAGCCGGATCCATTACAGTTGCGCTTGTTGTGGCCACGTCCTTTGCATTTGGAACAATATTGTGCTTGCCCGATCCTAGTCACTGCAGTGTAGGTCCTTCCACGTTTGTCCTTCTTAGTCACAGTTTCTCCTTCTTCCAACCTACGTTTCTTCTTATTAGGACCTAGTGTCGGGTCGGGCATAGTCAGAGCCTTCAGCTTCAGGCTGCCACTTTGCCGCCACTGAGATGAATCATTCAAGGGGTTCACAGCATACGTTGGCTGCCCTGTATGTCCCAACCTTGTAACAGACGTCAACGTAGTTGCTTCATAGTTCCCGATTCATTGATATACAAGCAAGGGCATGCTCACAAGGGAGTTCAGATAACAGCTACAAGCCACAAGCACAAGTGTGGTTCCTTAGGTCAACAACGAATGCCCAAGTACTAGTCTGCACTTCGCAGCAAGCATCCCCATTGAAAATAGGGTAGCACGACTTAACATTCTCTTTACATTTCCATATCTTCCTCAAAGGATTAGGGCATATCGCCTCATCGATAAAGTGTGCAACCAGATCACGGCACTCATGGACTCTCCTCAGCATTTTGACCATAGGATAAGTTAAATAGCAGTGTCACAAAAAAATTCGCAACTCTTAACCATTCAAGTTCACATCATACATACATGAATATCACACATTTTCCATACATAGCATCAATAATCCAATGATTGAAGGTCTCACGGTGATTGTTCAGTGCGAACTCACATTTTGTTGTCGTTCGGTAGTAGAACTTGGACCAAGTAGGAGGACCTCGCTTCTCAATCCATTCCGAAGGTGTCTCCCCATCTTCTTTGACGTACTCTACCCCACCAGTTACCAACTTTTTCACAACACGATCATACTCTCCCTTGTAACTTGCCTTGCATACACCCATGAACAAGTTGAACAACGCCTTGGACCTTTTGTACTTCCCGCTGAAATTGTTGTACATGTGGTGCACACAATATCTGTGCTCAACCGTTGGGAAACGTCCTTCAACTACATTCATCAAACCCTAGACAGAATTCCATGTGGACTACGAATTCAATGTCGATTGAACTGCAGTATGAATAATATAAAATAAAGGTACTTCAAGGATTGCATGGTTGATGAGTCATACCTTTTGACGGTCTGACATGAAGGGCCAACCAGGAACGTCTTGAATGTCAAGATCCTTGGCCAGAAGATCAATGAACCAGCCCCAACATCTGTACTTTCATGCTCAACTATAGCCCATGCTATTGGGAACATGCCATCGTTTGCATCAATACTAACTGCTTGGAGTAGTTGCCACCCCGTTATATACTTCAAGAAGCAGTCGTCGACCCCAACAAGCCTCCTGCATCCAGCCTTGAACCCTTCTTCTTGGGAGCCAAGCAAATGGAGATCATCTGCAATATGAGAATGTCATACTCGATCACAATTGTAGATCCTGGGTTAGTTCTCTCCAATTCACCCTTGTAATCCCATAGCTTAGTAAATTACTCAGCTTCTTCACCATGAATGAGTTTCTTTGCATACTTCTTTTTGTAGTACGCCTTCAAGTGATTAATCTCCAGGCTGAAATCAGTAATGACGGTGTGCCTGAAATTCCTAATGCTCGAATGTGGGTCAACGCGGAAGCGTCTCATGTAATGGGTTGCCAAAAACTAAACTGTAGCATCCCTTATGTCCTCCTCAATCGGACATACATTAACGGGATGACCAGATACCAAGAAAACAGTATAACTTCCTCCTCAAATCGTTGCGTACAACCAGAAATCACATTGCTGCATACACTCACATTTGCAACGAATCTTGTCATTGACGGAAAAACGGACACCACGCCTTTGAAGTACTCAATGCATATTACAGAATTCTTTGAAATCGTCAAACGTTCCAAACTCACGACCAAACACGATTTTAGCTTCATACAAATCTCGAACTCTATCAAACATCAGATACTTCAAGGGCCCTTCAGTAAATTCTTCCTCTGATCCCCATCCGGTTTGACAAACTAGTAGGTCTTCGATGATATCAACATCAACGTAATTGGGGTTGGCTGGGGCAACATCTTCATGATTACGTGGACTGGTTGGGGGTTGCACTGGAGGTTCACTAGAACCTTCTCCTTATATGGCATCAACACCCGTACGTTGCCTTTGTTGTCGGGCAGTAACAAGTGGTTCGTCTTCAAGGGAAGATGTGTTAAGGTTGATGTCTTCTACCTCCATGTCGAATGCATGGAAGTTAGTGTCATCTGAATCATCACTTGCGTGTTCGGAGTCTCCTTCTGAACTAGCTTCTCATTCAAACTAACAACCGAAAAGTCATGATCAGTTTCAGGTTATGAAACATCATCATCAGATACATGTACCTTCATGTTGCCTTCTGAGTCAGGCGCATCAACATGGATAGATGGATTTTGTACCTCCAACTCAGCAAAATACTCAGCCTCCAGTTCGTCCCAAGCTTCTTGAGCTGCAACAGCCTCCATTTCCAGCCAACATTGTTCAATTGCTTTTGTTGCATCATAGATTGTTTCTTCAATTTCCTTGTCCATTTATGGTGGTTCACCATCCGTGGGTTGTGCCACGTCAGCAACGGTAGCATATTGTGGGGCCACCTTAGCAGAATCCAAGTCAGGCTCTGTTGCCACTTCATCTTCAATGTCTTCAATATGATTTGGATATTCAATAAAATGGACCCTATGAGGTCTATCATTGATTACACTACAACCCACGACAATAGTTACCGTCCCTACATTTACTGCAGGTTCTTCCTTGGAATCAAACTCAGTTAGGACCACATTTTTGCCACTTGGGATGTCATCTGGGAAAGCATAATTTAACAAATCTTCTCTTATCTGCGCCATCCTTAACCTAACTTCAAATAAAGTCAACCATTTCATATACACCTTGACGACGAAGACATTAGCCGACAACCCACGAGTTAAGGTCATTATGTCAGCTTCCCCCACTAATGGTGGCAAACCCTCTGAAATTTCCTTGCCTGAAACCGTCCACAAGAACTGGAAATACTCCCACTCAATCTCAAGCATCGTGACCATCATATTCAGTTCAAGCATGGAGAAAAAATCTGGATCAACACCATCGAACCGAGCTATTGAACTGTACAAGTATTCGATTGGAGTGAAGAGACCATTGTGGTGCATTCCAACGGTTATCTTCTTCCCAATGCCAGGGAAAATTCGACAGATTGCGAAAGGGTCTGGGGGGCAATGATAAGAATCGAACCGGATCTGAAAACCCTATCGTGAACTAAATATTTCGGAAAGACTTGCTTCAATCTCCCCAAACTGTACATGCAAATATGGTTCGTCAAAGAATAGGGTTCCCAACTTTTACCTTCAACATGCGCCAATGGATCATCGCTGACGGCGTGTAGCTTCCACCTCACCAACATTCCTCCGATCAGACTTCAGAACAGGCAACACCAACAACAACGGAGTGGGGTGAGCCTTGACTACACCGCAGAGGAAATGCAATGACAGAAAGGGAAACGATCATAAACCACTCACAGTTACTGTTGATCGGAAACGCTTTCCACCAAAAAAGTGCAGAGCTTTGTTTGACTAACTTCCAAAACAATAGATTGTGCAAAAAGGTGAAGAGGGAGACAGATCGGAAGATATAAAAAGGGGATATGGAAGGTCACCTTTTCATATAAATTGATTCGGAATTGGTTCGGTTATTCTTAACCGACCGGTTTGTTTGTAGGAATCGGTTTGACAACAACAAAATATTTATGTTGACGTGGCCAGCATGCGTGGCTGATTTAACCGATATTTTTGAACGAAGGAGAGACGAAATTTTGCAAAGTATTCATTCGGCGGATTTTTTAACTTAAGGACTATATGAAAAAAAAATTTAAACCTTTAAAACTATTTAAGTTAACCGGTTAAACCTTTAAAAAATTGCCATCGAAGTCGCTCTAAGAAATAGAAAAGGAAGACTTGCACGTTTCACTACACCTTGGGAGATGTTCATTATTAATAAGTTTATGAAATCTTCTGGACCTTGTATTTCAACTTTGGGTTCAGAACTTTCAATAATGAAATAAGTGATAAAAAATATTATTTACCTGTAATTAATTATTAATCTCTTCCGGTTTTTTATAAGGCGCATGTATATATATATATATATATATATATTAATAAAATAGAGAGTAATTAATTAACAATGTGCTGGACTTATCTTGGCCCTTGTTTTGGTGATTGTTGTGCAGGTCGCCGCCTCTTCTCTACGCCGGTGGTGGGTATCTGCGGGCCTGGACTGGACGTGGACGGCTATTATCGCTTCTCCTTCGATTTCCAAATGTCATAAGCCCCAAAACTTATATATTATCCACCTGAAGATGGTCCAACTCAAATATGTATAATACATGGGCGTTGATTGTGCACGTATAAATGATTTGAGGAAGAAGCCGGTGGAATTTAAGATTATTCTAGCAAAATTAAAGATGCTAAAAAAATTATATTCAACTCTAATATGTTTTAGAATCATAAGTCAAAACTTAAAATATGTACAAATGTTAAAATTTGGAGTTAAATTTAGCAAAATGATCCCACTTCCGGCAAGCAATCGCAGAAAAGAATTTTAAGATTTGTGATTCATTTTTATTTTTTTCACCGTTTTTATTTTTTGTCATAATTTTTTCATTTTTATTTCAATTTGAATGATTTTCATACCAAAATTCTTATTTTTTAAAGATGAATATAACAAAATTAGATTTGATGGTATCTTAAAATCTTAATAATACGTAAAAAGAATGATTTCAAAAAATTTAAAAAATTACAGCAAAATTCTCATTTTAATTAATTAAGTAAAGTTACAAATTTTTCACATAATTAGATTTCGATAGATAGTTAAATGATTTTAGCTCTCAAACCATTATAGCAAAATCACTTTTATAAAGTTAGGAAAAAAATTACTTTTATTAGCTTTACCATCGTGAATGGTCTAAGTGCTATTCAGATTTTGCAACCAGTTTTGATATTAGAGGATGGTAACTCAATTTTGATATTACTTACCATTGCTGTTCAATCATTTAATTTATAATCTATTGTTAATAAATTTATAACTTTGTTAATTCGTGAATTCAAATTATAATCTATTCAATTCATTCATAATATGTGCAATTATATATAATAATAAGAAGATGACGAGTATATTAATTCATTTATATATATATTTTTATTATTATTTGAATGATATGATATTCCATTTTTCCGTAACATTTGACGTGGCTAATTCTAGTTTCATTTAATTTTTTTCATATAAAAGGGGAACAATTTTGTAGTACAAAAGGACAAGAGCATGCTATGGTGGAAGTGTACGGACGGTTAAAAGTTAAAACCAACCACAAGGGGCCAGGACACCTCGTTACCTTGCCCGCCACGTGGCATCGCGTGTTATTGACTTTTTTCTATATTACGTCAGCGGCGTTTACCAGTCTTCCCTCTCGTCTCTCTCGCAAACTCACCATTAACAACGACTCCCCATCCTCTTCTTCTTCTTCTTCTGCTTTAGGCAGCCAACCTTGATTCATTTTTCAACCGAGATTTTCCATCGGAAAGTGACGGAAACGAAAGGAAAAAGGAATCGCCGCCGCTGCCAGGTTTTTTCAGTCTTGGGTTGGCAGCACTTACTCCACGAAGCTTCTCAGTTCTCAGTTCTCACTGTTGTGTTTATGCTTGACAGATGGTCATAATTTAGGGTTTCGATGGATTTTGTTGTAGATGCATCGATTGGGTCGGTCTGTCTCATCTCATAGCAAGCCCCAATGGATCCTAAGAAGTGGAGGAGGCCGAAATTGGACCGCCGTAATGCGGCGAAGCATATTGACTACGACGCGACTTCCTTCTCTTCTCACCTGGATGACGACTCCTCGTCGTCTCTAGTCACGCGATCGCTTGATTTACACGATCGGACCAGTTTCCGGATTGAAGGAACGGAAGGCGAGTTCGACCTAATTTTTCGGAGCCTTGGACTGAATGGTCCCGAGGATTTCGCGATCCCGGCAGATGCTTGGGAAGCCATGAACAGGTCCGCCTCGGATCTTCTTCCGCTATCCAGATTCCACGAGAACGACGGACCTGTGGCCGATGAGATGGGTAACGGTCAGGGGCAGCAGGATGAGAGCGCACACTCTGCTGCAGGTGTTGTGGATAGGATTAGAATTAGGGATGATACGGTGTTTGTCCGGGAGAGCAACGCCGAAACAGCCGAGTTGAACGAGTATTCCAGCGGCAGCAATGGAGAAGTGAGAGGAATCAAGGGTGTCCGTCCGCCTCTCCTGAAGCCGCCGCCATCAATAAGCTTACCGTCTATTGCTGATGCAAGGTCAACGTGGGATCTATTGAGGGATTTCGGCCCAGAAAGTGGGAGCCCTTCACTTGACAGAGATTTGAGTTCCGATGCTGAGGAAAGGGAGGAAGGCATAAACGGGTCCAGGGAACCACTGGGAGAAGAAGAGAATTTGTTAAGAGATAGGGAAATTGAATCTGGGATATTATCAGACTCTGGCTCATTTGTCATCTCAAATGATGACGATTCTTCTAGCGTTGCGACGGAACCAATGTCAAACCTCTCTCCCAATGGTATTTTCAGGAGGGTTATTACCGACTGGGAGAAAGGGGATCTTCTGGGGCGTGGGTCGTTTGGCTCGGTGTATGAGGGAATATCTCAGTAAGGCCCAACTGTTCCTTCTCTTTAGTCTTTCGACCATGATTATGAGTATATAGCTGACTATCTCTAGATCACTTGCTTATAGTGTGAAAGAATTGACACTTGCTTATAGTGTGAGAGAGTTACTCTGAAATACCATCATTTGACATTATCCCAAGTCTTGTTGCGCTTGTGCACAGCGTGATTTGCCTTTTCTGGTGTCTTTTAAGTTAAGTCCCACCATTGGTTGAGGTGAAGATGCTTGGTGTATGCTACTTTCATGTATGGTGGTTTTGTCTTGCAGTGATGGATTCTTCTTTGCTGTCAAAGAGGTTTCGTTGCTTGAGCAAGGAAGCCAGGCAAAGCAAAGTATAATGCAACTTGAGCAGGTGATAGGATGTTATTTTGTAATGCTTTCGCTCCTTTATGCATGTAGACTAAATCGTGTATTTTTTATCTTCTTGTTTACCCAACGTACAGGAGATTGCACTCTTAAGTCAGTTTGAGCATGAGAACATTGTCCAGTATTATGGCACAGACAAGGTACCTATTTTGATTTATGCACCCGCTGCTATTAAGTGCAATGAGTGCATGTGAAACAATGCATATTTTAGTTTGTAGACATCTTGTGGAAGCATTTATTTTCTATGTTGTTTACTTACTCAAAATTCTGTATTTAACAATCGCTTATGAATTGTGCAACGAATTAATGTCTGAAATGGCAATCTACTTTTTGTTTTACATTTTCCATTCTCTTTGGATCCTTCAAAATCATTTATCCCTGGTAGTTATTATGTATATACAGAAAAAGGGTTTCTGGAAATTAGTAATCTAATAATCTGCTGAAATTGAAGCATTTATCTGATTTAGCTAGTAATTTGGTTACTGATAGTTTCAATTACTGTTTTTTCAGGATGAATCAAACTTATACATTTTCTTGGAGCTTGTGACTAAAGGTTCCCTTTTGAGTCTTTATCAGAGATATCATCTGCGAGATTCTCAAGTTTCAGCTTACACAAGGCAAATTCTTCATGGTTTGAAGTACCTGCATGACCGCAATGTGGTTCATAGGTAATGTCAGTGAACTGTTCTTCTGTTGGTGTTCAGCTGTTGTATTGTATTAAATTACTTGGTCGACGTGTGCATGCTCCTCTTTTTTTACTGATGAAGTTCTTGAACAACATGTCTTCAATGCAAACTTGGGCATATTTGCCCTCGCTGTTCCATTCAGAATACAGTAAATGGATATACGCTAAAGGATCCTGTGATGATTATCAGTGTTGGTATTATTTTTTTAGAACACCTGAGAGACGTGGAGTAATTTTGTTTTGGCTGGATGTATTTGTTCCGTATAGACCAGTGTTTTAGCATTTCCCCATACGCCTTTGTGAGTTTCCTCTCATTTATATTTCCTTTTGAATGTTAAAGGGATATCAAGTGCGCAAACATACTGGTAGATGCAAATGGGTCAGTGAAACTTGCAGATTTTGGACTGGCGAAGGTTTTAGATTCCCTCGATTTGTTATTTTCTCTTGCATCCAAGGCTTTGGAAATTCATGAAATTGCTTGTCTAATGTTGTTTGCTCTTTCCTTATCCAGGCAACCAAACTTAACGATGTCAAATCAATGAAGGGCACTGCTTCTTGGATGGCTCCTGAGGTTTGCTTCTAAATTAATAAATTGAGAACATATTTAAATCTTAGACAGGCCCTTCTGATCTCCGAGTGAATTTATAATCTGGAAGGTGAACTAGCTTGTCAGATTTTGTGTGATGTTTTCAGATTGCGCTTGTTGCTTCTACTCCATTCTACTTGTGATTTGTTTCTGTTTGCCTATATTAGACCAGTGCTGGTTTTCTTTGCTTGGCATTGCTGTATTTGCTGACTTCTTCTATGTTCTGGAGTTTCTCTATCATATCAAGCAGTCATTGTGTGTCATGTCTGTTTATAATTCTTGTTTCATATCGAAAATTGTAGGTTGTCAACCGAAAGAACCAAGGATATGGGCTTCCAGCTGACATCTGGAGCCTCGGATGCACAGTGCTGGAGATGTTAACTCATCGGATTCCATACTCAGATTTAGAACCGGTATGTGCTAACTATAATGTTTGAGGTTTAGTAGTGGCTGCTGATATTTGAGATGTGGCAGCCTCAGTGATTATGGCTATAACTTATTTGTGCAGATGCAAGCGTTATTTAGAATCGGCAGGGGTGTGCCTCCGACGGTACCTGATTCCCTATCAGAGGATGCACGAGATTTCATCCTGCAATGCCTCCAAGTTAATCCAGATGGCCGTCCAACTGCTGCTCTTCTCTTGGACCATCCATTTGTGCAGCGGCCACTGCAGACGTGGTCCTCGGGTGCTGCATCTCCTCATCTTCCTCGGAGACGCCATTAGAAGTAGACAATATAAAGCTTCAGTTAGTTAAAATGTCTGAGCTTTAACGCTTTGCTGGAAACACATGAGAAGGTGGGTTAATTTGTTCTTGGGCCTGCTGTGTTATTATTAGTTTATTATGAGTTTCTGTTGTGGCCCTCTAATTTTGGCATTAGTTTGATTGATTTCTGTAGGAGGTAGGCTTGGGGGAGCAAAACGCAATTGTTTGTTGTAAGATTTTTAACAAGGGGAAGGGATTGAGACATTACTAGTTTGTAGTATCTTTTGTTTTTTGTATCTAAATTAAAAGACAGACATCAAATGTAACATCATTATTCAGTTTATTATGAGTGTTGTTTCAAGATGAAGAAGGATTCTTTGAATTTAGGCACTTCACCTGTTTCTTGTCTGTACATGGAATTTGGATGGCAAAGTAAAAACAAATTGCATTAATGAAAACGAATGTTGCAAAGTGAACGACCTGCGTTAGTAACGTTCTTTTGCTAGGGTTATATTAGCATTTTCTGTTAAAATTAGAGGTGCGAGGAATAAAAGACGGAATAACAAGGCTATATTTGAGCATACATTTACTCAAACTTAACGAGTTTTTTTCGAGCTGATGACAACCCTAACCTTGTGACAGCCGTAATGAGAATGCAGTCAAGATAACAGTATTTGGCACCCAACCAAAACTTAGTATAACCAATTTTTGTCACCTCTAATATGAATTATGAATGATTGAATCCTATCATGATTAGCTACAATCAAAACATAGTGTAGTATAACTGCCCCTATTTTCATAGCATCCATTTCCCTGAACGGCTGGACCTTTTCCAAAATTGATGCTGCAAAGCATCCACACCCACCAAACTAAAAAACTATAAATTCTCGTGAACATACAGAGTTCATACTTCATCCAAACCATATTCCACAAATCACTAACTAGATCAAGAACACAAAAGCATAATGGCTCCTTCTTCTTCCTCACTTGTTTCCAACAAGCTGATGTTAGTGTTGGTGTTGCTGATGGGGATCTATGCATATGGAGCCTTCTCTGCATCACCCCCTCGTGCTAGCATGAACGAAAGGTTCGAAGCATGGATTGCGAAGAATGGACGTGTCTACGAAGATGCAGGAGAGAAGACCAGACGATTCGCGATTTTTAAGAAGACTGTGGGCTTCGTTAACCACTTCAACAAGTTTGGGAACAAAACTTACAAGTTAGCTGTGAATCAATATGCAGACTTGACCAACAAGGAATTCATGGCTTCCAAAACTGGATACAAGAAGAAGCCTTCCAATCTCGGATCTTCATTGTCGTTCAAGTACCAGAATGCAAGCTCAGTGCCAGACACCATGGATTGGAGAACTAAAGGAGCTGTCAATCCCGTTAAAGATCAAGGCCAATGCGGTAAGCAATTAATTAGCCTGCTGAAAAAGCCATAAAAAGTTCAGTTTTAGGGACCATAACAAATGGTCTCCAAAATCCATAACGGTTACTAATTTATTAAACGGTCACATGATTACGGTTCATAAAACTGTGTTTTCTTATAGTATATATAACTACCAGTGTTTTAGTTCTTTTATCACGCAATTAATGATGAAATAATGCAGGATCTTGTTGGGCATTCTCTGCTGTGGCGGCAGTGGAAGGACTAATGAAGATCTCAACAGGGAAGTTGGTATCACTTTCAGAGCAAGAACTGATGGACTGCGACAGAAGGAGTAACGACCAAGGATGCAACGGAGGATTCATGGACGACGCTTTTCAATATGTGAAGAGCAAAGGTCTCACAACTGAATCCAACTACCCTTACACGGCAGCAGATGGAACTTGCAATGCAGCTAAGACAAACCCTTCTTCGGCCAAGATCAATGGCTACGAAGATGTACCTGCCAACGACGAGAAATCACTGCTTAATGCCGCGGCTAACCAGCCAATCTCTGTGGCCATTGATGCCAGTGGCTCTGCTTTCCAGTTCTACTCGAGTGGAGTGTTCACCGGAGAGTGTGGCACGGATTTGGATCATGGTGTGGCTGTCATAGGGTATGGAACGAGCACCGATGGTTCGAAGTACTGGCTGGTGAGGAACTCGTGGGGGACGAGTTGGGGAGATGGAGGGTACATCAAGATGCAGAGAGATGTTGGTGCTAAAGAAGGTCTCTGTGGCATTGCTATGTCTGCTTCCTATCCTACTGCTTACTGCTGATTGATTCAGTCTGCTAATCCATGTTGTTGGTGAAGAAATATTTGTGTGATATTTTATTATTACGTAATCATTTGCATTATCTGAATTATATTTGTGTACATGGTTTGAATTATGAAGCTTTCATGCTCGAAAACATGTAATGTTGCCTTCCTTGAATAAGAATCATTTAAAGTATTGAACCTGTATTAACCATTTTAGGAGGTTATTATACAACACCTTAATTTTCGAATTAAACGACGTCCTATATTATATAAATGTTTAAACGTCTATCTTAAAAAAACAAAAAACCTACAATTTCAACCCAAAAAACCCTCTTTTAGTATGTTTTAGTTGTTCGAAAACACTCTCGATGAACCACGATCCAAAAATAAAGATTTAAACGTCCATCTCGAAAAACGAAAAACCTACAATTTCAACCCAAAAAACCCTCTTTTAGTATGTTTTAGTTGCTCGAAAACACTTCCGACGAATCACGACCCAAAAATTTGAGGTACGGAATCGAACTTGTTATTGAAAAAAAAAAGTTTTGGACGGAACCATCCGGACGGACCGGTTTTCCATCCGGTCAGACCATCCAGACATAACCGATTTCCGTCCAGGTGGTCTAACCGGACGGAGCGTCGGACCGTCCGGTTTGTTTAGCGGACAGAACGGTGTTTCGTCTGGTTGGTCCGTCCGGTTGTACGACACTATCGGTGAAGCGGCGCAAGCAGCAAAACAAATTGATATAACGCTTAATTTCCATATGATCAATAAGAATCCATAAACGAGCCGAGCTCGAGCTCAAATCGTTTAAGATATTTTAAACTAAATTTGAGTTCGATTTGAGCTCAATTCGTTTAAATGTATTAACGAGCTTATAATCGAGCTAGAGTTCGGGCTCGATTATAAGCTTGATAATGAGCTCGAGCTCGGTTCGTTTAAGAAATTCGAGCTCAGTTCGTTTAAAAAGTTCGAGCTCGATTCGTTTAAATATATTAACAAGCTCAAGCCTCAATTCCATTATAAGCTCGTTAAAGAGCTTTAACTCGGATATTAATCATTAGAGTTCATTTTTCAGCAAATTATGAAGAACGAACATGGAACTTAATATATATTATCGATAAACTATAGAAACTAATATATATCATATTTTATAATATCGTAACAATTTCTAAACCCTACTCCAAATTGTTGTAGAGTCTAGTTTAGATATTATGGGTAATGGTTTATTAAGAAAGCATATGTTTGAATTTATGATTTGTTGATAAAATTTATGTTATGATTTGAAATTTATGAATTACGTATAGGATTTACGGTATATATGACCCGCTATATATGTTCTAAACACTCAACCAACAAATTTTAGGTCCTAACGTAAATCGTATGAAATTAACGAACAATAATTGTCACGCCAGTACACAAGTGATATAACATAAAACCATATAACAAATATGTAGAACCGATCAAGCAAGCGTGTTCAGCCGTATATAATAACAAATATGTAGTCATCGTTAACCATAAGCGAACATGTTCGCAAACTTGATTCGACGAGCCAACAAGCCGAGCCGGCTCCGTAACCATAAACGAAGAGGTTCGCGAATCTGGTTTGACAAGACAACGAGCCGAGCGGCTCGCGAATTATGCGAGTCGAATACCTTACGGCTCGAGCTTTATTCATTAAGCTTTCGAACCGACTCACAAACAGATTTATTTTTCAAGCCGAACGTCAAGCGAATCACGAACCGTTTTGCTCGCCGCTTAAATACAACCAAGCGGTAATTGGACAAGACAAAGTTTACCACTAGTTATGGCCTTTATGAGGGCCAAAGGGTTTTTATCAGGTCATGATGTCCAAATTCTATATTAATTCAAATATGATTCTTCCGGCGGCAAATAGAGCGGTTGACCAACGAAGCCGTTTGTATTCGACTTGGTGTTTGACTTGGAAAAAATTTGTTTGTGATTTAGTTTGATTTTAAATGAGCCAAGGTATGTTTGACTCGGTTGGCTCGCGAGCTAACTTGAGCTCGAGGTCGAGAGCTAACTCGAATATATGACTCATTAGTTGACTCAATAATGATGCATATGTTTTGCTCGAAAACAAAAAAAAAACCATAGTAATTTGTTGTTGTAACTCTAATGAAAATGCAAATCACAGAGTATTTTGATTGAACTATTTTAATTGAGGAAAGTGAAAATTTGTATATTTTAGATTGTCTATTTTTCAGCTTTCACCTGTTTTTATTTTTTGGTATACAAACTTCAAAATCAATTCAAAATAGACTCATCATGAGATTTTAATGAGTGAAGTTCGAGTTGAACTCGAATTTGGCTCGTCCAGGATAATTAACGAGCCAGGCTCGTATAAAAAGTAACGAACCAAACTTGAGTATAATAAAGTTCGACTTGACTCTGTTCGTTAAAAACTCTGATGATGAGTGGTGACTCTATATCATTATTCATATCATAATACAAAGGTTGTATTTAAAATGGTAATCTAAATTTCAATCCCCGCAACAACATTAATAAAGAAGTACAACCTCATCCTAAATCATCTTCGACTTAATTAATTGAGGAATAAATTAAATAGGGTTCACCCAAAAAAATATTCATATAATAATTGTTTGGACATCCTGGATTATAAACCGATGTCGGTGATGAGTAGGCAGGAAAAATGAAATCAAATCCAGCACAAGTTCCAAAGATCTGCCTGCCTGCTCTATTTATTTCATTATTTTGACTATTTAGCTTTCTACTGTTCTTTTGTTTATTTCAAGAATGCCTGCCTCCCCAGTCCCCATTATTGGAAATATAATAATATCAAATGAAGAATAAATTGGAATTATTTCTTGTGGCTAAAATGCTGTTTCTCTACCTACTTTCCTTCCTCTTGCTCACTGGGATCACACTCTCTACTTCCCACTCCTTTACATTTTATCATTCTAAAGCTGCAGATCATCATGGCTCATCATTCCTTCATCCAGCTGCTGCTGCTGCCACTTGTAACATGGATGATTTTCCTACTTCAACCCACAAACCAGTTGCAATCATCCCAAACACAAGTCCTTCTTCAGTTAAGAAAGCATTTGGAGTACCCACCTCAGCTCCAAATCTGGAACCTTTATTATCACACTACTGATCTTTGCTATTTGCAGCCTTCCAAGCTTGTCAACATATCATGCCAAGACAATTCCATTACTGAGCTCAAAATCATGGGATCACTCAATAATCATAACCAGACTTTGTCAGCTGGATTCTCCATGGATTCATTTGTTGCTACATTAGCAAGGCTAAACAGCTTGAGAGTCCTCTCCCTTGTCTCTTTAGGGATTTGGGGTCCTCTCCCTGACAAAATACACAGGCTTGGTTCTTCACTTGAGTATTTGGATTTGAGTTCGAACCATCTCTTTGGTTCACTCCCTCCCAAGATCTCAACCATGGTAAAGCTTCAAACTTTAATCCTCAGCAACAATTTTTTCAATTCCACAATTCCCAGGGAATACAGCCAGCTAAACCAGCTTCAAAACCTTGACTTTTCGTTCAATGAGTTGACTGGAACGATTCCAGATTCCCTTTTCGCATTGGATAACATCAAATCTCTGAATTTGGGATCCAATATGCTGAGTGGTACACTTCCAGACAGCCTGAGATGTGGGGGAAGTCTTGAGTTTGTGGACATATCAAGCAACAGGTTAATAGGTGGACTGCCTTCTTGCTTGGTGACTGGATCAGAAGATGATAAAAGATCATTAGTATTGAAGCTTGGTGGGAATTGCTTGCACTCAAGTTCCTTGTATCAGCAGCAACGTCCTGAATCAGACTGTACTCAAGTTCCACTTGCTGTGGAAAGTAAGCAATCTGGAGGGAGGAGAAGAAACCTTGGTGTTATGGTTGGGTTTGTGGCTGGAATTCTTGCCGTCGTAGCACTTTTGGCTTTTGGTTTTGTTGTTCTGTACAGAAGAAAGTTCCTCTCCAGAGAGCATTTGCTGCGAGTGGATCCGGTTGAGCTCCTCTCTTCTCGAAGTACCGGTAGAGATTCTCTATACCATATTTTGTGCTTAACATTTAGATTTTTGAAGTTGTAATTTTGTGTTCAGGGTTCATCGTATTTAATATTAGAGGTTAAAGTTTAACTTTTGGGATTCAGAGATTTATTAATTTTGATTTATGATTAATCGTTAGAGGTTGTGATACGATTTAGTATTTGAGTTTACAATACCGTGTTTGAGGTTAGGATTTTATGTTTATAGTGTTAATATCATTCTTTAGTACTTAGAGTTTACTTTAAGGAGTTTAGGATTTATTTTTCGAATTTTAAATCTAAAAAATGTGAGGTTTTTTAATATAGATGGTAACTATATCTCGAGGTATCGAAGTGTTCCCCATGATCAAAGAAGAAGAATATTTTTGGCTGTTTTCAGGATTTGTATCCCAAGCTTCAAAAGTGGGTAGTGAAGGTCTTCCAGCTTGCCGGTCATTTGCTGTAGAAGAATTGAAGAAAGCTACAAACAACTTTGACAATGCTACTGTTCTTGGCGAAGGTTATTATGGAAAGGTGAAATATGGCACATTCAACACTTGTGCTTTGCCTGTATAATTTCAATATTTCTGATTTTTTGAAACTCTTCCCATTATTAAGCAGATGTACAAAGGAAGGTTGGAAGATGGAACCCAAGTTGCAATCAGGTGCCTGCCAACATCAAACAAGTACACAACTCGAAACCTTAAGCTGAGGCTCGACTTACTAGCGAAACTCCGTCATCCGAATTTGGTCTGCCTTCTTGGACACTGCATTGACAATGGAGGGCAAGAAGATGAATACAGAGTGGACCAAGTGTTCCTTGTATACGAACACATAAGTGATGGAAATTTCCAGACTCGGGTCTTTGGAAATTCGATGAATTGGGCGGAGAGATTAGCAGCTCTGACTGGTGTGGCTAAGGCTTTGCATTTTCTGCATACTGGTGTGATTCCGGGTTTCTTCAACAACCGGTTGAAGACACATAATATCCTTGTCAATGAGCATGGGATGACCAAGTTGAGCGATTACGGGCTGTCAATTGTATCAGATGAGAATCGGAATTCTGCGGTAAGCGCTTGTTTCATTCAAGGATCATCATCATCACTGGTTGTAGTTTATTAATGGGTTTATGGGTTGTGTGGTTTGCAGGACAATGAAGGGCTTGGTTCCTGGTAAAGATGAAACTTTGAGAGCAAGTAAATTAATCAGGCAATGAAACATGATCTTTTAACTTTTACTTTCAAACACCTGTTTGTGTTTTGCATGTGCAGGGAGACATCGAAAGTCGAAGATGACATTCGTGGATTCGGGTTCATACTCCTCGAGTCACTTGTTGGTTCCCCAGTACGTGCAGAAAGAGACGAGTTTTTGACACAAAAACTGGTAGCTATTCTGATTTCCTCAACTCTCGAGTTCATTTTCCCATGTTGGATTCCTCTTTACCTTTCAGTTGCTTCTTTTATAAGGCATCCAGTAGCAGCCAAGAAAAGTTGATGAACCCAACAGTGGTGGCAACTGCTTCACAAGAATCACTAACGACAGTGATATCTATAACAGAGAAATGCATCAGCCCAGAATCTGCCGCAACCCGGCCCTCCTTGGAGGACATACTTTGGAACTTGCAGTATGCTGCTCAGATTCAAGCAGGGTGTTAAGCTTTTATTCTATTACGCCCAACACTCTATATTTGGTTTGATCGTATTTAATCCAGTAAATAAAAAGCTAAGGCAATCGGATCACTTGTTATACTGCCTACTCCGATAGCCGGCATTAGTAAGAATGACTCTTGACAGATTGCCTATGAAAAAATAGACTGCATCTTATCGACTCTAAATATGCAACAACCATTTACTTGAATCAGCAACTAAGAGCTAGGACTAGTGTGCATGCCCTCCTTGGTTTCCACGGGCTTGGGACCGTCTGTGCATTTTTAAATAGCACAGGCCAAGTTACATGCATAAACCTACCTACTACTATCCTAACACCCCATGCAACATCTGAAGCCAAGCAAAGTCCAAACACAAGCATTCATTATCCATCCTTATAACCAAATCACGTTTAAGTCACAAGATAAGAGCAAGTCCAACGGCTCATAATAACAAGGATGCAAAGATGTCTGAATGTAGTTATGCAGATCCATGTAAAACGCTACTTCCTTGCGCTCTAACACCGCCAGCCAACATGAGCAATCAACTACACTTTCAACATGAGGAAATCCAAAGGCTCATAACTAGGACGACACAGTTTATCCCAAACAAATCCAACAAATTTATCAAGATATAGATGACACGCTGCTGCTAATCCTCATAAACTTGTTTCGAGAAGAAATACCAAATCCATACTTCACGTTCAATCTTCCACCACTTACAGCAAATGCTAGTGTAAAACAAGCCAGATAAAGCCATATAATCCAGGTTCACTTAAAGAACTTTGATGCCTCAAGAAGGATGATGATGTTCCATAGCAATGACAACCATGTACCGCGATGAACGATAATACCAAACTTGAAAGCCCAGAAGAAACAATAGAGTTCTACCTCGCTTCTCACCAGCTCAGAACATTTGAATCAACTCACCCCTGATGTATGAAACCCTTGAATGTAGTGCTTATATGAAGATGCCACAAGACAACGTGCAACTAGCTTTGCTATGAGTGTTTCCCTGAGCACAGCCAAACCATTGAAAGCGCAACCACAGTTCAAATGCAGCAGAACATTACTCAAATGCGGAAATAGGGTCTTGATTCTCAACACAATACCAATGTAAGATCCTGAAAATTCAGGACACATGGTCTAGTTTCGATGACCCACAAAATAATAACAGAAAGAAAAGACGAGATCACTCAAAAAATCCAAGACCGTTAACCAGCATCAGTTTGTGGACTGACAAAAGCATAAGATGCAGGAACACGCCCGTTACTTGAGCTAGCCAGATAGCCTGAAAGAACAGGCAAGAACACGTACATAGACCAAGAACAAAACCAATCAAACCAAAATTACGCAAGTAATCATAATAAGTAAACAAACTCCAATAGGTTAATAAGTCATTCAGTCAGCATGTGCTCAAAAGCAAAATCCATTTAGAGGAGTTACATGTTTAAGCCCTGAAAGAAACCAGAATGAAGTAAGCATAGAAGGAGAAAATACTAAACAACGTAAGCCAACCACGATTATTAGAACCATAGGCAGACTAGGATGCAGAAAGCCACTTTAATTAGAACTCTACAAAATCTAAAGTTACCCTATAAAATTCCTCAAATTGTGCTCCCTAGAAGGTCATACTTCAGTAACATGTACAGCAGCAATGAAGTTGGAAACAAAATCTCACAGTATCAGCAGAATTGATGATTAGTGGGTATCAACACTTAACGAAATGTCCTAACCAATATTAATTGTCCAGAGTTGTGTTCCAAACTCGAAAGCCAATAAAAGAGGGAGAATAACTTATACCGCTATATTCTTCAACTCGGCAATGCATCATACCTACAGGGAACTATTTGCATCTCAGCAGCAGCGTACCATGAGAACTGCCCCGAAAGAGCACACCCTAACCAATATAAGAGCAACCAATGAAGCCCACAAAAGAAATCTATAGAAACAAGTCATAAATAACTAAACCACAGATCAAAATAATCAACTCCCCCCTGACAGATAGCGGTGCTAGCTTTGAAGTCAACAAAGTGGAAACCTGAAATATTAAAGGCAAAACGAGGAAACCCATAAGATCAACTTCTGGAATCGAGAAATGGTATGTAATATTTTGAAAGGGCAGTATACATCAATTTATATCCAGAAAAATCTGATGGATATTAAATAACTCCTTCCTGAAAAATATACAGAAGCTTAATTTTGTTCTCAGTTAAAAAATCCGACAGGGTGGAAGCCTCAGAAAGCAATGCACATAAACAAGAAGAACCAAAATAAAAGGAAGCAGTCAAGGGAAGACCTCTTCTAAGACAGCACCTCCCCGGCACAGCCCATGGTCGATCTACAGATAAGGAAGAATGAGAACCAAAAATATGTATAAGGCAGACATCTATACGGAGGATATTATATAAAATACCAAAAAATCAAAATTAGAAAACCAAGCAACAGGTAGAAGTAAGAAGAAAAACTCATTGCTACGATGCTCTGATCCGTGACACATGTCAGTATACTCTTTACAAATGTACTCTTGACCGTTGCACGCCAAAACAGTATTTCCTTCTTGCCCTAAGAGCACACAACTTAACATCAAAGGGCTAAAACCCAAACAGAAACAAATGCAAGCAGGGAGCGAGAGAAAACGACAAATTATCAAATCAAACAATTCATCCATCATCCCCTCATCAGATACGGTTAATATTCCCCAATTGACCAAACCTGACCCTGAAACACAAAGCAAGGTAAGTAAAGAAGCAGAGCAATTCAACACCAACCTAGGAAAAGGAAAATAAAATTCTAGTACTCCAACAACTATAATATCTGAATGGCAGTAATAGAGTCGCAGATAAAATTTCATATTACTAGGAGTAAACAGGACCAGGTGTGCGGAAATAGAGCCCCCGATTGACGATATGGGACATCAACTGAATGACCTAACCATATGGAACATCAAAATAGTCATATTCTAAATCAGGAAAATCACAGAGGAAAAGTAGGAACGAGTGCGAGGAAGCGGGAGAAACTCTTATGTCAGTATTCCGTTAGACTCCTCCCTCATAGTATGAGCACAGCCTAACCATTAAAAGAGAAACCAGTGAACCAAACAAAAGAGACAAATAGAATCAATTCAGAAATAACCAAAAACCGCAGACTATCAATAAAACCAACTCCCCCTTGACAGATACTGAAAAGAGTTCCTAGCTTTGAAGTCCCCAGAATGAGCCTGAAATTTCAAAGGCGGGAAAATACAGAAAACCAATAAGCTAGTGATGACCAGAGAAAGAATATATAATGATGTGAAAAAACATATCAATTTAGACCCATATTGCAAAGAAGAACCCTTATAGTAACATATTGCAAACAAACTCCCGAGGGTCGAGATTCCAAAATCAGTTCCTAGTTTTAAAGATGCCAGAGTCAATGCCTGAAAAGTCAAAGCCAAAGAGAGGAAACCCATAAGGTCTTACTTCGGAGTTCGAGTTGACCAAAAATAAATATATAATGATGTGGAAAACAAAAGAACTTAAATTGAAGGAAAGCCCAAACCCTACTCTAGATCAATCTAAGGCATAGTAAGATGAGAAGAACTACAAACTAAAGAGGCATACTACAAAACACAACAATAAAAAGACATTGTGGAGAGTATCTTCCCCAACTTTGATACACACAACCAAAAGAAACAGGTTCCTATCGTCCCAAGATATCATCAATCAGAAGACTACCTGTACACCAAACAGACAAAATGAACAAAGATTTAAAGTGCAAATCGAAAAAAATGTAGTAGGAAGGCAAAGATTCTATTAGTGAAGCAATTTGAAAAGTTGAAAATTGTACGAAACTTCCTGGAAAACATACCAACACACGCATAAGTGCCCTTACAAAACATCAAAAGCCAAGATGAAGATAATGTGTATATTAACAACAGAAACCTGTAACGGGATATTGCAACAGCACAGCAAGGAAGTTTGATCACGATTTCAGGCAGAAAAAGGCACAGATCAAACTGATAGATGGGTAACAGATATCTCTGCTGGTAAGGGCCCCCTAGAGGTCCATTAACCCTGTAACATCACTGAAAAGATACTCCAAAAAACTAATAATAGGCTTCCGTACGCCAGAGGAAACATGTTCAGAATTACTGACAACTCCAAGGGGAATGACCTAGAGGGAAAGCAGGCAAGAAAAGACTTTCACCCTGACAAAGTTCATGAAGAATGAGAGCAAAGACAGGAATTACTGACAACTCCAAGGGGAATGACCTAGAGGGAAAGCAGGCAAGAAAAGACTTTCACCCTGACAAAGTTCATGAAGAATGAGAGCAAAGACAGGTAGGAGGCAAGCATATGCAAGGATGATAAGCAGAAGAAAGGGGAATAGCAAGCAATGGGTGGAAGGAGGAAGAAGAAACTCAGGGATTTGAACTGTGACCCATGCCGTCTACGATACACTCTTCATCATTCGACACCGTATGTCCTCCTGAGAGCGCACAACTAGAAATCAAAAGAATACCCAAAGAGAAAAAGATTTGAAAACAAGGAAGGGCAGAATCCACAAAATCATCAATTACGACTACTCCCTTATCATATACCGCCACCAGAACCCCAATTACCAAGCCAGACCTGAAACCCAAAGCAAGATATATAGAGAACCCATTTAGCTCAAACTCTTTTCCCCACAGCTCAACCTTAAGTAACACTAAAATAAAATGGAAAGGGCATCAACAAAATAATAGGGTGACTCAAACTTATCATCCGATGTCCCTCGTTCCAGTGAATTATTCAGATAAAGGATCTGTCAAGAAGAAGAGATGGTCACGGCCTTCCCAAGAAATCATCAAAATCAAGATAACGAAGAAAATATCAGGTTAGAATCTCCCAATAGTCTATCTGCAAAACCAAGTTCACAACTTAACATCAAAGGTTGTACAAACAGAAACAAATGCAAACAGGGAGCTGGAGAAAACCACAAGATTATCAAATGAAACAATTCCTCCCTCGGTTAATAGTCTCCAATTAACCAAACCAGACCCTGAAGCTCATAGCAACGCAAGTACAGAAGCATAACAAGTCAACACCAACCAAGGAATAGGAAACATAAATTCCAAAACTCAAACCAACAATAAAATTTCTGTACAACAGCAATAAAGTTAGACAAAAACCTCAAATTACCAGGAACAAACGGGACCAGGCGTGCGGAAAGAGAGCCCCCAATTGATGAGGGCATCAAAAAAATGTCCTACCCATATTGAACATCAAAATAGTTATATTCTAAATAAGAAAAATCACAAGAGAAAAAGAAGAAGAGGTGATAAGAAGAGGAAGAAACTCTTATGTCGTTGAACTTTTGGACTCAGCAATGCATACCACCTACGGGATACTCTCAGCAACGTAACACCCTTATAGTATGAGCACAGCCTGACCATTAAAAGAGGAACCAGTGAATCCAACAAAAGAAACGAAAAGAAATAAGTCGGTAATAACCAAAACCACAGACTGTCGATTTAACCAACTCCCCCACAGATACTGAAAACTGTTCCTAGCTTTGAAGTCGGCAGAATGAGAGCCTGAAATTCCAAAGGGGAGAGAATAGAGCAAACCGATAAGAAGTGCTTCTGATGACCGGAGAAAGAATATATAATGATGTGAAATCAATATAGACCCAGATTCCAACGAAAGACCCATATATAAACATGTCACAAACAAAACCAAAGCTATCAAATCAACCAAGTTGAGAGATGCCAAAATCAGTTCCTAGTTTTGAAGGTGGGAGAGCCAATGCCTGAAAAATCAAAGCCACGGACATAGAAGCCAAGATGAATGAAGATAATGTGTACAATAACAATAGAAACCTGCCACGCGATATTGCAACACCAGAGGAAGGAAGTTTGACAATGATTACAGGCGAAAAACAGCACAAATCAACTTGAGAGATGCGTACTAGTTATCTCTGCCGGCGAGGACAAGATGCCAAAAAGAGGAACACCATAGAGATCCGTTACCCCTATAACATCACTGAAAAGATACTCCAGAAAAACTAATAATAGGCTTCCGTACGCCAGAGGAGACATGTTCAGAATTACCGATAACTCCGAGGGGGAATGACCTAGAAGGAAAGCAGGCATGAGAAGACCTTCCCCTGACAACAAACGTCTATCAGCGCAGCACAATCCCTGCTCAATAAATGAGAGCAAAGACTGGTAGGAGGCAAACATGTGCAAGTAGGATAAGAAGAGGGAAAAAAAGCACAATTGAAATCCCAAAAAACAAGCCAAGGGTGGAAGGAGGAAGAAAAAATCATGTTACGAGGATTTGATCTATGACACCGTATACTCTTCACCATTTGCCATTTGACACCGTATGTCTTCCTGAGAGCGCACAACTTAACATCAGAAGTATACCCCAAGAGAAGAGAAAAGAATTGAAAACATGGAGAGGGCAGAATCCACAAAATCATCAATTTAAGAACTACTCCCTTATCATATACGGATACCAGCCCCCAATTACCAAGCCAGACCCTGAAACTGAAAGCAACACGAATAGAGAAACCATTTAGCTCAACCTTTTTTCCCGAGGCTCAACCGTAAGTAAGACTAAATTAAAACTGAACGGTGACCAACAGAACAAAAGGGCGACTCAAACTTATCGTCACCGATGTCCCTCGTTCCAGTAAATTATTCAGAGAATGCATCTGTCAAGAACAAGAGATAGTCACGGCCTTCCCAAGGAACCATCAAAATAAAGATAAGGAAGAAAGTGATGAGATTTGAATCTCCCTATAGTCGTTCTGCGAAACCAAGTTAATATCCAGATGCCATCCCAAATCATCTCCGAACAGTGATCATGCTCCAGGTCCTATAATAGAGCACAAGATGAAACAACAGATTTATGCTGAACCGAAGAAATAAATCCGATGCACTGTGTTCAATCAAGCCTCCAACCAAACCGTCTACAAAAGAAAGCCGATGATATATCTAGAGAAATCCAATCCAATCCAATCCAATCAATAATATACACGATCACCGAGCAGATCCATAACTTGGGAGAAGGAATCGAACAGAATCATCAAACAAACTAATCACCATCACACCCGACTAGTATAACCATACGTAGATAATTTTGACGATCGGGAACATTCATCAATCAGATCTCTGAAAATCCAAAAGGTCACGAGATGGAGGAGCAGATCAATAGACTTAAGAAGAAATCATGAACTGAATGATGAAATCAAAGATCCAGAGCTACGGAAAGAGAAGCAATTGCAGAGGAGGAAACATATAATCAAAGCATCTCAGGATATCAAACAGGAAAAGGAACTAGGACAGAAAGAAAAGGCTGTAAAGGGCGAGGAGAAAAGAGGAGAGGAGCTTGAAAACTCTTAACCAGCGAGTCCAGAAGATGAGATACAGATTGTATGAAAAAAATAGGGAGAGGGGGGCGTTTATTTATAGGCTAGAAGATGGAGACGAAGGGTCAGGATTCAGCGTAGATGGACGGCTGTGATTATGTTATCAAATTCGTTAAGAGACTTGCGCTACACGTTCGTCGTCCTTCGTCCTGCGGTTTCCTAATCCTACCGTAAAAAGGAAACGCACGCGGAAACGGGCAATGCAATACCAACACGTTTCCTTAGCTCAACCAAACCGCGTTTTCTTCAGGCTTTGACTTACATCAACACTTGGTCAAACACAAACAAAAACTAACGAGTACTTTAAACAAATTATTAAAATTTATATGCGTTTATATATTTTGATATTATCCTAAAATCCTTCATGATGAAGGATAGAAATTGATTATTCAAGATTCGTATCGAAAATATCAAATACCAAATTTAAAATTAAAAGAAGTGATTTCGCGAGTCAAATTCAACGTTTCATAATAACTTCTATCGGCACTCTCGTGTCACTGTTACGAATCATTGAATTAGGGTTCTTATAGTCTTATCTTCGTAACAAAGTAAGTCCTAAGTTATTACACCCCAACAATGTTGCTGGGTCCTCCGTGGGAATTGTAGATGACGAGGACGACCTCCGATGAAAAGAGGCGGCTGAGATCCATTAACAGTGTTTCGGGGACGACGACAGGATACTAGGACGGAGATGGTAATCATATATATGGCTGAGCTTGTTTTATAATTGTTTCATCGTCAGAGCAATGACCCTGCAAGCTTCTTCGGATGACCTTTGCTTGGTGAGATTCAGATTTAGGGTTGACGGGATTTAACAAGATGAAGTGACGGCCAAATCTAAATAAATGGAAGAAGATTTTGCCGGAGTTGAGATTGGAGCCGGCAGCGGCAACGCGATGAGGAAGAATTGGAGAAGGATATAGCTCTCTGCTTCCACAGATTCTTGCCTCCATCTTCTTTCTTTGGAACCCACTGCCCATCCACTTTTAATTTACTTATTTTGGTTGCTAAGATTGATTATTGAGGAAGAAGACAGATAAGGAGAAATAATGAACTGGAGTTCGCCTCGAGACAAAGGATAAAACGTAGGATATGGAGAATGAATTCGGTTTATAACCGAATTCACCAAATTTGAGTTCAGGTTTGGATCTCGTTTCGATTTCAGTTTCGATTCGAATTCCCATCCAATTTGATTTTTCGGTTACATAAATTCAATTGCGAATTTGGTTAAACCAAAAATTCAAAATCGAACTGCCAGGCCTACGCTCAGGCAGTGATTATTTGTGGATGCTACTGATGTGCTCTTTCGACTTTGTAACTGGTCTTGTAGTAGGTAACAGGCAATATTTTAGGGTTTAATGGCTATTTATGTAAATATTAATTGCACTGTAATTTTTTAGTTAAAAATATGTTAATTTATTTATATTAAAATACCGATAAAGACGTACGACATACCGCCAGCAACACCTTTTCATTCAATATATTAAAAATAGGGAGCAAGTTAAAATAAAGATATATTACAAGGATTAGCATTTGGCACACTGTATTTAAAAAATTAGTTTAATTTACATATAAATAATTATTAACAAGAAAGCATGCCCTCCTTTGTTTTCACGGGCTTGGGACCGTCTGCACAAATTCCTTTGCACAGGCCAAGTTACATGCATTATCCTAACTGTCACATGCACACAGTCACACATCTCAAGCCAAGCAAAATCCAAAGAACCATCAGATGACCAGCAATCTAGAGACGCTCCAAGTGAACAACATTTTCTTTGCGCTTAAACATGACACACCCAATATGGTAGAGAGCAACAAAGTATGGATGCTAGCACAGCTCTGACTGCTATTCATCATCAACAAAATCCATGCTTGCCAATCTCACACAACTTGCAATAATGATGAAGTAAAACAAACCAGACGATCCCATAAAGCCATCACATTCTTCCAGCGACAAACAAGTCTCCACATTTGGCTAAAAAATCCACAAGACTTTGATGATTGAAGATGGATAAGGGACTTTCTACTGTCTAGCAATAATAAGAATGTACCAAGATGGACCAGAAGCAACACGAAAGTTACCAAATCCTCACAAACAAGCCCAGAACATTGACGACAGTTGGAGTTTTGACCCTGCAGAGACCACAACCATGATTTTCCACCATCATTATTGCAAACTAGAACCAAGAGCGAAACCAGTGCTCCACGTCATTCTAACATGAACCTCGGATATATCAAAGCCTTGAATTTACAAAAATGAAGAATCCGTAGGTTAATCATACTGAAGCTCACTGCTGCACAGTTAATCAAAATAGCCAAAAAGTCTGAACAAAATCCCAAAGCCCCTGATAACAGACACATGAGCTGGCTGCATTCACAAATCCAAAATCCAACGTAATAAAAGACGTGCACCAAAATGGGATCTGAATAGCGAAGAGATGAAAAAAGCATTACAGTTATCTAACACACATCAAACAAACAAGTAAAGATGTAGGAGAAGAGAATCAAACAAAGAATTGAATGGTAAGGCATCCGGCCCACGGGATATTCTCAGCATTCAATCCTTATAGTATGAGCACCATCTAACTATTAAAAGAGCAACCAATGACCACAACACAACAAACAGATAGAAACATGTCAGAAATAAACAAAATCAACAGACTATCAATTTAATCAACTCCCCATGACAGATACTGAAAACTGTTCCAAACTTCAAAGTACGCAGAGTGATAACCTGATATTTTAACGGTGAGGAAATAGAAAAGACCAGTGAGATGTACTGTGAAATAGAGGTGCTGAGAGATGGTGAAGTCAGTTTAGAGGTTTGAAGATGTCAATGACCGAAAAAATCAAAGCCAAGCGCGTAGAAGAATCTAATTCAACTACACACGAACTAGAATAATATGTAGTGATATGGAAGAACACAAGGGCCTAATTCAAAGGAAAATCCTAACAATAATAGTACTTCTAGTCAGAATAAGATGAGAAGTACTACAATCTTCTGTTCCAACCTTGAACCTGAGCGTATCCTGAAAATACAAAAATAAAATAAACAGAAAAGACGCGAAACATTTCAAAGAAATTACAAGGAAAAGAACTAGGCACATGCAACAAAGATTAAAACAAAAAAAATGGAATGCGCTAGATGGAAAAAATCTAATGCAAAATCTATTCTGCCAAAATTGGCAACCTCATGGACAATGAACAAACACAAAAATGAGATTCGCCCTAAGGATGCACATATGCAATCAAAACATCAATCAAGCCAAAATGCCAACAACGCGTACATAGACCATAGAAACTTGCATATGATAACGCAACACAACATAAAGAAGTTTCAGCATAGTTCTAGGCAAACAACAACACAAATCAAATTGTTGGAACACAAAGCCTTAGTCACAAAAAAATGGAGCAACTGATGCAATACTGGTGAACTAAGAACCTAGCTACTTCCTTTTAGATAAGAGCTGCTACATATCCAAAGAGGTCGCCTTAGAGATCCGCTAACCCATAACTCAAGAGAGGCTGGAGTAAAAAACAATAGGTATCAGCAAGATAGAGGAAACATTTTTATATTACCAAAAAAAGAAAGGAAGTGACCGAAAATGAACAGAGGGAAGAAAAGACCTTTACTCGGGCAACCAACCTCTCAGCCCAAGCTACCATCCCACAACAACCCCTGTTGGCCAATTTCAGGAAGAATGAGAGAGAAAACAAGGTAGGAGACAAACATATGTACGGAGGAGCTAGAAAAAGAAAGCAGAATTGAAATCCCAAAGACGAGCAATAGCAAGCAAAGGGTGGAAGGAGGTAGAAGTCATGACGCAATGCTCTGATCCGTGATGCAACATAACCATTCTCCAATTGCACCCTATTTGTCTTGCCTGAGAGTGCACAACCAATAACTGAAAGGAGCAGAAAAGAATCCAAAAAATCAACAAATAAACAACTACCGTTGATCGTATACGATATCGAGGCAGACCCTGAAATTGATATCAAGCTGAAGAAACCTTTTAGTTCAACCTTAGCAACACTAAAAACTAAAACAAAGTTAAACGAGCAGCGGCAAATCAAAAGATGAAACTCAAATACATCATCACAGATGTCCCTAGTTGCAGTAAATTTTTCAGAGGACGAGATCTGTCAAGAACAAGATGGTCACAGCCTTCCAAAAGAATCATCTAAATGCTAGATAAGGATGGAACGATATGGTTCAATCTCCCCATATTAGATGATGATGGAACAACTAAGCTACGCATAACCCACACACTTCAAAGGAAATGAAGCACTGTCCGTAGAACCAAGTCAATATTCAGATGCCTCAATTTAGAGCATAACGCCATACCAAACACTTATAAGCAAAACCAATAAATCCATGAAAAGAAACAAATAGAAACAAAACCATAAATAACAAACACTCAAACTCAATTTAACCAGCTCCCTGTCACAGATGTTGCAATCAGTTCCTAGTTTCGAAGAAGCCAAAAAAAAAAACCTGACAAGTCTAAGCCACACACACAGAGGAAATCCACAAGGTTCGTTTTGAAGGAATATATAAATGATGTGGAACAGCACAAGGACAAAATTGAAGGAAAATATAAACCCTACTTTAAACCAAATTCAGTGAATCAGTTGAGCCCATGGTTAAGATGCAGATAAACCTTTACGAATATTGAACCAGTTAATATCCTGAAAAACAAACAGATGTGTATAGGTGACGAGAAATAGAAATCAACAGACCGAAACAGATGCCAATGGAAACAATAAAAAGATGTAAGAGATATCTTCCCAACTAGGATGCACAGCATAAGAAGAAACAGGTCCTTATGGAGCCAAAATCATAATTAGACGATTACCTGCAAGCCAAACAGAGAAAATGAAAGCTAGACGAATATCTAAACTACATCAAAGAAAACAAAATGGACACGAAAGAAGGAAAAGATTCTTATGGTTAACACTCTTGGGCGTGGAATATTGTAATGAACACAGGTATACGATTTAGTCCTGCAGATGCACAAACACATGATACATTAAAAACATCAAGCCAAGATAGTGAGAACTTAAAATCCCGATAATAAAGACTGGAAGGACAAAAAACAGTTAGGTGAAAGGAGGAAGAACAAAATCATACTAAGTCGCCCTGATGTGTGAAACATGTCAAACCACTACACAAAATGTTGGCATTGCCCTGTAGGGTACAACTGAACATCAGCAAAAACCAAAAGAAAAAACAAACAGAAACAAGTATCAACAGAATACACAAAATTATAAAATTAAACAACCCCTCCCTGATGGATACGGAGAGTTTGGGTACCATTCACACTGACCAATCCGTAGCCTGAAACTCAAACCAAAATAAGTAGAGAAAATTTAGATCAACCTTGAGCAAAGCTAGAGTAGAATTAAACTGACAATTAACAGAACAAAAGCGCAACTCAAACTTATCATCACCGATGTCCCTCATTCCAGTGAATTATTCAGAGAACGCTTCTGCCAAGAACAAGAGATAGTCAAGGCCTTCCCAAGAAACATAAAAACGAAGGTAAGGAAGGAAGGAAAAGGTAGGTTTGAATCTCCCAAAAGTTGTATCTGCCAAACGACTCTAGGTCTAATCTTCAAACTTCGAAGCAAATTAAACACTGTCCATAGAACCAAGTTCACATTCATATGCCTCGATTAAGAGCATAACCCCATAGCCTAACAATTAAGAGCAAAACCAATTAATCCATCGAAAGAAACAAATAGACACAAAGCTAAACCTTAAACTATCAATTTAACCGAGTCCCTATCACGGATGTCGATATCAGTTTGTAGTTTTGAAGAAGCCGGAGTAAAAGCCTGAAAAGTAAAAGCCACACACAGAGGAAATCAGTAAGGTTTAGTGTGAAGTAATATAGAATGATGTGAAACAACACAAGGACTTAATTGAAGGAAAACCTAAACTACACTCTACCAGTTTTAGGCAAATAAAGACGAAGAGAACTATAAACCAAATTTAGTGACTCGGTCAAAACCAGTGGTTAAGATGCAGCTGAACCTTCACCAATATTGAACCATCCTGAAAAGCAAAAAGATCCGGGGAACAGAAATCAACACGCCAAATAGACTCCAATGGAAACAGTAAAAAGAAATAAGATATCCATCTCTTCCCAACTACGATGCACGCAATAAGAAGAACAGTTTCTTATGGCCGTAAAATCATCAATTAGAGGACTACCTGCAACCGAAACAGAGAAAACAAAAGCGCAACAATGATCTAAACTAAGTCAAACATAATGAACAGGAAGGAGAAGATTCTTATGGTTAACACTCAGCCTGTGAATATTGTAACAGACACACGTATGAGTAGCCCTGGGGATGCACAAACACCTACATTAAAACATCGAGCCAAGCTAGCGTACGATTAAAATCCCGAAGATGAAGACTGGAACAATAACAAACAGCAGCTGAAGGAGGAAGGAAAACTCATGCTTAGCCGCCCAGATCTGTGGCGTGTCATCAAACCAATACACTTTCACAATACGCACAGTGTTGACCTTGCCCTGAGAGCGGAGAACTCGATATCAGCAGAAACCCCAAACAGAAAACTATTGGAAAGGAAGAACAGGACAGAAATCATTAGATTAAACGAATCCTCTGATCAGATACTGGATGCTAGCCCTCAACTGACCAGTCCGGAGCCTGGAACTCAAAGCAAAATAAATAGAGAAGTGATTTAGCTCAACCTTGAGAAGAGCTAAAGGAGAATTAAACAGACAATTAAAAGAACTAAAGGACGACTCAAACTTATCATCACCGTTGTCCCTCATGGGAGTAAATTATTCAGAGAACGCATCTGCCAAGAACAAGAGATAATAAAGGCCACCATATCAATCCAATGTAAGATAATAAAGAATAAGCAAGACAAAGGTTCAATCTCCCATATTTTTCTGTGAAAACAGCATATCTAGGTGTCAGCTTCAAACGTCGAAGAAAACAAGGATCAGCCCATAGAACAAAGTTGACATCCAGATGCCATCCGCAATATCTCCTCCTTCGCCATATCGAAGATATCGATCATGTCCTAAAACAGGGCACAAGATGGAACAACAGATTTATGCCGAGCTGAAGGAACAAATCAAATACACTGACCATCATTTATCTGAAAAGTTAACAGATGGAAACTAAATCATTGCAATTAACCAAAACACATCAGACAAAGAAACATGCAGGAGAAAAGGAGAGGTTCTCATCGCAAGCTTTGTGAAAACTTGTAGAACCATGGTAATGTTACCCCTAACAATACAAGAACATCATCATAAGAGAACAGTCTTAAGACGTTATTTAGTGATCACATGCAGCAAACAAATAACATTAGACTCGACAAGGTGTCCCATCTACGGAATACGCTCAGCAACTCGACAGCCTTATAGTATGAGCACAAGTGCACAACCTTACGATTAAAAGAGCAAACACAAAAAACGAAACCAATAGAAAGGAAGAGGTCAGAAATAAACAAAATCCACAGACTATCAACTTAACCAACTACCACTTAGCAGATACTGAGAAGCGGACTTCAAACGCGGGAGACTAGATAAAGCCAGTAAGATTTAGTGATAACGCAAGAAACAAAATATAATAATTTGAAATAATAGCATGTTCATATATGATGGCAGATAAAAGCCAGTAAGATTTAGTGATAATGACCCAAGAAACAAAATATAATAAGTTGAAATATTAGCATGTTGATATATAATGCCACCAGTAAGATTTAGTGATAATGACCCAAGAAACAAAATATAATAATTTGAAATAATAGCATGTTCATATATAAGTTTTAGGAAGAGAATAAGATGAGAAGAACTACACACTGATGAGGCATTATGAACCAAAATTAGTGATTCAGTTAAGACCAACGGTCAAAATGCAAAAGTTACCAATCCCGAACAAAGGATATATTGAAAACAAAAAGCGATAAGTACAGGTGCCTGAAATAGAAAACAACAAAACAGACATGCACATACCAGAAACTGAAAAGATACGAAGATATTATAAGGAAACGAATGACGAACTGACAAACAAGATTAACGAAAAAAAATTGGAATGAGAAGGGGATGGAAAAGATTCTCATGAGGAAGCGATCGGTGCTGAAAAAAATTGTAGGAAGCAAACTTCATGGATAATAAACAAACACACAACGGAAGGTAGTTTCAGCGCAGCTGGATACAAAAAAAACACAACTAAACTGTTACTGAGAAACAAAATAAAAAGAGCCGTAACAACACAGAAATAGAGCAAATAATCCAATGCTGACGAACTGAACCTAACCACTTCATTTACTAAGAGATTGCACCAGCTATCCAAAGAGCTAACGCCATAGAGATCTGTTAACCCTAAAATTAAAGAGATGCTAGAGAGAGAAAACAATATGTTTCAGAAGGTTTCGAGGAAACACGTTCATCATTACTAAAAATGAGTGGCAATAACCGAAAAGTTCCCGGCAAGAGAAAACCTTTACGCTGACAACTAACGTCCCAGTCCGAGCTACAAGCCCGTATAACACAAAAGAATCCTGAAACAGAAAACAGCTGAAAACAAGGAGCAGAGAGGAATCCACAAAATCATAAATTAAACGACTACCATCATAAAACCCCAATTGCCGAGGCAGACCCTGAAATTCAGAGAAAGATAACGAAGCTGTTCAACTCGACCTTAACACTAAAATAAAGTTGAACGCAAAAGGACAACATCGCTAGGTCTAATCCTAGAGAAAATAAGCACTGCCGTAGAACCAAGTTAACATCCAGATGCCTCGATTTAGAGCATAACACCATAACCTAACAAAGAAGATCGAAACGAATAAATTCATCATCAACAGAAACAAATCCACAAAATCCAGAACATCGATTTAACCAGCTTCCTATAAGAGATGTTGATGGCAGTTCCTAGATTTGATGGAGCCGGAGTAAAATCCTGAAAAGTCAAAGCCACACACAGGAAATCCACAAGGTTCATTGTGAAGTAATATCTAATTACGTGGAACAGCAAAAGAATGTAGTTGATGGAAAATCTAAACCCTACTCTACCAATTTTAGGCAGAAGAAGAAGGAGAGAATTATAAACCCATTTAGAGAACAAATTGAGATCAATGGCAAGAGGCAGCTAGAGCTTTACAAATATTGTACCAGCGGATATCCTGAAAAACAAAAAAAGATACGTACATGTGACGGAAATAGAAATCAACAAACCAAACAGACTCTAATGGGAAGAGTAAAAAGAGACGAATAGTCTCCCCGACTACGATGCACGCAATAAGAAGAAACAGAAATAGGTCGTCGTAGCCCCAAAAATCATCAATTAGAGGACTACCTGCACAACCCAAAGAGAGAAAATGGAAGTGCAAGAAAAATTTAAACTACGTCAAACAAAATGAACACGTAGAAAGGGAACGCTTCTTATGGTTAACACTCCGCTTGTGGAATATTGTAACAGACGCGGGTCTAATCCCGAGGATGCACAAACACCTACATCAAGCAAAGAAAGAAAGTGTGCAGTTAAAATTTAAAAGATGAAGACTGGAAGAATAACAAACAGCAATGAAAGGAGGAAGAAACTTATGCTGCGACACCCTGCTCTGAGAAGCAGGCATGCAATCAAAACCAATACCCTTACAACAATACACACCGTGCTGGCTTTGCCCTGAGAGCGCAGAACTCAACATCAGCAAAAAGCCAAAAACCCCAAACAGAAAACAATTGGAAATCATTAAATTAAACGACTCCTCTGATCAGATACTGGATACTATACTTCAACTGACCAATCCGGATCCTGGAACTCGAAGCAAAATGAGTAGAGAAGCAATTTAGCTCAACCTTAAGCAAACCTAAAGTATAATTGAACTAACAATTAACAGAACAAAAAACCAATTTAAACTTATCATCACCGGTGTTCCTCGTTGCAGCAAATATATGCAGAGAGAGCGTCTGTCAAGAACAAGAGATAGTCAAAAGACGCCGTTTCAATTCCCAAGGGAAGATAAAAAGATAAAGTAAGACGAGGTTCAATCTCCATGATGGTTCTGTGAAAACAATATAGCTACGTTCGAGCCTCAAACGTCGAAGAAACAAGGACCAGCCCGTAGAACAAAGTTAATATCCAGATGCCATCCGCCATCCTAATCATCGCCTCCCCACATCGAAGAAATCGATCAAGCGTCCACATCCTAAAATAGGGCACAAGATGGAACAAGAGATTTATACTGAGCCTAAGGAATAAATCCAATACACTGATCAATAATAAACCTCGTATCGGAGAGAAATCCGATCCAGTCTGACCGACATAGTACATATGCAATCACCGAGCAGATCCATAACTTAAAACCATAGTTTGGAAAGCCATCGCAGCACAATCATCAATCAGATAAATCCAACACGGTGAACCACTATCACAAGATCGACGAGCAGTAGACCTGGGAAGAAATCGTAAATCCAGAGCCAGAAAAAGAGATCATCAATCAGATACCAGGAAATCCAATACGACCAACCACTACCACAAGATCCACGAGCATATCAATAGACTTGGGAAGAAATCGAAGATCCAGAGCCAGTGGAAGAGAAGTAATTAGATGAAACTCAAAATCTAGATATAAGACGAAAGACAACGCAGTAAAGGGCGAGGGAAGGAAACGAGAGAGCTAAAAACTCTTATCACCGACTCGTTCGCAGCAGAAGAACCAGAAGGAAAGCGTCTACGAAAGTCTAATGGTCATAGAAATGAAGGAAGTGCGGGTTTATATAGGCTAGCAGATGGAGATGAAGGGCCAGGATGCACCAAAGATGGACGGCCGCGATTACGTTTATCTTCCGAGTCGGTGGACTGATGGTTATCCTTCTCCTATCGTAAAAAGGACGCGTTTTTTCTAGGCTTCCTTTCTTTGACCAAGCCACGTTTCCTCACTCGTGAAGGAGTCTTACTTGACCAACCGGCAACCATATCTTCTTTTATTTGGCAAATTCTATATGGAAATTAAATATAATTACAAAGATTTTGTTTTTATTAATAAATCAACTAACATAGTTAATGATATTGTCTAGGGTTGGCATCGGGGCGGATCGGGATCGGGTAAGTGCTATCCGTTCCCCACCCACTGATAGCCGCGGGTTTCCCCATCCTCGTCCGTTTACCCACTGCGGGTTTCAAACCGTTACCACCACAGTCTGTGGGCGGTTTTTGGTTACCCTCGGATCCCCATACAAACTACGAAAATTATAAATCTCTTAACTTCAAATCCATACATCATTCTGAATCTGAACTTCAAACATGAATTCTTTAAATTCCAGAAAATTACTAAGCAACATTCAAAAGTTCACTGTCACTACGCAACATTCAAAAATTACTAAGAAACATGAACTTGATTGAGACCAAACTTTAGCTCACTGCCACTGCCCACTGTCCACTGCTGCACTGCAACATTCAAAAGTTCAAAACAAAGTGTTTAAGTTCATGAGCAGTGAGCTATTTCAGTAGCAATTCAGCAGCAGTAAGAGATAATTGCGAATTGAGAAGTATGAAGTATCATACCTTAGGATATGCAGCATGAACTACACTCAATCTGATTGTGTCAATCATCCAAGTGGAATGGTGACTTCGTAAAAACTGTTGTAGGTCCTAATCAAGTACATACAATCAATGAATCAATAATTTCAACATAAGATTACGTTGAACAGATCATCAACATTTCAAAATACTGAAATTAGAAACTTGAATCCAGAATTTTCGACAGAAGAATCATGAACTGATATCGCAGAGAATACACCTTCCAATGCCTCGATTCCAGAATCAGTTCCCGGCCAGAAATTGACAAAC
Organism: Linum usitatissimum; assembly: GCA_030674075.2. Taxonomy (NCBI): domain Eukaryota; kingdom Viridiplantae; phylum Streptophyta; class Magnoliopsida; order Malpighiales; family Linaceae; genus Linum; species Linum usitatissimum. The sequence continues at coordinate 4,861,594 of JAUJYP020000804.1, read as the reverse complement.
AAAAAATTCACAAAGTTAGAAAAAAGCAGAACTAAATTAACAAATTTGTAGAACTATTAACTCATAGTTACCTTGTTGCAAATCCTCCATTATCCAGCTCCTAGTGCACATCATAGCCTCAACTGTCGAGTAATGGAGTCTGCTCCGATGAGGGTCTAACAACCTCCCACCGAACTAAATACACTTTCGTAGGCAACCGATGTTACAGGTATTGCCATAAAATCCCTTGTTATAGCTTGCAAGGTGGGATATTTCAGCCCATGAAATTTCCACCACATCAAAATATCAAATTTCTCTTCTTCCGGACCTTGTTTTCGAGGAAGAACTTCCTCGGCTAGATAATGGTCTAATTCACTAGCTACTAAGGTGGCTTTGCTCTTCTTTCTTTGTCTTACAAACAACTCGAAATCAAGATCATTATCTAAAACGGAGGTCGAACCGTAACTACTAATAGGACCAACCGGTGCAGCCCTCTTCTCGGCTTTAGATTGATATTCCATAATCAAATTACGTAGAATTTGTTTGATATTATCGACACCAACTCATTGTCCGTTCTCCCAAACTTTGCAAGCATAGTAATCAATCACATGTAGCTTATATCTAAGATCCAAAATAACTGACACGGCAAGAACCAAATGGATATCATCCCAGTATTTGGTAAACTTTAGCCACATGTTATGAGCCATAGCAGAGATTACAGGGTTCGAATCAGCACACCACTCAATCAGTTTTAGTCGAAGATCACAAATCTTAGGAAAAAATAAGTTGGCAATGGGATACTTATTACCAAAGAACAACTTAGTGATATCTCGAAAAAATTTCCAACTTGTCGATCACAACGGATGCAAATTCCCAATGAGCATCCGTTGAACCGAATTGTACTGATTATCTCTCTGTTTTAGGCGAAAGAAGACTTCTTTATACGGTTTAGCATGAGAAAGCATTGCATAGGTCGAATTCCACCTAGTCGGACAATCAAGGACTAGTTTCTTTTCATTCACCACCCTAAGTTGCTTAGCGGTTTCATAGAATATTTGAACTCTTTTAGGTGTAGAATTCCAATAAACTACACTCTCCCTCACCAAAGTTATATCGTCCTTGATTATATCCAAACCGTCTCTCATGATCAAATTCAGAATGTGTGCAGCACACCTCATATGCATCAAAATACCATCAAGAAGCAAATCAGCCAACTGAAGTTTGTTTTTTAGTTGGGGTATCATGGCATCATTTGTGGTACAGTTGTCCAATGTGATTGAGGACAACTTACCATCAATGTTCCAATCTAACAAGCAATCAAACAGTTTATCTGCCAACCTCTCACTAGTGTGAAGGGCTGGAACATACATAAACCGCAACAAAATTGACTTGAGTTTTCATGAATTATCGATGTAATTGCCAGTTACTGCCATATAACCCATCTTCTGATTTGTGGCAGTCCACAAATCAGTAGTGATAGCCACCCTTCCTAAATTTCCATCTACAATCCGCTGAAATCTATCCCTTTCAACCCCATACAAATTCAAGATGTCCTTCTTGATTGTGTTTCTACAAGGGACGGTAAACTGGGGTTGCAAGGCACAACAAAACCTCTTGAATTCCAGGTGCTCAACGATGCTAAGAGGGTACTCGTGAACCAAAATCATGGAACGAGTTCCTTCCTAGCAACATCGCCTTTGTACTGGGATGCGGCAAGTTGGGATGGACCGTGATTGTAATTAGGGCCAAGAATCCTTTGCTGGCCGTCGTGAATCTTTTTTTGGATACACGAATTCCTTAGATGGTTTCTCAAATGTGAAGTTCCATTAGATGTTTCCCCACCCAACAATTTTCTACAGTACTTGAACCTAGCCTTCATTATTTCACCAACCGTAACCCTAGAGAAGTGAGGCCAGACATTGGATGTAAGCCTACGTAGTTCGGATTCATCTCCATCACCATTATCATTAACCAGATTACCTAAACCAGGTACAATGTCATTTGCCTGTTCAGGTTCGTTACTTTGGATAGCTTGTTGAGGTGCATTATCATTTTATTCTGCATTATGTGCCCCTTCCATCTGATAATATGATCGTTTATATTAATTAACCGAACGAATAAAAGAGTTAAGAAGATAGTAAGGAAGAGAACGCCAGAGAAGAGAATTCTGTTTTACAACGTTTCTGTTTTAGGCTTATGTTTTACTAATTACTAATCAACATTTCTGTTCTAAATGTTGAAGCTGGAAGTGCAGGACAAGAGGACTCCTAAGATTAACCGTAGAAGAGAGGAAGAGAAGAGTCTCTTCCTCTAATCCTCTACAACTAATGTTAACAGTCCTCTCATTGCATTTTCATCAACAAAAAATCAAAACCATAACATATTAGAGTTTAAAAGATTTAGGATTAGATTAATGGTTATGTTTCAGAAATAAGAACAGAGCATAGAAGAGAGATTGGTTTAAGTTCAGTTTTAGTTAACTAATCAATTATTCTCGTTTTACAACGTTTCTGTTTTAGCTTAATGTTTTAGGGCAGAGGATAAGATTCTTCAAATAGAATAATAGGTGATTTAAGTTTATGAGATCAGTTTAGGTTTATGTTTTACTAATTACTAATCAACATTTCTGTTCTAAATGTTGAAGCTGGAAGTGCAGGACAAGAGGACTCCTAAGATTAACCGTAGAAGAGAGGAAGAGAAGAGTCTCTTCTTCTAATCCTCTACAGCTAATGTTAACAGTCCTCTCATTGCATTTTCATCAACAAACAATCAAAGTCATAACATATTAGAGTTTAAAAGATTTAGGATTAGATTAATGGTTATGTTTCAGAAATAAGAACAGAGCATAGAAGAGAGATTGGTTTAAGTTCAATTTTAGTTTACTAATCAATTATTCTGTTTTAGCTTAATGTTTTAGGGCATAGGATAAGATGCTTCAAATAGAATAATAGGTAATTTAAGTTTATGAGATCAGTTTAGGTTTATGTTTTACTAATTACTAATCAACATTTCTGTACTAATCAACAAAGTAACTAATCAGTTCAGCACAGCAACTCTATATAGTAACCAATCAGCTAATCGGTTCCAAACCACACAAACAATACAATTTCAAAACTCAATATAGTAACTATTAACTATTAAGCTAATCAATTCCAATTTCCAAACCACACCAAGAATACAATGTTAAAAAGGTTACCTTATCCAATGTTGAGTAGAATCTTGATGATTACAGTCACAGAAGCTTGATGATCCCAAAAGCTCCTTAACAGCAGAAACCCTAAACAAGAACGAGAATTAGAAACGTTAATTTCTTCTGGGAAAAGAACATAAATGCATATATGGAAAATCAGAAACCCTAATCGGCTTACCTTGTTCTAACCCTACAATACTCGCACCAAAACTTGATGGATGATGATGGCCACAGTCCACAGATTGACAGCTCCAAAACCTACACAATACACATGCACGAACACAAAGAGTCAAGGACAATAGTTTTAACCCTTTATTTCAGCAGAAAACCTACAGACTCGATGAAAATAACAAATCTAAACCTAATCAACTTACTCTCTGTTTTTTCTTAGTAGTGCTCGATGCCAGGAGACTGCATGTTGCTCGATGTTAGGATACTGCTCCAAACACAGAAAGGGGATCCTATATATAGAGTAGAAGTTGTCAGAAACTCAGAATATACGAAGAAGAAGGAAAGAATAAGTGCATGCATCGATATTATATGACTTATCTGTGATAGTAATCGAAGAATTAGGGGAGATATGAACCCTAATCGGAAAATATTCATTTTTGGGAGTTGTAATCGACGAAATCGTCGGATTGATAGGTCAAATGTGTTGAAAACAAGAAAAGAGAGGAAGGAATTCACGAAATCGTCGGAGATTTCATGGGAAATTGTCCGATTTTTCGTCAGAGATAGGGATGGCTAGGGTTCATCGAGAGAAAATCGCGAAGGAGTTGAGAGAAAAATTGGGGATCGAGACGGCTAGGGTTTCAGACTGAAGGGGAAGGAAGGAAAGCTTACGGCTGCTGCGCGTTTTTTGTTTATGTACCAAAACTAAAAACGCAGTCGTTTTACCCACGGTTAACCAACGGGTGGGCCGCGGGCCGAATTCCGCAAATACCATACCCACCCGTTACCCGTGTACGTCGGTTTTCGGGCTACCCGTGAACCATCTCCGGGTCCAAAAATCGGGCCAAAAAGCCCACATTTCGGATACAGCCCATGGTTACCCATCACGGGCTAACCCAGATGCCATCCCTAATATTGTCATGATCAGAATAGTTTATTCTTTTGAATTCTTTGTTATTGAAGTATTAGTAGTCATTCGGTTAGTTCGGATTTAATCATTGGGTTAGTTCAAATATTATCTCGGTTAGCGAGTCGTGAAAAGGGAGTTTAGTATTCAAACAAAGACTACTATTTTCCCAATTTTATCGTTCTTCTATTTCTAGTCAAAAACTACAAAAAAACCTAAATATAAACACATCATCACTGATCATCGTCCCCCTTCAACACCATTCCCCGCTTTGTTTCCTTGGAACAGGTGGTCAACTCCATAAATCCACCATCTCGACCGCTGCCAATCGAGTAATCTTCTTCGTCCAGTTCTAGACTCGGCTCTCGTTCATCGCCGATCGTCATATTGCCTTTTCTGTAACCACGCAGATCCAGTTCTCCCAAATCCAATAAAGTAGAATAAATCCAAACTCAGCTCCATAACATACCACCAAACTTATACCAACCAGTATCTCGAGATACCATAACCCTTGCTGGCAACTATATATTCAGAGTGAAAAGATAGCCAGTAACTGCTAACAAAGTGCATGCCCTCCTTGGTTTCCACGGGCTTGGGACCGTCTGTGCATTATGATTCGCACAGGCCAAGTTACATGCATAAACCTACTCTATCCTAAGCACCAACACCACATGCAATAACAGCAACACATCTCAACCCAAGCAAACTCCAAATACGAGCATCCTTACACCGAATCACATTTACGTTGACAGATTAGAGCAATTTAAAAGGCTCATAACAGGAAGGCAAGACCCATGAACGTAGTTATGCAGAGTACTTCCATGTAAAACACTATTTCCTTTATAAGCAACACTGCAAAAACTAGCACAACTCCAAACTCCATAGTATTGATTCATTAGCAGATCCGAAACACCATGCAACCGACCACACAGTTTATCCCAAACAAATCCATCTCATTTATCGACATATAGACAACGTCCTGCTGCTGTTCCTCGCATAACTTGTTACAAGCCACAGCATAAAATCCAGATTTCACCTTCTTCCCGCAAAAAAAGAAGCCTTCACAATAAGCCAGATAATACCAAAGCACTTCAAGAAGGACGATGATGTTACTAGCAATAGTAAGCATGTACCGTAGACAATAATACCAAACTTGAAAGCCCAGAAGACAATAATACCGTAGACAAGAGTTCTAACTAGCAGCCACATGCAGAAATAGGTTCTTCGTTCTCAACATAATACCAACTCAAGATCCTGGAGGTTGAAATAAAAACATGTAGGAATCAGAACACAAGGTCAGTATCAATGACTATACAAAATATAAGATATAATAGAATGAAAAGACAAGACCATTCACAAAGTCCAACACCATTAACCAGCATCAAGCTCTATACTTCCCCGATCTCCCCAAGTTAAGCTAGCCAAATAGCCTGAAAGAACAGGCAAGAACATGTGCATAGACCAACAAAAGAACTACTTAAACAAGTCAATTAGTCAGCTTGTGCTCAAAACAAAATCAAGTTACAGGTGTCCAATGCGTACGCCCTGAAAAAAACTAGAAAGAAGAAGCGGAGGAAAATTTATTAGAACCACTCTAATTAGGCCAAAAAAGGACGCAGAAAGCAACTTCAATTAGAACTCTACCAAATCTCCGATTACGTTATAAATATTTTCCAAATTTGAAAGCCAATGAATAAACCGAGGAAAGGGTTTAAAGAAGAGGGAGAATAACTTATGCCGTTATATTCTTCAATTCAGCAATGCATCCCACCTACAGGAACCATCAGCAACCGGACAGCAGCATACCAAGAGTACTGCCCAGAGAGAGCACTACCTAACCATTAAAAGAGAAACTAATGAATCCCACAAAAGAGATCTAGAGAACCAAGTCACAAAAAACTGAACAAATAAACGGATCCAAAGACCAGCAGATGGGAAAAGGAAGAAGAAAAACTCATTGCTTCGACGCTCTGATTCATGAAGCATGTCCACATACTCCTTGTGGATGTACTTTTGACCATTACACGCCTAAGAGTGCACAACGAAATATCAAAGGGCAAAAACCCAAACAGAGACAAACAGGGAGCGGGAGAAAACCACAAGTAGCAAATGAAACAATTACTCCCTGTCAGATACGGTTAATAGTCCCCGATTAACCAAACCAGACCCTGAAACTTAAAACAAGACAAGTACAGAAACAGAACCAGTCAACACCAACAAGGAACAGGAAACATAAATTCCGGAACTCCACCAATTAGGAAATCTCCGTACAGGCAGTGTAAAGCAGCAATATAATTGTAGACAAAACCTCAAATTACCCGGAACAAACATGACCAGGTGTGCGGAAATAGAGCCTCCAATTCGTGATATGGGATATCAACAGGATATCCTAACCATATTGAACATCAAAATATATATATTCTAAATCTGAAAAATCACATGAGAAAAGAAGGAAAGTGTTTAACCATATTGAATATCATGTCGTTACACGCTTGGATTCTCGGCAACTTAGCACACATTTGGAGTATGAGCATAGCCTAACCATTAAAAGATGAACCAGTGAGCCAAACAAAAGAAGCCAATAGAAAGTAGAAACAAGTCGGGAAAAAACAAAAAACCACAGACTATCAATTTAAACCAACTCCCTCTTGACATATACTGAAAAGTCTCCCTAGCTTTGATGTCGGCAGAATGATAGCCTGAAATTTCAAAGGCGGGAGAATACAGAACCAATAAGACGCACTTCTGAGGAACCGATAAAGAATATATAATAATGTGAAAAAGAATATATAATGATCTGAAAAAGAATATATCAATTTAAACCCAGATTCTAACGAAAGAACCGTATAGAAGCAAGCAAAACCAAGACGACCAAGTCAACCAATTCCCTCTTGGGAGATGCTGAAATCAATTTCTAGTTTTGAAAATGCCAGAGTGGATGCCTGAAAAGTCAAAGCCATGGACAGAGAAAACCCATAAAGGTCTCACTTCGGATGAACCAGAAATAAATTTATAATAAATAATGATGTCGAACAACACAAAGAACCTTATTTGAAGGAAAACCCAATCCATACTCTAGATCAGTTTAGAGCATAATAAGACGAGAAGAACAACAAACTATAAACCGATGGTCAAAATGTAGAAGCTATCAATGTTGAGCCAGAACTTATCCTGAAAATACCAAAGACATAACATCACAGATGCCACAAAACACAACAGTAAAAAAAACAGTGGTATCTTCCCAAATAACCGGTTCCTATCGCCCACAGACATCATTAATCAGAAGACTACCTGTGCACCAAACAGACAAAATGAACAGGCAACTATAATTTTGAAATACAAACCTATTTCATAAGAAGGGAGTAGATTCTATTAGTGAAACCAGTTGTATCGTTCAAAATTGTACAAAACTTCCTGGAAAATAAACGAAACAGGCATAATAACTCTTTCCCTGAGGATGCACATACGCATTACAAAACATCAAGCTAAGATGAATAATGTGTATATTAACTACAGAAACCTGCCACGGGATATTGCAACACCACAGGAAGGGAGATTGGCAAAAAGAAGCACAAACCAAAACCGGATGAACCCAAGGGGAATGACCTAGAAGGAGGCAAGAGAAGACCTTCAGTCCTTCACACTGACGAAAAACGTCTGAGCCCAAGCTACCAGAGCCCAACACAATCCCTGCTCGTCAATTCCAAGAAGAATGAGAGCAAAGACGGGTACAAGGCAAACATATGCAAGGAGGATAAGAAGATGAAAAGAAGCACTATTGAAACCCAAAAAAGATGGGGAATAGCAAGCAACGGAAGGAAGAAGGAAAACTCATGATGTCGAGGCTTTGATCTGTGAAGCATGTCATCTAAGATATACTCTCCACCATTTGACACCGTCTCTTGCCTGAGAGCGCACAACTTAACATCAAAAGATGCCCATATAGAAAATAATTGGAAACAAGGAGATTCCTCAAAAACATCAATTGAACAACTACTCCCTGATCATATACAGATACCAGCCCCCAATTAGTAAGCCAGACCCTGCAACTCAAAACAAGATAAATAGAGAAGCCATTCAGCTCAACCTTTTTTTCCCACAGCTCAACCTTAAGTAACACTAAATTAAAACGACCACCAAGAGAACAGAAGGGCAACTCAAAACTTATCATCACCGATTTCCCTCGTTGCAGTAAATTATCAGAGAGTGCATCTGACAAGAACAAGAGATAGTCACGGCCTTCCCAAGGAATCATCAAAATGAAGATAAGGAAAGGATGGAAGAAAAAGACAAGGAACAAAATCTCCCAATGTTTTGTGAAATCAAGTTAATATTCAGATGCCATCCCAAATCTTCTCGTCCTGCGTCATATTAGTGATCGCGCTTCCAGCCAGGTCCTATCATAAGGCAAAAGATGAAACAACAGATTTATGCTGAACCGATTGACTATGTTCAAGTTATCAAATAGAAAAGAATTGAAAACAAGGAGAGGGCTGAATCCACAAAATCAACAACTACTCCATTAACATACACGGATACCAGCACCCAATTACCGATCCACACCCTGAAAATCAAAGCAAGATCAATAGAGAAGCCATTTAGCTCACAACCTTAAGTAAGACTAAACTAAAGTCAAACGGGCACCAACGGAACAACAGAGGGACCAAACTTATCATCACCGCTGTCCCTCAATCCAGTAAATTATTCAGAGAATGCATCTGTCAAGAACAAGAGATAGTCACGGCCTTCTCAAAGGATCATCAAATAAAGATTTGGAAGGAAGAAAGAGATGAGATTTGAATCTCCCAATCGTCGTTCTGCGAAACGAAGTTTATATTTAGATGTCATCCTGAATCATATCTTCCTTTGTCATATTAGCAATCACGCTTCCAGCCAGGTCCTATAATAGGGCAAAAGATGAAATAACAGATTTATACTGAACCGAAGGAATTAATCCGATCGACTGCGTTCAAGTAATCAAGTCTTCAACCAAGGGCGAGAATATATCTACAGAAATCCAATCCAATCCATCCAATCAATAATATATACGATCACCGAGCATATCCATAACTTGTGAAAAGAAATCGAGCAGAATCACCAAACAAATTAATCCATCAACCCAACTAGTATAACCAGATATAATATCGTAGATAGTTTTGGCGATCGGAACACAATGATCAATCAGATCCCAGAAAATCCAAAAAGACCAACCAAGATGACAAGATGGACGAGCAGATCAATAGAGTTAAGAAGAAATCGCGAATTGGATGAGCAAGTCGAAGAATCCAGATCCACGGAAAGAGAAGCAGTTGCAGAGACGAAGCTTATAATCAAGGCATCTTAGGATATATCAATCAGGAAAGGTGGAACTACGACGAAAGAAAACGCTGTCAAGGGCCAAGGAAGGGAAAAGAGAGCTTGAAACTCTTAACCGACTCTCCAGAAGAAGGAATCGCCGTCAGATGACCGACCGTTAACGAATGACGGTCTGATGCAGATTTAAGAAGAAATAAGGGGGTTGTATTTATAGGCTAGAAGATGGAAACGAAGGGTCGGGATTTATCGAAGATGAACGGCTGTGATTATGCTATCAAATTCGTTCGACTTGATAGAGTCGGTAGACTTGCGTAATGCGTACACGTTTGTTATCCATCCACCTGCCCTGCTGTTTCCTTTTCTTATTAGAGAAAAGGAAAGATAATTGCAAACGTGGAAAATGCGAAAGAAGGAGTTTCCTTAGCCTTATCCTTGACCCAACCCGCGTTTTCTAGGGCCTTATCCTACAATAATGTGATCATGCGGCCCATTAGCCAACCCGTTATAAGCCCATGGAATTTGTAAGGCCCGTGAGCTTTTTTAAGCTGGCTCGACGTGTGAGCCAACCCGTCTGTCCATGAAGCCGGCCCAACCCGTCTGTTGATGAAGTGGTCTCTCGATGTGCAGCAGGAGAAGTTGCCGCCTATTGATTCGAGGCTGAGACCAGATCAGAATTTCAGAGGTAACTTGGAAAACGGTGAAATTTGAAATGCAAAATTCTGAGAAGCTGAGGCTGAGGCTGGAGCAGCGCCAGCGTCAGGTAAAACATGAAGTCTCGGAACTGATGTTTTATTGAAATCGTAACTCTGTTTATGACTTTATGGTTAGTGAACAGAGGTTGCTTATAAGTTGATGATGATATATGATGATGCTGTGATGATGTTCATTATATTATGGCGTTCGGGATCGGAAAGTGAATGGAAAAGGTAGTAAATCACGGCGGTTTGGCGACGAAGATGGAAGCGATGCGTATAGGTAGTTCGGTACATTGTCACGGACGATTGATCAAGAGAGTGTCAGTTGACGTGTAATGTAAGTAGGATATTCATCCAAATTCCACTAGATAGATAAATAGGAATTAGCGGTTAAATACGATTTTACGATATGGTAGGAAAAGCAAAACTCTTAGCAGCAGCTAACCACATTCTCTGACCCGATAATGATCCTATATGATTTGTTCATAGTAAATGCAATTCTATTTGAGTATAATAATATCGCTTCCATCGTTCACTCGGTGGCTGTCGGATGAAAGCTTTGTATTTACTACTATGGCCTATTTATGATTCCCGCTAGAACCGTTTAATTTCCCTTCATTTATTTGATGCATCACAATTTCACATACTAAATACGTATTACATGTTTAATATACGTATTTTAATAAATTTAAGTGATATTTAACAAATTTTATCTTTTATTTTATAAATTGTTGCCATTTTACAATTGATACTAAATTTTTAAATATATTACTATATTAAAATGACGTATAAAATTTCAAATAAATTAAAATGGAAACATACGAATACAGTATTTTACTACATGTCTAAATTTCTCGAGCAATAATCGGAGGGTATCTTCCAATAATTATTTTGGCATGTTGTTAATCAAGATCGTTAATTAAATATTATTATTATAATAAGTATTATAACTGGAATTTCGAGTAATCCATTGTTAATAAAAGAGAGGATTTATCCGAAAGTTTGTTACTTGGTAGCAACCATAAAAACAAGAATCTGGTAGAGGAATCAGCAAGGAATTACGATGACGACTCCCACCTATCTATTTGGTGCCATATTTTGGCAGCAGTCTACTGGACTAGCCGAGTCGAGTATTTGCTGGTTTGAGTTCGACTTATTTATTTTATTCATGCTTGAATTCAAATCGAGATCATGCTTGTGTCGTTTAGAAAATTAAGAGTTTGAGTTCGGGTTCGATTTGTTTATATGCATTAACGAGCTCGAGCTAGATTAGAGAATCCAAACTTCACTCGTTCAATTTAACATCATAAACGAGCTTAAGTTCGGCTTATTTATAACTTTAAACGGGCTCGAGCATGCATTGCTTACAACCTTACCGAGTTCAAATTTATATTACACAGTTCAATCTCAACTAATGATTGTGAGAGTCTAATCAACATTGTCAAAGAGAAAAGTTGCGAGAACGTTTCGGTACTTCAAAGGTATCAGTACCCCATAAACGGAATTAGTGCTTGGTCGGGTAAAATATAAATTTACATAGGTATTTAAGTTTTATACATAAATATCGAAAGTATAAACAAAACACAAATATTACTTGTGGCTTAGTGATAATGCACTAAATAGTCTTTTTTTAGGTCATAGATTCAATCCCTTGAAACTGTTGATTTATACCAATTTTTTGTCTATTTTTTAGGTCACAGGTTCAATTCCTTGAAATTGCATTGATTTATATCATTTTTTTTGTTATTTTAGGTATATTTTACACTAATTACAAATTTATTTTATTTAAAATTTACCATGTTTCATTTATAACACATACAAATCATTAATATTAAATTTAAAATTAGACGTTAATATTTTTATCTTTAATATAAACCATTTTAAAAGTAACAACTTATGAATTATGACGACTTCCAAAATAAAATTCTGATTCCACCCCAAGTACCCCAACACGTGACACGTTATTATTGGCCGTGTAATTGAAGTAGTTAAACTTCACATTTATGACATTATATATATTCAGTTAACAATTTAATCTCATATTTTTTTGTCAAACATATGAAAACGTTGACTAACTTAGCAAAAGTTATCCATAATTGTAAACATTCCACAAAATATAATAATCCAATATTTTGCTTTACTCATAAGTTCCTCATAATGGAAAATTCTTTGGTGCAAATGGTGTATGGAGTGTTTTTACTTTCTTGAATTCATCCGAACCATTGATTTTAAAGAGTAGATTAGAGCCATCCATAATTTTTCCATTTCTGAATTTTAATAATTGAAAAAACAAATAATCAAATAGTCACTCTACTTCTTTCCAATCAATATCAAATCTTGATTTATTTTATCTTTTCATAATGAAATTTTGACCTCAATAAATTCACCTCCCATCATCCTAACATAAACTTTATGTATAAATCAGTTTTAATTTAACGAATTCAATTATTTGGTCATTGATCTAACCTCGTCTAGTAACTCATTCAATTAACTCCATCAATTCTTCTCTCATTCAGTCATTTGTCTTTTCTCCATCAATTTCTTTGCTATTCCTCCTTCGTTTGAACTAACACGCCTCCGAACTAGACAAGGTCTTCAAGAAATTCGACGTCAACGGCGACGACAAGATCTCCGCCTCCGAGCTGGGCATGATCATGTCCAGCCTCGACCACAGTGCCAACGACGACGAGCTCCAGAAAAATGATCACCGAGTTCTATGCCAACGGGGACGGGTTCATCGATTTCGACGAGTTCGTGGCAATGAACATCGAGGGGTCGGGTCCGAGGAGGCGATGGTAAATCGGAGGCACGCGTTTTCGGTCTCCGACATCGATGACAATGGGTCGATCACCGTCGAGGAGCTGCACAAGGTGATGATCAGCTTGGGAGAAGAGTGCTCGACTGCAGAGTGCTGGAAGATGATCAGTGGGGAGGATCGGGACGACAACGGTATGATCGATTTCGAGGAGTTTAAGACGATGATGATTCTGGGTTCTAGGAGGGGCTCTTCTGAACAGGATGTTGTGAAGCAGTGAAAGATCTAGGTTTTTTCTCTCTAGACGTAAGAATCAAAATCATAGCTCAAACGATCTAGGAATGATATAAGCAAATGTTAGTCATCGCACGTTCGTACCTCACAGCGGCCGTCGTCGCCACCATCGTCTCCTCGCTTGATGTACCTTTTCTGCATTTGTCTCTGTTCATCAATACGTATACCCCCCCTGCCCCCCGCTATTTAGATCACATCGTATATTCCCTCTAGTAAAAAGTGTATGCTCTTGTTGCATCGTTAATCGGCACTGACTTTGTTTTTCGACTGCGAAATTTCTTTGATTGGATTATTATGAAGAGTTGGCTCTGAAACGGTTCTGATGCTTGTTATATGTGACTAAACTGTAAAACTATGGCTATTTCGATTAAAAACATGATATTGGCAAAAACCTTAAAAGCTTTATATAATCAAGTTTGAATTTATTTCATACAAAGAATGATGTTACGAATCAAATACACATAAATAAAATAATTATAATTCTCTATGTTTTGTACTTTACTCAAATTTTGACAGCTCCACATCAACTCCAATGATCTTGGATGCGCCATAAAAACTTACACCTTGAGGAGCCTCAAAACTAAAATGACAAACAAATGAAGAGTCGCCTTACAAAGAATAGTGAAGAAGAGTTAAAACCAGCATCACATGTGGCCAAATAAGCAATATCGAAATTTTGACCTACAAATGGATTTGATTTTCGATTTACAAACAACACAATTTCGTATACAATCGAGCAACAAATCGAGCCAGCTTATGGGCTTCTAACCTCTCAGCGAATCGGGTTTGAACTTTGGCAAACCAACAAGCCAATCGAACGGGCTCGTAAATAGAACTATTTGAAACCAAAAATCTACCACAAACAGTATGACTCACCTGTCGCCCTAGCCTGTGCGGACAAGTAAAACTTCCAAAATTTAAATTTTCAAACCAAAGATCGATGGATCGATCGAACCATTTGAGTCGCGTGCTGCCCTAGCCGGGCTTGGGTTGTGTAGGCAAGTAAAAACATTTCTAGTTTTGTGATTCCTTCTTACGTACGCGCGCCCACTTTCCTTCCCTTCCCATTTCCCACCCTCATCTCAACAATTAAAAAGATACACAGACAACACGCAGAGAGAGAAGTCGACGACGCAGCTAGAGAAAAACCAATCCAACAACACCGAAGAACGTTGCCCTCGTCGGCGGGAAATGCATCTCTTTCTTCTCCGTTTCTCCGGTGTTCCAGAAGCCACCATTCTTATCAATGCAGTAGCCTGAAAAGTAAAGAAGAAAGAGATTGAGAGAGAGAGAGAGAGAAAAATAGCCGAAAAATGCGCGAGCGAGTAATCGTTAACGACGAGCTTGTTTCAATCCCTAAGAAAAAGAGGTCCGACGAAGGTGATAACAACAACAAGCTCAGCACTATTCTCGACCGCCAGCTTCCAGCTGCGATTTCCTTACCTCCTCCTCAGCCGACACTGGTCGGCCGTCCCCGATCCCAGTCCGCCACTCGCCGAGTCACTCCTTCCGCCGCGGAGAGCTGTAGCGGCGCCGTGGAGAAGCGGCTACCCAACGGGGATCTCTACACCGGATCCTTCTCCGGCAGCGCCCCGCACGGATCCGGCAAGTACTTGTGGTCGGACGGGTGCATGTACGAAGGGCAGTGGCGGCGAGGTAAAGCGTCAGGGAAAGGGAAGTTCTCATGGCCTTCCGGCGCCACATTCGAGGGGGAATTCAAGTCCGGCAGGATGGAAGGGTTCGGGACCTTCACCGGATTCGACGGGGATACATACCGGGGGTCGTGGAGCTCCGATCGGAAGCACGGCTACGGCCGGAAGCGGTACGTCAACGGAGATTTGTACGAAGGGAATTGGAAGAAGAATCAACAGGATGGACAGGGGCGGTACGTGTGGAGGAACGGGAATGAGTACGTCGGTGAGTGGAAAAACGGGGTTATATCTGGGAAAGGGGAATTGATTTGGGCGAACGGGAATCGGTACGAAGGGCAATGGGAGAACGGAGTACCGAAAGGGAACGGAGTCTTCACCTGGCTGGACGGGAGTTGCTATGTTGGGACGTGGAACAGCGGTAATAATAAGGAACTGAAAGCTCAGCAGTTCAATGGGAAGGAACTTTGCTTCAAAGGAAGCGAAGGGGATTTCGTTGCGACTATGGCGACGAGGAAGCGATCTTCGGTCGACGGTGGGAGAGGTAGTAGCAGCATTCATTTCCCAAGGATATGTATCTGGGACAGCGACGGTGAAGCTGGTGATATTACTTGTGATATCGTTGATAATCTGGAGGCATCCATGATTTACAGAGATGGCTTGGGATTATTGAGTGGAGATGGGATTCGTCAGTTTAGGAGAGGGCCCTGTTGTTCCGACGGGGAGGTTAAGAAGAAGGGCGGCCATATCATTTCCAAAGGACATAAGAACTACGATTTGATGGTTAATTTGCAAGTGGGTATCAGGTACTGCTCTTTGTTAGAATCTGTGCTAAAACTGTTGCTGGGGAGTTGTACTTAGTTTTTAGTGTCCCATTTTTCAGGCATTCTGTTGGGAAACATGCTCAGACAGTTGGGGACTTGAAGCCTGGTGATTTCGATCCCAATGAGAAGTTCTGGACAAGGTTCCCCGCAGAGGGATCAAAGGTTACACCTCCTCATCAATCAGTTGAGTTCAGGTGGAAGGACTACTGTCCTATGGTGTTCAGGTAATCCATGGTTGATTGCTAAGGAAATGAAACTTCATCTAGTAGATTTGCCTCTTCCTTACTTTTTTAATAATGTGACTGATTTGGATAATCTTTCTTGTCCCTTGTTCTGCTTTAGACATTTGAGGGAGCTATTTGAGGTTGATACCGCAGAGTACATGTTGGCCATCTGTGGGAATGATGCCTTCAGAGAGCTTTCATCTCCAGGAAAGAGTGGGAGTTTCTTTTATCTAACCCAGGATGATAGATTCATGATCAAGACGGTGAAGAAATCAGAAGTCAAGGTTTGTTGCCTGCTACATTTGACTATTGAAAATTTGAACGGACATGGAATCCTTACAACGGTGCAAATTAAATAGGAAATGTTTTCAATGACCTGGCCTGAAGTTCCTTTATTATATATATAAAAAATCCATTTTCAGGTCCTCATTCGGATGCTTCCCAGTTATTACCAACATGTTTGTAAATACCAGAACTCATTGCTGACAAAGTTCTTTGGCGTCCACTGTGTTAAGCCAATAGGAGGTCAAAAGGTATGTCTCAGTAAAAATCCTGCTTTTAGTTATCCTGCTTTCTTACTAGCATCTAGTCTTTGCTGAGGAGTCTATGTTCTTTCTGTACAACCAGACTCGTTTCATTGTGATGGGGAACTTGTTCTGCTCTGGGTATAGAATACATAGAAGATTCGATCTAAAAGGATCGTCCCATGGTCGCACCATAAATAAACCTGAGGGCGAGATTGATGAAAACACAACTCTCAAGGACCTCGATCTCAATTTTGTATTTCGAGTGCAGCAGAATTGGTACCAGGAGCTTATGAAGTAAGTTTGAGGAGTAACCATTATGGAATAGATTAGGCATGTGTTTCATCTGGCTATTATCCTTCTCACACTGCATTCTCTACTAGGCAAATTGATCGAGATTGTGAATTTCTAGAAGCCGAGAGGATAATGGACTACAGCCTCTTGGTTGGCCTTCACTTTCGAGATGACAGTACTTGTGACAAAATGGGATTATCACCATATGTTTTGCGCCCAGGTGATTAGTGTAAAATATCAGCCATGTCACTTTGTTTTTATTGATGTTATGGATAAGTTTTCAAGTGCTTATCCTGTTTGTCTTTGTTTAGAGACCAATGATTCCTACCAAAACGAGAAGTTTATGCGCGGCTGTCGCTTCCTGGAGGCAGAGCTCCAAGATAGAGACCGAGTTTTAGCTGGCAGGTACATTATTTCATATATACTTGATTATTACTTGTGCTAGAATCCAGGACAATGAGAATTATTTATTCTTTTTCTGCGGGATGAGTTTGTTGAGCTACGAGAGGTATTATGACGCAACTAACAAAATGCAAGTAACATGTGGTCGACGGCTTGCTTTATGATGATTTCAGCACTAAAGGTGGCAATAATTTCTGTAGTTGAATATGGTGATTTGGAATTGGAATAATCGGAAGTGATTGGTGCTCTGTTGTAGTTGGGTGGGTGTGGGGGCATTTTAGTAGACAGTATAAGTTGCTTGGTGGGGCAAAAAACTACGTCGTGGTGGTCCTCTATTTAAGAAGATCTCAAAATAAAGCTTCCCTTGGATGTAGCTGTGAAACGTATCTTACTTGAACCGGTCGGACTCCTTGAGTATTTAATTCTGATTAATCATCTGATTTCATGAATGATTTGGTGGACATAGTGGGGGTGGGGAAATGGAATGGACCCGAGACGTCAAGTTCAATGTGAAAACTACCCTTTTGTCAATAATATCTGAAAATAATGTTGTATTTGCTCGTCATGCTAAACAGGAAGCCGTTGATAAGATTGGGAGCAAACATGCCGGCAAGAGCAGAGAGAATGGGTCGAAGGAGCGATTTTGATCAGTACAGAAGGCAGTTGAGTCATCATCAGCCATGCAGGAGAGGGGAGGCATGGGAGGTGGTTCTTTATTTTGGGATCATCGACATATTGCAAGACTACGACATAAGCAAAAAGCTAGAGCACGCATACAAGTCGTTGCAAGTGGATCCAGCCTCAATCTCAGCGGTAGATCCTAAGCTCTACTCCAAGAGGTTCCGGGATTTCATAGGCCGAATATTCATAGAAGACAGGTAAACCAAATATGTGTTTCCATTGGTCCATTATCTTCATGGACATAGAACATTAATTAATGGGGGCTTGAGTGGGTGAGGGAACAAGAAAGAGTATTTAATGAAGGAGCGCTTTAGCTTTAGCTGCGGTGGTGGGCTGGTACTGACTGAGCCTTGTCTTGTAAATTGGAAATGGGGAGAGGACAGGTGGGTGAGATTTCGTCCTCTTTTTGAAATGGGTTTCTGTTGATTAGAGTAGATGGGAGGATATTGGTATAGTGAAAGAGTGGTGGGAAGGGTGAAAATGGGTAACTGGCTATTTTAACTCAAGAGGAGTAAAAGGGAAGTGTACAGCAAATAGGAAAAGAGGAGAGTGGGATTTGCAAAAGGAGGGAAATTTGGGGGGGGGGGGGGGGGATGAAAGGAACAGTTGGAAAAGTGAGAGGATGATGAATGGATGCTTCTCTGTCTCTGTCTATTGTTGTATGCATGTCCTGGCAATATATAAGACAGATTTACCAAGGGGGGGAAAGATTGGATGTTTCATTCTGTTGACCGATCCATGTGTTGCTTTCCAGATGCTTTGCTTGCTGTTTGCTGGCATGTCATTGTTTTGGGAAAGGGTTAGAAAGATTAGTGATTCATTGAGGGTGTAACTGGTTACAGGGGTGGAATGTGTATAATGGAATGGATGGACGCTTTATGGCAGTAGTGGAAAAGAAAGAAAGAAGAAGTTAAAGTAGCATGAAAAGAAGAGAAAGGGAAGTAGACTAAGAAGTAAATACATAGACTAAGGCTGGCTGGCTGGCTTTGATTTTGAAAGATGTGTTTCTTGCCTGTGACTCTGTTACCTTTGTTTCTTTCTTCATTCTCATCTCAATTCAAACTTCTAAATACATTGACAAGTGGAGTGGAATGCTCTAATTCTTTAACACTCGAGTACAGCTTCGTCTGGTGGTCCTCATTCTACTGTATTCAATCAACTATTTTTTGACTTTTTTTTAATCATAGTAGACCTGGTCATATTTGGGCTGGGTCGGGCTAAATCCGATCTGGTCAAACCTGGTTGTAATAGGGCTCGGGTTTAGTATTTTAAACCTATAATTATTAATAATCAGGTGATTGTTTCTGACATCAAATCTCGTTCCTGGAATGATGATGGTCTAATTAACAAACAGTTGATTCCGAGAGAGATACGCGTGACTGCTTTGTGATTCTCTTTTCAGAATCAATCACCTAATTGGCTCATTATTACAATAGACGACAATTGGGAACGCTGCTGATTTTATAGTTTATTATATTTACTAGTATCTTACCGGCAATATATGATTTGTATTTTTTTTTTTAAATTAAGTTATTAGGTTCAATCTTAATAAATCAAGGAAACATAAGTGTTTATAATCAATCACCTGATTTAATGTTACAATGTATATAATAATGTATTTTAATTTATTTAGTTTCATTATGGCAACATCAAATTGTAGTAAAATTTAATGTGTCACTTAATTTTTTAATTATTTAGCCCTTAGACCCGATAAATATATATATATATATATATGTAACACTTAGACCCAATAAGCATATATATGTAAAATTAATAAATTTGATTGGATATAGTTGATAGTAAATTCCGATAATTTTGTTATTTTTATGTCAATCTATATTTTTAACTCTCCTACAAATATAATATATAAAGAATAAAAATAAAATATTTAGTTAATGTAACATTTAGACTCGATAATTTATATAAGGAACAAACTTGATTGGACATGGTTAATAATTAATTCTAATAATCTTGAATGGTTGAAATGTAAAACAAAAAAGAGAAGCATTTAAGTAGTTATGATTTTACTACCACAGATAAAAGATTTATATTAATTAATTAGCTTATTTTTCGACAAAAAAATTAACTTTATTAATAAAAACTGAAAACTTGGATGTAAAAAAAATTAATAAGAGGTTTGCGCTTAACTCTAGTTTGATGCGGGTGAGAGAAATATTAAATAAATAAAATAAGTTAAAATAAAACATTTTCATCGATTGGAATCCTAGAAATAAGGTTTGAAGCCTAAACGAGTAGTTACGTTGATATGGTGAAATCTAAATTTTAAAAATATTTAATATTTATCATTTATTATTGATTATACAGTGGTAGATTGCTAGAGTCTACTAAAGGTCAAAGTCCACGGCGGATGGAAGTCACAGTGTCCCTACATATTCTAAGCGATACTCGTTTTTTCTTTCCCATAAGTAAATCGTATGCATTCTAACCTTTATTCAAAATCAAAATTTGGAGCAACCAAATAAGTCGTAAAATAACCAATTGCAATAGTATTGAATTAGAGAGCTCAAATACAATGAAAACCAAAAAGAAGGAAATGACCCTTAGCAGTATAATTACGCTCTTGAAAGACATGTAGAATCTAAACTTTCCACTCGCGGTGAAGAAGCTCTCGAGCATGGTGGAGAACGTTGGCATCAGCATGGCCCTGAAGAAGTTGCGTTGAACAACACATGTACCAAACGAAACAATAAGAGTCAGATTGCCTGCAACTGAATTTTGTGGTAGCGACCAGCCAAGCCTGAAGCCAACTGCATGCAATCCCAACATACAATCCAGCCCTAGTTATCCGGATCATGCATGCTGCAGATACATATTTTCTAAAGCAAGAACTCGATGCACGATGTGACATTGGAATTGGTTGGGATCTCCATTAGTGGGGTTGTGTGATCGACATTGTAGGGAACATTTGGCATCACCATTACCCTGCCTTCACATTCACTTCACGCTTCTCTCGTCTCTTTAGTTATAAATTATTTTGTCTATCGTCAATGGTCATCCACCTGATTGGAATAGCTTAGCATATAGCATCCCAGAGGTACGTACGTCTATAAGCAGGTAGCCACAATATGTTCATGTTTCAGTCGATTATTTTGATCTAAAACCACGTAAATACGTGTGTTTATGTTTGTGTTTTTGTTTCTCGATTGTTTACATAATATTCAATGTTTATTTTTTAGATGAGGATCATGATGAAAATGTCAGGTGTTCATTTCCAATTGAAAAATTCTTTTACCTTATAGGTGAAATAATTATCTCATTATTAACGCATAAATTTTATATTTTCACCCAAATTATTAATTATTTACCAAATTATTTTAGACTAATGGAAAAAATGAATTTTCATAAAGAAAATAGAAGCAAGTGATTACACACCGCCCAATTATTTGTCTTCTGTCTCCTAAAGTAATCGAAAGTATTGGCGTGGAGAGGCTCCATCACCAACATAATCATTATTTTGTATTAAAAGGAAAACACTACTATTTGTAAAAATGGGCCGGGCCCCATCATTTTCTTGGCCCAGTTTCAAATCAATGACACAAATTGTTGGACCAAAGAGGCTTACTCAGATCCATACTTGTTGGGCCGAACAGTGCATAGAAATAACCCGTTGGGAGGAATGCACCGAGGTTCAATAGTATCAAATGAAAAATCTCCAAGGGATGCTCATATTCGGGACTCGATTCGGCTCTATTTATTCGTATTAGATTTTTTTCGTCGAAGTAGACGAGATTTTCGGTCAATACAAGATAGAATAGTTAAAGTAAACACAACATTGGTGTCCATTTCGTGAGGTGTCCTGGATACGAACCCGAGATCTCCAAATCACCAAATACACAACTCTACTATTAGAGCAACTTCACTTGGACACTTATTCGTATTAGATTCAACCTCCTTTCATATACAAATGTCTGACTTAAATTTAAGGAGACATTAATTTGAATCGTTCTAAAAGATGAGCCATTCAAGAATATGTGTCGAGCATATTCTTGAATGGTTTAAAAATCATGATCCAATAATCCATATGTCACTTACCCTTACACGATTTAATAACCCCTTTTATCTCTTGCATCAAAGCGGAGCCCTCTATTCATATAGGACTGCCCTAACTTGTATTAGGCTTCGTTTTCCGCTCAAAGTTGTTAATTCCGACTAGATATCCCAAGCCGCCGAAATCCAAAATCATCCGGACCTCTCCAAACGGGATTCGGAGTCTAAAATTAAGCGGATAAAGCCCCCCAAATCCGGAAAAATTGGAGACTCGCATTGTGACCACACAAACGTATCCGGTGTAATTGGTTGCGGGTCTGAAATCGACTCCAAATCCAGCCAATTACTTCCCCAAATCCACAGCGGAAAACGAAGGCAAGACACCCGAATGAACTGAACAAAGGCTACCAATTGGGCAACAGACACTAAAGCAAACGCATTGAAGAGATATTTTGATGGAGAGCAGATTAAACACAGGCAGTTTTATATGAATCAGTGCAGACTAATTATCTGCTATTCTACAATATGATTGTGTACACTACAAGCTCACTACAAGTTATACAGTAACAACCACATACAAACAAACAAGCTGGTGTTCAATGGCCCTTCAAGAACCCAAACGCTTGAAATCTTTCATCCGGATGCCAATGAAGAAGATACACAAGCTTTGGGAAGGCAAGCTTATAAACAGCATATCATTTCCGATTCACGTACTTCACATGAAGTGAATCACAATCCATGCTGCAGAAGATCACTGCCACTATAACAACTGAAGTTAGGACATATGATACAGTTATATTGATGGTGTCTTTAAGTTAGAACTGTATTCATGGTGTCTTTAAGTTAGAACTGTATTGATGGTGTCTTTAAATTAGAACTGTATTGATGGTGTCTTTAAGTTAGATTCAAAGGTTAAATGCAGTACACCTGTTAAGACTTCCTAACCTGATACGGAACCTTAACCCACTAAACTCTTGAGAAAATCCCCTGATTATAAACAATGACGAGGTTCCTTATGAATGATGAGCTTCTGAATTGCCAGGACTCATCCAGCCGTTCTAACAACTTATATGTCAAATATTTTCTGTGTCCTGTTGTTACGCTATACTGTGTCTATCAGTATTCATTGCAGAAGAGAGTCCAGAGAGATGACAATGTCACAGCTCAATTTGATTCAAACACAACTAGTTCTTAGCTGAGTACATACCTGGGTTCCAGTATATCAGTCAAGTTCAGACACCTCTTCGGACTCTGACAATGGTAAGAGGGTGCAGATTCCTAGCATATGTCCATTAAGGCACACGAAATACTCGATACAATCCTCATAAGAACCCAATCTGCAGCTGGCACTCTGCGGTATCATCCTTGCTTGCAGCATGTTCCAAAGCTTTGCCTTGCAATATGGACATACATGTGTAGGGTGCAGTGGTGCTCTTCTTTGAATCAGCAGCTTCCGGACTTTTGACATGGGGAATGACTTGAATATTCCTCGAAAAAATCCTATATCCCCTTCATCCCCTTGGCCTAGATGTTCACATGGGTCAGAGACATATAACACATCCGTTCTACATTGAGGCAAAAGAAAGCTTTTGCCGGATGTTCTCGAAAACCGAGTCCTGTAAACAAAATGGCCAGGCACATTAATGCTATTGAATAAGCCACCCTTGACACATCCTGAACAGTATATAAGCAACTTCCCAAGCGCCCTCCAGTTTCCATCAACACTGTGACTTCCACTGGATTGTAGATCAACCATCATCTTTGGAGCTCTCGTCTTGCAGAACTCCTTCCACAATACTCGCTTGCAAAGATCATCAAACCACTTGCATGTACATGATAGAGCAGCAATCAACTTGGGGTTCCAGTTCAGCTGTTGAAAGACTAAGAATATCACATCTTCACTAAGATGTCCTTTCGTGCATTGACAGCTCGATGAGTGTATACATCGATATTGCTTTGTTAATATCATTGCATTCACCTAGGAAGAAAAAAAGATGAAACCACATACTTTAATATAAGACTACTGGACAGCATACTAGAGCACAAATGCCGAAAGAAAACGATGCAGCACTTGTATACTTGTTCTCCATATCCTGACGGATATTTAGTTCAGAAACCATGCAATATTGAAACATACGTAAACTAGCACCATTGACTATTACCTCTACTTAGCTATGAGAAGGTAACATAGGAAAATTGACATCCCAGTCGACCTCCAAATAGCTGACCATGAATTCAAAAAACACAAAAGCCCTGAAGAATAAAAGCTTACAGTACCATTCAGTTAAAGTTGTCAGTTTAAGCACCAAAACTCGCAGAGCACTTTGAAAAGAGAACTTAACATAGCATTTCAAAGTTTAAAGAATGGTGCTGTAAAAGCTAGCAGCCTTACTCGGAAGGCTAGGGAACACTACTTCAATGGAACAACAGAGAGAGCTACATCGCACAGATTGGTGAAGAAGTGTTCACAGCAGCCAGCAAAGGAAGGGGAGACACGCACCCACTGGCTTTTGTTGCAGCCTTCAGCACTAATGATATCACAGAATGATAAAAATACGTAATTTGATGCAACTGTTGTAGTAACCCTATATACCCACTTCAGATTATTTGTATTTAACCCCTCCAAATCAATATATTGCATAATAGGGAAAACAAAGGCCATAATGGATGCAGAATAGATGATAAATTTGAAAGAATCTAGGAAATGACTAATTGAGTTTCGATCAGCTAGCCCTAGGTCTCTCAATTATCATGCACCAGGTTTCGATCAGCTAAGCCATAATGATGTAACCAAGTGCTGGTTTCCTATGGCAGTAAAACTCCATGCCTCACTTCATTCCTCGGCCTCCACATTTCCGTGTAATGTCTAAGTAGATCAAAGCCCCATACACTTTAAGGCATTCCAGAGCAACAGTGTAATTAGAAGGAAGAGTCGGAGAGTATTCCAACAGCCATTAATTGGGGTTTCGCGTAGACGTAGAACTAACGAAAAGAAATCGAAGCATAACGAAAAGCAATTTGAAAATGGAAACTGAGAGAATCTAACTAAAGAATGAAAAGGCAAACAAACAGTATCTCCAGAGAAAACAGAAACATAGCTAACAACCTTGAATTCGTGAGCAGGAAGCGATGGCCGATACAGTTAAGGAACTTGAAAATAACAAGCAAGCAATTAAGCAAATCTCCACACAAAGATAGGAGGACCGTCGACGGCGCCGATAGATGCTTGAGTTGAAGCTGCTCTGCTTTGGCGTTCTTTGCTCTCCTCTACCATTCGCCCAAGCAATTCCTTTTCACAGTCTCTGTTTAAACTCTGAGTCCCGATCCAGTCTCCGACCTCGATCAGTCACCCGTCCTTCCTTTTTCCGTTCTTTATCGTTATTTCCTCTGCGTCCCCATTCTTGTCTATTTATTAGGGGATCTCTTTAATGCCAAACGACTGAACGCAATTCCGAAACGCAGCCAAGTTAGCTTGCCACTTCACCACCTATCAGACGTTGCCACGTTGGTGGTTTGTTCTTTACAGGTTTACTCCTTTCTCTTTTTTCTTTGTCCGTATCGGTCCTTCATCATTGTAAACTAACAATATCTTGTTTTGTTATAAACACGTGGTCTATAAGGTCATATTTTCGGGGTTTAAAAATAATAACTCCCGGTCGAATATTAAATTAGTGTTGGGAAATGAATATAAGCTATTTGTATTTAATCGAATCTGAATTGATTAAATATCGGATAATGGATATTTGTTAGTCGTATAGTTTGTATAATAGGTATGGATGCGGTTTTGGATTTTGACTCCAAAGCGGATATACGAATATTTGATATCCGTAACGTTTTACCCAAATATAATCGAAAAAAATATAACTAAAAATCCATACAACCTAGTAGATAATCTTAGGTATCTAAACAAACCATTTTTTGTAGGGAACATTCATTTAGTAATGGCTGAGGATGTAAGAGCATTTGTTAATTAGTAAGATTGCTAAATTAATAATGTCATGTAAGATTATGGATCAATTCCCTATGAAAAGTAATTGTATTATGCATGCCACGTAAGTTAATTGAAACATTTTTCCTAAAAATATCACTTTTGAAGAAATTGATAATGTATTTTAGGGATGTAGTGGATTAAAATTGTTGCATGAGTTGATTGCTAAAGTTGCTGATGTGACGATTTAGAAATTACTAAATAATTTTTAGGATGGAGATTATCTAATTCTGCTAATTATTATTGGGATTTACAAATAAATAATTAAAGAAAAATTATTAATTACAGACTAACAATTTTAAGAATTATCAATGAGATCTCATAATTGTATATTTATGTCCATTGTAATTTGGTGAGATGTATATTTTTAAAATATCTCATATCAGAACAATAATAAATGAAAAATCTAAAATTATTTTAAACAAACCCAATATATTTCTATATATATTTACCCAGAGTAGGAATATATATTAAACAACATTTAAAAAAATAGTTAGAAGTGGTTATGTTTACAAAAATAAAAATCGGTTAATTTCAAATAATAATAAAAGGAGCGGTTAATATTTTAAAAGCTTAAGTTTATCTCAATCAATAATAATTTGTGTATAAACTATATAAAAGATACTAACATTTTTGTTACTTGACCCAACTCGTGCGGGCTATACATGAAAACGAGAGAGCCCAAGCCCAGCTGGTAAGAAGGCCCACTAAGAAAACACCTCTAGACTAGAGTGACTTCCAGAGATCCATTAAACGTGACTACAAAAGGGTCCAAAAAGTCCATGGAAATCAACGGCTGAGATGCTGAGCTTTAGCCTTTGCAAGAGAGGCGTGAGGTGAGAGAATGGGGACCATGAATCACACCCCTTAGCAAGCAAGGGAACCAACGACCGACTGTCCACCTTCTTTACCATTTCCACCAATTATATTCCAACAAAACATCATATAAATAAGACAACAATACATTTATTTATAATTTGAAAACGATGTTATTCTGAAACTTGTATATTCTTCACATCTAAGAGAGGGGAGATGGTATATTCCAACTCCTAACAACACCTGAAATGTTTCCAAATTGCAACATCACCATCATTCATTAATTAAACACCTATTTTTATTAAATAATTGATTATTGTCTTTTTTAATGTAGGAATGTCTAGTTGGCAACCATAAAGTTGTCACCTTTGAAATAACTTATGGCACATATGTGGAAGCGCCACCTCAACTTAACGAAAGCTGACGTAAAGTAACGGCGTGTTATACGTTTTTCTAAATTTGAATAGTTCGTGTCATTTTTTAAATTTATAAAAAATGTGTATAGATATGTAAATATATTATAATGCGTGCCTATTTGAAGTTGTAAGCCTAATATATACAAAGGCGAATTGTGTTTGTGTTGTTGGTGTGTGGAGAGAAGGGAAGTAGGGAAGGTGAGAGCCACTTTTAGCAGCGTTTTGCTTCCAAAAACAACGAGACATCATTTAATAAACAAAACAATGACAACAAAATATGGAAAACGAGAAATAACGAAAGGAAAGTTATATTTTCTGATGATTTGGAGAAATTGACGCAGAAAGAAATGCAGCAGCACGCGGGATAGCACAGCACAGACACAGACCAGAAAGACGAAGAAGAAAAGGAAAGCTTAGAAGAAGAAGAAGAAGAAGAAGAAGAAGAAGAAGAAGAAATGATAGATTGAGAAAGAGTAGGAGGAAGAAAGAAGAGCTGCTTCATTTCATTTCATTTCAATTACAAACCTCCCTCCAATCTTTATTGTTGTTTTTTTACGTTTCTTCTTCTTCTTCATCTCATCTCTCTCTCTCTTGCCTTTAATTTCACTTCTTAAAGCCGCCCCCTTTTCCTTCGATCTGTGTATTGAGAAACTGGGAAACGGCCGGACGATTCAGAGTTCCATAATCCACCTCCAACTCCTGATCTGGTTTCTCCTCCTCCTCAGTTTTCACTAGACATGGATGACAAGAGTCAGTGGAGCGTCTTCAGATCTTTGCTCGCCATTGTTCAGTGGTGGGGCTTCAACGTTACCGTGATTATCATGAACAAATGGATCTTCCAGGTCACATCTTTCTCTTATTTCTCCCCCCCCCCCCAACCTTTCCCTTTATGCGTTTAATAATTTGTGCACCAATTCGTTCCCTTTTATATGCCGTGTTTGATCTTTCAGTCGCTCTAACTTCTGTGTTTTCAATTAGTGATTTTGTTGCAATAATTCCCCAGTTCTAGGATTGTGTTCACACCATGGCGAATTTTTAATGCATTTTGTTTACTCTTTTGCAATCCTCCTGAATCATGGCCATATGCAGTAATTGGAATATTTTTAAACAGACTAAATGCCAGCAATGGTGGTGATTGTAACAATATCAATATACCTGTATGTTGTGAAGGACCCAAGACCCTAATACGACTGCACTCATCAGATCTGAAATCTGGAAATATCCTTCTGCTAGTGATTTTGTTCGAGTTTCCAAGTAGCAACTTTTTACATTTATTGGAAGCCTCGTTGCTCAATGAAACCTGTTACAGAAACGTGAGGTGTCCTGGTCCACCTTGCTTTTATGATTCAGTAACTAAATGCTAATACTGCGGTTATGACTTATGAATTTTGCGGAATCTGTTCTTTCACCTTGCAAAGACGTTCCTTTGTTTTTTTGGTATGAACTTGGAAAGTTGAATCTGGAAATGGTTTTTATGCTGGACAGAAATTGGACTTCAAGTTCCCACTCTCCGTATCCTGTGTCCACTTCATATGCTCGTCAATTGGAGCTTATATAGCAATCAAGGTGCTGAAAATCAAACCCCTCATAGTGGTTGACCCTGAGGATTTATGGCGAAGAATATTCCCAATGTCTTTTGTGTTCTGCATAAACATTGTACTGGGCAATGTGAGCTTGCGCTACATTCCAGTTTCGTTTATGCAAACTATCAAGTCATTTACTCCTGCAACAACAGGTTCAGCCCAATGAATCAACTTAGATTAGCTGTTCTATCTTTCATCTGAGTATGTATGTTACTTTTCCTGTCGTGTCATTTTGGTGTCTTATGGTGTTTGGCCGGATCAGTTATTTTGCAGTGGTTGATTTGGAGGAAATACTTCGACTGGCGCATTTGGGCTTCATTGGTACCTATCGTTGGAGGAATACTCCTCACGTCCATAACAGAGCTCAGTTTCAATGTGTTTGGGTTTTCTGCTGCCCTGCTTGGCTGTTTGGCAACTTCCACAAAGACTATCCTTGCAGAATCTTTACTGCACGGTTACAAATTTGATAGGTAGGTGTCACATGAACACTTTTGCTTACATAGTCTGTGTTTTAAGCCATTGCCTTGAACGTCGACTTGACTGTGCGAATTCATAACGACATATGCACTTCCAGCATCTATAGTTTGATTCAGGCTAAAAAGAAAGTCTAAGGCTTGACCATCACTTGCTAGGTTACCACAGTATCTGATTAGAACAATTTACACTAATAGCATTATCATTTCTGTGTCAAGGATCGTTAACTGCGCTGAAGATTGAATTTTATTATGCTTATCCATTTAGCTGTATTGTCTATCTTACCTCAATTACCTATAACTAGTGAAGTATTCATTCAAACTGACCACAATTGGCAAGTGGTAATTAGTTATATACCGAAAACCATACATGTTAAAGGTTCATAGAGTGGTTTAATGTTTCTTTCTTTTTGCCTTCATGGTGTCTTACCTTTCTTGCTTTTTCTTCTTCTTCTTCTCACGTTGGTTTAATGTTTCTTCCCCAGCATAAATACAGTGTACTACATGGCTCCTTTCGCAACCATGATCCTGGGAATCCCAGCAATGCTGCTAGAAGGAAATGGGGTTTTGGAATGGTTTCAGACCCACGAGACTATATACTCTTCACTTGTCATCATTTTACTCTCTGGGGTGCTAGCCTTCTGTCTAAACTTCTCCATCTTTTATGTGATTCATTCAACAACGGCTGTCACGTTCAATGTTGCTGGAAACCTTAAGGTAAAAATCGACCATCTCCTCGTCGATCTTAACAAAACTAGTTTAATGTTCGACCTCTTCCCTGATCCATCATCTGTTGATGCTTTTTGCAGGTTGCAGTAGCTGTGTTAGTTTCATGGATGATATTCAGGAACCCAATCTCAGCTATGAATGCTGTGGGATGTGCCATCACACTTGTAGGGTGTACATTCTACGGATACGTAAGACATCTGCTATCGCAACAGCCGCCACCTCCTGGAACTCCTCGAACGCCCCGGACTCCGAGAAGCATGATGGAGTTGCTGCCACTCGTAAATGAGAAATTAGATGATAAGGTTTGATAGTTCTGGGAGAGCTTCTGACATTATGAATGAAATGATGCTCTTTTTGCAGTTTGGCAATAGCGGAGTAATTATAGAGAGATTGTACAACATCTTCAACAGAAAAAAATTATTTAACAATGTTGTTAAGGTTCTCGCTAGACAGAATTTACTCATACAAGGTCCAATATATGTTACTATTTCTTGATCATGGAATAGGATATATCATCTTTTATTAAAAAGACTACATCTTTCTTTCAAATTTGAACGACCTTCATTGTTTTTGTTTTCTTTTCTTGTTGGCATCTGATCTGAGTTGGTAGGGATGCAGTTTTGGGAATTTCAAGAAGGTTAATCATTCCATCAGTGATTCAATGAAATTGGGAAAAGTCGTTTTGTATTGTTGTTGTTTAGGAGAAGAAACAAACTACAGGAATCTCAGCTGAAGAAGCACGAGACTGTCTATACTTTTCCTATAGGAAAATAGATGCTCTGTAGGACAGTATCCCACAATCTCTTTGGATTGTTCATCTGTCTCTACTCCTTACTTTTTTTCTCATACGAAGAACTCCCGACTCTCATCGTATTAATCTTTTAATATCCGAGTTTGGTTAAATTTCAGTTCAGTGCAGGGACAGACCCCACATAAAATAACGGTTGAACACTCCTCTTCAGAGAGCGATCTGCTACCTTATCCTCCAGCTCTAGCTTGGTAGTATTGTCTAGATCCACCATAAAGTAAATCTGACCCCCCAAATCCAATACCATTTGGCACCCACTCTAGCCTTGTCTCAAATTCAATTCTCCACTTATCCCCTTAAATGAGAAGTTAGGATTCAAACTCAGGACCTCCGAATATCGGTAACTGTACCAGTAGACAGCCTTAACCTGGGCTTAGAGCATTTTCATTCTCTACTCTTTCTTTGCTATAGCCCATCCAGGGGATCCCTCCCACCGACTGTTTGAGGCACACATCTTAGCTCAAGAAACAAGCATGCTTTCTGTGCCTTATTTCTTTTCTTGCCCTCCACTTACATTTTCGATGGTGATTTGTAACAGAGCAGAGCAGTAGCAACTAGCAAAGGCTTTGGCAGAGGTCACAAAGTAAAATCACCTTGCAGCTTTTTGACACCAAAAGAAGACAGAACAAGAACCTTCAAGCCAAAAAAAAAGAAGACAAAATTGAACCCATGAAGCCTAGGATCTAGACTCTTTCACTAGATATATTTGCCTTCTTTGGAGTCTTAACAATCCACGCAAGATTCCCATCAATTGAAGTAATGATAACAATGTTTTACACACAAACATGCCTCCCATTTGGACCATCTACCTTTCCTAAAGCAAGGACAAAGTGAGAGGAAGACATTTTGAAATTTGATTAGTACAGAGTGGGAAAGAAGAGATCTAGTTAGTACTTGACTTGTTGAAGTAGATACAGAGTGGACTCATTCATCATATGTATAAATAAAGGATAGATTAGTAGATAAAAATGGAGTCCTCCTCCTAAGCTAAGAGCCAGAAGTTCTTCTGCCATTTTGTGCTGATGAGATAACCACTCATCCCTTTGCTCTGCTTCCTCACCCCTACTGTCATGCATTCCAAACTTTTGATGCACTTCTCTACAAACTCTTCACTGCTGCTTCTCCCACACAGGCTGCATTGCATCATCATCCATTTACCACCAGATTAGCAAAAACTCAAACCCACAAAAACAAGATTCAAAGTATAGAATATAAATATATATCAAAGAGAAGCCAGCCCACCAGCTGAAAAGGGAAGAAGACTTCTTCTGACCAAGTACTAACACACCCACATCCAGCTTCTTCACTTGACTCATCACTGTTGCAAACTTTGGCCCTTGCACCACCAACGCTTCCACTTCCACCTAAAAACCCACATCAACCAACCGACATGTTTCTCAAAACCCACATCAAAGTTCACATCTTTTTCAAGTTGGGAACCCAAAAAAGAGAAGCTTGGGAGTCAAATTACTTGAATTAATGAATTTTACTTCAACTAACTCTTTCACTTCAACCAAAACCCTCATCAACCGGCATTGTACTCAAAACCCACCAAGGAAGTTCAAATCTTTTCGAGTTGGGAACCCAAAAAAAAGAGAAGATTGGGAGTCAAATTAGCTGAAGTAATGAATTTTACTTGAACATAAACCCACATCAACCGACATTTTACTCAAAACCCACCAAGAAAGCTCAAATCTTTTTTTCAAGTGGGAACCCAAAATGAGTTAAAACAAAGTAATGAACTTTACCTCAGGTTTGCAGGCCTTGCAGAGGGAACCAAGGGAGTTGGCCAAAAGGGAAGGAGAAGAATGAGAAGAAGAGGAAGAAGGAGGAATGATGTGAAGCAAAGTCAACAAATCAGACTTGTTGACTACATGAGTGAGTGCCCAAATCATGGCATGCTTTGAATGAGAGCTCTGATCTACAACCACCATCACTCTCTTCCTCATCACCAATCCCGCTCCACCACCATTGAATCCGCGATTGAAGTGATCTTCCATTTGGGTATTGTAGTAGGAGTTGTTATAACCTTCCATTCCTCCACCAACACTCAGCTGCCTGAGAAATGAAGCTCCTCCTGGACTCTGCATTTTCTCTGCCTTCCAAAATGTGATGTTATAATGACAAATGAAATGAATGTGTGAGAGAGAGGATGAAGAAAGGGGGGTACAGCAAAGCTAAGCTATTAACTGCAGAGTGATGATGAATCATATATAATGACTTACGTTGGTTGGTTGGAAATTAAGGGATTGGGGGGGAAGATGAAAGTTTTTTACAAGCGTGGGTTGAAATGTGACGATTCAAGAGGAATAGGATAAAAAGGAAAAGTTCACGGGAATCATTACTGCTAGCTCTTGCTCTGGCTTTGGCTTTGGCTTGGATGGTACCTATTCTTCCTATTCATTCATTGCAGGTTTTGAAAAGAGAAGCAAAGCAAAGCAAAGCAGTGAACGAATAGAGAGAGAGGAATCTGGTGTATTTGTTTCGGGACCAGATCTCCTTTCTGTACTCATAATAATATAAAATATAATTCAAGCTAATAATAATATGGATAGTTGATGTGTCTTGTGTGTAATATCGTCATAATTTTCTGTGTTGTTTGTATATACTGATTTCTGACTCATCAACTGCATGCTTCTCTGCAAATTATTAGATATTTGCAGTGACGTACCGTAATAATGCACTTAGTAAGAATCATTTCTTCCTAGCTTAGGGCTCAGGTTGCTTTAGATTTGGATGCTACTACTTTATTACTTTACACTTCAAATTTAAAAAGCATGATTTAGATAGAAAAGTACTCCCGCCAAGCGTTTATACATTTAACAAATCATATATGTTCATAATTATAGCAGTAGATTTACCATGAATGAATTATATAGAAGTTCAAATTTAATACAGAGTTAATTACATTTATTCATAAGATTTAAATGACATTTTACTATCATTTAAAGAGTAGACATTGAGTTGACTACACTGGACCATAGTTATATAGAGTTGACATTGTGGATTTCTTGTAAAATATCTGATGGAAGTTTGTGACATTGAAGAGTGAGACACAAGCAATTAAAGTTAGAAAAAAAAATGGTGTCGGTGTAATTTAACTGTTGTGTTGTTTTGTGTTTGGTGCTCTTGGAAGTTGGAACTCCTGTTTTAATTTTGAAGTCTTCAAAAGCAAATTGGGTCTCCTTATTTCACGTTGATTGATGGCGTTTGGATGCATTCACTTGGACTGTGGAGTGGAACAACAAACCAAAAACTAAAGATGGGATAAAGTTGATACAGTGAAAAAAGCAACAACACAACATAATATAAAACAAAATAGTCTAGACAACGAGGGAAAAATTTAACGGCGTTAGGTACGTAGCAGTTGTCATCTTACTTTGTTTTCGTTTAAATCGTGCCTAAAAAAATATTCTTAAGAAATAAGTATGATTTTCGCAATGTAACTTTAGTAAGTTGTATTGTTGAATTGAATGGTTGGTGGTACTATCTAGATAAATATTTAAATGGCGGGAAATACGAAATAAACGGATTCTTGTTGTTTCGTTCTGAAGAGTCGGATAGAGCAATAAATTGGTTCGATTAGAGAGTTGAAATGAGTTACCTGTTTGGCTACATAGCCTAGACGTAGAGAGTGGGCGAATCGGCTTGGAGGAATCTAGAAGGAACCAATATAAACAAAGTATTCAGTGGTAGTGTGTGATGGACTAAACACGGTGAAATAAAGCTATGTATGGAGATATAAAAGTGTCAAAGGGGTTGTTAGGGCGAATTGGGCAAAGTAAAGATATGAACGATTCTTCTTATATGTTGCTTCATTTATGATCTCTCCTTATGTAAAATCTTAGTATTGGGATTCTTGTCTCTACATGATACGCCCTAAATGACTGGCGACGTCCGGAGCGATCTATATACGTTGTGATGACATCCAAGGAAAAAAAAACCAGGGAGACCTTGTCACAGCTCGGTCCTCCAAGGTGCAACTATTACTACGCTTTTTTCACACCGGCCTTCCCGATGCGCATAATTCTGGCCGATAATGATAATGACGATCCGAGAGTAGTAGAACATTTAGGGCTGGATAAGCCTCATTAGTTGGCTCAGACAACTAACCATTTTAACCGATGAAAGTGAAAATCCTTGTAGAAAATTGAGTGGGAGGGAGTAAATGATCCACCCAGCCTGAACGGGTTGAGGAGTTGGGAAGTGGAGGACAGGGAGTCAACAGTAAGTAGTGTGAGGCAGATGACGACAAAAGCAACCATTAATGTCTGGTTTACTGTACCTCAACATTGGAGTTTGTAACGTTGTAGCTTCAAATGGTTTAATGGTGAAATCTGCGTAAACAGCGGGAGATTAGCCTTTTTGGAATGCAATTATTCATCCGACAATCGTTGTACTTAATAGTTGGTCACGAGATTAATACTTAATAAGTTTCTAAATTGTTTTTTTTGATTAATCTCTAATCCATTCTACCAGAATAAACTGTTATGTCCAGTTAAAACGGTAGGGGGGTAAAATAGTAAAAAGGACGAGTAGATGGCTGCGAATATAATAATTGGAGGGAAGGGTTGCTTTAGCTTGTCATTCATTCACATGTCAGGTGGAGGTCAGAGGTCAGAATCAGGTACAGCAATCCAATTTATTCATTTGAAAATGAGATACATGCGTATTAATTACGGGAATGGTTAAAAGACGCCCTACATTTTACTATAAATGTCCTAATATCGTCGTAATATTTGAATTCGGTATTAAAAATGACGTGAACGCCATTTGAATCGTAAACTGAAAATCATCGTCGCCGCCGTAGCCCTACCGCCGGACACCCTCCACCGCCGTCGCCACAACCAAAACCTAAAAAAAAAATTGAGGTAGTCGGCACCCCGACTGTTTCAATTATTATCTTTTAAATTTTTTTTTATGAATTAGTAATTACTTAATTTATAATTAGTGAATTAGTAATTAATTAAGTTGTAATTAATGAATTAGCATATACGATTATAATAGTTAATAATTAAATAATAATTCGGGTTTTATTAATAATTTCGGCCCGAAACCAACCCGGCCGGTCGTCAATTTCGGTCCGGAACCAACCCGGTGGCATCAAAAAAGTGGCTGAAAACCATCCCGGCCGGCCGCGAATTTCGGCCAGAAGCAGCTCCGGCCGACCGGTTGTTTCGGCCCGCAGTGTTGCCAGCTGGGATGGTTTTCGGCCGATTTTTCGATGCCGCCGATAAAATTCACCGAATTGTAAGGAGATACGTACCGTGAGAGTGGTTTTCGAATGAGTAAATTCGGATAGTATCGTATGAAATTTTTCGAATGAGTAAATTTGGATAATTTCATTTTTATAACGTTTAAGGCGTCATATAATTCAAAAGTTAGAGCCTCAAATAATAATCCTCTTAATTATTCATGGTAGTTCATTTCACTAATTTGGAAGAGTATTCAAAGGTATGTGACAGAGTAATTATTGAGTGGCCACTCAATGGTGATGGTTCAGGTCCAGCAGCCCGTTTTCAGAATGGTTCATGTGTTAATAATTTGACTGCTTTAGTAAATTAGAGTATGACCTGTAGACCCATCGTATTGATAGCATGTATGTTCGTCCATTTCCACAAAGGTTAAGTTGTCCATCTTCAGCGATCAAGACATGGCATTCATTCATTGGCTCACTCACACTTATAGTACAACACGTAAAAGTCGGAGTCATGCCACCACAGCCCTATCAGCCTCCAAATTATAGACAAAATACTTCTGACTGCTTTTACAGATCTTTAGTACGTCGAAGTTTACATTATAACAAGGAGCTATACCCTTCTGACAGGTCTCACTCTTCAAAGGGCACACACCTAGTACGCTTTTATAATCTCTCTCATAATTTATATGCTTATGTGCATACACACAATACTCATTTTTACTACCTAACATTGTCTGTCTTGCGAGAACCAATCCGCGAAAGACTCGTAAACCGCCTCAACTCGTGGAAGGACATCCCACTCACACTCACAAACCAACGTAACCCACCGGTCAAACTAAACTATTACTCTGAACCAACACTCCCTATGCGAAACACCGGACAGTGACAGACGCATTGCCTTGATGAGTTATCATCTAGTTAACTATTCGATCTAACTAAAACTCGAATAATATGTAAACTAGTGTGTATTTCTACACACAACCCAACACAAGTGAACTTGCCTAAAGTTCTAGATAGTGAATTGAACTAGTCTACTCCATATAGTTGATTAGTTTGGTTTAACAAAGAAGGAAAGAAAGACAGATCCCAACAGAAACAACAGAGGTTTGGCAAGATTCATATTTATTCATTGGGAATTGAGACATTTCTGTAGTTTACTTCTTACTTACTTTTGCTTGCTGCTGTGTCAGTGTCAGAAGGTCAGACCTTCCAAAACAACTGCTCTTTTTTTTAACTCTTCCTCCCTCTAATAGCAACCCTCTATGCATAATAGAAGACAACTAAATGAGATTATAGTATTTTAATCGTTTCGAAAGTTATAACAACGCCAACCATAAAGCTAATTAAATATGTAAATTTTTATTTCAAATTTAATAAATCAAACTTATATGTAACTAAATTAATATTTTAATTTAATTTTTTTATATTAGTTTATCATAACTCAATACGAATATTTTGATAAAATTTGAGTACATTCCAAGACAACTTACATTTTTTATTTTTGGAATGAAACTGATACGAAAGATAAACCGATGACCAATTGATAACTTTAATTAACTTTACAAAATAGAAACATGCAAACAAAAAAAGAAAATTAGCTAACAAAAAGCGATGCATCAGCGCGTGTAACTAAATGAGCCCTTTGAACTAATTTGGTTGGGTAGTGCACTGCACTCGCTCAGCACAGATCTGGTGTTTCTCTTTCTGTAACTTTTTGTAAGTGATCCCCAATTTTTTAACTAGCCTATATAAAAGCTATTATATTTCTCTATTTTTACAAATTTTTAATTATTTATTTTTATAAATTTAGCTAGTCATTCTTTATTTTGAAAGATGGGTTGAAGATATATACAAACTTTTATTATATAAGTTTAAAAGTTTAGTGGGAGGGTTGTAGACAAACCTTATGTCACTCAAATTATGGGAGAATGAGTTAGGAGAATTTACGAAGAATATAAAGAATAAAAATTTTAATGTTAATTATTGCGTATCTAACTCATGAATATATATTAGATGCAATTGAATCCACAATCGCACAATGGAGCCCATAATCCTAGTAAATCAGTAACCCTATAAGGCTAACTATAATAGAATGCGGCTAAATGAGGTTTTAGCATTTTATCCGCCTCGAAAACTGCAACTACTCCAACTCTAAGACTAATTATACTTGTAAATTTCTATTCTAAGTTCAATAAACATATAAACAATCAAATTAAAATTTCATTCTAATTTTTTTATATTAGTTCATTATAATTCGATACAAACATTTTGATAAAATTCGAGTAGCTTTTTAGTTAAATTAAATTTAAATTAATTCAGGATGAAATTGGTGTAATAGATAAATCAATAACCAAATTATACTATTAATTAACTTAAAAAATAAAAAGGATAAATAATCATAACAAAAAGCGCACCACATGCGCGTGTACTGAAAACATGCAATTTAAAAAGAAAATAGTTGAGCAGTGTACTGCACGCATCTTTTATTTATCTCCCCTTGTTTTTTACAAGTTAATGGATATTGAAGTGGTTATATTTTGCTATTTTTGTAAATTTAGTTATTTTATTTTGTAAGTTTAGCTAATCATTTTTTATTTTAAAAGATGGATTGGAGGTGTTTAAACGCCTCTATCATACATATTTAAAAATTTAATAAAATGATTGCAGACAGTGTAATATCAGTAAATTAGTATTATATCACTAAATTAGCTATTAAAAATGTCGACAACTTCTGAAGTACCTGATCTCATGTATGTTAATATTGTTATAAACACTCGAATAGTTGTAAATTAGTAAAGACTAGAGGATTGCGCAACCCACTATGCTTTACCAACACGAATAATCACCTAAAACTATCCTAATAGTAGCCGGGAACACATGTCAAGTTAGATCAGAAAATTCTAATGACAAAAAAAATAACTGTTTTGCAGTCAGTTGAAGAACATACATATGAACCTCATATTTGGAATTATATTGGAGGTTTTCAAAGGCCTTTCTTGATTTCCATGCCACACCACCTAGAGAACACTGCCTTCTGCTGAGATTGAAGTTTTGATGTTCTCCAAAATTCCAGTACCAGTCGATGAACAAAGCACAACGTTTATCTGTTTATAAATAATACCAGTTAACGATAATAGTACCAATAAGTCGCTGTGGTGTAGTGGTTATCACGTTTGCTTTACACGCAAAAGGTCTCCAGTTCGATCCTGGGCAGCGACAATTGAATATCATTTTTGTTGCTGATCACCGTCCTGGAAAGCTGGTTCAGCAACAAAATTTTCTGCAGCACAGCAAAGGCATCGATGGCTTTTTTCACCTACTGGCCTACATAATTTCAAAGCTTCCGGCTTTTACTGTTATCACCATCCTGGAAAGCTGGTTCAGCAACAAAATTGTTCGTACAGCAATGGACAGACATCAATGGCTTTTTCACCTGCATAATCTGAAACCTTGCAGGTTGCATTATACATACTATAAACCAATCAGGATTCCATTTCTGACTTTCGAAGATTGGACTCAGCTTTTGGACCGAAGACTTCTTTTTTCATGCGTGACTAACTTAATAAAAACTCTTCATCAACATAAATCACCCTGGATATGATAACACTTGAGAGACCTGTGGCCAGCATTAAAGAATCATTGTTACTCCAACGGTTCCAGTTTCCTTCAACTCCATGGGAGGGGTTGCACCAAGGTCGTCCGAATCATCCACCACCAATCCCTGAACTCTCTGAATGCGTATTGTTTCTGTTGTAACATCTGGTTTCGGACTAAGCACTCGAATAGGCTGCAGAATTTGACGATAGTTTTAGATCGTCTTCACTTCTGTGGTTGCAGAACAGTTCAAACCAAGCCAAATGGAACCCCTTTTTCAGGTATAACGAATTCCACCAAGTATGTGTTCTCCTTCTCCATCTCCATGTTGCTACATCTGGTTTCAAACTAGAAAAAAAAGATTCAAAGCAGATGAACAAAAGACTGAATTTTGAGCTAGACCGAAGAATTTGCAGCACACAGTTCCGAACCACTAAGCAGAACACTTCAGCATCGGCGGGTATAGGTCATGGACATTGGACAAGAAGAATAGAAAGAAGAGAAGCCAATTACAGATTCGATAGTGTACGAAATTACAGTTCGATTTGAAAGTACAAATTCGTAAAGATCAAACATTTTTTGCTACGACATTGATTTCACACGTTCCCGGAAAACCTTGATCATAGCTGCGTATGTCACAACACCGACCAAACCTCCGTCGTCTTCCACCACCCAAATGTATCCCGTCCGATGCGACAGCATCTGGATCATCACCGCCACCAACGAGCTCCACCGATGGCATACTATATCCTCCGTGTTCCTCCCCACTTTCGGCCAATGCCCGCTCGTTCTGCGTCCCAACAACTCCTCCTCGTCCGACGAGACCCCCAAATCCTCCTCCTCCACCACTACCAATTCCACTGCCGCCTCAAAGTTCTTCGCCTCTAGCCTTTCCTTCACCATCCGCACAAGCTCTAACGGCAGATCACCGAAGCAGTCGACGTACGCCATCAGATCGCCTGCCGAAAGTGTGGCGACTGCGGCCGCTGCCGACTCGTCACAGCAATTCAACGCGGCGGGAGAGATCTCGCCGACTAATCTGCCTTCATCGTCCAGAATCGCCACGGAGGTCTGGTTCACCAGAGATTTAGAAATCAGCGGCAGAGCTGAAGAGGCA
Organism: Linum usitatissimum; assembly: GCA_030674075.2. Classification (NCBI taxonomy): domain Eukaryota; kingdom Viridiplantae; phylum Streptophyta; class Magnoliopsida; order Malpighiales; family Linaceae; genus Linum; species Linum usitatissimum. The sequence goes on along the minus strand of JAUJYP020000804.1, from coordinate 4,820,957 downwards.
GGGTTGTCGTAACGGACAGCGAAGATCGATTCACTGTCGATGATGTTCAGAGCATCGATGGATTGACTAGGTAAAGGAGAGAAGAAACCGATGCAATTGAGGAGGTAACGGATAATGTCCTCCTGCGTCAGCCAGCAGTACTCCCGATTGTAGCTGTGCAGCGTCGAGCTCTGGATCTGAGACAGCTTCTTCCTCGACGAGAAAGGATTATGAATCGGAATCACCAGATTCTGCGCTCCTTCCGCGATCAGATCTACCGCTTCCAAGAGACTGAAGACGCCAATTCAAATTCAAATTCAATCAGCAAACAAACAACAGCAGATCTAATCATTTTAGGTATTACAAAAACGATTAAAAACCGTGAAATGAATGAATTCAATTACCTGGCGTGAGGCTCCAAGTGGCGGATGATGCCGGATGGGAAATCGATGAGGAGGAAGGAGAGGGGTCTGTGAAGCGCGATTGCGATGTTTTTTAGATTGTCTTCTCTAACAAGGAAACATATGACATCGACCATACAGATCTTACCGATGCAACGACACCCTACATTGAGGGGTTTGGATCGGAGAGGGCGGTGATCGCAGCTCCAGACGCTTAGGTAGGGAGAGGAGTCAGCGGAGCGGCGGAGCGCGGACAAGGCGTCGGCGACGGTGGCGGAAATGGAGAGGGAAGTGAGAACGGGCTTGCCTAGGCATAAGTCGGATACCTCCCGAGCTAACAAACTATCTGCCATGCACAAAGAAGATGAGAGGTGGCGGTGAATGGGAACAGAGAATTTTATAAAACTGAAAATTGTTCGTCAGGTTTGGTGAGAGATGTACTGATTCTGAGGTGCGTGGAGGAGAACAATCTCTAAAAGGTAGCGAATTTTCCTTGTTTTTGTAAGTTGTTATATTGAACGAGCTTATTTCTCCGGATATCCTCATTTAGATGTCGATCAAGCATCTAGATTAATCTGGCCGTAGATTTATGTCGGTGATTCGGAAGTTAAGTGAAATTGTTCTGGCCGTAAATTTATTTTGGTAATTTTGAAGTTTTGAATTTGAGTTTAGTTAAGTCTTTATATATAATGATTATTTTTAGTCTTTCGTCTTGCATTAATCGAGATACCTAATCCGATAAAAAAAACTAATCAGAGTTTGATAGTTGTTATTATATTTAAATAAGTGTTACTATTTAAAAGTTTTCGATAATGTTTTGCCAAGGTCAAGGTTGACCTTTGTGATAGAAATAATTTAGATGCAATAATTAAGATAGCGTCGATAACGAATTATTAGAATTTAACATTCAAGAACAACGTGAATGCATAAAGATCAATATCAAAGTTTATTGCGGTTTAGCTCTTGAAGCATGATCACTAACTCGACAACTTGTACCTCACATTTTCTTCGATTGTGAAAGCTCCACGTGTAACTCTATTTAGTCTACGATAGCTAAGTTTCGAATCTCCTTCTTTATTTGGGATAAATCACAAAAGAACTAAAACTGGATTAAAAATCCAAGCCACACCATTAAACATGACTACATAAGGCGACATATATGTTCAGTGCTCCATATTTTTCGTTTCCTCTTTTATTTCCATTATCAACTCGGTCATTTTCTCATATTCCTTTTGAACTTCATCTGCAATATCTTGATTGAACCCTAAAATGGCTATTCCCTTTGTAAAAATTGGTCTGTAAATTCCTCATATAAGCGCAACCTGTCAACGATTTGATCAAATGTTTGGAATAGGTTTATAAGGACCATTAATAAGTTTAAACATCAGTCACAACATACCTTAAATTATTTTCCTTTCATTGCAACACCTCGATTATTGAGCAATTTCGCCAGAAATTCGTGAAAATTAACCCGAACGGTCTGTCTCATCTATCATTTTCCATTAGCCCGCTATTCCTTTTACATAATTGATCGTATTGTATAATTTACGGGTACAATTTTCTTGAGTACTCTTTGCATCTTATTAATGTCATTTTCGGTAATGAATTGAAAGCTAACAAATCATAATAATGGCACTCTTGTATAGTTTTATTACATATTTACTACACCAAAAAAAAAATGAAGTGTGAATGGAACGGCCACGCGCATCGAAAGAGACGAAGTAGCCTTTCCCCCACGTGTTTCTCTCTCTCGCTATTTTGGCTAAGTTTCTCTCTTTTAGGTTCGATCGTAAACCCACAGCATCAAACCGATCCAAAGCACAACCCACCTGACCGACCACCGCAATTCGAATAAAAATCTTCACTTCCTTCCCCGTGACATTCTTCGCTTTTTTCCTTCATCGTGCTTTACCATCTTCCTCACTGAAGGAACACAAGCACAGCCTTCCAAAAAGACTCCCTTGTGTTGTCCGATCCAATCTTCGACTTGGTTTATGAGGTAAAAATCATTCCCCTTCCTGAGCTTCATCTGCCTCGTCCCTGATTCCTGTCTTCATCTCTTTGATCTAAAAGATTACAACTTTTTTCTCTTCAAGAACCCAATTTTTTCCCCACAATTAGGGTTTCTGGTTGAATGGTTCACCTTTTTAGTCTGCATGGGTTGATTTTGGCCTCCAATTATAAGTTGATGCTGCTATACTTGTCTTTTTGATTAGGGGCTATAGATATTTGATTTCTATGCTCTTGTTCTGATAGTCTTCTTGATTTGGTGTTTTAGTTTTGTGTAATTAGATCAACGGTCTTAACACGGGTATATTCAATTCATTGATTTATTTTACCTGAAACTGATTTCTGCTGTTGTTTATATGTTATTGCAGCTCGAAGGAGAAACCCACTCTCGGGTGAGTTATAGCTTTCTCTTGTCTCTGTTATCTTGAATCAATATGCTCCTATATAAAAGCTGGCGGGTTGGTTTAAGATAGCAGTTGGTTCAAAATTGGCAAAATTTCCTGTTTTAGTTTTAGACTCGTAGCTAAACAACTGCATTGAAACTAAAATTTAATTGCCTGCATTGCATTACTAGGCCTATTTTTGTTGGTAACCTTGCTGTAAGTGTTTCTGTTTTACGACTCTTATAGTCTTATCTAATGTTCTCAAGCTTATACCTTGGACTTGTACTGTTTTCTGTTTATCTATCAAGGATCATGTCTGCTGAATCTTTCTGTGTTATTTTGTTGCAGTGGCACGCGGATTAAGACCCGCAAACGAAATATCACATCATCGCTGGACCCTGCAGCATTTGCTGATGCAGTGGTCCAGATTTATCTGGATAATGCTGGTGATTTGGTAACTAGCTATGCTTTCAGTTGTTTGATGTGTATAGTATGATCTTACTTTAGTTAGACTTGTTGGAATTCTGAACTGATTGTAAGTTTCTCCGAGCCAGGAACTTGTAGCCAAGAGCATTGAATCTTCAGAACTCAACTTCTCAAGATACGGTGACACATTTTTTGAGGCAAGCTATTCCATCTATAGCATGTAACTATATTCTGTAAATAAACGTGGGAGTGCTTTTCTGATTATCTTGTTCCATGTTCGCTTTTGCAGGTTGTTTTCACGGGAGGTCGTACTCAACCTGGAACAACTAAACCTGATGAGGGGGAGCGACATCCTTACTCTTTCCTAGATTGTGAGCCCAAGCATGAAGCTATATTACCTTCTGTGATTTATGTACAGAAGATCTTACGCCGGAGACCGTTTCTCATAAAGAACCTTGAAAATGTCATGCGGAGATTCCTGCAATCACTGGAACTCTGTGAAGAAAGTGAAAGGAAGAAACTGGCAATTTTCTCAGCACTTGCATTCTCACAGAAACTATCAGGACTTCCACCGGAGTCTGTCTTGCAACCATTGCTCAAGGATAATCTTGTGGCCAAAGGGATAGTTCTTGCATTTATAACAGACTTCTTTAAGGAGTATCTTGTTGACAACAGTCTTGATGACCTCATTTCCATCCTGAAGAGGGCCAAAATGGAGGATAACCTTCTGGATTATTTCCCTTCTTCCAAGCGCACTGCTGAAGCTTTTTCCGAACATTTCACGTATGTTAATTCCTCTATCTTGCTCTCATATTCTCCCTCTTTCTCCTAGCTTTGCACAACTTGTTGAAAAATAGTTCAAATCTTTATTGCCGTTGGTTCTTGAAATAATTGCTTGGAAGAAATGTCAATGTTTGATATGTCATGGAAGGAAGTTAAATGTACCTGATATCTTGTCGGATCTTTCTGTTGTCTACTCGGTTGTGAATTGTGTTTGATCATGCTTTCTTTTGGTTTCAGCAAGGAAGGACTGCTTCAGTTGGTTGAATATAATGAGAAGAAAATATTTGACAATAAGTTGAGGGAGATGAAGTCTGCTTTAACAACCTTGATTGCTGAGGAAACTGATCAAGAAGAGGTCTTGGATGTTGTCAAGCAACGAGTTGCCGATGCCAAACTGCCTGAAATTGAAGTTGTGCGGATTCTGTGGGATGTGTTGATGGATGCCGTTCAGTGGTCAGGGAAGAACCAGCAGCAGAATGCTAATTCAGCACTGCGTCAGGTACGAGATAGTAGAACTGTGCTGAGTGGTTGTAAGGGTCCATTGTCTTTCAAGTTTCAACCTTGTAATGGGGTTGATTCTTTGTGTGGCAGGTGAAAACATGGGCGAAGTTGTTGAATACGTACTGCACGAGTGGGAAACTTGAGTTGGAACTGCTGTACAAAGTGCAGATGCAGTGTTATGAGGACACAAAGCTGATGAAACTGTTTCCTGATATAGTTAGGTCTTTGTATGATCAGGATGTGCTTGCTGAAGACACTATTCTTCATTGGTTCCGCAAGGGGACGAATCCAAAGGGCAGGTAAAAAACAAGTAGCTAAAGAGTGGATAGAAAGAAAGTCGGTAGCTTGCTTGTTTTTGGTTCCTGTTGTGGATATGTTCTTAAACCAAGGTTGTTGTTGTTGCAGGCAAACATTTGTGAAGGCAATAGAGCCATTTGTTAACTGGCTGGAAGAGGCAGAGGAAGAGGAGTAATTTTGCGGCTTTAAACAACTAAAGCAGTTGAGCAACAGTAGCTGTTTCTGGCTGATGAATTAGCGATATAACGTGTTGTTGAATATTGTGATTGTACTTTTTGTTTTTGGGGTTTCTGTTGAGAGTTGCATGAAGTTTTGCATTGCAAGCATAGGCACCGCCACCAGTATGGCTGTGACTATCGAATGAGTGTAAGTGCCTAAATGGTGACGATGATGGTCGATCATATTGTATTGCAATTGTTGATGGTTTTACTACAATAATCGATGTTGGAGTTTGCGTACTGCAGTTTATGCCTGTCTAAGCCACCATGATCCTGCGGTTTTCATACTTATTGAGATGATATGTTCTTGTGTAGATATGCAAGGATAAAATTGATGAATTGGGAGAGTAGCTCTTCCGTTAAAGTTAAGACTTCACTTCTGCTCTGCCTAGCTGGCTGGGGACAATGATTGAACCAATTGGAGGGTCGAGTGGATTGGCTGGGGTCTTCCTTTGTGGACGTTTGTGAGTCTTGCTAAGCAGTATTGTAGCAAAGGGTTCTTCCTTTGTGGACGTTTGTGAGTCTTGCTAAGCGGTATTGTAGCAAAGGGGAGAGTGATGTTAATGGGTATAAGTGTATACGAATATATGTGAAAGATAAAGAAGTATCACGGTGTGCTCAACGAAGATTGACTAGCTATAAATGTATAGCCAATGTATGCTATAGCTTCTAGGCTTGTAGGATCGGAGCATGTGTCATAAATGCCGTAGTCATTTTATTTAAATCAATCCATGTTAACATTCTTCTAAAAGAAAGTCCAAGTTGAAATGTGACGTCTTGAGATTGGTGGCTAAGCCTTAGACAAAGATCATGGCTGCAGGGTAGGTGGTTGAGGCACCCCTGCCATAATATACGACCTATGAACGGATGTGACGACACGGCATCAATGTAACAGGCATTAGGAGTCAATTGACTGGCTTATCAGCTGTCCGAGTCATTTGGATCGACAGGCAATTTGAGCGTGGGTGCCTAAGGCTCAGGGGCCGGCGGGCCATGGGAGCTGCCGCTCGGTCTAGGAGTTACAATTTCCAAGTCCTTGATTGTGAAAAAAGTATGTGATTTAAACTTAGAACTGAAATAAAGGTTATCAAGAAAGTTTGAACTGATCTCAGGAATCTCACAAGTTAATAGTCAAGTCTGTAACAGGACTAGAAGCTATCAAAATCAAAGAAAACAGAACCTAATGTCTTATTGGCAAAAGACTTGATCTGTTATCAAGTTCAAGTTCTTCACGTTCGTGCGATTTCTCTTTGGTTGCTGTACACCCTCCTCCTCAACAGTCACCAATCAGATGAAGTGTTGAAAACTAGCAGGTACCAACTTTTTAGACTATAAATTCAGATCGAGCTGTCTTTGCATTTTTCTTCACTTGAGCTCTACAACTGCAAATACCATAAGGAGTATCCCCGTCAAAGTAAGAATCTGAAATGTTTGTTCTTTTTGCTTAACTACAATGCTCGAAACTTGAATAGCAGAAACAGTCTGCAGCTTCATTGTAAACTCACCAAGTCTCATTGTACATTTCTCAGAGGCCAGGACTATCGCTTTCATAACTAAACTAAGTTACAGTGCTACCTTAGCATAACTGGAAAATGTGCAAACCGAGAGTTTACTCTTCCAATTACACATTGCACCAAAATGCAAGCAATTTTTAGCGTATAGAGTTCTGAGTTCATGTTTAGATGAGTGAAGCTTAGCACAGAATCACTATCCATTTTTTGAACGTCATACTGGTAAGAAGTTCTCCTGCCGGTTACTTCCCTTGTTCCTATAAGCTATGCTAAAGAATCGAAATATGCTGCTTGCACCAACTTATCCTAGATCCTGCTGGAGAAATTGTCCCCTAAATCACAATGCAAAATCCAAAACCTACTAAGGAATCGAATCTATACTTGATTGTAGAAAATACTCTTCCTTCTTCAGTAATTCGCCCATATTTTCCCAATCCAAAAATCCAACGGCCGCAGTTACAAGAAAACCCTAGCAATTTGGGGCCGGAGAGTAAGAGAGAGCGTACCAGTTTGCTGAGGCGCCGGCGAATAGCCGTAGATGGCTTGGAGTCTGGCGAGAGGGATCGCGTAAGTGCCGGCAGAGGCTTCAGCGAAGAGTTGCTGCTTCCAGTCCCACATCGATTTCTTCATGGATTTGTTGGAATTGACCAATGACTCTTTTCTCCGCCTCCAGAGCTTCGATGTTCTTCTGCTGGCTCATTGACCGCACGCCGAGCGCCGCGAAGGCTCCAACCAGGAAGACGTTTATCACCGTATTATTGTCGGTGGCTTTCATCGCCGCCGATAGCAGTCTGTTCACCGATTCCATTTTCTTCCGCTTAGGGGTTACCGACGGGCTATTGACCTTAATAGTCCATCGACGTTTAACTTTTTTTTAAAATGGCACTTGAATTAAGAAATTCGATTTTTTAATTCGAGTTGAAATTCCGTCCAACACGTCGTCAGTAATTTCTATCTAATTTGTTAAATAAACCGTCCACTTCACCTATCACGTCATACACAATCAAACTCATCTCCCCCTCCTCCTCCTCCTCCTCCAGAAAGCAATTTCAAATTTCGTCACTTTCAAACTCATCTCCCTCACAATCTTGATTCTATGCTCCCATTCTCTGTTCTTCATCAAACTTTCATTTTTCCTCCGATAATAATAATGCCATCGTTGAGTAGAGCAGACACTACTTCCAAAATGACAGTACTCATGGGATTCCCTTCCTTATAGCTAGACCCAAAAAAAAGGATGATTAATTAGTGATACCCAAACCTAAATTCAACACCTTTTCCATTCCAGGTTGCTCCTAGGATTCCCTGACGTTTCTTTCTCAAAATTCTTGTGGTTGAGATTCATTTCTCTTCTGTTCTATTTCTTTTTCCTTGGGTGGAGCTTAGTTTTGTCTTTGATGTGTTGGCAATTTGGTTTCTGGGTTTGCTAGTTACGAGTTTGTTGCCAAACGGGTTTTCATATTTTCAGAGTTTTCCACTACTGAGCTTATTCTCTATCAGTCTTTTCTTCTTTACACATTTTCGCTCATGGCTTAAGCTTCCTCTCTTTCCCTAGAATTGGGGCTTCTCTCCAATCCTGGAACTATCTTTGCTACACGCAATTTGACCTATATACCTACACTGCCGCCGATATCCACACAAACCCTCCTCCTCTACACTCTCAAATCAACGACATCACCCTCTCATCCTGTCATCGCTGTTTCGTCCTTTTACTCATCTCCACCGAACATCACCACTCCATCCTTCCCCTGTTTCGCAACCCGCACCGACAGGCTCCGCATCAACGGCGATTTCTCTAGCTTCGCATCATGGCCGCAAACATCGGAACAGCCCTGACCGACGTCAACTCCGTTGACGACATTGAAGGAAACGAGCAGCTGACAACGGGCGACCTGGTTCCGCTAGCAGTTAGGGATCTTTCTCTAGCTGATAGAAACGAAGAAAGGATGTCCTTGAATGAGATTATGCCAGCACCGCCGTCCAATCAATACCTGCTATGCGTCGTTGGAAAATTCTGGAGCGATCAGAGCGTTAATTTTACTGCGAAGAAACGCACGATGGCGCTTGTATGGCAGCCAAGATGTGCGATGAAAGTATCGGAGCTCGACGAGGGGAGGTACCTTTTGCGTTTGAACCATGAGCTGGATCTCCGGCGTATAATAAAGGAGGGACCGTGGAATTGTGACCATAACCTCCTCATCTTACACGAGCTTCAGGCGGGGGAAGATCCAAAGAAGGTCCCACTGCAGTTTGCTCCGTTCTGGATCCAGGTTCATGACCTCACTTCTGCTTATTTTTCTGAGGCGGTCGGACAAGTGCTCAGCGATTATGTGGGTAAATTCATGGATTATGGTAAGGTGAATCATAAGAACTCTTGGGCAAACTAATTTATGCGAATCCGGGTTCAGCTGGATGCAAGCAAACCGCTCCACAGGGGAAAGAAGCTTATACTGCACGACAATACCGAGGTCAATTGCAAATTTAAGTGTGAACGATTAGAGCGGTTCTATTTCATATGAGGGATTATGGGACACACAGATAAGTACTGCAAGCTCTTGTTCCAAATCCCAGCTGAACTAATCGTGCGGAAATGGGATGACTCTATTCGTGTCCAATCTAGGAACGTCAAGCAACAACAAGCTGCGCAATACCTATGTGAGGACGAGGAGAACACAGTGATACAAACTCCTCATGTCCTGGCCAAAACCGTCACTCAGCAGAAGAAATAGGTGGACACAACCCTATCTCGAAACAAGCGCGATCAACAAGATCGGGTAACAACCGTACGATCGTCATACGACCCAAGACCACCACCGCTGAGTCCAGGGACAAGGACGACATAATGACTGAGGCGGTGGACGGCAAGAAACGACAAAGAGAGGGAGATTCAGAACATGACTCAAGTTCGGATGACGGGCTCAACGAAAAACCGGCTAAATCTCCAAAGAAATCCACTCTCGTCGACATACGAGTGGTACAGGCGGGTCTACCCGAGGGGACCCGCCCATCACCATAAACAATTAAAGGGTTGCGGAGCTAGCGGCCATCTTCGGCAACTGAAACCCCGCTGCTGGGTCACCGAAGTACGAGTCAGGATCGATGAGTTTCTTTTGTGAGGCGTTTGTCTTTTTTAGTTTCCGTGTCTTTACTTTCTTTTCCAGGGTACGATCGAGTCTAAGTAACTTTTAGAGTCTCCCTTAGTTTTTTAGATTTCGGTCTTTAGTCTCTTGAGCACTTGACGTTTGTTTCGGTATTGAGGAGCGCTCGACTGCGAACCTGATCAACCCTTGGGTTGATTTCTTCACCCTTTGTAATATGCTATGCAGGTTACACCTCCCAAGTTACCAATAATCGTTGTAATGCTTCCTTTGCTATTTGCAATAATAAACACCACGTCTTTGTCAAAAAAACCACTGTAGGGCTACTATAGACTTACTTGGATGTCATAAACGTTTTTTAGGCGTTATCAAAATAAACCTTTTAATAAATTAATCGAGTCGAATCTCTCTAGGGTCTCTTTTAGTATCTTAATCAAAGCTGTAATTAATATTGATCGAGGTATCAATGAATGTGGTTTAGGTGCCACGACGATCAATCAATCACAAAAAAATGAAAATTTGCTTTAATATAAACAGGGTTGCAAGACTGCACGATAAGAGTTTAGACAATCTAAAATGAAACTGTTTAGATGTCGAATCCCCCTAGGAAATTCTAATTCACAAATGACAGGCAAATTTCACGATTTAAACGAAACAAGATAGATGCATTACACTGTCGCAATTCTCCCATAATCAAATTACGCCCTTTCTAGTCTGCTAATTTGCTACCTATCTAGTATCCTAGTCCGCTCTTTCGAGACAAAGATCTAAAACCCGCTAGGCGATTTACCGATTTAGAATTTCTCATACGACAGACTAGTTCATTCGCTCCCGGATGAGGGTTAATGTCTAACCTAATTATTTAATTTCGGCGTTCTAGATATATAAGCTCTTTCGAGTCTAAGACAAATCTAACAGGGATTCATTCAAGTTAATCAGGCAAGAATAAATCGAAAACGAAATCAAATATACAATGAAATCCATCCAACTCTAAAAAATCGTCAAACGTATCAAATCAGTCATTCATAACAATTAACCTAGGGTTCATCAATCTAAGCAAAGAAGTTTAGCTGCTCATAATCTCGAGACACACATCAAAATCAGGAGAGGAAGACATTGATTCTAAGTTTACACAGAGAATTATGAAAAATCTAGTCTCGCCGATCTTCTCGAGAACTTGATTCACCTTCTTGATTATTTCGCCGATCCCGAGCTCCTTGAAGTCGCCTTCTTGTTGCTCTCGAATCTCTCAATTTCTCTCTAAATTTCGTATAAAAAAATTATGTCTCAGAATCAGGTTGACTTGGACTTTTATAGAGGCGTTTTGTTTGCCTGTCGGATACCAAAAGTGCGCCCAATTTATATATAAGGCGCATTTTTTATATAAATTTCAAACACCTTACATCCGATTTCAGACCAAAAGTGCGCCCTAACAAACCAAAAATGCGTTGCACACTTTTGGTACATTGTAGGCCCATTTTTGGTCTTCAACGCCTATTAAGTGATTTTCTCCATTCTTCGATGCATCCGGCTCCTCCTTGCACATCATACATCTCCGAGTGATGCTCTGATGTCGCAGTGTTCCTGAAATCGATTAAAAACACTACAAAACAACATCAAATAGACCCTGAACAGGTCGGAGACACTAAATTGAGATAGATGCTAGAAATGCACGAAACATCCTAAACTTCTACAAAAAAACTATACGAATATGCATGAAATGTCTTTTAAACAAGGACGATGAACACGAAAATCGAGTGTCATCAAATGTTTAAATTCTACAGATAAGAGAAAAAGGGAAAGGTACGGAGCTAAAATCCAGCTGGAGAAATCAAACTCATCTCCTACTGTTATTCAATTTTGGGTCATCCTACAACGGATAGTGGAAGGGGATGGGTGTCGTTTATAAGTGCGAGGGAAAACCTCACCCTTTGAGCTAGCTTTTGGGATGAGAAGGCCCAATAGCACCCAACAGTAATATGAGAACGTTGGTTGGAGTTGTCCATCAATATAGATTCCGCTAGTAGTGGTGGTGGCAACTCAATGGTGAAATTGACATCAACAAACTATTCAATATGGAGATCGATGATAGAGGACTTATTGTATTGTAAAGACTTGTAAGATCCGATTGATTCGGCTACAGATACAAAACCACAAAAGGTTGAGAAGACGGAAGCGAAAGAATGAGAAAAGTTGAAGAGGAAAACTTTGGGGACTATTAGACAATGGGTTGTTCTCAGCATTTTCAACCATGTGTCTCAAGAGTTTGACCCATTTGAGTTGTGGAAGAAACTACAAGGTCTTTATGAAAGGAAGACGACACACAATAAAAATTCATTGATAAAGAAGCTTGTTCATTTGAAGTTGAAAAGTGGAAAGTCAGTTTTTGAGCACTTGAATTATTTTTAGGATATCATTAACAAACTTACTACTATTAAGATTGCTCTTGATGATGAATTTCATGCTTTGTTCTTATTGTGCTCTTTGGTAGATAGTTGGGAGACCTTGGTGGTGAGAATTAGTAATTCAGCTTCAAAAAGTGTGATATCTTTGGATGTGATAAAAGAAAACATGTTTAATGAAGAAATTAAAAGAAAGAAGATGGGAGTTGATAATTCACATGCTCCTGTTATGAAGAATAGAGGAAGAAGCAAGAGTAGGGGTCCAAAAAGTTGTGATAGCTCAAAAGGAAGATTCAAGTCTAGAGATGAAAAGAAAAAAACTAAGACTTGCTTTTACTACAATCAATCAGGTCATATTCAGAAGTTTTGCCGCACTAAAAAAAAGAGCAAGGTAAGAGGCAAGATTCTCAAAAGGATGGTGATAATAAAAATACTGCAGCAACCACCTCTAAAGTGATGATGAAGTCACTTTGATTTGTGCATCTAGTGAGTTCCATCATGTGAAAAGCTTAGACACGAAATGGTTAGTAGATTTGGGAGCTTTATACCATTTTGTTCCTAAAAAAGAGTACTTCTTGAACTATCAATTTGGTGATGTTGGTAGTGTGAAGATGGGAAATCAGAGTTCAACTGAACTTGTTGGATTAGGCGATATCCGTGTGAAGACATGTGTTGGGTGCATTCTCACTTTAAAGAATGTACGACATGTTCCTGATTTGCGTCTTAATTTGCTGTCTGGAAATGCTCTTGATCAAGAAGGCTTTCGACACACATTTAGTGATGGCAAGTGGAAGTTGTCTAATGGTTCATTGCTAGTTTCTCGTGGTGAGTTGTGTTGCACTTTGTATAAGACATATTTTGATGTATGTTATGGTGAGGTGAATGTAGTTGAAGAAAAGAACTCTCCAAACTTGTGACATCAAAGATTGGGACATATGAGTGACAAAGGGATCAAACTGTTAGGAGATAAATCTCGTATCTCTCTTGATAAATTAGTTTTTATTGACCCTTGTGATCACTGTTTTGCAGGAAAGCAACATACCTTTTTTTTGGGAAGTCTACTAAAATGCAAGTCAAGTTGGAGTTGGTTCATTCTGATGTTTGTGGTCCGAAACAATCTTAGGTGTTCATGGAAAAACGCTAAATTTATGAGACTATTAAAGTCGATACCCCATAATGGGTGCCAGAATGGTTTTTCGTATTAGTAGACAAGATTTAGTGGGTAATAACAGAGTTACTAAAACAAAATACAAAATAGTGCAATCACTACACTTTTGATTCACGCAAACATATATAAAATTGCAAGCACTAAATATTGGTGAAACCGGATTCGAAAAGAATAGGCCAAATTGTTATCACCACGGCTCGTATTAGTTCTGCCTCACATCATAAATCCTACTCCAAATGGTTTCGTCTAGAGTCAATGCACCACAAAACGGAAGTTAGAAGGCAAATAATATTTAATGGCTCTTAAACTTGATATGAAAAAAATATATGACCGACTTGAATGCGACTATCTCGTCATTATCATGACACGAATAAGATTCGCTCCAAAATGGATCGACTGGACTCGCGACTTCTTTTTTCGTCCTTCTCAATGGCGATGGAGGGTCGGATAAATTTGTCCTGTCGTTGGGAACAATTCAAAGAACCCAAATTAGGACACCAACTACATTTTAGATTTAGAGGCAGAAACCAAGTCTAGCCTTTAGTTAGGTAGCAAGGCTAATAACGTGACATATATCAATTAGCAACTTCTACAACTTATGAACAGTTGTTAGGATTTCTGCTAATTATACCATTCCTATTAGACAATCTTAGTTCATTAATTTCTTATACTCAAATGTTAATTTATATGGCATGATTAATTGACTTGGTAATAAGTATTCTTCCATCCTTAGCAATTGCCTATTTAGTGTCGCTTCATTTTCTACGTCATTTAATCATTGCTAAAAAACTAGAGATGGAGATGATCTTATAAAAGAATAATGATGATAGAAATTGCTATAACATTTCAAAAGATAGAGGAGGTTAGAAATTGTTAAATGATCAAATTGTTAAAGCTATTGATGTGGTGATAAAGTACTTATTAAAAATTGATTCAATTTTTAAGATGGAGATGATTTTTAGTTACTAAATGAGGATTTTAGGTTTAAGCCAGTTTTTATTTGATAAGTAGGTGTAAGTCTGTTTGTATCAATTAAGTACTCAACCCTTACATGATGGTCTTGCCCATCTTAATTGTTATATTTTTTTTCACGACTCACCTTAGTTTCGGTTCAGATTATTAATGTTGGGGTATATTTACAATTTTTATGAGTTCGGCTCAGGGTAATTTTGAGCTCAGTTCAGTGTTTGGTTGTGTCGGAATTAGAGAGATCCAGTAAGAGTTCCGAATATATTGTTTTCTGATCTCAAGTACTAAATTATATGTAAAATTTTGATAATTTCAAAATCTGATTATTAATATTTGAAGTTATGCTTTTATACTTTTTTTTACAAATTAAGAGATTTTGCATTCATAGAGAAAGAATTTAGGGTTTACAACCAGCACAATTGGAAAACGCTTTTTATAAGGTAACAAGAGAGAAATATGTAATTGAAATAATTAGAGTACTTCGCATCCTCAATTTTCACGACCGTGATTAACTCGATACTACTACCCACCTGACACTATGATAACCTGAACAAAAGACAATCGTTTTCCAAACGAAATAAAACAATAAAACCTCAAACAAAGCATAGCGAGTGCGGGTGGAGGGGGGTAGGCGGTCATTTGTTCGCAGTGGTGGATAGACTAGAGGTCCATCAAGCTCCATCTTCTACAGGGTTGGGGAGTCGCCTCACGATGGCTCGCCTGTACTTCATATCCCAGAGCGACCAACTCATTTGCGGATATCTCATTGGAATCCGCCGTTGTAGTGGCTGTCGTGTTCACCGTTCCGGGCGATGTCCGCGATGACGGCTGAGCTTGTCCCAACGTCTGACCAAACACAGTCAACTCCATCTTCTCACTCACTTCCGCTCCCGGCCTCAGAGGAGCTTGATTCACGGTTGATCGATGATTGTTGATTGCTGTCATCGATGAGTTTGCTTGCTTCGGGATACTTTGCAGGAGGAAAGAGCTTGCTTGATTAGATGGAAGAGCAATTAATTAATTAGTGAAGCCGACAATTAGCGGCGAAATCCCACGATGGCGCGGGAATGATTCGAAATCCCACGGTGACGAGGACGAGGCAAAACCCTAGATTGGGCGAAATCTCACAAGGAGACAAAGCTACATGAACAACCGATGATCGTCGGCGGCGAATTCCACCCTGGGGACGAACACTAGAATCGGACGAGGGGAGAATCCGAAAATTTAGGAGAAAAAACCCTTTCTCGCTCTTATACTTATTTGTTTAGACTACTTAATTATCATAAATTTAGTTTAAATATATGACAAAAAAATTCGCTGGTTGCACATATATTATATTTTCAACTAAAATCTGTACAATAAATTTATTTTTATTTTAAATTAGTATTATGATTAATTCGTCAATTAATTACTCAATACACATACAAACTTTTAATTCAAATCCGACTCAGTGCATGATTCCACCCTGATTCCGCCATCGATAACTTACTAAACTTGTGCAATCTCAAATATAAAGTAACGATAGTAATCTACAAAGATAGCCTAGGAATATATCAATCAACATCGTAGTTCTTACGTCGATTAGTTCAGATGATAGCAACCGATCATGACCTTTGCTCTATTGGGATTGTGGTGTCGTAAACCCTCTCACTGGCCTTTTTGGCCTGTAAACCAATATGCAAAATTCAGGAATCAGTAGATGTAGACTTTACCCTCTAGAGGTTATTGTAGTCTAAACTCCAATGGCATTACAACTTCTGAGGCTAAAATTATAAAAGTATAACTACTTAATTAGTGGTCAAAGTGATATGTTGGAGTAAGGAAATGCAGTGGAAAAGGCAGTCTGGAAGTGGATCGCTAACTCATCATCTATGCACTTTACCTCTTCTTTCCAGTTGGTACGAATTGTAATAAAACAAAGCGAAAATGCTTGCACCGCCAGAGCGCATATCAGCCCCAGATACAGACCCTACGTGTGACATGCATATCAGTTCAAAGAGATTTAATTAGAGGAAAAACCGAACATTAAGTTAAGTTAAACCATATTAAAAAAAAAGAAGATGAATAACTATTGCATGTACCTTTCCACCAACGTGAAGAACGAAAGCAAACACGATTGCACATGGAATTCCCACTATATAATAAGACCCCAAATTTATATATGCCCCAATCTTCTGGTAACCGCAACCCCTAGCTGTACCTGAAAGAACACACTGGAGGCCGTCCAGAAAACCAGCAACAGCTGCAATAGGGAGCATCTGAGCTACATAGTTGATCACGGCTTTGTCGTTGCTATAAACAGTTCCCCAAACTCTGCGTATTGAGAACAAAATGCCACCAACCAAAATCCCTTCACAAACAACCATCCCAACTATTATGCGTACAGCCATACGCGCCCGCTCTGGATTTCCTGCTCCCAATTCATTTGACACTCTTGTGCTGCCACCAAGGAGTCGTATAGATATAAATAATTTCACTAGAGACATTTCATATGTGCGTTTGAACAGTTGGGATGAATGATGAACTAACCTTGCGGCAGCACCGAGTCCATAGGGAATCATCCACAGAGTTAAAGCGGTATTGAGGCTGCATGAGAAAGTACGTATAAGATGAATTTAGTCTAGATAATGAGACATTACGTATATGAAATATGAAATAATGGCGAACACCATATTGACAAAACAGATGTCTCCAATTTCGGGTTAGGAAGAAGGCCAGCACCAAGAACCAACATCTCAAAGCACCACAATTCCAAGCTGCAAAAACATACAAGTGTTTGTAAGAATTGTAACGTTTGGCTTTGATTTAAAAACTGTATCGAGATACATTCAAATGCTCACCAGACCATGAAAGCGGAAGGAATAGCAAGCTTAAGGAAATTCCAAATGTCAGATCTAGAGAAGGCCTCTTTAGAAAACCCAGTCCAAGTCTCAGCACACGACCGCGAGAACTTGACGTACAAAGACAAGAGCAGGACGTTGACCCAAGTCGACACCGAGGCCGAAATGGCAGCGCCACGGGGTCCAGTGCCGAGCTTAAACACGAGGGCCCAGCAAAGGAGGATGTGGAGCAGAGTCACGGCGGCAGAGGAGAGCACCATGGGGTAAACGATGCTTTGAGTCTGGAGGAACTTGACGAGGCACTGTAGGATTCCGTAGGCGAAAATACTGGGGATCATGAACCGGACGTAGTCTCCGGCCCCGTCGGAGATGTCTTTTTGTTGTCTTAATGCGATCAGGATTGAGGCTGTGTTGGCCCATATGATGGCCAGGGGGATGCTGAGGAGTAGTACTACTAGCAAGGCTCGTTGAGTGTGCATGGTCATCGTGCGGTACTGCTTTGCACCGTAGGCTTGCCCGCAGAATGTGTCCAGTGCGCTTGCAGTTCCCAACTGATTCATTTCACCATAATAATTAAGGCGTCATGCATTGGTTAGTTCAAGTTCAACTGTGTGAAGTATAATAATATAGTAATCGTGTAAAACACTAATTAATGAAGTGACATCACTGAATTAACAAACAAATTAAGAGATTTTTATATTAAAATTTATTGGGGACATAATGAGTTTAAAATTTGGTTGGGGTGAAGCTGGTTGGTTGAATCGGTAAGGATCGGGTTAACCGAAATCTCAAGCGGTCTGTGAGCGGTTAAGATGATGATGAAGCTCAATTAATCGGTTTAAGCCATCGGTTAACAGGTGATTAACCGACTAATTAAGTTTCATCATTATCTTCATCACTCACTGACCGCCTCAGATTTTGGTTAAACCAATTCGGTCGATTAACGAACAAAATTGGTCGACCCGGACAGCCGATCCTGACCCAGGTCCGGACCCGAATATAACGCAGGAAGCTCATTCCAACTAGATCAGGCCAACTGGCCCAAACTAGCCCATTAGATCCAAACCAACTAAAATCAAACGCAGCCCTAATTTGCTCTGTTCCAAAAAATAGTGGCTCTCCGACGACCTTCGACCCCTGGACGCTCTCAAAGTCCGCCGCCCTTTCTTAACCCTTCTGACTATGGCGACAAAAAAATTAATTATTTTTATAATTAACGAGACATGGGACAAGGATAGTCAGGTAGTTCTGCGATCCCCAGTAATATTCTCAGTCTATTCTAATTCGAATTTAATGAGCAAATGAAATAAAATTGAAAAGCGAAAGGAGATAGAAAAAGGAGGAGGAGTACCTACCAACAAGGTGAATCCCGTGGCGGAGGCGAAGGAACTGGCGATGGAAGCAGAGGACAAGCTGAGCTCTCCAAGATGCCCCACAAACATCACTGATATCAGATTTAGACTGTATTGCAGCAAGCTCACTGCTATCATCGGACCCGCCAGCCATACCATCCTTTTGATTTCTACCACCACCACGCTTCTCTCCGTCGCTGTCGGCGTCGAGGTTTCCATCCCGATCGAAGGCGTCGTTTCTCTGCCTCCCATTATTGTCTTCCCCTCGACTAACTCGTGAGTTTCCTATCTGTCTGGGCAGCAATTTATACACCAAATTTTATCGCCATAAATTGAGATTCTGATTGTTATGAACTTATATACGCGGTGGTGGCTGACTGGTTGTTAGGCAGCGATACGTAACGTAAGTCGTCAGGGGTACATTCGTCAGTGTGAGTTGTGTTTAGTAATGAAACCTGAACTTGTGGTGGCCCTTGGTTCGAAATTTCAATTGTATCCTTCTTGAATGTACTAGGTAGTGACTGATAACGGAATATATTCCACCGACCACTATCATTCATTGTGTTATGGCCTACGTGCATCTAGCTCGGGTTATTCTCCCAAGTATTAGGAACATAAGTTTTTCTCCCAAGTATTAGGAACATAAGTTTTTTAGTTTTTCAGGAGTTTTCATGTCATGATTGAAAGGGAGATTGGTTTAAAGTTGAAGTGTCTTCTAGCTGATAATGAGATGAGTATACTTTTCATGAGTTTAGGAATTATTGCTCATAGGCATGAAAGAATCGAACATGACACATCACAACACAATGGAGTTGTAGAAAGGATGAATAGAACCATTATGGAAAAAGTGAGATGTATGCTTAGAATGCCTGATCTTCCTAAGACATTTTAGGCTGAAGCAGTGCAGTGTGCTTTATATTTGATTAATCGATCTCCATCGATTCCTCTTGGTCTTGACATTCCGGATAGAGCATGAAAGGGGGCGTGATCCCACTTATTCACATTTGAGAGTCTTTGGCAGCAAGGGATTCATGCATGTGCCAAAAGAGCAGAGATCGAAACTTGATTTGGGTTCCATGTGTATTTGTTGGCTATGGAGATGAAGAGTATGGTTTTAGACTCTATGATCTAGAAAAGAAGAAGGTTATCAGAAGCAAGGATGTTGTATTTTTTAAGCATGAGAAAGGTGCAGACTTTCTCAGTACGAGGTACACATTTATTTCTGAATTGCCTGTTGATATTGTTAATGTTCCTTCTTCTACATTTTGGCCATTAAATGAGAATGTTGAGGATGCATTTGATGATGTTAGTGAGGTGCAACATAATAGTGATGTACCAGCTGCAGATGATCATGATCTTGATGGATCTTTTGATGAGGAAACTCAGGAGGAAGATGTACTTGAGGATGATATTCATGAAGAGATTCATGAGCAGGGGGAGCAATCTATTCCTCAAGCAGAGGATACAAAAGTTCGAAGGTCAACTAGAGAGCGCATACCTTCAACAAAGTATCCAAACTTAGAGTTCATTCTAGTTACTGAAGATGGAGAGCTAGCAAACTATCAAGAGGTCTTGTCTCATGATGACAAAGACCAATGGTTTAATGCAATGAAGGAGGAGATGGGTTCTTTGAAGAAGAATGAAACCTATGAGCTAGTGAAGCGTCCAAAGCAAAGAAAATATTGAAAAACCGATGGGTCTTCAAGAACAAGAAAGATGGTGAGAAGATAGTAAAGAGAAAAGTCAGACTAGTAGTGAATGGATGCAACTAGAAAAAAGACATTGATTTTGATGAGATCTTCTCCCTAGTAGTGAAAATGACATCTATCATAATAGTGTTGAGTTTAGCTGCAAGTCTTGATTTTGAGTTGGAGCAGCTTGATGTTAAAACAACGTTTTTACACGGAGACTTGTATGAAGAGATTTACATGGAGTAGTCTGAAGGTTTTGAAGAAAAAGAGAAAGGTGAATCATGAGAGAATAATTGATAATAAAATAATATAAAATATTTATAGTGTGAGTTGTTTTTTGTCGTAGTAGATTGAGAGATGTGTTGCATTCAAACTCAAAATCTTTAAATCACCAGACACATAACTCTACCACTGTTGCAACTCTAATTAAGCATAATTTTATTTTTGTTGTAAAACTGGAAAAGTGTAACATTGCTAAGTAGTACACACTAATTAAAATAATGTAAATATTTACAGTGTGAGTAATTTTTTTATGTAGTATAACTAGATATTAGAATTGACTCGACATTATAATTGGCTTTGTAAGGTCAAATGTGTGTCAGACAATCACGATAAATAAAAATACATAAATTTTTTTTCTCATTTATATCTCCTTATTACTTGCCTTCCTCTTCTCCCTTATTATAAAAGTTACTGACAAGTGACAATTATTTTACTTCCTACAAGTAAAATAAAAAAACTTATTTATTAAAAAAAAATTCACTAACCTCCTTCACCTAAAACTTTTTCAAAATATCTAAACCAAACACCAAAGTCTAGATAACTAGTAGGCTCTCTATATTTTAAACTAGTGGCATCATAAAATTGAACTTTCTATTTATATCTAAAACACTCAAATGACTAACAATTCACAATTACACCTTCTAAGCCCCTCTCCTTATCAAGATCAACTACATTGGTATCTTCGTATGAAGGTATTGTTCGGTTCACAAGATGTGTGGGATATCAGAGAAAAAGGTTATAATATTCGGGCAGAAGATTCCAAGCAATTTTCTGTTGAAAAGGAGGTTCTTCAGAAGAGATAAAAATTATCAAAAATCGCTGACTGATGCCATGTTCGAAAAGGTGGCAGAAGCAACAACCTTAAAGAAAACGTGAGATTATTTAGGTGTCCCTCAAAGGCGAAGACAAATTAAAGAATGTTCAAATTCATAAGTTGTGAGGAGACATCGAGTCATTGAGGATGAAAGAAGATGAATCGGTGCTAGACTACTCATTGAGGGTGAAGTCAGTCATCAAATGAAGCAATACGGTGAGAAACTTGTCGAGACCAGGGTTGGAGAAAATTCAACGATCGATGTCGCCGAAGTTTAAATATGTGGTGGTGGATATTGAAGAGTCAAAGGACGTGTCAACCATGACCGTTGAAGAAGTTATTGGCTCGTTGCAGTCACACAAAGAAAGGCTAGAGAAAGGAAGGAGGAACTGGTGGAGTAAGTTATACCAACAAAATCAACAACCAAGGTGAAGGGAATTAACATACGAAGAGAAAGTTACTACAAAGGTCGAGGAAAGAGGCCAATTTAGGTGCCATCCATAGAAGCAGATGAAGAGGCCGAGGAGCATATAACATATGCGATGGTCAGTCGATGTCAATAATGGATCTTCCACCCAATCCACTACAGGAAGAGGTTGCGAACGTCGAAGAGGAAGTCGGAAACCAAATGAATGCCAAAATAAATCCTTGCATCCAATGCTATAACAGCTCTAAATATGAAAACTGTACATCTAAGTGTTAGAGTCCTTCTAAGAAAGTTGAAAAAATTAGGCAAAGAACATCCAAGAAGGTGTATGTGGTACAACGCTGTCCCTACCCAAGGTGAAGAAAGGCAAAATGAAACACCTAGTAACTTGTAATCACATGTGCAAAAAGAAGAAAATTTTGATGGAGAGACAATAGAGTAAAAGAAAACGTGATTTTGGAGACTTCTCAAAAGTTTGAGTCAAAGAGAGAGGGATGGTTTTCACCAGCTTAGCAATGAGCCAATGATTTATACCATGTATCAAATATGACATGCAATATACAGAATTTTTGTCCATATGATGGATAAAAAACTAGAGTTGTGGAATGATAGGAATGAGTTCATTGAGAGTTTTGATGTCGAGGAATAAAATATTCACTTTGAACATCCAATCTGAGGCGGCGAAGTGCTTGAAAACTTGTATGAAGGAAGATATGTGGCTTGTAACGACTCGACACTGAGTAATCGATTAAAATTGAAGAAATATATTTGGCTTGTAACAACCCAACACCGAGTAATCGGTTAAAATTGGGGTTCAATTTAAATCTTACTCAAAAAGCTAAACTTGATGATCAATATTATTAAAGGAAATAAAGATGGAGCAAACAAATTTCATTAAAAATTTAATTGACAACAAATCATCATTGCTCTTGTAAAGAATCAAGTGTTTCATAATCGTAATAAGCATATTGATATAATATATCATTCCTTAAGAAATGTATGGAGCAAAAGAAGGCAATGATGAAGTATGTGAAGATGGACTATACTGAGGATTACAATGAAAAAGAATATAAATTTTGAAGAATGAAATTAAGGGGAATTCTCTGGTACACCCGGGTGCATCGGTGCACCCTCTACGTGACGTATTATAAGGCGATAATTAGATATATTATGTAGAATTTTGGTAATTAATTTTCTGTTTGGCCCACATATCAATTTACTTCTAAGTTGTAGCACTCAATTTTATTTATTATATCCAAATTGATCATGCTCATCATTAATTTTACGAATCTAATAAACATCCAAGGTCCAACACTCAAAATCTCTGTCATCATCGTCCTCAACCAGCCACTCTTTTTGACGGTAACGGTCAGAATTTCTTCAGAAACTCGGGACCTAGCCAGGTTGAACGGATAGGTGCTCAATCCCACATCCATGGACTTGCCCTCAACTCCGCCCTCCAGCATTGCACCATATCTCCGAAGGATTGGTGGGACAAACCTCTAGTCGGAAATCCATCGACGGTATCCTCTAGGTTGTTAAGGATTGTAAAATCATTGGAGGAGCAGTTGTAAATCCTTATCGCCTACCAATCAGGGGCTACACAGAATCACAACGGGATGATGGAATCCCCATGTCTGGAAAACCAATTTACTTATTATTTTAAAAAGAGAGATCTTCTTCTTTTAGATGTCCAAGATCGAGGACTGGTGTAATCGCTAAGGAATGGTATCGAGGTGAGAATGAAGGAAAACATGAATAATTGAAGGAGAAGTCGTTTAGGTTCAGATCGACAGGCCGGACGATAACGTGCGCATCATCGAAGACGTTACAAACAAGATGAACAAGTTATTTATTCCCAAAACCAGCAGCAGCATATCAATCAACCACATCTTAAGTAATTTGTACTCATCAGTTTACTCTAGTGCTTAGCTTGGATGTTGTTCCTCACAATTCACAACTTCATTTTCCATGTTGAGTTGAGTTTGTTGTTAATTCTGGGTTCACATGCTGGCCAATTGTCCTTTTGTTCTGTTGCTTTCTAGTGGCACCTGAATGTGTTTGGGGTGGAGTCGGCAGAGATACTTTCAGGAACTTATGGGCTGCTGATTCACTTCTAAAGAAGTTTTACAAGAGAGCTTTGATGGTATATCCATTTTCAAAGAAGCTTTGGAGGGAATGGGTAAGAAGAACTATAGCGTAGCCATATATACCTAGAATGAAGTTATTGGCTTGTATAGTCTAACATCCCAGTTTTACATATTAAAATAAACAGTAAATTTGTCCTGAGACGGATACTTGATACACTATAAAATTAGTAAAATACTAAATATAACGATACTAGTAACATTTTTTTAAAAAAACTCGAATATTACGCCAAACATCTCATTTACGGAAGCTGGTAATAAACAATGAATGAACCTATCTTTAAAACAAATTCCATAAATATACAGTCTCAACAACGTCCCAACTTCAGCCTGGCGGCAAACGAGCAGATCCTCTAATAATTCTTCTGATACAATATAACCTGTCAAGAACTGGTGGGTGGCTCGGGGTCAGTCTTCCGAAATTATCATATAAATACCAATACGGTAAATCATTGGAAGAGACAATCATATAACATATAAAAGGTCATATAGCATGTAAAGTAATTCCTACAACTCTTACTCTCGTTTTCATATTTTAATTGGGATCCCGACTCGCATATGCTGACGACCCATATACATGTTAGTTGCACCAAATCGGGCCGCATATAGTAGTGTCTACCAAGGCCCACGACGATAGTTAGTGTGGGAAGCCCACCGCGTAGCTGTAGTGCATTAAGCACAATCGTCAGCATACGAGCCCTAACTAGGTGATTAATCAATGCCAACATTACCCTTGTAACAAACTTGTTCAATTGAACAATTACATATATCATATAAAAAATCTATCACTTAGGATATATTAGAACAGTATGTGGATCACATATAATTGACATGTCACGTTGTCACATATAATGCATTTAAAACATTTAATCCAAGTATTATTCATTTAATTTCAAAGAAGCATAAAAAGGATAGGTAAAACATAAACATTTAAAATGAAAGATATTACCCTCTTAAACCATCCTACCTGGAATTAAGCGGGTTGACTCAAAATATGGTCAAACGTCTAAGATCGGGTCAATTATGACTTAACCCAAAACTATTGGGTCAAACTGCAATAGCTGAAAAGTATTGGGCCGCGAATGGACCAATTCAGAAGTTACAGACTGCGTAGATCGAACAAAGAAGTTCAGGGCTAATACTAATATAGAAATTCAGGGACCAAATTGGACATTTACCATCATTGTCGTGAATAAGCTCTCAGTTGAGTTTCCAGAATCCGGTGAACACCAACTCGGCTCCGGTAAGCCCAGATTCATCACCAAAACATGATCAAACTCGAATTGAAAGATACATAAAGCTTTTTATCACTAATACAAAGTCAACCGAGAGATTTAGAGGTCTCTGTATGGTCTGAAACACGTCGACGTAGCTCGACGTCGGGGAAGGAAAGGGAGAAAAAGGGAACATAGTTTCAGGATTGCTCCCGTTCAATACTGACTTTGGATGGCTTAAATAGCTAAATAATTGCCCTCAATGGAGGGTTTGGGTTTAAAATGTGGCATCAACTTCTGGGTTTACAGTTCAGCTCCGGAAGAGATTAAATCAGAAGAGAAAAAAGACAACGATTTCAGGTACGATTCATATGGATTGGGACAGGGGAGATGGTCACATGTACGAATTACGACGAGTGGCGGAGTTTAATCTCAGGAAGGCGCCGGATTCCCCAGTTAAGAGGATAAACTCGCGCTTGCCTTCTTCGTCCATCCTCATAAATTTGTAATAATTAGCTGCTTTCATCTCAATCCAACGGCTGTGGCCTGTCTGTGGCTCCACACTTGTCCTGCCTCAAGAACTGCCAGTTGGTCCACAGTCAGCCAAAATATTGATGTTCGTGTAATGTGTATGGATGAAAACCCGCCAATTGTAAATTCTTACAAATTAAAAATATGCTTTAAAAACAATAAATATGATAACGGACAGTCACATGATGATAGTGTGAAAGGCAAAACAAAAATGGAAAATGAAAAATAACTTAAAACCCTCACTGGACCAACTATGGCCTATGGGACTATGAGTCATGAAAACCCTGTAATCTGAGACTCCAACCTTGCCTCCCTTCGATCTCTCCGCCCGCTGCCTTAACTACGCTCCTCCCATTTCCTTCTTTATATAACTACCATCCCTCCTCTCCACCGTCATTCTTCCAATGCTGTTTGTTTCCTTGAGTCTGCTTCTTCCTTCCTGAGTTGATCTCTCTTTTCTCCGTTTAATTTTCAAGTATGAGCGTGTACGTGATAGGGGCAATTGTCCCCCTGGTGGTGACCATTCTCCTCCGGAAGGACGGCGGCGGCAAGAAGCGCGGCGTCCCGATCGACGTCGGTGGTGAGCCAGGGTATGCGATTAGGAACTCCAAGTTCCCTACGCCGCTGGAGACGGCGTGGGAAGGGGTGTTCACGCTGGCGGAGCTGTTCGAGTACGCTTGCAAGAGGCATGGGGATAAGTGTTTGCTCGGTACCAGGAAGCTTATTTCTAGGGAGGTTGAAGTGAGTCCTGACGGGAGGTCGTTCGAGAAGCTTCACTTGGGGGAATACGAGTGGCTCACTTACGCTGCCGTCTTTGCTAGGGTCTGCAATTTTGGTTCTGGCTTGGCTCATCTTGGGCATCAAAGGGATGAGCGAGTTGCCATTTTTGCTGATACTCGAGCTGAGTGGTTCATTGCATTGCAGGTGGTTTGAAATGCCTTTTTCATCGACTTTCAATCGTCTAGATTTGATTTGATGGATTATTGTAGTAACATTTGAACTTAATTACCTAAGTTTTGAATTGTGTTTTTACAGGGTTGCTTTAGGCGTAATGTTACGGTGGTTACCATCTATTCTTCTTTGGGGGAGGAAGCTCTTTGCCACTCATTGAATGAGGTCCTTTTCTCTGTTAATGTCTTCATCATATTTTAGAATTTCCAGTTTCTGATACTATTGTTTTAGCTTAGGATTAAACGGAAAGTTGGATCATACACTGTTTATCTCGTTTGTCATATGGGTAAAACTTTATATTCTTAAAGATTCTATTTTGTTAAAAGTTAAATTCTCTTCTCATGTGCTGGGTCGTTGGTTCCGCTAGCATAGTTTAGAGAAAGTTAGAAATCAGACCAAAGTGCAATCGGTATAATTTAGTGGAAGGTTACCTTGCTATTACCCTTTTCTTCTTCTTCTTCTTCTTCTTCTGTATGAAGTTATACTCACGAGAACTTTTTGCACGTGTATCTTTCAGACTGAAGTTACGACTGTGATTTGCGGGAGCAAGGAACTGAAGAAACTTGTTGACATAAATGGGCAACTCGACACTGTGAAACGGTTGATATGTATGGATGATGATATCCCTTCTGTTGCAATTCCACTGGAGCAGAGTGGGCGGTGGACGATTAATTCGCTTGCCAGTGTGGAGAAACTCGGCCAAGAAAATCCAACCGCTGCTACTTTGCCCCTGTCCGCTGATGTTGCTGTTATAATGTACACAAGTGGGAGTACTGGGTTGCCAAAGGTTGGGAATGTCCTATCTCTGTGTTCTTTTTGTCCTTTACCTTCATTGTCTTCTTCTCTACATGCCTATCTTTTCTTCAACGTACAATATGACTACGAACTGCTGGCTAGGCTGCGTTGCTTCAACATACATAAATCTTTCCGATCAGTTGACAACTCATGTATTAGTAAAATAATTACAGTAATCTAAGCTATTCAATTTTTCTCATTCTGTAACTCTTATTACTATGAGAATTCACCATATTATCTTTTCTATATTTGCAATCGATAATGTTTAGAGTGCATGATTTCGTTAGCTTATCGCTTGAATTAGCTGCAGATGTACTTAACTGTGATACAACTTTTGACTTTTATCTTGTAATTGTTTTGTTTATGCAGGGAGTAATGATGACACATGCTAATGTCCTGGCTGTAGTTTCTGCTGTCCGGACCATCGTTCCTCGCCTTGAGAACAAGGATGTTTATCTCGCATACCTTCCATTAGCTCATATACTTGAAATAGCAGCTGAAGTACGTAATTTTTATGTGACTATCGACTTAATAACTAAATAGACGTTATGTCTGATGCACTGCGTTGGCTATTTAATTAAATGACAGAATATAATTGCCGGTGTGGGGAGTGCTATAGGGTATGGAAGTCCACTTACCCTTACCGACACTTCAAGCAAGATTAAAAGGGGGACTAAGGGAGACGCCACTGCGTTGAGTCCAACTGTGATGGCAGCTGTCCCAGCAATTCTTGATCGTGTTCGAGATGGCGTGCGAAAGAAGGTACTAGGACGTTGAATTCAAATTTCACGAGTGCATACACTTGAGTAATTACTTATGTCCTGGCAAAAGCGGCGAAATCTATTTGAGCATGACTATTTTTTATTTGATGTTAACTGTCTTTACTTTCAGGTAGATGCAAAAGGTGGACTGTCCAAGTTTCTCTTTGACTTGGCATACAATCGTCGCTTGTCAGCAGTGAATGGGAGTTGGTTTGGTGCCTGGGGTCTAGAACTGCTTCTGTGGAACCTTCTTGTTTTTAAGAAGGTTCGAGCAGTTTTGGGAGGTAGAGTGCGCTTTTTGCTTTCTGGAGGTGCTCCTCTTTCGGGTGATACTCAAAGATTTATCAACATTTGCCTTGGGTTAGTATGCTTTCATTGAACATCAGCTGATCTTTATCTATCAATTAGTTATTTGTACTAGACTTTATAGTTGTTTGCTTTTGCTTTGAAGAGTGTATTGGTATTCAAACTCTTCATGCAAAACATGAAAAGAAGGATCTAATAATGCCACTTGCCGACAGCATCAAGTAAACACTTTTAGCAGGCATGATTAAAAAATGTTATTCTTCTTTGTTCCTGGATTCATCACATTCTTGTTGCGTGGACTTGCGGTTTGAGCATAGTTTAAGCAAATTTGAACTCTGGTCACCATAATATTTGATTCTTAGTTATTAGGGGTTTCTCTTTTCCTGTTACCATCTCTGATGATGAGCAATGAATGTACAGGGCTCCAATTGGCCAAGGTTATGGTCTTACTGAGACTTGTGCTGGTGGGACGTTTTCTGAGTTCGATGATACATCTGTTGCTCGTGTCGGTAATCCAGTTCCTTCCTCGTACATCAAGGTTAGAGACTCTTAATAATCTTCACATTCAGGAATTTGCTTATTCTCTTCTTGCTAAACTTTTGACGCTATGTTTCTCTTCCAGTAATATGAGAAACATAGCGTCAACCTTAATTTGGATTTTTATATGAGTTGATGCATTCATGAAATATGAGTTTATGCATTCATGAAATCTGCTTCATGCACATGGCGATCCCATTGGCATCTGACTTTTGCTAATGATCACAATTGTGCTGATTAGCTTAGTTGTCATAATTCTTCCTCGTTAGCTATCAACGTGATACATGAATATCCTTAAATTCGATCTGCATTGAAACCCATTCCTGCAAATTGCGAATGCCCTCTCTTGTTCTTCATCTTCTGAAGTATACACTATCATTCTGGATTTGCAGTTAGTAGATTGGCCAGAAGGTGGATACTTGATTAGTGATTCACCCAAGCCTCGTGGGGAAATAGTCATTGGTGGTCCTAACGTCACTCTTGGATACTTCAAAAATGAAGAAAAATCAAGAGAAGTCTACAAGGTGAACATTCTGAACAACCTCTTTCAACACTACTTCTGAAACCATCAATGACTATTAACCATGTTGATTCCTTCTTGCTCGAAAGGTTGACGAGAGGGGAATGAGGTGGTTCTACACAGGTGACATTGGCCAGTTCCATGCTGACGGATGCCTTGAGATAATTGACCGCAAAAAGGATATAGTGAAGCTCCAACATGGGGAGTACGTCTCTTTAGGAAAGGTATATGCATGAAATCTCAAACCTTTTTGTTAAAAATGTTACGTTGCAAACCTAACCTTGCAACTAATACTTCAGTTTTTCCGCGATTTCAGGTCGAGGCTGTTCTGAACGTTAGCCCATACGTCGACAACCTGATGTTGCACGCCGATCCATTCCACAGTTACTGCGTGGCTATAATGGTGCCTTCACAGGCTTCCTTGGAAGAATGGGCAGCAAAGCAAGGAATAAGCTACTCGGATTTCTCGGATCTGTGTGACAAAATGGAAACCGTAAAGGAAGTGCAAGCTTCTCTTGTGAAGGTACATACATATAATATATGGTTATGTTAGCGTGGAGTGTGATCATCTTAGTCCGACTTCTTTGGTGCTTGATTGTGTTGTATAGGAAGCGAAGAAGGCGAAGCTGGAGAAGTTTGAGATCCCGGCGAAGATAAAGCTTCTTTCGAATCCGTGGACTCCAGAGTCTGGACTGGTAACTGCAGCTTTAAAGATCAAGAGGGAAGCTATCAGGAAGACATTCTCTGAAGAGCTATCTAAGCTATATGAATGAATGATGATGAAGTTTGGATGTGGGGTGAATTTTTGTCAAGAGTCCATCATGAACTAGTTCGGTTTGTAGGATACTAGTACATGAGTTGTTGTTATCCACCCCACAGTATCTTTTGTGTGAAAAGGGTGCTAGTTTAGTTAAGCTTTCCATTCTCCTTGTGTTAATCTAGATAGATATTTATCTCTTGGGGATTCAAATGGTGAAGAATTGCTGGTAATGGAAACTGCTACTTGTTCCCGTTGGCCAAAACATAGGGACATATCAACATAAGTTTAGGTCATACTTCAGATTTAAACATATCCCATGTTTGAGAATCTCAGATAAAATATTGAGCATTTTGTTCACAATAACTAGTTACTCAAGATGTAACTAATTATTCCATATATTACACTTGTGTAACTAGTTATAAACGGTTATAACACTTTACCGTCGTTTGATCAATGTTCGGTTAGAGAATCGCTGGACCTTGCCAAAGTCTTGGCGGAAACTGGTGGAGGTTCCTCGTAGTCTCGACAACGCCTGGAGGTATTGTCGACGAGCTGGCAGGGTGTTTCAAAACTGATAAGTTAAACTAAATGATTTGTTATATGATCTAACTACCCACTTAACTACACTCAATTGGATCAAACTTATATTCAATTGTTAAGATTTATGTTTGAAAACCTAAAGCACCGTGTTTTTATCGAAATAACTCCCCTTTCTTTGATCATAAATGGACCTGACGAGAAATACTATATTATCGATATATATATATATATATATATATATATAGGGTGTGTTCAATTCAAACTCAAAATCTCTCAAATCTTCGGCACACAACACAACAACTACACTTTTTAAACAAACTGGCAATTAGGAATGCTCCTTATAAACAGATGTCCAACATGATCCTAATTTTCGACCTTGCACGGTTGGCCTTTTTCAACTGGCGAAAAACTCAGTTGCGGCAGATGCTTGGACGGTTGGCCTTCAACTTGTATGATAACTGGCGGCATATGCCGGCAACAAGTTTTAAAAAATAAATAAATATTATAAAATCAATATTTGGGGACTATATAAACCAGCAGCAGTACCATTAGCCTGCAATATCACAAAACTCTGCAAATTATACACATATATCAGAGAGTATTACTAGCTAGTTAATTCAAACGATAATGAGTTCCAAAGCTGTTCTTCTCCTTCTCCTGGGTCTTTTTCTAGCTACGCTGGTGGTGGTGCCTGCTCCGGTGGCGATGGGTGCTGTCGGACCGGTTCCACGCTCAGCCTCCGGTGGCGGTAAGATTTGATAATATGAACCAAGCTCCTCATCAACATGTATTGTATGATGTTAATAATTATAAATATATTGCAGAGCGCAGTGGAGGAGTGGCAACTAATGCCGGCGAGTCCATAAAACCAGATGCCGTGTACTGCAAATATAAAAAATGTGGATTGAAGGGCTGCTGTACATGCAAATACAATCAATGCGAGAAGTGTTGCTAATACACAACATGAGAAGCATCACACTTTGACAATATATGGTTCTAATCGAACTCCATTAATTCCTAATAGCTAAATAGTTTTGATTATATACGTCTAATTCCAATTGATATTATGAATTAACTTTGAATAATTTATTTTGTCTTATTGCAGGTACTTGAAATCAACTGGAAATGAAAGAGTATTCCACTATATATAATAATCGTCATGAACATGCATGCACTTTGTTCGACTTTCGTTGTGATGTTTTCATTTTGTAACTTTTGTGCCTCTTTGTACTGTATAAGAACAAGTAATGAAATCGAATAAAAATTGTGTGTTTTTCTCTTTGTCTTGCTTCCCAAATCGAATTATATTTCTCATTAAATGTTTGTTGCATGAATAAATAACTTCATTATCAAATTTATCCGATCCAACAAGTTACAATCAGTTATAATTGGTTATAATTATTATAATCCTGTTATAACAGATTATAGCTGGTACCGGATATAAGTTATAACTAATTACAACTGGTTATCATTTTTTGTCAAAAAAATCATCGGAGACTCGTTGCAAAAGTCGTCGAGAATGTCATTGGAAAAGTCGCCAGAAAACTTGTTGCAACAATAGTCGATCCGGAACAAGATATATGGGATTTGTTAGTTCCTCTAATCGATAGAGGGTATCAAGCAATCTCCAACCCAAACAAGAAGAAAGCAACCCGGCTACGGTTCTGAGAGGCGGTTCTGACAAATCGTGGGCTGTTGGATCTGGCTAATTTTAGGTCAATTGTCATCCAACGGCTGAAAATAAGTCAAACGAATTGACTTGAATGGGGTAGTTTCGGAAGAAAAAATTGGAAAAAGATCGCATTAGTGTGGTCATTGTACGAGCATGTTATGTCGCTAATACAACCATTTCACGGGCTATGTTATGTCGTTGTTACGTCCACTTTACGAGTAGTTGAATTCATCATCGTTATGTCCAGTTTACATTTTTACTCTTTTATGTCGGTGTTATATACACTTTACGAGTCTGTCATCGGTTTTTTATTATGTCTTTTTAATAGGCTCATTATGTCGACTTCATATGTATATTGTTATATCCACGTTACATCATTGTTATGCCATTATTATATCTAGTTTACGTGAAAAGGGTAGAGAAAGAAGAGAAAAAGAAAAGTTGAAAGAGAAAGAATATTTTTAATACTCCGGTAAATTCCAACCGTTAGATTGAAAGTGACGAAAATAATTTGAGACCATTGGATAGACTGTCGGATGCATTCGAGAGAAGTGACTCTCGGAGCCATAGCAATTTCGAGAAGAAAGTAGTTTATTATTGAAGCAGTATACTATCTAGCTAGCTAGAATTTTGACAAAACAAGAAGCAAGTCGAAAACAAATTAGCTAGCAAGGCATGATGACGATGATGACAGTGATCGTAACAATTACAAGGCTTGTACTCAGCACATCTGCCATTAGCCTTTGGTGCTTTATATTTATAAATGCAAGCACCCGAACAGATGATGTCCACGAAACAGTCCTCATGTATTAACACTGTTCCTATGAACACAACGATCCTGGCCCTCTACCTCCATTACCATCTCCTTGTTCCCTGCAACCTTCATCAAAACCAAATCAAATTAACACTAGCTTTCAAAGCAACATTATAATTAGCAGTACCAAAGGCAAGGAGAAAAGCTAATGCAAAAGATAATGAGAACTGATGCTGAGTTCTTCCTCATGATTGAGATTTCCAGAGTTTTTTACTTTGCAGATTTAAGTTGCTGCTGCTGGTTGTGACATGATGCTTCCATTTCACTTCACAAGTTTTTTTTATTTTATTTTAGAATTATCTTATTAATTTTTACTTTTATATGACCCCTTAATAATTATATTCTGAATTAACCATGCCAATTTGGAAATCCCTAATAAGGATAGTATATGTATATTTTTTTGGTAACATAAGTTGTTTATTTTAGAACTATTTCATTATTATGTTTACATTCATAACTCCTTAATAATCACTTTCTCAATTAACCACATATCCCTATAATCTAAAATTTCTTTCCTTTTAATTGATGTTTATCTTATTAATTTTCATATATTTTGTTATTAATTTTTAATTGAAAATAATTTTTATGAGTTCCTTCTCCTTCCTCTAAAATTATCAATGACGGTAAGGGTTATTTTTTTGAGGTCACTTCATCTTTTTTTTATAATAATCTGAACTAGTTAACTATATTCTACAATAGCCTGAACTAGTTCACTATGTTTTAGCTCATAACATCATCAATAGCCTGAACTAGTTTATTATATTCTACAATAGCTTGAACTAGTTCACTATTTTCTATAGTAGCCTGAACTAGCATCATCAAATATAGTGAACTAGATCAAGGCTATGTTCACTTGAAAGTGAACTAGTTCAGGATACGTTCACATAAATGGGTATAGTTTGAAAAAAAAAGACTAATGATATTTATCTTTCTAAAGAATGAGAAGGATCTAATAAAATTTGTTCTCAATTAAAAAATAATAACATAAAATATAAAAGTGAATTGGATAAACATTAATTAAAAGGAAAAAGAATATTACATACTAATTAATTATCTATTCATTTAAATAAAATAAAAAATTAACGGTTATGATTTTCATCATTTCACCCTAAAAGCTCTCTCCAATTTGGAGATCTCTAATAGGATTGTAGGTTTGAAAGGAGTAAGTGAGGTTTTGAGTTATCATCTCCTTACTCTCTTTATCCATTTAGAACACTAATAAAACTGAGTAGGTGTGTATTGAACATATCCATCAAACATGCATAACTCATATAAGATGATCAATCATTCAATATTCTTTTAACGGACCAATTGAAGTTGCATTTTTCTATGTTAATGGGGTAACGAGACATTATTTCTTGACAAATTCAGCGGGTTGAGTCGGTTTAAATTGGACATATCCATTAAACCTAATTAAACAGACTTCATGATCCTTTCTAGATTCTTTTAACGAGCTAATAGATGTTATATTTTTCATTATGTTCAACTATTCGTCAAAAAGTGGATAGTTGTTGGTTTCTTTATGCTATGTTTAACAATAGAAATCATGATTTCTAGGAAGATTGAGTTGAGACTAGGATAAAAAAGTTGAGTTGGAGTGGAAAAGTATTGTGAATGAAAACTTATATCAAAGAATATAAGAATTCCAATTAGAATCAGGTTTCTTTATGTACTCAATGAGAAAATAAAATTTCTTATGAATCCCTTATATCCTTTGATTTTACATTTTTTTTGCAATCCCTTCTAACCAACTCAATTATTTTATACTATTCTAATTCCACATTCTAAAGAATCATGATTTCTATTTCCAAACATAACATTAGTTTCGACTCTATCTATCAATAGATTGTTCCAGGGAGATTATATTTCCTTCTTTTAACTGAATTTTTTCGGTGTCTATATATATGTTCACTTTTTTCGGTTAATCTTTTTTTATGTGACTATTTATGTTCCTTAAGAAATTAAAATTTCCTCTCAACTCCATTGGAATAAAATTATATTGATCAGCTCAAAATCAACAACTCTTATGTAATACGATCCAAAAAATTTCATTTCGGCCAACGGATGAAAAACTATATAGTATGTATATATAGGAACGCATAACTCTACTCTCATATGTTGGATTTCCAAAAAAGTCAATGGAATTTTCGCTTCATGAAAAACTGTGCATAACATGGACCTTCCGGTTCGGTTAACAGAGTTTTGGACCCTGCCAATAAATTTTAAAAATGAGCTTCAAATTATAACGGATAAAGAACGAATATCAACTATCTTGACATGAATAGAATCGTTATCAAGCCTATTTGGTTTATCGTGACCCGATGATTTTTTATTTGGATTTGTTGCTTATCTGGAATTAAACTGTTACCGCCAAGATTACTCTACAGAAGTAAAGGCTCAAGATTGCTTGCTTATGCATGACACTGAACGTTTCTAGGTTCAACTGAAAAGGATTTTGGCTTCTTGTGAGACATTTCTAGGAGCACTTGGAGCCACAACTTAAGAACACTAAAATCACCGTATTCCATTTGTCTGTATCCCCTGCGGAAATTTTCAGGTCGATGATGGCTATGTAACTTGTTATATTCCTTTTCTCTTTTCTAACTATATAATCATCTCAATTCCATTCCTTTCATGCTGTGAAATTCGTGGATTTAGACAACAAACCATTTTGTGGTTCCAGTATCAAGAAAAATGGGGAGTGCCTTGTCTATGCTAACTCAATATGACATAGAAGAAGTTGAGGAGCACTGTCACCATATATGTAAGTTACTCATATTCAGTCATATCTTTAGTATCCTTGGCATCCAGCTAACCGTGAAATCACTTCGTTTCGGTTCAGTCTCCCAGCAGGAAATTGTGTCCTTGTATAAGAGATTCTGTCAGCTAGATCGAAATGCGAAAGGATTCATCTCAGCAGACGAGTTCTTATCGGTGCCCGAGTTTGCTATGAATCCCCTTTCTCAGGTGATCAATCTTCTTCATCGTCACTGTTGTATTTTCATTTTACTAGCTTCCTGCAGAGTTTATTAAGATGGGGAGGTTTTTTTGGATTGATATAGCGGCTGGTTAATATAGTGGATGGCTTGAACTTCAAGGACTTTGTAGCATTCTTATCTTCATTCAGTTCTAAAGCAACCAACGAGCAGAAAATAGCTTGTAAGCCTTTACTTAACCTTCTCGTCTGGTATTGTATTCTGTCTTATTATGGCTTCTGATGAACTTTCTGTTATCTGGTTTTCCTCAGTAATATTTAAAGTATATGACCCAGATGGAAATGGGAAAGTGTCTTTCAAGGACATTTTAAGGGTACTTGCTGATATGTCTGGTTCATTCATGTCAGCTGAGGAAAGACAGGTGTGTTTACTGTTTACTATCTTAATCAAGTAGTATGACGATTTTTGTCAGCCATAGTTGAACTTGCTGGGTTGTTTTCTGCAGCAAATACTTACCGAGGTTATAAAGGAAGCAGGTTACTCAAAGGAAGGTTACCTATTGCTAGATGACTTCATCAAGGTAAAGTTTTTATCTTTACATTTTGTCATCCAATTTTGTCAAAGGTTTGTGATTCCATTGATTTGGGAGCTGGTGCAGGTATTTGGGAGTTCAGGCTTAAAAATGGAAGTTGAAGTTCCAGTTGATTAAAGCTAATCACTTCTCATCATACCTGGACACAGAATCTTTGTATTTGTAGATTTGGAGGCACCACTTTCGTCTTTTTCTTGTTAATTTCCTTTCTCTTGCTCTTGTGATTTATATAGCAAAGCAAGTATAAAACTGCTCAACATCTCTGTATAGAGTTCTCTACTCATTTCATCACCTGTAAAACCCAACTGCTTACGAGCGTATAAACAAATTTGATATATAGGTTCCTGGATGTTGATCCAAAGCAAACATCCTTGCATAAGATCCAAGATCAGCCCCATCAGATTACATGCATGCATGATTGCCTCCGAAATTGAGATCAAGATCCCTATTCTAAAATATACATGATCAATAAATGAACGACCAAGCAGTAAATGATTACAGACCTCCATGAGACACCAAAAAGAGTTCTTCAGTTGAACCTGTTCATTCGTAATCATCGTCAGAGTAATTCTCATCATCTTGCTCGAGTATTTGATATTCGCCATCGCTGCTGTCAGCATCATGTATTTTGCCAGCTCCAGGTTCAGTTGTTGGGAAGCTATAGAAGAGCTCTTGTAGATAGTTTCTTGAGTTGCTATCTGTTTCCATATCTAGGAATGTATAGGATACATACAACAACAAAAAAGAGAGAAGCAAAAGATCTGTAAACTAAAAACGTTCAGAACAGTGCTACAAAGGATACATGAATCTGAATGCAGTGAGAACTCGTCATCTTCCCCAGCCTAAAGAACAAAATAGAAAATTAATATATCATTGATAGAAGAAGAAAAAAATTCTATCAGAAGAACCATAAGAGAATTAGTTACCAAATCTAGAGCATCATATGCATCAATTTCTTCTTCTTGATCATCATCATCTGCAAGTTCATCTATAGGAATGTCTGCTGTCTCATGTTGATTACCACCCAAATTATCATCTGCAACAACCAAAGAACGAACTTTGATATTGAATACACTGTCAAAACAACCAGTTATCTAAGAAAGAACATCAGTAACTCATGTTCACGGAACAACAAGGATCTGGCCGTAACATTACAAGAACTTCTATAAGTGAGCCGGAATTTGAGAATCAAGATCCTACGGGTGACATTCGCATTTGATATTTACCTGTGTCACTCGGGTGGGCTTCCTTTTGAAAAACTTCTAAGGCACTCTGCTTCTTGGACTTTTCAAAATACTGTAAAGCAGCCTTGTGCAGTTTTTCTGCACCTGACTGTGGATATACTGACAGAAATCTCGCCATTACACGAAACTTAAGACTGTCGTGCACATGCTGAGAAAACCAC
This sequence comes from Linum usitatissimum, assembly GCA_030674075.2. NCBI lineage: Eukaryota > Viridiplantae > Streptophyta > Magnoliopsida > Malpighiales > Linaceae > Linum > Linum usitatissimum. Next base: position 4,782,924 of record JAUJYP020000804.1, on the reverse strand, counting down.
CCTGTTCCATACTGGTAGGTGAACACTGTATGAGCGATACAACACCCAATTGCAGCTAGATATTCATAAGTACTATGTCACAAATCTCAAGGATAGAGAACTCAACCCAACATATGAAGGATGTCTAAACTGCAAACCAAAACCATAAATAAAACAAGCCTTTCAGCATAACCAGAACGGTGATCGAACAAAACATGTTATCTCAGTCAAGAACCTCCATTTTAAATGGTCGAACGTGATACTATTTGCAACGACAAGCGAGCCAGATATTAAACTCTATAGAGCACAAATCAAGCACATTAACCATTGAACTTAAACCAGAAATCCACAATATCACATTTTTGTTTGTGGACCACAATTCTGATGCAAGCTTCTCATATAAGAAAATTAAGAATTGAGATTTACCAATTTAATGAACAAACTCATACCACTAGCACACTATTCAACGTGTTTTTATTTTTTACAGAAGTCTACAACTAATTACCAAAGAACGAGTACATTGCCTGAAGCTTAGAGTTGTAATACAGACACACCGATCAAACAACAAGCGTAGTGAGTCAGTTTCACAAGATCAATTGTTCTCACAAAAGAGACATGGTTTTAATAGCATCTCACTTATAGAAGGACTATCAACAACTAAATTTAGTTGAAATAACAAAAACTTTGTAAGCTCAGGTGTAGGATTCTACTCTGACAAGTTTATACAGACATAGGCCGAAAACTAACTCACAGTACAAGTAGTCTGCTTGGATGGTTTCTTTATCTCTTCTTGAATATAATCATCAACAAGTTCAAAGAGTTGCAACGATATATGACATTTGTAAGGAAAAGCTTCAAACTTGCATAAGTCCTCCCATTTGTGTTTTAAGCTGCAGGCAACCGATATACAATCAATGCCAGTGAGAATAACTAATTGAGAATTCACAGAAGCAAATGGCATTACTCATGCTTGTGGTAGATTATAGAAGACCATCGTCTTACTGTAAAGGTATGATGAAAGTGATAAAGAATGTACCCTTTAGCAGCATTAGAATCACAATAACTCCTTAATGCAGGTGGAACTCGTAAATCCATTCTTTGGTAGCTGACAAGGAGACAAAAGGATTTTGAGACATTAGGTTCCTGTTTATATGAAAACTTAAAAGACATGCAAAACGCCTCACCCGGAAACAGTTGAAGAGCTCTTTCTTTCCCATTATGGCAACTAGGGTTCCATTGCGATAACAAGAGCCGACAATATCCAAGAAAATTAATTACTGGATCTAAAGATTCTTTTCTTTTTATGAGACTACTCAAAAGATCCCAAGGGTGCATTTTCTTATACATGATGATACATAACTAGAGATTAATCATATTGGCCTGCATTAATTAGATCTACATAACAAAAACTTCAGTCCGTTTCAATCCCTGGCTATAGGGACACAAGGGTAAGAACAACATAAGACAAAGATGGAAAACTGCACTGCCCTATCTCATAAAAGTTGCGCATCAGAAATCATGCAATGAGAAACTCTGAACTTCACATCTTGTCAATGAAAAAAAAACCATAATCAACAAGAGTGACGTAACAGTCATACTCGTTTATCTCTATCATTCTCAATGAGAAACTCAAAGCAGTAAGATAAAAAAAACACTGTTTGTCAAGGAGTAAATAACTAGCGCTCTTACATTCGAGATTCAGGATCATGGCGAGGATCATAACCTTTTTGGATCCAAAACATGCGGTACGGCCCACCTAAAAAGTAGTAAGCGACCAGTACTAATAGCCTGCAAATCAAACACTGATCAACTAACTACAGATGAGGAAGTTGACTTCTAGTACTAAACTTAAAAAGGTTGAGAAACTTCTTGTTTTAGGCCTTGCAAAAACAACAATCCAGTTAATTCTGTAGGAAAATCGAAGACCTCTTGAGTGTTTGATGATTAAAATGTAGATCCTTTTCACGTAAGCGCTGGACCAGAGACTCCTTAGGCCATATAGGTCGCTCCTCAAACAACTCAGATAAAGCCATCAGCCACTCATGCATCACCGAGTTTGGAGGTGCGAATTCTTTCCAGTTTAATTTCTTGGGTATCTGTAAGGCTGCTAAGTAGAACTAGAATGAAAAGGCAACAAACCAACATACGAGTTCATATTTATTCCTCATGCATGAAGAGTCATGATTTGTCAATTAAAAACGGACATTTTAAGAAAAGAAAATATCGAATTTAGAAGCGCAATGAAATAATCAGGATATCTTTGATGTTGAAATCAATGGCAAGGGAAGGCTCCATATTCATCTGCATAACAGCGAAACACGGCAACAAGATTTAATAGACAAACAACATATGATAGCATACAATAACATCAATGATGTTCATTCAAGTAAATTGGGTTTCTAGCTAATGTTATCATAGGTCATTGTTGGGTTAAGGTTAGCTAGAGACAAGTTTTCCATCTGATCATGCATTGTACTCAATCAATTCAACTATTCCAAGCCAGCATTAGGTTCTGCAGCATGGATGAGGTACAAAAACACTAAGATAACTCGATTACCTCCATATAGTTTTCAACTGCTTCTTCCGGTTTCTTCTTTGAGCTTGTAGTGCTTGTTGGTCTCAACCTGAGAAATGCACAAGCTACCGACATTGAATACAACCAAGAATTTGAGAAAAAAATTCAAACAAGCTGGAAGACCAAGCCTTATCTTCCATATAACTTCTCTTCTCTGCAGGGGTTTACCCACATATCTTGCCATATAGTAAAGTTACGACTTAAGAAAAATGTGCAAAATGGAAGCTCCTGATTCTATAAAGAAAAACAACTTAGAAAGAGAACACCATAAGCTAATTCCATACAGGAAGTATTAGGTCACTTTTAACACTAGCCATCGATAGCTAGGGTCCTCCCTCGTTATGTTTCTGACAATATTTAGTCGTCACCTTGGATGCAACAATCAGTTCCAATACTTGGTTTTCGGTTTCTTACGACTGAGTAAGCAACTGAGGAATCTCACTGCAACTTCATACACGGGGGACCCTGTAGCTAACCCAGTGTATTGTCCATGAAAACATCGCACTATGACTCAAATACTTGCCATATTGAGAATGATAGAAGACATTGTACAACAAAGAAGAAGGCATGGTACTTCTTACACTATATTACTGGGGGTATCTTTGGCTGAAAAAGAAGGTGGCGGCAAAATCATGATATCCTCTTGATCTAAATCCATGAGACCAGCCGTTTCTAGACAGCATAATAACCAATGATCATCAACTTAAAACCGCCAACAAAGCAAAGGAAGAAAGACCATCTATGGGACAAAAACCGTATCTTATTCTTACCAAAATGTGGCTTATTCATTTCAGTCCAGTTCCTCTTTTTTCTGCGAGCCACATCAGCATGTACAGCAACTACATGTTGGTAATCCGCCATTCCTGAATAAGACACGGAGAGCTCAAAAGTTTTGAAGACAGCTAGACAGACAAATGGGATAGCTATCATGGGGTCTCCTAATTTTGATTCTAACCTTCAAAGCGATAAGCTTCGGTGACCCGGCCAACAATCTCAGCAGAAACTTTTTCATCATCTTCAACTCCACTCCTACCTTTATCAGTACTAGTAGTAGGAGAATTATTTGCATTCTGGGAGGAAGGTTGGTTTTTGACAATTCTGAGCAGCAAGCCGTTACAGGGACAGAGCTGCCCTGAAATAGGACGAGAGTATGGATCTTCTGGGCGAAAGTGGAGCTCCAGATTGTTTGATTTCGAAGCTCGAGCCTGTAGGAAGAAACATTGACGAGACAATAAAAAAAATAAAAAACAATCAATTGAATATTTCAAATGGGGTGAAAGCTTGTACCTTGGCAATTGCTTTAGTTCCACCAAGAGTTTGGATAGCGCGAGGAATTGAGGAAGGATAGCCAGGGTATTGTACAGCAAAGACCTCACTGCTGGGTAGTGTTCCTTCTACTTTTCCATCTTCGATCACCCCCATAGTTTACAATCTCAGCTCTTGCAATAACACACTTAAACAAGGTTTTGCTGCAGAACTAGACGCATGGAAAAGGGCGCATTGCCTTCTTAATATCCGCAAGATGCTGACTTTTGTATAAGGGAGGTTTTTGCAGATTAGTAGGAGGTTAGAATAAAACAGGGTCAAGTGAAAACAGAAGGAGTTCAAAGAGTAAGCAAATTGAAAATTGGGTTAGGGAATGCGAAGACGGAATAGAGAAGGCGAATAATCAATTGTAAGGATTGGGATGAAAAGGAAGAGAAGAGGGAGTCTGTGGTTGGCTTTCGTTCTGGTGATTTTTAGGAACAGCGGCGGCGACGACCGACGGTAACGAGAATGGCGACTGAGAGGAGGAGGGCGGGCGACACATAAACTGGGGTTTTAACCTTTTTAATTTTTCGAAGCGAAGTAGGGATCGTACGGCTCGCGCCGGCACAACTGCGGTTAAAACAAAAGCTAAAACACTTCCCGCGACATATAACCTTTATGCACAAATTAGGTAGAAGAAAAGAAGAACAAAGGTTAGGCATTGACGCAGTAACATACGTCTAATTCTCGACCTAAAACTAGTTGGATATCTATTAGTTCAAAGTATAAAAAAAAATTGTAAAATAGATATCCGACTAGTTTTAGGTTCTTAGCTAGGCATGATAAAAATATTCCGTCCATAAATGTCGGATCTTTTTCGATTTAATCAAATAGGGTAAAATTTATATTGATTTGGTTATGAAGCGGGTATGAAAAAAATCCTGAAAAACATAAACGTATTAAGGATGGGTTTAGGTACTTGCCTTGTACATGTATTTGTACACTCCTCCCATATAAAACTTCGACAATGGGTATTGGTCGTTTTACGACGCACAACACTTTGAATTCACCCATTTCTATTTGAACCTTTGAGTATGGTGATCTAACCATTTGAATGTGTTTTTGAGATTAGTATATTTTATTTGATCATAAAATATGATTTGTAATTTTTATAATCTTCTAAATTTAAATTATGTATTATTAAATTTTAATCATATTTTGTGGAGATGAAGATACTCACACTCTTAGGACGGATATGTATACAAATATTCGAATGAATATGAAAATGAAACGAGGATTAAGTTTAGAAATGAGTATGTAAATGGATTTGTAGCTTCGTGCCAAACCCGCTTCGTCGGCATTCCTAGTTTTAGCATATTTAGATTGGTTATACACTTTACACCTTTGTACTATCCAAAGTTTACAAATGCATCTATATATTAATTTTTAATCAGTTTGGCCACTTAAACTTTAACATTTTTAACAAATATACCCTTCAGTTAAGTTTCCGTCCAAATCCCCATTAAATACTATTTCAAAAGGTTAAAGGTTGGGGTTAAAAATCTTCTTTGAGCGTTCATAACCAAGGACGAAAGAAGAATCCGTCGCAGAAGAAGTGTTAAAAAAGCCAAGAGGGAAAAAGCTTCGGAGGAGTGCCAACTCAACTTCCCCGACCGTGTTTTCCACTAAATTATTGAACTACTATCGGTGGATAGCAGCGCCACCGGAGATGGCCGGCAACCTGTGAACGGCCGACTGTGGATGAGGAGTCCGGCTTGCATGAGAGTGTAAAATACCATTTTATCCCTAAAATCTGGACCGTTAAACTTGTGTGATCAGACTGACGATTAGAATTATTTGCTGGCATCGACTAAAAATGTCTTCCAAAGAAGAAATGCATTCCATTATAAACAGGCATATCCTTTGGCTTTGGGGCATAGAGATTCCCTGCTTTCCACACAATCAAAAGGTGATCAAACTTTGCTCCATCTGTCCAGCAACAACATTACTTAGCTGCTAAGTCTGCATTTGCCTTCTGCAATCTGCCGACCACTATATATATACAGACGCCTGCTCAAACAATTCAACACATCAAGAAAACTGAAATAGAGAATTATAATGGAAGAGCTGCCAGAGAACTGCATAATGAAAATATTAACCTTCGCAGGTCCTCAAGAGTCATGCAGGCTTGCTATCCTCTCCACCATTTTCAAATCAGCTTCCCATTTCGACGGTCTCTGGGAGTCCTTCCTCCCACCGGACTACCAAACCCTCATCTCCCATTCCTCCAATCCTTCCAAGCGACACCTCGTCATCACCCTCTGCCACCACCCAATCCTCATCCGAAACGCCACAATGGTAATACACTACTCCCATTTTTCAATTCACTACTTCAAACTCTCCATATGAATCATTCAATCAAAACTTCACTCTGTGCAGAGTCTGATGCTGGACAAACGTACCGGGAAGAACATAGTGACGATTGGGGCCACGGAGCTTTCAATCGCATGGGGGAACAATCCGGACTACTGGCAATTGAGGAGCGACGATCCGGATTCCATGTTCCCTCAAGTCGCGGAGCTTTTGAAAGTTTGCTGGTTTGAGATTTCAGCAAGGCTGGACATGATGAGCAGCCGTACGTCGACCTTGTTGTCCCCGAAGACCTTCTACGCTGCCTACTTTGTGTTCAAGATGACGAGCGGGGCGGCGTCAGGGTTCGCGAACCGACCGGTGGAGGCTGAGGTGAGGGTTTCTGGAAGTGTTGTCAGCCATGGAGTGATATTTCTGGAAGGCGAAGGTGGCGACGGGCGGCCGAGGAAGAGAGGAGACGGTTGGTGCGAGGTGAAGATTGGAGAGTTCTGGACGCCACCGCCGGCGGAAGAGGAGGAGGAGGAGCAATGGTTGGATTTGAAGTTGCTGAATCGTACGGGTAATTGGAAGAAGGGTGTTATTGTTCAGGGAATTGAATTCAGGCCTTGTTAATCTGGATTTCTCCATGCTTGTTGACTTGTTTTGTGTGTGAGTGAGTCCTAATCGAGATAAATGAAAACACTTAGTTTTTATTGTAAATTTTTTCTAACAACCTTGGTCATCGTTTACTGATTACTTATTGATATTCATTTTATTTCTTTTAATGATCTTATTTTATCGATATATATTTTGATATTTTAGTAGTTTTTTTAATTTTTATTTTATTTTTTTCTTTATATAACAATTGTATTCAAAATCATCCACAAATCATCCATCCAACCAAATGAACTATTTCAAAAATAGCACGCTCCATCCAAATCTCTTTTATTTCAAATCACCAATCCAAACGACTCGTTAGAGTTATAATTTATCTAGTTTTTCTACATTTCCAATACTAATCATTATCTTTATAAGATGGTGAGGTCTTCGGTACTCTCGACTTATTGAATACTCATATTTTTAGAATTTGATCTCAGCCGTTCATTATAAGATTAAATCTCAACTGTTCGGTACTTCTAATTTCTGAAATTAATTTATTTCACAAAACAAATTTCTTAAGGGCCACTTAACTTTATTTCAATTAATATGCGACGTCGTTCAATTTTTTCATGAAAATCATAAGATCGGATGTTGAAACGTTATGATGGCTGTAGAGCTGATTTCAAATGGAGATTCAAAATAGAATTGGAGAAAGAGTTAAATGACTAGTTTGAAACCTAGAGACAATTTACCATGTCTGTATACCGACGTGACAAGAAAAAAATGTAACGATGTCGCATATTAATTGGAATTAAGTCAAGTGGTCTTTAAGGAATTTGTTTAGAAAATAAATTAAATTCAGAAATTAAAAAATTGAACGGCTGAGATTTAATCTAATAATAAACGTCTAAAATAAATTCTAAAAGTGAGATTCTTTAATAAGTCGGGAGTATCGAAGTTTCTTTCTTATAGGATTTACTATTGATTTTTTTAAGAAATAAATGACATTCTAATGATTGAATCATAATGCATACCATACCACTTAAGTTAAACCCAACCATAAATAAACAGCTTTTAGACAAAGAGTCAGCGAAATATAAATATAAGCCATTTTGTGACACTACATTTTAATCAAGTAAATTCTGAAATAGAAAGACTATCAACCTTGAGTTCGAATACTTATTTAAATAAACCAAAGGTACTAAAAAATAACAACTTGAACCTTAGATCTCTAAATTAAAAACCGAAAAAATTACCACATCATTTACTAAAGATTGAGATTTGAAAATGATAATATTAAATAGAACCCATTCTCAAAATCACACAATAGCCAAAAATTAAAAAGTCGAATAAATTTACAAAAATGACACTTTTACGTTACAACTTTAGAGGGAGGGACACAGTCATTTGGGTGACAGATGCGTTGGTAGGAGTTGCCCTGCTTTATCCCTTCCACCTCCACACCCTTAACCGCTAAGCTTCCCTTTCCGCCGATTCACCCACCTCCTTCCGCTCCCTTATATATATAGATACACCCAAGTCCCAAATTTCAAAGCTTTACAATCACAACCTTAAACCATCCTGTTTCAAGTCCCAAATATTTCCTCAAAGAATGGACACAATCAAATCCTCGCCGCCGCCGCCGCCCGGTATGAACGACCTCCCGGAAGACCTGATCGCCAACGTCCTATCCTTTACCAGTCCTCGGGAATCTTGCTGCTTGGCCCTGGTTTCATCCAGTTTTTGGTCTGCTTCGATCTCCGACGCCGTCTGGGAGCGATTTCTGCCTCCCGATTATCTCAATCTCCTTTCCTCCTCTGTTTCTAATCCCAGCTGGAGTTCCAAGAAGGATCTCTTCCGCCACCTCTGTCATACCCCTCTTCTCATCGATGGCGGCAAAAGGGTAAACAAGATTCATCTATAACGTTTCCCAATTTTTGACGATCTGGATCTCATTTCTCCGTGTGCTATTTTTGTTGGAAACAGAGCTTTTCGTTGGAGAAGCTGAGCGGGAAGAAATGCTACATGATCTCATCAAGGGATCTCGACATTGTATGGGGCGATACTCCCAGATATTGGAAATGGATCCCCGACCCTGATTCAAGGTTTGTTCTTTTGTGTAGAGTGTAGACATTGGTTGAGAATGGTTGTATTGACTAATTATGAACCTCCCCAATTAACTCGAGTTAATGAACCTCTCTCGAGTTGATTGGGGGTGCAACAATGGTTATCCATATGGTATCATAGTATAGTCCAATTTGACTGAGAGGTCTCGGGAACGAATCATGTTAGCTCTCAAACTTACGATTTCATATGCGCTATGCGCTAGGCCTGGTGGACCTGTGGAAACTTCAATCCCTTTTCACAGGGCTTTCGTTTAAGTGGGGTGTTAATGATTAACTAATTATGGAACTCCCCAAACAGCTCGAGTTATTTGGACGTAACTGTTCTTCGTAGGCATACTTGATTTTCAACTGTTCTGTTCAAGAAGGGTTTGTAACGGTTATTTTGTATGATTGGGACAGATTTGGGGAAGTTGCTGAGCTGGTGGGGGTATGTTGGTTGGAGGTGAAGGGAACAATTGCAACAACAATGTTGTCCCCTGCTACATTGTACACAGCTTTCTTGGTGTTCAAGTCTCCCCTTGGAGCCTACGGATTCGACCACCAGCCTGTCGAAGTTTCGGTGGGGCTGGCCGGGTGCGAGAAGAGCTTCGTTCCTGCTTTCCTTGATGCAGGAATTGAGAGGAGGAGGAGGCTCCAGCTGGTGACCATTCCCAGGAGGGTAGCTGAGTTTGCACGTCGAGTCACGACCGGGTTTAACAACCCGCCAGAAGAAATTATCAACGGAGGTACTAGTGAGGATGGAGGGCTGTATCCCAAGGAGAGAAGAGATGGGTGGTTCGAAGTCGAGCTGGGGGAGTTCTTTACAAAGGAAGGTGAAGAAGGGGAGTTGGAGATTTGTATTTATGAGGTGAAAGGTGGGAATTGGAAAGGTGGCCTTCTTGTTCAAGGCATTGAGATCAGGCCAAAACAAAGTAAATAGAGTGTATTGCACAGGAAAGCAAGAAAGAAACCCTACTGTTCTCTGGGTTTCAGTTCATAGAAAAAAAAATGATGTTGGCTTTTTGGCTGCTCTAGTGTGTTTCTTCTAGTTTAAGTACAGCATTTCATAAAAGCATATTTGAATATGAACCTCTGGGTCTGTAACACCATTATTAAAAGCCAGAAGAAAGAAAGTTGGTATCTTGGAAAAGTTACCTTTTTTATTCTGAACAAAAGAAGCCAATGTTGTATTCCTTTTTGGCTTCCCATGTATGTATGTAACTGTATCGGAACTCAGTTTTGTGAATGGCAACGAACCTTATCTTTGTGTGTCTTGAGTTTCTGTGATTTTTGGATGGCAAGTTGGATTAGTAGAGATCAATCACCTGTCTCCAACTCTACCATCTAAACAATGTTTTACTTGTATTGTTTGTGGTATTCATAGTTCCTTGTCTTTCTTTGGTACTAAATCTATACCAGAACACGAACCATTGTCAAATTTCATAACGTGACATCAGGCCTTGGTTTGGAGAGTTACGGAATTCAAACAACCCTTAGAACATCCACAATGAATAGAACTAAAATGCCAAAATGCTATATATATGCTTCAAAATTGCTATAATGGTGGATGCCAAAATGTTAGAAGTGCTGAACTTTTTAATTTTGGGCGGGTGCTAAATTTAGCACTCCAAAAAAACCGAAGTGCCAAACCAACTTTTGCTTTCACCAGCACAAATTCGATCGGAATCTAAGCTATGCAGTTTCCCATTTACATTTGGTAACTTGCTCTGCACCCTAAGCAATACAAGTGGACCAAAACTTGGACCTGGAATTAAGATGCCAAAATTCCAAAAGTGGACTCTAGACCCAACATAAACAAACAAATAAACTTTGCGATTTTCCTGAAAGGAATTGATCACGGCTAGTTTGGATGAGTTATTTTGCAAATAAGAAATTTGGAAGCAAAATGATGCAAGTTTAGAGATGTGATATTCTTGGGGTGCAAAACATTTGAGGTGTAAGAGTTATCTTGTTTGGCTAACACAAAACAATGAGTTATAGACTTTGGATTGAAGGTAATGGCCCATACAGGTCTCAATAAGATTAAAAAAGGAATTAAGAAAAAAGGTAATGGCCCATACAGGTCTCGAACCTGTGACCTTCGCGTTATTAGCACGACGCTCTAACCAGCTGAGCTAATAGGCCATTGATGATATCACTCATTGCAACTAAAAATGTATCGGAACACCTACAGTAGCAGCAAAACAACAAACAAGAACCAACACAAAACCAACACCTACAGTACAAGAATATACAATACAAAACCAACACCTACAGTTGTACTGATTCAACGAGCAAGCAGCAGCAACACCAGCTGAGATTTTCAGATCATTCCATACCAACAACACAATACTACACCCGGGAGAGGAAATTGACAACTCCAAAGCACAGATTGCCAGTTCCTGATACAAACTGCATCCTACGTTTACCACTAGAGCAGAACATTAATTGGCCCATGCAGATCTCAAACCTGCAACCTTCGTAGTACACATCTTTGACCGAATTGCACCTAATCGAGGAGATTCGTTAGACCGAGCTGCTTGAACAAAAAGGGTCTTAGAAATACAAAAAAATCCGACATCCAAAGTGCAGCAAAGATGACCGTTTGGTACCCTTCTGCCTATCCTTCACTGACCGATCCCCTGACACGGCCACCTGACCTTTGTGCTTTGACCGAAGCGTCGAACTCTTCATTATGAATCAAAGTAGAGATATAACCAAGTTTGTTATTTTGAAGATAAAGATGAAGTATAGTGTAAGAGGCCATTTCCAACACTTACAAAGTGAAAAGAAAAAGAATGACAAATGCTGAAACTACATACCTTAAATCACTTTCAAATCCTTCCAGCCAATGGATTGACCCACAAACTATCAACGTACAAAGATAGCAACTTCAATTCTTCAGACGACCGTGAACAGAACAGATCGTGCCAATTGCATACCATACAACGTAGCCGATTTCAAGTAATGCTTCACTTTTAACCTTTTCTCCATTTCCACATACCCTATGTCCTTCAATTTCTCAAGTCCTTTCACACCCTTTAATTGAATGCATACCTTCAAATTTTAATGCATCAGGTTCTTGAGACCTGACATATCTGGTAACTTCTTAATCGACTGATAATTACCCATGTTCAACCCTCGTAACTCCTCCAGTTTATCTAAACCGGCGACCTTAGTTAACCGGCTGCAATCCCTAACATCTAACTGCTTCAAATTCTTCAGCCCAGATATATCAGGCAACTCCTCAATTGATGAACCAGAAATGTCCAGCTTTAGCAACGTTTCCAATCCTCGGATGCCCGAGACATCAACCAATTGTTTGCAGTTACTAACATTCAACCTCTCCAAGTCATTGAGACCTGACAGATCGGGCAACCTCCTAAGCGACGTGCAACATCCCATTACTAGGGATTTTAACGATGTCAATCTTTCGAGACCTTTGACCTCGGTGAGCTCCACCCAACCTTTAATGTACAATTCTTTTACCTCCCGGAGAAGCGAAAGATCCGGTAACTGTTTGTGTGGACCCGAACCTAGAATGTCAGGGGCCAGCGCTTGAAATTGATCCGACTCCCATGTCAGACTTTCCAGTGCTTCCAGATATTCAGCGCCTTCAATATTTACTAGCTTGTCACATTCACTAACTTTCAGATTTAACAATGACCTCCTCAGTCCACTCAAACCTTGAATCTTAGAGAGAACCCTACACTTAGTGATCTCTAGACTGTGTAACTTGACCAAGGTCGATAGACTCGGTAGAATCTCAAGTCTACGCCAATTTTGCAGGGTCAGCTCTTTCAGGGGCACGAGATTTTCAAGGCCACGGAGATTGTATAACGCTGAGGATAATATTACAAGGACTTCCAGCATTCTTAGCTCTCCCAGACCTCGAATGTCAGTTATACCGAGATTTGTCAATCGCAGCTCAGTCAAACTATTCAAATTTCCAACATTTGGTAGTCTATACGAAAAGAAACGACCATGAATGGTAAGTGAGATTAGAGACGATGGGGGGGTTACCTTCTTCATCCATCAGCAGACTACCATTTCTTATGCACTTGTAAAGCCTTAAAGTCTTCAACTTTGTCAGCTGCCATATACCCCCAGGAATTTCGGGAGCAGCATCACATTCAATAAAGCATAGCTCCTCCAAGTCTTTAACCTCGAGAAGATTGGAAACTTTAGGAGATGAGATGATCAGCCGTTTTATGCCTGTGGGGAGTACTATTTCTTGGGCCCTCCAGACCGACCTACACGTTTCTATCTGCTGGAGTTTTTCAAGCTTTCTCATGTCACCTGTTAAGTCAGTGATTTCTGTCCCTGGGAACCTTACTACTTTTAAATCCATGAAACCACCGATATTGAGTTCCCCTCTCATCCCGGAGCAGTCGGAGAGATCTATCGAGTCTAGGCTCTCACATTGAGCCAACTTCGGAACTCTTTTTAGATTGAGGCAGCGACTTAGACTTATAACTTTCAGGTTGTGAGCCACCTGCATCAAACAAGCACACAGATAAATAAACAAAGTTCAAATATGTCTTAAGCAAGTAATGTTTTATAATTGCTGAATAGGAAAAAGATGAGAATACAATAACCTACCTGGACTCCGAGCCATCCTCTCCAATCGTCTGTCACATCGCAACTTTGTAAAATAAGAATGACCACTTTCTTAAGGTTGAGATCAGTGGGGAGTGATCCACAATTAGGCAGCCTAAGCCAACGTATATCTGGAAGAACTCCACTGAAGTCCCCGGTAAGTGAATATTCCACATGTGTCATATCAAGATACCTTAACCCTGCCAGTGTTTCAAATGTTTTTGCTGTGAGCATAAGGTTGCTATCATCTCTCATGTCAATCCTGAGCATTTCAACTCGATCAGTTCCCTGCAAAAATATAACATTGAACTTGAATTCGAGGGCAACAACATCACTTACTATCTATGGAAAAGATCATTAAGATGTACATAGGTACCTTTACATTTTTCAACGCGTTCATGGCATCTTCATAAGACCAAATCCTGCTGCGATTGCTTGGCTTTTCAACATCTTCCTCAATAACAATTGCTCTCCCAAGGTCTCTAAGAAGATCATGCATCCAGAATTGATTTCTCTCATTGATTTTAATTACAATCACTCCACATATGGACGGGTGATTCTTTATCCTCTCCAACAAAAAAACAGGCAATGTCAAGAAATATCTGTTTTTCAGTATGGGTCAACTCATTATAGCTAATCTTCAGTCTTTGCTGCACCTTATTGCTAGTGGCAGGTACATTTTTCAATTCCCTCAACTTTTCTTCTCAGAACTGTTTATCTCTACGAAACAGGAGCGACCCTATGATTTTAAGAGCCAAAGGAAGCCTTCCTGCAACTTTTACGAATTCATCACATAGAGCTGTATAATCTTCTGGAGGGTGATACACACGAAAAGCATGCTGGCTGAAGAGTTGAAGAGAATGATCAGAACTCATTTCTTCAGGTTCATACAACTTATATTCTTGAAGGAGCTCTAGAACTCTTTTGTCTCTTGTTATGATGAATCTACTTTCTGCGGAGAAGTGATCTAATGTTCCTAGTATTTGGTTAAAGTCAAATGTATCATCTCATCATCCAGAACAACCAAGACCTTATATTTGCAGATTCTCTCTCTAATCGTTTTAACCCCTTCACTAGCATCTTTAACCTGGAAATCAACCCTCAAAATGCTAGAGATGAGCTTATTCTGTAACGACACAATGCCATCATTCTTCGACATTAGTTCCCGTATATTTTCTAAGAAACAGAAACGATTGAAACTTGTGCAGATATTGTCGTAGACTGCTTTAGCTATGGTAGTTTTACACATGCCACCAATGCCTTGAATCCCAACAATTTTCTCATCTCTAGATTCTAAATTCAACAATTTCATCACTTCTTGCACATGAGAATCAATCTTGCACATGAGAATCAATGCCAACCAACTCCTGAGTTACTAAAGTGTAGTTACTCCTCAGTTGCAACTCAACCTTAGAAAAAACTTCATCTTGCACCTCCCTGTCTGAACTGAAATAATAGTATGACACCATTAAAAAAAATTTACACACATCTTGCAACTAAATAATAAATACAAAGTTTGTTAGCATCATTTCAGTCGCAGCTCAAATGTACTTGAACCGTTAGTATCACATCTTGCTTCTAAGTTAGGCAGGTTTCATAAAAAATTAAAATAATATATGATGAAATATAAAATGCATCCTCGTAAGGACCTGCTTGATGTCGAACATCTCTAGGGTCCATGAAATAGAAAATGGGCAATATGATGTGCCCCTTCCCTTTACTGCAACACTCAACCATCTTAGCTAGTTCTTGGAGGCACTATTTGCTAGAAGCATAGCTCTTTGATAAAATTGGGATGTAAATCTTCGACTCCATGATAGCCTGGATCAGAGAAGGTGCAACAGTGTCCCCCTTCCGAAGCTCTTCCTCATCCCTAAAGGTGCGGATTTTGGAACGGACCAAATAGTTGTAGAGAAATTCCGCAAAGCTTTTTTGGACATCAGGCCCTCTAAAGCTCAGGAAAACCTCGTACTCCAAAGCAATATTGACGACGGATCCCAGTTCTGCGGCTGATGTTTGTGATTCTGAAGAAGCATTGGAGACTGTTGTTCCTTCACCGGACCACATGTTCATTTGCTCCATTCTTCTACTCCAAGAGCTGAAATTTCGTCTCTACAAAAGCCATAGATAAAGTCAGACTAGACACAAAACAAAATCACAATCGTCTGGAAACTGAAGACAGATCCGCGGTCTTAACTTGAAATTGAGAGGAACCGATTCTCTTTCGGCGGTGATAACTCAATCTCTTGTGTCTGCAATACAAATGAATGGAAGAGGGAAACAAAATTGCAGGAAGATGTTGATAACTTTGAGCTGCTTGTGACTGATTGTTTACAGAAGCAGACATACTGAGTGAGCTGAGTGATAAAAGAGCCCTGCCTGCGGTTTGTGGCCCACTGTAAACCAACACATGGCCACTTGCCCACTTTGCAGAGGAAGCAAATTCTTAGCAGGTTTGATCAAACATTGAATGTTACACACAGTTCAAATCGGGTGGCTCTATATCATTCCAAAATGAGAAGCCTCCATGGGAATCTAAAGTAACTTCTGCGAAAGTGATCAGAAAATAGTAACTTCTTCGATCAATCAAGTTATGGCAAACTCAGTGGATATAATGCAATGATGCATATTTTGGCAGCTTGTCAAAGTTTCTAGGGATCCAGCTACTTCAATTTGCTTCAACACATTCAAACCAAGCTAGTCAAGTAGTTAATGAACAAGTTGAATGACTGACGAGCATGTACTTGGCAGAAGAACCAAACCATAATCATGTACTCCAATCTTCTGCAGATGACCAAGAAAAATGGGAAGTCTCGTCATCATTGAAGCCCCAATTACGAAACTCATCCAAACAGTACCAAAGACACAGAAATCCGAATCAACAACAACGAGTCGAAGCATTCTCATCGTTATCCTCGCCGAATCATCGACAGCTGAGAATCGGAAGACCTTGGTCTTTTTTTTCCGATCACCCACCACTTGAGCCCCTTTTTCCCCAGTCAAGATAACAGTCGAATCTGAAACTAATTGGGGAGCTACAACGAATTCGAGGACGGATAACAGTCATTGAGATCAACTGAGACGACTAAGACTGCTTGTTGGAAGTTCCAGAGGATGAGATTATTCCTCCCGCCATTTCTGACATTTTAGTGAAAACATCTGGTTCCGGCCGACGAGTTCACCGTCTAATATCGTTCCGATCACCGATTAATTTGTTAAGTTTGGCCCATGTATTAAGGTGATGGGTCCAATTGACTAATGAAGTAGTAAGTCTGGCCTAGATACTAATATACTATTGACAATAAGGACTATGGAGTTGGGAATACTCGGGTATGGTTAAGTGTTAATCGGCTAATGATTATGATAAAATTAATTTGATATATTTTTGAGATCGAATATATCTACTAACTCCTTAATAGACTTATAACCATACATATTTTGGAACTTATGACCTTAACCAACTTCATGCATTTTTCGAAATTTAAATCATCCATGTTCATGAAATCGGACATATTTAACAACTCCTTGATAGACTTGCAAGTGGCCATGTTCAAATTTTGTAACTATTTCAATTTCCGAAAACATGTAACCTTAATCAACTCTATGCATTTCTCCAAATTCAAACCATACATATCCGGAAACTCTTTAGTAGACTTACAACAATACATGTTCAACTTCCATAATATTCTCCAATTTTTAAAAACTTGTGACCTTCACCAACCCTGTGCATCCCTCTATGTGTAAATCCAACTGGTTTTTTGAGATCAGACATAATCGACAACTCTTAGTAGACTCACAATCAGTCATGTTTAACTTTCGTTACATTTCTAATTTTTGATAACTTGTGATCTTAACCAATTTTGTGCATCCCTCCAAATTCAAATCATTCAACCTCATGAAGTGGGACAAATCAGACAACTCCTTAATAGACCTGCAACCAAACAAATTGAACTTTTATAACTTTTTTCAATTTCCCAAAACATGTAACCTTAATCACTTTTGTACATCCTTCCAAGTAATAAATCATGCAGGTTCTTGAGACAAACTTGCAACCAAACATGTTCAATTTTTGTTAATCTCCAAATTCTCGAAACTTGTGACCTTAACCAACTCCTACATCACTCCAAGTTTAAAGGTTCTGAAGAACCCAAACATTTCAAAATTACTCACCGCATACAGCAGGGTTTTCAATTTTTTATTTATAAAACCTAATTTACCTGCATTCCTAATTTAGTTCATTCGTTGGCAGAAACCAAAAAGCTTGAGAAACAGTGAAACCGGACACTCGCAATTCGCAAACAGTCATATCCTGACCTCTCTAAGCATTTTCTAGATCTCAAATATCAAACTGATGATCTTATTGCAAATTCCAAAACTCTCAGTAAGCAAAGTTCTGAACTTTGCTTCATATTTCCCACTTGCCTTTATTATCATTAAGTACTCTACT
The DNA here is from genome assembly GCA_030674075.2 of Linum usitatissimum. NCBI lineage: Eukaryota > Viridiplantae > Streptophyta > Magnoliopsida > Malpighiales > Linaceae > Linum > Linum usitatissimum. The sequence continues at coordinate 4,765,022 of JAUJYP020000804.1, read as the reverse complement.
GAAACCTGGACACCATTCATGAAACCCAAATTTTTACAACACAACCTATCTACACGAAATCAATAGAATTCCTCTGTAGAAGTAACCACAAGTACCTGAAATGCGGCAATCGGCAAAAGTGAATTGTCTCTGATTTGCCTGATGATATCCAAGCATGGAAGAGCAGGTTTTACCTGTTACTAACAACCATGCAGCTTAATTTAGCAATGAGATATGGAATATTTATGTATAAATTCACCAGCGGTTGTATAACAGTGAATTTTGATTTTAGGGGTATTCGCGTCATTTCATGTATCAAATTCAAATGTTAGGGTGTGTAAGTAAAAGTTAGGGCGTCATAGCAATCCCCTTTTCATTGGGTAATTCTTTTGCACAGTTTTATGTTCATGTGTGTTTCATTGCTATAAATTCCGATAACTATTTAATAACAGTAAGTTAGTTTGAGCACGAAACACTCAGTCATTGTTTTTTTTATTTGTACACCTATTTTAATGTCGAATTCGGCAATCCAAGGAATATTTCAAACGAAGTTCTCATTTAAAATGATGTTGACAACCGAACTAGTATTTCTTTGGGTGTGTGGTACTTATCCTTCTCCTTATTTGGGAAACCAGTAGTAAACTAGTATATACTGTATTTCAATTTCAACTTCAAGTTTCACAAAGTTACTGTGAACTAGTACTGTTTTGGTGTGCGATACATAGCATTTTTCATTTGTGCGGAATCATACATTGATCAATTACACTTGATTTTGATTGCAACTTGATCTTTATAGGGTATATTTATACACACATAAGATGTGATTGTAGTATTGTAAAATTCATAAAAAGTACGAGATGTTGATAGGAATTCGCAGCTTATCGAATGTATAATTCACAAGTGCTCACTTACCATGCCAAATGTATAATCATACCAAGTTAACAATAGTACAACTTTCAGAATTCATTTCTTCAATTGTACAACCTTCTACATTGACTACTTTGTCTACCGACGGTAGACCGTACACACTATGAACAATCTTCTTCGGTTATCTTCGATGTCTTTGGTTTCTCGAACTTTGTGACCATTTTTTTGAAGATTAGCAAGTGGGATTGTGGGAATTTTGAGAGAATATAAGCTTTCGAGAACCCTCAAGATGAGCAAGTCGAAATTCTAGAGGATGTGTCCACATTATTGTAATTTCAGGGTTCTGAACAACTCAAACATATAAAATTATTCACCGCATACAACAGGGTTTTGATTTTATTTATAAAACTTAATTTACCTCCATTTCTCCTTTTAGTTCATTCGTTGGCACAAACCAAAAAGCTTGAGAAACAGTGAAACCAGACACTAGCAAACGTCATATCTTATTACAAGTTGCAAAAACCTCACTCAGTAAGCAAGCTCTGAACTTTCGATTCATATTTACCTCTTTTCACCACACATGGATCTAGCAGCTTGCAGAGCAAAATAGGTGAGGATGATATCAGCACCTGCCCTTCTCAAACACAACAGTGACTCCATCATCACCTTTTCTTCATCTATCATTTTCAGGATCCCACCTGCCTTTATCATTGAGTACTCTCCTGAAACCTGGATTTCATTCATGAAACCCCAATTTTTACAACACAGCCTATCTAAATCAATATTGGAATTCCTCTCTAGAAGCAACCACAAGTACCTGATACGCGGCAATCGGCAAAGGAGAATTGTCCCTCAGTTGCCTGATGATATCCAAGTATGGAAGACCAGGTTTTACCTGTTAAACAACCAAGCAGCTCATGTTAGGAATGGGATATCGCTTATATATTTCATCTATCGGATCCAAGGATCTGGAAGTAACTCACCAGGAGGATGTCAGCTCCTTCAGATTCATCTTCGTGGACCTCGATCAAAGCCTCTCTATAATTTGCAGGATTCATCTGATAGCTTCCATTTTCCAAAATGAAAGTCAGACGGTTGGTAAGATGAGCATTCATTTAGGCATTGATCTAGAAAAGATAGAACAGCCTCAAGTAAGGGACCTACGTCTTTTTATCCCCGAAACGTGGATTTGAGTCCAGTGCTTCCCTGAATGGTCCATAGAACGAACTAGCATACCTGATTGCAGTACACAGTATACCAAACATTAGATTTAGCTGTAAGAAACTAACGAAATGATCAACCATCTAAATATGTATCCAACTCCACCCTCAGAGAGCCTCCTTTGTGTTTGTGGTATAACATTTCCAAGAAATATAAATTTTGCAGGAGTTTTGTAGTTAGACCGTGCCTAGTTTCCTTAGTAGCAACCAACACGGTATGCTCAGGGTTCAGGTTATTACATTTACTTCAGCTAGACCTTAAGAAAAGTCAGGATTCGGTGGCCAATTGAATAGCTGGGATGCCCTAATAATTCCATGTGATGTATAAATTTACCTCAAAGATAACAGCAGGTCGTTCCGATCTATTAGCTTAATTCAACAGCAAAGACGGGATAGCACTAAGACTCACTTTGCTGTATAGGACATGATAAGAACATGCTGAAACCCTGCCTCATCAAGAGCATCACGAATAGCTCCCACGCGACCATCCATCATGTCACTAGGACTAACAACATCAGCTCCAGCCCGAGCCTATTTGTCACAACCAACACCCGGGATAAGGTGGTGCAAATTTATAATTCGCTAATGTTCAGTAACAGGACATCAATCCATAGATAGAACTTTTAGGAAACGGCAAGAAACCTTGCTAAGAAAAGACTCGAAATAAGGACTTGAGCTAAAATCAGAGATATTCTGCTCAAAAAACAGTGCATAACCCATTATGTATATTGATGATAACCTAATTGTGTTAATCTACTACCAAAAAAGACCTGAACAATGAATGATTAAAGTGGATTTTGCTATGTGCATTACCTGAGCAACGGCTTGCTTGCATAGTTGGTGCACTGTCTCATCATTCATTATGACTCCTGATGGTTTACAAGGAGAAATCAAATAGTGCTAAAAGCATTGGTTGTCATATAACAACAGACTCTTCATACGGTATAACAGATTTGAGGGACAAAGAAAATGAATTTTGTTCCATTAATTATGTACTAGTATTTTTTTCATATGATCCTTCCACCATTTCTAATCTACAACGAGACTCGAATGATATTAACTGGAACGAAGTCAATTATCTATTATACCAACACTGCTTAAGCAACTGTCGGTTATTGGATCACTCCGAAGATTTACCGGCTCCTGCTCAAGTAAAGAAGCATAAAAATGAGCTGAATACTAAAAGAATTAGCCATACAAATTCATAGATGTAGCATCCTATGGCATGGTCTGGTTGTCCATCCAAGATTCTGATAGCTTTAAAATGTAAGCATCTGAACTTCTTTGACATTCTTAACAACCAAAAAGCAGACATTTTTCACTGACATATTTCAAACATAAGACCAAGAAGTTGGGTTGACAGACTTTTCCCACTTACCGTCTTCTCTAACGATACCATCATGCCCATCAGAGGAATATGGATCCAGAGCAACATCAGTGTATATAACCTGAGGAATGATGGCTGTCAAAATTGAGGAGACTGAACCATTTCACGAGTTCTGATGCAACTAGCAGATTCAGTCTCAATTGAGTTAAAACATCCATGTCAGATTCAAGGCAGGTGTTTATTCTTACAAGATCAGGGAATCTGTCCTTTAGCAGCCGTATGGTCCTCGGAACTAGGCCATCCTCATTGTAAGCTTCATCTCCAGTAGGGGACTACAACATTAAGGGAAACAAGATTAAATTCCACTTTAAGCACAACTGGAAAGGTAATCTAGAAGCCATCCAGGAGAGAAACCTTCACAGCATCGGGAACTTTGGGGAAGAGTACAATACTGTTCACACCAACATCCCGGGCCTTTGCTACCTGCATCACATAAAAATTCAGCACATAGCCTCTAGTATGCACTGCAATGGGAAAGTCTAGGATATTAAATGGTCATCTGAATTAAGTAAGTTTTTCCTATATTCCAGAAAAAGGCCAAAGAAGTGAAAGCAATGAACAACCTCTTCCAAAAGTCCATGTCTCCATCCAAGCCTGTAACATCCAGGCATTGCCCCAATAGGAGTATCCTCCTCACCTGTACATTTCAAAGAATTGAATCCCATACATTAACAAAACAATACATGAAACGAACAGCCGACTAAAATTGCAGATATCCATTACCAACCTTCGTGAATGAAAAGTGGATACACCAAATTCGCAGGTGAAATAGTGGTTTCCTGAAATGCTGCTCTCAAAGCAGGTGATCGTCGATTACGACGAGGGCGTCGAGAAAGTGGCTGTCAGGGAAAAAAGAAGTCAAAACAGCAGCAAAATTAGCTAATCAATTCAATTGAAGTGAAAATCAAAGGATATCCGAAGTCTCGAAAAGAAAAAAAAGGCAAAAGGACACTGACGAGCGAAGTAACGACGGGAGTTCCGGCGGGAGCAGCGGGGGTCGGCGGGACAGGAGGCGCCTCAGGTACTTTCCCTGCCGCAACAGCAGCTTCACACTCCGCATCGCTCAACCCAGTCTTGACAGGGATATCGCTGGTTGCATAGGCCGTAAATTGTCGCTTCGGAGGATGAGAAACGGCGATCGACTTCTTATTAGAGATGCCAAACCTCAAACTACCCAGCGTAGGTTTGTAGCCGTTGCAATCCAAGCCTTTGACGACAGGTATAACAGAAGGAGCGTGGAATATCGTGGAAGCCATGGCTAGATAGCTTCGAGGTAAATGGAAAGTTGACGTAGAATAAGCAGGAATTGGAGAAGGAGGAGGATCTGGAGAAAGAGATGGGAAGAAGAAGAAGAAAGGGCTTATCTTTTCTGTTCTAGAATCCCATTTGGGGATAGAGAGATGAGCCAATAGGATGACGGCGACCAGCTAAGCGGTGGAACTTTTCCGGATATTGACTGTTGACAAACGATAAATTAGTTACCTACTAATCTAGCTAGCTAGCCGCTATAAGCGAATCCTTAAATTTTTTTTAAGGTTTGATTACTTCATGAAGCCCAACTTAATGTTGGTTTTCAAAAAATTGCACTACTTGTAGAAAATACACAGCGTTTTCAAAAGATTTTAACAGAATTTGGGTAAGTAAAAGCTGTAAATCATTCGAAGAGTTCGATTTTGTCCGAGGAAGAAGCTCGAGTGGCCCGAGCAGTACGAAGATCGAACATGACAACCCAGTAAACGTCTTGATAATCCTCGCAATTGCTAGTTCGCTCCGCTATACGGAGTTCTTTCGACAGAGATTCCTCCATGCATTCGATTCCAACGGAACAAGCTTGTGACAACGAACAACGCAAACATTGGCATCAACTTGACTGGAAAAAAAGAAGCGGAGACCAGAAAGCAACAACAACAAAATTACAGTGCCCGACGTTCACAGGAATAACAAATTTTTATAAGTTATTAATACAGCACCCTTGCTGCTGCTTCCAACAAAACCTATCCGCAGCCTCACCACACAGTCACAAGCAACCATTAGGAAAACATCCCATACTACTCAAATACTGTTCTCACATAGTAAACCTATATATACATACTTGAAAGTAGACAATATTTACAAATGGAAAAAAGGAAGGAAGCGGATTCATCTCTACCCAGGAACGTAATAATCCATCTTTTCCACTGGTAGATTCAGTACATGCGTATCCACCTGCATTTAACACCACCAGTTTGTCAGTACCTTCCCCAATCTCCGATTGAAGCTAACAACATTACGCCATATGAGTGAACTGAGTTCGAAAAATTCAAACCAAGTTTCATCTCTGAATCAATAAGATTATAAGAGTGCAGCATACCTCTTCAAAAGGGACGAACACAAAAGGAGCCAGACCTCTCTTGTGAGATGTACGTGAGATCTCATCATCCAAGCCATCAATCACCCCAAGGACCTCTTCCTCTGGCCCATTGATGCCCTCACTGTTCACTTTGCTAGTCACCAGAGATAGCAAATCCATACGATTGTTTGCACCTTGTGTTGTCCCTCGTAACCTACACGCGCGTAAAGGAAAAGGGTTCAGATCACTATAAATGCCGAAAATTTCCACCATGGACACCGTCCTTTCCTTTCCACCATAAAAACTTGAAAACAAATAACTTTTCCACCTTCACAGACGAAGTGCTCTTTCACTTTTCATTCTAAACAACTTCAAATCGATTAGGAATCCCAGTTTCTCAACCCTCGGAGTCAGTAAGATTTTTTTATTTGGCTTCTAAGAATTTCATCTGAATACTTGCTGTATTTTCCAGTAGAAAAGGTAAGCTTCACAATTTAGATGTGAACTTGTGCACGGATATTGCATTTAGATAGCACGTATCATCTAGGGTTCACGAATGAACCAACTAGTCCGATCCTTCCCAAAATCAGTTAACCATCGGAGGTTTTGAAAGATAAGTCGTTCATAGATGCATCACATACCTTAAGCGGATTTTCCACAAAGTAGGACGCAATCCAGAATATAGAAAAGCAGCTTCAACCTGGACAATTGTGAATAATATTATTGTAATGAATACGAGCAGATGGAAACTCATTAGCTGTGCCAACCTTTGACAAAAAATACCTGGTCATCATTCAATGTGTAACAACCGTTAAAAACACCATCAGCTTTAGGTGCACGAGGGTTCATAATCTTCACAACTTCTTTCACGACTTGAGAAGAATTCTAAAACGAAATAGAACGTAAAATGGTATAAGTCAACTAGCTGGCTCTACAAGAATTTGCCAAACATGATATCAGAAACTTACTTTGTAAAGGAACCTCCCGGAAGGAAAAAGTCTCATGTAACGGAAATAGCAAACCTGCAGAAAGAGAACAACAACTTGAAGTTGCAGCAGTGCACTTTACATTTGTTCTACTCAAAAGATATTCTGATACGTGCTACGCCTGTGCACTTTAAACATCGCATCAGTTCAAAAATTTCAACATAAACGTAAAGTATCTCCTAGAAAGCATACCAGATGAACTGGATTGGTGACACTCCACTCTCGCACTCCAACACGAATATATGTGTTTCTGCTCACATAGAGACCTAAAATGTAATGCAAAAGTTGTACAAGATTGTCATGGAAAATCCAAATTTAAAAATACACGGATTGATATGAAAGGGGAAGAGTATCGTTACCATCAGTTCGGATCCTGGGTCTTAAAAACCACATTTTTCTCCATGAGCTTTCATATTTTGACTGCAAAAGCTTGTAGTTTTCCACTACACCAAATAACTACACAAGTAGTTTAAAAGGGCAAAATTAGATTTCCCAGACTCAGGAAAGACAGTCACCACAAAAATTACTGCTGAACCTACTTGCCAAGCCTTTAAGCAGGCATTGCGCCAAAGAACAGGGCTGCGAATAGCATATCTCCACTTTCTGCAAGCACAAGCTGCCCTCCCAAGATCATATGGATTCATTCGTGCAAATACCTGTGCAAGAAAAATGAGTGTAACCTATGTAATAGGCCTACGAAACCAAATGCCAGTTAGATTTCAAACTTCTGGCCAATTTTACGACTTACGAGGGAACTCTAGGTCGGCGTTCCATTCCCCATACATGATTTTGAATCCCTAATTACCAATTGGGGATTCTATATTTTGAAATTGGTCTGAGTAAAGATCCATACTTTATTCACAGAACTATACCTCGAAGAGCAGCTCATCGGGCAAGGAACGGTGGATTAATGCGGGATCAGCATCTAGTCTTCTGCTCGTGCTCCAAAACGGTGCAACAGGGCGTACATGAACTCCATAAAGATCTAAAATACAAACCTTATAAACAATCATTTCCAGAAAGCAAAAAAAAATAAGAACGAAGAGAAAAATTCGATGAATTCCGGTGTGCTCCAACATTACCGAGCCATGGCCTCTGAGTGACAAAATAGCGCACAGTCTTCAACTGCAAAGCCGATTCCAGCTCTGCGGGAACTTGTACGGCGATATCTAAAAAAAACAAAGCATCTTCCTCCATTAATCATCAACGCTTAATTCATCCTTCATTTTGATTTAGGGGGTAGAAAAGCTTGGCAATTTCTCCCGCGAAATTCCATTTCAATCATCCCCAGCTCGAAACAATTAAACGAACGGTGGGGGGCGATAATGATTCATGATTACCTGAAGACATAAGTGGATGAAGAATTCGAAGCGAGGTTATTTTCCGTTGTTCGCTTTTTGTTTGCTCAGTAGGTAGAGAAGAAACGAGAGGCGGAGAAGAAAGGGAGGAAAGAAGAAGACTATTGGCGGTACCTCATTAACGAGGGAAACGAAGACGACCACCGATGGATAGGTTTTAGCCTGAATTCTGATTGATGACGTGGTCCCATAACTACCGACATTGGCTCAGCTTGAGTTCATGTGCTTTTGACGGGTTAGCTCGGCTACTTTAAGAATGTTTATCAAAACGGCTGATTGCAATCCAGTGTTGTCACTGGTAATGGTTTAACCGTGTTTGACCCGAATGTTTACTAGTTTCATATCAGCGGTCCAAACCAATAACGTTGATTAGAGTGGATTCTTTGAGAAACCAATTGTAAGAAATCAAAGAAAGAAGATCATTTGCTGGTTGGTTGGTTGGTTGGTTCACTGAATGAATCAGAGAAGAAGATTTACTGAAGGAATTGGAAGAAGACAAATATCATTGTTGGTGGGTTTTTCATTTTATTTTTTTTGAGGAAGAGGAGAGCAGTTTAGAATCCAACGGAAAAAAGTTCTAGGATTCCAGGATTTTTGTGATCGGACATCGGAGGGGCATTTTGGGTATTCACTAATGTGTATTTAATTTTTATTTTAATTGGCCAACCTTGTGAGTTGTGAACCCTAATCCCCTGATCTGCAATTTTCGGCGCTGCTTTCGATTCCCTCCACAATAAACGAGCTTCGAGCAACTAATAGTACTGTTCTTGTCGGATATGAAGGGAGGACGACGATACAAGAATTGGACGTTTCTTCCTCGTGTTTCGGAAGGGAGAGCGACGAGGTCGGAGCAAATGGTGGCGGGGAAGTGTTTGGTGCTGCTGAGGAGGATATGGTGCTGTCGCCGGCGGTGGAAGACAGTGGTGGTATTGGATCGAGTTTTGATCGACGGAGAGTGGAGCTGGTGATGACTGAGAAAGCCGGCGACGGCGAGTTCATTTGAAGAAGATGAAGTGACAAATATCCAGTTTGGTCCCCATATTTAAATATTACATAATCAAGCTTGAACTACTATTAACTAACAACACGTTTTAATTTTTCAAATGTTAATATGGATGGCCTAAATACTTTCCCAACTATTAAAAATAGACCCAAGTGATTACAAATTATTTATTTTATATTTAATGAGTTATTTAAAATTGTAATTATTTATTTATCTTGTATAACCAATTACAATTATTTCATTACCAATTATATTTTAATCAATTAATTATAGAATATAACTACTTATAACTAGTTATATTTTGGTTATAACCGATTTTAATTATGATTATTTATCAAAATATAACCGATTATAATTATTAAATTATAACCAGTTATGCTTTTAGTTATAATCGATTTTAATTATGACTATTTATTAAAATATAACTGGTTATAATTTAATAGATATAACTGGTTATAATTGGTGATTATAACTATTTATATTTCAGATTATATTATGACTAGTAATAAAAAAATATAACCAATTGTAAATTGGCGTCGGAAAATGCATACCGGAAAAGTCGATGGCCGGTCATCGGAGTCTCGCCAGAAAGTCGTATGTCGGTCCCCAGAGTTTCGATGGAAAGTTGTAGGTCGGTCATCGGAGTCTCGCCGGAAAATCATATGCCGGTCACCGGAGTCTCACCGGAAACGCATCAGCCGAACACAGGAGACTCAACAGGGACGATGAGGTGGCACTGACAGTCTGTTTTGTTTTCATTTATTTCTTGTAAGTTGATGTAACAGATTGACACTAGCCTATCCTCTCTGGTTTCTTTTGTTTCTCTGTGGCTGTAGAACTCTGATCCTATCCAGATGATGTCTCAATCTCATGCAACCGACTGACAGGAGTTTCGACCCTTGTCCAAACTCTACATATGCTCAATATCGCAATCTCCAAATTAATACCATATTTTCTAGCCCTATCTCACTTCATTGTGTGGTCCATTAAGGACAATGTCCTATTTAAGTGTGGGGTGAATTAGGGTGCTTCTTAATTGATGGGTACATAACTTGTGAGTTATCTTGGTGAATTGTTTTCCTTACTTTTCGAAATTCCCTCTTGAGCTTAGTTTGTGGATGTTAGTAAACGCATGTTTAGTGTTCTCATTCTATTTGTGGATGTCTTGGATGTGAGGATATCAGTTTTGAACCACCTGCCGTATTGCCAAAATTAGTATACTAGAGACTCATATATATGTTAAAAAATGAATTTTTACCTTCCACTGTTTTGTTCTAAGTTGCAGTAGGGTGTATATGTATCCGCCCAATGAATTTGTCTAGGTTGTTATGAAGCTTAAAACAGGCTGGAGGAGTCCGAATGAGGTTGCTAAGTAAAAAATGTCGTGGGGGGTTTGGTTGCAATCGAAACACGATGGGCGACCCTAGTGGTTTGCCGTCTTCCCTACCTTTATGAGGCTTGGGGCGTGGGCCGGAGACTGGTTACTTCCGAGTCCGGCTAAAGTTGTGTTTAATTCCCCCATTTGGAAAAGCTGATATCTAAAAGAGCAATAAAGAAAGAAAAGCAAAGAAAAAACGAAAAGCAACATTGAAATATTCAAACTTTGTTTTCAGTAAACTGTAGAGTTAGATAGTCAAGTAAGCAACTCAAAATAAAAGGGAGGTGCTAGCATAACTTGAATGCTATTAAAAATTGAATCACCTCCTCCCTCAGGACGGAAGAGAAATCCCGGCCAGGACGAGTTGTCGGTCTGTTACTTCCACTAGCAACTAGAACGTATAAGTGTTTGGGGGATATAGATACATTCTAGTGGATAGGTGTAAAATCATTTATATCATATGCATGACTCTATCTTATACTGATTCAAGGGATTCGATGTCTCATGCCTAATTGTGTGGTTTGTTGATTGACTTGCATTCCTAAACACTATGATAGAATTAAGGACCTGAGCTTTGTCTTCTGATTACCATATGTTGAGTTATTTATAAAGAGCGATTAGTAGATTTTAACCATAGTGTCAACATAAAAGTTGTAGACAATTGAATTATCTTTCCAACGCCGTTGACCTTGCATCAATTGGACTTTGGAGCGATGAGTTATGCTCAAAATACTAAACAGTGACATTTTCTTCCCAAGTCGGACTCTTTGAGTTGTTCCGGCCTCCCCGTCATGTCTTGGTTTATCTCTAAACGTCATATGACACCTGAAATGTATCAAAAACATACCAAACACCATAAAACGGCCCCGAGGGGCAAGAGAACCAAACATGTACTCAAACCCCAAATTTGAATACATTTCGACACACAAAAATATAGTTTATAACGAGAAAAGGTGTGTCGAAAATACATCTCATCATAATGCAAAGAAAATTGTTTAGCAATAGGGCTATCTTTGAAACGGTTTAGTGGCAACCTGTATAGAGCAAAGTAATTAGATAGAAATTAGGTATAAAATTTAAGCAGTCGGTCAAGATGTAGTAGTTATGTTTATATATGAGGTCCTTATTGTAGTCTTCGAAGTAGACATATCAATCAAATACGTAGTTAAACCATTAATTTGTATATTTCTTTTTTACAACGCACCTATGTCTGGCTAGATAGTCAAGGTTTAGAAACCTGCGCCTCTTTCTAATCATCATTCAATTGAACTGTTCCAAGAACACTGATAAATTGTTGTCAGGCTTCATGAATTTCCCCAGGTTGCTATTGCATGATTCACTTAATTGCAAACTCCGCATGCCATTCGTGTAGGTATGTTACAGCCAAGCTCTTGACCACTGCTTCTAGAGTTTGTATATACCTGATAACCATGGGTGGCCCTCTGGCCCTCCTCGAGGGAAGAATGTTTTCGCCATCTTCTTTCAGAATAACTCAAACTCAGTATCATCATCAACATTGTACATTAGACAGTTCATTTCAGAAAGGAAGGCTGAGTTGTAGTGCGCACCCAAATTCTTCTTTGCATTATGTATTATGTGGAAAGTGCATAATCCATGGAATGTGGTTGAGTTTGGGAACAATGACCTGCAAACATCAATCATAATAACGATAGAGAGAAGTTTTTAGTAGATATTCAGCTATTAGCAGTATTATTGGCAATTTGAGTAGTGGATATAAATATATAAAAAGTTGATTTAGTGGCAGTACTAAGCGGAACCAACCTCATTCCTTTTGTTGTTGCAGGAGCTTGATCAATAAATATAGTTTTTGGTGATTCCCCCCTCCCCCATACATTTATTGAACGTATCAAACAACTAGATGAATGTTTTAGTGATTTCATCATAGAGCAATGCAGCAGCAAAGACACACAGGCGGCAGTGGTGATTATACCCGACAAACACATCTGCAAGTAAAAAGAATTTATGACATAATAAGGTTTTACGTAGCTAATAGAATAGTGTAAGTAGGTTTTGAATTATTTTACCTAGTGTTCTATGGTGGTCATTTGTCCGGTAGGTTGTATCAAAGCTTATTGAGTCACCAAAAACAACGTAGTCTGCCCGCATTTCTCTATCTGCCTAGAAAATACTCTTGAAGTAGTCATTGTCGTCTTCTTATGTGTCAAAGTAGTAGTTTTTGTCAACTCGGATCATCTCCCTGAATTGTTTGTTGAGCATTGGGACCTCGCCTGGTTTCATAGGGTTTTCCTTCACTACCCCTGATGGTTTCGTACATCTTCCTCCAGAAATCCGAGATTCATCTCTCCCCCTACATTTTTGTCATACTGTACATCTTTTACTTAATAAGTACGTGAAAGATATCAATGTTTTCAAAGTGTTAATATCTTCCCCGACCATTTCAAAATTACGCCAAACATTTTAATAAACATTTCAGTTACTCTAATACCTAATCCAACCCATCTTATTACCTGCGTTCTCGGCCAAGACATCATATGAGTCCCTTGCATTTATCCCAGCATGTTGATGTACTTTGAGTATAACTTTGCTTGTTTCTTCGATTTTCCTGTTGGATCGATGGTATGGTCTGCATGATGATGGTTGCATCACATGATTGTGTTCATTTGTGAACCTTGTGATGCAGTATTTATTTGTTTTTTTATCCCTTTTGAAGTAGAGTTCGCCAAGTTGCATCCACATCTCTCTTCTGCGTACAACTTTTTCTTCTTCTTGTTGTTAATTGTGCCATTGGCTTTAGTGTCATCTTTAAATCCTTTTTTGTTGCATACATACTTCATGTAGTGTATTGTACCAATCGGGTCTTTCCCATCGACTGCCCTATTTTTGCTTTGATATTTAATTCGACGACCAAATCCATTGTTGTGTGCATATTCTTTGTAGAACCTGTATGCATGGGCAGGTGTACAAAAGATCATGGTAGACCAGATGGCTTTGTCATTCTCCAAAATTTAATTCAGTTATCCAAACATGTAAATTGGAACATTAAATTGATTTATACCTACAAAAATAAGTAGTATATCTACATGAAGCATGGTATTACATACCTTGCAAAAACGTAATAGTTACTTCAAAAATATTAATAACACCCTCAAACAAGGTTCGCGACAGTGCAATTAAACTAAGAGCAGTCTAATATCCATGGAGAACGGCTCAATATCCATGCAAAACAGGTAAATTCGAACATCAAAATTGATTTATACCTACGCAAATAAGTAGTATATCTACTTAAAGTTGTGGAGTACCTAGATATCACCAAATAGCTTAATATTTACATTAAACATGGTTTTACATACCTTGCAAAAATGTAATAGTTACTTCAAATATATTAATACCACCCTCAAACAAGATTCGCAATAGTGCAATGTAAACTAAGAGCAGCCTAATATCCATGGTGAATGACTTAATATCCATGTAAAACAATATGATAACCACAGTTGATACGCACCTGGATCACTAGAAATAAGTATGTTGTCGTGCTCAGGGTCTATATGATCAACGTTTTCATCTTCAGGAACAACCGTATCATCCTTTTCAAAATTTTAATCATCGTCACCAACTCCGTCGCCATCTGTAGATTCATGATGTGAACCGCTTACTGGCGTTGCCGCTGAGCGCGTGTTAGTAAAAGAGCTTGTGTCTGCTGGCGGCTCTACAGTTGTTAGATTACTGAAACTGACGGTCATCGACACTAGTTTCTGCAGTCTGTTTGCATCGCTATGCTCAGATGCTGGATTGGCAGCATGTGTCGTCATATCTCTTTTTTTAGGAGAGGAGATCGAACGGAGATTGAAGAAACAGCGAAAGTAGGACGGAGATTGAAGAAACAGCGAAAGTAGGACGGAGATTGAAGAAACAGCGGAGATCAGACGGAGATTGAAGGAAACAGAGGAAATCGAACGGAGATTGAAGAAAACGGAGGAGATCGGACGGGATTGGATTTGAGAAACAATGGAAGGAGATTGATCTTCGGAACAACAATGAAAGATGCACATGAGATTGATCGGAGTACTTCTCGGAAAAATTGAGAAGAATGATCGTCGGAGAAGGAACGGCAGCGAGAGGATTTTCATAGAGACTTTAAGTTGCAAAGACGGAGCGGGAAATTTTTTTAATGAGGTAAAGAGTTTTCAAATTCTTGAGATTTTTAGTTTGACCTCCTATGCCCAAAATACCCCGCGTGAGTCAGAGTCGTTGATGTAAAGCTCATCTATCTGGTCCTATATAACGGTTTGCTATGAATTCAACACCCTGCTGAATTTCACTTTCAGCGCAGGACGCGGTCTCATACTATTATATACGGACTGCATTAGTAAAATACTAATTTCTTTAAACAAAAAATAATTCAAATTATATTAAAAAATCAAAACTACCACAAATTCTAAATAGAAAAGGAAGATACAAGTCCTAAATCTACACAAAATAGGATTAGGAACATGTTAATAAATACAGATCATTTATCAACTAAACAATTCAGAGTTAAGTTATTCATTCAAACGAAATCAAAGTTCTTAATTTCAATCAATTCACGATTAAATTTTTTCTGAAATATATAGGTTCTTCATTCTTGATAAATCAATTATCGATTTACTTTTCAATATCGCCTTCTATTCACATCGAAAACAACATTTAAGCGGTAATGTTTTTAACTACAAAATTTCCCCAACATTAGTCCAACCGCTCTCAAGTTCCATCAGACAGTAAACCAAAGAAACCAAGAAATGAAAAGTTATTGTATTATAACACGGAAAGTTTGTTTGTACAAAATGCAATATGCAATGTACAATACATAGACCTTTATCACCATCCCTAAGGCTAAAGTTGAGCTGGTGTTCAAATGTTCATCAGTGACTGAAAGCTACCATGAAGAGCCTTCTTCGGCTCATTGGGCTCTGGCCCTTCGCAACTCATTAATTGGGCTTCCTGGGCCTCTTTACTGTAAGCCCATGAATATTCTACTTTTAAACATCCAAAAGTATTTAGATGGCGAATCCGCAATATTAGAAAGATGGAGGACTGTTGTTTTCTACCTGATCAAATATATAATTATTCCGCCAAAGAGACGCGGAGAGATAAAATATATTAACAAATAAGCATAGAAAGAAACAAAAAACGTAAAATAAAAAGAAATAGTTAAGCGGAAGGAGAAGAACAAATGAACAAATGTCGTCCCACTGCAGACTTACGACTCTTTCCTCAACACAGTAAAGAAACCAACCAACCACCGCCGCCCACCCGGAAGATCCGCTTCTTCCCCCAGCAAGCTGCATCACAGCTTTCACTTCTTCCGTCTCTCAATCAACTCTCACGTCCAATTTTCCACTGTCAGCCACTCCAGCTCGGAGTGGAAAGAAGAAATCACCATTGATCCATCCAAAGTAAAACAAACCATGGTGGATTCCAAGGTGGAGACCATCTCCAGACTAGCCCAGTGGAAGATCGAGAACTTCGGTCCTTGTTCTTACAAAAAGTCCGATCCTTTTAAAGTCGGCATCTGGAATTGGTCAGCGCCCCCTTCTCCTCAATTTCCCACAGCTTCAATTTTGTTGGGTTTTTTTTTTACTGATTTTGATTGTGGAGTCAATTGACTGTTTGTTGAATTTTCCTCAGGCACTTGTCTGTGGAGAAGAATCGGTACCTGTATGTTCGTTTGTTTCCTGAGCCGTCTAGGGGATCCAAAGAGCAGCCTCCGATCGCCAGATTCATTCTCAGGGTGTCCTCCAATACCGGCCACAATCGGAGGCCTTACATTTCTCCAAGTATGAGTGCTAAGCTTCTGTCAATTGAATGGTGGCCGCTGCTTTTTTTTCACTTCATCGTTTAAGTACAAGAATAAACACTAGTTACTTTTCTTTGAGTGATTGGATATATTGTTATACTTGGATGAATCATTAGTTACCAGGGAGGGTTGGATTGTGGTAGGATTCATGTCGAATATTCCCTGCTCTTTAAAGGATTCTCAGGTGATGTCAATTGTCAAATCCTGAAATGAGCGTTTATGGTTGTAACTGATTCAGAACACATCAGGATGGATAATTGAAATCCTTGGATATACCAGTAAATATAGATCTCGGCTTGCTTTTGCTTTGGCAGCGCTTGATCTGTCTCGATCAAGTGTGATAAGCTTTCATATTTTGAATCAGTTCTGGTGTTTCCTATCCAATCCTTCATTTATGAGTTTCATATCATTATTGAAGTATTTGTATGCTGGACATTGCATATATAGCAGCAGAAAGACTGTTTGACTTGTGTTAATCCGTGCTGGAAAATACTTTGTACTGTTTTTAAATAGACCATAGATACCAATTCAATCTGTAGCTTTTAGCTCTTTTACCACTAAGAAATGTAGTTTTGCTATTGCTGTATGAACTACAATACACACAATGCTCGTCTTTTGGTGAATATTTTCCATGAATATTTAGCTGCTTTAGTGTACTGTAGTATGTCTTGCTCTAATGTGCATCTTGATGAAAAGTTCAGCATAGCATAGCTATACAGGTATAACATCAGTTCCTTTTTTGCTGTAGTTCACGAGCGACTGCTTCGGACATGTGATGATTTCGTGTGGCCAGTTGATAGCTCCTTCCATGGTCGATTCATCATTGACGTCGAGTTCCTGGATCTCAAAATCTGCCCTTTGAATGTAAGAGTTTCCTTACAGAAGTTACAGCAGCTCATCTTACTTCATAATTATTTAGGTCATGTTTGTTGTTTTTGCTGCTTTTGCATTTATATTCGATCATGCAATCCGTGGTGCATGGGACTGTTTCATCCCCAGCGTCTCATGGTTTCTAAGAGTCTTATACCACAATTATGAGTGTGAAGTTTATTCAGGGAAGGGAAAGAAAACCATTGTTCTAAACACATAATCTTCCGTTTTCTGCTTGTTCTTGTTATTCTTATCTGCCGATTTGCATAGCCAGCCTCTTTCCGATGAATATATGTGTATCTTAAACTCAGGGGGCAGAAGCATGTTCCATATGGCCTGGCGGTGATGGCGCAATGCAATCTGTATCAACTCAAAGCACTCTTAGATGTCTGTCACGGATGCTGGATGAGGGGATACACGCTGATGTGACCATCAACACCGCTGAAGGCATTCTGAAAGCTCACAAGGCCATCCTTTCCGCAAGTTCACCAGTATTCCGGAGCATGTTCCATCACGACCTCAAGGAGAAAGAGTCTTCCACCATCTACATAGACGACATGTCGACCGAATCGTGTGTTGCTCTTCTGAGTTACTTGTACGGAACTATCAAGCAAGAGGATTTCTGGAGGCACCGTCTCTCCTTGCTGGGGGCTGCAAACAAGTACGATATTGAATCGCTCAAAGACGCTTGTGAGGAAAGCCTCTTGGAAGATATCAACTCGGCAAACGTGTTGGAGAGGCTGCAAGAGGCCTGGCTTTACCAGCTGGAGAAGCTGAAGAAAGGATGCTTGACCTACTTGTTTGATTTTGGAAAAATATACGATGTTAGAGAAGAAATCAACAACTTCTTCAGGCAGGCTGATAGGGAACTGATGCTGCAAATGTTCCAGCAGGTGCTTACCGTCTGGAAGCCCGTTTGAACTAACTCTGGAAATTCTTAAACTACATGTATATCATTGGTCCAAACTTTGTATAGTGATTGGGAAGTGCTTGCCATGATCATGATAATGTATGTGAATAGTTTCTACGTGAGTGTAATGCGAGTTTGAAACTTTGAATTTGAGCTTCTATATATATATGATTCATCTGCTTGCGAGATCATAGCAGCAATTTTCACATGTTTTTATGTATTTATTATTTTTTCTATATAATTGATCTCCTCCTTTCCAAGATTCGTTTCAACCGTTGTAGAAATTATAATCTCCGGCACCGGTGCCACCGCCGCATATTTCATCTCCGGCGTTGTCCCTGAAGTCTCCTCGTTTTCTCTGGAATTGGTTACGCATCCTTGCAATGTGCGTAGCAGGGTGGCGACTTTTCTAATTTCTTGGAGCAAACGTCAGGCAGCCGATATTTGTATTGGTATAAGATTTATCGAGCCTATCGAGTCGAATCAACAATCCTAGTTTTGATAGAAGTCCCGAGCTCAAGATTACTTACGGCAATGTTTATATGAGTAAAATGCGGCTCATATCTTTATAGCCTGCAGCTGTTGCATCCGATGTTATCATACTTAAGATTATGCATCGGATACCCTTATTATATGGTTTTAGGTGCACACACTTGATTTCAGCCGGTTTCCAGTCACACAACCGATAACTTGCTAACATAAACAGCCACGTGGGATTCAGATTTTTCTGAACGGAAAAAACCCTAATTTGAACACACCGACACACCACAGTAGATTACATTTATTCACAGAAACATAGCCGTGGAACAACTTCAGGTGTCAAGCTGTCCGAACTAAGTCAGACAAAGGTGGGGAGGTGTCGGCACAACTGCGAGGCGGTTTTGATCGTTGTCGCTGCTGGGGGCTGCAAACAAGTACTATGGCTCGGTAATATTAACGTTATTTAATGAATGGATGATCATATAGCTGTTGCTTTAAATCTGATTTTGCAAGAAATTATACAACCTGGGAGCCCGGAACTTCTGGATCCACAATAC
Source organism: Linum usitatissimum (assembly GCA_030674075.2). NCBI lineage: Eukaryota > Viridiplantae > Streptophyta > Magnoliopsida > Malpighiales > Linaceae > Linum > Linum usitatissimum. The sequence continues at coordinate 4,745,883 of JAUJYP020000804.1, read as the reverse complement.
AGGCCCACTGGCCTGCCTAGCCAGAGTCATAGCTGCAGCAAACACCTCCGCCGGCAACAAATCTGACGACGTCGATCAATGCGGCTGCCTGGCTTCAAGAAACAGAGCCTCCAAATCATTCAACTCCCAACTCAATCAGCTCTGCGCCAAGCTACGCGGAAAATACCCAGACGCCAAGCTCACATACGTAGACGTCTACTCCCTCAAACTCGATCTGATCGCGAACTACTCCCGTTACGGATTCAAGGAGCCGTTGGCGGCTTGCTGCGGCTACGGCGGGCCTCCCCTGAATTTCGGCAGCAGGGTGGACTGTGGAGTGACCAAGAACATCAACGGGACAATTGTGAAGGCGAATCCTTGTAACGACACTTCACAGTATGTGAATTGGGATGGAATTCATTACACCGAAGCTGCCAACCGGTTTGTTGCCCAGCAATTGCTGTCGGGAAATTTTACCGACGACGACCCACCGGCGGCAGCTGTATCGCATAAACCCAGTTTGTTACGCTCGTCCAAACTGATGCTCTTCTGAAATTTTTTGCAGTTACATGAATAAGAACCAATGTTGATGACTTTCAGTTACAAGTGATGTATAATGCAACTGGTGTAAGAGTACGAGCTGGAAAGACAACAATCGCACTCTCATAGTTGGTTCAATAGGTGACTACTCTAGACATCTTTATATTTTTTACGTTTTATCACGATTAAAGATAAAATTGTCACTGGATACTCTCATTTTATCACAATTGTTATTCTTGGGTTCTAAATTTTGAATGTGTTTAGCCTTTCATTTTAGTGTACAAATTTTAATGGATTCAATCTAAAGTTAGAGGTCAAATAGTTTTTTTTACTGAATTTCTTTATAAACGGAAAATTAAAATAACGCATCAACTTAGTTTATATTCAATAAAAAAATAAAAACTAAAAGAAAAAAGGAGTATGGAAGAGAGGATCGAATAAGAGGAAACTCAAAAAAGAATAATAATAATAATAAAATATCACCACAGGATTTGAAGTATACAAAAGTAGTCAAGGATTTAGAGGTCATATAATTGAGCCATTAAGCTTTTTGGTTTTGACTTTTGAGTAGTGTATTCAAAAATAAAAACTCATATAAAACAACCAATCATGCTAAGTTTTAAATGGTTATATTTGAATTTTATATTTGACATTTTGTATTTGTCAAAAGTTATTTTATTTTAATGGTGTAATTTTATATTTAAGATTGGTACTTTTATAAATTTAATTTACTATTAATTTTTTCATTTTAATTTAATAATTTAATAATTATTTTTATATAGATATAATTAATTAATTAAAACCTGAATTGGACATAATTTTTCTCATTAATATAACCACATAAATAAAAAATAATTAATTATAAATTATTGTGATTATAAATCTTTAAATTTATTTTGTAACATATTAACAGTCAATTAATAAAAGTCATATGTATTTCAATAAGACTTTTTATATATTAGATATTAAACAATCTTTTTTTAATAAAATCTACATGGCTGTTTTTATTAATTGGTTAAATATAGCCATTTGACTCTAATTTTATCCAAATATAAGACTAAAATTTATATTTTTTAGCCGTTTGAAATTTTAACCTTATGTATTTTATAATTTAATCATTTGGCCATTTGAAATTGTCCATTGGAGATGGTCTAAGGAAATAAAATGGATGAATGGTCAGTTTACTTAACTGCCCCCTGTTAAGTGCTACGCTTTTCTAAATTACACAGTGAAGCATTAAAATCAGGGACAATATTTACATGCAGCCTGGTTGAGTCAGTACAACGGTCATCTTCCTTCAGCCATTGCACTCGAGATTTTTGCTTCCAGAATAGCTCCTCCTGTTCTAAAATTTCATTGAACTCTCGTGAGAGTTCACCTTGGAGAATCCAAACGGCCTCCGAAGGGAATTGAGCAAGATCCCTTTCAACCCCTTCCAGCCGCTTCGCTTATGCGAGAATAAATTACCAAAATTGTTCCGATTCCATTCTTTCCTGACGCAGCACTTCCAGCTGCTTAACGACATCCCAATCTGATCGCGCATGGATGGGATCCCGGATATCAGCATACGAAAGTTCTAGGAGCCACGTCGCTTCAAAACGAAAAGGCTTGACTTCAGGTGGATTTGCTAACCCGACAAGCCTTGTGATAATCGAGCGGTGGTCGGGGAAAGTCCGCGGAAGGTGACAAACAACGGCCTCCGGGAAAAGCAATCTCCATTCAATGTTTGCAATGCTCCTGTCCAGGCGTTCCTGTAGAAGGCCAAAACGGGAATCTTGCCGGAACCAAGTAAAAGGGGGACTTTGGAACCCTAAATCAACCAACCCACAATCAAGTAGACGAGAAGCTAACCTGCAGGAGGACTGCCAGCTTCCGGCTCCCCCTACGCTAAGCTGGAAAAGGATTTTCATTCAAATCCCCCGTCAGTAACCACGGAAGATTATTAGTTCGTGAGAATTTTGAGAGTTGCTCCCAAAGGATGTCTCTAGATGCTCTATGCGGACTGGCGTAGCAAGCAGTTAAGATCCAATCACCTTTACCAGGACTTGAGATGAGGAGGTGCACCGCTCGCGAGTTATGAGTGATAACCGAAGCTGTAATGCTGGAGTTATTCCATAAGACCCAAATACCTCCTGCCCGACCCACGACATCAACAACAAAGGATTTTGAAAATGGCAAACTGGCTACCATTTCGGAGGCACGATCAGGTTGAACTTTGGTTTCCAAAACAATAGCCATATTGACATCCTGGCTTCTAACTGTATTAACAAAGGCGCGTTTGAAAGCCTTACTTCTTGCTCCGTGAACATTACAAGCTAACAGATTCATCATAAAAGTAGGTGGAAGGACGGGCAACACAACACTTTAGTGGCAGCGACCAAGACTCCTACTTCGTTGGAGACGTTTGTTAGCTTCAGAGCTATCCTGCGATTTGTGTTGATCACCTCTTTTCTCCTTAATGGGAGTCTTGACTGTGGAAATTGCTCTACCTGGAGGTGCTCTTATTCCTTTCTCCGGTGAGCTGTCTAGACTAACTTGGGATAGAGCTACCTCCTTCCCCAGCTGGGTAGCGACTCCAGATTTTGTATTACCAACTTCCGTGGTGAGCACAGGTTCAAAACCTGATATTTTAGAGGCGTCGAGAGCTGCTTCGGACCCTTGTTCCATTGCATGGTGAACTTTCTGCGCAGTAACTTCAACTCCAGAATCTTGTTCAACCGCAGGTTGAGCTAATTCCATATTATCTCTACCCTTGGCAGTGCCGGGAGGACTACCTGAAGTCTCCGCCAGGTCACCCCGTTTCTCCTGCTGACCATTCAAATTCGTTTCCATCTCCTCCGCCGTGGCAGAGGTGTGTGCGTTCGGCTTTGTGCTTAGAGTCGGAACAATTGCTGCCTCCTCTGCCATATTGGAAGCCGGAGGTTCTTTATCTGCAGGCTTCACCCGAGGTAGAATCGACTGCGAAGCGGGTTGTCGGGATTTGGGCTTTCCGGCAGGGTCTGACCGAGTCTTCTCCTCCCTTCGCTGGTTACCTGTCTTACGGTCTCTCCTCTTCTTCTGAATGATCTTTGGTTGTACCACCATCCAGTCAGCTTCTAAGTTACGATTCCCCTTACTAGCCACAACTTTCGATGTGTTCGGTTCCCTCCATAACCTCATCTTCCAAGAGATTTCCAGGGGCTAGAGCGCAGTCTTTCGTCTCGTGTCCAACATGAAAGCACAGACGACAAATTTTTGGAATTCCCTCGTACTCAACCCTCAACCATTCCCCGTCAACTCCAACTTCAGGTATAAGAGGTTTACTAAGGTCTATCTCCACACAAACTCTCGCATACTTTCCACGGGAAATCAGCAAAGTCAGACGATCAATTCGAATCGGAGAGCCAACCTGATTCGTAATTGCAAAAATTCCATCATCATTGTAATATTCCAGCGGTAGTCCCGCAATCCTAATCCACGGAATGAGCACGTCCAAAGAGGCATCAGCCGCGATGAACTGAGGTGCCCATTGTCTCGACATGATGTAGCTACCAGCATCCGAATAGGGGCCATTAGATAGAACCTAAATTGCATCCTCCCTGTTTGCGAACTTTGCAACAAAGAAACCGTATCCAACATCAACAAAATCAATCTCCTGGTTGGGTCGCCATAGCGAAGTCAGGCGGTTAACAAGGTGAAAATATCCCACGGTCTGCCCATAGATCTGAAGGATAATGGCTTTATTCAATCTGAGCTCCAAGCTTTCCTGACTTTCCATCATTACGCAGTTGTGTTTTTGGTTATCTTTAACGATTATTGTTATAATTGACCGTATTCCGTGACCTGCATTTGAAAACTGGACCAAATCTTGAATAATCCAAACCAAATGTCAATCCGAATAATTTCCAGACAGGTTGGTCTTTTTATTGAATTTTTCCTAAGTTTAAACATGGTGTAGATTAATTACAATAGCTGCCTACAGACTCTCATTTAAATTTGGTTGGGCCATATTCAGTTCCGTCGGGCCCATCTTGCATGGCCGAAGCCCATACCTTCATACGTACTGTTTTCCTTTTCCTTATTAGATTAGGATTTAGGAAGTTTATGGCCACCCGCAACCAGATCCCCTTCTTCCTCATACCTACACTGGATCTGTGGAGTCTATACAGCGTCGCACAAGGCCGGCTTCTCCACTCCAAACTTCCAGCTCGAGTTCTGCACGATGACGAAACCTGCGGGTCGTCTCATTCCGAGGCAAAAAAGACCGTAGCAGCATCATCACGCACTTCAATCCTTTCACTCAAACTCAGTTTTTTCTTCCTCCTATCACCCCCGGCGCTCGAATTTCTGTCAAGATCGAGAAGGCGATTTTATCCGCCGATCCTTCTCTTCACCCGGACGACTGCATTGTCGCTGCCTGCATTGTCAAAAAGTCGCTATATACTCTGGCACTGATCCGGCCAGGTCGCGTAGATTGCACATGGAAGACCCTCACGCACTCCACTTGGAAGATTGTTATGAAGATTCATTCCCAAGTTGGATTTTTCCTGGCGTAAATCTATAAATCATTCAGCCTCTCCACAGTTTTGTCTTTGGTCTTGCCGGCGTCCGTTATTAACGAGTAGAGTAATTAAAATAGTAATATTGTAATTTTGAAGGTTGGTATTTACCATTTAAGTCATTCTCTTTATTTTTACGCACTGTTTGATATCAAATAAATAAGAAATTCATTTCATTTTAAAATGAATTATTTATAAAATTTATTTTGAAATTAATTTTATGTTTAAAATGTTATATTCAATTCTTAAAAATAAATTGAAATGAATTCTCAAATCATATTTAGTATATGATTCATAATTGAATTAAATCAAAAGTTTTCACATATACCATTTAAACATACATGTCATTATTATTACTCATTGTGTGGAAGAGCTTATTGAATTAGCAATTATATCACCTTAACCAACAGTCCGAAAAAGTAATAACAATTAACAAAGAACAAATAAATATGATATGATGGCAACAATAAAAATTAATAATTACAAAATGTGATGGTTTGAGCAAAGAGGTATCTAACCTCTTTCAAATTGGTGCTTAGGTGTCCGGCAACGAGAATGAGAATGTTTGAGCAAATAGAGAGTCGGCCAACTTTAATTATATATATTATCTTGATGAGTGTTAATTTAATTATTAGTTGAAGTTAGATAAGTCATTTTAATGTAATTAGTAAATCCTTGTGAAATTCATTTTGAAATACCTACTAAAATTTCACGGAATTGCTAACACTAGCCTCAATTCCGTAAAACTCGAAATTTAGATTTGAAAATGAATTCTTTTACCTACCAGACACAAAAACATTCATTTCGAAATGAATTCTAAATTTTTTAGGAATTCATTTATACCAATCAGGGGTTAGATAATCAATCAATCTATGAATAAACCGATTTAGTCTTTTATGCCGGAATTTTCTCGTTTTTTCATCTTCCTTTTCTACTTTCTCTTCTCATCTAATCCGTCCAATCACCGGAGAAGACGAACTGACAGCTAGGATGACAGCTCCTAGCTGTACGGTTTATTTGGATGAGTTGTTTATCAGTGATTCAGTTGTGTGTTTACCCTGCCGCCCTGAGTTCCATGGAGATTGCGCTTTCAAGTGGCTGGAGACGAGTCACTTGGGTCCATTGTGCAGATTCGCATTGCCTTTGTGATCAGAAGTAGCAATGTGAGAAAGTCTTGTGGAGCAAACATTGTTGGTATGACAGTGCGGAACAAGGCGTTTGATGAATTGACCAGAGAGGCCAAAACGGGATTCCACTACACCTATTCTGTGATCAACTTTGCACTGGGAAATCAATGTTAGTATAATTGTATGATACAGATGGGATGTGGGATGTCCATCTCCAGATAGCAAGGTTATGAACAGCAGCTGGTTTATCTCTTCAGCTTGATGTGCATTCAATACCCAGCCATGCAGAGGAAATGATCCATCAAGGAGGAAACAGGGACCAAAAAGGGGAAATGGATTTCACTGTACACAGAATCAAGTAATTGTAGTGCACAGTTAGATGCTCAGACTACCCTGGAAGCTCCACGTCTCTGAATAGCAAGTCTTTGGTTCTCTGCTAATGTGATGAATCGACACTTTCCCCTCGACTTCTGTCAATATGAATCGACATGCCGAAAAGTTCCAGAGCTTCGGATTTAACTGGTCCAGACATTTGGTTATTTTGCAAGCCTAACAATTCCAGAGAGGCTGAGAATCCATAGCGGGTTCCATCTTCCCGGGGTAATTAGGTGACTCTTTTATGTGCTGTAAGGTAATTGCTTTTCTCCTCTATTCACGGCATCTCTCCATAACCTGTATCTGACTCCTAGCTTATCATAAGATACCGGCACATTCCAAACATTTTCCCCATTGTTCATCCGTTCCTGCTGCCCAACCACTAGCCGCAAGTCCTCGTTCAGAACCTGTAGTTAGTCAGACATGTTTAGGAGAAATTAGAGACCAATATGGTGATGCGAATTTAAAGTAAAGAGAAGCATGGTTTGTTCTTGTTTTTCTTGTCACGAACCTGCTCGGCGAAATGTCTCCATAGATGTTGCATGAAAGGGACATGCTTTAGAAGAGGAGCGAAATCCAGGGACATTCTATATAATAGTCTGGTCTTGTTTCTTGTTGAAGGTAAGCAGACGTGAAGCTGGTGAAGGTGAGTTGCACATTCTCTCGTACTTTGCCCTTCGAGCTTTCCAGGCTTTGAGATACCAATGGTTGACAATACCATGCAAGGCGGTCGAAATTCCATGTCGATTGGATAAGGGTCCCAGTATCCTTGAAGGCCAGACGCAGGCGTCAGAAACTTGACAAAGCTGCAAGTTTTAGACACCGCAGGAGACCAGAGGTAAGATGCTAAACAACTCATCCAAGTATCTGTGTGCCTTCAGATTTAAGTTTAAGTCACTAAACAATGAGATTAATTATGTTTGATATTAAGGGGAACTAACCTGGGGACACTCCAGCCTTTAGCGAAAGTAGACGTGTGAGTAAAAGGGGCATGTGCAAGATCCAAGAGGTTATCGAGAAGTAAGCCGTGTTCCACCGGTAGTTCCATGACTATCTGTTATAATACATGGCAGCACATCAGAAAACTGGCAAAGTACTTTCCTTGCAATGAACGTTTACAAGCATTGATCTGCAACATTACCTCAGCATGTATTTGAAAACCTGCTGGAGGTTTCAACGAAGGGAGGTTGGGTGCAGGTGGTTCATTACCAGGCCAAACCCAGATCATTCCTTCTTGCTCGAAACATGGCAGTGATTTTAGTTTCACATCAAGGAGTCGTGTAGACGGCATTTTCTCACACTTGCCGTCTGTTGAGTACTCCCACCCTGACATATGCACAATTTCTTTCACTTGTTAGGAAACTGTCGTCACAAACAGTATACAGAAAGAGAATGGTTTCTTAATTCCGAAAGTTGAACTGACCATGGTAAGAACACTGGATTCGTCCCTCGTTCACTGAACCGAGGTCGAGTGGGCATGCTCGATGGGCACAAGTGTTCTGGACACATCCTGGTTGTCCATCTTTCCCGCGAAAGATTACCCATGGTTTCTCGAAGCAATCGAATGGAATCTGAAGAGCACATACATAAGCTATTGGAAATGAGACACGCTTCAATAACCGAAATAGCAATCACCTTGAGAAGCCACTTACCATGGTGTCATCCTTCAAGTCGGTTGAGAACGCAACTGGGTACCAAAAATTCTTCAGATGAGGAGGATATGGCTGGACGGGACCTGAGACATTCAAGGTCTTCCTTGGGGGTTTTCCTCTCGCGATTTTGGCGGATGGAGTAGCAGGGGCACTGGAAACAGAAGGTGATGCTTGATCAATCTCTGCTGTGCTTCTATCTTGTAAGAGCTTATCGTTAACCAACTCTTCCATGTATGCTAGTTTATCTAATGCAGTAGACACTCTTGCTTCAGATATATGAACCTGTAACAGCAACACATTTTTTAAGCAATGAAACCAAAAGAGCTTGCTCAATTATATGCTTTTTATTATTTGCGCATTGTTAAACTGTTCTTTGTTTAATCAACCTGTGTGTGAGCTTGGGTTAGTTCTTCTTGTAACTCAGCCAGCTCCTTCTTCATCGTGCCGATTGATTTATACTCACGTGCTAACGGATTTAAAACTTCCACAACCTGATAAGAAATCAGGGTCGGTATCCATTGGCTTTAGCAAATGCACAAAGTCCATTTCCAGCAAAGCATAATGAGAAGAGATTGGAAGAAGGAAGTGAATGGGGTCTTACCTTCTCATGAAGCAGCATGATTGTTAGCAGATCCTGGCGCGCACGCCAGTCGCAGTATTGAATGTCGAATCTAGCAACTTCAAGAGCCTGGTTGGCATCCAAGAACTTGCCTTTACATTGTGGCATTTTAGACCTAGGATCTTCCACTTCGAAGAGAGGCCCCCATTGACTCTTCTTCTCCACCAACCCTCCTTCCTCTCCAAACACCGCAAACACCTTAAATCCTGCTTTGCAACTCTGCATATACAACACCATCCAGATCAACACATACAACTTCTGCAAAAAGCTCCAACAAAGCAATAACCTTAGGGGATTCTGAAGCTTAACCTAGATAGAACTTCCACAACCTCATCTCAGTCATCTGCCCACATTCTTAATTCAACTTCAGTCAACTACAACTCCCCCTAAACTTACTAAGACTATTAGAAGCTTCTCAAGTTGTAAACAGCCTCATGATCCATTTTTGGTCATTGTTACAGCTTAACAATGGGGTTTCCTCTGCTTACTCATGGAACTCTCTCCCTATAAGCTAGAAATTCAAACCCAGTACACATAATTGATCTTATAGCACAACCCACAAAAAAAGACTTCAACTTTTCGACTCAAGTAAGTACCATGATCAAAACCCTCTAGACAAAAAGCACTAGGAACAAAAACCAGCCTCAGCACACTAAAGAATCAGCAAACTGAGTAAACGTGATGGTACGTACCTTTCTGCCGTGGAGTTTGGATGATGTATACAGAGAAATAGGTACGGAGAGAGCTGCGATGGTTGCAAGAGCGGTCATGGCGTCCTCGTAACCTCCAGTTTTGTGTAGATGAAGCTGAAAAACCAAATTATTTGCAGGAAGAAGAAGAAGAGAAATGAAAATGATGACAAACAAAACAACAGAAGGAAAGAGAAAACGAAATGGGGATTTTTTTGGAAACTATAAGGGGGAGGTGATAAGAGGTGGGAGTTTCACGATATCTGAGATGGCCTGCCAGTGAATGCCACGTGGACGACCGTGGACAAGTCGGACCGCCGCGTGGCGGCGCGCTCCTCCACAAGTATCTGTGAGGGATGTGGGGCCGTCTCATATCTTTGCCAGCTTGGACGCTCTGGATATCTTACTCTATCCCTTCCGTCTAATATCGTTTGTCCTTTTCCTTCTTCTTTGCTACCCACATAATTTCACGACTTTGATTTTCAGCCCATGGTAATGGTTGATGGTATGGTAGACTACTCCATTCCAAGCTAATGGTAGACCTTACACAATTACCAAGTGTTAGACAAAAGTTGGTAACTCGGCATATTCGTTAGATCCTTCATAGGTCAAACCGAACCGATTAAAAATATGGGTAGTGTAGACGAAATTGGAGATCAAATTGTAACAAGATTGTATATTTATCATTATTTAGTACATGTGGTAGAGAAAACTCAATCAAGGAGGTTATTTAGATTGTTTGACTGATTGAGTGTGATTTAACCTATTCAAAATAACAAGAATTTAATGGTTTTAACTTGATCTAGTGATTGAATCCTAGCATCCTAACTTTTACAATTTGATATGGTTTTGTTAATATTGGAACTCGACGATACATGAGGGAAACCGTGATTATATTACAAGTGGACTTAAAAAGTTGAAAAAGGTCACATTGGCAGAAAGTGACAGCAGTGTGACTAATAGGTCTATTGTCTAAGGTTCGAGACTACCTGAGTTGGCGGTCACAAGGTAGTAGTACTGTGAAATTAGTCAGGTAAGACGAACTAAGATGTGATAGTCATCTTGTAGTTACAACTTATGTGTTGTGTAAATACAAGTCCTTGTAATCGAAGTTCTATTATGAGACCTGTGACACCACCTCTAACGTTGCGAGTCTTTGAGTCAACCATAACCAATCGAGTGTGTTTAATAAAGTTCAAGATCTGGCTGTTTAGAACCCTATTAGTATATATTGTTCCCCTCGAGTGCATAGATGATAGCGCGTGGTTTTTTATTTTTCTGTTAGCGTGAAGAACAAATAACAAGAATGCGTTATGCTAAATCAACTGCAAAACATCGAGTCATGCGACCTACAAAAAATAGCATTGTAAGCAAACTGGTATACACTCTCCTCTCGACAACCGTTCACGGTTCATATGATCTCAAACACTAAAGTTCCAACTGAATACCGTTCTTGCTCCTTGAGAAAAAACTGGCAAACCCAGTTCTGTTCTTATCAGAACTTGCACTATGCACCACAGAAGACGAAGTCGATGAAACTGGTGGCGAGCTGCGATGATCATGCTTACTCGGTGAAGGACCAGGACTCCCTACAGCGACTCTAGAAGAAGAAGAAGAAGTTGAACCTATCTTGGGAGAGTATGTCCCATTACAATGTAGCTTCCACAGTTCTCCACTACCTCCAGGAGACGCACAACAATTTGCTACTGAGATTTCAGGTATGTTGCTGTCAATCAAGAAGTCCTCAATCGTTGCTAGAGACTTGAGTTGATTCCCAAGGGACAGTATTGTGTTCTGGCATTCAGCAAGTTTTCCAGCTGCCAAAGCCAAGTCCTCCTGCCAGATACAAGCACAAAAATGTTACACGTTGACCAAGAACATAACCAACTTTGAAACATACACTGAACCATATTTGAATCAAATCCATTTTTTAACTAATACTAAGTTATAACATACAAAAACAACAATTCGTTGTACTTCTTTTAGTTGAAACTTTGAATGTGTGACTGACGATTTTTTTCCTTCAAAAAGTTGGTTTATTTGATTTCAATACATCATTATTACTCACTAATATGTTGATTATAAGTTTTTAATCACTTAGCCTAAGTAAATAAGTAGGGGGTCAGAATTTCAAATACCACTAACCTAATTATGACATAATTTAATACCCAGAGCCAGGTAATTGGAGAGTCGGGACTCTCCCCACAAAAATCACAAGCATATACACAATTTTAATGCTCGAGACCGAAAGTGGAGTCAGCCAGAACTGACCCCAGCTCCCCCTGTTTCCGCCCCTGAAGTTGACCTTTGTACACAACTACAACAGATCAATGATTAACTAAGTAGAGAGGAAAAACTGTAACTTTTACCTGCTTTATCCTTGGAGCACTGTTCAAGCTAATGGATTGCTGGTACTCAAATTGGTCCTGCATTCTACCAAGTTCTTCCTCCATGTACTGAAACTTGATACTCAACTCGACTGACAAAGCCCTTTCCTTCTCAAGCTCGGATTCCAAGCTGACAACCTCTGCTGACAACGTACGACATTCTGCTTCCAAGCCAATCAACTGAAACTCGATCTCCTGCTTCAATTCTTTCGTTGACAATAGGAGGGTTTGACCTTCATCCAGCTTCAGTTCGACTTCCCTTACCCGAGTTTCAGATACTATTTTCTCATCTTCAGCTCTGGTTAGGGAAGTTTCCAGTTGGGTTTTCTCTGCTTCCATTTCTACTAAACTTCTTTCCACTTGTCCCTTCTCTGCTATGATTTTCTCCAGACATAGTTCCACTTCAGCCTTTTCTGCTTCCATTTCTTCTAAGTTTCTTTCGACTTGTGCTTTCTCTGCCATCATTTTCTCTAGACATAATTCCACTTTAGCCTTTTGAGCAACCATTTCTTCTAAATTTCTTTCCACATGTGCTTTCTCTGCTATTATTCTCTCTAAACACAATTCCACTTCACCTTTTTCTGCTTCCACTTCTTCTAACCATCTTTCAACTTGTGCTTTCTCTGCCATCATTCTCTCTAGACAAAATTCCATTTCAGATTTCTCCTCTTTCATACTCTCCAAACTTTGTTCTAGTCCATCATTCACTTCTTGCAGCTCATTCAGCTTGCATTCCAACTCTTCTCTCTGACGAATAGCCATCTCGAGTTCAACTTCCGATTTGAGACGAGTACTTCTTCCACTTTTGGTCTCGGGCATTGCAGCTAGTCTTTCCATTTCAAGAAAATCATCCATGAGGTCAATTTCAACAGCTGATGAATTGCTATCCGTGAGAGGCTCGAGATAAATCGAGGAAGCAGCCGAGTTCTTATGATCAGTATTAAGTGAGGATGGTGATGATGATCTACAAGCTACAGCCTTTAGTCTTCGGCACTCGGCTTCAAGCTTTGCCAACTTCTTTATGCTCTCTAAATGTTGCTTGCTGGCCGTTTCAGCCGCTTGAGTACTCAAGTCCCTTTCAATTGTTCTAACTTCTAGGTCTTCAGATTGAGACAAAAGCTCCAGCCTCATTGATTCGTTCTCTTCTTCCAGATATTCAAGCCTGCGATAGAGATCCGGATCAACTCGAGCAAGTGACTCCTCAGGCTTTGCAGCAACTTCTTTCTTGAGCTCGAAAATCTGTTGCTCTAGTTCAGATTTTATGGATTCCCATTGTATGCTGTTATTTTCCACCGCCTGGCGTATCTTTATTTCCTGCTCCTCCTGAGCTTGTCGTAGTTGCCTAACGCACTCCTTGAGGGCTCCATCGACATGGCTAACGCGGTCTTCGAGTATAGATTTCTGTTTCGTTGCAGCTTCAAGCTGTTTCTTAAGAACCTCCACTTCATTTTCAGCCTTTTCCCAGCCTGCAATATCAGGAAAAAAATAGGCTCTTCTAACTCTAGCATGTCAAGATTCCAACACGGAAATCAAGAACTTAGGATAAATTATTCGAGGCAAGTTGAGTACCTGCAACAGCTTCTTCAGCAACCTTGGAGTGTTGCTTTACCAAATCATCTTTTTCACTCATGTTCACAAGTGCAGCTGCCAGCTTCTCTTTTAAAGATATGGTGGTGCTGTCATAAACTTCTTCATCTACAGCTGAAGTTTTCGACGTGACTTCTGGTGATTGACTGTCGTCGTGAGGAGATGCTTTCAGTGCCTCCTGCTTCACAGTTAGGCCAGTCAAGTCAGCATTAGCTCCAGTATAAGTCAAATGGAAACTCTGAAAAAAACCACCTTGTTTACCAACAAGTGCATCTCCAAAGTCTACCTCTAAGTATAAATTCTATGCTTTAAGTACTTCAATGTAACAGATGAAATCGTTTCCTCTGGAAATCATGATTACACATTCCTGGGCAAAGTACACTGGAGTGTATGGAGCTAAGGAGCTAAGGAATCAGTTCCAGAATTTTGTACACAGACCCATTGCCTCAAGTTTATATGCTACTCGTGAATTTTACCAATTGCTAATGGATGATTGATTATAAACAGTTTTCCACAATAAGAAAGGCTTCATATTCATTCACTTTACTCGAACCAAAATACAGCTCACATTTTGGCTTGGTTTGGCAACAAGAATCATGATGTTTACGAAAGTTAAGTCGAGATTGATGTAAATAAATTGAGTTCGGAAAAATTGTGGAACGAAATTTGGATTAAGGGATATAAAAATTCCAAGTGGAATTGTATTTCCCAATCTACTCAAAGGGAAACTAAACTGTCCTGAAATCATTTATATTCCTTGATTTAATATTCTTTTCACAACTCTCCCAACTTCAACTCAAACTTTTTTAGACTAGTCTTTAACTCTACTTTTCTAATTGTGATTCTTGCTGCCAAACCAAACCTCTATATTTCGAAACCATACTAATAATAGAAAGAACATCAAAATCAAAGGGTACCTACCTGATCATCTGAGAATCTCTCTGAATGGGAGGATGCAGAAGCGCCTCCAGAACTGTCACTTTCTCCGGTGCCCTTCTCTGAGGGTTTCTTCTTCCACAGCCAATTCCTCTTTTCCATTTGCTAAATCTTGAAGCACAACAACCAGTCTCTCATCTAATAGCTTTATCCCCCATTGTTGAAAATCACATGGAGCAGAAAACACAAACCAGCTTTTTATCTGCAAAACTGAAAATGGGAAGAATGATAACAGTAAACAAGACCGTTGCTTTGCTTATCATTTTATCAACTTCACCTCCAATCCAACCAACCCCAACACCAGAAACAGCACTAAGCAGAGTCGATAAAGAAACAGAAAAAAGGTGGAAAAGAAATAAAGCTGGATGAACAGCATGTGTTAAGAAACCCACCGAATGAAGTAAAGAAACAGTCTTTTCTTTCATACACCACCAAATAAGAATTGAGTAGAACAAAACCCAGCTAATACATCCTCATTCCAAGTTGTGATAATGAAACAGTAGCTACTAATTAATCCTCAAGGAATGCCAGCCATTTTCAGTTCAAGGGCACCACAAATTGTTGATGAATGAATCGCAGAAGAGGTGCTTTTTGCACACAGGGAATCCAACCCAGCTGAGAGAGGGAAAAGGAAGGTGATGAAAAGAAATGAAAGCCAAATGGGGCAAAAGCAATTACCTTTGACTGGTGGACAGACTCAATGCTCACAGGTATCAGTGGAGAGAACTGGCCAAGTTTTCTCGTGTATTTACTGTATTTAGAGCAGACGGTGGCGAGAGAGCGAGAGAGCGAGAGAGAGGGTTTAAGATTTGAAGAGTGAGGAGGGTTCAGTAAATAAGGGTAAAAGGAGAAGTCAACACAGGAGACTGTAAGGTTGCTAAAAATCTGCAGAATGTCAGAAGATGTCTCCCTTTACTTGCAGGTGTATATTAATATAAAAAATTAAGTAACAGCAAAGTAAGGTTGCAGCTTGATTCGGCTAATTGTTGTACGTTAAACACAAGTTAAACAGACAATTTCAGCTGCTGCCTGCCTGCTTCTTCTATTTCTTGGTTTCTAGCCCCACTTTGTTTATTTATCTATCTCTTCTGGTAAATATATATGAAAAAGGGAGAAAAGAGCATGCATGTGAGACTGAAGAATATGAAGATGTGCCAAGGAACCCGCCTACAGAAAAACCCAAATAAGCGGCAAGTTTTCAGCTTTCCTTTCTGTAGTTTGTTTTTGAGCACAGATTAGTAACTATCTTAATTAGAGCAGAATTGAAAAATTGTTTGATTGATGAGCGGCATTGAAATGTGGATATGGAAGTTTAATGGCCAATGTGGGTGGCTGTGCTGTGTCTGGATGCATGCGCCCATTGCAGCTTTTTTATTTATTCCATTTCCATCCTCATCATCATCATCTGCCTCGCTATACTCCACGACGGCCACTACTCTGACTGACTGGTTTTGGTTTCAAGACATTTTTTTAACTGTTTGCTTCTTTTGGGGGCATCCTATTCTCTACTCTATTGCCTCCTATTTGCTCAAAATAATAACATATTGTTGTTCCCCTCTCTTATTGTATTACTTTGAGGCTTTGCCAAGCCACAAGGGTGGGACTGGGCGGTTAAAATTCGAACCAAAGATCGGTTGAACTACAATGGGTGAATTTGAATAAATGTTTAACCATTAAGCAATCGACCAAACGGTTGAACGTCTCTACCTAATCGAGTGGCTGACTAGCTCGGATTCGATCAATATTTGGAAGTTTTTTGGTCATTGAGGAGCCGTATAAGTTGATTAGTCATGGTTAACCGAATGCAGATTTTTTTGCCCGCGATCTGCGGGAAAGCTTCTTGACCTAACTAATGGCTATCCGAGAAATGATCGGTTAATCGATTTTAATAGATTTGGCTAACTCAAGTATTGGATTTTTTAAACCAAATTTCAATATGAAATAACGGATTTAGACAAGCCTCCAACTCAAATAACCAAAATAGACAATAACGAGTCAAGTATTGCGTCGCGCAACCTGCATTGCGAGGCGCAATAGAGGGTTTGAAAATAGTAAAAAGAAATCTAACAGTTGCTAACATTCGTTCGTTGTGAAGTAGCAATTGTAGGCGGCCATGTACCGCGTCACGCAATGCAGGTTGCGCCGAGTACTACTCATGGCTATTTAAACTATGGCAATTAGGGACAAATTAATCTCATCCCAGGAAATCCATTTATGTCTTCCTCCCATCACTCCCCTGGTTCAAAATGTCATCAAGTCGGACTGATTGATAAGATAATGCACAAGTTACACCGTGATATATCGTGGATGACTTCTTCGCCTTTAACAACGACAAATCCTATTGTTTATGCTATCTGGTTGATTGAATAGCCCATAAGGAGATGTTGAAGAAAGCCCGGGAAGAGCCTGATCCACCAGTAGAGAAGAAGGCCCATTATTCTCCTATCGGCCCAGGCCCAGGCCTTACTATGCCCTTGAGTGTTCATCCAATCATTGTCGTGGAATTGGAGATGCGGAATATTGTGAATAATTAATTAATAGAACTGAACTCCTATGTTTACCCATTTCCTTCCCTTGATTCTTTGCATCTTCCTTTCAATAAATTGGACGACGACGAACGACTTGCAGCGGGACACGCGTCCTACATTTTCGAGTGAAATGCGACTGTGTGGTTCGGAACTCGGAGCATAAATTTATAATTTCGACATAATTGATCAGTTTCTCGTTACAAAATGGCAGTCCAATTTCACCGGCCAAGGTCGCAAACCGGTCAAGCATCCGATTTGTAGTCCAGTTTTATATATTTGAAGAATGCATAAAATTTTTTAAAAAATATACAATGATTTAGCAATGGGACATAATAATACGAGTGGATCCACTCCACAGAAGAGAAGCAATATGTGTTGTTGTGGTAGGAGATTGGGAAAGTAGAGAAGAAAAACCCAATAGACGACTAGAGGGAGACGTGGTCACCCTATTTGCCTTCCATTAGATTACACCTCCTACCATATCCACACCTTAAAATCCACTCATCCCTTCCTTCGAAGGCCAACAAGAAGAATCACTCTGTTTTCTGCTCACTCCTACTACTTCACCACCACACCAAGAGTTGGGAGAGGGGGGGCTAAAATAGGAAGCAATTAGATTAGAATGGCTCAAACGATGCTCTTCAGTTCAGGTGTCAACACAAGACCAGTTGTCGATTTCAAGATACGCTCTTCACTACTACTTCAGCCCAACTCCTCTGCTTCTCGCCTTCTCTACAGCCCAC
Organism: Linum usitatissimum; assembly: GCA_030674075.2. Lineage (NCBI taxonomy): Eukaryota > Viridiplantae > Streptophyta > Magnoliopsida > Malpighiales > Linaceae > Linum > Linum usitatissimum. The sequence continues at coordinate 4,728,183 of JAUJYP020000804.1, read as the reverse complement.
TTCCTTCTTCCCCTTCTACTTCGTCTTCTTCAAGATCGTTAAGAGTATTGGCTCTGTTCAAACCCAGAACAAAGGCTGCTCCTAAGAAGGTAAACCAAACACAATCACAATCACAATAATGTAGATACTCTGCATGTTTTACTCTGTTTTCTGACTGAAACTGATCTTTGTGTAGGCCGCTCCCCCACCCAAGCCTAAAGTTGAAGATGGTATCTTTGGAACATCCGGAGGAATCGGTTTCACCAAGCAGAATGAGCTTTTCGTCGGCCGAGTTGCCATGATTGGCTTTGCTGTAAACTTCTCTTTCCTCCATATATTCCCACTCTTCATTACACATATATATGCTCTGTTTTTATCAAGTACAAAGCAGGGATTAACGAGTTGTCTGTGAAAATATTAGGTAATAAGTTTGGCATCTGAGATCATGTTTACCTAGTAAACTTGAATTTGAGGTTGGTTGAAAAGAATTGAGTTCAAATTGGGAGTGGTTGTAGGAGGATAGTTGAATTACAGAGATTTCAGAGCAAATTGTGCTTATTGGAATTTAACCTTCCTTCCACAAGCCCTCTCATTCTCAAATTCAACTTCATTCCACTAATCCCAATTCAACCATCCTATGAAATATGATTCTAGATGCCAAACATTACCTTAGACTATTAGTAATCGAAGTCGACTTGTCTCATTGCAAATGCTATAGCTCAAACTGTGTGGGAAAATGTATAGAGATGTAGAGTATGTACCAAAGCAGTTTGTTATTCGAACCACACTTATCAAAAACTGCAAATGGCTGATGCAGGCATCATTGCTGGGAGAAGGGATAACAGGGAAGGGAATACTGTCACAGTTGAACTTGGAGACGGGAATCCCAATTTACGAAGCAGAGCCACTCCTCCTCTTCTTCATCCTCTTCACTCTCTTGGGAGCCATTGGAGCATTGGGAGACAGAGGACGCTTCGTCGATGAAGACACCACCGGCCTCGACAAGGCTGTCATCGCCCCTGGCAAGGGATTAAGGGCCACTTTGGGCCTCGGCGAAGGAGGTTAACTATCTCACTCACTCACTCACTTGTTACTCTGTCCACTTCCTTGTTGTTTACTCTATATCCTGACATTTCCTTTCCTTGTCAAAAGGTCCCCTGTTTGGATTCACAAAGGCGAACGAGCTCTTCGTCGGAAGACTGGCACAGCTCGGGATCGCATTCTCTCTCATCGGAGAAGTTATCACAGGTAAGGGAGCTCTGGCTCAGCTCAACATCGAGACAGGGATCCCGATCAACGAGATCGAGCCGCTCGTACTGTTCAATGTCTTGTTTTTCTTCATCGCTGCTTTGAATCCCGGCACCGGCAAGTTTGTCACTGATGAAGGTGAAGATTAGTGTTCTCCCATCCCATTCTACTCTACCTCTTGATTCTTAACTCCCTCAACTCTCGCAAACCATGTAATCTAAGGTTTTGCATACTATTATCTCAGGATATCAGCTTTCGGTAAATTCTTTCTCAGATTCCAACTCATTTTCCATTGCAAAATAGTTCACTCTGCTTCAAGGACCAACAATCGATTTTCCAATCATTTCCAACGGTATGGCAACATAGTAAAAGTTGAAGAGAATCAAGTCAACAAAATTGAAACTTGATTTAGCAGGTGAAACTTAGATAACAATTTGAAAATTCGCTCCCTAAATTATTTTTTGATAAGGGATCCCTAAAATTACTTTGTCAAAATCTAATTTTTCCGCCCGATCGGAAAAAATTTCAAAATTCCAAAACCTTTTTCCGCTCGGCCAAACCCCAAAATCACTTCATCGGCATCTAACTTTCACGTCCAGTCGGAAAAACACTCGAAATTCCATCAAACTTTCCGCCAATCAAACCAAGTATCAGCAAAACTCAATTAGCCAACATTTCAGACAGAACCTAGAGGCTAAGATTTATTCATTTTAATAAGACACATGAAGGAGGGGTTAGGAAAGCTACAAACTATTCTTTCGCTTGTCCAAAATTTGATACAGACGGTAAGAAAGAAAAGAGCCAAAGAGAAGATTGTTTAGAGCTCATCTTTAGTGGCTTCCTCCTTCGCCTTCTCCTTCTCCTGCTCTTGTTCTTGGGAAGCTGCTGGTTTATCTCTGTTCTTCTCAATGAAGTCGATGATGTCTTCTTTAGTTCGATCCCCTTCGTACGACTCCAAGGTCCCGCTTGCCGACCGGAAGTACAGTGTCGGGTATCCTTGCACGTCGAATTTATCACTGGGGATATCGTTCGCAGTAGCATCCTGTAAAAAGGTCAAGTTAATAGATTTTTAAAATGACTTTCAGCATTTTAATAGTTGCCCAAATACGCAAAGGTGAGTAAGTGAGTGATTGATAGCTTACTAGTTTTGCAATGAGCACACCAGCATCATTCTCATAGGAAACAGCAACTTCGTCTAGAATCGGAGCCAGTTTCTTGCAGTGTCCACACCATGGAGCGTAGAACTCGACAAGGACTGTCAAAGAGTAGGATATTGGTTAATAACCGGTTATTCAGAAGCAAACACTCAGGTCCAGGATTGCGTCCTACCATTTTTCCCAGAGTTGAAAACTACTTCATCAAGTGTATCAGCAACAACTACTTTCACAGGCTCGTTGTTAGTCTCGGGAATGGGTTCGGATTTTTTGTATGCTGGAACTTTGCCTTCCTGCATAGAATATTAACACCGGTTATGAGAATGTATAGAGCAAAAATCGGCCTTTTTGAATGTTTACTTTGAACAAGGATGGGCAAAGATTTACCTTGTAATCCTTGAGCCAAGGAGCAATATCCTCGGGATTCAAGTTTGCCTTTAAATACTTCTGTCCGTCAACTGTTTGTACGATAAGTAGAGGAACTTGGTCTTCTTTAAGTCCGAAGAACTGTTCAACGAGTATAACAATGGATCTGAAGTGTTCTTGAAAGATTTTATAGAGAGAAAATAGGATGACCGAAGAAAGGGAAGGGAACGAACCTGGAAGGCACCTTGACTAGAGTCAGCATCTCCAAGCAGAAAGATCAGACCTTGACCCTTGTATTGCTCGGCAACTTCCCGGAACTTGGACTTAAAAGAATCACTAACATCATTGGTGAAGTTCGCAAACAACATAGCCTGCACAATGAAAAATGGGTTTTACTAGCTATACCCAAAAGGCAGTGTATAAAAGGACTCACACAAGCTTATGGTACAAGGAAGCTCTGCAAATAAACCGAAACCCGACATTGTTTGCCTGCTAAATAATAATTACCTTGACATCACTACTGTCGAAGTACTTGATGACATATGGGTGATTTTTCGGGTCACTATTGAATATAGTCACGATGGGTATGCTAGAGTCCTTAACAAACTTCTCCAGAGTATCCACATCAAAATCCTGCAATCGAAGAGGACACATCAGGTACAATTGTACGAAAGTAAACACCTTGCCCTGTCTCCACAATCTTCATTTGCCATTAACCGCAACTGGATTCAAAGAAAGCTACCTTATTTGAGCAAAAATAGGACAACTAGCAACGAACTGATATACAAGAATTCAGATACTTCTATTCCAAATACAATTTACAACAACATCGATGAATAGATGTGAATTACCTTGGAATCAACGAAGAGTTCATCAAATGGCTTGAACAACCTAACCAGTGGTCCAGTCCCCGAGGATTCACCACGAGGAAGGAATTTGGCATCAGTTGTATGACCAAAGTCATAGTCTGATCGCAACTTCTCAGCCAAAGCTAAGTAGTTTTCGAACTCTGGGCCAGAGAACTTAGGGAACACACCAACCTGGGGCCAAAATAAAAGATTAAGAAATTCATACAGCCATAACCAAAACATAGGGAAAAACAAAAGTGAATCAAAAGGCCTGCACTTACGATAGATATCTTTGTTTCATCAAAAAGAGCGCTAGCATCCTCTGCTGATTTGATTTCAGCTGAAGCAGGACCAGTCAGTTTATGCAAATACTCAACGATACCGTCTGCTTCACGAGGACCTTTAAACTCCTGAACCAGCTTCCCCCCATTTCTGAAAATTTTCAGGGTTGGGAATCCCTTAATATCATGCTCTGCGGCAAGATCTTTGTTGACAGCGTCGCTGGCATCTACTTTGGCCAACACGATCGCAGGATCATGACTGCTCAACGCTGAAGCAGCTTTCTCATACTGCATGTAACAAAATTATTAGGATCATCAGTTATCAATGGTTAAAATATTTCCAGCTACTATAGACCAAGAGAAAAGCTCCAGAGAGTCTAAAAAAAGGTGTGAATTACCTCTGGAGCTAGGCTCTTACAGTGGCCACACCTGCAACAATTCAATCATGTCATCAAATCCTTCAATAAGACCAGAAGAATTAAATCCATGTAGCAGGAAACCAACAAAATTGAACACCTAAACCCAAAGAAAGATACCACCTTATAGAATGGTTTGATCCTCCCGTCGGAGGGGTTTATAAGCACATTTCAAAAAAACAACCTTAATTCAACTGCTGCATGCAATTCACAAAAGAAGATCGAATTGTAGTCACTGCAGCAAATGTTCATCGAGTCCATTGACTAATCAAGTCAACGCTACCGACATAAGAATAGAGTAATTGGGATACAGACAAATTGAATTAGAACAGAATCCACAAAACCCACAAATTCTGAGCAGAACAGAATCATCGCACAAATAATAGCAAAATTAAAAATAAAGAAACAGATTAAGAAGCAGAAGTCAAATGAAAGTCTCGTACCAAGGAGCGTAAAACTCGACGACGATGAAATCGTGCTTGCTGACAGTGTCAGTGAAATTGGAGTGGTCAAGGGTGAGCACGAATTCCTTGGACTCGGCTGCCGCCTCTTCAGCTGCGGAAACAGCGCTGATCAGAAAGAGCGCGAAGAAGAAGAAGAAGGAAATTGGAACCCTAGACGCCATATCCACAGACAGAGATAGACAGAGAGGGTAAAGGGTGTAGTGAGTGTGGATGTGATAGAAATGAAGGGGGTTTTATTGAGTTGGTGAGTAGGAAGAGAACGCAGACAAACATGGCAACCAAAACGTAACGCTTGTGACTTTATCGTCCCAGATTTTCTTCTATAGTGTCAGGAAAGCCAGTGCTTGCGCTACGGCTGTCAAGAATGTCGACGTGGATTGTTTCTATTGGATACGTCTTGTCACATGTCAGCTCTTATGGTAATATAAGATGGTTAATGGTTTTTAGACTGCTGTCTGGTTTTCTTCTGTTTTAGGATGGAAGATTTCCTAAGTTGGGTTTTTGGTTTCTTTTAAAAGTTTATTATTACATTAGATTTTGTTTGTAATCTGGGATGATAAATATACAATAATTGTCCATAATTGTATATCCAAATATAAGTTTTCCCGATTTTTTAGAGTTAATGGGATTTATGTTTCGTCTTTGTATTCGAAATAAATTTGATTTTTCATAATAAAATTATTTATCCTCATCATTAATTGAATAATAATATTTTTATTATTTGATTGGGCACATCATACTAATCATTGGATGATAAAAGTTGCCATGTATCGAATTCACTCATTTATTGCAAAATTGTTAATTTGAAAAAACTCCTTAATAAACATTTACACTCTTCCGATTAACGATTTTCGACGGTCAATTTATGTTATACACTATATTTGGCAATACATAAACACGAGTGGAGCACACTGCACACACCAATACGCCTAGATATGGATTTTGATTTTCGACTGATTTCCTTTTATTATGAATTTGATGTTATATTAATTCAAAAAATACACTGATTAAAATTCAAAATTAAATAGTGTAATGTGCACTGTGTACAGTAAACGAGGAAAATGAAGGCGTGATCATCGTTAATGAAACCGTTGACCTTAGATGGGCCTATGCTTGTTTCCTGACCATAGACTCCTCCGTCAACAACCATCTGCGGGTTCTGGTCAAATAAAAGCACCCTAGATCCAGCCCATTAATGCAAGGGATTGGGCCACTATACTGGTTCAATATTTCTAAATCTAAACAAGGTCCGGTTATATTTGTATGAACAAGGCTCCCATTTTCACAGAATATGAACACCCTGGGCGAAATAATCGATATTATTATCGACAGAAAATAAAAAATGAACATAAACAAGTTTTAGAGTTGGAATGCAATAAATCCCGGTCTAGGATTTTTTTTACGTCAAGTATCACGTCATTCATCTGTGTTGAATCGAGTTACGAGAACCGTCTAATATATCGATAAGCCAACTAGAAGATATCGTCCCCGCCAACAAGTTGACATAGAAAATAAATTCCCTAACCAAAACATGAGCAAACATCATTTCTTTCTCTCTAAATAAAAACAAACAAAAACTGGCCTACATTGTCAAGCAGTATGTGGCACATGTGCATTACAACACCAAACTCTAAGTCGTCTCATCTCATGTTGCGTAAAGTTGAGTAAAAAATTTGTAATTTGCACTCAAAGATGACTCGTGAGAGTTGTAAGTCGACCACCCATCGAGTTTCCTCAAAAGGGCAGAAACCTCTCCGACCCTCGTTAACCTTTAAAGTGCTAGTCTGAGCGAAAGTGTGGAAGTGGAGAACTTCGTCATGCTTGTAGTGTATCACCATCCCAAAGTTTGTGTGTTGTTGGACTGCTATATCAATGTTGTACTAGACGAAGGAGAGGGTAGTGGATGTCCAAAGCCGACCCATAATATTCGGATGCCTGTTTTAAAATTTAATTGTGGCCACAAAATAATTATACACAAATTTTATTAAAATATATTAAAAATAAAAAAATAAGAAAAACCTGAAATGTCAGTGATAGTAAGAAAACCATAAGTAATATCACGAGTTGGCATTGTTTGAAATAAAATACACAAAATAATAACTTTTCGGAAAAAAAAAGATAACCGTTATGAAACTAATTAATCAGAATAAGACAAGAGAGAAAGGGAGGAGAATCATTCTTATTGAGGTGTAGAAATGGTATAAGAGAGACCACTGTTTATAGGCTCTAAAATTCATAATCTATACATCACTAGTATAACTACACTTAAATAGGATATTCATTCTCATGTTCAATGTATATGTGTTACAAAGATAGGAGTTATAAATGGGCATTCATACACATAATTATAATATTCATAACACTCCTCATTGAATGATCATTGGTTAAAAATATTCATTATTCTTCGAATACGCTTTTGATGTTGCCTCATTAAAAACCTTACTAGGAAAACCCAATGGAAAAACCATAGTTAAGGGGAAAAGACTGTAGTGCATATTGACTCTCCCTCGTCATGATATCAATTGAGATCTTTCATTCGTCGAACTATAATTGTTGGACTAGCTTTTCCAAAGTTGATGCATGTAGAGCCTTAGTGATTAAATCAACCAAGTTATCGTTTGAGCGCACTGGTTTATAGAATATGTCAACTCATGAAAATAATCTTTTTCAACTCATTGGAGTTTTTACATCTAATATATGCATGTTATGATCAATGGTCATCCATAATCAATATTTATAATATGCTCCCCTTGAATGACCATTTGATAAAAATATGCCTCATTACAAATCTTATTAGGAAATCCCACTGTACAAACACTCTAGTGAAGGAAAAAGAGTACATATCAATCGTATGACATTATACCATTTTCTTGGAATGAATGGCGAGCAAATAATTTAGGTAAAGCGTAGCATTTGTGCAATGGTGCCGATAGAGAACACATCAGGCACAGTCCTCTTTGAACTCGTGGAGATATATAAAATACATATCATGCATGAATCGCAAGATCATGTATTTGAATGGTGGTACTGCTTGATTAGCTTATTTCACAAACCATCAAGTTGTTTCATAACTTTATGAAGATCGATTAAACTCGACATAGACACATGTATAGTGATCTTACCACCATCAAGGCATTTATAGCCATGATATATCCACATAAATGCTTGTTGGATATTATTAGTATATCGTTGATTATATACATGAATTATGTTCGAGAGAGATACACAATTTGTAAGTTAGTTGTAAGATTTATTCTTTCACTTCTCGAACTCTTTAGCTAATCAAATAGTTGATTGCTTTGAGAAACTCTTCTATAGTCTCAATAAAATGTTTATCATCTATGCAACAAACAAATGTTGAAGACATTTAATATATGACAAACAAAAGAAATATATTTTTAAATAAAAAATAAAAATGAGAATATTTTTTTTTGTACGACAACAATTCTGAAATCATAAAATATATCAAAGATGAATTTTCAAAATTCAACTTAAAAAGAGAAGAAAGCAAATCATATGCATAGAAAAATATATGATATGCTAAATGTATCACTTCTCTCAATCTTTCAGTCCATAAGAGGTCAATTGGATATAATTGAATATTGTTCAGGTGAACTTCATGTATTTGCTTATAGCAAAATAAATCCTCGAAGAATTTCATATACACATGTGTATTCATTTATGCAATATGTACATATAAGTTACAATGACATATAGTAGGGGCAAACTCAATTCCTTCCCAAATTGTGAGACTAATCAAATAATTAAAAGTAGTTGCATGCTCCACATAAGAATATAAAAATATTTTAGGTTTGTTGTACAAAACCTTTCAAATTGAGATGTCTCATAACTTTCAAGACTTATAATGAGAAAAATACTTGTCTCATGCGCTTGACATCTTCATAAAAAGACTTTATTGTCTTATAATTTTTCATTTCTTTTGGAAATTTAATTTTGCCTCAATTGAAATGTTTCTAGTCAATGAGTTCTTTCTTTTCATACATTTTGGCTCATGATCCTCATTTTCAACTATCATATTTAGCGTTGTACTGTACGCAAAATTTTTGCCAACGTTCACTTCATTGCGGTTCCAATAGTTTCCATCCAAGATATAGATAATTGAGATATCGTTATTTCATATTTGTTGGGTATCCAGGCTCTTCATGAGCAAATTATTTATTATTCTTGGTGGTTTTCCAAAATAATCTTAATCTAAATTTCACCATCTTGATATATAGCTTCATTTCACTTTTGAGGATTTTTTTTCTCTGGAACAGAGTGGTTACATCATGTTGCATGCATTTTGTACACACATTTACAATAAGAGATTGTCCAATATCAGCATCATATTTATTGGAGCATTTTTAGTTGGCACATAAGAGCTTTACTCTATTTGGGTCAGTAAAGGCGTCTGGCAGTTGATGAATTCAACTTTAATAATGAATTATATTTTTGAACTTCAAGTTCATATTGTTTAGAGCGAGGATCGAAATGATATAATGATAATGCATCTAATTTCTTGGCCAACTATTATTTTCTCCCCTTAATGTTGGGAAGTTTGAATACAAACCTCCAAACGAGTCATCAAAATCTCCAGACAACGATGTGAATATGTTACCATCGATGAACTCCTAATCAATATAATTTCTCAATCTACGTTGATAACCCATCATAATAAATTATAATGGAGTCATTCGAATGTGTATATCCATATATGCATTGATGGGCAATGTGTGGTTTTGACCCAAAACCAAATATAATGGAGGAATTCATAGGAAGTGTTTGCCGTTATGCGATTTTGTGTTGTTCATGTAAATAACATGTCCAGAACAGTATGAATGGAGAATATGTGTTCTTAATAACACATTTTTGTGATTGGATAATCATGAAAGTATGCTCATAACCAAAATAGTTGAGCTAATAATATCGCAAATTCAAATTTGTTATAATATACACACGTGACCATATCGTTGATGCATCAATTAAAATAATTGGTTCATATGTCGGGTGTATGGATTCACAAATATCACCCTTGCTTTTGTGTGTAAGAGAAATTATCTTACTTTAGTTGATGATTATCCAACAATCAATTCTATTTGAGAAAAAGCAACCCAAAAATGAGTTATTTGGATATTTCACTCAACAATGAGTAATGGAGAGACTGTAAAGCTCTCCTAGAAACGAAAATTGTTGACAACACACAAAAATTGTTGTGTTCTCGAGAAGTAGGGGGGTCACAATGACTACTTAAATCCCTATAATCTTAGGAATCATTTCTTTAGAATACCCAAGTTGAGACCTCTGTGCACAACAATGTTCACGAGAACCTACTCTTTAGAGTATGCAAACATAGAAATTGACCGTATAGGTTCACAATTCGCATTATGATTGAACCGAGATGGCCTAACCGGTTATGCCAAATAATAGTTGTCAAGATGAGTAAACTTATAGTTTACATTTATATGTATCTCAATTACAATAATATAAGTGTAATACAAATTGGATCATGGTGTGTCCAATCATATCCATGCCACCAATTAAGGAATCAATCGTTCTTTCACCAAATGTACCATCACTATTGGTACGTCCATTCAAATAAAAGTGTTCTTTATAGGAACAATAATCTTATCTTGTTACATATGCTTTCAAAATAGTGTGGCATTTATGTCTTTGCACATTCATTTTAAGGCTAAATTAGTATAAGTTGGATATGATGATCAAAATAAAATTGATGGTTGTATCATATTTCCATGTGATTGGAATTTGTCAACATCAATTGTCAACATCAATTCACAACTCTCTTCCACGAGAGAAGATATATTTTTCAAATTTCTTTCCCATGACCATAATAAGTGGTATTCTCCTCCATAATAGTGTATTGTCGTATTGCCTTTGTGGGAATATATATTGTCACAACGGACATGGTATAATAATCATCCACTTTGGGGAATGATATTTTGTCTCTCAAGCCATCACTATTGGGGACATATTAGTTAGATAGATTTGGACAACTTGTGTCTCTCGTTACTCATTTATAGCCATTAACCGAAATAATGAAGATTAAAGAATATTAAAGCTATGGCCTTGTTGTGATAAAATGTTAGTATTGTCTTTAATAGTTTCACCAATACCATTATAAATGGATTTCAACATTCAATATCCATGAATGATAATTCTTGTTTGAAACATCAAAAGCTACAAACTCAAATTATATTATATTCAATATTTTATTAAGAGAAATAAATAGACTTAATGAGAAAATAAGAAAAATAAAAAGTATGAACTAATAATTATTAATTAACAATAGTACATATTACCATCATTTAACATACGCAATGTAAATATCAGAAAGCAATAATAAAAAAAGAATCATAATTATTGCCTAATTATTTTAACAATAAATAATTCATATGTTATTAATGATTATAGCTTGTGACCGAACGTAGTATAGCTTGACATGGCAATAAAGATTTCAAAATAGGTATCATATATGAGATAATAGTTACATTAACAAGAACAAGTATGTAACTATTCGAGACTTACTGAAGGATAACTGATCACGACGAGCACTTGTTAGGATAAGCAAGATTATGAATCAATTTAATCGAATAACTATCATATATAATTATAAGTGAATGATAACCATTAAAATGATTTTTGACGGTAGATTAATCTCTAAAGCATAATGGCCTTTACATATCATAGCGCCAAATATCAATGCTTGAAACAGTAGGATGCTGGTTTAACAACATAAGCATTTAACTAGGAATAAGTTTTCAAAAACCACCGCAAAACCGGATGTTTAAACTAATTGCTACAAATAAAAGGACCAGTGGCCAACTTCGGTTAGTATGCACAAACCATTTAAGATTAACAAAATCTAAAAAGAATCAAACAATGATAAGTAGCAAATGTTAAAGATAATGAATCCAATCCAACAAACTAACAAATCCAACTAACATTAGTATTTGACTATTTGTAGCAAATCCTTCAAATATGACCAATGGTGAGAGACTCAGAGTTTTGAAAATCATATGTATGTAAAAGCAACAAACATAAAAAATGTATTATAGATAGAAAGTTCAAATCACGTAAAAATGATAATCATTGTAATAGTAATAATAAAAGGATATAGCTATTTTCGTGAATCTTTGAGGAAGTATTAGGAGGTAGTAATTCGTGCTGATAATGTGTTATAAACTAATTAACGAGAATAAGACAAGTGAGAAAGGGAGGAGAATCATTCTTATTGAGGTGTAGAAATGGTATAAGAAAGACCACTATTTATATGCTCTAAAATTTATAATTTATACATCACTAGTATAACTACACTTAAATAGAATATTCATTATCATGTTCAATATATAAAAATTACAAAAATAAAAATTATAAATAAGTCTTCATACACATAATTATAATATTCATAACAATAACGACTATCAAAACCAAAACCATAACACTTTATATAAAAAAGAAACAAAATAACAATTACTAGAGTCGGAAATGTGTGGGTTGTATCAAGAAGAAAAAGTGGGCTTGTGGTTATGGGCCGTACACCAGTCATGTTGGTGTGTTGCACAGCAAAAACACATAAATATCAATACCAGTGGTTCTGGGCATAAATTGTGAGGCCCCTGTTAGTATGAAGCCCTGTGCTGTGGGTCTGACCAGTACAGGGTCTAGGCCGGGCCTGGAGATGTCACTTACTGTAGTCGGGGGCGACGACCGAGGTACTGACTATGCTTCAATATTGTTAAACTTGCGCAAACGTCTTGATGAGAACGACAACATCAAGGCGATGGGAGCGGACAAGGTCTTTTACGATCCGGATCACATGCATGTGTTGACCTAAACCTCTGCAATTCCAACTGAGGCTTTTATATTGATGACTTGGACGAGGGATGTGAAGACCAAGGAGAGGGCGAGAGCAAGCGGGTGACCGACGAGGAGTGGAAGTGGAGAGAGAGAGAATGGAACCCTAATGACGAGGGAGACGGAACTCTAACGATAAGGAGAATTTTTAACTCGAAATCCAAATTATAATTAAAAGGCTTATATATATAAAAGGAGACATTTTTATTATTTTATAAATCAACCCTTCCCTAATTTTCGGGTGCTTTAAGGCTTCTAAACAAAAAGGAGACATTTTCATTTATTTTGATAAATCAACCTTTACGTCTATTTTCGAGTGCTTAGCAAGATAGAGCTCCTTCTCTTGTTTGTGCTGAAATATTTTAATTCGTAAATTATGAGAGGTGATTATTCATCGAAGGTTGTAGTTGAACACGACCTCATCAAGTACAACCGACCTCCAGTAGCATGAGGTCGTGAAGATTGACCTTGTCTTTAAATTGTGGTAGTTCCGAAGGAAATAACATAGCAACTTCATCTCGTTTTGTTCGAACAACACACTAGTTGCGGTCATGACCTCAATTCTCTTAACGTTCATCATCAGCTTCTAAACTAGGAAATGATTAATATAGAACGTCCTATAAAACATCACGAAGAGAATAAATAATTATATGGAATAAAGAATATTTCTCGAAAATTTGGCGGAAAAAGACCATCACTCCTGGACTTAAAGTGGAGCAGTGAGTTCGCTAGAATAGTGCACAGTGATGAGGGAAGGCGCATTGAGGGGTGATCTCCTTGAGGACCATGCTTTCTTGAACTTTTCTTAAACTTGTCCAGACTTTTTGTCAAAAATCTGACATGGATGGTAGTCTAGCACTTGATGATATCGAGAGTCTCGAGTTCCGTGCAGCTTTTCATCAGGACATCAAGCACGACCACTTCAATACTCACCATCGAGCAGATCTTGAGGAATCTATGCCCGGTGACCACGAAATCATTGTTTGGTGACCCTGTATCGATGTACACCACATGAAGAGCCTCAAGGGTCTTGATCTGAAATATGAGGTCGGATGTCATCCTGAAAATGCATAAATCAATAGTTGTAGTGTTGTTAAAATTGAACCGTTTGTGAAATCAGTATGATCTAAATCCGGTGTGGTTTAACTGTAATGAACCAAACTCACATCCCTAATTAAACACCATATATTATGTACAAATAATTTCGACACAGGTACCTGAACGGCTCTAAGTCATGGTCGAAATTCAGCTCCAACTCTTCGACGTCCCTTTGGGACGCCTTGTTTATCCAATGGACCACCATGGCTTGATTATGCAGAGTTGTTTGTGCTGAAGATCTATACAACCTATTGAAAGGGAAAGCATTAAGGGTGCGACGCAATATGAAGGGGAGATACGAAATCTGAAACGAGCGGCGTTTGGTATAAATAATGGAGAATCATCAAGTCCCATGAGCAGAGTGGTACTGTGGTAGGTAGGTTTCCGTCATGTCTCATCTGTTTTCCGTCATGTAACGAGTCGAAATTATTTATGACGAGAGTCTTTATGCCATCATTTAACGGAAACTTAACGATATGAGACATTACAGCTAATCAGCCTAAAATGGAACATTACGGCTAGTCAACCTAAAATAGGATATTACAGTTGGTCAGTCTAAAATGGAACATTACAACGGGCCAGCCTCTTAAGGGAATAATTATGAGTAAATACAATTCACGATATCAATATAAAACAAGTATTAACAAAATAATTATGAGCAATTAAGTTTCGCGATATCAATACAATCCAAGTATTAACGCCATAAAATAATCAGAGCAAGATACGACTATGAGAAGTTCGACAGCAATTTCACATACTACTTCGTGATTCAGGCTTGAATCATCCAACACTGGGTTCAATGGCCGTACAAGATTTGGGTTCTAAATGCTGGAACGAGTTTGAACAATAAACTCTTCCAGATCTAAATGAGATAAATAACAAGATTTGATCTTCAAAATTCAGTCTTTGATTACACCATAAATTGGCAACCAACCCCTACCAGTCACCAATAAATGAATTTCTGTACAGCAAAAATCCCTACTTAAACATGGTCTAACACTAGAGGCTAGAGCTAACTAACCTAGTCTAACACTACAGTTTCCCAACAAAACTTCTCTCTTTTGACAGCTAACTGCATTATTCCAATGCTTTAATTTAACTTTGCAACAGCTGCTCTTCCACCCCACTTGAGTTTTGGCTGCAAATGCTAATTGTTCAAGTTAGGAATGTGATTTTCCGATCACCTGCAAACTCTGTACACAGTAAGCAGACCTAAACTGCATAAAGGACCCTAAAAGGTTCCCTCCACAAGTCTAACATCCTCATGAACTTTCAAAATTTCTGAGGTGAAACTGCCCAGAGCCTCGAAAATCGGAAGCAAACCAGCTTGCAGGCTACTAGAAGCTGCATCATGAACCAGCTTAGCCGTCTCCTTGTGCCTAGCTCTCTCTTCATCTAACTTCTTTCTCATCGAATCCAAGTCCACTTTCAGGTCATCTAATGGCGAAACACCGCTGTCAGAAGGAACCTTGGACACTGCTTTATCCGATGATCCAGCATCTCGCTCGTGCTTCTCATCGCTTCTCTTCCCCCTCTCCATTCTCAACGTTTTGAGCTGTTTCTCGAGATCCTTTTTCAGGTACTCGGTTTTGATTCTCTGCCGCTGTTCCTGATCTTGCCGTTCCCATAGCTGCTGCAAATTGGATGCGAAGTCGAGCATTGCGTTTTCCACCCCTTTCTCAGAAACCCTGAGCATTCCTTCGTACCAATCGTTGCATATCACAAAAATGGGCGGAGCTCCGATCCTACTTGGGGAGAATGGTGCAACTCCATCGGCAGTTTCTTCAAGTTCTTGGTTGATGCACTTCAAAAGCCATTTATTTAACGACTCGACATAAGATTTCTGGGTCTTGATCCAATTGTTGAAGCGAGAACACCAATCCACAAGCTCCATTTCAAGCTCTAGAGTAGCTTTTAAGCCTGAATCTCTCTGCAGTGTGTTTGCCTTTAGAGACCGAACTTTGCTCTCCATTATAGCTTGGAACTGTTTCTGATGACATCTCAGCATTGACCTCCACATCCGTATCAATCTGTACAAAGTAAAGTAAAACAATGAATGATTACATGGACTGTACCATAACTGAAATAAAGAATAAGAGTCCATTGGCACATAGATCTCAAATCTGAGCCCAAAATGAACTCTCATTATGGTATCAATGACATCAGCCGCTGCATAACTCTGATATAACTTCCGATACGTAACTCTGATACAGGTCACAACTATTGCAAATTCCATTTTAAAGAAGCAATCGTATTAAAACTTCAATCCAAATGATCAGTGGATTCAGAGCATCTTTACATTCTTTTAATCCACACCTCTGGCACGAAGGGGGGTGATAACGATACAGTATGGTGTATAAATTTCCTCAACAGTAGGTAATACCAAATCACAGTCAAAGATGACCATTTCAGTTGAGAAGGGTTTTCAAGACTTGCTGTTAGCAACAATTGTCATCGGAAATTTTCTGTATTGCTTAGGGCACAATTTTCATCTGTATCATTGAAATTTTAGCTCATCTTTGGCTGGATTTTTCTACAACAGGTGAGCCCCAACATACTTGCTATCTTTCCTATTCTATTGATTTGCACACAACCCTGAATAAAGTTCAAATCATGGAACTCCTACTCTCATTGCAACCTAGCTTAGTTGCAGCCCATCTTTTCTCAAAGATGCTTAGAGTAGAGTTAATGAAGAAGCAAAAAACAAACAATAAACTGCGATAAAAAAATCAATTGAGAGGGAGCAATGACTAACCCATGAATCAACGCTGTAATTTGGGGTTGCAACTCCTCATCCCGTAGCTTGTGTATCTTGACAGATATTGAATCAACAGCTCTGACACAAACATTGAGTTTTGTCATCAACTTCCGTATCGAATCCTGTGTGGCCTCGATTTTACTAGACTCTTCACCCCTGTCATCTAATAGTTTTAGTCTCTTGCACTCCTTTTCATATATAACCCGCAGCCTCTCTTCTTCCTAAAATGGCAAGGCGCTTAGAAATTGACGTACAGATCACAAAGTATATCAAAGGGGTAAAAAAACATCTCCATAGCAAGCAGAATGTAAATTCACGCAAGGTTCATAACTTTTCCATATTCAGGAACCAATCTATTGAACAACTAGAGAATTAGGAACTACAACATACCTTAACCTCCTTGTAAAGTTTCTTTTCCCACGCATAAAGCTTTGCAAGAGTGGATGAAAGGTTGACGGGATGAATATCAAACTCATTTACAGTCTGTTCAGAGTACATCTTTGCAATCTTCATAACTCTGGAAGAAATTTGAACTGATGACTTGGCTTGAGCTTTCATAGATAGAATTCTCAAGAGTGACACTGCAAGAAAGCACACAACAGAGTTGTTTCATTTCATAATTCTTAACCACAAAATAGTTAGCTAATGGAAGAAGCTGGTACCTTTAAGTGGTGTAGTTTGCCTTTGGTAAGGCAGTTTGTTGACTTCAAGCATAAATGCAATCTCCTTCCCATAATTGGTGGCCGTCTCAAACTCATCCCTGATTTCTTTCACCACTTCCTGAATGTCTCTAGTTCCATGAGCCGACAATGCATTCATCATACTGATATTTGGTTTCTCGGATTCAACATCCATGGCGACACTAGATGCCGCCTCCTCCACCACCTCAAAGCTCACGCCTTTCTTCCTCTTCACAAGTTCCTCTTCCTGGGGGGGACTCATGGAGACAATGCTACCCGGACTAGGAATCGTATCAGGGCTCATACTGGTCTTGATTCCTTTACCTTTACTCGAATTCCTTCTGCCTCTCATAGATGATTCAATACTCTCAATGCTGCTACTGCTGGTATCAACCGCCACAGGCTTGGAGGTCCCTTCCCCGTAATTATTGTGCAAGAACTCCTCATTGAATCTGGATTTCCCATTGTTATTATTCACTCTTGATCGCTCTTCATTCGTTCTCTTCTTCTCTCTGGGAACTTCCTTGATCACCTCATGCTCCGTCTCATCCTCCAAATCAGGAATCCCTTCCCTTTCTCTGACCTCTCTAGAATCAGGACTACTCGTGATTGATCCGTACACATACCTATCCGACGTGTGATAGCCATGGAATCCGCCGCCGCCGGCACCACCGTTGTCAACTGATTCAAAAACGTTAAGAAAATCCCAAGTGGACGCCCTCGGCGGAGACGGTGGTGCCGGCGGAGGCTTCTGTGGACTCGGCTCCCTCATCGGCGGCGGCTGATATCCGCCAAAGTATCCAGCTCCGTTACCGTAATAACTTCCTGAACCCCAATACCCATTGGATGCCGATGGATCCTCGACAACGACGGTTTTCGCCGGCGTGGTCGACTTCTTCATGTAATACATGTTCTGATTTGGGTAAGGGTTTATGGTTGGGTTATACGGGTTCACATCCGGGTAGGGGTTTGAATAAGGAGCAGGGTACGGGTAGGGATTGGCATACGGATCCGAGTACGGGTAGGGATTACTCGGAGGAATGGGTTCCCCTGTGTAGCCACCGTAACCCCAATTTCCCTGAGCAGGATAATTGTTGAAATCGCCGTAGGAAGTCGACGGCTCCATTCCGCTTCCCATCGGACCTCTGAACTCCTCTTCGCGTTCTGGATTCTCATGATGATGGTGGAAATTGCTGTGACCGGAGTCGGAATCCAAGTCCGAATCGGAAGAGGATAAATGCAGGTGGGAATCTCCGTCGTCGTCGTCGTAGTGATGGTGGTGGTGATCCTGATGTTGATGGTGGTGGTTCTTCTTCTTGTTATTGTTCTTAACCTTGGCGGATCGGTTGTTATTGTGATCGTGGTAGCTGTCGCCGTCGACGGAGTGAGAGATGGAGGTGGAGGAAGAGGTGGATTTGGATTTGGATTTCGGTTTCGATTTTCCGCCGTCGCGGGGAGGAAGGGTGAGGACAGGGGATCCGGGGGAGGAAGAGGATGTATTAGTGGCGGCGGAGGCGAGGACAAGCTCCTCGTCGACGAATTTTCGGATGGCGTCGCCGACATCGTGGAGGGAGTGGAAGTAGGAGAGATGTGCGGCAGCGAGGGCTAAGCGGTGGTCGGAGGCAGCTTTGATGAGTTGCTTCCGCTCTCTGCAGAGGATTACTAGAGGGAGGTCGTCAACCTTGGAACCTCCGCAGCCCATTGACGCAACTGAAAAAAGGAAGAAGGAGGAGAAGAAAGGGACGTGGGAATGTTGAAAATCATAGCGAATAAGGATGTTGAATTAGCAAAAGAGGAAACATTGTTGATCAGAGAGAAGAAGAAGAAGAAGAAGAAACCCCCCTAAATTGGAAGAAAATAAGAGAGGAAAGTGCACAGAAACTCATGAGAGATCGGAGGAAGAGGAGGTTGTAATTACTAATCAGCCATTAGTGCAATTTATTTTTAATTAAAAACTCTGATGAATAAAACAGTAGGAAAGGGAGGATGGGAAGAACAAAATCTGGCCGTTGAGGAAGGAGGGAAAGGAAGAGAAGAACCGTCGATGGAGAATCCGAGAGTGGGTTGTTTATATCCTGATTGGGTTTTCTGGGTTTGTTTGATTATTCTAATATATCAGCTGCAGGCAGGCAGCAGGAGCAGGGAGGGAGCAGCTGCAGCAGGCAGTGATCATGAAGAGAGAGGTTAATATTTTTAAAGAAGAAAGCTTTACCAATTTATATATATATTTATTTATTTATAAAGGAGAAAGAAAGAAAGAAAGGTTGCAGAGTGATGAATCTGAATTTTTGAATTTGATGATGTGATGTAATGGTTGGCGGGGTCTCTAGCTCTGCACCAATTCATGCCTCTGGTTTTGTTTAGGTCATGCTTGGTTCTAACCAAGTACACTAGTGTACTTTTTCCAATGGTTTGGTTACTTCAACTGATGATGGATGTGTATATTTACTACTTAGATCAATGAAACCCGGTCCAACCCTTTTGAGTAAACACTTTTTTTTGTATGTTACAGGTTATTCTACGTATAATCTCAATTTTCATATGTTAATTTATCGGAGTCTCAGCGATATAATCACTACTTAATGGCTAATTTGGGAATAATGGATATTGTTCTTGTTCCAAATAGTGTTAGTATTCCTGGTTAGTCTAGGTGTCTCTTAATATAAAAGAGCTCAGCCATCTCTAAATTAGGTTGATTTGGTTGATTGGGTTATTTTTGTACATATATATACTTAGGGTTGTAAATTTAACCCGCCAACCCAACCCAACTCAAATGAGTTGGATTGTGTTCATGAAAGTAGAAGTTAAAATGAGTTAAAGTTTTTTTTATAAACCCGTAAAGTTGAATTTCTTTTAATTTTAATTATAAATAACCCAACTCAACCCAAACTAATCCATCATTCATATTTGAGTAGAGCTTTTTAAATGAAGATGATTTCCCTTTTCCTTTTCGATTTTTTTCTAATGTGAAGTAATTGATTGAAATTATATTTTATACCTATGTAATATAGATAAATAATTAATATAACGGTACAACAACTTATTTTGAGTTGTAGAGTAATAATTTGAGTTTCATATTATTTTAGGAATTTTGATTTGATTGGAATATGAAATATTTATTTGTTTTATTTTAGAAATTTGGAGATAAGGACAATAGAAACAGAAAATGAAATAGCATTATGTTATGAGAATGATGTATCTCAACTTATATGTGATCCCATAAAACGGACGCGTTTTAGGTGTTGAAGGAAGTCTTCAGCAGGTTGTTAAAGGAATTACAATCATTGGATCTTTTGTTAATCAGCTTTTTTCTAATCTAACGGCTTGGACTTTGATGGGCTGTTTGGAAATTATGTAAAATTACAAAACTGCCCTCTTGAACTAAACTTCAGCATGAAAATCCTTCAACACTATAGGCTGAGCCCCATAAAACTAACAAAAAGTATTTTGATTTGGGAAAAAATTGTTTTTCGGGGTCCCGATTTTCGGACAAAAATTATCGTTCCTGAATTAAGTCGGGATTTTTAATTCCAGAATGGGAATGAAATTCTTATATGAAGAAAATTGAAAATCGAGATTTGAAAAATTCAAAAACGAGCTTGATTTCCTCCCCCATTCATTATGAGAATATTTGAAAAAATATTTCAATCTTTTTAAAAATAGTCTAACCCATGTCAAAACCCATCCCAACCCATCCCTAACCTATTAGGGTTGAGTTGGGTTAGATTAAAGAAAAGGATGGGTTGAGTTCACAAAAAATACAACCCATTTATCCCTAACCCAACCTCAACCCTCTAAAACCCAACTCAACTCAGCTCATTTACACCCTCTATATATGCTTATCGGGTCCATGTGTTACATATATATGTTTATCAGGTCTAAGTATTAAATAATTGAACGCTTAACATTATGATACTAGATATATATCAACTAAAGATTCAATACATTCATAAACTTACTATTTCTATTTTTAATGATAGGAATGCCATATAAAAAATTATAGCTCATCGAGATCTATTTACGAATAATAAAGATACATTGTGTTAGCAATATCAAGGGCATGAAATAAAGGTTATCAAAATTTATATATAATATTTTATCATATATTATAAATATTTGAAAAATCAAATATTCCCTTAATAAGTAAATTAAAATGATTGATCATAAACACTTATGTTCCCTTAATTTATTACAATTGAATCTTATAAATTAAATTTTTTAAAAAATACAAATCATATGTGCCGACCAAATCGAATAAGATGGTATTAAATATCAAGATGAATACGACTTCGTTTTGTATAATTTAGGGTCGCAATATGAATGAGCATTCTATGCACCACATTCAAATGAACTACTAGCTATAGCGTCACCCGATGCCATCCATACATGACTCCACACACCAATTATATATCTACAGTAAATCAATGTTACTTGCTACATTAGCTAGCATCTTGTCCCATCTTTGGGTTTAACAATATTTCCAATCTTGCTGCGGTCAACAAAACAAAGTTCCCGTTGTGTTCCTAATTTCTTGCCTTTTCAAGAAGTCCAATGTTTATAAATGACATATTAACGGTTATTAGTTGAGTTTGGTGATCTCAATTCTGAAACTTGGTTGGAATTTTCCAGTGAGTCATTGTAGAGACAAAAGTCCAATACACACGTTAAGATCATAAGCGTTGAATGAAGAACTCGCCGACTACCTAACTTATCGATCCATTTCAAGTTCCCACGATGATCCCCAAACTTCCACGAACCTACATTGTTTGGATTTGAATCACGCTACGGCGGATTACGAGGTTGGATTTCGTAAATTCAACTTTTGTCCTTATGTAACGAGTCCACTTTTTTATTCGACTTGGAAGCAATCTGGGTTTTTAGATCTCTACATGATCTAACGGTTAAAATAAATCAGAGGCAATATGGTTATTTTATTTTTAATATTTTTGTTGGACTAAAATTCATCCATCTTAGAGAGGCTGGATCACCATCTTATGTCACCTGAAAGTTCACTCGATCAATTTTCTTACGATTCCGACCTCCGTCAAACAAAATGATTTGCACACACATGATCACCGTCGTTGGCTCTATTTTTTTGAAAATTTTTTTGACGACATGTAGTACAACTATGTGCAGGACCTTGTACGGATCATATAAATATGTATAGAATTATACAAACCTGTATAAAAATATATATATATATATATTTTGTACAAAGTGTAATACTATGTACTATATAAAGTATTATACTAACTAGTATGATACTTAGTATAACACTTAATATAAAACTCGTACCCTCAATCTAAAAGAAGCGACCGTACAAGATTGGATTCAGTCATATAGAAATGGTGAGATGGGAAACTGTGTCATGGTCTACGTGGAGTTTGGTGATGGGAACAAGGGACACGATGATAAGCAATTGGGCAAAGGTAATTCCTTTCACCAGTAAGTAGGCCTTAAAAAGTAAGAAAAACAAAAGGTGAAAGCATAAAGATTTTGATGTTTTGCAGCACAGCAGCAGTTCAGTTGTTCAATCAAGGTACGTAATTGAAGAAAGAATGGTGAAGTCAAGTGTGTGGTTGGTCCTTGGGCAGTAATAACCAGCCGAAAAAGTGCAGAGAGCCAAAATATATACGACCCATGTCCAGTCCCGGCTGCATGTGAGCTATCATAATTCATCTCAGTCTTGTTCAATTCCCGCCCTCTCATCACTTTCTCTTCCCTTTTCCATTAAACTTGTTTACCTTTAATTGTGGAACAAGGTAGTTCGTCTCCTTTTGCCCTTTTCAATTAACTTTTTACCTCGCCAGGGAAAAAGCTCTCCCTCTCTTTTCTTCCCCGTTTTTTACCTCTTTTTTTCCGGATTTAATATTATTAAAACCTTCTCTTAGTATCCTAACATCTGAGTAAGGTGGGATAGTACTTATTTTTTTCATTTTAAATATTTTGAAAATAGAAATTATTTCAAAAATATCGGTTGATTTATTTTTACAACCTTCCATTTTCTTTTCCTCAAATCATGAACCAGAAACTCAATCGCCGTCGCTTCTAGTTACAATTTTGACGGCTGCTACCAAAACTTTCGTCGACGAACAGTCAAGTTAGTCGCATGTTATATTTGCCCCTATACTCTCAATAAAAGGTATAATCCTACTACTTAAAGGCTTTTTTTACTGACTCGCCATCGTTAGAAACATTATTATTCCCTGTCAACTGTTGCGGCCAGCTGCGACTATCATTTAGCATAAAGAAAGATTAGTCATCGAATTCCTCCATCTGATGCGTTTGTTTATTCCTCGTTTATTCTTGATTTGTAACCCCTGCGATTTTTTTCTCCTTCTTATGCTTTTTTTCCAGGTGAATCGTAGCCGTAAAAATGTACCAGACTTCTTTTTTCCGCTGCTTATTTATTCACAAGAAAACAATCACCTCCGGCAAATAGATCAGATGATGAAAGTGTTCCTCGTAACAAAAATATATCAAAATTTGTTGACCGTAATAATATACACCAGTCTGATTTAAGAACATAAGTTAGTTTATGTTCAAAATTAACAATTATAATTTTTTATCCTTTTTTCCAATTTTTTGTTCGAACCAACGTTTATTTGTTTCTAAAACTACATTTTGACACAAATATGTGAGTTGGGTTGTATATTTTTTTTTCATTTTTAATGTATTTTAAATTTATTAAGTCTGTTATAGTTATGTGAGCGTGGTTCTTATTACATGTTGTTTTCAATTCAAATTTTAAGAATAAATTGATCATAATAAAATGAAAATTAATAGTATTAGGACCAAAGAGCCTCACTCTGACATTGAGAAAGCACTACCTGGATTGGTTGTCCTTTTGTATTTTTAAGATTTTGCTTCTGTTGATTATTATTTTTTATTTGGTTGTAAAGTAAAGCTTCTAATAAATTATTGATAATGTTTTGATGAAATGCAAAGCGCAAGCAAAAATAGGTCAACTGGTCAGCTACTCCGTTTCATTAAAAAATTACCGCCATCATGCAAATGACCTCATCTCAACTAAGCATGGAGACAAAATATCGGTTCGACTACTGACGTGGACCGATCAACACACTGTTAGGTGTCTGTTAACAATGGGCCCATGGTTTAGGGACCAGAACAGGCCTTGTTCGATCTGATGAGCCAGAAAGACGGAGCAAGTCCGGCGAGGTAGAAGAATGGTCCGGCGGAATAGACGGAGGAAGTCCGAACCTATGCTCTAAATTTGGTTGCACCGGACGACTCACTCCGATTAAATTATTGGATCCATAATCAAACGATAATGGCGAGCCGGCCCGTCTCCAATCATACGGCCCACACTCAATCCTTCGTTAGCTTACCAAACCACCGGAAATTAAGCAGTTCGGTCGAGTAGGTTCAAATGGTGAAGACAAAACCGCTGATCCACCACTATAACGGCGTCGTAAAATACAAGAAAGAGCCGTGACCACAAGCCCAACTCCAACCAAATCAAAGGCTTCCCCCCACGCGCTCCAAGATCTCCAGTGTAATGGACGCGCTCCGGATTATTATGATTAAAACCAGTTTTTGACAAGACATCCCGCGCCAAATCCACACTGCGATTACATCAACCCTGTAAAGAAAGAAATCCCCTCAATCCTCCCCAATCCCAAATTTCTGTCTTCATCCTGTACTGTTACTGTAATTAACACCATTAACAAGCTGCCCCGATTCCTTCCAACTTCAGCCTCTTCCATATCCTACCTCTTTTCTTCAACTACATAACATCCAGCCAACCTCCTAGTTCTTCACAGCAACCTTTTTCCAAACTGATCAGTAGCCACTTGGAATTTCTTCGGGGCGGCAACAATGGCGACGACGACTGTCGAGAAGACGGTTTTCGACGGGGATGAAGCAAAGCGATTGGTCAACGAGCTCAGAGCCGGTTTTGATTCCGGCAGGACTCGGAGCGACGACTGGAGAGTGACTCAGCTGAAGAATATCTTAAGGATGTGCGACGAGAGCGAGAAAGAGGTCATCGAGGCTCTTCATCAGGATCTCGCCAAGCCTGAACTCGAATCAACTCTCTATGAGGTTACTTTCATGAATTATTATTATATTCTTTTTACGCCGGCCTGTTAGTTGATTGATTGCCGCTCTCTCCATCTGTCTGAATGTTGCGTTGACCTCGTTTTGATTCTTGAGTGCCCTGGTTTGTTCTGAATTGTTTTTGGTGTTTTATTGTTGAAAGGGTTACAGTACTACGTATATAGTGAATAGAAAGTTCTCCTGGTGATTGTTCTGTCTTGTGGATTGATTCTTTGGTAGAGGACGAATAGAGATGATACATGCGGCATCACACTTGGACGTTCTGTATTTAATGAAGTAGGGCTTGGTAGGTTGATGTTGTTGTCCATGGCTTGGCTGCGATTCGTGGTACTTGTACTAATGGTTGCTTCACTCGTGTCTGTTTCCCTCTTCTTAAATGCAAATTGATTTCCCTGGAGGCCAAGTTGGAGTTCATAGAATTGATTTATTGAACAAAAGAGACCTTTTCACTCATTTATGTGTCAAATCCCCCCCCCCCCCAATTGTCTCCTGCTGTTTTTATCACTATTCATATTAATGGCTTCTCAACTACCAACGCTATTGATGATTTTTTACGTGTTCCAGACCCCCCCTCTCCCCCAAAACATTGTAGTCATGCCTTGGTTACTTAGTTTCTAACTTAATGCGATTCTAAGGTTCAGAGGACAAATTCCTGGATTGCATGAACTGGGTTTCTTTGTTTTTGGGAACTTGTGATAGCTTGTATGATGTAGGAACATTGTTTTCCGTGACTATATTGGGTCTCCATCGCATTAATGTTAGTGACTATTGATGTGGAGAGTTGGGGGGACTTCCTAGTGTCTAGGTCATTGACCTTTGAGCTAGACAAGCTAGTTTCTAATGGGGATATAGTTAGGCTACCATTAAGGCTAGTGCACGTTGAATTATACGGCTTCTAGTTGCCTATTCTATGTGCACATGCTAATAGGTAAGGCCATGCATATCCTATGAGGGAATGTAAATATTGAGTTTTGCGAATCAAAGCCGGTGGATTGCTACGCCACATGAATTGTTTGAGCTAGGTGATTAGCAAAACTTGAAGAGAATTTTCGGTTCACATTCATCTTTTTAGTTTCGCTGCAACTTCAAGACTATTATGAAGCTGAGACTTTTGATATTTGAAGTTGGACTACTTAACCTCGCATATGCAGAGGACTAGAAGATGAGGAATTCTTCAGCTTTCTGAAAAAAGAAAGACCTTTCCATTTTGACTCCTCACGTTTGCTGAAAGTGTTGTTGAATTACATCAATTGTCTCACAATGGATCAGTACTTAAACTCTTTTCAAAGGTGATTAACGGATTGATTTGCAGCTGGGTATGATAAAGAACGCATGTAAAGTGGCAATTAAGGAACTGAAGAACTGGATGAGACCAGAGAAGGTAGAACACCTTTTAAAATGGATTTGTCAGCCGTTTGGGCTTGTTTTGTATTGTATCTGTTTTTCCTAATCATGTTATACTCATATTTATTGTTAATTTACTACAGGCAAAAACCTCAGTGACGACTTTTCCTTCATCAGCTGAAATTGTGTCTGAGCCATTTGGAGTTGTATTGATAATTTCTGCATGGAATTATCCTTTCCGTACGTACTGTCCTTGTTTGCTGTATCCAATCTCTTATTCTCACCTATCATTATTCTGAGTAATTTATGCGGAAAACTGTTCTGCAGTGCTATCCATTGAGCCAGTAGTTGGAGCTATAGCAGCTGGGAATGCTGTCGTCTTGAAACCATCAGAGCTAGCTCCGGCTTCATCATCATTGCTTGCAAAACTGTTTGCAAAGTATTTGGATAATTCTTCAATAAAGGTTGTTGAGGGCGCTGTAGCTGAAACATCCGCTTTACTAGAGCAAAAGTGGGACAAAATAATGTATACAGGTTCGTACAAAGCTTTTCCCAAATTGATTCCGTACCAGAGCTAGTTTTGGTGGTTAAATAGCCAAAAAATTCCATGCTCCCTAAATTACATCACCTGTCATTTCATCTCATTTTATTTAGGCTCTCCAATTGAATCACAGTAGAGTTATTGAATATTCCAATGCTCAGTCGCACCCTATAATAAGAATTGCTCAAATTATGCAGGAAACAGCAGAGTTGGGCGTATTGTGATGGCTGCTGCTGCAAAGCACTTAACTCCTGTCATTATGGAGCTTGGGGGAAAGTGTCCAGTGGTTGTTGATTCGGACATTGATTTACAGGTAAGTCAGGAAAATGTCCATTCTTTCTGGTTAAGTGCTATCTCTGCTTGTTCTATTATTTTGAGCGTGTCATTTGTTCCCCGATGGATGTTGATCATGCGTTGAGATACATCTGTTTACTACATGAAGGTTGCAATTAGGCGAATCATCGTAGGCAAGTGGGGTTGTAACAATGGACAAGCATGCATATCCCCAGATTACATTTTAACAACCAAAGATTATGCACCAAAGCTGGTAACTCCCCATGCTTTGTTAGAATTTCCATCCCCTTCAGGATGGTGCTTGTTATTCTTCCTTTCAGGCTTCAGTTTAATTTATTTTACTTTCAATGAATTCTATGTGCAGGTTGATGTTTTAAAAACAGAACTTGAGGGATTTTATGGGAAGAATCAATTGGAGTCGAAGGATTTGTCTCGTATTGTGAATAGTAACCATTTCTCCAGGCTATCAAAGCTACTGGATGATGACAAGGTTTCTGGTAAAATTGTCTATGGCGGTGAAAGAGACAAAGTGAATCTGTGAGTTCTTTGGAAGAATGGGTCCTTATTATTGCAGCTGTTACTTTACAATGGAGAACATCATGAATGCTATTTTAATCGTAAATCGTTTCTTACCTTGTGTGTGACAACAGGAGAATCTCTCCGACCATTTTGCTAGATGTTCCGAGGGATTCCTTGATCATGAATGAAGAGATATTTGGCCCCTTGCTTCCTATCCTCACGGTAAAAATCAATTATCTCGACCTGGCCATATTTCTCAATATCCTGTTAATTGTTTTACTGCATTTGATTCATCATATAGCAGTGAAATCTCTGAAATTAAAAAGTGACAGTATGAATCTTGGAAATTTGCAACACTGGTATCCAAAACATGTCTTTTGATTGCTGACAAACATTTGTTTATGAACAGTTGAACAATATCGACGAGAGCTTCGATGTGATAAACTCGGGAACAAAGCCACTAGCAGCCTATATATTCACCAACAACAAGAAGCTGAAAGAAAAGTTTGTAATGTCAGTCTCTTCAGGAGGCATCGTCGTCAACGACACTACAATTCATGTACAATTTCTCTTTTCCCGTCGTATTTCTGGGAATCCTTCAACCTGAATTATAAACAGTATGCACTCTTTCTGATCGCTATGTTTCGTTCTTTTTTTTTGCCCCCTCAACAGCTAGCTGTTCATACCGTGCCGTTTGGAGGTGTTGGCGAGAGTGGGATGGGGTCATACCATGGGAAGTTCTCATTTGATGCCTTCAGCCACAAGAAAGCAGTTGTTTATCGAAGTTTCACAGCTGATGCTTCCTTGAGGTACCCACCATACACAAGCTTCAAACTAAGATTGATGAAAGCTCTAATGAGCGGCAGTTTACCTGAAATTCTACGTGCACTATTTCAAGGGTCTAAGAGTTGAAGTGGTATATGAATAAAGATCATTGTGGATAGGTTTGTTCAATGTAAGTTATAGGCAACCTCAGTACCTATAGAACCTTTTCCTAAGAATCACTGCAGATCGGCTTTACTGTTACTGTACACATGTTCGTCTCGCTATTAAATTAAGCAAACTGGTTTTTGGATGTTGATGTCAATTGTCAAATGCTGCTTTGATTTCTCTGTTCTTATAACTTGTTATCTGGCCGAGTTTCTGATTGAGTCTGGTTTGATGCTGTTCTTCTTTAGTTTCTTCCCTCCTAGGCCTAGAAGTACTACAAAGAGTTGTGAACCAAATGAGAAGAATTCTTCTAAATCCCTAGATACTATTAGGAATCCTTCAAAATCTACAGTTACCATAGGATACAAGAATTTGAATGAAATGAAATGAAATGACCAAACAGATAAGAAAGTGGAAGAAGCAAGAATTTGAATTATATATATACATTAGAATGATTTAAGTAAACATCATATCTGATTCAAGAAGAACCCTTTAAAATGCTAACAACCTGTGATCTCTGTTCTTCGGTCAATTCGACTGGAAACTCGACCAAGAAGGTAACTTTGAGGTTCCCTCTCATGTTTAGCTCTTTGGATTTAGGCATCCCCTGACCAGGGATGACCTTCTTGTAGCCAGGGGAAATGACGTCCTGGATCAGTAGGTTCATTGTCTCCCCGGTTTCACTCATGAGAGGGATGGAGATGTCGCATCCGGTGAGAGCCTGCACCAGAGGGATCTCTACTGCTATCTCCAAGTCGTCCCCTTCTCGTCGAAACAGTGAGTGTCGCTTCTCCGCGATCACGAATGTCACGTCTGCCGGTTCAGCTCCCAGCCTCTCGTTCCCCATCCCTTCGAATGTTACCTTGGTCCCCTTCCTCCAACCTGGCTTCACTTCGATTGATAGTATCTCCTCCTCCTTAACTATTTGTCTGCACAAACAAAATGGTTGCAACGGTCAAATTACCATTGTAATAAAAGTTTAATGTATGGTTTGGTAGGTGAAAATTTGGATGGAATTGATCAGAAATTAACTTTCCTATTCAATCAGAAAATGCTCAAAATTCCATCCCACTTTTCACCGCCAAACCAAAGCCTAAGAGAAGGAAAATTAAGGAGGTTCGTGGGCACATGTCATGAACTGTTGTATCCCAATAACTCGAGTTGTTGAGAGAGGGTTCAGATTACCTTTTATATTATTATTCAAACACGCCTCTCAAACAGAAGCTCTCAAAAGTTAGAAGAGCTAAAGTTTACACATCATCATCAACTCATGTTCACGGATTAGAGGTTGCTAGGACTCAAAACAGAGACCTCTCTCATGTCAAGAACCGTTGCATCCCAATAACTAGGGTTATTGCGAGAAAAGTTCAGAGTGGCTTTTATATTATTCATCAACAATTTACCCTCTATCAGTGAGGACATCTCTTGTAACCTTGACCTTCTTGGTGCAACCATAGAACAACTCCTCGAGTGTGCACTCGAGGTTCTTCTGAACCGGCGGGGGTTTCACCTTCCGGCCAGTGGAGTTGGAGAACATGATCGGCGTAGTGCTTCGCTCGCTAGGGTTCCTCGAAAACACAGGGCTCGGAGCAGTAGTAGTAGCACTGGAGGCATTGCTTCTCCGGCTGACGTCTCTAGTAAGTGATGAAGCTGCTGATGCCTTGTTGGTACTAGTAGTACTAGTGGTATTGTTCCTGGACAATGTGGATGGAGCCGTAGCAGGGGAGGAGTGATCATGATCTACACTGCTGCTTTTTCGACCGGTGATGCATTTGTGGACGAAGGTCGACAGTGGAGATACACTACGTCTGGTGGCGCTTTTCGAAAGGGAGGAGGAAAAGGAGGAGGAGGATGATGTTCTTGGGGAAGGAGAAGGGCTCCTTCTGCTTGTGATTCTGGAGAGTGGGGATGTTATGGTTCGGAGGATGTCGTCTTTGGTTTTCTGCTTGAAGAAGCTGTTTGGAGTAGTCGCCGATGTGGTGCTTGGATTGTCTGGTGGGTTGTACCTTGCGCTGTGGATTCCATTCATTGTGTTGTTATCTACTTCTTCAACAAGTTGCTGCAACCCCTCAAACAAACACACACCAAACAAAAATGGAAGGACACAGAAAGCATGTTAGTAAACAACTAAACATTGTTCTTCATTGTAATGCATGCATCAATGGGAACTTATAACAGTAACGGCCTGGCTCAGGCCGGCAGTTCGATACCAATAAAATCGAAATACAATGTAAAACGAGTTAAGACTGAGGGTTTCAAGATGAAAAATGTTGATGATAATCGTCGAAGAGAGAAATTTTTGATGACGATATTGCTAAACTCATAGATCATCTGAAAAGTAGGAGAATCTTATAGCTACCGTTGATGATTAATATGATACGAGTTATTTTAATAAAACGGTAAATATGCATTTTATTGAAGGTATGTTAGTCAGTTTATGAATTACACGAAGTAAAACCTGAATTGTATTTTAAAACGTACTCTTTTAGAGTTAATATATCTTTTTCTTTAGGTTAATATATTTATTTGTTCTGATTTGATGGGTTTAGACTAGACCTGGCTTAGCAATGGAAGCAACCATATTTAAAAAGATGTTTGGCGTTGTGATTTTTATATTAATAATGCATGAAGAAGACTAGGAACTTACCCTTTGAATTTCAACTCTATCCTCTATATCAAGAGCCAGCTGAGCTTCTTCAGATCCGGCCACATCACATTTAGACGACCTAGATAGAGGCGGAGAAGGAGATGATTTGGGAGGAGAAAAAGAAAAACTCGTAACACGATTTAATCTCGTAATTGCATGACCGTAAACTCTTAAGAAATCCTTAATTTTCAAAGGCCTCTTCTCGGTCGGAATATTTCTCTTCTTGTTAGCCTTATAATGTTCATCGCGGCTGCCACAATCAACATTAGAGGAGGAACCAATGCGATGCTGAGAATGATGATTGTGATCTTCTTCTACCATGAGAAAAATGGGGGAAATGAGAGGGACAATGGAAATTTTAGTCACAAAGGCAAGAAAAGACGGAAATCAACAAATTAAACAAGGGAGAGCCTCACATTAACCCACCACAATTCAAAGCCATCCTAAATATGAAGATTTTGTGAGTTTGTTCCCTTCTGTTTTGTTTTTGTTTTTGTGTTAGGTTGTTTGTATGTGGTTATCTTTTATTAGTCAATTTAGTTTATTGGGGTCGTGAATAACAATTATATTTAATTTAAGAGGTTAGGATCGAGATTAAATGGTAACAATTGATCATATTTATTGGAAAGGTAATTAGGCAACATACTGCTTAATTAGTCTTAGTAATAAATTACTTATTGATGTTTATTCAGTTTCAACTTATAATCCTACTTGATCTCTATATATTTTGTATGATTTACTTAAAATATCCCAACCTTATTCGATTGTTAATGAAAGGTAAAAACTTATACTCCTGGAATTTACCAAAAAATAAAAACAATTATATATTTTCGGGATACTTTTCGTTTTGCAAATAGATCCATATGGTGTAGTTATTTGACCTTTTGGGATTGATGTGAGTCGGGCGGGGTTGAGCTAATCAAACTGAGTTTTGGGCCACGAGAAGTGCTATTATATAAACACGAGCCTGATTTTGGGTTATTGCTCTAGTAACTATTTGTAATCCACATATCACTACTCTATGTCAATTATAATTCTGTTAATTCTCCATTAAAAACTAGACAAATCACTATGTCAACGGTCAACACAAAATTTATGTCCATGACACTCTTTATCATGTTACCTATCGATCGAATCTTAGTCGACCAAACTCACTCAACCAATCTAACTTGACCAAATTGATTCAACCACACTGAAATCATATAACTTAGCATGTTTGAGTTTAGGTTGGGTCAAGTGGGTTGGGTTAAGTTAGATTAGTTGGGATGAGTTAGATCTAGGATTGAACATGTAATATAAATGTGGGTGACATGGCTAGAAATAGTGGATTCGAGTGGTGACATAATAACCGCATTGTTACCATTGAAATAGATTAGTGGCATGTAGGGTTACATTTTAAAGGGTGACGACCATGTTGTTACGAATCCAATAGGTTGATGACCACAACGCGTATTAAGACAATTCAATATGATGCGTTTGAAATTTTGAATTCAATGTGAATCTAAAGAAAAAAAAGAATCTAGGGGTAAACAGTAAAAAAGTAAAAAAAAAAAAAAGAAACAAGAAAGTAATAAATCGTAGAGAACACGTGGATGGCCCAACGGCTTTCAACCCAAAAAGACCCAGCACGTACTCAATACCCTGACCGGCTGACCCTGATCGTACGTTCTTCTTGCCCGGTTGCCCCCCCTGTGAAACAAACGATTTTGATTTTACTCATTTTTTGGGGTTGATTTCCACCCAAAATCATAGAACCCTTGAGTCGAACCAGATGAGCAAGATAGTGAATTGACCAAAGAGCTACCAATATCAATTATTCTGAAGGGTTCTAATCAAGGAACACATATGTTGAACTGTAAGAATTCATAATGTAATTCATCTAAAAAAGAAATGTGTTTGATGAGTCTCGATTGTGTTACATGCTTTTTATTAATACAAATCATACTCGTTATTGAGCAGGAACCCAACTCGTCGCACTAAGCATTCGATGCTTCCACACACACGTCTTGTCAATATTTAGTGCGCCTCCGCTTGTCCCACGTGCGAGTGGGTACTTCCTATGTTTGATGGGATTCTACCATTCGTCGCCAATTGATTGGGTCTGCTAAGCCTCCTTATTTTAGGGCCCATCATTTAGTGATATTGTCTCGAACCAGTTTTTCTAATGGGGATATCACTTTTTATCCGCCAGCGCGGACATGAATTCTAGTCGTTCGATTGTCTAAATTTTAATCTAACGGTTGGAGATCAAATGATTTGAATTTTAAATTTAAGAATATAAATCAGGTTGAGAATAAATGAAATTGCGGGAAGTAAAGAAGTTATTTCATTTAAATTTATTTACTTTCTGTCAAATTTTCTATCGTTCTTTAGTTATTCTTTTAGTTTTAATTTAATCTTCTTCATCTCTTTATAAATTCATGAAAATATAATGTTTAGTTTAATTTTTTGAGTACAATAAAATCAATTTTAATATGTTTTATTTAACTTTTTGAGAAAAAATTAGAATCATCAACTTAGATGTTGTGCACATTTTATGGTATATAACTCATGTTTCAAAATAGATGTCGACTTAGAGGTTTGTATAAATGAAGTCTACAATGACTAATTCAATTTATGATTGTTGTTTGTCATTTATGGTACTGTTATATCCATATTTTACAAATATATCTATGTTATATAGCGTTATGTAATCGTTATGACATATTTTGAAAGGTTGGTATAAATTAACTCACAATAAGTAGCTTGCATATACAACTATTATGTTTGTGTTATATAATAGCTATAACGTTTATATAACATAGTCATAACGTTTATATAACATTTCATCCATAAAATGAGATATAACAATCAACCAAGTTATTGCGGGTTAATTTACACCATCTAAAAATGTGTCTGAACAGTTAGATAACAGTTATATAACATATACATATTCATATAATGGTGATATAACAATATCATAATGACAAACAACAACTATAAGTCGAACTTTTTGTGAACTTCTTCTACTAAAACTTCCAAATCAACATCCATTTCGAAACATGGTTTGTCATTTTTCACGAAATTATATTTTTATAATAAGAGATAATTAACATGAAATCTTTAGACAATTTCGACATGTACTTAACAACTTTATTATTAATTTCAACTTTTTCTTGCAAACAAAATATCAAGATTAATCTAATTAGACTTAAAAAATTAAAATAAATAATATTTGCAATTAAAAAAATCATGTTTTATTGAATCCATAAAAAGTTATGAAGAATAAACTAAAAATAATTAAAAAAGAGAGAAATAACAACAACATACGAATTTAAATGAAATTAAAATAAAATAACTTTCCTCCAACAATTTTAACTTTATGTTTAATATGTCTTCTTCTTTATCTACATTCTGAAGTTCAAAATTTACATACTTCATTTTCAATTGTTAGATTAAATATTAAAGAATTTAACGATTGAAATTCATGTCCGCATTGACGGATAGAAAATGATATCCGCTATTTAAAAAAACTGGCCTCAAACATTCCTTCGACGGAGGTTGTTTTAACGGTCGAAATTCGAAATTTGAGACGAGATCGTTGACAGGTGCATTCATGATCGTCGAATAAAACCAACCAATTCGATCCGGTTACGAAAACAGTGCCCAAAAATCCAAAAGGCGTCGGGACGCTCCCCTGATTCCAACTCCCTCCATTTTCTTCTTCCGCTCCTCCGTTTCCCTCCATGGTCTCCTCTATGACCCTACGACTTCCTCCTTCAACCTTCGCTTTCTTTCTCTCACTTCTTTCTCTCCTGTAATCCCGATAAACAACTACACTCCAACGCAGGATTTCCAGCTGCCTCCACCGCTCCACGATAACTGTTGGAATCTTGGTCGCTTGTCGATCGAACCTCCAGCTTTTTTTCACAATCGCCAAAACTCCAGTGTTCTCGGTACCCAAATACTGCTGTTTTATCCCTTCCCCCCCTGTTTCCCAATCAGTTAGGTCTTACTTCGTTTTTCTCATTTCTCTGCCTCTTCTCGTCTTCCACAGGCTTGCAGCAAGTCATATCGCTTTTGTCGGATTCAGGTGTGGTGCTTCTTCTGCTTTCCAACTTTTTTTTTAATAGCTTGTGGTTTGATTTTGGATTGCTGCAATTGTTTGCTTAGATGGAGTGTTGGAACTGTGATTCTCAAGTTCTATTACATTTTGTTCGCTGGTAATGTTGGTTTTCCTCCTCGCTGTGCACTTGCCTTGTTTGTATCAGCAGATGATCAAACTTTTCCCGGAAAATTGGGTTTGTGCGAATGCTTGGAGTTAGAATACGTTCTGTAGATGGATTGGAGTGTTCGTATCAATGCTTGGAGTTTTCTAGCTTTAATTGGATTTAGTGGTATACAAACGGGTAGTGAGTTTCTATTATATTATCGAACTGGTGATAGGTTGGGTCAAAGACTCATGTAGCGCCATTCTGAAATTCTCGTGTCCCGTCTCCTTGACGACGTCTGAAGTACTCGTTTTGTTTTCTGTGCTTCTGTAGGTGGCCTAATGGTCTTTGTTTGCTTTGACTTAAGTTCTTGTTAGCTATTTGCTGTATCTATTTTCAGCGCGGAATCTGTAAGCTTAAGTTATATTTTGGCTTGAGTGAAAATCTATTTCTCGTTGCTATGGTTATGTACATTGTCGAACAAGTCTGGAACATTTCGTTGTCCAATGCATTTGAAGTTTTTACATAATGTTGCTGTGGTCTCCTTGATTTGTAGTGGATATGGATTTTTATTTGGGGGCAGATTTGTTGTTTTTTGTGCTTTTTCAGGCAAGGAAAATAGTAGGATGAGCAGGCCAACTACACGCAGCAAAAATAAAAGGCACAGATCGGGTGAAAATATTAATATCACCAGTGAAATATTGAGGTACAAAGGCACATTTGCTCCTTTTCTACTGTTAAAAATGATGAATGATACTGTTGATGTATCTTTTCTGTATTACTTTTTGTGTGCGGCTTGTGTAGGAAAGTTCATGCAACTGGAGAATTAACCACTGAAAATGTTGATCAGCTCTATATGATCTTGAAACCTGTCTGCCAAGGCTGCCGTGTGAATACCAAGGATAACCCCAACTGCTTCTGTGGGTTGATTCCAGCTCAAAGCGGGAGTCGGAAGTCTGGGTTATGGCAGAAAACGACAGATATCCTTGAAGCACTTGGACCAGATCCTTCTGATGATCTTCGTGCTGATGACTCTCCAGCCGGACTCACAAACTTGGGTGCAACATGCTATGCTAATAGCATACTTCAATTTCTGTATATGAATACTGCATTTAGAGATGGTCTTTTCTCAGTTGAGCCGGAGGTCTTGAAGCAACAACCAGTACTCAATGAAATTGCTCGGCTTTTTGCACGTTTGCATGCCAGTAAAATGGCTTATATTGATTCTGCTCCATTCGTAAAGACTCTGGAGTTGGACAATGGGGTGCAGCAGGATAGCCACGAGTTTCTTACATTACTTCTTTCCTTGCTTGAACGTTGTCTGAGCCATTCTAGCATCTCCAAGACAAAATCAATCGTACAAGATCTTTTCCGTGGAAGTGTGTCCCATGAAACAAAGTAAGACAATGTTATTTATGATTGTGTTCTGTCCTTTTCAATTGTGGTTTGTGGGCTTCCCCTTGGTTCATTATCTTGTTCTGGCAACAACTGGTTATACCCAATGATTTACTGTGGGATCTTTTAAGAGGCACAACTGAACTTGGCACCTGTTTACACTTACCTTCAGCTCGTTGTGACATGTTAAGTTCACTGTCGTAACATACACTACTCATGTTCATGCTAGTCCTGAAGTAGCATTCCTATGGAGTCTCTAATCTCCCCCTTATGTGTAAATTCTGTGGTTGAATAATTAAATCCTGTTATTTATCCGTTTCCTGATTTTTCCTTGCTATTTAGTACAAGGCGTCCAATTCTGCAGAACTTCTAGTGTCTTGTCCAGAGGGGTTGACAGTTGTCTAAGAAGTATTTGCATAGTTAGGTTTTTTTGAGACATTTGCAGAAGATAGCAAGTACTTTAGTTCTTGGATAGGTACTCTTTCAGCAGTGTACCATCCATGAGCTTACCTCCTACATCGACATGGTGTCTACATACTTATTTAATATCTTCATTTGGTGCATCTTGTTTGTGTCTTCTTTTTTTGAATAAAAGTTAAGTGTCTTCTTTTTGGCAAGGGGCACCAAAATAGGCCTCTGTATGTATCACAAGATACATGTCGTTTAAGAAATTCCATTATTTGGTTTGGGCTTGATGTTTGAGAAATTCCATTATTTGCGTTGACGTTTTAGCTGTATGCAGGTGCTCAAAGTGTAGTAATGTTTCTGAAGCTTCTTCAAAAATGGAAGACTTTTATGAGCTAGAGTTGAATGTTAAAGGCATGAAAAGCTTGAAGGATAGTTTGGATGACTATCTTAGTGTGGAGGACCTTGACGGTGATAACCAGTATTTCTGCAGTTCGTGTAACATGAGAGTTGATGCTACACGTAGCATCAAGTTGAGAACACTACCTGCTGTCTTGAATTTTCAGCTTAAGCGTTGCATCTTCCTCCCAAAGGTAATGTTCCACGTGGTTATATCATTTACGATAGTTGATCAGTAGAGATTTGAACGATGACCTCAAATATGCAGATGTAGTTACATAACCAATACACACAATGACACAAGGCTTTCCCAATCTTGTCCCCCCTTTTCCCCTTGACGAATTGAAGATATTTAAGCGTTTGTGACAGAATGTTATGTT
This sequence comes from Linum usitatissimum, assembly GCA_030674075.2. NCBI lineage: Eukaryota > Viridiplantae > Streptophyta > Magnoliopsida > Malpighiales > Linaceae > Linum > Linum usitatissimum. Next base: position 4,689,896 of record JAUJYP020000804.1, on the reverse strand, counting down.
CTATCTTAATATGCTACCATTTCTTCTTTTATTCATCAAAGCTCATCCTAATATCTGTCGAGAGTACTGCCTTACTCTGTTGTGTGATGTGTATTTATAATTAGAATTATGCTCGGGGGAGTATGTTCCTTTAACCATGTTTTTGTTTCCTGGTGTTACTGGATATAAATTTATAGTTTACTGAGGTTAAAAGTTCTATATATTTTCTGCTTTTGAATCTTTTTAAATGAATATGGATAAAATTTAATGCAATTTTCTCTTATGGCAAAAGAGCTTCTTGTATATAATGGATTTGAGCATTCTCTCGCTGTTGGTTTTCTGTCTGTAGACCACCACAAAAAAGAAAATTACATCTGCATTTGGGTTCCCCGAAGAACTTGATATGGGACAGAGGCTTTGTGAACCGTCTCAGAATGATTGGATCTATAACTTGTCGGCTGTGTTGATCCACAAAGGGTCTGCTGTAAACAGTGGCCATTACGTTGCACATATCAAGGATGAAAATACTGGACAGTGGTGGGAGTTTGATGATGAAAGTGTCTCAAATTTGGGTCATCATCCCTTTGGAGAAAGCTCTTCACGTTCCACTGCTGAAAATCTTCCTAGTAAAGTGAATGGAGGACTTGAATCGGGTTCAAATGGAAGTCACTTAGACGCTCAATTGCCTCAACCTTTAGACTCTGATTCTTCCAGTAATGCCAAGACGTTTTCATCAAGTGATGCATATATGCTGATGTATACTCTTAGGTCTCTACGTAATGCTGATGATAAAACATGTAGGATTAGCGGTGTCAGTAGTGTGGAACTGAAAGGTCAATGTAGCTCTTCGCATGATGATTTCTTCTTGCCATCTCATCTTTCTGAAGATATTCAGGAACAGAATGCATTGTATGTTAATGCTTGCCAAACGTACCAAGATAAAAAGGAAGCTGAGATGCTTCATGTTACTGAGCGAAGACAAGAGGTGAGATCAATTCTTTCTGAAGCTCCTGTTCATTCATTGGGAGAACCTTTTTACTGGATTTCTACAGACTGGCTTCGCCATTGGGCTGATGACTTCACTGCATCGTAAGGACAAGCCTTCTTCTATTTTTACCGTGTTTACTATTTCTCCACTCAATGTTTGATGTGCTGGTTGTATCCACAGCTGTCACTTTTCCTCCAATGATGGGGATCAGCTCGGTATCATTTTTGCTGTTTTCTCCGTTTTGGTGCTAGTTTCTCTAAGGAGGTTTGTTCTATAATGCAGTCCCTTGGATAACACATCCATTCTTTGCTTGCACGGAAAGGTCCCTGTTTCAAAGCTTAGCTCAATGAAACGGTTGTCTGCTGAAGCTTGGGCCAAGTTGTTGTCTAAGGTATGTGAAGATCTGTTATTGCTTATTTTATCGAAATACTGAATTTGTGAAAACAACTCATTGAAATTCGTGTAACTGCATGTCTGCATGTTTGAAGTGACAGCTTTTTCTTGCAAGTTTAAGTGTTTATTCTCGTTTCCATTTATTCATACAGTATATCTCATTATTTTCTATGGCGTTCGTCTCTTTTTGCTTCTGCTACCGTTGAACATATTCATTTCACATTTTCACTAATGATTTGTCTAATTCTTGTTACTTTACAGTATGGTGGAGGGCCAACACTTACGAATGAGGACTACTGCAAAGCATGCCTTCTTGATGGTGCCAAAACTTTGGTGTCTGCTGATAGCTATCGGGATAGGAGAACACTAATGAAGGAGCTTGCAGCTGATGTTCTAGCTGGCAAGACATTGGATGATGAAACATATTATTATGTATCGAAATCATGGTATGAAATCTATATTTATCTTGGGGTGGAACATCTCTGCTTTGGGACAAAATGTAAAATGAACACATGCATAAAAACTTCTAGGCTTTCAGAACTCTGGTTTGTTTTGATTCTGTTATTTCTTACATTAGCAGCAATGCTGTAGCATCTTTTATTAATTATTGGTAATTCATAGTTTGCTGTATATTTTGTGATAGATTGCCATGATTTGAATCAGCTTGATACTTGTAGGCTGCATCAGTGGATTAAAAGGAAAAACCTCGATGCCCCTAGTGAAGCTGATGCAGGACCAACTGTTTCGATTACATGTCCACATGGCCACCTACTTCCTGACCAAGCTCCTGGTGCCAAACGATTGCTGGTTCCAAGGAATCTGTGGGACTTCTTCTGTGAAGATGCCTTGCATGTTAAACCTGATGATCCAAGTGGTTGTATCCCTTTCCCCTTTGGTTTGGATCAGTGTCCTGAATGTGGTGATGAGCTTTCTGAAGTTGCCTGCCTGGAAGATTCACTTAGGTAAATTAAATGATTTCAGAGCTGGATTAGTGTATAATGTTATAATTTTCTGACCATCAAGGCTGTGATGTAGGGCTGTGAAACATAAACAGAGACAAAATCACGAGAAGTTGGTTAATGGAAAAAACATTCCCCTTTCTTTAGGGAGCAAGTATTATTTGGTCCCTTCTTCATGGTTAATGATATGGAGACATTACATATCTGCAAGTGGCAAGAATATTTCTTCATCTCCAAAGCCTGAAGCTCTTAATATCGTGATTAATTCACTGAAGTGTGAAAAGGTAATTTCAATTCCTCCCATTTCTTTTGCATATCCCATGATTAATAATGATTGCTATACAGTTTACTCAATTGCAATGATAGTTTCTCGATGTCAAAATCCGGAGTTGCGTGCAGGGAACCTTTTTATTCCGAGTATTAACATAACACATATTTTTAGGCTACATTAGATATTCTAGAAATCTGTAGATTTACCTTTTTCCCGATGAATATTATTTGTATTACTCATCAAAAAGCAACGCAAAGCCAAATTGCAATGCGTACCAAATCTAGCACAAGACAAACATCTGTAAACTAAAACTGCGAAACTATATAGAACTACTAAACTATCTCATAATAGTTAAAATATCTCTCAAAATATTCCGAGTTAAAACAAGAGCTGCACTGCTCTTCTCCCCTGCTTGTCTCCTGCACCTCTCGTACCAGATCATGCTGATGATTACTCTCCAGATCACACGTCCAGAAGAAGCTCCAACCTTGTTACTTGAGAACTTCTCAATCGCTTTGGAAATTAACTCACTCCAACTCCCAGGCTTCCAACCTCCTCCAAAGCAATAATTCTAGATTTCCCGACTGTAGTCACACTCAATCATAATATGCTCTATTGAATCAACTCCTTTATCACACAAACAACACGAAATATCAGTCGTGAGCCCCCATTTTGCTATCTGCTCTTTCGTAGTCAGCCTTCCTTTGATTGCCAGCCAAACAATGAACGAATGCGAAGGAATAATAGGCTTTTTCCAGACAGGATCACATCATTCCCCTAGAGTTGCAGCAAAACGAATTGTTTTCCAAACTAAAGAAACATAATACTTTAACATTTGGCTCCCATTCCAAAGAAGTGAGCCATCAGTACTTGTTGAGATAAAAGGAGAGATAATGTCTCTAACTTTCAGTGTACGCTTCCAAGTCCACGAATGGTAGGGGACTCCTCTGCAATCCCAAACTAAACTCTCTTTAATACGATATAAACGAACCCAAGCCACCCACAATGAGTTAGCCTGCATCAAAAGGTTCCACAAATTTCTAACAACACAAGCTTTATTCCACTCCTCCAAGTTCCTAATCCTTAGGCCACCTTCCTTTCTTGAGAGCGCAACATGCTTCCAATCCAACTTGGCTTTCTTCTTACCACCTTCTTTAACTCCCCAGAGGTAGTTATTGCAAATTATATTGACTCCTTTGATCACAGTTTTAGGTAACAGAAAGATTGACTCCTTCCTCAGATATACCTTCACAGCGCATCTAGGGGAAACATGTTGGTGATGCGGAAAGAGAACCCTTGGTAAACAAAAGCCTACATAGCAGTTCCAATGCTACGCCTTGAACCACTCGGCCATCTCTCCTATATAATGATTATGTTCCAGAACCCGGATGAATCATGAGTAATTCATATCAAATTGTGGGATGACTATGGTATGTACAATTTCTACAAATGGAGAAATTTTAATCAAATAAAGAGAAAGATCTTTCCCTCGGGGTTGGGAGATAAAGATATTTTTTTTATGGTAAGCACTAACAAGATCATGACTCATAAGTATACTGCCCCCGATCTGCCTTCCAGCAACAAAAGCTGGGTGAGAGACAAAAGCTGACCGGCTCTCACCAATTATATCAGGCATACAACTTCCCAATCTCTTAAAGAGAATCTTCGAAATACATTTATAGATTACATTGCAACAAACAATGGGTTTATAATTTGTAGCATTACTTACATTAACATTTTTGGAAAAAAGGTGAGCAAAGTTCAGTTAACCATTTTAGGGAGAATACCTTTCTCAAACAAAATACCAACAACATTGCAGATCTCATCACCAATTAAATGCCAAGAAAATTTAAAGAAAAGGAATGATAAGCCATCAGGACCACGACTCTTCTCATTTGGGATGGAGAACATGGTCTTTTTGATCTCTTCAGGGGTGACTTGAGCACATAAACTATCATAATGACTTCCTGACAGTTTCTTAATAACAAAGCTTTTGAGCTCTTCAATAGTATCAACTTTCACCTCTGGATTAATAGTACCAAGCATCTCATAATAATATGAGATCAGGGTATCTGATATTGAATCAATATCAGTGACCATATGAGCATTCCTATCCTCCAACTGATTAATCTGCTTCCTAGCTTGTTTGATCTTTACTACTCTGTGAAAGAATGCAGTATTTGAGTCTCCTTCCTTCAGCTAAGTTTCATGAGCTCTCTGATTATAGATTAACTCTTTTGCTTTCTTGAGTTCATTCTATTTGTTCCTATAAACTTTTTCATCTTCAATATGAGCAGAGATCGGGGATAAAAGTGATATTTTTTGCGCTTCTATCATTCTATCCTCTGCTTCTTTAACTTTCCTTTCAAGATCAGAGCAATTCTTTTGATTAAAATTTTTCAAGGCTCCCTTAACTAATCTAAGCTTTGCATAAATTCTTTCAAACCCAACCTCATGAGAATTAACACATTGACCACTCCAAGCATCTTTCACAACATCTTCATATCCCTTCCAGCAGGTCCAGAGGTTGAAAAATTTAAAAGGCATAGAAAGAGAATTATTTTGTACCTTTGAAGTAAGAAGAATTCCACAATGATCTAAGACACCAGGGGCTGACATCTCCACACAACTAGCAGGGAACTCTTGAAACCAAGCTGCGTTGACAAGGCATTTATCCAGTCTTCTAGAGATCGGATCATCAACTTTGTTATTATGCCAGGTAAAGAATGGACCAGCTGAAATATGCTCAATGAGATCATTTCCATCAATCCAATCGCCAAAATCCCTCATTCCACTAGAGACCCCTACACCATTTGAAGCTTCTGAGGGGGAAACAATCGAATTGAAATCTCCAAGAATTGCCTGAGGGATACCTGATTTGAAGTATCCAGTAGTTTCATCATTCTCTTTCTCTCTACTTCTTTATTAGCACCATAAACAACACAAATACGTAAGATCTTAGTTCCTCCAATTTCCAAAGCCATAAACTGAGATGTATAACGGAGAACAGTGAGCTGAACTGGAGATCTCCATAAAATCCAGATTTTCCCCAAGGGCCTTTAATCATAGTTTGAAAAGGAACTCCAACCCAAAAAGACAGAATCGAATATTTTATTTATCTTACTACTATTGACTCTAGTTTCTAAGATACCAACTATGTCTATATTGTATTTATTGAGATAATTAAGAAGAAACCTATGCTTATTTGGAGAGTTAAACCCTCTTTGATTCCAAACCAGAATCTTGATCACTATTTCTTCTTTTTCCTTTTCCGACGACCTGGCTTTGTAGAAGGCAAATACTCCCCCAGAGTGACTTTCGTTGGTGTACCATCAGGGTTTTCAACAATGATCTCTTCATTACATATATCCTCTGATTGATTTGAAACATTTATACCATTTAAACATATAATCTCTCAATACCATTAGGACTCAGTTCACTCACCTCCCCTCTCATAAGAGGTTCAGATATTGTTCCCTGTTGAGGAATATGAATTGCTTCCACTTGAGCGGTCTCAACATCATTTTCCTGTGTCCCTCTAGCTTGTGAATAAATAATCTCCACAGGTGTCTCCTCTACTTGCACATAAGCTTAAAAGACATTGCCTGTATGAGAATCATTGACCGCTTCAGTTAATGGCTGGGACTTCTTAACTTCTCTCCAGTAAGGTTGAGGTGGAGCAATTGCTTTCTTTGGAGCATATTTCCTAGCCTGTTGAATCTCAATTGTAATACACACTCTCACCTCCTTCAACCAGATATTCAGAACCGTTGGGCACTCAACTCCCTCTTTTAGAAGGAGACCGACTTTAATATCCAAACCTGCTCTTATATATGTATTCATTTGCCTTCCAATTTTGCTTTCCAACCAACTAATACCATCTTTCGTAACAAGTTGAAGAGGAACCCCTTTCAAAGTAATCCAATTCGGAACCCCTTTCAAAGTAATCCAATTCGGAACAACTCTTGCTGCAAAAACCAAAGGCTCAATACCAGCCCTCCATTTCCTAAGCACCAGAGTAGAATGATGGATATGCCACGTTTTTCCCAAGATCCAGTCACACAGCTTAACTGACGACAATTCAATAAGGAAGAAACCTTCAGACTATACCGACAATATTACCTCACCTTCATACCCCCCACAGTCTATTAATCATCGATAAGAAGACTCTCATCGAGGGAATCGGTCCAAGAAACTGGGCAACAATAGCAGATCTCATCTTAACAATACCCTTCTCGATGATCGATTCTGGGATCATTAGAGCACCATCCACAAACGCCGAATCAGGGATGTCGAAGAATTTAATCTCTGTAGAATCCTTACCAACAATATTGGCCCATGAATTATTCCAACAATATTGGCCCATGAATTATTGGAGCTTACACCACCATCCACCTTCGCCTCACTAGATCTAGCCTCAGAGGCCTTTTCCTTTAGAAGCGAAGCACAATCAGAGTTTTGAATTCCCTTATCCTTTTCAGATCCTGATCCGAATTTAGAACTCCTCTCTGTCTGTAATACGGGTTTGGGAGAAGAAGCCAGAACAACCTCGTTAGTCGTCGGAGTGACGACTGTTTGACAGGCAACTGGAGAGGAAGAAGTAGAAGAACACATCAAATTATCAAGATCAAAGTCAGACGAATGGAAATCCGGAGATCTTAGAGATCCGCCGGCGAAGACGAACACCAGGGGAGCTCCAGAGGAGCGCAACCACAGAGGAAAACCCCTCCGGCGACGAGCTTCAGGGAAGACGCAATGAAACAGTTCTCTAAGATTGAGAGAATTTCACGCGCCTCTTACGCACCAGACTTTTTTTATCATCTTAGATTTACCTTTTTACGTATCCATGCGAGGAATTTGTTCAACCTCTCTTCTAACTAGGATTTCACTTCCCCCCTACACCTAAATTGTCCATTTAATCAATTGGGTCTTCTGACACCCAACGCTCCTCTACCCTTTTCATTCTTGTTTCTAGCTCATATGTAATAATATGTCGGCTCATATGCAAAGTTAGTTAGTGTTGCTTGCTAGCATAAAACCGGCTCTAAACAACATTTATGTTGAATTCTGTTTTTTTTTTGGTTTCTCATCCAGTTCGGTAGTTGGTTCTAAGTAAGTTGTTATTTTTCTTTTTGTTACAGCATTCTCTACTTCTAGAGAGACCTCCTGTCCTGGTTTCTAAACGTGGCGCACTTGTCCAAAGATGTTCAAATGTAAGCATTGTCACCGCACTTAAGTAAAGCATAACTTTTGTTTACCATTTACGATTTCATTCTTGACTTAGTGATTAATTAAATCTCTCGAAGTGGGTATTTTAGTTACTTGGCATTTTTGGTTTTTTTATTATTGTAGCATTCTTCATATGGTAATTCTTACAGCAGAAAGGATACTGATCTTTTATCCATTTATCACTTTTTATCAATCTTATCAGCTGTCTAAGTCAAGAATAAATTGACTTCAGGAGTTAACTGTTTTCATGCTCTAATCTGTCTTGTTCTTCCTCCTCAATTTCCTTCGTTTGGTTCTAGACCGAACGGTTGACGATAATTCCTGAGAGTGATTGGTCCGCCTTTTGTCAAGAGTGGGGTGGTGACATGGAGAAAGGCATATCTGCAATAATTGAGCCCAACAATTCTGCAGAACAGAATGTTCCTGGAAGCATTGACAATATGCTGACAACTGACGAGCACTTGGATTCTCAAGATGAGGCGATTACTGGGGCTGAGACAAAACCACCTGTTATTAAAACATTTCCCGAGGTATTTGGAATCTTTTCTCCTTTGATTTCGGATTTCCAGAACTGCGTATGCCCAATGTTACAGTATGAAATGTTCTGTTCTGCTGTTTCTGATAAGTTGCTAGTTGGTCTATTAGGTTTGTGAGGTCTGCATAGGTGAAAAAGAAAGTTGTGAGTTGATGGAAAAACTGAACTACCTGAATGAGGAGATATATGTGTCTCTTGTACGAGGCAAGCAAGCTCCAAAATCAATTATGGAAGCCTCTGATGGTCCTTTTGAGCCAGATCGGAGGGCATCAAAACGCACTAGAAAGGGCAGCAATGGGAATACTGTAAATTTCAAAGTTTCTGGTTTCATGTCAGTGTACCAGTTGAAGATGATGATATGGGAGTCTCTTGGGGTAAGGAAAATGGATGTTGCCTCCAGTAACTGAAGTTATACTTTGTTTTCCTACTCGACATATTCTGACACTCCATTCATAAAGAAGACCTGCCTATGATTTGTTTGTTATGACTTATAATTCCTCCAACTCCAATGCTAATACCTGCAACTGTTAGTATAGTTCTTTTCAATCTTAAGCATCACAGTTTGGACTGAAATATGCAGGTTGTTAAGGAGAACCAAATTCTTCATAAAGGCTCCAAGATACTTGATGAAGAGACTGCTACTTTAGCAGACCTCAACATATTTCCCGGTGATCGGCTTTGGGTGCAGGACTCTGAAATCCACGAGCATAGGGACATTGCCGGTAACTCTTTCATATTTGCTTAACGACACTAAAAGAAAAGCTATTTCCCTAGTGCAGTCTTAAATAACGTCATAAGTTAACTTGTGAAGGATTATCTGTAGTCATTAGCCTCTTGCGGAGTTTCTAGCTAATACCAACCAGTTTCGGCAAATTCTTTACTTCATCATTTGACAAATCTTGATTCACGTGGTAGATTTATTGTGTGGCTGAGTTGTTGAAAGAAACAGAGGGGTTGAGGGTGTTGTCATTTTTTTACTAGGACAAAGAAGCTCATACCTTTTAAGTATACCATCTGGTTTTTGTTATCAAATTAGAATTTCGCCGTTGCGCAAATGTTCTAGAGTTACGAGTTATTGTTTTCAACTTTAGAAGCATCATGATGTGTATTCAACAAAACACACCATTTCTTCGTGTTGCTGGGAGAAAACAACAATTGGTTAAAGCAGCTTTTCTATAGTGAACTGTGTATGAACTAAGTGGAAACATAAAATAAAAATACTAAAGAAAGGATGTCGTGCTCCCACAGATGAGCTTGTTGACGAGAAAATGGAGGCAAGGAATGGGGAGAGAGGCTTTCGGGGAACGCTGTTGACGTCTGGTATTTCATCACAAGTAGTTTAGGGGGTTGTACGGAATGAAAGTTTGTCTCCTATCCCACCAACTGTTGTGGATATGTACCTGAACCTTGAGCCCAGATGTCGGAGGTGAGAACTTGTGTCTTTAAGTTAAAGCTTCTAATCGTTTCTCTGTTTACTGAATGCATGCTTGTAAATCCTACATCATGGCAGTGAATCAGAATCGGCCAGCGATTGCTTATCTAATAGCACGCTGAAAATGCCTCTTCTTGACTATTTGCATCTCATAAGTGAACCATAATCGTCTACTGTTGGACTTTGGCAGTTTTTTGGGGGTTGGTGAATTTTGAGGAGGCGGCTCTTTCCATTGCTAAAAAGACAAGAAAAAGGTGTAGAGTTTTGCGGTGTGTGGCTATTTTGCTTACATTATCCCTCTCGTTTTCCTTGGTGGCGGGCGTTGTAAGCATTATATATATGTAAAACTGGTATTAGATGAAATGCTTATTGGTATGTATGTGACATCCAGGAACTTGAATGAAAAATGTCAGGACGGTGTTGTTTTCCTGAGCTTAGAATCCTTTCTCAATCATGTTTCTTTATTCTTGTTCAAATCAAAATCGAGAGCGGTTCATGAACCGAGTCGAGTCGAATTTTACGGTGTTCAAGCTTGCCTTGTTAATTTTTAGCTGAATTCAAGCTGGAACTCGAACTAGAAAATTCAAAATTTTGACTTGTGTCGAGCTCGAGCTTGTCTTGTTAACTATCATTTACGAGCCAAATTTGGGCTGAACTCTAACTTGTCAAAACCCACCATGAGAGTCTAATTTGAGTTGAATTTGAAAATTGTACGTTAAAATACAAGCTATCTTAAAATTTACAAGTTTCCACATATGTTTTATTGTATATGATATTTGAGGCAAATACATGTTGTATTATTGAGTCTACTAATTACTTATATTATTGAGTTAATATTCAAGTTAGCTCTCGAGCCAGCTCGCGAGCCTATCGAGTGGAACATATTCTGATTCAATTTGACTTATTTAAAATTGAACCGAATCATAAACGAATTTTTTCGAAATCGAACATGGCAAGCGGCTTACTGCAACAGTATAAAAGCAAGTAAAATTCCGTTTGTCTGTTTGTTTACTGAAAGTCATAATAAGAGAAAGAAATGCGGCGTGTGAATTGCAACAGAGTTGACTATTGATATTGACCGACTTGCTATTGTCTCACTTTTCTTCAGTGGGATGATGCTACAGTTCCAAAATTCAGCAAGCTCAAAAATGGTGGGTTGGGTGAGTCAGATCCACCTGCGACGCGAGTTGTAGTGGGCTCCTCGAAACCAGCGATCCCAGCTTTCATTTGGTGGTCCTCTGCTCCTGTTTGTTCCATTTCATTTCAATAGAGATTAGCAACAATGGTAGGGCTGGGGTTTGGATTGAGGTTTGAGATTAGGGTTCTTAGTTCTTACGAAGGGAGGAGAGGGTCAGGGATGGATTCCACACTTGTCACCAATCTGCACAGTTTGTTATCATTCATGATCCAAGATTTTGTGAAGCAAGAAGGATGAGAACTAATAATAGTAGTAAGAATGCTTACTCTGTGCAGACAGCAGAGCAGCCCCCCATGCTTTCCAGCTGATCCAGCTCTTCCTATGAATCAAACCCAGAAAATGAGGTAAGAAATAGAAATAAAATTTCAGATCTTCCAGCTGTGTGTGTGAGAGAGAGAGAGACCTGGGTGGATTGGATTTGAAGTTGAAGAATGGAGAGGGAAGCAGCCATCCGATGCTTGCCGAAGTAGCCATTGTTGGTTGTTGGAGTAGTAGGAGTCGTAGGGCGAGGAGAAGAAGAAATTGAATTGGTGCTTCTCCTTGACATCACTGTACGAGTACTAATTGTTGATTCTTCTTCTTCTTCTTGTTGAACTTGATCTTCATATGAAGATCTGGTTTCTAATAGCTGATCATGATCACCCACTAAACTGCTATTGCCATTATCCATTCTTCTTTTCTTCTTGTTGGCCAGGGCCCAGGGCAAGGATGGATGAGGAGGGTTTGGTTATATTGGCGAGATCAATTATTATCTTATGTTAGTTTGGTTTGACCGGATATAAAATTATTGGAATAGATACAAGGTAAAGTATGAAAAAAGTTGCAGCAGGACCAAAGGAACTGGAACTGATGAAAGAAAATGGAGGAGATATGAGAAGAGCGTGAGGTACTTGGTTCGGTTTGGGATATCGAGTCGTCATGGAAGTTATAAAAGGCCAACAGGCGGCATTACATGAAGACGGGGCCTGGAATCGATTATGGAATCTCCATATCCTACCAAAGATCAAACATTTACTCCCAGATTTGCAGAGTGCTGCTACCCATCAGAGCTGCACTTGCCAATCATAATTTCAATTTTTAATTCCTCTTCTATTTTAATTTCTTGAAATTTCAAATTAATTCGAATTTGGAATCCATATAAAATTTCAAGTAAATAGAGGCTTTGCAATTGCTAAAGTAATAAAGATGGAGATGCTCTAATTCTTGTAGATACAAATCTGATAAATGGGCTAACCTCAGCCCACAATCGTTTCTCCCATCCAACCTTAAACCCAACACAATTCCGCGAAGAGGCCAAAGCCCAGCCCAAAGTATATGGTATTATCGTCGCCGAAATCAGCCTTCACTCACCGCCGTCAAAATTCCCGAAACTCACCTGCGTGGCGCGTGCGTCCCTGCTCTGCTCTATCACCACACTCAAAACCTCCATAGTCAAAGCAGAACCCAGGTCAAAACTTAGAAAGGATTCTCAGTATTTTCTGCAGTACCCGAAAGTGGTGAGAGGGGCTAATAACAAGTAATTCAAAGGTTATATCTTCCTCGTCTGCTTCATCTTCAGTCGGAAAGAGAGTTCAGCATGGAGAACCAGCTACCATCGTCAATCCACGCCACCGTGTTCAAAGAATCGGAGTCTCTAGAAGGAAAATCCCATAAGATCCAAGGCTACGACTTCAACCAAGGAGTCGATTATCCTCAGCTTCTCAAATCAATGCTCTCAACTGGCTTCCAAGCTTCCAATCTCGGCGACGCTATTTCAGTTGTTAATCAGATGGTCTGGTTTTCACCCTCTTCTTCTCTCAACTTTAATTGCTCTTCCAGTTACTTTCTTATTTCGCTTAATTTTATTGTGTTTGGAATTGAAGTTAGACTGGAGTCTTGCTGATGAGGCCGTTGCTGAAGATTGCAACGACGAGGAGAAAGACCCTGCTTATAGAGGGTCTGTGAGGTGCAAAATCTTCTTGGGTTTCACTTCTAATCTGATTTCGTCCGGTGTTAGAGATACAGTTCGCTACCTCGTCCAGCATCACATGGTGAGTGTTTATGAATAATTTAATACCCAATTTGAACATGTTTGCAATTGGGGGGATAGGATGAACCAACTGGCTTTCTATAGCTGTTGTTTCCGATTTGAGGGAAATAAGTAAATAATGATTTAGAACAATTGTTGCAGGTTGATGTGGTGGTGACTACTGCAGGTGGCATTGAGGAAGATCTTATCAAATGTCTGGCCCCAACTTACAGGGGGGCCTTCTCTCTGCCTGGATCCCAATTGCGTGCAAAGGGTTTGAATCGCATTGGCAACTTGTTAGTTCCTAATGATAACTACTGCAAATTTGAGGACTGGATTATTCCCATTTTCGACCAGATGCTGAAAGAACAAACTGAAAATGTGTGCCTTTATTTTTTTGTTTGCTTAATTCGGGTGTTCTCCGTTTGCTTAACTCTTACTGTAATTTCGCCACTCTTTCTTCCTTGGTGTTGCTCTAGAATACCCTATGGACACCATCAAAGCTAATTGCAAGACTGGGGAAAGAGATTGACTGTGAAAGTTCATATCTTTACTGGGCCTACAAGGTTAGTTCTCACCATCAGATTGTCTGTAGCTTTGGCTTTGAAACTTATCCATTGGAAATTTGCTCTTTTGTTTCTGTATTAATTTTCTACTCTGCAGAATGACATTCCAGTGTTCTGTCCTGGATTAACTGATGGTTCTCTTGGGGACATGCTGTACTTTCATTCCTTCCGGAATCCAGGCTTGATTGTTGACATAGTTCAAGGTGAGTGAATGACTCCTGATTCCACTTTTGTGGCTTTTGCAGTGATTATTTTGTGGTTGTTGTGAAGATTAATATGCTTTTTTTTTGAACAGATATCAGAGCCATGAATGGTGAGGCTGTTCATGCCACTCCTAGAAAAACCGGGATTATTATTCTTGGAGGGGGGCTCCCTAAGCATCACATATGCAATGCAAATATGATGCGTAACGGTGCAGATTATGCGGTTTTCATCAATACAGCGCAAGAATTTGACGGGAGCGATTCTGGAGCTCAGCCTGATGAAGCTGTTTCGTGGGGGAAAATACGAGGCTCTGCTAAAACTGTTAAGGTATTTTCTTTATATCTTGGTTTTGTTCTTCTGCTGAGATTCGCTACAAGTCCAGTGATCTGGTGATTCTGGAGCTTTCTCTATTACTAGACGATTTTGACTTTGTTTCCACTTTCTTGATTGCGAATTAAGGTACATTGTGATGCAACGATCGCATTCCCCCTGCTGGTTGCCGAGACATTTGCGACAAGGCAAAATAAAGCATCAAGGTGAAGACTTTAATCAAGAAGATGAATTTGGATTGAAACCTAACCTTGCTAGCAGTATTATTATTGAGCTGCGACTCGGGGGGGGGGGGGGGGGATGCTGAAGTTTCTGATTCTGCTTGTCTGCTGAGATGTAACTTGTAGAATATTACATTAGAACAGAAGTTGAGATCCAAAGAGTGACTAGATTATTCAAGGCGTAACTTACAAATTTTCTGGCTGGAAACATGATTCTTTGAGTTTTGCAATTGAGTTTATTGGTGTTGAGTAATGTGATGGTTGCAACATCCGAAATTAAGCGTCTTGCCGATCAAGATTTTCTTGTTACTGTGATGATTTTATCGTCTCTTTTGTTTCTTAGACAATAGAAGAAGTGAATTTTTTCGTTTTAGACTCGGTTGGCCGAGTGATAATCTTAGCCAATGTTTGGAACCCGTGTTTTGGAGCAGGGATGAGTGTTTTGTCTGGATAGAATACAAGATTAAATGCAAGGGAGTTATGTGGAGGTGGGATCGGTTATGTGTGCTGAAGGAACACAGAGGTATGGGTTATGTAACCTCCATCAGTTCAACTAGTAATGCTTGGTAGACAAGGTTGAAAGTTTATTTCCAATCTAGATGCTTGTTTTAAGAATCTTCAAAGCTGAATACTACCTTCAAGGAGATTTCTTGAGAGTAAGGACGCAATTCGAGCTATATTTAGAAGAGCGTCTCATCATCACTGGACATTGTTAGGAACGAGTATAGGTGAAGAGTAGGAGTTTGCCAAAACATGTGTATAGAAGATGTGTAAAGTGCGTAAAATTTGTATAAAAATTTGTGCACAATTCATGAAGTCTGGTGAATTATCGTACTTATCTTTCAAATATCATCCTTTATATCTAAGGAAAATCAATTTAGGACTGAAATTTTTGTGCGTCCGATCAAGTAGTTGTTTCCTTCCTCCTGAATCCAACTCATGTTCATCTTCCATTTTATTTTAAGAACTCTAGTGCCCATTATGTTCTTTTCTGAAAGGTGTGTGACCATCTAAAACATTTACCACATTTTACGCAGTGATGGAAATTTGACTCGACGGGAAGACAGTCATAGAAGCTTGGAACAGATAACGGCGGATGGCGGCCGGACATATGCTGTGCCGGTGGTTTCCCATTCCGTCGCCATTAATTGCCGCGACCCGTCTTAGTATCGCCACTAAATTGTTGGCAACTACTCCTCCTATTTCGTCGTCCTCTTGCATCCGCCGAATAGATACTAGAGGCTTGGCTACGTCCGCCACAACTGTTACTACTTCCAGTACCAGCAGCGACGACGCCAAGAAAAAGAGGAGAAAGGAGAAGGAACGGAAGAAAGCGGCGGCGGAAGCGGCGGCGAAGAACAAAAAGGAGAAGAGAAGGACTCGCTCCGATAAAGAGCACGACTCTTCGCTCGATTTCTACAGCAATTACCAAGACCATGTCCCCGTCATGCTTCGTGAAGTTATCGACGTCTTCTCTTCTTTGCCTCTTCGATCCTTCGTCGATTGTACACTTGGCGCCGCCGGCCATTCCTCCGCCGTCCGTACTCTTCTTATACTATACTTCGTCGGTTTGTTTTCCGTTCTGTTATTATACATTTTGATAAAAAGCACATTGTATATGAAATTAACAGATAATCAAAGCGCATCCTGGATTGGAGCATTACATAGGCATGGATGTTGATCCTGAAGCTCACGCCAAAGCTCGAGCTCACATTGATTCTCTGTTGCTTTCTGATTCTCACTCGCACCTGAAAGCACACACGTTGGTTACGAACTTCAAACGTATTAAATCAGCCATCGGGGAGGCTGATGGAAACCTAATAGAGTCCGGAGTCAATGCAATCTTGATGGACCTTGGAATGTCGTCAATGCAGGTAGGTAGTCAGCAACTCCGGACTATCCAACTACTAATCTGCACCAGGAGCTGACTTACTCTTGTTGTTGCAGGTGAACAATCCTGAAAGAGGGTTCAGTGTTATGGCTGATGGACCTCTTGATATGCGGATGGATCCTCAGGTATTTGTTTCCACAGGCCTTCTCTTGGAATTATTTATTCACATATGAATGATTTGTTGTGAGTGTTCTTGGTACACTGTTAACAAAGCTTTCATTCCTTCAAAGTTTGTTCTTTGCTAGAACGCCCTTCAGTCTTGTCTGTTCTCTTATCTCCAGTCTTCTTGTTCAAGGTTGTTCTTTGCTGGTTTTTACTGTTTTATAAGTTAATCGTCTATATGGCAGGCAAGTCTGAAAGCAGAAGACATTCTAAATTACTGGCCTGATGCAGAAGTTGGTAGGGTGCTGCGTGATTATGGAGAAGAAAGCAACTGGCGAACTCTTCAGAATAAGATTGTTCTAGCTCGTGTAAATGGTGGCATACATTCCACTGCTGAACTGATTGATCTCATTCGTGGTGTCACTCGCGGGACAAGGGGTAACTCCTGATTATCGGCACAGATTTGAGTTGTGGAAAATTCTGCATCGTTGTTTGCACTGATCAAATAAGTTTGTTTTGAAATGATGCAGGCGGAAGGCCAGGTTGGATAAAGACAGCGACTCGTGTGTTTCAAGCTCTAAGAATAGCTGTGAATGATGAGCTCAATACACTGGAAAAAGCCCTTAAGGACTGCTTTGGGTGCCTTGCACCTGGGGGAAGACTTGCTGTCATCTCGTTTCACAGTTTGGAAGACAGAATTGTCAAACAAACGTTTCTCAGCATCATTGAAACTGCTGCTGGGAGGGATTGGGGGGATACCGAGGGAGATGATGGTACCACAAGGGATTTTACAAAGACGAGTGATGACTCTGAAGCAAGAGAAACATGGATTAGACAAATAGTACGAGGTCGAAACGGGTCGATTCTTACAAAGAGGCCGATAACACCTTCAGAAGAAGAAGAAAGATTGAATCGACGATGCAGGAGTGCCAAACTTCGGGTGATTGAGAAAGCCAGATAACATAAAACGTGCTAGCAATGATGGTAGATTGCTAATGGATTACAGCCTTCTGCAATCCTCGTGCTTTCTAAGATGATAGCGGACTAAACGTCGCTGCGCAAGTTCACTTCAAACAGCATCGGAGTTTATAATCTGGACTACATTCCACAACTGAAGCAGTGAGTATGGAGTCTGGAAGTGGAAATGTCACCCTTGGTGATAAAGATAAAGTGGGTGGAAGAGTTGAAGAGTAAATATGACGTAGCTTGCATACTTCCTGGTGTATTTTTAATAATACGAGTGGCGAACTCCCCTAGTTGCTCGATACTCAAGATACTACCTTTCGTTCACATTCACCATCAAACTAACTTTAGAAACATCAAATACTACCCAACAATATATTCCGTTTCGTTACCATCAGTTCGTTTTACAGACGAAATGTTCATGTGGCTTGAACAAATTTGACACGATCAGCTCCGTATCAGCCCAGCTGACGACTCGTGCGAAAGAAGCAACGTTTTGCTGAAATTAAAACACGATAATCTACAAGCATGTTCCTACTGATCCTTTTTTTACGGTGGAGCCAACGGCAGTCGGCAGCTATTGCAGAAGAACTTCAACAATGGAATTTAATTTAATACTGCTTCCATTACTGGGATGGATGCTCGATGACGTTTCTGCCATTTGGAGACAGCCCGACTAAGATACATAGTAAGAAGGAAAGAAGAGGAGAACGACAGAGATGGTAGGGGTTCCCTCTTGTTCTAGATACATACACATGCAAGAAGAGACGTGGAACACTAGAACCTAGTGGAATGTTCTGAAGTAGTGGGCTTGTTGAGTGATTTAGTCAAATGTTCTTAAGGTTGGTAGGAGAGTTGCATGGAGGTTAAGAGGTTCCTTCCTTCCAAAAGCCAATTTCAAGGATCAACAACAGTCGACGAATTAGCGCTGACATAGAATAGAACTAAGGAGAAATGTGAAATGTATATCCAGGTGATCAAAATGAAACCCCCAATAAAGCTAGAAGAACTTCACAAGTTCTCACAGGATGACATAACCAACATGTTCCACACAACACTGTTCTCAACTTTATTTAAACAAAACATTAAAAGGAACCCAAAGTCACATCTCTGAAAAAACAAAAAACAAATCAACAGTCTGAAACACGATCCAAGAAATCAATAGCCACCACGGAGACGAAGAACAAGGTGCAGAGTGGACTCTTTCTGAATGTTATAATCCGCCAGAGTCCGACCGTCTTCCAGTTGCTTGCCTGCAAAGATCAGCCTTTGCTGGTCCGGAGGAATCCCTTCCTTGTCCTGTATCTTCGCCTTCAAATTATCAATGGTGTCCGAGCTCTCCACTTCAAGAGTGATTGTCTGTCTTCACAAAAATCTGCATTCCACCTCGCAGACGGAGAACCAAATGGAGAGTTGACTCCTTTTGGATATTGTAGTCCGCAAGAGTCCGACCATCTTCAAGCTGCTTCCCTGCAAAGATCAGCCTTTGCTGATCAGGCGGAATCCCTTCCTTGTCTTGAATCTTTGTCTTCACATTATCAATCGTATCCGAGCTCTCCACTTCCAAAGTGATCGTCTTCCCTGTCAGAGTTTTCACGAAAATCTGCATTCCACCTCGCAGACGGAGAACCAAATGGAGAGTCGACTCCTTTTGAATATTATAGTCCGCAAGGGTCCGACCATCTTCCAGCTGCTTCCCTGCAAATATCAGCCTCTGCTGATCAGGAGGAATCCCTTCCTTGTCTTGAATTTTGGCTTTCACATTGTCAATGGTGTCAGAACTCTCCACCTCCAAAGTAATGGTCTTGCCAGTAAGGGTCTTCACGAATATCTGCATTCCACCCCGTAGACGGAGAACCAAATGGAGAGTCGACTCCTTTTGGATATTATAGTCTGCAAGGGTCCGACCATCTTCAAGTTGCTTGCCAGCAAAGATCAGCCTTTGCTGGTCCGGAGGGATTCCCTCCTTGTCCTGAATTTTTGCCTTCACGTTATCAATGGTGTCGGAGCTTTCTACTTCCAGAGTGATG
Source organism: Linum usitatissimum (assembly GCA_030674075.2). Classification (NCBI taxonomy): domain Eukaryota; kingdom Viridiplantae; phylum Streptophyta; class Magnoliopsida; order Malpighiales; family Linaceae; genus Linum; species Linum usitatissimum. Next base: position 4,670,597 of record JAUJYP020000804.1, on the reverse strand, counting down.
GTCTTTCCAGTGAGAGTTTTTACAAAGATTTGCATTCCACCGCGAAGACGAAGCACCAGATGCAAGGTGGACTCCTTTTGGATGTTGTAATCGGCAAGGGTACGGCCGTCTTCTAATTGTTTGCCCGCAAAGATGAGCCTTTGCTGGTCAGGCGGGATGCCCTCCTTGTCCTGAATCTTAGCTTTAACGTTGTCGATGGTGTCCGAACTTTCAACCTCCAAGGTGATTGTCTTGCCGGTGAGAGTCTTGACGAATATCTGCATCCCACCCCTGAGTCGAAGGACCAGATGCAATGTGGATTCTTTCTGGATGTTATAGTCAGCCAGGGTTCGGCCATCTTCAAGCTGCTTCCCAGCAAATATCAGCCTCTGCTGGTCAGGTGGGATACCCTCCTTGTCCTGAATTTTGGCTTTAACGTTGTCGATGGTGTCTGAGCTTTCAACCTCCAAGGTGATTGTCTTTCCGGTGAGAGTCTTGACAAAGATCTGCATCCCACCCCTGAGACGAAGGACCAGATGCAAGGTGGATTCCTTCTGGATGTTATAGTCGGCCAGGGTTCGGCCATCTTCAAGCTGCTTCCCAGCAAAGATCAGCCTTTGCTGATCAGGTGGGATGCCTTCCTTGTCCTGAATTTTGGCTTTGACATTATCGATTGAATCAGAGCTTTCCACCTCAAGGGTGATTGTCTTGCCAGTCAGGGTTTTCACAAAAATCTGCATCATCTGCAATGATAAAATCAGCGAAAACTAATTAGCACCTCTGTTGTGTTCGTAATATAAGCTCCAAGGAGAAACAAGAGCCCTTATCAGGAAGTATACAAAAGGCACGACAACAACCAAATCAAAATTGTATGATTCCAATCGTCTAGATCAGTAGCAAGGAAGATGAAGAGGGTTATAATCCAGATTCCAGAACGGCTTGACATCATTCAAACATGAAAACATTTCTGTAACCAAGAAATTCCAAACAATATTCTTTTTGCTTCCTGAATATGTCCGTAAAACCCAGAACTAACAATGAAAATTGGTCGATCATAAGGATAATTGGCGGATCGGCAAGGAAATTTTTTCAGAAAGACTAACAAGGAAAATTGGCCGATATTAAAGATAAAAACAAGATACAAGAAACGGGTAAAAAATCTAAAGATCACCAGCACGATATAAACCCTGATTAATCAAGGAAGAGAGATCAAACAGTACATCCATTCACACGAAACAAAAAGGAAGCCAAATCCAAGTCAGTACAGCCATCTATGAACAATATCCAAATTGAAACCCTAAAACTCGTAGAACTACCGGACGTGCCAATTCAACATAGAAGATCAATAGAGCAAAAAGGATTACAACAAGAAGGAAACCAGAAAATACCTTCAGATCGAGAGGGAAAAAAAAGAGGGCAGCGGAGAGGATTTGGCTAAAACTTGCGATTTGCTAGAGATCTCAACTTGATTAGTTAGGGTTTGTTTGAGTTGTTACTTGTCAAGGATGAACGAGTAGAGGGAACGAAGGTATTTATAGAAGAGGAAGTTGATCTCGCCAAGGAAACGAATTTGTATTTGCCTGGCTGCCACGTCAAACCTGGATGCTTCTAGGTCTTCCCCGTTATCCGGCTGGCGTACGAATTAAGAATGTATTGAGGTGGGCACATGAAAATGATGATCGGCTATTGCAAAACACAGAAGTTTTTACTTTTACCTTTGATTATCCTGATATGCCAAATGGAGCTGTCAGAGGCAAATTATCAGGAAATTTCATCCAACTCTATATGTTGTTTTCCATAGACATTAGTTTTGGGGCACAAGTCAACAGATAATCAAAGGCACTGCATTTTCCATACAAAAGCTGCAGCCTGCATGATCATATATCAAAAGGTGCAGATTCAATGCAACATAATTGGATATCTTCACAACAGCATGATCTCCAACTCCAACTTATAATAAGATACATTGGGTCACCAAAATGGTTCAACCTTACATGAAGCTGTTGCGTATATTACAAGTAAACTCTCTCATCTTATCCGGAGATGGACAAGATTCCTAGTTCCTTGATAATTCTATTGAACTACTGGCCGTGGAATGCACTTACAAGTTCCTTAGTGGACATTTCTGGGTTTATTGTTGGGTTGATTCAGCAACAAGCTATTCATGCGAGGGAATGTGTGCGTATGCATCTCAACCCCATATCAAATGTGTAAACATTACCAGGCAGCACGTCTGCACTCACCGTCCTTCCCCTGTAATGTAATCGGACAGTTTTCCCTTTTATTGACCAAAGATTCAATTCATTAAGATCACCTTTATCCCAGCACAGGTTTACTGTCAAACCTCCTCGAGCCTTCAGTCCTTTGAAACAGCCATTACGCCACTTGTCCCGAGGAAGAGCAGGGAGCAAGTGCAGGTCCTTTCCAGTACTCTGAACTAGCATCTCTGCGATTGCTGCCGAGAATCTGAAACCAGAAAATTCCCTCAGGTGACATGAACCGATTACATGGGGAGTTAACATCAATGTGTCTGCTGCTTACCCAAAGTTGGCATCAATCTGAAACGGAGGGTGAGCGGTGAAAAGGTTGCTGTAAAGTCCTCCTTCGAAATTACTTTCGTGAGAAGGATCCACGAGGATGAACAAATGCTTTATCATTCGGTATGCCTCCTCGTGTTTATGCAGACGTGCCCACAGTGCAGCTTTCCACACAGTTGACCAGCCGGGCCCTTCCACACCTGCATTAATCAGTTAATCGGATGATCAAAATGTAGGGGTGACTAGAAAAGTTCACTGCCAAGCACTTTGATTGATTTGAAGAGTAAATGACAGACCCCTCTTGTTGATTGTGTTTTCTGCAGCTTTACAGAGTTCTGGATTGTCATCGAGAGTAATGCTATGGCCAGGGAAGAGGCCAAAGAGATGAGAAAGATGCCTATGCTGAGGCTCCGGGTCTTTGAAATCCAAAGCCTATCCGGAAAATGACAAACAAGAAGAAACATCTAAGCATCGACAATCGTTGACAGTACTATATATGCAAAGGGGCGTGGTAGTTGTGAGAAACTTATACCCATTCCATTACGGTACCATCTTTAGCAATTTTATATGGCAATAGCTTAGGGAGAGCATCAATGACCTTTACAATGAGTTCATCGTCCTTTCTTCCCAAAATCTGTTTATGGCAAGGGCAGGAGTCAGCGTGAAGTAAACAAATGAGGCTTCATAATAAAACTAATCACCTCAGCAGCTGCAACAATGTCAGAGAACACTTGTCTTGTGATTGACATGTCCATTGTTGACGAGTAGCTCACACAAGCTTGCTCCCCATTAGGAGCTATGAACATATGCTCCGGGGACGTTGATGGGTTAGTTCCCAAACTTCCTCCAGGCCCTTCTATTAACCAGTCCAACAAAAATTTCGTGCAGCCTTCCAACAGTGGATATGCTTTGTTTTGCAGGAACTCCTAATGAGCATAGAAATGTTTCATACTCTCTGGTACAAAATAACTAGACATATGAACCAATTTAAATCAGTAACTTACTTTGTCCATCGTGTAACTAAAATGTTCCCATAGATGTGTACAAAGCCAAGCACCACCCATCGGCCAGCAAGCCCACACGGCGTTTCCACTGTCTGCCGATGACTTTGCCCACAAGTCACTTATCGAATGAGCAACCCAGCCATTAGCGCCGTAGTTCACCTGCACCATTTAGTTAGCAAAATAAGAACACCAATACATGTGAGATACTTAAAGCCCCTTGTGCCATGCACATGCGACGAAACTAAAGTGCTCCTGATCAATTACTTTAGAAGTTTTACTTCCACTGATAGACAGGGAAGAAATGTAGTCAAACAGTGGCTCTTGACACTCCTCAAGATTGCATGGAAGAGCTGGCCAGTAGTTCATCTGTAGATTGATGTTTAGGTGTTGAGCTCCACTAACCAAACAAGTTTAAAAGAAAATTATCAGTCGTCTAACAGATGAAAAAAAAGTGTAGATTGACATCAAAAGAGAGAAAGGGCTATACTCCCACGGAGGCGACAGATCTTTGCTCCATATGCCCTGCAAGTTAGCCACCTGGGTTCCCGGCCTCGAACAAGATATCAGTAAATACCGACCATAGTGGAACAGAAGCTCCACCAGAGACGGATCCTCATCGAGTTGGAATGACTTCACCCTCTCTGCAGTCGAGACGACATGGTTCTTCCGCAAAATGTTACCGGACCCTTTGGAGAGCTGCAGCGAAACACGGTGGAACAAGCTCTGATAATCCTCCAAATGCCGTGCTCGTAGATCAGCATATGACCAATTCGGCAGCGAACTCAATGCCTTTCGGCAATCTGATGAAGCATCCTTGGTGGAATCAACAGGACTAGTGAAAGGCCCATCGAACGAAGACGAAGCCACGAGAAGAAAACTTGTCCAATCCCCACCATCAACCTTGAGCTTTTTCCCATTGTCGAAACTACTTACTACTGCTGCTTTTCCGCCAACCTGTAAGTCCAGCATCGCAGTGAATTGAATTCCCTTAGGGTTCCCTCTGCAACTTCCTTGGAGTACAATCTGGTTCTGTCCCTCGACATATGACGTGTGTTCCATCTTGCTGTCCAGGTAAAGAGTGAAGGATAGAGCACCTGGTTTGCTTGATGAGATCCTTGAAACGATTGCCTGATCAGAACTGGAAGCAAAATGCTCCCTTGTGTAGTCAACATCCCCAACCGAGTAACTCACCGTTGCGATTGCAGTATCCAAATCCAGCTCCCTTTGGTATGTTTCTGGATTGTAGTTCTGATGCGAAGCATCGAATTCCAGAACGATGTCTCCAAGCGCTTGATAGACCTGAATATTGAGATAGAACGAACGATATAGATCCTGTTTTTGAACTAGTGATAGAAATGAGATTTACTTGTAAAATGTTAGGGATCACATATGAATTTCTAAGCTACCTCAGAACTTTTTCCGGACAATTTAAGGGCTTCGACACTGGCTTCAGGGAATTGGCCGTCAGCAACAAGTTTTCTAACCTCCGATAAAGCCGACGGAGCATTTGGGTCAGTGTAGTCTCCAGGAACACCGGTCCATAGGGTATCATCTGAAGAATTAAGGATAGAAAGGATGACGAGGCTGCAAAATGGAGGATGAAATAGTTGGAATTTAAATATGTAATGTACCGTTAAGTTGGAGAGTTTCGTTGGGAACGGAGCCCCAGACCATGGCACCAAGGCGGCCATTTCCGATGGGAATGGCGTCGGTCCAGTAGTCGGCCGGAGCAGAGAAATTCAACTTCAAGGGATCGGAAGGAGTGTCTGTGACTGAGGGGGGATTCTCCATTGTTTAGATCGGAAGTTGTTGAGGCAATTGATCCACGAAGACAAATAATTCTGTAATTTATTCAAACTACATACAGTACAGGACAGGAGTAGGCGAGAGCTGTTGATTTATTTCTACGTAGAAGAAACAAAGTCATTACTTGCACGGAAAACAAGAAGACCGGATGGCGTGGGAATCAGTTGGCGTAGACTGATTGAAATTCACGACTGAGATAAGAGCCGGCAGACAGCTGGGCGATCAACGGTTGGGGAGGGAGATGTTGGGCCCCACCACTAACTTTCTTCCATTTATTATTCCTCAGGTTTTATTTAAAAGGGAAAATGAAAAGGTTTGAAGTTTGAAATGGATTTCAAATGGATGAACCAACCGGACATTTGGCAGACAAACCGCTTCCATCACCTTATTCCATTGATGGGCTCTTCACAGAACCAGCTGATCAACTGGGCATGTCGTTTTAGCTGCTGTAGGCCGTCTCCATTTCCAAATTCCACAGCTCCCCAAGCCTTTTGTTTTCTTTTATAGCTTTGAGACTGAGAAGCAACAATTGAATCTTGAACAATGGTAGTCTTCATCCAATATCATTTCTGTTGACAGTGGCAGATTCAGACATTCAGTAGTAGTTGAGTAGCAGCCTCTCCACCCCTTTTCACCAAAATTTCTATATCACAAAGGGTAAGAAAAGCATAATTCCAAATCTCCAATCTTCAACAAAAATCCTCCCGTAACTTTCAACATACAATTCATACACTCTAATGAAGCATTTTGGAACAGAGCCAAAATTTCTGAGCTAAATCAAAAGAAGCAAACGTCGAAAGCAATCAAAGTATGCAGTGTGAAGAACAATACCAACACATCTAGATATTTGAAACAAATCAAATACAAGTAGTTTTGGTTTCTTTTCCTTGTCCCCTTACTTTTACTACAGCAAACAAATTGCAGGAGCAACTGATGTCAGAGCAGCTTCCCTTCATCCCACTTTGTCATATTTCACTTGCGCATTTTTTGATTTTTTTTTCATTTGTCAACCAGGCTTGATGTAACTGAAACTGGCTTAATGCACTTGTACGGCTTAATTTAGTTAATTAGTTTCTGTCTATGGGTGCAGGCAACACAAATGGCTTCACGGCATATTACAGTCTACTGTCTACCTTTTGCCTAAAGACATTGACAAAACATGCCACTGGCTGCTCAATGAATCATTTTTTACATAGTTTCAAACGTACTGGCTGCTGTTCTCATAGAGTGCTGAGAAGTAACAATGTCAGTGCCATACTGCATATATGAACTAGCTGTTTTTTGGAAAAAATAAAACAATTGGTTGGTGCGGTTGATCTCATCTCAACCCCTTTCTTCTGACAGGTTTGTTTTCAGGATTAAGATGCCATCAGATGTACGGGTGAAGTTGATCAACGATATGTCTGACATAGAGTATGTGTTCTGCTCATCAGTTTGGCCTTTATGCTCTTGTGTAGAATGCTTTATGTGTAGAATGCTCATTTTCTGCTTCTTTCGCCGGAGCTCGTCTTGCTGCCGCTGCAAAGTAAAAGTAATAATCTTCTGACTGAAGCTCAGCTCGTTTAGGTAATGTAAGAATGTTGAGCAGCTGAATTTTCCCTCTAAGCTGTTAACTAATTAGTATGTCTTTAGTTTTCTTGTGACACTGAATCGTCCCAAGCTCTTCAGTATGCCATAGCCATAGCTCAGAGTAAGCCCTCTTTGTTAACTCTTAACTCCTTCACATGTTTCCCAGTCTTAAGTTTTGAAATTTTATGTTCAATGAACAAAGTTCCACGTCAGTGCTTGCTTAATAAATAAACGCATTGTTGATTAACTGCTTTATGTGTGATTAGCAAATATGTTACTTATGACAAACAACGTCAAAGAAACTTCATCAACAACGGCTCCAGATGAGTAGCCGAAAACCAGTTTGATAGAGCTAACTGTCAACACACAACAAGGATGGTTTTGTATGGTTTTGTAGTGTAGTTGGTTATCGCGTCAGTCTAACACATCGAAGGTCTTCGGTTCAAACCCGGGCGAAGGCATATAAGTTGTTTTTGTTGGATTTGAATTTTCTCTTATCCACCATATATTACATGATTTCTTTCAACCTCTTATAATTTTTACCATGTTTAGAAGTTGAGTCCGAATTAGAGCATTCATGAAGATTATGGATCACACCTATCGGAGTATGAGATCATCCACAATGGCCAAAGCTTAAATATTTAATATATACTTGATTCAATTTATCATCCCGAATCCGGACAGTTGGTGCGTACCAATGTGGTCTTGCAGTCTCGATAAAAACAGTTTGACACAAACTGTCATGAACAATGGTTTCGTGGTGTAGTTGGTTATCACGTCAGTCTAACACACTGAAGGTCTCCGGTTCAAACCCGGGCGAAGCCAAACAGCTTTCATCTTGGATGATAGTGTACTAGTTTTGTATGAGGATGATGTTTCCAACGACTATATTCCATCTGCATAAGTTTTTTGATTTTCTTCCAATTTTTTTACCATGTTCACAAGCTTAAGGTCTGTCTTCTATACGATTTGTAATATTTTCTCATGGAGATAATGACGCAAGATCTTCTGCAGTAAAAAATTAACCAAATGGGTATTGCTTATTTATCCAAAGTACCATAAATTTTCTGCAGTAAAAAACGTTGGATTCCTCTACGTATATAAACTTATTTCAAGAGTTCTGCAAGTCTCGTCCTCGGCACCTTCGTTCATAAGGGTCACCGTTCCACTGTACATTCCTCTGAAACTACCTTATCGATTTGGAAACTCACCCTTCCCTGAGTTGTCTGAAAACATCGTATGAATAACTTGTTATTCAAGTAACAAATACAGCAGCCTTTCAACACTACGATTGAACGCATGATAAAACAACCAATCTATGAAACAAGATCTTACCTTCCCAAATGTACTTTTGCTTTTGCATACAATATTGAGTTGCTGTCCCCTAGGCGCTATATCGAATGCCCACGTAAACGATTCATTCCACTCCGGAGAGTTAGTATTGCTTATCACCTGCAAAACCCATCACATTTCACTTTCCCACCAGACAGAATGCAAGCATAAGGTTAAAGTTTCAAGCCCCTTACCTTAGTTTGTCGTTGTGGACTGTTGCCGATCGTCAATTGACAAAAAGCATTAGCCTGCTTCAGGTTGTTTCCACGCTTAATGGTGACGGTTAAACATCCAGGTAAACAGCGCAACAGGGCGTCTGCTCTGTCAGGGGTACCAGGTGGACATGCTTTTGACAGGTTTTGTAGAACGGAAACTGCTTCAGCAGCAATCATTGCCTGAGACTTCGCTATGTCAACTGGCATTGCTATCCACGACTCCTTTAATAAGCGCACAGAGTGTCCAACGCGCATTTGCGAGCTACCTCATTGTCAGACTTGAGAGCAGTTACTAGGTGGGGAATGCATAACGTAGCTGCCTCCGAGACGTGAAGCTTAGCAAAGTTAGTGAAGACTACATTTATTGCTTTCAGAATCTGGACATTCAGAGTTCCGGCTGAGAGGAACTCTCTCTCAAGTGCAGCTGGGAAAGGAAAAACGTGAAGTCCTTTCTTATGACATTTTGGTGCGACCATCTCCGATAGTAAAGTGCCAAAGAAATAAATTTTGACACCAAAATTCCTCCTCCAATGATGAACGGCAATTGCACCGTTAGCACAATATCTATTGGACCCGCAAACCTCGTCCGAGACTTGCAAGCTCCTTGCCGCGCTGGCTCTTGGAGATCTTCATCTCACGGACTTTAACCTTGTTGAACAGAGCTTCAAGTAACCTCCCAGACATCTCTTCACAGTGATGAGACCTTAGCAGATCCAGCAAAGCATCTACGACGCCAGCCTCTGTCATTTGCTCCGCATTTGATTTATCAGCTCGTTCATGCACGAGCAAAGCGTCAAGTGAAACTTGGATTGTGCTCTCAACAGTAGACTGCAACATCCGAACAAGAACCTGAAGAGAAAATTTGTAGTAGTACTCGGTATTGAAACGTAGAAGATTCGACAGGATCAGAGCTGCAGCTTCCCAGAGCTCAAGAGATGGTTCGGGATCATCTTGGATGATGATCTTCGAAAGCTCGAAAATTCCGCCAGCATCTGCAACTTCCTTTGGCCAGGTGCTTGTAATTTTCTCTAACGCGCTTACTGCCGTCTCCTGAAGGGTCAAAATTCTGATTCCTGTAAGCCTGACAAGTGGGACCACTGCATCCTTTGTCGTGATATCTTGCTGGAAGTGTTCCTGTGCTAGAAGATGAGAAAGCACCTCCGTTCCAACGTGTTGTAGCTCTCGTGTTGGTGATTCCAGGAACGGAATCAAAGGTTCAATAGTTTGGCTTGGTGTGAGTCTTAGTGTCCTAGCAACAGTTTGGAAGCCAAATGAATACAGTTTCCTTATTCCAGAAGTCATCGCAGTCATGGACACCAAAACATCAAGGTAAATAAGCCCTTCTGTTATCAAATTTACCATTCACCTACTTCCTCAATCAGGAGCTTGGATTCAAAGCACGGACATTAAACGGTAGTAAGAGCTCCAAAAGCAGGCTCATATGTGCATAAGTACAGAGATAACTGGCGTAAAATGTTGAACACAATCATGAGAATCAAGACGAAGAATCTACATCAGAGAAAGCCAAATCAACGGCACAGAGAAGAGCACCTCACCCATAGTGCAAAATTGGCAGAGCAATCATTCTATTCGTCCTCCCTGAATTATGTAGTAGGAATCCAATCCATCATACGGAACCGATTCCCGTTTCCTCTTGATGAAAGCCTAGTTTCGTTTCCTTTTGTGTATCTAAAATGAAATCAAACGCTAACAACAATATCAGATCACACACAAAGCAAATTGCAAGTTTCCGGGATGGGGGTTTCGACATTGCTAGCGAAAGTGAAATCAATTGGAAGGAGAAAGAATGGCTAGTTGAGGAAAATTAGGAAAATGAGAGAGAAATTGTAGTTAGTAAGAACGGATTAGAACAACGCGAAATCGGAAAACTTAGGGAATGGAGGAAGAGGAACATAATGGTGACAGACATTGTTCTGAAGCTAATAACCGAAATAGAAACCGGCATTAAGAACAGTACCTACTGAAGGAAAATATCAGCATGAGCTGTTGCACGTGGCCGGTGACAATAGTGGAAGCGGAAGAAAAAGAACGCACCTGGAAGATGGAAAAAATTAATAAAATGAAGAGCCTCTGATCGTCGGAAGAGAAAGTAACGGCGATTGATGGAGGAAATGGGTCGGAGTCGGTCTTTTTCTTTTATTATAGCGTGTCTCTGGTAAAATACGCACTCTAAAAGGCCAAAACAGTCATAAAATATGCAAAATGGTCCCCAATAGTTCATTTTCGTTTACGGTCACTAACTTTCCAATTATTCGAAGTATCTAAGTAACTGTTTTCACTGTTACGGTCGTGTATTATTTATAAATGGTCGTCAATATGTGTTTAGCAGCTTCTTAAAACCACCAATAGTGACCGTAAGGACGCAAGAATTCCGGTCACTAGAGAGCAGATTTCTTGAAGGGAAACGAAGCTGATTGAGTTCGAGGGAACCCAGAGCACATGTGGAGCTACGATTCAAAGCAGAGAAAAAAATGATCTCCTTGATCGTGAATCCCATTAGTCATGAATTGTCAATATTCCATTCATCACCAAAGACTACAAGAGTAAAATTGATAGCAGAAACTTTTGGTCACGAATAATTGAATTATATGTAATTTCCAATAACACCCTCTCTATTGTTTTCTTTCCTTGTTAACTTGCAAGCATCTCTGTAAATCATCATCCCATTCACATATGTACCCAACAGGGGAAATGCTATACACCCCTGCCCTGCCCTTTTCTGCACATCCATTTCCCGAAATGAACGGTGGATATAATCAAAACTTCAAACTACGCTCCATCTCCACCCACCGATCTTTTTCGCACAACGTACACTCATCGACTTTTTCAGCCTCGTGTAACCGTGCCATTTCCAGTGGCTCTCAGAACCGTCGTCGAGAGTCAAAACGGTTGCTGCAGGTACATGAACATATCCTGCAGCGGCGACATTTGATTACTACTGCCAGGGAACTGGAATTGTGAACCGAATTCCTTCTCCATGGTGGCATCCATGTAATTAAACCCATAGTCGAGGTCATTGATCCCAGCCGTCCCCAACTCCTGCCATTTCGGCTCGCTCTGCACCTCGCTCGTGGTGAACTCCGGCGAGAAAACGTGCTCCGAGCAGCTTGAGTCCGTAAGCAGCCTCGGCACCGACTCTGACGTCTCCAAGTATGTACGTCCGCTGTTGGCCGGGTTAGTCTGATGACCTCCGGTGGACAATTGAGGAGGCGGAGGTGCCGCCATCACCGACGGTTTAATGTCCTCTATCGTCTCCGGCGAAACAGCTCTTCGTATCCCTGCAGTCCGCCTCTCAACAGCGGCGCCCTTCTTGTTGTAAATCCGACACAGCACCCAATCGTCAAGCTGCAACCGAAATTGAAGATTTACTAAAAACGTCAGCATATGGAAATCTGGAACGTTAAATGCAGAGAAGGGGAACTGGGGAAAGTAAGTACCCTTAAGCTGTTCTTCTTCCTCGAGGCCGATCGATCCACGTCAGCAAGGCGATATTCGTGCATAATCCAGTTGGTTTTCTCACCTTTGGGAGCTTTCCCAGTGTAAAACACCAACGCTTTCTTGATTGCGATTGGTCTCGGCGATCCGATAGACTTGTCAGCTCCGGTAGCCTTCCAATAGCCAGTAGCTGCGGATCGATTAGGCCGGGATCCGTTCGGATACTTCCGGTCTCTCGGTGAAAAGAAGTACCACTCCTTTTCTCCATACAAAGCCAAACCTGCAACAAAATTAGGCAAAAAAAATTGAGTAAAAACGGGCAATGAATTGTAAAATCAGGGAATGATGGAATTGGAGCTGAGAAAGTCAAAATTACCTGGGAGATCCCAAGGATCGTGCTTATACAAATCGATTTCGGCAATAATCGGGACGGAAATCGGTTGGGAGGCGCACTTCCGGCAAAGGTAGTGCTTGACGAGCTCGTCGTCGGTGGGATGGAACCTGAATCCCGGTGGCAACTCCAACACCATTTTAGGTAATAATTCTTTCTTGCTGTTTTTGGAAGGGGGTTTGATATGACGGTGGTTTTTGTGGAGGTTTAAGATGTTAGTAGTAGGAGAGGAGGAAGGAGCTTGAAACTTAGAACGAGAGGGAGAAGAGGGGATTTATACAAGTGGGGGAAGACGGAGGATGACGTGGCACGTGTAAGTTTCTAGAAGACGTTTTCTGTGCCTTTCAGCATCATGGTTTGGGTGGCTAGTTTTTTCTTTCTTTTTCATTTAATACCAGCTTTTATTGGTTCGCCTTTTCCCCAATATTTGAAAATAGGGGACACGTGTCGAGTGGAGAAGTGTGGGCGAGTGCGTGGCTGCAGCCCGCGAACCACGTGAGGGGTGTGATTTTGTCACTGCTTACGCCACCCATTTTGGCTCAAGCCAGTCGGTATCGCTTAGTCAAGAAGGCCCAAACCACAAATAAACAAATAAATAACTTTAACCATTGAACTGTAAAATATATGCTGTATAAAGGCTGGAAATTAGTACTTGATGCACTGAACCCATCGTGGGGTTGACAGCAATGCATGCAACCTACAAATTTGACTCATATTCATCCCTTTTGAACAGTCTTTTTTTCGTCGGTTTTCCTGCAATGAATAATATTGAAACAGATACATAAAAAATTTCACATAAAGTTGCATAGTTCTGAATCTCAGGAGTTAATTAGCTGTAGTTTGTGCCATATTGCATACGACACCCATCACCTAAAATATGAAAACCATGCATGCATATGCATGTATTGTTTGAGGTGCCTGTCAAGCAGTGCAGGGTCGACCTCAAAATATCAACAGCTAGCCCCACACGTAATCAAAACCACATTATTGGTGCCCGCAAAAAGACGTTGAATTGCTTGGCCTCGCAGCAGGGCAACACGTGTGTTAAATAAGACAGCCACCTTTTGCTTTTCCTTTTTGTAATGATTGTATACGCACACATGAGACAAATGGCTGACCAGAAAACGCGACTGAACATACAAAAAAATAAAAAGAAAAAGATATTATTATTCAGTTGACACGTATGCAGTGCAGCCGAATTTCACACAGAAGTCGGCTGGACATGTAGAGCCACCAGAAAACCGCCAGTTGTAATTAGTGAGTCCCCTTTAATTTCCTCCTCTTGTTCAAACCGTCTCCAATAATTCTCAATGATCTTATCCACACTAGTCCTATATAGCCGTATTATTTTTGTTCAAAGTAATAAGTTAACTTCAAAAGCTTTCACATTTTAAATGTGAGTAATTTATTTATAATATTATACGCAAACTGAGTTTACAAAACTTAGACATTTATAAACATTATAATATTTCCATTGATTTGTAGGTTTGTAGTCCTTGATTTTGTTTTTAAAAACACTGGATTTGAAGACTATAATGCGTAATTATTTTTGTGTGTTTGTGATGGCCGGCATCATCGATCTTAGGGCAGAACTAAGATAGTTAGAGACCATGGACGGAATTTCAAAACTAAAAGTCATATGAAAAGTCAACTATGTCAATATTTTTCATTAATAATTCTAAATTTTTAAATGGATTCTTCTATATCAAATAATCAATTGATGAATATATTTATTTATTTATTTGTTTTCTTTGAACTAGCGATGAATACAATTTTTAAACATAGTTGTATTGTTTTTAGTTTAAAAAGAATTGAATGTTCCGCCGGTAATTTTTTTCCTACATTTGAATTAGATTTATGAGTATTACTTACTAATAAGTTGGTTATAAGTTTGATTATTTAGTGTAAACAAATAAGTAGAGCATAACTTCAAATATCATTATAGTCGAATTACAAAATCATCAAAACTTTACATATATGTTACTAGTTGAGACAAGGAAATAATAGAGTAGGGATTTTATATAATTTAAAATAACCATATATAATGAATGGGTTTTAAATAATGGTTCAACACTAAGTTATAATTTAGAGATATACATTAGGAGAAATTCAGAAATACACTAGGCGAGATTCAAAACGAACTAATTTTACAAAGGAATTTGAAGTTTGGAACCGAGGGACCGATGGCCCCTAGCAACGTGGCTGCAATCCTCCCGCTCCTATGACTTATTCCCACTTTCGGTACAAATAGAATACTCTAGCCACGTAGTTTGGCCGTAAGTGAGAAAATAGTGCATGCATGGAAGTGGGACCTAGTTGACTTATACACACGTCATCACACATCTACAAAAATAATATGGACTTCTGAGTTCTGGCCTCGGATAGCCAAGAGCAGATTCCAGCGACCAGGTGTGAGTGTGACCTACGCTGCTCGCAATGGATGACCTGATCACAATGATAAATACCGCATTCACTGCTTCCAATCGACCGACGAACATCTTTAATAATATGTCATTAGTAACAAACAATAGAACGATCAAAAGTACCATAATAGGAATTATGAAACACATAGGAACATCTTTAACAAGGAATGAAACTAGGTAATACAACGTATGATGAAACCATAAACTGACAAACCCAAACACAATAAAATTGAGAATGATTCAAAACATAATACGGTTACATATCTGTTGTTTGTTTCAGATTTCAATTATTGAATACTTTATTAGGCTGTGAACAACTTGTTCCTAACATAATAAATCAAAATAAGATGGTGAGTGAACCAAAAACATACAACTGAACAATTTGTACCTATTTGAACATCAAGGTACTACATAGACCTCACAAAGAAGATTCAGTAACAAATCAAAAAACCAAACACAAAATAAGGACGATTCAAACTGAAATCTTACTTTTAATTCAACGAAACAATTTAGCAAACAACTACTAACCTCTTCACTTGAAAATGGACTGAAGCATTTGTTTACGGTCATGAGATACCGTTTCATTATTATGGCAGCGAACATTTACATCCTCAAAACTACTCGTCGAAGGTAGCTGGTTTCGGGTATGACAGCGTGTCACTCGGGAAGGAACGACAGGTCTCGACGGCATAATGAACATCGTGATCTTGTCTGGATGAAACAGAAGTGGTTACTAATCGGCAATCAACGACAGATAAAAACCACAATATAGTGAAATTTGAAAAATAAAAAACTAATCGTTCCTGGTGCTAAATCGAAATCACGAGAGGGAGTGTAGCTTGTTACTGACTTTGGCGACTTTGCAAAACAAAACCAGAGCCGATTTATTAGGATTTTTGGTTCCTAATTAAGGAATATTGAATAAAAAAACAAATGCAATCGACGATAACTTACTCAACAAGCGGTCGGAGAAACAATACAACTAAGACAAAGGCAACAACTATTATTCTGCAAATTATAAATAAGGGAGATCAGTAAGGTTTTTTATTCCAAATCGAAAAAAAGAAAATGAAAAAAACCTATAGATAACAACAGCGACTTACCCAACGATCGACTCAAGGCGACGGAATTGGAAGAAGACTCAGCCATATGATTTTAGAACTTTCCAGTCGTTGGCAATTTTAAAAAAAGGGGCACGATCATGGATTTAGATTTTGCAAAAGATAATAGGGAAATGGGAGGTTCAGAAGGATAATTTAGCAGGATTTATGAAATTGTTTTATTTTCTGTTTTAAATTTTTTAATTTAAATTATAGGAACCGTTCTCAAATAATGAATTTAATAAAAAATGGTACCATTCTTCTAAATTGTCATTTTTAAATCGTAATAATTAAATTTACATTTTAATATTTAAGAGCTATAAAAAATGTCGTAACCATTAAGACACTATAATAGTGTCCTAATGATATTAGATTTACATCCCGATTTCACTATAATAATTATTAATATTTATCCATCTGCAGTAATTAAAAACATCCATATATCAAATTTATTTACAACACCCCTAACAACAATGTCTTACTCCAACAATGTAATAACTAACTACCCATTACAGAACCCCCCGCCATTATTAATTGCCATCACCGCCGTCAGCACAATTACCATTGTAACCAGTCGCACCATCACTATTCTTAACATTGGCCGACGCAAAAGATGATGATGATGAAGAAGAAGAAGAAGATGAAGAAGAATTAGGAGACACCTCGTATCCACATATGGGGCAGCTCTTCTTAACCATCAGCCAATCCGTAATACAGTCCTTATGGTAAGGATGCCCGCATCCAACAATCTCCCACACCGCATCCTGATGATCATCCTGCTCGTACTCAACCTGACAAATCACACACCGATCCACCTCATCATCACCCGACATCCTCATATATTCCAGAAGCTTCCTCCTCGGCCGTAGACAGCCAGGCGCCGATATTTGATCCAACGATAGCCCACGCTTCTCTCGGCCGATCAAGTCTCCCAGTGCAAGCAGCTCCTCGTACGACATGTCGTCCGGGTCTATTTCATCCTCCCCCTCCTCCTCCTCCATTTCGTCATCGTCGTAGTCTTCACTGTTGCTGCCTTGCCCTTCCTCAAGAAACTCATCAGCTTCCTCAATGATGTCGAAGTACTCGTAGTCGTTACCGTACCCGTCGCTGTCTTCGCTCCAATCCTCTTCTTCTTCTTCGCTCGATGATACGTCGTCGTCGTAACTAGGTGTGGTTATTGCGGCGGTAGTAGCCACGTCTGCATGTACGTCCACACGTAATGATTCATGGTCTTGTTGTTGGCGGTTGTTGGTCGACGACGACGTGGGTTGTTTGCCGTTGTTGTCCATTTGTTGGTGTTGGAAGAGAAGTGAAGGGTTTGGGATTTAAATGAAGAGGGAGAGAAGATCGAGGTTGCTTGAGATGGAAGGCAAAGGAAGGGAGCTGGGAGATATATTGGAAAAGGATAAGTAAGTTTCTGGAGCAAAGCAATAGAGAAAAGACGAAGGAAAAGGATTCCTAATATAAGTTTGTGAGGTGGATATACCAATCCTGCCCGCCATTTTCCTAAGGCCAAAGAAAGGCTAAGGCTATGGGATCTGCCTTTGCGGCCGGGCTGGGTTTGTGCAGTACTACCTTGTTGTAGAAAACAAGCTAGCCACCTGCAGGTGTCGTATAGGGCTGGGTCGGACTTAGACTAGCATGTGTGTCACACAAGGATTTGGCCTTCCCTTTCCCGTTGACCAATGCGTCACCGTTAATTTCCTCTCCATCGACATTCCCCGCCTTTCAATTAACAGCCATCCATTTTGATTCCTTTCACTTCTTCAACCTCAATCCTTTTTTAATATTATTTAATTACATCGATTTATTTGCCAATCTGTGTTGCAGGAAACCAAGATATGGATTTGCAGCAAGCTATTCGTTAATTTGATGTTCATCCACCACCAGCTACAATACAAAGGTAATCATGCATGAATTTCAAATTTTTGCTCTATCCCCTCTCCCCCTTCATCGTTTTTTTTTGCAATAAGATCACACATTTGGAAACAAATACCTGCGTGAAAAAACGTGATCAGGTTAATTCTGATTTCTGATTGTTTTCTGCTGCTTTCGGCCAAACAGTACCAAACTTTTCCACGGCTGTTGCGACCAACGACCAAGACTCCTCTCCTCTGGCGCTGATCAACTCTACGTGTACATAAGCAATCAGAGCATTATGGGCTTCCTTAACGACAACGCGATGGACCAGAGACTGCTTTCTCCGCCCCCAAAATCACGATCCCACGGGGGCGGCGAGTTGACGTGGAGGGTATTTGTCGACGAGGTGAAGCGGCTTGGTTACATAGCCGGACCTATGGTCGCCATCAATCTGTCTCAGTACCTCCTCCAAGTCATATCGTTGATGATGGTCGGACATTTAGGAGAACTCCAACTCTCTAGCACCGCCATGGCCGTTTCTCTTGCAAGCGTCACTGGTTTCAGCGTCATCGTAAGTTCCTAGCTATTTTCTTTCCTTTCATCTTCAATGCCTGATTTAGCTTGATGCATTGTGTTTTGTACAGCCAGAAATCGAAATGTGATAATAAGTTGCTTCGTTAGGGATTTGAATGATCGATTATGTGATTTATTATTCTTTGGGGACGTACAGTTAGGGATGTCGAGTGCACTGGAAACTCTGTGCGGGCAAGCATTTGGAGCTGGTCAATATCGGATAGTTGGAACCCTAACTTACACCGCCATCTTCTGCTTACTGCTGGTGTGTATTCCCCTGTCAATCCTCTGGATCTACATGGAGAAGATACTTGTGTTCGTCGGCCAAGATCCCACCATCTCCCACGAGGCCGGAATTTTCCAGATGTGGCTCATTCCTTGTCTCTTCGCTTACGCAATGGCTCAACCGCTAGTTCGATATCTCCAAGCACAGAGTCTGATCGAACCGATGCTTGTAACTGCTGTCATTACGCTTTGCTTCCACGTCCCGGTCTGCTGGGCTTTAGTGTTCAGGACCAGACTGCAGAACGTGGGAGCCGCATTGGCAATGTGCTTGTCGAATTGGTTGAGCTTCGCTACCCTTGCACTGTATGTGAAGTTCTCCCCTTCCTGTGCCAGGACTATGGTCCCGATTTCCACCGACTTGTTCCATGGCATTGGCGAGTTCTTCCGCTATGCCATCCCTTCAGCAGTCATGATCTGGTAAAATCTGTAAAATCTTACCATCACACTCAGTTTTTTGTTTGTGTAAACATCCATCGATAACCTGTTTTTGTTTGCCTGTAGCCTGGAATGGTGGTCGTTTGAGCTTCTCGTTCTGCTTTCCGGTCTGTTGCCTAATCCTGCTCTTGAAACATCTGTCCTGTCAGTCTGGTATGCATCTTATTGTAAAGAAACCTGTGATTCTTGTAGCTTTGTATGTGAAAGAATACTTTTTCCTCTGAGGCAAAGTTTCTCTGATCCCTTGCAGCCTAACAACCATCGCAACTTTTTACTCGATACCGTATGGACTCGGTGCTGCAGCCAGCACTAGAGTCTCGAACGAACTAGGCAGGGGTAAACCAGAGCTGGCACGTATATCGGTGCTTTCAGTGATGTCGATTGGAGTAGCTGAGGCTCTCCTGGTAAGCATATCGCTATATGCAGCACGCCATGCCTTTGGTTACAGCTTCAGCAATGAAAAGGAAGTTATAGAGTATGTGACAAGCATGGCTCCTCTGATTTGCTTGTCAGTTATAATGGACAGTTTGCAAGGGGTTCTCTCAGGTGTTCACCAAGCAATGATCTTCTTTTGTTGTGTTACTTTTCGATGGAAGTGTCGATTTTGATCACTTGAATGCTTTTGGGGGGGTTCAGGAATTGCAAGGGGATGTGGATGGCAGCATATAGGAGCCTATATCAACCTTGGAGCCTTCTATTTGTGTGGTATTCCAGTTGGAGTTGCATTGGGTTTCTGGACTGACCTAAGAGGAAAGGGGCTTTGGATTGGCGTCCAAGTTGGTGCATTTACACAGACATTGCTTCTGTTCCTTGTTACACTATGCACTAACTGGGAAAAACAGGTGCACTTTTGGAGTCTATTGATTTATTAACAGTTTTAATACAACTTCAACTTTGGGCAGTCAAAGTTCCCTAATATCTACTGCTACCTTGACAGGCGAGTGATGCTAGGCAGAGGATATCAAAAGGAGAATCAACCGTTACGAATGCATTGATTTGAGCCGCACATAGTTATCCGAAAACCGCGAGTGTCTCCATCGAATGTGGAGCCTTTCTGCTCCTTGGTTTAGTTGTCGACAAAGGTAGGATTAGGAACATAGATAAACCTAAAAAGTGAATATGTAAACTGAAATTTTGAGGAACTAAATAAACCACTGCATTATTCAAACACCATATTCATACTCATGGTGATCTAGAGAGCTTGATGTACATGAGAAGGTCATGAAATTGAGTGTAGGAAACAGCCATGAACACACAAGCAGAAAACAAAACCGTGTTCTTAGCGTTGTCTTATCTCCTTTTCCCCTTGGCCATCTTGTATTGTTTTTAAATATTTCTAACCTATTAACATATAATATTTTGAAATTTTTATGGAGGTCCTTTAGTTTTGATTTTCTTAATGATTGTCCTCTCTTCCACCCATGATGGATCATTTCAAGAGTATTGGCTCTACGACATATCAACCAACTATTTTCACCATGATACGCATAGGGTTTCGTTCTGAGTCATGTTGCCGAGTGATGACAATTCGAAGGGCCTTATTGGTGTCTCAAAGTCGATTCATGAAGGGGTGAACCATCCATAGACGCTGTCTGATTGCTCTTCCTCGAACATCAAAGATGGACTAATACTCGATGAATCTCGCTCAATTCAACATTATTCATTTTTACTAAAAGATAATTGTGTCCCCCGTTTAATGGCCAGAAAGATTGTTCATTATCTTTATATTCACATACAATTTTTAGATTTTAGGTCTTTTGTTTTTTCATATATATATTTTTTGTACTTTTTTCTCTTTGTATACCTCCTGCTATAAAAAAAGAGTGTGTATACAGTTTCTAATATGAACATATAATTTGAAAATTTGAAATTTTTATGGGGAAATGAGGGTGTATTGAATAGCATAATCAAAATATAAAGTATATTTTTATAATAAGCTGAAAATGTTTTGCTCTATTTTTATAAATGCAAATGCAAATGTTGGTTCAGGAGGATTTTGTGGCCAATCTTGTGTAACACTCTTTGTGTACCGATGAAATGTTTTGTTTAAATTTACGATAAGTTCTCCAATATAGTGGGCAAAATACTATTTATAATCTAGTTTTCCAACAAGGTGACCTCATACTAGTGGTAGATGTAATAGAAGCAATCCCGTCTATTCATTTAAGGAGTCCGCTCGGATCTCGCTATATAGTACCCCATTTGTAGGGATGATTGGAACCCTAATCGTGCTTGAATCGGTCTTCCCTCGTGGACTTCTAGGCACGATCGTCTAGAAGTCCCCGTGCGGCTATAGTAGGCTTTCTAGGGTTAGGCGAGTGCACTGTAGACCACGTTCTTGAGCCAGATGACACATTAATTAGCTTCAACATGGATTCAACTTCTTGTAGCAGATCTCATGGCGGCCAGGTCACTATTCTGTTTATACTTCTTGGCTATGTTTCTCTTGTCTGTCTTTGTATATGCATTAATTAGGTGTCTATTAGGATAGCAACACAAGTGTTCTGAAGATGCATGACTGGTGAAATGAAAATGCAGGCTGCAGGTATCCATTCCTGCATTCCTTATCTCATTGCATGCTCTTCTGTCCCGGAGAATTCTCACTCGCTTCTTCACTAGAGCGCTAACCAAATGTGGCCATTAACTGGCGTGGGCGTGCAGCATTCGTTGCTGTAGGATGCAGACAAGAACCAGTTTGTTGAACAGATATAACAATTTCTTCAAAACTCCAGCGAAAACAAAAAATACGCCGTTGCCGGGGATCGAACCCGGGTCACCCGCGTGACAGGCGGGAATACTTACCACTATACTACAACGACTTGACGTTTATTTCAACAACTTTTTTATAATAAATTTATATATCCTTTGCAATAACATCAAGTCCTCAACTATAACAATTTCACTTCGGTATAGATGGCTGTTTATTCCACAGTGTGGATAATGGTAAGAACTCTTGATATTCGTGTAATAGACTAATAATAGTATAGAAAGCGGGTCGTTTTAGATTGGTTTCGGTATGGTAGCTCCAAACGAGCAAGATTTCCTACTTCATATCTTTTTTTTATAAGTCGCAAATATACTTTAAGAGTGTGAAGAGCTTACGAGATTGAATGTGGAAGCGCGCGTATTACAAGAGGAGTTGAGAATCCATTTATACATTATGGGTCTTTCAAGTCATTTGATCCTTGTCGGATGCCACGTTACATGTTGTAAGTGCTCTTATCTAAGACATTTCGAGCGTGTACAATGGATTGATTTTGGGTTATGAGGTGAACCTACCACTAATTATTGTTTGTTGGAAGACGAAGGATTCTATCATTGGCAAATACGAAGTTTGAATCAACCGGTGTAGAGTTATGTTGATTGGAGGAGAGGGTTAAGCTCGACAATATGAAAAGTAGCATCACCTGATTCGTTAGATGATTAAATATGTTGTGGGTGATGTAATGTTTATTGAGATACTTATGTAGGGAGATGGAATGATCTTCCGATTCACATTCGGCTATATCTATCTAATGCCGCAACAAAATGGTATAACAAAATTTGAATATATTATTTAGCAATGTCGAAGTTTAGCTCATCCTACTTATGATATTTAGTGGATCATACTTAAAGTATAAGTTTTATAATACTTCGTTTAAATTTCTTTTATTTCACTACACTATAGGTTTGTGGTGGTATGATTTTCGAGGATTAATGATATAATAGATAATAAATAATTATATATTAAGAAACATATTACAAAAATACAAAACCTGGAGATAAAACGACACCGTATAAGGCCATCCAAGGAAGCGAAGGAAAATAAATTCCCAACAGCAGCAGAAGAAATTTCCCCAAATCTCAGACAAGAGGGAGCCGGAAGGTAAGCGCCGATAGATTTAGCAGAGCTGAGAGAGATGCAAGGTGACTGACTAATTTCCTTTTCCCTTCACTCTCTCTTAATTTCTACGGCGGCTACTGCTGCTGGTGGCTAGTCCGTCAAGGTCCGCTGTCAATGAGTTTGAACTGAGAAATAAAAATTCAAACTCAATTCAACCCCTAAAAGCAATCTCTATCCCCTCTCTCCGCAAATCGTTCCTCTGAAATGCAGGCTTCCCCTTCTTTCCCTTCCTCTGGTAATCCCCATTCTCTCACTTACTCTTTCCATTATTTCTGTTTCTTCAATTTGCTGTTCTTTTCACTCCCCTAATTTCACGCAGACGGTAGAGGAAAATGGAAGAGGCGGAAGCGCGAATCCCAGATTTCCCGCAGAATCAAGCACGATGATTCCGACGACGACAACAATGACGAAGACGACGAGGGCTCCGAGGACCAACCTAACAACGCTGCTGCAGCTGGTGGCAATTCTTCTCAGTACGCTCCGTTTCCCGATCCCGTCGAGGTGCTCGCCGACGGAGGGGTTCGAATCTGTGGCTTCCCTCCTGTCACTAGGCGCTCTGTGAACCGCCCCCATGCTTCGGTTATGGCGATTGTGGCTGCCGAGAGGGCGAATTTATATGGGGATGGGAGTGGTGGTAGTAGAGGAGGGGTGTTGCCAAGTTTGGAGAATTTGTCATGTGGGCAGATGGCGGCGTTGTCTGCTGTCCCGGCGGAGGGGGATCAGGATAGGAACGACAGTGGGAATTCGGCGGCGTCGTTTGTGGTGACGCCTCCTCAGATTATGGAAGGGAGAGGGGTCGTTAAACGGTTTGGGAGTGAAGTTCTCGTGGTTCCTATGCATTCAGGTACAGCTGTTCCTTCCTGCTTTCTTCAAACTTGGTTGTATTTGTCACTATCTGGTGATAAAGAAAGGATCTCGTGGAGCTTTGGTCAATTAGTGGCCAATTGGTTGTATGCATACTTGTAGCAGATCTTGCTAACTGTTTGTGGATTCCTTATGTGAATGATGGGGCTATTTATGTAGTTATATGACTTTCCTAAAACTGCTATTCTAGGTGTAATTATAAACTACCATTTCTCTTAATCAATGTTCTTTATTTGCTTTCCTACTTACTCACTGAGATGCATTTCACATGGTTTTGTTTGTTCCAAGAATAGACTGATACTTGGTTAACTGTTGTGAACCCATGCAAACGTTCTTTTATTTTCAGTTACCTTGATCAGCTTCAGTGCCAAGTACATGATAGTTGTGTTTGCATGCGTTGCTGAATATGCATTCTTTCCTGCTTTGTCTACCTGATATTTAGTTATATCTGCATATATGCCTGTAGTGGTCTTATCACTTTGTTCTTTTGGAACTCTTTGTGTAGATTGGTTTGCACCTGCGACTGTACATCGACTGGAGAGGCAAGTGGTTCCCCACTTTTTCTCAGGAAAATCAACTGATCATACACCGGAGAAGTATATGGACTGTAGGAATCATATTGTTGCTAAATACATGGAGAACCCCGAGAAGCGGGTAACAGTATCAGATTGTCAAGGATTGGTACCTGGCATTGGCGACGAAGAATTGTCTCGGATTGTTAGGTTTCTGGATCATTGGGGGATTATTAATTATTGTGCGGCTGCACCAAGTCGTGAATCTTGGAATAGTAGTTCCTATTTGAGGGATGACGTTAATGGTGAGGTTCAGGTGCCGTCAGCTGCTTTAAAGTCTATTGACAGTTTAATCAAATTTGACAAGCCTAAGTGTGGGCTGAAGGCGGATGAGATTTATTCATCAATCTCATGTCACGATAATCTCTCCGACCTGGACAACAGAATTCGAGAGCGATTGTCTGAAAATTGTTGCAATTACTGTGGTCATCCGCTTCTCAACCTCTACTATCAGTCACAAAAAGATGTGAGTTGGATACTTATTATACCTTCAATTGTCTTTTCTTGTTTGAATATTCTTGCTCATTTTGTATTATCTTTCAGCAGATTTGTAGGGGAGTTTTTGCTGAGACCTTAGTTCAAATGTTTTGGTATGCGTTAGTTTCATGCCCTTGGATTATCACAAACTTACTCCCACTGTTAATCTCAATGCCTAGTCCTCAATAACTGTTAGGTAGCCTTTGCTTTCAAACCGTTCTGTACAAAATCTGAGTCAGGTTATATAGATGAGGGAGGCTTTTAGTTTAAGTAGATGCAAATTGGTTGGGCGGAAGGGGTGATGGTGGTGAAGAACTATCAAAACCATGTGGAAATAACCATAGAGTATAAATGTCTGGGGACTCAAAGCTTAATATTTTGCTTGTAAGACGTCATGTTGACCTTATTACTTCTACAATTTACATTGAGCTCTCTTTGCGTTTGCAAATTTAAGCTGCAGAAGGAAATATTGGTTGGATTTAGCATTGCAAAACCATATGTAATTGTTTGCTTACGTGTCTTTATGTTTGATTTGTCATTATCATATTGTGTTCTTTCATTCTGTCAGGTTGACATCCTACTATGCTGTGAATGCTTCCATGATGGGAGATTTGTCATTGGTCATTCAAGCTTAGATTTTGTCAAGCTGGATTCAACAAAACATTATGGCGATGGAGATACAGAAAGCTGGACTGATCAAGAAACATTCCGTCTGCTCGAGGCAATGGAAATCTATAATGAGAACTGGAATGAAATTGCGGAGCATGTTAACAGCAAGTCAAAAGCACAATGCATCCTGCATTTTTTGCGTTTGCCGATGGAGGATGGCCGGTTGGAGAACATTGAAGTTCCAATGGTTCCCAATTCTTCGAGTGTATCAAACGGAAACGGAGATGGTGCCAGCGGGCTTCATTCAAGTTCAAATGGTGAGAAAGCTTCAGCTTTGCTCATCTGCCTGGGATTTGAGTACTCTAGGATGAGGATGCCATCTTCCTAATTCTCTTTGTCTATGATGTGGTTTGGCCTATGCAGGTTCCTGCTCCCAAGATAATGATTTAGAAATCAGGCTCCCTTTTGAGAACTCTGAGAATCCTGTAATGTCATTGGTAGGTTTTTAGTAATAGCTGAACTTTTATTTACTACATTTTTTACAAGTTATGCCATGAACATACGGGTAATGGTCGTTAATCCACAGATAAAAATGAAAGGGCGGTTGAGGAGTTGTATTCATGATCTAACGCGTAAATAGTGTGTTGTAGGTTGCATTTCTTGCCTCTGCTATTGGTCCCAGGGTTGCTGCTGCATGTGCGCATGCATCTTTGGCAGCATTATCTGAAGATAGTAGGTAGAATTCACTCCCCTTGGATAATCTGGGTTTAGTTTATTCTGTTTCTTTTCCACACATTGTATCTTCAGTTTCTTCATCAGTCTTACTAGTAACTTCTGTAGATGATTGCGGAGCATAAATCACTTTCATATGCTTGAAGCACATGGGGATTACTTCCGGTTCATTATTTTTCTACTTTAGCTGACATCTTGTCTCTAAATGTGTAAACGATGAATTCTGACAGATTGGAAAGTGGACAAGGCAATGCTCACGGAGATGCAAATTCAGTTCATCAAAATGAAACAGAGGTCGCCTCATTATCCGCTGAGAAGGTCAAAGCTGCAGCCAGAACCGGGCTTGCTGCTGCTGCAACAAAGGGTAAGCTCTTTGCAGATCATGAAGAGCGTGAAATTCAGAGACTTTCTGCCATCATCATAAACCATCAGGTAAACCAAGTTTAAATACTGGCCATCTTTAACTGTTTTAAGCCGCCTACTGTTCTTTCTTCTCGCAAATGCTTTGCTTGATCAACGTCCAAAGATCTGTGGTTGTGATTAATTCATTGCCTGATTTGAGTTGTGGCAGTTGAAAAGGTTAGAGCTGAAGCTGAAGCAGTTTGCAGAAGTGGAAACTCTTCTAATGAGAGAATGTGAACAAGTGGAGAAGATGAGGCAGAGGTTTGCAGCAGAGCGAGCTCGAATTCAGTCTATCAACATGGGATCTGCTATGCCCACGTCGCAAATAACCCAAACTGGTGTCGATCCTTCCATGTCTGCACCTAGCAGTGTCAACACCAGACCACAAATGATGCACACCCCTTCATCACAACCGAGCATTTCTGGGTACGGTACCAGTCAGCAAATCCATCCGCACATGCAGTTCATGCAGCGAGGGATGTCTCCCTCGATGTTCCCTATGGGTCCAAGACTGCCCCTTTCGGCTATACAGCCATCGTCTTCTGGGCAGTCGAGTGTCATGTTTAATTCATCTGGTAATTAACAGGCTAATCGTAATCAAATTCTTAGACCGCCGGTTTGGAAAACGCTTTGGTTCCAATGCCAACTGGTTTCCTGGGCTGGGATTGAGGTTCGAAAGGATGGTGTTAACTATGAAAGCTGCAGAAGATTCATATTTGGTTTAGTTTGCCCGCCATTTGTATACATCGCTTAGGGTTTAGTTTGTAGGGGCTTGTAACGAAATACAACAATGTTTAGATGAGATGATGATGGGCTATTGTTGAAAATGATTGCGTGGGAATATGATGATCTGTAGATCCTAAATTTTGTTTTGCTTCCTGGTGTCTTCTTCACAGTTGCATTCCTTGTTAGACTTTATACAAGGTTGTCGGAAACCAACTCAATTTGTTTTCACTACCCAACTTCCTTAGTCTCAATATCAAGACCTTGGTTTTAACCTCAAGTCTCTCAAAAGCAAATGCTTGTAGCCATGTCAGTAGCATAACACAATGGTAGTAGAATAAGAAAAGGAAACACAACTTTCCATCTAATGCACTTTCCAACCACTTAGTTCTTTGGAATGTTACAATTGACAATAAAAACTTCAAGCCTGTATACAAAAGATGGGGGAACTCATGAAAACCCCAAGTGAAAAGATCAGGCCTTTGTGTGTTAGTGTCATCAAGAAATGAGAAACTGTTCAGCAACTAAGGAGACACCATCTACAAACATGTGGTTAACGACATCTCTGCTCCACAAGGCAGAACCCTCCTCTTCTTGCAGCCGTGTTCATATGGGATCCAAAAAGCTGCATGACGCAGGAATTCAACGTTATAGCTAGCTTCCAAGGACGATCCTACTGAGTTACTCTGTAATAGTTCTAAAACCAGAAAAGAGACTACTTACATAGATGGACTTCCTTTAACTTCAAGTTTAACATACAAATGAGGTTTAGAACTTCATGTTGAGTTATTCATATGAAGAAGGGAATGCAGTAGGATGATCATTTGAACACAACAACGATCAGGATTCATAAGAATCCATGGGGTAGAAAAGCTACGGCTAGAATCAAAATACGACAAGTCAAGCACCTTACATAAGATGCAGTAATGATATAACACTGGAAAATCATAGCATTATGATATGAAATGTTGCCACTGTATGCACAGCAAGAAAAGGTAACATCGCTACAATTGATTAACAAAGTGCCAAGTCGACGCGGGAGTTCGTTTCTCAAGCCAAATTCAAAGTAAGAAGAAAAGATCAAGCGCAAACCAACACAATGCAGGAGCAAGATCCGATTACAGATTAGTTGCGAACTTTCCTACTCGGTCTTAAGAAGAAAGAGGTGAGAGAGGGAAGTAATACCGATCAAGAATGCTGAGGAGGAGGGGAGGCGGAATCTCCGCCGCGGCGAAGATCGTCGATCAAGCTGCCGAGTTCTTTGCGAGCTGATTCTCTACCGAACATGAAACCGTACCTGGTGAAACCGATTCGATAAGTAACGGAAGAGGAAGATAGCAACGGGATTGGAAAGGAAAGGAGAACTGAGAGCTTTACCAGCCGGAAACAGCAGAGAAGATTCCTGCAGTGGCAACAGTTTGAACCAAAGTGAAGGATTTCCCCATTATTCTTCTTCTTCCCTGTGAAGATTCCTGCTGTCTCTCGGCGAATCCGTCCCGAGGGTTTTACGCAGGTGGATTTTTCCTTACGGCCGAGAGACCAGTTTTGGGTTTCTGGGTCCAATCGAACCGATTATTTGGGTGATTTCAAGTTATGCAAACAAAACGATGGTGATTAGGAGGATTAGGCGGGGAACGCGAGCTTTAATCCTCTCCAAGCTTGTCTTCTTAGTATCCAGATCGTTGAAAATACACAAATTAGGGTTTCGAAAAAATAATTGTTAGTTTGAGTTCAGCTCGGTCTTAACGAATTCGAGTTAAGCTCGGCTTGTTTACAATTTTTTATGACCGAGTTAAATCTTGAATTTCAAGTACAACTCAGATAAATTTATAAAGAAAATTAAAATATTTTAAATTGGACTCTACTCACATACTTTAATTAAGAAATTAATGATTAAAACAACACCATTCATATTCATCATTATTTTCTTTCTTTCTCAGGTGTCTCCGATTGTTGGAACTCCACCTCCAAATTGGATGGTCAATTTGTTGGATGATGTTTATTTTGAGATTTATTAAAAAAAAATTCGAATTATAAAAATCTCTAAAATCAACTTACGAGTTACACTAATCAAACTAACTAATAAATTTCAAACGAGTCAATTCTTGAACCTTCGTCGAGCTAGCAGTCGACTTCAAACGAGCTGGCTTAAACTCGGCTGGTTTATCATCAAGATTCAAGGCGGCTTGTGGGCAAGCTTGTTTAACCGAATTTCGATGGAACTCGTTTTTTGAGCCGAACATACAAGTGGTTTGGTTCTCTCACTAGCCCTAGAGATAATAAAAAAATGATGGCTACGACCTCATCAACATATGGCATGAAAGTCGAAGCTCATAGTACATACAGTGCACATGTTACACGTACTAGCCAAATCTCGCAATGGTGAGCACGTAGACTAGGAAACCCATCTTCGCTCGCCAACACCATTGTTTGGTTTTTTTCTTTAGTCATATGGCTGATTCAGCCACTCTCCAGATCTTCGCTGCACACTGGCACACTGCTCTTCAATGCTCGTCAGTCTGACCATGATCTGTTTATTCTTCGCCAGCTTCATCCAAGTCAAGCAAATAGTTATATTTTCCCAGGAATTCTCTGAGCCAGAAGCTGAGTTGAAACAGCATGTCCACGCATGGCCACAAGGAAGATGGCTGCTCGCAACTATAACCATTTGCAGCAGAGTTAGAATCTACCTGCTAGTTCTCCGAGGCACGAAAACGACAGATTGTTTGCACCTGCTACGAAACCAACTTGCGAGCCATAACTGGTTTCACCTTCTTCACATCCCTAAATCTGTTATCTATACCTTCTCTAATCATATCATGCAACTCATCATTCACCAAGCCATCCTCTCCACCCGACCTCAATGCTTCACAAACCAGCTTATAAGTATACTCCCTAGGTATTGATCCCCCATTTACCAGCTCAACAAGGAACTCCCAAGCTTCCAAAGCTCTCCCACTTTCACAAAGCGCATGTATAATCGGCGTATAGGAACTCGAACTCGGCACCCCATGATTCATCTTCTGCATCATCCTCAACATCTCGACGGCTTTCTCAACCTCATTCACCACACTGTAGTATCTAATGAAAGAATCATAAGTAACCCGGTTCGGGACACACCCTCTTTTACTCATATCTTGAAAGAGCTCTGTGGCCCTCCCAATTCTGTTCGTCTTGCAGCATCCATCAATCAAACAATTGTAAGTAACGAGATCGGGGACGAACCCGTTGAAGAGCATCAGCCTAAACAAGTGGTTGGCTTCCCATAACCTCCTCCTTATCGCCTTTCTACACCCAGTTTGCAAACTGTACTTACAGTAACAGCTAATCAATATAGTGTAAGTAAACGTATCGGGAGGACATCTGAACCCAGGAAGCTCCATCTGTTGTAACAAATCTCTGGCCTTTTTAAAATTCCCGACTCTGCATAGAGCGTAAATGATCGTGTTATACGCATAAACATCAGGCTTGCAGTGATACTTCTTCATCCGATAAAACAACGCCAATGCTTGTTTCACCAACCCTTCTTCTCCTAGGACTTTCATCAAACAGGTTACGGTCATTGTTGTAACAAGACTTAAACCACCACCGTTTCCTCTACCGGACATTTCTCTGAGAAATTCCCATAGCAAATCCAATTTATTCCCTCTTACCAACACAACGGCCATGTCTCGACATGTGGATTCGGTGTGCTGGAACCCTAAATCCGTCTCCAGCCAAGTGAAGAAATCCAACGCCTTGTTCACTCCCAAACATACTCTCCTTGGATCCCTGTAAGCTCCGGGGCCGAGAACGAGGGATCCGTCCCGGCGCTTGCAATGTTCCACCTCGAGATTGCGTTGCTTGATCGGAGAGCGGTGGCGGGTGGTGTTCTGGCGGCCGATGGAGCGTGGGGAAAGGAAGAAGAATCTTGGTATTGAGCGGAGGACATCGGAAACCAAATCAGCGGTGACGAGAGCGGCGGAGGTGGTGGATGAAGTGAGATTGGCATCGAATGGGCGAGCTTGAAGCATGACGGAGACAATCTGATTCATTACAGTGGAAGTGCGACTGCGGGTCGTCGGAGGTTGGAGTATCGTCATGTTTGGAGTCCAAAGCGGAGAAGCGAATGCAGAGTTTCATGTGGAAATACTTTTTATTCGTATTGCTGGAGGAGAAGATTAGAAGAATGGGTAATTTTGGTTTGCAGAGTTCCAATGGATTCAAATCAAAGATATCGTTGAGACCATGGCAGGCAGGAGATTGAGAGAAGCAGAATGAAAGAAACAGCACAGAAAGGGAAGTTGCCGCCCAGAAACAAGCAAAATGTTTGTTCTATGTCTGTACTGGGCCTGGCATTGGAAAATAACCTAGGCCCAGATTCTTAGATGAATGAGCTTAGTCTTGATAGACAGCCCAAAGCTACAATTAGGACCCATGATACACTTTTGAGTTTGACCATTGGTCTACTCTATTTGTTTTTAAACCCAAAACTCTTCATTATCCATTTTTCATTCATAAATCACAATCAAACGAAATTCGAAAACTTCAAACAAGTTATACAGACTATGTATAGATAAAACAAAATAGTAAGCGCGATACAGTCGGATGTTAAAAAGTAGGGGAAGAAAGACATATTTTAATTCTTTCGAGTCACCAATCTATGTAGCAGCTATGTCAATTTTGTAATCTATTGAATTTTTAAAACCCTCCAAAAATCAGTAAATACACATAAACTAAATTACCATCATAAAATAATCGAAAAAAAATTACCATCATACTGCAACCCGATAAAAAACCTTAAATATAGTGAATATTTTAACTTGACGTATGAAAATTAGTATATAACCAAATATTTTATATTTTTTTTTATCTTATAATGATCGAAAATTTAATTTTGAAAGAAAAAAAAACAAGGCAATATCTACTAATTTATCATTATCCCATATCCACAGGTCGAATTTAGATTGTAGACAACACATGGGGAAATAGGCGTAACAACAAAAACGGCACCGTTTTCCGGCCATAAAAAAAAGAAACAGAATCAAAAAAGTGCAAAGCCAGCCCACTGAGCATCTCCCATAGGTGGAGGAGGAGGAGGACGCGGGGACAGCTGATCATACGACGACGAGGAATACGAGTAAGGTGACGCCGGCGAGTCCATATACAGAGGAGACTGAAACGACCTCCTGCTGGAAACCGACCACCTCGACAACGTCTCGGACCCATCGGAGCCATAATCCTCTTCAGTAGTAGTATTCCTCTTCTTCTTACTGCTCTTCTTCCTCAACAGCAACAACTTAGGCAGATACGGCAGATTGACGAAGCAGCCGGCAGGAGCCACCACCTCCGGTTGTTTCCTCCGCTCCGTCCTCCAGCGTTCAGAGTGAGAACGCGGATCCGATCGAAACGATGAGCCACGGGTTTGGAGGTCAGGATGGAGGAAGACAGAGGAGGTGGTTGGGGAAGGATGGCGGCGGGAGCGGGAGGTGGTTATGAAAGACGGCGGAGATGGGGAGAGAAGTGGCGGCGGGGAGAGGTGCTTTTTGGGTTGTAAAGGGGAATTGTGTTGGTGTTGGAGCTTGGGGACGCCGGGTCGGATCTCCCATTTGAACGGGACCGCTCCCGGCTTCTTGAATGAATCGTCTATGATGTCCACCGTCATTGCTTATAAGTTTTTGTAGTCTTCTTCAGGGGAAAGGTATGGAGATAGTCGGAAATGTCGAGGAAAAAGAGGGCTATGTATATACGTGTGATAGGTGGAGATTTGGTGATTATACGGTGAAGACAAATTGCGGCCGTGTTAATGGCGAGATTCAAGGGGCCTAAAGTCAGGTTTTGTAGGGATCGTCCGCAATTCAGTCTTTATGTTTGACTATTAGCTTCACTCTCAATGATATTCTTCAATCACTACTACTGTAGCAACAAAGAAATATCAAGCTTAAATCTTGTCCTAAACTCAATTGTACTAGGGACAATAATCAAGTTAGTTACATTAATATTTTATGTACCTTCAAAACCTTACCATACAGGTATATTTAATCATTTTTTTGGATCTAAATCGATCAAAGTAGCTCAGTTGGTAATGTATGGTATGTTATCGATTCAAAATTATCGAGTTCAAATCTAATCTTACCCCACCAATGAACATATTATGTAATGTTTATTTTTTTTTATGTCGTGTTGAATGAGATAAATATGCCTTCTAGTGGCGAAAGTAATTTATTCTAACAACACATGACTAAGTGTATGATGAATTTTGACATATAATTAAGGGTCGTTTGATATGTGATATCTCGAATATCATAATATTCGAAATATCATGATATTGTGTGAGTTTGATATTTAGTGAAGTTCAATAGAAATTCATGTTTGGTATATAATATTTAGTGGAATATATTCAATTACATTTTTACCCTTTTCATTAATTACAACCATTCACACTTTCCTCTCCCTCTCCTATTTCTTCTTCTTCTTCTTCAATTTCTTGTTATCTTCAGAATGCAAAGAATTTTACTGTCTCAACTGGGTAACTAGTTACCTTCCTCTGCTTTAACCCATATCTCTCAAATCTTATTTCCAATACAACCGCCATTCCGATCTCTTACTATTTCTTCTCCTTCCCAACCCACAAAACCCGACTGCAACACATGTTACTCTCTCATCTCCTCCCTTTCTTCTTCTTTTTCTTCGCCTTCACCCTTTCCTTCACATTCTCTCTGTTTCTCCTCTGCTGTAATCTCCGGAGGTAGATGCGAGATGAACAACTCTATCCAGCTGTCAAATCCGAGCCTTTGTCCAAATTGATTGATGGGGTTCGTGAAATTCAGACCACCACTCACTTACCCCATTCCCTCCTCAAAATATTGCCATCCGATTCTCCCAAATGGACTTCTGTTGAAGATTGGATCGGCGGCAACAAAGTTTCTTCACTGGTTTAACAATGGTGGAAGAGGGGGCGAAATGGAGAAGTAGATGGAGAAGGGATGATAAGAGTGTAATCAATTATGTAATCATGAGAGGAGAGGAAATTACAACTTTGTCCCTGGTAGAATAAAAAAAAGTAAGGACAAAACTGTTCGTCGAAATAATATTTGGGGATGATGAACCAGAACCAGAATCTAAGCTGCTGTTGTCCAAGAACCAACGCTGTTCACATGAGGCAGCAACCAACCAGTATAATGGAACTTTTTATCCATCTCAACCATAGTCATCGTCTGAGACTCAAAGTCGTACGAGTAAACAGAACCGTCTTCGTGCCTTTTAAAGACGACATCTCCCTTGATTCTCAAACAAAATAGAGGCACCATGTCAATCAAGCTCCCTCTTGTGATCTTATGATGCTTTGTCCATTCTCGATCATCACGACGTAAACTCTTCATTTTCCAAATATCAATGTCCAGATCCTCGTGCGTAATGAAACATAACAGGTCACCCATTACGAGGATTCTGTCATGAGCCCCGGCGACCTTGGGAAGTGGTATGACATGGAACACTTCTGTATCCAGTTCCAATGACACTATGGAATTGTTTTCCTCGATCTGTGGAAGCCAGTGCAGAGCTCCAATGGCCGAAACAGGATGATGGCGAAACCCCGGAAACAGCCAAGAAGGAGGTCCATTCACTGGTTTCCAGGATCTAGAGCCAAGGTTCAGTATCTCACAGCCAACATATTTCATGTTATCCATGAACAAGTGCACCAGTTTATAGCCACCACCATCCATCATCGATGCGAATCCATAAGATTCTTCGCCAGGTGCAGACAATGTTCCCACGGGAAGAGCTAGTAGTTTCCTCGTCACAGGGTTCATAACCAAGAGCCCTCCATTCTTCAGAATGTTGTCTAGCAAAATGAAACCGTCACATGCTGCTCTAATATTCCCCAGGAAGCTGATGCCGTAATCTCCAATCTTTACACCTTCCCCCTCGATAAACTCAACAAAGTTGATGCGGAACTGTGTCAACCTCTTGGCAGATTGTAGTGCAAACAAGTTGATAGGTTGAGATTCAAGCAGTTTTCCTTCAACTGAAAAACAATTGTTGTTTTCTTGCTTGGTTGAGGGAGCATATGAGGAGCTCCCCACCACAGGAGGAATCGGTTTCAGATAAATCAAAACAGATTCAGACTGAGCAAAGCGCTTGTTGATGAAAGTAAGGCTGTTGATGATACCATACCACGCCTTGCAAACAAACCTTAAAGAAGATAGGGATTCAAGTGGTAGCATCATGAGAATACTTGAGATGCAAGCATCGTCAAGATAAGAGACCGGTCGATTCTTGTCTCCATCATCATCCTCCATCTTCTTTGACATAGATCTCTCTTTTACAGACTCCAGTAATTTGGACCCCTTTCCCACTCCTTTCTTCATGGTTCCCTCCCCACTACACACTCAAAAAACGGATACATCATCTCTAAACCAGTAATTACCAGAATCAAGACTGCATATAGCAACAAAAACAATCATTATGAAACAATCACTTTGCCTGACAACCTAGAATCTAGAAACTCAGAATTGAGTCCCTACTTCGAAACAGTTGGTGTATAGTAGATGTCGATTTCACCTGGAATCCAATTTCTTGTTGATACATTATATTTGGAAAAAAACAAGGCTGGTAAGAAGCCAATTCAACTGCCAAGGCAGGATCACCGTTGACAGAGTAAAAGAAGATTTCCCAAATGGTATGAGAGAAATCAGTTACTGAAGAAAAAAAGGAAGGAGTTGAGTCGCCATACCTGAGAATTCAGAAAAACGGGAGTGGTCTTTTTCTGATGGAAGAAGATCGATATTGGTGACTGGTGGAGTGAAGTTTTAGACTTTTAGTAGCACACAGCCAAGACGGTCGTCGTCGTAAATAGTAAATAGCCGTGGTTTACAAGATGGATTGCTTGTCGTCTTCACCGCCATTGCTACTTCTCTGGCTGCCAGTGTTATCTGGGCTATCTATCTTTCTCGTTGCTCCCGCTTTCTCGCTATGGGCTTGATATGGGCTTCGTGATGGGCCTAAGTAGATACAAATGGAACATACTCATAGTTGAAGACCATTTTTTGTTAAACACCTGCAACAATAATTCGACACTCATGCACAATAGTAAAGATAAAAAGCATTGTATGTCATTTGTGGCTTTAATACCAACTACTTCCAACTATTAAAGATGTGTATTTTCTATTTTAATGTCATAACTATAGGATTTTTGCCATAACTATATGAATTATCGTACCAAAAAAATGTTATTAAAATTAGCCGCTATAGACTAGATGATATAAATGAGTCGATGACACTCATAGCGAAACTAAAATCAAAATATGCATAAAGCTGAATTTAAATATAAATTTTGTGCATTAAATAATCAATTGAGAAATACATTGTTTAAACTTATGAATGTATTCTGACATAAAAAAGTAATTTTAAAAAACATCATACAAGGAATGTTCAACAAGCCAAATATAGTTCAAATGGTTGGTTCCATTAGGTAGTTATATGAAGAGTTTTTTTGTAGGTATCAAAATATGATACACAAGAGTTAGAAGAAAAGAAAATATAATTTAAAATTATAAAATATTGTAGCAAAAATTTAGTGGACAAATTGTAAAAAGATAATGTAGAGCCTCTCTTACTACTAAATGGGTGGCACTATTATTCCTTCACGAAACATACACAATGAAAAAAGAATTGGAGTTACGCATCAAATATCGACAAACCTCCAAAAACAAATCAATGCGAACATCTTGAACTACAGACATGATCAAGCGAACAGTCTATGCCACAAATTGGAAGACGAGTTATATGATGAGTTTATAATTATAAGATGTAACCATCCATCAACACCCCCTCTGTATATAATATAGCATGCATCATTTGGTAAAAAAAAAACCATCCATCAATGGCAATATTGTCAACTATAAATGAAGGATAGAAAAATGAAAATATATACCGATTGTTTAGATGAGTGATTTGAAATAGAATAAATTTAAAATAATTAAAGATTTAAAATTGAAAAGAGTTAGATGGAACTTATTATTTTCAAAATATATTGTTTGTATTGATGATTTATGAATGTTTTTTAGTGTAATTAGTACAAGGAAAAAAAAATACTAAAATGTCCAAATTTATATATAACCATATTAACCATGAAAAAAGGTAATTTAATTTTAGTTAAATTTTTCAAACCACTCATTTCTCTTTCGAAATCTCTATTCTTTTTGGATGATTTCAAATCACCTCAAGTTTCTTCCGATTTAAGTATCTAAAACAACTAATTTAGAATCATATCTCCATCGATGTCTAAAACACTAATCGAAATTACCCATGCAATAAATTCAAAACTCGAATTCGTGAAGATGAAAGTCAAAACGACACATACACTGCTAGCTCGAGACAAATAGCCACCGTTCTTGTCTTACTCGTTTGAATTTCGTATCTGATAAAATGTTTGAACTTTGGAGCCTACTTTCAACAATGCCATAAAACACACCCTCTCTCCTCCATCGTTAGCGTGCTGACTGAACAACCAAAATTTTAAAAATATAAATTAATAGCTCAAGAATCCACACACCACACTTGCCCTTCCTTACCAGCAAACCACCAAAAGATGACCGTTTAAATTCAAATTCAAAAACACCCCCCCTCACAGCCGGCTAACCTCACTGCTGATCACACCAAAATAGACAGGTGCCACAGTTTCATTAGTCCTTCACGTACAGAAACCAGAAACGAAAAAGCCCACGGCCAGAAAAGGACGGGTAATATATGCGGGGCCCACTTGGCGCTCCACCCGGCCCCAACGAATAGTCTCTAACAATTCAAAATCCGAACCTGAAAACCGAAAAGGGGGAAATATCTATTAACATTTTAATTAATTAATTCGGACAAACTAACAATTTCTCATAAATAGCGGACAAAAGCGCATTCTCTTCTT
Source organism: Linum usitatissimum (assembly GCA_030674075.2). NCBI lineage: Eukaryota > Viridiplantae > Streptophyta > Magnoliopsida > Malpighiales > Linaceae > Linum > Linum usitatissimum. Next base: position 4,632,473 of record JAUJYP020000804.1, on the reverse strand, counting down.
CCTCCCTTCTTTTCCTCACTCACTCACTCTGTTCTTCCTTTTCTTTACATCTCCTTTCCTGAATTAGTGGGAACTGATTTCGAATTCTCACTTTGATCGGTGGAAGAAACAATGTCGACGACGACCCAGACTCGCCGCTCCTCTTTTTCTTCCTCCACCACATCGTCTCTCGCCAAGAAGCGCCATGCTTCCGCTTCCTCCTCACTCAAGTCGACTGCGCTGGCGGCGGTTGCTGCTCCTCCTCCTCCTCCTCCCATGACCAATTCCGCCAGAAAAAGAGCGCCTCTCGGAGATATTACTAACAGCCATAGAAATGCCGCTCAGAAAGGGTCCAAAACCGCTCTCCCTTCCTGCACTCTGGTTTGTTTCTTGACTTCTTGGTTTTTACCCCTTCTTTCCATCCAGTCCTTTTCGTTTTCCGTCTGTTTGGTGACGTTTCTTGTTCGGTACGGTAATATGGGGTGAATAATTCATTTCGAGTTTAAAGATTGCGTTCCGTTTTCTTTTCATCCTGTTAAGAGTTTTATCAAGTAGGGTTTAGACTTCTTGGTTGCTTGGGGTTGAGGAAATGTGCAAATTGAATTAATCGGAAACACGGTTATGAGTTGGGGAATGTTTGATTCTGAATCTTGTTACGTGCTCTGTTTATCACTCTGTTTTTTTACTGTTCAATTAATGTCAATTTGAAGGGTTTCTGATGAATGTTTGATTTCAGGGCTCGACAAAAATCGCCAAACTGAAGAAAGGACCGACTGCTACTGCTTCAGAAATCAATAAAGTTAGCTTTTCTGCAAATGTTGTACCCGCAGTCGTCAAATCCAGCGAGGCTGCTGCTTGCAAGGTCACAAGGGAAGTTGTCCCAACCATTGTTACTGCTGCTCCTGAATCGCGTGATTTCAATGTGTCCCCAAGCAAATCGGACCAAGGTTCAATGTCGATGGATGAAACCATGTCGACCTGTGATTCCTTTAAGAGCCCTGATGTTGAGTACATCGACAACAATGACTTGTTGCCTGGAATTGATTCCATCAACAAGAAGACTTTGAACAACCTCTTCATTTCTGATCATCATGATGGTAAACTGTTTAAAACCTGTTCATCTTGTTCCATTCTGGTTTTTTTCTCTATGGGTGCAGAAATGATTAGATAAATGTGTATATTTGCAGAAAATACAGTTGATGGTATCATTAACATGGACACTGATGACAAGATTGTTGATCTCGATACCGAGTTCGACGACCCTCAACTTTGCGCAACCATTGCCTGCGACATTTACAACCACCTGCGAGCATCTGAGGTTGGTTTTTGATGAACAACCCCTAGTTTCACAGTTTCTATGATAAATGCTTCTTTATCTCATAATTAAGCTACATTGTTACTTTTCAGACAAAGAAACGACCTGCAACAGATTTCATGGAGAAAGTTCAGAAAGATGTTAATGCCAGTATGCGTGCTATACTAGTAGATTGGCTTATAGAGGTGAATATTTGTCTTGTATTCTGTACTGTATGTATTTCAGTAGCATTAGTGTTTATTTTGAGATTGAAGTTGGATCCCAAAATTTTGCAGGTTGCAGAAGAGTACAGACTTGTGCCTGATACATTGTATCTGACAGTGAACTACATTGATCGATATCTCTCTGGGAATGTGATTAACAGGCAAAAACTGCAATTGCTTGGTATTGCTTGCATGATGATTGCTTCGTAAGAAATTCCCCCTGCCTTCCTTTGTTTGATTGATCTTCAGATGTTGTAACAGTATACTGATTGACACTAACCATCATCCAATTGACAGAAAATACGAGGAAATATGTGCTCCCCAGGTGGAAGAGTTTTGCTACATTACTGATAACACATATTTCAAGGATGAGGTAAAATGATCAGAAACAATGATGCTAGGCCTAGCTAGTAATTGACAATTTCTGAAAGTTTGGTTACATTACATGTCTAATGTCTTTTCTTTTTCTGTGTAGGTTTTGGAAATGGAATCATCTGTTTTGAATTACTTGAAATTTGAGATGACAGCTCCAACATCAAAATGTTTCTTAAGACGGTTTGCGAGAGCTGCTCAAGGAATCAACGAGGTTCCATCAATGCAGTTGGAGTGTTTAGCGAATTACATCAGTGAACTATCTCTCCTGGAGTACAATATGCTATGCTACCCTCCATCAGTTGTAGCAGCTTCTTCTATTTTCTTAGCCAAGTTCATACTTTCACCCTCACAGAGACCATGGGTAAGTAAATGAGATGATGATGACAAAGCTTTGATCATCCGCTGTTACTTCTATATTGATCCTCATTGGTAATGTTGGGACAGAATTCTACTTTACAACATTACACACGGTATCAGCCAAGCGATCTACAAGACTGTGTTAAGGATCTCCATCGAATGTGTTGCGGAAGTTATGACTCTAACTTGCCTGCAATCAGGGATAAGTACAGTCAGCACAAGGTGAGGAAGTCCTTTTCATTCTCTATTCTGTTCTCTCCATCCTCTTTCCTTTCTTTCATTTGTGAGAATCTAACTTCAACAATTTTGTGACACCAGTATAAATTTGTAGCAAAGAAGTTCTGCCCTGCACTAATACCTGAGGAATACTTGCAAAAGCAAAGCTTGTAAGAAGAAGAAGATATACTGTTTACTTACTCAGTCTGAAGCAATGGCAGTATCTCTTCCAATGGTCCGTTGGACGATGAAGCTCTCTGGACGGTGGTTCCCTCTCCTCGCTCAGAGTGTAAGAATGTGTAGAAGTAGAAGTAGCAGTTAGCAGCTCTTGCTTTTGTATCTTTGTAGATTAGTTTTTTTTTAAAGTTTTGAGACGAGTAACCGAGTTTTATGAAATATCAGAGTTTCTCAACCCCCATGAAATCTTTAGTGGTTAACCAACCATAAGTCAGGTGATGAAACAGTGGTGTAATCACTGCAAGCTTTCCACATATGCTGAATCATAGCACCTGTGAAACACCATCAGGAACACTCAATGAATAATAGACGTTGAAGGGATTAACTCTGAGAAGTTAGATTAGATTTTAATCCATTCTCCACCCTTAGATTAGATTTTAATCCAAGGTCTTTCCCTTGCACCAGCTGATGTGGATGACATCACTTAATATCTCTTGTCGCTGCAGAATCCTATGAAGTGATGGAATAAGGTGCTTTGGACAGCTGGGGAGATAAGAAAACTAAAGAAAGCCACCTGAGCTTTTGAATGAGACAGAAAAACCTTGTACTCCAAAGTCTAAACGACTACAGAAGACCCACAAGGGAGATTGATTGATTGAAAGATATATGTGTCGGCAAATCTCAGTTGGAGTTGCGGTGGAATGGAGATAGTAATTCAATTATTGACACTGAATGATTAGCCAATTACTATCATATCAACAAAATCCACCTACCAGCTAATGCGATGATGCAAGATCAACATCACCAAGCAGCCATCGTCTAGCTAACAGCCAAGAACAGAGAGGCGTACGTGTACAATTAACTGAGTGTACAATCTACAGGCAGGCAGCGACGTTTCATTGAGAGGACAAAAGTACTTCATATAATAATGACGATAACATTCATAATCCTAATCGTCCTCCCTCCAGTCCTTGGAGCTGTATATATCCAGCAGCATCCATCCATTACTCTTTACGAACTAAGATAAATTACCAGGAAGGATGCAGAGCAAAACCTCTGATGATGTTGTTCTGGTAATGGATCCCCATCCAACACCAACAAAACGCCCTATGGCCAGATCCCAATCCATGAAAGAAGATCGTCCAACAAAATCAGCCAAAGCCCGCCGTCGCATCCCTCTCACAAAGCCTAAAGCTCGACTCTTGGAATACAAATACCCTACATCCTCCTCTTCAGTATCATCACTATCCTCAACATCAATCCGCGACACCAAATATCCACCAACTCACAAACTCCTCTGTTCTGACTCCTCTTCGTCGTCTGACCAGAGCCAGGACGACGAAGATGACATCAATGGTTTCGAAGAAGAAGATGATGAGGATGAGGATGACGATGTACATGTAAGCACCTCATCCAAGCACTCAAAGAGGAAAAGGAAGAAAAAGTTCTCAGCGTGGCATTTCGTCGAACATGTTGTGTTCGTAATAATACTGTCCTGCCTAATATGTTCCCTGACAATCGAACGCCTCCGGAGGCAACACAAGTCGGCGTGGAAGTGGTGTTTAATGGTGTTGGTGACCGTCTGTGGGCCGCTAGTTTCCGGGTGGGTGATGTCGCTCGCCGTGTTCGCCATCCAGCGTAACTTCATGCTCCGGGAAAAGGTGCTCTACTTCGTGTTGGGGCTACGGAAAAGCATACAGAACTGCGTGTGGTTGGGGCTCATACTGCTCTCATGGACCTGCGTCTTTACCCCGCACCGACACAAACTCCTGGACCGTGTCTACAAAGGGCTGGTAGCGCTGCTTGTCGCCGCCGTCATCTGGGTCGTCAAAATCGTCCTCGTCAAAACTCTCGCATCATCCTTCCATGTCGCCAGGTAGCGTCCGCGCGTGAACAGAGAGATTCATAAACACCGATGGCTTTATTTACTTTTTTGTCCGATATAAAAAGATTTGAGTTGATAAATTATCCCCTAAAAAAATGCTGAAGCATGATCTGACCCACTAGTTCAACTGACCGGTCGAACGGATAGTGTTACGACAATTTGTTACAACCATATAGTACGTGTACTAAATGTATTAAAATTTTACGTAATCGTACTATTGTAAGGTTGTCTATTTTTTTCTTGATTTGATTGATTTTACGTGTGCTAAACACGTATAAAACATGTAATATAATTGTTTTCGGAAATGAATTGATATTTTAATAACTTTTAGTTTATATTCATTTTTAAATTATAATATTTTGTAAGCGATCTCATCTTGTACTATTTTGTTAACATAATGTATACAACTTCGAACGTATTAATACACTATAAGAAACTGGATAACTTTGATGTTAAAATGATTATACCCTTTCACAAAAGTGGATAAGTTTGATGTTATGTTTGATAAATATTCCCTCACCCATCATACACTATAAGACAATTTAACCGTGATTTTATATTTAATTTAACTACGGATAATTTGATGTTAAAAATTTTAATCGTGGATATGAATCTGCCGTTAGATTAAATAATGGTGAAAAGTCTTTCTACAAAACGATGGTTAACTTTTTTCTCCAAATACGATATTTGAGATTTTTTACATTCTTTTATTAATTATTCACATTTTTCAACAGATATTTCGATCGGATGAAGGAGAGCGTCTTCCACCAATACGTTTTGGATGCCCTTTCCGGCCCTCCCATTACGGCCGAGGAGGAGGGCGAAGAAGTCAAACGGAGCAACGGACGTGCAACGCCAACAGAGTCGAGATCGGTGCGGCCGATAGGAGGAAGAAAGAGGAGGATAAGAAAATTAGAGGACTCGTTGTCAAAGTCGAAATCGTCAACAGCGGCAGCGAACCGTGGTAGAGCAGATATGGTTGAGGAGTTGAGGAGGCTGAGCTTGGAAAGCACGAGGTCGGCTTGGAGTATGAGGAGACTCGTGAACTATATCATGTCGTCAGGGCTGTCGACAATTTCGAAGACGGTGGATGATTTTGCAAAGGCGGAATATGAGATCGGAAACGAGTGGGAAGCGAGGAATGCCGCCAAGAGGATCTTCAAGAACGTCGCCAAGCCTGGTGCCAAGTAAGCAAGCTCGAGTATTATTGCATCCCTTTCATTTTATTTCTTACTTGTTTGATGAAGCAAGGCTTGGGTTCCTGGATCATTCATTTCAAAGGTACATAGATGAAGCCGATCTTGTGAAATTCTTGAAGAGGATTGAGATTCACACAATACTACCTTTTTTCGAAGGTGCCCTCGAGACTGGGAAAATCTCCAAATCCTCCTTCAGAAATTGGGTGGTGAGCACACAATTAATTATATAAAATGTACACATAAAATAAAAATTTACCAACTTGCCAAAAAATAATATAATGTTGTTTAATTTGTATTATTATATATCAAAGGTTCGAGCGTATTTGGAGAGAAAATCGTTGGCTCATTCACTAAACGACACAAGAACGGCGGTACAACAGCTTCACAAGCTAGCCAGTGCAGTCGTGGCGGTAATCATCGTAGTGGTGACAATACTGGTGATGGGCCTGGCAAATCTGCAAGTTATTTTTTTCGTCACGACACAACTAGTCGTGGTGGGTGTGATCTTCCAGAACATGTGTAGGACCGTGTTTGAGTCCATAGTATTCGTCTTCATGATGCACCCTTTCGACATTGGGGATCGCTGCGTCGTTGATGGCGTGCAGATGGTGGTCGAAGAGATGAACATATTGACGACGGTGTTCCTTAGACATGACATGGAGAAGATTTACTATCCGAATTCTATTCTGCTCACTAAACCGATCAGCAACTTCTACAGAAGCCCCGAGATGAGTGATACCGTCGAGTTTTCGATAGACGTTTCGACTCCTATGGACACCATCCATTCCCTTAGAAAGGCCATTCAATTGTACGTATATAACCCTTTCTACTTCTCATTTTTCTTCTACATCATTCATATCAACATGAAAATGCAGTCAAAATCTTGATTTTAATTTTAAAATTTTAAGATTTTACATTTTTATTGGTGCTATTTCACGATTTTGATTCCACCAAAAATTGGTAGGTTGTAAAATCATATAAAATCTCGATCAAAACTTTTAAAATTTCATGAAATTAAACAAATTTTCTTATATTTACAATTTTACTTTCTAAGTGAAAATATTTTGTCTATACCTCACTTTGTTTGGCATAGAATAATAAAATGACTTCATTAGTTCAACTCAAACGGTTTAGATGATGGTACCTTATCAATTAGTTGGTCATAAAATTTGATAATATACGATTCTACCTCAATTTTTAATGTCACGTTACATCACGATTTTGACTACCTTATTATAACATGCTAACGGTATCGAATCGAACATCGTCATTGCAGGTACATTGAGAGCAAGCCGAATTACTGGAACCCGTCGACATACGCAGTAAGTGTGAGAGAAATAGAGCCGGGGAACTTGATGAAGATGGCGCTATGCGTGCAGCACACCATCAACCACCAGAACTTCATTGAGCGAAACTACCGGCTAACGGAGCTGATTTTAGAGCTGAAGAGTATCTTTGAGAGTCTTGACATCAAGTATCGCCTTCTTCCTCAAGAGGTTCATCTTACGAGGCTTGTCAACAACTAATTAATATTGGTGTCAAGATGTACAAGTTCAGGTATTAGTGTAGCACGTCCATGCATACTTGACTCATTAATAAATGTTGCAAATAAATACATACTATAATGTATGTATAAGTTTAAAGTATAACTATTTTGTCTATGTGTTCATTTATAACATGGATGTTTTGTCAATTGTCACGACTATTTTGCCACAAAAAAGCTGGCAATTTGGATTCGATTACTCGGTTTAACTAAATATGTAAGCGAATTTATCGAACCGCAAACTGAATTATTCAAGGAGAGAATTCGATTTCAATTTTGAAAATGGAAGGAAAAATTGTTGTGAATTCAAACCCAAATATTTGGCAAATACAGTTAGAAAACCGAATTCAAAACGCAACCGCTTAGATACGTAATTAAATTGGATTATGTGTAGTATTTGCTTTTATTACTTATTGAATAAAATGCGGCACATGTCAATATAGTCTTTAGTGACTGCAATATATGCTATTATAGTTTAGATTTTGCAACATGTGTCATTATAATCTGCAATCTCATTTAAATTCAGCAGGTCACTAAGCTGACGTGGCTGCCATGTGGACTATAAATAAACTATGTGTTTTGCTTTTAAAAATGTTATATTTAAAAATATGTGTTTTGGTTGAAATGGTTGTTTGGAAATTAAGTTTTGGACGGGATAAATAGTTGCCGAAGGTTGCAACAATGATCGACGGAGGTAGTGGTCGCATAATAAGGTACACAATATAATCGATGGTGGTACCGATCGCTGAAGGTACACACCAAAGACGATGGAATAACTGGTCGCAGAAAGATCAACTATGAGCAACGGTAATAACGGTCGCATAAACTGCCAACAAACATCGATGGAAAAAATGATCACATAAGTTTCAACTATGGGCGATGATGGCACAGGTTGCAGAAGGTTCACACTATAAGTGACGAAGGCCACCGTCGCCGGATGTTCACCTTTGATCGATGGATAGATGTGTCACAGAAAGGCTACCTTTATGCGACATAACCGTTGTCGCGAAATGCTTCCCTTTATGCGATGGTAAGAGGCTTCTTTCATATCAGTCCTTAAGTGACACACTATAAGCGACATACCTTGCGATAATGGAAATAATGTATATGTACATCTAATTCTCTCCTTGTTTAGTCTTCTATTGTCCTTGTATATAAGGCTTAATCTACTTAATGGAAAATCAATCTTCCGCTAAATCAAACTCTTTATGGCATCAGAGCCTCTATTAACACTAATCTCTTAGTTGTCAAAGTAGCAGTCGCCGTTCCGTTTCCTGTCTCACTGCCGACTTCTAAACCTCTCTTCGTCGTCTCTAATGACCAAGGTTATGGCTTCAGACTGTGATGATAGTGTGAAGCAAGTTGTCACGCTGTTAATCTAACTTTTACACCTTATTATATACATCCTTCAGATAATCCTGGTCAGCTGTATGTCAGTGACTTGTTAACCGATCAAAACTACGGGGAGTGGCTTAGCGATATGTCGAATGCGCTCCTCGTAAGGAACAAGATGGGTTTTGTCGATGGCAAACTGACAAAGCCAGCAACTGAAGCTGAACAACTCAACGAGTGGATCCGATGTGACTCCAGGGTTAAAGGTTGGCTCAAGACCTCCATGGAGAAAGAGGTGCGTAGTAGCGTTCGCTTTGCACGTACCGCTCGCGAGATTTTGATCGATCTTGGAGAGCGCTCCCCGCGTTTATGAGTTATAGAGTACCGTAGCCTTGCTTCGTCGTGAGAAGCTTTCAGTTTCAGCTTTTTACACCAAACTTCATGGACTATGGGAAGAAATTCAGTCTTTAGTACCGGTCACGACTTGTTCGTGTGATTGCTGCTCCTACGGTCTCGAGAAGCAAGTTCGAGAATCACGAGAAAATGAACTGAGTCTTTGATTTCCTCATGGGCCTCGGCGATGCCTTCTCGACGGTGAAATTGCAAATCCTTGCGATGAGGCCAATGCCTTCACTCATGGAGGCATATCAGTTGGTGGCAAATGATGAAAAGAAACGTTCGATTGCCAATGCTAGGCGACCAAGCATGGAGGCAGCTGCTTTTCAAGTGAGCAACAAGGTAGTTGCTCGAACTGATGATCAACGTGATGATACAGAGTCATTGCAACATTCGTTTTGTGAAGGATGCAAGACAATATGTCATCCCATCAAGCGGTGTTGGGAGCTACACCTTGAACTCCGACCGACTAATCGTCCGGCGTAACGACGGGATAAGAGCAGTGGTGCATCAAAGGCAGCGAACGTCACAGCTTCCGCAGAGAGCCCTGTTCCAGGTATGAGCTCAGTTCAATTTCAACAGCTGCTTTAGTTTCTCAGCAGTCACTCTTCGGTCGAAGACAACAAAGCTTCAGCGACAAATATGGCTGGTACGTTTTCGAATCGCAACGCTTGGGTTATTGATTTCGGTTGCAATGAATACATAGTCAACGATGATAGCTTGTTGGTTAATCGATTGGAGATGCAAGATAATCTACCCGTTAAGATTCCAAATGGGGATTCAGTAGTTGTCAAAGCTGCTCCGGGCCAAGGGATTCCTCTCCCAGCCAATAGTGATTTACAGTTACTTGCAGATTGGGGGGGGGGGGGGGGGCGTTGTCATCAAACTCGACGATCCACTGCCGTTTTTTTCATTTCTCTTGGAGCCGGACCAATATCATGGAGTACCAAGAAGCAACAAGTGGTCTCGCGTTCTTCTGCAGAGTAGCGTGCCATGGAAGCCATGGTTAGCGAGCTTCTCTGGCTTCGATATCATCTCAATGATCTTGGCGTTCCTCAATCTGGTGTGACACATCTTTATTGTGACAGCCCTACACGTTGAGATGGACTGCTATTTCGTCCGCGAACACGTAATTTCTGGTGATATTGACCCTCAAAAGGTTGTTGGTCGCTGACATTTTTACCAAAGGACTTGGAGCTGTTCGGTTCCATTCACTGCTCGACAAGCTTGGCATTCGAGACCTTCATGCTTCAGCTTGAGGGGAGTAATAGAAATAATGTATCTATAATTTCCATATCTAGTTCTTTTCCTGTTTAGTCTTTTATCAATCTTCCGCTAAATCAAATTCTTTATCCATTTGTGTGCCTCGCCTAATACACCCTTTCATCTAAATATTAAAGTTGAAGCACTAGAAAGAAAAAACGAGTCTTATCGGTATCTACTTGTGACTAACGCTCCATCCTAAAGAGTAGGATAAAAATCTGTATCCATATTAAATGGACGGATTAAAATCCATATCCATTTAACTTGGATCGAATCGGGTTATATTCATTTGGATCGAATCATCCATAAATATTAACACAACTATTTGCTCATTCTTCCCTCTTCTACCTTGTTCCTTCTCCTTCATTCTTTGTCCCGTCACTATAACATTCATTATTATTAATGTCTTAAAATTTATATATCATGAACACTGCTTGGTACAATTTCTGACAAAGCCACATTGAAGCTTTGACCATCACCAATCATTGTGTAGTTGCAGTTCTTACATTACAAGCAGTACAAATGACCATTTCTTACATCCAAATATCCAATAGACTAGTGCACTCAGACTCGTTATTTCATGAAGCATGAACACCTTGTTCAACCAAAGGAGCTCTGCCTGGAGATTCTATGACTAGTTTATTAATGCCCGTCAGGAAAGACTCGAATTCCATGGCTTAGATACATCCTCAGTTAGAGATTTTGTGGGTTTAGTTTTATACAGAATCTTGGACAGTATAAATAGATAATCCAAATCCCATCCATATCCGGCCGTTTAAAACTCATAAATCCATATCCATATCCGATCCACATAGAGCGGATAAAAATTCGGATATAGACTATATGGATTGGATCGAATATGGACGAAAAACTCCGCAGATTGATAATATCCACCCGTAATCACAAGTCATCTTCAATCACTTTTCAGCCCTCGCTTCACGTTGGAGCTGGGCCACGTTTAAAATGAAAAAATGAAATGCAGAGTACACATATACTGCCAAATATGACATTTGTCATGTTGGGCAGTGGGCGCACGTACAATAAAACAAGTGGAGGCGATGAGATGATGATAGGGTTCTTCTGTTCAAGATGAGCAAGAATCATATTTTAATTTTGTTTATGGAATTGCCAGTACCAGTACTGTTACAATGTATTCTCCGTGAGTGCATGCAGCTATCGAATTTATGCGTCGTCTACGATTTTATTTCATTCTGTTGAATATGTTTTAAATCTATATATCAAAGTTTGTTGAATACTGTACTTAATAACGATGATGAACAGAACTAGGAAAGTAGGATGGACTGAACAATTCATTCATTTAGGCAAACAGAAAGCCTGTAATAATATTTTCCCCAGAAAGAAAGCGCTTTCGAAAAGAATGTGGAATCTACAAAAATATCTTCTATGACTGATCAAAGACCGAACAGATGTGCTTTAGAATCGTCGAACTCTGTTTCTGCTGTGCGTTGAGCTTTTTTCAGTTTTGAGTTTGACTGCTTTACTAGCTGTATTAGCGATCGACGTACACCCAATGAAATTCACACTACTGATTTCTAAGTCATTCGAATTATATGTATGTGCATGCAATTTAGGTTCTGATCGGCCCCACCCCACTGGAGCAGCCACACTCGGGTTCGCTGATCAACCAAGGTTCGACCGAGTTAACCGAGAAGAACAATAAGTTAGTTGGGCGAAGTGGTATAGCACGTTCATACCCAGGTCCTGATTTGGCGTACCGTCAGGGTGCCTAATCCTAGGAGACCCACTCATGCCTTGAAGGTACCTAAAAGCCACTAAGACGGGTCATAGCCACAATCCTAGCAGAATGCAAGTTGCATGCCACTACAACATGCGGGGAGAGGTTGATTATGATGTAGTTTCATTGTGTGTTGGTAATTTGAGAGGTTTTGAGTTCAAATTTAGCATATGTTACATATTTTTTAATATGAGATACTCTCTATATATGAATACATATAATATAATATTCTTTTCGTTTCATCTTTTGTAATGACAAATTCGCCAGGTGTATCTTCTATTAAAAAAAAACAAGTAGTGGGCTATAGGTTAATAATGATGAGCTTAGTGGCGATTTATAATAGTGACGAGCCAGACCCAAATACGTAAGGGACCACCTATAATTAGGGGTTCAATTTCGCTCACGTGTAAAGTGTCCCACCGACGGTATCATATTTCGACTAGGCCGAACCAATAATGGACGTTTAACATAAAGTGTCAATTTTCTCTCTTAATCATACTCTCGTGTAAACCTAAACTCACTACTATAAGTTACATTTATTCTTAAATGAATTATATGAATCTCTACAATTATATATAGAAAAAAAAGAAATAAAGTTTGCCACATTAGTCTTTGAAGACTTCTCCTTAAGTTTAGGAGGAGTTCTTTTCCAAACAATTTTATTTTGTTTACACACAAACTATTTTATTGCAACAAAACCCTCAATTTTTTTTCTCATTTTAGTTAGTTTTTATTTCATAACGTTTTATATGTTACTCAAAATAAACTGTGACCTTCAAAAATGTTGTTCACTACATTTTTTTAGTCCAATGACATCAATTTTGTTCTATTTAACTGAATTTTTTAGGAAAACAATCCATATAATAAGCATTTTTTGTTAGGTAATTGAAAAATGACATGGAATAAGAACGAAAAATACTAGGAAAATGAAATTATAGGTAATTGTTTCTTAATCATATATTTTTTAAAAATTTATATCATTCAATAATTATTTTATAGACATCCATGTTTGCACCAGTTTTGAAAATAAGGGTACATTGTTATAGGTCGTAAGTTAAGCATACTACAAGTCATTAGCTTTTAACCAATTTAGAACACTAATCGATTTCAGTCCACTCGAATCGGACCATATTCATTAATTTTAAGCATATTTTAGATGACATCCTTTTTCAAGATCATTCATCAATATTTTATTTTTCATTCTTTTATTATCTCTTTACTAATTTAGACTACTAATCAGGTTGAGTCGGTTTGAATGAGATATATCTATAACATCTAAGCATAACTCACATAACATGATCTCTTTTTAAGATTCTTTTAAAGGGCCAATAAATATTACATTTTTCATTATGCTCAACTATTCGTCAAAAAGTGTGTATTACATCTTTTAATCTTGACGACCAATCATTTTAATAAATTAGTATTATAAATTTTAGGTTGAACTTCATTTGATAAAGTTTAAACACATTAAAGATTAAAGTTAGCATAAACCGGCCGACATACCATTTAATAATCTGTTTAAACTATTGTTCTTAGTGTTGGAAAACTTCAGCACTTATTCAGTTGAATTATTTATGCTTTTAATAGTACGGTAAAAGAAAATTTTCAAATCAGCCAACGGGCCAAAAAATTGTCAACTTATTTATTTAAATTGTCGATAATAAAGTCAAAAAGAAAAATATGAAATCAACCAACGGGCTAAAACACTATCTAATATTATTAAGAAATATAAGCGACCTTGATTAGGAGGGTGGTTGGCGAAGAAGATCAAGTTTAAATCCAAGATCAGGACCCAATACCTTTTTATATAGTCAACTTCAGGAGACTAAAGCTGAACATACTAATAGCGTAAGATGTTTGATGGTGAGGCAATTAGTGGAGAATTAGATACTAGCCGTATTCATTTCCCCCCCACTTAATCAAGGTTAGTGTGAACGATGGGTTCTTATTTTGTAGGTTGCATAGATTACAAAAATAATTACGAAATCAACGTAACTGTGGCGATGAGTAATTTAATTATTTGAAGTCCAAATAATACTACCAGGAACATTTGGAAGGCGACACTATTGGAGGAGGGTTTGTTTGTTTGTTTGTCTGCAATCCTGTCTCGATCTTTTCGGTCGGAAGTTGGCCTACTTTGCATATTATTAAAATTATATGCAAAGACAGGTTTGTGGTCGATGCTCAGAAAAATGCATGGTGGGAACCCTATTCTTCTGCAACAACGATGGGAGGAGGAGAAATGAAGAAGAAACTTGCAAACTCCAGAATCTAGCTGGCTAGGTGGACTTTTAAAGATAGACAGACAATCAACATTTTCCTTTTATTTTATTCCTTTGCTGCTCATTCTCTCCTCGCCACTCACCTGAGTGTTTTCCAACACTATATAAGCACCGGACCACAACGGACAGTGTTACCCATATCATCGACTCTCATCTCCTCTGTGTCCCAAGCCTTCTTCAAGCTTGGTTCTTAAGGTATGTATGACTTATTTCTTTACGGGTTTATGGTCGTGGTATTCATATATATACGAGTCTTGGCCGTGGCCTTTCAGCGTCTGACTGAAAATCAAACCAAATCCAAAGAAGTAGGGTAGGGAAGAGAAATGAAAGAGCAAAGAAGCTGCATTTTTTTGTACTTTAGTCTCCGGTGACTGGTGAATGCCCCGTTTGACCAAATTTCTCACCTTTTTAGCATTTAGAGGCTCTCCCTCCTCCTCCATCTTCTATATAACCAGCCTCTGCTTTCATCATTTCGTTTACTCTCTTCTCGACTCTGAGTCTGAAACTTACTTACTCTGTTCACTCTGCTTTCTGTGAATTTTCAAAGATGGTCGACAACGGCGTCAGCGACGGCAACGGGGAACTCCCTCACCACCGCCACCACCGCACCCTCGACGTTTCCATGGACGCCCCTCCCTACGCCGCCAACAAGTGCTTCGATGACGACGGCCGCCCCAAACGAACTGGTATCAATTACAAACACTCCTCGCAGAAGTTCCCTCCAGTACTCGCTAACTAATTTTCTTTGTCGTCAATCCCCAGGATCCGTATGGACAGCAAGTGCCCACATCATTACCGCCGTCATCGGTTCCGGTGTCCTGTCGCTAGCTTGGTCTACCGCTCAGCTTGGTTGGATTGCTGGCCCCACCGTTCTCTTCTTGTTCTCCTTCGTCACTTACTATACCTCCGTCCTCCTCGCTGCTTGTTATCGCTCCGGAGACCCCGACACCGGCAAGCGTAACTACACTTACATGGACGCTGTCAAATCCCTTCTCGGTATGTATGAACCATAAACATCCAACCAATTCCAACTCCCTTAATTGATATCGCTTCATTTATTTTTATACAATTTTTTTTTGTGGGATTATCAGGTGATTTCCAGGAGAAGTTATGCGGCTATGTTCAGTATGCCAATCTCTTCGGAACAGCCATCGGCTACACAATTGCTTCATCCATCAGCATGATGTGAGTAATTATATTCCATTAATTTAAATTCTAACATAATTTAGAAACCTTGGCGATCATCTGGTTAGCTAATTGTACTCTACTGAATGCTTTTGCAGGGCGGTGAAGAGGGCGAATTGTTTCCATAGAAGCGGAGGGACGGATCCTTGCCGCATGAACGCAAACCCATACATGATTGCCTTCGGAGTGGTAGAGATCCTCTTCTCCCAAATCCCTGATTTCGCTCAGCTTTCTTGGCTCTCCATCGTCGCCTCCGTCATGTCTTTCACTTACTCCTCCATTGGATTGGGTCTTGGCGTTGCTAAAGTCATCGAGAACAAGACCGTTAAAGGAACCCTCACCGGAGTCAGCATCAGCGCCGCCGTTTCCCCCACCGACAAGGTCTGGCTTAGCTTCCAGGCCCTCGGCGGCATTGCTTTCGCCTACTCCTTCTCCAACATCCTCATCGAAATTCAGGTACTCTAATTTATCGAGTCCTGTACAAAAAGAACTACTTACTCTGTTTTTGCACTGTCCCCTGTTTTCTTTTCTCACCGTCAAATGATGACGTCACAGGACACAGTGAAATCCCCGCCGTCAGAATCAAAGACAATGAAGAGAGCATCGCTAATCAGCATCTTCGTAACCACCGTCTTCTACATGCTCTGCGGATGCTTCGGATACGCCGCCTTCGGAGACAATTCCCCTGGCAACCTCCTAACTGGATTCGGCTTCTACAACCCTTACTGGCTTCTCGACATAGCCAATGTCGCTATCGTCGTCCACCTGGTTGGGGCGTACCAAGTGTACGTCCAACCCATCTACGCGTTCGTTGAGAAAATCGCCGCCAACAAGTACCCGGAGAGCTACTTCATCACCAAGGAAATCAGAATCCCGCTTCCCGGCGGCGGCGGGAACCGATACTACGATTTGAATCTGTTTAGATTTGTGTGGAGGACGGCGTTCGTGATCATCACGACGTTGATTTCGATGCTGTTGCCTTTCTTCAACGACATTGTGGGTTTGCTCGGCGCGTTGGGGTTCTGGCCGTTGACGGTTTATTTCCCCGTCGAGATGTACATTGCGCAGAAGAAGATTCCCAAGTGGAGCACCAGATGGCTTTCGCTACAGATTCTTAGCGCAGCTTGTTTGATTATTTCGGTGGCCGCCGCCGCCGGGTCGATTGCCGGGATAATTGTGGATCTTAAGTCGGTGAAGCCATTTGAGACTACTTACTAGACCTTGACCTTATTGACTTGTTGTTCATATTATTGTATTTTACTTTCATAATTTTATTGGGATGGTAAAATTGAACACGTGTTGTTTCTTTTGTAAGTGCAAGAAGAACACGTGTCCTGATGTAATTTCAATTCAAAATCTGTTGACTATATGCAAATTGGGAACATTTTAATAGATAAATGAAGAACGAGATGACAATCTTATAACCTTATAATTTCTCTTTGCCTGGTAAAGCCATCAATTGGGTGCGAACCTGTTTGGCCACTGCCTCCCTTAGCGTCTCAATTAATGGTGGTCTTTCTGGGTATTTTAAGGCTCGGAGAGGTCTCCGATAGGGAGATCCCCTGTCACCTTTGGTTTTTGTCATGTTTATGGAGGCCTTACACTGTCTGGCTTCTCGAGTTGTTGCTGCTGGGTACGTGCATTTTCATCCGAGATGTAGGAAGTTAGGAATAATCCATCTCTGTTTTGCTGACGATCTGTTAATGTTCACAAATGGTACAATTCATGGAGTTAAGCAGCTTAAGCAGTTACTTGATACGTTCAATACTCTGTCGGGCTTGAGAATCAACGCTGCAAAATCTACTCTCTTTTGTTCAGCAAGTGTTGGGACAGATACCCAACGTTTAATGCAAGTTGTCCTGGGGTTTTAGATTGGTGAGCTACCTGTTTGGTATCTTGATGTGCCATTGATTTCAGGTAGGCTGAAAGCTGTGGATTGCAAGATTTTAATTAATAAGATCACATCTATAATTTAGGACCGGAGAGCTAAAATGTTAAGTCAGTCTGGTAAGATTCAGTTGATCATATCGGTGTTGCAGAGTATGACAGCGTACTGAATGTCAATTTTTGTTCTTCCTCAATCTATTATTAAAAAAGTTGCGCAGATATGTTACCAATTCCTTTGGAATTCTGATGCTAATGGTTCTAAAAGGGCCAGAGTTGCCTAGACTAAGCTTGCTTGTCCCAAAAAAGAAGAAGGAGCTGGAGTTAGGGATCCAAAATGGTGGAATATTGTTGCTTGTAATAGTAGGCATCTCTGAAATTTGTTAATGTGCTCGGGTTCCATCTGGGTAGCTTGGATTACTATGTATAAACTTAAGGGGAGATGTATTTGGAATCATACTCCTTCCTCATCTGCCTTTTGGGTCTGGAAGAAGCTCATGAGAATATCCGTGTTCATCACCTAGAAGTGAGATAGTGGAGATTGGTTTGGGATTCACCCACAATCCCAAGATATTCGTTCATTGCCTTGGCAGATTTTGTTGGAGAGGTAGCCGTTGAAAGACAAGCTGATTTCATGGGGTATCGGTAGTGATCCTTCCTGCAGTATGTGTGATACAGGGAATGAGACCTCTATTCATCTTTTCCTCACCTGTCCTTATATTTCTTGTCTGAGAGCCAAATTCTTCCCTCGCCTTTGAACTCTGATGATTGGGAGGATGAGATTAGTTAGATGTCCTTAAATTTTCCTGGTCGTTCTTCTTCGTCTAGAGCTGCAAAACTTTTATGGAGGTGCCTTGTGAGTCATGTATGGACGGAAAGATGTCGTCAGATGTATACTGGAGTCAAGATGAGTGAAGAGCAGTTGGGAGGTCGTATATGTTGGGAGCTCTCGGAAGGCAGAAGCAATGCCAATATTAGTAGATTCATTGAAGAATTTGTACAGGTAGTTTCAGTATAATTAATATAGTGTAGATAGTTCTCTTTTGTTCTTAGCCAAATTCTGTAATTTGTGAACAACAGCTCTTGGGTTGTTGCGATTTCGACGGAATTAAAATTGATGTTTATTGGGAAAAAAAGTCGAATAACAAATTGCAATTAAAAAAATAAGTAATAAGATAGATAATAATGTGTTTCATATTATGTCGCATAGTGTAAAAAGCACAACACTGTTTAAGAGTTGAAAAAAAACATATATTTAGATATAACGGTTACGTACCGTTAAAATATAGTTGTTGAGGCAGGATTACCACTGTGGGTATCCTGCCTCAATGTTTGTATAAATACCTATCTCCCTCTTATTTCATTTTACACCAAATCTCTCACTCCTTCCTCTAGTTTTAATTTCAAGGCTTCCAAGCATCCTTTCTATAGTTGTTCTGGTCTACTACGAAATCAAGTAAGAGGGGTAGTTCTTACATTTAAATTTAATTACTTGTTTTTATTTATCATTTGTATGGTATAAACATCAATATATTGGAATTAATATATAGATATAGATGATATGTATGGAGATGCACCTCGGTCTGTCAATATTGTCCCCATCGTCAATAAAATATTTTGGGGGATCACGACATGTATCGAGCTCTGAGTTGCGCAACTAAAATTACATGAGAGAACAAGCAACTAAAAATGAATAAACTTGACTTTTCTTAATACGACAAAAAACAAAATCTTAATTAATCTACGAGTTAAGCAACCTTGTTACTAATTTATCGAAATCCTTTGTAACTATTAGAGCCTTGGCCTTACTATGGTTTTTAAGACCATTACTTGTAGGTGTTGCCATTACCAGCAACACCTTAATGGTGAACATAGCAACGTTGGATGCCATTATTAGCATATTGGATGGCCGTGTCTACTCGCTATGTGGCTTTGGCCCACTTAGCTTACTGGATTATCCGTTGATGTGTTATTGGCCTAGTTGGGCTTTTATTTTTTTATAAGTAGTTGGGTTTTTATTTTAATAAAGAAGAAAAATCTTGATGAGGGAAATAGGCCAATAGAGTTGGGAAACCCGGCCCGTTTGACTTGGTTTTTATCCGAGTTGGCCCGATCAAACTGGATTTAGGTGGTTGTTATTCGTTGCCTTACGATTTAAAAAAACGTCATAATTATTTTAAATGACATAATTACCTTTATTAAACACACAAACTCTAAATTGTATTTTTCTTATTTTTTTTTCGACGAACTTCATCGTCTATTTTCAACTATCAAATTCATACCAATAAAAACAAAAGCTAGATACAAATATCGGCGACTAATGCACCCGAACCGATTATCTAGCTAGATGTTATTAATTATCATCATCATATCCATGCCAGTGATGGTTTGCTTCCTTCTGTTTTCAATAGTGTATATGATGATAAACAGACATGTTACTGCAACTCTTATCAATAATGATGATATGATTCTGATTGGGTTTAGGGTACAGTAGCCGCTGAACGTTTTATTTCTTTTACAGTACACGTTCTTCTACATTGGCTTTAGGGTTGTTTTAGTAAAAGTGGTAGTAATGTAATTTCATTAGTTTTAGGGCGTTTAATTAGGGCGGTGAATAACAATTCAGATTTAGAAACCTCGTTTTTATTTGAAAGTGATCGTGTTTGGGTCCGAGAATATGGATAACCGGGTTTCGGGTTTATCAGGTAAAAGCATGGGCCAACACCACATTGTTAGTTGTTCACCTTGTCCCTTAAACATAAAGTCGGACATTAAATCTCTGCCTGTAGGAATAGAGTATATCTTGTGGCCAGCCATTTACCACCTAATACGAGCGCCCGCGACGAAGAGATCAGATATTACTCTCGGCGATAACAAAAAAAGACTTTGGTATTGTTTATGAAATTACAAAATCGCCCTTATGTTCTACCCTGGTGAAGCCAACTCTTATCTTCTTCCTGGAAACCGCAGTGTGCTTCAGCTACTGGAATACTGGGCTAATGGCGTAGAATTTGGTAAAGGGTCCATGTGCTGTAATGCTCACTAGTTAGTGTTTATCGCTGAAGCTGAGATAAGCCGGACGAAGCAGCATTGAACATTTTCTATTTCTGTAAGTAGTTTCAAAAGGATTGTATCGGTATATTATGCAAAATGGTGTGCAAGTGTTACTACGTGATAACCTAGAAAGTTAGACATGTAAGTATTTTGTTTGATGATTATTGCAAGTATTTCTACGTCTAGAGTATTGCTATATTTTCATGATTTGTTTATGAGAATTGCTATGTTTTTATGAGTATTGTTGATTTTTTGAAACACAAGACATATATTTATCAAAACACTATCATAATTGATCTTGTTCGATAAATTAAATTTATTAAACTGCAAGTATGAGGAAAAAGATATAATAAAAATTACAAAAAAGGTGAAGTAGTAGAAGAGAAAATACAAATATAAAAGAACCCAATTACACCTTTGGCTTCATCCTCAAAGACTACTTTTAGATCAAACCTTCCATCTAAGTTATATGCAGGAGCAAAGTCAGAAAATTGGCCAATAGAATATTTTTTATATTATAAAAAGTCAATCATATATTAGATAAATCAATCTTTAACAAAATAAAAAGTTAACAACATAACATTTAAGATTCATTCAATTTTAAAATAATTTTTATATAATATTCAATTATAAAATAATTGTTGAACACACAACGTTTTATAACACATAGTGATGAGATTTCATATTTTGAGAGCATTATGATAAGATGATCTTAAGATGACCTTAAACATCCAATTAATAAAAATTTTGTCTTTAATAAGATCGAGTCGGAATCAAGTGTACAGGTGAAGGAGTCGTCTATATCGATTATAGTCATAAACTAGAAAATGAAGTTGTGAATGTGAGTAACACACCTATTGCCGAAGATACATCACTGTTGTAGATTTCTACCACAACATTTTGTTGCAGTTGATAGGCTTAAAGATAAGTAATCAATAAAATTATTAGTGAATTGTAGAAATAAATTAATTATTAAAAGTTGTTAATATACTTGATAATAGAATTTTTTTATTTATTTTCCTTCTTGTTATAAAAGAAAGAAGTTTTTATTTTCCATCTTATTCCAACTATCTATAGAAAAAAAGAATACCAAGTATATAATTATGGTATTTGTTTAAACTTTTATGGATATGCTGAAAACTTTGAATTTATTACTTCCCATTGATGGATACAACAGTCAACGTATTTATTACTACCACAATGACATTTGACGCTCATGCAAGCCGATGCTTAACCCAATAAGACATGAATTTTTCTTCCTTTTCCTACTATTTTCATGTTCTACTTAATTCAATACCCTAAAGTAAGTGGATTTGTTTCGATAATAAAGTTATGTTGATGGTCCAAAAATATTAGTTTGGAATTTAGTTATATCTTACCTGTGGAAATTTATGTAAGAGTTATTTTCTTTCGTATCCTTGCTTTATTTATATCCGAAAAAACCCGTATATTATTGGATAATCTCAATTTACAGCTACAAGTCTATTTCGAGATACTTAATTGGATCTATCGTTCAAAAGATATATATGAATCGTACATCATTGTTTGTATTGCATATTTTGTCATATATACATGCATTTGAACGGTGTAATAATATTTTTCGATGAGCTATATTTTAAGATATTTTCAATCTTAATTCGAATCTATATTCATTATAGTTTTTCTCTTACTTTAAATTTGTAAAAGAATTATCGATCTTTTCCAAAACCTTTGATTATTTCTTTGGTAAAGAACAAACGGGGCAACTATGGAAAAGTAGACTAAGAGGGTCGTTAATAAGTAACTGATTAGAAACCAGAGGTAGATATCGTGTATCTGGAATTCAATTGAGCATTCAAACAGTACCTTAAAATGAATTGCTAGCTTCCAACCATACAGAGAGAGCTGGGAAAGGAAGGCAAATTTTGAACAGGCAACATAATAATTGTAAGGATTTGCTCATTCAGGCCAAAATCCCATATACAAAACTTAAACAGGATTAATATTCCCAGGAAACAAACAGAGCTCCTTTCTTCTCCTCCTTCATCTTATTATAATTCACTCACTCACTCAATCACTCTGCTTCCCCATTCAAAGTTTTTAATTTTGCCGTTTGTTTGTTTCTGTAAGTTCCTCTGCATCTCTACCACTCTTTTTTCTGTTTGACTCTGCCCCTTGCACATTAAATTGCAGTAAATGTTCGTCTGAAGGCTGAACCCATCCGTCCATCCATCTGGGTGGTTCATGAATCTCGGGATCTGAAAGCTCCATTGAATCTTTAGAGGATTCTCAGACCAAGCATTTTTTTGCTCTGTTACACTTTCAGGAACCCAAAAGAGAGAAACAGAGGAAAAAGATGATGGCTGCAAATGAAGAATTCGGCTACCCGGATGTCCATTCCCTTGACCTGGCCAAGGAATCGCTCGACGACGATGGTCGTCCCAGGCGGACTGGTAAACCCAATTCTGGAAAAAAAAACTCATCTTGATTTCGATGTTTGCTGTAGCTTGAGGCCACCCATGATTGATTCGTTTCGGTTTTTTCTGGTTTGGTTTTTGGAACTCCGTCGTATCCTTGGCTTAGGGAGTGTGTGGACGGCGAGCGCACACATAATAACGGCGGTGATCGGGTCGGGAGTGCTGTCGTTGGCATGGGCGATGGCTCAGCTGGGGTGGATAGCTGGTCCGGTGGTTATGATTCTGTTTTCGTTTGTGACTTATTATACTTCGACTCTGTTGGCTACCTGTTACCGTACTGGAGATCCTGTCACTGGAAAGAGGAATTATACTTACATGGATGCTGTCAAATCAAACCTTGGTATATTCCTATGATGTTTCAGTTTTTGTTTTTTCTATGCTTTCTCCCTGTTTTGACCAAGATTTGGAATCTGTGTGTGGTTGATTCAGGTGGGTCTACGGTGAAAATTTGTGGATATGTTCAGTATGTCAATCTGTTTGGAATTGCGATTGGGTACACTATAGCATCAACCATTAGCATGATGTGAGTTTGGTAATTTTTTTATGGGTTCATTATACATGTGGTTGCTTCATCTGTGTCTATCATCTAACCTAGCTAGTTCACTACTCGAATCGCCTGGCCCGTGAGGCCGCGTGCGAGCTCGGCTAAGCTCGAGAGTTGGTTTGACTTCCGCTCGACCGAGACTTATTAGTTGGCTCAATTAGTGTAGCGTGTGAGTCGGTTTTAAAGATTTTAATAGTTCAAATCTGCTTATTTTATTTTATACATGAGAATATGATGATGATCGATATTGTTTTAAATCTCAATGACTAATTATTTATTTAGACTATACGAGCCGAGTCCATTTTAAAATATTGTAATTGTTTTTTTATAAATGTATCTGACTTAACCTCAACTACAAACCAACGAACCAACCTCGAACCAATCGATATTCGGCTCGACTCGACTCGTGAACAATGTTGGACTCTTTTTTTGCCTTGGACTTGAATTGACTAAGATGGGTTTTCTAATTAAATCAATTAAACACAGTTCGAATTGGGATTCTCATTGGGTTTTCTATTTAAATCAAGCCGTTGGCTTCTGTTTTGTGTGGGGTGGGAAATAATGAAACAGGGCAGTGAAGAGGTCGAACTGTCACCACAACAATGGAGATACAGGATCAAGATGCGAGGTGAATGCCAATCCATTCATGGTCGGATTCGGAATCGTGGAGATATTTCTGTCTCAAATCCCCGACTTCGATCAGCTATGGTGGCTCTCCATCGTGGCCGCAGTCATGTCCTTCACTTACTCCGGCATCGGACTAGGCCTTGGCATTGCCAAAGTCGGCGAAAACGGAGAAATCAAAGGAACTTCGACGGGAGTCACCGTCGGAGCCATAACGGAGATGCAGAAACTATGGAGGTCGTTCCAGGCACTCGGTAACATTGCTTTTGCATATGCTTACTCCATCATCCTCATCGAAATCCAGGTTCCTCCTTAATCCCCTAAATCTGAATTAATTTGTCCATACAATGATTGTTAACACATTATATTTAGGGCTTGTTTTTTGTATACAAACATTATATTCGGTGCTTTTGACGAGCCAAGTTGTTCGTTGGGCGTTTGGTTCGAAAAAAGCTGGTTCTGATTTTAAATTAGTCAAATCTGAGTGAGGGTATGCTCGACTCGATAGACTCATAAGTTGGTTCGAATTTGAGAATAAATTCGAATAAACTTGAGTTTTCCCTCAAATGTCATATACAATAATTCATATGCAATTAGTGATTGTGCCAATTAAAATATAAGTGGTATATTATTTAGATTTAATTATTTTAATCGAGAAAAATAGAAATTTATAAATATTCGAATAGTTTGTTTTTCATCTTTAATCATCGATGTTTTTTTAGTGTATAATCATTCCACTCAAATTGAACACGTCAGAGATTTTAATAAGCAAAATTCGAGTTTAACTCGGCAAGGGTAGCTAACCAGACTCGAATAGGTTTGAGATCAACACGAGCTATAATTCTCTGAATTGAATTTACCTAATAAATAACTAGTCAAGCTTGTTCATAATAAAATTCGGGTCCAAAAATATATTTAAGACATCTGCTTTTTGTGTTGAAACAGGACACGGTGAAATCTCCCCCTTCAGAGGTGAAGACAATGAAGAAAGCAACAGCCATAAGCGTAGCAATCACAAGCATTTTCTACATTCTCTGCGGCAGCTTCGGCTACGCAGCGTTCGGAGACTTAGCTCCAGGAAACCTCCTGACAGGAAAGGGCTTCTACGAGCCGTACTGGCTAGTAGACATCGCCAACGTAGCAGTCCTAGTCCATCTGGTAGGTGCATACCAGGTATTCGCCCAGCCGATTTTCGCCTTCGTGGAGAAACACGCCTCCGCAAGGTACCCACACAGCCAGTTCATCACCAAGGAGATCAGAGTCTCCTCCAAGTACAGCCTGAACCTGTTCAGACTGACCTGGAGGACTTCGTTCGTGATCCTGACGACTTTGATATCGATGATCCTGCCGTTCTTTAATGACATTGTCGGGTTGTTGGGGGCCGTGGGGTACTGGCCGCTGACTGTTTACTTCCCGATCGAGATGTACATTGCGGCGAACAGGATTCCGAAGTGGAGCACGAGGTGGGTTGGGTTGGAGATTCTGAGTATGGTTTGCTTGATTGTTGCGATTGCTGCTGCTGTTGGGTCTATTGTTGGGGTGATTGGTGATTTGAAGTCTGTGAAACCGTTCCATGCCGATTTCTGAGCTGGGGGTAAAATGGGGAATGTAACTGAATAAGACTGTAAGGAGCTATTAGGTTTTGTTCCTCCTGTGTGTGAAGTGTGAACCATGATCATTGTCGAGTCAAGACTATGTTAAGCTTTAAATGTTTACTAGGTTATGGTTGCCGCGTGATGCTGTTATAATGAGTAACTGACGGAAAAAAGGTGAATGGTTATATCTGTATGTCCCAAAAGTGGGATTTCTCGCAACTATTTTATTATAAATTTTTATTAAAAAGAAACTATTTTAGCATAAGTGGCACCTACGATCGAATCTCGCAATAAAACAATATGCCTTCCGTATGTACACCGTGAATGCCTTGTGGATAGTACCCCGACACTTCCTCTGTCTGGTTGAATTTGAAATTCTTGAAAACAAAAGCTACATAGCTAGGTTACCTACTGAACGAATATATGGAAACAAAATGAGATTCTGTTCTTTGAGGAATTACTGGTTTTGTTCGGTTGTAATTTACTCTTCAAATAGAGGTTATTTTTGGAAATCAAGGGAACCTTCGTTTCGCTTGAGCTACTCTTGTGGGTTATTGAGTTCATACCATAAAACAACATAATACTTAAAATACGTACAATTACTGAATAATAATTCAGCGCATATTGTTTATAACGAACATCAACGATATTCTTTTAGAGTATTGTGGAATGCTTTCTTTATTCCGACCGGTCCACAAATTTTGTTCTATATATTGTACTAGTGTCACTTACGTTTATGGCTTAATATTCATTATGGTCGTTAACTTATTGGGTTTATAACAACATAGTTTTCAACTGTTAAAACGCTACCTATATACTACTAATTTATTGCATTTGTAACGACGTAGTCATTTTATCAACCATCCTTCAAAAAATTCGATTAAATTGACAAATAAACATACCTACTCGCACTTTTATCTACATTCGTAAACGATAAGTCTAAATTACCCGAATCCAACAAATTATCTCTGAATTCAGAATTGAATGTCAAAATTAAACACATCATCAATGTCCTGCCATCACATTTGCTCCCAAAAGCCATCACAAAGACTTGTCATACATTTGATCTCTCTCAATCCTACCAAACCAAAAGAAAATTAGCAACCATGGTTGCTCAGATTGTTTCCTCAATCATCGGCCAGTTGGAATCCGTCCTGACCAAAGAGCTGAAGCGAAGAGGGAAGCTGGTCACAGGTGCGGAGAAAGATGTGAAGAACCTCGCATCCACTTTCTCTGCCATTGAAGCTCTGTTGTTGGATGCTGAAGAGAGGCAACTTACTGATAAAGCCGTCAAAGACTGGGTGACAAAGCTCAAGAATGTGTGCTGCAAGATCGACGATGTGCTGGACGAGTGGAGAACCGAGATCCTCAAGCGCCAGCTTGAGAATGAGGAGGATGACATTAATGAGAACGACTATGGCTGGTTGGAGCTGAAGCTGCTTGAAATCTCGAACCTGCTTAAACGAGTATGTCCATTTCTTCCTACTTGCTGTTTTTCTCCTGATGAGATTGGTGTTCGATACGATTATTGCATCTAGGATCGAGGAATTGTACGAAGATCTTGACCATATAGATAAAGATAAAAATAGGTTCTATTTTGAAAGCAAGTCAACTGCATCATACAAAAGTTTGCAAACTGGTCCAGACATCGAATTCTCGGATGTGAAAGGCAGAGAAGAAGAGACAGAGTTACTCAAAAGGGAAGTTGCTACAAATTAATGATGATGTTCGAAGTATCTCCATACAAGGTGCTGGTGGACTTGGAAAACCCACATTAGCAAAACTTCTCTACAAGGACGAAGTTGTGGGATATCATTTCGACAAGAGAATTTGGGTTTGTGTGTCCGATACTTTTGACCCAACAACAGTCGCTAAAACCATGCTTGAATCTCTTACCGGTTATGCTCCGCAAAGTAACACATTGTCAATCATGTTGGAGAAAATAAGTGAGACGACTGAAAGCATGAGGTTCTTTCTCATTCTCGACGATGTGTGGGAAGATAGTCAGAGCAAATGGGAAGAGCTGAGGAGTGTGCTCTCTCGTGCAACTCGCTAGGGAGCAAGATCTTGGTGACAACACGTAAAGAAGAGGTTTCTCGTGCATTGAGTTTATCAAGGATGAGGTGATTGTCATTGGAAAGATGCCTGAGGATGTATGTCGAGCTATTTTCACCCAAGTTGCATTTAACGGTTGGAATGCAAATGAGAAAGAACGAGTAGAAGGTTTCTGTAAATATGCGGTTGAAAAATGTGATGGTTCGCCGCTTGCTGCAAAAGTATTGGGAGGGGTCATGCAGTCCAAAAAGAGCAAGAATGAATGGCTTAAGGTCTTAAAGAGTCAAATGTGGCACTTGGAGGAAGTTAGAAAAGAAGTTTTTGGTCCTTTAGCATTGAGTTATTATGACTTGACTCCTGAGCTTAGGTAATGTTTTCAATTTTGTGCCGTCTTTTTCAAAGATTAATCAAGTTGTGGATATCTCAAGGTTCTGTCAGAGCGAGAAGAAATCAAGCAGTGGAGGATATTGGCGAAGAGTACTTCCAAATCTTAGTTGGGACGTTCCTTCTTTCAGGATTTTCGAACAAATATAGAATCTGGAGGAATGGAGAAACGATACCGTAAAATGCATGATTTAGTGCATGATTTTGCACAAATTCTGAGTAAGGATGAATGTGTTAGCATGACAAGCGAAGAGGTGAAAGATTTAACCGATGTTGCCATCAACGGTATTGTGGTCCGTAATTTGATGTTAGATCGCAACTCGAGGTGGGATGATCTTTCCATCAATGGTTCCCATTTCTTTTTGATGAAGGACTTGCGTAGTTTCATGGCAAACACGTATAAGAACATGGAACCTGATGTGTGGGGTCATTTGTGTGGCATAAGGTCCTTAGTTCTCACTGATAATCGGCTCAAGAAAATCCCTTCGACGATAAATAAATTGATCCATACGAGGCATTTGGATTTGTCCCAGAATAGGTTCTTGGAAGAGTTGCCAGAGGAAATATGCGAGCTTTACAACTTATGGACACTTATCATCAACTGGTGTCATAATTTGGAGAGGCTGCCTCTTGGAATGGGGGATAAACTAGTGAATCTGAAGCATTTCGAGAACGAGAGAACACATGCACCCGTCCCCAAATCAATCGGGAGACTAACTCGTCTCAAGACATTAACAGAGCTTACAATTGATAACGATCAAGTAGAAGGGGGAGCCTCAGTTGCAGATCTAAAGGACATGAATCAACTCCAGGGCCTTCTTAAAGTGTTTGGTCTAAGTAATGTGGCAGGGAGTTGTGAGGCGGAACAAGCTGATTTCGGCCGAAAAACAGCCCTAACCTGTTTAGTTCTCGGATTTTGTGATTATAAATCTAGTACTACGGACGATGATAAGGATGAAGAATTGTTGGAAGCTGTAAGACCATCCACCAACTTGGAAGAACTGATCATAACTGGTTATATGGGTGCTTCTGTATCTCCGAGCTGGATGGTGTCGCTCTCTAACTTAACCCGCCTTGAATTTCGATGTTGCGAAGAGGTGAAGTATCTACCTCATTTAGGGGCTCTTCCATCTCTCGAATATCGTTCAAAGTAAACAAAGTAGGAGTTGAGCTTCTTCTAGGACATGAGCAGTAACAGGAGGGTATTAATATTGGAGCATTTCCGAGGCTGTCGGTGCTAATATTTGAGGATATGGTCGGGTGGGAAGAGTGGGATGATACGATGTTATCGTTACCATCAGTGATTCCTCGGCTAAGTTGCTTGAAATTGCGCTACTGCAAGCTGCTAAAGAAGTTGCCGGATGCAATTCTCCATACACCGACGCTCCAACGACTAGAAGTGGAAGCTTGCAACAGTCTGGAAAGTCGGATGCATTGGGAGAAGGACTACAATGAGTCTCCTGAAATAGTGCTTAGTCAAGAAGTATGGGATAACATCTCTCACATCCCCACCATTAAAATTGATCATTTCGACGTTCGAACACGGAGCAGCGCTCACTAATACCGGTAACTCTGCTGCAATGTAATGTAATATTTGGTACAATGTGGTGATAAGTATGAATGTATATCAAATTCCATACGACTGTTTTGTTTGTTTGTTATTGTAGGGTCGATGTGAGCAAGACTGAAACAAGAGAAGAAACATTGTAGAATGAGAAATGGATAAATGACACAATGGATATATCAATCAACAGAACGATCCAAGAAGAAGAAGAAACAGACAACCAGCAGCTTGCTTTACTGTTTTATTTCCTTTCAATGAGACATAGTAACAAAAGAAAAACAAACAAGTGGAGAAGACTCGGCACAAAAATACTGAAAATCATTATGAATTATGCCGATAGATACGGTGAAGGAAATCTATTAAGCTTTCCTTCCATCTCCTCTCATATCTCATAAGACTTATAGTTCTTGAGAAATACAAATAACATCAACACCATTTCGTCCATGTCAACCTTCTATTGTTCCATCCTACTAGACTGGTACGTTTTTTTATCAACTACCGATACAACCTCAACTTTGAGGTAGATATTACCAACTTTAAAAATAGACCTAATTATTAACAATTTTGAATGTAGATGTAATTATTTAACAACATAAATGCAGTTATTAACAACTTAACTGTACTTATCAAATACAACATTTTTATAAGTTCCCAAATATTTCCAATATTAGTATCATCATACTTGTCTTGTCTTTTCATGTATAATTTTCCCAAATAAAAGTACTTTTTAAAAGTATATTATCCAAATAAAGCTGGTCTCATTAGATTTATCTTTATAATACCCAAACAGTCCAATTAAAATCTGAGCCATTAAATTGGAAAGAGCTTAAAACATCAAGATCTAATGGCTCAGAAAAATTCAGCAACCAAGCTAAAGTATTCCTATTTCCCAAGTCTTCAAACAACATACACAGGGCCTTCAGTTCAAGTGTCAGAGTCACCTCTTCAATCTACAATGTATAGGATATAATTATATATGCTTAGAAATAATTACAACCACAGTAAATGATAATACCACACAAGGGTTTGAAGTAACTGATTTTGAGATAACAATGGAAACCAAGGCAACATGTTCATGCAATATGGTCCTAGGTACAAATGCTTCAAGCTCCACCTAATTCGCTTGGCTGCCCGATTCAACTGTCTCCACAACCGGCGGAATGCAATCCACCTTAAACCGTACAACCTGTTGACAAAGTTTGCACCAATCAATCTTTTGGCTTTCATCTATTGAAATCAATTTAAGTTATTAGCATCAGCCCCTAATCTACCCTCCAATTCTCAGCTATACACCCCTTACCTTCTTGAAAAAGCTCGAATATGAATTG
The DNA here is from genome assembly GCA_030674075.2 of Linum usitatissimum. Lineage (NCBI taxonomy): Eukaryota > Viridiplantae > Streptophyta > Magnoliopsida > Malpighiales > Linaceae > Linum > Linum usitatissimum. Next base: position 4,601,522 of record JAUJYP020000804.1, on the reverse strand, counting down.
TCCCAAACTAATTTGTAGTTTCCAGACATCACTGTGCAGAAGTTCCCCTGCAGCAATGTATGTGAACGGACATTTGTAAGCTCTCCAGGCACTTCAGAAGTAAAGTAATTCATCAGTGTATGGGAACTCACCTGGTCAGACTCGCAACGACGGTACGGTAAAATCAGCTGAACAGAAGACAACCATGTAAGAGTAGCTCACACGATATCAGGAAATACACCAACATAACTCCTAGAACTACCAAAGATAGCAAACAGAAGGCCACTCATCGTATTAGATCTCTACTCACGGTCTTTTGGCTGGATGAATCTATGTACTCCACACTAAACCCAGTGTCCTGATCAAGCAAACAGTGTAACAAATTAGTAACACTGTATGCCCACAGAATCAGCTCTCTCAGATATTGCATGTTTTCTACAGAAATATGATCTCTGAGTTCCACATGAAAATTATACCATGCTGATTTTTCCTTGTGTCACTGAGAAATCCCAAGCAATGTACGAGTTAATTGAGTCCACCGACAACAAAACCTGGGGAGGGAACAGCATTTAGCATTATCTGACGGACACAAATTGTGCATGCAAATAACAGATGCTGAACATATATGCCCGAAATACAAACATCTTTACCAAACAAATAATTGAACAAGCCTCGCTGCCATATGAAAGAATTTGTCCTTCGAATTTTCCATTCCAGATGTCCACACACACATTCACAGTAAAAGCATTTATTTTTCAACTGTAGTTTTAAGATTCTAGTCCAACACAATACATACAGGGACTTGATGATTCCTGTTATGATTATTATTGTTGAGCTCTTAGGCTAGAATATATAAGACCGAGCCTACCATATGTAGGACACGGAACTACCTAAACTGCAAAGCTAAATATGCTAAGAAATAATCTTAGTTAAACAGCAAGCATGATAACGGGGATACAGTTGTAATAAGCACAATATCTTTTCAAACCACGTGTCACAACCAGAAAGCAATAGGAATTCAACACCAGACTTCATTAAAATATTCTTCTTTAGTCACGGAAAACCAACCTCATGAGTCTTCCCCGCAGGAATGCTGATTTCTTTGTAATCATCACTGTTCCTGGAATGGAAATAATTATGCAGGGACATAGCAAATGCTGATATCTCCAACCCCCAAGCTAAAGGATGATTATTGACTGTATAGCAGCAATTGCATGAGAGTTACCTTCCTTCTATTACACCAGCAGATTCAGCTGAAATAAAGAATGGAGAGTTTGCAAAGACCTCGCTGCGACAAACCGAGATATGAATCAATATAGAAACACTGGAAACAGTTTCATTCGCAGGGGAAGAGCAACGCTATGCAAATTGGAGACCCTAACTGATACAAATTGGATAGTAGCAAGTTAAAGCTACATATCAATATTATATTCAGAAAAAAGACTACAATAAGGAACCATCGCCACAAAATGTCACTAAGTGACAAGTCTAAGTTGGTGAAAGCTGCAGTGAACTCAGCTTTTGTAGTAAAGATGCAATCCTCCACAATGGGGCACAACAACCACTTCAAACAGATGACAAAAAACAACAACAATAAACAGCAGTACCTGATGAAGGAAATAAACCTTATAAACTCGTTGGAGTAGACACAAACAGCTTGTTCCAGTACATCAACGTGATGTTTCTTTCTGCTCAAACAAACACAGCAAGACTAAATTAAATGGAAGGATCTTGAACATCAGTAATCTTGGGTCTGGCATACATGAGAATCAACCTCCCAAAAACCTCAATGAAATTATTAGAACGGTTAGACATACATTTTACCAGCATCGTATCTACTCCATGAAAGTGAAATAAAAACCCGAACAAAGAGAATCATTGTTGTCAGGCTGTATAAAGGTGGTCCATATCGGTGTCTCTGCTCTTCCATGGGCCTACAGAAAGGATAAGTCTAATACTATAACAGGGAAACTTTTGCATGGTTATTTACTAATTTTATAACGTAAAATGATTACTTTAATTGGAAAAAGTGTACTACAAATCAAGAGGCAATACCCTTCATCGTCATTGATCTGCTGAATGAAATTCAGTAAAACCTGCAACCAATACAAAGAAGTCCAAGGAATAGGTAAAACATCGAATCTACCACAACAACAATAAATGATACTAGAAGCACGTGCAACAATAAAATAGCGAAAAAAGGAATCTAGAGCATACAATAAAGCAACAAAGGCAATCAGTTTATCTAGTTCTGTAAGACTTAAATCAACTAATTGTAATGGAGGATTTTTTGAATAACACATATGACGACCCACATGAAAACACTATATTGGATATATGGAAGGAACAAGAGTTTGTACCTCTGGAACTCCTACCAAATACTTCACCAAAGTTTTGTATACACCTGTTGCTGAACCAAGCTGAGCCAATTGTCGTCTCCTACAAGATTATCCAGCAAATACACCGTCATACAGAAGGGAACTGCATCACCGTTGATGGTGAAAAAACAGGTTGCTAATTTTTTTTTTTTATAAATGAAGGAAGATTTTTATTAACAAGATGAAAGACAGGTTACTTACCTATCCATTTGTTGCTTCCAAAGTAGAGCATATTTATCGTGTATACTTCCTCCAGAACTAATCAATGCAGCAACATCTGCTTGCTTATTCTTCTCTGATCTCTCCCTTTGCAATCGGATAATTGTTCCTCGAAAATCCTGAGGCATGTATGTCATCACTGTAACAACATTGATAACGTTTTAGTAAAACATGAGGAAAGCAACGAATAAGGGGAACATAAAGGGCATGGTCTTCAAAAATTGGCACTGTCCAGCTACATTTGCAGATCCGAATACTGGCATGTAAAAATAGACGCTTACCAATATTGAACACACGCTCAGAATTCTTCGATTGAAAAGATTCCAGTGTCTTCAAAGTCTTCTGAACCTTATCCTGAATGCTCATAAAAGTAGTAGCAAGCTCGCTGTCATGGGACGTTGATGGCTGCTGAAGCTGCAAACAATCAAGAACACAACATGAAAAGATTCATATCACTTCGTGAAAGCATATTACAATTTTTTGTAGGTATCTCTAATTAGAAGTCTACAAACTATTAGGAAGTGATAGGGACGAAGCAGAAGGAAGATGTACAGCATGAGGCCAGCGTGGTTTCTCAAGCAAGAACAGAATTTCTTCCATCTGTTCACGATTCTTCCACATATTCTCGTCAACTTTATGAGGGGGCTGGCACTCTGTTTGCTGTACCAATGAACTCTCGTCTGCACCAAACTGACAATTAGAAAATGGGAAATAATGAAAGAAAAACAAGGAAAAATAAAAGATGGATACTGAAGATATGATATCTCATATTAGCTACATCCATGTACGAGCATGGGAGAACCAGATTAAAAGGCAGATGTAAAACCTGAAGAGGGAGGAGAATCCTTGAGTAAATCAAGGATCATAGAGCGTATCTCAGAAGAAAGACGTGAAACATCATCAGATAATGGAGGAAAAGGGTACTTGTCATAGTAAGAAGCTAAGAACTTTCTGGTTATGGGCACAAGGCCCTCCGTCGATGCCATTTCTGCTTGGTTCAACTGAACTAATCAACCGCACTTTGCAACACGAGTAAAGTTGTGGTAAAGAAAAGCAGCAGTAGTATGTCGCAAACAAACGACAAGCATCTGCATCAACAAAATAAGCCTATCCATTATTAAGAAAATGTATGGTGTAAGTGCAACAATAGCTGTAAGGAAACTAATACACGAGATGTTATCTACATAGTGTGAGCCAAATCGGAACCATATAAGAATTGTTTTTCCTTCTACAAATTGAATGGCCACTAACGCTAAGTTTTATAAGCTGTAGTAGAAGTAAGGGGGTTCCCTTCCAATTTTCAACATCATTTACTAAGCTCGGCAAGTTTGTAGACAATAGCTGGCAATTTCTCCAGCTATTAGCAAATAGTGGATTTGAATTTTAGACTATTGAAAGAAATTATGAATCCAAAACAATTGTAAGCAGAAAAATAGAACACAGAAATTGAAAATTGGCCCATGTGAAAACATAGAAATTCTGGACTTCTAGCCAACGTTTCAGCCTTACAAGCAGAAGAATCTAGCAGAACCATAAATGGGCAGTTGGGAATCGCATAAAGCATCAGAGATAGTTAGAGCTATTCATTCGAATGGCGAAAATCCAGAATAATGATCAATCGCGAGAAACACATCACAGGAAAAAAAATGGGAAGGCAGAGCTCACCGATGGCAATAGGTCTATTAGTTGGTCGTCTTCTTCGCCTGCAGATAGAAGCCTACAAGAAGGAGAGAAAACGAAATGGGCTAAAAAAATAAGCAATGTACATCCACGACTGAAACATACAATCTGCCACACCCACTATGTTAACCATTATAAAGTCCAACAACATTCTTACAAGTTCCAAGTTCAGTAGCAACTCCATTCAACTGCTTCCAAACTATTTCTTTTTACAGTATTTCACTCCCAAACTAGCTTTTCAAAATAATGAAGTAAAAATAATCCAGTCAGTTGGGAATATAACTCACAACAACAGCACTACTGTTGAAGTAAAGTAAGATCAATATTCAAGTAGTTATTTTCTATCCAAATGAAAAAGAATCAGCAGAAATGAAAGTGAGCACAACAGTCAACAGCTAGTGCTTATGCTACTGGAATGCCACTTAACCTTTACATGAATGAAACAAAGGATAACTGATGTTATGCCCATGAAAAGTGAGCAAACAATTTTATCAAGGAACTTGCAACTCAACACACACTGCACTGAGAAATAGGAAATTGAATTGTACTAATTACCTAGATCCGGAGTATAGACCAATGGCAACAACAAAATACATAAGAAAACGATCAGAGAAAGCAGAACTCACTGAAGGCAGTGGGTCAGTCGATCGGTAAGAGCAGTAGATCTGCAATCTTGGCCTTGACTTGGAAGCCAGCCGGCGGTTTAGGAAACAGGAAGGTAGGGATCGTAACGATCTCCTACCGATTCGCAAGGGTAGATGGAGACAACGATGGAGGTAGGAAGATGGTACAAGCTTTGGCGTCCAGTTGACGGTTTCCCTTCGCCTGCGTGACTCGTGTTTTACGGGATGCGGAACTGGGAGGGAATATTCTTTCTACGTTCAACCCGGCTCGTTTGACAATCCTAGCTTTGGACTTGGGCTTTGCATCCCCGAATTTTAGCTCAGCCCATAACAGTGTCAATCCTAGCTCAGCCCATCACAGTATCAATCCTAATCCATTTTTCAATTGTAAAGCAGGTGACAACGTCGATCTTGAAAAGGGACATGACATGATTAGTTGGTCGTTGGCTTGGAAATTTTAACCGCCTAACTGACTATGTTTTTTTAAGTTTGATTATTATTAATTGTGTTGATTGGGTATTAATAAGGTTAGGTTATAAGTTTTGTAGTACTTGCATCATCATCATAATCATTTCCTACCCATTATATGACCAACATTCACATGTTAAAATATGATCGCAATAAACTCACTCCCTAACCTAAATATATATGAAATCTATCTTGAAAACCAAAACTTCATCCTTCCTCAATAATATCTCATATGCTGCTCTTCAATTTCGACAATATTCCTTTGTCTCATGTCTTTTTACAAAACTCCACCATTATATATACTATTGTAAACCATCATAAATTACTAAAAAGGGGAGGAGGGAGGGAAATGAAAGGGGAGGACAAAGAGAGATCGAAGCCGAAGAGAGCTCATGTATGATCAGCTTCGTCCAAAGCTTAGGGAAGGTGAAGAGTTTAAGGATTTCTTTTTTGAACGGTAAAGTTTGGCAATTTGGAGGTTTGAAGATGGCTATGGTATATGACCCCGTTATCTTTTTTTTTTGTGATGGTTATTCATCATAATTATTTCCCTTTTTATTTCGATAATGAAATTAATATCATCATCATACCCACACGGTTAACGGCTATAACCGCTCTGAGCAACAATTATAACCGCATCATGTATTATGAAAAAAATCCAAAATAAAAATTCAAAATCCAAAATGAAAAAAATATACATTTACTTTAATTCATATAAAAATGATGAATGAGCTCCATAACCGAGATAATACGAACACAAAATATCTCTCACCCCAACCAATCTAAGACTTAAAAGCCATCCTAACCATAATATTTGATTTAAAGTTGGGCGTATCTTTGCCTTTGAGTTGTGATCAAATATTCAAGTAGCGGATGTCGGATGAGATGACAATTAAGAAGGAAAACAAACAAAAGAAGTTACACCAATACCTGAAAAATAGAAGATGATCGGATCCCTCTTGGGTTTTCATTTCAAGCATGTGGGCTCTCACATGATCCCCAATTACAGTAGCAGCCAGCCACTGAGTTGAGTAATATATATGATTCAACGATAAAATCTTCACGCATGCATGATTTCACCACTGTAATTTCCTTTCCTAGAGAACCGTACGTGTTGGAATGGAATGGAATGTGCGAGTGTTGTTAGCAGACCAGAAGTGGAGCAGCTTCACGTGGGGAGAGTACGTGCGTCGTATTATTCGACAGAGACACGATGAGTCGTCGTAGATCGACCCCAGCCAACAGATTCCCAAAGACAGATACAGGAAAAAATGATTTGCCCCAAACTAATAAAGATTACAAGTTACTGGCTAATTAAGGATGGCAATGAAATAAGTCTGAAGTTGAAGGCTCTGACGTTAGTGGCCCATTAATGGAGAATGGGGGCCATCACTCCATGCCGATGGCTTAGACTACTCTGTTTGTCACTGTCGTTGAATAAACAATTAGGTACATACATCATGGACACAAACATGTTGATTGTTGCGTTGGACCTTAGGCCTCAACTTTGATTCAGTTACCACACAAAGAGAGTCAACCCTTGATATTTTATTGGCTTACGTTGTTATGAATGACATGGGTACTACCACGATAATAGTTGATATCAATGAATGTATTTTCGATATGAAATTATTATTGTTGTTTGCTATTGTTTTTGTTATTGTATCGTAACACTCTAGTTAGTCCGCTACATGGGTTGAACCAGGTCCGTATAAAGTGGAGTTTCACAGCTTGTATGCGATTTCAGATATATGTACATGGGATTTTGATGGGACGAGAGGGAGCAGCTAGCGCAAGTAGCTGCTGCATTGGATCAACTGTATTCACACACAAGCCACTACCTATTGCTCCACTTCCTGGTCGAGGATCATTATAACAATAACCATAGGTAAGAATGTGTGATGATTAACCGGAGTTGGAACGATGGTGTACCTACCTACCTAGACGCACGAAATAAACGGAAACAAAAGCAGATTCAGTAGTTGCTTGAATAAAAAAAAATGGTGGAAGAAAAGAAGTAAGAAGAGTCAAATTCCTTCCGTTGACAATGGCGCGTAGCTGCTACTTAGTAGTGTCAGGCATTCCTCCACTCACACTCTTCACTCTCTTTTTACTCTTCATCACACCATCACTCTCTTCTCTATAAATATCCATTCCCCCTCCCTCATTTCTCTCCATCCCATACTCATTTCTCCCTTCCTCTGTTCTCTATCTCTGCCCATTCCGTAGCTACAAACAAACTACAACAACGAAAATGGCTGCGGAGGGTGGGGTTGTGAAGAGCGGTTTCCCTCACCACCACCAAGTCCTCAATGTCTCCATGGACCCACCTCCTGCTTCCTCCAAGTGGTCCGACGATGACGGCCGTCCCAAGCGGACTGGAACTGTCTGGACGGCGAGCGCTCACATAATAACGGCGGTTATCGGGTCAGGAGTTCTTTCATTGGCTTGGGCAACTGCTCAACTCGGTTGGATTGCCGGTCCTTCCGTCATGTTCCTCTTCTCCTTCGTCACTTACTACACTTCCACTCTCCTCGCATCCTGCTACCGCTCCGGCGACCCTCTCTCCGGCAAGAGGAACTATACTTACATGGACGCCGTCAAATCAAACCTCGGTACGTGCTTTCCGTTTTCCCCTGCCACCCACTTGGTGATTTCCGTTCTTTCTTCCGAAAGTTCGTTCCTTTAATAAATAATAACAATAATTCCTCTGTTTTCAGGTGGTTCCATGGTCAAGTTTTGCGGCAGTGTTCAGTACGTGAATCTCTTCGGCGTCGCCATCGGCTACACTATCGCTTCTTCCATCAGCATGATGTGAGCATTTCTTCTTCTCCCATAATGTCTTAAATTCTTTTGGTACAATACAACTAAGGTCACGTTTCCAGGCACGAATTCGAGCCGGAATTGAGGCAGAATTGGAGGCCAATTCCAAATAATTTTCCGTTCATTAATTCTGTTATGATCCCGATGAAATTACCAATTTTGCAAGGAAAGCAAATTCCAGCGGAATTGGTAATTCCGGCCCGAAAACAAAAAAAAACATGAAAATTCTTCCTACAAAAGCTTACCAACGTACTATTTTGCCAGGGCGGTGAAGAGATCGAACTGTTTCCATGCGAGCGGAGGGAAAGACCCGTGCCACATGAACGCAAACCCTTATATGATCGCTTTCGGAATAGTAGAAGTCATCTTCTCCCAAATCCCGGATTTCGACCAGCTGTGGTGGCTCTCAATTCTCGCTGCTATCATGTCCTTCACTTACTCCACCATTGGACTCGGACTCGGTATTGCACAAGTCGTTGCAAACGGTCATGTCATGGGCAGTCTAACCGGCATTAGCATTGGCCCACAAGTCACTCAGACTCAGAAGATTTGGAAGAGCTTCCAAGCACTCGGCGACATTGCTTTCGCCTATTCTTACTCCCTAATCCTCATCGAAATCCAGGACACGTTGCGATCCCCACCGTCGGAATCCAAGACAATGAAGAAGGCAAGTCTAGTGAGCGTCTCAGTAACGACACTTTTCTACATGCTATGCGGATGCTTCGGCTACGCAGCTTTCGGAGACCAGTCCCCTGGAAACCTCTTGACAGGATTCGGATTCTACAATCCGTACTGGCTACTCGACATAGCCAACGTAGCCATCGTTATCCACCTCGTGGGCGCTTACCAAGTGTACTGCCAGCCTCTTTTTGCGTTCGTCGAAAAGCAAGCTGTCAGGAGATTCCCTGACAGCTACTTTATCAACCACGATATCCGAATCGCTTTGCTCCCCGGCCGCTACTACAACCTGAATTTGTTCCGGATGGTGTGGAGGACGATTTTCGTGATGCTCACCACCCTCATTTCGATGCTCCTCCCGTTCTTCAACGGCATCGTGGGTCTCCTTGGGGCATTAGGATTCTGGCCGCTGACGGTTTATTTGCCAATTGAGATGTACGTTGTCCAGAAGAAGATTCCGAAATGGAGCACGAGATGGCTCTGCCTCCAGATACTGAGCGCTGCGTGCCTGATTATCACCGTGGCTGCTGCAACCGGTTCGATTGCTGGAGTTCTTCATGATCTAAAATCGGCCAAGCCTTTTCATACTACTTATTGAAGATTCGGTCGCAACAAGTCGAAGGAGGAGGGAATGACTGGTGCACAAAAGAATAAAGTGTTAGGATGTTATCAATTATGATGTAGTTGATGTTCATTGTTCATACCAATTAAGTTCCAAGATTAAGTTGTTGTCCGAATCAAAATTAGCTGTGTTGAATTGTGTCTGTACTGTAATCTCCTTTTAATTAAACAAGTGTTTCAATTATGGATGTTACGCAAATCGATCTGGTTCTATATGTTTGAGCTATGCACAATTTATTGGTCATGGATTCACACCAAACACTAACCAATCTTGCTGATTTAGAAAGTTTATTAGCAATGCCACATAAATTAATTGGTATATTTTTTAAGATAAATATTTATGAGTAAAATATATATTATTGTTTAAAAAAACATAAATAACCAATTAAAATTGCTTAAAGATTGTAGGGATAGAAGTGATTAAAAATTGTTTCATAAATTAATTGCTAAATGAATTTTATAATGGATTGATTTAGAATTTGATCAATAATCTAGAAAATTAAATTCTTTAAAAAATTATTTGCATAGATTAAAACTTGGGGAGCCATCTAGATGGACGCATGCTTGATGAACGGTTTTAGACGTTATCAAGATAATCCGGCTAATAAATTAACAAGAGTCGAATTTTTCTAGGGTCTTTTTATCGTGATTATTCAAAGTTATGAAAAGTGTTAATCGGCTAACAAGATTGTGGTTTAGGTGCCGCGAGAATCAATCAATCAAAAAGAAAATGAAATTGCTATAAATTAACAGATAAAATAAAGGTTGCAAGACTACACGATATAAGGGTTGAACCAAATGGGAGAAAACGGCTTAGACTTCGAATCCCCATAAGCTATCCAAATTCACGAATGACAGACAAATTCAACTATTTAAGCAAAACAAGATAGATTCAATTCACCGTCCCAGTTCTTCTCTAATTAAATCACGCCCTTTCGGGTCCGCTAATCTGCTACCTACCTACTATCCCAGTCCGCTCTTTCGAGACAAATATGTGAAATCCGATAGGCGACAAAACAAACGAGAACGGCTCACTCGACAAGCTAGTTTATTCGCTCCCGGATGAGAGTTAACGCCTAACTTAGTTGTTTAATTTCGGTGTTCTAGATATGCAACCTCTTTCGAGACGAAGACAAGTCTAACAAGGTTCTACAAGACAGCCAAGTAAGAATAAATTCGATTTAGATATTTTACGAATTCGGCTCAATATATTTTCTAAATCCGATTTAGTGTCATATTAGTTTGGTTAAGTCGGGTCAGTTATTAGAACAATCGAAATATTAAGTCACAAATAATTCAAATCACAACAAAATCACGAGTCGAACATTTCAATTACCATATGATAAAGAGAACATGTTTATGGACAAAATAGTACTTTTCTTAGTGATTTTGTAACAAATAAGCAAGTAATATCTCGAACACAATATATAGAAGTTAATATTTTAATTCACGCTAAACATTTGTCGCTTAAAGCTCATGTAACTAATATACTCTAGGTAAAAATAGATCGCTCAAATTTTTTATCGTTATAAAATTGTTTCATTTCATATTTCATATTCAGTTCAGTGCACGTTTAAATTTTGATTCTACCGCAAACCTCCCGAACCTCTCATTGGTTCATATAAAAAGCAGACATATGTAAAGATTAAGAAGGCTCCCCGCTGATTGGAAATTGGTAGTAGCAGCCAGCCCACCGAGATGGGACGAGGGAATGAAATGGGGAATCTTTTTGGTGTTAATTAGTTGTGTTGGAATTGTGTGGGGGTGGAGGTTTGAATAAGGTTGGAAACGTATAGTGAGCATCTTTGTTAGGACCATTGGAAGTGCAAGATTGACCCTACTAGGCTACTACTACTCAACTCAACTCATCGAGATTCTTTCTTTCTTCCCTTTCTCAACCCACAAGATACTTATTATATATTATACGTGGGGAAAGATAGGTTAATATTAGGTGAAGAAATGTCATGAAACCAGGAGAAGGAAGTGATGATGATGATGATGGTTGATGCCAATTTTAAAATATTCCATACCTTCCCTTTCGTTGTTTCAAGGTTGAAATTACCATAGAATCTGAAATCAAGTAGAGGGAAAGTATTTAGAGGTGTAAATTTTGTGGGGTAGGGATGGTGTTCCTTCTATTTGTAGAGTATTTTAAATTTGAATTCTGTCATCTTTAAATTGTTAATATAGTGTAAATTATATCATACGTATATAGTCAGCGACGAATCAAGGATAGTTTGATGTATTAAGTCAAATTGTATAGAAGTTAAGATACATTCGGTCGTATATAGAAAATATGATAACCAGTCTTTAAAATATAAGGAAAATTACATAATATCGACGCTTAAAATCTGAAAATGGGTTGGGTCAGGGTCCTGGGGAGGATTCAAGATGGTTTGTTCAAATTCTCTCTCGTAAATCCTAATGAGAATATCTTCTTCTGTCTAGACTAATCGATTATTCTAATTGGAAACCATGCAAATTTGCCTCATTTTTCTTTTCACATTCATAGATTCTAAAAGATAAAGAGGTCTCTGTTTTAAATCCTGATAATCTCGTTCCGTACACATGACTTACCACATGAAACTATACAAACTTTAACTCTTATGAGTTATTTGAAGGACCTGTTAACAAATACAATAAAACTTATATAAACCCTTTAAATAGCTCAAAATTAATGAAATGTAACTGTTCATAACATATCGTACTACCAACCTAATCATGATCCCTCGGTTCACCATATATCTAATTATCATATAGGGCAATGAATCGTACTTTTAGGACATGATGGGCTGATGGGAGAGGTCGAAGGTGGGCGGGGACAGAAAACTTCTCCACCATCAACAAAAAGAATGGACGCCATTTCCCCACTCTGCCGCCATTGTTAATACTTAAATGCAATTCCTGATTTCAGGCCTCTTTCGTTCATCAAAGTAAATATATGTTAGATCTGTCTGTTATCATATTTATATGACCAAGAGCTCAATAACAGAAAACTAATAGCTTGATAAATATCATTGATTATTATTTTCTTTGCCTGGATCGAATTTAAAACTCTGTCCAAACCTTAATTAGAAACAGAGTATGAAAAAACAGAGTATGAAATAAAAATGTCAAAGCACAAGTCACTTGAAAGAGTAGGGAGGAAGAAAGAAAACGATGGAGGGGTTGATTTGGTATCTTTGAATGACGTCCATTGAAGTTGATACGATAGTGGGGACTGCAGAATCCACCGATCAAAAACTTAGATTCTCTATGTTTTCTTATTCTCGATTTGTACACCTTAGCCTAACCCCTTAGTGTTAGTAGCATCGGTTTTGAAGGGTAAAAGGAAAACATGCACTTTGTACTAGTACACCTACAAAAATGCCAGAGACCGTCGAAGCTTGTACTATTACCCGCATATCAAGATCTACCTCGATGACTTGGAACTTGTACTAGTGCGCTGTCATGAACGTGCACTGGTACGTACACCACTTTAGGTCTAGATTCGTGGGCAGAAAACAATTACAAAAGATGAAACTAACGAAGAAGATGGAAAAGTTCTATTTTGGTCATCAAAAAAAATTCCATTCGCTATGGATTGGTGACTCAGTTGCTTTTAATAATAAATTTGGTCACTATAGTAGCAAATTAGTTCCGATTGTATGCATAGACCAAAAACTAAATTGTTGAGTTATTTCAATTTCGTTCATAAATTTATGAAGCTTCTGATGGTATAACTAGTTTGTATTAGAAATTATAATTAGTTATAGCTAGTTATAAAGTAGTCGTGTAATTAGTTACAAGTGACTCGTGTATATGGTTACAAGTGATTAGTGTAATTAGTTACGTGTAATGTAACTAGCCACATGTCATTATAACTAATTATGAGAGGTGGCTAGCCTCTTGTAGGGAGTCTTTTCGACGGCCCCTTGCCGGAGGTGGGGGTAATGGATGGAAATTTATCAAATTTTTTCGATGCAATTGGTTTATTAAATGTCCTAAATACTCACATAAATATATATTAATAAATGAGTTAATGAATTATAAGCCGAACAACGTCGTGGAGTTTGGCGATATTATTAGGCGGTGCTGGGGCGGTGTTGGTAATTAAATCGTTATACACAGTACATTTTATTCCAAAGGCATATATATTGTTATCATATAGGCAGATAGTGGAACATGTCCATGAACTTCTCCATTTGGGGGTTAAAAACAAGGAACCAAGTTACGAGAGACGTCTCTGTTAATACTTGTCTTGAGCCCCCTTTTGACTTTAATTACGTACCACTAATAATAATAATAATTTCAGTACATGAAAATTGACTTGAAAAAGGTACTAATTAATGAGCCTCTCTATATGCTAGAGTTTGATATTTCTTATCCTAGAGTTCAAGACTTCAATCACAATTTGCCCTTGGCAAACAAAACCAAAAGGTCAACCCCCAGATATGTAGATTCATATCTCGAAAAAATGAGGTATTTAAAACTATTTTATTTATACATCAAACCGTTAGGAATAACTATTACTCCATTTGTAACGAAGATATTGTAACACTACCCTTTAGAACAGTATATATTACACAGATTATTAATGTCATTCAGATTTAAATTCATATACGACATGAACACATATAAACAACAAAGGGGCGAAGAACACTAAAATATATGAATAAACAATTTCCATTTTGTCTTGTGGTCGGTCAAATGCATTCAAAGAAAGTTAGCAGTTAGCACTTCGCAGCCCAGAAGCTTCAGCTGCATAAAGTGACTGAGTGGGTTTTGTAGAACTACCTATTAAACTGAGTGGAGGAATTAAAATTAAGGTTGATATTGATTGGGAGCGGCGGCTAATATACAAATGATAATCAAAACCGGTGGCCACTGCCGCCGGACTTAGCACCACCGCAAACTTACCACCTAGCAAGCAGCACCCCAGATATTGGGAGATTGATCATTAACTGGATGCTTGCTGCCGCCTGCCGCTATGAAATCAACATTTGTAAAACAAAATATAAATTAATTTCCTGGTTGATGGCTATGAAGTGGCGTGGTGAGAATTAATAATTTTAACTCAGTGGGTTGTCAGGTTTGACTCACAAAAAACCCACCCAAAAACTCAATACCGCAAATTAATATTTGTTAGGTGTTTATTTACTCGTTATTTGTTATCTTTTTTCTAATTAATAATGCCTATAGGATCATTTGGTAGGTGATTTAGTAGGAGGTAAATTGAAATATTTAAATCATGGTTGTTTGATGATTTACATAATTTTTTTAAAATGTTTACATTTAAAATAAAAATTACTATAAAAGTTCATAGTTAAAAAAGAGGAGTGATATTTATTGTAATTTTAATGGGCCAAATATTAAAAAAATTACTACGCTAATGTGCTAGTGCCATTTCCAAGCACGTTTGAAATAGATTCTTTTTTCTTGTCATTTTTCTTTGATTCTTCAATGGACTTTCTAGTCCACGAATTTCTGCAAAAGGAAGTTTGAATCTACACATTAGTTGTTTCCATAGTTATAATGGCACTGCATCAATCGGGAAAAGATTCAGCGAATCCATTCATGATGACATCAATTTACACTGCTTTGAGTCTTCGACGGTTCTCCTTGTAGCCATATAAGAGTTCATCTCTCCACTTCCTATTATAAAATAAGTATGATTTGGTGTGCTAAAATGATATATTATGTTATGTGTGGTGCAACGTTGTTTAATATAATTAAAATTAGCATGTAGATTTATAATTTGTTAGATATTTTCTCTTCACGAGTTAGTTTTTGAGAATGAATTTAGCTTAAGATAGTTATAACGGTTGGTATAAAAGATGAACCTTACATATTGTGCACTTCAAAAGTTATATATAATTTGCTTATAAAAAAAGTTATATATAATTTTTCAAATTCAATGATATCAATTTTATAGATTATGTATAATTTTTTAGAAAAATAATTGATTTAATATTGAAGATTATGTCGCCATATGAATGATAACCATCAAGCATATTCAAGCGTATTGTCCATTGTCATCATAAACGAGGATAATATATGACTTATTCATATCTATCATTATTAATTATTATTACGTGCGATGCTCTCTATGAGCACCCACATGTAAATATTTGTTGGCTATGGTACAAACAAAACCATATATAAAAGTACTTAACACGTTGAACTTTTATATGTGTTGTGCATATTCTGTGCTAGTATAGGAGATGATACTATTGGACAAAATATGAATTCAAGTTCGTATCGAGAAAAAAAAGTTTGTACCGAAAATGTAGAAGTCCAAGCTCATATACCCATAGATCGACATTTTTCCATCTTCTTCGATGCGGCAATCAAGGACTTTTGATGAGATTACGATGTTGGAGTTTTGCGATCATATTGACTTCATTCATGAACTTTTTTGTTCAATGGCGAGAAGTTTTCAACTGCGTTTCCACTTCAATTTCGCTCCCTTTAGTCAGTGTGCCCTACAAATCAATAGTGAATGATTATTGATGTGCTGTATTTTCGACACACTTTTCTCGTTATAAACTATATTTTTGTATGTCGAAATGTATTCAAATTCAGGATTTTGAGTACATGTTTGGTTCTCTTGCCCCTCGGTGTTGTGCTATAGTGTTTGGTATGTTTTTAGTACATTTGAGGTGTCATATGACGTTTAGAGATGAACCAAGACATGACGAAGAGGCTAGAACAACTCAATACGTTCCACTTGGTCGGAAAACGTCGAAATTTCGTATTTTGGACATATCTCATAGCTCAGAAGTCTGATTGATGCAAGGCCGACAGCGTTGGAAAGATAGTTCAATTTTTTACAACTTTCAAGTTTAGAGGTCTCTGTAAATTAGACCGAAAATGCGCCGTAAATAGACCAAAAGTGCGCGGCACACTTTTGGTATCCTACAGGCAAAAGGAAACACCCCTATAAATACCCTAGAGACCCTCTATGGACGGGATATACTTGAGAATACACATATTTTCGAGCTCTTAGGGAGAGCTAGAGTTCCAGAGAGACGATTAAAGCGAGAGGATCAACCACAATTGGCGAAGAACGAATCATCAAGTCGAAGATTGGAATTTCCACGAAGAACATGTCGTCTTCTCCGTCTCCTATACAAAGAAATGAGCAAGCCTACTCTTCCAAGCTAGGAGCCAATTATATGGTAGACATGCCTAACTTGCTGAAAGAGCAAGGAGGATCCACAAGAATGTGAGTTTTCATTTCGTATAGATCGTCGTGATTCCCATAACTCATCGTTAGAAATCAGAAGATGACTCATTAATGGGATATTGTGAAAGCCCCTATCGACAAGGGCAGCTTGGGTGTTCTGAATTTGAGAAGCATGAATTTGGCTTTCTTGTGCAAGTGGATTTGGAGATTTGGGGTTGAACGGAATTTTTGGTGGCACCATCTGATTCTTCAAAAGTGCAATAGGGGTGTGAGTGATTGGATCCTGACTTGGGATGAAATGTCGGCTGGGTGGTCAATGTGGAGGTGGATTGTTAAGGGAAACCCCATCTTTAGGGAGTTTGGCCTTCTTGATCCGGGAGGGGGTTGGGTGTTTTTTTGGTTTGATTTTTGGGCTAAAGGTGAGTGCTTGAGTGTGGCGTTTCTGAGGGTTGTGTTTGCTGCACAACTCTCGAAAACGTCTATTTCTGACATTATTTCTGTTGTTGACGAGGACTTGGGAGATCCCTCTAAAGTTTTCCCTTCGTGGTGGTGTGAGGGAGGGGGGGGGAGGGGGAATTGGAGAGACTTCGGTTGCTTGTGTTACTTAATGTGCTCCCAACGAATTTAGTTGGTTCGGGGCCTACCTCCTTGACATGGCCGTTGGAAACTTTAGGGATGTTTTCTGTCAACTCTTTGGCAAAACAGCACATACAGAGAGTGTGTTGAAAGGTGCTTCTTCGTGGGGTCATTTGGTGCATTTTGTCAGAGCGGAATAACCGAATTTTCAGAGAAGCAGATCGCCACGCGACGTGGCCTGAAAGATTTTTTTTATTGGTAGGTGGGCTAGTGCATGAAAGATGTTTTCTCCCCAGAGCTGTTCGGAGTGGCATGCTTTATTTCGCCCCGTTATAGCACCAGATTATTTTATTTTTTCTCTTTCTAATTACTTTTTTTTTATAATATTATACAAGTCAGACGACCATTAAGTCTTAGTCTATCAACACATAAATTGATAAAAAAATAACAACTCCTAACTATAAGAACCTACATCCCCAGTCGCATAAAAGTTATATATAACTTTGTTAGCTCAACATGTCATTCACACAACCTGTTTTATCACTATTTATATGGAATGCTAGATTTATTTCTTGTAATTATGAAATATTTATATTAACATGAAATTATTATTAGTTGAAGAAATTTTATATATCATGTCATATCTTAAAATAAACTTTAGTTTATCATGATATATCATCTCATATCTTATTTTATATTTAATTGTATATATATATACAAGCTACATATTGATATAAAAAAATAATTAATGATGTAAAATTTAAGAAAAGAGTAAAAACTTATGTGGCAAACACAATATGAATGATGTTTGGATTATGTAGTGCTATGTGCTCTTCTTTTCCTGGATCTTGTTTTGGATTAGTTTTCTTTCTATTGGCAAGTAGGTGGATGATGGGGCTTGTTTAGCCTTTCAGTTTCGGTATTTGAATTTGTATACTTGTAATTATTTGAACATCAAAAAAACTTATTTTTTGTTTGGATGGGATGCTCCGTGAAGGGAGGCATCGATGTACCGCAGTTGGAGATGCACAATTGATCACCATACAAATGGACCACCAAACTGAACTGACTAGGCCTGGCCGTTCTGCCCTGCGATATCCGATTCGCATATATAGATAGTGACCGACTTCAACTGCATATTGTTGAGCCCTTCCAGGTACGGCAAGAACGATTTCCCATGCATGATGCATATGTCCACCAGGCAGAAGACCACCACGGTCTGTGCAAACCCAAAGGAGAAAGGAAGAGAGAGGATGAGATAGTAGACGTGTTGAGGATTTGACTCTAACCAGTTTGGAGAGAATTTAAATGAACTATGTTATCTAACAGAAAAAGTTACCTTGCGAACATCGGCACTCTGGTTACGTTGTTGAAAGCTTCCAAGAGTCGAGCGGAAGACATGAAAAACAAGCAGCAGCAGACCGACTTTGAGCATCTCTAACTGTGGAAGTAACCATGTCCAGAAGAATGAAACTGAAATTACCTTGTCAAACAGCGTATGGAAGTCACAAGAGTTTTCTCATCTTCAGTTACCAGCAAAGGAACGATAACCTGTGGGAAAGGGAGCAAGTATTTCAACACTATGCAGCAGAAAAGAACCGTAAAACTAGAGTTTCCAGGGCACATACACTCAAAGATCTGTACGGGTCGTATTGAGACAGTGTGATATTCAAGCAATTCTCAGCCTCATTAGAAACCTCAAGGTGTATAGAATGAGAGAGGATCAAAACAAGGCAGCTAATCGGGAACTGATGTATAAATTTTTGAATTAATCATGCAGCAGAAAATCACCTTTAATTTGGTACACCATCCTTTGATACTTGAAGCAGCTTCTCAATGGATTCCTCCACGGCATCTTTTTGAAGAAAGTTGACGGATACAAATATGGTCAACACTTGTAGCACTACAGATAAGATCAGATGAAAAATCTCAACAAGTACCTGGTTTTTCAAGAAGAGAGCGTGTTCCTGGACCGAGGAATCCGAATCATCCAATAAGTTCGGGTCGGGTTGAGCAGATTGTGTTCATCAGCCTCCTCACACTTCTTTCATTTGATTACTGTTAACTGCACCTGCACAATTCACTTTTTTCTCCATCCAACAAATGGCACCTTCCATAAACTCATCTTCTCCGCACCTTTCTCCGGTACTTCAGTTCCCGTCCGCATAAGTAATTGGAAGCTTCTTCTCTCGTCCGCTCTTGAGAATTCTTCATATCTTGTCGTTCGTTTCTTTCAGCTGTTAGTTCGCTCAATTTTCTGGAGTGTAGGCGTGGTGAGAGATAATCCGGCGAACGACGTGGCGTATTCAATTTTCTCAAAGCTCGCAATGCAGCTCCACAACTGGAGCCAGCATCCAATCGGTGTCCTGAAGAACGCTATATAGGGATATAGTTACTGGAGATGTTTACCGCAGAGATTCTATTGATTCAACTCATTCTCCTGTTTTCCATCAGGTTTTTTTGGTCTCAGCTTTTTCAATTTCTCCTTCTGAATTCTTATATTTCTGTGTAAAATTTGTTGACAATTCGTTTATTCTTCTTGTTGAAATGTAGATGGAAGGTGTTCATGTGTTCTCTCCAAAGGATTGGGAGGGATCAGGTTCAGATGCCACATCTTACGCTGCTGAGGATCTAAAGGAATGCATTGAGAGGCTAGCAAGACATGTTTGCACTTATTTGGTAATCCAGTCTTATTTCATCATGGATAACTGAAATGGATACTATAGACAAAACCAACTGCTATAAAATATTGATACACATGGTACTCTACAGTTGAGCCTAGGGCCTCGGCCAGCTGTTTAATCATCGATAAACCAAGACCACTGATTTGGTAATGCATGTCTTACCTTATTAGTTATGTATAGTCGGTTGCATATCAGCTATAAGTACTGCTGATCGAACCTAATCGGTAAATAGCATATGAAATTATAAGCTAGGGGACACCTTGACGATTAATAGTATCGGTTGAGCTTGTAATTCCGGCGGCAGTAGTGGCCCCTGAAGGAGTGGGAGCATCGGTTGAGCCAGCCCCACGCCCTGGTTTGGGCTGGAGATGCCCTTCAGCTCCGTAAGCTTTGAGCTTATAGTCCTCCAAGTTACCGTAGTTAACGTATGGACTGCTCTCCATCGGCAGACCCTCCTCCACTTTCTTTTTGTCCTGATCACCTTCAGATTTCTTCACCTCCGCCTCCTTCTCCATTTCTTCCTCTCTGTGTAGTTAATATGTGTTCAACAGTTGACAGTGCTCTTATCTACAGATTCAATTGGGACATAAATGGGCCATGCGTGAATATATAAACGCTGTAAGAATGTGTCATCAAGGGATACCGGATACGTGTCCATCTTGTAGGGTTTCACTTGTCTAACGTGTCAAGCTGATGGGACACCTGTAAAGCTTCTAACTCTCAAGTTATGAGGTTATCGCTAAGAATATAAAAGCACCTTTCCAGGTATAACTCCCTATCATGTTTTTCGTTTCTAATCTTGTCTATGTTTCTAGCAGCAGAATGAAACTGTTCTCATTTGCTTTAGTTAAGAATTTCTTATTGGATGATGATGATGAGATTTTACTTGGTCATTGTAATGGTCATAGTGCCAGTTAAGAATGGTCTGTAATTGAATTCAAGAACTATGAAATTCTGACATTGGAGGTAGCACAATTTCACAAGCATCATATATATCTATATTTGGAAGGGGGCATTTGATTTCAAGTGCCTGCATGTGTGCACAGGAAACATAATGTACCTCTGCAACATTTACAGCAGATTGAATAGCAAACGTGTTACATAATTATGTATCATGTACCAATTAGGTGTGTTGGAGATGGAGTAAGTTCTCACTTTAGATCCCAGCAGCTAGCTTGCCATGTTTTTTCACAACCAGATTGAACATAAAGTGAGGCGAATGCAAAAGTTAACACTGGAGAAGAGGGAAGTGCTAGAAAAAGACATCTTTCTCATTAAACTACTGTCAAGTGTATACACAATCCAAACCTCTGGATTGATTTTACATACGACATAAAAAATTCATTACATGCTATATACAACAATCAGTACTGACCCATTCTTGTAGGGGGATGCAGGGGAAGAAGAAGACATCGACGAGGAGGACGAGGATAAGGACGATAACGACGATAGCATGGAACGTGCAATGGCAGCAGCGGCTGGCACAACCATCGGTGGGAGAAGCGAACCTGAATGGCAGGGCTTCTTCCAATCCTTTCAGTGATTCCAAAGAGATAATCAGTATATACATCATGTTGATCATCTTGGACTCTTCTTCTCATGTTGGAAAACACCATTGCAGTGAGTAAACTGTCAGAACCAGCTTCATGTAAAGCTTCACCATCCTCTCTCTTGATGCTCAGCAAATCTGCCAGTTTCTGCAACCCAACCTCCTCCATATCAGAAATTCCATCGCAAAACTTGGCCATCACCTTGAGATCGACAATCTCCTCAAAAGAATATCCCAACAAGTCTCTAAAGCCAGAAGGCGTGTCAGGCATGGGTGTGTTGTTGGTAAGCACCTTGAGGATGTGAGCAAAATCATACAACCCATGGAAGGTGACCCATGTCAGAGGAGTGGTTTTGCTCGCCATCAAGTTGCAGAATTGGGCACCAAATCGAGTCCTTTTGATGCCATCCGCTCTATGCTTTTGGAAATCAATTCCCTGACCCTTCAGAAATGCGACCGTGTCTTTGGTGTGAACATCTTCGTCAACATCCAACTCAAAGTTGAACTTCCAGGTTGAGAAGACGGTTCCTCCGTGGTTGGAGAGAGTGACGCCGAGTTGCATGATGTGGGTTTGGTCGACGGTGAGTCTGAGATCGCTATACCAAAGATCGCCAGTAGGGGTTCTTGGTGTTTTGAGCAGGAATCCATCGCAATCCACACTGAGTACTGGGTACTTTGGAAGCGCCTGTTCCAGAACTGCAAGCTCTCGCCGGAGATCCGAATCCCACACTTGTCGAACGTATGTAACCATGGCAGCAGCGGATCAATTGTTGAATTTGGAGTCTGCGTAAGAAACACAAACGGCAAGAAACAACAGTAGAAAAGAAACAGCAGTACAAACGAAAGAGTAGTGAAAATAACAACAACAATAACAAAATCAAAGGGTTAAGGAAGAGAAGAAACCAGTCGTCGGAGAAAGCAGCAGTTCAGACGGTGAGGGAAGAAACCAGAGCTTAGAATTGAGGAGAGAGCGAGAGAGCGTCGGAGAAAAGCAAGGAAGTCGGAGTCGATTATTGAGGAGCGGAGGAAGATGAGATCCGATGAAAGTGGACAGAGTTATGGGAGGATGAACTGACAACGGCTATAATGTTGGGATATTATATAATCTGCTTCGCCGGGGGTATGGCGCACGCGGTAATTCAAATTAGAACTACGCGGCCAACTGTAACGGGCAACGGTAACCTCGAAGCCCTTGCGGTGGAAGTCACCATGTTAAACCAACGGTCATATCGCCATGTTCAACCAACGGTCATATCGCCATGTTCAACCAACGGTCATATCGAAGCCCGTCACGAAAGCCGGTCGAAACTTCCACCGCTATGTTTAACCAACGGTAAGATACCGAATCGGTATTGCCGGTCGGCGGCTGTCTGCAATTTTGGGATTTTAATTTTTTATCTTTTCTCCTTCTTCCATGTAGTTGAAGATGGTGGGTGGGCCTAAATTAAATCCACTTAAAAAGAGCTGGGCTTGGGCTGATCTAATTATTTGGGTTTAGGCTTACAACCTTACCTTAAGTGTTTGGGCTCACTCTAAAACAGACAAGTAAGGGAAGCAGTGAAGTAAATTAAAGCTCATTATAGTCTCCCAAATCCCAACCTAAAGAGTAATAATTATATATTTTTTATAAATATAAATTAAAATTCTTTGAAGATTCAAAATTACGGTATTCTTATTGTATTCTATGACTCGTGATTTCCAATATAAAAAAATGCCATTGCCAGCCCGATTTCACGCTGAAAAGTCAACAAATGGTGTCTCTACTTATCAGTTATCATTATTTCCCGGGAGATTCACAGGCTCACGCACAAGTAGAGCACAGCATGGCAATGGCGATCACCTTTCCCTTCTTCTGCCCTTCCTTCATTCTCTACTACTCACTCTTCTTCGCCACTATTATCCCTCCCCTTCCAACTTCATCAGCTCCCGTGCTTCCTCCGCGCTGCCCTTTCGATCTAAGCTACGTACGCACAATTCCATGGGACACATCCAACTGCCAGCTCCCAAACACCCCGCACTGCTGCGAAACCCTCCGCAACCTCTTCGGCATCGGAATCGCCCTCCACCTCCGCGACACCTCCCTCTTCCAGCTCCCGGACTCCCAAGTCTCCTCCGCCTGCCTCTCAGACTTCAAGTCCCAACTAACCGCCATCTCAATCCAGGCTTCCTTCGTCCCTCGCTGCCTCAACCCCAATCAATTCGTCTCCAACGCTTCTAGCTGCGGTGGAATCGTCACCGTCTCCGACTGGATCCAGCGCGTCGGGATTCTCACCCCGCTCCACGCCTCTTGTAGAGGCGATGTCTCCAGCGGCACCAGCTGCAGCTCTTGTTTGGAGGCCGGGTTGAAGGTTAGTTCCCAGCTCACTAATATCCGCCGTAATTCGTCTTCCAAGTGTTTCGCCTTCACTTGCTTGTACGCTGTTGCTATGGTTAACGACCTTGGTCCTTTGGATGCCAAGACATCTGAATGTATTTTGGCCCTCCCCTTGATAAACCCTGATAATGGGAACGACAATGGCATTGCTCTAGGGTTGATTTTGGGATGCGTAAGTGGTGGTGTTGCTCTTCTGATTGCGGCAGGATTGATTGTGACTTTGTACCGGAAGCGACGGAGGAAGAGGAAAGATGTTGAGGCTTCCCATGACCAATTTGTCAACGATTTCAAATCTGCAATTTCCGGAATCAAGTGGTTTCAATCGTCTGAACTGGAAAAGGCCACTAATAAATTCTCCAGGAGGAATTTCCTAGGCAAGGGAGCTTTCGGCGTTGTGTACAAAGGTGTTCTTTCCGACGGGAGTTTGGTCGCTGTGAAGGAAATGCTGCAGGATCTTGATTCACTTAGGGATGAGGATTTCTTCAATGAGGTTGAGATAATAAGCAAGATCAGGCACAGGAATCTGCTCTCCCTGCAAGGATGCTGCGTCACTAGCGATGAGCTCAGAGGTCGAAGGAGGTTTCTGGTGTATGATTACATGTCGAACGGGAGTCTCGGGGATCATCTAGGCAGTGATCACTCGAGGAATCAGTTGACTTGGCCTCAAAGGAAGAACATCATCCTTGATGTGGCGAAAGCACTGGCCTATCTCCACCATGGGATCAAACCTCCGGTTTATCACCGTGACATCAAGGCCAACAACATACTGCTCGACAACAAAATGAAAGCTAAATTGGCAGATTTCGGGCTGGCGAGGCAGAGCTCGGAAGGGCGGTCTCATCTAACAACAAGAGTTGCCGGGACACATGGTTATCTGGCACCTGAGTACGCTCTGTACGGGCAGTTAACGGAGAAGAGTGACGTTTACAGCTTTGGGATTGTGGTTCTTGAAGTCATGAGTGGGAGGAAGGTTATTGATACTACGTCGAGCTCTTCATATCTTCTGATTGCAGACTGGGCGTGGATGGTGTTGAAATCAGGGAGGATGGAGGATATCTTTGACGAGGCGATAAGGGAGCAGGGTCCTAAAGTGGTGATGGAGAGATTTGTTCTCGTCGGAATGCTATGTGCTCATGTTACGGTGGGTGCCAGACCCACAATTGCGGATGCTTTGAAAATGCTAGAGGCGGATATAGATATACCGAACTTACCTGACCGGCCATTGCCACCCGGCCATGACTCGTTTAGGCAATCGGCCAAAGTTCCGGATTTCAATTCATGGGTGAGTCAGAGATCAGCAAACTCGAGCTAAGCATCTTGATATGAAGTTTTGGATAGTCTGGATTTTATACAAATGGATCGTATAGAAATTTCAGAGTCCCTGCCAATCTCTAAAATTTTACTAGTCGTCATGATATTGAAGTTTGTACGCAGCTTCGGCACGTGCTTCTTCCACCTTCAGTAGGAGCTCCTTCACAAAGAGTGTATCTGTGCCATGAGTAATACAAAGTATTCTTGCTGCGTTAGTCAATGACTTGATAGAATTTTCAGTGCCTCCAAGCAACCTGCATCACAAGCCCCATGGCATCAAATCTCTGCACAGTATCAAATGCTTGTTGAAGAAGAACACTGATACAGCGAATTTCCAACAACTCACCACTCCAGCTTCCCACATGTGTAGTACTGCAATCCAAGCAATGGATGGAATTCAGGATATACTTCTGCAACCAATGAATAGCAAACGCATGAATTCCAGTAGCAGATACCAAAACCGTTGATACGGAGAACTTAAGGTGATAATAATCACATACTTTCATAAACAGGAATGGTCAATTTGCAATATTCCAGAGCTTCTTGCCAGTCTTCTTCATCCATTAGCCTCTGAAGAAAGACAATCACATCTCATCACATGCTCATGTTAATGTCCGGCATACTTGACTACCAGTACAAATAGAGGAAATGAAGATGCCACCTTTATAAGCTTTTCACGAGTTTGCACTAATGTAACTGAAAATGGATGGAACAATTTCCTTTGCATCTTCTCAATATCTTTAAGGATATAGATAGACTTCTGAGCTTCTTCAGACAGTTCCTTTACTTCTGCAGCCAATTTTTTCATCTCTAGGTTGGTTCTTAGCCGGCTGCAGGATTGGCATACAAATCCTCTGTTAGCTGCAAAGTAGGCAGAACTTAATTAAGAGTTGTGTTTAGCAAAAATCCATATGAGTGGTCTCTGTAAACTAATATGTGTCTTAATACCGGAATCTCGGAGTAAGTAACCGTTGCATTTTTCGTCGGTACACCGGTAACCTTCCAAAATCGCGCTTTCCCGAATATCATCTGGTTGACCCTGCAATAAACAGAAATTAGTAACAGCTGCAGTTGACCATACAAGAATCAGATGAACAATTGTGCTCGGGGAGATCGCATTATATATCTAACATGCCTATTAATGAACAACATATTTAAGAATCAGATTTAGTGTGTACCAATTTGCTGCAGCGGAGGCAAGCACAAGTGAAAAAGTATTGTTCTTTGAGAGCCTTCTGCCGAGTCACAGTACTTCCAGCAGTTTCGATATAAGATATCAATACCTAGGAGGAGCAACGATAATTGCGTTAGAATGTTGAAATGATATGCTGATTAAAGTCACCACTTGAACAGATAGATACGGGAAATGCACAAGGAGGGATATAACCAATGTTTACCTCATGGCCTTCTGGTACATGTTGCATGGCTCTAACCACAGCAGAATTTCCTTCAAAAACCAGGACGGCATTCGGCAGGCAGCTATAGTAACAAAACATTCTAGTTAACGCAGAAGAAAAATGGAAACCAGAAGGAAATATTCATCACAAGACAAGTACCTATGATTAATGATGGATACAACTGGATATAGTCCAGTTCCAATGGGTCTCAATTCACTGTCACAGATGGTATGAGCGTTGCAAGCAAGCTGCACGATGTTAAGTTGTTAACAAACAACAATGAGTATCAAGCATCTACTCTTTCTTATCACGAACGACGGATGAGTCTTAATGATCCACTCAAATCATACCATGATGATAAAAACCTAGAAGGAGCCTCATGGTTTTTGCAAAGAACTACAGATCATAGTTGAAATCACACGAGAGAAAAGTATTGGGTAGATTCTAACCCTCGAGAAGTTTCGGGCGATTTCTTTGATGTCGGTCTCAGACTCAGGCAATTGAAGGATCAGGTTGACAAGGTTGGCCATCTGAGCATACAACAGTAGTTGCTTCTCATCAATGTCTTCCATATCTTCACCAAACAGAAGGTTAAGAAAACACAAATCTAGTGACTGAATCTCAACTGCACCAAACATAACATTTTGATAAAACAAGCCAAACAACACCAAAAGGATACGAGCTACCAGTGCTTCCACCAGATTATAGTTGTCCGTAGGGGTGGTTGGGATGACCTGGAAATTAAGAAAATAGAGTACATTAAAACCAGATGCTATACGTGTATCAGCTTTCAGTGCTTCCAACTAATTATATAATGTTAGAAACCATTCATATAATTATGAATCGATCAACTAAGCGGAATCGTGAAAGGCTGTTGTTACCTTGTTTCTTTGCAACTTCCTGCGAAGGTAAAGTTTCAGTATCAGACGAATGGTAGGAGTAACAGATTTCCGCCTGCCCTTTTCAAGCCTGGAAAGCACATTACACTCTAGACGATGCAACTGCCACTGTGATTTCTGAAAACATACATACACACAACATACCATGTCAACGATTTATCTACAAAAACTAGCAAGTCTCCAATTTTCGCAGCGATGACAACCATCATGGCTAACCAACATCACAGAATCGTCTCAAACTTTGAAGAAGTAGTGGCAACTACTGAAGAATTTCATCAGGATCAAACAGCAAAAACAATATGGGAAACCCTGCAGCAAATTCTAACCTGGCAACTGCTTCCACAATACCACACAACTTGACAACCAGAACATTTCTTGAGCTTCCCGGTCTTGAAACATCCATCACACCTGGATTCAGTGGCACTGTTCTTCGGAACACACGCGTATGGCTCCTGACGTATTATTACTTCCCCTGCAGCAAAGCACCGAGTTTAGTTAGCCTAGAAACCATTCGTTCGAGTCGTCCAGTTTCAGTTCTCAAACACTCGACAAAATGGGTAGAAGAAAAAACGAAAAACCTGGATTAAAAGCCTTTCCAGCCAAAAGGCATCGACCTTTCTCCGGCAGATTAGATACTAGCAAGCCACGATTTCGAAGCGTAATTTCCAAAGCCTCCATCCGACCACCAGGAATGCTTATTCAATCCCTCCACTTCAAAATAACTCCTTTTGGTTGTTTTGCTTCCAACTTGATAAGTTGATGGCCATTCATCTCTTCAGTTCCATTGATCGCTTCAGTTCGGCTCGCCGAGAAAGTACAAGAAGTTCGCCCTGGTCGGTCAATGGAACCGTCCCGGTCCAACCCGATTAAATTTTAAAGTCAGCCCAAATACTCGAATAATCAGATCAGCCCAAACTCATATAAGTGGATTTAATTTAGGCCCACCCACCATCTTCAACTACATGGAAGGAGAAAAGATAAAAAATTAAAATCCCAAAATTGCA
Organism: Linum usitatissimum; assembly: GCA_030674075.2. Classification (NCBI taxonomy): domain Eukaryota; kingdom Viridiplantae; phylum Streptophyta; class Magnoliopsida; order Malpighiales; family Linaceae; genus Linum; species Linum usitatissimum. The sequence goes on along the minus strand of JAUJYP020000804.1, from coordinate 4,573,091 downwards.
GACAGCCGCCCACCGGCCACTCCGATTCGGTATCTTACCGTTGGTTAAACATAGCGGTGGAAGTTTCGACCGGCTTTCGTGACGGGCTTCGATATGACCGTTGGTTGAACATGGCGATATGACCGTTGGTTTAACATGGTGACTTCCACCGCAAGGGCTTCGAGGTTACCGTTGCCCGTTACAGTTGGCCGTGTAGTTCTAATTTGAATTTCCGCGTGCGCCCTACCCCCGGCGAAGCAGATTGTATAATATCCCAACATTATAGCCGTTGTCAGTTCATCCTCCCATAACTCTGTCCACTTTCATCAGATCTCATCTTCCTCCGCTCCTCAATAATCGACTCCGACTTCCTTGCTTTTCTCCGACGCTCTCTCGCTCTCTCCTCAATTCTAAGCTCTGGTTTCTTCCTTCACCGTCTGAACTGCTGCTTTCTCCGACGACTGGTGTCTTCTCTTCCTTAACCCTTTGATTTTGTTGTTGTTATTTTCGCTACTCTTTCGTTTGTACTGCTGTTTCTTTTCTACTGTTGTTTCTTGCCGTTTGTGTTTCTTACGCAGACTCCAAATTCAACAATTGATCCGCTGCTGCCATGGTTACATACGTTCGACAAGTGTGGGATTCGGATCTCCGGCGAGAGCTTGCAGTTCTGGAACAGGCGCTTCCAAAGTACCCAGTACTCAGTGTGGATTGCGATGGATTCCTGCTCAAAACACCAAGAACCCCTACTGGCGATCTTTGGTATAGCGATCTCAGACTCACCGTCGACCAAACCCACATCATGCAACTCGGCGTCACTCTCTCCAACCACGGCGGAACCGTCTTCTCAACCTGGAAGTTCAACTTTGAGTTGGATGTTGACGAAGATGTTCACACCAAAGACACGGTCGCATTTCTGAAGGGTCAGGGAATTGATTTCCAAAAGCATAGAGCGGATGGCATCAAAAGGACTCGATTTGGTGCCCAATTCTGCAACTTGATGGCGAGCAAAACCACTCCTCTGACATGGGTCACCTTCCATGGGTTGTATGATTTTGCTCACATCCTCAAGGTGCTTACCAACAACGCACCCATGCCTGACACGTCTTCTGGCTTTAGAGACTTGTTGGGATATTCTTTTGAGGAGATTGTCGATCTCAAGGTGATGGCCAAGTTTTGCGATGGAATTTCTGATATGGAGGAGGTTGGGTTGCAGAAACTGGCAGATTTGCTGAGCATCAAGAGGGAGGATGGTGAAGCTTTACATGAAGCTGGTTCTGACAGTTTACTCACTGCAATGGTGTTTTCCAACATGAGAAGAAGATTCCAAGATGATCAACATCATGTATATACTGATTATCTCTTTGGAATCACTGAAAGGATTGGAAGAAGCCCTGCCATTCAGGTTCGCTACTCCCACCGATGGTTGTGCCAGCCGCTGCTCCCATTGCGCGTTCCATGCTATCGTCGTTATCGTCCTTATCCTCGTCCTCCTCGTCGATGTCTTCTTCTTCCCCTGCATACCTCTACAGGAATGGGTCAGTACTGATTGCTGTATATACCATGTAATGAATTTTTTATGTCATATGTAAAACCAATCCAGAGGTTTGGATTGTGTATACACTTGATAGTAGTGTAGAGCCTTTTGATTTCAATGATAATGAGAAAGATGTCTTTTTCTAGCAGGTCCTATCTATTTTCCCACTTCTTCTGTGTTAACTTTTGCATTCGCCTCAACTTTATATTCAATCTGGTTGTCGAAAAACATGGCAAGCTATAGCTGCTGGGATCTAAAATGAAAACTTACTCCATCTCCAACACATCTTTACTTGTAATTGGTACATGATACATGATTATATAACACGTTGGCTATGCAATCTGCTGCAAATGTTGCAGAGGTACATTATAGTTCCTATGCACACATACTAGAACCTGAAATCAAATGCCCCCTTCCAGATATAGACACAAACGTGAATAGCAACATCTGTACCTCGGGTGACTATATTAGCAGTTCAGCTTGAAAGTCTAAATGATGTTTCCAATTTGTTCAATGCTTGAGTTGCCTGATAAGGAGTTTCAACGAACTCATAAGATATCTATGTCTGATCTTATGTTAACATGACAACTGGACAAGCTCCCAAAACATCCAACTACAGTTTTGGAAAAAAAAATCAGGACAACGGTGATCTTATGTCAATTAGACAAGCTCCCACAAACAATCCACATCTACTTTACAGTCTAAATCTATCAGGAGATGAAGATATAAAAATCGCTCACTTCTGAGAACGGATTGAAAGGTATTAATTATCGGGTGAATGAGTATTCTTTTTACACCACTGGCTGCTCTACACAGATCTTTTTTTTAGCAATGAGTATTCAGCTATTCCAGTCATTCTTCTTTTGTGGAAGCAAGAGGTGTGTTAAGTTAGCTGATCATTTTGGTATTATTTCATCCAGCATCAAACAAATAAGTAAATCCATGAATAGATACTAAATTACAGTCTCTCAGAAGAATAGTAGAGTCTTGCATCCGAAATCTTGTCTCCTTTTTATGTCAGTGCATAATCCAAACGCTTGAAAGTTGAATCTGTACAATCAATCAGGGTTCTATATTGTTTTCGTGCCAGAGACTGATTTAACAGGGTAGCAAAATATATGAAGCTTCAGTATTGCAGGGGTCAATGAACCCTTTTTAAAGCTCAATATCCACCGTAGTTGTCGAAATAGAATAAGCTTAATCCGAACTTTCTCCCTCAGCAGAGCTCACTCAGGAAACTTGGTTCAACAAAATTCACAGAGCCAGGCTGTTGACCAAACAATTTGACTTAATATTGTGGGGCTGATTCAATTAAGGAACAAAACCCTAAAAAAATAGACATATACCTCTTAAAAGCAGCGCGTACACGATATTCTTTAATAAAAGGCGAAAAATTAGTTCGCTATGTACTTACTGCGAGGCTGCGTGAGGAAACCAATAGACATGTTTGGGTTCATTTTATATGGTCTAGCCTTTCGATGAGACGAGTGGCTTTCGCGAAATGGCAACGCAGTATTACTAAGCTCCCCCTCACCAAACCCAGACACTGATCTTGGTTTTACACTTGTATGGGTTCCATAAGGCTGTGCTTCCATAAGGCTGTGCTAGGAATAGGAGGTTTAACCATCGTAAACCACTGTAGTCTGGTCACCAAGTAAACATACTTGAGCAATAGCTAGACTGCTTAACGAAAACAAGTTTCTTTTACGTGTAACAAGTTATACCAAGAAAAAATCTATGTTGCGACTGTTATAGTGTGGCCTAGTTCAGAAGACGCAAGTAAGCAGGCAAACCTGAGTGGAGTTGCAGAGCTATTGAAAAGTTTAAACTGGGAAATTGTAGGGCTTTACCCCGAAGGGAGCCATTCCAGAAATTCTCGAAGGCCACAGGCAAGCTGCGGCCTAAGAGGGGGTTTGGAAATAGTTTTCAACCAGCAATAGACGCGCCTCGGTTATTACCTCATTAGCTGCGTCATTGCCCCAAGCGCAAAGATGCATTCCACGAACTGCTGAGCCTGGAATTTATACTCTTGCGTCGTTACTCTCACAGGAATTTCCTCGATGTGGTATATAATTAGTCAATTAGTCGAGTCATCGAACATCATTACGTGACTAATCAAGCTCAATAATGACTCAAGCTGCTTTGATGTAACGTTAGGATTCAACAGAGACAAAAAGCTTAAAGAGGACCGAGTGTTGAAGCTTCTGTCACCATAAATAACAGGTTTTGGATATTTCCAAGAGTAGTCAGACTGCTCTCTACAATCATCTCTAAACAACAGCAGAAGAAACCCTTTCTGGTATTCTTGGGACTTCAATTCCACCTTCCAACATCCTCAGAGCATCAGCAATGGTAGGCCTATGAGCAGCAACGGTATGCGCACAAAGAATCCCCACAAGAACAAACCTCTCCATCTCACCACCTTCACACATCTCATTCTTCTTCATCAACATCATAGTATCATCAAAAACTCCACTTACATTACCAGATTTCACTAAATTCCATGCCCAGTCTGAGATCAGAACAACCCGCGAACCTGATGAAGAATCGATCACCTTCCTTGCTGTCATGATTTCAAGTATCAGGATCCCGAAGCTGTATATGTCGGTTTTCTCAGTTAAGTGTCCGTAGATTGCATACTCGGGTGCTAGAAAGCCATGCGTGCCGGCCACCCTTGTGGCAGTGATGTGAGAGCATCCATCTATCCCTTGCTTCGCCAACCCAAAATCTGCAACTTTAGCTCGAAATTCCGAGTCGAGAAGTATATTGCTCGACTTAATATCCCGGTGAAAAATAGCAGGCTTCACCCCGCAATGCAAGTAAAGAAGCCCCTTAGCCACATCAAGAATGATGTTCCTCCTATGCTCCCAACACAGTTCCATTCTTCTTTCCACGCTACATAAATGGTCTGCAACGCTACCATTAGCCATGAAATCATATACCAGAAACCTCCTCTTCACTTTCCTGTTATTACTTGCCATCATGCAGTAGCCACGAAGGGGAAGGAGATTCCTGTGTTTGATCATGCCTACGATCCTGATTTCATTCATAAATTCATGATCATTTGGCAATATGGATTCAACCTCCATCACAAGCTCTTTGATAGCAGCTAAAGAACCATCCTCAAGGGTTCCTCTATACACAACTCCAAATGTCCCTTTTCCAAGCAAATTCTCCTGGGAGAATCCGTTAGTAGCATCCTCAAGCTTTTGAAAACTGAACAATTTCATACCAATGTTAGCTAACAGGAGACCACCATCACTTTCATTGTAATAAGTGGTAATATCTTCGGATTCCAGTTCAGAGGAATCCTTCAGCTTTCTCCAATTCTTGATCCTACTCTTACAAATCAACGCCACCAACACAAGTATCACAATCACAGCTCCCGAAACCCCCAAAACAAACTCAAGTATCTTCCTTCTACTACTACTGCTACTGCTACTGCTGCTAGTTTCCTTATTTGTTTCTAAGACGCCATAAATCCGAGAAATCACGCAAGTGGAAGTCCGATTATCTAAAGGGCCATACTGGTTCACAACCCCAACAGCATACAACAAGGACAAAAGGAAGCAGTCAGTTTGATTGGAGTCCAAATTACTCATCGCCATTTGACTGTTTACGCTGTCCACTTCCTCGAAGCAGGAATCGCAGGCTTCGGTGGAACTGCTCAGATCTCCTTGGCAAGATTTGTTCAACGAAGCCGCCGCCGTCGAGCCAGCAATTCTAGTCCAATCTTTCGAGGTCGAGATTCCAGGGCAATTTTGAGGACTGCCGAAGAAAATCGACGAAGAGTTGCCGAAGCAAATGCGGGCCGGTGGATCGAGCCCTAGAGTGGCGAGCTGCAGCTGGACGGCGGAGATACAGGGCGACGATAAGTAGTAGGTTGAATTCGGGAGGAAGAAAGTGGAGGTTTGTCTGAGATGCGCAGCCAGACCTAAATAAACGACTGCTTCGACCATGAAGCAGCATTTCAAGGAGTATGGGTCTTGGCTGCAGATGGACGAACTCCATGGCAAATTTTCTATGTATTTGAAATTTAGGGGACAGGAGGAAGAATTAATGGGGGAGGTTTTTCCTGAAGCTGCTGTGAAGAAGATGAAGAAAAGAGAAATGAAGACCGGAGAGTTTTTGGTGTTCACCAACATTATATGTGGAATATTTTTGCAGTTAACAGTACAGAAGCTTTGCTACCTACAATGGCGGACCGGCTACAGTAATTTTGTTTTCCCTCCTTTTTCTGTTCATGTTAGTTGATAAGTAAAGGTGTTGGACGAAGAGGACGGGCGGAATAGAAAACAAAAAGATAGAAGCAAGTGGCTCGGCATGCTATGCTGAAGGATTTACATACTGAAGGTTGTTGAAGTTTGGCCCAAAAGGGCAGTTTTGTACCTTCATATCATTTTTTTTGTCTTTTCCTTCCTATTTTGTCTGAATTCATTTTTATTTAATTAATATCTTTTGCATAGGAACTCAGATTCGAATAATTTTTACGCCAAAATCTTAATTTTTCAAAGGCAATTAAAATTAGCAAAACCTTGATAGGGTTTCGACGAAAAAAAAATTAGAGGTCAAAGACTTGACTTGACTACTCAAAATACAATTTATATGTATCCCCATTTAGAGGTCGGTATTAGCCACTTTGAGGTAGTTATCGACAACTTAGATGTAGACGTAGTTATTAGCAATTTAGAGATACGTATTAGTCACTTTAAGGTAGGTATTAACAACTTAAACGTAAAGTAGATATAAGGGTGAAAACATATATATTAGCGATAGCTATAACTAACTTAGAGGTAGTTATTGCCAATTTAGAGATAGATATTAACAACTTTGAGGCAGACGTAGTTATTAACAACTTTGAGGTAGTTGTTAGCAACTTGATCGTATTTATAAATAACTTAAGTGCGAGGTAAATATAAAGAAGCAAAGTAGTTATTAGCCACTTAGATATAGTTAATGAGGAACTTCTCGTAGTTATTAGCAATTTGAAGGTATTATGCGCTCCATGTTCCTAATATATACATTTTACGGTGGGATTATGTAAGACAATCCTCTCAAAATGAAGTGATGACGAACCTCCCAGCTCAAAAATACGATCGATTCCCTCGAAAAATACAATATTTTAAAAGTTCTCAAATACTCTCAATATTGATATTATTATATCCGTTTTTGAAAACGAGTCTTTTCATATCAAGTATATATTGAAATGAAAGAGATATTCTCCAAATAAAGTGAAAAGGTGTATTTTTAAAAATCATCGAAATAAAATCAAAATAAATCTCATTAAATTCGTTTTGAAAGATTATTTTTTTATATACAAAGAACATGAGAATCAGATTTAAACTGAAAGAATTATGTTAGTTTAATAAAATAATAAGAAAAAAATATTTTTATATTACCTAAACAACCCATTCATATCTGAGCCGTTAGATTAAAAAGGTTAAACGAAGGATCATCTGATGGCTGAGATTCCTTCAACAACCTGCCTTCAGCACCTGAAGCGGGTCCGAAGCAAGTGGCTGGGAAATTTGTCATCTTTGTGTGATCAGATATTAAACTATTATAAAATGGGCATTCACATGGAGAAAGGCCATTTCCCACCTGTTTATTAAAAATTTAAAGTCACGACAAATAATTAAATTAATAAGGAGTGGATTAGATCAGCAAGGCCCGTAAAAGTTGAACCACGTGAGACCCAAGCCCGGCTGTCATGAAGCAAAAAGTCCGAGAAAAGTTAAAAATATAATATGCTAGGGATCGAACCCGGCCATGACAAGTGAAAATATTTAGATTTGGCAATTGGGAGGTTTGTGGTTATAGCATACTTATTACCCATTCGTTTTTGTGGCGGTTATTAACCATAATCATTATCATTTCTATTTTGGTGATAGATTTCGTTCCATCCCCATACCCACCCGGTTACGGTTATAACCGCTCCTCCTAACGGTTAACTACCGATATGCAAGAAAAAAAAGGAATGAAAAATCGAAAATGCATACACATTCATTCATCAATTTTCCAAATCTAATTCCAAACAATAGTAACAATAGCATTTTAGAACACTAAAAGCACTTGTGACTTGTTCTTGAAATCAAAATACAACCCAAAACTAGCAAGGGGGAAGGATCGAAGCATTTAAGCAATACTATAAAATATGAATCTCAGAGTCTTAAGTACTGAAACACTAAATAAAATAAAACTGATAATTTAAATAGAACAATCGTTCCATCTTCATATATAACTAGTCTGAATCTGATTAATGATTTTTTTTATGAATGATGGTCGATAGATGAATTTATGTTTTGCGATTCTGAAAGACAGAGTTAAGAGATAAGGTTTCTTGAAATTAAAAGTAAAAGTATTGCGTTGGGACATAGGGTTAAAATGTAAGTGGGTTGGGACAGTCAGATGGTATTGAGCTTTATTGCTTTAATAATATACAGGTAAATAGAGGGTAAGTTACGGTTGGGGATGGTTATGAGTATGGTTATGGTGATGGTACGGTTACTTCGAAACCCATAACCTAACCTTACTCATTCGTAGCGGTTAACGGTTATAACCATAACCATAAAATACCCAGTCAACGCGGTTAATAACCGTCAAACTCGATGAGGGTACGGTCGGTTTAACAGTTAAACGGTCAGAATTACCAACGCTAAAAATACTTATCACTAAACTACAACAACCAGAAGTTTATCAAGCTTGAGAAAATTATTTTGAATTTTGTTTTTCATTTTATGGTTTTCCCTTCCGGCCGCAGCAGTTGCTGCATTTCTCCACATTTGATCGATACTCGCACCCTCATAGGAATGGTATCCAAAACAGCAAATGTTAATCCCATAGTGAGTACATTTTTCATTCTGATGTCATGTCCTTTCATTGTATTGAATGGTTTGCTTAAGTTCAAGCTATTGGAATCAAAAGTTCTTGAAAGCATGTGGGCTAACTCATTAGCCAGATGGTTTGATGTAAGTTGTATTATAGTAACAAGATCAGATATGTAGCCCCTCATATACGTGACAGAGAGATAAGGCTTTATGCTACTTGCATAGCCAACATTTGAATTTGATAATCAAAAGAATGGTTCACACACACTACTCTTACATGATTTTTCGCGTCTCGAACCGTTATGCTTTTCTGCATTTGTGGTGCCTCAATAGTTTTCGATATCATCTACATAACTATGAGAAAAGTTTTCTCAAGCAAATGAACATAAGGAGGGGATGCACAATTTACTGCATAACTATGAAGAAAAGTTTTATGCATAAGAGACTGTGGAATTATACTGCAAATTACATATGGATAGAGATGCACAATTTTTTTGCACTAAAAAGATGCTAGAATAGCAATGTAATCTACAGAACCATATCCCCGACGGCACATTGAGCTTAAAAGTGAAACATATACTTGATCTCTGAAGCTGAAAGAGCATCTAGTTCACACAAAAGTGAAACTCTTTTGCATCAGGTGAGACCGCTTAACAGACCATCTCAAATGCTTGTCCTCCAAATCAGAGCTCGCTGACCTGATTCAACGATAAACAAAACGATATGATCAGAGGCTAGAAATCAGATATAACAAATGAAATTGCACAGTTTACTATATTCAGGCTCTAGCTAGCTAGGCTACTCAATTACAGTTCAAAACCAAAAACACCGACGAACCAAGTTCATATCTTGCCTTGGTAAGGAAAGTCCCGTTTCAGGGTCTGTGTCAGCAGATGGGCCGAATTCCGGTTCCAATAAAACTAAACTCTTTGTATAATCACCGGCATAAGATGCACCTCGGCCTCGGAGCCCGATACCTGTCAACCCAAGGCGCTCAATTTCTTTGGTTTTGCCATCATTGACACACAGTTTTGCTTCCTCCCCAAGCTTCAACCATTCTTGCAAATCACCCTCAGCACTCTTCTCCAACCAAACCTTTTCATCCCGCCACATGCCGACAATAACTTGATCATGATGGTACGGGTAATCTCGAGGTATGCTGCAGAATTTTACCCAACTACGATCCTGTATCTTCAGCATAATATCTGACAAGAAGTGGCAGTATAATACATGACTGTAAGCAAACTTGCGACCTTGGTCTCTGAAATGGAAATGTCCAGCCCTGACCCTGCCAATTCTTTAGGCGGCTCAATTCTACTGAATATCTCATCATTCACATCGAAAGCTAGAATATAGTCCGATTTAGATCCGACTGTAGCTGGCCAGTATATTGACCCGTCCACAAAGCACTGCGACCACAACTGCGGAACATCGCAAGATTTCAACACTGTCTCGGCATCATCATGATCGACTTCCCTCCAACAACGTTCTTTCAGAGCGCACACTTCCGCTCGCGGAGGTGGCTTGGATGATAGAGGGTAGACGATTCTGACCACTTTATAATCATTTCTCCTGGAATCATACCCGAATCCCAACACGGCAAACAAATCGTTAACACGCTTTAGATTGGCCTTAGGCTGTACTGGATCACCCGGCATTTTGAGACAAATCCGATTCCCCATGTTTTTGAAAGTGAGAGTCGGCGTCGGGAGAGAGACGAAGCGCCTGATCAACGGGTTCCACACGTAGATGATGTAAGCGCGGATGTGGTAGTTGTCGCAGAGGCAGATCAATCCGTGTAAAGATCCGAAGACACGAAGGAGCCTGGGATAGTTGGAGACGGGGTGGAACGGGGATGAGATTTCCATGGAAGAAGCGGAAGATAAACTGGAATAAAGAGTGAAGTCTTCCTCAATCTCTTCGGTGGAAAATTCTTCGCCGCATCGGCGTAGGAAGAGGGAAGAGTTGTTGGCACTGAAAGAACGGTGATGGGAGATGAAATCAGAGCTTCTGATCAGCGAATTCCAGTTCTTGCACACGGCGGTGCATCTCAGAATCGAAACCACCGGAAGACATCCTAGAATCTGAAACAAGATTTCTCCGGGCAAGTCACACAACCCAGCATGATTTTTCTTCATTTCTCTGGCGCCTGGGAATTGTGTAGTAAAAAACCCTCAAAGCTTTACTTCAAAATTTTAAGCCCGATGACTGAGTAGCGCGAAGAAGCAACAGTTTGGGTTGTGAGTTTTGAAACTTGAAAAACTTATTGAGGGCAATAATATAATTTCTCTTAAATTCCGCTGAAAACTCATTGAGGGCTTTAAGAGAAATTATATTATTGCCCTCAATAAGTTTTTCAAGTTTGGTCCTCGTACTATCTAATTACTATATTTTAGGTCACTATTACTGGTCCCGGGGTCATGACAGCGTCTACTAGTCAAAACTCAAAATGACTCCCTGATGCATCCCCAAGTTGCTTGACAAACACAAACATGATGGAACTCTCATTCTTATATCTATTCCAGGATGTGAAGCACGCATATCAGGTCAATGCCTCCTTGTTTTGGATTCAACTTTAGACTGTACGACTCCTGAAAGCTTGTTCACCTCGTATAGTAACCCAGTCGAGAACAAGAAACTGCAGCAAATGTAAGCCATAAATAATAATTAGAATTGAAGTTCGTCTGCAATAAAAAAAACTATTAACATTGCTTTTCCATAAGAAACATTGACAAGTGATGGTTTAGAATATTATGCATTTATGCCAAGATTCAGACTTATCATCCAGGCAAAGGAGTTAAAACGATGACTAAACAATCGGGTTTATAATTCACTTGCAGAAGAAGCTTTCGCCGAAACCATGGTGGTTGAACAAGAACAGACAAAACTATAATTGAACGTCTTGTCTTAATGTCAATATTTACCAAGTTGTTATGCAAACCCGATGGACAGTCCCAGCAGCAATCAGCGCAATAGCTTCCGCCAATACAACTGCAAGAAACACTGTTGGCTGAACATATGCACACCATGATAATGTACTAGTTCTTTTTAAACCTATCTTAAATGCAGGATGTACTAATACTGAGAATCTAATTGACAATGGCAAATAATTATGTAAAAATGACAATCGAGACCCATAAACGGTGGAGGTCAAATTCGTAAGGATGTAGGTAGGCATTGTTTCTAGCAAGCATTATGGAAAGAGCAACCCTGCTTGTCCTTTCACAACCTATAGCTAGATTCACAAGAATGACAACCAGATAGGACGAAGCCTCCATGGACCGTACGAAAGAGAAGTCAAACATAGAGCTTAAAAGCACTCACCTGCGCCCCACCCGGTCTTCGTGCCATTTGATTCTTGGAAATTACCGATAAACTGCAAAACAGCATCCGGACAGACACCATGACATCACATCTTGTTCCAGATTACACAATAAGTGAAAAGAAGACATGATTCTACTCAATCGCACTAACTGGTTCTGCTATAGCACAACGATGTTTAGGATTTAAAGTAAATAGAATGGATCGTATAAGAGATATCTTTGAAGACTTGAAGCAACATGCGTAAGTTGGGGGGAAATTGCATTTGGTTATCAGCATTGCATCATTCACATAGGTTACAGCCAGATCAGCAGAATGGAGAAGGAGACTTTGAGGAATCCAAAAAATCCTCAAACCTAAATCACATGGCAATTCAAGTGGTGCGTGAGGGATAACACTTCAAAGCCCTAATTGGCTACTTGGCTTCATGTTATTTATCACATGGAACGATCATCGAAACATGTACATTATCAACATCATCCACATTCTCACAAATGTGTGAAAGCAAAAGGAATAACAAAAAAAAGCATTTATATTTCATTAAACGCATGCTGCGCAGGCAGAACCCAAACGAGGATATTCGATGCTGATGAACAAGGATTTGAATGAACTCACCGTTAAGAGGAAGAGGAAGAGGAGAGAGCTAGTGAACCCTCCAAGAATGGTGAAGAGTTCAGTAGACGCCAGCTTCACACGGTACATCTCTTGGAGAGATAGAATGACTGTGAACAGAAGAAATGAATAGAGCTTCGATCTTCCTGCTCCCGCCATATCTCTACACTTCGTAAATGACAACCGTAACAAAAGATCAATTAAACTGGACGATCCCAGCAGATGAAAACAGATCTACAATTCGAAATATCAGCACATTGAATGGATTGTTTGATTCTCTAGAGTAGCCTATTCGACAGAGTGAAATCTAAGCTAAACCAGGCATAAACTGAGAATGCATCGCCAAAGGAAAAGTGGAAAATAGCAATACAAAACTGAAAACTCTCATTTCAGTTTTCACAACATTTTCTGGAAAATTAGACCGAAAATGAAATCACCAGGACAGAGAAGACGATGTAGAGAAAATACCTTAACCGATCTCTCCGATCTGCGAAGCTTTCTCACTTCTCAGGGTCGACTAACCCAGCTCTGTTTGCTTCCAGCCTTCCACTCAACTCAAGAGAGTGACCAGTACAAACAACAAGTAGCATGACTGAATTGTAAGATTATATAACTTTGAGGATCTTCCCGTATAAATAGAAAGTAGGATGATGTTATTATGAGATAAACCCGTGACCACTGACTAGGCAGCTGCCTGAATTCTGAAAACTCAAGTCCCGCCTTCATTCGTCATCATTTGGGTCATCGTTGTAACCCAAATTGAGGCTGGAACACCTCCCTCCGTGACTCTCTGCCTGATTCGATGCTTCCGCAGAGATAAGTGAAGAACTAAAATCAAAGATAGGGAACGAAACGGATTACTCATGGCAACTACTTCTCTTCCTTTATTCAACCCTTCCTTTCTTACCCCAAAATCGCCTAATGAATCCCCATCTCCACTCTTCTTCAGACCCATCTCTGTTACACCCTTTTCAACAACCTACTGCTATCCTTGTATTCGTTTGCTCCATCCAAGTCGTCCCAGCTCAAGTATCCAAGTAAAAGCTTCACTCAAGGTCGAGTTTCCCTTATGCATACCAGGTGTTTGATTATATGCTTGACAGTGGCAGTTACTGTATTAATTCTTTCTAATAATTTTGTAGGAGAAATTGGGTGAACTGAGAGACAGGGTAGCTGATTTGACGAGCTTAAACCAGTGGGTTGTTAAGGATTACTATCGTCTAGTTGAGTCTGTTAATGCATTTGAGCCGCAAATGCAGAAACTTTCTGATGAGCAGGTTCGTCTGGGGTTTTATAATCGTTTTGAAAAGAGTTGAAGTATTAAATCATGCATCTTCATTTTTCAATTTGGATGAATTGTTTGGTTTATTTATTTTCAGTTGACGGCCAAAACTGGGGAGTTTCGGACGCGGCTGAAACTAGGGGAAACGCTGGCAGACATTCAAGCTGGTTTGCTTCTTTTGACTTTTCCTTCTCTTGTTATTTCAACGTCAGGATTAGAGGATCTTGAGAACATATTATAAGATTGTTTTTTGCAGAGGCTTTCGCTGTTGTTCGGGAAGCTGCAAGACGGAAACTTGGGATGCGCCATTTTGACGTGCAGGTCTGTAATATATTATTTATTGTTTTTGCACCAGTGGAAGTATTATTTCTATGATTAGCTGCTCGTGATATGTGTAGAATCTTATGCCACTAAATTTGTAATACTTCAAATTGTGATGCCAGATTATTGGTGGTGCAGTGCTTCATGATGGATCAATTGCTGAGATGAAAACAGGAGAGGGGAAAACATTAGTTTCAACGTTAGCTGCATATCTTAATGCACTAACTGGTGAGGGTGTCCATAGTAAGTATCTATCTTGAAGTTTCGAGATTCCCTTTCTCTGGCTCATATTCGTAATAAAATATGTTTTTCCCTTCAGTAGCCTACTGTTTGAGTAGCACAGACCATTAGCTATTTGCATGGAGAATGAATATCCTCTTTGGATCAATCTCTCAATTAATTTTCATGCGTTACCTTCCCTGATCACTATGTAATGTATTATGTATGCTGTAACTTCTTTTTTGTTTTGGTACAATGCATGTTGTAACTTGTATGTGGCTGCAAGTTACATCTTCCAGAAATAATTATAGCTTATCACGAGGGATAAACTTCGTATAATACACTTTGTCAATGTTTTCCATCATACATATATCCTATCCTTTTTATCATCCCCAGCATTACGCTCACATACTGCTGCTTGATCAGAGGCCAAATTTGATTTAGGTAATTTGATAGGCAACGCATAATGGTAAGAACTGATGGTGCTTCGTTCTCCTTGACAGTTGTTACTGTAAATGATTACTTAGCTCAACGTGATGCTGAATGGATGGGTCGTGTTCATCGCTTCTTAGGTCTTTCTGTTGGTCTCATACAGGTATTAGCCTAGACTTAAATGACTATATTAGTATTCCTGGTTGCTTTCAATATGTTAATATCCGGCAATAACTGGAACATGTTTGATCATTTTTATTTTGCTGTTGGTCGATGCAGAAGGATATGACCTCTAAAGAGCGAAGGTCTAATTACAGATGTGACATAACATATACTAATAATTCAGTAAGTCAACTCTCACCTGTTGTCATGTTTCTGACTAGTGATTGTTTCTTCTAGATTCCTTCAAAAGCAACCGCTTCTTGTGTACCCCCATACCTGTATTTGAAAGTAATTTTGGCATTGATTGGAGACTCTTGCTCGAGGCCTTTCCTTGTATTGATGTATTTTATATTGTAAATTCTTTCAGGAGCTTGGTTTTGATTATCTACGAGATAATCTTGCTGGAAACAGTGTGCAACTTGTTATGAGATGGTAGGTTTCATGATTTTTTTTAAAATGAGTTGTTCTGTTAATTGTTGAAAGTAGTGTGCTGCTAATATTGGACTAGAAACGAACAGGCCAAAGCCCTTTCATTTTGCGATAGTTGACGAAGTGGATTCAGTTCTCATCGATGAAGGAAGAAATCCTTTGTTAATCAGTGGTGAGGTATTAAGCTTAGTTCTGGGATATACTGCATGTAGTGGGTATAAGCATAAAGCTATGAATCTGTTATTACCTTTGAACATAACCTAATATATGATGGACATATAAATTGTATTGCTTTTCATTTATATCTGTTTCTCTTGCAGGCTGATAAAGATGCTGCAAGATATCCGGTTGCTGCTAAAGTAGCTGAGCTTCTTTCAAAGGAAATTGTAAGCATTTGTTTGCATTACTTGAGTTTCTGTTCTCTAGCCATATATATGTCTGAGCACAATGGTTATCTCTGGTAACAGCACTACAAAGTGGAGCTTAAAGATAATTCAGTGGAGTTGACAGAAGAGGGCATAGCTTTAGCCGAGATGGCTCTCGAAACAAATGATCTTTGGGATGAAAATGATCCCTGGGCTAGGTGATTTATCTTGTTAGTTATATTATTTTGTTGCCCATTTCAAGAGTAGAGGGCAGGGTACAATATGTTTTCAATGAAGATCCAATTCCGAAATTGGTTAACCCTTGCTTGTCCTACTGATTTATTGACATACATTCCTATTATTATCCCTATTTATTTGATAAATCATCTGACGCCTTTTCAGTCAAGTTCCCCGAATTTCCTGAATTAAATTCCTATGAACACCTGCAATTTCATATTCTGTCTATAGAATTGACATGTCTGCCAGTGCTTTTTAATGCAAGGTTTCACTTTCATACACATTTTTCAGATTTGTATTAAATGCTCTGAAAGCTAAAGAATTCTATAGGCGAGATGTACAATATATGGTTAGAAATGGGAAGGCTCTCATCATTAATGAGGTACGTAACCCCAGCACATCTTGTAGTATTTGTTAATGCATAAGAATTGAAGTTTTATACGCATATAAAGTCATTATTTATCTGCTCGAGGCATTTAAAATACAACTAAGTAGATGCAGAAATTTAATGTAGTTGACAGGAAGAGCAGAGGAGAAGAAGAGATGGTCTGATGGAATTCACCAAGCAGTAGAGGCAAAAGAAGGATTGGAAATTGAGGTATTGGCTTGATATTGGAGTACTGGTTTCTGGTGTATATACTGCACTATTGCTATAAGTTTTATCGAATTTGAGATGGAGATTACTATCTTGTAGGCTGATACTGTAGTTGTTGCACAAATAACATACCAATCACTGTTTAAACTCTACCCAAAGCTGTCAGGAATGACTGGAACTGCAAAAACTGAAGTAAGGGCATCGGTGGTCATTTCTCATGTTTTTTTATGTAGTAATTGCGGTACTGAAACAGCTTCCGTACCCCTCCTCTAATCTCAGGAAAAGGAGTTCCTAAAAATGTTCCATGTTCCAGTTGTCGTGGTGCCAACAAATCTGCATAATATTCGTAAAGATTTGCCTATACAAGCTTTTGCAGTAAGGCACTAAAATTTTGATGTCCCCTTTGTTTTATGTTTAGTTACTACTAGAGTAAGTTCTAGATTTCCTTGTCCTAGTTTTTCTTTCCTACTAACGCATCTGCGGATTCCATTAGACTGCACGTGGGAAATGGGAGCATGCACGCCAAGAAGTTAAATACATGTTTCAACAAGGCCGGCCTGTGTTAGTAGGGACAACAAGGTAATTGTTGAAATTATTTTTCGCTGGACGTGTGTGAACCCTAGATTATTTGGTTTATTTCTCCTCTCCCACATTGCACAAAGCGAAAGAGAAGCTGATTGTAGTTTTTTCCCTGATGACGCCCGTCTTTTAATCTGGAAGCAACCAGCAGACAATTGTGGGGTTAATGGTGTTTTCTTGTACTGCTCGAGTTTATGAGCTGCATAACCTTATTACCTACTTGTAGGTACAGTTAGGCACTTCCTGTCAGGTATCAACTAGAACTAGATTGAAGTCAGAAGCTTAGATTGTTCACAGTAATAACTGGCTAGTCATGCATTGATGTAAATTGCAAAAATAGTCCTAGTCGTCCATTTCCTAGTCCCATAGTATTGATTCTTCCACTTGAAGGACTTTTCTAGAATACCAACAACCCTCAACCAGTTCCCTAGTTCCTTTCTCATGCACATCTTTAATAGTAATCATCAAAGGATCCATAACACTAGTTTTCGGCAATTACTCAGATTTGTTTTGATCTAGATGTGTACTTCATGTTTTATTCGAGATTGTTTTTGTGTACTTTATGTTATATTGGAGATTTTTTTTATGATGGATGCTTTGAAGGTGTAAGTAGCTATTTTACCAGTATACTACAAGGTCTGTCGTTACTCAAGAAAGTTATCTTGCTGTTTGCATCAAATATACCATTGTGGATGATGAATGATCTAATTGAAAGATGGTAGAAGTATTTTCTCACGTACTATTGTAAAATAAGGAGTAACTCGAGAATTGAACGTAGTTTTAGAAGGAATTCGATGTTGCTAAATTTTGCATATAAGGATTTTTTCCCGTTTATAACTGCTGTTATTTTTAATAATGATTTAAGTTTCATCTGTGGTGTCTCGTAACCAAGCATATAGATCACAATGTTTTTCCGTTTCTTAATGCAGCGTTGAGAACTCCGAGTACCTGTCTGCTCTACTTAAAGAGTGGAAGATCCCCCACAATGTATTAAATGCAAGACCTAAGGTGTGGTAACTTTTCACCCTGATTTTCTATCTCAGTGTATTTCTGGTTCATGATATTCGTGAAATTTCTGTCAATAGTATGTATTTATGATCCTTGTTTTTGTTATTTTTTCTCTTCAGTATGCTGCAAGGGAAGCTGAGATTGTTGCCCAGGCAGGGAGAAAAAATGCCATCACTATTTCCACAAATATGGCTGGTAGAGGCACTGATATTATTTTGGGTGGGAACCCAAAGGTATGTCTCCGTTTAATGTATTTTAATGTATTTTCTTTTATTCGGATGTTGTTCTGTATTCGAATAAATGCAACCCCTCCCATGTGGAACTTTGCACACTACCATGATAAGTTTATTTTTTGGCATGGTCTTTTTAGTTGGTAAGTTTATTAATTGCTTATGTAGATGCTTGCAAAAGAAGTCATAGAGGACAGCTTACTTTCTTATCTAACCCAGGAGAGACCAACGACTGATATCGATGGAGAGGCACTATCTGACAAGGTGAGTAGGTGATTGATTGTGGCTTTTGCTAATTACTGAATTGAGTTCAGAGTTTGATTGATCGCTTGGTCTAGGTATTATCAAAGATACGTGTTGGTGCGACATCATTAGCTCTACTAGCAAAGACGTCATTAATGGGTAAGTAACTCCAAGGGCTTGTTCTTACGACTTACCGTGTATGGGCTTTTTGCATGGAAAATTTCCCCATGAAATCTCCTGATGTTTGTGGCTCCTATATGAATTGCCCAGCTAAATATGTGGGTAAAAGTGAAGGCAAGGACTGGACATATCAAGAAGCAAAGTCAATGATATCAAAATCTGTGGAAATAAGCGAGTCATTGGGCATGGAAGAGCTACAAAAGCTTGCTGATGAGGAGTCTGAGATATATCCCCTTGGACCAAATATAGCACTCTCTTATCTATCAGTTCTTAAGGACTGTGAAGTGCATTGCTCAAATGAGGGATCTGAAGTGAAACAACTAGGCGGCCTTCATGTTATTGGAACATCTTTGCACGAGTCACGGAGAATAGATAACCAGGTTAGTCACTCATTGAAAATATATTCCAAGTCAGAAAGGCGGTTATTTAAAGAGACGCAACTCGCAATGTTTTGGGTTTCAATTATTTAAGGAGATGCTTGGTTTTTGTACTGTTTTGTTCAGACAGTATATATTGTTTTATTCATCAATCATTTTGTTCAACTATTATGGTTTCTGCTTTGAATGTCTTAGTAATTGGAATTTGTACCTACATTTTTTATATCAAAAACTTGTGTTCGTTTCTGAAGTTTCCATGCATTCAAACCTAGGTCTCAATAATCATCTAGTTCTTTATCTAGGAGACGGTTGCCTGTGCTCCATTCAATTGACTTCTTCCCTATTTTTCTTACCATTGTAATTTCCTCTGTTACACTGTTCAACGGCATAACCTTCAGTTATTTCCAATTTTTTTGTCTAAAATAATTAGCTTCGTGGAAGAGCAGGAAGGCAAGGGGATCCTGGATCCACACGATTCATGGTCAGGTAATAATTGGTCACCCTTTAATTTGATGATGCTTTTAGCAAATGAAGTTACCTTTTGTAATCATGAATCAATATTCATGGTTGATGGATGCCAAGCAACAAGATATTATCAAAATTTTCCGATGTTTCATGGAATTTTACTTCATATGTGGGTAAAGGATCATCGAAAGAAATGGTAGAACCTTTTGACTTGGCAATGCCAATATACACGAAGGCCAATTTTACTTGATACGTGAAGTTATATGGTTCTTTGGTTGATTCAAATGCTATTTTACAGCTTGCAGGATGAAATGTTTCAGAAGTTCAATTTTGATACCCAGTGGGCTGTGAGCCTCATCTCAAAGATCACTGATGATGAAGACTTACCGATTGAGGGTGATTTTATCGTCAGACAGGTAGGCTTCCTTCATCAGTTTCACTCATTACGTAGTTTTGAATTGTTCATTAACCAAACGAGATTAATTTTCCAGCTCTTAGGGCTGCAAATCAACGTGGAGAAGTACTTCTTTGGCATCAGAAAGAGCCTGGTTGAGTTTGATGAAGTATTGGAGGTATATATATTTGAAGGATATTATCCTTCCATGCTTGTTTTACCCTAAGGCGGTCTTATATAAGCTGTCCTTTCTTAATCAGGTGCAAAGGAAACACGTTTATGACCTTCGTCAAGTCATTTTAACAGGTGACAGTGAAAGTTGTAGCCAGCACATTTTCCAGTAAGTCCCTGTTGGCTCTGTTTTTCTTTTCCGAAATTGTGGTTGCCCATTAACTTAACCTCTTGCAAACTATAATACGAGCAGTGTAGTTGTGCTGCATCCTTCGATATTTCACATAAATCAATCAACAATCTGGGCCACTCAAGTTGGACAGCCTTGTTCATAATCTGGCAACTTCCTTGGCCCTTTGTTGGTGTGTGTAATTGCAAAGGAGTTATATGCATCTAACATTAATGCATGTATAGACCTTAGGATGTCTAGATAATTTTAATACAATGAGGTTGCTCGTTAGGTATATGCAGGCAATCGTTGACGATATCGTATTTCACAATGCCGATCCTACAAAGGTATTTGTAAAAGTTACTAATACTGGTTTGTACGGAATACAAGTTTTTATACTGAGCCGTATAATTCTCGTGGACAGTGTCCACAAAACTGGAATACGGGCATGATCTTAAAGGAGTTTATCAACGTTGGAGGAAGTCTGTTGGATGGTTAGTTTCTTTTTTCTCTTGCGGCTTCTCTATCTGTGGGATATCTTGTGTTGGTTAATTTCAAACTGAGTACAAACTCAGCAGGTGCATTTCTTATCAGATACATTTACAGGGATCACTGAAGAAACCTTGCTGCAAGCTCTCATACAATCACAGGAACCCAGTTCTATAGACATCAATAATTTTTGCCTTCCAAATATGCCGAAGGCACCAAATACATTAAGAGGAATTCGGAAGAAGTGTTCTTCACTGAAGCGTTGGCTTTGCATTTGCTCTGATGATTCAACCAAGTGAGTAAAATGATGTGTTTGTTCTTTTCCCTGATTAGAATTATTTTTAGCCCTATGCACACTTTAAATCCTTAATAATACAGGAATGGGAGATACAGGATGACAACCAATCTTCTCCGGAAGTACCTGGGAGACTTTCTTATCGCTTCATATTGTGGTGTCATAGAAGAGTCCGGATATGATGATACATATATCAAAGAGATCGAGGTCAGGTTTATGTTTTAGCTGTTGAATCAAATGTAGGGGACCCTTCTAGTTGCCTATACCCTGCAGCATTTGATGTTCCAGTAGAGATTAATGTTAAGTTTTGTTGGAATTTCTGCAATTTATTTCGAGTACAGAGAGCAGTTCTCTTGAAGACCCTGGATTGTTTCTGGAGGGATCATCTTGTAAACATGAACCAACTCAGTTCCGCGGTACTGTAGTTCAATCGAGACTTGGTTGTTGTTGTTTTGTGTTTTTCGTTTGTGGGTGGCCTAAACTTTGGTGGAATCGAATGGTTGGCAGGTCAACGTTAGAAGCTTCGGTCATAGAAATCCTCTTGAAGAATACAAAATCGATGGGTGTAGATTCTTCATTTCAATGCTGAGTGCAACTAGAAGAATGAGCATTGACGCACTGTTTCAGTACTGGTCATCTCCCATGGAATCTCACGAACTCTTTGTATAATCCGTGATGATTCGAACACTGTACTAAAATGTAATTTTGTGGGGTTTTTATATGGATGTTATTTGGTCCCCTATGACCTAACTGATTTATTTTGGCAGCAGCAGCAGTTTGATCAAGTCAAGTGTAGCTAGCATATGTCACGTCTGATTTTCTAGCTGTTTGATTACTCTCTCCCTTTCTTTGATTAATTTATGTTGTTTCGTTTTCATATAAACACGGCAAGAAACACAAGGCAGATGTTAGCTTACTTACTACTAATTAAGTAGTAGTGTTCAAGCTCTCGGCAGTTTCAATGTTTCAAAAAGAAATCTGGGTTTCAGTTGCACACTTCTGTGTTAATTTACAGAGAGTACTTCAGTCATTCCCTGCATAGAACAAGTTAGTTTTAACAATTAATTATTCGTCATGTCAAACCAAGGGTCAAGACACCAACAAAATTATATTCAATTAAACTTCATTACAGAAATTTGAATTGCAGAACAAAATCACAAGCATTCTTTCAACGAGTTGTTCTAACTGTGATTGTTTGAGTTCATTTACAAGTAGAGAACAGAACATTTTGGCCCTACTGATCGCCAAAACCATAACTACCAATCGATGCGATTCACCGGATGGTGCACCGGTTCCGATTCGCCCAAGAGTCCTGATTCGCTTTCTTCTTCGCAGCAGCAGCAGCTTTAGGATCACCAAACACGTACCAGACCCTCAGAGTTTGATCCCCTGCAGCGGATGCCACCGTGCATCCATCTGGGCTCTGAGCCATGAAAAGGACACTGGAAGTATGGCCAGTAAGCTCTACGATCTTCAACATGGGTGGATACTTCCACAAGGTAAGCTGATTCCCGGGGAACCCATGAGAGCTTAAGAGTTCCCTCTCGTTCTTGTTCCACAGCAATGCACAAACTGGAGAGCCCGTGTTCACCGAGTTCAAGCACGCACCCGTGGTGGTGTTCCAGAACTTGACCGTCCTGTCTTCTCCGCCGCCTCCTGTAGTGAGCAAGTCCCTTTGGAATGGACACCAAGCTAGAGCCTTTACTGCTGAGGTATGGTTCTCAAGCCTGTGAAGATACGGAGTCCGTTAGGGGTTGGAAGAAGCAGCAGGAGCAGCCATGGATATGTCCCAGATGTGGACGAGATTGTCGTTGCCTCCACTGGCTAATTGTTGACCGGAATCCGACCATTTCAGTCCGCAGACTTCTTGTGTGTGGCCCCTGATTTCCGTTACAACGTGTTCGGGGGTTCTGATATCGGTGTTTAGGATCCTTCCGTCCATTCCTCCAGTGGTCAGGATGTGTCTGTTCCAATCCATCGAACCAACTAGGCTTCTGTGGCTGCCTTTCAATGTTTGTAACAGTTTGCTACTAGTAGAATCCCACAATTGGACTTGGGAGTCGCTCAAACCGATGGCTATATGGCAGTCATCCGGAGCCCATTTAACGCTCCTAACAGGGCCAAGCTCTTCATCAACGGTCACAAGCTCGTAAGTAGAGCCGTTCCAATCTTGTTCTTTATTGTGTTCATCATGTCTAATAAGTGAACCATCAAACCCGCCCACACCACTATATTCTTGATTTTCATATGATATTGTCTATAATTTTCCGTCAATCTCTATCAATTGTAATTCATTTAGAAAATTCATATTTTCCCATTAACTCATAAATAATTCATTATTATTTGGTTCTAAATAACATCTTCACATTGCATTATTAACCGTTGATTTTTTACGTGAATTTAAATACTCAAATCCAATCTCAGTCATTAGATCTAGCTTGACCTTTTTGACTGGTATGATAGCGTAGATTGGAGTGAGTAATTAATTTAATAAAGCAATTTAATTATTGTTTTTTCTTCACATCTTCCAACAACCACCGCACCTTTGGCAAGAGTCTGCCATCGGTGAGACTCTCGGCAAGTCTCTGATGACCGTCCGACGAGTCTTTGGCGAGCCTCCATTGATTTTTTAGTCTTCAGTGACTTTTTCTACATGTCTATATTACAGGTTATAATTGTTTGTAATAGATTACACAATCTACACATTATAATCATTTGTAACCTGTTACACAAATAACATGTTATAACTGTCTATACCAGGTTATAATTGTCTATAACTAGTTACACGACATAATAAATAGTTACAATCGTTGGTGATACTCCTCCGACGAGGTTCCAATCACCTTCCATAACTAATTATAACTTATAATCATTTATAATTAGGTACACGATTTAATAACTAGTTATAGTCAACTAATTTTCAACATTAATTCGACCACCTTTTCTTAACTAGTTATAATCATTTCTAACTAATTTACATGTATGTGTAACTTGTTATTAACGTCTATGGTGGTTCTATGAATTGGTGGATCTTCCTCCGTTGGCAATCCAAATTATGGCGAAGAAGCTGGGAGATTTTAGTGAGGAGAAGTAAAGAAAATGGAGTGACGGGTGTGGCGTTGGCAGAGGAAAAGAAGTGAAAAAGAAGAAGATAAAAAATATTTTCCTATTTGTTTATGATGACCGTGCATTTAGCTCTAAACTGTTTTCCACGCCAGCAATCCATCAGCTACGTCGGATATTCTTTCGAAACTAAATTAACAAAGATGACGCACTCGAAAAATGGTGCCAAATTTTGTATTCCCCGTAAGTGGTGCCATATTTTAAAAACCGGCAATAGGTTAGGCTTCCTAAAACATTTTTTTTTTCCTTAATCTAAAATCATAATCAACTCTGGCACCGTGGACAAAAAACATTTTATGGTAAAAACAATGACTCTCTGGAGTCGTTCGGTAATATGTACAGTAATTTACACCAACCAACCAACCCTCTATGGCAAACTCCTGGAGCTTCACAAGGCTTTCTGATCTTGCCTTTCATTCCAGTTCAGGCAACGAATCAAGCTGTGGAACCAGTCACCTGTTTGGTCGTTTTTGTTGACAGTCGGAAGAGGGTGCTGGCTCATGCATATCTTCACCGAATCTCCTCTCGAAAGTTGCTGCCTTCTCTTCCCGTCGAACGATACCCATGCATTGCTCCGAGCATCCTCCGGAATCTGTTCCGTTCAATGGTACTCAGTACAAGTGAATCACTAACACTAGGTAAGCTTTCCTTTTCTTACCTTTAACTCGAGTCGCGCAGAATCTGGAAGGATGACCGGCCTGAATGAGAGTGAATGTGGGCAGATTGGAGTAAATAGCATACAAGGAACATTTGGATGCACCTGCAGTCCAGATTACTCTTAGAAACAGAAACCTGAAGTACTAGAAACAGCAACTGAACGTATTATATCAGCAACAATAGGAAAGATCCGTGTCAAGAGAAACTCTCAAATAGAGGTTAAGATAAAACGTTTCGTAAAAATTTACGGGTCGATTGGTTTATTGGGAGAGGATTTGGAGAGTGATTTCGTAGACTCGGGTGATTTGGTCGAAATACTGCGTTGGAATACGAAAATGAAGTGGGATTTGAAATCACCTTATGCCCCCAAATGTTTGAGAGGTGATTTCAAATTCACTTCATGCACAAGAGATTTGTCAAATCTCCGGTAATTTGAGTAGGAAATGACCAAATTGTCTTGTTGATTTTAGGACGATGGGATAAATTAAGAGTTTATTAGTAATTTACAAAATTAGAATTTCACTTTTAATTTCTAAAATTCCACTAAACAAACGAGGTATTTACGAAACCACTTGCATATATGAAATCCCTCCTATTTGAAATCACTTGCTATTTGAAATCACTTTCGTCCAAATCACATCACGAAATCACAAAATGAAATGACTCGTTAGGTCTTCTGCTTATATGCAAGGCACAAAATAGAAAATTGACAAAAAAAAGCTTACCATGGAACCTCCAGCCGCAGTAGAATATGCTGTACTTCCAGTAGGAGTGGCCACAATGACTCCATCACCTTGCACCTGGAAAAGATGAGGAAGTCATAAAGGGACCAAACGTTAAGCATTCAAGGCCAAACGATAAGAAACTCCCCCGTTCTAATACTGAGCCCTTTTAGAAGGAAGAAATTTATACTCAACCTTGGTTATAAGACGGCCATGTTCGTAACATTCAATCTTCGAAAGGTACGGATTTGAACCTCGTTCAACAACCAACTCATTTAGGACATCAAATACTTTGCCTGGGACTGCTTTACCATTGCGAAAAATTTCACACCTTAGGCGCATTCTGAGAGTTATATACACACCAACGGTGGTGTTCACATGGATCAGTTGCCTGAGGTCCTTCCGGAAGTCTTCAAACTACGCCAAAAAGCATAGGTGAGATAAAATGATATGTTGCAAGGGAAAGAAGAAGCATTTACCCATGGAAATAAAGCTGGGGAGCTTACGTTATGAGAAGTGAGAAATCCTAGAGATCCCAGATTAAAGGACACAACAGGAGGAACTGCATCTCTGAACAGATTAGATGCATGAAGTATAACACCATCTCCTCCCAAGCATGCAACAAAATCAATCCTCTCATAAAGATTACTGCATCAAGGGAGTCAAACAACAGGCTTAAGCTACGGATCGATCACGTGGAAACCTAAATACATGAATGAAGTGTCCCTATATCGCCATTGAGAATCACCTAGTATCTTGACTATAAAAGGTCTGAATGAAGCCAAAACCTGGCATTCGAGCAAATACATCATGAACATCTGGTTCCACAAGGACATTCATTTTTTCTTGGTGGTATAAGAAAGAAGCAACCTGCATTCCAAAGCAGAATGTATATTAATGGAAAGCGGAAATTGGGTAATTCGATAAATTATAGATCTTTAACTAATACAAAGAAAAACTACATTGAAGGGAACACTTGTTCAAAAAAAGACATTGAAGGGAATACTGGATGACTCTTTACGAAAAACAAGGCCAGATTTTTAGGAAATTTACTAAGAATCAACAGAGACTTGTAAGCTGAAAATGTAAAGAGTAAGACAGTTCTTTTTTATTCATAGATATAGACCTTAGCGGCATACAAGAAACCTCCCACACTGACGCAAAGAAAGCATTCCCTAGGATTTAAGCCAAATGGAAATTGGCCTCTGCACAATTCATTTATCTGCAGACACTAACTGCCAGAAAGTTTGTATTGATAACATGTGTTTTCGAGGTTTAATTCCAAATTGTGTCTAGTAAAAACCACATAAGGGACCATCCATATAATAAGAGTTCAACCTACCAAAATCCATATCAAAGTAGTTTAAGCAAGCTATGTATATTGCATGTTTCATAATGGGAACTTATCAAAATCATGATACTCAGTTCCAAATATCTTTCGAACTGAGAGAAATAACACATAAATAACCCGCAAAACATCAGAGTACCTCTTTAGCTTCTTCCATAAGTTCTTGACCCAGCTTCTTCAACAACAATACCGTTTTCGGTGGAGATTTCCACATGAGCATCTGCTGCTGGGTACTCGGATGAGTGAATGCCAAGCTAGACTCAGTAACTTTTTCTCTTGCGCATGAGAACCCATCTGTGCGTACCAGAAACATTTCTGCTTTCTTTCGAGACTGTAACCTTACAACACCAGTAGTAGAAGCACACATGTCACCTTCCAATGAGTCCAACTCATCATCACTGAAGCTAGCAGAGCCTCTATCATTGCTCTCCATGTCATTTTTAACATGATTACATCTAACATGGTCACTTAAGCCTTTATTTAAACTAGAAGAGACACCATTATGCAAAATGGGATGTTGCTCATAGGCATTGAAGGCATTTGCATCTGCACCGATAGAAAGATGACCTCTATCATTCATATTACTACTTAATCCATTGGTTCGTTCAATCAGCTCCAGTGCTGCACTGGTTTGCTTCCTAAATTCACCATCCGATCTCAAACTAGACAACGTCTTTACTTTTGTGGATTGATTCTTTGAGAGTGCAGAAGGCAAGACCTTTTTATTCTTCATGAACCAAGACATCTCTGCCTTGGAGAACACATTACAAGGAGGAAGCTGAGCGTTTAGAGGGTCAGTTACCCAACTAGCGTTTAGTAAAGAACCTAATTCTTTATTAATTGTTTCTGAAGATGTGTTAACAAAGCCCAGGCCTTGCACAGTCCCATTGATCATCTGGTCTTTCCTGGCTGTAGCTGAAACACCAACTTCACCATGAGATAACCCATTGGAAGTGTAAATCTCATGGGAAGCATGTTCTTTAGATCCATTTTCCTGGTACAGAAGGGTCTCTTGTTCCTCCTGTACCATCATGCCACTAAGAACTGTGAACTGGGATGATTTACGAGTCATGTACTGTCTCCATCTGGATACCAACGCAGAAGTTCTCTGCAGTCCCTCTTTACTATGAAGGTATATCGGCTTTTTACCAAAATCCGAAACTAACGAGGCAAACATTTCAACCTGCTCCACAGAAGGTGATGTGCCAACTTCAACAGGAATCTGAACCACTTCTACCTTGCCAGATAAAAGAGCGCTATCAATTGCTGCTTTGTAAAAGTTATCATTTATAGTTTCTGCTCTAAGATCTACTATAGTTCTGAATCCCTTTTCTAATAACCAATTCAATGCCTCCTCTGAAACCTGCCCACCCATCCAAAATTCTGGGTGAGAACTTTCTGCTTCAATTCCTTCTTTCTGTGAAAATGAATATACAGCATTCCAATTTGCCAACAGTGTATGGCAAGGGCATTCATCGGAACGAGGGAAGCCTGAATCATAGCAGACATTCTTCAACCTTTGAAGTCTCCTCCATACTTCTAGGCCTTGACCATCATCAGGAGTCAAATAGTTTTCAAGAGCAACATGCAGACTTTCGCAGCATCTTTTCATCTCACTCCTGAATATGGCAAGAGGTGGAAGGACATCATCATTCACCGCGCTTATATCCGATCTACAAAAAGATTGCATGATGGAAGATCGTCCAGAAAGAACATCTTCCCTTCCTTTGTTAAGAAGTGATACCATAGCCCCAAGAACCAATACAATTTTATCTTCTAACAACGGTTTCTCTTCTGGAAGATAATCATAGGGAAGATTACATTCCCCAGTCACTGGATTACATAGTCTTTTCATCATTGCAGCATGAAGCTGTTCAGCTGCCCTAAAAATTCTGCAATACGCCTCGACTTCAGCAATATCCCCAGGTATGGGACCAATCCAGGGTGACTGTGATTGGTCATAAGACTGG
Source organism: Linum usitatissimum (assembly GCA_030674075.2). Lineage (NCBI taxonomy): Eukaryota > Viridiplantae > Streptophyta > Magnoliopsida > Malpighiales > Linaceae > Linum > Linum usitatissimum. The sequence goes on along the minus strand of JAUJYP020000804.1, from coordinate 4,544,356 downwards.
TTATATTTCTAGTCATGAAAAAGTCATATCAGTTCAACAATCAGAGTTGCAGTATGATTCCAAAGGCAAAAGGAATAGATAAGAACATATTCCGGAAATGAGACTACACTACAGCCACAAGCCATCTCGAATACGATATCTAAGTAGCTCAATAACATCGTAGTAGCATGGATATCATAAACAATAATATTACTTGAATCCAGTTGGTTAAATACGAACATGAAAAAAAGGTCCAATTGATTGGCTTGGATAATATTTGCACGGAAGGTATAAACTCATATCAGTCCACCTAAATTGTGAACTGGATTTCAAAGAGTTTTTTCCATACGAAGAAGAAGAAAGGAAAAGCAAATGTCATTGGCATTTCATCGAACACCAATGCTTCACGAGGAGAAGGACCAAAAGTACAAATTTCAATTCAAAGGATCAAACAAACAAACCAGAGACTCGCGGAAATCCAAATCAAGGGAGGAGGAATCAGGAGCTACGAGCAACTTGAACTTCCTCCGCTGCTGCTTCCTCTGAAACTGTACAAACGACCCAAGGCCAAGCAGCATCGCCTGAGAAGGAGGAGGGCGGGGAGATAGAAAGCATCCTCCGATAGCCGGAGAGGAGAACAAGCTCATATCGGCGGTGGACACGTGGCAGCAGACGCAGAGGCGTGCCTCCATGTGGAAACTGGAAAGTAGAGGCTCGTGGGTTGGGGAATTCAGAGGATTGGCGTTGGTGGAAATGTTGTTTTCAGTGGTGATGGGTTAAACTTGGAAGGGGATGGGCACAGAAGCAGACAGCGGCGCCGCCTTCTTAGTTCATTATCTCCACTGTATTGCTTGACACTTCCTCATCCTCGTTCCTTTTTCTTCGTTTGAATTTCAATCCTAAATTTTTTGATCCGAAGGAAATATTATGCTGTGGGTTGATCAGCGGCTTGGGTCTTTCGGAGTTTCTTCCGTTAGTCTTTCGAATGCAATGTGCGTAATTACAGTTCAGATCTCCTTTGTAGGTAGAGCTTCCGCAGATCCGATGTATGGATCAACCATGGGATCTGATGATGCAAGTAGAGCTTTTGTGTACTTTTGAGAAATTTGTAGCAGTTGTCCGTTACGTCATATTTGTGGGGTTAATTTAATTTTACACAGCTAAAAATCATGTTTACACTCTCATATTAAAATAAAATCATGTTTACACTCTCATATTAAAATAAAATCATGTTTACACTCATTAATTAGAAAGTTCAACTTTCTTTTAAAATGTTTCTGAAATTTTTAATGTAAATTGCTGGAATAGCTCAGTTGGTTAGAGCGTGTGGCTGTTAACCACAAGGTCGGAGGTTCAAGCCCTCTTTCTAGCGCTAAATTATTTCCTTTTGTTTTTCAAACACTTGTCATGTTAAGGAGTCGTGGATGCTCTGATGCGGCCTTGTTCATGGTGAAGACGAAGCTTATCGTCTAGCTATTGCATGCAAAGGGGATATAAACCAGGTACGTATAGTCGAAAGATTATTGCAGACTTTCCTTTGAATGTCTAGGTTAAAGAACACACTTCATGTCAACAACCAACCCATAACGAGTCTTATCATTACTAGAGTGACCGACTTCGAGTTGCCAACCAGATAATGAAAGAGTGTCGGTCTGTCGGAGAATCGAAGGGGATACCATAGCAAATATTACCAATCAACCATACATTCTTTATTCTTTGATACAATCCCAAACTCTGATTCAGTTAGTTAAGCATAAACACCAGCTTCATCCGGAAAAAAAATCACCAGAAGCAAAAGAGATGTGCTTCGCAAGTTCATCACAACCCTCAAATAACTTCTTCCATATCATGGAGTTATTATTAGGATTCATATCCCACATAGTATTTTTTTTCCATCCAAGCAACCTACAATGAATCTTACTTTATATAAACCATATTAGTGAGGTTTATACAAAGTGGTTTAAGGCTGTTTGTACCATCACTCTTGATTTGATCCGAGTTATGAAGCTTCTGCTCATGTTCAACCCTTGCCAAGGAATGAAATCCATCTCCAAGTAGACTATGATCTAGAACACTCAAAATTTCATTTGGACTGTCATTAATGAAGTCAAGTTTGTTCCCCATTCAAAAGATTATCTAACATCCCCTAACTCTTAGCGAACATTTAGGATCATTTGCCTATCCTCTAACTCCAACTCTCAAACGACGCCTATAATTCCAAAAAAATCGCTTGCCTTTTCGAAGGAGAAGGTGTAAAGTTAAACAAAGACTGACGAGCTATACCATGTTCTACACTCGAAAGAAATAGCATAGGAAGTAGGAAGAGTATTAAGACGTTTAAAGGATCAATGGAGCTGAACCCAGACAAACTCTTCTTTGTATGCAACAGAGGCATCACATGAAGATTCGCAGGTGTATACCACCACAGTAGCCCAGTCGAGAGAGTTCACTTCGTTATCCACTTTGAAGTAGTATAGCAAAGTAGACAATATCTGACAACACACAATAAACAAGAAGCAACATTTTAGCAGTGATTAGTCATTGTGTAGTAGTGTGTGAAGATGAAGAACAATGAATTGTATGGGTTGATGTAAAGGTCCACTGCGCACCTGAAATTCGAAGATCATACGACCACCACAGTACTTGCAACTGGGAATATCAGCCTTCGGTAGACGGCCACTGAAAATTGGCCAGAGGGGTTTCGCAGTCGGACTCCGGCAATACCTGTGGGTTCCTCAACCATGTCAAATGCAGACCATCTATGTTGAGCAATATTATATAGACCAATTATAAACTTCTCTGACCACTCGAGTTTGGGATGTAATTACTTTCACATGGTATCAAAGTTTTTAATTAAAAGGTCCTGGCATCGAATTCGGAACAAATTTACTTGCACAAGGCTTGGGGACAAGTGCAAACTTCAATCCCCTTTTATGACTTACTTGGTGGTCAAGTGCAAATTTCAATTCCTAGGAAGCATGTTAGGGAATATTATATAAACCAATTATTAGGAACCTCGCCCGACAACTCTATAGTTTTTGGAATGTAAGGAATCAAGAACAAGTATAGATCTTGAGTTTTAATCCAAGGTCTGTTGAAATATTTGATATCTTTAGACATGAAATGGGACGTTAGCATCACAAGTTCAAATAAACGTCTGACCTTCTACTTCAGCTAGTTATGTTCTGTGTAAAGCATAGCTCCACAAGCCATGCTATTCACATGTAGGTTCGGACCTTGTTTCTAGAACTTAGTTTACAAAATGCGAAATCATACATACAGATATTCTAAATTGCATTACCTCAGAACTTGGTCAGGAGCTCTGGCTCTGCGTTGTTCAAAATTTGCAAATGTCCTTTTGTCAATATCTGCCTGTTTGTTACAGATGTAGTCAGCACTCGAGATAAACAATGATTTACAAATGCAGAACTAGAAAAATTATCAACCTTAAACCCGTCTATGACGGACTTCATTGAGTCATTTTTTTCATTCATGGATACAAGAGTCATGGCGTTCTCAGTATCATCAGACAGTTTTTCACCGAATTCAGCTTCATCTTCATCCACTATCTCATATTCTGGCCACAACTTTTTGGTAGGAACTGTGAAATGGAAAGCATTTGTTGTGAGCACAAGATTAAGCTACATGTAGAAATCACAGTATATATAGAACAATGGTCAAAGCGAGCCCCAAAGTTAAGAAATCTTCAAAACAAATGTAAGTCAGCATAACATTCAAGATTCAAGTCATAAAAAGCTAGCCTTTAGGAGCATTGGTTCTGCCATTACTAGAGCCACAGTAGGATAGCTCCAGAGAATTTTCCACTTGGCGACACTGATACTTATGATCTGATTCCCAATGCTTGCGCTGTAAAGGTGTGGAGCAAGATAGAGTTAACCATTAAACAGGGATCGGGTTAGAACAAAATGAAATTAAAAACTGCGTTACCTGATGCCTTTCTGAACAGTAGTGTACTTTCTTGCATCTACCGCAAAGTTTATCTCCTTTCCAAGTACCACAACGGTCACAGAGAACAGCTGAAACAATGAAAAGAGCATACAAGTAGATTCAGCATTGTGGCCCATAAAACAATCAACTCAAGACTAAAAGATGCAAAAGATTGAACTGCTAAGCAACCGGATAAACGACCTCCAGGTTGAGATGGCTTGTCCCTGCCATCATTTCGCGGGGTCTCACTCGAGTAAAAGGGATTGACAAGAGGCAATTGGCAACGAAAAACCTTTACACTTGAGAAAACATCCAGTCATCACTCAGAGAATTCAACAATGGATTAGATTAAAAAAGGACAAAGCGTTGTCGCTGTTGAGATAAATGATAAAAGTTACCTCCTAGAAGGCTGTTCAGGTTTACGTTTCCACTGCTCATGTTGATCTCGAAGAAGACAAGACATTTTGGGGCACATAAACACAAATAACGTCCGGTGGTATGTTGATTCCTTTTCTGTAATTGGAGCATATACCTACATGATCAATAGCAAAGTCTATCAAAGAAAGCACTTGAAATTATGCTTCCAACTCTTTTCTTATGTCTCTAATCAAGACTGGTATAGTAAACTCAAAGCAATGAAGTAAATTTTGGCTGAGTGTTGTGAACCAACCTGAAGCACGAATCTAAGAGGCTTCCCACATGTATCACAAAGAGAATGATTTCCAGAAGGCAAATTAACAGCGTCCAGCCACGCCTGCCAGTACAACGATCATTACTTTACTGCTAAGTAATTAAACATGAGAGAAAATTGCGTCGGATTCATGGACACAAGTAGTCAAGTACCGGGGCACCACCAGCCTTGCTGGGGAATGACTGGCGAAGAAGAGACCAAGGATGCTCAGGCTTCTCCAGAAACCCTAGCATTACTGGTTCTACCTCTTCATCTTCCTCTTCATCGTCTTCATCTTCGACATCCAGTTTCTTACTTCCTTCTTCCAAAGCATCGTCGTCTTCGTCACTGTCAAGGGAAGAAATCCGAAGTCCCTTGAGGTCTTCCATGGTATCTGCACCGGAACTACTAGTTGCTTCCATTCCTGTCAATTGGACCAGATTGGAAGTTTACGGCAAGCGTAGTGAACCTCGATACAAAAGAAGTGGCGAGGCAGCTGAAGCTAAATTACCAGCCGAAAGTGGAAGAAGAAGAAGAAGAACCTGCCGCAGCCGGCGGCGGTGGAAAGTTTTCATAAAGCAAAGAGGGAAGAAGAAGTACGCCGTCTGTGGATCACTTGGAGTTGGGCGGGCCGAGTTAGTTAATTGTGGGCTCTTGATTTTGGACTTCGTGCGATAAACTTGGATGGGCTCCAGTTTGTTTCTTAATTGAATGGTCAACCAACTACCAGATTCACTATCTTAGACTGAACGATCTGTTTTACTGGTCAAATTATGGGGTCTACACTTTATATAGCCGCAAGAACATCAAAAATAAAACTACCCATCATTAACGGTTCGGGTTGAACCATCGAGCTTCAGAAAGCGAAACGCCCCTAACACGGTACAATGAATTGTAAAGTAAAACTGTCGAGGCCAATGAGCGTTGAGCCCTAGATTTGGGCTCAAAGAGTGGGTGACAATTAATTTGTTTTGGGGCCTCGAATTTGGGATCATCGAACCCGGCCCCGTCCTAAATGGGGAACAACGAGGAGCGGACAAAGGAAAATATCGATATTGAAATTGAGTAATTCCAGGACGAGAAACCGAGGATTAAAACCGGGTTGATGTTTCAAGGGTAGTCTAGAGCGAATGAACAATAATTAATGAATGCGGCAAGCCCTAACCCTAAACTGATACGCACCGTGTGAAGAGTCAAAGCAGTGGGGAGGAATATGTAACTACACAATGAACAATACGTTGCATCCTCTGCAACACATCACATCACATCTATATGACTTCCCCATGCATTTCACTGTTTACCTTCTCCACGCGCACCATTGCCCCCCGCACCTCTACGCCCTAACTTGTTACTAATTAATGGAAAAAGGATTCTGATTTATTCATTTCCAATTTTTTTTAAGTTTAAACTTTGGAACGATTCTGCTTCATCTACTTCCTGGCTTGGAAGTTGTTCGGGTACGAATGCGATTTAAGTTATGGCTAGGCAAGCTTGTTTCTCGGTTATTTTTGTTTTCGGAGATGTCCCTCCAACTTGGTTGGTATCAACTGGTTTGTACTTCAGTATCATTCCATTATTAATAAAAAGTATATGATCCATTATTTATAAGATTTGAAAATTGAATAATTGATTTTTAGGTATTCACAAGAACCTAGATTAGGCATCATGTCACCCCAAAGCTTACACAGAAATATTGACCTAGCTACCAACCAACCAAGTAGGTACCGTACTATCAATTAATTAATAATAATAATAATAATAAGTTGCTTTAATTTGTTACCAACCCCATGGCTGGACTGCTCTTTAGGACTGGGTTTTTGTAGTAACCTTAAAAGAATTTGTGTTGTCGTGTGAAAAAACAAATCTTAAGACAGTGATGGTTTGATTTTGGATATGGATATGCATCGTGGTTTTTTTGTGTGTCCCGTGTTTCTTGTTCTAGCTCAATCACACCAATCAAATCATTAATCAAACTTCTCATTAATCGCTTCACTAACTCATATGCATCGTGAAATTTTCACCACTTTCTATATTATCTGCTAGTCCCTTGATGTATGTGATGCAGTGATGGGCTCAGTATCCTAAGCTATTCTCAAATTCAAGCTGGTTCAAGATGCGTGCAAAGGCCTAAGCAGACATTTTAGGGGGTTAGGTTTTTTAGCTATTGACTCCGGCGTCCATCCATACTCTTCCTCATCGAGGGCTCATATTCAATTTCAATCCGGTCACTAATCGATGAATGAAACGTGGCAACTTGGCCCGAATTCACAAAATACTATAACAGCAAAGGGTTCATCGTTCATGACCCGACAAGCACTATTGACCTACCCAAAACACCTAAGGTGCGGACGTTGTAGCAAGTTTTGCCTTAGATCACTCGTGCCTTCATCCCATCCTGATACGTACATATTTGTTTTCCAGTTTTACATTTATATAATCATACGCTTACCCTCCTCTTATATAAATCCTCAGAACTGACCCCCTTGTACGCTTTGTAAGAAACGTCTTGGAGACTTGGAGGCACAAATAAGGAGTCGCGCAATCTACATACCCGATTCTCCATCACCAAACCACTCGTTGGTCTACAAGACCTATAATATTATTTCGTTTGTAGTCTGAAACTTTCCAGCTTAAAGTGAGGCCAACATTTTTTACCGTTTTTGTTTGTTTGACATATATAGCTCGTAGAGGAACAAGATAGCATAACTAAAAAAAATTAAAGATTTACCTAAGCCGTGAGTTCGATCTCAATATGATTTGGGAGACGTGAAAAAGCATTTCATTGCTACATAATGGACAGCTCCATTGACACCGCACCAACCATGCAACTTACTATGTAGACGGGGACAAGCAGAGAAGAAAGCTAGACTCTCTGCACCAATCGCACCATCGGACACACATCGGGTATTTCAGTTCTCCAATTGAGTGGGGGGACCAGCTCCGCATCACCTTCAATTTTCACCTGCCAAACTCCCTGACAAAAGCACCACGTTCATGCGTCGTCAACGATAAGGAGTTCCAAGATATGTGTGTATCAAGGACTCTTGGATACGTCTGGCCAAATTAAACCCCGCAACACTCAATGTATCAAATTACGAAACACCAACCCCATCACACCACCCAACGGATCGGCCACTTAACTGTCAATATTGATCTTGAGGCACGGAAACAACTGTATTACGAGATTTCCAAATCCTTCACCAAAAGGGGGTGAAGCAAGGTCCTTGATATGGGGAGGGCAATATGAGGTTGCGCCATATCACTACATGATGGAGTTGAGTTGAACTCTCGCATCCGCAAATCTACGTTAATTACTTTGAACTGCCCTGATCAAGAAATGAATTTCCTTCGTCGGGATTTGAACTCAATGAAACCAAAGTAGAGAAATAAAATTTGTTATTGTTTATTTATTTAAAATAAAATACAAAATTAGAATTCATAATAGGGCATAAAAGAATCAATTAGAAGAGCATTAATATTCTAGGGTTTTCATATATAGATTCGTTTGCTTATAAAATGCTGGATGGAATGGAAACCCTATCTAGCTATGGAGGAAAGATTAGCCCTAGAAGAATTGGGAATTGGGAGATCGAGAGTGGGGAAAAAACCGAAAAGAATGAGAAGAAGAAAACCAGTGGCTAAGAAGGTGAATCACAAACCTAGCCAAGACATAAATTCAAACTTCACACTACACCACACACATTGACCCATAATTCCATAGCAAACAACAATAAGCCACAGGCCAGTGGTTTGGTGCTCTGAGTTAGGGATCAGTACCCAAGATTTTCTTTTTCGAATTAGACCTCTCAATTTAATGAAATAAATTTGTGGTTGGCGTAGAAATAATGTTGAGAAAGGAGTTGGCAATGTCAAGAGCACAGAAACAAGCCCTTCTCCACTGTCCCACTAAGAAAGTATCACAACCTCTTAACCCTTTTTAGAATCACCCCCTTAGCTACCTCTTCTTTCCCATTCTTCTTCTTCTTCTTCTTTATAACATGTTCCTATTCTCCCCTTCTTCTTTATCTTCATTGGAAGCAATCAAAAAGAGTTCTAATGGGTAGGGGGAAGATTGAGATTAAGAGGATAGAGAACGTGAGCAACAGGCAAGTAACTTATTCAAAGAGGAGGAATGGTCTGATCAAGAAAGCCAAAGAGATCACAGTTCTCTGCGATGCTCATGTCTCCCTCATCATCTTCGCCAGCTCCGGCAAGATGCACGACTTCTGCAGCCCCTCCACCACGTATGTAGCTAGTAAAATCATTTTGTTCAAATTTATCCCTACTAATTATAACTGTTTTCCTTACAATTTTTTTTGTTCCAATTTGTTTGCATAGACTGCCTGATATACTGGAGAAGTACCACAAGCAGTCTGGGAAAAGGCTGTGGGATGCTAAACATGAGGTAATATATATTTGCTATCTAGATCTACTTACAAAGTTGTCTTCTTTTGTTGTTCTTTGTTCTTCTTCTTGGTATTGATATGACCTTATTCTTCTATGTGATCTCTACAAGTCAAAACAATTTTCTATGAATAAAAAAGTGGGTTGTCTTCTTTGGCTTGTTGGGGGGGAGAAAGGAAGGAAGGAAGGATCTACAACTAGTTCATAAGGGGGGGGGACTTGTTATTTTGCTATAAATGTGATAGGGAACATGAGTTTTGAGTTCCTCTGAACAGATCTACAAATGGGATCTTACTCTACCCTCCCTCCCCTACATCTCTAGCTTGTTTGTATATCACATCCCATCTCTCAAGCTCAGTGTGAAGAAGAGATTAAATAAAGGAGAGAATGTCCAAAAATGGTATTAAATGTAACATCAAAACATCAACAGATCTAGTAATATAATTAATCAACCACCCTCCCATGTTTTCTGTAAATTCCCCAAAGTATATTATGATGAAGCCCCTTCCCTTTTCTTTGCTAACACAAACCTTGAGGAGGAGACTTGTTTCAGATCTGCTCACATCTCTAGACATATCTCTTTGTTCCTTTTTTGTCTGTTGGTCACATTACAAGCTCCCAGCCTAACCTACTCTAGGGTTTTGCTATTACTTTGTTTAGTTTCCCACTTACTTTCTGCTGGGTATTTAGTATTTTTCAGTAATCTTTTCAAATAAGTGATAAAGTTTTGTTCTTTACACATATTTAAGTTAACCCACCAGATCTGTTTGCTAATTGTGACAGAACCTGAGCAATGAGATTGACAGGATGAAGAAGGAGAATGACAACATGCAGATTGAACTCAGGTAATTAACTAAGCTAACAATTGATAATAGTTGGATTATTAATTGGTATATGATGAGTTAAAATTAATGGATTATGTATATGTAAATAGGCACCTAAGAGGAGAGGACATAACATCATTAAACTACAAAGAGCTGATGGTTTTGGAGGAAGCGCTGCAGAATGGGATCTCCAGGATCACTGAGCTCCAGAGCGAGTACCGTGACCTCATGAAGAAGAAAGTATGTATATATATATATATGTTCTACCTAGCTACTACATCTGTATTAGATATCCATGTAACATATATACATGTTTGTGTTAATTAATTACTGACTAGTGTTATATATGATGCACAGGGGAAGATGGCTGAAGATGAGAACAAGCGCCTCAACTTCATCCTGGTACCTGCTTCACTTACTTTAATTCCTAATAATAGGCTATAATGCTTTGGCAGCTACTGGTATCGCCCTCTATCACATTCTTGTCGTATTTTGTACTTCAAATTAACAAATAGGAGGGATTTAAAATATGCAAATGATTTTCTAAATATCTTTTTTGTTTAGTGGAATTTTGGAAATTAAAAGAGAAATTTTAATTTTATAAATAACTAATACACCTTTAATTTATTTCATTTTTCTAAACTCAACAAGGTAATTTAGTCATTTATCACTCAAATCACTTAAGATGTGGCAAATCCCTTGTTCATGAAGTGGATTTGAAATCACTCTCCAAATTTCCTCCAAATCTAAAAAACAAACGACCCCTAGGTGTTTTAAATTTTAGAATATAATATTTGGATTTTAAGATTTATTAATTTAGATTTATAGTAAAAGTTCAGAGTTTAAAATACCATTTAGAGTTCAGTTTTATGATATAATTATTTTAGATGATCATTGTTCTTTAGTGTTTATACAGTTTAGCATTAACTTGTTGTTTGGATTTTAAAATTTTGAAATTCTGCTTTTTAGCGTTGATAGGTACCGAAGTTGTAGCCCATATATACAATAGAATGCTTATATAATATTGGCCATGTGTTTTTTTGAATATATGCATGTGTAGATGCAGCAACAGCAGCAGGAGGAAGAAATGAAGAGGCTGCAGGGGATGACACTAATGGAAGGATATCACCACCATTCTCATCATAATCATCAACACAGATCTTCTGCTACTGCTGCTGCTGCTGCTATGAATATGAGGGACAACAACAACAACAACAATAACAGTGATCATCAGATGCCTTTCTCCTTAATTCCAATGCAGCCTAATCTTCATTAGAGAGGATCCATCTACAAACTCTACTTCTCAAGGCAGGGATCCTTGTTTTGCAGCATATGTGTTCTTGGTGTGTTCACGGATTATGTATGTTTCCGAAGCTATTACGTAAACAGACTCCATCATCTATCTAAGCTAGCTAGCTGCTCATGCATGCTATGACGTTTCCCCTTTGCATTAATGTGTGGGTTTGTATCCTAATTATTGACTCCATATGTATTTAGAGTTACATCTGATATATGCTACTGTTTCTGGTTGTGTGCTTAAGTTTGACCCTCAGGTCCTTTTCAAATCTACTAAGTTCAGTTGACGTTTAAATTGGCTAGTGGAAACTGAGGCCAGTACTGTGGAGGAGATGAAATGAGAAAGCATTTTGGAACGTACGGAGCAGATCTTTAAGTATATAAAGTGCCTAAACCAAACCTAAAGTCGAAGGCTTTGGAGAACTACTTTTAGTATACGTATTTTGGCACATACATTAGGAAGCCTGATGGAAGAATATTCGACCTAGTTCCATAACTTTTCTCTAAAGAGCAATCGATGACTAGTGACTTAAAACATGATCAATTTTTTTTGTTTTGGGTGAAATAACCACTTCACTTCCTTTTCGGTCATGATGTAATATTACTAGTGCTTTGAATTTGATATCTTGTGTTTGTTTCGTAATTGATTTCAGTTGCATTTATCAATTTGTTTTTTGAATCAAAATTTATGTAGATAATAATTTCAATTTTTTAGATTAATATTTTTGCCTTCTCATTTATGTTGGGATCGCTGATTCCTTTTTAATAAATAAATTTCATTTATAAAAATAAAAATAAATACTTCACGTTTGGTTTCCCAATTTTCCAAGTACTTTACCTGTATTTTAAAATAATACCGAGTACTAAACCACCACCGCACCTTTACTAGATTTTACTGACTTGCGATACTACTCAGTTGTTAGTTAATGTGTATTGCATCTCTACTTATGCGTTAAAATAATATTGATTATTTATTGCATAGATAATTGTTACAAAATAGATACATGTATCCAGATCAGAGGACGGTCGGAACATGTATTTGCATGGTCGTCATTACAAAGATGAAACAAAATATGCATACATATTAGTGACGGTGGGCGGATATATCTAAATCCCGAAAGATTTCATCATAGACTATATTACGTGTACATGATGTGCCGATGGGATATTCGTTGTGCAAGACAATATGGATGTCTGATGTCGACCGAACTAGTGAAAGAGCAACATATAGTTGACCGTGACTAAATATCGGTGCTGGTAGATAAATTCCAATTTGGTCTGGAGGTTGTCTCTGGCTCTTGTTGATTGTCATTCCATAACATATACGAAGTGGGAATTGGCGGCGCTTTAACGTGAATGACCAATTTGGATTAGTGTGTTCAAAAATAATGCGAGGGGTGATTGCAATAGTCCCTTCAAACGTGCCGCCCATAATTAATCCGCGTATGACATTTGTGCTGAGGTGTGTTATTAGATTGCGTATGCCATCGCAAAGACCGGCCGCCGGATTTAAGTTTTGGAGAAGCATGACAATAGAATATTGCTTGAATCATGATTGATGCTTTGGGATCCGATTATATGATAAGCCGTTAAGGAATTCACTCGGGTATTCCATTTGAAGAGTAGCTTGATTAGCACCTAACGAAGTAAGAGAGTCAAAACTCAAATAAACTTGTTGCTAGCCTGGCAGTTGGTGAAGAACATAGTCATTGATTTCATTAATCACAACATTTGTTGGTGCCACGATCGCCCTGGATTGAATATAAGCAATGATCGCCAAAATAACTACGAAGTTGTCTCCACAACACAAGTGTCGTATGTGTCCACGGGTTCCTCTCGTTATGCTTCTACTCAAACTTGTCAACACGGTCTAGACAAAACAGATTGGAAAGGGTTTCTAACAATCCTTTTAATTCAATTAAAACTCAAAATTAAGGTTTGATCAAGGGGAGAAAACAAGCTCTTGGATGAGATGATTCATCAAGCTCAACTTCGTAGTAGTCGGATAGAAAAAAAGTTGGACTTGGATTAAATAATATGATTCCTCTTATCACTCGTATGAATCCGCGGCACGATCATGCACACGGATTACCACTACTAGTTCCCTAATCAAGGTTGGAATAACCTCAACTAGGCTAACCGGTAATGAACATCGAGAAGTTCTACAAAGTGATAAGGTGCTCTTTCAGAATTAAAGGAAATCACGAGTAATTGAAACTAGTATTAACTTGGTCCATCAATACCTAAGCTACTGATAACTACACCCAACTTGGTCCATTAGGCGCAAATCAGAGCGCCCGCCAATTATAAGATGAACAACCTTTAAACTAAAAGAAACACAAAAGGTAGAATCGAGCTATTGGCTTACCCCACCGATAACTTTCACCTATCTTAGATTTCTAATCATATGAATTCTAGAAGATATTAAATAAAGGACTTGATGTGATGTATTTTTGACACACCTTTTCTCGTTATAAACTATATTTTTGTGTGTCGAAATGTATTCAAATTTTGGGTTTTGAGTACATGTTTGGTTCTCTTGCCCCTCGGGGCCGTATTATGGTGTTTGGTATGTTTTTGGTATATTTCAGGTGTCATATGACGTTTGGATATAAACCAAGACATGATGGGGAGGCCGGAACAACTCAAAGCGTTCGACTTTGGAAGAAAGCGTCACTGTTTAGTATTTTGAGCATAACTCATCGCTCCGAAGTCCAATTGATGCAAGGTCAGCGGCGTTGGAAAGATAATTTGATTTTCTACAACTTTGATGTTGACACTATGGTCAAATTCCGTATAATGAAGGAACACGGCGTGTTCCTCCGCTGAAATTGCCCGAGAAAGTTACAGGGGCCGAACACGGCGTGTTCCATATGGAGCACGCCGTGTCCCACCCCCAGACGGGTTTTCAAGTCCTTTTCCTTCTCCAACTTGGTCCAGAAGCCTATAAATACCCCCGAGACCCCCGTGGACAAGAGATACTTCATGATACACATATTTTTCGAGCTCTTAGAGAGAGCTAGAGTTCCAAAGAGACGATTGAAGCGAGAAGATCAACCACGACTGGCGAAGGGAAAATCATCAAGTCGAAGATTGGGATTTCCATGAAGAACATGTCGTCTTCTCCAGTTTTTCTTCTCTTCTCTTGTGATTTATTTTCCGGAACCATGAGTAGCTAAACTTTCTATGTTGTTTGGACGAGATGAAGCTTTAGCTAAGCATTTGTATGGATGATTTGATTTGTTATCGAGGTTTATTCAGACTTATGATGCGTTCTTCCTAAAACCTAATTTCAGATTGATTCTTGTCTGATCATCTTGATTGAGTCATCGACTTGATTTGTGGGTCCGAGAGGAACATAGATTGATAGGTCGCTTAGGAAGAACCCTAGATTATACGTTAGCTCAAGAGAGGAGCGAATCATATAGGCTTTTTGCACATTTATCGTTGTGGCATTTCATCGAACACTATTAATGCGTTTTGTTTAGGTGTAGATTAGCTCGAGAGAGGAGTCTACGGTTAGACGAAATAGATCCTTAGAGGCGCGAGAGTGATCTAAGACTACATTAGGAAATTGCCAAGCCATTATAACCTGAATAATCGAGATAACTTGTCAGTCATCCATGCATTGCTAGCTTTAGTGGATTTGAATCCGAGCAACCTTCATCTTATCTTTGAAACTCGATTCCTTGCATTTTGATTTGTTTTATTTCAGTCATTAGTTCATAATTGGATACCGAAACAATCACACAGACAATCATTACACTGTCACTTGGTTTAGTTTGAACGTCAACTTGAGTAATAAGAATAGAAAGACCCTAGGAAAAATTACGATCCCACTAGAGCAATCCAGTGGGTATTTAAAAGCGGGATAAAATCCGTTCATCAGGACTTCATAAATTTGACCTAATTCAAGTCGTAACAAGAACTACGTTAAAAACCCAACAATCAAATCATTCATTCATTTGAATCCAAATATCCAACAATCGTCAACCCTATACTTTTAGGGAGAGTTTCATATCTCAAATCTATAAATCTCAACCAAGAAAATCTAAAGAATTAGTTACTCATGATTCTCGAAGAAGATAAATTAGAATTCGACCTAGCCATCATCTTGATGAGGAGATGATGAATCGATCTTGCTCCAATCGTCGCTTTTAATCTTCTAGTTTCAATCTTCAACTAGACTTCTAGAGATGGAGAATAATGTTTTTGCAGAGGGGAGGTCGTGAAAAAGTCGAAGGATTTCGTTCTGGGGAAGTCTGCTTTCTCTTTCCTTGAAATCAGCCTTTTATAAGGAAACTACTGAATCTGGGAGGTGCACGCCGTGCGGCCGTGCACCCCCTTTGCTGAAAAACACTTTCATTGCAAATAAGGCTGCACGGCATGCACCCATGCACCTCTTTTTGCTACGAGGCCACTTTTGTGATTTAGGGTTGCACACCGTGCAGTGATGTACGGTGTGCAGTTCTTCTGCTCACCATTTCATATCTTATTCTTCCATCCGAACTCCAATCGTACTCTATTATGTATCCAAAGATTTGTAACCAAACCTTTAATCTCTAGAGTACCTGTGGATAACAAATACTACAAAGAAACACATCAAATGGACCACAACAGTCCAAGTGAACGGGTAGGCACATAATACTAAAAAACAAAACCACACAGGAACGAAGCATGAACAAGCTAGTATTCACTCAAAAAGCATGCAGATAAGGATAGATAATCACTACAAATCCTAGCACTATCAAGCAACATTATGGTAATTGGCTTGTAAGTCTGGGTAGACACGATTGATGAGATCCCGAATTGGATTTGCTCATTTGGGAGCTATGAAACATTCTGGAATTTAGATCCAATCAAGATTTGGATGGATTGAGGAGTTGTTTTTTGGGGTTTTTCCATTACCAACTGCCAAGATCCAATCAAAGAAGTGCATTCCACCGAAGGGAGGTGTTTTATACGTGAGGAATTGATGCGCATGTTGGAATGAAGTTCTAGAAGGATACAATAGTTCCATAAGTAGGGCTGTGTTAGGCTTGCTTCAATATTATCAGCACGGCTACCATTGGTTATTACTGGTAGTGTCTGTCTAAAATTAACACCTAGCAATACTATTTTGCCTCCAAAGGGTCCTTTAATTAGTTTGTTCATCATATCACATAGTGTGCGATCGACAGCCTCAACAGATAGTCGATGTACCATTGGTGCTTCATCCCATACGATTAATGTAGCAAGTTGCATGAGGCGAGCAAGTGTTGTTCCTTTTTTAATTGAACATATAGATCCATGGTTGGCCTTAATTGGTATTTTGAAACGGGAATGTGTCGTAACGCCACCAGGTAATAAAGTAGCTGCTATGCCAGAGGATGCAACAACAATAGCAATTTGCCCCATGCTTCTTACCTTCGAAACGATACAATTATATAAGTAGGTATTTCACGTTCCTCCATGACCATATAAGAAAAATAGCTTACCTGAATTAGCTTGCACTAACTGTAAGATAGCATCATGGGCCATTTTCTATTCTGGGTTTAAAGATGCTTGGCTATTAATATAACTAAACATTATGTAGGAATGTCATATTGTAGTTATTGTGAGACCAAATCATATGAAACGGGTGTAGATGTTGTTGATGTTGGTAATGGCAAGTGGGAATGCGATAAACTAAGGATTTCATAGATTTTACTTAATTCAAGCCATAACAAGAACTATGTTGAAAACCCAACAATCAAAACAATCTTTCATTAAAATCCAATAATCCAACAATCGTCGACCCTATAGTTTTAGGGCGAGTATCATAGCTCTAATCCTACATCTCAATCAAGAAACTCTAAAGACTTAGCTACTCATAATTCTAGGAGAAGACAAATCAGAAAAAGATCTAGCCACAATCTTGATGAAGAGACAATGACTTGATCTTGCTCCAATCGTCGCTTTTAATCTTCTAGTTTCAATCCTAGCTTCAATCTTCAATGGGGACTCTTTTGGATCTTCAGTTGAGCTTCTAGGGATGGAATGATGATGGTTTTTGCAGAGGGAAGTCGTGATAAATTGGGGGAATTCGTATTGGGGGAAGACTCTCTCTCTCTTTCCTCAAAATCTTCCCTTTTATAGGAAGCTGCCAAAACTGGAGGGTGCACGCCGTGCACCTTCTTGTCTTCAAAATCCTGCGTAGCTGAATGGATTAGGGCCGAGATTTTAAACCATCCTAGGGCTGCACGGCGTGTAGCCCCTCTGCTCCCCCATTTCCTTTCTCTATCTTCTGTTCGAGCTCCAACTGTGCTCTACTTCACGTCCATAGCTTCATAACCAGACCGCCTATCTCTAGAGTACCTGTGGATAACAAGTACTACAAAGAAACACATCAAATGGACCGAAATGGTCCAAGTGAACGGGTATGGGCACATAATGCCAGAACACGAAATCACACGAGAATGAAGCTCGAACAAGCTAATATTCACTCAAAAGCATGCATATAAGGATAGATAATTACTACAAATCCTAGCACTATCAAATATGCTTATATGGTAAACCTAGTTTCTGAATCTCCACAGTATGGATATCTGGTTCAAATAGGAATGGAAAGTGAACAACATTGCAAAAAAACTTACAAAAAAGTGGTTAAGAAGAATAGGTGTTATAATGCCAAAACACGAAATCACACGAGAATGAAGCTCGAACAAACTAATAATCACTCAAAAAGCATGCATATAAGGATAGATAATTGCTACAAATTCTAGCCTTATCAGGGACTCCATAAGTGTCGGGTTCAGACTGTGTGCTTGACCACCGACACTTGACATACGATCAGTAAGTTTTGATGTTGGATCATGTACATACAGCTGGGAGTATCTAGGGGGCTGTCCATCTGGAGGTAAAAGGGACCCCATATAGTGATAGTTCTCTCCCAAAAGAACCAGTGAGTATGGGCCCCGTGAATGTAGTAACTGAGGGTCAAGCTTTGCTTCGAAAGAGGTCCAAGAGAATGCATCATTGTATGAGCGGATATGGGTTCGATAATGTTTGGAAAAGGCATCTCCATTGACATTAAGAAGGCGTTCTAGCAATAGTGGTGTTTATGGGAGGTCTAGAAGTTCAACTTGGTCGAGTTGGAAGCACAATGAGTATTCATGGTGTGCTGTTTTATGTGTTCATAGGGTACGAATGCCGAGGAAGAAGGTTTGGGGAGGCGAGTCTCGTCGGAACCAGAGCGCGAATAGCAGCTGCGAATGACAGGTATGCGCCATCGAGCAGCGACCTGTAGGGAAGTGACAACCATCAAAAAGACCATCTCGACAGCGAGATTGGGAGCAAATAAGAGCATATAGGAAGGAGAAGTTGGAGTCGAACAGGTATTTGGGAGGAGAAGGTAGAAGCGGAGGGTATTTGGAAGGTCAACTACGATTGACAGGCCTGAACCATCGAGCAACAACCAGCATGGAAGTGACAACCATCGAAAAGAGCATCTCCACACAGAGATTGGGAGTTGATAACAACATATAGGAATGGGAAGTTGGAATCGAACATGTATTTGGGTGGAGAAAGTAGAAGCAAAGGGTATTTGGAAGGAAAAGTTATAATTATCTTTCATGAAAGGGTAAAGGCCAATGGGCCCACCCATATGTAGTTTGCAAGTTGAATTAATTGGGGACTAAATTAAGAGGCCCAAATTGAATCTAAATGATGACAGTGTGTCAGGCCAAAAAAAGTAGTTGAGTACACACTGTCGTGAAAAGATAGCTGGCAGAAAAACAACCGACACGGACGAACCCAAGACCAAGTTAGCAAAACTTCGTTTAATACCCGTTGATAAGGCTAGAATTTGTAGCAATTATCTATCCTTTTATGCATGCTTTTTGAGTGATTATTAGTTGGTTCGAGATTCATTCCTATATGATTTTTTATTTTGACATCACATGCCTAGATCCGCTCATTTGGACTGTTTCGGTCCATTTAATGTGTTCTTTGTAGTATTTGTCACCTACAGGTACTTCGGAGATAGATGGTCTGGCTATGAAGCCAAGGACATAAAGTAATTCCTCTTGCCAAAGAACCAGCTCAAGCCTTTGCCTAATAGTCTGTTCAGCCGAGATATTGGATGGGGAGGCAGATGAAGCCATAGCTCTTTCTGCTGCTTCCAAATCCCTGATCAAGCGAGCCTTACGACGAAAGATGTTACCAAAGACCTCTTTATTCCAATCCTATAAAAATGAGGTGAGATCAGAAATAGCTGTAGGGAGCTCAACTCCTTTCAGCCATTTATTGGATAAAACATGATTGAAACTCGGGTGCGAGAACCAAGCTGACAAAAAACGAAAAGGTTTAGCATTGGATTCAAACACCTGATTGGACGGGTGAAGCAGAATTGGCCTATGATCAGATTTAAGCTTGTGAAGATGAATAACTGAAGACTCTGGGGATGCCTGTAGCCAAGCTTCATTAACAAGAGCACAGTCCAAGTGAACAAGAGTATGATTACGAGCCCAGGTAAACTGAGGTCCGGAGCACGGGAGATCAAGAAGGCTACTGATATCCACCATATTGACAAAGGATTGATTACGAGCCCAGTAAAAAGGAGAGCCTCCTTACTTATCAGAAGCAGAGAGAGTCGCGTTAAAATCTCCAATCACAACCCAAGGGTCATTCAAACCAAGAGCAAGTTGTTTGAGCGAATCCCAAAGCAAAGCTCTTTCTGTTGAACGAGGGCTTGCATAGACCGCAGTGATATAGCCATTGGATCCTCCCGCAAAGCAAACCTTGGCGTGAATGAATTGAGTATCAAACTTCATAATATCAATAGTGATCAAGGTCAAGTCCCAAAGAATCCAAATGCCCCCACGAAAAAAGCAGTAGCTTCCAGCCGAAAGGAGGAAGCAAAACCCATGCGTTTGACAATATCATCAGCACTGGTTCCACTCACTTTGGGTTCGACGATAATGGCTGTCGAGTACTTATTAGCCTGCATATAAGATTTAAAACAAGGGAGAAACGATTTGTGAGCCGCTCCCCGACAATTCCAAGAGAAGATATTGGAAAAAGAATTAGATATAGACATTAAAAAGAATATTAAAAGGAACTTCCCTGAAAAACTCCAAGCTTAATTCTGGCCATCAGCCCGAGAATTTCCAAAACACACGTTTAGCTCGTGATTGGAGCGATGCTGAGCTCCAACATCCCCCTCGCTGGTGACTCTCAACTCGTTTCCTGAAATTGCTCCATCGATAGGAAAATCGACGATTCCAACACCATCCAAGCGCTCAAGTGAGGTAACGGACTTAGTAGGAAGGCTTGGCTCCACCATCCAAGCGCTCAAGAGAGGTAACGTACTTAGTAGGAAGACTTGGCTCCACCAGCTGGAAAGTATTGAAAGGTGGATGGTGAACATGGCGAATCTGCCGTTGTTTATTTTGGGGAAGATCTGTAAAAAAATTTCAACGGTTTTTCGATCCTTTAAGAATGCGTCTCAGAGACAACTTTTGGCGCGGGAGGACCATATTCTGTTTACGGATGGGAACATGAACAGAGCTTGAAGAGGGATTAATCTCAACGATGTGGGAGCTAGGAACCGCTGTGGAGTTGCTTTGAGAATTAAGGGGAACCTTGGAAGGTATGGGAGTCCAAGTTTGAGCTTTATGTGTCGTGCTTTATTTAATAATTTTTCCATTTATATAATACAGTAATTTTAGTTTCAATTGATCAGACCGGTC
The DNA here is from genome assembly GCA_030674075.2 of Linum usitatissimum. Taxonomy (NCBI): domain Eukaryota; kingdom Viridiplantae; phylum Streptophyta; class Magnoliopsida; order Malpighiales; family Linaceae; genus Linum; species Linum usitatissimum. The sequence continues at coordinate 4,523,525 of JAUJYP020000804.1, read as the reverse complement.
ATGTCGTCCATCATCATCGCCAATGAAACGTCGGCCACCTTGCGCTGGTGTAGTCCGTGCCACATCTCTCGACCGGCATCATCACACCACCGCCTCGATTCCAGGCACAGCCTGTATATATTTCCGGCGACGCTTGCAATCTCCGGCCGCTTTCCGGGGTCTTCGTTCAGGCAACTCACAGCTATCCGCAACAGTTTCTCAGTAATATCTTCCGGAAACCAGTCTTCCATCCTCCTGTCCGTCCACATCCATTTCAATACTCTCCCGTCCACCGCCGCCCTCGCCACCTCGATCACCGTCGCTATCGGCTCCTCCCCTGTCATCAGCTCCAGTATCAGACCGCCGTACGCATAGACATCAGATCTCTGGTACGCCGCGGCTACAGCTTTGTCGACTTCCTCGTCTTCGCCCGTCGGTAACCTAATTTGATCGTACTCTAATTGATTCGGAATATCTCCTGATATGCTCGCTGATTCGACGATTATGATGCTGCTGTTCTTGACAATTTCCGTGCCAAGAAGGCTGCCGCTCAGTCCTTTGGTATTGTGGATGTCGTCTAGCCCACGCGCCACGTCTGCGGCGATTTCCAGTCTGGAAATCCATGTGGTGAGAGCGGTGGTGGAATTCGGATCCTTCATCGACTTCCTCAATTGACTAGCCACGGTGGATTTCGAGCTAACGAAGTTGTAAACCAGGAAGACTCTTACGTCTGGAACTGATGATTTCAAGAGCTCGACTATGCCGATGTGGTCACACCTGGAAATCAGAGACGATAATCCTCCAAAGGAACTCGGTTTTCCTTTGCCGCGAGACTGGAGAATCTTCCGGAGGGAGATTCCGATTCCGGACTCGGATTTGCTGTGCCAACAAGTCATTGAGTTGTCGGCAGAAGCAGAGGCGTCGGAAAGATAGTCCGGGGTTCTGCTTGAGGATCCGGTGGTAGTTGGGTAGCTGTTGCTGCAGCTTGCTGTTGTCCCGGAGGTGACGCCGGAGTCTATAGAAGGGTCCAAGCTGCTATAACAGGTGACAGTATTGAGAGTAACTGGGGCTCTGGGTGTAGCCGGAATTCTTTGGAGCCTGCCAGGGCGAATCCGGCGAGCGTAACTCGGGAAAGATCGGAAACTGGCATACTCTGATAATTCGTCGAACTCCATTGGATCTAGTGAATCACATTTCTTGATAAGGGAGCGATGGATATATATTCAACAGAGTAACAGAGTACTCCTCTTGCTGATAGTGCGTTTTCAAGGTGTGGACAGAAGGAAAAAAAAATAGTGTTTTGACTTTTATGAAGGGAAAGAAGCTGCAGAGAAAGTCTTTCCATTGCTTTCTCCATGACACGTTTTAGATTGGTTTGACATCTGGAGAGTAAATGCTGGTACGATTTCAATTCTTCATTGTCTCTATTCTGTGCGATCTATAGTTTTTCCAACTGTTTGTCCACATATAACATAATCTTATATATAGTTCTGCAAATTGGCGGGTAAGGAAGAGCATCGATATTTCTCGCTAGATGCTCTGTTCGCTCATGCTTATGCCTCGTTGTGAATGATTCTTGAGATTATGTTATGGTTCCATTGTATAGAGAGGCAGCGTAAGGTTAAACATGCAGAGGAAGGGTCTGTACAATGCCATTAAGGTGCCACCAGAATGCCATGGTAGGTTGAATTTCATATTTGATCACACTGGAGCCAACATGATTCTCATTCAAGTTTAATTGTAGAGGTAGCTGTGATGATTTTATTTGCTTGAAGTTGCTGCTGACGGAGTTAATAAACTCGGAGAAGCAACCAACACTTAATAAAATGAAATCAAGTTTAGATATGGTGGCACTTTCCTGCTGAGGATGCGGTTGTAGTCCGGTAGCTGTAGCCGCCGCTTGCTGTCGTTCCGGAGGTGACGGCGGCGGAGCCTAGAGAAGGGTCCAAGCTGCTAAAAGAGGTGACGATATTGAAGGTAATTGGCGCCCTGGGCGTAGCTGCAATTATTTGGAGCCTGCCTGGGCGAATCCCGCGAGCATAACTCGGGAAAGATCGGAAACTGGCATACTCTGATAACTCGTCCAACTCCATTTGAATACGGTGAATCACACACTTGTTGATAAGAGAGCGACGGAGATATATTCATACCCGCACATAATTATTTCGGGTTCACCTATACTTTAAAAATATCTGATTGACTTGGATTTTATTATGTTTGATTAGGTCATATTAGATCACATACCTATAATCACAGTTATGATTGTCATTTATTCATTATGTTAAAAAATCGATATAAATACACTTTTAAGTTTTAAAATTCACCTAATAACTAAATATATACATTTTTCTGATAAAAATGTGTACTTTTAGTATAACCACCTATGACTATTAAAATTACATAAGCATAATAATGGGTTTTAATATAAAAATTGTAGAAAGAAAATATAAAAGCAAGGTAAGCAAAAACATAACGTCTCAAAATATTTTTGCATAATTTTTACCAATTAGCCCACCCTTAAAATATACTTTATTAGCTATGTTACTAAATGTAAATTATAATTCACGAATGTTGGGACTAATATGAATAGTTGATATCTATCATCCATTCAATTAGTTGTGAATATGGATTATAAAAAAAATGTAGTTTTGAGTATGAGTAATAATCGTGATAATAAAATTTCAAGCTTATATGTGTTTAATCAAGTGACAATTGATTATCATGTAATTTCAGGTATTGGGTTATGCAAGTTTCATGTTCAATCAAGTTTAAGTATATTAATTTTTCTTATATAAATTTATCGGGTCTAAATGTTACATCAACTGAATGTTTAGTTTTTATTTTGAATACAATACATCATACTTATTGGATAGATAGAAAATTATTGTTCATTGCAATACAATACACTAATTGTCTATTGCAGCAAACACAACATACATATTCATTAGATCAATTTTGTACCACTTTCATTGTCTTCCTATTTATCTTTTTAAATCGGATTCCCATTAAACTAATTACAACTTAAATTTTAAACTCAACTATTAAAATTTATTTATCAATCATTCAAACTCGACAATATCAATTTAAAAATCATATATGTGTATATGCAACTCTATATTATAAGTTATAATTATGATTCATATGTTAATTTAACAATCAAAATATCATAATTATACTGACATCAATACTAACTTATATATAGTAATTAAATCAACATATAAAAACATAAAAATACAAAATATTTACATAATTATATTTTAATTATATAACTGAAAACATAAAAATAAACAATATTTATATAATTATATTTTAATTATATAACTAAACCCGCCAACAGACACACAACACTAATCTAAATTAAGGATTTTCATAATTTTCTATTTGCCACATAAGCTAAACCGTCAAAACAAAAGTCTCCTCGCAAATTTCTGCTCCCGGCCAATCAAATTCTCCAAGCTTCTACCCCTCCACCACTAAGTACTAACCTACACGCTGTGGTAACTGTTAAGTTTTATTATAATGTGGAATGTAGAAACAAACAGTCCCCTTGGGGCCGTGAAACATAATAACACAAATATTATTTTATTTGCATCAAATTTATTTTGTCGAATTTTAGTTCAAATTAACAAATGAATTTTAATAAATATTACCAAGCCGACCATGGTTGGTCCGGTTCTGTGGTTTACCACACAGACGATTGGTCTCCTGTTCGAACATTGGTACCTCCGTAGCTAATTTTAATAAATATTTCATCAAATTATAATTTTAACTAAAAATAAAAGTTAATTGGAATTTACTATAAACAGAGTGTAATCAAATTTATTGATTGGACTAATTTTTTCATGTATAAAATTATCAAGTATACATACTACATCAATTAAACATTTAGTTTTTATTCTAAATATATTGTAGTTAATGAAGGATAAAAATGATAGATGAGCTAATCATCCATTATGTCCAATAAATTTTATTGGTTATATTAATTTTTCACATATAAAATTATAAGTTACATCAATGGAATGTTTAGTTTTTATTCTAGATAGACCGTAATTGGAGATTTAAAAATTAAATAATATAAGATAAACATAATCATCAATTTGATTAATTATATTAATTTTTTCATATATAATCTTATCGGGTCAAAGTGATATATCACATTTTTTCCTTTAGTAAGAGTGCTACATCAGCTGAGTACTTAATGTTTTTATTTTAGATACACCATACATCAACTAAAGGTTAGTGTTTCATTAATTTATTATTTTTATTATTTATATAAATTATTGGTTCTAGTGTTATATCAACTAAATGTTTTATTATTATTTTGTATATATCATATTTATAGGAGAGTTAAAAGTATAAATTGACATAAAATAATAAAGTTATCGAGATTTACTATTAACTATGTCCAATCAAGTAATTTTTTTTTTACATATATATGCTTATCGGGTCTAAGTGCTGAATAATTAAAAAATCAAAAGTGACACATCAAGTTTTACTACAATATGGTATACCACACTAAAACGAAGTAAATTAAAATACATTATTGTTATATATTGTAATATTAAATTAGGTGATTGATTATAAACACTTATGTTTCCTTGGTTTATTAAGATTGAACTTGATAAGTAGAATTTAAAAAGATCCAAAGCATATGCTAGTTCTTATTACTGGTTTAACATGAACTAGAAATATCCCTATCGCTATAAGACTTAATACAACGTAAATTTCTTTGATAAAAACAATATATGTAAAATTAATAGAGAATGACAATTGTAGAATTTAGTATCATGAGTGAGGCTACCAGAGAGTACATGTGCTACTCGATTGGCCTCAGAATAGTTTGGGAGAGAGGTTACCGGAGAGTACATGTGCAACTCGACTCCCGATGCGCATCGCAGCTGATACGCCAGACGACAGAGGTGGTCCATCAGCACTCTGCTGTAATGGATCAGATCCATGAGTTGACGAGGAGGATGTGGGAGATCGAGTTTATCCATACTTATCGTAAGGGCAATCACATAACTGATTATCTTGCTTGTGTTGGGCACCAGATGCTTTTTGGTGTGTATTCATATCCTATTTCTGATCTAGTTTTGACATATTGATGCCGCTAATATGTACTTGATGTTTAAAAAAACATAATGATTATGAATTGAAAATAAATACGTATTTACCACAAGTAAAATGGATTAGAAGCATTAGGTAAGATCCGAAAACATCACACAAAATCTGGATTAAGTACTCGAACCACATAAATCTAACAAGCTAGTCCACTTCCCATCTCTAAACTTTTAATATATCCTCCAGTTTATTAATTTAGAAGCAAACCTCAGGAGCCATCCAAGAAGCGGCCCCCCGTATTGATTCGCAATCGTCCAGTGGGTTTGCCTGGAAAGAGCAAACAAACATTAGATGAAGCAATTTCATGAATTTCCAGAGCCTTGTATGCAATAGAAAATAATAAATCAAGGGAATTTCAAACCTTCAGCAGTCCGAAATCTGCAAGTTTCACTGACCCATTTGCATCTACCAGTATGTTTGCGCACTTGATATCCCTTTATTAAAACACAAAGCCATATGACCGACTTTGCATTGAATACATGGCGTTCAAGAGTTTCATCAGTAAAAAAGAGGAGCATGCACACGTTGACCAAGTAATTTAAATACAATACAACAGCTTACTGATATTACCTATGAACCACATTGCGGAAACAACGTTGAAGGTGTGGACAGAATGAAAAAAATGGTTTTGACTTGGATGAAGAGAACGAAGCTGCAGAGCAAGTCCGTCCGTTTTTTTCTCGATGATCGGAGCTGGGTGGTGGGCCGATCGAGCTGACACATTTTAGATCAGTAATTTCTGGTACTATTTCTTTTTCTTCATTGTCTCTGTTCTGTGACCATAGTTTTTCCACATTCTAAGATGCCACTTTCGACTAGTAACGACGTATTTCGTGTGTTGAGGGCGGGATAAGGTTTGATAAACCCCCTTTTGGAATGTTATCATGTAACTGAATTGAAAAACTGGGGTTTGGGGTTGAACTTAGAACTCCATTAGCAAAGTCGATGAGTTGGATTAGTCTGAAAGGCATCGTTGCTGCCAGGGTGAAGCTGCAGTTAGGAATCAATTAACGCCAATTCTGTGTGAAGTAATTTATTGTGTTAGTAGCTCCTTTCCTGCTGCTAAACTTAGATCCATCCATTCGTTATTTGTTGGTCACCAAGACACCAAGACGATTCAGTCGTGCAGTTATGACATCTATTGCACGGCACCACTGCTAGTTTTTTGTTCCTGTTTCCTGGGAATCCATTCTTGATACTAGTATTCATCGATGACTTGGATATGCTGTTTATTCTTCATGTACGTTCTTTACCCTGTCTCACCATGCCCTCAATTGTTTGCGTAAACCAGCATTAGTAACCCAAAGTTTCCTCATTTTGGGAACCTCGGGAAAGCTGCTGTGAATCTGCATGGATATCAATTGCCTTTCAGGAGGTTGCAGATGAAGTACAAGCGGCTAGTGCCCATTTTCTTTCATCCCTGCACCGTTCTGTATATCCGGCCTTTTGGCACAGTTGTCCACCCAAGGTAATTTCTTGGTTTCTTCCCAAATCTCCTCATTCACACCAAGTGAGAGGGTAGGGGGACACGAGGTTATGACAACGTGAATATGAAACTTTCCATTTTTTGATAATTTCCCAAGGACTGACTGAAGGATGAAGTTCTGCGTCGGGGGCACTCCAAATTCAACTTTCTCTGGTAGCTTCCTAGCAAGGTCAGTACACTTGACTTGATGGTTTAACAAGTCTTCCACTCTTTCTGTTCCCATAAATTTGACTAGTAGTCTCTTTTTTAAAAATAATATTAGCTCTGGTCAAAAGGGTGCTTGCAAAATCTGATGGCAGAGCAAAAAGATGATCATGAGGATGATGATGATGATTCCTAGGACGTCTCACCATTCCCGCATCACACTTTTCTGCCAAATCCAACCCAAATATGTCCCGGCAACTCCTAGAAATAACTTGTTATATCATGTTGCCTCAACAACTTCCTCCTCTTCTTCTAGATCAGCGTCCTCCTCCTCCAAATCAGCTTCTTCATCATCAGTTTCCAGCTTCTTCTTTACCTTCTCTTCTTCTTCATCCAATCCTGCAGGCTCCACCCTCCACCCACAATCATACCGTGGCAATTTCTGCAGAAAAGAAGCCATCGGCTTCCGCTGTACCTTACCTCCGGACAACAGACTTACGAACTTTCTATCTCTCACTGGCACCATACGTCATATCAATGTGGTCCAACTCATAGGAGCTTCAATTGCCGAAAAGGAACCTATGTTAACCTCGTTTATGCCTTCGTTGAAGGACCTACCCTCGCTGATTGCCCTATGTTATCTCATCATCATCCTCATCGTCGTCGTCGTCGTCGTCGTCCACTGGCATCACCAATAATATATTAAGGAACGTCGTCTCTACATGGATGTCGAGAATGGAGATCGCACTGGGGGTGGCTCGTGGACTACACTACATCCACCACTGCACAGGATTCGATGTCGTCTTCATTACACCCATATCAAAAGCTCCAACGTCATCCTCAACCGTACTTCTCAACAAACCAAAGCCATGATATGCAATTTTGGCCTTGCACATGCTAATGGGCAGGCGGCTAATGGCTTACGAGACAACGAGCAATACGATGGGTACTTGGCACCTGAGACTCGTTGGCAAGGGATAGTGACACAGGAGTCGGATAGTGTATGCATTCGGGTATTGCTGTTAGAGCTGCTTCCGGGTAAGGATCCTTTGAAGTATAATATCGTAGCAACGGCGAAGGAAATATTCTTAGGCGGGGACGAGGTACGCAAAATAGATGAGGAGGTGAGGAATTTGATGGATAAGAGGCTGGGTAACTTCATCCCTCTCAAGATTGCGAGAAATGCAATACGGGTAACCCTGCTTTGCGTCAGTGATGATCACAGTTTGCGCCCAAACATGAGCTTTGTATTAGAAAGTCCAACGACATTACTTACTACAGTTGGCCCAATTGAATGAATTCGTACAGTTGGGAGAGTGGCCATTTTTGGCTTATAAATGGCTCTGCATCAGTTGGAAAATGAGGGAGGTGATGAATTCTTGGTGCCGGCATCAAGACCACGGTGCAGCATCCAAAATTGGAATCAAAGGGGCAGCCGGAAAAAAGTCGTTACAAAGAAAGAGCGACTAAAACGAGTTCACAGTTTACTTTAATATTCGCTTTAATGGTTTATGTAATGAAATTAGGGCATAAAATAGTAGCATAAGATTTTACTTTATGAGATTTGGATTTCACTACGCATTGTAACTGGGTGATATTATTATTTTCATTATGAACTAATTTTTCTATTCTTTTATACAACTTGATTATGGAAATTGACTAGCCACAAATTTGTTGAATCACTCACTGGCTTTGATGACAGACTAGTGAATACCTGCAACAGGAAACCTAAAGATAGAACTGTAGCACATCCGCATAGTAATCTACGGAAACAACAACGAAAATAGAATATTTTGCGAATGTAAAATGGATAACCGAACTTAATACTACGTAATTATTTTTATCCCCTAACAGAAAAGTATAAATCGTTGAAAAGTATGTGACTAATCCGGACAAAGGAGAATTGTTACAGTGGAGATGATCCGATTGTAAAAATGAGAGATTAACATTTGGCCGGTAAATGCAGTATTTATTCTACTAAACGTGTGGAAGGAAACTGCAGAGAAGCAACTTGCTCTGTATATGGACTTTGATTTTGGGGAGTCAACCCGAAGCTTCACAGAAATCTACTAACTGGGCATCAGAAGTCGCAGTGACACATCCAGAAGAGTCACTTCTAGAGCAGAAAAAAAAAAACTGATAAACACAAGTGAATCATCAACTTCCATCCAAGTTGTTCATGATTCTGCGAACTTTTCCACAGCACAAATTCAGATACACATCATGTCTTCTTCTTCTTCCTCATTGGTTTCCGTTTCACCTGGATTCAAGTACGATGTGTTCCTCAGTTTCTGTGGCAAGGACACCCGCTACAGCTTCACCAGCCATCTCCACGCTGCTCTACTTCAGAAACAGATCAACACTTTCATCGACGACAGACTCACTAGAGGGCAAGAAATTTCCCCTGCCATCTCGAAAGCGATCGAAAATTCCATGATCTCCATCGTCATCTTCTCCCCACACTATGCAGCCTCCAGTTGGTGCTTGGAGGAGCTGGTAAAGATTCTGGAAAGCAAGAAAGCAATGGGCTCCATGGTTCTGCCTGTTTTCTACTCCGTCGATCCTTCCCACGTAGCGGAACAATCCGGAAGCTTCGGGGAGGCGTTTCGACTCATGGCGGAGGAGAAGGAGAGTACGGACACGGTCAAGGTCCAGAGATGGAGAGCTGCTTTGTCTGAAGCTGCCAATTTGTCCGGCTGGAGTTCCCTTGTCATCAAGTACTGTACTATTTCCAATTGCTGAACAACACTTTCAACTTTTCTAGGAAACGTGATTCTACATGTCAAACTGTACCTTACTTTCTGTGGATTCTTTCTCACTATTTCTGCTATTCTTATTATGTAGGCCGGAGATCAAGCTCATCCAGGAGCTTGTGAGACATGTTATGAGGAAGCTGGATTACATCTCGTCGTGGGAGTCCAGGGGTTTCGTCGGAGTCCATTCTCGTATCGAAGAGATTGAATCTTTGTCGTGGTTCGGTCTACCAGCCGTTGGGTTTCTAGGAATTTGGGGCATGGGAGGTGTGGGAAAGACGACGCTTTCCGAGTTACTGTTTGAGAAAATCAAGGATAAATTTGACGCTTCCTGTTTTCTTGCCAATGTGAGGGATGATTGTAAGAGCTATGGACTCCCTAGACTGAGAGGGGAGCTCCTGTCCGCGTTACTGGATGACGAACATGCAAATGTTGGGGGGACGCCACATCATCACGATATCAGAGCTCGTTTTGTTAGGAACAGGTTGAGTCGTATGAAAGTTCTGATTGTTCTCGACGATGTGAGCGATCTAGGACAGGTGGATAGTTTAGCCGGAGACCGTAATTGGTTCGGGCCGGGTAGCAGGATCATCATTACCAGTAGAGATAAGGAAGTTCTCGGCGCCGTAGTTGATAAATTGTACGAGGTTGAAGGGTTGAATGATCACGAAGCTCTCCAGCTCTTCAGTTCAAAAGCATTCAGAAGAAAATTCTGTACTAGGTCGGATTACTTGGATATGTCGAGAAGAGCAGCCAACTACGCTCATGGCAATCCATTGGCGCTGAAAGTTATGGGATCCTCCTTGTATGGCAAGACAAAGGCTGAGTGGAAATGTTCTTTGCAGAAGATAGAAAGGATCCCGAAACCGGAGATTCAGAATGTTCTGAGGACGAGTTATGACGGTTTGGAAAATGAAGAGAAGGATATTTTTCTCGACATTGCATGCTTCTTTGTAGGGGAACACAAGGGCTTTGTTACACGGGTCCTCTATGGATGTGGCTTCGCTGCTGAGATCGGAATCCGCGTCCTTATCGACAAGTCTCTCGTCACTGTTTCAGACTCTAAGGTAGGGATGCATGCTCTACTGCAGCAAATGGGTAGGGAAATTGTTCGTCAGGAATCTGTTAAGGAGCCTGGCAGACGCACCAGGCTCTGGAGTCCTGAAGATGTGTACCACCTACTCAGCAAAAACACGGTAAGATTCGAAACAAATTTGATGACAGGTTCTTTGAGATAATATTGTTTTCAGCTGATATGAAACTTGGTAATTTTGCAGGGAAGTGAAGCAGTTGAAGGGATATTCTTAGACATGTCTAAAATAGAGAGGGTCAACCTGAGTCCTGATGCGTTTGTAAGAATGCATAACTTGAGGCTGCTCAAGTTTTACAATTCTGACAACACATCCTACAGCAAAGTGTCTCTATCAGAAGGCTTGGATTCTATTTCTGACAAATTAAGCTACCTTTACTGGGATGGATGTCCCTTGAAGTCTTTGCCATCCATTGGTAAAACGGCAAACCTCGTCGAGCTTAGCTTGCCTTCCAGTCACGTCGAAGTGCTTTGGGAGCGAAACAAGGTAATCCTTTTGCATTTTGTTTCTTTCGTTAGCTTAGTTTGGCTGATGGAAAGTTGAATGGTAATTTGAGCATTTTTCGAGCCAAATAGGAAAATTAGATCCCGGCGAAGTGATTTTGAGTAGCGAATTTTCCCCTTTCCATCTAAGGCTTGGTTTGGCAACAAGAATCATTATTCTTAAGGAGTTAAAAACTAGTGAAAAAAATGTAGAATGAAATGTTTACATTGCTTCTTTAATATGTTTACATTGCGCTTTTCCACTTCCTTCTTACCAGTGTCTGGAGAAATTGCACACAGTTAATCTTGGCAACTCCAGGTATTTGACAAGCTTCCCAAACCTTGCATCCGCTAGAAACCTGCAATCTTTGAAGCTTGAAGGCTGTTTGAGTTTAGTTAGAGTTCCATCATCCATCCAGTTTCTAAGGGAGCTCGTTGACCTGACAATGGAAAATTGCAAAACCCTGAGGATCATGCCGAGTTGCATTGATTTGCGGACACTGAAAAAGCTAAATCTCTCTGGATGTTCAAAGTTAAGATACTTGCAAGACATTCCAGGGAGCTTAGAGCATCTGAGTTTAAACGGGACCTCTATACGCAAACTACCAGGATCGATGGAGGCTCTTTCCAGACTCAACTTTTGGGGCATGAACCACTGCAAAAGGCTCAAGTACCTTCCTAGCAACATTGGAAAGATGACATCTCTCAAGACCCTTTCGGTCTCGGGATGCTCGAGGCTCGAGGCTTTACCTTCCAGCATCAAATTGCTGACTCAGCTTCAAAAGCTTGTCCTGAGCAACTGCAAACGCCTCAGGAGTTTACCGGAACTTCCTCAGGGGATTAGTATGTTGAATGCCAATGATTGCATTTCACTGGAAAGGCTGCCTTCTCCATCTATGGTTTCGGTGGGGAATGTCATGGTACCGAAAAACTGTCGTATCCAAATGTTTTCGTTTGCCAACTGTTCGAAGTTGTATCGGAATGCTGACAGCAATGTGGAGGCTGACTCATTCTTCAGGATTCATCATGCAGCGATATCAGCTGTGAAAAACTATCACCAGGTCTTGTTTCTCTGCCGCTTTGATAACCATGCATCTGTTGTTGATGAATAATATAAAAGTCAATCTGAATTCTCTCCTAACAACTTGAGTTAATGGGATGCAACGGTTCATAATAGCATCTCATTTTCTTACTATTTGTACGGCCTTGGGATTCAAATTCATCCTGTTTGTGACTACAGGGGATTCATTCATTGCCTTCCAATAGCATCTGTTACCCTGCAAGAAGCATCCCAAGGTGGTTTAGATATCAAAGCAATGGTTCCTCTATAACCATCAAACTAGCTCCAAATTGGCTGAATAGCGATTTCTTGGGATTCGCACTGAGCGCTGTCATCGCAACCAAAGACCGAAAGATATTTGGTTCAACTGATGTAGGGTGCCAATGCAGTCTTAGAACAGCCAGCGGAGATCGACATGATGTGCTGTGTTGTAGGTTGGGGTTTTCCGCAATGCATGGAAAGAGGGATTTCACGTGTGCTGATCATGTGGTGATCCGCTACGACTTCAGTCTCTGTCAAAGACTCTTCCATAAGCAAAAGAATTCACAGATTTACCAGAGTGCAACATTCAAGTTCTACCCGGAGCAAACGGATTCGAGGTACTTCCCGGCGTGGTTTCCAGTTCAGAAATGTGGGGTTCATCTACTCTATGGGCAGTATGAGGTTGAAAGCAGCAGTAGCAGGGTTTCACCGTTGGTTCAGCCTGGCTCTCCTTCTGATTCGACTTCGTTGCGACTTTATGGTGGAAGGTAAGACTAGGAAGATGGGACAGAAGTTATCAGGGTTAGTGGATAATATAAAAACCATTTTGAACTTTTTTTCGGTTGGAATGCAACGACTTTTTATATGTATGAGAGTCTTTGATAATGAAAAAGTTTCCGTTTTGAATCTTAATAACCCACCGATCCATGAACATGATTTTGAAAACTGTAAAAACCTCAAGTCATATCAAAACTTTTGTTTGAAAGACGTGTTAATCAATAATATGAAAACCGATGTGAACCTTTTTCCTAACAACTCGAATTATTAGACGATGGGATTGTGGGGATCTACTATTAAGCATGAGGTAATCCACTACTTGATCAATCGGTTGCTGCATTTGCATTACCTACTGCTTGATCAATCGAGTGTTCAATTTCGACAAAAAACCATTTTGCTCAGAGGACAACTACAATACAATAGTGAATTTGATGTTGAGGAATCCAGTAATAAAATTATATCAGGCCAGTCTAAATAAATACTAGGGTGTCTCTGTAAGAGTTTCAGATGCTGCTAGTTTGGGATTATTGTACATAGCAAAATTGCGAACGCTTAGGCAAGTTACTACACGCTCTGCTGAAGCGCCCTCGGTTTCAGTTGCAAGACTAAACTCAGATTGCCCCTACCTGCGTTTGTATCTGAAAAACAGGAGAACCATTTTCAGACTGAGCATATACATCAAAAGCAAGGAAACAAATTGCTAGATCAACAGTGCATACCGTGATTTGCTCTTGAACGAACTCTTCGGCTTCTTTGAAAGTCCAATGCTGCTGCCCTTTTTCACCTTTCTATCACTCATGTCTGTCTGAAACAGATCCTTCATCTCTTCTGTCCTTGATTGATTCCTCTGTCCGGGGCGTTTTCCTTTGTTCGGGGCCTTCTTCTCGAAGAACTTCCCCGCATCTTTCGCCCTCTTTGCAGCTTTAACTGCTTTTGCGCGCATATATCCTAGGTCCACCAGTGACAGTCCAGCCTTTTCCTCTTCTTTCTTGCCTTTTCTATTACGCTGCAGCATTTTGTTTAACGCAAAAGGTAAACAATTACCTTTCTGAATTTGCAAGCTATAAGAGAAGGTTGCTGGTAATGGACCATGGGAGAAACATCATCATACAGGACAAAGGATTCTATACCTCTGGTTTCGTTTCCTCTTCGTCCTCTAGCATTTCTCTAGCTGCTTGTAGTTTGCGACGCTGCCTTCGAGGCATGTTTTTCTGGTACACAACGTTTGGATTGTATTTCAATACTTGCAACTTGCAAGTCTGATATATATAAAACATGAAAATCCAACTTCGGTTGAAGAACAACAGTTCTCACCTCACGTTCTCTCTTCCTCTTTTCCTTCATTTTCAGGTCTTCAGCTTGTTGGGCGCTCATCATGTCATTACCTGTTCTATTTCCATTTCCAGACGATGTCTGAACAAAAAAACAAGGCAAACTAAGTCCAAAACATAAACAAAGCAACAACTGATTTGCTTGGTTCCTTTCTTCAAAAGTAAAAGACAATTATCCGGAGCATTCTTTTCAGTCAAAACAAACATTCCTATTTCCAATCAATAATCATCATGCAAGCTTCTTTGTAAGCACAAACAAACATAGTGAGCGACCAAGTAGCGGAAATCACCTTCGCTTCTTTTGCCAAAAGGTTCTTCTGTTTTTCTGATTCAAACCATGTTCTTTTGGGGCGAGAGAAAATTTCTTCCCTGTGGTTAATCATATTCTCAGCCTGGCAAAGATTTCAAAGCTTCTTTAACATTAAGAAAGATGTGCATTGAACATTTATCAAAACACAAACAAATGGACGTAAAAGTGCGACAACATTTAGAAAAGTGAACAAACGGTAAGATCTCCAACTACCAAGTCTAACACTGACATGGTACATATCTCAGACGGGAATGGACTTACCTTTGTGACTTGCATTTCAGCTTTTCTTATGGCCATTTCTTCCCTGCAGTTATTTTACACATGTCAGAAGCAGAAAATTTTACAACTCCCCATGGTTGAACTAAAACTCATGAAAATCTTGGTCAATACCTCTCTTCTTGGAGAACCTCAGCTACCTGATCTTCCATTTGGTCGATTATCTGAGCCCATTTTGTAATAGATTGCTCTGCAACAATACGACTCTTCAACTTTGAACCAACTCTTTTTGCCTGTTCATGGAAAGACACATGTGAGTCTGAAATACAAATCTATGAAAATTTAGATGATTGCATAAAGAAAGACATAAAAATATGTACGCATTCCTTGTGGATTAGGTGAAAACATATCCAGGTCGATTCAAAATCGCTAATTGGCAGTCAGCAACAGACTCAATTTCCATACAAAATACTGACTTGTACCAACGTATGTTCTATACCTTTTCCTCAAAAAGAAACCCGAAGCGAAAATAGAATTCAGAGAAACTAAATTTTCTCAATCAAGAATAAAAACCGAGATTACCATGGAAATTAGTGAAACGATGATATGAGATCAAAGGTAAACAGTAACTCACAATGGCTTTCAAAAGAGAGCGATCATTATCACTCACAAAAGTGACGGCATAACCCACTCTACCAGCTCTGGCAGTACGACCCACCCTATGAACATAACTGCATCGGAAGCAATCAAAATTACGTGTCAATGCACATAATATACAAGATCAACAAAAACCCCGTGCTAGATAACAGAAAAAAAGATCACCTTGTAAGATCACGAGGACAAGCGAAGTTAATAACTGTTTCTACACCAACAATGTCAAGTCCCTATAAAATGCAAGCAGTTCAAGTCAAAGGAGCAGTTGGTCATCCAAATTATGACGCAATGACATCAAACAATGATCGACTCAAGCGTTTTATTGACATTACCAATCTTACCAGACACAAGCATTACATAATTGGAGAAATTAGTATAGATGCATAATTGCATGTATCATGTCACCCAATTGTAAACTGAAATTGATTACAGCTGATAACAAGCGACTAGGAGACGATAAATGATTTCGAAATTTCAACTTACACGAGCAGCTACATCTGTTGCAATCAGAAAATCAACTTCCTGTTTTCTGAATAGCTCCAAAGCCTGATTTAGTAGTAGCATATAGGATTTCATGTCAGTTAAAGGCTGAGTAATAATAAAGAATAAACGAATTTGATGTTCGACTAGTGATGACTGATGCCACAACCCCGCTAAATCTTAATTCAGAAAAGACACATTATGCCAGTGTACTCACATCTAGACGCTGGACTTGAGTGAGGTTTCCATGAAGCTCAGCTGCTTTAAAGCCTGCTAGTCCAAACAGAATCTTCAGCCTATGTGCAGCTTGCTTAGTCCCACTACAAAAAAACAAGTCCAAGTTAGAAACCAATACCCATAGTTCCCTGGGTTTAGGGTTTTAAGGTTTAAAAATATTGAACACATCTTTATATTAACTGTTCAAGAACGGTAAAAATTCTAGAAATATTACATGACACAGACTTCTACTTAGTCATCAAACTACTTAACACAATTCTATAACTCATAATAAAGGCACTGGAATTAATGGACTCATAGGTTGTCAATATACAACAATAAGGCACATCAAAAAATGAGAAGCCCGACTACTTGGTTAAGCAAATGAGAAGTACAACTTGAACATACATAGCCCCAATTCCAAGAATGAGTAAGACGCACACACTGCATGTAGGCTAAGTATACACATCTTAATAGCTACCAACTGGGATCATCAGCCTGTAACTACCACAAAGTCCATGTAAATGCAACAACCTGAAAATAATCACTTTTGATGTAAAAGTTTTTGAGCATAACGCCAGAAGAACAGATTCCTGATTTCCCTCACTAATCCTGCGTATCCTGACCACCCTGCAAAATAGAAAGCATTCACCTGGTGAGTCAGATGCCATTTGATGTATCTTCGAGGAAAATGAAAGATGAAGTGATTGCAATGCACAATGGTTGTCACAAGCATACGGGGAGAAGAGAAACAAGAGAGCAAAAATCATATATGAAAGACTTACTCTTCGGTCAAAGTAGATGGTCGTTTTGCAGTTGGATCAGCTGAGAGCCGCAATGGTTTAGATAGAGAGAGTTTTATAAGCTCATTAACTTCTTCAGTCATGGTGGCTGAGAACAGCATGGTTTGCCTCCTTTTGGGGCATAGCCGAACCTGCCAATAATCTATATTGTCATCTAAAAGAAATGGAATGGAAGTAGTAACATTGCTATTTGAGACGATAAAATTCAATGTAGATTATGAACAGAGGAAGGTAATGGTGTGAATATTTCATGCATGCTCCAACCACCACCTGGGGTCAGGTTTCATCAGTAAAGATCTGAAGTTTAAACAAAGAACTGATAGCTAGGACTGTCTAACAAATGAGGGATTTAAGTTACAGACATTCCCTACATAATTACTGCTCAATTTATAAAGATAGAGCACAGAGCACACACAAAAAAACAAAACAGCTTTCTAGTACCAGTTCTTGAATTTCAGTACTGAAACCAAGCTCCAGAAGGCGATCTGCTTCATCAAGGATCATAACTGCAAGATCATCCAAATCCACTGACATCGAATTCCTTAAATGATCAATCATACGCCCTGGGGTAGCAACAACGATGTCAGGCATTGTTCTCAATGCAGCTTCTTGAACCTAATATGAAAATGTTATCAGTTAACAGACATATAGCGTAAACAAAATGAGCTAATATAAGACGAATCTACCTTCACCAAAGATTACATCCACAACACATGAAAGCTCAAAAACAGAAGCAATGATATTTCCATAACATCCGCTAACATCAATGAAGTTTTATGGACATTGAAAAAAACAATTCTGACATCAATAGCCTTTCCAATATAAAAGAGACTCGAGAGGAACTAGAGCATACGTTCTACATCAGAATATTATTGCAGCATCAGCATTCAGAAAATCAAAACCATACTACACGAATCTAAGAGACTTGATCTTCTAACCTTCGTTGATAACCCACCAACAATCAAGCAACATCTGATATCAGTAAACTGAGCAAGTTTTTCAATCATGCTATGAACCCTGCAATGGATATGTAAGACATTCTGATGAGGGAAGGCAATAAACATAATGGCGTAAACTATTGAAAAGAAGACAAGTATTGCAAATATGAAAAGAGAAATTGAACATCAAGATGCAATATTACAAAGAAAGATCCCATTTGAAAATTTCAACATGCATAAATGCAAAGAGTAAACGGGAAACTAGTAGCGGAAATCGATCCTCTGAGGAAAGGTTGAAAATAGCACTTACTGAACAGCAAGCTCTCTGGTCGGAGTTAGTATAAGGACTCGTATTGCTTGGACACGTTTTGGACGGAAAAGCAACCTTTCCAGCGTAGGCAATGCAAAGGCAGCTGTCTAAAAGTGAAAAAAAACAAGGAAAATCCCGCATCATTACCACATGCGAAGTGAAGTATCATCCCTGCTAAGCCATAGTAGTTGAATCAGTAAAAATGGATGAGGCTCAAAAGGAGGAAACAGTTCTACCTTTCCGGAACCAGTGATGGCACTACCACATATATCACGCCCACCAAGTGCCAAAGGTATGCAAGCAGCCTAGAGGGGAATATTTTTAAAAACCAATCAATACAAAGAAGACATATAGGAACCTAAAAAGCAGATTAAGATGTGTCGACAAAAACCTGGATTGGAGTAGGCTTAGTATAACCTAAAACCTCACAGGCACGAAGCAACGGCCGTGACAAATTAAGATCCATGAATGAATTTGCATGAAATGAAGTTCCTTCAGATGATGCAAAGAAGGGCTTGGGCTCATCCACAGTAGTAGCATCATCATCATCGTCCTCGTGTCTATAGTCTTCCTACAAAAAGAATGCAAACGGATGATTAACAAGCATAAACATACATGTCATAAGCAAGGAAAGAAGCGAAAACTTTAGGAGCTGACTGTCAATTTTTCAGCTTTCATCTGAGAGAAAACTTGAAAAGAAATTGGTTAGCTCATAAAAAAGATACTAGGTTAAGTACTTGTTTATCAGATTCGGCATCTGAGCCACCAGCTTCTTCCTCGTCACTGGAGTAGGTGAGGGGAACGGAGAGCTGCTGGCGAGCTTTGGAGATTTTGTCGTCGATGGAGGTAGTTCTACGGCGAGCGTGCTCATCCGCCACGGATTCTGAGAAAGCGGCGAAGTCCCAAGGCGACTGCGTACCCTTAATGGAAGGTTTATCATCTCCATCCTCTCCTTCGTCTTCTTCTTCTTCTTCTTCCTCCTCCTGTAATTCATCATCTTCTTCTTTTTCATCTGTGCTGCCGCTGCTATCATCGTTCTCTTCCTCCTCCTGCTTCTCTTGCTCTAGTCTTCTGCTTCGTTGTTTATGCTGCGGCTCTTCTTCAACTTCTCCTTCTTCTTCATCATGCGAGTATTCAACCTCTTCATCGCTAGGTGGTTGGAAAAAGGACCAGCGAGCCATGGAAGAGACGGTGGTGGCGGTGGCCGCCGGATTCTTCTACTGTGAATTGAAGACTACGAAGACAGGGTAAATACTAGGGGAGAAGGGTTTAGGCAAAGGGTGTTGCAGAAACAAATGGGCTTAAACGACAATAAGAAAAGCAACTGCTAAGTACGGCGTCGTATCAAATTATATATAGTCAGATTAATTTTAATAAATTGTTGGGATTAACAGCAAAAATGGTCACTCATGTTTGGAGAGGTGCAAATCGGTCACTGAACAATCTACTTTAACGAGAAGTAATAAAATTAGGGTAAGACAAACGGCAGGAAATGAGGAAATTTAATTTTTGGGATTAACAAATAATGGTCACTTAATTCTGGGATGGTAGCAAGTCGGTCACTGAACAATCTATACTTTAACGAAAACTAATAAAATTAGGGGTAAGTAACAAACGTTACCTCTGCCCAATTGCTACTAGTTTTCCAGGCAAAAAATATGTTCAGCATGTCAACTACTAATGTTGCCTATAACCCTATAACATAACTCTCTTAACAACAAATTATACTTTATGTTTTTGTTTTCTCTTAACATAACTCTCTTAACAACAAATTATAACTCTCTTAATGATGATGATGATGTACTGCAAGTGGATGGGATGGTGATGATGTTGAATAACTAGTTACAACAGAGTAAATTCAGAGCTTACAGGAATCGAAGAGACTGTGAGTTGCTGCCGAAAGATGAGGGAATAGAGCCTGTAAGTGAGTTCTCGTACAAATCAATGTCCACAAGGTTCTTCAAGTTGCCAAGCTCTGCTGGAATGCTGCCGTTTAAGCTGTTTTCTGTCAGCACCCTATAACCAAACTTAATCATCATCTTAATATTCCATCCTATAACCTAACTGATTAATTATGAATTATGATGTTCTTAAGTATTCATACAGATATTGAAGTTCATCCAGTGAACCAAGTCCAGGTACTAATCGTCCCGACAAACCATCCTGCTGCAAGTCCCTGCAAATTCAAATCAACAAGCAGCTAGTACTTGGAATTATATGGTTAACCTTACTTATTCGATTCAATCTCGAAGAGGGACATGCAAGCAAGGTATATACGTACAGTCGTGTGACAAGATTATCGGAGTTGCAAGTGACGTGAAACCAGGTGCAAGGATTGACTAAGGTTATTATTTTGATTTAAGATTTTACCAGATATATGTTGGTGAATTTAGACATTTCCTCTGCAAAATTAGGTAAAGTATTTACTAATGCAATTTATATAAATTAATTGAACGGTTACAAGTTGGCTATAAATGGCTGATTGGCCCGTAAATTTATTGTCTGATTTTTTCATTTTTTTAATCTTTTTTTTATAGAAGCAAAAATCTTGTTTTAAAATTATGAGATTGATGATAGATTTCAATATTATGACACAAATCTCTGATTTCGAAAGATGCCACTAGGTATCCGAGTTACTTTAGTGATCAAGCCGTGTTTGATGATTCAAAGGTTTTGAATTCGAATTCAACACTACACCTCATAAAATAGAAACAAATATAATATTTATTTTTTGCGCTCTATTTTTGATTGACCGAAAATCTCGGTGTAACGGACAACAACTACAAAAAAGCGACTTGGCTTTTATTATGGTGCTGAAAACTTAGGGTGTCGAAGTCCACTTTAGCGTGGATGGAAAATAAAACTATATAAAGGTGAGTGACATTTTACTATTCATTAAAGGGTATTTTGTTGTTAGCTTCTAAAGATTTTAGTTAGTTTTCAACTTTAGTGGTTTACTTTATTCAATCAATTTAGTTCATTAGTGTCATTAATTTTTTTTTACTTTCTAAGATAAAGTAGACTATGTTGTGGATGATGAGATAGGTTTAAGAGTGAGAATCGTGTCAGATATCAATAGGACTTAGCCTGACCCGGTTGTTGGGTTTCGAGTAACCTTAAAAAGCCCGAACTAATTAACAAGACTGGGTCGAACTTGGGTCTACAACATAAAGTGATATGCATAAAAAGTTGTACATGTTGTGGATGGTGTGATGACCTGAGGGGTGGAAATTGGGTTGGATTCCGACACGACTTAGTCTGACCAAGTCAATCGGGTTTCGGGTAACTCGAAAGCCAAGTCCAAACTAAATAAAATTTGATCGAGCTCGGGTCTATATAATAAAGTGACATACATAACAATAATTAACGAGGTGTTGAAATATTGTATATAAAATTAATCTTGAAGTAATGCATGTGTTTGTTGTATGTATATTAAGCAAACACAATATACTTCAAAGATAACTCACAAACCCATGAAAAACAATCGAATTCAGATTTCCTATATCGGATGAACAAATATATATTACAAATTAACTAATAAGTAAAAAGCATCAGCGCGCTTCTAAAACCTAATTAGCTCTTACCGTGGAGATTGAATGGGGTTTGATAATTTTGATATATATTTTCTTTGTCACTAGCATTCCTATTTTAATTCATATCTTTTAAATATAAACTTATTTAAATAATATTGCGCCGGAATTTTTATTTTCAATGAAGATTCAAACAAGACGGGACTTGATAGTGTTTTGGCAAAACTTTTAAGAAAGTGTTTTTTCGGAGCTTATGTCGATTTAAAATAGCAATAGGATATATTTCAAAAAAATCGTCGCTACCTCAAAGACAATTACTATTATGTTTAGTTTTGGTTGTATTAATGATTGTGTTCGAGGTAGTTATGACTACAATTGAGGTAACTGTGGTTGAGGTATTAATCATTCTAGTTCCAAATTTATGTTCTGTTTGAATGACATGTGAGATGTAGTAATCACACCTCGTGATATATGAATGGTTGATGCAAACATAATAATAATATCTCGATTATATTTTAATGTAGGAATGATACCTCATAACGTATTAATCACTTGAGAACATATTGGACTAGCAGTGAAATTGAGCAATAACATGGCAAGACGTAGTAATGACACCTCGTAAAGTAGTAATGAATATATAGTAAAGACAAACAGCTCAAAAACATGAGTGACCCTGAAAAAAGTACAAATGTAAAAGCTTTCAAATACTTTTAATATTGGTGTTGTTAAATTTATCTTTAAAAGACGAGTTCTTTCGTTAGCCTTAGAACGAAGGAGTTGTGTTTGAAATAGAAAGAGATGAATAAGAATAACAAAAGTACTAATAGACATTATATTGTAATTATGAGCAATTGGAAGGTAGTCTCTTTATAAAAAAAAACCAGGAAGGTAGTCTAAGTCAGAAGTACATAGTTATTACGACCTCATGAAAAGGGATGATGATGTGGAAATATAAACATTTTTAAATTTTTTTTTTTAAATCGTCAACGATCTTGTTAGATTCATTTTGAATTGCAAGTCTTTTTATAATTTAATATAAAGGTCCATTTTCTAGAGGTTCTAGCTAGTGACATACAAGACCCTAAGATTAGGAATGCTCCCAAGTTCACTTGGAATTTGTCCAGTCAGTCGATTGTTCTGAAGCCATCTGCAAATCAAAATAGCAGTCAGCCAATAGAATTAATTCGCAGCTTATATGGACCGAAGAGACTGTAAGTTGCTATCAAAAGATAAGGGGATAGAGCCTGAAAATGAGTTATCTTCCAAATCCATGATAATGAGCTTCTTCGAGTTGCCAAGCTCGGCTGGAATCGTTCCGTTCAAGCTGTTTTTGTACATCAACAGACGTCAAGTTGATCCAGTGAACCAAGCGCAGGTACTAAATTGTCCCGACAAACCAGAACACCCCAGGTCCCTGCAAATATTCAAATCAACAGTGGGTTAATTATGTATTAACCTTATAATGATATCGGATTAATTCAACATCAACAACGTACAGTCGTGTGACGCGATGATCACGTTCGGAGTTGCAAGCGACATGAAACCAAGTGCAAGCATCGACCAAGGTTGGATCCCAGCTATCAAGAACACGGTTTGGTTCCGATAAGCTGCTTCTCAGAGTTGTCAAAACGTCTAAATCTGCGTCGCTCCATGCTCCCTCCACTACCAACACGTACATCAATAATATTGCTACTGCTAAAACTACTGAATGAATTTGATCAAGAGTTACCATATCTAACATTATAACATTGTTAAAATCAAACAGATGATCAATATCTGCAGCCAATACATGAATTATATTATATTTCGAAAATACATACACCAAAGTATATTTCATCGTACAAATATGTAAACCGAATTCATGAATCGACAAATAGTAAACATAAGTTGCCATTTTTGTTCGCAGTTCTTATCTTCAGGGGCAAGGCTTTCCCAGTCCAGGATTATTACTGATACTGCATTTACATGAAACAAGAGACGGACGATAATCAATGAATAAGTGATCCTCAGTACATTATAATTATTTCTTAATCTCTGCATGCATTTCAAGAAAATATGGTACTCACTCGAGATGCTGGACACGTAAAAGTTCAATAGGAACAATTCCACACAAGTTATTGGACGAGAGATTCCTGTAAACAAAGTACAAAGTGACAACTATTATTAATACTTGAAGATGTTAAGTTAATTAATAGTATTAAGTTATCATCAGTTTGAGATCTCTAGTGCACACACAAGGTCGTCCGTTTAGGAATGCTCGCGAGTTCCTTTGGAACTGGTCCACTTAGTTTATTATCCTGAAGTTGTCTGCAGAATCAAAACTTACTACAGTCAGTCAGTATGATCAGTCACTTGAGCAACCAACCGTTATTAATTTCCGACAGAATTCAGTTAATTAATTGCGTACAGGGTTTGAAGAGACTTTAAGTTGCTGCCGAAAGATGAGGGAATGGAGCCTGTAAGTTCGTTATTGTACAACTCCAACGAAATAAGCTTCTTCAAGTTGCCAAGCTCTGCTGGAAGGCTTCCCTTTATGCCGTTTTTGTACAGCTCCCTACAACCAAGCTTACCATATTCACTAATTAATTATAATATAATGAGTCCGAATTTGGAGTCCGAGAAATGTGTTTGGGATCCCAATCCAAAAAGTTCGTACAAATCTCAGCCGTCCAAAAATTGTGCCTTAGATCTAGTGGTTGAAAATACGGGGAAAAATTAACATTTTACAACCATACAAATATCCATACAAAGTATTATACTAAGTACTGTACTAAGTATCATAGTTTTTTGTAGGGGAAAAAGTATCATACTGCTTAGAATAATACTTAGTATTACACTTTGTACAAAAGCGATACATGTATACACTTAAGTATTGGTTTGTACAAACATTTACACATTTGTATGATCCGTACAATTTTTTGTACAAAATTGTATGGACGGTCATCGGAAAAGTTTTCCAAAAAAATAAAATTTTCCTGAAACGTAGAGCCGACAACGACGAACATGTGGGTGAAAAAAATTTCGCCAACGGAGGTCGGAATTGCCGGGAAATTGTTCGAGAAACTTTACAATGAACGAAGACGGTGGTCTGGCGATCGGAGCAAGTAATGCTACGATCGAAGATAGGCTAGGTTATCCAACAAAAACATTTAAATACCCATGACAATATTGTTATTAATTAATCTAAACATTTAGATCTTAAAATACCTAGATTACTCAGGGATAGGATAATGAATTGATATGTAATTAGTTTTCATACACATATTAAAGTTGATCAAGTGAACCAAGCTCAGGTACTAAAGGTCCCGACAACCCTTGCCTCGACAATAGCCTGCAATATTCAAAGTCAGCAAGACAGAAGTTGGTTAATTAACCTTGGATACTGAATCGGTTCCATCTCCGATGAATTCAACGTCAACATACGTTCGTACAGTCGTACGAGGCGACCTTCGCCGTTGCAGGTGAGGTGATTCCAATCGCAAAAATTGACTTTGGGATCCCAACTGTCAAGAGCTTGGTATTGATCCGACAAACTGTGTCTCCAAGTCGTCAAAATGTCTCCATCTGATTTGCTCCATGCTCCCTCCACTAGCAACATCAACGCTGAAACTAACAGTGCCCCAACTGATGATCTTGACCTCCTCCTTGCTTCCATGGTTTCAGTTTTCAATTTTCTGATTTGCCGCAATTGATTGTTGTTAGGAGACGAACAATTTTTCCTTTGTGTTTCTACCCATTGTCATAGCAAAAACACCTCTGTGTTTTTATAGTACAACAACATAAGAGACGAATCACCGTTCAAGCAATTACTGAAATTAGATCTTACTAATTTAAGCGTCACCGTTTGATCAATGCTCATCCTTTTATGTTGGTAATTTAATTTCTCTGCAAAATTAGGTAGGAAAGTTACAATAAAGATTTTGAGAGTGTAATACTGTTTTTTAATTTATATTTATATCCCTTACCTGCCAATTGGGTTTTAAATAGTTTTTTTTTCTAAAGACAATTCGAACAAGATCAGATTTGATTGTATTTCGCGTACGTCAAAAACAGTCATTACGACGTAAATTAATAACAGGCGTAATAATCATTGTTTTTGAGGTAGTTATGACTTATGACTGTTTTTTAAAGTGGTAATGACTATCCTTGAGTTATGGATTGCTCTCTAGTTCAACGCTTTCTCAATAGGCGGCTGAATTACACTTTGGATTATTAACGGTCCCGATCGACTCCGCCCTCCAAATCGTCAGAGCACAACTCTACCGCCCGAACAACTATAAACATTGATTCGTGTATATACGCCACCTCCCTTGTACGTCTTGTTGACGAACACAAAAATAAAACATTGCTGGGATATGGCAGATGGAATTTGGAAGGGTAAATCACATGCCAGTGAGATGAATCCAATTCCAGTTCAGAGTTAAGACAGAACCTTTTCCCAGATACATCACTAGGGAATTCCCACAGATCCACTAGAATCTTCCCTGGGAATTTGATTCTTTCAGAAAAAGATATGAACTGAAAATGAAAGATGACTGTTCCATCCATACACCAAAGAGTTTCTCTCAACCCTCAAACTTAGAAGGATAGATATTATCTGCATAAAACAAGGCCATCCCTCCATATATGAAAAGACAAAACTTCAAAGTACTTACTTACATTACTTTTGGAGTGCTTATTTCCTTCCTCTCCTTTTGTACAACCTTCTTCCCTATATGTACAACTTGAGCAGTTTAGTATATCTTGAACTGACTTCTGAAACGAACCAAACACCAAGTTTTCATCAACGTTTTGTATCTTCTCCATCCATTGAAGTACTTCCCAATCACTTTTCTATAACTTGGTCTTTGCTTCACCACTTCCCAGTACTCAGCTACGTTCGGCCTCGTTCGTATATACTCGTCTTCCAAATTCAGCAGTACCAACCTCGCAAGCACAGGGATCAGCATTACGTCTGCCAACGAGAAGTCTTCGCCGGCTAAGTAAGCTGTTTCCCCTAGCTTGGTCTCTACTTCATCAAGAAGTCTAACTAGGTGCTCGGTGCTTCGTTTCACAACTTCCGGAGTTTTCAGCTTCTCTACTGTTTCGTATGTCTCTTTCAGCTTCCGGTGGTAAGCACTGGCTAGATCAGAAGATTCGGCCATCCGAGCTATCAGCACTCGCCTTGTGAACTTGGAGACGTGGAGGCGGTATTTTTCCGGGACATGTGAAAGAGTAAAGAACTTGGGGTTCCATTTCTGTATCTTCTTCATCCATTCAACAACTTCTCTGTTGCTGAATAGCATGTCGTTGGCGCCTGTGGATACGAATGCGATTCTTTCAATGTACCTAAACAAACCACGATAACAAATTCACAATATGTTAACATATTAGTTCACAAAATTTTGAACAGAATTGAAAGAATAGTCAACAACAAACAAATAGTCAAAGGGAAAGACCGCTTACTGGATTATCTCGATTGTCTCGAAGATGATGTGGGAACCATTTTGGAAGACGGGGAGTCTCGCAGTAGGATTCATCCTGAAAAACGAAGCATCCAGATTCTTGGTTGTTATAGGATTCACATGGTTTGAAGTATAGTCAATGCCCTTCTCTTCCAAAGCTAGCCTCACTTTCTGGCTATCTATGGAGAAAGCATGGTGGTATAGCTGCATTATAGTCTCAAAGGTTCTGTCTTTCTACGATGCCGTCTTCGACAAATTCAATCAAAGTGGAATATGCGATACCTGAGATATTGAAAAAAGACATAAGTGAGAGCCAGCATTACACACATATGGAGTTATAAACCAGGTTGTGAAAGATAAACGTGTAGAAAACCCCAGAAAACTCATGAATGGCTTCCAGTAGTAGATGACCTGTAGGGTGCAAGAATAGGCAGTCCTAAGAGCATATTCTCAGAGCACTACATATATATATATATATATATAAATAAATAAGAGAGACGAATCTAAGATATTCTACCTACACCTTCCTTTAACACCGATGATCCATGCCTAAAGAGTTTAGAATTAGGCATCCTCTACCAACAGCCGCCTCTAACTAGTAACCAAAGAAATCCATGGAAACTATGAGTTTTGCTTAGTTCATACATCTATCAGCGGCAGAAATCCGCAGATGCCAAGGATAACAGTTCTAAGCCAGTCACAGCAATACAAAGGAAATATCATTTTCCACTTCTTCCAGCACAAGACTCTGATCCATCATCTCTTTTGCTTATATAAGCAAAGCCACGGTAATCACAAGTAATTAACAAGCAGGCGGAAAACTAAGATAAAGGGCAAACAAATTAGAGGATTGCAATTCTGGTCCAATTAATCATAGGAGAGCATTGTAAAGAAGATAGTTTCTGGGAAATAATAAGTGTGGGAAACAGATTCCAAATGCGTAATCTCGACGCAGAAAGAATTACCAAAACCCAATTATACAATACAGAAATAGCTATTCAACACTGAAACGATCACTTAACTAGTCGGCAAAGGAAGAGTCTTTCCCCCCAAACCAAGCAATTAGGCAATGAAATAAGAACAAGGAGACTAGTCGAGGATAGTTACCCAGAAAGAAGGAAATAGGAGAGGAGTGTGGGAGGAAAAGGGAGATGATAGTTACTCAGAAGAGAGTGGGAGAAGGGTTGGAAAGTTGAGCAGAGACGAAGAAGAGCCGACTGGGATGGGTTAAGGTGGCCACTTTCGGTTGGTAATGGTAAATTAGTGATGGGAGGTGTTTTGAGAAATGGGTAATGGTCTTTGGACGGTGGCATTGGCATCGGCCCCAATTTAATTTAATTTAATTTAATAATTTCACGATCATACGTTACTCTCTCCACTGGCCGGTTTTGTAAAAGCTAGCCAATTTTTGTGGCTCGGTTATTAGAGAGGGGTTCGGAGATGATTATAGATTTATTATATATATATTAATTATAATTATTTTTATCCTTGATTCAGTAATAAAATTAATTTTACTATCATATTATATGCTTAATGATTACGATTATTTTTTATGGTTATTTATCTTTATGTAAGAAAAATTGAAAATAAGGAATCTAAAATGTAATCAAAATGTACCGAATAATGGTGAATGCGATAGTTTAGAAGACAGAATTGATAAATAGATTAGGATTAGTTTTTTAGATAGAGTTTATGTATATTTGATATGTAAATGTTAATTATACAGTGAGAGGATATTTATGATTTATGGGTATGGTTATACTTATGGTGCGGTTATTACAAAATTCATAACTTAATCTTACCCATTTTTAACGATTAAAAGTTATCATCATAACTTCTAAAATACCGAACGTCAACATAGTAAATAACCATCAAACTCGTTAAGATTATTATCGATTAAACGGTCAGGATTGTCAAGTCTAAACTTTTGTAATCGCTTCTTTATTTTGAAAGGTATCCGTAGGTTTCAGTATTAAAATGTTACAAACCATAAAAATAAAGGATGAACAAAGCACAAAAGACAAAATGAAGGGGAAAATGGTAATAAGCATAAGCAGTACCATAGCCCATAGATTTGTTCACAGTCGGTTTGTCACGGTTGTTTCTGCAATTTCATTCATGGCTGAGATCAAATTAACATTTTAGGTCGGCCTCGTCGGCAGAAGATTTATATAGTTCAATCTCATCCTCTCCTGCTTCTCCTCTTTCTTCTTCCCACTCCCACTCTTGGATTCCTTCTTCTTCTCGCCGCCATTGTTTCCCTCCTCCTCTTTTGACAGTAGCAGCGGAGAGGACTTCAATAGCTCAATCTAAAATAGATGAAGGGCCCCTTTAACATGGGCATGAAAGGTCGAGAAAGACCTACACAAAAACTACTGAGTTGAAGCATCAAATCACCGGATCAAAGGCGATTTTCATGTCTTTGTATCAGTTCCAGGTTAACCATCACTACTCTTATTGCTTCGTGTCTTTGTATCCAGGTTACTTCCGTATCAAATTACATTGTTCTAACTTGCCAATATTGCTCTTATGCCCTATATCTCAACTCTTAGTCGTTCTCCCTTTTACAGCAATAGGAATTTAACAGCTGCTTTGATCAAGCGCTTTATCCATGTTTAATTTCCCCATAATACTGATATGAAAATGAACTAATTGTGTCGTTCCAATGTCCATAAATTTCATAACCTTCATAGCAGAGGAGTAGTAGCTATTGCTGGCACGTGCTAGGATTATTACTTGGTAGTACTTGAGACAGGTATCGTCAAAGAAATTGCTCAGATTGAAAAGAGATGGCATAATATGGCTGCACAGTCAATTTTTAAATATTGTCTTCTTGCCTCAGGTTCATGTTTTGCCTTTGTATCATTTACCTCCCCTTCAATATTCTTTGGATGTTAACCTTCACCTTTCTTTCTTTCTTTCTTTCTTTCTTTCTTAACAGGGGAATGCTCAAGGCACGATCTTGAGAAAACAGTTAACATTGTTATCTTTCGAAACTACCATCTCCAAGCCCCACTGCTCTCTGTTTTGCCTTCATTTCGAACTTGGGAGTAAACATGCGTGTGTTGGCTCTATTGGGTCAGCGTATGTTCTTTCAAGCAGTTGATCGAACAATCTCCATCGCCCGCATTCCCCTCTGCAGTGCTCCTTACTGTATTGCATCTCTCAACAGTGAGGCAACAACTAATGTTTCCTTGGAAAAGATTTCGGGAGCACAGGTTCAGGTTGATCAACCTACTTGTCTATCCTTTAGAATCGAGAAGCTTCCAAGGGGAGTTCCTGTTGTATCTGCCTTCCAAAGCTGGATGGGCGAGGGGTTACCGGTTCACAGAGGAGATATCTTCCATGCTATTAACCGACTTCGGAAGCTCAACATGAACAAACGTGCCCTTGAGGTGACTTCCCTCTCTCTTGTTTGAAATTTGTTTATCAAGTTTGGTTCTTTGGTTGATATTTTATTGTTGGACGTGGAAGGTGATGGAGTGGATAATAAGGGAGAGACCATACAGCCCAAAGGAACTTGACTACTCGTATTTGTTGGAATTTACTTGCAAGCTACATGGGATACCCCATGCTGAGAAGCTATTCCCTCGTGTGCCGCCTGAGTTCCAGAACGAATTGCTTTACAACAATCTCGTGATTGCATGCTTGGACAAAGGTGTCTTGAGGCTCTCACTTGAATACATGAAAAGGATGAGGGAACTGGGACATCACATTTCGTACTTGGTCTTCAATCGCCTTATTATCCACCTTGCTACCCCTGGTCGGAGAAAATCGATCCCGAAACTCCTTTCTCAAATGAGGGCAGATAAAGTTGCCCCCCACGCCTCAACTTACAACATCCTGATGAAAATGGAAGCCAGCGAACACAACATAGAAGGGTTGCTCAAGGTATTTACAGATATGAAACGATCAGAGGTAGAACCGAATGAAATATCATTCTGCATATTGGCCATCGCTCATGCTGTGGCAAGATTGTATACTGCTGCTCAAGAATATGTTGAAGCTGTGGAGAAGACCCGTACGGGGAAAAATTGGTCAACACTTGATGTTTTGATCATGTTATATGGGTATTTAGGGAAGGAGAAAGCGCTGGAGAGAACTTGGGGCAGTGTGCAACAGCTTGAAAATATTAGGTCCAAGAGTTACATACTTGCAATTGAAGCCTTTGGTAGAATTGGGCGGATCGATCGCGCAGAGGAGCTGTGGTTAGAGATGAAGTCACTGAAAGAGCTAAATTTGACTGAGCAGTTCAATTCGATCTTATCCGTTTACTGCAGACACGGGCGGATAAAAAAGGCGACTGCCATTTTCAGGGAAATGGAGGCTAGGGGGTGCAAGGCGAATGCCATAACTTTTCGACATCTTGCTTTGGGTTGTTTGAAAGCCGACTTGGTGGAAGAATCATTGAAGACGCTGGAGATGGGATCGAAGCTCACAGCTACGAGGAAGGTTAGGAACTCCACGCCGTGGCTGGAGACTAGTCTTTCCCTGGTTGAAATTTTTGCAGAGAAAGGTGATGTGGTGAATGCTGAAAAGTTGTTTGAAGAACTGAGCAAGGCTAAGTATATAAGATATACGTTTGTGTACAATACTCTTATTAAAGCTTATGTGAAGGCTAGAATTCACAATCCTAATCTATTAAGGAGAATGATTTTAGGGGGTGCAAGGCCAGATGCTGAGACCTATAGTCTGTTGAAACTTGCTGAGCAGCTCAGTAACTGACTTTTTCTGTTGTATATGCATACTTGTATCCATTTCCTTTGTGAATCAACAGTAGGACATGAGCCTTGCAATTTTTACGAGTGTGTCAGGAATTTGATGTGTGATTGTGCAATGAGGATGCAGTAGTTTAGTTCTACATATATCATACTCATGTGATCACCAAATTATGCGGCACTCGTGTTTTGAATGATATTATTATCATTTCAAATTCACTTTATCAATTATTCATCATTTTACATAGGCATTTATCGGTTCATGTACTGAATTTATGCTTCAGCGACATCGTGCGGCCAAGCCGCCGGCTGCGGTGAGAGGTGATAGCCGGAGGTGGATGATGATTTCTACTTTTACCCTTGTAATGTAAACCAGTTAGATCGAAGTAATTAAATTTAACTGCTAAAAGTTAGTTTGTTGTCGTCAAACTATATATTGATTGGGCTTCCGTTCAAACACATTGATTGGGCTTCCGTTCATATACATTGAATGGGCTTCCGTTCAAATACATTGAATGGGCTTCCGTTCAAATACATTGATTGGGCTTCCGTTCAAATACATTGAATGGGCTTCCGTTCAAATACAATTGGGGTTCCGTTAACCCACTCCAAAACAAAGATCCAAAATCAATGAAACCAGTCCCTATATCATATAACACACAAGTTCTCCTTGCTGTGAATGAACAAAACCCTTGATCCTCCGAATCATAAAGCCGGAATAAGTTGGTAGTAAAAAGACGCAGCCGAATAATGGCGAGAGAAGGAAACACCATCCAACTCTGCGGCGACGGCGGCGGATGTCGGTTTCCAGAGGAACTCGTGATCGAAATCCTGAAACGGCTCCCCACTGCAACCTGCATCGGACGCTTCCGCTGCGTCAGAAAATCATGGTACCATCATCTCTCCGACCCCAATTTCGTACGCAGCCAGAATCGTGATCACACAACTAGGGTTATGATCACGAGTAGTTCCAATTTTAAAGAAGTCGGGCGGAGGAATTGCAACAATGCAGAGGCGACCACGATCTCCTACGACACTCTCCAGCCTACCTCACCAGAGTCTTTGCTTAAGCGCTTAGTTCCGGAAGTAAAGTTACTCCAATACGAATCGCCAACAATCGGTGGTTGCTGTGATGGTATATTCTGTTTATACGAAACTCATCTCGATTCCAAAGTTATTATCTGGAACCCAACTACCTCAGATCGACTAGCCTTGCCCTTGCTGGACTACGCGCTGTACACTGAACATTTACAGGTACAGCCGCAGGTTAGGCAAATCGGATTCGCATTCGACCCCAAAACCAACGATTACAAGGTCGTTATCGTAATCGGACCGGCCCAATCCTCCCTTGGAACGGATCTGCCCGCGTACATCTACAGCCTGAAGAATGGTTCGTGGAAGCCGATTCAGAGTCGATGCTACGATACTGGAACTGAGGTTGTCAAGTCTGATAGGATTAACAAGTGCTACTGGTTTTGCTCGGGTTCGACATGGTCGATCAATGAATTTGACATGAGCGAGGAAGCTTTCAACAAGGTTGCGCTGCCACCGGAGCCTGAACATGCTGATTTAAAGCAGTCGTGTATGTACATGTTCAAGAACTCGTTGATGGCTATCTCTGGAGGCAGTATATGGAGGGTGTTGAACTACGACAAGCTTGAATGTGGATGGGAGAAATTGTTTAGCATTGGGGATGCTAGTTTTGTGACGGAAGTCAAGGATATTCGTGCAGTAATGTGGGAAGAGGGAAGATGGTTCGTGGTGGATTCAGAGGGATTGCAGGTTATTGATGTGAAGGAAGAGGATTGCTACAGGAATCGTAAGATGGTGAGTAAATGGGTTGTCTGTCAAGTTAGAGCTTATATACCATCCCCATTGTCCCTGAAACATTTCTATTGGAGCATTCATGAATCAGATATGCTGGAAGGAGATTGTGGTGATTCTGTTTTTCTACAGGTGCAGTGCAGCTGCTCAATTTGATGGACATGTTTGATCCTTCTTAGCTTCCTGGTCTCTTGGAAGATTAAGTATGTCGGTATGTGGGCGATATTGCATTTTTATTAGTGTGTCAGGAAATTGATTCGTGATTGTGCTATGAGGATTTAGTAGTTTATATAGTTCATTTATTACGCTCTCTCGTGTAATCGCCTAATTATATTTATCGATTCGTGTACGGATGAGCAACGTCATATCAACTTCGATTTATCCCTTCAAGGCATCGCGTGGCCACAAAACCTGATATACAAAATAACAAATAATATTATGATATATGATCGTGTTTGATATATATGATATTGAATTCAATATTACCCAATAGCTAGTTATTAGATAATATTGAATATCACATTTGAATTTTTAATTCTATCAAGAACATAATTGTAACTCTCTATTATAATTGCACTCACTTTCCTTGTCCATTCTACTCCAAAATTACACCCCAAACGACAATTTCATATTTATCTCCACCGAATATCAATATTCAACTGTAGTCAATATAGCAAACGTCAGGAGGAATATGATGAGCCCACATGAGAAACAAAATAAAGGCAACAATGAACCAAATTATCATCTGAAATTACTATTCTGCAAATAAATAAAAACGTTACTTATTCAACCGAAGTGTTAACCTTTCTAACCTCACTCGCTCTATGCTCTCAAAACGCAGAACCAAACGACACCCTATTCACAGTAAATTAAACCACCGACAGCGCCAAACGTCCCATCCGTTCAACTGTTAGCCAAACCGCCGGCGGCTGCCAATAATATGAACAGTCGCCGTCCACTCCATTGAAGATAACCTCCTCCGACCATCTCCGACCATCACCCCTGGTTCCCGGTACGACGCATCTGTCATCAAACTCCGTTTGCCTAGATTTGTCTTTCCTAAACAAGCAATAAGTAAACAAATCTCCAGATATTTTTTCCCTTTTTGTCTTTCCCAAAAGAACATTTCACTTTCAACCCGTCCTCCTCTTTTCCCCATTCTACTATTTTTTTTTAATTGCACTACGAGTCTCTCATTAGTATATATAACAGTCTCTCTTCCGTTTCTATATGCATAGTTGATAGTTCATCTTCCTCTTTAATTCATAACACATTATATGCAACTTGATTCTTCTGCAGGCCGTATACACTTAATAATCTTAACAACACGGAGAATTAAGTAAAAATGGCTTACCAGTATGAACATCATCTTGTGCTGATGCTCCTTGTTCTGATCATATCCACTTCCGGTTGCCAGTCATGGGGATGGTTCTCTTCTTCTTCCGGGGATGATTCCGGAAATGATGAGTACCGTTTTTCTGGGGCGGCGGTGGCCGATTTTTCATTGGATTTTCCTGCAGATAATAAAGGATTAGTAGAAAAGGCAAGGAACAAGCTAGTTGGTTCCAACACTTGCTGGCAGAATGCTTACCACCACATCTTTACCGGATGCACTCAAATAAACGCCAACGAAGACAAACGCAAGAGATTCGCTTGGCATCTAAGCGATTGCTTCCAGAAGGATTCTGGGAGGCAGCCTTTCCCCAACTGCGACGAGAAATCTGCCATCTTCCATTGCCTGAAGAAGTTGGACGATCATGAACACAAGGTTTATCTCGAGTTTTTCACTGAAACCAATTCCATCTGCTACCAACTACAGGTGCATGCATTCAAACACGAGACGGAGAGGCTGGTGAATGAGCTTAAAAGTTCAGCGCAATACACTGAGCAACAACTGGAGACTATTAAGGACAGAACGGTCACGGTACTGCACAACTCGAATCAGATCCACGATTCGTTGAGTTCGGTGGATGATAAAGTTCAGCGCGTGATTCAGACGAGTAAAGGAGTGGAGGTTCAGATTGATACCTTGTCTAAGCAGTCTGACGCTGTTTATAAACAATCGGAGGATATCATTAGGTCACAGACGGAACTGCAAGCGGGACAAGAAAAGATGAATGAGAATTTGAAACAAGGGGTGACGATGCTTCAAGATGCTTACAGTAATTTGGGGGAGGAAGTGAGCAACCTGAGGAATGAGGCTGTTCAGATAGAGAAGCAGATTGATAGAGTTGGGGAATCGATGTCTTCAAAGTTTCGGAATCTGCAGAGCAAAGCTGATGATATCGAAAACATGGCGGGGAGTTCGTTGAGCAAGCAACAACAACTTCTGGATGGACAGTCCACAGCGCTTAAAGGTCTCGATAGCTTGACGGAATCTCAATCTGTAGCGCTCGACGAAAGCAGGAATGCAATGCGACATTTGGCTGATTTAGGTCGTCAACAGCAGGAAGAGCTTCTTCAAAGGCAGAAACAGCTACAACAAGTTCATGATCACTTAGTCTCGAATTCGAAATCGATATTGGAAGCACAGGAAGCGTTTGAGGTGAAGCAAGCAAGCATGTTTATTGCTCTAGACAACCTGTTCGAACTACACAACGCAATGTTGCTCGAATCGCGAGTATTCAAGGCTTTCTTCATCTACACCATGTCAATTTTCATCATCTACATGTTTACCAGTACAAAGCAGACATATCCAGTCAGAGCCAATCTCTATCTAGGTACGTATCCTAATTACTAGTCGCTGTTCATTCAAATTCTTAACTCTAAACCCTAACCAGTCTATGTCCATTCAAATTACAGGGTTGTGTACTACGTTCCTCGTAGAAGTAGCAATCATTCGGCTTACACCAAGTGACCTAGAGCGACAAACCTGGATGATTAATCTGGTCAGGTTGCTCTTATCTTTCCTGGCGATTCTTCAGATCCTTTATGCCATTTACACGTACAGGGACTATGAAGTATTGAATCATCGGATGATCCTGACATTGACGGAAAAAATCAATTCGTTGCAAAGAAGTAAAGAGATGTCATGGGATAGCGATAGTGAAGTGGACTGGTCGACATGGGTTGAAGACGAGTTACCAGAAGAAGTTGCCAGTTCGGAGGATCCTGACTACATGATTCCAGAAGAAGCTGCTGATAGATCGATTTTGAGCGTTCCGGTGATGAGAAAGTACGATCTCCGTCAACGCAACCGTTTGAGCTAAGGATCATCTTTAGTGGAAACACAATTACAGAATGGTGCTATATCGGAGTTAGTTAAGGATGTTCCAGCGGTAATGTGGGAAAAATACCAATTTAAAACATCTAACATTAAGCATACTAGTGAAATTTACGCTCGACTTGACGATGAAGGGTGTGTTATGCTTAACTCTAACGGCTCTGTTATGCATAGTACTGGTGGCTCTTCTACATCATGAGATCTTATTCTTGGTAACTTGGTCCGAGCTTTTAGCACGAATTTGGGGTGCTGCTCTATCACCAGAGCCGAGCTTAGAGGTATCGTCCTTGGTATGAAAATGGCTTGAGATTCTGGGGTTAGGAAACTTAGAATTCATACGGATTCTAAAGCTGCAGTTGACCTCTTGATATAACGCTGAAGCTTAACCACCACCATGCGGGGATCGCTTTGGAGTATCGTAACCTCCGAGGCGGCGGATTATCTCACAAATTTTGGTCATAACCTTGATGTTGGCTTTCATGCTGTCCTGATTTGTACCTTGAGAATTTAATCACCTACAATTTAGTGAGTGTTTGTATTTTGAAAAACATTATTCGTAACACTTGGGGGTTTCTCCCGTTTCTGCAAAAAAAAATATGAGGGTGGCTTTGAAATTTCAAATTTATGTATTTGAAATGCATGAATTTGAAAAAAAAAATTAAATAAGTTATTTTGTGCGTATTTCAAATATAACACACATTCCCTTATCTTTCAAGATACAATATTTTTATAAAATAGTAAAATAACAAAATCTCACAGTTGGCTGGCACCTAGCGGCGGAAGTATCGGCGGATGGCAGCGGAAGTGTCGGCAGATGTCGACGAAAGTGTCGACGGACAGTGGCGGAAGTGCCAAAAGATGGCAGCGGAAGTTCTGACGGATGGCGGCGGAAGTGTAGGTGGATGGCGGTGAAAGTGTCAGCGGATGGCGGCGGATGTGGCTGACAGATGGAGATGACTCCATATGACAAATTTTTCAGCGGATGGCGGCAAAAGTGGATGACGACCGTGGGTGACAGCCGATGGCAGCTATATCTTCAGGCGGCGGAGTTTGTTGTCTGACGGTGTTTGACGATGGCGGTCAGCAACCGACGGTGGAGGTTGCTGGCTGATGAAGATGGTCAACGACGGTGGCGAAGGTTGTTGGCGGCCAACAGTTGTGAAGGTAGTGCCAGTAGCCGAAATCGTTGCCGAAAAAAAAGTCACCAGCGAATTTTGTGATGACATGAAAAAATTGTCGGGTAATTTTTTGATCACCGGAAAAAGCACCAACAAATTTTCGATAACCGGAAAAAATTAACCGAAAAAGGTGTCGAATTTTTTTTCGATAACTTGAAAAAAATCACCGGCAAACTTTTTGATGACCGAAAAAAATGTCAGAAAAAAGTACTGGCAAATTTTCGGTTGATATACATTTTTTAAATTCCTTGTCTAGCTTTTAAAGATACGCTTAAGGTTGCTAGAGTATCATTGGTAACTATGTATTTCAAATCACCATAATTTTTTTACATTTAAAGTTACAAAAGAATTAGGGTCAAATGCAAAAACTCAAGTTTCATCGAAACATCACAATTTGATATTTAAAATACCAAATACACCTATCCAATCCAAACTCAGTTAATGAAATTTGAAGTGTCGAGAAGTAAAAGAATAATATTTTCCAGGTAAACTTATAACCAAAAGAGAAAACCTATAGGCTCGTTCTGACCTCAACCTCTCACCAAACCAAAGTATTATCTTATCCACAAAACAAATGGACCAAAACACATTGACCCTACTTACAAAAATTCCAACCGCACTGCCTACTGAAGTGAAGGTAGGAGCAGAGTTTCAGGAATCAAAAGCAAAGCACCAAATCCATTCAACCTTACAGCAATGGCAGCTTCTTCATCTTACCTTACCTTTTCCACAGTGAGTATGCTCGGAAATCGTAGCGCAAGGCAGCTCAGAAACAGGAGTGTAGTTTCAGTTTCAGCACAACCGCAAGAAGCTCAGGTCCAGGAAACACAGGAGGAGGAGGAGAAGAACGACCAAAAACAAGAGATCACCACTCCAGCAAAGCAGTCCACGAGACCGAGACCCGTGGAGAAACAAATAAATGTGCAAAACAAGAACATGACCAGAGAGTATGGAGGGCAGTGGCTCAGCAGCACCACCCGCCACGTTAGGATCTACGCTGCCTACATTGATATCGAGACTGAAACTATGGATCAAACCCAGATGGATAAGCTCACTATCATCCTTGATCCCACCGACGAGTTTCTCTGGAACGACGAGACCACCACCAAGGTGTACTCTTACTTCCAGGAGCTTGTCGATAACTACGAGGTAAACACTTCTTATCCTGTTCATATATCCTATTTCCAGAAACTATGAGCTAAACTACTGTTGATGCAGGGAGCTCCATTAACAGAGTACACGCTACGACTAATCGGTTCAGACATCGAACACTACATAAGGAAGCTGCTGTATGCTGGAGAAATCAAATACAACATGAGGGCAAAGACGCTCAACTTCAGCATGGGGAAACCGAGGATCCTATTTAATGATGAGGAGAGTCCTGATGTACAATGAAACAAACTAACATATAGCAGCAATATCATATATAATATATTGCACAGTGCGGCAACATGATCTTAAATTAGTTACTATTCCGGTTGCTACCTTTGGTTGTTACCTTCTACCGGATGATGCATGGTTAACAACTATACAAAAGGGGGCACCTTACAGATCCTGAAATGTCTGGATAATTAGTTTCAGGCGTTTTCATCTCCTATTTTGCAAGATGGCAGCACTTTCAAACATGTTTCGTCCAACCAAGGCTTGAAAACTCCTCTGGGCAAGCATGAGTTCTGTGTGAAAAAAAGAAATGCAGATAGCAGATGCTTATTTTGAAGTATTAATACTACACAAAAAGCAATAATGTAATCCTCGAAAACTAACAGCATACAAGTGAAGGCGCAGAAACGATGCAAGAATAACACCACTAAAATATCAGAAGTCAAATAAGCAAGCAAGTCCAGCAAACCAAATTGTACCACATAACTATTAAGATTAAGTAATTAGCTTTGGCAAGCATAAGACAGGAGTTGAGAGCAAGAAAAGACACTGACCCCCAACCAATAGCAAAATCCACGCAATAGATTCAGCCTCACAGGGCGATTGCTTTCGACTTTAGCCTTCAGGTTTTCGAGCACGGTGGCGAAATCTAAAACAAAGTAAAACCAGATAAGTTAGGCAGGATGACTGGAATACGTGCATGTACAAGGAAACAAGCATATATGCAGCGAAGTGCGTAATGAGCAAAGAAGAACGAATGGAGAATACGTACCCTCATGCTGCTCGATATAAGATTTGTCAAAAACACCTTCCACTTTGACCATCTTTGACCTTCCCCGGAGCAACTGTTCTTTAGTCTTCTGCTTCTTCGCATATACTTCTTCCATCAGATCATCATACTCCTTCTGATTGTAAGGCTTTCTAAGAAGTGCAATGAGCTTTACACTGAACTCGGAATCGAAATCCCGAATAGGACGTTCAGGTTCAGCCTCAAGATCCTTTCAAATGGTAAAAACACAGCAGCAACATGTAAGATATTCATCCAGCGCATGGGATAAGGAAATTAATAAAAGCATACTGTAAAAGCCAAAGAAAAGGGTGCATACGATTATCTCAGGGAGCTTTGATGCCACGAATGGAGTACCAGTGTTGGTTGCAAACGTGGCAGCATCAATCTCCTCCACATCTGAATCGGATGAAATGCTGGTATAATCATCATACACCACAATTTCACCAGCTGCAGCTTTGAATTCTAGATGCGTCTGATTTATAGTCAAACCGCTGAGAAATGTTTCATAGCATTTATCAGCTTTAGGCTGCCCTATTGGACCTATAACCGGAGGAGCTCTTCTGCAATCCTGAGTCTGCCTCGCATCTTTGCGGGTTTCCAGTGTCTGCCAAGCATCGTTGCTGCGAGCTTTCAGAATCTGTCCATTTGAGCAAGTACGTGTTTCCCTTCTTCTTTTCTTCACCAGACTAGATTCCATAACCTCTTTGGAACTTTCGTCTGCTATCTCCTGCTTCACTGACATCAAAATCGGAACTTTCTCTGCGCGACGTTGATTTTCTGTTTCAACTTCTGTTTCCTTTCTGACATATTTGTCCCTTGCCGCTCGAGCTTGCGAGTTTTCAGCAGCAATTGCTGTCTCTTTTCGCTTCCGCATTCTAGAAATCTTCTCACTTACTCCAACACCTTGCATCTTATCCCTTTTGTTGGAGAATTTCCTAGCAGCGAACGAAGCCTCCATGTTTTCTGTTCCAACTTCTGTCTCGTTTCTGATACATTTGTCCCTTGTCGCTCGAGCTTGCGAGTTTTCAGCAGCAACCGCTGTCTCTTTTCGCTTCCCGTTCCTAGAAGTCTTCTCACTTACTCCAACACCTTGCATTTTATCCCTTTTATTAACGACTTTCCTAGCAACGAATGAAGCCTCCATGTTTTCATCATGGACTCTTGGATGGCATCTAACATCAACTTCATCAGCTCCACAATCACCTGGATTTCCACCGCATGCTGGGTCAGGAGGTCTCTCAAACTCTCCATTGTTCATCCGCAAAGAAGGGCATCTCGTCTCCTGATTCTCAGTGTCATCTTCCTCGTACAAACAAGTTATAGGCGGCTGACCATTGTCGAAAGAGAGTTTCAGCATGAAAGAACCCCCATGCGGAGTCACATTCTCTAAGAACATTCTGTAATCAGCATCAACAACGCTCTGATTTTTGTTCAAGGGAACATCATTAAAATCATTGCAACCATCTGTAGCTTCTTCAGAAACAGCTGCATTGTCCAAAGTCATATCAATAATATCATCGTCAGCACCATCCCTCACACCAGCCTCCTTGTCAGGAGCAGGAGAAGTATCGACATTGATGGCTTCCTCTTCAGACTCGGAATCAACCAGCATTCCTTGTACAGATTGGCCAACCGCGACTTTGTCCTCGGTCATATAGTTGTCAGTAGCATCATTCGTTAGATAATCAACGACAGCATCATCAGCGTGGAGGTCAACAAAAGCAGAATCTCCCACCAGAATCTCTTTAAGATCCTCGTCCACAGACTCATCATCATCCTTCTCCAAAATAGGAAGCTCATGGCGATTTTTCCTCAAACTACCACCGGCTTTATCACCTGCATGGAATACGTTAGTGGACAGAGGAAGGCCTAGACCCAACCCAGTCAAGAATTTGATGTAATCTGGATCAGGGGCGAATTCATCCTCTTGATCGTCGTCAGTGGTCCGGCGTGTCTTCTTTCTCTGCACCATCTTCGTTGTCCTTGCGTCCAGCGTTGCAATTAACATCTCCATAGCTGGTGGCGTCCTCGTTGGTGGAGCTTGAACGCTTGCATGAAAGCTAGGGTTTATTCTCTTTAGCCTTGGACTAGACCTAGTCTTTCTCCGCATTTTCCCCTCCGGAGTTGGGTGGTACAGCATTTCATCGATCAGTAAATCGAGCTCCCTAGCTTTTCTTTTCAGATGCATCCTTGTACGACCCACAACCATTTTCTTCCCCGGAGCTTCAACAAGAGAGAGCAGTGAACACAGGAAAAAGACTCAGCTTTCTAGACACAATGGCGA
Source organism: Linum usitatissimum (assembly GCA_030674075.2). NCBI lineage: Eukaryota > Viridiplantae > Streptophyta > Magnoliopsida > Malpighiales > Linaceae > Linum > Linum usitatissimum. The sequence continues at coordinate 4,481,021 of JAUJYP020000804.1, read as the reverse complement.
AGGAATGAGATAAGTAAAACAAAACAAAAAACCCACCAAACAACAATGAAGTAAAATCACAGAGAACCTAATGAGAACATTCCAGGAAAGATCATAACAGGGGGCGAGAGAGAGAGAGAGGGGAGGGGGGATGCTGCTTACTTGGGAAGCAGTGGAAAACCCTAGAATTTCCGTAGAGTGTGCGGAGAGGGTAAGAAGAAAGACTACGTATTTAGCATTCTGGGTTTGGGAAGCTTAAAGAGTGAGCAGAGTGTTGTTTTTATTGTCTGTTCTCAATCTGGGTTTGCTGTGTATGAGAAGAAACTCCAGTGAAAAAGAAAGAAAAACGAGGAAGGAGAGGAGGCAACAAATCGAGACGGGTCGGTTTTCAACGTGGTTTCAGCTGATTGGGGGAAGGGGGTAACTCGTCAGTTCATTGATTTTGTGAGTGTCACACTATGAGGCTGTGGAGTGAAACGATTATCTACCCCCACAGGCACAAAGTCACAAGTTAAGGCTCTGGAATGAAGCGCTTATCTACCCCCACAAAATCTCCGAAAAGGCTTCAGTGTGGGTGGGGTTAATTTTCGCAGCTCGGATAAATAAATCCTTTTATGATCTGGATTTAACATCTAAAAAGTAACCGCTCAGTAACAGCCTAGATTGGATTCAATCCTAGATTTTGCTTAGAAAATTGGTAAACCCCATAACCAATAATTCTCAATAGGATTCCCGATAGTAATGAAAAATAAATAAAACAATGGCAGACATAAGATGATTCGGTAACTATATTTTATACAGTACAAATTATGATATTGAACTCTTTATATTATCGGATTTAAGGTTAATGTTTTAGCGTTTAGCGTTTAGCGTTTAGGACGTAGCATTTTAATGGTTAGAGTTTAGGGTTCAGGGTTTAAGAATTGTCGATTTTGCTTAGTTTGGATTTTTAGGGTTTTAGGTTAAGTGTTAAGGGTTTAGGATTTAGGATTTAGAGTTTAGGGTTTTATTGTTTAGGAGTTCTAAGATTATAGATTTTAAGGTTCTAAGTTTTAGGGGTTAGAGTTTAGGATTTAGGATTTACGAGTTGTTGTTTTTGCTTAGTTTGGAGTTTTAGGGTTTTAGATTAAGAGTTAAAGGTTTAGAGTTTAGGGTCTAGGATTTAGGATTTAGGGTTCTAAGGGTTTAGGTTTAGCGTTTTAGAATTTAGGGTTTAGTGTTTGGTGATTTAGGGTTCCAAGGTTAGGGTTTAGCTTTTAGAGTTTATGGTTAAGGATTTAAGGTTTAGCGTTTTATGATTTAGAGTTCTAGGGTTAAGGTTTAGGGTTTTATAATTTAGGGTTTAGGGTTTGATGGTTTAGGATTTTAGGGTAAAGGGTTTTAGAATTTAGGGTTTAGGATTTGATGGTTTAGGATTCTAGGGTCAAGGGTTTAGGGTTTTAGAATTTAGGAGTTAGGGTTTTATGATTTAGGATTCTAAGGTAAGGGTTTAGCGTTTTAGAATTTAGGGTTTAGAGTTTGATGGTTTAGGATTCTTGGGTTAAAGGTTTAGCATTTTAGAAGTTAGAGTTTAGGGTTTGAGGGTTATAGGCCGGTCGGTTGTTTCGGCCCGCAGTGTTACCGGCCGAAACAACCGGCCGAAATCCGCGGCCAGTCGGGATGGTTTTCAGTCGATTTTTCGATGCCGCCCGATAAAATTCACCAAATTGTAAGGATATACGTACCGTGAGAGTGGTTTTGGAATGAGAAAATTCGGATAGTTTCGTCGTTATAAAATTTTTCGAATGAGTAAATTCGGATAGTATCGAATAAAGTTTTTCGAATGAATAAATTTGATAATTTCGTCTTTATAAAGTTTAGAACAGTCATATAATTCGAAAGTTAGGACGTAAAATAATAATTCTCTTAAAAAAAACAAACAACCAACCATTTTAAAATATAAATTATCATATCCCTTGAAAGAATAACATGATGTATTGAATGATTTTTCACTAGTGCTGGCAAGGAATAGCATTCCGTGTCGCGGTAAGTTTTTTGTTTTGTTTCGCTGGATTTCTTCGAAGATTTTGTTCACTTTAGTTTTGCATTGTTTTTTTTATCAATTTAGAGTCAAGGTTTGCAGGGTCGGCGTGTAATGCTAGTTGGACCTTTCAGTAATTGTTAGTAATTGAGGTTGGAGTCTAAAGTTTATGATTTAAATGGCTTGGTATTGAAGAAAATATGGACGTGGTGTATATAATTTTAGATTATTACAATCGTCTTGTACCCACATGTGGACTACACTTCTTGGATTACCACCTATATATTGTATGTGTGCTTACCTCGAAATTTTAATGAAATATATGTATACCGATTTCGTCAAAAAAACATGATGTATTGGAAAAAAAATTGAACAAGAGAGAGTCGTACTGCTGCCTGGGATGAATTATAATCAAATGAGAACTTTCTTGTACCGTTCTTCCTCCAAACATTAAACCCCGTCCAAGTACGGCAGCTGCGTACTACTATGTCCTCTCTCTCTCTCTCTCTCTCTCTCAATAATTAAAACCAAAACCGAAAAATCAAAGGATAATCAGCGCCTTTAATCACTCTCACAATTCCGAATTAATATTTACTTCTTTCTCCTCCCAACAATCCTACATTACACTCCTCATCACTTCACCACTCCTAATCCCTTCGGCCTAATCATGTCCCCCGGCGACGGCGGACTCAACGCCAACGACTTGCGGCGGATCTTCCACCAGCTGGACCGGAACGGGGACGGCATTCTCAGCGTCGACGAGCTGAGCTGGCTTCTCGAGCGAATCGGAGCAAGCAGCAGCCACTTCACGATCGACGAGCTGGAGTCTTCCGTAGGGAAATCCTGCCTCGATTTCGACGAGTTCTTGGAATTCTACCGCTCAATTTCCGGTGGCGGAGGAGATGACGGAGGAGAGAAGGATTTGAAGAGGCGTTCAGAGTGTTCGACTTGAACGGCGACGGATTCATAACGAGCGAGGAGCTCCAGAAAGTCCTGTCGAGGCTCGGGCTGTGGGACGACGGCAAGGATTGCGGGAGGATGATTTGTTTCTACGATACGAATCTGGACGGAGTTCTTGATTTCGACGAGTTCAAGAACATGATGATGCATCAGACGACGACCGGCTAGCCGAAATCGGTATGAAATTAAATTAATTGCGGTGGAAGAGAAGAATTGAAATTGTTTTCTTTTCATCTTTGGGTGGACACATGCAGAAACATGGTGTTATTAACTTATTATTGTTGAGCTAATGGCCGGATTTGATATAATATTTTATGTTGCTATGTAATTCGATTCAATTAATTTGTTTCATTTGATTGATTGATCGAGATGTTATATAAATTCAAAAAATATTTTTTTATGAATTTATTAAAATAAGGACTATATGTAGTGATTTGTGAGCCTACTTTCGGTTTATATTGACATAAAAATTTAGCAACCGTAGCATTTGTAACCTAATTCAATTAATCAAATCTGTCACATAAAGGATATGCAACTTGATTTTTTCAACATGTGTGATCCACAAAACCCACTTTATTGATAATATTTATATCGACTACTATTTATAATTTGATATATTTTAACATAAATAGAGCAAATTTACAATATACTAAACAAAAGTATTAAAATATGTTAGGGATGGTATCTACGCGGGTATCCAAAAATCCATCAAGGTTGGGATAAAGATAAGTTTTAGTAACCGGATGGGTATGGAAATGTGAGTGAGAATTCACAAACCCACCCCAACCTCATTCTTACTTTCGAGATTTTATTCTGTTATGGCGAACTTATAACGGATTCGATTACTTTTGTTGAATTAAAATTATATCTCGCTTTTAAACAAATTAATAAATAATAATGATTACAACTCCCATGATGATTTCCATTTCCAACCTATTGTTTTTTAATTTTTATATGTGGTTAATTTGAAGATTGAGATTGACCAAGGAAACTTGTTATGATAATTTTGTTGGGGATATGTATTTGAGGATAGAAAAATATCATCACTGTGAGTTAAACACAGGGGCATAGGCCTTGCAAAATCATAATAATTTGTCAATGCAACAATTCATATATTTTTTAATAAGACGATCCAAATAATATTTATACGTGAATAATGGCACAAATAACATTAGTGAAACAAGAGACTTTTCCTTATTATTTATTTTGTTGATTCGAGCATAAAATCAAATCTTTCATTCATATTCAAATAAAATTTGCATAAATCAAACAAGTCATCTATTAAGATAACATAGGGTTAGAATTAATAGAAGTATGAACAAGAAACAGTTGCAAATGACCAAATACTTTGTTGCCTCTCAATATATATGCTCCATCTTAACTATCGAATTCCAATCTAACATTTTACGAAAACGAGATTCCTCAGAGAAGTGTTGGTGTGTAATTTCACCACCTACAAGTAAAAATTGAACAGCAACGCGCGAGTTCAACTGCACCTGTACTATTATGTGGTATCCTTATCCTAACCAATCTATAATTAACTCAATCACATTTCACATCTCCTCTCAACTCAATCCGAATTATCGAACATATCTCAAATTACTTTTGAATGTTGCTAAACAATGTCCCTCGACATTGAGGAGTAAGCGTTTAGATGCAGCCCACTTGGTCTCATGAATAAGAAAGCTGTCGGATTTGAGAAAGACCCACTCACTCAAGTGGATGCGGCTTCCACTTGAGCCATTGATAGCAAGTTAGGATACTTTTTTTCTATCCTAACTATTATGATATTTTATGATCATTAGATCGTTTTGCTATTTTTCCATTGATTCAAATTTGTGTTCATTTAATTTTTTCCCCTTCAAGTGATTATCTATATTCCACACCTCCAATTTAATATTCTGATCTTTTATCGTATTTTTTAAATTGTTTTTATACTTTCCACTTTTTCTGCACACGTTTTTGTTAATTGTATTTTGTTAATTATTATTTCTCTTACTATTCTCTTTTTTATTATTTCTTTTTTTCTTCACCAACTCGTTCTCAACTACAATCCTTTTATTCCATAATTTAAATATATTTATATAATTCTGAATTTGGTTTAAGAAGTAATTTTATTTAGCACATCACTTTTTGCCCCTAACTATTACACTTCCGTTTCTGCTTTATCTAATTTTAAGTTTTTGGAATTTACTGTAACTGAATTTATTAAATTGAAAATGTGACAATTAAAACAGTTATCATAGATCTTAAGGAAATATCAATGGAATCCATAATAAAAAAATTTCATACAAGATTGTGATATGAAAATCGCAACAACAATTCATTACGCCCCAACCATTTCTCAAAATCATTGTCAAATCTACAATCTTTACCAACTAGCATCAACTAATAGTTTTATAAACTGTTCTACGATACTTCATTCAACTAGAACTTCGAACGAAATGTCATCAAATTCAAATTAGAGTACTTTCTTCAAACACCTTCTTTATCGCGTAATGTATGGGTTTCCACAAACTCGAACCTTTCATTGAATACCTCATTTTTTAGCTTTTTTCTCTACTTCTTCTAATTCAGTGTTTATCTTGCAAGAAATCAACCGTCGACAAATTTCATTCCTGCGGTTCCTACGGCAAGACTTTTCACACCACACACTCGTCATGAAATTTTCCACCACCCTATATTACGCTCCTGACCAATAAATGTGATAAATACTGCATTCATTGCTTCCAATCGACCGGCGAACACCTTTAATAACATGTCATTGGTAACAAATAATAAAACGATCAAAAAGTACCACAATATAGGGATTTTGAAACATATAGGAACATCCTTAACAAGGAATGAAACTAGGTAATGCAACAGTTGAAATCATAAACTGCCAAACTCAAACATAATATAATCGAAAATGATTCAAAACACAATACACTTACATATTTGTTGTTTGTTTCAGTTTTCAATTATTGAATACTTTATTAGACTGTGAACAACTTGTTCCTGACATAATAAATCAAAACAAGATATATGATCACCGACCTAATTAAACAATGAATCGAAAATATACAATTGAACAATCTATACCTATTTGAACATCAAGGTACTACATAGACCTTTCAAAGAAGATTAGTAACAAATCAAAGAACAAAACACAAAACAAGTAGGATTCAAACTGAAATTTTACTTTTTAATTCAACAAAACAATTTAGAAGATAACTATAAATTGAAACTAACATCTTCACTTGAAAATGGATTGATGCATGTGTTTACGGTTACGAGATATCATTTCATTATCACGACAACGAACATTTACATCCTCAAAACTATTTGTCGAAGGCAGCTGGTTCCGGGTATGATTGTGTGTCACTCGGGAAGGAACGACGGGTCTCGACTGCATAATGAACATCGTGATCTTGTCTGGATGAAACTAAAAAGGTTACTAATCGACAATCAACGGCAGATAAAAACCACAAAATATATTTCAACAAATACGTATCATTTCTTGTAATATTCTTTCTAAACAATTAAGCCTAAAAGTAACTAGTTATTTTTTTATTACAAAATCCAAACTTTTCGTCCTATCCATTCACTGAGTAAGATCCAGGGATCCCGAAACGCGGGCCCCACCTACTACGCATTCCACGTCGGACGCCTCGTTGTCCTCCTCTCTGCTCTCTTTTTTAGTTCTTTCATTCTTTCCAATTTTTCAACATCAGCTATCACTTGTATCACTAACAACACTCTCCCCCCTACCGCCGCCGCCGCCATGAAACCCCCCACCTCCGCTGCTGCCGCCGTCGGCACAGCCGTAGACTTCGTCAAAACCCCTAATTTCGTCAAAATTGCCGTCATCTCTCTCCTCTCCCTCTCTATCTTCCTCCTCTTCTACCACCACAACCCTCCCTTCCCCTCCGCTTTCTCCACCTTCTCCTCCTCCTCCTCCCCTTCCACCGCCGCCAATTACACTTCTGCCGCCGTCAATTCCACCTCAGCTCCCTCCAAATCCTCCTCGATTATAATCAACGCGAAGAAACTGCCTCCTCCTTCTCCTCCTCCCCCTCCTCCGCCACCTCCTCAACCTGTTGCGAAGCGGACGGGGATCGTGGACGAGAACGGCGTTATGACGGAAGATTTCGAAGTCGGAGAGTTTGCTCCGAGCGAGATGGAGGATGCTTATGGTCCCAGGTCAGGAACAGAGGAACCAGAGGAACCGAAACGCAAGTACGCCAAATTCCAAACGTGTGAGGAGAGCAAGATCGATTACATTCCTTGTTTAGACAAGTCTGAAAGAAAATGCTCTAATTCAAGGCTGGATTGCGTCGTCCCTATGCCTAGCGGCTACCAGAAATCCATCCCTTGGCCCAGGAGCCGCGACGAGGTAACTCTGTTAGTGTTGGTGTCTCCATTAGTGCTCATGTGTCAGACGTTCAAAATTATAGTTTAGAATTAACTAATTTTTTGCTAAACGTTGGACTGAACAGGTTTTGCTTCATAACATACCTGATACACGTCTGGTTCAAGATCAAGGTAGCTGGTATTCAATGTATGTTAAAGATGATAAGATAGTTTTCCATGATGGTGGCGCAAATTCAGATTTCGTCAATGGAGTTGATCAATATCTAAACTGGATTTCACAGGTTTGGTTTTGGTAAATGTACTAGTTTTTCTGCTTACAGCACTTCAGTGTTCAATTGTTTATTGGCCGTACTGAATTTGAATGAATCAGATGGTTCCTGACATTGATTTTGGTCGTGGAACACGCGTTGCCTTAGACTTTGGTTCTGGGATTGGGAGCTTTGCTGCGTCTTTGTTTCGGCGCAATGTTACAACTCTTTCAATTGGACCAAATGATGTTCATAAGAACCACGTTCAGTTTGTATTAGAGCGAGGCCTTCCTGCTGTGGTAGCGGTATTTGGTACTCGCAGGTTGCCATATTCAAGCCAAGCTTTTGACTTGATACATTGTTCTGGATCCGGAATCGATTGGACTTTTGATAGTATGTTTCTCAAAACTAGTTCATTGACCTTAGTTACTTTTACAGGGATTGAACATGTTAATGATTTTTTTTTTCATTTCTTTGGCTGTTTGATGAAGATCGTGTTTTGCTTCTCGAGGTGAACAGACTGTTGAGAGCAGGGCGATACTTTGTGTTGCGAGCACCAAAAGATGATAACCAATGGAAAGGTATGTACTCATATTGGATACCAGTTAAAACGAAGATCTATCTGTCCAGTTTCGTTAACGGTTTGTTGCTATGCAATTGTTTGTAGAAATTGAGGATCTTACTAGGCGCATCTGTTGGAAACTTGTCAAGAAGGAAGGTGATGTTGCTATCTGGCGTAAGCCATTGAACAACAGTTGCTATCTTAGTAGGGAGATTGGAGCACAACCACCACTTTGTAGTTCCTACGAGGATCCAGATAATGTTTGGTAATGCTGTGGTCTCCAGAGTTCACTTTGATTTTCCTTTTGTTCACTAACCTTAAACTAAAGGGGTTTGATTTGAAGGAAGCTCCTTTGCTTCCTCTTATTCCCTTTTCCTTTCATTTTTTCAACTTGTTTAAAATCATGGAGAAAAGATGTATACCAAGGGCCTCTCCTTTGTGAACATTCATTCTAGGGTACTCGATTATTGTCCTCATCTCGTCGTGGTGATGTTTTTCAGGTATTTCAATGTGACCGAATGCATTACTCCTTTACCAGAGGAAGGATACGGCTCAAATGTTACCTTGTGGCCGGCGCGACTTCACTATCCTCCAGACCGACTCCAGAGTATCAGACTAGAAGCATCTATATCTAGAAAGGAGCTGCTGAGAGCAGAATCAAAATACTGGTATGAAATAATAAGCAGTTATGTTAGAGCTTTCCATTGGAAAGAACAGAACTTCCGGAATGTCATAGATATGAAGGCTGGATTTGGAGGGTAAAGTTCTTTCTTTTTTCACTTTGCTGCTTGCAATTGTCATATCATACAATAATCAACACGGTAAGCTCGAAATCTTCTCTAAAACGTTACCTTCATCTGGGTTATGGCAGGTTTGCAGCCGCATTGCATGACTTAGAACTTGCTTCTTGGGTCATGAATGTTGTTCCAGTCAACGGCTTCAACACCTTACCTGTTATTTATGACCGCGGACTGATCGGAGTTATGCATGACTGGTATTGTATTTTCCAGCAGTTTCTTCAACACGGGTGATCTTGTCTTGTGCACAAATTTTAGGCTAGTAGTAAAGATGTGAAATTTCTGCTCCCATCAGTGTGATGCTTGCTTTTGAACTCTATTTCCAGTTTGCACATCATACTGGATTCAATTCCAAACTTGTCTTTGTGCTTTCTATTTACAATGTCCTGACTTCTAAGTCATAAATCGACCCAATGATCTGTCATTTTGCAGGTGCGAGCCATTTGATACTTACCCCAGATCGTATGACCTCGTTCATGCAGCAGGCTTATTCACCGATGAGAAGAGAAGGTCCCGCGAATCATATCATTAAATGTTCCATGTTTCACACTCCTTTTTTTTGTCCCTATGAAGTACATATCTGATTCTGAACGATTTGGTTCTTTCCTTCATTGTGCTGCAGGAAAAAATGTGAGCTGTCAACAATCTTGTTGGAGATGGACAGGATGCTAAGACCCGGTGGAACGGCTTACATTCGAGACAGCTTAGCAGTTATCGACGAAATCCATGAGATAGCTGATGCATTGGGATGGGTGGTCAGGGTTCACGACACTGGTGAAGGACCTCATTCGAGCTGGAGATTTCTAGTGTGCGAGAAACGTATGCCCTGACATCTTTGCCACTGCAAATGTTAAACTTAGAAGGCCCTTCCATACAACCAATCAACTGTACAGTTCATAGTCATTGCATCTTCTTTATGTCTGGATATCGAAAAGTCTGTTTCCCAGTTTGCTGTGTACTGTATCCTATCAAAAGTAACATGTTCAATGTTGGAACAGAGACAAGCTAAGTTTGGTTTTCTTGGTTTGCATAGATAAAGAGTTCATCAAAAGACCACAAAAGGAAAGAAAGCGCGCGAAGAACAAGCGATCCCGCAAAGTAAAGAAGGCCAAAACTGGAGATCCCAGCTGAACCCTATCAAAGAGAAGCAAGTGATGTTTAAATATCAGCACAATTGTAGAAGCTATAGCTTTCCAGAGGATCCAAACTGGTTTGAAATGTAGTTTACGAAGATGGGTTGAATAGTGCATTTTCAACTGTACAAAAGCCATGAACTTAGCTGCTACTTCTTCACACACAAAAGCATACTAATTATTAATATTCCTACAACTTCTTGCTCTTGGAGCAATCCCTATATGATGATGCTGCTGCTGCTGCTGCAGTATTCACCTGCTTGGATAGATACGCTTCGTAGATATCAACCACCAGCCTCGGATCTTTCTCCACCAGCTCCAGGTACTCCTCCCGTTTCGTAAGTTTGTCCATGTTCTCCGTGATTAACGATAACGAAGCTTTGAGCATGTGGCTTGCATTGTGCTGGTGAGCAAAGGCGTAGCTCATCAACGAGCTGTCCCAGTTCAATTTCGAAACGAGGAACTTCTCGCAGTAGCCTTTGAGATGCTTAATCTGATACTTCTCAGCCAACACCAAAAGGTCGCAAGCCATCTGTTCGTCGAGACGTGCTTCGGCAGTGTACATGTAGCTTACGAAGGCTCGCAGGGCATCGTACGACACGTCGGAGATCTTTATGGTGCCGCTTCTACTTTCCTCCATCTCATTCTCAAGCATTGCTCTGAACACCGGGGAGCGAGCCGCCTGATTTGATTCCAATCCGAGTGAACAAAATCAAGGTCAAATGAATACAAAACGGGAAAGCCAGCTGGAATTCGAACAGTTTGATTCAGCTCAACACAAATTGATTACACAATACGAAAAATGAATTTGAATACCGCAGAATTAGGGGCGAAAGGGAGGAGTAAATGTCAGTGACTGACCAGAACAGCCTTGTGAGCAGGCACGGGCAAAGAAGGGAAGCCATCATCGCCTTCGTCGGAGGAGGCGACCAATACGACGTCGGAGAATTTTCCGCCGTGAGCGACGGGGGAGGAGAATTTCAGGAAGGCGATCTTAGCCTTGAGATCTTCGATTTCCTTGTTGAGCTCTTGCTCGGTCTCGGTTGCCTCCTCGTAGCACACCTTGCAGGTTCCGGCGTCAACCGAGTCATAGTCGTCTTTGCAAGAGAGGCATCGCATAGTGTCGGAGTCGGAATCGGTGTCCGTCTCGTCAACGCGCCGGGAGTTCATCGGAGAAATGGGGTTGCGGCTTTTTTCCTGTTATTTTTGTTTGTTTTCTCTCCTGAACGAAAGAAGGAACAGAAAGAAGACAAATTTATAATGTGGGGTCAATTACAAAAAGATCATTTACCTACTTAACTTTAGAGATTACCTGAGTGGTAACTAACAGTTTAGGTGTGTTTTTTTTCTTGGCTAGATCCCCATATATCATAAACGACTCATAAATTATCGTGAAAATATTTTTTTAGTAGCGTACTTTTCACTATAAATTGGGTGTCATGTACTATTGAAACTAGTTTCGATTGTTAAACAAAAAATTTTCCAACAAAAAAAATGTCACCTGATACGCCGGAGTTTGCTTAGTCAGCCTTTTGCCAACGTAGCCATTGACCGGCGTGTCTTGCTGACGTGAAAAGTTGGAGCAAAACAAAAAAAGAAATCGAAAAGTGCGATCCAAACAACAATTTTTGACACCCTCTTTAAACCCCACCCACCATTATTTCACCCTCTCTCCTCCCCTTATCTCCATCATCGGATCTAAAGAACCAACACTTCTCCATTTTTTCTTCTCATCTCATCCAAACCACCATTTTCACAATTCTCTATTTAAGTTTTTTCTCTCCAATCCACTCCCCTTATTCTCATCAAGCAGTTTCTCCCTAAGATCTGTTCGCTCTCCTCATCAACAATCTTCCATATCGGATTTCCCATCTGTGAATTATCAGACCATGAATTCTCAGACGAGTTCGGGAAGGAGCATTTCGTCCACATATTATCCACCGGTGGTTGGATCGAAAGTAAGGTGTTCACATAACTGTGAAGCCACGATTAAGGTTGTTGGTACGCCGGCGAATAAGGGGCGATCCTTCCTTCGATGTCCTTATTGGCAAGATTGTGGACTGTGAGTTTTTCCAGTGGGTCGATGACACAGTTTTGTCGTTGATGAAGATCTGAACAGGAAACACGTTGATGAAGATCTAAGTAGGAAAAACTTTAAAGACCAGACATTCATGTACCAGCTCCGTTGTATTAATGCACAATTGAAAGTCAACTGTGTTGTGCTTACTTGTGTGGTAATGATGGGGTTTAGTAGAGTTCTGTTGAATGTGTTTCTTGTCTGGTAAGCATTGCAGTGTAATAAACAAATGATTTTTAATTACTTCATGACCTGATATCATTTCATAAAGTTCAAGTACCTAGTGCAACAATAGATATGCCCCAACAATGAATGTATAAGTATTCTACAAATAGATAGTCTGAACCCCATATAGATAGTCCCACCCCTATACGAGAATCGCTAAAACATTATATAAGGAATTACTTGATTGTTCAAACACCAATGTTGTGGTTACATAATAACTAACCCTAACCGATCAACACCATTACTTTCGATGTAGGTAATTGATCCAAAATGGGTTTCCCATCCTGCATCGATCCTTATCAATGAGTGGCCGCCTATTTCTGGGAAGAACTTCATTCACTTGCTCCACTTCGTATCCATCGTCATAATACGTGGTTCAGACTCTCCTCCTCCTAGACACACCCAGATTGGCCATGGCTTCAAGAAACTCGGGGTCGGAGGTGTGGTCAGAGTCATCAACAAGATGGATAACCCTGGCACTAGCTGAAATGTCGGACTCATCGAAGTCTTGACTGTCGTTGTGTCCCCCCTCACTATATGCATCCTCATCGTCTCCACAAAACCTCCAATTATTGTACCCTTCCATAAACAGTCTGACGACATTTCTCTTCCCCTTTTTATCAAGAAACTGAGCATCATTGTCATCGAGTATCTGGACCAGACCATCGACCATTCCCATCCCTGGTCTAAGCAACCATATAGTGTCAACAGAGTCATACTTGAGGTCTTCTTTAGCAATCTCGACTAGCTTGAAGTAGTCTAGGTAATCAGGATCCAAACAAAACTCATCAGTCGTTCCGCCAACGTATTCAGGGTCGTCTTCAGTCATGACCATCTTCCCTCCATGTTGAATTACGAGCTCTAGTCTTCTAACCATCCTGCATGTTATGGAAGATAAAGAACACGTTACTATTTGATGTTGTTTATGTACTATAAGGATTTAATAATGATAGACCAAGATTTCAAATTTGGAAAACGTCAAAACCCTAACATTCTAATCGACGAAAAGGGAAATCATAAAAATAAGGTTTCTAAAAAAGCTTCAAATACTTCCAAAAAGACGATTTGTAGGAGCCATTTAAGTCGAAAGGCCTTTCTCGGCACTAGCACAACCACAAATCTTTACTGTAAAAGGCAGATGATTCAGTACCTTGTTTGTCGTAGTGAATCGGCTTTAGATGCATTCGAATCAGCCTTTATGAAGCTCAACAACCAACAAGAGGAAGATTCACCGGCACACCAAGGGACCCACAAGACTCACTAAACGCTAAAGTCCAGGAACTCTACCCAAGGTCGCGACTCTAGAAGAAATCCATTGTTTCGGGGTTTGATGTAGAACGTCGGGTTGGATAAGTTGTTTAAACACCAAAAATAAGGTTTTCAGAGGTTTCTTCAATGGGGTTTTAATGGAGTTTCAATGGGGAGAAGAAGGTTTAGCGGCGTAGGGGGAGAGAAGGTCTGAAGATTATCCATGCGTGTGTGGTTGCTCGGATTTCATGCTTTTCGATTTTGTTTTTTTTTTGGCTCCAACTTTCCATGTCAGCAAGACACACGCCAGTCAATGGCCACGTCGGCAATTGACTAAGCAAATTCCGGCAGACTAGATGGTACTTTTCTTGTCGGAAATTTTTTTGCTTGACAATCGGGGTTAACGAAAAGTACATGATACCCAGCTTATAACGAAAAGTACGGTGCTAAAAATATATTTTCGCGATAAATTATGACATATGAGGGAATTTAGCCTTTTTCGTCATAGGTAACTTTTATAATAACAAACTTTGAGAATGATTGAATAATATGTACATTAAAATTCAAATGGAGTCTAAAATTCATTCCAAACAATGGCACCTTGATTATATAGATAATATTTAGTAATTTTTTTCGTCAAATAGAGTCTGAAACACTAATTTAAGCCCCTATCTCTACTCATGTAACCATGTAATTATAGATATTATGATTAATATATTAAATCATTAATTTAATTATATTCTTATATGTTATTGAATTATTAAAGTGAAATGACACCTAACATAACATAGCTAGCTATTGCATTTTTAAAGAAATGAACTTAAAACTCTTTTTTAAGATAAGTTTCTACTTGAAGATGATAAACTTTCTTATAGATAAAATTATAACTAATAAAAAAGGAAAACAAGTAAATATCACGATGTCAACATTTCAATTTATGCTAAATTTACTTCTTTTTTAGTATCGCCTTTTAAACTTTGACTTAATTAAATTTGTATTTGTCATGACATCTATATGAAAAAAATGAAGATATTATTTAATTTTTTTTTTCATAACATGTGGTTCTATTAGTTAAATGATGAGAAATACGCATACACAAGCCTAAAGAACAACAAGTCATGTTGCAGCAATTGTGAGGAGTTAGAATCGTAACTTCTACCTGTAACTTGAACCGAATGTATGAAGGAAAAATCAGGAGGAATCGGCCAAAAGAGATGTATATGGCCTTCGCAAATGAAAGATACTAATCCAAAATGTGTGCAAAAATACATGATAGTGACAAAATCATAATGATTAGAGACATTGAACGAAATCTGAAGTCTACTAATATAGAACTTCTAGTCCAAAACTCTGGGTTAAGAAGTCGAAAATGGAAACGATCGGAATTTGAAAAATAAAAAATTAGCAAAAATAATACACAGAAAACCCACGGGATAAGAACTTTACTGCTCTCCAGCAAATACCCAAATATATATATGAAAAATAAAAACTTTAATCTGCCTTTCCTTCCGAGTTCTTCAACAGATTTTCTTCAAGGCTCTCTCAATTCTCTTGGCGCTCAAGGAATCCCTCTTTTTCTCTCAGGTAAATGCTCTTCTCCTTTCCCTCAACTATGCGGCAGATCCTTAGATTCTTGTCTAGCCTGTTTCGCTGTCTTTCATATTTGCTTACTGAGGAAAAAACGTACAAGAAGGGAACAAGGTTTATAGAAAACGGCCAGGGAGCGAAATGCTGTTTGATTCTCGCTTTTCTTGGTGAACCTTTATAGAATTGATTACGTTGAAGCTTTGTCCAAGTCGTTTGGCTTGAATTTGGTCTTGTTTGATGCCCAGTAAGTTCTTGACGTTAGATTCGAAGTTTTTGTATCGGGGGTTTGTTATTTCTTGATTTATCTCTCACCTTGCTACACTGATATAATTTGGGGTTTTCCTTACTGATCATTGTCATTTTGTGATTGCTTATTGAGTTGTGACTGCTGCGTAGTTCTGTTGGTTTATTTTAGTCTTCTCGGTGTAACCCTAATCTGGTGAGAAGAAGCTCTGTATTTGGAATTCTGGCTTCTCTTCTAATTTCTCTTACTATTTTTCCTTTTCTTTTGGTTTTCTTCTTATGCTAAAAGGGATAGGCGGCGAAGAGGGAACGAGCTCTGGGCCAGGCATGGATGGTAGAGGGAAATGCTTGAAGGGTGAAGTGATTAATGGGTTTGGGAATAACTTTCGTGATGGGATTTTGGTGTCTGGTGATGGACTTCGTACTTACAGGAGGAGGAAGCAGACAACATCTAGTTCTGAGAGCAAAGATGTAGGGAATGGTAGTGTTTCAGGAGAACCTGCTGGCAAATTAGCAGACCAGGAAGAGGTATGGCCATTGATTTCTGTTATTTCGTGCTTGTTGCTTACTTCATTGTCACCCCACTTGTGAGCAGGTTTTTATTTGCTTAGCACTATTGGAAGTTGTTACTCATTGAAGGAAATAAGTTCCTTGGTACTAGTGTTAACAATTTTTTTTCTGGGAGAATATTATGATTCATAAAATATGTAGGGATGTGAGTGAAAATGCTTCCAATCTATGAATCAAGTTGTTGAATCTTGTATTTTCCAATATGCTGATGAGTAATTGCTTCAAGCAATGCGTTTGTTGCTACATGTAAACTTATAACCATGAAGGCATGTAAAGAAAATTGATTAGATTGACTTCATTTGTAAGAGGGATATAAATGAGTGTATGTTATTGATGCCTTTCATTACACGGATTTTGTGCTAGGGAACTGGTTAGTTGTTTCCAGGGTTGCAATGATGTTATTTGATGAAGGTTGCTAATTTTAAGGTTCAGTATGTTTCAGTTTTTCTTCTAATTGGAACATGGTGGCCTGTTCCATAAGTAGCAGATGTATCTTATATAACCTCTTTTTCTTGAGATGACTGTAATCTACATATGACATATATATTAGAGTGAATTGAGACTTTGAACAAGATGAAGCTTTTGAAGATTGCATGGGAAATTGCCATGTGAATGTCAGATACCTCTGATTCTTCACTTGCTTGCCACAATCTTGAACCCCTTCAATTCTTTAGAACGTCATTGTATGGAACAATGTGGATAGACATGGATAAGGATTTCTTTAAATTTTGCTACTATTGCCCATGTGCAATTGATGGCAAAAGACTGTGTCCACATGTACGGAATTATACTTTTGTGCCCCCTCCCTTCCTCGATAACTTCCTCGATAACTAAATATGACTAAGATTTGCTTTTCACGTATCTGACCTGCGGGGTAGAACCATGGCTTGCTATTTGTAAAATTGCATAGATACGCTGTGTAAATCCATTGAAACGCTACTGAAAGCTTTTCCTTTTTCCTGCATACATCGTCCGGAAGTTCCTGTATGCTGCATTATCATGTTTACCATAGAGGTTAGAGCTAAGGTTTTGTTTTCCCTGCAGTTTACAAAAGATTATATATGTTGGATTAGTAAATTGATGAATTTCCTCTTGATATGTCTATCTGATTGCAAATGAAAGCTGTGCACCATTTCTTAAATTGTTCACTAATCCCACAAAGTCGCTTAAACATGTTTGAATGTCATAATTTTTTTTGTTTTGATTTTCTTTTCTTCTGTATTGTTTTGTGTCTCTTAGAAATTTTGTGAAGCTCGCTACTGGAGAAATGTGTAGTATGCAAATACTCATGCTCGTGTTTTATTTTTTTGGTCAATCAAGCTGATGGATGTGCATGCCAAAATAATGTCAGTTGAGAACTGTATGTAGACATGTTTGTGAGATTTTCTAGTGATGCAAGTTTTATATCCCATTTCAGCCTTTAAGAAGCTGAAGACGTTCTCAATACCAATACAGCTCCCGCTAAAGAAATTGTAGGCATTCTATCATTACCTAAAGGTTGTAGACAAGACAATAAATTCGGCAATGTGCACTGCGGTTTCTGTATAGGTCTCATGAATCTTAAGGTGGAAAGTGCTCCTGCCTCTATGGTAGGAATGTGGACTGGAATATAGTTGATAACATTTTTGTCAAGGAGTTCTTAGGAGTCTGCTTATGAGCATAAACAGGAAAGTAGACTTGGTAACAGGTGACGAGAAGAAACCTGTATCATTGTTTTCAATTGTCAGGGATGTAGGTATTAAAACGTGGTAAGAGAAGACAACTGAGGATGCGACCTTTGTGGTTTCTTAGGAAGATGAGACGTGAATTGTGTGGATTAATTAATTAGATGATACATATCTTGCTTCACCAAGGAAGAACTACATCTTAAATTGTCTTGTGAGCAAGTGATAAGTGATTACATACGGGTGTAAATAAGGTATAAATGTGGTTGGAACTTCTCAGAAACCTTGCCAGCGTGGAGCAAAAAATATAATAGCCAAAAAAGAAAAGTAAGGTGTTTATATTTGCATAACTTTCATCTAAACAAAGAGAATCTTCTTATACTTCATTTTGTGTGTCTGATGAAGCCTGGTGATAGAGCTCTTCAATGAGCAAGAACCTGTTAGTTTTTTTGGAGTAGCTACATGTCCGGCCACAACATGCATGGGTTTGATTAAGGGAGCATGATAAATGTGCTGTATTCCAGACTCTGAGGGGGAATTATGCAGTTGGGTAATCAATTGATTGGTCCTTTGTTTACCTCTATTATTTAACGGCCTTTAGTTGTGATGCTCCACTTGTTTATTCAAGTTTAGTGTCATTAGCTCGTCTACTATTCTATCTTTCTCATATAAGTATTCAGGACAAAGCCCTGGAAAACCTAAAAAGATAAAAGGAAGATAATTTGGACTTGCTGGCTCCTCAGTTTGTTTGGTTGCCATATGGAGTCATTGTTATTTTTATCTTTTTGACTTGTTATTGAAACTGAATTCTCCCCCCTGTTCTGCATAATCCACCTTTCTGTTCTTTGAATACTTGCAGATTATGCGTAGACCCCAGGACTATCCTACTAGTGGTGAAGCTGGTTTAACTGATTCCAATGATGTTTCACAAGGCCATTGGAGAAATTATATCCTTGAGCAAATGCATCGCTCTTTGAGCGATGATGAAGGTGGTATACAGCGGTGCATCCAGGATGTGCTTAGAATGCCCCTGAAGGTTTGTGCTACAATCAGTGATCATCTTTGCTTGCAATATTAGCTTCTTGAAGTCTTCATTGCACACTGTAATTTTCTGTTCTGCATCTCTTTTTAGGTGTCTGATGCTTGTGACAAAGATATGTGTAAACCCTCAAAGAAACTGTGGTTGTCTAATGGAACTCCTCATTTGGCTAAACAGAATGATGTTAGATCCAAAGGGGCATCTGGTGAACCAAATCACGATACCATGACTGATGCGTGTCGGCTTGCATTCCATGGCATCATATCATCTGAGAAGTTCACCTCGCTATGCAAACTACTATTTGAAAATTTCCATGAAAGTAGGGCTGATAACCTTTTCAGCCTAAGTCTTATCAATCAAAGGATGAAAGATGGAGATTATGAGCAATCACCCGGGCTTTTCTTTCAGGATATTCAAAAGGTTTGTGTAATAACCCTTCTTGATGAAGCTCCCATGTGGTCCAAGTTTCTCTTTTGCTACTTGATTTGTGGTATATAGTTAGTTGCCTGTTTCGGTGCTGTAATATCTGCACTGCCTGCATACAATCTCTTACAGAGAGTTGGTTATAGTTTGAACCCATATTTAAGTGTTAATTTATGTTAGTTTATGTGTTAAAATGCTATCCAGTTGAAGACTTTCATTGGCCCCATACCAACAGTCATGTTTATTGAAACTTCTACAAATTCACTTGCATAAATTAATCTCTGTTCGTAGATTTGAAGTTTATGCTTGTGTTGAGGTGATAACTCCTTTACACAATGCCGTCAACTTCCTCCGTGCAGCATGCACATTTTCTAGCCCCTGATTGGCTAATGTCAGTTTTTGGATATAGTTTGCTTGTCCTTCAACTCCTAAACTCCGAGGTGATCTAGCTGATCTTAGTAGGACTCTCCTCTTAATACACTAATTTTTCAGCTTTACTATCTAGTATAAGCAGTCTACATTTACCTAATTTTATTCATTGTTCACGATAAATTAAATCATCATTCCATCTAGTGGTGATAACTTGATACATATTTGGTGTGGTTGTTAATCTCCATGAATTTCAGTTTTGGGAAAAACTTGAAGGCATTGGAAGTGAACTGATTTTCCTTGCTAAGAGCCTCGCTGATGTATCAAAGAGCTATAAGAAGGTAAGCCTCGCCTCCATTGAGCCTTTGAATTTTACGTCTTTAAAGTATCTTGGGATTCTGATTTTGATATGTTCATCATGTTCTCCTTTCAATTTATCTGGGAACAAAACGTTTGATTTTAATTACGTGGTTCTTAATCCAAAGCTTTATTATAGGCAGTACGGTGTCCAACGGTTCTTTATTCTCATAAGGGATGTTTGTTGATGACGTAGTTGGCTCTTGTAACATCCTGGTTTTTTCTTATCTAAAAGCAGCTAGCCAAACAGGAATCTGATTCCTCTGGCAAAGCTGATCAAGCAGCAGCAGCATCGGTATGCACGTGCAAGCACTGCAGGAGGGAAGCAGATGGGAGGAATTGCTTAGTCTGTGATTCGTGTGAAGATATGTACCATGTTTCTTGTATAGAACCTGCCGTCGAAGAAATTCCTCCCAAAAGTTGGTATTGTTCCAGTTGCTCGGCTAATGGAATGGGCTCTCATGAGAACTGTGTTGTATGTGAGAGGCTAAGTGCTCCCAGTACCCTAGAAGATAATGGAGCTGATACTGATACTGCTGTCTGTCAGATGAACGAGGAAGCATTCTTCTCCAGCTCCGAGGGGCCATCAAAAGAGAGCAATAAAGATCCACAACAGCTGTTAGAAGAAGAAATGGGCACCGAAACTTCAAATGATTGTAAAATTTGTGGAAGTGACAGTGGTGGAAAGATGAAGATTTGTGAACACACTTTCTGCCATAATAAGTACCACGTGAGGTGTTTGACTACAAAGCAGCTGAGCTCACACGGTCCCCGTTGGTACTGCCCTTCGTGCCTTTGCCGGCATTGCCTAACTGACCAAGACGATGAGAAGATTGTTCTTTGCGACTCCTGTGACTGTGCATACCACATATACTGCATGGACCCGCCGCGTACCTCTATACCTAGAGGGAAATGGTTTTGCAGGCAATGCATGGCCAAACTTCAGAAAGTGCGCAGGGCAAGGAAGGCATATGAGAATCATACTAATAATGCCGGCAAGAGAGCATTTGAAGAAATGAACAAGAGGTCGAAAAGGAAGATTGAAGATGTGTTTGATGGTAAGGAAGGGATGGAATTGCTGGTAAATGCTCTTTTCATAGAAGACAATTTGGCAGGCAAGCAGAGTCAGAGTTGAAGAGATGATGGTACCAGCAAAAAAGAGTTGGAAGATTTTCGGGTATGTTGAGAGGCTGTAATATACTTGTTTGGTAGGTTTATCCGACTTTTGGACACATGAATTTAGTGCTGCAAGCTGCCTACTCTCCAAGACACTTGTATAATTGCTGCTGGCAATTACAGGTGCGTAAAAGTGTAATTAGCATTTACTGGGTGAGGGTATCTTTGTATCGGTTTGACGACATTATTCTCTTAACCGAAACAGGTTTCGTATTTCGTTAGCCATTACTTGATAGCTTTAATCTTTCCAGACAGACTGAATGTTTCAAGCAGATGTTTTTGCTTTGAAATGAAACTATTTTGAACCTCTGCGTCTAATCTTTCCAAGTTTTGTAATCCCCTAGCTTTGTTCATTGTATTTTTAGCTCAGTGCATCCCACAGTTGTACTTGTTTAGTCTTTTGGAGACCGAACCCGTGAAGTGAACCGGATCACAGTCTAACCGTGTACAAGTGTCATCTAAGTATCTAACTGTGTTGGAAATTTCATATAAGTTGGGACACTGTAACACAAAGTAGCTAAAATTGCCACCTTAGATAAAGAACACAATACATTATAATCTGTTTGTGAGTTAGATGCGTCACTGGCACAACCAAGCCAGAGTCTATTATACTTTCAGCGACTGCCCTCCCTCTGGGCTTTTGGTTCAGCAAGTCTCTTACAACGAACATTTCTGCTTGTTCAGACACTATCCTCCGTCTACGACCTAGAAACCGAGCCATTTCAGAGGTGGAAATTGTGATCGACTGGAGATAGAACCGACTCAACAATTGCTTTCTCCGGCTGCAGAGCTGCTTGTCTTGTCCTTGACTACGTAGCGGTTGGTGTCAACACTCAACCCAGTGGAGTGAAGTTGCTTTCGTTTCCTTACTAGCTGTGATGCAGTTCGTCTGTCAACTTCAGCCTCCTTCAAATCAGGCTGTAACAAGAACACATCATTAAATATTGATGCCAATAAATGGTTTCGTGGTGTAGTTGGTTATCACGTCAGTCTAACACACTGAAGGTCTCCGGTTCGAACCCGGGCGAAGCCAAGCGTTTCTTTTTTCTGCCCAAAATAAAATAAAATTTACATGACATCATCAAGATGATGGCTTGTTCTAAACAAGAACACAGTTCTTTTTTACAGCAGGTACCTATATCGCTCAAGTTTGGATAGTCAATGGGCGGCAGACAAACTATAAAACAGCAGTGTAAACAAAAAGGACCATTGATAGGAAGAGTACTTGTTTTGTGATGTGGGATCAAGCCACAAACTGAACTACAATGTTAACAAAGTTCATGTAACATCAGCATACCTGGATAGCTAAAGCCCTGTCGAAGCTCTCAATTGCATCGTCAGGTTCCCCAAAGTTCAACTGTGCTCTACCAAGGGTTACCCATGCCTGGAAAGATGACGAAATATTAGCTTGGATCTTACTTGGGAGGTACTGCCTGTTTCTCTATCTCCACAGTCTTTGGTATAGAACACCATGAGAAACAGCTTTCTAATTTTGGTTACACAACTAGTTACAAATGGATCAGTCATGTCCGCCTCCACGTAAAGGGTTCTCCATCTGTTGCAATCTTCTACATGATAGCTAAGAACAGCTAACATACTAGTTTGTAAACAAGACGTCTCAGTAGGAGAGCTGCAAATAGGCATAAGTTGAAAACGAACGTAAAGTTTTCTTTTTATCATTTGCAGCTCTCCTAAGGGGTCTAAGGGGTAAAACGCCATGTATGATTACGAGTTTGCGATGGAAGGGACATACCTCAGGCCACGATGGTCTCAACTCGGTTGCTCCTGTGAATAGCAATCCATCCAAGGCAATTTACATAAAAGGAAGTTGAAGAGTGAAGTCGACAAACAAATTGTAGCAAACAAATTGAAGCATAGGAAATAAGCAATGCAAATATGCAATAGAGGTAAAGGGCATTACGAGATGCTGCCCTCAAAGCAGTCCATGCATCGCCAAGTTCGAGTAGAACTTGTGCCTTCTGCTCATGTAAGACTGCATTTTCAGGCATCAAAGTAATTGCAGCCTCCCACTTCCCAAGTGCTTCTCTGTATCTGCCCTCCTTCAACACCAACTTATACCCATTTAGCAATAAAACCTATTGAATAGAATGCTGAGAATGAAGAGTATGCATGTCGAATTCTGTCGTTAAGATCATGGATCGATCATATACATTATTCTTAGAACATGGCCTTGAAACATAAGAATTGCAGTTTGCTAGTAATTAAATGCAGCAGCCCAATTGCTCAGCCAATTCCCAGAAACATCAACTAAAGAAGAAAGATTATCAATAGTTCAAGTATCTTCTGTCTATCTTCTTCAATCACAAGCAAAAAGGGTGCATTTCCTTTGCAATTTAAGTATGAGTTAAAAATACCTCGGCTAGCTTGTCTCCCTGAGCTTGAAACGACTCACTGAGCTTCCTATTGGAGTCTGAATCGGAGGGCTTCCCTGCATCAGTTTGCTTTTGACCATCGCCGTTTGCAGAATCATCATCGTGGCAGTCCTTGCTGTTAGTACTGCTGTGATTGGGGTCGAGGTCTTCATCTTGGTCAAAGGGTAGATTACGGTGCTTGGAAATGGCGGCCAAAGGTCGCTTCTTGTTGACCTTGTCCTTGTTCCATGTAACCTTCATCTTTCGCTTCCACCGTCTCTCTCTGTTTCTCCTCCACCGCTTTTCCGCCCCGCCGGAATAAGGTCCAAGGAGAGAATTTTCCTCTATAATACAACTTACCCCTGGTAATTATCCATATCAGTCACCAAACTATAGTGATTTCACAATATTATCAAGCAATTAGAAATACTTTGCAATCTCCGACGTCTCGTTGCTATGTAGACCTCGCCTCTGCAATCCCATTCACGCACCTTTGTTCTCCGACTGCTCGTTACTCGTTCAAGAACAAGCCTCCTACTACTGCTCCTGTCGAGTTGATTCCGCATCAGCATACTTGTTCAGATTCTTCTCTTCCTCACCAGTCAAAACCAGCCAAGCCTCGCAGACACATTCCTCATACTCCAGAGAGGACATTGGAGGTTCCTGACATTGTGGATGATTTTTACTCCAACGTGCTGGATTGGAGCATCAATAATGTTCTGGCGATTGCACTAGGTTCTACAGTTTACCTGTGGGATGTTTCAAACGGCTCTACTTACGAGCTTGTCACAGTTGATGAAGAGCTTGGCCCTGTTAGGAGCATTAAATGGGCTCCTGATGGCTGCCATATCGCCATTGGTTTGAGCAACTCCCAAGTCCAATTGTGGGATTCTACTTGTAGCAAACTGTTACAAACATTCAAAGGCGGCCACAAAACCCTAGTTGGTTCGATGATTGGAACAGATACATCCTGACCACTGGAGGAATGGAAGGAAGGATCCTAAACACCGATGTCAGAACCACCGAACATGTTGTAACGAAATTCAGGGGCCACACACAAGAAGTCTGCGAGCTGAAATGGTCGGATTCGGGTCAACAATTAGCCAGTGGAGGCAACTATAATCTTGTCCACATCTGGGACATATCCATGGTTGCTGCTGCTTCTTCTTCCAACCCCCAAAGGACTCTGTATCTTCACAGGCTTGAGAACCATACCTCAGCAGTAAAGGCTCTAGCTTGGTGTCCATTCCAAAGGGACTTGCTCGCTACAGGAGGCGGCGGATAAGACAGGACGGTCAAGTTCTGGAACACCACCACCGGTGCGCGCTTGAACTCGGTGAACACGGGCTCTCCGGTTTGTGCATTGCTGTGGAACAAGAACGAGAGGGAACTCTTAAGCTCTCATGGGTTCCCCGGGAATCAGCTTACCTTGTGGAAGTATCCATCCATGTTGAAGATCGCAGAGCTTACTGGCCATACTTCCAGTGTCCTGTTCATGGCTCAAGAGTCCAGATGGATGCACGGTGGCATCCGCTGCAGGGGATCAAACTCTGAGGGTCTGGTACGTGTTTGGGGATCCTAAAGCTGCTGCTGCAAAGAAGAAGAAAGCGAATCCGGACTCTTGGGCGAATCGCCGCCGGTGCACCATCCGGTGAATCACATTGATTGGTAGTTATGATCTGATGAGCTATGATTCTGGTGATCAGTAGGGCCAAATGTTTTGAGAATCTACTTGTAAATGAACTCAAATCACAGTTAGAACAATTCGTTCTAAGAATGCTTGTGATTCTGTTCTGCAATTCAAATTTCTGTAATAAAGATTAGTTGGGAATCAAACTGAAGTAGTCTTTGTAATTATTATTATTTTGGACTGATTACTCTTTGTAATTCAAACACACCATAGAACAAAACTTTGCAACTCAAACCCAGATTTCTTTTCTCCAAACTGCTGAAGCTCGAACACCACTCAATAATTAGTAGTAAGTAGCTAACATCTGCCAAAAAGTACAGCATTGTATTTCTTGCCGGGTTTATATGAAAACAAAACGACATAAATTAGTCAAAGAAAGGGAGAGAGTAATCAAAAAGCTAGAAAATCAGACTCTGACATATGCTAGCTACACTCGACTTAATCAAACTGCTGTTGCTGCGGCTGCCAAAAGAAATGCAGTTGGCCTATTTTAGGCACCGAAGTTACATTGCTGTACGAACTCCAGTTCGTAGTCTACGTACTTGGTCCACAGTGGTCTGAACTTGGTCATGGCTATATCGATCCACGGCTTCATGTTCCCGTTGAAGTGGACCGCCGCAGCTTTCCTGATCTTGCCCATGCTGATGCTCGGGTTCTACCCGGGCTCCCGGCACGTGCCATGACTTCTCGAGTGGCTTCGTTGTTGAGTAGTACGTGATCAACCCTGGAGGTGAAGTTCCTAGCTTCCACAACGTCCGGTTCTCGTTCTGCAATTACAAAACAAAAAACCTAAGTCAGCAATCCAAGTAGTTGAAAGAACATAACAGTCGACAATGCAGTTGTTAGTCTTACGAGAGTCTGCCGGCAATGGTACTTCCCCGGGCACTTCTCCCTCCAAGCATCGAGATAGAAGAAGTTCACCCCGTAAGCACAGGCGCAGGCTCTAGGGTTGAACTTTGCTTTGATCAAAGGGTGTGAGAAGTTCATGTACTGAGCATAAGGATGGAACGAACTGAAACAAGTCTCCACAGCACCGTTGACCTTCCCATCCATATCGATCTTCCACAACCCTGTCAAATCCTTCTGCTCGATTATATCATCATCATCCCAAGAACAGTATCTTATGCAGCTTTGGGTACATTTCTGGCAAGTAGAACCTCAGATGATTCATGAACTTCAGGTTCGTTGTATCCTTGGTAGCATTCTCGAGCTTATTCTCAAAGTAAAACCTCTCTGCTTGAGCACGGGGACATAAGAAGAGTTCAAGCACTTGTAGTCCTTGATCGACGGCTTTCACTCGTATATGAACGCTATTGTAATCCTTCAGCTTGAACATAACCTGCATTGCAAAGATGGATGGATGGAGAGTTTCTTAGACACATCACTTGCACAGCCAAATCACAGTCTATTACTTTCAGCGACTGCCCTCCATCTGTGCACTGGCTTTTAAATTCAGCAAGTCTCTTAGAACGAACGTTTCTGCTTGTCAGACACTATCCTCGGCTTACGACCAAGAAACCAAGCAATTTCTGAGGTCGAAATGGTGATCAACTGGAATCATTGAACCGACTCAACAACTGTTTTATCCGGCAGTGGAGCTGCCTGTCTTGTCCTGGACTACATAGCGGTTGGTGTCAACGCTCAACCCAATGTAGTGAAGTTGCTTTCGTTTCCTTACTAGCTGTCATGCAGTTCGTCTGTCAACTTCAGCCTCCTTCAAATCAGGCTGTACAAGGAGCCATTATTAAAAGAGACATTGCAAAACTGGTTTTGTGGTGTAGTTGGTTATCACGTCAGTCTAACACACTGAAGGTCTCCGGTTTGAACCCGGGCGAAGCCAAGCGTTTCTTTTTTCTACCCAGTGTAAATCAAAAGGACAATTCGTAGGAAGAATACTTGTTTTGTGATGTGGGAGATCGTCAAACCACAAACTGAACTAAAATGTTAACAAAGTTCATGTGACAAGGGCGCATACTTGGATAGCTAAAGCCCTGTCGAAGCTCTCAATTGCATCGTCAGGTTCCCCAAAGTTCAACTGTGCTCTGCCAAGGGTCACCCATGCCTGGAAACATCACAGAATATTAGCTTGGATCTCAGTTGGAACTGCACTGCCTGTTTCCACACTCATCAGGATTGAACGGAACGAGAATGACAAATTCAAGTTCTTAAATACGGTTTAGGCCTAAGGGGAAAAATCCCATGACTTCAAGATGGAAGGGTCGAGATCTACAGTTTAAACTACATGAAAGTTCGACTAGTGTAGAACTCACATACCTCCGGCCATGACGGTCTCAACTCGGTTGCTCCTGCCAATAGAAATCCATCCAAGGAAATTTCACATAAAAAAGGAACTTGAAGAGTGAAGTCCTTGAAACAATGCAATAGAGGTTAAGGGCGTTATGAGATGCGGCCTTGAAAGCACTCCATGCATCTCCAAGTTCGAGTAGAACTTGTGCCTTCTGCTCATTTAAGACTGCAAATTCAGGCATCAAAGTAATTGCAGCCTCCCACTTCCCAAGTGCTTCTCTGTATTTGCCCTCCTTCAACACCAACTTATACCCATTTAGCAATAAACCCTATTGAATGCTGAGAATCAAGAGTATGCATATCGAATTGTTTCGTTAACATCAAGGATGCATCACATATTATACTCGAACATGGCCTTGAAACCTCAGAATTGCAGTTTGCTAGTAAACAAACGCAGTATAAATTCCGAGAAACATTAACTACAGAACAAAGATTACCAACAGTTCAAGTATCTATTAATCATGGAAAAATTGAGTAGTGCAAATCAAGTTGAGCAAGAAATACCTTGGCTATTGTCTCCCTGAGCTTGAAACGACTGACTGAGCTTCCTATTGCATCAGTTTTCTTTTCACCGTTGCCGTTTGCAGAATCATCATCGTGGCAGTCCTTGCTGTTACTGCTGGTGTGATTGGGGTCTACGTCTTCATCTCGGTCAAAGGGTAGATTACGGTGGTTGGAAATGGCGGCCAAAGGGCGTTTCTTGTTGACCTTGTCCTTGTTCCATGTAACCTTCATCTTCGCTTCCACTGTCTCTCTGAGTCTCTGTTTCTCCACCGCTTTCCGTCCGCCGGAATAAGGTCTAGGTGAGAATAATACAAAGTAACTAAGCAGGTAGTAGTAACAAAGTGAGAGAGACTGTCTCAAATATGTCAAACAAAAGAAATCCAGAACTTTGCGATATGAAACATATGGATTCACTTTTTGTTCCATCTCAGAATGGAAGTATAGATTCACATTCTCCTGTCTAGTCCGCAAGTTCTCATTAATCAACCTATGTTTGTAGATGATATTGATCCCTTCCTGACGCCATGAGTGGACCTCCTCATTAATCATGACATGCAAATTGTCATAGTCTGAGATCTGAATCATCAAGAACTTGAATCAACATCCAATACAACATTAAAATCAGACACACACCTTTCTTTCATTGCACATTGAAATCAAACATGAAAATATGCATCTCAAATAAGCCACAAACTTCAATTTCGTAATAACATAGACCATATTCAACCCTGAACCCAACGCTAAACTGAGCAACCAATTCGAAAATGAAACAAGTTCATTGTCCCAAATCCATATTCAAATTATGTTTTGACCATGAAAGAACTTATGTGTACTGTGGAGGAAGACCTTCAAGCTGCCAACAACACTCCAATGTCGGAGAATACCAGAGTCATCGAAGAGGAGGCAACGTCATCGCAGGTCTCTTCTCTCCACCTTTCATCACCTCCAACTCACCGTCGTTCGAATAACTTATCTTGACTGAGAAAAACTAGGGCACTGAAATTTTAAAATTGGGATTGATTTAGAGGGAAAAAAATGGGATCCTGTCGATCTACGATCGGGAAGGAAGAATACGAACCGGGGGAGAGAGAGAGAAGTGTGGGTAGAGATGATTGGTTTTCTGCCTTTAATTGCAATAGAGAGTCGGTGTGAAATCTTTATTGTCGACGACGAGTAGAAAAAGAGGAGAAGCAGACCTGATCTTCCGTCGATTATAACAGAGAAGAGAGAGGATGCAAATTGAAAGAGAGGGCTGACATGTGGGGTTAAAATTGGTTGACGTGGCAAGTAATTATAACAAACTTCAGAGGTAAATCCGACCAGCAAAATGATTTCTAGCGATGAAATCAATATCCTCCTTTTCGAAGGATATTGAATATCACATTTTTGCGATTTAGATTTCACCGAATATCATGATATTCACGTTTCGAAACACAGAGATATCACGAATATCACGATATTAGGTGATATCTAATATAATATCACCGATACCAAACGAGGTTGGTATAATTGAAAACAATATATAAACTTGGTAGTGAAACAATTTTAGTTTTGAGTTATTAAATTTTAGTTCTTTTAATTTTGAGTTAGAACTCAATTTTGACATTGAAATTAAACGGATATTGAACGGGGAATACTTTTGAATTAACAGAAAATAGCAACCATTGCAAAATATGATAAAGAGTGAGTAACAACTTACTCAATGCCAATGGACTCTATCTCAACTGCAACAGAAAATTAACACATGGCACAATCGCATGTATAAACTTCTTCCCTAATATTATGATTTAAACCATTGGAATTTTGAGTTATAATATAAGGTAAATGATAAAGTTGAGATGGAAATAGATACACCATCACTCTGGATTATGATAAAGTGACTGTTTCATTGGCTTCCATTAATTTTTAACAGAATTGTACAAACAGATCCCATATATCTACATACATAATAGCTAGTTTATCTGCAACCAACCTTTACAGTAAAAAAAAAAAGTTACACAGTTCCTCCATCTACATGAATAAACTCTCCAATGTCCATCCATGTCTGCAAAAATGTGTCCAGCTAGAGCTACACTTTGCCATCAGAAGAAGGAAGAAATCTATCTGTAGAAGAAGAAGAAACAGTGATGGAGTTTGTACCCTTGGAAGGTGCTGAATAAGGTCTTGGAAGCTTCTTTGGCAGCATTTGTTCCCAGTCTGGCAATCTTGCTGACTCTGACACCACCACCAAAAGAGCCAACACAAGAACAATGCAGTGCTTTTGCTTCCAAGTAACCAACATCATCGACCTTCAATTGGTGTACTTTGATCTTCAGAAGGAGCAAACTCGTTTCCTTTTTTTGCAGAATTCACAGAAGGAATTGATATGATCAGATGGGTTGCAGGCTTTTTAAGATATAGAAGTTTGCAGGAGACAGAGTTGAGTAAAGTGAGGGAGGGTGACAAGTTGTTTTGTATGAGGAAAGTTGTGTCAAATGGCAGACAATGCTGCATTTCATTACTATTACTTTTTCTTAATTGCTGGATTGTTAGTTTAATATTACAGTAGCAGCTCATGCTGTTGGCTCTGTGTTTAAAGGGTTTGTGTAAAAAGAGGACTACTTTGTCATTTGTTTATTGTTTTGTTTATAAACTTTTGATACACTTCCATGGTTGGATGAACGAATGAATGATGGAATACGAATAATATATTCTGTGGTGGGATATTGTGAAAGTTTCTTGGAATGTGGTGGAGAGTTTACTTCACATTGAGATTTGAGATCACCAGGGTCACCTAATGTAGCTGGTCTTGACCAAGTAAGATCTGCAATATGATCTTTAGAACCCACTTTCGATATGGTTGAACTTAGGAGCTAGGGACACGGTCCAGAACAAAGCTAGTATTCGATTTAGACATGTTTGGTGCGCTCATTGAGTATCAGTATTGGATGCGGTATGTCAAATTCTTAATGATCACAAAAGAGTTTGGTTTGACCGAACAATGGTTAGACAGAGAAGACAGTCAATTGTTCTCCAAATTATTGACCTGAGTCTCATGTAGTCGTGGTAGCTGCTTTGTCGAAGTTGTGTCGCTGGACAAGTGGAGATGCACTTGGGTTAGAATTTTTCATGTCACTATATCTCGAAGGATATCTAAAACATATTTACGTTGGTTGAGCATGAGTTGTGTAATAATGTGTGCCACTTTGATACCAAAAAAATACTTTAAAGGATCAAGGTCTTCAATCCTGAATTTGTTATCTAGATGATGTTTATCAACTATAGCAACAACATCATTTTCTACCAACATGACATTGTGTATGTATATGAGTGCGATTTCTCATTAATGAAAAAAGAATAGGGCATAGTCAGCCTCGGAAGATTGAATGGCATGGAAGGCCGGGAAGACGACCGAGACGGTAAGGAAGGAGGGGAGGACAGTCGAGGCAACGACGAAGGCCGAGAGGATGATCATGATGTTGTGGGAGACCCAAAGGTTAGTACGATAGGATGAATAGTAAGAGCTTTATAAGTCACTTTTAATCCATGTATATGGATATTAATGTTATGTTTATTTCCTTTTTGTATATAATGACATCCTTACCTAATCTATCTTGATCCAAAAAAGGTCCGATTATCCGATATCACTGCCACATTAATAAATCGGCTGGAACAACTGGTTGAATCATTGATTCGTGGTTGTACCAGCGATTATCATTATACCGCGGTTCAATCTGAGTGGGTGAAAACAAATTTCTTCTTACTTCAAAAAAAATATCAAATAGCAGCCAACAGGAATCGAACCATCTTGGCCAACACAATGTTATGATTTTGGTAAGCAGTTAGCACATTATAGCTTTACATACACAAGTAAATTTCCACCGTTTTTTATTTTTATTTTTAAGTGGTTGTTATATTATTAAATCAAACAAATTATTTTTATCGGTGTAAATCAAGACTCTCGATCAACAAAATGACTTAAATATCTTATAAAATTAGACATTAAATTTAATTAAATAGCAATAGTGGTGAATATTAGTGCTCACATGTGAAAATATAAGGTGGTATTCTCATAACATATTTTATCTAAACATTATAAGTGAATTTAACCTATTGAATTAAGACATTTCTTGAATTTTTAATTATTTTTTACTTTATGTACTATCGGGATAATGCGATTTTATTATTACTTTATCTACGACGGTGTTTTGCTATTAATTTATATATTTTATATTTATTTAATATTATAAATGGTTGAATTGATATAAAATCGTGGTTGAACCATTAAATCTCTGACCATTTAACTTTTCGGTATGATGCCCGGTAAGAAAACATTGATAAAAACCAATCATGCAGACATGAGGGTAGTAGTGCTCTTTTTATTTAATTATGGGATCCTCTCCGGTCCTTTGGGCTTGGAGGCCGAACACAGCCTAGCTAGCTAGCTAGCTAGCCACTCAGTTAAAATAAACAAACAGTCCCTTACTTGAAAAAGCTAGTTCCTGAAAAGAAGCATATATTGATGCTTTTGTACCCTACTTCCCCAACAATATAATTTCACTTGTACCTTATCATCACAAATCCTAGCTAATTCCATACCAAATACTTCACCAATCTTTAATTAATTACTAGTTTTTTTTAACTCTTATTATCAGCCAATAAATAACTGATCTAAACTTCAAAGTTAAATCTAACCGTCTAAATTGAATAACTCAAGTAATCTAACCGTCTAATTTGTTTTGTGATGATGCATTCCTAGAGCTTCATTGTCAAAGGTTTTATGATGCTTCCTAAGTGTCAAAAGTCCTCCTAACTGTTGGAGGGTCAAACAATGTATCTGGTTGGTGTTAGAGCGCTTGCCCTAGATGTTCTAGGGAAAGATATATTATAGGAGCAAATGACACAAGATCTGTGCTCTTTAGTTCTGACGAAGGGATTGTTGGAAGTAAAAACACAAGTACCAGTGTACTAGTATTAGGGCGATTTTATTATAAATTACAGAAGTCTATCACCTCTGTAGGCCTTTTAGGATTGAAGCCCAAAACAAAACTATGCAAGGTAAACCCAAACTGGACCCCATGATGATATCTGGATAATCGTTACATGGGCCAGGCCCATTTGTATCTTGCATACTAGAGCAATTATTCATCCACTAGGTCCAAATTCAGCCCAAAGGTTGATGTGGTCTTTTGCTTCCTCCTTCGTTGTCAATCATATTTCATAACTTTTTTTAGACTTACATAAGTAGGATTTTTATGTTCTTTATATAGAAAGGCGAGATGAATTTAATGATATCAATATTGATTTTATTTTGATAATTTTTTAAAATTTCTATTTTGAAGCATATTTTGATTTTATTTTTTGTTTGATTTTCATACTTTTGCCATGAAAAGACTAGACGAATATAATAATATCAATATTGAGAGTATTTGAGAACTTTTAAGAATGTCACTTCATTTTGAAATTTCATTGTAAAATGTATATATTAGAAATAATGATCGCTCAATACCTTCAAGTTGTTAATAAGTACGAGAATTTCCTCAATAACTACATATAAGTCGTTAATAACTACTTTTTCTTATTTATATCTACCTTGCGTATAAGTTAGTAATAAATACGAGTAAGTTGTTGATAACTATCTCAAAGTTGTTGATAACAATTAAATTGGTAATAACTACCTATAAGTTGGTTATAATTATGACAAGTTCCTCAATAATTATCTCTAAGTTGTTAATAACTACATTTTCACTCTTATATCTACCTTTACGTTTAAGTTGTTAATGTCTACCTCAAAGTGGCTAATACCTACATCTAAATTGCTAATAACGATGTCTACATCTAAGTTGCTAATAACTACCTCAAAGTGGCTAATACACACCTCAATTTGGTTATACATATACAAATGTAATTTTGAGCAGTCAACTCACATCTCTGACCTCGAAAAAAAGTTCTTCGAAACCCTATCAATACTATGCTCTTTTAATCGTCTTTAAAAAATTAAATTGTTGGCACAAAAATCAATCAAATTCGAGTCCGTATATGAAAGATATTAATTAAATAAAGACGTTAGGGAACAAAATAAATTCTGACAAAAAAATAAAGTAAAAAACAAAATAAATTCGATACACATGATTTTTCTTCTTCTTCTTCTTCTGTCTGTCTCATCAGAGAGTCGTTCTCGATTTTTTTCTTTTGCCATTCGTTTTGCTTCTTGCTTTTCCTAATAAGCGAGACATGTAATCATAACACTGAGGAGTTTGATTGACCGATAGGACAGAGTTTGGTGTTCGAGAGAATACAGAAAGGTTTCTGTGGTCCATTGTTTGTGTGGTGACGGGGACTGCGAGCCCTTTCGACCTTCATAGCTTGATGCCAAGGTATTCCTATTGCATACCCAGGTTTCCCCCTTAATGCTTGATTGTTGTTTCTTCTGAGTTTGGTGTTCAAGAGAATAAAGAAAGAGTTACTATGGCCCATTGTTTGTGTGGTTATGGAGACTGCGAGACCTTTCGAGTTTGATAGCTTGCTGAGGAGCTCCTTTGAAGATCTGGATGCTGTTTTTGGCTAACATCACCTCTCGAAACTCATCTTCTCTTTTTTAGGCTAACAAATCTTGCCTTCTCGAGGCTGCATGTTTCTAAAGTGAATTATCCCGCAATATGCAGGTTTTTCATAGCTGAAGCCGAGAAGGAAGCTACGGTTCTCGAGGCTAGAGCAGCAGATAACCCCACTGCACGCCCTTCTCTGCTATAAGCTCATAGATGAAGCAACTCAATCAATCAATCAAATCTGTCTACGGAGGGGATATCGATATCAAGGAGACACAAACGTCTTGGGTGGGTTCTCAGGCCTCCTGCTTGCTACATTACTGTCCCCCTAACTCATAATCAATGTCTTACTGCCAGCAGAATCTTTATATTAGGGATTCAGAGTTCTGTTTTCTTTTCTCCGTCTTCTTTCTAAGTACCAGAAACCAGACATCTCCAGAGGAATGGAAAAACATAGAAGAAGTGTTGGCTTTAGAGTAATGTAGAGATTCCAGAGGCATTTCCGACTACATACTGTTGGAAAACAAGGACTTCTTAAAATGTATGGTTTTAGTATCATGCATAAGCACAATTGCCCCTCTGAACCCAACTTCCCAATATATTTTATTTTGTCTCTTAAGCTGAAGTAGCTTTAACTTTAACACTGCAGCTTTAAGAATATTGATGTCCCGCTGCAACCTACTCAAGTTTCTTGCTTTTGTTTGGTTCATGACATATCTCTTACGTACATCAGTTAACTGCTGGTGTTATATTTACTGAATGGAACATATAAACATATATCTCTTATGTATATATATATATATAAAACATTCTTTTAACGGAATAATTTATTCAAAATTATTTAGATCGGAAAGAATCACAAATAATACCATAAAAGAAATAATTTCGGTCAATAGGCCGACACACTATCTAGTTATAGAAAGTAGACATTTTAAAAAGGAAGAGATAATATTAATGGAATTATAAATCGATGAATTTCAAGTTTTATTTTTGGAGTGGGGTTTCATCAAAGGTAGTAATATTATTGATATTATTTTCATTTTTTTATCCTAAAATATGTTTATGTCATTCATTAAGATTAAGGTCTCTCCACCATTATAAGACACTCGTATCTAACAAAAGTGTAAACTTTGGAAACAAGGTTGCATGAGGCCATATGTCCCTTTTTTTATAAGGGGATTATATATCTGTTACTAATCAAGATACTTTACTCTTCGCCTTCCCATTAAAGCATTACAATCAATTGATAATTTTAAAAAATATATATATATAATGAAAAAAATCAAAATAACAAACTAAAAAAAAATTGAAACTGACATTGTTCGAATGAAAGGAAAAACAATCCATGCTTCAGTTGAACTTTAGGAAAACATTTGAATTTGTTCAAAAGTATTTCAAAAGTAAATTTTATGAAAGCATTTGAATTTGTTCACAGATTGGAGTTTTTGGGTTCAATGTACCTGTTGTCTTGGAATTTCCTAGTGGTTTCATTTAGATGCTTTAGTTTCTCAAGTCTTCTGTACACAATTGAAATAAACATTAAATAGATGTTTGTGGGGTGTGATTCAATTCAAAACTAATACCTCCACAGTTTGGATAGATATTTGTTTGTAAGGTGTGATTGGATTCGAAACTGATACCTCCAGATCACCAACACAAAGCGTTACAACCACCGTACTTCGCTAATGCTAAGGTTGCGTAGAAGCTCTATGGTGATTGGTGATCCCTAAAATCGAAGTTGAAATCATGCAAACGTTTCAGACTGTGATGAACAGTATGTCTGCTTCAATGGGAAAGCAAGTAAAGGCAACGTAGAATAAGAGCAGACTTCGGTATCACTTTCAACAAATTTTACAGTTCCTCATGAACGTGTAACTATCGATTGTCTCAATAAATAATAACAACAAATGACGCTAATAACAATTATAAAAATATCTCCAACGCCTGCTTGCTGCAAAATCAAAACTACGACCCCCTTACTTTTGAGCTTTCAAATCATACAAAAGCAACATTCATTCAGAGACATTCCCAGCCATGATGCTTCTCAACTACATAACCTTGTACCAGAATCCTGGCATGGCACCTATTGTGAATCGATCTGATGACTCCGATCTAATCTCAGTACGGACTTATATGATGGCCGATGATATCAACTGGGCCTCAGATGGACGCCACATTGTCTTCTGGACACACAGCAACCCCTCCCCTTCTTTGGAGTAGATCATCCGTACGTCCCAGTGCAGAGATCTTGCCATGTTCTCAACCTCGGTTATGGTTTCGACATTGTCACGTACTATCAGCTTCCCTTCTGGCCTCAAGATCCTGTCGATTTCCGCAAACACTCCCACTAGATTACACCTGCAAATTATACAACAATTTGTTGACGATTGATTCAAAGAGCGATTTCAGGGGTTAACAGGATAAATGGAGAGATGATCCATTTCCAAACCTCTTTTTGACAATGGAGAGAAGATGGTCTGCGTGCAGAAGATCAAACGTCCTGGGGTAGGTGTTGAATGATTGGCACCAGTCATGGTACATTCCGAAAAGACCACGCTCGTATATAATCGGAAGTGTGTCTGGAGAATCGATCGGCACAACGTTCATAACCCACACCGGCAAATCCTTCAGTGCAGCAGCAAACCTAATGTATACGACATGTAAAATGCGTCAGAGAAAAACAGTGATTCAAAATGAAGAAGAAAAAAGTTCTTTGAAGCCTACCCTCCATACACGGCTCTCATGTCCATGACATTCCTTACAGAAGCCCAGTTGATGCCCATTCCAGAGAGATATGATTGTGAGACAACGTTCTTCCAGTGCTTCAAGTCAGCAACAAAGTCTTCCTGGCCAGCTTTACCATAAACTCCAACCTGGGATTTCAACCAGTATGGTGCCTTCTCCAACCTCTTTGGCCATTGCTCCGGCCACTTGGATCCACGTACAGATTCGTCTTCAGGCACCTTATGCATGCATGCTTCGAGAGGCACATTCCTAGGCGAAAAGAGAGAAAAAATACATCATGGATCAACCGCAGGAATATAGCAGAAGTGGAAGTACAAATTATCTCCAAGCTTCAAGAAGATAACTTGAGAGTTATGAAAGTACCAAGCTGCATTAGGATCATCGGATTCCTTGCACAACGGGGGCTCATTCTTGGATCTCTGATTATAGCACTCATTGGAAGTAGGCTTCTTGTATATTGCAGCACCGACACCATTCAGCCTGTCCTTTTTTATCGCCACTAGATCCCAGCACATAGCCTTTGTCAACTTTGACATTTCTGCAAACGATAATTTCATCAGTAGTTGGCGTCCTATTAAGGTCAATTTAAGATACTCAGGAAGGTGATCTACCTTGCCAAATTCCGACATCCTCTTCCAGTTTCTGATAAACTGGAGTGGCAGACCAAACAAAGTAGCCACCAGGTCGCAATACACGATTGAGCTCCAAGAGAAGTTTACCACCTGCATGATGTAACTAAGTAAATATCCGATAGACAAAAAGACGGTGAAAATTTAGAACAATTTTCAGAAATAATGCAACTGGCACCTTCAATATGCCAGGGAACCCTGCAACGTGCGCAGTGAACCAGATCAAACACGTAACCGGGGAACGGCAGCCTAGTGGTACCCATAACAGCCAATGTGGCAGGAATTCCCCGCTCTAAGGCAAACTGAACCTGAGCTTCATGCTCATCTTTTGGAGCAAATGACATTGCAAGGACATCACGCTCAAAAAGATAACCACCAAAGCTGGCAACCCCGCACCCAACATCCAATATCACACGACTCCTTTTGCCCCAAGCAATGTCTGCAAGTGACTGCAGTTTTCATGAAAGCCACATTAGTCAATGAACAACTTAGTACTCAGCCGAAGAAATCAATGAGTTACTTCCCAAAATGTGATGAAAAGAACGTACTTCTTGAATGAAATCAATGTAATGAAGAGCACCATGCTTAAACTGGGTTCCACCACCCGGAAACGTAAGATATTCACCAGTAACTTTGACCCAGTTCTGATGTCCTTTCACCTCAGCGAGCTTGGTATGGGGAACATTGTAATACCAGATCTGTGTCATGTATGCACAAGGATGAGTATACAAGCACACGACGGAAGACAAAGTGAGTTAATCATGAATAAAAAGTAAAGAAATTTATTTTACCTTGTCCCTGCTTTTAGGCCACTTAATAGACTTCTTATATCCTTCAGGCACAGGAACAACACAGGTAGGTGCTTCATCAGGGCAATGCCTCTCGCGATGTTCGTAATGCTTTGTGCTATGCAGCTTTCGGATAGCTTTCCAGTTATCAAGACAAGGAATGTAGTCAGCCCCAGCAGTGGTATTGCATACTTTCCATGCTTGAGCATCCTGTTTAGCATCTGAAGATTCTAGAGAGTTCTTCTCCTTCTGCGACTCTGCAGCTTGAGTCGCCCAAGCCCCGTTCTGTGTATTAGTCTCATTCAGAAGTTCAGACTGCGCACCAGCTGGGAAAACATCCTCTGTGGGCGTCTCCACTTCATCTGACTTAGATTTCTCACCTGAAGCATCCTCTGTCTCACTATCATTCTTATTCTCATTCGAAACTTCATCGGTGGTCGTCTTCTCCACCTCATTTGACTCGGACTTCTCACCTGAACCATCCTCTGATCCAGTCTCCTCACTTTTCTCGGCGTTGCCAGTTTCCTTCTCCCCGGGAACTGAATTCGAAGCTGTCTCTCCTGAACTCTCATCCTCCTTCCCATCACCATCCTCGAAACTTTGCTTTGAAGATGTGGTCGGTTCCTCCTGAGTCGACTCCGTCTCAGTTTCGGTCACCTTGGTTTCTTCCTGGACGTCTGACTGGCTATCACTGATAGTATTGTCAGTGTTTCCATCGTCTTTATCTGTTAAAGAATCACCAGAACTATCTTCAAACCCCTTGGAACCAGCTGACTCAACGATGCTTTGTTTACCTTGACTCGTTGCAACATTCGTATCATGACCACCAGGGACGACGGATGATGACATGAACATCCAAACACCGATCAAACACAAAGCAACAAATGCAGCCACACTGATTGTCGAACAATAGTTCGAGGTCTTCCTTCCATCCACCCGTGAGTACTTCCCCATTGCCATAGCTCTTCAAGTATAAGCCTAAGCAAGTAAACTCCTGGAAATGGAAATCAATAAGGAAGTAAGCGCAAAGTCATAACCATAACAGGATCCACACTAGAACTTCAAAAAGGGATCTGGTGGCTGTGGATCCAATGACAATTACGTCAAATCTACTTCTCTCCTCTCATTGGATCGATCTCAACAAAATGATGAGGGGCTTAAATAAAGTTAATAATCGAGATTGGTATAACGGGATCAGTAAACAAGACATACAGAAGGTGTAACAGCAAGAACTCTCTTACTGGGTAGACTCAGAAACCAATTAGTTGGACTTTTTCGTTCCAATCAAAGATCAAATCTAACAGATCCGTCGAAAGAAGAAGGAAGAACTCAAGAATCACAGAACAATGAAGTAAACAAGTAATGAGGCGCCCATTTGCACAACAAATGAGAAGATTAAGAAAAGAAAACAGTCATATGAGACTGATCTAGAAATAGCAAGCTGAGAAATATAAATCTAAACCAGGAGTGAAGAGAGCAAGAAACAATCGGAAGAGAAACTTACCCTTTTGGTGAGCTAATACGACATCTGAAGACGACTGCGTGGCAAAGGAAGGAAGTGGCAAGAAAGGGCAAGTGAAGGAAGTAGATGGTATGAGTTGGGGGAGGAGCAAAATGAAGAAGGCTATTAGAGAGCGACCCAGATGGGAAAGGAGGGAGCTTGTTGTATATAGCAAGGGAAAAGGAGAGAAGGGGATGTACAGCTAAGAATGAGAGTGAAACTCGGGGCCAGCAAGTGGGAAATGGGGAACAATGGCAATGGACGAACAGTAAGAAGGGAGTGTGTGGGACTGTGATGATTATTAATTTTCCCGTTTTAACAAATGATTAAGAGGGAAGAGATGGAGCAAGTCAGAGGACTGAAGAAGAGATATTCCTTTATTTTTTTGCTGGAAACAGTTGAAGAAGAGTAAGTAGAGCATTTGTAGGGGAGTGGTTATTTAGTAAATTGCAAGTCACGAACAATCGCCACCGACGCTGGGAAATTTGACGAGATTCAAGATCTGGGAAAGTCGGTTCCATGGTGGATGCCGCTGATTTCCCCTTGTTTAGTTTTCTTTTTTCAATTTAGCTTCCAAGTTATATTTTTTACTTTTTATAGTGCTAATTATTTGTCATAATTTATATTATTATGAATTAAACGACATCAAAATTTTACAACTATAAAAGACGATAATTAGATCATCCTTACCCTTGGAAGGAAGACACCATTTTGAAAACCATAATATTTATGAGGAAAATATTAGTGAAATGTTAAGATGCCATGCTAACATGCTTGGTAGGTGACAAAGAAAGAGGCATGTTAAAAGCACTTTTGTGAAGAACAGCCTCCTCACTCATATAGTCATGTGTCGGTGGTGGTACCAGTAGCACCGTCATCCAATCAAATGTTAATCCAAGCCAAGGGTGTTTCATGACCAAACATTAGAACTGGTCTACCCCTCACTGACTCCTATTTAGGTTTTATAAACTTTGTCCACCCTCTTCATTCATTACACTGGAAATTAAAGCAAAGCAGTGGTGGTGTAAAAGTGCTCGTCCCATTTAAGTTAACCATCTAAACAAGGAAGTAGCTGTATCCACAAAGCTTTCTTTTTTAAGGAAGAATTGCAGCAACAAAATCTGTAGCTTTCATGGTGAGTTATCAATATACAGGCGTCGTATGCTAGCAACAATTTTGCTAAGACCAAACACTACTCTACTTTCCATGTCAGATAAATAAATACCCACCAACTAGTAATAGTAAAAGGGAACATGCTGATTTCTTCAGTCAAACCCCATTTCTCCATTTCAACGAGATAGATGGCTGCTCTAATCTCTTTCCCCATTTCTCCAGATCAACAGATCCACATTCAGATATATCTCCGATGCGCGTCTCCAGGGGCAGATTCCTGAATTCAGAGATATTCAAAATCATAATGAAGAACATAAGCAAACAGTAAAGACGTCCTCTGAAAACAAAACTTCATAAACTTTAGGTTAATTTTATCAGACACCATCTGGAGTGTGCTTCTCAAAATAAAGACGAAAAGAAAACTCCAAATATACACAACGTCCTTTTGGTACCTGAATCCAAATGATTATATGACACAGTAGTGAATTGAAAGATGGATAGTTTGACAGAAAAAAATAAAGATAGATTAACTTATCTAAAGCAAACTAAACGCCAAATGCTGTCCTGAGGAATTGGTAGGTTTATATCGAATCAAAATCACAAATAAATATGAAATACCAGAACCCAGTTAGGACAATGTAAGGAAGGGGGTCTCATATCATTTTCTAAGCTATCAAGAAACGCTTCCAAAGGCCTCAAACCTTAACCAAAAAAGATGACTACATGAATGTCTAATAAGTTCAAGAAAAAAACAGGAAGCATGGTTAATTAGTATCTCCAGGAACTAAAGATCATCCCAACGAACATGGAACAGTAGAACAAATTCATACAACCATGGGATGGAGAAAGAACGTACCAGGAGGTATCCAGTGCAAAATGGAAAATTCATCCTCTCCAAATTTTAACGTCCCTTCAAGCATTTCATGAACCGAGTGGCAGACAAGAAAAATGGCCACCAGATAGCAATGCACAGTGAAGCTTTTACAAACCCGGCTGATGCAAAAAAAAATTGAAATTACCACCGAAACTCTGAAAGACAAAAGGGCAGGGCAATATTGAGACTACTTTCAGATAGATGTAGGGATCACCTTCAGTATGTCAAGGAGTCATAAATTTGACAGCAAACCAGATATAAGTATAGCTCGGGGAAGGCTCCATTCTAGTGCCATTAACGAATTGAACTTGTCTTTCATGTGCATGCAGGGAGCATATGGCGCAGCAAGAACACATCTTTCCGTGGAAAAACCACCAAAGCTGCCTAGTATACCCAGTATCCAAATATCACGCTTCCTTCTCCTCTTAATAAGTGGCAGGAAGAGACTGCAGATTTCATTGGAACACACACTGTACGACTAGAGGTCCCTGACCCATTGCCAGTGTTAAAT
The DNA here is from genome assembly GCA_030674075.2 of Linum usitatissimum. Classification (NCBI taxonomy): domain Eukaryota; kingdom Viridiplantae; phylum Streptophyta; class Magnoliopsida; order Malpighiales; family Linaceae; genus Linum; species Linum usitatissimum. Next base: position 4,438,430 of record JAUJYP020000804.1, on the reverse strand, counting down.
ATTCCACTTCAGATTAAATGATTGACTAATCATTACAAGAAGCAAAACAGTCATGGAAAACTGTTACAACAGTTAACTTAGATTTGAAAAATCGTCCTCAACTGATGAAAAATTTAATGAATCGTAAGAATTTGAAATGTTATCCTCACACCTCTTTGTCATTGCCTCATCAGAACCTAGTAGCTTTCTAAGTACCGGATGATTCAGCTGGAGTTTAGGCAACAACTCTATCAACAACATCATTGTTGCCCCGTCCACTGAAAAACCCCTAGACATCATATCCTGGATGAGTTCCACTGCATCTAATGCATCTTTATGCCGAAGAAAACCACGGATAAGGACATTATAAGAGCCACGAGTAGGGAGGCAACCACTATCCTCCATTTTCCTGAACAACTCATACGCCTCATCTACCAAACCTAGCTCGCAATGTCCACTAATGACAATGTTATATGTAATAGTATTAGGTTGTAAGTAGTTATTAACACACAACCTGGAGAATATCTCTTTCGCACTATCAGGCTGACCAGCTTTGTATAAACCATCGATCAACGTATTATATGTAACAACACTAGGCCTCAGCCAACTGCATTCCAACACTTCAAATAGAGTCCGTGCTGCATCCAGCTGGCCTTTCTTCAGCAAGTCATCAAGCAAGACATTGTATGTCCTGATATCAGGCACGTAACCTCGATCACACATGTTCTTCAACAGTGCTTGGGCATCTCTAGTTCTTCCTTCCCGACAGAAGCCATCCATGAGAGCAGTATAAGTAACTTTATTTGGAACCAGACCATTTTGAGGCATTTCATCAAACAACTTTTTCGCCTCGTCCAATCTTTCCTTTCCACAATAACCATTTATCATAATGCTATAACAATAAACATCTTGTTTGTGTCCCATGCTTCTAATACTATCGAATAACTTCTTCGCTTCATCTAGTTGGCCTCGCAAACAATATCCTTCTATCAATGAACTGAACGTAACAATATCGGGGTGCACTCCTTTTCGTATCATCATTCCTAATATAGTTCTAGCCTCAGAAACCTTCCCTTCCTTGCAATACGCATCAACCAATGTGTTGCAGGTAACTACAGAAGGTAAAATATTCAACTCCACCATCTCATTCAACAACATTATGGATCTTTCCCACTGCCTTAAATCACATAAACAACGAATTAAGCAATTATAAGTGACAACATCCGGTGAAACTCCTTTACCTTTCATCTTGGATAGGACAACCAAAGCTTCACTCAACAACATATCCCTACAAAGGCTACCCATGATTGTGTTATAAGTAACCACATCAGGGCAACAGCCTAAATCCTCCATTTTCTTGAGCAGCCTGAGACTCTCACTGGTTTCCCCTAGCTTGCACAGCCCATTAACAATCGTGTTGTAAGTGAATGAGTTCATTGCATAACCTTCGGCTGCAATCTTATCCAACAGCTTCACAGCTTGAACTACATTACCATCCTTACACAACCCATCAATCAAGGTAGTGAACATAACCACATTGGGTTCAAACCCAACCTTGAAAACTTTCCCCAAAGTAGAAAACCCGTAATCCACACGACCAATTCGACAGAAGCAATTACTCAACATGCTCAGCGTATAAAGATCATGTCTGATTCCAGCCGATTCCATTCGCTTTAGCAAAGAAACGGCCGTGTCAGGGCGCTTCATTCTCATAACTGAAGATACCAATTGACCAAACGCGACAATAGAAGGCCTAGGATTCACGGACAAGAACTCGTTGAACGTAGCTAATGCATCGTCAATGTTGTTAAAAGAAGGGTTGGAATGGATGAAAGAAGAGAGGGATCTTGTCAAGGGAGGAAATTCAATCGTACCAATTCGCCAATGCCGCAGAAGCATGGAAGTCCGCGTAAGGAGATTGATTTGGAGGATCTTCTTCCGGACGATTGAAAGAAAGAGCGAAGGAAGAGTGATGGGTGATGATGAGCGAGGCGGCATATAGAGTGGAGTTGGCACATAGAGGGGTGGGAAGGTTAAGAAGAGGAGATTAGTGAAGCGGCCAAGAAAGGTATAGAAGGGGTTTAGGGCCGGGAGTAGGTTATTCCAGTTGCTTAATGGCTGCGGCGGCTGCGGCGGCTGCGGCGGCGGCGGAGGAGCTCTAATGGGCAGCCGGATGCCGATGAGAGACATAGAGCGGTGACGGAGGTGTAGCGTGTTGTTCTTCAGATTTAGGCATTTAGGGGTTTAGGAGAAAGACACTGAACATCAACAATTAGGCATAATAGACCTTAACGTGTTGGGTTTTGGCCCACGCGAGCTGCGACATGTTAACATCTATTTAATACCACATCCCTAATTCGAAACTCTCACTTTTACGACTTTTTTGTTTGGATTATAATTAATTGTTAGAAAATATTAAATAATTGAATTCTTGATATGGGTCCTTAAAGATCTTGAGCTCATATCCAAATTATTAGGTTGATGAGGGGATTTAGGGAGAATTCATTCCATTTTATTTCATTTTTAAATTATCTAGTCCCAACAATCACCTAAAATGACACATCCAAACATTATAATTTTCAAAATAGCATGACCCTCGTATTCTTTAAATATTTGAATTCTTTTTCTACGAATTCACCTACACAAACGACCTCTACATGTAGCCGTCAAAACCTCTCTCCCAACTTAATTGTCGGGTATTATACAAATTCATCCAACTTAATGTCGTATTATAACTTCATGATATTTAAAATCTTACGGTTTGAACAATTAATGAACTTGACTATCGTGGTGTCCTCATCTTCCTGACATAAACCATCAACTAATTTCACATCTCCTTATAACCAACAAAAATTCTTGGTGAATATACTGTAACTTGATCTTTACATGACATCCACGATGAGCAGGTATGAATTTTTGCCTCATGATTCTCTTCATCTCCATTTTCACCATAAAAAATAGATTCCTCTTTCATTCCTCAACACGCAAAATTCTAATTCATCTTTTTAAATTAGATATGAATATGTATTTTATCTGCTAAATTGATCAAATGAATGACTGCTAGTCTAAATAAAATTACTATAGAGATAATAATTTGTCCAAGAATGATAATGGGTAGTATGGAAATTGGTTTGTTATATTCATTACCTATCTGTTAACTAAATTAATTGTCTTTCTGTTCGATTTGTTAAATAAATACTAAATTGCTATACATCTTTGTTTTGCACTAGGTTCAAATAATCTTCGGTTAGACAGGTTTTACCCATACCTGTCCAAAATTCAATTTTAACAAATTTATAAATAAATTTTATTGAACGAATTCAGAGTTTTACCCACTTGTATGGTTTTGATACCCATCCCTAACATCAATCTCTCTTGTTGTCGTAGGTAACGGTCTTGTTACACAAGATAAGAGATAGAATATTACAAAGGACAAACATAACGAAGATCTAAACTACGGGGAGAAGAGTCAGGGTAAGGAAGAGCTTCACGTGCCACTAAATAGGCAGCTCGATTACCCTGACGGCGAATGTGGATAATAGCAACCGCAAACATTGACCGGAGAAGGTTCCGACACTCCAAAAGTATCGTGCCAAGGCGAATATCCTGCGCAGAAGACTGGAGAAGACGAACAGCCTCCGTCGAATCTGAATGCAATACAATCGGACCTCCTTGGACAGTGACTGCAAACAACTGAGCCCGACGAATCCTAAAAGCTCGATAGTGAGAACCTCAGTGATTGGAGAGAAGACCTGACCCGATGCATGAAGCAAAGACTCCATCGAATCGTGGACCACCATTCCAATACTACTGTAACCCGCAGGACATGCATCATGAGGCGGTCGAATAGCAGCATCAGTGAAAATACGACGGATGGGACGACGAGGAACCCAGTTGGAAATCCCCGAAGAAAGTGCCACCAAACCCAAGACCCAGCTGTAGTCAAATGGCGGGAAAAGAATCGAGTAAGAGACGGAATAGAATGCTGAAAGCAGTAAAAAACCAAGGTATTACAGGACTTCCAAAGACACCACCAAAAACAAACTAATTTAACGCAACGGTCAACCCCATAATAAAAACATTGCTGCCAAAAGGAGACCGGGTGGGAAGAAGAGCTTGATAGCAACCGAGCAACGGGAAAAAATATGGTGAATGGTTTCAAATTCTAGATCACAGACTGAGCAATTTGGTGACAAATCTAAACCCCTATAAAGAAGAGGCTCTTTCAACGGCAAAATATTATAAAAATCTTCCATAGGAAAAATTTCAGCTTCGGCTAAATTAGCAAAGACCATAACTTTGTTCAATCCCGAAAAGAAAGCAATTTAGGGCCGAAGGAAAGAGACCAAAGGTCCGAATGTAAAGAAAACGCCAACCGATAACCAGAACGAACGTGATAGACCCTAGAGTTGGCATAGTGCCAAACCCACGAATCCGGTTGACACCAATCTCTTGGAAGTTGGATTCAATAAATTATTCCCCAAATTGAAATCAAATGACGGCATAGAGAGATTTCATTAATTTGGTTATAGGGCGTGTTGGGCCGAAGTTTGGGCCGGACACAACTAGGCCCTTTGAATCTGCCGACGTTTAGAAAATGCCACGCCAACCCCAAATGATATCTCAACTCGAGCATTTCAGCAAACCAATTAGACAAGCTGGAGCTTCTATTCCACCAGTTAGCAGCGAATTAAGCACATTTAGCAACATGTGGACGCCGAACTGTCACCGCTGAACGACGAACCCGGCTCCCGCCCCACTTCTGTTCACCACATACTTCCTTCAAACTCAAATCAACCACTGAATCCTGATTCCCCACAGATTTTGTGGACAAGGAAATAAGAAGAAGAAGGAACTATGCCTGAAAATCTTCTTGTTATTACTACGACAAGGAGTCAGAGATGAAGGCGACGAGGAAAAAGCTCGGTTTGTCAGTCCCAACTCTTCCCATGGCATGCCATTCTGCTTTCCTAGCTCCTCCTTCCCCTTCTTCATTCTTCTTCACCACTCACAACATTAACGCTCAGAACTCCTTCAGATTACGTAAATTGAGGCTCTTCCCTCTCGCCTTCGCCGCCATTAATGCTGCCGATACCACCACTTCTTCCTTCAATGGTCTTGTACCCGAGGTACCGCCCTTCCTTCAATTTGTGCTAGGGTTCTTCTGTTGTTCAATTCTATCCAATTGGGGATGCAATTTGTAGGGTTGCTTCTGATATTCCATTCTATCCAATTATTTTAACTGAGGGATTGGGTGGTGTGACCAGGCAGTCAAAATTCTGATTCCTACGGCAACATTCAATGCTTCGAAGCTCAAAGTTGTGGAAGCGGAGAATGACTACTCAGGAATCATCCCTAGAACTTACATTCTGTCTCACTGTGACTTCACCGCAAACTTAACCTTGACTATTTCCAGTGTCATCAACGTCGATCAGGTAAATTGAATCCCAAACCCTAAGTTCAACGCTGGTTGGGCTCCAAGCTTAAATCTTGACATGTTATTATTATTATTATTTAATGGCAGCTAAATGGGTGGTATAGCAAGGATGATGTGGTTGCTGAGTGGAAGAAAGTTGAAGGGGATTTGTGCCTGCACATCCATTGTTACGTCAGTGGTCCAAATCTAAAGCTGGATCTTGCTGCTGAGCTCAGATATCACATATTCTCCAAAGAGATGCCTTTGGTAAGCCTGTCACGCCCATGCATTCGTAGGAAAGATGCAAGCTTTTATAGTTTCGAAACATCTTCTTGCTACTGCTAGCACAATTGTGTCGAGTTATGTTGAACTTTGAGCTAGAACATTTTTGCTTATTTGGGGGTATCGCAGGTACTCCAAGCTGTGCTATACGGTGATGCAGAGCTTTTCCAGGCTAATCCGGAGCTGAAAGATGCTCAAGTTCGGGTGTACTTCCATTCTAGCTCCCCGAAATACAATCGAATTGAATGTTGGGGACCCCTTAAGGATGCTGCTCAGGTTGGTTGATATCTGCAATTGCTGTTATTTGCCTAAGAAGGGGTACATGGTGAGATGTCTTTGTAACTGTTGTTTTTGTGTTGAAAACTTGGTAATCAGGGAAGACGGGCAGTACAATACAGAAACCTTTTACCCGAAAATAAAAGCGGTGGAGGAACGAGGAAACGGGTGCGGCCAACGTCCATCTTTCAGACATTGTTTGCGTTCTTTCTCTGAGCTGCATTCACCAAAAAGCCAGTTGGAGATGCATCTCGAAGCAGAGGCTGAACTTTATTTGCCAGAATTTAGAGAGTTGGAGTCTAAGATGACACTGTGAACTCACTCGATGACTGGAAACAGGGATCCATCCCTTGCATCAGCTAGGAGCTTCTTGAGGATCAAGTGATTAGTCTGTTTGTAACTAAAATTGTTCATTTTCTCTAACTCTCCCACAATTGTTGTGAATGTGAAGGAAACCAAATTGTGGGAATTTGTTTGTTCACTGGAAATTCGACACATTCAGACTTGTCTGTTTCAACAATCAACTGGAAATTCCACATCTTTACCAACTTTTTCTAACATTCAAGTTAAACAGAATCCCCAGTATGATGAAAACAGGAGTCAGAACTGTAGAACGGGACGTACATCTTTATGCTGCCACTGAATGAGGCAATGAGCCAACGCTCTGTATGAACTAGAGCGGGCACACTCTCTTGAATCTTGCTTAAACCGTCATCAGGCATGTGAACCAAAAGCTCCTCCCTGTTGGAATTACAAATATCATATCGATAAATCGGTGCAGATTTTTCGAGCATGTGATGACAGGATTGGGATGTTGCCACAATCGACTTCCCCAAGGAGAGTTTCTCAAGGATCAGAGGTTTGTGAAGTTGTGGCTTTGCAACTATCATTATCTGAAGTTTTGAAGGGCTTTAAAAGCTTTTATTATTTGTGTGGCTAGAGAGACGGCTAGTGTAGAATGGGAGGTCAAGCACATCGCAGGCCAGTTTCTGGTAACGCGCTTACGAGTTGGAAATTGGATTAACGATAGTTGCCAAGAAATGTCAGAAGTCAGAAACTTCTGAATAAGTCGCATTTCTCCTTCATCATTCAACTTCCCCCCCTTAAAAGTAATAAAGGAATCTTGTATGATTGCTGATGTAATGTAATATAAACCGGTAATCTTATAGGCTTATCCACACGTGTATGTTTTTTAAGTCTAAGAAAGTCATACAATAAATGTAAAGACAATAGGATCACTTATAAAAATACGATGAACATATGGCCAGTTAAATAGTGAGTATCTCGGTTGTCTTCCCGATAAGTATGCTCAACTTCGGCCAACTAGTTTCAATCAAACATCTCATGGAAATTGGCAACCTCGGAAGAGTGTTGGTGTGTGAGCTCACCGTCCCCAGCAAGAGCTGAATCGCAGCTTGCGAATCCGGCTGCACCGATACCTTCTGATACCATTTCTTCCAAATTATCTGCAATCTTGTCACAACTGCTCTCAATTCAACCTTGGTGATAGAGAAAATCCACAGGTTCATGCTATAAGCTTCCAAGCAGCGACCATCCGCATCACAAAACAAGTCTCCTACAGCTGCTCGTCCAGTCTCAGGAATAACGAACCCGTCAGAGTTGAAAATAACCCATTCGGATTTACGGTAACGGCCAAGTAACATTCACCACCATCTTGATGAGTGAACCAGTATGCGGTACTATTTTTACCATCTGGTTGGTTATTTTCAATTAGGAGATCAATTTGGTAATCACGTTAATAATACCCTCTTGACTAGATATTTTGCTCTTTGATTATTTGGTTTGTATTCATTATGAATATTGTCTTCCTATGCATTTTCCCCATGGTTTAGTTCCACTATACTTTGGTATGTTGATATGTTTCTATCAATGTTTGTGCAACCTACATCTTTAACTTTTTTTATTATATCATTTTAGTTTTGTTTTTGTATTTGTACACAAGATATGATGATGAAGTGTGAACTAATGAACTGATAAATAAAGTACAGTTATTTTTTGGTATTTTCAGTTTATTGAATATTTCTATTTTTTGAATTTAATCTTAGAGGTTTGGTATTTTTAATTTTTTTTCTACAACAAATTTTTTTAAAATCGTTTGACTTAATTCCAATTAATATGCATTATAATTTATTTTTATTTTTACAGTTTGATGTTGATTTTTTCATAGGTAAAATAGTTTCATATATCACAAACTATCCGTTTATTATTGATATATACATATCATTTTGGATATAATTTTTATATTACCACCTATTATAAACTTAGCAAAACATGTCATGCCATTAAATTTTGACAATTAAGTTGCGTACGTGTGCAAATGAAGTTGATATGAAACTTTTAATCGAATCAAAAAAAGTGTCATATCATTTAAAAATATATTTAAATACACAAATAAATAAATAAAACAGAAATTAAGAAAACACCTCTAGCTTCCCCGTCTTCTTCGCCGCCCATCTTCCTCCGTCGCCGCAGGCGTGTTCCAAAGTTGAACTACTGCTACAAACACCATTAAACTCGTCGCCTTACTAAAACTTCCATCCACTGAAGAAAGGCAAACAACACCACATGAGTCCCATGGATCAAAATCCCCCTTGAACTCCTGACTCCTCAGTTGTATCGATCGGGTTGGGACAATGATTCCATCGATCTAACTATACATCAACACATCCAGATTGTTCAATTCAATCCTACCCACCAATCACGTAGTGGCTAGGTATTCAACTTCCAAGAAGAATAAGAAATAACTAACTCACTCACCCTTTCAATCTTGCCCATGCGGCAATTGAGTAAATCTTGGTTTCTTTGGAATTCGAGTTTTCTTGGGGAAATAGTATCAGGAGAAAGTTCTGTGATAGTAGTTGTTTCGCTCAATAGTTTTTTGCTGGAGAATTTAGTAGAGGTTTTTCACTCGTCAACTCCATACACTTAAAAATTCAAGCCAACGAATTGTATCAATTAGATAAGCAATGGCGAATTATCAAGCATCTCAATATTTTATTACAAAGTTGAGGATGAATTCTTAAAAATAACATGATTTGCAGGTATTACCTTAAAAGCATGGACGGTAATAACGTTAAAGTATAAATAATTGCAAACACAAAAAATTAGTGATTGGTAAGTGTAATATTAATGTTAGGGTGTTTATAGATTAATCTACAAGATTCGAATATCAAAACACATAAAAAAGTTTTAAGAACCTCATATTAATTGGATTTAAGATGGATAAACAATAAAAAATTTAATTTTACATTAATTATATAAAACGGAAAATAAAATTAAAAAGATAGATGAGTTTTAATGGACAAATTAAATTTTAATAGTGGAAACATTAAAATAAACCAGAAGTATCGAAATATTTTACATAAAATAAATGAAATTGATATCCTATTTTTAAAAAATATTTCCAAACACTTTTTTTAGAAACATATCCAACACTTGGAAGGAACCCACTTTTATTCATAATAATTAAAAAATTACTTATCGAAAGAAATCAATTTAAAAAAATTTCCATACAAATATGAGATAATAACTGATTATAGATAGACACAAAATATATATTATTAGACATAGAATTATATTCTTTACAAACTAATTAATAAGTGATTTGGTTATCTTGCCTATAAACATGTTGAACAATTTGATCATTAACTTCAAATCTCATCTCACAAGTCGCAAAAATTGAAAAACTTAAAAAATGAGGTCATGATCATAGTTTTTAGTATCACGTTTTGATCTTGAAACTTGTATCCAAATCCGCACACCATTGTTCATGTTTAATCGAATTAACGTCACATCTGTTTAAATAAAGTAGCTCAATTATAATATATAAATATTGTGTTCTTACACCTTAATCATATCAAAACGTTTTTACTTGTATCTCGTAACAAAGAAAAGAAATTGGCATCACATCTTAAAAGCTAAGTCTTAGGTTCCTTCATTGTACTAATCGTTCTATTTTCATCGAGAGACCAGAGATTTTTCCAAACAAACAATACGTAAGAACACATTCCTCATTCCTAAAAGTCCAATAATTCTCTGTCGACGAATTTTCATATGTCTACATTGACGTCAACCAAACCAAACATCACTCTCCCTTAAAGTTCTATTCAAAATCCTCGATTCCGTTTGTGATTTTCTTCCTTGCCTCCTCTTCCCTTAATCTTCTGGTTTTCGACTCCCAGTCGGCGGTAGATCCTCTCACAAGCAAGTAACACCTTCGGTACGCCTCCCTCCCGTCTCTGTTTCTCTTCGTTTCCATCGCATCTTTCTTGTTCAATTTCGTTTCTATTCGCTGTTTTCAGGAACTGGGTTTTGGTTATTTCCCTCTTTTCCCACGAGAATTGTCGGTGGGTTCTGCCTGCCTTTGGTGGGTTTTGCGATCTAGTTGGTTTCACTGATCGCTTCTTTTGAGGTTTTGATTATTGTGAACGGATCGTTTGTTGAACTCGGGTTTACTTTCAGGTTATTTGGAGGATAAAGTTTCTGGCTTTTGATTGAACACACTTGGTGGTCGTCGTTATGGCTAATAATAATGCGGCAGCGTGTGCCGAGAGGGCCACTAGCGATATGCTGATCGGTCCTGATTGGGCTATCAACATTGAGCTATGCGATATCATTAACATGGATCCTAGGTACTTTGATACTTGCTTAGTTAGTGCTGATTGTACCAGATTAGATTGAATACTAAATTTGTGTAAATGCACCTGCCTCCATCGATTTATTAGGTCTGTTGGAGTTTTCTTACCATTTCAGTGCATAACTGTTTGAAAGAACTAGTCATTTTAGTTTGAAGTGCATATATTTCCATTTGTTTTGCAGGCAAGCAAAAGATGCTTTGAAAGTACTGAAAAAGAGGCTGGGCCACAAGAATCATAAAATACAGCTACTAGCTCTTGTCGTGAGTATCCATTTATATCTCAGGATATACTTGTATTGACTAATAACATTTTTAGATAAAAGCATGAATGTGTGTGATGCTGTGAATGTCTAGTATCTGTAATCAGTACTTGCATTGGGCCTAGTAATTCTAGTGCAAGCGATGATGGAAGTCGTTCTTGTGTTTGGTTCAGGCACTGGAGGCCCTTAGCAAAAATTGTGGTGAGAATGTGTTTCAGCAGATTGTCGAGCGAGATATCTTGCACGATATGGTTAAAATTGTGAAGAAGAAGGTGCGACTTCCGCTCTTACTGTTACTTAGATGCTCTATTGCTTTTTTCTTTCATGTTGCAAGTATAATAGAAATGGATTTGTTGTGATTCCACAGCCAGACTTGGGTGTAAGAGAAAAGATACTTACCCTGATAGACACATGGCAAGAAGCTTTCGGGGGTGCAAGGGGGAGGTATCCTCAGTACTATGCTGCTTACAATGAGCTGAGGGTAATTATTACATTGCATTTTTTTTCCTTTTTTTCATTACAAAAATGTCTGATATGGCTGTTAAAAACACTTATTAACATAATACTTTAATAACTGGTGCTCTGAATCATCATATATATTGAGTATGCTAAGATCTCGATATGATTCCTACTAATCCATGTCACTTTTGATAGGCTGCTGGAATTGAATTCCCACCAAGGATAGAAAATAGTGTGCCACTATTCACTCCTCCCCAGACACAGCCGATAGCTTACACATCTGCAGCTTATGAAGATGCTGCCATTCAGGCGTCACTCCAGGCTGATACTTCTGGCCTGAGGTACAAGTTCTTTAGGATACATCAGTTTGTATTTACTTTTCACTGTCATTCCCTTTTTCTGAACACCTGATAACAGAAATTTTATTAGAGTGTGTTTGGATAGGTTGATTTGCATTTGGTATTTGAAAGTTGTGAATTTGAAAGTTCTAGTTTTAAAAGGGAATTTGAAATACAACTTATACTGCAAGGGTGCATGCATTCAAATCCAAATACATCGCTACTTTCTAACAAAAAAAAAAGGAAATTTGGAATTTTAAATACCAAATACAAATCAACCTATCCAAACACACCCTCAGTTTTTTGTATGTTCTCTGTTGAGTTAGCGTAAAAGTGACGTTCCATTAGCACTTGCACGACCTTTTGTCAATGTTGTATGAAGTAACTTCAATTCTATCTGTCTGTTTGAATGCTCTGCCACATGAGCATTTGGCCTCTCTAAATTTCCAATTCACATATAAGTTATCTAGCATTCTGATTATGATTTCTAACTTTTGGTTTCAGCTTACCAGAGATTGAGAATGCGCGAGGTGTAGCTGAAGTATTGATGGAAATGCTTGGTGCCTTGGATCCTAAGAATCGTGAGGTAAGAATGAAGATGCTTGATGCCTTGAAAATAGAAAATTGGAGACCCTATTCCTTACTTATCAAGGAATCTGGAATTTAACTCGACTTGCTTCTGGTTGTCCTCTCCAAATCATCCATTTTGATTCCTGTTTATGCTACTTATTTTACCTTTGTGATGAACCCGACACATTGCTTTGAGAAATATTGGATTATTTAACTGCTGGATATATTGCAGGGTGTGAAGCAAGAACTGATAGTAGACCTAGTAGACCAGTGCCGCTCCTATCTACAGAGAGCAATTCTTCTTGTGAACAACACAACGTAAGAAGCAGAGCCTCATTTCTTACCCTGCCTTGTCTTATGTTCTACATTTTAGTATGCTGACAGTGGTAGTGGCAAAATGGTGTCTTTTCAGGGATGAAGAACTTTTAGCACAGGGACTGACACTGAATGATAGCTTGCAGCGCGTCATTCGCGTTCATGATGATATTGCCAGCGGAACTGCTGCTCAAGTAGGGACACAAAGTGAAAGTGAACCTTCATTGGTACCACTTGTTAATGTTAATCAAGAAGACGATGACTCTGACGACGACTTCTCCCAGTTGGCTCATAGGTACACTTGAATGTCTGATTATATATATATATATTATCTATTATATATATATCTATGGTCCATTTGACGATATAGCTCTTAAGACCATCTACAATGGTAAGTGCGGAAGTATCACATCAAAGAGGAGCTAAGTCTTCTCAATTGGCTTTTGTTTCAGATCTTCACAAGGACAAGGTCGTAAACCAACTAGCGTCAGAACGCCAACGAACATCGTCACATCATTCCTTCCTCCTCCGCCTTCTTCGAAGAAGCCAGTGGCCTCAGATACAGCCGCGGTTGACTACCTCAGCGGTGACTATTACAAATCAGAACCAGGATTCACTCGCACATCAGAATCGGTTCCTTTCTCTGTTCCTGCACATTCCAACTCACAGTCTTCCCCTCCTGAATACTCGCCTACATTGTCTCCTCCTCCCCCTCAACCTCCCATGTTCGATGGGAAGCCCGTATTCGACGAACCACTCCCACCGAGCCGGTTTTCTGATCAGATGCCTCCAGCTCCTTGGGAAACGCCCTCGGTCGTGGACCTTCCTCCTCCTCCTTCCAAGCATAATCAGAGACAGCAATTCTTTGATCAGGCTAGTGCTCCTCATGGTGGAAGTAGCAGCTCCGGCTCCTCATACGATGGCTTAGTTGGAAAAACTCAGAACATGTCTATTGGTTTGTCCACCCCGAAGAAGGAAGCAAAGCCGGAGGATGTCCTGTTTAAGGATCTTGTGGATTTTGCGAAAGCCAAGTCAACGAAACCTCCCGGCAGCAGACCGTTATGAGAAAGCTGAGATGAGGTATGGCTGGATGGTTGATCTTTGTGTTTGCTAGTCGAGATTACACATTATAGTGAATGGTGGTTAATTAGCTGTGAGTGAATAAGAATGTCTGGTTTCAGGTTTGGATGTTTATGTATGTCTGTTTGATTATTTGCATTCTTTTTATAATGGAATTGCCGTTTTCTGGAATCATAACTGTATTCATCCATATTCCCAATCCTTGTTACTTGTCAGAAAAGAAAGCAGGCTGTCGTAGCGACGAAGAATATTCTTGTTTCGGTGATGGTGATACTGGCATATAGATAACAGTGATGTTTTAACACGCGAGGTGGGTGGATATGGATATGGAGATGAGATGGGGAGAATCACTCATTCCAATCCTATGGAAGTAACATATCATGCCTCTTCAAAAGAACCTTATTCTTAAAGTTTGAACTTAGATTCCATTATTCTCATCCATAATCAAGTTCTCTAGAAAAATCTTTTATCTTGCATGCATCTCCAGCATCATCACAGTCCATTCCAAGTTGCAGTAGGCTAGTAGAAATCACAAACTCAATAGTTACTTCCATGAAATCAATATTCAAAGACCATATTGATGAACCCAAATAAAATGCTTCAAATGATCAACAAAAATAACCTGCTGTCAGTGGAAGTTTTAGGAATAAGCTTCATTATTTATTTTGCCAACTCCTCGTATACGACATCAACATTACTGCACTTGATGGATCCGGCAACCTCTTTAGTCTTGAATATTGTTGGCTCATCTGTGGACTCAATGGTCTTGGAAGATGTTCTTACGGTGGGGTCATCTTCAACAATTGTAGTTGAACAAGACTCTAGTGGATTAATCGGATGGGAATGGTGCTCGCAAATTGGGTCTTGAAATTGTTTTGAACCAAATCGTGAAAGTATACAGTCGATCATTTGTTTCCATGTCAATTCTCGATGGACTCCTTCATTGCTTGAAGCCACATCTGCGCATCTCTCTCGAGGTAAATCGAGGCTATCAAGACTTTCTCTACATGTGCGTTGTGATAAAACTCAAAATATTGGTTAGCTGCGAAAATCCATGTGGTCGGATCGTCATCTCGAAAAATATTAAGAAAATCAATCTTGAATTGAAACTACATCCCGATTAATATGAACATTTCATGTTTTAACCGAATTTGGAAGGGCACATTATGATATTAAATGCTATCCCTAGTTTAGAAGCATAGGTCTTGGTTATGCATTTCATAAAATTTAGTATTTACGTGCAAGAATCTACATAACATAAAAGGATAGGTAGCAAATTGATGATATATATATATATATATTAAAGGTGGAAATCGGATCTGATTTGAACGGGTCTAGCCTGACCCGGTTTGGTCAAACCAGATTTTGGGAAAACTGAAAACCCAGTTAAAATTCTAATGTACCGGGTTTGGGTTGAAAAACTTGGTGTATCCGGATTCCAAGTTTATCGGATTTAAACGCGGTAAAACCCGGCCCAGTCCAGGCCGACCCAGTTTCTTAATAACACTCAAATTTCATAGTTTACATTAGATTATTTGCTCCTAATAGTTCCCCATAACTTTATTTTTCTCTAGAACTTGCAAACTAAGTTCAGAAACCAACATTTTTTCTCTGCAATTCCTTTTTGTATTCTTCTTGTTTCTATTTTTTGGATTAGCTCGATGGTTTTATTATCGATTTATAGAGCAGTTTATTTTACACTGTCACAAAAAAAGAAATTGTCAGAAGAGTGGAAATGCAATCGTGTCTATCTAACTTTGATCAAAGAAGGTCATATCTACTGACGACATCCTTTTCTACTCATTTTTTTCTACTGAAACAACCAATTGCATCCTAATACATCCGACTACATTACTGGGAAGCTAAATGCTCCTTTCTAAGCCAACTACATTACTTGCATCCTCTACTCCCGTTCCAGATGCTCTGTCACGAGCTCCAGATACACTTATTTATTATAAACCCACAATGTATATGTCAGTCCCATTCAAACTGATCATGTCGAAACGTGTTTATCAAAAGTGAGTAGAAATCTGTTAACACATAAGCAAAAGTGAGTAGGTGTGTTCATATGTACATAATGATGAACATGTGGTCGGTGGACATGAAGATGAAATGGGGACATTAACTCATTTCCAACCCGTCTCCATAAATTAGGTCCGTATATATTCTCTTTATCTATTTGGAATATCATCAAAATACGAACGTTACACGTTTTAACGGAATCTAAAACAGTCCATTGTGGATTTGAATGCTATCCTAATTGCCTAGAAGCATAGATTTTCGTTACGCATTTCAAAGAATCGAGTGTTTACTACTACTACACACACTGAATGAATAGTTTGATCCTAACCCAACATATGATAATATATTTTGAGTATGGTTTAGAGAAGATGTTCATCATCTTTGTTGTCTTGGTGGGGAAGGAACAAACGAGTATGCGCCTGAAAAGAAAAATAAAGGAGAATATAAAAAAATAAAAAAAATAGGAGACAGATAGTCCAAAAATAAGGAAAATGGTGGGCAAGTCCTCTTTTGCCCAGAGAAAAAGCCAAAGCTGTACCCATCAACCTCAAACCATCATTTCCCACTCTTTTAATAAATCCCCGCCCTCTCTTTCTTTTTGTATGTATATTTGTCCCTCTCTATGTACAATATTAGGTTTATGACGATTCAGTTTAGGGTAATTTTAGCTTTAAATTATAATTTTGGATTGAAAATAGAGTGAGTAATTTATTATTCTCGGTAGTAGTTGTAGCACAAAATAATAATAGAGGTGAATTCTTCGGTATACATGGTATATAGAAGATTTTGGTGTGCCTAGTTTTTTTAGGTAACATAAACCCATCACCAACGTCCATTTTTAGTTTTCGATCTTGATGGTTCACAATTATTCGAATATTAAATCTTTATCCCACATTTTATTTTTAATCTCATATGTTTTCTCAATTTGTAAACCAGTCACTCTCTTTAATTCTTATATTTCAATTGATATAGAAAAACACTGTTCATTAACATCACCCCATCCTCTTTAACAGATTTCATCCTACTTCCACATCATCTTATTTCCCACCCCTCTTAATAAATTGTGTTTTTCTATTGTCAATACGTATATAAGAATTAAAGAGTAGTTTACAAATTGAGAAAATATATGAGATTAAAAATAAAATGTGATATAAAAATTTAATATTCGAATAATTATGAATCGCATAGATCGCAAACTTAAAATGAACGTTGGTGATGGATTTACATTACAAAAAAAATGGGCACACTGAAAATTTCGGTATACCAGATATACTAAAGAATTCGCCAGCTGTAGAATAATAGTACAATGCCCAATCCCATCTTGTTTCGGATGTTAACACAAAACGAGATAGAACCAACCTGGGTCGTTGACGTTGATAGAAGCAACGAAACCTGAATCAAACAACGGTGAGCCTGGCCTTTGCATTGTCGTCGTTCACTTCTTCTCTACTTCCGTCGACTGGCTTTCACACAGAGGGAAGAATTATTGTGAAGAGAGAAAAGTGAAAAACGCAATGATGACTAATTTTATTTTATAAGTATAGCATTTATTGTGATGATAAAGTAAGAGTATAATTGTCCAATAGAATGATATTGGACGTGATATTCAATTCTCTTCTTTTAGGAGGATATTGAATATGTGTTTTTTTTATATTAATATTTCGAATATCATGCTATTTGAAAGCCAAAATACGGTGATATTGACATTATCATGATATTGAATTGAATATAATCCATACTAAACGACCGCTAAATTTTTTTTATTTCGGTTCATGGAAATTTTAGATCCGGCTCATTATTTTGTTGTTTCGGCTTAGTACTCGATACATATTAATCTTTATTTCGGTTCAGTACTTACATTTACTTATATTTGGTTAAGAAAAAAAATCCTCGGTAGCACATTCAATCTTTAAAGACAACTTGCTTTAGTTAAAAATAGCCCAACAAATGTGTTTTTGTATGTTTTAAATAAGTATTATGTTTAAGAAAATATATTCATAAATTGATTACTCGATATATACATTTCGATTCAAATCCGCCTTAATGTATGGTTCGATCCTAAATCTACCACTAGTCTAAATTTTCATGATATTAACTACGATCAACCTTAAACACGAAAAATAATACTAATTATTTAAACACTAAATCATAATCCTTAAACATTACACACTTCAATTGTTTCCTAAACTCTAGCTTTTTAAACTCCAAAATTGTTTCCTAATTCTACGCACGAAGTATCGAAAGAATGTGATTGGTGAAGCCACATATAAAACACATAGGGTTTTGGAAAAGACAGTTAGATATTACTTAGGTGGGAGGATGATAGTAACCTAGATTACACAATTATAAGTCATTGAGAGCACGACAGTTGACTATAGTTTCTCTTGTTGGTTAACGTCTTTTCTGTTGAATTTTGGTGTGACATTGGTGACTCCTAGTCCATTGATAATTTTTTTTTTAAAAATGAAGTTAAAATTAGTGTAAAAAAGTTGAGTTGGAATAAAAAAATATTATGAATGGAAATTTAAATTTTGAAAAAATAAGGATTTTAATTGAAATTATATTTTTCAATTTATTTTATAAAAAATAAATTTTCTTAAGAATCCTTCATATTCTTTAAATTTAACATTTTTTTTTTCAATTTTTTTTAACCTCAACTTAACCATTTTATACTATTTCAATTCTACTTTTTTAAAAATCATAATTCCAATTGCCAAATATAGCAATAATGTGAACCAAAGTACAACAACGACTAGATATTTGGAGATAAATTTTGGGACTAGATCTATCCATGTTGTGACGAACAATTGTTTTGTCTTCCTCCTCCTTTGAGACTTTTTTGATTTCATGAATTGGCGACGTGAAACTGGTATTGTTCCGATTATCTCAACGCTCTATTCGGTGTTTAGTTAGTGGTGCTATTATTTTGGAAATTATTTCTTACTTAGCGGCTTATCCTCGCCTCCAGATGTAGGTATGTGCGGTGATCTATTAACGGGGTTGCCCACTTTGTGGTTCGGAGAGCTATTTCACATCTCCTAGTAGACTGTATAAAGACTGATCTCATCACTTGAGTTGATCTCTTATACTTCTTTTTGTTGTGTTTGTCATTTGATCTCTCCCCTATCTATGACAACAATAAAAAATATATCTCCTTCTTCGGTAAAAATAAAATGAAACCACATATAATTTTGAATGTATCACATTGACTATTTGATATGAATTATAACATAATGAATCTATATCGTCCCAAAACTAATTTGAAAAGGTCATTCTCTCTAACACAAAATCTCGATGACAGATATCTAACTTACCCACAAATGGCTCTCTCTCCCAAAATCATTTCTCATCACTTATCGTTTTGCTGTAATAGCAGACTAACTGGACATGCATTTCAATGGAAGATCGAGTCTTCACATGCACCAAGATACTACATTTGTAGCCACCTTAACGTAGAGAGTGTAGGATCAGAACAAAAGGGTTTGAGGTCGAGGATCATGATGACAGAAGAAACACAGAGGAAAACATGGGGGAGAGAGTGGAGCCCACCACTGCCGCTGCCGTATTCCTTTGCTTCCATCTAGAAACAACAAAGCTTGACTTTTTCATCGTACATTCATTCATTCATCCACAAAAACCCTGAATTCCGCTCCCCTCACAAACTGACAACTTTATTTTTTAGTATTCGTAATTAATATAATCCTTCCTTGCCCACCACTCCTAACTCTTTGTGGTGGATTAGACCACGGTTCGAATCGGATAATATTCATCGTAATAAATTTAAATTAAGTTTGTATAGTTGATATTTGTTAGGGAATATTCTTCATTGATGAGAGTTTTTCAAGCAGTAAAATTTATATAGTATTAATATAAGTTGATTTTCGATCATATCTATAATTGAAAATTTTACATGTAAAAATTTACAATTTAACAAGTTTAAACGGAATAAATTAGTTGAAAAATTATCTAACTCAAATGTTTTATTATTTTATACTATAAAAGTTATTTGGCTTTATTTGGCTCATTACATGTGACATTACTAATTATCCGTATGCAGGTAGCATCATATGACCTTAGTAGTATGGACATTTCGCATCTTGTTTTGTGATTCTGTTGTGGATGATATTAATCATATTTTTCATGGATATATATTCATGTGTTCATGAGATTAAGAAGTATTGTTTAATTTACGAGCCTTCTCCGACTCTAAGCCGGAAGGACGAAATCGTGTGGGTTGATGTGTAGACCTATTTCAATAATGTGTGGTACGAACATTGACATCGGGACACTCAATATGTAAATAGCAAGAGCAAGATATATATTATGTGTGAGTAAATTTTATATTTGGACTGAAGAGGCATAAATTACTATCTTTACAGTATTTTGCATGTGGTAAATAAAATAATAAATTTTAAAAAAAATGTAACTATTGTACTTGTACACATAAAAAAAGGTAATAAAAATATTTTGAAAAAAATAAATAAGTTAAACGGTTGGAATACTAGCTCAGCTGAGTCACCCTAATTATTTGTTTTTTTTTGTTTTTGACTTATCACCCTCTCTCAGTTCGTCATCATCATTCCTTCCCTTCGATTTTTTGCCACCCACCAAGCTCCCTCCTTTAATTAGCTCCAGCTGAAATCCAATCCCCACCCTAAATTAAACCCAAGCCCCACAATTTCCTCCCAAATCCTCCGCCCCACACTTCAATTTTGCTATACTTCTGATGAATCCCGCCGACAGACGGATGTACACGGCGGCGCCGGACTTCTTCACTTATCCTTCCGGAGAAGAAGCTCGTCTGGTCGACGACGCCGCGGCCGATGATTACTCCTCCGGAGCTTCTACGCCTCCTCTCTGGCGGCCCGCAAGCCCCCCTCCTCCTCAGAACAATTACCGGAGCCTCTCGCCGGCATCCAGAGCTCAGGCGATCGCCAGAGGACAGAGGGAGCTGATGGAGATGGTGAGTAGGATGCCCGAGGGCTGTTACGAGCTTTCCCTCAAGGATCTCGTGGAGCACCACCACGGAATTGAACCTCCTCCCACCACAGAGAGCAAACTGATCGACGGCGGAGGCGGAGGCGGAGGTAAGGTTCGTTGGGCGGTGACTAATAATCGGGTGGCTACCGGAGCCAGGATTAGTAGAAGTGGGAGCCTAGACCATGGTGGGTTCCTCCTGAAAATGGGTCTTCCTGTCTCTTCCCTGAGATCGAGGAATAATAGCAAGAAGACGACCAAGACGGAGAAGAAAACTACCGCCGGCGGCGAGGTAGGAAGCCAGAAGAAAGACGGAAGAGTTGCTCCGGCGGGGAAATCAGGGGCGGCGGTGGAGAAAGAGTGGTGGAAAGATGAGGACGATAGTACGGCGGGGTTAAGCAGCAATAGCGGGAGTAAAGATTCAAAGAGTAGCAGCCATAGCCGTAGCAGCAGCAGTAGAAGCAGCAGCAGCAGAAATAGCAACAACATCAGGTAATTAACCTTCAAATTCTGATTTTCCTTTGATTTGATAGTCTGGAGATCCATCCTTGCAAATCACTTTGTCATTTGACAAATATTTCAAATCACTTGTTTCCTTTGTAAGCTATTGTTTGTTTTTACTAATTTTAGCAACATCTTTGGAATTGAATGTCGCCACCAACTGATCATAAATTACACTGAGGACGAAACAGAGTATGAAAGAAAACAGAGGATTTTCATAATAAAGTGGAACTCTTCCAATCTGGAGGATGAATTTAGTCACAATAATGGAGTTTGGTATTGATAATGCAGGGGTAGGAGTGGGGGATGCTGCTTTTTCTTCTGGTCCACTAAAGCCAAAGTTGCAGAGTGAACAAGAATGAATGTGGTTGAAGGGTGATATTCATCAATCCCTGAAACTATACAGGAGTATAAGATTCAATCATGTATGGAGTTCAATGTGTAAATCGATATATTCGTACCGCGATGGTATCAGAATGACTCAATGATTGTTTCACTTGGTGCAGATTCTCGAAACATTGTGTAAAGTAGAGCAAGTAAATTATTGTTGTTCAGTTTTGATACAAGTCAGCAGAATGGTGGTAATATGGAGGGTAAAGGAAATGTTTTGATGTTTGTTCATCATAGATGTCTTGTAAATTTGTGACATTTGTATAATCAGTGCTTCAAAACTTGAAAGTTTAAGGTAAGTTGAAATGGTGTTTGGTTACATCACTTTTAGTTTAACAAAAGAGTAAGGAAAAGTGATTGTAGTAATTAAAAAGAACACTCGGAAGTGATTAGTGGTTGGAGTTTGGAGAGCAAGCTAAGTTAGGTTGAACTGTAATGGTCTGGTGTGATGCTGGCTTACTTGTTCATCACTCAAAAACTTGTTTTCAATAATATATTTGCGTCATCACTAAGTAACCATAGGTGACCATACGTGTGGTTTCTTGGAGGCTAATTTTCCACCAAATCGAAGGGTCATTCTCAGTTGCAGCACACAAATAACAGATCGAGGCTGTTAGGGTAGGATCACAATTACAATACAAATTGAAATTAACTTCTTTCTTTTTTCGAAATTAACTTAATAACACTATGACATCAATACTAAATCACCATCACTTTACCCATGTACTTATGATTCTAACATGAGTTATCACCATCACTGATGCTCGGGAATCATACAACGTCCTCCAACCAATCGGAAGAAGTGACGTCCCACAATGGACGGCGAAAAAATGAGATTGTCGAGCTAACAAAAGTAAGGAATTATTTCCAAAATCCTAAACGTTTTATTGATATAATTAGACAAGAGAATACCAAAATCAGGAACTTGAAAGAATTTTGTTTTTTGGTGTACACTAAAAAGAGCTTTCTTTAAGTAGTAGAACAAATGGAAACACAACTTCAAGTAATGTAGCATCAATTGAGGTGCACATCATGCGATCATAGGCAATTCAGCAGGCCGACTGCAGAATCACAAACACTTACGAGATATAATCGACGAGTACACATAATCGGTTAGTAGAAACAACAATCTTTTAGCATGGTTGTCAAAACCGGATCGGACATGGTAATAGTCGTTATGATCTTTTCTTGTTGATGTGATCTACAAACATAATAGTTTTGAGTTAAAATGGCTGAACTTATAGAGGCCCAGCCCATATCCGTGTAGAAGAAGCTCCCAGACAACAACAAAATGCAAGTCCCCTGGCTTATGTTGATTGAATGGTAGTGGCTGAGCGGAGCCGCAGAAGAAATGAGGCCACTAATTCCATTTGTTCACTTCTGAACTGAAACTCCCCCAAACTCCCCTCCTCTCTTTCCATGGCTTTCACAGCTACTCCATATCCGGCACCATTCGGAGCCACAAACAGGGACAGCCTCCATACTCGTAGACCAATCTCCCAAACCACAACGACAACAAAAAGATGGACTCGAACAACTCGTGGCAACATCTATACTCGTGTTGTAGTAACTGCAGCTAAAGAGCCACAAGGACGGCAAAGGGCACCACCAGGAGTTGACACCAGAATTCACTGGGACAACGAAGATGAAGGCTGGGTTGGAGGTACATCATCCACTTCTTCCGACTACAAGGATATTCCACTCGGCGAATCCTTTGCTGATTTGCTCAAGGATGCTTCTGATTCTCATTACCAGTAAGTCTCTCACCTACAAAAGCAAAACAACTTTGAACTTTCCCATTTTATGTTATCATTATCAGCAGACAACGTGATAACAACTCTGCAGGTTCCTCGGTGTACAGCCGGAAGCAGACTTGGAAGAGATTAAAGCAGCATTCCGGAGGCTGTCCAAGGAGTACCATCCGGACACAACATCGCTCCCTCTGAAAACTGCTCTCGAAAAGTTCATGAGGTTGAGACAAATCTATGCTGTCCTAACCGATGTGGAGAAGCGCAAATTCTACGACTGGACACTTGCTCAGGAGGCTGCTAGCCGACAAGCAGAAAAGATGAGAATCAAACTGGAGGACCCCAGGGACCAGGATTTCGCCAACTACATCCCGGTTCCTGACACGGTCGATCGTCTTGGAGGGAAAAACCTGGAGCTGAGTGAACAAGCCATGTCTGCTCTTACCTTTGATGCTATAGTAATCTGTTTCGCTATCTGCTGCATAATTTACGTGGTGGTGTTCAAGGAGCCATATTAGTAGCTGTCTGTGGGCTCTTCTTAGTATTTGAAATGCAAAATCAATTGCATATAATGTAATGTAGCACACTGATACATAATATACAGATTTCTTACCAAAACCTGCTAGCAACATGATCCGTGAGTAACGAATTGAGATATTTAGTCTCTGAAAATCAACCACAAAAAGAATCTGATTTCCTATTCAGCAGTTTTGCTGAAACTGTACAAGAGTCATCAGATAAGTACCAGTTATGACTTATGAACTGATGATAGACAAGAATGAAAAGGTCTAGGATGATGGAGCTTTATCGCTGTTAATAATCATTCAGTAAAACCGAAGATGTCACCATTAAGATAACCAAAACCTCCAAGTTGTTTCAGCATCCAAGACAAGCTCTGAGATTTCAAATTCGGACTCACCTTCTCCTCATCAGCTGAAGTGAAGAGTCCCTGAGAATACAGGTGTACTGGATTTCCTATACGCTGTAAGACTCATTCATACCCAACTGAAGAATGAAAAACACTCAAGAATTGCAACCAAATGAAGGAGGGAGCAGATATCATCATTAACATTACTTAAGGTATACATAAGACAACGTTCAGCAAAGAAACTCAACCCTGAATTAAGTACTCGTTTGCAGGTTAACTGCAACTTGCTCTATCATCTCCACTGAGAATTCCTTGATTATGATACTAAAGTCTAAACACAATGGCAGGTTGAAGTTTTTTGTCAAAATCACAGAGGTTAGCTGCCAATTGATTTATTTCACCAGAAAAGACACAGGATTGAGCGGTTCACTGAAACACCATTCAAAGCTAATCAGCAATGAATCCAAGTTACTAAAACAATAGGAGTTATGAGGAGAAAGGAACTTTCTTCCAGCTCCAACTCACATAGTCAACAAAAAAGATTCATACTTTGACTAGCATCGTCTAGTTTCTTCGCCATTTATCAAATAAACCTCAGAAAGGGCAGGCATTAACAAGAGCCGACCTCCTAATCCTCCAACTGTTTAACTTCTGCCTTCAACTGCTCCATCTTGAGCCCCATGGACCTCTGGACGACTCCCTTCTTAGTCTCTGGAAACTTCCCAAGAAGCGAATCGTACATGCTCAGAACCTCGTTCGCTGCATCTCTCGCACATTCAGCCTCCTCGTCGAAATAGACGGTCTCTTTGGCGTCCATGGCCATCTCCAGCTCCTCTCTTGCCTCTGCGAACTTGAGGTTTATCATGTCTACCTCCCTGTCCACATCCAACTCCGGCTCCGAGCTCAATCTTCTTCTCCCGCACTGTGTTTGGCGAAACGATTGAGTAGTCTGAAGATGCTCTGCGGCAGGGTTCGGTACCAGGTGAAAATTTCGGAGGATCGTGTGCGGGAGGAGGTTGATGAATCCATGAATCGGTTGGATCGAATCGGGGGAAGACGGAAGAGATGTTTGCCGAGACTTACTGGAGAATCGGAACAGAGATTTGCAGAGAGAAGGGTGTGCTCGTCTATGCATTTTAGGTGTTGGATAAAATGCCTGATAGAGCTCTCTTGCAGGTGGCGAAGAATTAGACGATGAATCGTGGAATACGGAAACAGAAGACGAGAGGAGAGACCGCTCTCTCTGATACTATGGAGAGCAGAGTCCATCGAGCTTTATGGGCTTGTTTTTTGAGTATTTGAGCCTGTTTTGTGGGTATTTGGGCCGTTTCTTCTTCTACAGTCCACTTTTGCACCGGAGTGGGGAAAAGATTGCTCCAATTCCAAAATTCACCTATGGAGACTACAAAATTTAGAGTACATTTTTTACGTCGGCAGTGAGCAAAAAAATTGGTTTGAAATCGCTATAAATTGTTGAGACTGGCCAATTTTGTATTGAAATGGCCAAATCCAAATTAAAATATTACCTACTCAAATTCTAAATGATAGATAATGTCTTTAAACCCAATAAAATGTTAGACGTTGTGGTTTCCACCAAATTTGATTGTTAGTTATTCTCTATAAAGTTTTTGACTTTCTAACCTAACTTATGAGGATGAAATACTATTGAGCAACTGACATAATAAAAGTAAAATACCATTTTAACACCTTCTAAATGGGTATCGAAGTTTGTGGCCCACATTAAAATTTCGCTTTAACCACATGAAATAGCTATTAATTTGAACAACGTATAAGTAAGGTTTGTTGCATATGATTGTAGGAAAAAGAGAGTAGGAAAAAGAGTAAAAGGAAAAGATATTTGTTTAGAAGGTTTAATTAGGGCTTGCTTTGTGGTTATTTTGTTTTGTTTGATTGTTTGTGCCATTCTTATTTTACTTGTACTGCTGTAATTCTTGGAACAGCTTTGAAGTGCTGTTGTTGGGTGTATTTTCTGAGTTTCACAACACCATGTGTGTTATTGGAGGAACATATATTTTTAATTTAGGAATGGTTTGTCTTCCTTTGTGCCTGTTAGTTTCCCTCATTGTCTGTATAGTTTTTCGGCCTTTTAGACATTAAATCTTCTTCGTAAGGAAATGATGACAGCTTTTGCATTACCCAGACCGATATTCGCCATGATAATATTGATCGTGAAATTAAAGAGCTTGTTAAACGTTTGGAGTAGGGCCTAGTAACGGGAAGAAGGGAATCCTTAATATAGTTGTTAGAGTTGGAAAAGATTTGATACCTAGTTGAAGAAAAAAAAAGCATATTTGTCGTTTTTGTGAAGGGCAGATTATTTGTACCGTTAATTTAAATGGGTCAGTCCACGTGGCAAAAGTTACCCGTTGGAGTGAAGAAAATCTGAAAGCAGAAGCAAGTATACTTAAATTATGACTATAATAACATCGAATGTAAAATCTTAAATATAATGATATCCATTACACCATTTTAAAATTATAAAAGTATGGGCTGCATTTTCAACGTGTAAGACTACAAACATGATAATT
The DNA here is from genome assembly GCA_030674075.2 of Linum usitatissimum. NCBI lineage: Eukaryota > Viridiplantae > Streptophyta > Magnoliopsida > Malpighiales > Linaceae > Linum > Linum usitatissimum. The sequence goes on along the minus strand of JAUJYP020000804.1, from coordinate 4,411,743 downwards.
GAGTTAAAATGGGATGGACTTATAGAGGCCCAGCCCATACCCTTATACCTTGTGTATGTGCATTGGAATAGGAAAAAGAGTACTTCACCTTTAAAATTCACCTATGGAAATATTTTTCACATCGAAAATGAATTCGAAATTTATTTGAAATTCGACTTTAGATTAATTATGCTAGCTATGTTTTTTTGCAGTCATAAATCGTTGAGACCGGCCAAATCCATATTGAATTTGAATTCCGCATTTGAATTTTGGGGCTTGTTTGTTAAAGGGGAAGTTTAATTAAAACCATGGGAAATATTAAAACTCTGGTTTGGTAAGCTGTAATGGGCCAGAGTTTTTCAAATACCAATTTCCTCTGGGCCCAATTTTCCTCCAAAATCGGCCATATCCAAATACATGGTCGCCACCATGTTTTCGTCAAAACTCGGTGTTTCTTCACGGTATGCGTACATTGTCCGTATTGCCCCTTCATTGTACGCCATTAATTCTGTCGAACAAAACCTCTCATCTTCTTCCTCTCTGTTTCCCATCGCCGTCTCCGTCGTTCTTCTTCCTGAAACCCAAGTTCTCCCTCCCATACGTAGAAGTAATAGTGCGATTACGAACCCAAATATCGATTTCTTCTTCCAGATTCATTTCTTACGGCTGCTAATTTGTAGTGCTCTTCTTTTTCAGGTTTGGCTCAAACTAGGGATTCTGGTGAAGAGATTTTTCTCCACCAACAGATCTTATCGGATCTACCATTTTGTTCATGCGAACAGGTGTGTTTTCTCTCCCCATTTTCATGCTAACCCTCAATGTGCATGGCCTTAATGTCCCTCTATGCATCAATATGAATAGAAACATGCTCTGGCCACCATATGGAACCTGGAATTTTTTTCATAGTGGTTTTTAATGCATGAACTAATCTACTGAGTTTCAGATAACATGTGTATAATATTTGTAGTTTTGGTCTTAAACTTCTTTATTACTGGTTGTATAGTGAATATGTTTGTTATGTTATGATGTGTTAGATAGCATATTGATTGTGTATTGGCACTTCATTAGGGTATAGTGATGGCAAGGAGGCCTTACAAACAACGGAGAAGAATAATTGTATATGTCATATGCATGTGGTACAACTTACTTCAACAATATGTATCTTTACTAATGAAGGAAGAAGGTACAAATACTCGTAGGTTGGCTGAAACAAAAATCACATACCTAGGCCACTTCCTTATTGTAGAGCAGTCTATAGGAGTGGTTTTTTGCTTAATGCAACTAGAACCACCGACATTAATTGCATAAACATGTTGCGAGTAAAGTTCGCAGTCTTTTGGAAGTTGGTTGATTTACTTAAAGGTCGGGGGGTTGAAGAGAACAAAAAATATGGAAGTAGATGAGATGGTCGCAATGTTTTTGGTGACTATGGGCCACAACATTAAAAATAGAACTTGCCAATTTTTATTTCATCGTTCGGGTGAGACCGTCTCTCGGACCATTAAGAAGGTTTTGTTAGCGTGCTTAGCTCGCACAACCCGTTACTTGCAAAGCCGGTACCAATCCTCGCCAACTTTAACAACCCTCGCCGGAAATATTTTGAGGTTAGTTATTGTATCATTGCTTGTCAAATATGATTCATACACTTGACAATAAATTACAAACGTTTTCCACTTGCTTTCAGAATTGTGTTGGAGCACTTGATGGTACGGTTGTTAATGTGAGGTCAAAAATAGCAAGCCAGGCTCGTTACCGCAATAGGAAGGGTAATACATCTATCAACATCTTAGCAGTATGCAACCCAAATACCGAGTTCATGTACTGCTTAGCTGGATGGGAGGGTTCAGCGCATGATGGTAGGGTTTTAAGGGACGCCCTTTCTCGTCCAGGAGGTCTGAGGATACCACAAGGTAATAAATTTCATTGATTTGCTGAAATTTTGTAAATGACTACCATTTCTAACTACTTCTGTTACAGGAACGTACTATCTATGTGATGCTGGTTATACCAACGCCCCCGGATTCCTAACCCCATTTCGTAAAACACGTTATCACCTACAAGAATGGGGTGCCAATCGACTCGGAAATGCAAAGGAGTTCTTCAACATGAAGCATTCATCGGCTAGGAACGTCATAGAGCGAGCTTTCGGTGTCCCGAAAATGCGGTGGGCTCTTTTGCGAGATACGTCGTGGTACTCCCCCAAGATGGTAGGGTTGTTTTTCACGACTGGATGCCTCCTCCATAATTTCATTACTCGTCACTGGAGGAGCAGATGTATTCGACAGGGCATATAGGGCTCCTGATGTTGTAGAACCCCTCGTCGTTGACGCTAATGCAGGCCCCGACTACGTGGAACCTAGTGAAGAATGGACAGAATTCAGGAACGATCTAGCTCAGCAAATGTGGGCTGCTAGGGTTCCTTAGAATCTGCATTTGGTAACCGTATTATGTTTAACGTACTCTGTTATGAACCGTATGGTGATAATCTGAACACGTATGACTTTATTTCAATGTTTTATGTTTCCCTATACACATGTGTGATAGTGAAACATCTGTATTCCAGCTTTTTATGCAATCTAATATATGCTTCAGTTTCATTTTGTTCTATGTCCTCACCAGTTGAGCAAGCAGACACAGGTAGGTAATATATGCTTCTAATAATATGCTGTTTTTGAGTTTATATGTTTGGATTTGTTATAGTACGCATGCTATTCCCGTTTAATATGTAGTTATCTTATGGAAGTTATTACAACTGAAGTAGTTGCTTTCTGTCATTATGGTGCTAGCTGTAAGCTTCATTACTATATGTTTAGCTGTAAATGGTGGTAGCTGTAAATGATGCTTGCTGTAAATATGTCTTGTCAATGATTAATAGGCATTAGTGTGTGTACCAAACACTCTAGAATACAGCTGCACATTTACTTTGACATAGCTTTAGGTTATATAACCTATCCAAACTGCTTTTTGGAACTTGACAGCAACTTTCAAGAAACTGGTATGGCTGAAACCTTCTGTGTCATGCTTGTGTTGTGATTTCCTATTATATAGCTTTTACATTCCTCGCTTGCAATTGGTATAGGTTAATGCTATGGCGAACAATAGGGATTACAAAGTGTGGACTAAAGAGGAGGAACAAACCTTGGTGAGCTGTATGCAGGAGCTGGTCGAGAAGAATGTTGTACCAAATGGGAACTTCAAACTATCTGGCATCAAGGAGTTGGAGCGGATGATGCATATGAAGATTCCAAACTGCACCTTGTTGGCTGTTCCACATATCAAGTCCAAGGTCCGATATTTCAAGGATAAGTTCACTGCACTACTAGAACTCCGGCAAGCTAGTGGATTTGGTTGGGATGATGCTCGTGGCCGCATAGTTGCGGATCCGGCCATCTTCGCCGGGCCGGGTGAAGGTAAAACCACATTCTTCCACCTTTTTATTTACGTGTTTGGGTATAGGAAATCTGTGTTAACGTTCTTTTTCCCCACTAGTCGTTTTGTGAGCTATAATATTGAGAACTCGGAAAAATGTGTACTTGTGAATGGTATATTTAGAACTTTGCTTATGTTGTGTAGGGGCATCCTAAAGCGAAAGGGATGAACAATAAGCCACTTCCTTTCTGGGAAGAATTTTGCTTTATATTTGGGGTAGATCATGCACTTGGTTTGGATGCTGTCCAGCCTTCAGATGCAGCAAGCAAAATGTTGTCAAGTGCCAGCGTCTCTGATTTCGGGGATGAAGAAATTGAGAGACCTGATTCGTACACCATTCCTGCTGAGTTGGACCATGATGAGGTGATGGAAGATATCATCAATCAAGGTATTGACCTGCATGCTACGGGACTGCAAGATGTTGAGGCTGAGATCACCTCCAAGCGAGGTCAACCAAAAGGGAAAGAGGTAGCTACTTCATCTGGAAGTAAGCGAGGAAGGCAACAGGTTCAGGATGAGGAGCGTGCTCAGCTTCATGCCAATATCACCATCACCACCGAAAATATTTCAAGGATTGCTACCAGCTACTGCTTTGAAACCGAACTAGCAATGAAACGGCAGGTGTTGTATGAGGAGCTTGCAAAGTTCACCACGCTCAGTTTAAGCCAGAAAAACTAAGGCACTGAGGCACCTCAATCGTGATGATGGTGATGCTATTACCTACTTTCAACTCCCAACTGACGAGGAGAGGCTGGAATTTGTTTGGACGATTCTCGAGTAAACCCACCTTTTATATGGAATTTGTATATATGGAACTTTGCTGAAAAATGCACAAGTGGGCGATTAGATCGAGTGTGTCTTGTTCTTATTTTGTAATCAAGTTGACAGTATGTGTTTTGTCCTTAGTTTGTAAGGAAATTTTCCATGATTATGTTAGTAGGATTTTCAAGTTATTACATGGTCTTCATTGTAATGAGGAACAAATATTGGTTTGACTTTATTAGTCATGTTATAATATATGGTTTTAGTTACGTAAAAAATTTGGTTCTTCTTCTCCGATAAATTCAGGAAGTGATAGGTATTGGATTGTTCTCGTTAGAAGGTAATACATGGTCTTCAAATTGAATTTTAAAATAGGGCAGTATAGTCATTTCATAATAAACTCCCAACACACTATTTAAATCAAAAGTTGATTACCAAACAATGTAATTGATAATTATACAATCTCTAATTCCCCCAATTCCTCATTTCCATTTTCCTCACTTTTCATTACTCCATACCAAACGAGGCCTTGGTGAATTTGTGAACTTCGTCCGAAATTGGATATGTGAAAAAAACTTAGCCTAGGTCTTGATGATTGGAAAGATTCTTAACTTCAATAGAGATCTAGATATGGTTTGACTTTTGAGCTTCAAATTTACATATATAATTCAAGTTTAATTCCACGGGAATTTGGCCAATATTATTAATTCTTTCATTCAAATTAGGCTGAGATATAATTACTGAAATGATATTTCGTTCAATAACTAATTGACACTTAGTTATATTAAAAATAATTTTTAATTTTTTAATCACTATATATTTCACGTAATCTCTTAAATATAATAAAAAATAAAGATAGCCATACACGAGCGAAGAATTTAAATAATAGCTTGCATGTCACTTTATCTACCACCTAATGCTTTAGGTAATATTTTGGATGGAAATAAAAGATAAAAGTTTGATGGAAAAAATTTCATTTATTATTTTAATATTCAAGTCATGAGTTCGTCAAATTATTATCTAGTCAAATTCAAAATGATAAAAATGCTTTTAACCCAATAAAATATTAGACGTTGTGGTTTCCACCGATCACCGAATTTGATTGTTAGTTCATTTCCCATATAACGTTTGACTTCATTGGTTGTCTAACCTAACTTATGGGGATGAAACACTATGGAGCAAGCAAGTGACATAATAAAGTAGTATTTTAACACAGTCCAAATTGTTCTTCAACTCTCGGATAAGAGCTGACATGTTTATACAGTTGACCTACAACTCTTGCTGCACATTGACTTGCAGGTCGATGGACTTTTACCTAACCCGATTGCAGAGCTAGTTAGAGCTACAAAAAAAAGTGGATACTTTATGAGGATTCGTTGAATAACCAAAAGAGACAACACTACTTCAAAATTGGTTTTGGTAAACCATTGTTTGACCACTCCACTCCACTACTCCACCAAACCCAACCCACCACCAAATCCAACTTTGTTATATCATACCCAAATCCCCCTCCGACCGAAACCTCAAATAACCAGACGCAAGCAGCAACTAAAAGCTCAAGTACCTCTGCACTGACTCTGCTTCCAATGGCTCGTCTGCTACAATTGCGACACATCATGATGACCACCAATCAATTCTCCCTCACGACGTTCCAGGCTGCTATGGCTGCAATGTCCCTCCTGGCTCTATGTGCATTTACATTGTTCCTCTGCGCTTCTCATGGCCGGAAGCTACGACGCCACTGGGGATCCTACTGCAGCTATGGGTTCGTCCACGACCCGGTTATTCAGCTAGACAGTAATCCGAACACGATGATGGTGGGTTCTGATGATGATGATCAGCAGGAGCAGGTGTGGAAGAAGAATATTCTGATGGGTGGTAAGTGCCAGCTCCCTGACTTTTCGGGGGTCATCATCTACGACTCTGATGGCAATCATGTCGCTCCTCCTTCTAGGAAAGATCGTCCCTTGCAGCTCACCTGGAAATGATCACTTCATAAATCTCACCTTCTTAACTTCCAATGTTGTTTAATTGGACTGTTTGTGTCTTCTTCTTCTTCTTCTTTCTTATGGTTTTAGTTAGTTAGTGCCGGGCTCTCGGGGAGTCTGATGCAGAACATTTATGTTTTCTGCATATCAAGAGTAAGAATGAAGGATGAACTTTTGTAAGTACACACTCAATATTAGTTTCGAGTTCATTCAATCCAATATTACATTTTTACCGACTAAAATATTGAACTCCCTTAAACTTTTTAATTCGATTTATATATTTTTGAAGCATGGAGAGATTCAAATTAAACTCCGAAACTGTTATATACAAAGAAAATCATGTAACAAAACATGTACAGTACAAAAACGTTTCATTCATGCTAAGCAAGTTGTAGTTGACTGGTTGTAGCTCTGTTTTTGTTTCGAGAGATATTAGGTTTGCACAATCATTTCTCGCCCATTTGATAAACATAGAAATGCTCAAATCTAGTGTTAATCAATTGTACTCCTCCCTAATCTATTAGTCAACCTTAAAATAAGATTGTGTTATTATTTTGGGCCTCATGCAGAGTAGTATAAGGTTCAATTAGCCCGGTCCAAATAAAAAGAAGAGGAAATGAGGCGTGAATTTAGGATTTAAATTTTTTATTTTTGTCATAAATAATTCTCAACGAAAGAAAACAAGATGGCGCACTGATCAATTTCTTAAAAATTTACCCAAAACGATATGTAATACACATTTCAACTAACCGATATGATACGATTTTAAAATCATTTGATAATGTAGCATGTGATCAAGCATTCGGTGAGTGTATTAAAGAGGAAGGCAGCATATCATGTGAGGCTCTGAGCTAAGAAAAGAGTGAACTAGTTAGGAACTAGTAAGTGGGGTAGTAATATTAATAACTATAGTAGTGTGGCCAACCCTAATTGTAAGGAATGGGAGAAAGAAGTTGGTTTGCCATGTGACCCCCTATTTCACAGTGCTGGCTGCCATTTGTCTTTCCCAAACCCTTCCCAATTGCAAATCCGGCATCGTAACATGTACGGAATTAAATTTGAATCGAAATCAATGTATTGAATAATTAATTTATGAACAGTAGGTCCAAACACCCCTATATCCACCCCTGCGCACCCTCATTCTGCTTCTTCTATGTAAAATAATGATATAAAATTCTGGGTTGGGTTCGCAAGGAAGCAGGGCCTGCTAGATCCATCCATCAATCCTCTGCATGCACAGAAATTTATGATTTCCGTAATGGGCGGTTTGAGTTCCAGTTTTTGTCTAATTCCAGGGCCTTTACCCACCTACCGAATACCATACACACTCTCGAGTCCTCTGCTTAATTTATATTATAATTACCAGCAGGATGGATACAAGTTACAGTATCTAATACAATATTACAATGTTTAAACCAACATCTACATAAATGAGAGTTGACGGTGGAAAACTACACATGCAAACCACATTTATTACTTACTATATCAATTTTTTGTTGCTAATGGCGAGTTCGATCTTGGAGCTAAGGGCATATTTTTTTAATCCGATCCGGAAGCAATCTGGCCTTAGATTTTTACGTGATTTAAAAGTAAAGATTAATTAGGAATAATATTGTTTAAAATATTTTTGTTGAATTAAAACGTAACTATTTTCATTAATCAGAACCATTTTTTATCATTAGAAAGTTTCCTAATCGATTTTTCAGCGATTCTGATTTTCATTGGCAATTTTTTTGCATCCCACATGATCACCATCGTCGGATCTCCGTTCCTGAAAAAATTCATAGAAATGTTTTTCGACGGCCGTCCGTACAATTTTATACAAAGAGTTGTATGGATCATACAAATGTGCACGTTTGTACATACTGGCTCGTACATAAATGTATACACATTTGTATATCTTTTGTATAATGTGTAATATTTTTTTTGGATCAAATTGTCCGTGTTACAAAGTGTAATACTTAGTATATACAGAATTTGTATCATTATAAAATATCAAATTTGCCACGCCGTATAAATAGTTGTTTTTTGGTAAAACACATTTGTATAGCGTTTTTGTTAAAACGCATTTGTACACATTTATATGGTTGTGAAATATCAATTTGTACCTCATGTTTTCAACCGTTAGATCTAACGATATAATTTTTAGACGGCTAAATATGAATTTTTCTCACATTTTCAAAAATCTAATGGTATAATTTTTGAACGACTAAGAATTGAAAAACATTTCTTTAACTCTAAATTCCAACTCAACTAATGGCTACAACATAAGTTAAATCAACCCCTGAGATAAAAATAATAAAAAGAGTAGACAAAAGAGAGAGGGGGAGGGGGGGGGAGCATCAGCCATCAATATCACAACGTGCAATTCCCCTTATTTCCTGCCCCTCCAACTTCCTAAGTTCCTTCCACCCACCCACCCATTTAATCAACACCACTCCTCTACTGCTGCTCATCACTCCACAATCATCCTTCTCCATTGCCGGCCGGCAACATCAATATATAACAATGTCGTCGACGTCGGCCCATCTATCAAAGACGGATTCCGAAGTGAGCAGCCTGACCCCTTCTTCTCCAGGGAGGTCGACATCATCTCCGCCGCGAAGCACCTGTCCAGCTGTCTACTACGTCCAGAGCCCATCACGCGACTCTCACGACGATGGGACGACGACGGGGAAAACAACAACAAACTCTTTCCATTCGACTCCGGTCATTAGCCCGATGGCTTCCCCTCCTCACTCCCAACACTCTAACTCTTCTCTGGGCCCGCACTCCCGCGAATCTTCCTCGACCCGCTTCTCTGATCGTAAGGCTACTCGTGGCCATGGCCGTGGTCGGGGAGCTGGCACTGGCAAGACGTGGAAGGGCTTCGATGCTATTGAAGAAGAAGGCCTCCTCCTTGATCATGATCTCAGTCCTCATGGAATGACTCGCCGCTGTTATTTTCTCGCTTTTGTTGTCGGGTTTCTCTTGCTTTTCACTCTTTTCTCTCTGATCCTTTGGGGAGCTAGCAAGCCCCAGAAGCCCACCGTTGCCATGAAGGTACTCCTCTGTTATTTTAATTAATTCAAACGAAGCAATTTATTGTCTCAACAAATTTTGATTGGCTAATAAGAAAGAAAAAGACTGATAGAAATAAATCAGATATATGCGTGAATAAAAATAAATGTACTTGAATAATTGATAATTAATGTAAAATTGTAGTATATGTGTGAGAATAGCAGAGACAACAAACTTTTCCATGAGTCGAGAATTACTAATTGTATTAATATTTTATAAATTATGAAATAATAAAAATGTTTGAGCTATGTAGTTTATGGTAGATAGATGATTTATATAAAGTTTAGATGTTTTAATTTCCAATTGCGGTTATTTCTGTTTAAAACCAAGTCTTGATCACTACAATTTTAATTAAAAAATAATAATTACTATTGTTATTGTTATGTTGTCAATAAATAACGTAGAATGGGATTGAAAAAAGGTGACATTGGTTGAAGTAACCCAAATTAGTGATGTCAGAGTACCCTTTTGGTTTTCTAGTTTTGGGTAATAATTAATTAATTAATTAATGTGAACCTTTAATTTACAGAGCATAAAGTTGGATCAATTCATAATACAAGCCGGGGCAGATTTCTCAGGAGTGGCAACCGACATGGTGACGATGAATTGCTCGGTAAAGCTCACTTTCCGAAACACGGCGACGTTTTTTGGTGTTCACGTTACCTCAACACCTCTGGATTTATCCTTCTCTCAGCTAACACTCGCCACTGGCACCGTAAGAATTGAGAATTAAGATCATGCCCAATTCTAATTAATCAGTTTGACCGAATTATATATACCTTTTTATTTGCTTACATCATTAATTAATTAATGAATTAATTACAGATTAAAGAGTTTTATCAGTCCAGGAAGAGCCAGAGAACGGTGACGATAACGGCGAAAGGGAGAAACGTACCGTTGTACGGAGGAGGGGCTACGCTAACGATGGTGAACGGGGCGCCATCTCAGCCGGTCCCGGTGGTGCTGAGCTTGATGGTTCGGTCAAGAGCGTACGTATTAGGGAGACTGGTCAAGCCCAAGTTTTACAAGAGGGTGCATTGCTCACTGTTGATTGACCCTCGTAAAATCAACGTGGCAATTCCCCTCAAGAACAAGTGTACCTACGAGTAAAAAAGATTATTATTTTTACCTCTTTCTCAAAGGGAAACTATTATGATAAATCATTGGCCCATATAGAACGAAGTGCCGTCTAAAATAATTAACCTAAATTTAATGGTTAAGAAACAGCCACCGGAACGTGGTTTTCGTTGAATCGGGGCATTGGGAAATGATGGAGTCGGGGCAGGGAACCGTTGTTTTCGAAGACTAGAGAACGCGAATCTTGTCATTTTGGGCAAGTCGATAGCTGGTAGAAATAGAAACATGTGGTCCTTTAAGTTTTCTTGGGGTACAATTTAGTCCTTGAGCCTCTCTTTCAAGTTTAGTTTAGTTCGAAATGGTTGAAGTATGTAGAAACTACATACACAATAGATGTATATACACGGTGGAATATGTGTTGTATGTGATTTGTATAAACCATGTATAAAATTTACACAAAGTGTATATTTTTCGTAACAAGTTTATATAATAAGTACTGGTACAAAACGAGATATAAAATGTAAATATAAGTTGGTACAAAGTGTATACACTTTGCACACAAGTACATACAAAGAGTGCCACAAAGTATATACATATTCTATATATAATACTAAGAAGTTTTTTGCCACAATCTCCAGAATCCCTTGATACAGGGTAGAGTCATGAGTAGGCTCGCGTTCAGGGTACTTTGAAATCCATTTCAAATAAAATATCACAGGACTTTTAGGAGAAATGGACTGTCCTTGGACAGATTCAAGTGATTCATAATGAGAAACCAGAAACTTGAGGTGACTATATAACCTTGGATGATGGTTTTTGTCGTCAAAAAGCAACAGCTTATGCTTCACTGAGCTCCCTAGAACTCCATGGGTGCCCTCTTCATCAGGCAAAGAAGCTTGACATGGTCCTGTGTATTTGCTGTCCATCACCACAGCTTCCTTGCAGCAAGCCCTTCTTTCGCAACCTGTTTTTGTCGGATGAATTACGACAACATCGATGCCAGAAATGGCTTGAAGATCATATGTAGGATTCCAACAACCATGGACAATGACTTGGTTAGCAGATTGTACATTTAATGCTCTTGTTCTCTGGATCATTAAACCTTTTGCCAACTTCTGCATTTCACGTCTGCTATACAAATCATAGGCCAAATATTCAGAAGACAGTTCACAGTTCCAAATAAGTTTCAGGACACCATACTTTTTTCTCCGGCAGATTTAAGTCTTTCCACGTCAAGCTAGCCTTGTTTGTATATTGAACTCTTATCACATTCAAATGTTGGTATGCTCCAGCTAAAAAATCAATGCCTTCTTCAAACACATGGTTTAGAATTTCAAGCAGCAGATCCCATAGAAGTTCATTCCACCATCCTGGAATTAACAAATTGCTACATTTCTAAAAAAAAAGAATGAAGCGATGTTATTATGATCCAAATTCTGATCATGACTTGAGTTTTCATCCTTCACAGTAACTTCCCTCTACTGGCTGCTGCCAAGAAAAACTTCTGCTACAAAACAACCATCTGTTTCAGATTTCAACATTGCCTGGGTTGCATCAGCTCTATCATTCTTGATCACGTGAGCTTCATCGCAAAGAAAATGTATCAGGTCCTCCTGATTAATGTAAATAATTGTGCTTTGATCCAATATGAAGTTACAGGACTACTGATCACCTAAATGCAAATTAAATCAGCCACATGATATTGTTGCAGCAAGTAAGGATATATGTACAGATTGGACTAGAATTTGTTAACAGTAAGAATGGGAATTCAGTGGCCCTCCCATTATCAAACCTTTAGCTTATGAAGAAGATCTGGGCATACTATCTCAAGAAGATTATACGGATAAGCAGCAAAGTAATTCTATAGTTAAAAGGAACTCAGTCTTGGTATGATACTATCATAACAACACAAATGGCATAAAACTACTTTATGAGAGCACCTCGCCAAGCGATACCACTACTTCAAGCAGAACTGCTGCAACCAACCAATCTTTTTCACGCTCAACTGGATAATGATGCTGTCATCAAACTTCAGAAAGCATCTGCAGCATCCTTTGCACAAACAAACTAATACAACATTTTCATGATGGGAGAACATTGTCACTACCTATGAACTTGATAATAATGATTAGTTATATCATTCCACTGGGAACATTTTATGCAAAATCAATGACAGGAAATTAGTGATAACATAATCAAACATCATTTAGTGCCAAGCATCTGAGAATATCAAAACTCAAAACACAATGTTACTGTCAAAACTCAAAACACAATGTTTCTGAGAATATAAAAACTGAAAACATCATTTCCTGCTCAACTTCCTACCAGCAACTGAATTCTCAGTTTGAGGTTTCAATCGCAGCAGCCAAATCACTACATAATTCAGCCTTTTTTAAAAAAATGCGAAAAAATGTTTCCTGGAGTGCGGAGGGACTACCTTTTAGTTTTAAATATAAGTAACTACAATCCAACGGGTGAATAACTGTGGGGATGTAGCTCAGATGGTAGAGCGCTCGCTTAGCATGCGAGAGGTACGGGGATCGATACCCCGCATCTCCATTTCTTTTGGCTTTTTTCGCATTCCATTTTGTGGACGTTAACGGAATACGGGTAGTGCCCTCCTTGGGCCTACGTAGATGTGAAAGCCCACTCCTCGACATGTATGTTCCGGGCTTTTTAAATCATGGACTGAACAAGGCCCAGTTTCTCTACTTTGACTGCCAGGACCTAAATATCCAATGTTTTTTTCTTATGAATGATGATTGATGTAAAACTGTCTTGAAACTCAGAAGAGAAATAGAAACCTTGCAGAGACAAAAGATCAAACTGGCATTGGTAAATAGACAATATTGGGTTTCTTGCAGCACTAGAATCAGAACAGACCTTGCAGAGGCAAGCAATATTGGATGTTAACAAGCTATTACAGTAGAGAGAAGTTTCTTGGAACGGGATGAATAAGGATCAACAACAGTCTCTTCACAATTGTACATTACGTTATCAGAAGTGTTACTGATCATAGTCATCAACATCTGCTTCTGTATACGATCTCATCATCGTCATGCACATCAAACGCCGGATTGCACAGGCATCTGAAAAGCCTACCAATTCCCTGATAACACATATTCACAAAACAAAATGCTTAGCTGTTCTGTTTCCAAATGGTTTTGCAGCTTAAACCAAGATATTAACAAAAAAAGACATGCCTGAGTGAGAAGAGGAGTTCTGTAAGATAGTGATCTGGATGGTTCCTCTTCTTCTTCACTGCTGCTATCAGAACTGCTGTCTTCATCATCATGGTTGCGCTTTGGATTCGATGGTCCCTCGATTCTAGCTTGTTTCTCCTCCTGGAAGATCTTTCCAAGAGTTTTCAAAGCTGTGGCTCGAGCTTTTAGTTCTTCCTTCTTCACATAATTCTCCTTCAAAACCTGCATTTCAATAGAAAACTTCACCATGACTTTATCCTTTTAGTGGCCGAGTCTATTAACGAATAATATCAAAAACCAATCCGAATCCTCTCTCAACAACTCGAGTTATTGAGATGAAATGGTTCATGACATAGTATCAGAACCTTAAGGATCAACAAGTCCCAAGAGCCCCCCCCAATATGTGCACATGCCTTTTCGAAACTGTACAGCCTTCGGTTCTTCTCCCACTCGAATTATTGGGATGCAATAGTTCATGACAGTTTCGGTTACCATACCATTTGGAAGACATGGAGTTATTGGGATACAAATCAATCTGAATTCTCTCCCAACAACTCGTGTTATTGCGATACAATTGTTGATGACAGAGGCAAGAAACATATCGTGCTAGCTCTCGGAGTATCTGCTACCATACCATTTGGCAGACATGGATTAGAGTTACTTCAATGTCAACTACATTCAACTTCCACATAGAGCTCATCAGAGTTTCCCTGTTCAATCTAAGGTGTGACTCAACGTCGTTCTCCGGTACAGTTCCATTGGACTTGAACTGCTTCCGAATGTCATCTTGAAGCTGGAGCAGCTGGAATGCCCCTGTTTGTTGATTGTGTTTGATGTCAGTTTTGCCCAACTGAAACAGTAATAAGAACAAACTGAAAAAGAAGAAAAAGTTGCAACCTTTAGCTGCAGTTATCTGTGACTTCCAGGAATGGCCCTTGTTTCGCACCCATTCTGCCATGAAAGGGACTCCAAGGTAGATGGCTTTCTTCCCAAGCTCCAAAGCTGCTTGTCTTGAATATATGTACCCAATGGTGTGTAATATATCTGCTCCAAAATCTGCAGAATTCCCCCAAAGGCAAGAATGTGATCAAATGTTAAGATTATAACCAAACTATCTGACAGCTCTAGATAGATCAACAGTAAAAACCTGAGTGAGAAAGGCGTTCGGCTTCAGATTCAGCACGTCTCACGAATCCGGATTTGTCACCTCGAACGTACTGATCAAGAAATTCTCTGAGGAATCTTGCTAGCTTTTCCTCTCTTTCCCTTTGGACAGCCTTTCAAGATAAGGCAGAAAGAAAAACAGTAAGAGGATCGATCACAGTCACAGACTGACTGTGCTAGCTCATTACAGTGTTACCTTGAGCTTTTCATGGAGCTTATCAGGATTGTCAGCTTCAGCTGGAAAATCAGAAGAAGCTGCCATGGATGCGGTTGATAGATGACCAATGTAGTCCTCAAACAGTTCACTTCCAAAGAGGAGAGCAAACACAGCTGTGGGATCCATCATGGTTTCCCTGTCAACAAATTAAAAAAGAAAACAATGAACATTAATGGATCTTTGAGGGGTAAGCTCAAGTTATAATAAGACAGAAGAAATATGATTACTTTGATACAGAATGCTTTCCATTTTGATCGTATGCATCTCTCTGAACTGGGTCACTAAGAACTTGATATGCTTCTCCCAATTCCTGCAGGTCATGGATCAGGCTGCTTCATTTATCAGATGAAGCTGAAACTTCCACTAAAGGCTGAAACTTTCACTATAGTTTGGGAATTTGGGACAGAAAGAAGGAAGGAGAAGAATCAAATGAATTGCCTGGAATCTTTGAGCAGCAAGAGGGTCATTGGGGTTCTTATCTGGATGGACCTGCCTTGCCTGTGAGAGACAACCAATAAAACAGTGATCATGCAAATTTTAAGCCAAACCACAAAATAAAGAAGCTGATCATAGCTTATAATTAACAGGAGCATGATCTCCCAGTTACCTTAAGATAGTAAGCCTTACGAATATCGTCGTCAGAAGCAGAATGGTGCAGTCCAAGAACATCATAGTACTCAGTTTCCTTCACCATAGCTCTCCTAAAAGCTTTTAGTACAGAGAAGTGAAGTTGCAAGAGTACTGATGAATGAATGAGTCAGTTTGATGATGGTGAAGTGAAAAAGCAGAGAAAGAGAGAGAGAGAGAGAAGTGGGGAAAAAGTATGCTTTTGGAAGCTTTTATCCCCACATACTGACTGACTAGCTGGTATTTGCAATAGTTTGTTGGAGATGCCTTTCCAGTTCTGCACAGAAATAAACAAAGACAGTACAGGATCAACAAAACGACCTTTAATATTTTGTGGGGTTTGTATTAAAAAATGGTTGAAGATCATAGTGGCGCTTATTATTGTTGCAGGTATTGAATTGAATGCCACTGCCCATTTCCAGCACCATTCTTGTGGGTCTCTGGTTTCTTTCCCTTTACCTTTCTTTCTGCAAGTTGTCTCCTTTTTGTAGATTGGATGTACGTGGTGGAGCTATTAATACCGCATCTACAGGACGGTCCTGTTTTCCCCCTTTTTGAAAAACGAATCAGAAGCTGTAGTTTCACTTCATCATCTGCTGTTGGCTTCTTGTATAGGGAAATTTTGTTCTGGTATACGTACATGTATACGCTTCACTGAAAATCTGAAACACAAATTACATAGCAGCAATCCCATATTTAATGAAGAATAAACTATGAAGGAGGAGATGGGTTCCATCATTAGTGTAGTGTGAGTAGATCAACAAAAATGTATAATAATCTGTGTGGGGATTGATATTTGATTGTGAGGCGTATGAAATAATTTATGATGGAAGAAGATGAGACTGCACGTGGAACTCATTACTAGCTTAGCAATTCAAAAAAGATCTGGGAGTGGGAAAAAGTAGGTCCTAACGTTGGGAGTCGAACCCAGGACGCTGGTTTCAAATCCCAGAGTGCTAACCACTACACCATCGAGCCTTCATGTTTCTTCTTATTTCACTGTTGTTTAGATTTTCTATTGTTAATCATTTCGTTTCTCATTATGTTTCAATAATGGCATCCCCCATATGAATTGAGAGCTGATCTCAGTTCCCGTTTATAGTCATCTACCAATCTTGCTTTCCATTGTGCCATGTTTTGGTATCCAGTTGCGAATGCCTTTGCATGACTGACGGAACGAAATTGAAATAAAACTGCGGAATGAAACCAACGACTTTATCAGTTTGATGATGCAGTTCTTGCTTCAGAGATCACCAGTTGTTGTGTAACATCATTGATGATCATCAAGTTTTAAGATTATTCTTACAAGGGCTAACAGATGAAAGACAAAACGAAAACTTCAAAATCCCCTTTTCCTGCATATTTTGTCTTTCAACCTCAACATTTTCCTACTCCAAATCTCACACACACAAAATAAAGCTAAAAAGACCAGAGACCCTTTTACTGGGATGCAAAACGGACCACAACACAAGTAATGTTGTCTGAACTTCCTCGAGTGTATGCTTCTTTTATCAGCTTTCGTGCTGCTGCTTCTGCATCCATTACGTCCTCTATCAAACTTACCGCTTCCTGCAAATCGGACTAGGTCACTAACTTAACATTGCCTTTTGGGTTTCAAGGAAGGGGATCGAGAGCTAACCTGATTTGACAGTGCGTTCCATAGACCATCGCTCGCAACAATTATGAAATCTACTCCTTCAATCTCTTCTTCCTGAATGACAGATTCAGTTTACCAAAATGAAATAAAAGAACTATAATTTGCATACATCAGTAAATCCAAATCATTGTAAAACCAGAAGGAAAATAAGGATCAAAGACTGGACAACAAAGACTTGACAAATGGCACACCAGTTCGCTCTGGTGTATGTTAGGAATGTAGTTTAGCTACATATGCATATAACCAAACGATACCTGAATTTCTGGCTCTGCAACAACATATGCCTTCAGCAACTTGTCCCCGAATGCACGAGACACTGCAAGAACACCACCTACCCGCCATGTCCCTGACAGTTGAACAACATTTTAGGACCTTTTCCTCTCTCAATCAACTGGGCTGAATGAAGTGAACTAAACTTGCATAGATGAGTGCTCGCCCTAACTCCTAAGATTCAAACCATAAATGGTGTTGGATGTTTTCTGAACCACGTCAAGTACTGGGAACTAACTGTTTATTCATCTTTATGCTCAAGTTGATATTTACGAAAGAAAGCTAGTGTGAGATGGAAATAATACCCATCCAATAATATATTCTCAAATTTCAGCACAAATATTTTTTCCTACCCCCAGTGAGAGTAAACAGGGTCCACAATTGATGTAGAGAGACTAGCAGCTAACTCTATGTGTAGTAAGAGTGGAAGACGCAACCTCACCTGCCCATAAGACAAAACCCCCAGCTTCCTCAATCCTTTGGCGTTCATCAGTTCTATCAGGTTTGTGATCCATGGACAACGGGATAGCTTCAAACGAGAATTCAAATATCCAAGTTAGTTTGACTGAATCTCATTTGCAAGCAAGATATCAAAGAAGAATTTCTTGGGTGGCAAATTGAATCACTAAGCTACACAGAAAATTAACCAAAAAGTTCCGAATCATTTAGCCTGATGACCCTATAGTCATACGTCTTGCTTTGTAAATGGAATATATGACCAACCTGAACCAGCTCTGCTGGCAACCACTCTTGAGTCTCCAACATTTGCAACAAGCAGTCGGTCTCCTGAAAGCATGGCAGTTGATGCAGTTGATCCAGCCTCTTTTTGGCCTTCTTCTTCTTTCAGATAGTTTGCATCCGTGTCTCTGAATGTTTCAACTGCCACAAAATATCATTTCAGTTCGACGATAAATGCATCCAAAATCTAAAAACAGTTCCCATTTTCCGAAGACTATGATGCAGCAACTTCAGTAGTTCATACAAATTGCTGTCTTCGTGTCCTTGGTAAACCCTGGATGGCTACTCAAATTCTTGAATAAGTTGTTTTTGAGGTATTCTGCAGTCCTGGCACCACCATGACCTGCATAAGAAATCCAAAATAATCAACCACTCCAAAGTAGAGGAATAGAAACAACCGAAAACCTTCACAAATCATATGTAACTGAAAGTAATAAAGTGGATAGCGTAGATTGCCATTGTAAATTGGACTTCCCTTCTGTCCCACAATCTCAAGAAGCACTAGAGCTCACAAAGGGCGAACTACTTGGAATTTTATAGATTGGATAAATGAACCCTATGGAGTTACCTTAGAAAAGCCTTCTGCGTATATTACCATGATTATTAATTCACTATGAACTGAAAAGCGGAGCAATATAAAAGATGCAATCAACCATGTAAGACTAGTCAAATGCAGCACGTACCATCAAAAACACCGAAGAAGGCCACAGTCTGACCATCAACTTCTGATATTTTCGTCTCATAGAAATCCTCCATTGAAGGTCTCTTGCCCTTGAAACTTGAGTATCCATAGCTAAATTTGGCAGGTCGGCTTCCAGATACAAAGCTAACGAAAAAAAAATTAGATTGTGGGGAAATGATCAAATGGATTATTATTATTAGTCATTAGATAACAAACGAAACCTAATGAGTGACAAAAAACAGGAAAGAAGCATCATCTGTACGCCCAAAACACAACTCTCCTTGAAATTCAAGGATCATAAATAAAGTGAAAGCTCTAACAAGTACCATGGATGAGATAGTAAGAGCAGCTGCAACATTGATATATTTGCAAACAGAAAATAAGTTGGTTGCTGATTCACTAAAAGTGGATGGGCAATAAGTTTACCACACAGCAACGTATACGACTCTCAGATATAAGTGATCCGATCCACAACAGGTGAAGGATATGAACCATTCTGGGGGATCTATCTCGGTATCTCTATCCCCCTTATCCTAACAGACTGACAATGAACAATACATCTTTCAGGTAAACCGTCACCACAACTTGAAAATTGAACCGCACTTGGATATTCGAAGATATAAATAACTGACGTAGCTGATGTTTCTCACACACATTTCTCATCTACGAGTACAGAAAATGGCAAGGAAACCAATGTTAAGAGATAAATGAATTAAAGGAAAGGAAGGAAGAGAACCTGAGGCCGCCGCCACTGAAAAGAGCATCGGCATCGGTGTTGGAGATCATGAGGTCGGCATCCTGCTGCAAGGAGGACAGGGACTGCCCGGGAAGAGGAGGCTCCGGAATTGATTCCGGTTGATTCACCGCCGTCGCCGGCGGTTGTGGCGGTTGGGAGGAGGATGAAGGTTTTGAAGCTCCGACACCGGCATCCCGAGGAGAAGAGGATGCGTCGCCGGAAGCGACAGAGGAGGAAGGAGTAGTGTCCGACAGCTTGATTAATTAGTGAAGGGAGGTAGAGGAAGAGTGAGAAATTGGTAGCTAGCTGAAGCTCTGAGGGAACGGTGAGACTTATTCTTGTTCGAAACAAATTGTTGTCCGCATGTGCGTTTGACCGTTTGCTTGCTTTGCAGGGGTGATTCCCTGTTTCATGCTCCCTTTTTTAGCGGATCAGCTCCCTTCGTTTCCTTTCCAGGAAAGTAAATATACTATTTCTTTTTTTTAGATTATAATATACTATTTCGTCCCATCTTTTTTTTATATAATTATAAATAAAAGGTTTAATTTCTCATATTTTAATGTTTAAATTTAGAATTAAAATCTTGATGTTATTGTTTTACATTCAGACATATTGTTACCATTAAAATTTATAACGTCAATTCATAAACTAGATTAGTTGTAGTTTACCAATTTTTTTAGTAATAAAGCTAATGTAGATGAAATTTTCATGTAACTGTTTTACATTGATAAACTTTTTGTGTACTTTTCACAGTCCATAATCATTCATTTAAATCGTAAACTTTCATTAACTAACCCCATGATATGAGACATCAAATGCATTCCAAGTACGTAAAAGCAGTGTTATGGAAGGCGCGATTAGGGGTCCGCTTAAGCGGGAAAAATCCAAAGGCACCGGCACAACGCCTCGCCTCGGGCAAGGTGATGAAATAAGCCGGCCGACCGAGGAATCACGCGAAATCGATTTTAGCGATGCCGAGGCGGCGAAATCTGCTATTAGGCGTTAAAACTAAGAATAAAAAACACATAGTTCACCCTAAATTGACAGATTTTGTGTACACAAATCTACAGTTGCACTTGCACTTGCACAAGCAAACGAAAGGAGAAAAGCGAACATAGATAATGGATAATACTAATATCATGAAACTTCATCTGTGATTCCGATGTACAACTCCTTCATTTCATTACAAGTTGAAAAAGACGTAAGCTTTAAACATACAATATCGTAACACATAAAAGGGATGATGATGAAGAACAAAGGCAGAATCGTTTTGCCCCTCCAAAAGGACAGAGATAAAGGAAAGAAATCACCATTAGCAACAACCGCTAGCTGACGCATCCTGTGCTGGCTTTTGCTGGAATATATTCTTCCTCTTCACCCCGCTCGACCCCTCCGCTATCAAGCTTGGGGTTTCCAATATCTGCAAACACCAAATTATATATCAAGAATAACATACTGACATGGCATACATAATACACCAAACCCCACCGATCCCCTTTGTTATTCAAATCTTATTCTAAAAACTACATCTCCAGCTTCTCCAGCTGAAGTAACCTAAGGGATTTGCTCACTCTTTAAGGTCCTACCGTTAAATCACAACCAAAATTGAATCCAACTGCTATTATAGTGATCTCACTGACACAAACAATCTGCATAGCAAGTACCTTATAATGGACAACACGAAAGAAATAGGTAAATTTAATATCGGTTACCTTCAAAACAAGCTCCTCAAAACACTGCTCAACATTCACGCGGGTTTTCGCGCTGCACTCAAGAAATAAGCATCCATATTCCCTGGCAAAGTCGATGCCCTCTTTTTTTGTCACAACTCTTTCACTTTCCTGTCCATGTATGAGTTTGAAGTATCACACACCCAACTCGACTAAAATAAGCGATAATTATCCAAACATGTCAAGCGAGGGAACCAAGTTTGAAGAACAAAACAAAAACAACTCACGGTAATATATAATAAAATTCAAGTAGAAACTAGAAATTTGAAGGAGAAGGGTCATACGAGATATATACCTTATCGACTTTGTTGCCAACAAGCATCTTGATGCAGTCCTGATTTGTTGAGTATAGGTCAATTTCTTTGGCCCATATGTCAGACAGATTTGTGAAAGTTTCTCTACGCGTCACATCATAAACTGTACCAATGGCCAAAGAAAAAGAGTCTTACGTTAGTAGATGAAGTGAGCTTGGCGTAGATGCATTAAAACAGTACATCACGCCTTGGAAACAATTATTTCATCAAAAGTTCAATCACCAAATGAGGAAGTGTTAAAAAGATCACCAATTTTCAACTGCTGCAATTATACTCTACGAAAGAGTCCGGAACAAAAATCAATTACAAAGGGCTCTGTAAGAACATAATTTAATCATACAATTATGTGAAAACTTTCAAACTATCAACATAAGGCATCACAGAGAGTACTACATAACTGTTTCTCAGCAAGAGAAAAATCATACCCAAGGATTCCTAGATGAACGTGCAACCAAATAATGTCAAAATAAGATACAAGATAACAGAACAAGAAAAGTTAGATGAAACTACATACCCATGATAACCCCTTGAGCTCCTCTATAATAAGAACTAGTTAGAGTCCGAAACCTCTCCTGTCCAGCTGCAATGATAACAAGTGGAAATATAGAACAATCAAGTCCAATCCCAGCAATCAGAACATGTCACCTGATTAAGATTCTTTAACGCTTTTCAACTAAATTGTGAATTCCGTTCATAAAAGAACTAACCTTAAGTCTTGCTACAGAATAAATGAAACAAATTGCTGAAGAATGATTATAGAAAACCTAAATTTTCCCTTACAAAGAAACCCGAAGAAAGTAGCAAACAAAAACTTCATATAGGTCACATTCCTCTCACACGCCAGACAATTCTCCATACAGACCATACATTGCAAGGCACCTTATCTATAATGTCCTTCTCTAAACAAGACCCCAATGCAAACAATCTTCTTATCAATTCAGAAACACAATTTAATTGACAAAGTCGTCACTGAAGCACTTTCTATTCAATCAACACCAACATAATCTAGCTATGTAACATTTCACTAATCTTCCATCGGAATGTCACTAAGGCAGTCTGACAATCCAACGTAAAAGTGGGGTGAACTATGATTCAAAAAATATAATTGAAATCAATAACCAAAAGAATGTGAATCACCTGTGTCCCATATAGCAAGCTTCAACTTCTTCCCACCAACTGTAACATGCTTTACCTTGAAATCAACACCTGTGAAGTCAAGAATGAGATCCTCCGCCAAATTGAACACAAGTCACTTCAGTTTAACACGCCATACTGTGAATTCTCATAGATGATAAACAAAACATGACCAATTTCACACAATAGTGTTTCCACAGGTCACATCACGCGAGTTGACAAATCCATAAGCAGTGAGATGGATATTAATACAATTTTAGAAAAGGAACAATCTAGCACGAGTTCCTCTATGAAGAAAGCCTAAGTTCTAGCAATGCTAAACAAATCACGAATCAAACAATCATCAAACCATGGTTCCGCTTCAAGGGTTCCAGATCCAGAACAAGCAAATTAAGGACATGAGAGAGGCATGGGAGTACGCACCAATGGTTGGAGAGAGCTCTTCAAAAGAAGTGGAAGTGAAACTCAGGAGAAGGGTGCTCTTGCCGACGCCAGAATCACCAATCAACAACAGCTTGAATAAGTAGTCGAACTCCTGCTGGTCCGACGCCGACGCCAATGAAGATGATTCCATTTACAATTAACTTAAAACCTAAAAAACAAATAGATCACCAATTCATTCTACCGGATATGTTTTACCGAAATCCGATCAGAGGAGGATTGCATAAAAACCAAAAAAAGAAGAAGCAGAGAAGTCGCGATTGATACAATTGGAATGAGAATATTGGATGGATGAGTACCTTTTGAATTTAGGGTTGAAAGTTAGATCTGAAGGAGCGGTGTTCTAGGGTTGAGCAAGCTTTTGAGAGAGGAATGGGGAGAAATCAGCAGAAAGGCGAAGAACGCTCGAAAGTTTCTTTCCTTCTTCTTTACGTGTTTTAGTGTTATGTCGACAGAAGAAAAAGATTCCTCTTTGAGTTTTTGCCTTTTCTCTTTCCTTTTATTTTGAGGGAATTGTTTACGCGGCACCACCACCGCTCAGCTCAGTCTAATTCTATCACCGGTCACCGACGGTGGAAGATTTTATTTATAGGTTTCCCAGGTCCGACCACGTTCGCGGGTCTTGGGCCTCTTGGCCAACCTAATACCCGGTTTAAGTATTTGACTCTTAACTACAGCTTTTTACAAAAATGCAAGACCGCCACCCCAAATTAAATATTTATAACATTTTATCCGTTTGTAAAATTAGAGAATTGTTCCAAATTTCAAGGGGTTAGTTAATTCATAAGTTTAGCTAGTCAAATATTTGTAATTTGTAAGGCGATTAAAATGATAATTTTATTTGGCTGTTTTATAATTTACACAAAAGGTTAGAGTCGGCGTAATAGAATCTTATCAATATAGCTCTTCTTATTTATAAAGTGAGATGGAACCTATGTAACAAATTTTTGCAACTCAAATAGGACTTGTATGGATGGGAACAGTGTTGGATTCAGGGGGTCTCTCCGGGTCTCGATGCTATGTATTTTTCTTTATATTTTTTGGTTGGTTGGCATATTTTTTATATGCGGTCAGTATATTTGAACTCTTACACAATTCGGCACAATACATTAAAACATCATGGATCCGCCGCTAGATAGAAAATGGCTAATTTAAAATACAAATTTACTATTATTACAAATATAAATGATATATTATTATTCAAAATCATTTTGTACCCATTTATCAGATTCAATATTTTATATGGATTTTTTTATCAACTTCCAGCTTTTATGATTTGGTTCAAAACATCTGTAATTAATTAGTGTATGTAATTAGTAAAGAAACAACACACAATTCAAATATCATATATTTCTGTTACTGTCAGATTAGAACATCCTCATTAATGCACTTCTCCTTGTAATGTAAGTATTCTTATTAGATTATAACATCTTTATTAATACAACTCAACAAAGGCGCCCAACCAAGATTATATAAAAAAAAAGTGCAATTGAGGTAGTAAAATGCAACTCATGAATTTAAAGATTAGTAACAGAGAAAACTTAGAGCATTCACAATAGTCAACTAAAAACGTTAAAAGTCCAAAACTAACATTTAATTCACTCCAATTGAGAAAGGAAAAGGTTTATAAAAAAGTAAAAGCAAAAACAGCCTAAATTTAGGGAGCGGCTAAACATCGTTTTGATCTTTGAAAAAAATCGTTCTAAATTAAGATAGCAATTTGCATTGCATAAGAGAGGATAACATTGAGCATCGAGACAGCCAAAACAACCCTTCTTGTGCGAGACAAATTCTTACACTTCCAACCAGCCAATTTAGAATCCATGTAGTCCAGGATATACTGATAGGTATTCTTAGTGGTTCTGCCTCTCCAGACCCTTTCCTTTTTCTTTGAGAATTGATCTCTTTTCCTTTCTTAGGTAATTGATTTGATGTTGCCATCGGTTGTGTCTGATTGATTTTCTTTTTCTTCGCCTTCCAAGTCCTTTTTTGGTAAGTCAACCAGGACCCATTTCCCGACTTCTCGCCGCTAGTTGAAGTTCCGTCCGGTCATCGGAAAGGCTGAACGGTCGAATCGTTCACCTGATTGGTAGAGGCAATTACCCTGGTCGGATCCGTCAGAGGGCAGGTCGACGATTCGTGCCCGATGCAGCCACACTCAAAACAAAGTGATGGAACGTTTTCGTATTCAACCTCTTGCCAAACTCCATCCAAAAACACTCATGTCGCCACTGACTCTGTAAGATTGATTTCGACAGCGATTCATGCAAACTTCCCCCTAGCACAGTTCACGGTGCGACGATCATTTCAGTCCAATCAGATTTCCCAAACCCAGTAGAATCACTTTATGATAATATTGGAACGGGAGTCTAGGGAAGCGGACCCAAACCACCATTTTTGGGGGGAAGATTAGCTTAAGCACAAAACGATTGATCCCATTCATGACAGACCAGGTAATGTCCTAGGATCATCCAAGGCCCCCTAATGAGGGCAAAATCATAATCTTGCGAGCTATAAAAAAATACCAGGAAGATCTCATGATCCAAATCCACCATCCGCATTTTACCTTCTGGTCGCCACATAGCCTAGAGGCGGTTGTACATGTATTAGATATCAACGGTTTTGCCCATCGGACGAACCACCAAAGCCTTCCTCAGTGGAGCGCAAATCTTTGCATGGAGCCCTCCCGACGTATCAAGATATCGGTGCCCATTTTTATGACTTAACAGACTATCGTTTGCCTCCACTAGAATGGAATAAGGCTGCTTAGGGATCACAACATGAAGTAGATCACAACCAAGAATTGAGGCATAGGAAACTGGTTGAGATGAAGGCATTTGAAGGCGGATGACGAGGATTCGGGAGAATCCCTTGTCGTGGTATCGTCATGCAGTACTATTTCCGGTGGCCGGACATCTGGTGGACAGGAGGCCGGAATTGGAAACAAGAAAGCGGGAGAGAATTAGACATGTTAGACTAATAAATATTTTATCTAATTCTAAGAACCACCAATTTAATCATATACTAAATCAAAATCATTAGACACCAATAAATATTATATATAACAATTAATACAACATTTTCATGTGGTTTTTGTTGAAGTGTAACAATTAATACGGGTCGTACATCTGCTAAAGGCACTCACAACCTTTAGATCAACTTCAATCAATATGCCTTTCAATTTATAAGTCTAGAGTTGGGTGGGGAACAAATATTGTTTCTCCACTTTTTTTAAACTAACATAACTCTTCCAAATTAAGTTTGATTGTTATATTATTTGTATATAAATATTTATCTTTCAAAATAATAAATTTAATAAAACCAATATTGATATTGTGAATGATAATGATAATGAAGTTTCTTTTGTCCAAATCATGTGTTTTTGTTCCCTCTTTTTTTCTCTCCTTTCCTTTATCTTGCCAATTTATTTATAAGATGATTTATTTTGTTGCCTCCCTCTATGAATCTCCTTACTAAAAAAATTTGATAACTTATGTTACAAGATACCTCTAGGTAATATTGTGTGTAGCAAGTAATACTTTGTTGTTAAGGGAATACGGGTCGTATTCAATCGTTGAAGGCGCTAACATCCCTCGAATAAATTTTAAATCAACCCCTTTTAATTTAAAAGTCTATATTTAGGTGGTGAGTTTGAGGATTTATAACAAATAATTTTGTCTCATTTTTTTATAAATGATTTTTTCTTTAAAAGAAAACTAATATAACATTTTTAATTTAAATATAATTTTTATATTATTTATATAGAAATATTCGTCTTTCAAAAAACATAAATCTAACTAAACTTTTTGAATAAGAATGATTATGGACATGAGGATGCACCGCATTAGCTAGCTAGTTGATGTTGGATGTCACAAGATTTGTACTAATAAATCTTGAACAAAACTTAATCAATCAACATGTGTCGTGTCACTTACCCATTTGTCAATTTTCTCGTAGCGCATATATATTATATGTTATATATAACATTTATATGATTATACCATATCATAACTGTTAAAATGTGAATATTCTAGAAATTACCTTTCCTCATCTCAAATGATTATGGAGACAAGCCATCATATTGTTTATTACATAGTGAGTTAAACCGTTACTGTCCTTGTTAACAACTTTAATGTTGACTCCCTTCCTTTTAAATATAAACTCTAATGTTGTCACAATATATATAACGTAC
Organism: Linum usitatissimum; assembly: GCA_030674075.2. Classification (NCBI taxonomy): domain Eukaryota; kingdom Viridiplantae; phylum Streptophyta; class Magnoliopsida; order Malpighiales; family Linaceae; genus Linum; species Linum usitatissimum. The sequence continues at coordinate 4,384,343 of JAUJYP020000804.1, read as the reverse complement.
TTTATCTTTGTAGTCCGTATTTTTTTTCAACGATTGATATATTTTTTGCTATAAAAAATTGCTAATGCATACGATTTTAAATTCGTCCGATCCGCTCTTTTACTAGGAAGCTCTGTAGGAGTACCCTATCCTTTCTCGGAAAAAATAACCGTCACATTGAAGAGAGAGGAAGAGAGATCGTACGTAGTAGCTAGTCAGTGGCTATGGAGGTTGAACGTTGATATCAATGCTCGAAGGTCGGTCCAACCATGCTTGGAGCTCCTCTAGCAACAACAGTCACTAGTGCGGATATCTTGTACACAGATCATAGTTTGACATGAATAAACACATACAGAATGACATGAACATGCATTAAGAATAAATAAAAAAACAAGTCCTGCTCAGTTTGGTTTTCTGAACCTTTCTCCATCCCCAACCTACAGAATAAGAATGCCTTCAAATCCAAGTGATCATCGTCCACTGTCATGTACATCTGTACAACAGACAGCTTAACGATTATATACCAATTTTTCTTTTCTTCTGCAACCCTTTGAGACTTCAAATTAATTCTCCATTCACGTTCAAAGTACAGTCGTTTTGAAAGAAAGTTTAATATCTCACCAATTTATTTTATTACTCCCTTATTTTTAAAGGTAAAAAATTTGATTGACTAGTAAAAGAAAGAAAAATAGCTTTATATGTAGTATGAATAAATAGTGAATATGCGTTAATAAAAAAATAAATGTTCGTGCATAATTAATAATCACACATAAAAATTTAGTATAATTTATTTATAAATGATAAGACAACAAACTTCTCTTCTTGTTTAATAACTAATTCAAGCTTATGACGAATTAATGAAACCAACCATACATATATACATGTTCTAAAAATTAGTAGGCTTTTCTCAACAATAATTGATCAGAAATAATGGATTTAGACAACTTAAGGCACTTGCACTACGCGACGTTGTGTAGAGTTTGATTTTTTTCCAAAAATCTGGTCGTTGGTAACAGCCGTTAGCAACTAGCTCGGCTATTTCGGTTATCAAACAACTTATATACATGGAGTTATGGATCGATAAATATGCACATATAGAAGAATCAATATGAAGATCATGTACCTACGCCTAGAAAATCAATGAAGTTAGGAGCATCCTCCTCCTCTTTGTACATTACTCTTATGATTTCATCATCTCCTTGCTCCTCCACCTCACGAATCTGATCGTCATCGTTACTGAACGGTAATAATTCATGGTGACGATCATGAACATGATCCCCTAACACTTTCTTCTTATTATTTTCACGAACTCCGTCGTCGACATCATCATGATCGTCATCAATTCCGTGCTTCAAGTACCCAAATGGAAATCTTGGAACAACTCTCGGCCAAGTACTCCACAAGCAGCCACGGGTGGCATCGTTGTTGTTATTATTACTACTATTCTTATTATTCCCGTTAATACTGATACTTATACTATGGGTATTACCATAAATAGCCCGATTAAGATGATAATGTGATTGTGAGCTCGTACTAGTACGAGGGAGGTGGTTACATCTAGTACTGATGTTGTTGTTGGAGGCGGAGAGCTTGGAGTAGTGTTGTCGGTGCTTGCGAGCGGTGATGACGTGCCAGTGGTTCTTGACGGCGTTATCAGTCCGACCGGGGAAGAGTCGGGAGATGAGGGCCCACTTGTTGCCGTGGACGCGGTGAGCCGCCATCAACCTCTCTTCTTCCTTTTCTGTGAAGGGTCTTCTGTTGATTCTTGGGTCCAGTTGGTTGAACCATCTCAATCTACAACTCTTCCCTGCACCCAACCACCCACAATATCAACTCAGATCACATTTTAATAATTCTGGGTTTGGGCCAAATAATTAATTTGACAAACCCTAGCTAGCTAGTTAAAAGAATGAGATCGAGATAGATAGAGGGTAGTTTTGTAATAAACAAAAAATATCAAGAATCATTGCGTTCTAATAATTACTCAAGTTGTTGGAGAAAGGCGTTACCGCAAATGGAAGCTCTCGACCACTTATATGAAAGAAATCAGAAGTTCTTAGAAGAGCTAATGTTTTGAGGTGTGCATAGATTTCAGGTTATCATAATTCGAAACAGAGACCCTCTCTGTCTTTAAAGGCTCTGATATGATGTCATGAATATAAATAACGTATATATAAAAGCAAATATGAACCTTCTCCCAACGACAACACGAATTATTAAGATACAATAACGATTGATGACAGGTTGAATTTTAATGATGGGTTACGACTAGCTAAAAAGATAATTTGACAAACCCTAGTTTGGTATATATAATAAGCAAAAAGGAGGCACCTGATCGGCCTTTGAGCTTGTCGGCGATGGAATTCCAGTTGTGAGGACCGTACTGGTGGACTAGCTGCCTGAGCTTCTCATCTTCAGCAGGTCTCCAATGGCCTCTTAAACAAGATGATGAATTATAATGACTATAAGAAGAAGATGATGAAGAAGGAGAATAAGATGAGGTTAATATTACATCTGATCTCCTTTCATTACAACTAGTGTTGATAGCTGCATCAGCTGAAGATTCTGCCATGGATTTATAGTCAGTTTGAAGCTTTCAAGTTTCAAACTTTAGTAGTTACATTATATAAGATTGAGCCTGCAGTTAGAGAGGAAATTATTAAGCAGATAAGAGGAGGAGAAGATGAATAGTCTGATCAGATGAAAATGACAATAAATCATATTTAATTATGTCAAAGTGGAGAGGTTGACGAGGCTATTTTCTCCAAGGGTTGTTTCCTTTTTAAAATTTGGAGTAGATTTGGAGAGTTATTTCGTATATTCGGTTGATTTGATTGAAATATTATAATTTGAATATTAAAAAAATGAAGTGAGATTTAGAAGTGATTTGAAATTATATTGTAATCTCCCGACTGATTTGTGAGGTAATTTAAAATCCACTTTATGAACATGAAAAATGTCAAATCCCAAGTAATTAGGAAGAAAATACTATTAGGGAGTGTACTAGTCAATTTTTCAAATAATTAACCAGATTAAAAAATTATTTTTCATTAAATATAATATCTCTTTTGGTTTACAAACCTCCACTAAATACACTAGTTATTTACGAAATCACTAATTATTTCAAACTATTGACTATTTTAAATCACTAGTTATATATTTCAAATTATTTTTTATAAAATGATCCCAAAATCAGATGAAAATCCTTATTTTTTTTACTATAATGTTCCATAGCTAAAAAATTGAGATAAAAGACAAACCTAAACTACACCAAAAGTTACAAAAGTATCTCTATGGCCATAACTAATATTGAACTCGAAACTTCCGAATCGTCAAATACGCTACCAACCGAATAACCCAATTGAACGTTCTTATTATAATTTCATTTTTCGTGTTTCCTTCTGCCTAATCGAAGTAGTTGGGTGGGTTTATTAAGCTAGCTAGGGTTGTATAGATGGATGGGTGGGAAGTCACTTTTGTTGGTTTTACACGACACTTTTAGGGCCTTGACTAATCCATCCTTCTATCTATATTTATTTTATAATTTTGTCTTTGTACGTATTAAGTCCTACTTAAGACCATAATTCAAACTATGAGATATGTGTTAATTAATTAACTTTACTTTTTTCCATAAGTTTAACCGTTGAACTAATGAAACTTAGTTTGACTTTTGAGAATATACATTGAGAATATTGTGAACACGTTCAGCAACGGCGATTTATATGAAGCATTTGAGGAAGCAACCCTATGTGTATATATTTGCAAATTAGTATTAATTAGTAGTTAAAACTGTACATTGGTAGTTAGAAACAGAAACAGAGACAACTTTCCTAATTGTTCCTTCCTTTGATTAGCAATTGTTGTTAACAGCACTGAACTTCAACTGATCGGTGCATTTAAAAATTAGGGTTTATACGCATCCATCGAAACTTTCACCATGCCAAGTTATCAAAGATAATTTATTTATATATTACTTTTCAATAGAATTAACTTCATGTATTATGATTTTTTATCAAACGATTCCTGTGTCGAAATTAAGATTTGGCCCCTCTAATATATTTTAAAGAAAATATAAGTGTCCGAGTGAACCTTCATTCTAAAATGGTTACTAAAGTATTGTTGCTTTAATATATAGACATCTCTATACCATGATTATGAAAAATGACATAATATATATAACTATATGTTAATTAATTATATTAGTGGCGGATATAAACTAGTGTCGAATATTATTTTTTTTGAAAATGGGTCTACTTACATTATTAATTTCTTGGCCAAACGTTATTAAATATGTCAAAGGAGCTCATGGAGGATTATCACTCTTAACGAGTGAAGTCCGAGCACACAAATGAGTAGCATGATCTCAAGTGAATATTTGCCGACGATCTACTCTGTACGGGAGGACCCGGAGAGGCCTGCCTTCGCCAGTTTTTTTTTTTGGATTTTCCTGGATCCCCTTGAGCTGCTTGGAGGGGCTCTCTAAGCTATGCTCTATAACCTCCATTGCACTCGTACTCCCTCCTTGCGATTCCTGGCATCTCCGCTTCTTTTCTTCTTGCAGTGCCAGTTGAGCAGCTTCCAATGCTTTAGTTGCAGCGACATTATCGGTTGATTTGCTTGGTAAGAAAGGGTGAGCTGCAAAATTATGTTGGAAAACCTGTAGGTTTGGCGACAACGCCGGACGAGGCCGCGGTGGTCCCAGATTGGTGGCAGAATTCGGCGCGTTGGCTTATGGGTTCTCCACGATGCATTGCTCGCCTCCTAAGTTGTTGAGGTGTCCTTTTCCAGCCGCACGAATTTCATTGTTCCATAAACTTTCAGGTTCCATTTTTAAGTTCATGAATTGAATGCTGCAGAAACGATCGATATGACCCCATATGGTCACAGATAAAGCAGAAGATCGACAATTACTCATACCTGAATTTGCATAGTTAACCCTGTTTGTCGGTGTCAAAGATAAGAGATCCAAACTTACTTAAAAAACAAAAGCAAAACTAAATACCCTAGGGCCCAGGCTTAACCACTGAAAATCAGACCAACAAAAACAAATTAAGAAAATATTTAAAGGGTCCGCGCTTCAATTCTACTGCCAATGAGAAGGTAGGCTGTCAAAATAAACAAAATTTAAAAAACTAGAAAAGCAAGGACTGAAATCTCATTTGCCAGACAAAATTCAAACACTCTACCGATGTGCTAGAAATTTTTCAGTGACTTACATTCATTTACACATCTAATTATAAACATTATGTTTATATGATAGTTTCCAACGGCAATTTTTTTTAATCAAATTCACAACCGCAATTTTGAGGGTACTTGGCTCAGAGGTGGGGGTGGGGAATTTGAAATATGATAGACACTAAATTGTGGGGTGGGAAATTTGAAATATGATAGACACTAAATTAAATGTCTATCCTCATTTAGCTAAGTACATTGTTGTAGCGATGCCCAAAAGCTCATTTTTGCAGTTTGGTGTTGAGGTCCGTGACATTTATGAGAGAAAAAATAACTCCTTTCTGATATCAAATAATACAATATGGTGTGGATTCATTTAGTCTAGTAACGGAAATATGTTTCGCATACACCTCATTTTAGATTATGATTTGCAACAATTTTTCGAAAAGAGAGGTTTCAAACTAGAATTCTTTATGTAAATTTTACAACTAACTATCTCTAACGATGACTTGAATGAGTTATATTTGACAAAAACAATTGTGTTCTTGTGCCAAGTAGTACCACATACACTATCAAGAAGGTATATTGTATGACAACATGAAAGATTATCATAAAATAGTCATCAAAGTTTGGAAGAAAATGCTAGACTAACGGGATTAAAAAAGTATAATGTGATGAATGAGCTTGAGGTCCTAAATGAGTGACCGGTTGTCCGCTTGGATAAGCCTCCTTATTTTAATCCTCTTATGCAATATCTTCGGTGAATTCTAATTCTTATAATGTTAGGTTTTTATCAATCAAATATCAGGATTGAATCATTGAAATTTTATGTCAAATCGAGGGTAGATCAGCCTCGCTGATCTCTTATTATAAATTAGAATTTAGATAGAACACTCTCTTATATGCCGAACGATGAAATAGTCCTTCTTAATCAAGAATATAACTAATTAGAAATTACTATACTTTAAGCAACTATCTACAATTAGGATAATTATAACGAGAAAGATATCACCCTTCTTTGCTTTCATGAGTTTTAGGTCACGTAGTTATCTTAATTGACATATTTTGGAAGTTCCTGGTTTTCTTAAACCTCATAGACCCTCTGGTCATCTTTATTTTTATACCCGACAATGCAAACCGCATGATTGTGAGTCCCTTCTTGTTGGGGGTGGTGGATTGATCTTGGGATCTATTGGATCTACCCCTTCGGACGGTAGATCATGTCTATAGAACTATCATCTCATATAATTACCGCAGCTCGATAAGGTACAGTGGTGTCCATGTAGTTTCTATTGATCTCATGTTTTTCGACGATTGGGTAGCAATTCCTTACGATATATTGCATTCGTGCTCTATTCCCCTTCGCGATAACTAATTCATAGTAATTTTGGATGAATATGAAGAGACAAGAATAAATGGTCTATGCATTTGTGGATCGGATTCTTATCGATACAAATATTCAGTACAATAATGATGTTTATATATATGTGTGGGAATTGGAGATATGATAGAGACTATGAAAACAAAATCCTCGCATAAGGGGATATTCATGTTTACAAATTAAATATCTCTCTACACTTAGCTAATTACATTATTGTGTTGGTGTAAAAAAAGTTCACACTTGCAGCTTAATGCTGAGATCTGAGACATTTACGAGAGCAAACTTAATTGCTTCAATTTCCAATCTCAAATGTTACAAATCAGTGTGAAAATTGCTAGCCTAATATATTCAAAAAATATAACTCGATGACTGAGGTTGAGGCCCTAAAGGAATGTCAAGATCTTGCGGAAATTCTTAAGTCTTCGCATGGATAAACTTCCTTACTTTGGCCCCTTATATTACATCTTCGGTGAGTTTTAATTCTTATAATGTTACGTTAGGAATTACTATATTTAAATCAACTAGCTATAATTAGGATAATCATAACGAGGTAGAGATGACTCTTGTTATTCAATAACCCTTCCACCACTATATTTTTTTGCATAAGTAGAACACATAAAAAATATTATATGTTGAAACATGTTGATAAAATGCTATTTAGGGAACTTCGGTAGTAAACACAAGGTGGTCGATAAAATGCTAAGATGTCTAAATGAAGTTAGAGACTTCATAAACGCTTGTCAAAGGTTCTAAGTCACTATTTGATACCCCAAATAGTTCATCGCTTGATTTTCTCTAAAGAAGAAGAGAAGAAAATGAAAAACTAGGTTAAACTCAAATTGTCAAAAAACAATGAACTAATTCCGATATGAACTTCACTTCAATCTTCTAATATTCAATCCAATGCTCCTAGCTCTCTTGACCTTCAATTTTAATTTTCTATTATGACTTTTAAAATTCCAATGAGAGTGATAAAATAGAGAAAAGTCTCACTCAAATTGTTAATTATTCACATTCCATCTTAAGAGAGAATGTTATGTACATATATAATTTCATTTCATGTATTTCCTATCTTTTATATACTTGGATGGTCAGAATTTTCAATTCATTTTTTGCCATTATCTATAGTAACATAGGAAATTAATTTTTTTATCCCAATAATATTGGACCAACCAACAATTTTATTAAAAAATACTTTCTCTCTATTTTGAATTTTCTTTCTCTTCTTTCTTATTGTTTCTTCTTTCCTCTTCTATGGTTTTTGTTGGCACCTACAAATATTCGGCGGCAAACCATTTGACATTATGATAAGTGTTTTTCTCTCGTAATTTCATTTTAAGTGTTTTTCTTTTCTAAGTAATTTATTTCACATTTGGTGGTTTCTCTTTTATGTTTCTTCATATTTAAGGTCTTGTTTTTTATGTGTTTGTCCTTTTAGAGGATCCTTGTATTTCTCCTTTGAAGGGTTTTGTGTTTCTCCCTTGGTTGTTGCATGTTTTTATCTCTATTTCGGATTTGAATTGATTGCATGGTTGCTTTGGGAGCTATAAATTTTGCCATGGTTTGCTTCTTTCTCTTTGTATATATGTGTCCTTCTTTTTATTACACTCGATTACGCTATTGTTTTAGAGATATATGAAGATTATTCTCTTCAGGATTCAATTCTTGGAGTTTTAAAGTAGGAATGCCTTCATCGGTCTTCTTCAGCGTTTTTTTGCTTTCGACGGTTGGTCACGGTGGTGTGTTTATAGTGTCATGACTCAATTCAGATCGGATCTATATCCTCCATGGTTTTCCAGGTCTCAAGCATGATGAGTTTCTCATTTAACATATTTTTCACCGGTCAATTCTGTTGGTGAAGATAGATTTAAGGTTTGTTGGTGGCTTATTTTGGTTGGGTTTTTGCTTATTTATTTCCAATTTTAGTTGGGTCTGTAAGTAGACTTTTCGTGTATTTTCTTCTCTTTTCCTTCTTTGTGTAACCCTCTTAAGTTTTTATTTTCATTAATGAAACTTATTTTCTAAAAAAAACCCTAACAGTTTAATTTTGTTATAGGAAGTTGGCGAAAATTTCAATTAATATGAATCAAAATAGAATTCAGTACTTCTAAGTTAACAAAGTACAAGGTTACGATTGTGGAGATTAAACTCCTATAACGGGGCGCTTTGTAAAAGCTCTAAGTGAAATGGTGAAGGAAATTGTAATGCTACCTAAATATTGAATAAATTTGTACATTTACTCTTACAAACGAAATTAGTGTTTTACAAACCAGTACGCGGACAAGTGTTTTTCAAGCGATTGGTGAAAGAATATTGATAAATTTGTTTTTTAGCACATAAAGCGTATATAGCACAAACATATAAGAGTGGTAAACTGGACATAATGATGATGAATCAACAATTCATAAGGTGGACGTAACATTGACATAACGAGCCTGTAAAATGGTCGTATTAGCGACTTAACCTGCTCGTACAATGACCCCACATCTATGTGATTTCTCATTTTTTTCCCCGAAACTACCCCATTTAAGTCAATTCGTTTGACTCATTTTCAGCCAGTGAATGAAAATTAACCCAAAAATAGCCTAATCCAACGATTAAGATCTGTTAGATGGATGCACCTCTCAGATCAATAATTGCATAAAATTTCATATATCGATGAACGGAGGAAAAAAAACATCTTATATAAACGCGTGAAATTTTGTTATCAGTGAGAAAAGATGTAAATTCATATTTTGAGAGGTGAAGAAAAAATTTGACAATAGTAGTTGACCTCAAAATGTAAATTTCATTGTCTTGCATATATAGTTCTTGATTTAATGTAAATCCAAGATAAGTTGATTAGAATAATATGTATATAACCCCACTTCAACTAACTATAATTAGTTGTTTACTCTATGAACCCAAAAGTCTCAGCCCACATCGTGAATTTACCCTATTGGTTGAAAAAGTAAGCAATTTGGACGAGTGGTCACGCGTCTAAGGTTTTAAGATGGTTCCTTTCTTTGTTGATGAAAGTGGGAGAGTGGCCAATTTTCAGGTACGTGTTGACCGTTAGATGATCCACATTTGCTCTATCTATAGTCAGACACCAGTAGGTGGAGACATGGAGAAATTTTGCGACTGCCAAAGTTTATAATAATAGCCCATAGGTTCAAAAGCGACAGAAAGTTTACCTTACCAAAGGCAAATTCCCATTACAAAACCACCCATTATAATAAAGCTTCCATCTTTTCCTCCTATCTCTTCCTCCTACTAGGCATTTGATATTATCTTGGAAATCCCCTTTCTTTATTGAGGTAATCTTCATCGGTTTGTGGGTTGTTGGAGTTTCATTGGAGTTTTTCATGGTTGGTTGAAGTCTTCTGGATTTCGTGTTGTTGCAGTTCTAATACTCATCTAAAAGTCTCAAAATCCGACGTGTTTTTTTGTTTTTAATGCTCCAAGAAACCTACCTCTGTTGCTTCTCCTTGATTGCTGTCAAAAAGCTTTCTGTTTCGATACAAAACAGAAGTTCTCATCTGCTGCTTCTTTGTTGACTAATCCTTCATCAATAGAGATCAGGGTACTTTGTCTTGCTCTTTGATTATCTTTTAGCTGTGTTTTATTTTGTTGGATTATTTCTGTGATCAGGGTATTTTATGTTTGTGGGTTTTAATGGCGTCAGAAGGATTATTAGGGAGGAGATTTCTTTGTCATGGAATTGCTTCATATTCTGCTTGCAATCCGAATCGTTTTTTCTTTTTTTCTTTCTGACTGGTTTGTAGTTTTTGTTTAATTAGCAGTCCGGTGCAGATGGGTTAGAACTTAGAAAGGCCTGAGCTTTAATATTTTCTCAAGTTAGGTTTTGTTGTGAAATATTGAGAAGTCAATCTTTTAATCTGGGAAATGATTTGGATCAATAAAATCCTTGTCAAGGTCTGGTATTGTTTATGTATTCCGTAAGAAAGAGAAAGAACAGTGAGTTGGTTTTGGTTAAGTTCCGTGGCCATCAGTTACCCAACGATCTGAATCATTCTTTATTAGGGTTTTGGTGGTATGTGAGTTATGAACTCCATTCATGTTCCTAGGCAAGAACTCATTAAAGATAAAAGGTTTTTTTGTTTCGGAGCTATGCATTTATGTCCAGACTCATACTGTTATCCAAAAGTTTAAGCAATGTTAACTCTGTGATTGAAGCTCCTAAAGTCTACATAAATCTGTCATGTTGGGGTCTTTTTCTAAGTCATGGACTATACTGTGGAGATGTTCATCTTTCACTCTCTTGCCATCGAAAATATTTGATTGGGAGCGAATAAATGGTTTCTCTTTCGCTTGCTTAACTCCTCTTCATCTCGCATCCTTACTTGGTTGTATGGATTACACAGTGTGTGGTTTTGTTCTTTTGACTTAAGTGTAGTCTCATTGCTTAATGCAGGCATCTTGTGAACCTTTGAAAACAGACTTGAGATTTTTTGGCAGTTTTGAGTACTTGATCTGCATATTATCAACTTGATTGAGAACCATGTCTCTGGTAAATCCAACTTCAGCCACTCCTTATGGAAATCATAAACTGTATCCCCTCAAGGGAAGCACCGAGAAGTCTGGTTTATCGACACAAATGTTTGGCCCCGACAGAAATGCAGCCATTTACACCACTGATTCTTGCTCCAGCGAGAGTTACGAGAAGTACTTCTTGGACTCTCCTTCAGAAGAAGTTATCCAGCCGTCTGTTTCTGGAAATTCTGGAGATTCTTCTTATCAACTGAGAACTGGTTCTGGTTCCGGTTCTTCAATAGCTGCTGAAGTTCCATACCATGCTTATGTAGTCAATTCTTCTGAACCTGATTTCCTGGATGTTGCTCCAAGTCCTGATACCGAAGCATATGATGAAACCGAGCTTAATATAAAGCTTCAGGAGCTGGAAAGAGCATTGCTTGACGATGATGGACAAGACGATGAAGCTTATGCAAATAACCAAAGCATGGAGATTGAAAGTGAATGGTCTGATCAAATGCAGAATCCAATGCTTTATGATTCACCCAAGGAATCTTCATCCATGGATTCTAATCTTAGTAGCATCGGAAGTTGTAAAGAAGTGTGTCAGCTATCTCCAAGGACACCGAAGCGACTGCTCTTCGAATGTGCCACTGCAATTTCAGCAGGGAACATTCAGGGAGCTGCAGCTATAATAACCGAGCTCCGACAGATGGGCTCGATCCAAGGAGATCCCGCATCTCGAATCGCAGCATATATGGTCGAAGGTCTTGCAGCCAAAATTGCTTCCTCTGGTAAATACCTTTACAAAGCTCTGAAATGCAAAGAGCCGCCTTCTTCTGATAGGCTTGCTGCCATGCAGATCCTCTTTGAGATTTGCCCTTGTTTTAAGTTCGGGTTTATGGCTGCAAATGGTGCGATGATCGATGCTTTCAAAGGCGAAAAGAAAGTTCATATTATCGACTTCGATATCAACCAAGGCAATCAGTACATTACACTGATACAAACACTTGCAAACCAGGGAGGTAAGCTGCCATATATACGGTTGACAGGTGTTGACGATCCGGAGTCTGTTCAACGACCAATCGGTGGCCTTTCCATAATCGGCCTTAGGCTCGAGAAGCTTGGAGAAGCACTTAAGGTGCCATTTGAATTTCGTGCTGTGGCATCCAAGACTGCACTTGTTAGCCCATCGATGTTGGAATGCAGGCCCGGGGAAGCACTCATTGTAAATTTCGCCTTCCAGCTTCACCATATACCCGATGAGAGCGTGTCAACGGTGAACGAGAGAGACCAGCTGCTCCGTACCGTTAAGAGCATGAATCCAAAGCTTGTGACTCTCGTGGAACAAGATGTTAATACAAACACGACTCCTTTCGTTCAGAGGTTTGTTAACGCTTATGACTACTATTCCGCTGTGTACGAGTCGCTCGATGTGACTTTGCCAAGGGAAAGCCAGGACCGGATCAATGTCGAGAGGCAGTGTCTGGCGAGGGACATAGTTAACATCGTGGCGTGTGAGGGAGAGGAGAGGATCGAGCGGTACGAGGTTGCTGGTAAGTGGAGAGCAAGGATGATGATGGCTGGTTTCACGCCGCGAAGTATGGGTCCAAATGTGGTGGAGATGATAAGGAAAGTCATAAAGGAGTATGGTGTGAGGTTTACCTTGAAAGAGGAGATGGGTTCTCTCCAGTTTGGTTGGGAAGAGAGAAGCTTGATTGTTGCTTCAGCATGGAGGTGATTGATGCCAACATAAGTTTTATTTTGACTGCAGAGTTTTTCCCTTTCCCTTGACTTTGTATGTATGCTGCTTAGTTTTGTTGATGCTTTTGGTGGGGAACAAAGCAGAATAATTTTAGTGTTTATGCAGTTTCAGTGGATAATGTCTTACTTCCATGAAATTGCAGGTGAATTTATTTATGGTGTGATTAACTACTTGTGAATGAATTTACTTGACATAGCTGGAAGGCCAGGGAATCCTTTTGGTCTCTCTGATATTGTTTCATATACCTCTGCCGTTAGCTATCTATTTAACTGTTATAAATTATGGGAGTCAAGGTTGTTACTGGTTTGGACCATATGGTCCTTATTAGCAATATTTCAGAAAAAGGATCAAACAAGTGACTTGTTACTTTTCTCCTTCTGTAACCGATTTTTGATGAAATGAAAATTCAATGTTCGAAAACGACTGATGGCTTACTATTATTAACTGTAAGTCTTGTCATGCCCGTAATGTCTCTACCTTTGTAATAGAGGTACAGTATATATATGCTTACCCTTTGTTAAAAGGGTCATATATTGGGGAAAATACTGGTTTTTGTGTGACACCAATATAACTAGTTCTTAGCAAATGTAAATCCTACTACATTTTCTTTCAACATGCTTGAGAATTCAAGGAAGTTCTCATCTGGAAAGAGAGCTCTTAGAGGAATTCAATTTCAATCTTTTGGCAGGAGAATGAACAAAGATTGAACGAAGGAGGCAACAGATTCATTCGACTTTCGTATCATAGTATTTAACTAGGGTAAATGTTACATAATCAGGTTACAACAAACTCTGTTCACCAATGACTGGCAAACTTTACATAGCATCAAAAAGTTGAAGCCTAGGAAACAGCACAATGCTCTCTCCCTACTCATCCAGATATATGATGAAACTGCTAGTTCTTCAAACCCAGGAAACACAAAGCAACTTCTGCTTGGGCTTGCAGCTCTTCCACTACCTTCAAAATGCTCTCCCTACTCATCTTTGTCTCGTTGTTCGCCAGCATCCTCCTCACTCTTTTTTACCGACCAAAAACGACAAAGGGAAAGAAAGATCACGGATGTCGACCGATTGAAAAATGTAAGAGTTTTGGTAGATCGATAATACGCAGTAAATTTCAAACTGACAAAGCAAAGACTTACTTCTTGACAATTGCTGTGTCTCCATGACCCGTGCAAATGATGAGCATGGTATTAGACGGTAAAGCTGAATAAAGTGCACGAACCCTTCCATTCAACCGAGCTATAATGTCCTTCAACTCAGTTGTCATTCTGCAATTAATGCCTTTCTTGTTGATAGATTTATTTTCACATGTAAGCAGTGACATCATCTCTGCAAGCTTCCCATTTACTATCTTGGCATCGTCTGCTTGCTTCTCGTAATAGGAATTTAACTCTGAAAACTGGGTCCATACGAATTGTGTCCGGTCATTCTTTGCCTGCACCCATGAACACTTGGTTTAGGTAAAAGCACAACCAGAGTGGAGGAGTTTCTTTGCAGTCAATATGTTATTTTACCTCTTTTATTGCCTTTAAAAGGGCTTCATCATCTGAAACCACAGGAAACACATGGGATGCTCCGGTAGAATAGCGCTTTATTATGGAGACATCATCAATTACAGATGAGGTTTTGCCACACTCGTCCAGTACTGAAATGAGCTTTTTCCGCGTAAAGGATTGCCGAGGAGGACCACCAAAATCAGGTCCTAGCAAAGATAGAGTCGGTAAGACCAGGAAACAAAACCAGTTCACACACTGAAGCAAGAATTGCTGGAAAGAGACACCCACCATTTTTTATCTTTAGCAATGCGAGCTCCAAAGCAGCTCGTGCATCCTCAGCACTGTCGTGTCCAACACCAGATTGTTGTATCTCCCTGGAGAGAAATTTCCTCGCCAGAATTCGAAGGGCAGTTTTATACGACCGGCCTCGTGGATGTTTGTATAGCACAGCAGTATCAATTACCAATTTGTGAGATATTTTTAGAGCTAATAAATCGTTCTCTAGGGAGTGACCAACGAGGATGGTTTCTTGGTGAACCAGTTTTAGGAAATCGTCCTGCAGAAAGCGGGAAATCAGAGAACTTTAATAGTAAACAGCATCTCATAGCAAAGAAGTCCCATGTCATATGACAAACCTGAACATCTTTAAGGCTTGTAGTCACCCCACTCAGTATTTCTAATGTAATTCCACTAAATCTGCATAAGAGTAAGGAATATATACTTCTTAAGAATTTTGAGGTATTTTCTTACCAAAAACAGAAAAACAAAAAAATTTCATAAGCAATCTTCAGATTCAGTCTCCCACAACTAATATCCATGGCTCTCAGTAAAACCCGGTAGATGAAATATGCTCTATTCTTAGCTTTTACACCGCCAAACCGGAATCAGCAAAAAAACAAGTAGAAAAAAAATGTGATCATAGCATCTCATATGCAGGTCAAGATAAAGTCAAGGCTAGGAAAGTTTACCTGGTATTGTAATCAACAATGTCATTTACCGGTTTGACCAATTTATCCAACAATACCTGCACAGGGAAAGAAAAGCTTAACACATTGTTCTAGCCATGAAGCATACTATAAAAGATTTATTTCTGTAAAATAGTAAGTTAAAAAATACATCCTGTCAATATTCAAATGCTTAGAAAATTCTTTAAACCATGGTCTGATAGATATAGGTTATGCTAAAAACATCACAGCATTGAACAGTGCAAATTACAGCTTTGTCGAACTTCAAAATTCTATGACTGACTGTTTTTAAAGCTCTAAATTTCTCATACAAGCCAACTTCACAAAATTGCATCTTCAAGTGCAGTCTGCTTTTCATTTTTAAACCACACAAGAGAAAATTCAACTAAAATACGTTTGTACGACTGGAGAAACATAAGTTCTGGTAGACCATACCTGTCCTGCAATATCCACCAGGGTTATTCTTGTCAGTTCAAAACCGTCTTTGGTGATGCACTATTAAAAAGAGAAAAAAACAAAGTTTATTCAAGTTCACAATGAGTTGTTTGTCAAGCAAGAATGTCTATATTCTTCAACAAAATATGACAGACGATGGCCAACATTTCTCCTGATTTATTTATAATAAAAAGGATAAGGAGAATGGAAGCTACCAGTTGGTAGTAAATCATAGCTGTTTTAATTTTCTGTAAGCATATTTCCGAGCCCATATCACTACTAAGTAATTTAATCACTAGTAATCAGTACCCATAGAAATGTTCCCCAGAGCTGAATTCTAGCAGGAACTGGATATAGATCTTAAACGTTTGAGTGACGACCAACACAGAAGTCAATACCAAGACCATCCCTATTTAACTAGTCAAGAACAGAATTGTCCATCCAAACAATCTTTAGGTCAGAGTTTCTCGAGTTGCATTGCTAGGTATTTCAAACGATTAAACATGCGCATAACCTTGCTTCAGGAGGCAAATAAGAGTCTAAATAACCACATGGCACTCTAATAGCAGTATCACTATTCAATATTTTGTCACTACACTGCTAAATTTTGTGTTAATGGTTCGTCCGTCTTGAGTTCCAAATAAATCATGTAAAAAACGCAGGAAAATAAATTCTAACTAGATAGCAGTTTGCCCCTCATGGTTGCAGTCGTATGGGTTACCAGTCTTTCAGCTAAATGCGGTTCACAAAGCACATTCTCAACTGTGGATTCTACATAGTACAAGTTCTTACAGTCTCTAATATTTGAGCACAAGTAACACCTTACCATTTCACAATCAAGTGCCAAGATTTCATGTAGAGGAGAGCCACTATGAGCTGGAGAGGTAGAGAGAAGACCTAGGAAACATCAGTAACTGTTAGAACAACACAGCGCCGGTGATAGGAGGTCAATGTTAAGAACAAGTAAAACAAAAGAATGAAACACCCTGAAACTAACCTGGTTTGTCAGGACAATAACCATTTTCTTCTAGTTGTTCAATTGTCAACGTATAATATGAAGGGGGAAAGGGCACTCCTTTCACAAGCTCCGAGAAAGAAATATTTTTCAAGTCTGGGGCACTCTTCTCTGCATGAGAACAAAATTCACAAGGTTTAGGGAAAATGTTATCTTACACATTTCAAGGACACACCGGACTGAATTTGAATTCCCTAGAATCGGTATGCCAAAAGGGATCTGGAATTAATTGGTATCTAAAGTTTCCTACCCCACCCCTAGGACAATCCCCATTCCAAAGAACATAAATCTGGATTAGCAATAGTTAAAAGCAGTTGAACTTGCAGCAGAACATCAAAATGACCAAAACTATTTGTATATAAGATTCTAGCCAACTAGATAGCCCATGTTGTCAGGGCGGATGAAGAAAGCTAAGTGTTTTACAGCCAGATGATGAAGTGCTTATGCCATCTAAGAGTCGTGTATCAAGCAATTCTTCATTTTTATAGTTTACATTACAAAAATCTAATAAGGATTAAGCAGGCATACTTTGACCTATCTTCAAAGTTAAAAGAACATGCCTAAATCAATCTGCACAAGTCTTAGACTTGCCATATCCAGGTCATGATATTGAAAGGTGGTTTCATTAAAAGTAAACAGCAATGACAGAAAGAGAGCATGACATATGCACCTTACAATCATGAATCATGTCATGACAATGGAAAATACCACTTCTACTACCTTCTTCAGAAGCTGATTCAGATGTCTTTACGACCGGATCGCCTTCCTCTCTCTTTCTTTTATACTTGCATGTTAGAAGAGCATCAATTGTCTGCATTCGATCTGTTACACAGCTAAAAAGGAGAAACAAAAAGTGAAATTCCATAAAATTGCACATTACACAATGATAAAACAGCATCAACTATAGAGCCAGAAAAGAAAAAAGGACAAGTGAAGAAGCACACCAACCTAATAGCTAACTGTCCCTTGGGTTTTCCACAGCATTCTTTAAAACCAGCAAACAACTTGGGTTTCGATAAGTACAAAGCTGCATCTAGCCCAGGTACATAAATCATAACCACTTTCGGAATCAGAGGCTTGTTCTGTAAAATGGAAAATAGATTTGCTCATATAGTACTACAGGCTTTGTACGCCGTGCTTTCTAAAGAATCGAATATACAAGTCATGTTAATTCGCAGTCCCTGTGAAGTTGTCTATGAATGGATCCGTAATTGCATTTCAGCAGATGATGAAGACTAAGTTAGTAATTTCGAATAACAGTTTTTTATAGGACATCATTATCAGGCACCATTTTCCAACCACTTAGTTAAACTAACCTTCCCTTTTGCATTTAAGCGTCCCAGCCTAAAGGTTTTTACTGTAATTGCTATCAAAGCACCCTTTCTAATTCATAAATTAGTAATCTAATTTTCTAGGATATTCATAGGGAGGCGACTAGATTGCTTACCTTGATAAAGACCCAAGAAGGCATGTCTCCTTCAGCAAGCACCCAAGTCACAATTCCTTGAATATCCTGTTTAGCATATAACAGCACTTCTAAATAATCTAGCACATCCAAAAAATAAAAACACTCTATTGCCAAGTGATCTGAGGACAGACTCAAGTATAACCTACCTGCAGATCCAGAGTCAAGCTAGCTTCTGGTGACTTAAAAGCAATTTCAGGCTTTGCCTGCAAGGATATTCAAAATTATCATGGTCGTGAAAACAATATCCAAGGTTTAACGACATGGCATTTCTTCCTTTCAATTCAAGCAAACACTTTTCCCATTGCGCAGTAAGAATCCAGAAAAACAAATATAAACTAATGAAGAACAAATCAACCTTTTTCTACTTCCCTTTCAATGACAACCCTTCTAACAGTAAAAACCATCAAGTGCAACTTAAGAGCCTAACACAATTCTATACACTAAAATCTATCATATTCCAAAATTTCAATACTTCTTCACCACCCACAGCTATAACCAGCATCGCAGTCACAGAAGAACAAAGTCTCAAGTAGCAGTTGAATAAGAAGTTAAACTGTTGGAAGTAAACAATAAAATAAAACAAGGATAAAGAAATACTTCGGGTCCATAGATATCGAAGTAAGTTTTTCTGACGGAAGCGCCGTTTTCCTCGTCTTTCTCCCCACCTACGGCTGAGCTTCCACGCTCCGGCAACGGCATGTTCGTTCTCCTTCCGCTTCTCTCCGGTGACTGTCCTTCGAGAGAAATTAAATTAAATTCATTGATTTAGGCAGATCTCTGGGCCGAAATTTGAACCTAGTCCTAAAAGGAAGCATTATTGGGCTATCATTCGGCTTAGCCCATCGACTTTCGAACTGCCCAAAAGAGCCAGTGGGGAGCTATAACGAGAGCGGCGAAGGGCACGAAAGCCGTCGTCAAAATTTTACTGTTTTGGACACGGCGCCGGGAGAGATCGGCGATTGAGATATGTCGAAGCAGCTGGTGCAGCCGATAGGCCAGAAGAGGCTGACGAACGTGGCGGTGGTTCGTCTGAAGAAGCACGGGAATCGTTTTGAGATCGCCTGCTATCCGAACAAGGTCCTTTCATGGCGGTCTGGCGTGTGAGTAATCACTTGATTGCTTTTCCGACCTTCTATCTGCTCTTTTTTCAATTTCTTAAAATAATTTGAGTTGATAAAACAGAGAGAAAGATTTGGATGAAGTACTGCAGTCGCAGACGGTTTATTCTAATGTCTCAAAGGGAGTTCTTGCCAAGTCCAAAGAATTGATCAAGTCGTTTAACACGGATGACCAGTCCCAAATTTGCTTGGAGGTGACACTATTGCATGCCTTTATTCGATCTTACAGTTCGGTTTGTTGAAGATGTGTTCTCCGTTCAATTGTTCTCCGTTGTTGTTTGGCTTTGGTGGTGACTACAGATTTTGAACAAAGGAGAGCTTCAAGTTGCAGGTAAGGAGAGGGAATCGCAGCTTTCCAGTCAGTTTCGGGATATTGCAACTATTGTGATGCAGAAGACGATTAATCCTGAAACTCAGCGTCCATACACTATCAGCATGATTGAGCGGTTGATGCATGAAATCCACTTCGCTGTTGATTCCCATAGCAGCTCCAAAAAGCAGGTGATTTTGGGGTTTGATTGATCATCTGTTCTCTATTTGATACATGCTTTGTCTTCCATGATTTATGTAATAAGAAATAATGAAGTTTGGCTCTCATTTTTGTGGTTTCCATGTGAAATTAGTGCTGATTCCATAGAAATGGAATTGCATAATGTTCCCTTTCTTTGTGATTCGGTATATGGTCCTCTTCTTTGATGGAGTTGATTTATCGTATGTCTCTTTGTAGGCGCTAGAAGTTATTCGTGAGCTTCAAAAGCAGTTCCCCATCAAAAGAGCACCAATGAGAGTACGCCTTACTGTTCCTGAACAAGCTTCTTCTTCACTTGCTGAAAAGTTGAACGCCTGGAATGCTACCATCACGGCAAAGGATTCTTCTGGAAATCTGCTATCTTTTGTAAGTGCCTGCATGCCATGTTTACCATTTACATTTTCATTCTCCTACTATATGTTCATAGCTATTCCTTTATGTGCCGCTTGTGCCGTTCCCATGACTTTTTGGCTTTGAACCTTCTGGTATCTATGCTCTGAATCCTTCCGTGTGCACATATCCATTGACTCTCATATTTATCTAGTTTTGAGTAGGACTCCCACTTTTCGTACTTAACACACTGTTTGAGGGATCAGTGTTCCGATAGAATCACTAGCAGCACAAGTTCTGGATTCAATCTTCACATTATAGATGGTTTGTGATGAAAAGCAAACTGGGAAGGAGAACCTGTAACTTCCCCGAGTTGTATGGGATAAGTATGAGATTGGTTTTGGGTTCTAAAATTGATTTTCTCTTTCAACATGCTTAAGCATAGGTATTTATAAAATAACAAAACATGCTTAATCTTAGTTATGCATACAACTCCACATTGAGAGCAAAGAACAAGGTCGTCTCATGCCTTTGTAAGAAGACCGCTTTTCCTGGTTGTTGTCTGGTGTGCCTCATCTTATGATTAAATATTTACCCAGGTTTGCGAAATCGAGCCAGGCTTCTTCCGAGACTGTGACATCTTAGTCAGGAATCTTCAGGGGAGAATGGAAATCCTTGCAGTGTCTGTTCATTTCGAGGGGGACACACATGTCGATGACATTGCCGATCAAGATGACCCGCAACAGTCCCTACCTAGGGTTTCTACTGATGCCATTGCACAACTCTCCGAGAAAGTTCAGAAACAGACCATCTCCGCAGCAGCAAAGAAAGTGGAGGTTGAGGCAAAGCAGAGCCAGTGCAGCACATGCAACGCAGTTGTTGGGGATGCCAAAGCGTACAGGGAGCACTTCAAGAGTGACTGGCATAAACATAATCTGAAGCGGAAGACCCGGAATCTGCCGCCACTTGCAGCAGATGAGTGCTTGGCTGATATAGACTTGGATGACTCCAAAGCAGATCTGAAAGATTACTCGTTTTGAACCATAGATGAGCAGTATGTAATTTGTATTAGCATGCGGATTACTGCTTAGATTACTTGGCACACAGATGTAACTGGATTCAGTATAATCTCTATTTTGACTGATGCCGTCTGTAAGTTTGAGGCCCTAAAATGCTGTTCTAAGTTTCATTGATTGAATACCAAACTGATGTTCAACAAAAGTAAGCTAACCAAGCTCTGAAGCTCGTATTTCAGTTGCATTCCTAATCAGTAATCTCTAGGAATCGGTGGGATGTTCAAAATACAATGTTCTATCGAGCAGCAGTATGTCAACACTCCCACCAAGGTGATAACTAGCTTCATCTCCGCTGGAGCAATGGAAATTTGGACGAGAATTAGATTCCGCTGCCATGGTTAATATCACTTTGACTACCAAATTCGTAGCTTAAAATGGTCGTACAGTATTTGTATCCCCCATGAATAAAATGGTGCTACATCGAAAATTTGTTCAAGAGTTCAAAAATCCAGGAGCAACTGGGGAAGAATTCTTTCAAAGTGAGTAGCTTCAATTTGGTCTCTCCCTCAGCTTCAGCAATAGCTGCGGCACGCTGTACGGCCTCTGGATCAGTTGAAAAGAAAGAAAAAATCAGATAAGGATGATGAATAATGCAAAGAGACGGAAGAAGTCTCATCAAAACTGAACCTGCTATGAAAATCTGAATGAGTTCAGCGCTCACTTCAATGCATTGGCATTAGCTGCAGACAAAAGAACACCACTTGAGAATCAAGGAGTGCTGGATAGCTCCTAGCGAACTATTCCAAATAAGAAAAAAGGTTGCAGATACCGGAAGTAGGGCGATTCTTCTTGGACGTTCCAGCTCCAACAGTGGCCGCAGTCCATGGGAACGTCATTGACTTCATTTTTCTCCCGCTCTGCAGAAAGTGAGCAAATCTGAGTCAAGGTACTCATTTCAAGTAAAGAGAAGTGAAAAACCTTTGGATGATCTGTTCCAGACGTGCTTGAAAATCTCGTGAATCAAACCCTGAACACGAGATGAGCAAATGAAAAAGGGGGGAAAAGATGTAATCATCAAAAAACCTATATTCTAGTTTAGATTAGTCTGTTGTCTTGCTGCCTCATAAAAAATCATCCAAACCCTACATCTTGTAGATTGTTTGTGAATTTTTCTGCACCGAGATTGATTTCAATTCATCTGCCAGGCGTATTTTTTGTAGTTTTCTTAAGCTGTCACAAAATTGGTAACAAATGGTCTCAGCAAAAAATGGAAATAAAAAAACGGCATTTGGACAGTTGGTAAGATATCTCTCTCAGGAAACTAACTCCCTTCACAGTTCACACGCAGACGCAGTCCCCACACACCCACTCGCCAGCTTAGCCAATCCCTAACATACACACAGCAAGCTCAGCAGTAAGTTCCTCGTCGTCTTCCTCAATCGACATTTCGATTCTGCCCCAGCTTCTTTTTCAACAACAAAAATCTTCCTCGGGTTCATCTTCGCTGTTAAAAGTTCATCTTAGTTTGTCGGGTGACTCGATTCTCTCTCGCAATAGGTCAAACACTTCAGGTACGGTATGCCGATTACGGTAGATTTTTCCTAGCTTTGCGATTTTGTTTGATCACTTATTCATCGGAAACTTTGCTGTCTTAGATCACAAGTCTTTAAACACTATCGGCTTACTTTAAAGGTTCATCACTCTGCTTGCCTAGTTTTTCTAGTTCTATTACCCAAACAAATTTCATCTGATACCAGTCTGTTTTCTGCTAGAGTTGTTTTCCCCTTCTTCTGTTTGAACAAGAAGTTATAAAATGGAAAACACTCTGCATTTTCTGCATTCACCATCTATTGTGATAACAGGAGGAGCTGATTTTCGTCATAAAGATATTGGGACTAGTACTTCTTCTGTCTAGTGGTCTGGAGATCAATATTTTGCATACAGGATTAACTGCTGAAGAAGCAAAATTCTGGGTCTCCTTTCTCATGCCCGCCGGCTGAATTCCCAAATTGTTAAAGGAAGAATAGAGTAAAAGTAATAAGGTAAAAGGGAGAGATAAACAGAAGGACTGTAATGGTAATGCAGTGGAGTTCGACTCTTTGGATGATAAGGATGGTCTGGCTTGCACTTGCTGGATGGATCTCATCATGCTTTACCGTTGCTGATGAGATAGCCCACTCCATCAGAACTGGAGATATAGGACCATTCGTCATTGGCTGATCCAACCTTGTTCATTTCCTAGGTACGTACAGATCCAAAACGCTGGTGACGTTGTCATACTTAGATAGCAATTTTCTAAGTTTAAGTTGGGTAGGTTTCTCTGATGGTATCATGATGGTCGTACGTATAGCTTTGTGTAGCCAAGAGTTGCTCTGTTGATATCATAGTTGATGGCCACTTGTGTTTCTGATATGTGCTACGTTAACGGCTGCATTTACCGAGAGTCTGAGACAATCAAGATCCTGTTAACCGCCCTTGTTTTGCTGCTTTTGGTTCACTTATCAGTACTGATATCTTGAGAATGCCCAATAGAGTTGTTGCTCCATAGATTTCTCTGTAATGACATCTTCTGTGGTCAAGCCTTAATAATAGACCATGGATCAGGGGTCTTACATGCTCCCTGGTGGTTCCTTTGTTGTTAATTATGCTGGGAGATAGTGAAGTACTGAGAGGACTTTAGTGGCTATTGTTTTGGTTCTCTCTAGCTTTCTGGCTATATGATATAAGATGCTTCATATATTTGTGGTGTATGATAAAAACAAATATGAGGTTCTGAAATGCAAAGAATTAGCTTTTGTCTTGTATTTATGACGAATTTCTATTGCTTTCTTACAGATTCCAGATAACGTTGATTACTTATTCTTGGTTCCATGGCAATTTTGATGCAATTGTTGTGGAGGACAAAGTTGGCATCCCGTTGGTAGGAGGCAGTCGTCTCATGTCATGGCTCTGGTATAAGAATAGTGGGATGCTGCAAAACTGACTTGGAAAATGAGGAACAACAAGCATCTTGAAAAAACTAACTTAATTAGGTTTGAGGAGTTGGGCCCGTATATCCACATTTAGCATCTCCAATGATATTTGCATATATGCTCTCCGTTTGTGGCTTTTTGGCTGTTGCTTGCTACTCGTATTGTGTTGCAACGTGCTTGCATTGAGGCTGGAGTTTGGAGATGCTATCTGGGAATCTGTTCTTGTTACTGGTTCATCCAAACTTGTAACAAGTTGAATTGATCGTGTTACAATTGCAGTTTGATGATGCACCAATGTTATATTCATATCACATTTGCTCTTCACGTATTTGTTCACGTGTGGGATATTGAGGATCCTAACAAGAATATGGTTTTGTGATTAGCGTATGAGCACGACATCAATGTGAAACAGGAAGTTCAGTTCCCTTTTGGGGGATGCTATTGCCCACCCATATCGGTAGTGGGTTAAATACTTGATAGGTTTGCTAGATCCGGATGCTCAGCCATATCGGTAGCATTCCGCGGTCTTGTCTTAGCCACTCTTCCGGAACTCCATTAGATCCGACGCCGCCACAAGTTCCACTGTTAATCACTTCAGCCAATTCATCAGATTAAGTTGTAATCTAACAATTGAGTACTTGATTGCAACTTTGTGACTTGTGAGAGAACCATAAGTAATCTACATTTGTCCTTGGTAGTGTGCGTATGCAGGCTTAAAGATACAAGGACTAAAATAAGCATGCCTGTAAAGTTCAAGTACTAAAAAGTTCACAAGAACACTCTTCTGTGGTGGGCCGAACTTGAGCTGCTTTTCTGTCTCTTTTGCTCCTTTTTTCTTTTGGCTTTTGCTATCTAATTATCAGTACCGACATTTTAGCGTAAGCAGATTGCTCTCTGCTTCCAATTTTCCTATTACTTTCCTTCCGCTCCTCAATCAAATCGGTCTTCCTCAATCTCTCTGTGTTTTCAATTTCATCTTCTGTTGACGGATTCTGCTTCTTCCTTATGATCTAACCTACTACCCCCCATCTGCTTGTTTTTTAAGCTTTGATTGTATCTGTTCGTGATCATAACTTGGTCTGATCCACTGAAATTACCAGGTTCTGGTGACGACACATCTGCCGTTGATTTTGCTTCTCGGGTTTCTTTGCATCCCAAGGTTAGGGGCTCTTCCTGATTCTCTTGATGTGAACTTCACCTTTTTTTCCTTCATGCATGATAACTGCTCGACGAAATGCTTTGTTCTGCAACATGACACTGTCTGTGCTTTCTATAATCTGTTTCCTCTTCGCTATCTATATGGCAAGGCTGAGAAGCTTAAATTTTCTATGGTATGGTACCATCGATTGTTGATCGTCGAAACTAAGAACTTTCGAGGAAGTCAAAACCCTGAGTTCAACTGATAGATTCCGTTTGGCTTAGTAGGAGTTATTGCTGTTTGGGCAATCATTTAAAACGAAAAGGAAGAAGAAAAAAGACCTCAGTCTTTTGTCTCTTTCTGCTTTGCGGTTGATCGGTGGGCCGACTCAGAAATTCGTGTTGGTTATAGGTTCAATATTTCGCAGCTCGTATCAATTATGCATAAAGAACAGACGAAGCACAAAGTTTTCTTCTTTGTGAAAGTTCTAGGAGGCTATTTAATTTCTGTGGTGATCAAATTGAAGCCTTGTTCCATAATTTTCTCGTCAATCTATATACCTGAAACTGTAGGGAAGCTTATCAAAGAGAGCTTTTAACTATCTGCCTGCATGCGTTTTGCTGATTGCTAAATTTGGTGTGCAGTGCATCTGAGGGTCTGCCACTCCCCTTTTGAGAAAAGAAATATGGTTTCCGCAAACAGGGAAATGGCTGTGTATTGCTTTGACACTCTCGTTGCTCACTATAACAACGAGGAAGCACCCCCTCCCGCCTTTGATGAGGGCCAACAGTAAACCCGTTCATCCTACCCTTCCCTCTTTTGTTCCATTGATTTCTAGTATTTACGGCCATAACCATATGATTGAATAGAATTCTGGTGTAAATGAAGCCCCTTTTTCAGTCTCGTTGTCTTCTTAAAACCCTTTTCGATAGGTTTCATAGTTTAAGCTACGATCGTGAACAAGCATCCTCGCTTTTTCAATGGGAACTTTTTTTTTTCTCCTAGTTGTATGCATAAATCATAATCATCCGGCATTTTATGGTAGATGGTACCATTGTCGATGATGATGATAACCTCTTCAGTTCAAGCAATGATTTCGTGTTTTGTTCTTTCAGACTTCAGAGCCTTCTTTCCTGTTTCATATTTCCTTGGTACTTTGATTTCTAATGGACTCAGTTTGCTCATCTGGTTCTATTATTTGTAGTGTGGTGTGTTAGCATTAACTTGATCTTCTTTGCAGTCGGGTCCTCTTTCAGAATGTAAATTTTTTAAATGTTATTCTCGCATCTTGTTCTCACAGGAATACTTTTTATTATCTTTACTGTGAATTCACTAAGCATAACATGTCTTTTGTTATAAATTTTCTCCCAGTCCATTGTTTGTCACTTGGAAGAAAGTGGTCAATGGTGGTGAGCCTCGTTTACGTGGATGCATTGGGACTTTGGAGTCTAGATACTTGATTAATGGATTCAAGGACTATGCTTTAACCAGGTATTGATGATGATATGTTACTCATTTAAGAAATATGTTTTAATCTGTTGCACTCAATGTGTGACAAACAAATGGACATTTTCACACCTGGAAAACACCAATAGCAGTAAACTTAGTATGGAAAATGTAGTAAAAACTGTAACAAACGTAATGAAATTTGGTGCGTTTAAATGTTGGAGTCAGGCCTGGACTATTTCATCCCCAGCTGCATCAGTTGGCTCCAGATTATTTTTTTCACTGATTTATTTGTTAAGATTAGATGAATTTATTGACAATCAATTATTCTGTTGCGGATTGTATTTAGTGCATTTAGAACTTCTCATTATACTTCGTACCTCCTTTTAGATGAAGTTGTTGGAAGAATATGTGAAAAGTGGAACATAGTTTTCTTGATATGGATTATACATTTATAAGATGGTACTTGTGCTTCATGCATAGTCTTACACCCATCTCGTCTGACCTTTTCATCAGAATTATTTCTGAAACTAGTTTTCTTAAATACCTGATTTGATTGTTTCTGGATCTTCTCTGGCCGATTATCTTATGCATGCCTGCCTCTGAATTCTAATTACAATTTTTTGTATTGGTACAGTGCTTTAAGGGACCGAAGGTTTCCTCCAATACAGGCAAAAGAGTTGCCTTCCCTAGAATGTACAGTGTCTATTCTAACTGATTATGAAACTGCTAACAACTATCTTGACTGGGAGGTATGCTTTTTTTCTCCCCACACATTTGGAATACTAGTCTATGCTGTAGCTACTTCGTTTATAATCACTAGAGGCTGGGGTTGACTTCAATTTCTGCAGTTTAAGACCCCAGCCATTTATATCACAAGAAATGAAAGCTGTTAACGAGTCATGTGGCAGCTCCAGGACGGTGTCCTTAGACATAGACGGTTGCAGAAAAGCCAATATGATAAAAAAAGTTGTTAGCTTTGTTTACATGGTGATGCAAGTATACAACCTCTGGTGTTTTTCTGGAGGAAAATCAAAGCCAAATGGTCGTCTAGAATCTAGATTATAGACTGACCAAATGCAAACGTACATTCAATGATATTGCTAAATTGCCATTGTAGATGTTGGAAAAAAACAATTCCAAGGCCCTCCGACTATGTGTTGTTGAACCCTTTATAGTATGGTGTGATTTGTCAAATATAAATAAGCTGCTTCTCTATTTTGCAAGTTTGGAGTGTCAACTTCCAAGTGGTGATCTGTTTTGTCAATTATGTGCTAGGCTGATGTATTAGATGATTATAAGAATTTATTAGTGTTCGGGAGCAGCTTAAGTTGATTAATTTGAGGACAGTTATAATAGCTCTTTCTTGACATACTCTTCACTCCAGGTTGGGGTACATGGTATAATCATTGAATTTACTAGTCCTAACAACAATTCAAGGCAGAGTGCAACATATTTGCCTGAAGTGGCTGCACATGAAGGTAAGAGTCGTTTGTTTCAACATCTGCTAATCGATAAAGCTGTTGGTGCTTTTAGTTTTCTAGGGCTTTTATAGTAACCATTTTCAAGCAATTTGGTTTCAGGTTGGACGACAATGGAGGCGATCGAGTCGCTGATGCGCAAAGCTGGATACAATGGTCCAATCACCGAGTCACTTCGAAAGTCGATTAAACTAACCCGCTACCAGAGCACGCTTTTTACACTGACATTCAGCGACTATGTCGCATACGTGAAAGCAACAAGGGGTATGGCTCCAATTATTAACGGGGACACCAAGCTCGCCATGCATTAATTCTCTTCTTCCAAGCAAAATCATTCTGGATACTTGGGAGAAAAAACTAGAAAATCAAAAGTCCTCCTGGATTATCAGTGGTTTTAGTTGGTGTCATGCCTGTGGGAACTTGTATCTGTAATAAACTTGAAGAATTGGCAGCTTGCCTCTGGATTTCCTTTTTAATGTATGCATATGATGGATGTGGTTAACGTTGCTGCTGAAAAGCCTTTTATGTCATGATTGTACCATTTTCGATTCGAACAACTCTTGCGTGAATGCGGAGTCATGGACCAAGGAAGTTTGAACGAAAAAATGTAATTACGGAACCTCTTGTGAGGTTCTCTGATGGTCATTACAAGAATTTATTATTTAGGGCTGGAAGTTTACCCGATTGGTATTGGGATGATCCCGCCCCGAGCAGGGTTTGGGTATCGGTACCCTTCTGGATTCGGATTTGATTGCTAACATTATCACAGTCTTTCTACTTGATGGGGATCAGGTACTTGATTAGGTATACTTGATGCTTGACGGGTATATGAAATACCAGCTATTGTAAAACCTTACTATAGTTCTAAATTTACCCAGTCTCCACCAGTCTTGGACCCATAATGCCACCCAAACTCCCATAACCAATTTCGCCATTCTCCTCCAGTAACCCATTTAGCGAAGCTAGTCAACTAGCTACCGCCTCAACCCTCATCGGCTTTGTAACCCGCAAGTGTTTTTTTTATCAAATACCTGGTTTTTACTAGTGTTATTGATTTGTATGTTCGAATATTGACGAATATCTTAACACGAGCCTGCGATAGCCATACAGATGTATGGATACCTGGAATCTCATGAGTTTAGGGTTTGCTTAGAGTTTAGAAGCATTTTCAGATACGGATTTTCGCACAATATGAAAATGAGTCCTCGAACCTGTCTCGATTTCCAGCCCCGTAATTTGTTTCCCCTAGCTAAGTGCACTGGGCATATTTTTGCCTTGGGTTTGATGGATGTTTTGGTTTTTGGTGGCGACGGCAATTGATTGAATGTCAAGTATGAATTAGGGCACCCTGCCAGCCCCCACCAAGGAAAGATATTTTTCTGAATTTAAAATTATAAGAAAAAGAGAGAAAAATTGAAGGAAAACAGTGAGCCTCAACCACAGGAAACGGATCTCTGGGAGGACAATATCCACTCGTCCTAATGACCAGATGGGAACACTAGCGATCAGAAATAAACCCCCAAAGGGATAGAACCATCTAACCTACAAACAAACTCCCCAAAAAAATAAATTTGGTTTGCAGAAGAAGAAGAAGATTCACAAACAGTAGGCATACAGAAAAAGAAGAAGATTCATCAATGGCGATGACAAATTGTTTCCAACTAACCAGCACCTCCTGCAAGGTCAGAATGACAACTGTCCAGGCCACCCATTCTTTTACTTCTTCTGCAGACAGACTCAATTTCCCATCTCCCAGCAGAAGAGTTGCCCTTTTCCCAACCACTTTGAACCCAAGGAGATCCAACTTTGTCTGCAAAGCTCAAGAAGCTGTTGAAGGTCTTTTCTTTTTCCCCCTCTACTTTGTTGGGTTTTGTATTCTTTTATGTTATTTTCAAAATGTTGAAAGGACAATCACATTTTAGTTTCTATCTATGGCGCCAGTTAAACCAGTGACGGAGGCAGAATGGGAGAAGTTGGTGGTTGGAAGTGAAATCCCAGTACTGGTGGACTTCTGGGCGCCATGGTGCGGACCATGCCGGATGATAGCTCCGGTGATCGACGAGCTGGCGAAGGAGTACGCCGGGAAGATATCTTGTTACAAGGTGAACACGGATGAGAGCCCCGGCATTGCAAGCCGGTATGGAATCAGGAGCATCCCAACTGTGCTTTTCTTCAACCAGGGTGAGAAGAAAGAGAGCATTATTGGTGCTGTCCCTAAGACCACTTTGTGTAGTACACTAGAGAAGTTCCTTTAATTTCTATTTACTTCTATTTCATTGGGAAGACATAAACCAAGGAGGAACCCCATTATAACTCGTATGCTTTTTGCAAGTTCCAAACTCTGTTCGTCAATAATGTCTTCTCATATCTCCTGTGTATACACACATCTGTTTACTGTTCTTAAAAGAGTGCTGCAACTGGTGTTTCAGCCTCCGATTTGTAATGTTGAACCGTTTCAGAACAACTTATCTGCAGAAAGTAAACCCCAGAAATAGCAGCAGAAGAAACCACAAAATGCGGGTTTAGTTTTTTCTAGTACGGGACGTTGATGAGTCAAGCCGTTTCGGAGCACCTCAGTGTTAGCTTGAGAAAACCTCGTTTGTGAGTCTGCTAATCGCCTCGATTTTAAATGAGCTAAAGTTGAATTAGGGTATGTTTGACTCGATAGGCTGGCGATCTGGCTCAAGCTCGAGAGCCAACTCAAATTCACGCTCTAGTATATGACTTGTTAGTAGACTTATTGATATAACCTCGAATACCATGTATTATTTATCTTATGTAATTTGCTATTGGATAAGGAAAATGATGGTGGTACATTGTTCAGTTTTAACTATATTGATTGAGAAAAGTAAAAATTCGTAAAGTTTATGACAACTTGCTTTTAGCTTGATTCGTCAGTGTTTTTAGTATATAACCTTCAAATTCAGCTAAAAGTGAACTTATCGGGGGTTTAATGAGCGAAGTTCAAACTAAACTCAAATTTGGCTCGTTGATAGTAATTAACGAGCCAGGACCAGATAAACGCGAGCTCATCTAAAAAGAACGAGCCAAGAGCACATTAAGGCACAGAATGCAGCAACGGTCAATCTATGCAAATACTCAAGATTGATGCATTATGTGACTTGCTGTTCTTGGATCATAATAATTCTGGTCAGAAAAAGAACACTAAGAGAAGAATGGAAAATGGTAGAACAATAATTCGGAGAGGATTTAACATTTCATTGATGATATAAAAATAAGAAAACAACTATGCTATGTGTTTCACACCCTTTTCTCTGGAATTAGTACACAGTGAGTGAAAGCCTCGGAAAAGTATAGGAAAAAATTCCACCCATTCATCACGTAATGCCTTCACTCTTTCACTCATGGCTACAACATCAAAATTCCATCCACACTCAGTTCAGATTGCTGCAGCAGCCATGGGGGCAGATGGAATCATTACAACCTGCATGTCATATCATCACTCTGCAACAAATAACAACTTCAAGGAGATGGTTTCCAATCAAACTGCAGATTATTAAATCCATTCACTGCTCCTAACCCACTAAGTAACTGGTTACTCAAATCCTGCTGTTGACTGTTCATCGCTTGTTCTCTCACCATTGACGCCATAGCCATCCTTCCATTCATCAAGGAGTTATTCCCCATTGCAGCTCTCATTCCATTAGCCATTGCAGACTGCTGGCCAACTCCACCCATGGAGGAGCCAAACCCGCCAATTCCAGAATTGCTGACTGCACCGCTTCCCACCAGATTATTCCCACCATTCAGCATGACATTGTTGCTTGTAGGCAAATTCCCATTAGCATTGACATTTTTCATGTCATTATTCCCCAATTGATTTGACATCATCATTTCGTGAAGTATTTTCTGGACAGAGCTCTGGGAATCACCATGGTCAGCATCACTAGAAAGAGCAGGCTGCTGCAACGGAATGTTTGCTGGCGAATTCGTGTTGCTGATCTGGTTGGCCATTTGCGGAGCACCTGACGACGGAGTAGGTGACTGGAAAGGAGAAGGATTATTAGGCTGCGGTACTGCATTGGACGAACTAGGAGAAGGAGCTAGAGCGGAGTTGCTCGGATAAGGGCTGCTGCTTGCATTATTCATAGAATTGTGATGTCTCGAGTTCATGGAATTCTGGTGGAGAAGTCCAGCAATGGTGCTTGCCGAGGTTGTTGTAGTAGAAGCCGCATTGATGGCATTATTTACAGTCGGCACACCGTTGCTAGTAGCAGCAACTTGCATTGCCCCAACCTGGACAGAGCCCAGGTCACTGCTTGAGGGTAACGGCTGCTGGGGCTGAGGAGATGGCTGAGGTTGTTGCTGCTGCTGCTCAGATTGTTGGTCCCTACCATTAATCGTTCGTCGGGGAAATTTAGCCAGACTTTCTGTAAACACAAGATCACATTCAATTTCAATAACAAACGATGAGATAGGCAAACACAAAAGTGAATCAGGCTCCACAAAAGGCAGCAGAACGAGGGTCGTTGATAGATTTAAGCTATAGCAGGGTGAATTAATTGCAGCATAAAAAATACATTGCAAAGTAGGATTAAGTGATCCAAATTTTCTTGCACCAATGAATGTTATAAAGAAAGTAAGAGACGAAGTATGCTAGTTGGGAAGAAAGAAAAACTCAGTTTAATTACCCATGGGTCCACTGCCTGTTTCCCGGCTGTAATCAACCAAATCTTTCATGCTATTAACAACCTCTGATATCTGCAACAAAAGAAAGCCAAATATTTTTTAGTCTATGTATGACCATTTTTCAGCAACCAACCAAACTTCGTGAAAAGGGAATCTGTATAGCAAGTGACAACATGTAGACACTCATAGTAATTACTAGCGTCAAAGTGTTTGGCGTCTATCTGGATCCATCACTAACATGAGGACTCAGCATTAAGTAGGTTGGTCCAAGTATTAGAGGTACAGCAATGTAGTTTAAATAAAAGTGATGCTAACACATCTAAACTGATGGCTCACTAATCAGGCAGTCTAACCCAGTTGCCTAAACATAGTAACCTAAACTACAGAATTCACAAATCACAACCTCTTTACTTCACAGAAACAATGAAGTTAAGAGGTTACATCCTTTTGGTCAAGTCACGACACCAAGAAAGGTCTTTATATGGACCTCTAACTTATACATAATCAATCATCAATACAACAAAAGACACTATTTCAAGAGTAACCGGAGAAGGAAAGATACACCATTACTACGCATAAAAGCACTATTCATACTCGATGTTTTAAGAAAATCTGGATCATATAGCACAAAGGAGATTCACAAACCACACCAGCCAACATATGAGAGCAAACACGAAGGCTTGTTAACTGTAAGGTATGGCATCCACATCTTGAACAGTGATGACCACAGAAATTTACAAACATTACCTGAAGACACCGAATATATCTCTTTGTATATCCCAAATCATTCACCAGTGGCACTTCAAGAGCTTTAGCAAGCTGGCGAGCCGATTGAACAAACCTGATGAGCAACAACACATCAATCAACGTCAAACAGCTAGTACATGTTATAAAATTAGTCTAGATAGATCATCAATCATCCAAAAAGAGAATTTATCAGAAGCAGAATTTTTACAGCTCGCGTGGAAGGGCATGAAAGTTTGTCATTATCTATACAAATACAGAAACAAACAAATAACTTACATATTACAATTATTTTGCAACTCCTGATTGGACAAACTGGATGATATATTTTGAGTAGCAGCCTGATATTTTTGAGCTGCTGCACCAAGCTGACTGACCTGTATATGTAACAGAATTCAATTAACAGACTAAACCTCAAAAACTAGTTTCACACATTTCTACTTTCTAGCACCTTAGTGTATAAATCTTCAAAACAATATACTAAATCAAGGGGTGGTGACCTGGGGTATAAGCAATCTTCTAGGGATAAGCTCCTCATGTCGCCGAGCACAAAATTCCCAAGAACATATCTGTAGCATCAAGAAGACAAAAAAATTCGGTAATCAGCACGATGCCAAATTATGATGACTAAAGCGCAAATCCATCCATCCATCAATATCTCACCTTTAATTCAGATGAGAAGACAATACGCAGTTGACCATCGCGAACAACACGAAGTTGCTCAAAAACGCTTTCTTGTATTGCTTTAGCATAATCCAAGACAATTTGACCTGACGAGTTGGGATACTCATGTGGCATATCAACATATAGTAGCTCTTCCAAAGTACCACTTTCGTATTTTATTTTGAAAAGCCTGGGAAGAACCTCAACAGTGGCCTCTGAAAATGCAGCACACAGAATAAGGATAAGAATTGAACTGTGAAAAGTAGTTAACTTCGTGGAGAAATAAAGCGCATACCAAAACCACGGCCCGGTTTGCGGTTGCAAATCTCACAATGCCATACATCCTGAAAAAGGCAAGCAACGATTGGCATAGTTCAACAAGAAACCAATGTACTTTTGTACTAGCATGTCTGCTAGTAAAACCATAAAAGAGACAGCAATAACAAGGTTCATGTTAAAATTATTAATGAAGATCACAATCCTTCACAGCTTCATCCTATGATTTCTACTTAAGCTAGTCACAGGCTCATAACCAAGTCACAGACGAAGTTCTCTCGGAAAGCAGACCTGAGGGAAAACTCCAGTTGCCTGTCTACCACTTCCATACATGGAAACACACCATTTTTTCCTTGCATTGGGAGCGAAGTACTCGGCGACAAATTTTCTCCAAAATTCAATGTTGTTGTCCTGGATAAAGAGCAGTTACAATTACACACCAAAAACCGACCAATACAGGCACTCTAGACAAAGCTTTGTCAGTTAGACAACTTACTTCAGGTCTATGTTGTTGTTGATACATGTAACGTGTAAGACGACGGGCACACATTCCAGGTTCATATACAGGTTTAGCTGGAGATCGCAGAGGCAAATTCTGCGGCTGAAACTGCTGGGGTAACTGAGAACGTTGCTGAGGCATTGCTTTTAATAGTTGCTGTTGCTGATGTTGTTGCAGCTGCAGCAATCTTTGCTGATGCAGGAGATTAAATTGTGCGGCGGCAGAATGAGAAGACTGCCTCGACATGTTAAGGAACTGTTGCTGCTGCTGCTGCTGGAGGAACATTGACTGCTCTGAGTGCTGCGGTTCTAACTTCATTGGTGCTAAAGATCGCATTCCCTGCATCTGCTGTGGTTCCAATTTCACAGAGCCTAGATTTCGTAGTTGCTGCAACTGCTGTGGCTGCTGCTGCTGCTGTTGTGTTCCATGTTGATCATTTGTCACTTGCGGCTCCATCTTGACCGGTCCAACAGCACCGATTCCTCCTCTCATCGTCTGAAACTGGTGTTGCTGCTGTTGGGTATTATGAGGTGTAGAGAACTGCTGCATTGGTTGCTGACTGTGTTGAAAACTCTGAGCATCGAGCTGTTGAGGCTGCTGCTGCTGTTGATCTGGCAATAACTGGTTACCAGGCGGGTTTGAAAATTGTTGGCCCTGAACTTGACCGGACGGACCAGCATTGACCATATTCGAAGGCACAAAAGATGATGGAGAACTGAAACCCATCCCATTATTAACGCTAGAAAGCGGATCTGACTCAGCCCCTGCGTCGATACCTCCACCTCCACGTTGACTACTTCCAGGACCAGAAAGCCCCGTATTTTGACCACCACCATTCCCAAACGACTGATTGAGCAAGGATGACATATTGGGCACGCCTCCAAGCATATTCATATTACCAAACTGATTGCGAGGAGAAACCAAAGAAGGGAATGCATTTTGACCCCCTTGAGCTCCTCCCACCATTGCCGAATTCGATCGCAGAAGTTGAGGAGGAATTGACTGGGAACCACCACCAATAGGAGTGGGCTGCCCCGAGGGAACCATAATAACCAAGAACTACAATCTAGCAAAACTTTCCTGAAGTAATTCACTACCTAAAACAGCATCAATAGAATTAAGCTACAAAAGTTTACATAAGAAAGGAATGCAAGTCAAACATACAACTGGACTTGGTCAGCGTTTCAACCCCACCTACAAGGCTGGAGGAGACTTGTGAGTCTTTATCGTGTGTCAACAAAGAAGAAAAGTGTGTTGTTTCATCATGTCTGAGGATAAACCGTTGCGTTTCACCAAGCACAAACCACAACCCAGAGTAGTACAAAAGAACCAAGGGACAACCTTTACTTCTGTACATTATAGAGCAGGTCTATCCTCTGGGAGCCAGCTGCTTCTGACCGGCTCTCGCATGCAGCCCTGCGTAATATTGGTTTGTTTCAGATCTACTTTTTTAACAAACCAGAGAATTCAGTGGTAACCCCAAAATATGAAGAATAAAGAAAGAAACAAAAAAGATTTACCAAGAGACCAGTAAACCCAGATAGAAATTTAGCAGAACCCAAGAAAAGTTCACTAGAATTCAACAACAAGAGCCAACAAATAGCTGGAAGAAGAAGTCTGTAATTTGGAATATGGAAAGAGAACAAATTTCAAATCTGGAAATTGTTTTAGCTGGGAAATAAATGGGGAAGAAAAAAGTTGAGTGAGAAACAAATTTTGAGACGAGAATGATGTTCAAGACCCAGAAAAATTAAAACTAGCAAAGCCGGAATCAAACGATCCGCAAGAGAAAAAACAAAGAGTGGGTTGTGGAAATGAATGTAAATGAATAAAAAAGCAAACAAGGGTAGAAAAGAAAACACAGAGGAGAGGATGATACAATACAATACAATAAAAACAATCACTTACCGAGATACTTGCAGCAAGCCGGCAAAGGAGCTCTTCTTCTAATCTGATAAAACCTTGAGCAACCCAATAAATCTTTGGGAAAGATTTTCTTCTGAATATTATTTACAAATGGCTCATACAGTGTAACGGTTATGGAGAAAGCTATCAACTTTCGTTTTTTGTTCCTATGCCGGTGAATCCCCTCTAGGGTTTACTTCCTGCTCTAAAAAAATCTATCTTTGGGGGCTTGCTTCTTCGTTTTTTCCTTTTTTTTTCTGGGTTTCTCTCTCTATATTAGTAAGTAATCCTCTTTTTTATTTTATTTTGTTGTTGTTGTTGTTTTTTGAGTAGTGGTTTCGCCCTGTTTTCTTCGCTGTATCTAGAGAGAGAGAAAGAGTCGAACAGGTGTTTCCAGAGAGAGAAAGTGTGTGTGTGGGTGTCCTTGCGGACGTCAAAGATGTATTCAATCGGATCGAATTTTCTCTCTTCTTCTCTCATCTCATTCCCCTCTTTTCTTTTCTTTTTTATTTATATATATGCTCCATTTTTATTTTTTATTCTTTATTCTTCTCCTTCTTTCTTATTTATTTGTAACTTCTTCCAATCTTCATCTCCTTTTTTTTCTAATGCACGTGAGAAGCCTAATCTATTTTCTTCGCACAAGAAAAAGAATTATTTTTCAAAAATATATTTTATAGCATCAATTTTAATTTCCGTTAACATAAATTTAACGGTAAACTTCCTCATCTCTTACGTGACAGACAAAAAGCTAACGTAACTCACTATGAAAAAAATGAAAATCCGTATCAACAAAACTAAAATTGTTTTTTTAATTTCTCCGTCAACGCCATTAGCCGCCGCCTCCTCATTCTTCTTCACCTCTCGATATAGATCTCAATATAGATCTGTGCCCCCGTCAAGTCTTAGAGACAAAATCCGCAAAATCTAACTTTGGATTGGGGGACAACAATTTTTCGAATTGTGAGCTGAGTTTGGTCGGTGAAGATCTCTAATGGCAAACCCAACACTGTTTCTCTTTGTTGCAATGCAAATCTATTGAGTTATCATCTAGCAAAGTAGTACAAATCAATTTACCCGTAGAAGTTTTTAAAGTTTCCTTTCCGATGTTACTAGTTTTTTGACGATTTTGAAGTAGATGAAGCACGACGACGGATAAATGATTATGTTGTTGTCGGCCAAATTAACAGAGGACCAAAAGGGAAGATGAACATTGAATAGTGGCCATGTTTTTCATTTTTAAGAAAGAAATTTCAAAATACATTTTTATATATTTATTTTAATTCAATATGTAGTTGCAGACACGATAGTGTCTGGCCGGGTCAGTATCGGTTTTGTCGTCATAACACCATCACATTTTTCGTTATGGCGAACTGTTAATGCTTACACTGACCACTTTCCGTTAAATTAAATTAAAATTAGTGTCATAAAGTGTATTTTCAAAAGGTAATGTCATTTTTTGCGCGAAGTTAATAAGTTGGGCTTCCTTTCCTCGTCCTCTTTTTTTTTCTTTTACTCATTCATGGCCATGGGATGTGGTTTTAGATGGTTCTTACTCTGGTTCAATATGACTCCTCTTATTTTAAACCATTTATTTATATTATTTTTTTATTGAATTGCTATAAAACGCCCTACGTTTTACTGCGAAACATTTTAACGTTTGAATTTGGAAGTTGAAATGATGAAAACGTCCCTGAAACAGTAAAATACAAATTTCTTTATAAGATACGAAAGATCGAGAAATTTTTATACCACTTGAAACGACCAATCAAAATTGCCTATTTATTCCGTCGTTCTGCCATCGCCGTCATTCCACCAACGTGTCGCCATCATCGTTCTGCCGCCGCCGCCGTGAGATCCGCTATTGCTAGTCACAGCTTAGGTACGAAATTAAAAAAATGGACTGTCGTCATGCAACGGCAACGGCGTATGTGTGGCGGTCGCGATTCAATGGCGACTGTTATTTTTTTATTTTTTTAATTATTATGTTTTTATTATTCAAATGTAATTAGTGTAATTTAATTTAGTGAATTAGTAATTACATATTTTGGTAATTAAATACTTGATAATTGAATATTTATTTAATTAATACTTGAAAATTAGTAATTAATCATGCTAACAAAGGTGAATTAGTAAATATTAGTAAATATAGTAATAATTAATTTGGTAATTAAATACTTGGTTATTGAATATTTATTTAACTAATACCTAGGTCACCCTCATTTTGGACGTCTCACTACTATGTTTCAGGATAGACTTTTACCAGTTAGCATTCGATTAAAGAACAAAGCTATTCCTCATTGTACTAGTTGATGACACTCGATAAGTCATGCTCATCGCCCTCTTTTAAGCGACATTGCATGCATACTCATATAGTTTTGGGTAGAAGTTTAGGATGTTTCGTGCATTTCTAACATCTATCTCGATTTAGTGTCTCGGGCCCGTTCCGGGATCCATTTGATGTTGTTTTGGAGTGCTTTTGATAGATTTCAGGTACATAACGATATCGAGGCATTAATCGGATTGATACGGTGTGTATGGATGGTCTAGGACAAGTAATGAGAAGCATTTTGAATCTTCAAGGAGTTTGGATTTCGACTTGGTCGGAAAACGTCGTAGTTTTGTATTTTCGACATATCTCCTAACTCAGAAGTTCGATTGATGCAAGGTCCGCGGCGTTGGAAAGATAGTTAAAATTTCTACAACTTTTGAGTTCATAGGCCTCTATATATTAGACCAAAAGTACGCCGTTGGTATCCTACAGGCTCAAGGAATCCTTCTCTATGAAAGCCCAGCTCTCCCTCATAATTAAAAGACTTTTTTGGACGAAGATTAGAGGAGAGTTCAAAGACTTCAGAACGACGACGAGGCTTTAACTTCAAGGAGCTCGGATTGGAAGACATAATCAAGATTGGCGGATCGATTTCCTCGACGGTTCTCGGCGAAATTAGGTTTTTCGGATTTGTTCTTGTATACCTAATTCCAATATGTTCCTTTGTTGATTTTGATTTGTTCTTTTATGATTATGAGTAGCTAAACTCCTCGTGTTTAGATTAGATGAACCCTAGGTAATTCTTTATGAACGGATGATTGTTTGACTTTGACGGTTTATGTGAGTTGGATGGATTTTGGTTCATGTTTGATTTCGTTTCCATTCTTATTCTTGCTTGGCCGTCTTGAATAGAACCTTGTTACATTTGTATTCATCTTGAAAGAGCTTGCATATCTAGAACACCAAAATTAAACAATTACGTTAGGTGTTAACCCATCTGAGAGCGAATAAACTAGTCCGTCGTGTAAGCAGTTTTCATTCGTTTTGTCGCCTAGCAAATTTCAGATCTTTGTCTTGAAAGAGCGGACTGAGATAGTAGATAGGTAGCATATTAGCGGACCCGAAAGGACGTGATTTGATTAGAGAAGAACTGTGACCGTGAATTGAATCTATCTTGTTCGTTTTAAAATCGTTGAATTTATCTGTCATTTGTGAATTTGGATAGCCTAGGGGTATTCGAGGTCTAAGCCGTTTTCTCCCATTTGGTTCAACCCATATATCGTGTAGTCTTGCAACCTTTATATTTAGCTTTTAGTGTATAGCAATTTCATTTTCTTTTTGATGGATTGATTCTCCTGACACCACAACCACACTACTTGATATTTCGATCAGCACTTTTCATAACTTTGAGTAGTCACGATAAAGAGACACTAGAGAAATTCAACTCCGGTTAATTCATTAGCCGGATTATTTTGATAATACCTAAAAAAACATTCATCACTAGTTGTATTGAAGCCAAT
Organism: Linum usitatissimum; assembly: GCA_030674075.2. Classification (NCBI taxonomy): domain Eukaryota; kingdom Viridiplantae; phylum Streptophyta; class Magnoliopsida; order Malpighiales; family Linaceae; genus Linum; species Linum usitatissimum. The sequence continues at coordinate 4,343,630 of JAUJYP020000804.1, read as the reverse complement.
ACTATTAAATGCTCATTTAATAATAGTACAACTGAGATTTTGGAACCAATTCATCTTGTGCATACTGATTTATGGGGACCTGCACCGGTTGCTTCTCGTCTGGGCTACCGCTACTTTGCATTATTCATTCACCATGCCACTCGATACACCTAGATTTATTTCCTACGATTCAAGTCCGACATAGTTCTTGCAGCTCAGGAATTTATTCAAATGATTCAGACTCAGTTTCACAAGACTATTAAGATTATTTGCTCGGATCCTGGAGGGGAATTTAGCTCCACCCCACTTCATCAGTTTTACAAGGATAATCAAAAAGAGTATATGTGTTATGATCCATCACTTTGGCGGTTGCGCATCGCCTATCATATTTTGTTTCTGGAGAATCATTATTAATTCCAAGATATGTTACCTGCTCAACCTCCACCTGCTTCATCTCTTGATCTCTTTAATGAGGAAGAGCTTAATGAGACTTTGTCTATTGTCGACGATCCCAGGCCCTCACCCGTTGTTGATGTACCTACTGCAATTACCGCAACTCCCTTTCAAGCCCTTCCATCATCTTCTTCGCAGGCTGCCGCAACTCCTCCCAAGCCTCACAACCATCTTCCCGCAGGCTTTCCAACCTTCACCAAATGTCCCTGCTCATCGTCAATCATCTCACCCCACTTTCGAACAGCTACCTTTACGTTATCATGATTTTGACACTTATGATGTCACTTCTATTCCTATTCTGTCATCCTATGAGGAAGCAGCCAAGGATGAACGTTGGTGTGCCGCGATGATTGAAGAATTGAGGGCTCTTGCGGAGAATCACACCTGGGAGTTAGTTCCACGACTAGCTAATGTTTCAATTATTGGTTGTCGTTCGACATACACCATCAAATATCATCCCGACGGTACTTTCGATCGCTATAAAGCTCGACTCGTGGGACAAGGTTTTAAACAGGAATGGGGTGTCGACTATGAAGAAACCTTTGGTCCTGTTGCAAAGATGCAAACTGTACAAACATTATTAGCCATTGCTTTAGCTCAACAATTGCATCTCCTTCAATTAGATGTCAAGAATGCATTCTTGCACGAGGATTAAAAAGAGACTGTTTATATGACATGCTCTTTTGGATATTCAACTACATCGGCTGATCAAGTTTGTCTTCTTCATCGCTCAATTTATGGTCTTAAACAAGCTCCACGAGCATGGTTTGAGAAATTTCAGGCTACCATTATGCAGGGAGGCTTCACTCAGAGCCAGAATGATCCTTCCCTCTTCACTCAAACCACTTCTCGTGGCATCATGTCCTGCTAATATACGTCGATGATATGATAGTCACAGGTAGAAACGACATGGGAATTTTTGAAATACAACAGCTCCGGCGTGATAATTTCAAAATGAAGGAGCTCGGGGATTTGAGTTATTTCCTTGGCCTGGAAGTTGAGCGTACTAATGATGGTGTTTTTGTCTCTCAAGGCAAGTATGTTAATGATCTTATTGTCTTGGGAAGACACGAGCACTGTAAACCTCTAAGCACACCTATGGATCTTAATTTGAAGATGAGCATCATTGGCCGATCCCGCCATATCAGAAATTGGTGGGGAGTTTGATTTATTTAACATCTACACGGCCAGATTGTTAGACAATATATGCCGTGTCTTCGCGAGCCACATCTTAATGCAGTATATCGTATTCTGTGCTATTTCGAGGGAACTCGATATCTTGGTATGTGGTTTCCGTCAACGGGAACGAGTGAGCTTATAGCCTTTGCTGATGCTGACTATGCTGGATGTGTAGACACACGACGCACGACGTATGGTTGGTGTATTCGTTTTGGCAGCTCTTTCATATCATGGCGGTGTTAGAAACAAGGTCGTGTGTCTAAATCGTCAACTGAAGTAGAATATCGATCAATGTCCGAGATTTGTTCTGAAGTAGTTTGGCTTTTGAGATTAATTACTAAGTTGGGTGCCTCAGTTTCGGGTTCTGTTCAGCTGTTCGTGGACAACACGACCACCATTCAAATCACGGCGAACCCTAACCTCGATGATCGTACGAAACACTTCAAAATTCATTTACATTATATAAGGGATCTGGTTCGGGACGAAGTCATCAAGCTTCACTACATCACCTCTAAAGATCAGACTGTTGATTTAGTGACAAAAGCTATCACTACAAACAGACATTGGTTTCTGTCAACCAAATTAATATTGAGAGATCATCATTAATTTGTGGGAGGCTGTTAAACAATATAGTATAGTTGTCTTATTATTGTATATTTGTTTAATAGGCCAAGTCATTAAGGGTTTAGGTTTAACTCATATATATATATATATATATATATATATATATATATATAAATAAAAGGATCCTTTTTTATATGACTCAGTTGCATCGTCTTTTTCTTTTTCCCTCAATCTCGAGCTTGTTTTCAAGTTTATAACTAGTTATATTTTTAAATTAGTTATAATTTTATAATCTTAAATTACTTTATAATCTTAAATAACTTGTTATAAAAAAATAAATAATTATACACATGATAGTATAACTAGTTATATGCAAAAATAATTTATTGTGTGAGTGAATAAGTAATTATATGAATCAAAATAGTTATGAAAACGAATCATTTATTTCTTTCCTTCCTAATACACTAAACACAAGTAATCATTTTTGAAAGGTTTTGAAAATTGGGCCGGAGATTGAACTGGTGAGGTTAGGGGTTCAGGGTTTGATGGTTTGACCGGTGTTTGATCATTTTTAAAACTGGGTTGGGCCGTTTTAATTATTAAATAAATAAATAAATATAGTTAAGTCGGATCGGACGATTTTTTGATTGAGCCGGATCAAACCGGTAGTATAGAGAGTTCAATATCATAATCTAACTTGTCAAAAATTAGTTATTGAATTATTTAAGAAGTTTCAAATTATATAAATGAATTGAAGTTTTTATTAATCAAATAATTGAGATTTAATGTAAAATTTACTTAATTTATGGTAAGATGCTATTTTTTTAGTGTTAATTAGTTGTCATGATATTTATTACTATAAATTAAATGTATGTTTTAATCAAATTGTGATATTAGTAGAGATGGTATTCATTCATCTTCTCTACTTCAAAGACCATGGTTTGAATCCACTCTCACATGTTTTAAAAATAAAAAGTGCAGTCATAAGAAACAGGTCCAACCGCCCAAAAAATTTCGGTCAAACCAGCCAAATTTCATAGTCAAACTAGGTCAACTCTCAATTTTGATCATTCTTATCAACCGTCAATTTGATTTTCGGCTCTTTGGCCGGTTTGCAGTCGGACCAATCTTCCGAAATTCTTAACCATGCATTTTCGGCCCCATCATCTCACCACCACCCTTAATAATAAGTAACTATTCAAATTTATAATCCCCATGCTCATAGTCATAGATACTCAACTAATTAAGCATACCATGCACGATTGTGGTGGGAAGAGTCGGGCTAGAATACACCAACAATACTTGTATACTTGGAGAGACGGCACATAATTAAGCAGACTGCAGCACCGCAGCTGATGAATATTTTATGTAACCAAGTAAGATTCAAAAACTACACCGCCTACTTTTCCAAATTTAGATCCCAACTGAATTATTCAAGTCGAGTTGTTTCGGGTTCGAATTCAACACACCCTACAAAATGAATACCATCGTTGTGTTTGCTTTCTCTCTTCTATCTTATAATAACCGAGAGTCTCAATCTACTCCGATAAACAAAAATCACAACTGAACTTTCCTATAACTAAAATGAAGATTTTGAAATTTACAGGGACCAAATTTGGTCCAAGAAAATCTAGGGACCAAAGTCGATATTTCTCATCTTCCCTAACCAACCAAAATTTTCCAGAAGTTCTCCGATGGATTACGTGTAACAAGAACGAAGCATGGGCGGGATTTTTGGCTGTTTTTGGAGCTAGTGGCTGCGAGAACTCCACTCTGATCGATGCTCTAGCAAATCGGATGGAGGAAACTCCCAGTCTCCGTCGCTGCCAGAGAAGAACGGCCGCGGCGGGAGAGAGATCCAATTGCTTGAAAAGATGTGGAAGGAGGAAGGAATCGCCTTTCAACGGAAGAATCACCTGGATCCTGGAATTCCTTTTAACTCTTTCTTTCATGAATTCTAAACTAATCCCTTTACTTTTTATTCCACCGCACCAATGATAGATCGATCATATATAGAATACTTGTGACATTGAACATATATGGTGAGTTTTTTTATTCATACCCTGAAGTTAACTTATTCGTCTTACACGGTCAAGTGATCACCGCATGCAACTGCATGCTAAGTTGCATACTTACATCACCATAGATATGCTTAAGTCTTCTTCATGTTCACTTCCAATGGAGGGTGGATTATTTGTTATTGTATGTTTTTCTTCTCTAGTCATCCATTCGGATGAGACATCGAATGCCTTCCCCTGCCAGCATCAGCTCGAACGCCTTGTTGATCTCCGCCAATGGCACTGAGTGCGTCACAAACTTGTCCAGCTCAATTTCCTGCACAACCAAAAGCTTTCTCGTTACATGCTTCACTCTGCATATGCGTGTATACATAGTGATTCCATACCTTGTTCATGTACTTCTCGACGACGGGAGGAATGTCTGTCCGGGGTTTGAAGTTGCCATAGAATGTCCCTTTCAGGGTTCTCTCGGAAAGGAAGTTCATCGGATGTGTCTTGAACTCATCATCCTTGCTTGGAACACCAACAAGTACTGCAACCCCCCACCCCTGCAAATTTTTTTCCTTCATTTAACTGTAACAAATTCCGGATTTTAACTTCAATGAACAACAGAAACATACATCGTGGACAGATTCGAAAGCAGAAATCATGGCAGCAACACTGCCTGTGCACTCTATGCATCGATCTGCTCCTCCATTTGTCATCTCTATGATCACCTCTTCAACTGGCTTGTTATGGTCCTTTGGATTCACTGTTTCAGTCACTCCGAAACTCTTTGCTGTTTGCATATACATGAAAGAAATATCAATATCAGTTATTACCATCATAAACAGTTGCATCCCAATAACTCGAGTTATTTAGGTCAGTTTTTATATTACTTATCAAGAATTACAACTACATATGTAAGCAGGCATCAACTGATAAGTTTTATGTTATATTGCAGCATTGCCTTGTTCAAGTCTTGCTGGGTTCAGATCAACACCAATGATCCTGGAAGCTCCAGAAAACCTTGCTCCTTCTACCGCCTGATGAAGAAACAACTTAATATCAGAAAAAAGGAAAAAAAACTGTGAGATTTGATTGATCTTTCTCACTCACTGCTAGGCCTATAGCTCCCAGTCCAAAAATTGCCACAGTTGATCCCATTGGTGGTTTGGCCACATTTACAGTAGCACCAAACCCTGAAAAAGATAAACCAAATATTGATCAATTTGGACACTTTCAAGTTACTATTTCTCAATCTGTCAAGTGGACAATTTATCTGGTATTACCAGTGCAAAAGCCACAGCTAATGAAGAAAACTTTGTCAAGAGGGGCTGAAGGGTTGATCTTGGCAACACATCCAGAATGCACCACCGTGTATTGGCTGAAAGTGGATGTCCCAACAAAATGGTAAATCGGCTCCCCTCGGATCGAAAACCTCGATTTTCCATCTCCAATCATCACTCCTCGATCGGTGTTGATCCTCAGAAGCTCACACAAATTGCTATCTTCAGACTGACAGTGCCTGCATTCCTTGCATTCTCCGGTGAATATAGGTAGCACATGGTCACCTGGCTTCAGCTCTGTGACTCCTTCGCCAACACTCTCCACAATCCTAATCGCCCTCGGATTAGTTTCCAAAAGAAACACATACATCAACAACTGAAAAGAGATCACAAAAATTTGTTTGAAGGTTTGCCTAGAAGTAAACATAATTTGTGATCTCACCCTCCTGCTTCATGACCAAGGATCCTCGGGAACAAAGGGGTTTGGCCCTGGAATCATCCAAAGATGCTTATATAATTTGCTTGAAGTACGATAAAAGAATCGGCTCATCCCAATAATTCGAGATATCAGACCTTGGCTTCCCAGAAGTAGAGATCAGTGTGGCAGAGAGCAGTGAAATGGATCCTCAAGCGGACCTCCATGGCCTGTGGAGGAGCCACTTCTACTTCTTCAATAACAAGTGGCTTCCCTGGCTCCCATGAAACAGCAGCTGCGTAGTAACGCAATACATTATTATTATTATAACAAGTTATTTCTGGTGAATGGAAATCATTGTTACGTACCTTTGCAACGGATGACTTGACCAACTGTGCTCGACATGATTAGAATAATATCTATCTTCTTCTCTTGTTTCTTGTTTATTGTCAAGGTGTGAAACTTCTTCAAGTGCTGGAAACTTATATAGATCGGGGTAGGTGCAGAGATGCTTTCATAGGCAGTTTATAATACAGTTATGTATAACTTCATATACATATCCATGATGAGTATTTATACTCAATGACTATTCGGTACTCTTACGTGTATATAATTGTTTAGACGAGAGTTTTAGGGTTTTAAGGTAAAGGGTTTTAGTGGTTACCGTCTAGAGCATATAGTTTAGATGTTGAAATTTAGAATTTAGTGTAGTATTTCATATTTATGTTATTTAATCAGAAACGTATAAACGAGTAAGCTAATTTAACTCGAGTCAACAGACACAAACAAAAATTATCAAAAGAAATTATGAGATAGGTGGTGGGAGTTGGGACTTGACAATTGATAGGCTGGCTGAACAAATTAAAGACATGAATTGTGCGTATGGCTAAAATCCAAATATGGGTTAGTGTTCTTAATTTGATTGGATTTTTATTAAACTTAGACCCCATGATTTAACCCAGCAACCAACTTGCACATTTGAAGAAACCCAATCTCCAGCTATGCCTTTAATGGCCAGAAGCAGCTTATGGCTTGTGTCCAAGAGAAGTATAAAACAATATATCAACTAACTAAATTTCGTTTAGATGAAATTGTTCTAGTGGTAAAGTTATATATTGATGATTTAAAGGTTTCAATTTCAAATCTAATATACATTATAAATGGCTATCAATATAATATTTATTTCTTTTTTATTTTGTATTAATCAAAAGGTTTAGTGCTCCGGAAAAAGAGTATTCATCATCATAGTAGTCGGGTAAGAGCAACTGCTTGATTGTAAAATAAAAGTTGGGTTTGCTAAGGAAGTTAAAATTTAAGTAACCAACATTCAGAAGTGTATAATATTACAATTCACTCACCACATATGTCTATTCGCAGATCATTACAAGTACAAAACCAAGACTAAAAACTATACTTGTATACTAGTAAGGCTACTTCAGCCCAATATGTAAATCTAAACAAAAAAAAAGAATTGAGTATAGGAGACTTTTTGCACCAAGGATTATACGAGATTCCTTGATGATAAGTTGATTGAATAAAAATTATAACAACATTGGATTCCACATGTGTCTAGCACATATATTCAATCTTGCAATCATAAATGTGTTGTTTTACCTATCAAAAAGATTCGCCAAATGATCTGTAATGGACATCGGTATAATTGGAAGATTATATGAGATCCAAACCATAGTTTAGTTATGAAATACCTATATCAATAGACGAAATTAAAACTATGTAAAGTTCAAACCGGCACAACCCTCCCAACTGTTTATACACACCTAAATCCACTATTAATTAAGGGGTTCGCTACCAACGAGTTGTTGGTGCAGTGGTGCTAAGGGTTACACTTGGAAGGGCGAACTAAGGTTTCATCCCCCACAACAACGTAAGGAGAGGAGTAAAACCTTAACCCCGAGACCATCCTCAATTGGATTAGTCGGACAGTAGGTCGGATACCAAGGTTCACACCAAAAAATTAAGGGGTTCGCTATCCAGTACCCTCTACCGTCAGGTCTGCTATCATGTGCCCCTCTACAGTCTAATTTTTAAACTCATCTCATAATTTCCAACTGAGTCCCAATGCCGCTCTGTCCTTTCAATCGCGGGTCCCACATGCTCGCCCGCCCCTCCACCTTCTATTTTTTCTCCTCATCTCATCATTCCGACTGAGACTCCAATATGGCCTCTTTTGTTGACGAGTTGAGTCCCAACGTCGCGTTGTCCTTCCAGTCGTAGGTCCCACGTGCTCTCCCGGAGAGATCGAGATCCAGTACATCTGTGGTTCACTTACTCGAGATTGGCGCCGTTACCGGTTATTGTGGGTGAGGTTGTGCCCACGCTATAACTCGCACCTCCACCGGCTTGCGGCCATACCCTCAGCTCTCTTGATTGGTGCGCCCAGTCCTTTCAATCAGCCTGTAGGCCAACCCTTATCGCCTTCTTTGCTATACTCCTACTCTTCCCTTTTTTCCATTCTTCGACATTCCTTTCAGATCATGTTCTCTTCCTACGTTCCTCTCGCTGACGCCATGTTCATCCGCCAACTTTCAGATGAAAACCCGTCGTCGGAACTCCGCCTGCAGCTGTAACATGCATGGAAGCTCTGTCATCCGGCTCGACAGGACCAGTTTTTTCCGTTTGGGACACTGTGGACTGACGACGAGGTTGGTTCCCATTTTTGGCCAGTTTTGATCCTTCTTATGACCTCCATTTTTCTTTCTAGTGTGTGCTCCCTTCATCCTGCAGGGCGTCCGCAACGACTCCCACCGTAATTTCGCTAGCGTTGTCCAGAGGCGTGTATTGGTCGGGTCTGTGCACAAAGTGTCCGAGTTTATTGTTTGCCCACAGTGAAACAAACACCGGACCTGCAACTCCGGACACTAGATAGCTCTATCGGCGAACACAAATTTGAGCTAGACTCGTTCCCTAATCTGACCTTAGCATCCAAGCTCTTCAGCTTGTGTCTTTTTCCGAACTCCCTACTCGGACGCGCTCCCCTTACATAGCAGGTTCGCTTCATACTTCTTCCTCCTACTTTCCTCGAATCTTCTCTTTGTTCTTGAACATACTCCCTTCCTGTTTCCTGTTCCAGATTTTGTTGGTAAAATTCTAAAAATTGGCCACGCAAACCATGTTGAGTGTGGATCAACTGTGACTCCTGTCGAGAATCTGACAGTGGCAGACGAGAGGTTGTTCACCTTCTATGTAATCTTGGGTTCCCATTTGGTCCCCTCTTCCTACCAGCTTCTTTTTGACCTCTTGGTTGTTATCGTGTACAGTGGGTCCGAGCTCGAGGTCTCGATGTGGTCGGAATTTTTGTCAGGCATTGACCCTGAAACGGTGGTGCTTGATGATATGATCCAACCTATTGTCGTCATTTTCTCTGCATTCACCATTGGCACCTTCTGTGGTATGTTGTCTTTTACACCCATTATTTCGTGATGTTGTCCACTCACACTTGTGATCTAGTGTTTGTAATGTTTCCTCTCTTCTGGTCAGGTAAGGTGACAGCGTCCATTGGTCTTGCAAGTCGGGTGATCCAAGAGCCTCAACATGATGCGATTGATGCTCTTCGCGCTGTGTGCGTCCCTTATTGAATGTTTCATGTCATCCGAATGGTTACCGTTAGACCCTTTGCATTAATTTGATTCATGTCGTCCTAATGGAATGCTCTGCAGCCTTAGGTTTACCGCTCACCATGCCAAATTGAATATATCAACCCTATGTTTAACACTCCTCAAAAGTTAAAAACATGTCAAGAATTCATACCGCACCATTCATGAGCTCTTGACTATGTATGCGTCGGGTGATGATCCGGTAAGTGTTTTCACAGTCCTTTCCCTTGCATGCCGGCTTTCTACTTGTTCACCTATTGTCTTAGTGTTTCACCGTCTTCTCAACAAGAAGCCCGCTATCGTTGCACCTCCAAGATTGTTAGCATCGACCGCTATCAGCATTGGTGTTACACTGCTTGCCCATAATGTTTCACCGCAGTTGTTGCAAATTGAACCGGAAACATGATACTATTCTCGCATCAGATGTCACGTATAGGTTAAACCCTTTGACTTGTGTAGTGTCCTCTGGCACATGTTTCAGACACGTTAATTGGCTACCATGCCTTTCTAATCATTTACGTGTCAACCTCCCTGTCTTTCTGGCTGTATAAGTTTTCCTTGAAATTGCTTGTGTCGGACAAAACAACTCAGGAGACTTTTGTTCTCCTCGGCCTTGCTATTGATAGGCTCCTCCCAATCACTGCAACCGAACTGGCTACCGCATACCCGACTAAATACGGCCAGCTTCCAGTCCCACTGCAGCTCCTAATAGGTCAGTTTGTTACGCTTGAAGTGCATCTGCCTCGCCAAGCACAAGCAAACGCATATGATGACCGCGTTGTCACCAAGATTTGGGGTTTTGTAGCATCACGTGCACAGCTTCCAACTCCTGCCCCTGCAGGACCTCCAAGGTCACCGAGGTTGACCCCTTCAATTCTATCTCATTTGGATGGCTGCCAGTTCACTATATTCATCTCTTATTCACATGTCATTTTTTGTTTCCCCCGCAACTCGCCTGTCAACCATGACAAAACTATTCCCCCAAAGTCGGCATATGTACCGCATGTCCAAACTTATGTTGTGTCGCCTCCACCGGATGCAAGTGCTCCTTCCAGCAGCATATCTGAACCCATCTCTACTCTTCCTCCTCTCGTTCCATCTCCGTCTCAAAGGTCATTTCTGATACCGTTCTTTACACATGCTTTATGTACTATGGCCAGCTCAACCTGATCTTCGTCTATGGCTCTATGCATTACCATTGCACAACATCCAAACACTCTGTGCTCGATGCTCGGGTCCTTCCTACTTCGTTTCCATTATTTTTTTACCGCTATCTTTTGTCTTCTATGGATTTCAACAGTTGTATTTGTTTTGTTACACAACAGCGAAACTCAAATTCCACCCATCTCTACTATTGATGCCCCCATTCCATTTGAACCATCTTTATCGCAGAGGTTGATACTCGAAATTCCTATCTCACCATCCCTCTGTGCATTATTCCCTTCTTGGTTTCATCCGCATTGTTCATTGTCATGATCTTCCCCGGTATGATGTTTCTATATGTTGTTGTTTATATTGTTGATAGGTCATTGGTCCACACTCCAGTTGCAACCGTCATCCCGCATAGGTATATTGTTATAGTGTGGTTTGCATTTTGTTCCCTTCTGTGTTTCTCTTACACGTCATATGTTGTTCCTTGGGTGTCTCTCTTCCCATCATGCCAGTGAAAACATTCATCTTGTTACCTCAACTGCTGAACTAAATAGGATTCAATCGGCCACCCAGTCAGCTCCGAAACGTGCGGTTCACCCGGTTGAGGAGGCGGCGTTGGAGCGTCTGCCTTCTCAGGATTTTCTGCCTCGGTATGATTCTTTTCCACTTGCTACACATATACCCCACTCTCTCTTCAGGAATACTGTTATTTATTGTTCCAATCGTGATTTTTCACACCATGTTCTCTTATTGTAGGGCTGAAGACCCACTAGGTCCCATTCCTCCTTTGAAGTCTTTAGCTGAATCGCTTCTGGAAGATGACATGCTCCTTGCAGACTTCGTAAGGAACAAACGATCCCGCCAGACACCTGCTCAACAAGCTTCTGTCACTCTGTATGTGTAGTACCTTCCCTTCCAACTCTCTCCTTCTTCATTATCTCTCCACTACATTTGACTTCCTGTATGCTCCATGCAGGGCTGCTTCACCCTTAGCAAGGGTCAAATAGGAACGTCTCTCAATCGCAAAGAGTCCAAAATTACCCAAGAAGCGGAAAAGAACTCCGACTGCTAAAGCCGTTGTTGTTAGCACTCCCAAGCCTGTTAAGGAACCAGCTAAATGCACTCAAAAGTCTCATGCAAAAGACCAGCAATAACCAGCTGTAGTTGCCAAAGGACAAAAAATAATAATTTAAATATAAACGGCAGACGATCGCCATGCCAACCGTTGGGCTTTGCCATCGGCTTTAACACCGCCGGCATTCAACGCCAACGACCGGTCAATGCCGTCGGCGTGGAGACCGTCCACCGTTTATATTTATTTTGTTATAAATTTTTATGTTGTTATTATTTAAATATAATTAGTGTGATTTAGTTATTGAATTAGTAATTAAATATGTGGTAATTATATTATTTGGTAATTAAATATTTATATGATTAATTCTTGGAAATTAGTATTAGTAAATATTTAAACAATTAATTTAATAATTACATACTTGGTAATTGAATATTTATTTAATTAATATCTTGAATATTAGTAATTAGTTATGAAGATCAAGGTTACTTAGTATATATACTACCAATTAATTTGGTAATTAAATACTTGATAATTGAGTATTTATTTAATTAATATTTGGAAATTAGTAATTACTCATGATAATTAAGGTTAATTAGTAAATATTGAAATAATTAATTTAATAATTATATACTTGGTAATTGAATATTTATTTAAGTAATACTTGGAAATTAGTAATTAGTTATGATAATTCAGGTTAATTATTAAATATATGAATAATCCATTTGGTAATCTTGGTAATTGAATATTTATTTAAATAATATTTGAAAATTAGAGATAGTCATGATAATTAAGGTGAAATAGTAAATACAAGCTTAACATATGTAATTATTAGTTACGATTTAAAGTGTTAGCTTTCTAATTAATAGTTATTATTTAAATTGCATATATAGTTAGAAGCGATGTCGGAGGAAGATGATGATTTGTCGCGGTTTATTGATAGTCCTATTTCTGCATCAAATCAAAAATTACTAGAGGAAAAAGCAAAGTTAAAGAAATCTAGGCTCGAGGATGTTGGGCAGTCGAGTGCGCAGTTTCATATTCCCGGACCGATATATGTGGACCCTGATCTGCACTATGCTGGGAGAGAGCTCACGGTTGATGAGATTTTTGCTAACCAACCTTCGGATTTGGGCGATGACATCCATACCATTCGAGATGGTATAAAAATAAATAAAAAGATTAATCAAAAATTATATTTTGGTCGCCATACCGACCACCTAGCCGTCGCCATCGACATTGAATGCCGACCGCTGTTCATGACGGTCGCCATTGAATGGCAACGGGTTTGAGCGGCCGTCGGCGTTAACTGCCGATGACGACGGCTAGGTTGTTAGCGTTCAATGTCGACCACCAATTTTTTATAATTTTTATGTTTTTATTATTGAAATGTAATTAGTTATGATAAGTAAGATGAATTATTAACTACAAGTAATTATAATAACAATCCATTTCATAATGAAATACTTGGTAATTGAATAATTAATTACTTAATACTTGGAAATTAGTAATTAGTCATACTAATTAAGGTGAATTATGTACTATACTATGTAAATATAGTAACAATTATTTTCATAATTAAATACTTGAAAAACAGTAATTAATCATGTTCATTAGTCATGTTAATTAAGGTGAATCTCTAATTTTGAGTAATAACAGTGAGAATTAAGTTTAGGGATAAGGTTTAGGGTTTATCGGTTTAGAGTTTAGCGGTTTAGGGTTTAACAGTTTAGGGTTTAGCGGTTTAGTGGTTTAGATTTTAGCGATTCAGGGTTTAGCGGTTTAGGGTTTAGTAGTTCAAATTTAGAGATTGGTTTTAGGGTTTAGCGGTTTAGGGTTTAGGGTTTAGAGATAGAGTTTACGGTTAGTGGTTAAGGTTTATAATTTAGAGATAGTGTTTAGGGTTTAGCGGTTAGGGTTTCTAAAACCTAACCCCTAACCGCTAAACCCTAAACCCTAAATTCCACTCCATTTACATGCATGTCCCATGTAAAAAAAATTCCACTTCATGCATGTCTCATGCATATCCAATGCAAATTAATTCTTTCTTCATAACACTAATTACGACATGTATTAATTTGTATGTGTCATGTATTATGAAGAAAGAATTAATTTGTATTTGAATTGCATGCGGCATGGAGTGGAATTTTCATGCGGGTATTGGAAATGTTAGATTTTTTATTTGTAGGGTTTAAACTTTAGGGTTTAGATGGGTTAGGGTTTAGAATTTAGAGATAGAATTTAGCGGTTAGGGATTAGGGTTTAGAATTTGGAGATAGGGTTTAGGGTTTAACGGTTAGGGGTTAGGGTTGGGATTTTCTCCTTGCTTTTAATTAATTTTTAGAAATTAGTAATTAGTTATGAGAATTAAGGTACATTAGTAAATATAAGTAATTATAGTAACAATTATTTTGATAATTAAATACTTGACAATTGAATATTTATCATTAATACTTGGAAATTAATAATTAGTTATGTTAATAAAGGTGAATTTTTTAAATTTTAGTAATTAAGGTGAATTTGTAAATATTAGGATTTATTACCAAGTATGTAATTACCAAATGAATTGGTAGTATATATAATAAGTAACCTTAATCATCATAATTAATTACTAATTTTCAAGAATTAATCAAATAAATATTTAATAACTAAGTATTTAATTATCAAGTGGTATAACAATTCTTCGATTTTCTGCATCTTATAAAGAAATAGGAATTTACTGTTTCAGGGGCGTTTAGGTCATTTCAATTACCGAATTCAAATGTTCGAACAATGTTAGGGCATTTTGCAGTAAATTGTAGGGCGTTGTATAGCAATTCAGATTTGCAAAGCTATGCTGCGCCGCACATTGTGGGTTGCGCGGAGCACCGTAGCGGCTGGTAATTGACTAGTTATGTAATTTATGTTTCATCTTGACTGTTTACGTAATTTTTTATTTGTCTAAAAAAAGTTCCGAACTTCAAATACCATTAGCCGAATTATGAAATCATCAAAACTTCACATATATTTTAGTACTTGGAAACGAGAAAATAATATAATCTCTCTAGTTTAAAATAGCCATATATAATAAATGAGTTTGAAATAATACTTCAACACCGAGCTAATTTAGATATACATTGGGCGAGATTCAAAAGCTTATTTGTTTAAAACTTTAGAAGTGAGGGACCCTAAATAGTGATCCGAATTCGCTTAACCCTAATTCCGCTATTAATTCAAAATCTGTCAAAACCATAACATCTAGTGAATTCTATGAAAGTTTAGAGTTTCTGATATCCATATAAGTTTCAAAATCCAAAAACTATTTCACTAGAAACTATTCCTGATTTTATACATAAAATATGAAATTAATTTTGTTCTCAGTTTGACCACATTGTTAGGATATGATCGGTTGATAATTTTGAAGCTTAAAACAAAACAGGGGGAAGAAACAAAAGGTGGGGGAATTTGGCGTTCCTAACAAAACTTGAGGCGCCTACGGTAAATGAAAAAATATAAGAACAGCTACCGTTGAAAAAGATAAAAAAATGGAGTAAACCAGAAGCACCAATGAAGAAATCGGCTACCTGTTCATTTCTGAGAAACCGCCTTACCTTTCCACAAATGGTTTCCGCCCATTTTTCTTCTCCTCCTTCTTCCTCGCACACAGTCTCGCTACGTGGTTGGCTGATCTGCAAGACACTTGTGCTTCGCTGTCTCATCATGTCTCCCCCCTGTATTTATACAAACCCATTCGCCTCTCTTCTTCCTCAAAGCAAACATTCCCAATATCCAATCCATTAAACTGTTTTCCAGATATAAACGAGTTTCATACAGATTACAGACGACATGTCTAACACTGCCGGTCAGGTCATCCGCTGCAAAGGTAAAATCTTATTAGTTGGTCAGATCTCTATTCATGTTCTTTCTTCTGGGTTTTGAATTGTTTTGTTTTTCATATGAGAAATTGATCCATCTGAAAACAAAGAATTGATGAACTCTTTGCGTTGTTACAGCTGCAATTGCATGGGAGGCAGGGAAGCCATTAGTGATCCAAGAAGTGGAAGTAGCTCCTCCACAGGAGAACGAAGTCCGTCTCAAAATCCTCTTCACCTCTCTCTGCCACACCGATGTCTATTTCTGGGAAGCCAAGGTAAACATTGGAGACTCAATCTTTCAATTCCAAACCCTAGAATTGAAAAACCATATACATAAAGTCTCAGTCTTTCTATTCCAAATTATTGGCAGGGTCAAACCGCAATGTTCCCTCGTATCTATGGCCACGAAGCTGGAGGGTAAGCAAGTTCAAACTAGTCCAGATAAAAGGATTGATCTGATGATCTCAGCTAGTTGTAATATATTCATTTTTTTCTTACAGGATTGTGGAGAGTGTGGGTCCAGGAGTGACTGATCTAGCTCCAGGGGACAAAGTGCTGCCAGTGTTCACAGGGGAATGTAAAGAATGCCGCCATTGTAAGTCAGAAGAGAGCAATATGTGCGATCTTCTGAGGATCAATACGGATCGTGGTGTGATGCTGACCGATGGAAAGTCGAGGTTCACCGTCGATGGTAAACCGATTTACCATTTCCTTGGGACCTCAACTTTCAGTGAGTACACCGTGTGTCATGTTGGCAGTGTAGCCAAGATCAATCCTGATGCCCCTCTTGACAAAGTTTGTGTCCTCAGCTGCGGCATTTCTACTGGTAAAATTCATTTCTCCTTTCACCGTTGGAGTATATACTCGTAAATAAATGTGTGATTTTGAATGAAATTTTGTATGGTTGAAAAGGTCTTGGTGCCACTCTGAACGTTGCTAAGCCGAAGAAGGGTCAGTCAGTTGCTGTCTTTGGGCTTGGAGCCGTTGGCCTTGCTGTGAGTTCCTTTCTTTCCTTCCTAATTACTGATTTTTGTTGTGATCTCGGTAAGTTTTTCAGCTATAATCACGTGTCATAGCAAAGTTGACTTGAATATAGCGGAAAGAAGTTAAGTTGAGGCTGAGAGGGCTTGCCGAAGGAATCTCTTATATCACTCCATTCAACCTTCCTCCCACAAGCTCTTCCAATCTCAACTCAACTTCCTTGAATGATTCTTAATTCAACTTTCCTATGAAATATGATTCTAGATGAGTTTACATGTCAAACCTTACCTTAGTATATATTCACATGCTCACTTAGTTGCTAAACAGAATACATAGTAGCAGCAACCCTGGAAAAGGCATTTTCTCCTCTTATGTTTTGATTCTACTGTTAATTCTCCAGGCTGCTGAAGGTGCAAGGCTGTGTGGGGCATCCAAGATCATTGGAGTTGACTTGAACCCAGCAAGATTCGAGGAAGGTACGTTGTAACAGAGAGAGAGAGAGCACTGTATAATGAATGAAATCTTTGATTGTGTATTCATTTCCTCTATTATGGTGGTGGTGCAGCCAAGAAGTTCGGTTGCACAGACTTCGTTAACCCAAAAGACCATAAAAAGCCAGTACAAGAGGTGATCGCTGACATGACTGACGGTGGAGTCGATCGCAGTATTGAATGCACTGGAAGCGTCCAGGCCATGATCTCTGCATTTGAATGTGTCCATGATGTACGTAAATCTAATTTACAACTTTTTAACACATTTCTCTCGTTTGAAACTTTTGATGATTTTTAACCATGCTGATTACACTTACAGGGATGGGGAGTGGCTGTACTTGTTGGTGTTCCGAACAAGGACGACGCATTCAAATCCCACCCAGTGAATTTCCTGAACGAGAGGACACTGAAAGGCACCTTCTTTGGCAACTACAAGCCTCGCAGCGACCTTCCTTCTGTTGTTGAGAAGTACATGTCCAAGGTGAGTGATTATTTGATTACTTCCCTCCAAGAATGCAAGATGGGAAAGTTCATTTTTCTGAAATGTTTCTAAATTGTAATGTTGTTGAGTGTTATTATTGCAGGAGCTGGAAGTGGAGAAGTTCATTACTCATTCAGTGCCGTTCTCGGAGATCAACAAGGCGTTTGATTACATGCTGAAAGGAGAGGGGTTGAGGACCATCATTCGGATGGGGGAGTAAATGCACAATTCTTGAGACTACAAGAGAGGAAATTTTCTATCAGAAATCAATCAGTTCGTCTTCATTTTCCTGAAGGTTGTTTTTAATATGTAAAGTATAAACAGTGCTGGTTGTCTTTCTACTGAATAAATTTATAATTCCTGGTTGGATTCTCTGCTTTTCCATAACCCAAAATCCTCGCCTCTCTTACGGAATTGCATTTTCCTTGGGTTTTCTTACATTTTGCTGACCGATAAAAAAAACATTCAGTTATTAGAGGTTATAGATAGTTCTCCATATCCATAAGGTTGAGGTACGAGTATGTGGTGCAGAAGCACGTATGTCCAAACAGTATTTCTGAAACACAAGACTTCTACAGAACAGTGCTTTCACTTCACTTGGATAATTAATTAATTATCCCCCACGACATTTGGAGGAACCTATAACAACAACAACAACAACAACTAGGCCTTTGACAAGATGAGCTGAGCTGGTTATGTTTTAGGCTGAGTTTGAATTCAAATGAGATATTTTAGTTTAAGTTAACTAATTTAAACGAATTCATCTGCCAAGTTATATTATCCTATATTTCATTCCAGTTAAGCTCTCCCTTTTGCTGGGGTTACCCTCTCTCGACTCTGGGACTTCGCTCGCCGCCGCATCGGCCGTCATCGAATCGCTTGCCCTCTCCCTACTGGATCACCGTCTCAATGGTGATCCTCAGTTGGAATTGCTGTGGTCTTTGCAACTGTCAAGCTATCCCGTTTCTGAAAGATTTGATCCATTCTCATAAACTTGATATTCTGGTCCACATAGCAACCCTGGCAAATCAAGAAATCATGGAAAATCTTCGCGTCGAAACTGGCTTCGATGGCTATTTCACCGTTGACGCCGTTGGTCGGAGTGGTGGAATAGTTGTTTTGTGGCGGGGATCCACGATTTGCACTTTAATAAACTACCACCGGAATTGTATAAACATGCACGTTGATGAAGGGGGTGGAAAAACCTTTCGCTTAACGGGTTTTTACGGGTTTCCTGAACGATCTCTTCGACAGGAATCCTGGGACTTGCTGCACTCCCTCGCCCCGACAAACTCTGAGGTTTACACCCTCACCCACCGCAACTCATTCCAGGATTCAGATCATCTGTTGAAGACTGCCATCTCCGTGATATTCCGATACTCGGCCACCAATTCACATGGTGGAAGTCTCTAGGTCAACCAAACGCCATCGAGGAGAGGTTGGATCGCGCTCTCGCTACGAAACCATACCTAGACATGTTCACCGGTGTTGAACTCCATAATGTCGTCACCCCTCGGTCCGATCACGCTCCCCTAGTCCTTATTGCGGACTCGGGTCCTCAAGTTAAACCTACACCAACCTTTCCCTTTGAGAACTACTGGCGGAAAAATGAAGGACTACGACCGACCTTCATTAAAGCTTGGGAAGCAAATAGTCATGAAAATCTCACTCAACGGCTTGATCTCTGTGCTCAGGAACTCTCTCGGTGGGCAAAAATGGAACAACCTCGATTCCGCGATCAAATCAAGACTAAGAAAGCTGCCCTCGACACCTTACGTCGCCAATCACCAACAGCTGATCAGATTGAAAGGTCCATGCACAAAATTCTCGATTTCCTTCACGATGAAGATGTGTTTTGCCGCCAACACCAAATTCTTTCAGGTTGTGGCAACTGGTCGCCGCACACGCAAATGGATGGGGGGACTCCGAATGACAACTGGCACGCTTACAGATGATAACTCTGCAATGGATTCCATTGCAACTTCATATTTCAAAGACCTTTTCTCTTTTCAAGGCTGTCAAACGGATGAGATCATCTCCGGCATACCTTCTATGGTGTATCCATAGCAACAGGATCGCCCCATCACCCACTGACAAGGAATTCTGTGACGAGCCTTGGTGTTTCCAATAAAGACTTTGTAGTCCATAGCTAGTATTTTGGTCAGAGGTTGTGGATGTTTTTCTGGTGATTTTTAGCAGTTGTCCGTTATCTGGTGAGTAAGGATCAAGGTTAACGCTTATTGGCAGAGACCCACGGCCCATACAACTCTGTTTGTGGATTTTGTAGCTCCGATGGACACATTATACGTTCTTTTGATCGTCTTTAAGGAATGACAAATCCGATACCATCCCTTTCTTATAAGAAAATCAAATCGAATCATAAACAACTCCTTTTTGAGTTGAATGAGCAGCTTGGTTCGGCATAACAAAAAACAACAATGGATAGCATTATTATTACAATGTTAACATAATTACACTTTAGTACCTAAAGTCTTAGAAGTTAACAATAATCAATAATAGTATATAGATCTTGGAAGTATTACTAATTCCACGGCATATCCATCAACCAAATTTAAACTTGTGCTTTATGATAATACAGTAGTAGTACATGCAAATTCATCACAGCTTTATCTTCAAGTATATTTCGTATATGTTTCGTATTATCACATCAGACATGTTTCTTAGAGAGTTGAACATAATAGCCATCGCAGAATTGTAGAGTTGGATCTCTGTAAACATCCCCTCTTATATTCTTCCACCTATCATGGGAAAGAATTCGTAGACATTGCTATATGGTTACATTCATGGATGACTACTCTAGATATGTATGGGTAGACTTTATGAAGGAGAAGGGAGAAAAATTCTTAAAGTTTAAGGAGTTCAAAGAGAAGATAGAAAATCAACTTGAGAGAAGGATAATGACATTGCACATAAATAATGGGGGAGAGTATAATTTGATGAGTTTAAACTTATTTGAAGGAGAATAAGATACGGAGACAATTGACATGTTCAAAGATATCTCAACAAAATGGTGTCGTTGAGAGGAAGAATAGACACCTTACAGAAACTGTTAGGAGTATGCTACACGCCAAAAATATACCTGAAAATTTTTAAGCCAAGCGCATGAAGACAATTGCCTACGTTATCAACAAGCTACCTCAAGAAAGGTTAGGATTCATATCCCCATTTGAAAAGCTATGGAATGTGAAGCTCACAATTGGTCACCTCAGAGTTTTTTTATGCATAACATTTATTATAAGTCTACGAATCTATAACTTTCTTAACTCATGAATTCAAACAATGACCTACTTAGTCCACCCACAATTATATGTAATAATACGAAAATGATGACCATATTCGATTTTCGGTAGTTGTATGTATTTTTAGACTTTGTATGAGGAGTCTTTTATTATTTGATTGACCTCGTCTTTAACTTTTTTTTCGTAACAATTGTTTTATATCAATTTCCGCGATAAAGCGCAAACTAACACTAGTATTGATAAAAATAGATTGCCCTAAAATAAAAATAAACTGTACAAAATAAAAACGATTTTTACAAATTAAAAGTAAACTCTGCAAAGTAAAAATGAACGGTATAAGATAGAAACGGATTGTTTTGTACGATTTATCCAATTCTTTATATAATTCATAGAAAATAGAGATTTGAGTTTAAATAATTACCTTGGAGGAGGCAGATTTAACTTCAACAGTTTGAGTTTGGTTACTCCAAGCTTGCAAGGTCCGGCTGACGATATCCTCCATTTGAGGAAGAAGGTTGGATTTCAAGCTCTCGACGGCGATGTGCTCCTGAATGAGCTTCTTCAGATTCTTGTGAAGAGCTCCGGCGGTGGAGACTTCCTTAAGGGGACCACGCTGGCCGACCAGCTCGGCGAAGGAATCCATGTATCAAAGCTCCACTAGCTTGCCTTCTTGCTGAAGCATGTAGTGGTTGAACTCTAAGTCCGCTGACATCACCACCGCCCTACCCGCCACGCTCGTCTTGAATATTTTCCCATATCTATAAACACAAACAAACCCCACTACGAAAACTGAATATACAAGACCAAATTAGTCACCTACAAGTCTACAACTGGCCATAGTAACCGAGCAAATATGGTATTTCGTGTTGATCAAGTACAGTTCAAGTATAGAGAAATTCAAAAAAATCTTACTCGCCGGTACATGTAGGATATGATATTGAAGTATCCGTCCACTTAATTCCTATAAAAAAACTTTGAGATGTTTTTATATAATTCCTAATTATTTTACTTTTCATAAATTCAATTATAAAATAGTTTTGAGTTAGATAATTTGAAAATAGTTTTTTTTATACGAAAAACCTCTTAGATAAACACCCCATTTAGTAATGCCGCCGTTTGTAAATTATGTGGTTGTCGGCCCTCAATCCAGGTGAGACTAGTGATGCCACAAAAATGGTGCCGATATAATTACGTATCCCGAGTTTCGAACTCTAGATCGATGGAAACAAAATCAGGTACTGCAATCACTCGATTACAATATTTTTAGTAATCGTCTAAAAATTGATGAATATTAATACAATTTAATGTTATTGACTGGTTATTTCTCTTCACCAGGCGACCGTAGTCACAATATTACAAATAACAACAAGTATAGAAAAAACTTTACATTTTGAATTATTCGAATGAATTGACCAATAATAATCAACGAATTCAACACACACACATATATATATAAACTTACGATGAAATCCAGCCACACCAAATTAATTATCACAACCTCCCATCACCTGAAGACGAAGAAGCCACCACAGCCGCCGAACTATTTCCACCGTCCTCCGCCGCCGTTGCAGAATTCCCATGCAAGTCATGAAGATGGTGGCGAGGATGATCCCCTCCGCCATGTACATTCTCAACAACTTCATCCTTCTTCCCCACCACGTCGTAATGCAGGTCATCGTCGATCTCAAGCACCATCATCTTAGGACGCCCGTCGGGACCCGGGACGATGGCTTCTTTCACCCTGACGTGCTCGTCCATGTGGACGATATCCATCTCATGGCTTGTCTTCTTCTTCTTCATCTTCCTCAGACAGCAGAAGATGACCGCAGCCAGTCCAACCAGGCCAAGGAGGCCGCCCAACGACGCGAAAACTACGATGATGATCACCGTCGGATGGTTGTCGGGGGACGGCGATGGAGGCGGCTGGATGGGTGATGGTGGAGGTGGACGCACGTGCGGTGGTGGTGGTGGGCGCACGTGTGGCGGTGGTGGTGGGAGCACGTGTGGTGGTGGCGGCGAAGGGACCAAGTGCGGTGGCGGAGGGTAGACGTGAGGTGGCGGAGGGGTGAAGTGAGGAGGTGGCGGCGGTGGGTGGAAAAAGTGAGGAGTTGGCGGCGGAGGGGAGAAGTAAGGGAAGGGAAAGCTGAGTGGAGTGGCCATTTGCTTGTAATTAATTTGAGTGTTTGATACTTTTGATGGATGAATATGGTGGAAGGTGGGAATATTGGGGCTATTTGTAGTGAGGGGATTATTATTATTATATATTTGGGAATTTTGACAAGGTTACAAGTTTGGATTGTGTTTTTTTAAGGATTTAATAATGACGTAACCTTGATTCTAAGATAGACATGGGGGAAGAATGACATTTGTTTGCATTCCAAAACACTTCATGGTTGTCCTACACTTCTCTCCATCTTCTTCATGTGCTCTCTATCTTGTTTTGATTTTCAACTCAATGTCAAACCAACCTTTTTCAGTTTGAATTGAACTTTTTCTATGTACAACTGTGGGAATATAAATAATAAGTTATAATCTAGTGCACGGTGACAGATTTAAGGGTGACTGTCCTAGACCACGATCATCCGTCGTTGGTAATGGTTAAATTTTTCTTATAATTTTAATGAATTTTTAATTTTGGTCCAATAATATTTTAAAATCTGTCGATCCTGAATCCGTCCCTGCTAGTGCACTCAAATTAAGATGTAGTGATATACGTATACTTATTGGAGGACACATCGTACTTGTAATAAGCTCAGCATAGACCATTGTTAAGGTATATTGGCCGATTTCTTTGTTCTCGCCCCTCGGTCTTGCTCGGCAACTGTTACAACAAGGTGTTAATCCATCCCGGGAGAAGCGGGCCAGGAGGACTTGTGCGAACTACCTGATTTGTTTTGGATTCCTGTCGCAAGAATAAAACTTAATGGATAAAGGTGGATTTGCATGCAGAATGGTTGAGGTAATTCTTTGAAACCTGAAGCATTGTCAATGCCCAGAGGCTGTTGGGACCATTTACTATGAACTTGGCGATTGGAGAGGATAGTGCTTTGGAGGGGAGACTGAGAGGCATACACCATAGCTTCCGGAATCGTACCAGCTTCTTACATAATAGCAAGACAACAGTAGAACGTTATGGTCCTCCCGTCTGTTATTAGTCTGCCGGTTACAATATCATAACCCGCTTTCTGGGAGTCACTATATAAAAGGACCCTTTGCAGAGTCTAACCTGAGGGGTAAGACTTGGCGGTGGAGAAGTTAACGTTTGGGGTTGAACGGGGAACTACAGGGGCTATGGGTGCATAAGAAGGGGGGTGTCCAAAGCTAGACCATTTCAGGAAGTCCGAGGCTATGTAGTATGCACTGGCCTGTCCTGTTATGTTTGGCACCGACCCTCAGAACACAAATTCGTTGCGAGCTTTCGATATGTTCCAACTAACGACCTTAATTGCTTTGGTTCATTGTTATCGAGGACCCATCTGCTTTCTTCTACTTCAACCAAGTGTATTATCTCACCTGTCAAAATTGTTGAACAAAATGCCATTTCCAGAAAGAAAGAAAAAGAAAGCAGAAAGCACGGGGGTGGAGGATCAATTCCTGCATCTGATCATATCAGGGGTTCAAACACATTCCATTTCCACCAGCAACTCGGGCTTTATTTACCTCATATGCATATTCTAAATGCTACACCGACATTTCAGGAATAAATCCCAGTACATACAAACTATACAACTCACTGATCATCAGACATTCAGTTACAAACAAAAGAATTAGAACCACCTGCAAGGTCTCCCGGAAGCCACTGATCCAGCCGGTATTCGTTAGTTTAAGGTTCCAAATTTTCTCAGTACTCTTCGTCAAAGCTGCATATTAGCTGGTAAAGAGTCACAAGAAGTTGTAGTAACAGCTCGGTTGTTACATGAAGTTTATTCCACGAATCAGTGACTGTTAGACAAAATGTAGGACAAGAGAAGTTCATTCCACGAATCAGGCACTCCAGGTAGGCACCAGTGACTGCAATCCGGTACAGAAGGGTTGTCGCTCCAAGTACCTACATGGGCATCGCTACGATACGCACACATCGGTGTCACGTGCAAGGCTGTGACATGAAGTTGCGCTCTTTTCGCAACGTTTAGTATGATGTCTGACATGGCGTTCCTGTCTTTCCCGCTTGCTTCCGTCAAAGGGTTCTCGGTTACCGTACAGGAACCGAAGTTCTTGCCACTGAGCCAAGAGATGCAAAGAACAACTATCAGTAAACAGCATAGCAGTGAGTGGAACTGTAGAAGGCAGAAGATATAGAGGGCTTTAACAGACCTCCAGTGTGAAGATTCGAATGTCCGGAAAAACACACTTGTTCTCTTGGTGTTGATATTACTAGCAGCCCAGGTAGCCCAGGTCTCTAATGCCACTTGGAAACCAGTATTTATAGGCATTCCAAGCTTCAACGATCCACCTACTTGGAAATAACAGCCCCTGTCTGAAACATACATGTTAGGCACTAATGACAGAAGTCCATTTCGAAGCATATAATACGACCAAATGAAGACAAGAAGGAAAACGACAGTATTGTGCAGACATTGATTTCAACGATATGCAGCTCATCCTCAAACTAAAATATCAACACGTAATCACCATGGGCACAACATCAAGATTTTTCTATATTAGGCCTTTGAAGTCACATAAAACCAACAGCCCAGATGGTCCTTAATCGAATATATAGGCTTGGTTTGACAAGTGGTAAGTTATATGGAATTTTGAGCATTTTCCCGACCGAACAGGAAAGTTAGATCCCGACACAGTGATTTAGGGGAGCAAACTTTCCCGTTTTCATTCCCATCCAACTTTCTATCCACAAACCAAACTATAGTGTAGCTACAACCAACTATAGATCACATGACAAAAACTTCTATCCGAAAAGCAAGATAATGTTCTCTACAACTCTGCCTATCAACAGCAAGGACTTGAGTGTAATCTATAAGAATGATTGCTGATGTAGCAAGTAGGGAATCAGCAACTTGTAAGGTCATGCATGCCAACTCACCAATAAGACTGAATAACTTGTCCCTTACAGGTCAAGAAACCAAAATTTAGTTCATATAATCTGAAGCCATGACATCTCATCTATGGTAAGGAAATGGTATTTAACCAGATTTCACAGAAAGCATATGAATCAATTCACGCTTGCAGAAAAGCAAATATTGGCCAGAGGTGAAGGAAAGAAAACTCACATGTCAAAAAGCTTACTAGGCGTCCACCAATGGCCTGAGTTGAAGATCAGAACATCTGAATCAATCCACTCGTTGCTGATATCATCCATCTTATCAAGCTTCAGGGTTGACTTGACCCTCTTTGGTGCCCGTCTGGGAGCAGAACCAGTCTGAACCAGGAAAACAGACCGGTAGAAATCAATTCTCAAATTGAACGAGCTGAACCTTATCCCCAAGAACCTAATTCTTTTAGTAATCTGGTTCCCACTAACTTCATAAACATCCCTCCTATCATCCACACCGGTCATGAGAATGCATACCAACGACTCCCACTGAGTTCTACTCAGCGAATCCCCAACGAAAACAATCCGTTTGCCACGCAACTTCTCAAGCACCTGGCGGGGGTTGAATTTGGGGATGGCACAATCATTAGGGCTCCACCTCAATTGGGTATAACCCTGATCTCTCCTCCCGTTCGCCAAGCAATTGAACCCTCGCTCTGCGAAAGGACAGAGGGAGGAATTGTACAATGGATAACTGTCGTCCCGGATCCACCTTCCTTCAAACAAATTGCAGTCGGTGGATGAAGAATTGGACATGGGGGGGACGCCATAGCTAGTAAGATCAACCCTAGGAGAGAGAAACGAGTATGCATACACCATAGCTAAAAGAAATGACAGCGAGGAGGCAACGGCCAATGCTCCGTTAAATGACTGGAACATTTTGAACCTCTTCACCATGGCCTTCCACCCGTAGAGAACCCTGTAGCAGAAGGAAGTAAGTTGGTGGTCAATCGGACCATGAACCATCTCAATCGCCAAGAAAAAGATCCTACCTTTTCAGAATAAGCTGCTGCTACTGACTGAACCAAGTTGAACCCATAAGAAAAAACTGGAGGTAAACAAAATCCAAGAAGCAGTCAACAATAGCAAGAGAGTCAGCAGTGGGCGAAGATGGAAGCTCAGTAGCTTACAGATGTTGCAATTTGTGGTACTTTGGAAGATAGTATGAATGTACGTAGAGATCCAAGTGAGACTAAAAGTTGGTGTGGAGCAGAGTAGGTATAAGAAGGGGGCAAACAGAAAGAGAAGCAGAGAGGAAGTTGGGGGAGTGAAAGCTGTAAAATAGCAGCAACCAGCGAAAGAAAGAAAGAACACGCGACCGATGTTGGTGATGGTGATGGTGGTGGCAGTTGCGAGGTTGCGGCACTTGGAAGGACATTCAATTGTCGTTGATTATCTTTTGTCTGAGTTTGTTTAACATTTCCGTGGGAGTTAATTTACTTGCACACTCACGGACTCAACATTAATATTGATCGATCAGCCTCCCTGTCATTTTCATTTATCGAGATCTTAGAACTAATTTGTCCGAGTTAAATTGTTTTTGTGGTAAAGTTTTTTATGTGTTTGATGATTTTGAAGTTTTGAGATTTAAATTCAGCACATTTTATAAAATAAATATATTTTTTATTTTAAATTGACTCAAAGTTTTGATCTATTTTAAAAACAAATTGGACCCTAGAACAATCAGATTTTCATAACAGCATTGGTAACCGATTAAACATTTCCATCATGGGTTTGAAGGCATCTCTCACCTTAAATAATGAAGTTATGACTTTGATACTTACTTATGGAAATAGAGTATATTTTTGTAGCCAATCGTTTATTTTTATGTGAAAACACTCACAACGAAAAAATTAATTATTGCTATCAGCGATAAATACCATAATTACATAGATACAAAAAATTACCTTTATATACTAGTTTTAGATGTCATCACCTTTAGTTTTAAATAATTTGATAGACATTTAAAAGAAATTTAAGAGCGATATTTTAAATAATTTAATTTAAAATATATATGTTAATTAACTTATTATATTATATTAATTAAATATAATTTTTACTTTTAAAAATATTTTATATTTTAAAAATATCATAAATAATATGTTATTTTACTTCAAAAGTTTGTTTTGCAAAGTAACACATCCAAATTATTAAATTTTCCACAATTTCACACATAAGAATTCTCTTTAATATTTCTTTAGCTTATGACCAGTCCATTTGTGGGAAGTTGGTATGAAATCAAATGGGCTCGAGCCCAAGGTTAGGAGCAGTAAGGCCCATCACTCCATAGTCGGCCAGAACACCTAAAATTTCGGAGCTCTTAGATGCCGGAGAGCTGTAGCTGGTGCACATTCAGCGGATTAGGGTTTATGTACATGCGCCTATATATAAACGTATATCTCCGCAGAAGAAATCCATTGCAATTCGCAATACCTGGCTGCGCTCTCTCTTCCAAAGTTTTCATTTTCCTCTAATTCTGTATCAATGGTTCTGCATCTTTTTCAAATCTTCTTCAATTCCGTATCTGTATTTCCGACTGTGGAATAGTTAAGGAAGGGGGCTTTGTTGCAATGAGGAGTTTATTGAAGTCATGCACCACTCTGATTTATTCGTGCTGATAAACTTCTCTTACCCATATTTATGTCTGAGCTTCATAAGCTTCCCTTCAATTTTCTTAATTTTTCACCGATAATGTAGTTTTTGATCCGCGACTGTAGTTGTGGATGGTGGGAAACCAAGTGATGCGGGGCGGCCAATACCGCCCCGAACCATGATGCGGACCGTATAGTTAGCTTCCCAGCTGCTGATGGGGAACTTTTTTTAGGTTTCTGATGGTTTCTTCCCCACCAGCCCCCCCTACCCCCACCCCCACAATTTGGGTTTTAAAGCATTTCAATTTTGTCCGGTTTGTTGTTTCTGTTAATTGTGAAGGGAGATTGGATATGATGACTATTTCCCCAGATGATCGAATCTGATTAGACTGTGCGAATTTTTAATATCTCCTTCGCTGAGATATTCAAGCCAATACTCTGATCCATACTCTGCCACTGTTTTCAACTTTGTCTACTGGGTTTTTAAGCTCCTTTCTTTTCTGATTTTCCGACTTGTCCATCGATTTAATCTGAGAATTTACCAAATTACTTGACTCTTTCACTGCAGCTAACAAGAAACTCTATCCAAACATGATAACACGAAAGAGGCGGGCAAATATCCCGCAATCTAAGCAAGTACAATAGCAGAACACTATACATACAGTTGTCGCGGGAAGTTTCAGTAAAGATTAGATGGCGTATCAACTATCCTTTTCGGCAGTGTTGAACTTTATTAAGATGCTGCTTGTAGCTCAAAAATCAGTTTGAGAAACAATCCTTCTCTGGCTGTCTCGCTCTAAAGATTCAACAATTGTGTACGTCTCAAGTAACAAGTCCTAACTAAATGGTGCATGACCGGTGTTTAAGTATGTAACAAGTCTCAAGTAACAGTCACTTTCGTGATATTGGCTCGATGAAATTTTTGATAATGAGATTAATATCATTTGAATAATGTTTAAAAAATATTAATAATGGTTATAATGTTAAATAATATTAATAATTGTCTGATAATATACACTTTCCACATGTACTGTGGAGAGTGCACGTTGACCCTGGAAGGCATTACGATGTTGAGAGATTTGCCAATGGACGGTGATGTTGATATTGACAGATACTAGACTTGGTAGAGGAAGTTTTGAGAACGAGGCGGATGGCGAAAGATGTTTTACAAGACGGACGACTGAGGATTGAGTGGTTCTATTCCATGTTTAAGAAATCGAAACGCATTCCAATCGATAACGGACGTACACTAGGATAGTATGCACAGACATACAACTGGTGTGTAGAGGGGCGTTTTTGTTTACGGATAGGTCGGCTGCTTACGTCCACCTATCGTACCTCAACCGCTCAGCGTTCAGTTTGGAGTCAACTGCTAGGACACCGAGAAGGTTTGGCAGTGTTTGCGTTCCATGATATATGCGAGCGGAAGCATGAAGCGTAGGCTGGATGACCCGGGGCATCACACACAGATGACCTCCATTGGACAGATCTACACAGCTTACGACCCGTACATCGGTGAGCCACTGAGCCAAACGGCTGTCCCCCTACCAGACGTTCACAACGCCAGAGAACCTACGAGCAACAATTTGGTCCGTGACCGTACATCCCCAACTTGTCCTACCTTTCGCAACCAACAGTTACAGCCTTTGAAGAAAACTTCTCAGTAACAACAGTGGTCTCAGCCACCTTTTTTTCAGCAGTGGTCACAGCAGCTCACCACGTCACAGTAGTAGGTCCACCAAATCGGTCACGATGAAGTCAGCTCCTCACGCGCAGTGGGCCAATGATATATAGCACCCGGAGTCTCAGTTTGAGACAATGACACCCGATGAGCAAATACTCAAACAGGGTGAGGAGGACACATCAATTGGGATAGTCAAAAGGGATCCGAGTTATTAATCTTGTAAGTTAGGAGATCCACAATTTTATGTCAACTGGTGGGCCTCACATATACTCAAGTCGACACAACAAGAGCTAAAAAATGCTCACGGGCCAACGTCACTAGGCAGTTTCTTCACGCATTGAGTCATCATCAATCAGAGTCGACCAAGACAAGTGTGCTACCCGATGGGTTGCCCGGTGTTCTACCTGGTGCTTGAACATTGGATGCACGTATAGGTACGAATTGAGGTTGACTGTGTTGCACACCTCATAAGCATGGCTACATAGAATCTTTGAGTGCTTGAAGATGCCATGAGAACATGAACCAGTCATGTTTGTGTGATCTAGGTAGACCATGTATGTGTGGTTTTCATATCCATCTCTGTTGTTTTACGCACTAACCACATCATATTCGCCCACTGTGTGATCGAATACCCGCACCGTATGAGCGCTCCCACATAGCTATACAAAAGTCTCAGTCCAATATACATTAGCACGAACGTCTGCCTCCTATTTCTTGCAACGTTCATCAAAAAATCTAGTAAGCCTACGTGACACAGCACAACTGCTGTAAGAACTCCAAATTAAGTAACACTATAAAAACCCACAAATCACATCAAAAGTCTTAACCGGATACCTGTAAAATGTTGAGCTAGCCAAAGCACATATCGGTAGTGACCTAATCTCTTTAAACGCTTCGTTAATACTCTCAACCATGTTCGTCGTCATTATTCTATGGCACATGCCCCCCAACTCGACATCAACATATTTGCTCCAATTCTCTTAGTCTTCGAGGACCTAGTTTGTCTTGTAGAGGCCCAGTTTTGCATCGACGGTAAGGAAATCAGCAAGCTTGGTGTTGAACCTCCTCCGTGAACCTTCATGGACTGTAGCACACAATCTCAGCTAATCGCCACTAAAATTTGGAAAATGCAATAGTTGTGAGGGAAAGTTTACCTATGGACTTCAATCGTGCCTTCTTGTTGGGGTCCTTCACATTGCTGTTGTAATTGCTTTCATAGTGTCTGCGACACCATCTTCATACTCAGTCCCCACCAATTTGGTCCATTGCAGCTCTAAGTCTGGCGTGACGATCTGAGATGACGCATACGTCTGTCTGCCACTAGTTCTTGGATGCAACGGATGAACCACACCCAGGTATCAATGCTCTCTTTGTCAACGATGGCAAAAGCTACAGTCAAAATGTTATGATTGATATAAAATGAATTAGCCATCAACAGGGTGCCAATATATTTTCTGGTGAGGAAGGTCCCGTCCACAACTAACACAGGTGGACAATATCGGAAACCTTCAATGTACGGCCGGAAGCTCAATAATATATAACGGAACTGCGTTCGAACACCGACACCATCGACTAAGTCATCAAAGCGGAACTGGACTTGGGTGCCAGGGTCAGACTCTACACTTTGTTGAATAACTCTTAAAGTTTGTTACAAGACTCCTCCCAATGCCGAACTATCAAGAACCTGTCATCTGCGCTGTTGGTGACGCGTAAACTCTATTGACAGTTCTTGGTTTTGTACGAGTAACACTTGACCTCCAACTCCCAAGTCTTTGAGTGAGACGTCGTTAGCGCTCAATTGTTATGTAAGGTCCAGTGTTTGATAGTAAGACTTGCCTCTTGTTTCGTGTAAAACTGTTGGCCGATGTAGAAATATTCACGAGTGAGGTCGAAATACGGGATTTCAGGCCACCCTCGTAATGGTCTACAATAATCACCTACCTAAGTTGATCCAACGGCTATATTCAAACGGCGCTTTGAAATAGCCGTTAGATCAGTAACTTACAGCGCGCCGCGCATTGCAGGATGCGCTGCGCGTCCTACGATATGCGGCGCTGTAAGTACGAGTAATGGCCAAATCGTATAATTTACGTTTCGACTTGATTGTCTATGTAATTTCCGATTTCTATCTTACCAAAAAAAAATTCCGTATTCACCTCTCTAGATACAATATCAGCAACAACCGATGGAACATAACTGTACCAAATACAATCATCGGAAATTGGAGGAAAAGTATGAGACACAGCATGAGAAATAGAATTTGCTTCACAGAAGACAACAGACCAGCCACGAATGTCAGATTTGATTCCCCAAATCCACGATACCTATGCAGAAGCTTCCAAGTTCCGTTCATTTGTAGATAATTCATCGCTCATTATTGATGCACAAAACAAATACCAAAGGTCTCATAAAAAGTTAAAACCACCAACAGTAACCTGCAGTTCAAATACACCAATTAAGGAAAATCC
Source organism: Linum usitatissimum (assembly GCA_030674075.2). NCBI lineage: Eukaryota > Viridiplantae > Streptophyta > Magnoliopsida > Malpighiales > Linaceae > Linum > Linum usitatissimum. The sequence continues at coordinate 4,311,056 of JAUJYP020000804.1, read as the reverse complement.
CATGTATTTTAAATCACAAATACCAAATATCTAGCCATTTCAAAACCATACTGTACAACGTATGTTTGTTCCGAATAGAAATATTTATAACAATTGATATGGAAATCATAGTCAATAATTCGAGAGATTGCAGAATATCTGAACCAGTAGATGATATTCGTACACATTTCTATGAAGACATCAAAATGTCTGTGAGCTAAAATTTATCATCTTACAAGTTAACAAAACGAATTATATACTCAAATATGAACAACCCATAAACTGTAAAAACTTATGTCACGAATATAAAATACAAACAACCCATAAACCGTATACTATCAGCTCCATGCCTCCATCTAACCATGCAATTTACTCTGAACAACAACAACTTAAATCTTTAAAGTCTGAACCATCTTCGATCGCTACTAATTATAATGATCGAATAGTATCGTAAATCAATAGAAAAAATTGTGTATCGGCATAGAGATATCAAAATTAATGGATTTGTTGCCCGCTACATCAAATTATATGCATGCATATGTTAGGTCAATCAAAATACAATGTACTTCAAATTTATCTCTTATTACATTTAATTTTATTTCCATAGTTATTGATTTTTATCTTGATCATACTCATAGCCATATTTGTTATACTATCCAATATATCCACCATGCATGGTATGTGTTCTAATTGTATTCTAATATCATTATTACAGTGCAAAAATCAACCTCTATAAATTCTTGTGTGTTTTTTCAAAGAAACCAAATCAACAAGACAAATACTGAAGGAAGAGTGATTTGGCAAAGATTAAAATGTCGTCGAAGATTGCAATGATCGCGGTTCTGTTTTGCATCGTACTCTTCCAATCCGCTCTTGCATCGAGCGAAGGTAAAATTACGTTATTCACTTTTTTCAGTGCATAGCGATTGAAATTCTACTGACTGTATGAATCTCCAATATGTCTTAGATGATCTTAAGTGGTGCCCAAAGAAGGATGTGTTCACAGGAGGATGTGGAGGGCCGCAACAAAATCAATGTCTTCTGGACTTCTTAGGAAAGTACGGAGCTAGCAGCATGCCCAAAAACTGCATTTGCACTCCTGCCGGCACTGCACATTCTTGCACCTGCCAAGTTGTTTGTGGTTGTTGCTAAAAATCCTTGAACGATTTACACTCAATTATATTATCTGTTTAATACTTCTAGTGGTTGCAGTGTTCAACACAACTCTAAAACTACTTTAGAGATTGTAGCACGATCAAGATTAATAAACAACCATAATAATATATTTACACAATATCATAAATGGAGCTTAAAGGTTAATTTCTTGTATTGATGATAAGTGTTTCATAATTACACTATGAATTGGGTTGTTGGTTGCGGCTCAGTGATTGAGTAACGTGAGAGGCAGGTTTCGGCTGTGGATCGTACACTTGCCATCACCTCCTGTTGATTAGAATCCACCCTGGATACTCGTCCATTCCCGATCACCGTTCCCCGTCCCTAATTTACAGACAGGTAGTCGATAATAAAGAATGCGAGGAGTCACAGTTGCCTATCAAGATACGGCAAATTAGTCCGAGAGAGTAACCCTCGCAGAGAGTTTGATGTCCAGTCTGAAGAGACTTGTAGAGAAAGATGCAGAGAAGTAATTTACTTCGAATAGATTTTATATATAGACACCCACTTGGCCACTTATTCTAAGCAATCGCATAGCATTCAGAAACATGCACATGCACGCAAACCTCTGCCTATAAGTCCATAACCATACGACAAGAGACGTGTGCTCTTCTCTCAACCTCACCAACCCACAATTCATTAATTTTCAAACTTTGATCCTACCTAGCAACTAGCAAGAGTTTGTAAAACGAATCTTCTCTCCAAGTTCATTCTGTCGTAATGGATTAAGTCATCAACCGGTCACATTAATCTTTCATTACAGATTCCCCATAAACAATTCCTTAAGAAAATATTAAGATATGGAGAAAAAGTGCATATATATACACACGAGTGTCCCCTTTTGGTTTGAGATCCACCAGAAGCAAAAGGAGATTTGACAACAATGGCGGTTTCAAGCAATAAGTACAGAGATTTCTTGTACGGGGAAGGAGAGAAGAACACTGTGTGGAGGTTTGGTGCTCCTCCGAGCTATGATGTCGTCGACAAGCTCTTCGAAGATGGCAGAACCAAGGTTAGACTAATCATCTAACCATCTTCTTCTAGACTAATCATCTGTGATTTCTGATATTGGGTCGAAATGTGGGGCGTAAAGGAATGGCCTTCAGGTTCCCTAGAAGAAAAAGTGCAGAACTTGGTGAAGACTTATGAGATGGAGATGATGCACAAGCTTAATCCAGCTGATTATAAGTCAATGGATCCCAAAAGGATGAGTTTCAGTGTTAACGGTATTTTCATAAACCCAGTTTAGCATTATTAACCTAACAAGTCAGTTTCCAAACCTATGTGGTCAAATCTTTCTCCTTTTTGTCTTTTTGGGTTTTGCAGGGAGGAAACCAACCAACCTGGAAGAAACAGGAAAGTTAGGAGGGAGCTACAATTTCTTCCTCCAGACGTCGCTGCCTGTCGAGATGAGGGGTTACAACCCTGCAGAGGAAACAGCAGAGACATCTCATTCAACTTTCACTACTGTTTTCCCTCGCGGGTTTGCATTGGAGATTCTGCAGGTCTACTCGGGTCCTCCCATGATTGCGTTCAAGTTCAGGCACTGGGGATTTATGGAGGGTCCGTATAAAGGTCGGCCTCCCACTAGGAAAATGATTCAATTCTTTGGAATGGCTGTTTTTGAGGTTGATGAAGACATGAAGATTATCAAGGTGGAGTTCTTCATGGATCGTGGCGAACTGCTTGCCGGTATCTTGGATGGTGCCGGGTTGAGCAGTTCGGAAGTTGCAGCAGAAGGTTCCAAGTGCCCTGTCATGAAAGGCACTGGATAGCTAGCGAAGTCTGCGAATGTGCCAGTGTAGGGATATGCCCTTTTTTCTTATTTGCTTCTGTAAGACCTTTATTAGATGTATCGGGTCATGATCAATAAAGTGTGCAAAGTTTGGCAAGAGTTCTTCCCGCATAAGAAGTCAAAATTACGCAGAAAAAGAAGAAATTTCACAGAAATGATTAATCAGCAAAATCAATGAAGATATTTGATGTGAGATCGAGCATTCAAGTGCGCGAGCTAAAACGGTAAGAGTATAATTTCATTAAGATGAATGATGTCTGTTAAAATAATACTCTATGTAATGCTCCAGCAACATCATGTATTTGGTACATGATAATAGAAACCAAGGGGCCAACTCATAATATTCATATTTTGCTACAAGAAAGCAAGAAAGGGTCTGGATATATATATATTTCTCTCTATAGAATTTGGTTATCAACACTAAGCCAGAAAGGTGTATTGTTTATTCAAAAATTGGCTAAGCTTCTATATGAATAAGAGAATCTGTCCTGGTTAATTATGGCTTACAGCCCACGGAAGAGAACCTGGATAAAGAGTTTCTCCACAGTATCTGAATAGACCTTCGATTTCTGGACAGCCGTTAGGGTACGGGATTGACCGATGGAAGGGATCACGGCCGAGCTTTTTACGCCACAGTGAACCACTACACCCGTAGAGATCATGTTGAAATTGAGACCGCACGAGTGCTTCACCTTTCAAAGCTGCTGCTTTCGAGGTTGGCGATGCAGGGGTGCCAGAGTAAAAGAATCTCGACTCCGGGAAGCGAAGTGCTGAGCGATGCAGTTGAGCGAATCTTTCCTCCTTGAAATCATAACTTACAACCTGCATCCAAAAGTCACTTCATTTTTTTCTAGTATCCATGACTAAATGTTTGTATTATTTAAGGACGAAAAAGATGACACAATTCAAATGCAAGTTATTCTGTGATTTCCTTTCTCCATTTCCATCTAAGAAATCATTCACATTTAGATAACCATCACATTCTCTACAAATTCCACACCCCATTTGCTTGTGACTACAAGGGTACGATTCTTCAACCACAAACCGGGAAAACTATGCTATATAACCAACAAGTGACAGAAACATAAACGTTCAATGCGATACACATACCGTTATGTTTTGGGGATATGCGCCAGTAACCTCTCTGAACCGGCATACACTGAAGAGGAGATTTTCAAAGCTGTCTCTTGCATGTTCTTCAGTCAATGTCCTCAACTTCACATCGTCTCCATTACCTGGTTATGGCAGGTTCAAATAAGGATTTAAATGCTTATATCCAGATACAAACTAGCAAAGGGATGATTAATCAATATATGTTCAAGTAACTTCACAGCTACAATAGCTAACTAAAACCAAAGCAGGGCCACAAAACATTATTCGAACAGGCACCCGATTTTTTAGCACTATCCTATGAGCTTAAATCAAAACCTTCTTAGATACTAGCTTTGTAGGAAAGATTAAATCTCTGTTCCCCTTTTTTATAAGTAAAGCAGCTTAGAACAAAATTTCTGCTTGAAAACCATTTTGACTGATTCTCGCCTGTGTCAGACAGACATCCTGAAGATATATGAACAAGGAGCAACCGTAACAGTTAACAAGCAACTATCTATATATTATACAAACATCACAAAAGTGTCCATAGCCAGATTCACTACAACATGATGGCTTGGTTTGACAACAGGAATCATGATTCATAGGAAAGTTGAGTTGAGACTAGTGTAAGAAATTAGAGTTGAAGTAGGGAGAGATTGTGGAAGGAAATTTGGATCAAGGCATATAAGGATTCCAAGTGGAATGGAAACTAAATTTTCCTAGGAATCCTTATATCCATAGATTTAACATTCCTTTCACAACCCCTCTCAACCTCAATTCAAACCTTTTTTTCACTAATCTTAACTGAACTTTCCTAGGAATCATAATTCTTGTTGCCAAACCAAGCCGATAAATGTAATTAAACCGTTTATCAAACTTGAGATAAGGGACAACGCGTAACAGGAAAGTAAACGCATATGATATCAATCCATAATCAAACATACTTCAACATATCTAGCAAATCAACTTCTTCTTTCTTTCAAACATAGAAACCCTTCCCCGGAATAACCATACATATTACATCACAAGGATTCAACATAATGGGAGAGCAGTGGAATCAACTTACCAAACCATCCTTTAGATTCAGCAACAGCCCAATAACTCTGCGCTTCACTCCTCGGACCTGCATCTTTCCTGGTTTCACCACCACTGAACAAAAGCAAAGCTTCTTTATCCTTCGCCACATTCTCAACACCTTCTTGTATGTGAGCCACAAAAGTAGCAGCTTGCCCTGGATGCTTCTGGTAAGGTTCCAAAAACCAGGAATCCTCCTTATCTGCACCGCCACAGCTACTGCTCGTATAAATTGAATGGCCAGCAACCATCACAAGATTCTTAAGATTGCCATATGGATTATCCTTCAGTACTCCAATCTCAGAACTTTGTTGGTAAAAACTCATGGATGATGACCGGTAATGGTTCTCATAGACCGAAAAAATGAGGAGCACTGATACACCAAAGGATAAGGAAATGAAGATCACTAGCAGAGGATGGAGTTTGTAATAGTACTGGAGACGATTTCCTAACGACTTGAACATCCTGAGAGGAGAAGGAGGCGATGAATTCTTAGACTTGCGGGGCCTTTTCACAGTTGCTGATTCTAAATCGAAGTCGCTCTTTGAGTATGCATTGAAAGACTTGGAATTGTTTGCATATATGTTCATGATAATGCAAATCCAGCTTTCCAGCTGCGGAAATTGAGCATACCCAGATTGCAAAAATAAAAATATGCACCACGATCTCAAATGTGGGGTCCGATCAAGCCAAAGGTTGAAGCTTTTTGACAGAGCGAGGCGAAATCTATCTGCCCAGATTGGAATTCGGAAACTGGAAGGGGGGGGGGAAGAGCGATCCGAAAAAATGGAGAAGAAGTCAATGAAAGAGGAGTGGGAAATTGATCTATGGCGCTAATTCAGTTACTGAGTGTCGGCATTTGCATTCGATTTGCTTTCAGTTGTTCATCAGATTTGACAATTGGGAGAGAGTTATTTGATTATTCACGCATTTCTCTCCCTTTCCTTTTTTGATTAAATTTTTTATTTCTTCCTACGGTAAATTCCAGTACAAAGCATCGTTCTTGTTTGATATTGATGATATCATATTAAATACTATCCAATATTTTATAATATTTGTAATATTTTTATATTTTGAAATTGATATTGGTGCATAAGTTTTAATATTTATTTCAAAAAATATTGAATATAATGCATCAACATCACTTTAATCGGACTAAATTACCCCTCCGATTCAAAGAAATTACACACCACGTTATCATAACTGCTCCATTTTACTCGCCTTTTTCGCCTCATAATGATTACTCCTCCCTCATATATTGCCATCTTCCTCTCTCTTCTACCTCCCACTATTCATCTTCTTCCTCAAATAACATTTTATACTCGAGCACCTGAATAGAATTTGTGGAGATATAGTTCCGAGGAGCTTTCGGGCTTCTGGGTAAGCGGTGATGAAGATTTGGAAGCCTCGGTCAAGGACGAAGCCGTCGACGAGGTCAGTACGGACACGGCTACCGACGGCGTCGGATGCTTCGAGGATGAGGGGAATGTTTCGGGGGTGGAGGTGGGCTGCGGTAGCGAAACCGGTGAGGTCGGCTCCGACAACGACGACGCCGGTTTTGGTGGTGTGAGAGGAATTTATGTTGGTGGAAGAAGAGCAGGAGACTGAAATGTAGGTGATTTGACGGCTGCCGGAGGAGGTAAGGAGGTGGCAGATGGAGATTGCTTACTCACCTTTGGGAAGTCTGAATCGTGTCGATAGGCCATTATTTATTAACGAAGACCATAATTTCATCTACTCGGTAGGAATAATTTTGTTCAAGGTCGATATAAAGGGAGTCAGCTAGAGAGGATGGAGGGATGTAGATCAACTATAATTGCGGTCAAACTAACTATCAGTGAGGATATATGTGTAATTGCAGTGTGATATCAATCTTACCATACCAAATACCAAATAAGGATTTCACTGTTTTTTTCCATCAATATTAATAACGCCACCTAATATCACGATGATATTCGAGATATCGCATACCAAATGACCAATTTACTGATTTTAACTGTTCTGGTCTATTTTGTTTGAATTAACAAAATGTAATTTATATGTTAAAAACATTAAAACCAATGAAATTTGCTAGTTAGTATTTTTTTCGAAATAGGCAACTTATATTATTAAAGCTCTTGATTAAAGATGTTTATCCCATCAATCAAACCCTTAAGAAGACTACCACTCGTAACAGGTAAAGCACAACAGTACAAAGAGTTAGCATATGCTAACACATTCATGTTAGGCGAAGGGAGGTTACGAATTGTGACCCGCGGTTACAAATAGGCGAAGGGAGGTTACGAATTGTGACCCGCGGCTATAGGTAGGCGACGACGATGAGTGGTGGGGTTGGAGGGAGGTGAAATACCATCGTCTCTAAAATCTAAACAAATATACAAATCTAATCATCAACCTAAAGAGTGAGAATTATCGACAATAGTTATATGAAATATTTAAAAGTCATACGAGTCATTCAATGGGTTGTCCCATTATCTGACCGCCGAATTGACCGGAGACGTATGTATGATAACGAGACTAAGAGTTGAAAGATCTCTTGAATAATAAAACTGTCGATTGTCAAACTTGAATGTCTGGTGTTAATGTGGGCCGCTACCGTATATACGTCCCTTTGATGTTTACCCTTTAGACGTCAAATTATAAGATATCTCGGACACGAGGGCCAGAAGTAAACAAATCCTTGAAAATGAATGGTTTCCTTATTGCGTCGCAATTCAACTTGAAATATTGTTATTAAATCATTGAGAGAAAAAGTTGTTTTTTTGCCTACATTTTATTGACAGAGAAACAATTGGTACTTTCATGAAAATAAAAATAAAAAATCAAAGAAATGCGTGACTGAGATTTGATAAAACTTTGAAAAAAAGAGTGATGGAAGAAGACCCCATAATGCATCAAAGACTTGAATAGACCATATAAAAATGAAAATATGAACAAGTTTCGCAATTTTAAAAATGGTATTTTAGACGAGATATTTAGGATGCGGGTCGTTTGGATGAAGTATTTTGAATATGTGGTATTTTAAAATAAAATGATGAGTTATTTAAGAATGTGATATTTATGTAATGCAAAATGAATTATTTTGATGAGGTATTTGAAATAATTCGAAAGTGAGTTATATGAAATACCACAATCCGAAATACCACTGATTTCGTGTTGGATGTCAAACGAGATATTTTGACCTAAATAATTCAAAACAAATTACTTCAGCCAAAATACCTAATCCAAACAACTCGTAGATTTGGAGAACATCATCTGACAACCCGTTTGATACTCATAGATACTTCTTTGTTATTGTTCATCAGATTTGAGAATCGGCCAAAATAATATTTTTGCCTCCTCTACTTTGTCAAATTAACAGGCAGCCTCCTATATTATGAAATGTTTGATTTACCCCCTTCATACTATATCAATTTAGCATCCAATCCCGTTCGTTAGTTTTAAGTGTTAACTTTCTGTTCAAAAGTGTTACATCAACCTTACATGTCATCAAAATATATCCATGCAGATGCTAGCTCGTCACTTAAAAATAATATTAATAAATTATGTTGTAACGACAGTTTATGATACTTATCAACAAAATCATGTTTTTCATCTGAAGAACAAAAGCCAGAGCAATATTATGCAACCCAGAGAGGGAGCCATTGAACCTCTTCATCTTAGATCTCTGACTCGTACTCTATTCTACATTTCAACATCTCCAAAGCCTAAAGCACCAGGTAATAGCCCATTATTTAAACTTAAATCCATAGTTTTTTATTATTTTCCGCCGAGGTCGAGCGAAGACCCTGTCGTTGCACTGCGGATTTTTACCCCTTCCGCACTGAAGCCATTTCGATACAATAAGCAGATTTTGCTTTTATCCACAGACCTGTTTTATGCTGTTCATAAACACTATGATGCAACTCACACTTCTTATGCTGACGATCCATTTTGATTCAAACCATACTGTAAAGTTGGGGGTAGCTAAGCAAGCACTTTCCTATATGTACAGCAGAGTTTCAGAAGCTAAAGTTGTTGTTGTCCTTCCTTGTTCTGTTCCAAGGAGTTCTTCCCTCTTTTCTTTCATAAAGTTTATATATACAAACTGAAAATAAAAACACCTTCCGTAAGAAAAAAGAAGGGATTTTTGTACATTGCTTTGATCATTTATCTCTTAATTCCTCATCAAATAGCCTTCAACATGTCCAGTCCATACACTTTCTGCAACATATATATGTGTGTCATTTCTCAAGCAGAAGGTTTAAGAGCAATATTATGCATGAGACGACATGATTATAAGCTCACCAGAGTAGCATGGATGTCTTGAAGAAGAGGAGCAAGTAATGAGATTAATGCCTGCATATCATCTTTTAACATGTCGATATTGTTCTCGTCGTCTTTCGTCTGCAGAAGGCTGATGAACGTTTTGTTGTCTGGCACGAGTTTGAGAGCCACCTGCACGCATATTCAAAGGACATTTTGATTCATCTTCTTTGCTGGCTAAGGAAACACTGTTTTATTATAGTTAAGCTGAGTTCTTGTGTTTACTTTGAATGCAGCTGAAGAAATCCATCCATGCCAGGGTTTCAGGCTGCTGTTGTAACTCTCTTCCACTGCTTTCTCCATCTCCTGTCCTGGATCTTTTGCCAGCTTTTGTAACAAACTAGTTGTAAAATCCAATGATCTATGGAGGAATTGAAACCATTCATATATCATATCAAAGTCAATATTGTAATGATCCTTACATAAAACCAATAGGTTCAAACCCTCTAACAGCAACGAATCCAAAATGATTAAATTCACTCAATGTGACTGTTCAGAATGTGAAATGTACCGAACGATATTAAAAACACATCAATTTTTGAATATCGGAATTCTAGACTCGAACTTAAGACTGGACTGTGATCCGGGAAGGCTTCTTTCCCCTTAAATCGGCCACTACCACTAGTAATATGAATAACATATGTACCATGGTTTGAACATTATAACCGACATGACATGTTGAGAAATATAAAGAATCTATGGGATAATACTATGTTGATAAGACTTAGTTGGATAGCTTTTTCAAACTTGTGTAGAATTGGGAACTTAAATAATGAATGGATTCTGAAGTTACCAGACTGGTTTAGAAACAATAAGAACTTTGTAATTGAGTATTACTTCAATCCTCCTTTGTCAGCCATTACACAAGCCATTGACATTGACCTCTTAGTTATCTCTTACATATTATTAAGATTGAAAACTAGATAAGAAAGAAATAAAGAAATTAAAAAAACTGCAGTGACACAAAAATCAAGTAAAAGTAATACGAAGTAGTAACCTTGTAAGCCATAGAAAGGCTTTGCTACAACTGTGTCTCTTTCTGGAGTTGCCATCACTTGCTTCTTTCTTCAGAATTTCAACCATGTTTGAGTCCAGTAATGGATCACCATCACATTTCCCCTCCAATCTCTTCAACAAACCAAACCAAACAAAAGTTTGAAACTTTGGAACAGCTTGTCCCACAAATGGCCCCATCAATTAATAAACCTTATGAATGAAGTTGGAGAATCCATGAATTGAGTAAAGTTTTGAAAATTTTTAATATTTTTAAACGGCAATAAAAAAGTTTGCTCTATAAAATTACTTCGTCAAAATCTAATTTTTCTCAAAATTTCAAAATACTTTCCACCGAATTGGAGTTTGATTAACTGAAAACAGCAGCGTCCAATAATTGATGTCTGGTAATGAAGATGCTGAGTGAAAGCGACTCAAACATTATCAGAAATAGGGGGGGGGGGGGGGGGGGGGGGGGGAATATGAACAGTGTTTGTTACTGTGTGCCTCTCTCACCTGGATATTCTGATTAATGTCTTGCCTAAGAACAGCCATTGTTGGGCCTATCTTATCTTCACACACAATGAAACCAAAACAAACATTCAAGTCAGCAAGCTTAATTACTGGGAGTATTTGTATGGAGGGAGAAGCAAAAGAAAATTAGACTGACCAAGAATCTGCAGAATGAGCAAGCTGCAGATGTTTAGGAAAGGCCTTGTGGGTATTGTTGTTGCAGCAGGACTGCCATCGCTGCAGTTATGGACATCATCGTCGTCATTTTCTCTGTGATTTTGATGAGGATGATGAGCTTTAATGGTGATGGGTATTGACGAAAGCTCCTCGATTGCAGATTTTAGCCTGACTGTTTCTCCAGTACTTCTCTTTTCCTCTTCATGATGTGGATTTCAGTTGTGGGGAGAGAGACAGAGGTAGCTGGGAAAGAAGTTTGGAGCTGCAAATTGACACAGTACTGTTTGTTGGAATTGCTATTTCCTATTTGAGGCAACCCCCTGGGAATTTGTTTATGACTGGATGAGTGGCATTGATATTATAAAACCCACAGAAACTGTATGTAAGCTTCCTAACAGCAGGCTCAGCCTCTTTGTAATGTTGGGTGTCAAAGCCCAATTCAGGCAGAATAGATTTGGAGTTACTTAAGCATCTTAGGAACATATTATGTTCATTTGGAGTTACTTAAGCATTCCAAATTTCTAATGAAGGTATCTGGATTCATCTAATGTCAAATTTGTCATTGTCTGGCAATGCAGAATGAATCAAATCTTATGGTCACTAACTTACATGTTCATCCGGGACTGACTTGCTAACTTGTACTACAACACCAGAAACTTCATCTACTGTCATCTACAATACCAATTATGTATCTGCTAATTATATATGAAACTTCACAATCTCAAACCTAGTGGGTATGAAAAGCCAACACCTTTGTTGCCTGTGGGTGTGTCCTTCTTATCCCTTGATTAGGTGAGAGCATGTGACATCAGTTGAAGTTTGTCAAAGTTGGTTGGGATTATGATTGATATCATAACTTGAAACAATGGATGCTACTGTTTGCATAGGTCATGGTCCTGAGGAGGTCTTCATACCCAAATCATGCTAACGTAGATATATAGCCAGACAAGGTTGGTGCTAACAAACATATTTGGTGGCTTTCTTGGACTGCAGTCTGCACAATTCTGGTAATAGTCTAAAAGGTACTACTGTAACCCTGTTTATTTTTTGTTCGGTTTATAAAATGACAAGCTGTATCACGAACCCTAACACTAACAATCGGTAATCGACGAATTAGAAACTGAAACAGGCAAGGGATACAAGATTTGCTCACGCTGTTCGGGTTCCCTACTCAGCGAAGTCTCAATGGGGGAGACTCAGCCAAAATCCACTAGTATCGATCACAAGGCAAAAGAACAATCTCGCAGTACAACAAGAACCCCAATCAATAATACACAAAAGAGAAAGCACCAGGTAAGAACAATATTTCTTGAGATGGAGCAGCAACAGACGCTCCAAACTCTTCGATCGCACAGAATCAGAATCGACAACAAAACCCTACAATATTGAAGGTGATTCTCGATGGATGATGCTCATATCATCTCTCTTCTCTTCTAAAAGAGTGAGGCTCGAAGACTTATATATGGAGATTCTGGCAAAAAATGTATCGCTTTATTTAACGTTGAGGCAAGGATTCTAAACCGGTCTGAGCCAACCGATTTGAATCTTTACTCAACCGGAATTGGCCAAGGATTATTCCAACATGACAGGTACAAATTCATAACTTAATTTTAGCTGTGGTTGGTTGGTTAAAATATTTGTCAAGTGGTGACGGTGGAAGATCAGAATTTTTGTAACCAACTAATTTGACATCCATGATTCCACTGTAATTGATGTTTAATGTACTGCTAGATTCAATTATAGAGTCTTGGTGATCCACCACCACCATGCGTCTGTCCACATTTTCATTCCTCATTTTTACTCGAGACTATGAATAAGATTTTTTTTGTCTAACCCAATCAATTATTAAGCCAAACTTAAATTTGCTCTAAATCAAATTTAAAAAATTATATTTATAAATTTTTTTATAAATTATAAATATACATCTAAAATTAATGATTTGGATCGAAATTGGGGTGAGCCAACCATCCTAGTTTCGCTAGCGGGTAGAAGTCGACCAGATGCCAACCACCTTCGCCACTATCTGTCAGCCACCAATCACCTTTGCCACAATCCGGCAGCAAAATTCACCGCTGGCCGTCGCTCACCTCCGCCATCAGCCACCATCGCAGCCACCTACGTCATCCACCGACAACCTCCACAGCCATCCATCGGCCACTTTAACTTCCATTTGTTGCCATCCGCCTGCACCTCCACTATTAAACGCCAACTACCTCCATCGTCGTCTGCGGGCTGGCCACTTCCGCCGCCATCCATCAGACTCCTTCGTCGATGGCGCCCATCGCTGCCAACCATCGACCTGGATCCATCCTAACCACCTACGCCGCCCATTGGCAACCTCCATCGGACACCTCCACCTCCATTCACTGGCAACCTCCACTGCGGGCTATGAGTTACCTTCGTTGTTGCCACTTCTATAAAACGTTTTTTTCTATTTCGAAAAGCTATAAACGCATCTAAAATAGATGAATTTGCAATTACAAATACAAATCTAACTCTAAATCCAGCCATGAAACCGTTTATAATTATAGATCCTTGCTACCCAAAATAATTTCCTTCGCGCCTTCACAACGAACAGAGATGGGAACTAAACTACGTTTGTCTTTTTCCTACATTAAGGATTTATGTTTTATTGCTTAATATTTAAATTCGGAAGTTAAATGACGGAAATACCCCTGCGACAGTAAAAAATCATTTTCTTTATCACGATCATTATCCTCAGTCCAGTCATCGTTGGACGTGATATGCTCATCGTCGCCGTCTAAATCATCTCGAATGGTATGAATGTCATCGCCAAAATCCGGGGGCTGGCTAGCAAAAATCTCATCAACTATCAGCTCTCTCCCAGCATACTGCAGATCGAGGTGCACATATATCGGTCCGGAAATCTGAAACTGTGCATTAGACTAACCAACATGCCCTAACCTATATTTCTTTCCCTTCGCTATTTCCTCGTTTAAATTTTTATTTGAGGCAGAAATAGGACGATCAATAAACCGTAGAAAACGATGATCTCCCCCGACATCGCTTCCAACTATATATGTAATTTAAATCGTAACTATTAATTAAAAAACTAACACTAAACCCTACTTTTCAAACGAAAATTCAATTTAAAATTTATAATTAATAATTCTTCTAAATTATGATGACTAATTACTAATTTGAAATCTTTTATTGCATAAACTTTTTCATTACACTAATTACACTGTAATTCTAAAAATATAATAATTACAAATGTTAAGTTTGTATTTACTATTTCTCCTTGATTTTCAAGATTAATTTCTAATTTCTAAGTATTAATTAAATAAATATTCAATTACCAAATATGATAATTATCTACAAATTCAATTACCAAATGAAATAAATATGATAATTATTATCAATTTTGCATAACCAAATTGAATTAATATTTAATTACCAAATATTCAATTATTAAGTATTTAATTATCAAGTATTTAATTATCAAATATTTAGTTACTAAATATTAATTATCATAACTGATTGCTAATTTCCAATTAGTAACATATATAATTACTAATTATCACTAAACATTTTAATTATAACAATATAATAATTAATAAACATAATAATTAACCATACTGCCGCCATTGAATAGCGACTACAACAAAGTCGTCGTCAGCCACACAACAAGGTCACCATTAAATGCCGACGGTCTTGCGTGGCCGGCGCCGTTGAATGGCTACGACGCCTTTGTTGTAGTCGCCATTGAATGGCGACTGTGGCGTTTTTTTTAATCGTACCTTAACCGCAGCGGCGGACGTGCAGCGACAGAGGGACTGAGTGGTCAGCGAAGGAAGGAATAGGCGGTGGCGACGGGCACCAGACTGTTAGAAAAGGAGTTTGTTTTTTAGAAAGTCGAGAATTTTGAGTTAAGTAATGTTTTTATTGAAGTTACGTCATGTGTGTTTTTTAAATATTAGTTTCGAAGAGCATTTATGTAAATATACATAATAAATTTATATATTAAAGGGTTTTGTAGTAAAAAGTGGAAATTTATATAACAATCCTTTTTATTTTGCTTCTGTTAGTGTGTCAGGACTCGGGATGGGGCTTGCGATATGCAAGTGATGGAGGCCAGAGAGGAAAAGTGTTGACTAAACTAGAAGTATGTTCAACGTAGGAATTAACTTGTATTTTTTGTGCGACTAGTAGCAGTGTGGACTCGTGTCGTGGGCTGGGTATAGTAGCTTACGTCACGTTGTTGTTACACATATTATTTTATGAGAACCTAAGTCGGCAGCATGTGCCTACCTATGATATACACAGTTTTGTCACTGCCTGCACCCAGGTCCAACGACCTATTTGAGTAGGGCTAATTTTAAAAATGAGGATATAATAATGTGTCCCTTTTAAAAAATATTGAAACTAATTCATCATATAATGCAACAAAAAAAACAAAACCCGGAATTTAATAGGTCAAATAAACAATTTAGACCTCAGCTTTATATGCGTATGTATGATCGTAGGTTATAGAATGGGTTACTAAATTATCCCTGAGGACTGAGGTGAGTGATGCCGTGATGGATTCGATTCGCCGCTATTGACCCGTGTTTTCTCAGGGTGTATTATACCGCGGAAGCCAATCTCTATTAGAAATTTGTAAAATCGAAAAGCATATGAATGTATGTATGTGTTTTGATTTTGAGGATATTTTGAGTATGTTTTAGAAAATTTGTATACGTTATTATTATTAATTTAATTTTTTATTTTACAATCGTAAAGGATGAGAGACTCATAAATTATTTTGATACAAAAAAGAGGATGCGGGATGTCTAAAAATTGTATGTACGTATTTGTTATGCGCGCGTTGAATATCAGTATTTATTAATTCATATGTTCACTACCAATATATTCATATGTTTGTATCTGGAAAGCATACGAGAGAATATACATTCGTATCCGGTAAGCATACGAGAGAAAATTAAAAAATAAAAAATAAAATAAAAACGAATATTATAAATACCTTAACTACTTATATCTTTGTCTTTCTAATTCAAAATTTCCAGATTCAAATTTTCTTCCACTCATCTTTTTAGTTTCCCCCCTTTTTCTCTCTCTTTTTTTTTGAATGAATACTAGATTTGAGTTCATTTTTGCTTTTCAAGATAAATCTTAGCACTATTAAGATAGATCTTTGAACAAAAAAACACTAAAAGAGTGTAAACAAACCTTAAAAATGTGGGTTATCTTCATTTTTGCTCTTGTTCTCCATGTTCTTCATGTTCTTATGGTTTTGTTTGATCTGAATTTTTTTCTCTTGATTTCTTTGAATGGATGATCGATTTAGGTTCATTTTGACTGATCTTTGCACAAAAGAAACACAAATTTCAAAAAGGTAGGTGAGCTCTTTTTTAACCTCTTGTTATTTGTGTTCTTCGAGTTCTTGTGGATTTGATTATTTGGAATTTTTTATGTTCTTCATTATGTTCTTTGTTTATTTTTTCTAGTTTTTTGTGTCTGATACAAGTGTTTTGTTCACGTCCCACTTGTGACCACAAATCGTGACGGTACGTTTGTTTCACTATCTGATACGAATGTTTTGTTCACACCACCTAAAAGAATGCATGACGTAGTAATTCATTTTTTTCACTTTGCGATACGGACGTTGTGTTCACGACCCATTGGGACGAACGTAGACGTTGGTGGTACTTATGTTTTCACTGTCTTATACGAACGTATAGATATTTGTGATTTTGTTTATATATATCTTATGGGTTTTTCGTGTTCTTCATGTCCCTTGTGTTCTTGACGAATTCACAAGAAAGTACTGATAAAACACGAACATATAGATAGTTCATATTTTTGTATGTGTTATATATGTTTATAAATACGAACATATGTTTATCTTGATAAGTGATGTGCTGTATTTTCGACAACTTTTTCTCGTTACAAACTATATTTTTTTGTGTCGAAATGTATTCGAATTCGGGTTTTGAGTACATGTTTGGTTCTCGTGCCCCCTGAGGTCGTGTGATGGTGTTTAGTATGTTTTTGGTACATTTCAGATGTCATATGACGTTTGGAGATGAACAAAGACATGACGAGGAAGCCGGAACAACTCAAAACTTTCGATTTGGGAAGAAAACGTCATTGTTTAGTATTTTGAGCATAACCCATCGCTCGGAAGTCCAATTGATGCAAGGTCAGCGGTGTTAGAAAGATAATTCGCTTGTCTACAATTTTATGTTGGCGCTATGACCAAATTCCGTATAATTAAGGAACACGGAGTGTCCCTTCTCTCGAAGTTGACCCGAGAAATAGACAGGGGTGGAATACAGCTGTGTTCTCTAGGGAACACGACGTCTTCCTTATGGAACATGTCGTGTCCCACACCCATACGGGTTTTCAAGTCCTTTTCCTTCTGCAACTTGGCCCAGAAGTCTATAAATACCCCTGATCCCCCCTGTGGACGGGATAACTTCATTATACACATATTTTCGAACTCTTAGAGAGAGTTAGGATTCCAGAGAGACGATTTAAACGAGAGGATCGACCACAATTGGCGAAGGGTGAATCATCAAGTTGAACATTGGGATTTCCATGAAGAACATGTCATCTTCTCCGGTTTTTCTTCTCTTCTCTTGTGATTTATTTTCCGAAATCATGAGCGGCTAAACCTTTTGTGTTGTTTGGATTACATGAAATTTTAGCTTAGTTTTTGTATGGATGATGGGTTTCTAAACTTTTGATATTGCTATCGATGTTATTCAGGATTATCGTGTGTTCTTACTAAACCTAATTTCAGATTCATTCTCGTTTGATCATCTTGATTGAATCATCGTTATTGATTTGTGGGTCCGAGAGGAACATCGATTGATAGGTCGCTTAGAAAAAACTCTAGGTTACTCGTTAGCTCGAGAGATGAGCGTTTAATCTAGGCTTTTTGCATTATTTATCGTTGTGACATTTCATCGAACACCTTTAATGCGTTATGCTTGGGTGTAGATTAGCTCGAGAGAGGAGTCTACGGTCACGCGGAATAGATCCTTAGAGGCGCGAGAGTGATCTAAGACTATCGTAGGAAATCGCCAAGCCATTATAACTTGAATAATTGAGATTGCATATTGTTCATCCATGCATTGCTAGCTATTGTGGATTTGAGTCCGAACAACCTTCATCCAATTTTTGAAACTCGATTTCTTGCATTTTGATTTTTTTATTGTAGTCATTAGTTCATAGTTTGATACACCAACACTCAAACAACCAATCAATCATTGTTACTTGGTTTTGTTAGCATAATTAACTTGATTAATAGCGTTAGAAATACCCTAGGGAAATATCATTCCATTAGTTCAATCTAGTGGGTATTTGGATAGCGGGGTGAAAATCCACGCATCAATAAGCTCGTATGTTTTGCTCATACGAACCTGCAAACTCATTAAAACATTCGTGTGTTTGGGTTCTTCATACAAACATATGATTATATTGATAAGTTTGTATGTTTTTGCCCATACGAACCTGTAAATGCATTAAAACGTTCGTGTGTTTGAGTTCTCCATCCCATTTATGTTCTTGAAGAATTCCTACGTTTGGACCGATAAAACTTACAAATCTATTGAGTTTATATCTAACAAGTTTTTATGTTTCTTTCCATGTTGTAGGAGTACCCAATAAAGACGACGTGTTGCGTTTAGAGAGTTTTAAATGGTTGTTTTGATGAATGTACAAGTTGTATTTATGAATTTATTTTGATGACATTTCATTGTTCATTGTGTTATATTCAGATATGAAATATGTATATTTTTATGAATGGATAAATGTAGTAGTTGTAATGAACATTCATACGTTCGTGTCAACAATCTAAACGTTTGTTTAGTTTTATCACTACAAGACACATGAAAATCATCCAGGACAAAAACACATAAAAGTATAACAAGAATAACATATGAAATTATTCAAAACATGAATAATATAAACTTTCATATTAAAACACGAACTTCCTTATGAACTGAAAATTCATATGCTCGTACATTTCATATGGATATTATGAACTTACATATTAATACAATCTATACGCTTGTATCTATACTTTCCTCCTGATCTATATGTTTGTATACTTCATCAAAACATGGATATGAGTTAACATGAACTTTTGCATATATCCGTTCGTACTTTTCAAAATTACGTTCGTATGGATAACACGAACTTTCGTATTCACACATACAAACTCTCGAATGAATATAACGTACAAAATTATTAATTTATTTTTTAGTTCAAAAATCATCAAGACTGGTCGCGTTAGATTCGTCTTTGAATAACAAATATTTTGGTGCAAAAATTAGTGAATTAAATTTAAGATAAAATACTTAAGTGAGTTTAATTGTTAACATTAATGAAAACTAAGAGAGTGAACATTTATATTTGTTTATTAATTAAATGTGGGTGAATTCTCTAGAGCACCCTGTGCACCGGTGCACCCCTTACGTCGCGCCTACGAGGCTATGAATAAGCCGCTTATGTGACATTAAAGTATTAATTTCAATTTAACCCTACATTAATTTATGTATGCAATTAAATACTTGAATTTATGATTTTTTAAAAATGAATCATCACACTAATTTCGTCACTAATTTAAAAAATTGACCGAAATTGATCATTCGAAAAATAGATTGAAACAAATTTACTATCTAAAATTACATAGAGACTCGATTAAAAATCAAATATCGATTTCTTTTAAGTTTTAATTACCATTTTTACTAATTCTTAGCAATAAGCAATTAAGAGTCTTAGTAATCTCTCCAATTAGGGTTCTTATTCATTGTATAGACTTAATTTTGAAGGAAGTCCCTTTCGTCGGCAATGCCCTCATCCTCTACTCCTTTAACTATTCACAAGGACTGCTACAAACAGTACCTCTACCTTTTCTTCCTTCCTACTAAGACAATCTAGCGACCTCCACTTTCTTTTCCACTCAGGTTTTTTTAACATTTTAATTTTAATGTTGTAATCAATTATAACAATGTTCTTAATCATTATAGATTGTTTCTGGGTACAGTTTTGGATCCTATTTGAGAAAGTAATTCAGATTGATCAAGTTCAAATTATAGCCAGAGAAACCATAAACAGAATCGAGACATAATTTTTCCTTAAAAATGAATGGCCACCGACGGGGAGAAGGCAAAAAATAGCGATCCGGCAATGACTTTCGTCGGAGACAAAAACATGAACATTATAACAATGAAGAAACAAGAACGGCGCCCACATCTTCTTATAAATTGTCTTGGATAGAGCACCTTAAATCTGATACGATTTGTTTCTTCCTTCCTTTAATGATAATATAAAAAACCATGCAAACATATACTTCACGGCTCTATGTCCCGCTAACTGACTTGATCCCTTATAATTGACTTCAACCCCAATTACAACCTAAAATGCCTTTCACCGTTAAATTTTTTCGTATTTTCTCAACATCGACATCAGTCCACACATTCTCTGCCACTTGCCTTTTTCTCTTACCTAGAACCCAATTCCTCATAAATAATTGAATGACAGTAATCAGTATTAATTGTATATTTTGTTTTTTGTTTTTATTTTTCTGCGTGGCGGGTGCAAGTTGGGAAAAGTTAAATGATTGATTCGATTAAGGAGGTAAATGACGTACAATAAACTCATAGAAATGAGAAACTAGAGTTGATGTTTGTTTTCATCTATCTACCTACCCACATGAGTACATGTTGAAGCACAAAACACAATACTTGTTGCTGTTTGGTCCCTCTCTGATATATGCATATGCATGGACCCATCAATGTTCAAAGTCGACATACGGCAAGAGATATTCTGAATCTATGAAATGGAATATTGTATCATACAAATCAAACATTATATTGATCAAGTTTTACTGTGAGCATGTCTTGTGGATGGGATAAGTGTTGCAAAAGATATGTCATCATGATCAGTTGAAGGAATTATTAATATATGTAATATGTATGTGTTTCGATCATACTAGACATGTTTGTGTGAGATAACTGATACAACTAATCATTCTTTACCACGATGCATATAAATCGATCTTAACAAAAGACATGTTGTCTCAACTTGGAATCTAACTTACCCAAAGAATCAACGAAAAAGCTTTTTTTATACACAGTTCGTTTTTTTTGCTTTGTGCAGTTCGTGAATATACTAAAATACCCTTAATTAAAAAAATATGCAGTCCGTATTTACTTCGTGTACTCCGTTTTTATAAATAAATATGAAAACTAATGTTCATAGGATATTTTGAACACAACATGTAGGAATGAAACGTTAAGAAGTAATGAATTGAAACACTATGAATAGAAATATTGAAAATTAAAGTAAATCGGTAATTGACTTACCAAGAACAAAGAACTTGATAAATCCAAAAAAAACTTAATTGTGGATTGATTGGAATCAAGAACTTCGATTCCGTTTGAATGAAGAATTTAACTCTGGATTGTTTAGTTGATGAATCATTTGTATTTATTAACATGTTCCTAATCCTTTTCTATTTAGATTTAGGATTTGTATCTCCCTTTCTATTTAGGATTTGTGTTAGTTTTGATTTTTTTTTTACAATTTGAATTATTTTTTATTTAAAGAAACTAGCATTTTACTAATGCAATTCGTATATAATAATATTTTTAATTAGAAATATATTAATCCATTATAATAAAATACGAACTATATATAACATCACCTTAAAAAATTATTATTTTGACTTGTTTGGATAATCCAACATACCGAGGCAATTGTACTAATAAAATATAGAAAAAATCCAAATTATATATGAATGACCTAACATAATAATTGAGCTCAATATATATATTTATTATTCATCGATCAATTATGAGTTCATTTTCAAATGTTTCAACATCAACTCAAAACTTAGAGATCAAATCCTAGTCCAACGGAAATTGGCTTCTAGTGGATTTCATAAAATTTTATTGGTGATTCTATAAAGATATTTTGTTTTATTGAACTCAATACAACTTTCAATCCAAAATCCATCTCTCAACATGAAAGTTACCATTAACTATTACAAATTTAAATTTGAAAAATCATTTTTAAACAAATAAATATAAAAATAAAACTTCAAATACCAATAATCAATTACAAAATCATTAAAATAATTACGTAATAATCAAACAAGAAAATAAAAGAATATTATTTATGGCCAGGCCCCGAGCACCACGAAAGCAATTTAAAATTCAGGCAAATAAGTTGTAGAATTTCCAAAATTTGTGACCATAGGGTATTTTTTATATTTTATAACATATTTTCCTTTTTATTTTTTTTATTTTTTTTCTAGGTTTCCCCTATGCACAATATCAATGGTGCCGCCATTGACTTTGACCAAGCCGTTATTCATATCGGCTACGTCGTTAGAGTAGATAGATTTAATCGTTTATAGCCTAAAGCCGTCACTGAGGAGCCTAGATTTAAAGAGCTGTTGAGGAGTACTGGAGTTGGGAGAAAGTTTGGCAGCAGAGGTGAAGTTCGGATCTCAATCTTCATCACCATCAGACCTAGAGAAGGATTGAGGACTACGATCTGTATCCTCATCCAATTGGATCTGAGACGATGGTTCCTACCGACGGTCAAGTCGTCGTAAGGGAGGAAGGAGAGGAAGATGCAACGGTAGAAGTTGTCGTTATCGACATTCAGATTTGGTAGAGAAGAGCGACCATTTTGCATTTTTTGAATACTTTTTAACCTTACTTCCGTGGTCAGTAACTTCTTACGCTTAAGGGTAATGGGCTGTTTTTATAAAAATTTAAAAATTAAAGACTGAATTTGAAATAAAAGGAAGCTGCAAAACAGAAACAAAAAGTTTAGGAGATCCAAAAGGTTTTATTCATATAAGGATTACTACTAATTGGTCATTTAATATTTTTTTTTTATAATCGATTATATTGTAAATATAATAAATTATATTATAAATATAATCAACTATAATTTATAATTAATATATAATTAGTTATATATTTTAATAATTATAATCAGTTATTTTTATAACCAAGTAATTTAAAAGGTATAGTTAGAAATTATAATTAGTTATTATAATATAATAATTGATTATAATTATAACTAACTATTAAAAAAATATAACTGATTATAATTTTTAAAAATAATCGATTATATTTTATAATTATTTATAACTAGTTATATTTAAAATATAACTGATCATGATTATAAAATATAATTGATTATAACCTAAAAAATATAACCCACTCGGAACCACCAACCCCCACCCCAAGTCTAAACATCCTTCTGTCTAACTGATCTTGTCATAACGAAAACTATATAATTTTCATTCCATCAGAAAAAAGGATTTTAATTGTAAAAAAATGTACGCTGACACTAACTCTTTCTTCCCACCCAAAATCTTTCGTCTATAAATAACCACCCGCTGGTTCCCCTTAATTCTCACAAAACCCACACGCTCTCTCTTCCCCTCACTAACACTACACAAACCAAAATGAAAGAATTCAATATCGAATCAAAACACACCACTTTGCAACCGCCGCCGGAGGCGGCTCTACCAAATGCCAAAAAGCCCTCCGCACTACACGCATACAGAGAAATCATCCTCGTAGCCTCGATCGCGATCGGTCTCCAATTCGGGTGGGCCCTACAGCTCTCTCTCCTCACTCCTTACGTCCAGCTTCTCGGTATCCCCCACGCCTACGCCGCCTTGATCTGGCTGTGTGGTCCAATCTCCGGCATGCTTGTCCAGCCCCTTGTCGGCTACTACAGCGACCACAGCACCTCCCGCTTTGGCCGCCGCCGCCCTTTCATCGCCGGCGGCACCGTCTTCGTTCTCTTCGCCGTCTTCCTCATCGGCTACGCCGCAGACATCGGCCATGCCTCCGGCGACAGCCTCTCCAAGCCCGCTAAGCCGCGCGCCATCGCCGTCTTCGTGGTCGGCTTCTGGATCCTCGATGTTGCTAATAACATGCTGATGGGCCCATGTCGCGCCCTCTTGGCCGACTTATCCGGGACCAATCAGAAAAAGACACGTATCGCCAACTCCTTCTTCTCTTTCTTCCTCGCCGTCGGAAATGTCCTTGGTTACGCCGCTGGGTCCTACAGCAAGATTTACAGAGTCTTCCCTTTCACTAAGTCTGAAGCTTGCGACGTCTACTGCGCGAATTTGAAGTCGTGTTTCTTCATCTCCATCGCCTTGCTCATCGCTTTCTCCTCCATCGCTCTCTATTTTGTCACTGAACGACCGTTCTCGCCGGAGGCACACTCCGACTCCGACGATGATAATGATGATGAACAGTCTGAATTGAACTCGAATAAGGTGGCGTCGTCGGGTCCGGCGCCCACGACGTTGTGCTGCTCCGGTGTGCCGTTCTTCGGGGATTTGTTCGTTGCTGTGAGAAGCATGAAAAGGCCGATGATCGTCCTCTTGATGGTGACGTGTCTGAACTGGGTCGGGTGGTTCCCGTTCTTCCTCTACGACACCGACTGGATGGGTAGGGAAGTGTACGGCGGTGAGTCGACCGGCGGGACTGACGACCAGAAGCTGAAGGCTTACGCGCATGGCGTCCGGGCTGGATCTTTGGGGCTGATGCTGAACGCCGTTGTTCTCGGGTTCACTTCGCTGGGAGTTGAGGCTTTGGGACAGTGGGTCGGCGGCATAAAGCGGTTGTGGGGGATTGTGAATTTCATCCTCGCGATCTGCTTGGCTATGACAGCATTGGTAAGCAAATTGGCCGATTCCACCAGACAATTTGACGGCAACGGTGGACCTCTGCCACCGCCTGCCGGAGTTCAAGCGGGAGCGCTGATCCTCTTTGCTGTTTTAGGCATTCCTCTGGCGGTAAGTTCGAGTTTTTTTTTCAGCGTCATGCCAATTTTTTGAATTTATTTATTTGTGCCGGTGGAGAAACTTTGCCCGTGATCTGTTTTTTTGGTTGAAAAACAAAATGAATTTTGATGATGCAACCTAATCACCTTAGTATCTAACGTTACTTTGCCATCAACTCATTATAGCTCGATTACATAAACAACATTTGGATTTTAATTTAGTTTACTTCTTTTATAATTAACTTTTTATAAAGGAGTCTGATTACTTATTATTAGTTTGGGTGGTAACTTTTACTTATTATTATTAAAGTAAATCTACAAACACATGGTGTTGTAGGTAACTTTTACTGTTCCTTGTGCCTTGACGTCAATATTCTCGAATGAAGCTGGTGCCGGTCAAGGTAAATCATCAACTTCTTAACAATCAAAATAAACAATTATTGGGATCAATTATTATGCTTACGAAATAAGAATGATCAGGTTAATGACAAATTTGATAGTCATGGTTAATGACAAATCATGAGTCACCATATATAATTAATTAACTAACTAGGTGTGTACACTTTCGTCAACAATTGATCCTATCTATTACCTCTGTTATTGGCTACAGGGCTTTCATTGGGAATTCTCAATCTCTCCGTCGTCATCCCACAGGTAACCCAACAGAATATATACAAAACGTTAGTTATTGTTGTATACACATGTAATATTAATGTTTTTACTTGTGGTAATTGGGTGTACGTCCAGATGATCGTGTCACTACTAAGTGGACCGTGGGATTCAATATTTGGGGGAGGGAACTTGCCGGCGTTTATGGTCGGAGCAGTAGCGGCAGCCTGCAGCGGCATCTTAGCACTAACCGTACTCCCTTCTCCTCCTCCTGAAGCTGCTGCCAAGGTGTCCGTCGGAGCCTTCCACTAATCATTTCATTGATTTCTTTTTTCTTCGCATTCTTTTCCACATCAAGCGATCCTTACTAGCTTGCTGGCAAAATTGTTCGCGGCGTCGTTATAAATTATTAAGTTACTACGTAGTCAGCATGCAGCGGATCTACGATATAGCAGAGCACTGTGCTATATTTCATATATAACATATTTTCATTTTTATAAATTCTGGTTTGTACTCGAGACGTATGTTTTAATTATTGTCATTTATTTGCTTTAATATTATGTATAATTTGATATATTACATATTTTCATTTTTTCTGGTTACATTTATTCAAAATAGTCATTTATTTTTCCAGATCCCTTTTGTGTGTGAGAGAGATTTATGCCTATTTGGTCGGCTCAACGATACTGGGCCACATCACATGTCCAATGGTGCCTCAATAACCAAGAAGCCCAATGGGTTTTTTGGTTATTTACTTACTAATAAAATGATGACTTGCTGAATCAAATTGCAGTGAGGGGCAGGCGAGTGTTATCTTTCAGCATCAAACGACAAATGGCCAGTTGTGCATCCCCAGTGACTAAGTCCCAAGTGGTTCGATGTCTTAAATTACGTACCCCCAGAGCTAGAGACCATCATTGTCACCATTAAATTACCCAAACTGAACGCCAACTACCTATGTTGTTCTTATCCTTAATCAGCATATTCATGTGCAACTCCACCATATAGTAAGATGCATAAAATGTAAAATATAAATACCTCTGCTTTTAATATTTTGTACAAATTAGAAGAGTTGGGAAAAATAAATGATAGGTCAATATACCGTTTACATACCATCTCTACACTTTAGGTTGTGAT
The DNA here is from genome assembly GCA_030674075.2 of Linum usitatissimum. Classification (NCBI taxonomy): domain Eukaryota; kingdom Viridiplantae; phylum Streptophyta; class Magnoliopsida; order Malpighiales; family Linaceae; genus Linum; species Linum usitatissimum. The sequence goes on along the minus strand of JAUJYP020000804.1, from coordinate 4,284,409 downwards.
TTGGCCGATTTCTAATTCTCTGTGGCTTGGTTATATACATTTTTTGTTGTACGACTTCATTCCTATTCTCTACCCTCTATATAATTATATACATTAGTTTAGGGATAGATTCTACAGCTGAAGGGCAGGTTGTACTTTCGTATCGCATATCCTATTATGATTTTTTTTGCGTTGTAGTAATATCGGGTTTTCGAGTTTCTTGATTTATGTGTTTTTGGATTTCAGGCGTTTTAGTAACGCCGGGTTTTTCGGTTGCTGGGTTTCTGGCTTTTTCGATTTGGGAACGAAACCAACACGTCGACCTACTTCCCACGATTTACGACGATCTAGCGCGACGTTTGTGGTTGGGATTAACACGTTCGTCTTGTTACACCGGAACGAAACCACCACGTTTCTCGTAACGTCATCTATGCTATCAACACGTTTGTTCTTGTGACATTTACGAACGTCTTGTTTCACGTTCTACCGGAACGAAACCACTACTTTTGTAAGGTTAAAGATTGTCTACTCTTCGTGACACAATCACGTTTCACGTTTCGCGATCTAGCCTTACGTTCATTGTTGGGATTAACACGTCCGCCTGGTTTCACGTTCCACCGTAACGAAATCGTCGTAACGTCATCTATGTAATCAACACGTTCGTACTTGTGACACTGAAGTCCGTCCTGTTTCACGTTCCACCGAAACGAAATCAACACGTGCGTCGTAACGTCTTCTATGTAATCAACACGTTCGCACATGTGACACTCAATTCCGTCCCGTTCACGTTCCACCGGAACAAACCACCACTTTCGTCGTTAAGGACTGTACATCCTTGTGGTTTGACTTTCTAATGTCTTTCAATCAGAACGAACCAATTATGTTTGTGATGGTTACGGTCCACTGAATGAAGTCAAACTTTGTTGTGCTGCTCTCCATTTCAGAGCTGATACCAACACGTTTGTCATAAAAAAATGCTGTCAATCTGGTTTCATGTTCTACCGGGACGAGACCATAACTTTCGTTATGATTTCTCGAGCATAGTACATTATATCGGAATGTTCATCCGGTTTCACGTCCCCTTTGACATTCAGGGTTCAGTCATAACGAACCAACGTTGTTGGTCATGGTTACGGTCACGTTAGGCAAGGTCACACAGTCCAACAGGACGAAACCAAACTTCGTTGTGTTCATCTTAACGTTTGACATACTGGCCCAAACTTGCGTGGGGTTTGGCTTCTGATTTACTTTCTCGCCCAACGTGATAGTAGCCATCACGAACGTAATTGGTTCGTTATGATTTCTCAAACGTAATAAGTTATATCGAAATGTTCGTCCAATTTCACGTTCCCTTTGAAGTTTAGGGTTCAGTCATAACAAACCAACGTCGTTAGTCATGGTTACTGTCACGTTGGGCAAGGTCAAACATGGTTACTGTCACCATGAACTGAGAATAATTCACACGGATGTGGTATCCGGACTTGCGCATTTGCATGAACCGAGAATAATTCACACGACCTTGAAGCCTCGAAATTTGTTGATCAGTAAGTAAACATCTTTGTTATGTGCTAAGCCATCTCACATGCGCATGAGTAACAGATTGACGACAGGAAGTTGAAGGTGTACGCGCATGGCGTCCGGGCTGGATCTCTGGGGCTGCTGTTGAACGTGTTTTGGGGTTAACATCGCTCGGAGTTGAGACTTTGGAACAGTGGATCAGCGAGATAAAGCGATTTTGGGGGATTGTAAATTCCATCCTCGAATTCTGCTTGGCAATGACCGCGTTGGTAACCAAATTGGGCGACTCCACCAGGCAATTTGGCTCGACGACGGTGTGTCTCTGCCGCCGCATGCCGGAGTTCAGGTAGGTCAAGGTACATTATCAATCTCTAAGCAACTTTTTTTTTTCTGTAATCATCTTCTTCTTAGAAAGGTTATATATAATAATTTTTTGAAAAAATGCTATATATATTACTGATAAATATTTATGAGTTTTTTGCAAAACCGAAAGAAGCAAAAATAAAGAAATTATGAAAGTTTTGTGAAAACTAAGAGTAATAAAGAAACATTTGTTCGTTTAGTTTTAATTGATCAGTGTTTTACGAAAATATTTTTTTTCTGAGTCCACATTTCCTCTTAAATGTGCATTTTTTAAATACATAGTGTTGAGGATGTTTTCTTCAAAATGTAAACAATGGATAGATATTGTCATTATTACCCCAACTTCCTTTACGACTATAACGACTATAACAACCGAGGTGGGGAATAAAAGTGAGATATTGGTTTGATTAGGCAAAACATGTAACATATTATTGCAATTATGTAATGCATACTTGAAAAACTATATGATTAGTCATGACATATTGTAATATATGGTTATAGATATGTACAAATATTAACTCTTCTTCCCTGGTAAATATAAGTAGTGGTGGTATCAGATTTGTTCTCATTGATAGTTAGTAAAATACGGGACGGGTATAGTACAATATTAATACGGACAGAGTTTCATACATTGTTTCAACATAGCAATACGTTTAAATTTCGGCAACAATTAGAAAATATTAAAATTTTAAAATTAAACGGCTCTACAATAGGACGAGAACGGAAGTTCTAAACACATATAGTACGTATATGTGTATTACACGAGTATTAAACGAATTTTTGCTCACTAGAAGATGATGGGTCTTGAAATTGGATTTCAAATAAGGGTATCATGGTCATTGCACAATAAATCTCTAATAAACTGAAAATTGTATTTCAATTACAAACCTTATCACCAAATAATATAATTGAAATTACACAATCTTTAATTTCTCAATTTTTTTCTATTTTTCTCCCACTCTTTATTACTCCATATCAAACGAGGCATAAAGGGAATTTTTAATGTCATATATTCAACCTTGTTCACTTTATTACTTATTTTCCACTTTCATTATAGGGAATTGTAATATCCGTCCTCTTCGCGAGGACATCATCGTAATTGGCAACATACATACTTTGCAAAAATTATGCTACTATACTTTGTATAAAGGTAAAAAATTATACGGTATATGTGAATCATTTAGCTAGTGTCCAGGGAAATTGTCGAAATTGCCCTGGAGCTGCAAATCGTAACAACCCCAATTGTTCATATCCCCTGAAGCATCAAACCCACTCTGCTCCAGCGCCTCCCACGCCGCCGACGCCGCCGGCAATCCAGGATCCATCGCTGTCGACGTCGTCCATAGAGCCGCCTCCAACTGCGCCATTTCGTCGCTCAACAATGTCTGCAACCCAAGCGCATCAATCATACTCTCCTCCTGGTTTATTTGATCATCGCCCTCCAGAAACCCTTCCTCTCGAAACAGATCCGTGAATTCGTACGGATCAGCAAGATTCCCGCCCAACGGAAAAACAATCCCGTCGTGATCTTCGCTGATCTGCCCGCTCTCGGGGGTGGACGACGCAGAATTCGAATTCGTGACTCCGTCGGCAGCAGGGTTGAGAAATTTGGCGAAAACGACGGCCATGTCGATATCGGAGGAGGAGGTGGAGGAATCGCCCCCGCCGCCACTGCTGGTGGTGTTTTGAGCGTCAGTGGGAGGAGGAGGAGGACCGCGGGAGGAGCGGGAGGATTTGGAGCGGCGGGTGCGGCGGCATCCGCCACCGACGGGGACGTTGCGGAGGGAGCCGCCTTTGGTCCAGTAGCGGCGGCAGGATTTACAGAAGTAGCGGGGCTGGGAGAGGCTGTAGTTGTTGTAGTAGCAGAACTTGGTGTTGGAGGAAGCGCAACGTGGGCAATTGGGGGCGATCTGAAGGTGAGGTTTCCATTGACATTGAGCAGTAGTAGTAGTAGTGTCGATTATTCTTGGGGGTAGGATGAATTGGTCATCAGCAGCCATCATTTTGGGAGTAGTGTAGTCAGTGAGCAGCAGTAGTAGTGATGAAATTGAAGTAGTGTAGTTTGGAAGCTGAGAGGAGGAGGAGATAATGATGAATGGCGAGAGTGATAGAAGAGACGAAGGTTAGTATATATATAAGAAGTGGGAGATTTGGGGGTTTGATAATAATAATATTGATGATGAAATGGGGGCTGTGGTGTGGGGAGGATGATGGCGCAATAGCTGCGAGGGGCGGCAGGTGAGGATCATAACTGGCGCATTGAGGGAAGGAGAAGGTTACGTTGATGGACGTAGAGAACGTGGTGTTGCTTCCTATCATTGCTTTTACACCATATATTGAGATTGCTGATCAGGTTGGTTAGTCAAACCATCCGCCATTTTTTTATCGATTTAATTTATAACCTTGTCACAGCTCATCTCAACTCATCATAAAAATCGAGCAAAACATAATATTACGGAACAACATCCATCTGAGTTAATAAAAGATATATCATATTATCCTGAGGGTAAAGACAAAGCAATTGTATACTGCCGTTCAGGATGAACATGTATATGGAAGCATACGCGGTTGAAGTAGAACCAAGCGCTAAGTGAAGCAATAATGAATGGTATGTATGAAAACGTAGCTTGTTCTGAAGTAGCTATTTCTGCGTAATAATAATAAATGATGACCATGTTACTTGAAGTTGACAACTAACTATTTTGCAACAGAATCAACAATTCTAGGTTGTAACCAATAACAAACAAAATATCAACAATTTAATAATTAATAGTGAGCCCAGGCCGCATAGGGAGGGGGACAGATCGAGTCGGCAATGGATGCATATGAACTCTAACACACATACAGTGTACCTTAATTATCTCCTCGGGATCGTCAAATACCAAATTGGAGTGCAATTGGGGAATTCTATGTTGTTTAAATAATATAATAACAATGTGGAATGATTAATGATTGAGTTAGCTGATTAATTATAATAAGAGTACTGTTGATTATTTTGCGTCGTAGAGGGCATGCATTATGTTGCACGTGCATGGCTTATTTACGCGGCAAGCATTCATTCAACCCGGCTACGGTGTCGACAGCTGCTCCTGAGAGCCGGATCTGACAGATCTAGACCGTCGATTTCGGGGCGGAGAAGAGAAATCATCGGACGGTTGGAAATTGGCGGGGGCAAATGGGTCATTTTAATCATGGCAAAATGTTTGGGCAGGAACGCACGCTAGCGATTGAACAAGAAATTTACTAAGTGGGGGTGTCAATGTGGGGTCATACCAATGTCAGAAGTCCAGATTTTTGTTTTTGTTTATTTTTATATATACTAGACGGACGTGAGTTTGGAATTTAATTTGGTCATCTTCCTCCTTCCCTCTTACATCGCCATTACTACCCAAATACTATCTCCCTCTTTGACAATAATGACCCTGCATCTCCTTTGGTGGGAATAAGGCGAGCCGTACCGTTGACATTAAGGCGTTATGGGTGGCGATGATGAAAGGTTTGTGAACGACATTAATGACAAAACAAGTCAAGGTGATGTAGGTTTCAACATCTCATACAATAACTTCGAAGATGCAAATAAGATCCAGAGAAATGATGGCTACCATTAACAACCAATGTGGGATAGGTTTGAGGTCTTCGTATGAAGTGTTATGCGCTCAACTTGGCGGAGAAAGCAACTTGGGTTGTACGAAAGTGGACGCAAAAACATCCTCGGCCAAGATAAGCAAAGGAACATTCTCTATGATGACAAAACAACTATTAACGAGTACTTCCGTGAGAAGCAGAAGTACAATCCGGGGTAGTTCGTCGAAGTTGAAATTGTGGAGGAAATAATGGCAAACATATTCTGGGCAGACCAGCGAATGCAAGATGACTACACTTGTTTCGTGGATTCGATCACTTTCGACATCACGTACAGGACCAATCGCAAGTGTCGGCCGCTAGGTAATTGTAATTTTTTGGGTCATATAACATCATTATATCGTAATCATAACGACGATATAACATGTCTATTGTGTTTTGATAATGATCATGTACCTTGTTCTTCACATTATTTTATAACAGTCTAATATTGTAATTGTACGTGTGATATAACATATTGGTTATGTACTGATATTGATTATGTAACTTGTTCCTGAAATTGTTACTTACCAGACTTCTATCATACACGTATCGATGATATAACGTCTTTGTTGAGTACTGGTATTGATCCTGTAATTTGTTTCTCAAATTGTTATTGGCGTGCAACTCTATTTATTGGCTTCAATAATCACCACCAGGGTGTTGTGTTTGTACCTTGCCTAATATATGATGAGACGATAGAATCATTTCAGTGGTTGTTCTGCACGTTTGCATGGGAGGGAAGTCACCAAAGATGATCTTCACTGATCAGGATGCGACAATGGCTGCAGCATTAAAGACTGACATGCCAGACACGTACCACGCCTTATGCACGTTCTCCATCCTCCAAAATGCGAAGCGTAACTTAAGTGCTCTTTTCAAAAATGAATTTGTAAAACATATGCTTTTCTTATTCTACAACATTGATTCAGAGAGAAATTTCAAATCTACATGAAAGCTAATGATTAAGGAATGCTTTCCAAAAGGCGGCGTCGGCGGTCATAAATGGCTAGAGTACATCCACAGATTTCGTACCCAGTGGTCGTCGGCTTGGGTTAAGAACCATTACACCACCGGTATGTTTTTGACGCAACTCGTTGAATCATGCAATAGAGTGATTCGAGGCTTTCTCAGTGCTGATAAGACTATTATGGAGTTCTTCCCCCACTTCGACAGGTAAGGAGTTATTTCAATTCCGGACTGTGAAACAGTTATGACCACATAATGACGCTATTATTTTTCTGTTATGATATTGGTACGTTAACGTTACATGTCTTTAACATTCTTGGTACGTCCCTATTCTGTAGGATGGTCGAAATCCGGAGGAGGGTAGAGACGAATGCTGAATACCTTGCTAGGAACACAAAGCCAATGAAGAATTTTGAATATAGTGAGCTGGTGAATAAGGCTGCTCTGTAATACACACCAAAGATGTTTGCCATATTCCAAGAACAATTCAAACAGGTCCAAGAGTATCTTCTCAAAATTGTACAGACTGCGGCTGCCGACGGGAAAGTCATATACGTTATGTACAAGAAAGATGGCAATGAAAGGATAGACGATAGACTTAAGAAACCGACGTATCTTAAAAAACCGCTACCTCAATCTTCAAATCTTTGCAGTCGAGCTAGACCACCACCCAACAGTCACTGTTGACTACTCCGCCCGGCATGCACCACCTCCTCGTATGCCGTTGCCGTCGTCGAAGAAGAGAGAGAGAATGTCGAACAAGAAAAAAGGAAGAGAGAAGGACGAAATGAGGGGTTCTGGAAGAAAAAGGTAGTAAAAAAGGAGAAGAGAATGGTGATATGACACTCTGACACACCACTACCATTAAAATATTCCCCAAAACAAGGGGATTTGAAATTTTTCTAATGAATTTTAAATCCGAAATGTTTAAAACTATTTCGAATTAAAATAATTAACTAAATCAATTTCCGTCCACTATCGCTGGGCGCATGAGATCCGCCGGATCGAAATCAACGCCGAACTAGCTTTACAGCCGTCGGATGGTCCTCTCGGAACATTCCGAATGACTTGGCTGTAGGAACCATAGCCATTTCGGCATTCAGTCTAGTCTCAGTTCCACGGATTTCGATTAATTAAATAATATCTTAATTTTAAGTAGTATCTCATCCATGATTGGCTGCGACTAATTTGTAGTTTATTTTAAAATTTCTCAACTAGTGGTGGTCAACGCCACAAGCCTCCCCTCCCCTTTTTCTCCCATGGATGGAGGGAGTAGGAAGTCAAACGCTTTATTTCAGTCTATATTAGAAAGAATGATTTGATTTCTCTGGTATGAACTATACTGTATTACGTGCATATATCATTAACTTCAAATGCAATTCAGTTTTGAACTGGAAAACAGTGTTACCAGCTAGCTATATATGATTCCTGGACTTTAGCATCTGAGGGGCGAACTGGGGGAGCTGGGGACGGGTGAGTCCGAGTCACTTCAGTTTCGATCCAGAGCATGAAAATACGAGTATCGTACATAAATTTGATTTTCCCCGGGAGAAAAAACACAAAACTAATTGCGTTATCATCGTAAATATAAGAAAAATAGGGTCTTGATTCGTATCCTAATTCTAAAAGTCAAGCACCAATGTATGGAAAGACCCCAATGACCAACGCTTACAAGACCAAAGATTAAATCCAAGACCCAATTTAAATTATAGAAAGACATATTCGCTATTTATTTTTCAACCATGGTGATCTAGTCATAAAAAAGTGTGTAACCAGCCTATTGGAGGTAATTTTGTTAGGATTAGTGATGAAGAAATTGCATACGTACATTCAAGAAGAAAGGAAAGGAGAGAAAAATAAGATAATTAGCATTGATGAACTGCACCAACTCCTTCCTAGAGATTGGACGGTGTTAGGTATTTGTATTTATCGAGAAGGTAACTGTGTAATGGATTTCCTCGTAAATTTTGGGCATTTCTTTTCGTTTGGGACGCATAATATTAATTCTTTTCTTTGTAATATTATTGATTATATTAGTGCCGATATGATTGAGGTTTTGTGATTTTTTTTTGGTGTTGTTCTAGTTTGTAGTCTTTGGTTGATAGGTTTAATTTTGGCGAGTAGATTTTTGTAAAAAAACTTTTTGGCCGTATATTTTTATTGGGTATATTGCAATATTTTATTTTATGGATAGAAATTGTGGACGGCCATCTCTAGCAAAAAATGACTTGCTAATAGGAACTTTATCGTCACATCACCAACTTTGGCAATTAACTCATTCAATAATTTCTGAACACCTGCAACCCTACAACTCTTTAGCAATTTCTATTCATAAAACCAACACTATAATTTACCTTTGAAAGTTTTTATTTTAATTAATTTATCCATATAAAATTAATTAAAATCAAACGTTTTGCTTGAAAAATTAATCCATATGTTTATGTGACATTGTTAACCAAATTTCAAATTTGGCTATTTCTAACAAAATTCTAAGTTAGCAACTACAAATACATCCCTAACAAGTGCTAAAAGAATGACATCTCATCTTTTATTTCACTTTAATAATTGCTAAAATTTTGAAATAAAAATACCTAAAAAATCCTAATTATTAATCAGAATCATGTAACTCCCACCAAATCGGCCGTATACAACTAACAACTTCCATAAGAAGGCCATAGCGAAAATGACAACCAAAAGAAAGATACGTTGATTAACCAACAACCGGATTCATCCAACCCATTTTAACAAATGAAAAAAAAACAGAGGATTTAATGATCTTGTGGGGACGAAGAATCTGTCTCTTATGGTATATGTTTATCCCATATGGGGTTTCTTGAATCTATCCGTGTCCAAATGCATTCAATGACCAAATATATTTGAACTTTTATATGATTCAATTCGATACATTGAATCATCTTGAATCCGACGTTGGATAATTTATTATTATAACTGACCAACCAACTTTCTTTACAAAGTTCAAAACTAAAGCGTTCAACCCAGATATTATAGCTGAGAGCACAATCTTACGCAAGTCATTTAACAAAAAAGAAGACGTACAACTTCACTGCAAATCAACTGCGAACCAGCCGGCTAGCTGATCCTTGTTCTTCGGAACCGGTTAACTTGTCTGGTACTGGTTGGAATCATTTGCAGGCACCACAATTCCTTGGCCTTCTCCTTTTCCTCTTTGGCTGCCTGCATTTGATACTTACAGAGTTACAACGCATATACTGTTTCCAAAAACAATTTTTTTATCTTCATCCACGGCAGTTTTCTATACGCGATTGCGATCACCACGTCGTTCACTAACAACACGAGCACTTTTCCATACGCGATTGGTGGACTCCGTTCCCCGATTACGATCGCACGGAGCAGCTTCATCTGAGAGTGCGTTTGTCTTTGGCATGGCTATCAAACGCGTTGGCTATCTTCTTCAACGTCACCAACTCTTTAGTCTCCGAATTTAGCATCGAACTTCAAATAAACAATCAACCCAAATGAAATCAGACAACCAAAATGAAAGCCACATCGACAATCATTAATTCACAGTAGATGGTGGAGTGATTATGGTACATACCAGACGATGCCATAAGGGACGCAGCCGATGGGCACTATTGAAAGCGGATAGTAGACGTTATTAATTAAGATACACATTCTGGTAAATCACTAATCTGATTTTAAATCAAATTATAAACTCTAATTTTAGTTCATTCTTATTTTTTCTATTGGTAATTGGTAAATGAAGAAACCTAAAGAATGACATGTTTTGAGAAATAAAATAAAAATTTAAGAAAAAATAAATAACATGTTTTGGTGGTTTGTATATGGGAAATTGGATAACACAATGAGTTATTTTTTTGGGACAATTAGTTATTTGTTCAACAATAAAATTGAATTTATAGGGAAAAAAATTGGTAGGTGGGTGGTTTGGTAAATCAGGGATTATGAAATTAAATTAACATAAATTTTATGAAAATTATTTCCCATTTGTTTTATTACCATAATGAGAAGATTTATCAATTCATCATTAATTTATTACCATTTTCTATAACAAATTTAGTTCCTTTCATCAGTTCAAGTCATTAAGTCAAAATAGAAAATCATCTTAATTAACAAAGCGTTACAAAAATTAATTTATGGTATCTTAGTTTTTAATTCTATCACCATCCTTATCCTCCACGCCATACACACGGGGTAGTTCAACTAAGGATAAAAGTGAAACAAAATTAAAAAGAATTTTTTTAAATATAATATTATCATATGTTCTAAAAAAGCTAGATAAACTTCGAATTACCTAAAAATTACTCATAAAAAATAACAACCCAACAAAATTAGACCAACAACAATAACCTATGTTTAAAGAATTTTGAGTGAAATTCTTCATTAAATTTATATAATTGAAATATCACTCAAAATAAAAAAGAATCGATAATTTATTGACAATATATTTTTAAATAAAACATGGAAAAACTACTGCAATACAAAAGACTAATACTAAGCTGAGGGGGTTATGTTGTTCAGATGCTGAGCTGATGATGAACACGATAGTGTATCAATGACAAAAGAAACAAACCAACATTAGAATTTAGATTAAAATACTGAATCAATAACTAAAGCAAATTGGAAGAACACGTTAATGCTCTACCTTAAATATGTGCTATGAAGATGATGATGAATTTGACAAATAAGTTAGTTATAATTGTGAAACCAAATTCAAAGAAAGAAAGTAAAAAAAATAAACGAATTAAAGAAAAGAAGAAACTTATCTCAATCTTTAGATTATCGGAAAAAAAACTCCTAATAACTTCAAATCGAAGATCAGAATAGTCAGGTTTTGGTGTTGCATGTCTTTCTTTGTTTTAATTCAGGGAGATACTAGGTTTCGATTGGCTAATTAAGAAGATAATGATGATGAAAATACCATAATCGATGAACAAACAGCCTAGATCGATAGTTTTTTGGGGGAATCCGCGAAATCACCGAGACAACAAAGAGTGGCGATCAACTTTCGAAAGAAAATTCATTACGGCCCATTTGGGAAATGAGGGAAGTAGGGTTTCCCAAACCCTAGAGAACCTTAGATATGAGGGTGCATAACGACGTCGTATTACTACGGGGCGGGGCGGATAGTAGCAACTCCACCACCGTCCATCAACCACTAGTTACGGATAACTGATTTCCCATCAACGCCGGTTAAAAATCTGGTCCGACCGAACAATTTCCGAGCGGATATATGGATTCCGGTTAGAAAATGCCAAGCCTAGGTTTGATCTTAACCATGCCTTGTATATTTAGGCCTTCTTAGTTCAATCTAATCCTAAAAACTTTATACACCAAAAAGCCAAGGCCCATACATGAATTCCTCCAAGGCCTTAACCCCATCTAAAGTAATTAACTTGCAGATCCACAGCCGAATCCGACTCGAGCTTCTCCCCTGTTCGTCAAAGTCTATAGTCCGACTTGTTAATCAGTCCACCCTCCATTCTCAACTCCTGCAAACTCCTCTGTCTCTCACCTCTAAAAAACCCACTTCTCCCACCACCACCACCACTAAAGCGGACCCCAAATTTTCCTTGGAAACCAAACACAGTGACACAAACTGTACGTTAGTGGATAGTTACTTCTGTTTATCGGAGAATTCAGAACCTGTTCCGCAGATGAGCAGCGGCTTTCGCAGCTTTTGGTTTACGTTCAACAAGAACCTTGACTGTAATAGTCAGTAGCATCTCTTAGCATAACTTGGAATTCATGTTTTCCAGATGAAGAAAGGTTTCACCTATCAGCTTTATCTTGCAGATATGGACAAGCATACTTTTTGCTGAATATGAAAGTAATTTGATGGCAGAATTATGTACTGGAACTGAGGAATATTCCTTTGGTGCTGGAAACTCGTTTCCTTCTGCAATTCCATATATCATGCAGGGGAGCATAACTTGATAGATTAAACCCTGCTGCCTGATCGACCGATTTAAAGTAAGTTTTCTCGTTGAAATACAGTGTTGTTTGCTGGGTTTATCTTCTAAACATGTAAACATTCTCCAAAAGGATATGCAATGTTGTTGGAATCTGATTCATGCTGTTATGCAAGAAGGAAGTCACGCGGTCAAATCTGATGTAGCCTAGCTATCTGGGCAGATATGAATTTGAGCAGCTTGAAATATTCAGCCGTCAGGAATCAGGATTAAGTCAAGTCAACAGAAGAACACCCCAACGGTTCAGTGTGAAACTGAAAAGACCTGTTCCAAGTAGGATTGCTAGTTTGACACGGGAGCCCATTTGGTTCAAGAACGTAGCGGGTTCAAAGAAATCCAACAATAGATACAGATCCTTGGATTTAGAGGTTGACCATCTAAAGGTTTATATTAAAAAGGTGTAGTTAGGTTTATTACTTCTTTTTCTAAAAGCCCCCACCACCGCCGGTGGTTTTCCGATGACTTTTTTCCCGTAAACTTTCCCGGCGAGATTTCGTTGACTTTCCAAGGGCAAAAATAACTAGTTGCGTTATTACATACGTAGTTACCGAGAAATAATTAGTTGTAAAAATGACTATTTAAGAGTGAAAAATAACTATTTATATGAGCGAATAACTAATTATATGACTCAAATAACTAGTTATAATAGAAGAGTGATATATGTTACACCCATATGAATATTATTTTGTTCAGATGAACGTTTTTGTTTCGTAATTGAATAATATTGTTCCGTATGTTTTAATAAAGTATTGCTACGTATTGACCAAGTATTACTATGTCGTGCCGTTCATTCATATTTCTCTAAGTTTTATTCATATATTCTAGCTTTTTTCCCCATGTGTTAAGAGTATTTATTAGATTCAAATGTGTATTGCTACTTCCATATTGCTAGTTCTTCACTGTTCCAAAACACATTTTTAATTAGCTTCAAATGATACAATTTTTGTCAAAATCTTCGAAATACTATTATAACTCGTCTTGTTATAGAATCTTTATAAACAAATAATTATTATGGAGTACAAAATATGTAAATGAAATTAAAACGAAAAAGATATAACAAAAATATTGAAGGATATATATGATATTATTAATTATTCAAATCATAATAAATATCATCCACGACACACTCTAACTTATTAGGGGTGCCTTTCCTAGAAGGGTGAATGCAAGAAGGAGAAGAAAAATATTTCGAAATCGACAAATAAATTCATACGCAACTTTATTTTTACTTCTTCTAATTCAAGACACGATGAACTATGGTCTATCAAGTAGGATCTACCGACAAACTGCAAATGTGACACCAAACTCAGAGATGTGATCACTTTCTGCAGTTTCGCACCACAAATGGCTTGGGCAACCACTTTAAAATAGCCTTCTTGTAGCCCATGCCCTGAACCTACTCAATCGCCATGAGTAAAACTGCACCTTTTGTCTCCCGCATGAGTCACGACTCATGGCCACCTATCACCTCCTCAACCGCATAAGAAAAAATGAAGGACACACTTGTATCATCTCGCACCACCACCCCAACCCCATGTGTGAGATCACCATCAAACATGGCAATATCCACATTACACTTGACAAACCCGACACGAAGGATATGCCACTTCAGACACAAAAGGGCCCGTGTTGCATTAAGGGGTTTCTCCGATACGAATTTCCAACCACTCTTTCAGATCGTCAAGTCAACTTTGCAGCAATACTGTAGCTGCATTAGTGGATTCATGTTGGAAAACACGTACATTCATCTCATACGCCCCAAACGATAGACATGATCACCTTCTGAATGAAAATTTAGCTCTCGACCTAAAAGAGCCATTCCGTCGTATCCAACCAAAAATCATATAAACTATTTGACACGAGCTGCTAAACTCTTCGTATAAACTTTTTGTTTTTGTAATTTAGCAATTATTTTATGATTTTTTAAATAATAAAAATTAGTATAATAATAAAGACCACCATTACAAGTGGACAATTGGCTAGAGTTGCCAATAAGTATGCCTTTTCTGAGTACTATTTCTTCTTTAGTTTAGGCCAAATATCCAAATTTAATTCAAATTTTAAGTGGATTGTAAAATTTAATAAAAATTATAAATCTATTTTTAACAAAATTTCGTTAATTTTTCATCTAAATTAACAAAAATTCAGACTACCAAGCTGATTTGGCAACCTTAAATGCCACGTCAACAAATCAAAATAAAATAATAAAGAAATCAAGAGAAATATGTCAAGAAAACAGCTTGCACCGCCGTCGTCGTCCGATTCTCATCTATCTTTTCCCCCAATTTGACTTCAACTCTATTACCATCACTACTACTGGAGTTCGGATTGACTAACAAGTATGACACCGTCTTGCCGTCGCTGCTGGATCTACGGAGCAAACCTCGCAATCGCCGTCGCCACTTCAACGACGACGAACCCGTAAAATTCCGTAATCTCCTTGAGGTTCTGCGCTTTCACCCATGTTTCAATGCCATGAACAAAACCCTCAAACAATTTACAGAAATCAAACGAGAAACTCATATTAGAAGCTATGGAAAAACCGAATCGCTATGACATGGATAATATACACAAATCTGGACAAGTATGTACAGATCGAAGTCGAAACTACGATGAATTGTTGGATTAAACGTTGTTGGCGACGAAGAATCAGGAACCCTAACCATAGTCTTTTAATGAATCAACGACTAAAGGGAAAGTAAGGGGTAAGCGAGGAGACGACGTGGCCGACGTAGATGCTGGACTTGACTATGACGTCGGGAATCTGATGTCATATGTCCATAACTGTGCATGAGGAAGAGATACAGGGGAATAATTTAATTTTCATTATTTTTTTGAAGATCTATTTTGTAGGGAATAATTTAATTTATTTATTTTATGATTAAAATGCAGACGTGGCATATGGTGTAGCAATTATTTGGTGAAGCAGTTCCGTGTCAGTTCCGTTTGCCTCGGCATTAACAGTGTTAAAAATTTAACAAAAAATTTAATCAATAAGCTAAAATTATCAGAAAATTAAAACTATTAGTCAGATAATAATCGTTAAAATAATTCATATTAAATATAACAATTCGCTCAAAATTTAGACTAAATTTAAGTATCCGACCTTTAGTTTATCATCCAGTTTTAGTTTGATATATTATCCATGGTTGAGAACTATCCAGCTTCAGTTGAATGAGCCACCCCCAAAAAAGTAAATAGAGGGAAAAAAAACTCGGTTTCGTTTGGCCATTTCCTATTGACTTACTCCCAAAAATTATCACCAATTTTCATCCTTTATATATTTCACAACACAACTGGTATGCATTTCACCTCAACTCCTCATACTCCTCACCATCGTCACCGCCGTCAAAAATCCTCTCTTCCTACTCTCTTCAACGGCGGCAACCACTCAGCTGGCGGCGGCTCACTCACTTTCAGTCTTCCACCATGGATTCGTCATCATCTGACTCCAGATCACCCAGGAAAGAGCTTCAAGGTCCCCGCCCTCCTGCTCTCAAAGTCCGCAAAGATTCCCACCAAATCAGAAAACCTCCCGTCGCTCCCAGACCCAACCCCAACCTAATTAACCCACCCATCCACCATCAATTGAATCAGCAGCCGCGCGCTCCGGTCATCATCTACACCGTTTCCCCTAAAGTGATTCACACAAACCCCGACGATTTCATGACCCTAGTTCAACGCCTCACCGGCTCTTCTACTTCTTCTTCTTCCTCAGCCGCCTCCTCCTCCAACCCTTTTAGCGATGACGGCGCGCCGTCCCCGGCCGCCAGGTACGCCGCGATTGAGAAGACCAGATCGCCCAAGGGGAATTCGATGGTTCAGCAGCAGAGTGGGAACTTGGATTTTGGGGATTTCTTCGTCCAAGGGGTGGAGATGGGTCCGTTTACAGGGATTGGGTTTCCGCAGCAGGGGATACTGTCGCCTGGACCGGCGTTATTGCCGCCGGTGCCGCCGAGCTTCTTCTCTCCTCAGTCGACGACGGATCCGAGCTCGGTTGGGTTTTTCCACGATTTCAGCCCCGGAGGGCTCCACAGCAGCAGGAATTTCATGGATGGTACGGGGCTATTGCCGAGCCCGGGTAATTTCTTCGCTGGATTCTCGCCTCGGTTGTTGAACTCGCCGTTCCCGTCGGTAGATCTGTTCAACAATTTCAACTCCGGCAACTTTGACTTCTGATTGGCAGATTTGAATATTCTTTTATTTGTTTTTATTTCTTTTATTTTTGGCTTTTCCTGATTCACAATTATTTCGTAGCTCTCTCCTCATGAATGACGGATTCTGAATCTGACTTCTGACTTCGGAGGGGTAGAGATGAAATTTGATAGGAAGTCGTAGGGGTAGACTGGAAATTTCCGTCTACAAATTTTATAAATTGTTAGTTGGTTGGGGGGTGACTTTATTAAATAGCAGCAACTGGGTAAAAAGATGCTCAAAAATGATTTGTCCTGTTCTCTCTGTAATTGCATATTTTTTACTACACTTTAGGATAACGAATTTCAAATTTTTACAACAATATAGCAATTTTACTGTACTTTAAAGACGGTCAATCATGGACGTCCTTACTCAATCCAAAATGGCTCATAGGAGACATCCACGACATGTCATCAGTTCCAGGGCTCTGATCTCCTTCTCGACTCACAACCACCGCGTTAGCAACAGCACCAGCACCAGCACCCTCCTCCGCCGCAACACCATACTGAAACCCAACTTTCGGCTTCCTCGCCGGCAAAGCAGGCAACAGAGCTTCCCCTTTCAGAATCCTACCAGCCTCTTTAACACTGGGCCTCTTCTCAGGATTCGGATGAACACAAGCAACTCCAACTATCAGCACCCTCTCCATTTCCCCAACACTATACTCTCCATTCAGCTTCGGATCTGCAACCTCGATCAGCTTCCCTCTCTCCCAACAACCCCACACCCAATCCACCAACACCATCCCTCCTCCGCCACCTCCTTCTACCGGCCTACGCCCGGTTGCCACTTCCAGAACCACCACCCCAAAGCTGTAAACGTCACTCTTCTGAGTCGGAACGCCACAGTAGACATATTCCGGAGCAAGATATCCCATTGTTCCGGCAGGTATCGTGGCATCCCTTGTGAGAGAGGAATGCTCGTGCTCGTAAACTTCAGCGAGGCCGAAATCTCCGAGCTTGGCGTTGAATTCCGAGTCGAGCAGGATATTGCAAGCCTTGACATCCCTGTGAATGATCTGCCTCTCGCATTCCTCGTGTAAGTAAGAAAGAGCCGAAGCGACACCGGAAAGTATGTTCAGCCTTTGCTTCCATGTCAGGACAACTGAACCTCCATTTTTGTGAAGGATCCTGTCAAGGCTGCCATTAGGGAAGTACTCGTAAACCAGAACCAGCTCAGGTCCTTCACAACACCATCCTCGAAGCTGAACCAAGTTCTTGTGCTTCAAACACCCCGCCATTGTAGCAAACTCGGTCACAAACGGGTTGTTGCGAGTGCAGTCGATTCCGGCTCTATTGAATCTCTTGATTGCAACTGCAGCACTAGATCCAGGAAGCGATCCTTTATATACAGTAGCTGAAGCACCTTCACCAACGATTCTGGCTCTACTAAACCCCATTGTAGCTGATTTTATCTCCCAAATTGACATCTTTGATGGAACTGAATTAACTAATGTTCTTCGTCTTGTACTTAAACTCCATTGCAGCCTTCTCCTAAGCAGACATCTGACACTAACAATGAGAATCAAGATCATGGAAACAACCAATGCAGCTAACCCTCCAATCCCTAGAGCTAAATTCTTTCCTCTGTTTCTACCACCATGGCTGCTATTGTTCTGTTCATGATCATGGTCATCATCAGTAGGGAAGCAAACGACACAGTTACCTTCGTCAATGGATGCCATGGAAGAATTGAAAGAAGGATAGCCATAAGTATTGAAGCGCCAATGGGTGACGAATTGAACGGCCGATCCTTGTCCATTGGATGCAGAAAACCCTACGAACATGAACTCCTTGAAATGATCGGATAAGTCGACTTTAGCTACAAGGATCGGATTGGTAGGGCGGCTCTGCGAGTAACTCAGCCAGACCTGAACCGATTTCGAGGAATCGGAGTAGTCAATCCACGCCGTGATTTCCTTGCCGCTTTTTAGATCGACAGAACCGGAGACGGAAGTCACGGCGGAGGAGACGATCGTGTTGACGTCGACTCCGACGTGGTCGCCTCCGTGGGCGGGGTCTTGAAGGGAGGAGTCGTAATTGGTGTCGAATTCGACGGCGACGAAGGAGTCTCTAGGGTTTAGGGCGGGACCGGGGAGGCCCATGAAGCCGTCGGAGAGGCTGAAGGAGTCAGGGCTGGAGGTGATCAAGAAGGCGAGGCCATCGGCGGGAGGGCAGAGAGGGGATTGGATGATGGAGAAGATGAAGCGGGAAGAGAAAGAAGCGGTGGAGTTGGTCTTGGGGTCGAGGAAGCGGAAGGGGCGGAAGTAGAGTGCTCTGCCGAACGTGGAAGAGGAGGAATGGCAAGGGTGGTCTTGAGTGAGGGATATGCCGTCGTTTCGGAAATGGGCGTCGCCGTAGAAGGTGAGGTTGTGGGAAGGTGGAGGGAGGGAATTTGTGGAGATGCAGAAGAAGAAGAAGAGAAAAATAAGAAAGATCGAATAATGCATTTGGCTGTTCTTTTGTTTCAGAGAGTGTTTAGTTAGGTGTCCTTTGGAGGTTCTTGAATATAGGCGGTGGCCGGAACTGAGTTCCAGTGGTCGGCCGGAGCAGGCGGAGAAGGTTGTGATTTTGGAGGGAAGAAACGGCGAAGTTAGAAGAAGAAGAAGAAATAGGCTTTTTTTGGACAGTACGAGTCCATATAAGCGAAAGAGTTCAATAGCCCAAATAATTATGTTATCGACCCGGTCCGGTTTCCGGTGACCAAGACGTAATTATCCCATCTCTTGGCTCCTCCCGGCTCTCAGAGGTTTTGTTTCGATAGCAATGGAGTCCAATCTCTCTGCATTTCTCGGCCTCCCATCTCCCAACCACCGCCAACCTCCGACCGATTTCCCAAACCTCTTCCCCCAATTCTCCACCGGCCTCATCATCCCCCACAAAACCCCAACAGCCCCTAAAACCCTTCAATTCGCATCCACTTCCATCTCCTTAACCTCCCAATCCCCTCGCAAATCCCCCTCCCAAACCAGCAGCCCGGCCAAGCTCAAATCCCTGATGAAAGGCCTCTCCGTATTCGAGCGGGCCCTCATCGGAGCAGGCGGAGGCAGTATCGCCGGCGCCTTCACCTACTTCTGCCTCCTCCCACTCGACACAATCAAAACCAAGCTCCAAACCAAAGGCGCCTCCCAGATCTACTCCAGCACCCTCGACGCCGCCGTCAAAACCTTCCAGGAAAAGGGGATCCTAGGGTTCTACCGCGGCGTATCGGCCGTAATAGTCGGATCAGCCGCCTCCTCCGCCGTCTACTTCGGCACCTGTGAGTTCGGGAAATCGATCCTCTCCAAGCTCGACGACTTCCCTCCACTCCTCATCCCTCCCACCGCAGGCGCGATGGGGAATATCGTCTCGTCGGCAATCATGGTCCCGAAAGAACTCATCACCCAGCGAATGCAGGCGGGAGCGAAAGGAAGGTCGTGGGAAGTGTTGTTGAAGATACTAGAAAACGACGGCGTATTGGGGCTCTACGCTGGATACTCTGCAACCTTGCTGAGGAATTTGCCTGCTGGAGTGTTGAGTTATTCCTCGTTTGAGTATTTGAAAGCTGCTGTGTTGAGTAAAGCGAACAAGGCACAAATGCAGCCGATTGAGAGCGTGGTGTGTGGGGCATTGGCTGGTGCTATATCAGCTTCGTTGACAACTCCGCTGGATGTTGTGAAGACGAGGATGATGACTCAGGTGAGTAGAGAAGCTGCGGGGAAAGTTTCGGATATGGTGAAGCAGATATTGGTGGAGGAAGGATGGGTTGGGTTCACCAGAGGGATGGGGCCGAGAGTGGTTCACAGTGCTTGTTTCTCGGCGATTGGGTATTTTGCGTTTGAGACTGCTAGGTTGGAGCTTCTGAATCGGTATTTGAAGCATAAGGAGCTTCAGGAATTGAATGATGCTGTTGTTCCTGCCTGAAAGCTTCTTTCTTTTTGACAGAGCTCGGGCTTTTTCTCTTCTTGCTGTTATATTATTTTGCGCGTTCTATGTGTTGTATGCTTATAGGGAGGAATTGCGGGCGGCTTATCTCTAATCATGAGGGTTATATATGAAGCTTCAATTTGAGCAGTAGAATTGGATGAAGTGCAGTTGAGCAAGTTCAACGCTTTATAAGATGGTTTAACGTGTAGAGTAATTTAAGGGTGTATGTGATTTCTTGCTTCATGGGGTTTCAAGAGAACGAACAGGGAAAAATGTATTAGGAGGTATCTTCTGTCTTGACTTGGAATGATTCAGGGTCATGGAGTAAATGATGAAGCAGTCCTTTTCTGGTAAACTAACCTATGATATGATGCTTTGTCACGTCCTCCGCGGAGTCTGTTAATATAGCCAAATTGGTTATAATGCAGGAGCAGTCACCCTGGGGGAAGAAGCCAGATGGAACTAACTGCTGCCTTCAGAACAAGAAATAAATTTTGGTGGTGGGATTTGGCAGATTGTTATATAAACGGCTAGATGCCGGCTAAGCTGGGTTGCCTCAGTGGCTCTGAGGGCAACCATTGCTTGCTCTACAGAAGTTACAGATGTTATCTCGAATTGGAGATATTCTCTTATCGCCAATTCAATCACGATCCGGATCCAAATTTTTTACTAGGAGAAGATGCCATCTGCAGGGAGAAAGAAATTTAGGTTCAAAAATTGCCTCGTTGATTGATTCAATGCTCAAATTTGTAAACCATTGCTTGGAGCTGGGGTTTTGGATGGTTGTTGCTTTTCTCGCCGCCATTGATCTTCGTCGAGAAGGCGATATTCCTCACAACCACCAAGCGGAAGTTCATCCATTCTGTGAACTACTATCACGAGACCACGACTTAGGGAGGTTGTCTTTAAACACTCTTATCGGAAGGCCAACCGTGCAACAGATTACCTTGCAAGCATTGCCTGGTGGCAGTTGTGCCCTTGGTTTTCATATTGTTCCCATAGCGAATCGTAGTCTTACTCGGTACCCTTTTGTATGATCTTATAGTTCGTTCGGAACCTCGCAACATTTCGATCAATACATACGCTCTTTGCACCGATTT
This sequence comes from Linum usitatissimum, assembly GCA_030674075.2. Classification (NCBI taxonomy): domain Eukaryota; kingdom Viridiplantae; phylum Streptophyta; class Magnoliopsida; order Malpighiales; family Linaceae; genus Linum; species Linum usitatissimum. The sequence continues at coordinate 4,262,788 of JAUJYP020000804.1, read as the reverse complement.
CTAAGAAAATAAACAACTGGCTCATTTGATCGACTGAATCAATGCTTAAATTGTAAACGCTTCCCAGCTTGGGGAAGTAAAAATAGTAACCCTCCAAAGAATTTTATCCTTTTTACCCTGTGTTGTTGGTCTCTGCCCTATAGACTGTATCGTTAAAATCTTTTGTCAACAAAATGATCCCAGAAAAAGGAACATTCAAAAATCCTATCGAACTCAAAAGAATGGTATGTCCAACCAAAAAAAAACTGGCTAATACGGCATGATATGCGTCGTTTTGGTATTGTAGCTCTCGACGCCACCGCCGTTCCCGTTTGCCGTGCAGCCGGCTCTGAAAGCCTTGACCAATTCCCGGCACATCGCCTTTACGTTCCCTTCCACTTCGCTCTGCATCACCAGAAGTACTTTCGTCAGTCCCTGATTCTTTACCGCCTTCTCCGCCACCGTCCGCTCCTTGAACAAGCAACAAGTGCTCCACAACACCGCTACCGCGTCCTCCGTCGCCGCCTTCGACACCTTCATCAGCCTCTCCACGACCCCTCCCGCGCAATTCGGGTCCTTGCTTATCGCTGCTCGGCCGTCTGGACATGTCGACAGGATCGCCAGCAGCTTCAGTGACTTCTCCGCCAGAACAACCTTCGCTTTGGGATCGGAAACCGTCCGGGAGAGGGAAACAACGAGTCCTAGCTGGACGAGTCGGCTCCTGAGAGAGCGAGTCACGGCGATTGAGATGAGGAGGGAGAAAATTGCATCGTGCAGATTCGGATCGGATTCGGAGTCCAGGAGACGGCAGAGGACCGGCACAAGATTCTCCGTTTCGGCTACGTACCGTTTCGATTGGTTATCGATTGATATCGAGTCTAAAATTCTGAGTCCAGCGATCTTTGAGCTGGAATTCGTCGTCCTCTCTGACAGAATAGTACTCAACGGTGATAATTGATTCCGATTACTGCTCTGAAGAATCAACAGTCTATTAAGTTTTCCCCCAACCCCGTTCTCCCCGGATAAAGATCCCAAAATCCTAACAGCCAGCTCCAATTCCTCGATCTTCCCGCTCAACGAAACTACAATCGCCTCCAGAAAACCGTCGATTCCAAGGAGCAACTTCCGGTTGGCTGCAGAACAGCCAGCGAATTCCGCGAGGTGAAGGAGCGGCTCCTTTCTTTCGCTGGAGGAGGTGCGGATCCGTTGAATCCAAATCCGAGCCTGATCCTCAGAGGCGGCGGAACCGGAGGAGCAGCAAGAGGACGATGATTGATTGTACAGGTTGATGAGTCGGAGAAGGGTGAGGTTGGGGACGAAGTCCTTGTTGGGAAGGACCTGCATAGTGGCCGGACAGGTATCGTGACCGGTTTCCAACCATTTCTGGATACTGGAACGGTCGTAGGTGACGCCGGTGCAGAGACTGACGGGGGATGTCATAACGTCGAGGGAGATGGGACATCGGAGGAGATTGGGGACGGTGATGTACAGGTCTTGCATTATTTCTCTTCCCATTGATTGAAGTTGAACAGAGGAGGAGGAGGAGGAGAGAGAGGTGTGAGGAGGTTGGAAAGAGAGAAAGAAATTGGGGGTTTTGTAGGGAAGGGGTGGAGAAGGTAGGCGACGTCGAATTGGGAGCGGAGTATGCAGTTTGTATCACGTTAAAGTTTAAACCTACTGTGGGTCAGTGGTCAACGGATTTGGGGGGTGTTATATTTTGGGAAATATAAATGAGATATTTTGTATGATTTATAAAAGGGAGAGAGTGTGCTGGAAATGAAGAGAGAAGGAAGTTGTCGGGTTTGATGGACGGCCTTTTAACGGTGGTCCCTTAAGTGGAGTCTGTGCAGGCCACGGCCGAACCAGCTAAGGACCTAGTTCGCTCAGAATATGTTAGTTGTCGAGTTTCGATGAGATCCATTGGAACTATACAAAAAGAACCAAGGGGCTCTGGATCTCCTGTCGTTTCCCTGAGCATTGGAACTTGTGCACAAGTGATCTACCATTTCTGAAATTGTGCCTCAATTGTTACAATAAAATACGTTTTCCTGCTCAATGATAATATTATTATTAGTGAAAGAATATTTGGTATATTAAAATGTTTGGTGTGTTTAGGTTTTTTTAACGTAAATTCATCATTATTATCTAATTTTAGTTTGTCATCTCGACGGTTCATTATTATTTAAATATTAAATTTTTATTTCATATTTTATTTTTTATTTCAGTTTGCGATCTGAAATTAAATTGTAATTATTCTAAAATTTCATGTAATTTCAAATAAAAAATTTAATGTGATTTAATTAAAATTTTTACTACTGTTTTTTGCTGTCACTTTGGGGTGACATATATGGTGTTTTTTTTGGTTTTTCAGTTGCTGAATGTCTCAACTCTTGTTTTGAAGCATCGTGATTTTGTTATCTTGGTGTATTTTTTGGAGTTGTGTTTCCTTCGTCTCCCTCTCTTACTCTCTGAGCTGCTGTTTTAACTTGTTAAAACTCCTTTGTCAAATTGAGAAAGTAAGATTTTTTGTTAAATTGAGAAAATATATGAGATCAAAAATAAAATGTGAAATAAAAATTTAATATTTGAATAATTATGAATTGTCGAAATCACAAACTGAAAATAAACGATGATAATGAATTTATATTAAAAAAACTGGATATACCAAAAATAAATATATTAAGTATACCGAAAAATTCATCATTATTATATAAAAGGTAGCATGCACATAGTCAAACCAAAATATGAAGCGATTAGTAGGTGTGGAAATCAGAAGAATGAATGTTATATGTCAAATTGGTTTTCAAATTATAAAATGGAAAGCTAAGTAGGTGAGGTGAGAAGTCTTAAGGGGCAGTTGAGTTCCTACCATCACCAGAGAAAAACATAATTTAAACAAACTTGAACAAACAAGTCTCTGTGAGTATCAAAAGGGTTGTCAAATGATGGTCTCCAACTCCTAATGTTTTTAAAATTGTGAAACTTGTTCACATTTTCATTTCTATATGGTCTATTCAAGTCTTTGATGCATTATGGGGTCTTCTTCCATCACTCTTTTTTCAAAGTTTTATCACATTTCTTTGATCTTTTATTTTTATTTTCATGAAAGTATCCATTGTTTCTCTGTCATAGGCAAAAACAACATTTTCTATCTATGATTTAACAGCAATATATCAAGTTGTTTCAAGGATTTGTTCATCTCTAGCCCTTGTGTTGAAATACGTTATAATTTGATGCCGGAAGGGTAGGCATCAGAGGAGATGTAGAAACGGCAGCGGCCCACATCAACACTTTTGATAATCGGAGGTTCTATCATTCAAGAGATTTGCCAACTCCTAATATTTACTATTGTAGATCCGTCTCCACATAGTTCGCGGTTAGGTAATAGAGTTGTCCATGAAATGGCTCGCATGGCTCTTAAATATCTCATATGAGTATTGTCGATAATCCTCACTCCTTAACCTGAGGATTAAACTTGTGCGTTTGCTTAGATTTTGACGACGCTGATTACTTTGCTTCACTCGGTCGAGCGGGCCTCCCCTAGCAGGCCCATTCCCCAATTAGTTTCAAACGTTTTTCCATTAGTCCAAGGCCTGGAGGCCTGGAACCATGAACCGGTTGAGCCTTATTGTGATATGGTTTGAACTTTGAAAAATAAGCCGAGTTTGGCCCTTGTAATTTCGTTACTGAGTAGGAAACTTATTCCGTAAGAAAAGAGGGTATCCAAAAATTTATATGTCCGTTCGCTAATGATGTATTATACAATTAGGTTTGTGACAAGATCATTAGCCATCATTCGACAATCACATAACATCTTCTTTGGTGACTATGACGAGAATTTATCGACTTAATCAAAAGTAGTAATTACAACTTAAAGGAAATAATTTTGGAAAAAAGATATGAAAAGTGGAGCCTTGTGATGTACAAGTCACCACCACCAAAACGTACTATAAATGACTTCCAAATTGCAATCATAACCATATAATTATATTTGTATTCAGATGTATAATTAAATAACTTCGAAAAAAAAGATGTATAATTGAATAGTAGTATATTATAATGAATCGTGAGAGGATAAGTAATCGAATAAATAATAATGTAATTGATAATTAGGGTTGTGAAAAAACCCCATTTCCATTCCTGTTCCCATTGCTCCCTCTTCTTATATTTAGCCATCTCATGTTTCTCAAGGAAGAATGAAAAACAGCAGAGTAGTTATGAAAATGAGCATACGTAGCCTAGCAGCTGTGCTTATCGTATTGATGATAATGCCTTCTTTTCTATTTGCTTCTTCTTCTTCTTCTTCTACTACTACTACGCCATACAGTTCTCATCATCAGTACCGAAGAAGAGACGTTTATAACTCCATTGGTGAAGAAGATGGATCAGATGAAAGTGCAGTTCAGATGAGGTCAAGGTATCGGAGGATGCCAATCACGTTAATGGGGTATTTGCCAAAGGGTAAAACGAAGGCGTCATCTCCTTCAAAGAAGCACAACGGCGTTACCAGTCAGGGCCAGATCACCACTACCACCATAAAAGGCCGCTGATCACTCATCGTCATCGTCATCATCATCATCATCCCTTGTTGTCTGTATGTATGTATTCTCTTTAGTTTCGTCCACTCTCTCATACCACACAAAAATATTTCGTTTCTGCCTTGTAATTAAGTTCGTTTGTAACTGGATTGATATACGAGTTCCTACACATATTACTACATATGCGAAATTATTACAGACTTAGCTTAGCGTAAGCTTTTCTTCTAGTGATATATTCATTTTTTCTGGCGACGGAACCATTAGGATCAAAATATGCATTGAGCTTGACTTTATTCAAAAAAATTCTATCAAATATTGAAATTTTTGAAAGAATGACAAATCCATTTTATTAAATTTGTTACTATATATAATCCGCTTTCAGTTCAAATAGATTTCAATATGCCAGCAGCGATGCATGATTAATACTTATCAATAAATTGATTATGGATAGCAATTACGTTAAATTTGATGGATCACTTAGTTTAAACAAAAAAAAAGTTGAGCCGGATTCAAGAAAATCACAAATACTCGCAATTTCAATGCTCGGGGACCAAAAGTGAAGTCAACCGCAACTCACCCGAGCTCTCCTGGCTCCGCCCTAGCTTATGGAAAACATTCACAGTAGTTGAGTTTTGAACATTTACAGATGGCCGATCAAAGTGTGCAAAACCTTGCTCAATGCTCAAGACATTCTTCAATACCAATCCCAATTAGCCTCGGAAAGAATGGGGTGGAAGCCATGTGAGCTGTGTCGGCCTTTCTGGCATCAGCTGTCCACTTCGGGTCAACCACAAGGCAACAAAAGAATTTCTCATTTGGGGCACATAATTATAATAATACCCTTCCATTTCTTATATACACTACAACAATACAACAGATATACTCTAGGCTGGCAAATAATAATCAAATTTAATTTCAGGTTGGGGAGGATGACATAGCCCATCCAGGCCTTTTGACAATACCTTTTCAAGATTCAAGCTTGCAAAATTTGTTTCAGGGTCTACTTGCCTTCCTTTTGTGTTGCTTCCAGTGACGGCTAGGCAGCCGATGACACTGACCCTTCAGATCTTCGAGCAGCCTGGCCAGATACCGACGATTTCTCTGAACCCCGCACGTTGTATCGCTGGTATACCTTCTCCCGATTCTCCGACCACCACATCTCCGCTTGATGCTCCCCAAATCTTCTCCGGCTGTTCAAGCATCAGAGGACGATCATAATCGATTTTCATTGCATACATTCAGAAATCAGAAGTTAAGTTGGATTTTTGGATTTGAAGAGTGATTTGTACAAAATCGATTGTTTGATTTTTAATAATGGTGAAGTTTTGAAATCGCCGCATGTCACGGTATTTGGACTCTAATTTGAAATGACCAGTGGTATACTACAATACAAGCATATCGATCAGATGCCATACCTGAAGCGGACGCGTTTGAGATCTCTAGTCCCGTCACGAAGGGCCACAAGAGTTATGTACACGCCGGGCTCATACTGTTCAATCCATTCGGCATTTACCTCGACAGGTAAAGCTGATTCCCGAGGTTTCAAACCATTCTCACCACCTTGAATGGGCTTGGTGGATTCGTTCCCATCAACTGACTCGGACATGCTCCTACTCGAGCGAGCCCCCGAGACATCAGAAAGTCTGGCATCCAATCGGTCTTCTCTGCCACCGAGTCCTGACAGGTCCCCGAATGACTTCATTGAACGATGATTTCCATTTGCTGAACTCGGATCGTTTCCAGTGGGAGCCAACAAGGAAACCCCACTCATCGAATCGGATCTCAAATTCTGGTTTACCTTGGTGTCAGGATGATGAACACCATTAGACTCCAACCCGTTTGGTAGATGAGCTGGCTTCACGTTCTCAGGGTCGTAGACGCCAGGGGGCAACCTTTCAGCTAAATCCTTAAGCTGTGATTCAGTGTAAGAGATGTTCAATAGATGCACAATATATTATCTGGCGGGCTGACAAATTATGAAATTAAAGCATACGAAGTATCAGAAATCAAAGCTAGACATACTGGATTAGGAAATAACGTTTTACATACACCGAGATTCCAGAGGTGCTCTCAAAGAGAAGAGCAATGTGTAGGGACAGCTTAACCAACCTGTGCAGTGAGGGACTTGATGACATCTTTTGCAGCTCTGGATTTGGCTGATTCTTCGGCAGCCATTGCCATAGCTTCTTGCATTTTTTTGGCTGATCTTTGAAGCTCCAATTCTTGGAATTCAGATCTCTGTTTCAAGCTGTCAACCTAATCAAGAACAATCAACCAGACAGGCAATGAGATCTAAATACCGAAACATAAAAGTTCAGAGATAACTTATATTGTTATATTAGTAGATAGGTCGGTATATAGACATAGAGCTCCTAGAGCTGATCCTATAAGTGAGGGATACTGCCTACCATAAGTGGCCTATACAGAATCATAATCAAAGCTAATCAGATCACAAATCAGCCACATAATCTCCCTAACAATCTTCTGTAACAGCTCATATCCAGAAAGGGTGTTACTATTTGCAGTCCGTATTTTACATGAATAGACTAATATACCCTTAATTAAAAATACTATTTCACTCGGATTGCATCAGTAAATTACTATTTTTTCGGAAAAAATTAACTCTGCTCAAACTGAATTATCCAAACGAAATAGATTCAAATTGTATTACTATTCAAATCAACCATAAATCATACCTAGAAAATTTTACAAGTTCTAATCTTTCCAACGAATTCATGTTCTTCAGTACAACGAATCAACGATTAATTTCTTTTACAGTTTATTATGTTCTTCATTGCTGGTAAGTCAATTTACAAAAGTTTTATCATTATTTTTGAATTCACGAGTTTCAGTTCATCTAGTTTTGCGGCGGCTGCAATAGGAGAAGAATGAGATGGGATGAAAACTGATGAAGGAGAAAAATGACACAATGTATTGAAAAGCTTCTTCTGCAATATGCACTAGGCCTTTTGATGTTTAGCCTCCCTGCGTTCAATTTCTCAATCAATGTACTGGACAAACTTAAACAGCCCAAGTACTTGAAAGACGACAAACTATCAACCCAGTATCAAACCCAAAATCGAGCTATTTACATCATCATGTCAAAGAGAATGAGTGGATAGAGAAAACAATTGCTTTGACGACGAAGCCGATATGGACCTGTCGACCTCATGGGAACAGGACGATTACTGTGACAGCGATGATGTCGATTCGTCCTTCTTTCATCCGGAGACTGGAGGCAGGAGGATGGTTAGGACTTGGGAATCATGGGTCGACACTGAGAAACGATTTGGTAGATTGATTTTGACGGTATGCATAGATGGTGGGATGATCGGAGGAAGCTCTGTAGGATGCAAGGGACTTGATGTAGATGGGGCTTAGGGTTTACAATGGGTTACTTATTCTGGTTTTTTTACCGATCTTAATATCTTATTTTGGTTTAAACATCAAAACAATTGGGCAATTAGGATTCACAATTAGGAATATAAGTATTTATTTTTTAGAATATTTGGGATTAGTAATTTTTTAATTAGGGGTATATTAGTCCATTGTATTTAAATATGGACTGCATGAAGTAAAACTTAGACTGCAAATAGCAATTATTATCCAGAAAACATCAGTAAGAACTGGTAAACATACCTGTGAACGCAACTTTAACACTTCCTGATTCAGAAGCTCATTAGTTTTCTTCAAACTATCAGCAATACTTTTAGAGAACGAAAGCCCAGATGTTGTTGGAACAGGTGTCGCTGACCTAGGAGGGCTAGGTCTCCTTGAGAAAGGGGATACAGACCTTGAACTCATACCAGATGATATAAGAACTGGTTTTGGAACCTTTGATCGCAAATCAATGGTAGTGGACAAAACAACATCTCTCAGCTGCAACAAAGATGGTGTTTGAGGGGAACGAACCAAGGAAAATGTTTCAGCTTTCTTTCCTTGTTTTGCTGCTTTGCTATCTAATTGCTTAATCAAATCGACATTAGAAAGCAAACCAGCCTTGGATGACCTAATCTCGGACTTATCTAAACGGTCCTTGCTTACACCTGAAAGGCGAGGTGCTGAGTTTCTCCTATTGTTACTAGATTCTGAAACTTTGCTAAGCTTTGTGTAACAAGAATCACAAACACGATATGGTTTCCCAGGATTTGGAGCCAGGGCTGCTCTTATTGCTTTTCTTGAACTGCACGAGTGGCAGTGCACAAGACCACAATTATAGCAGTTATGTCTCTTTCGAGTAAAGCCAAAAGCCTGTCTGCAAGAAGAACACTGAGATTGCTCAGCACCAGATACCCATTTGTGAAGACATATGACCGCAGTGTAGTTTGCACCACAAGCAATATTTTTTACATGTCTATCCTTCAAGCCTTCAACAAGAGTTGGTATTTTACGATCTTCGATATCTCCGTGGCCCAGCCTCCCATTGGCTCCCTTTCCCCATGTATAAACTTCGTTCTTCGATGTCAAAACTGCAACGTGATATGAACCACAAGCAATCTCTTCAACACATTCACCAGAAAGCCTATCTTCCACCAAGCAAGGCAACTTCCCATCAGCCTGAGGACTGCCTAGTTGACCGTAAACAGTACTTCCCATTGTAAATACTTGTCCTGATGTTGTCAGGCCAACAGTTAGACTATGCCCACAAGCAAGTTTATGGAAATTGTAATCAATTAGGGCTGGCACACATGTTGGCTTCAGCTTAGGTTCCTTGTCTCCATGTCCAAGACGATTTTTATCTCCATCACCCCAAGTGAACAGTTTTCCAGAAAAAACACTCGAACTAGACTGTGTAACAATAACTTCCACGACAGCAGCTGTATGCCACACTCCACATGCAACAGCAACAGTTCTCAAACCAGATAAAGAATCTACCTCTCTAGGATAAGCAACATTTTCTCTATCACCATGACCTAAGACACCAAAAGTCCCATCTCCGAAAGTAAAAAGCTGCCCTGTCGATGTTATCAACGCTGTATGCCACGGCCCACATGTCACTGAAGCAATTTGCAGTCCCTCGAGCGGCCCTGAGATTCTCTTAGGTATCCAGTGACTGACATCAGTACCATGACCAAGAATGCCAGCATTGTGAGTGCCATCTCCCCATGTATAAAGTTCCCCAGCCATTGTAACTGCGCATGTATGGAACTCTCCACATGCCACAAAGTCAATGCTGGTAACTGCAAGTGATTCAACGAGACGAGGTTGAATAGCATCCTTCCCTACACCATGTCCAAGACGTCCACCCGATTCTTCACCCCACGTAAACATTTCACCTTGTCGTGTGACTAGGGCTGCATGCTTTACTCCGCACGCAATGTGATTTACATCTAAAACCACATTTGACTCGAGAAGCCGGGGAAGAAGAATATCTGCTCTAGAACTTAAATATGCTGCATTTTTATCTGCACCGATCTTGACAACACTATCACTTAGGACCTCTCCCCACAAGTATACATCACCCAACGCATCATAATCATCTGGCCCAGACCCATGACTCGAAGTGCTAGGTGCACTGGAAACACTGACCCGAAAAGCATCTGAACCAGACCCTTTAACTTGCATGTTTGTGTTGTCTAATCCTACATGTGATCGATCAGATTGTGGAGAATTCTGAGGCTGAAATCTCTTGGGAGAAATAATGGGATTATAACTGATAGATACCTCCGAGGAACTAATATCTCTTGTGATACTAACAGAACTGTCACTTGTACTATTTGATGTCAAATCCTTGCTGTCCTGAACAAAGTCAGTAAAACACACATCAAGAATGTATCATAAATAGCAGTAATTGACTAAAATTAAAACCTAGCATACGTTGTTGTGGACAGAAAAAAAGGTTCCAGTTTGACATCAAGAACAGCCCCAGGACTGCATCACCCCTACACAGAAAACTAGATATGCTACCGGTATAATCATAATCAGCTCATCTCAGGATTTAGTATGAATAACCATGTTCGTCTACTGATCTAGATGTTTATAAGAAATCCGGAACAGCTGAAATCTCAAGATAAATGGAAGACCTACAGAAAAAAGGGAGGCTGGGTTAAGAAACTACGTGCAAGTTCAACATATGTAAGAGATAATATTACATCAACGTAGAGGCCCCCATCAGTCCATCCGTCAATTTTGGAACGCCCACTTTGACCAAAAGCAATTAGAGCCTTCAAGCCTCCAATCCACACCTCTGCCTCAACCCTGTCCTTGCAAATCTAGAAATAAATAAATAGAAGAGAAATCATAAGTGACAAAACTTAAGCAGAAGAATGCTCAACCAAAATGCAAACGATCCCACTAACCAGATCAAGAGACCTCTTTCCGTTATTGTATATAAGAGAAAAGGATAGATAGTCCTTTTGACGATGTCGGTACCGTTGAAAGACAGCCTGGCAAATACATATAAGAATAGACAACTAATTCAGTATTTGCCATGAGCAAAATAAAACTTTGGCTTTCATACAGTCCTTATAAAATAGAAGCACAGTGCCATAAGAGCATGCAGAAATCTCACAGTTCTTTGCCCAGGAAAAATTTTAGAGACAGAGGACAACTTCAAACTTTTTTCTCCGCTACTTGAGATCCAGGTCAAAGTTTTCTCATCCTGCAATTTTAACAAAAACAATTAACGGAAGCAGGTAGAGTATCACCAACGGCTGTAGACAAGGAAATTCATGTCAAACACTCGGGCATCTTCCATTAGGAATCCAAATACAGAAGGCTGCCCATGACAAACACAAAATGTGTCTATTCAAAGTAAACAAGTGCTCCAAGTGACCAAGTTATGACCACAAGACAATAGTAGGTGTTACAACATCTAAACTACTCCAAAAAATTCACATTAACATCTATCCACCTTTACATGCATCAGTGGGGCACCTTACTGAAACATATTCCAAAAATTTCCATCAAACTAAGATCTACGCATAACAAGAAAACATATAGACCATATAATTAAACATCAAAGAGCTCTATACAGCATCAATTGGAGAGACATAGCTTCAGTAATGGTCCTCATTACAAAAAGTTGAGTAGATCAAAGAAGCAGCATACTAAGCAACCAGCCGAAAACATACATAAGAAAGTCTGAATGGATATAGCTTAGGCTTTCCCTTGCGACCAAATGTCAACAGATGAGCACCCTTCTTCAAAACAATTAACGCCTGAGAAAAATTAGCGCAGTAACTTATTAGGCAAGAACTAGGGCAGATGACAGATACAGCAAAAAAGCAAGACAAATAACAGAAACAATAGCTCAAATCAACTAGTTGTGGTAAACGTAACAAAAGCAAAGTTAAAGCTCAAATGAACAATTTATAAACTAAAATGAGCGAGGTTACTCCGATGCCATGGGTTCAGTATCCCCATACTTTCCATGTTCACACCAGACCAAATAACTAACTCATTCTACGCAATTCCAGCGAGAACAAATGTCTGACCACATCAACAATCACAAGGCACAACAAAGCAAACTGTGGCCTTCTTTTTTCTATTCTTTCCTTTTATATACATATGTTCTTCTCCCTCATTACCTCTAAACATCCCAAATTGTCAAGTCAGCACCACATCTAGGTGCAATATACCTTCTTGAAGACAGGAATAGTGAAGTACACAGTGCGGAGTCCACTGCATTACACGTATGATCAGTCATGCACATCATCATACATAATTATACAAACAAACATTCTTGTTCCACATAAAGAAACCATAGGTCCAGAAGTTAGAATATACAGCAAGGCAGCTAAATGTTCTTCACTATCGTTATTAAGTCCTAACCACAAACCTTTAGTTTATAATGCAAATCAGCCGTACATTACTCACGAACAGCTAACTCCACAACAGAAACCAGGAGATAATCTTTCGGGATTATCTCTGGTATATTGAAGGACCCCAAAATAAACCACTAGTCTAGCCGGACGAAATTTTGAATTTGCAGTCGCACAAATCATAACAAACAGTTCCTCAACTAATGTTCTGAGTTCTAATTTTATCTGCGTCCTTGAGGCACACGCAAACCAAAATCCATCCATCCCCCCCCCCCCCCCCCCACGCCGGGCAGGCATTGCCTAATGACACGATTACTACTCCAGGAAAATGAAAATCCGGAAGAAGATGATAAATAAATAGGAAACATTAAGGGAAATAGGAACAAAATACTGCCAAATTTGACACGAATCGAATGGCTGCATGTACAGAGAGATTAAAGAGGTACCTGCTCGGTGTCACGCTGGGCATTATCATAGCTAACAAGATCTGCCATTCCATGTGTGAAGATACTTACCAAAACGCCACCACCATCTCCGATCGCTCACCGGAGCTCCGTTCATCATATACCATTTACCAACTCCTCATTTGAAAACACACATCCGGCCTCAGCCCTCCTCCAGAACAAAAGGAACAAGCAAGCTCCTTGACAGATCTACTAGTTTGAACTTTCCTTGTTAGGTCAAAATAAGACGAAAATTCCTAGTCAAACACGGTGATCGCCAGTATTGACTGGCTACTGTAGCAGGAAGCCAAGCCAGAGGGGGGAGAACAGTAAGGTTGGAACTCGTGCCAAAGCAGTTTAGTTACTCAACAGAAATGGAGACGGTTTAACGGCGAGAAGGTGCAGATCCCGGAGACGGGAAGGAAGTCAGATGGCGCCGGTCACCGGAGACGGGATGCCGAAGAGAACTGGGAAAGACGGTAGAGAGAGAGAGAGAAAGAGCAGAGGTGGCAGGCAAGATGGGTAGCGGCTCCTCCGCCGTAAAATTCAGAGAAGAAAACAGCTCTTACCAGCAAAATAAAAATAAAAACAGAAAAGGAAGAGGAAAACAAACGATGAAATTAATAATAATTAGAAAGCGAAGAGGTGAAAAAAACATGATCAAACAATAAATAAAGGGGCTGAATTGATGAAAAATGTTGAGCCTTTTTCGACCCAGAAGAAATGTTGAAGCAATTAAGCAAGTGTTGTTGGAACTTGGAAGACATTTCCAACGCAGATAAGAATAAATAAAAACGCAGTGAAAAGAAGAAGAAACAAAATGCAAGTCAAATAAACAGCAGTAATATATGGATAATTCTAAGCTATTCATTCCGAGGGTTAACCACGTTAATACATCAATTATAGCTTCTAATCATCTTCCGTATCTGTTTGAGAAGTGTGATTGAATTCGAAATTGGTACTTTCCAATTATAAGCATACACTGTTATCAAATGTACTATTGTACGTGGACATCTTTCAGGGATTCTATTTTGGAAAGAAGGATTGCAAACTAAACCTTGTCATCTCCATTTTGATGACGTCCAGAGTATAAAGTAGCTCGCGAGCTGCTTTGACCCTGACAAAGTTGATAGGGCGGATTTGCCTCATTATAGTAATATATCTGCAGGTCAATTTGTGATTTACAGGGTTAATCAAACTGCCTGAGCGGAACGAATCATGTGGTTCGACAATCTGAACCGCTAGTATGAGGTCCTGAACCTTGTTAACGGAACCTTGTGGTTGGGCTGCCGGACCGCTGGACTCGACCATAGCCCATCACTAATTGTCTTCTATGTTTACTTTCAAGAGAACCTATCTTCTAGATAAGGCGACTAGTCTCTTTATTCTAGAATAGGGAAATCATAGCACAGTGTTTGTAAACGTAGATTGTTGGTCAAACGCAATGAAGCAATTAATAATTGAAATGAGGAGTGGGCGGAGGTAAAAGAACGTTTCGCTATTACGCAAGTCAGTAGAATGATTTCGAGAAGCCATCATTACACTGATTGATCATCGCATTCATTGTATTCATTTAGCCTTCTGGGGGAGCAAAAAGGTCGTTTCTTACTATTCATCAAACACGAATTAGAAAAAAGGTAACAAAGTACAATCATATTCATGTGTACTATGGAGGGGGATGAAGCTTGGGGGCCCCTTTCTGGAGTTCATGTGTTCCATAACTTCAGACATGCACTTACTCCGCAAAAAAAAACCAGTCAAAGTTTCTGGCTTTCATTTTATGCTTTTACGATCGGCTCATTTTTGTCCCTTACGTTCCGATTGTAACTCCGTAATCCTAGTTATATGTGAATATCATGTTTGTTTATCAATGGACGAGGATATCATCCTTACTCTTCGCTCTTCGCGCCTTTAAATAAGCTCTTGATGTATAGAAGAATCTCAAGAACACGTATGATTAGGTGAATACCTTGCAGGTGCTCGAAGTAAGTGAAATTCCGAAGCTTTTTCAGCTGGGTGGCATGGATATCTGAAGTTGCCAATTGTTCTTCAGGACGCAACCGTGAGCATCAAGGATCAAAAGGAAACGCATCGAAATCATGTCTTTCGATCCTTCATGAAAGTAAGATGTGAATTTGAACAAGCCGGGATCACATCAGACTCAACTCGGTTGCCATTGTTTAAAGACGGCTCAGACCACTGATGAATGAGTGGAGAATTAGAGAAAAGAAAGTCGAACATCACCAACTACCACCGATGGGAAACACTTGAAAAGCAGAGTAATGGTCTCACTCGGAAGTGGAGTCTTTTCACTCGTATTATTTCACACCATCATTCATGAACAACCCAAGCAATACAATAAATTTCATAGCAAAGAGCCAAAGACTGCCAGCTGAATCTGTAAGAATACTTGTACGATTTTATGCCACGCAAGCATACAGAAATCACAAAGGCAAATAGGGTTAAAACATCGCAAATTATCAGATATCGCCTCCAGCAAGCATAAGTTATGTCCTAAGACTAAGAACCAGCTAAATAAAACACTGCAACCTTTTACCCTGACATTATATGTACATACTTGGCATATACAATATGCTACTGCTCTGTGGATTGAATTTAATCTCTCTAAAGTAAATCTTGTATTGCTGTATCCAACCAACTGAAGGCTTTCTGAACTGCAGTTCAAACTACACCCTCTGCCCAAAGTTGGGGAAGCCACGGCGGGGTTGCCCATTTGAGTTCTGGCTGTTAGGAGGCTGTGACTGTGGCGGAAGACCCTGCTGCTGGGTTTGCTGCGGAGGTGGCTGTTGTGAAGAATATTGGGGGCGGTGGAATGGGTTTCCATTTGAAACTGGCATTTGACCAGCTGCTATCTTCAGACGCTGCACTTCTTCCCTTAGTGCTTCATTCAGTGCTGCATTTCCCAAACAAGTGTTTCAGAACATGAGCAAAAATCAGAAAGTAATCAACTTGCTTGCAAATTCACTCGTGACGGTTATGATGTAGGGTACGTCTAATGTAGGAATACTGAAGCACTGAATGATACTTCCATACTCAGATTCTTACCATCTCTAAGATGCGCTTGTTGCTCCATAGCTTGCAACCGCAGTTTCAACTCTCTGTTCTCAGTATTTAATCCACTTGTATCCCTCTGCAATTAAAGAACAACTATTATTCTACAGAAACTTATCATCTTTTTCATCTAACCTAATGCCACAAGTCATAGAGCTGATTGACATAGCAAAGGAGAGAAATAGACAATTAGATCTTTCAAGGGTGTAGTACTTTGCAGTTTCTGTAAATTTAAGTGTGCACAGTGCAAACAAGAAGAATAAAAGGATAGTAATGGTGGTAAGTCATAAATCTCCCTAAAAACATAAAACCAACAGCTCAAAGGAATTGCAATTATCACCCCAAACATCAGAAGTATCTACAACAGCATAATCAACTAATTATGTAAATCAAACGCCAAAAATCTTATGAGAAAAGTGTACGACTGACATCAGGATGACTAAGTACTCAAATCGCTGCAGCTTGTGATGATTAGCTCAACTAATCCCAGTGACCCAGTATAATTCCCTTTAGAAAATCTTCCATAGATGATCATATGCAACATAGCGTTTTGATTGCTTAAATTAGAAATACAAAATTCCAACGGAAGACTGTATTTTAAGGTCTATAGTACTTTAGTTGCATTAAGAAAGATTAATTCTTAAAGAGCTCTACGTATCTTAAACACGTTCAGTAATGTATGAATCAATGGTAAGTGTATAATTGTCTTATTTAAGAAAAGAGATGACACAAATCCTTGATCATTGAGAGAGAAAGGAAGGTATGTATAACATGACAACTCGGTTGATCAAAAAAAGATGTTCATTAGCTCTTAGTTCTGAAATATTAATTGTTTTAGCTACTACTATGGTAACCAATTCAAGACCAACACCTCAACACAACACCCAAACTTTCACAATATACATTCATGGGCACATGAAAACGGAATTTACAAACCTTATATGCCCATAAACCATATTTAGTTATTTACTATGCTCTATTCATACTCCTACATTAGATGTCAAAATAAGTACGAAGCCATTACACAATATGAAACATCGGACTAGTTATAGCATATGAACCAATGATGCAAGGCACATTTTGACAGCTGATGCATATATCGACTGATCATGGAAACCAACAAACGACGTGAACGAAAAACCTGTAGAGATATACTTGATCTTAGAACCCATTCTTATCTTTTGACAGCCAAAGCAGCATCATGATATTGCAACATCTTACTGGTTCAGCCTAAAATGGTCGCAGCATTTATTGACAAGAAATGAAAATAACAGAACAGCGACTAGAAAATAGCACATTAGACCTTCATAGCTAGCAACAGTAATTCCACCAGTGAAGTCGAAGGTTCAAGCACGAAAAAGCTAAAACCATGCACCAACTATCACATGAAAGCACTTCTACAAAAGGTACCTGGAGAACCGTGACTTGGGCAGAGAGGGTGGTTGCTTCGGTCTGAAGTGTATGAACCTTCCTCTCAAGCTCACCCGTATACCGTATTTTCCTCTCCTTTGACCGAGCTGCAGATTGCCTATTAGCAAGAATCCTGCAAAAAATAACAAACAGCACACCAATCAAATCTATGAAGGAGCCCCCAATTGTTACTACTGAACAGGAATTACAACGAAATGAAACCCTGCCTACAAGAAACACAAGCAGAATAAAATGGAATTGAACAAAAAAAAGGGCGCATAATACCTTTTAGCTCTCTTGGGATCAATAAGAGAGAGCTCAGCAAGTCTATCAGGAGCCATGGCCTTCTTCATACCATCATCCATAAAAGAATCCCCCTCAAACGAAGCCGAACAGCTAGAACCGTCCATGGAGCTGCTGTGCCTGTGATGGACTCTCCTTTCACCTCCTCCAGTTCCCGCAGCAGCAGCAATCCCTTTCTCGCCAGGCTTCTCATCTCCATACCCTAGGCCGAACCCGTCGAAGAAGTCGGAGTCCACGGACAAGCTACGGAGATGATTGATCGGTCTAGCCCTCGGATTAGGCGGAGGGGCAGCACAGCCGTTGGAGGTCGAGTCGTCGGAGATCGACGGAGAATCGACGGCCATGGGAGCTCCACGTGGAGGAGCGGCGTTGGGGAAGTCAAGTGACGATAGGTCGAGGTCGGAAGGGTCAAAGAGCAGGAGGTCGTCGAAGCGGAAGGAAGTGTCGGAGTGAGCCCGGCGATGGTGCCACCCACGCTGAGGGGCTTCCGGCATCTGGTCTATGTCATCTGTCAACGGCCGCTTGCCGCCGTACTTGGCGGAATCCATCGGTGGCGGTGGATTTGCTTCGGGATGTGATAATTGGTGAAGTTTTTTTGGGAGGTGTTTCAGTAAGTGAGACTTTTTTGAGGCAAGTGGAGGGTTGGCTGTTTTATTTATATATATTATATTATTAAACACACTTGAGAGAGAGAGAGAGAGAGAGAGAGAGAGAGAGAGAGAGAGAGAGAGAGAGACTTTTTGATTAATTGATTGCGTGTGCTGTAGTTGGGAAGACGGTTTTGTAAAATGATTCCGACAGCGCGTATTATTTTGTAATGTTTAGTAGGGGTTGTTTGGTATTATTAGTTTGACTACGGACCAAATGAACTCAAAATGCTTCTGAAATGACCATTCACAACATTATATTATGTTTATTTGTAAGGGTACTAAATTCGAGCCGGAAACTTTTTTGGATTGGCAACACTCAGTGTTTGATCTATTAGGCTAAGTGCAATCTGTCATAAATTATTTTTATTTTGTTTATATGGGATAGTTCATTTGGTGGAGTTGTGTGATTGATAATCTGAAGGTTTAGCGTTCGAATTCAGTCATATCCTACATGGACACTGATGCAATAATAAATTGTTCCTCTTGATTCTCTCTTGTTGAGTGAATCTATAGGCTCTTGTGTCGCCTTGATTCTCCCGTATCAGGCCTTGTATCGTGGGGCTTGTCCCGGTTAACATATGACCCATTACTTTCGATAGAAATTTGACATATAGATACGGAGAAAACACAAAATTGATGTGTTTTAGGCTATTATGGAAGAGCACTCAAGAGGTAGCAGATTATGCATGTTATCCTTAAGTTGTGGATTTCTTCACCGCTTTGTGTTTGCATTATTTCATTTGGATCCATTCTGGCAGAACTCATTTCCCTAAACAGTCACTGCCCATTGGCCTTCTTATTTGATTCCACACCAAAACGAACTCAATCCTCATCTCTTCTTTCCCAAATCAATCAGTAGGTAGTTCTTAGATTTCAATAATTACTTCTTTTTTATTTGAATATCTTACTAAATACTAACATCATTATATTATAGTTATTGGGTAGGAATGGTCGAATGGATTACGTATTTGGAAATACATTTCGATGTACCAAGGCCGATCCGATCGATGGTATGTTATTTGGGGCGATGGCGACATGCATCAAGCACCGCAGATATTCTACAAGGACGTTGGTGCCGTTTGCACTACCTTCTGCTCATCGAGTAGCTTCAGGATGGCTACGCGTGGAGCATTTTCGTAACCATTTTCAAGACTCGTGTGATACGGGAGCAGTCTTTAGAAACATCAGTTTCAAGGTAGATCCTCTGCTGAAGACGGTGGGCTAGTGATGCCAACTTAGCCAACCTTCTACAGAATCAGCATTTTTACATGTGGAATAGCTTTATGCCGAACATCTCCCTCCTGCTGAAGGGGAATATCTTTCCAAGTTTGGTTCAACTCTAAACCAAAAGGGCATCATGTCGCATTCATCAGTATTGCCTAATCAAAAGGTTAGAAAGAAATCCATGCAGTTTATACGGACCTGTCAAGTTACAAGTTACTAGGACAGAGGAACATGAACATCACAAGGATACTACCTAACGATCTCAACTCCAATACCAGTTTCGTTCTAACCTTTGCCTGCCAAATTACATCTTCAGTCAAATTGCAAGTCTAACTACCGATTTAATTAAGTAAAACAGTTAAAAAGAGAGCAGCTTTGATTCCTTACTCTCTTCCACGTGAAGAAACTAGTCTATGTACAAATGCAAATGCCGCCCAGATGACGATATCTTCTGGTAATCAAACCCAACCCCTGGCAACAATATACTTAATTTAGTTAGTTAAGACAACACTCCAGTCCACCTCTTCATCACGACTTCCTGCTCCTCCTCTTGGCAGTTTTCGCAATGGCATCACAGATCTCTCTTTTTCGTTTATTATTGCTGTTGTTGTTGGTGTTCTTTTCATCGTTGTTGTTCCTGCCCGTGCTAGCAGCTGCAGTTTTACCTTGTGCTTCCAGAGCTTCCCTCACAAAGAACTTCAGCCTCCACAAAGTAGATTCACTCTGCCGAGATACAGAATAGAACACAGCAATTAAAGTAAAATACTACTTCTAGCACAAAAACTTAACACAGAACATATAATAAAATGGTTAATAATGACCTGTGCATCAATATCAAGGTCCACTTCCTCTGCTGTTGCTTGGAACCCTGGGTTATTTTGCGCAACAATCTCCAGTGCTTTTGTGAGATCTTCAGGAGACAATCTTGTTAGGGCTGCTCCAAGCTTCCTTTTATCTCCGGTTGACCACTTTCTGCAGCAGAAGATGTTACAAGTGAATCAGTATGCCAGGTTAACCCAGATATTGCTGTACAATCTTGTAGACCAAAGCAAAACACTAACTGTAAGTTACATGTCTTATTTCCGACTGATTGAAAACTTTTTTTTATATGAAATACGTTTGCATCTATCGCCAAGACCATTTTTATATGAAATACGTTTGCATCTATCGCCAAGACCATCCTATGAAAGAGCGAATACACAACTTCACTGATTACCAGGTTTTTCACAATAAAAGATAGAAAATGCTCTGACCAGAGATAGATTTCCTAGCATCTTACGGAAGGTTATAATGAAAGGAGAACCAAAACATTGGAAGTTACCAAAAGCAAAGCTATATACAATATAACTATGTCAAACGAACGGTGGCTTCAATGACAGTGATTGCATTAGTAGAGCAGTATGACAAACCTGCAGTTTTGAACAACCATTTCTCTGAGGTCCTCAAGATGCATATCGAGTTCATAGAGCTGAAAGTGATAGAAGAGGGCAGTTACGCAATATACACATATCCCAATACCATAAGGTAGAGAAGCTGTTGAGAGATTTAAAGATGCAAGGCGAATTTCATGTCTGAATAGTTACACGCTTAAACTTCTGGTACTTCACTGTGCTATTGTGGTTTACCTCATTGCTCAAATCTCTAGCCATTTTAGCATGAGCAGCCTCCTGGGCAAGCTGCATATCCAACTGAGCCTCCACTTCCTCCTCTTCTCTTCTTCTCTCCTATAGGAAATGGATCGTGTGTTAATAGTAGTGCATAAATTGGAAGCAAGAGCTGACAATTCTAGGAATAGATCATCGACACACAACCAGAGATCGCAGTAGCTTGACAGCACATTACCTCTTCGGTGACTTTTGGAAGGAATTGCAGCCATTTTTCTTCAAACTTGTCCAACAAAGTTTTTGCCATAACATGAGCATCACTCCTTTCTTCGTTATATTTCATTGCATTCTTAAACACTAATCTCACGTCGGCACATATCTCCCTGACATTCTTATAACCAGTTGCGTCCTTGGTTTCCATCAGATTTTTTATCGTACTGAAGTCCATTGGCTTATCAATAACCTATAGAACACAGCATAAATGAAATAAATCAACACATGGAAATGGAAGAAACGTAAATTGTCAAAATTACTCAGATAATTAGCCTTCATAAGATCAAAGCAAGCACTGACTTATCAGATTGGAGTTCCATTAAACTGATGAATACGATGCCTAGAACCCACACAGCAGAAATTTAAACTCGTACACAATAATTTTGGTACCTCGTAGTAGTCATGTAAGCCAAGGCCTTCAACATCCACGGGTTGCAAAAAAGGCCATGCCCATTTGTGTTGTGTAAGCTGAGTGAGACCACCAAGGTAGAAAAGTTCAAACATTTAGACGGAAACAAAACCATTCAATGTTCAGGCTTCAACGAGAGACCAGAAAATTTAATCCTAATGAAGATCACCTGACGAAGAACAGACCCAAATTGACGAATAAGCTCCTGCATTCTCTTAGCAGCGGCAGCTTCCCGCTTCATAGCCTCTTGCTGCTGCTTCTTGATGCTAAGGACCTGCTTCTCCTTCTCTTTCTCTTTCACAACCGAACTCCCTTTTGACACCGTCTGCTGCTGCTTCTTGTTCAGGTTCGAGTAAAACTTTTCAACTTCATTCACCTTGCTCTCAAGCTTGCAAAATACAATTCCGCAAATTCGCACATAACGTTAGTCTCTTCCAATCGAGTGTGTGGAGAAAAACGAAATTAAGTGGGAGAATAAATCTAACCTTATCGACGTTCTGGACAACTTCGTCGACCCGGAGCTTGAAACCCTCGACTTCGGCAGGGTTAGGGTTATGCTCAGGTAGGAAATCCAGGAGAGGTGCGGCGACTGATGATTCCATTGTATGCCTGTAGGGAGGGAGGTGAAATTTCGGGAGACTGAACAATTGAGGAAGAATAATGTGAAAAGTTAAGCGGCCAAGGCTAAGAGGCAGCGGTGGCGGGTCTGAGACTGCGACCGAAAAAAACAGGTTGCGGCTGCCGTCTCGCGGTGGGTTGAAATATTTAACCAAACTTTTTTTAGTGAAAAATACTTAACCAATGAAATTTATTAACAATGAGATAGGATTATTAAGCAAATAAAAATCATAACCAAACATGCAAAATATCATACTACAATCATCTTCATTTCAAAAATTGATTAACAATTTTTAATCAGAACTTTATCATCACATCAACAACTTTAATTTCGTAATTTCTAATCTTCTCCATTCCAACAATTAATTAGCAATTTCTAATCATTATTTTTATAAACAAACACAATAAAAATAAACCAGTCAAAATCTTTAGATATTATTTATCTTCAATTTTTTTTATATTCTTAAATTTATTTTAAAAAAATTATAACAATTTGCCTATCTGATATTGCTAATTACCTTTTTAAATTAACAATTTTGCTAGTTTAAAAAGCATTTCTCCATTTCTAACAATTATTTATTAAGTGTACATCTCATTCCTCATATCACTCGACAATTATTAAAAAATTAAGAACGAAGAATTGGAGATGCTGTTATAGCCATATACAACTTACAATCTTGCATCTGCCGAAATAAGATGTTCAACTATCATCCAAATAGAAGTTAAAAAAACTAATTATATACAACACAAGCTGATTACAATCAAATGAAAAGAAGTAAAATGAGCTGATTGCAGCTTGTTAGAAAATATTTATATCGCTCTACAATTTAGTAATTTACATTCATTTCTCTATAACTTCCCAACCGGCTCCGTAGAACGTATCGTGATGACACTTGATTTTGTCGTGTTCATCGGCCTCGTTTAAACGACATTTTATGCATATTTGTATAGTATTGGGTAGAAGTTTAGGATGTTTCGTGCTTTTCTAACATCTATCTCGATTTAGTATCTCGGACCCGTTCGGGGTCCTTTTGATATCGTTTTGGAGTGTTTTTGTAAGATTTCAGGTACATGACGATGTCGAGACACTATTCGGAGCAATACAAACATGCATAAATGAGTTAGGACAATTGAATCGGTAAGACATCATCAAGGGGCTGCACGTGTCAATATTGACGCTATTGGCCAGGGATTAAATTGGCGCTACCATTCATAATGCCAATAATGACCATGGTCTCTAATAGGTCATGTCAATATTGGTGCTATGAAATGTTTATTTTGGCGCTATGCACATACGACAGTTTGAATCTTATACTAGCTAATGTTGACATTCCTAAATGAAAAAGATTTTTTGAAACTCCTATTTAAAGCGGGTTCTCCTTTATCCAAAGATAAACTTTAATGGATTGTTCTGGTAGCTCCCTACAAATAACCTAGTCATGTCATTGTACAAATAACCTAGTCATGTTATTGTGCAAATAACCTAGTCATGTCATTATAATCTATATCCCAAACATAATAGTCGAAATCCTAACTTGACAACAGCCCTACGTACTTTTCTTACTAAGCAGAACTGAATTAACAGATTTCGATATTTTATATTCTTAATTTATCCGTTCATGTTTCATTCCCTACATTATGTGGATTTACCTATTGGAGGAAAAGACTTATTCCAACGTTTAGCGTGTCTCGAACCCTTGAAGCTTGAGACCTCCTACGCTGCGTTTTACTTCATTTGTCTTTTATTGTATAAGCAGTTCACCTTGTGCCCCAAGGTACTGCAAATTCTGGCAGGACAATATTCTTAGCAGCCTACAAATTGGAGGGGCATTTCGAGCAGGATGAGCTTTTTAGTGTTTTCGGTAGAAGATGTTGGTGCCCATCCGCGGCTAAACTGCTGGTGATTCTTGCCTTGGAATCTTCTATCCCAAGTAAGTTTTGTCAATCGTATTGTTTCTTCATTGCATAATTCCATGTGAAATTGTTTATGATCAAACTAACATTACAAGTACGCTGTTGACAGTCTATCGGATTCCTCGTCAGAGTCATGGGTTGATTTTAAGTGCACCGAAGCTTTTGAGTGCATCGAAGCAGCGAATATGTTTGAAGGTGACCTTCCTGCGACTGCTCGCCTAAGCTCTTCTTTGCTCAAACCTACAAGGGGAATGCATGTTGATCATCAGGTAATTATCAACAGTCCACTGGATGTTCGGAAATTTCTATTACTTTAGAAATGAAACCTCTCTTGTGCAGATCTCAGAACTTAACAAACAGCTAGCGATCTGGAGAGACGTGGTAATACATGAGTTAGCAGATGAGACATGCAAAGCCTACATTTTGCACCTGGAGAAAAAGAAGCAGACGCTTCAAGAGAGAACATGTACGAGAGCCAAAGCTCGATCTTCAAGCTAAGCTACTCCAAACTCAGCACCACCAACGAAATCCACCACTCTTCATTAAGGCGAGGGATTGAATTCCTTAGGTAAATGTATTATATAAGTCTGTGTCCGTTGTTCACCACCAACTTTATTTTCATATTTATTTACTTTTTATTTTGAAATACATGATGTGGCATTTATTTATTACTGTTATACGAGGTGGCATTTATTGACCAGTCTAATGAATATTACGTAATTCCGTCGCTTTGTCATTAACGGTGAGAAAAATGTAACGGAAAATTTAGTTTATGGATTATATTTATCAGTTGTCCGTAAGTAATGATCAGGAAATTTGTATCAAAAATAATTCGAGTTAGATTTGGTTTTTTCTCTTTATACAATATTAATTGTTACTTCACGGCTTTCAAAAAAATATGGTTATGAAGTATTGTCAACAGTAGTCTATTATGTCAATTTTCAAAAAATTAGAATTTTGGTGTAAAAGCTAATGAATATCCAGAACAGCAGAAAAGATATAACAAAAATAAGATGATAATACAATTTAGAAGTAAATAGAGAGTGTCATGGTAAAATGACTTAATTACTTCAATTTTTTTTACAGCATTCTCACTCATTAAATCAAAACTCTCGTCCAACAGATAACATAATTTCAAGATGGCCTTAAAAACTAGGGGCGGGTCTGAGGGGAGTGTTCGGGGAGTTACGGTCCATGACAATTTCGGTTCAGAGTGGTAAATTCATGTATATATTTATGATTATTTTGAGTTCGGCTGAGGATCATTTTAGATCCGACTTAGTAATTTGTTGTTTCGGCTCAGTACTCAATACATATTAATCATAATTTTGACACAGTACTCGATACATATCGCATTTATTATTACTTGGGTAGGAATTCGTCGGTAGCACATCCAATCTTTAAGGACAACTTGTTTCAACTAAAAACAATACAATAAATGTGTTAGATGGCCGCCACTAATACCATCACGCCACATATGCAACTTAACGTCCAAAATCTAACGGTGTTTCATTTTACGTAATCGAGAGCAATAGGTAGTGACACAAAGTTTATATCCCAAAGGATATGTATATTTCGTAATAAACTGAAAGCTTGTAATATATAGAAGTATTCTTCCTATATTTTATCTTAGTATTATATTTTAAAAATGTATTTGTAAATCGATTACTCAATATACAGATTTTCAATTCAAATCCAATATAAGGCATGTTCCGATTCTATATCCGCCATTCGAGACATTATAAAGCTTGAAATATAGAAACCATGATACAAAATTATGGTAAAGTAGTAGCATAGTTCAAATTTGAAATGAAGAAGCCCAAAAATAAGGTTGGGCAAGTGGAAGTGGTAATGCACACTTGTTTAAAAGAAGGTGGTCCATGAGTGCCTCATTTTAAATGGAAAAAAAAGGAGGAAGGCTAGGCTAGTAAATACATATAATAATAAAAAATGAAAGAGATGGTGGTATTCGTGTGGAAACCACACTCCCTCTCATATTTTTAAGTGTTAATATCATCTCTTTATTATCACTTTAGCCTCTTCCATCCACTAATAACCAAAGTGATTTCCTATTCACCATTCCATTCCTCCACCTTTATTTTCTTTATAATTTGAATTCGTATGTACACATTTCATAAAAAGTGTATTACAATCTGTATGGAGTTTCGGTAAGGAAAGATCGGTTAATTCACTTAGTTTTTATTTTTATTCTTAAAAATTTTGGTTGGATTTAGGGCTAAATGATGAACAGTTGAGATTTATTCAGACATTTTAGATCGGATAAAGAGACACATACATAAACGTATGTACTGCTCAAATCACATGCACTAATCTCATGAGTACTATATTAAGTGCTTGTTCATTTTGTTTATAAGGCGAATGAATATGAATATGTAAAGATATATGACTGGTAAATATTGTTAAAGTTAATTGTTTTAATTTTACGAAAAGATAATTACATAATTAATCTTGCGAGTTTAAAGAATTTAAATTTCAGGACGTTAGATAGGAATTAGATCAGCTCATATCCTTGGTAAGGGATACCATTAATTAGGAGACATTTGAATAAACGTATATGCTGCTCAAATAATCTTAGCAATACACGTTGTACGGGCAACTCTATGCAAAAAATTTAGTAAGGTACTCCATACCATTGCCCCTGAAATTGTTAATGATCCGAGATGCCCAATTTTTCGGATTGTTCATATAGATATTCAACGGTTCAAAATTAGTTTCGTCAATTTTAAGTTGACGGTTGGAATTTTATTAGGGGTATAATTGGAATTTAAAAAATATTTTCTCTCTTTCAACTTTTCTTTCTCTCCTTTCTCTACTCTTCTCACGTAAACTGGATATAACAATGATATAACAATGATGTAAAAATGACGTAACGTGGATATAACAATTTATAAATAATATGGACATAACAATGATGTAATAATGATGTAACGTGGATATAACAATTTACAAATAACGTGGACATAACAATGATGTAATAATGACGTAATGTGGATATAACAATTTACAAATAACGTGGACATAACAATAATATAATAATGACGCAACGTGGATATAACAATTTACAAATAACGTGGACATAACAATGATGTAATAATGACGTAACGTAGGCATAATAAAAATGCATAACAAACTCGTAAAGTGTATATATCACCGACATAAAAGAGTAGTAAACTAGACATAACGATGATGAATTCAACTACTCGCAAGGTGGACGTAACAACGACATAACGAGTCTGCAAAGTGGTCGTATTAGCAACGTAACATGTTCGTACAATGACCATACCTATGTGAATTTTTCCAATTTTTTGTTCCAAAACTACTCTCCATTCAAATCAATTTGTTTGATTCAATTTCAACCGCAAGATAAAATTTGACCAAAAAATCTTTTTGAACCAATCTCTCAAATCATTAACCTGATTGCATTACCCCATCTAAATAACTCATTTGTTTGTATTTGTACATGTTGTGCATATGCCTGATTACTCCCAAAGGGATAAAAAAGGTCCTTCCTTTTACATAGTAGAACCCCATAGTTTATCCTTATTATTACTTAGGATTTTCCTAGGTTGTTAAACTAAAATTCCATTGCTTGAGACCTTTCTTCCATTTGCAGACATGATTATAACAACACAGAATCTATTGTTCCCAGACAACCCAATTATTGGCCTCCAAATCATTTTGTTTTCAACACCAAAAATTGTCCTTAATCACATTGGTTTTGTCATATAATATAATTAAATTTTTCTCATCTATAATCTTCCCAACTTATAATTTACTGATCCTTCCCATCTTCTTCTTTCCCATGATCAGCAGTTCAAAACACCTTTGGATTCCTAATCCCACTACCAGAAAATTCCCAGAGCTAAAAATCAACCATGTAGTATTGTTTTACAAATAATATATACATTTGTGAACTTTCTTATATTCACTAATCCCACTAGCTAATTTTCCATTCAAAGCCACACCCTCTTCTTCGTTTCTTTATAAATACCTTTCTTGCTAGGCGTGTGTCCACCACACTACACTTCCTCACTACTACCACACAACTACTTACTTCCCCTTGACTAAAATCTCCTTAAAGTTTTCTCTATTCTACAAGATCAAGATGGCAAGCATCAACCAATTCCCGACCGATGCACATACCCACCAATCAACCATCCAAGACACCAAGGAGGAAGAGCCATTCGACTACGCCAAGAGGGCGCAGTGGCTACGAGCTGCTGTGCTCGGAGCCAACGATGGTCTGGTCTCCACGGCGTCCCTCATGATGGGAGTTGGAGCCGTGAGGCAGGATATCAAGGCCATGATTCTTACTGGGTTCGCGGGCCTCGTGGCAGGGGCCTGCAGCATGGCCATAGGGGAGTTTGTGTCTGTTTACTCTCAGTGTGACATTGAGGTGGCCCAGATGAAGCGAGACAAAGAGAGGGGTTCCTTTGAGGAAGGGGAGGAGGAGAAAGAGAGCTTGCCAAATCCGATGCAGGTTGCAGCTGTTTCGGGTATGGCTTTCTCGGTGGGGGCAATGGTACCATTATTGTCGGCTTCTTTTATAAAGTCGTACCCGGTGAGGCTTGGAGCGATTATAGCAGCGGTGAGCTTGGCGCTGGTTGTGTTTGGTTGGGTTGGGGCTTTGTTAGGGAAGGCTCCGGTGGTTAAGTCGTCGATGAGGGTGTTGATTGGTGGGTGGGTTGCTATGGCTATCACTTTTGCTTTGACTAAATTACTTGTCTCCAGCGATATCGATTTGATTTGAAGTAGTATCCGAGATGGGTTTGAGTTTGGCGATCTACAGGTTCATTGTGTGTTCTGTTCTTTTCGGTTTGATTGAATGAATGTACGTGACTGTCCAAGACTCTGACCGTTGATGTTCCTTTAGTTTGTTTTTAAGTTTCAAGTCGTGTAACTCTAGCTGCTGCTTCTTGTTTACTTTTGTTTTGTTTTGTTTTGTCTGTAAGGTCATGAATGACGAGGAAGACTGAGTATTTCACTGTGTTTCCAAGTTTGAGGACATGGTGATCATGTGTTATACTTCAATAATTAATACTCAGGAAGCTTTTGGCACTCATATTAACATGTTAATGGTTTCGTTTAATTTTGAAATTTGGTAAAAGATAATTTAACATACAAGAAGATTTGAAATAAAAAAGTTTTCAAATATGCAAGTTATTATAACACAGAAAAGACTCCAGTATATATGTATACAGTATACTCTATCACGTTTTTACTATATATTACTAGTTTTTTTCCGGCCGATGAATCGTATAAAGCTTGCTGTTAGGTTATATATTCAAATTTAAGGTAAATATATTAATATTAATCTATACCTTTTCCTACATACATATTTTTTTGGTAGTTCTCATTTTAAACCGATAACCAAATTATTGCTTAACATTATTGTGACATGGTGGGGAATCCGTGACACACCCACCTTGATATCTGATGGACCTGTTACTTGATAAACCTGTGACCCGATGGACCCGCAACTGAAAAATCTGCAAGCCAATGAACTTGTGACTCGAAAAATCCGCAAACGGACTAACCTGACTCATAACCCGCCCAGCCTGTCCGTTTGGCAGGTTTAAAGCACATACACTAAACTTAACTAAGCTTTCTTAGAAAAAAAATCGCAAATAGCTCATTTCAAAATATAATCTTTTTAGTACAAAGAAGCATTCCATAAAATTTTATCGTTAGTACTATATATGACATTTTGTAGATTTGTTGTGACACGACGGACAATCCGTGTCGTTGTGGTGACCCGCCCATCGCGAGACCTGATGGACCTGCAACAAGCTGATAAACCCACCACGACCCATTATGGACTCGCAACCCGATGAACTTGTAACCCAATTAACTTGTGACCCAACCACCAGTAACCCAATTCAAAATCTAACCCACACAACTCGCCCGTTTGATATGTCTAAGTACCTTACAATAAAGTTAGTTTACTGCTCCTATAATAAGCAATTTCGAGTAGCTAATTTTAAAATATAATATTTTTGGTACTATTTTTAGTACAATAAAGTATTGTAGACAAATTTAATTGTCATTTCCGCGTATTTGCATCTTGAATTAAATTTTTAGTTTTGTGTATATACAATTACAAACCTTTATTGAGATCTCCTAAATTCAAAATCACCCATCTGTTCATATAACTTCTCACTATCTCTTTAACCTTTTCAACTTTATGTTTCACCTCCTCCGCCGTACAAAGCTACCCAAAACACAATGGATACGAACTTAGCTCCCCTCAAAACCTCAGGAACATCACCGTTCTCGACTTTTTCCGTCACTCCTTCCAGAACGCCTTCAGTCGTACTAAGGCACTCTCCCACGATATCCACCCCTCG
This sequence comes from Linum usitatissimum, assembly GCA_030674075.2. Taxonomy (NCBI): domain Eukaryota; kingdom Viridiplantae; phylum Streptophyta; class Magnoliopsida; order Malpighiales; family Linaceae; genus Linum; species Linum usitatissimum. The sequence goes on along the minus strand of JAUJYP020000804.1, from coordinate 4,232,220 downwards.
CCTTCTCGACCGATTGTTCACTAAATTCTCAATCAAACTCACCATGTCTTCTTTTCTGATTGGGCCATCAAGAGCAGCTGAAAAAACATATATGAATGATGAATTTCGTAATGAATAGTACAGAATCACACAAAACTTATAGCACAACTATATTTCACATGAGGCCTAATTATCTTATTCTTTTTTGAAATCATAAATTATATTTGATATTTATTTTAACATGAAACTATTCTAATTAAAAATCCATGTTATATAAATTAAAGGGGTAATTAATATGAGAGCATTTAACCGTAGGAGAAAATAATTTTTTAATTTTGATTTGAAAAATAATTGATGGTGAGGAAATTTAAGACAAAGAGTAGAAGCTTATGTGGAAAACTTAAATTAAAGAATTGCTATAATATATGTTAAGAAGATATATGTTATTATATATTGAGATTTAATGTCGAATGAATCATATCGTAAGTCCGTTAACATTGTTAACAAACAAAGTTCTTGAATGTGCTTGATTTTTTTAGTGTATAGTAGATTTTAAGACATTATAGAGTGTAAATTGGTTAAACTCTCTTAGAATCATTGAGTATGTTAGTCGAACCATATATTATTTTGATATAAGATGTTCTTATATATTTATAATGATTTGAGATTTTGAATAAACTGTATAACTTTCAATGTTTGATGACTTTTTTATTAAAATAAATTAAAAATATCAAAACTAATGTCATTGGATTCAAAAAATTATAATGAACAACATTTGTGAAGAAAATAACATATTTACGTAATACATAAAAAGTTATGAAAGGAAAAAAAAATTAATGGGAAAAAAATGTGAAAAAAAATTAAAATACTAAAAATAAAAAGGAGGTTAAAGATAAGAAAGGTGAAATTTAATTAGTGAGATGAGAAAAAATTGGGATCAATAAGAAATACTGAATCCGCCACATGTCAATTCATTTTAGCTATATTCCCCTCTCTCTCTCTCTATATATATATATATATATATATATCTTTAGATGTTTACAATTAAGAGTTTTTAGATTCTTATTTAGTGTTTAGGGTTTAAGACATAGTGATAAGTGTTTAGAGTTTAATTAAGGGTTTTATGATTGGTTAATTTAGATTTAAAGTAAAAAATCAGATTTTGAAGTATGATTAAGAATATTGTTTTATGATCTAATGTTTGAGAGTTAGAATTTAGTGTTTAGGAGTTTAACATTATTCTTTAGTATTTAGGATTACATGTGAGTATTTTAATTTTAAATTTTTAAAACGAATATTTTTAATGTTAAATATACCCATATATATATATATATATATATATATATATATATAGAAAAAAATAAAAATATAGACACTTCACACTAGATAAACAAGGGAAAGTATATTATTAACGAATTTTTCACTAAAACAAAAGGAAATAAGGAAAGTAATAATACGGTTGGCCGTTTGTGGTGGGTTTACATCGATCGGCCCAAGTCAAAATTCAATGGTATTTTTACCGAGTCCATAAAAATATACATAACATTTTTTCATTTGAACATACTGACATAAACTCCTTAATTCATTGTTATACATATAAGCATCGGCCATAGACCATAATATGTAATAGAATATATCATATAATTAAATTTACATTCTTTCGAAATAGATAGACCTTCTTTTCAAAGGTCTTTCCAAATTATGTAGAACTTTGGTAGAGTTTGCATATCCAACCAATCTATTTCAAAAGAAATCCCGAAACAACTATGATGTCGAGTAGATAATCTCGTTCACTATGGTCACATACTTCTCCATGTTTAATTTTGTGACACACCAAAACTTGGCCGTACAAGAACTGTGTGTTTCCAATCTAATAATAAGTGGTATATTTGATGGCGCCGTTGAAAGGCCATACAACTTCAGCTCACTCGAACAGCCATCATTTTGTATTTTATACACTTTGTTTTGTCTTTTTCGTGGGAAGCCTTTTGGTTGTGCGAAAAGGAACCTCGATACATTGTCCCTACCGGATCTTCCCCCATTCGTTGAACCAGGAAAGGCAATTGCTTTCCGCCCTCTTTTCTTTCCTCTCAACTTGCCAGAGACTGCTCACAGATACTCAAACCCCAGCAGGGAAGAAGAAACCATATTCAAATCAATCATTAGACCTCCTTTTGATAGTAGCTACAGGTGTTTTCTCTGCTGCTTGCTTCCGCGTGTTCCCGTTTCCTCTGAGTAGGTAACATATTCCCGCTGTCTCTCTTGAGATCTCTAGTCCTCGCCTTTAGGTTGCATCAGAATCGTTCTGAATTTGGGCTCTCTTATGCTAATTTCAGATGGTAGCGATTGAGGGCTTTCAGTTTCTGTGCTTCCTTGTTCCTGATGGCTTGTTTTGTTTTTTATGGGGTTGGAAGAGTTAGTTAGTTTTTATTGGACATATGGGTTGTAGGGTGAAGTTCTATCCGAGTTCTGAAAATGGGGTTTCTTTTAATTAGATTTTTCACTTCTTGAATTGACTATCATGGTTGAGGATCTAGATGTTGGAAGCAGTTGGCAACAAATTTAGGCGGCAAAACTGAGAAAAGAGTGCTGCTTTATTCTGTGATAGTTGGCGAATAGGAAAAAAGGGTTTCTCTATCTGTTGATTGAAGTTAGTAATGGAGGGAAATACATCACAAGGTGGGATCTTTTCTGGTGGCCTTCCTTTTGGAGGTCTTGACTTGCAAGGATCACTGAGGATTCATCACCAAGCACAACATCCACATGCTGTAAACCACCACCAAGGATCGTCAGCACATGCCTCGATTCCTGAGGGTTTTCCTCTTACAATGGGAACCATGCACAGCACTGATCATCACTCTCTTTCTATGGCTGACTACAAGAAGTTAGATACAAGGAAAAACTCACTTAGTGAGGACGATGAACCAAGTTATACCGAAGAAGGTGGTGCTGATGGCCATAATGAATCAAACAGAGGGAAGAAGGGTTCACCTTGGCAACGTGTCAAGTGGACTGATAAGATGATTAAGCTTTTGATAACTGCCGTGTCTTATATCGGGGAGGATGGGGCGTCGGAGTGTGGAAGTGAGATGAGAAGGAAATTTGTGGTCTTGCAGAAGAAGGGGAAGTGGAAATCTGTTTCCAAGGTCATGGCTGAAAGGGGGTTTCATGTTTCTCCTCAGCAGTGCGAGGACAAATTCAATGACCTCAACAAGCGATACAAAAAGCTTAATGACATGCTTGGAAGAGGCACTTCTTGCCAAGTTGTTGAAAACCCCGCTCTTCTGGATGTAATAGACTATCTTTCGGAGAAGGAGAAAGATGATGTTAGGAAGATATTAAGCTCAAAGCATCTGTTTTATGAGGAGATGTGTTCGTACCATAATGGAAACCGATTGCATCTGCCTCATGACCCTGCATTGCAGCGTTCCCTGCAGTTGGCTCTTAGGAGTAGAGATGATAATGACAATGATGGCATGAGGAGGCTTGACAATGATGATCTCGATGAAGATGATCCGGATACTGATGGTCATGATGAATTTGAGGAGAATTTCGCTCCCAGCAGGACTTTGGGAGGCTCCTCTCTGAAGAGGTTAAGGCAGGATCATGTATGTGTCGCCGTATCTTCTCAGGATGTTCATAAGGCTTCTCATTCTCATCCCACTATCGCTCCCATGGTTGATATGAACCAAGCTTCACCTGAAAGTGCCAGACAAGCTATGGGGCAGAAGCAGTGGATGGAATATCGTACCCTTCAGTTAGAAGAACAGCGGCTGCAAATCCAAGTTGAGATATTGGAACTAGAAAAACAGCGTTTCAAGTGGGAAAGATTCAGTCAGAAAAGAGACCACGAACTGGAGAAATTCAGAATGCAAAACGAGAGAATGAAGCTAGAGAATGAGCGCATGGCATTTGAACTGAAGCACAAGGAAATGGGTGCTGATTTCAGTTAGTAATTGGTAAGAGATGGACTAATGAAAATTTTTACCTCACCTGCTCATTTTGTGATCTTAGGACTGTGGCACTACCAATCTGTGGATTGTTGTGAATCTCGGTAAGAGGTATTGCCTACTGGCATGAATTTTGTGCATTACATAATTTAATTTTCTTCATCTTCTCTTTTCTCTGTATCAGGTTGTCTTTTGAGGTCACCTTTCCGCTAGGGTCCAGTTAGAGCTTTACTTTATAAATATGGATATTGTAAAATGTGTGGGTGGTGGCATATTAATCGGTTTCTTCTTTTGCCATGTCCATTCTACCATTTTTATACCGTGTCTATAATGGATTCGATGTTGTTTTGATCTCGTGGGACTGAATCTATAGTGCTGTTAATAAGTGAAGTTGGGCACTGCAAAAACCTTCATTTTTTGTACAGTTCCTTTCAAATGTTAGCTTGAGCCTTGAATACAAGTGTTGCTGAGTAAGGGGAAACCTTGCCAACTAGGCCAAGATGGAACTTGTTGTTGGTTCGGATGGGTGACGCTTCCATTGACTTATTTTATTCCAGATGGATAAACATGAGTGCGCCATGACCTTTCATCGGGTTTTTGGAATGTAAACGAGGTATTTTTGTAGAGACACCATAGTTTCCACTATAATAATCTCAACTTGTAATGAGTTGCGGGCAGTCAACGGTATCTTGATGATTGCATGTTGACAAGTTGCATTTGCATCAATCTCTAAAAGCTCTCCTCTTGAGGGCTATCAGGTAATGTTCTGTTCCCCGCTCTTTTTGAATGATTCTGATCAGTGAATGCATAGATTGGTTACATGTGATATATTTCTAAAAGAAAAGGAACATAGAAGGTTGCACTAGTAGTAGGTTTCATATGGTTTGTGTTGAAACAATAGTGCTCTCTATAGGAGTTCTTCTTGTATTGCTGCAGCCGTGCAGAGCAGAAGAAAGCTGCTAAGACAAAAAGGTTCTCTCTTTAGACACTTGTTACTATCAACTATCATTTTCCTGTTTGGGTTTCTGAGATTACGTCCCATCGATTCACATAACCAAAGAAGAAGAAAGCTTACATCATGTTCTGGTCTCATAATGACCCAGAAAGAAGCTGTCTTTTTTCTTGGTTGTGAATTGATTTGCGTGGCTTACATTTAACAAAGGAAAAGGAAAATGGTGATACTGGAGTTGCTGAACAAGTATAGTGGGGAGAAAGTAAACATCAGAATTTATTGGTTTTGCTAATTGATTACAGAGAAGAATATGCCCCGTAGTGTAAATGTGGTTTGATAACAGCAGCTTTCATCTAGTAGTGGCTGTTGTTCTTTCGGAATAATCACTCTGCTTGTGACTCATATCCACACAATCCATGTTATGCTTACTGCTGACTGCTCTGCCCCACTGATTCTTTACCTATAAATAGCGACTTGCTTGCTGGTTATGTGGTCTTTTCAGGCTGTAAAGATTTGACAGCAGTATCCACCTTCAATTTTATTGGAGTGGCTGTTGATCACTGTCCATTTTATGATATTTGCAAGTGTTGGCCATCCAAGTTTTCGTTTTCCCCAGATTCTTCCAAGGTTGTGATTGGACTTTTGGCCAGGAATCCCTGGCATTTCTATGCTGGTGGTATCCATTGTTTGATTGATGCTGTTTATCGGGGTTTTTCTTCTTCTTTCTTCTATGGGGGCCTATCCCCTCTTCCTTTTTTAACTTCTCACCAAAAAAATTTACTGCATTCTGCCTCTGTTCTTAACGGTGTAACTCATCTTCACGTGGGACTTCGGTGCAACGGTTCAAACTCAGCCCTCCCCTCCATCTAACGAGAGTTTCACGGCCAACGTATCGACAATGACAGAATTTGCAAAAATATTGAAAACAAACTAAACTAGTTAGTTGGGGGGGACTAACTATAAGTAATGCTCTTGAAAGCTAGGCTCCTCAAAGTTATCCTGTTATCCAGTTATCTAATTCTTTTGGGGCTTATCACATCAAAATCAAAATTGAAGAGATAGAAATGGACATGGGATGATGATGATGTATATTCGGATGTGCAGACAAATTAAAGGTGTGAGGGGAAGAAGAGCAAGCAAAGAAGTGGACGTGGAGGCGCCTTGTTCGTTTAGAGTTTATCCAAGGTTGAATCATGCATGGGGGGGGAAGTTAAATTCAAAATACATGTTCATATGATATGCCTCTTCCCTTTCACCTTAGAATTTTGTTGGGTTGTGGCCACATGGGAGTGTTGATTCCACTCCTTTCCTTTTCTCTTCTGCTCCAAATGCTTAGTGCTTTCAATTTTGCTAAGAGGGCTCCATTCCCATTTCCAGAGCTAGCTTTTCTTTTCTTTTCATTAAAACAAAAGGGTTACTTTGGTGGGTTTTGGGCCATTTCTCTTATCGTCAATTCTTTTTAGGGCAACACCCTTTTCCCACCCTCTCAGGTCTTTACCACTACGAGCACTTCAATTAAGAAGCAGATCATGCTAATGCCTGAAAACCATTTTATTTTGACATTGTCGATTTGAGGTATGGATCTGTCTCAATGCGACATGTTCGAGATTGATAATGTAAATAAGTAGTGCTAGTCGCGCCCACTATCACTTCGGCCATGCACCATTGAGAGCTTGGTTGTTAGTTAGAACAATCTTAATTAATTTTCTTTAGTGTTTCTATTTGTTTTCTTTCCTGCTATTGCTGGTGTTGATTCGTGGGAGAGGATAAAAGTAAGCTGGTTGATGTTGATATGGAGAAAGAAGAATGCTAAGCAAGAAGCCTTGATTAATAAGTAAGTTTAAATGATCCATTGGAAGATGATCATGATCATAATCATCACTAATGAATGTAATGATTGCATATGAGACTTTCGATATTTATTTAATTAATTAATGAATGTCTCATTGGCCGGACCACATTCCCTCTAGCAATATGATGATTGATATGGAAGTGAAACAAAATATAAAGCTTACATGCATATCCTTATGTTGTACAAAGAGGCTCAAGAAAAAGAGACAAGTGTTGTGTTTGAAAAGTAAATAAAAACCAATGGGAAACAATTTGCCTTCCTTTTGCTCTTTGAGTTTTAGTATGTGTTGGGATGGGAACAACTTTAATGGGTCACATTCAATTGATTGCCTACTGAAAAGGAGGAGGAGCAAACACACAAATCCCTCTTTCTTTCTTTTCATATATAATCAATCTTATTAACCAGTTTGGCCGGGCACATATAAGTTTTATCCTTTTAAAATCTAGTTATCAGGTTCAATCTTAATAAATCAAGAGAACATAAGTGTTTATGATCAATTATCTAATTTAATGTTACAATATCTATAATAATGTATTTTAATTTACTTAGTTTCAGTGGGGCAACACCAGATTATAGTAAAAGTTGATGTGTCACTTTTGATTTTTCATGTGCTTGTTATTGCTAACATGATGTATCTTTATTGTTTGTAAATGGATGTCGATGAGCCATATTTTTCGATAGGGCATTGTTATCATTAAACACATAAATAGTGAGTTTATGAAAATATTGAACCTTCGGTTAATATATATCCAATATCATAATATTAAGCGTTTAATTATTTAGCACTTAGACCCAATAAGCATATATATGTAAAAAAATAAAGGTGATTGGACATAGTTGATAATAAATCCTCATAATTTTGTTATTCTTATGTCAATCTATACTTTTTAATAGTCTCACGTGTTTGACATCAAAACAAAAATTCGTCGAAACTATATCATGATTGTGTTTGTTTTAATCGTCTTTGAAAAACTAAATTTTTGGCACAAAAATTATTCAAATTCAAGTTTTTATGTAAAAGATATAATTAAATAAAAAGTTAGAGAAATATTAATTAATATATAAATTAAGTAAATTAAAATAAGAGGGATATTAAAATAAAATTTAATTTGCTGAAATCCTACAAATATGGATTAAAGGTTCAGATGGCAGTTATATCGAGGTGGAAAAATCAAAAATCTGAAAATATATAATATTTATTATAGATATATATAGTGAATACAAATGAGGGTCAAAGTTTGAAGAAAAAGATGGAAACTATTACACCAATAAGCTCAAATAGAAACCCTATCCTAAGGAGGATAATATAAACCCTAATTTCTTAACATCAACGGATAAGAGTTGTTAATCTTCAAACCTTACTAGATCAATAGAAAAATAGAAAATATATAAATATTATATTTATATTTATTTATAAAAAGTGTAAAATTCAAACTCGATATTTCTAAATTACCACATATAAAGTTATTTCTAATGACATGAAAGTGACTTGTCTAATTAGTCAAGCGGTGTATGTTACTACATTAATGAGGTTTTAAGAAAAGTAGGGAGCAAATGGAATGGAAAAGACATATTCATCCTCAAATGGTTAAGAGTATGAAGAAGGGGAAATTGATTGAAGGAATGAAAGTGAGTGGGAGAGGGTTTGGTTGGGTTGATATGCTTAGCTGGTGACAGATGAAATGTGGGAGAGGTGTTCATACAAAATGCCACATGGTAGACAAAGAAGAAGAAGAAGAAGAAGTAAGTGTACGTACACTCACATGCCTCCCCAGCAACCCCTCCATGTGAAAACTTCGATCTTTTGTCTATTTCTTACCGCTCGCCAGTAATCACATTATTGAGCTCGCCCGTATTAGAGATCTGGCTTCTAAACCTGACCGGCATGCGCGAACCGGGTATATATCGTGGAAATGGTCACCTTTCAAGTTAGGTGTGTATTAATCCGAATGGTTCAGTTAATTCGGGGATAGGTTAAATAGTTGCAGGAGTTTTGATTTGTGATAACACTGATAAATTCAAAAAGAAGACAAGCAATACAAGACGAGATTTTAACGTGGTTTTCGACCGTGAAATCGACTAATTCATGAGAGAAGAAAAAACTTGTATTGTCGTCAGAGAAGAGGAAGAAGAATAATTGATTATAACAAAGGGGCGGCCGTGCTACATATACTTATTGGCCGACCTAAGGTAGAGAAATAATACGGAGAATATTACTAAACTAACCCTTACATGGATATCTCGTTAACTTAACAAGCACTAGCCATTTTCATACGGCTTGCAACATGAGCTTGGGTGTGTGCTCGATCACTCTAGCAGAGTTAAAGGTGACTGTGATTTGAGCTCAAATAGCATTAGAGCAAGGTTATCGGTTGGTACAAGTACAACTTGACTTTTGATGTGCAATTAACTTGATACGCCGAGAGGATAAGAGAGTCCACCAACATTTTACTGTTTTGCGATAAATTCATGAAATGATAACGGTATAACTGATAAAACCAACCAATCAAGTTGGGAAAAACCCTCATGTCATATGAGCCAGAATATAAATACAAAACTGAGCTTGTTCAATTCTTTATATGGTAACTCTAATAGGTCGTTTAGATGAGTCAAAATGATATATTATTTGGAACTGTATTATTTTTAAGGTGCAAATTATTTGAAGCGAAAGAATTATTTTATTTGACTAATACAAAACAACATGGTTTGAGGTTTGAATTGAAAATTTAGATTTTAGGGTTTAGGGTTATTTCAAATATCACTCTATAATCAAGTATTTGAAATAATAATTCAAATTATTTCATATAGCATGATTTGAAATATCATAATTTTTATTACGAATAGCAAATAATGTGTCAATCAGAGCTGTAACGGGGTGAGTATATGAAAACCCCTACCTCTAAGTTAGTCAAACACCTTTGAATTATGACTAGAAATATTCACTTTGCTGACTTGACTTGCTGTCACGGTGGATCCACTGGAGCAAACATTGTGTCAATGGGACCGCTAACGGAAGAGTTATGGCTTGTTTATTTCGTCGCAACTCTCTGAAACTTCCGGTAGCTAAACTGACCCTTTTGCTGCCCTTTAGCTATAATTCCAGGACCAATACCTAACGGTTTCCCGTTATGCATTCTGCTCCGAAATTTACAAGCATTGACAGGCCTGGCCCAGATCTTTAACTGCAAGATTACCAAAACTTAATGACCACGTATGCCAAGCTCAAAAGTACACAACCGTTATCCAAAATCGCCACCTAACTTTTAAAATCTGCAGATTGATCAGTCTTCCCCTACCAAAGTTCCTGGCGAGGTCCAGTTGCCGCCGGCAAGTCTCCAATACCCAACACCGCTATTTATATCCGACCACCTCCGTACCGCTTCTGGATCCGGGAAAGAGCTCTGGCAACCCCCAATGTTCCTGGAAGTCGTGAAATTGGCCGGAGATTGGTCCCCCCCCCCCCCCCCCCCCCTCGGTTTCGACCCCTATGATCCGCCACGCCTCGGATTCAATAATCTCCGCATCATCAAACTTCCACTACCGAAATCAGTCCCTGCTTCTTGCTTCCCCTTCCCCAAAGAACTCTCCTTCGCTATAGCCTCCCGATTTAGCACCGCCGTCTCCTCCGTATACTTCCTACATTTAGATGTTTTCCCAGCCAAGATAATATCCCCCCCAACTAAATTCATTAGGCCCGGCGAGGGAATAAGCATGTTTTACTTTGAGTTGGTGAACATTTCGTTCTGACAGTGTGCAATTATTTGGGATATAAACTCTCCTGACCAAACGGAACGGTTGAACCCCCTAAAGTCCGTAATTCATAGCTGGCTATTTGCTGTAAGATGTCAAGGCTTCCGCCGTTCCAACAGGCAGCAACCGCCATGGCCAAAACACAAAACCAAGAAAATAAAATAAAACGTAAAAGTAAATAACAATGAAAAGGATAAATAAATAAATAAAGGAAAAGAAATGGGGTGGGGAAAAAATGGAAAAAAAGCTGACCTACAACGGGGCCGGCTTCTAACTAAATATAGCTGGACAGACAAAAACCGACTAATTATCACCGTCGTCCCTTTCTGCAGCTGTTGATAAAATTCCCTCCCCCCCCCTGGTAATAATAATTATTAGGCCTCTCTGTAATCGTCTGAATTCTTTATTTTCTTCTTTTTATTTTCCCGTTATTAATCTATTCTTTCTTCGGCATCTATATCTTTCTGTGCCCATCCCCTTTAATATTTCCCTGGGTGGGAGAAAACCCAGGTGCCACTTCCCATCTCTTTTCTTTAAATTCACTTGGATTATTTTATTTATTCACCTTGGATGGAGAAGAAGTGAAGCAACCATGAAATGTACACTCTGAAAGATTCGACGGCAAGTGAAATAAAAAGCAGTAAAGAGAGGCTGGGTTATTATAATATAATAATACTATTCCAATAAACAAATAAATTTCATCACAAATATTAAATAAAAAAGAAAAAGAGGGACACATGAAAAAAAAAAGATACACACTTCTTGAGATCGACAAGCAGATCCCACCGAATTAAATAATTATGAAAAACAACCAATATAAAAAATAATTCACTCCCATTTCTTTCCGCCTTGCCTTCACATATGAACCCCCTTCCCCACCGAATTTTCACCCTTTTTTTTTTGTCCATTGCTGGCAGAGATTATATTATTTTTGTTTTTGTTTTCCCTATTTTCTTCGTCTCCTTCCTTCTTCTGAATTTCCTCTTTCATCTTCTCTGTAATTCCAAATCCGACTGTGGGTGGGGGTGGGAACGGCCACCGCTCCCGTACTGTTTAATTTCCTCCAATGCTAGGAGACACTACTACTAGTGTTTCCTCTTCCGTTAATCCAGGCGGTGATACTGCTCAACACCACCACCATAACCAGTATCAACCGCATCACAATCCCAATCCTCCACCGACTTCTTCTTCTTCTTCTGCTGCTGCTGCTGCTGCTGGAATTGTCGGCGGATTTGTTCAGGAAGGAGCTGGCGAAGCTGGAGGAGGAGGCGGTCGCGGTGGCGGCGCCGGACATGTTGGATCGAGTTCCGGCGGCGAGGAAGATAGGTTCGGCAGCGGCGACCGGAGCTTCGGGGGAAACCGGTGGCCTCGGCAGGAGACTTTGGCGTTGCTGAAAATTAGGACGGATATGGACGCCACGTTTCGCGATGCTAGTGTCAAAGGACCTCTGTGGGACGACGTCTCCAGGTACGATTAACTGCTGTTGTACTCTCCGTCTTTAATTACTCCAGCTAACTACCATAAACAATTCAATTGAATCCGAACTCTTCAGCATCTCTTCTTCATGCTGCCGGAACTTGAGATCTGTGTTTTCCTCCCCCTTTCCTTTCCATTTCTAAGCATAGATTCTCAGGCACCCTCTCTACTCAAATTTTTTTTTTTTTGGTTTTCCTTCCTCCAGCGCGTCAGTCCACTCTACTCCATTTCCAATTCTGCCTTTTGCTCCTTTTCATTGATGATATTGGATGAAAAATTATCTTATTTCTCGATTCTTCTTTTTTGGATTGGTTTCAGTAATGGGATGCATTAGATTTCCCCTATTTAGCTATGTTTTGTGATTACTGGCAAGCTTTGATGTGGCCATTAATAATAATTTAAAACAAGATTTTACTGTTAGATTCTTTTGAACTAAGTTCTCTCATCTCGGAAACTCATGCAATTTGGGTGGTTAAAACTTAAAACCATGATTACCGATATCATCAAATTTTGCTTAATCCCATCAAGCTTATAAGTTCATGTAATTCGCATTGACTTGCGATTTTCGGTCCATTGAATTTGTTTTCACCCTCTTCCACCTTCATGCTTATTTCATGTCCGGTGGATAGTAGTAGGCAGCGGTACTAGTTTTACGGCTGAATTTATGATTTGGGGGGGGGGGGGGGGGGGGTTGAATGAATGAAAGGGAAATTAAATTAGTTTAGTTTAGTAATTTAATTATTGTTGCGTAATCTGTAATCGCAAATTTGAATTCAATAACAGGAAGATGGGAGAGCTTGGGTATCATCGAAGTGCCAAAAAATGCAAAGAGAAGTTTGAGAATGTGTACAAGTATCACAAGCGAACCAAAGATGGCCGCGTTGGCAAACACGAAGGCAAAACTTATCGCTACTTTGAACAACTTGAAGCCTTCGAGACCCACCCACCCGGCGGTGCTCCACCACCTCCTCCTCCGCAACTGCAAATGCAGCAAGTTATCCATCCTTCTAATCCGCCACAAACTTTACCGGCCACCGTTGTTACTCCTCACAATACTACTGTTCCATCGACAACTGTCGCAACAGCTGCTTCCATTATAGCCCCTCCGCCGGCCGCAATTAACATCACTACAACTGCTGTTCCTCAACTGACGAGTTTTCCGGTGTATCATCCTCCATCATTCTCCACATTCTCCGCCGCAGATCTGATGTCGAATTCGACCTCCTCCGCGTCGACGTCGTCGGACGTGGAGATCCACGGCAGACACAGACGGAAGAGGAAGTGGAAGGACTTCTTCGGGCGGCTGATGACGGAGGTTGTTCAGAAGCAGGAGGAGATGCAAAGGAAGTTTCTGGAAGCAATAGAGAAGCGAGAGCAGGAGCGTTTGGCTAGAGAAGAGTCTTGGCGACACCAAGAGATGTCTCGTATAAATAGGGAGCGGGAGATACTAGCTGAGGAGAGATCCATCGCCGCCGCTAAGGACGCCGCAGTAATGTCCTTCCTCCAGAAACTCTCCGATCAGCAGGCCCCTGGGGCACCGCCGCTGCAGCTTCCTCAATCCATAGCTCAAACCACTCCTCCTCCGCCGCCACCAATAACACCGCAGCCACCAACAACCACAGCACCACCGCCAGCTTCAGTATCAGCTCCGCCGCCGCAATCACAATCGGCGCCGAATCCAGTACAGGCGGCGCCGTCGCCGGCACCATCGATGATGACGCCCTCACCAGCTCATCAACATCATCACATACTGCAACAATCGGGGAGTCAACTTCAAATGACGACAGGTATGAGTAGAATGGATAGTGAAGCGGACCGGAATTTTCTGCCGGCGAGCTCGTCTCGATGGCCGAAAGTGGAAGTGGAAGCTCTGATATCACTAAGGACGAATCTGGACTCCAAGTACGAAGAGAACGGTCCGAAAGGCCCTTTGTGGGAGGACATATCGGCAGGGATGAAGAGATTGGGATACAACCGGAGCTCAAAGAGATGTAAAGAGAAATGGGAGAATATCAACAAGTACTTCAAGAAAGTGAAGGAGAGCAATCGGAAGCGCCCAGAAGATTCCAAGACTTGTCCGTATTTTCACCAGCTGGATGTTCTTTACAGGCAGAAGTTGGAAGGAGGAGGCGGAGGTTCTACGTCGATGACGGCACCGAATTCAGGTTCGGGTCAGCAGCAGCTCCCGACGAGGCCAGAGATGAATTCGGTTCCTCTGATGGTTCAGCCGGAGCAACAATGGCCGCCGCAGCCTCCACCTCCGGCAGCTCCTTATAATCAGGAGCACCCCCGGGGTCCGGTGACGCAGGATATGGACAGCGAGGATCACGACGATGAGGAAGAAGACTATGACGATGAGGATGACGACGAGGGAGGTGGAGGAGGATACGAACTGGTACCGAATAAGCCAACGTAGATGAACAGTTGCAGACTAAAGAGTTAGCCGTCCAGGTCGACTCAGCCGCAAATGGCGGAGGAAGAGGAAGGAATGGAAAACTGCAAGAAACAGAAATATCGGGTCGGGGGGAGTGATGGAGGTCAGAGGAGATGAGCGCACATATAGCTTGTGGAGAAGAAATTGGGAATTTGCTATGTTTAATTAATTTTTATTTTTGGTCGTTTCTTAATAATCGATTTAATTATTTTTCCCCGGAGATGAATAATAAAGGAGTGAGTGAAGTGAAAGGGAGAGGACAGGTATAAGAAATGATCGAAACAGAGAGAGAGAGAGATGTGACGTGGGAATATAGTTTTCAGAATTGGGCACTGAATAAGTTAAAAAGGCAAAAAAAAAAGCGATGAAGGGTAATGTTTTGTTTTATTTTTATTGATTAAACAAATTGTTCGTAGTTGTTTTACGATAGTTTACGATCTGGTTTTTTTGTTGACGGAGTTGATGCGAAATAAGAAGTAAGAACAATAATAGTGTGATAAGAAGATTCACATGCAGTGATGATGGGGGCCAAACAAACTAAGGGTAGATAGATGAAACTTTGGCTACTTATTTATTATTCATGGTGTTCATCATCTCCCCTCTTCCTTTCTTCCTTCAATTACTATTTGGTATTTTAACTGCTACTCCTCCCTATCTACTTGTTATCAATTAATATCTTTGCATGTTCTGTTTTCCACAGTTTGAGTGTTCTGTTCTGTTCATCATTACTTTTCATGTCTGTGTGCATTATGAGTACGACACAGTAACTCCCTACTCTCCCGATCCCTACCCATGAATTCAGCTATACTAATTGCTCTATGACAATATGACGATTCTTCTCGTAGCTTTCTAATTCTGCCTGATTATAGTATGGTGCATTATCTATTTATATATTACTTCTTTGGAAGAAAAACACTTGTACAATAGAGGAAGTAAACGAGGAGTAGGAGGTGGGGGACCTATATATAGAATGGAGTTGTCATTTTTGTGATATGTTGTTCGGATGGTTAAATAAGTTAAGGGGCTTTTTTATACCATAAATAAATTCTTAGCCGTCAGATCGCATTACCAAGATCTAACGGTCTAGGTTTCAGGGCTAATATTGGTATTTCCTTATCTTAAACACAAATCAAACACCACATATTTCTCGTTTGTTTGTTTCCTTTGATCCTTATATTTTAGTTCATCCTACATTCACGCTTATCCAACTTTTGATTCATAATCGTATGTTATCGACAAATATTCATTTTATTTTGAGTTGAATCAATCAACCACGAACTCCAATATGGAACGTCAAACAATTTTAGAGGTTTTAATGAATCAAACACGAGGGTTTAATTAAGTTTTTTTTACGGATCGAGTAATTATGGCAAAAGATTCAAGATTTGTGAATTCGAACCAGACCGTCCGGTCCTGTTCGGTCCTAGCCAGACTCGTTTATACAGATTTGTCATTTCATTCATACTTTTCAATTTTGATTCTTCTATAC
The DNA here is from genome assembly GCA_030674075.2 of Linum usitatissimum. NCBI lineage: Eukaryota > Viridiplantae > Streptophyta > Magnoliopsida > Malpighiales > Linaceae > Linum > Linum usitatissimum. The sequence continues at coordinate 4,216,338 of JAUJYP020000804.1, read as the reverse complement.
AAACGAACAATAAATCATGAACAACAAACGACCCCTTAAAGAGTTAACAACGAAGGCGGCGGCAACAACTGCTAGCTTCAAATTTGACTTCAAAATTGAAAAATTCTTCCCCGTTTCAGTCTCACTCCCATCCGAGCTTCGGTTTGCCTGATTGCATTATTTCAAGCCCTTATGCACCAACATTGCTCGAGTAGTGAGCTTCCAGGTGGATAATGTTGCACGAGCTCCTACTGGCACTTTTAGGTTACACCGGAGATCTCGTCGTCGACGAAAGAGACCACCAGTCCTCTCTCGGTGTTAACCCTCCCATCTCCGACCACCGCTCCTTCAAGCTCGCTCCAGACCTCTCCTTTCTCCACCCTTCCGACAGGTAATGCTACTTCTAATTTCAATTACCCCTACTTAAATCGCTAGGGTTTTATCACGAAATTGCTTCTTTAATTTGCTATAGGGATCTTGTGGGAAGGATCATTGCATTAGGGTTCTATTACAGAGAGCTTGATCGCTTCGCTTCCAAAGCTCGCAACTTGAGTTGCATTAGGTCTTCGTATGCGTCTCCTCCAATGCCTGAGTTGTCCAACAGCGGGACAGAAAAACAACAGCACAGCGTCTACAGGAGGGCCATAGCTAATGGGATCGTGGAGATACTCTCCATTTACAGGTCTGCCGTTCTTCACATTGAACAGAAGTTATTGTCCGAGACGGTGCCCATCCTTGCTACACTCACTCAAGGCCTGAACAAGGTAGTAACCGCCCTCACTCCAATTAACTTTATTGTTGTCTTTACTGTTCTTCATGATAGCATCGTTGATGTAATCGTCTGCTATTTTCTGCTCCCACTTGTAGTTTTTTGTCCTGTTACCACCTCTGTATGAGCTGGTTTTGGAGATTGAACGTGAAAATGTTCGAGGGGGACAGCTTCTTACCCTCTTACATAAACGGTGCCATTGTGGGGTTCCTGAACTACAGACATGCATTCAAAGGTAGGTTTGATTTCGTGATCCATTTTGGTTAGTAATTTAGTCTCTCTCTCTCTCTACTGTAGCTCTGTAAAATCTTGCAGGGCACTATATGGGTTTGTTGAAGTTATATGGGCCTGGTTGTCTTCTGTTAACAATTGCGTCATAATCTTCGTCTTTCGTTGAACGTTGAAGTGCAGGCTTCTTTGGCATGGGCACCAAGTAATGTATAACCAGCTTGCATCATGGATGGTCTATGGGATCCTTCAAGATCACCATGGTGAATTTTTCATCAGAAGGTACGAGAAGAGTAATTCTTGTTGTGGTAGAGTATGGATTCTAGATATCAAGTAGGAAGGTACTCTACTGGTTCATATTTTGTTTCGCATACAAGTTATGCCTATCTGGGTCAAGATTCTAAGACGTGGATGATAAGCATTTTTATGCTTCATTCCCTTTTTATCGTGTCCGTTTGATCTTTGTTGAAGCATTCCATTGTCTTCCCTATCTAAATTTTCCTGTTAAATTAAGCTTGCTTCTCATATATGTTTCTTTTTTCAATCATTGATATTCTTACATTCATTTTTGTAGGTTAGAAAGGAAGGATGAAAAGCACAATTCCTCTGATCATGAAACGTCAGAAAGATACAGGCGTTTGTCAACAGATGATGCATCTTTGACTGATTGGCACTCAGGATTTGAGACTTGTCTGGTCTGAAAACTTTCTTCTCCTTTTGTATTGTGTTTCTTTGGATGTCTAGGACACATTAATCTGTTGCCATTTTGGCGTCTGCTGCTACTTATACAGAAATGAAGGTTCAACATTGAACAACTGTTCTTTAAATTTATTTTAGACCTTTGACTGTGTTTGAGTACTCATCTAAGTTTTAATTAGTTGTTTGGATTGCCACTCCATCAAATTTTTTACACTTACTATAAATCTAAACCCTTCAATTATAATGGTAGTTAGTAGTACATAAGACTTGGGATATCACCAGATAAAGAGCATCAAGTATGGAAATAACACCTTTTTTCTTCTGTTTCCGACTATTTTCTCGTACCTTGCGTTTAAGTTATAACTCAGCTATTTTTGTACTCATCAATTTACTTCGCTTCAGAACGGCCCCTCTAATACAAATATTTTGTATACTTTTTGGAGTTGTGTCATATTTCTAGATGTTTAGGATTTCTTAGTTCTCCGTTCTTCTATGCATTAAATTAATATATCTTGCTGTAATGAAATTCATATTGGCTTCAAATTTGTATGTGCCATGACATTTGCAGGATATGCTGCCCTCGTATATCCCTACAAATATTGCTGATTCAATTCTTTTTGCTGGTAAAGCCATTCGCATTTTGCGGAATCCAAGTCCAGCATTCCTATTGAAGGATCCATTAGATAACCAAGAGGTGATAAAAGGTACTCAAAAGGTACAGGCATTCATGGGACAGTTTTCCATTCATGATGAGCCCTTCATGACAACAACCCATATTGGTGAGGAATTGCTTCCACACTCTGAAGCTGATAAGATTGAAGTTATGCTTAAGGACTTGAAGGTATACTTCTTTAATCTTTTTTATTATTAGTAGAAAATGGAGTTTATTAAGTGTGTTGGATTCCAGATACTAGATATATGAATTTTGATCAATGTACATTCAATGCTCCTAGATAATAGTATGTTATGTATTCTCCTTAGTTCCTTAGCAGTTGTTATCTGTTGCTTCAGGCTGCAGTAGATTTGTCGGGGCAGTAATGTGACCTGTTATAGTGCAGGATTCGTCTGAGTTTCACAAAAGATTGTTTGAAAGTGCTGTTGGATGCATCCGAGCTGTTGCAGCTAGTCATCTTTGGCAGGTGCTGCATGTTGCACCTCCTTTTGTCATCTTCAAAGGCATCCTTATTGACATGTATTGCTTTTCTTGTATAGCTTGTGGTTGTGCGTGCTGACTTGAATGGTCACCTGAAGGCTCTCAAGGATTATTTCCTGCTTGCTAAAGGAGACTTTTTCCAGGTAGAAGACAGTTGTATTTTCTACTGTTCAAGACATGAATTATGCTTGTTATTTTTTTCGCTGGCTTCATTCATTACAGCCATTTTGTAAGTAACTACTTATCATAATAACAGCAAAGCCATATGTCTCGAAAGTCAACATATAGCTATAGTTGGTATAACTATTATGAATGTTACCCAGTTTTTATTAAAACAGTGTTTGTTAGGAAGCCTTGGTGACGAAATTGCTTTAACTTTGGCTTTTGTTTGTTGTGTGCATGTTTTAACTTGGCTCTTTGTTTTACCTGAGTAAGTGTCTAAGTGAGTAGAAACTTGCTGAATTCTGTTTGTAATGGATTCTTCATGATTATATATTAGTTGCTCAATAATGTAAGACATTGAATTGCAGAGCACCTTATTATTGCAACCCAGTTCTCTTTTCTATAGGACTTTGGCATCTCTGTGTTATTTATATTTCTATCACCAATTCATCATGTGGTTGGTAGATCAGCTAACGTCATGTTTGTCTCTGGATCCCAAATTTCACCGTGTTCAAATTATATATCAAGTTCCAGATAAACAACAGATGTGTATTAATGACAAGAGTTATGTGTATTATAGTGTTTTCTTGAGGAGGGCCGGCATTTGATGCGCTTGCCACCTCGGCAATCCACTGCTGAAGCTGATCTCATGGTTCCATTCCAGTTGGTAGGCTCTCGGCTGGATCTTTCCTTTGTCAATATTTGGACTGCTGACTGTTTTCTGCAGTCTGAAATTATTTTCATCTTACTGGAAGTTACTTTTTAATGAGAATTCTGATTATATGTGATTCAGGCTTCAATGAAGACGATTGGGGAAGAAGACATATATTTTTCTCGAGTATCCTTGCGGTAAAGATCCGCACATTATATTCTATAATGTTATTTGCTGTAAGTCCTTTGATTTTAAAATTTGTAATAATTTTCTTTCCACATTCTAGGATGGCTTCGTTTGGAACTTCAAGTAAATCCTTCATTGATGCAACCTCAAGCTCTGGACTATCAAGTGCTTCGTCTGAGATGTCACTTAGTGGATGGGACGGTATTGCACTTGAATATACTGTTGAATGGCCGTTGCAGTTGTTCTTTACACAAGAAGTACTGTCTGAGTAAGAAGCTGCCAAACTTGTACAAATTTTTGTCGCCTATCCTTTTCAAACATTGCATGCCATTAAACTCCTTTTGATGTATTTGAATATAGCTGTTAATAGTTATTTCTTTTTAAATTCCAGTTACCTTAAGATATTCCAGTACTTGTTGAGGCTCAAGCGGACGCAGATGGAGTTGGACAAATCATGGGCCTTGGGGATGCATCAGGATCACAAACGCTTCCAAAAGCGTTGCAACAAGAACATGGGCTCTTCGTTGTCTCAGCAGCGACAACAACAATTTAGGCCTCTGTGGCGTGTTAGAGAGCATATGGCGTTTTTAATTAGAAATCTCCAGTTCTATATCCAGGTGGGTAACTACGTATTGTTTGTCAACTTTAATGCATGGGTATAATTCACTCGTTAATTGATTGATTTAGCCAGTCTTCCACTAAATGTCATATCGTTCTGTTTAGGTGGACGTCATAGAATCTCAATGGAATGTTTTGCAAGCCCATATTCAAGATTCCCAAGACTTTACTGAACTTGTCGGCTTCCATCAAGCGTACGTAATCTCTCTACTTGCCTTGTTAACCGGTCTGTGCCCATGTGTTCATAGATTATTGTTTGGAGATACTTTTGTCTTTTTGTCGTGCTGTAAATTTCGCTCACATTTCCTTCCCTTCTGTGTACAGATATTTGTCAGCTTTGATATCACAGTCGTTTGTAGACATTGGTTCTTTGTCAAGGATACTAGACAGCATAATGAAGCTTTGCATGCAATTCTGTTGGAGCCTTGAGAACCAAGAGAGCAATCCCGATACAAAGGAACTGGAACGCATAACTGAGGTCTGAACTTTCACCTCATCTTTCCTGACCGTAATGATATATGTTGGAAATGTTTTACTGTTATTGTTACCTTTTATTCTGAGTTTGTGTTGTTGGTATGTGGTGAAGGAGTTCAATAAGAAATCAAATGCGTTGTACACCATACTGAGGAGTAGCAGGATAGCAGGGAGTCAACGAGCACCATTTCTGAGACGTTTTCTCATGCGTCTCAACTTCAATTTATTCTTCGAGGTAATTAGTTGAACACCATTTCCAGACTCCCCTTTTGATTTTTTACATTGGTGTTTACCATAGAGTGATAAAAACCATATTCTTGTTTGATGGCAGACAACCGCAATCGGCGTGCTTAATATTGTTAGGCCGAGCCCTGATGTTCCTTCATAGTCGCTGCAGCAACGACCAAAGCTATTACTGCGTCTGGTTCGTAAATCATAATATATACTATAGTCGAGTAGGGTCGAGCTGGCTATGAATTTTCCGAGTCATGCTACCTGGCTGAATGTCTCTAGAATCTGGTTACCCAGCCGTACGAGAATGAGTTAACGGCTTGTCTGATCTGGGGTTGTGCTCTCGAATCATGTCTAGGTTTTGTTTTGGTGCTCTGGTTTTCATAAATTATGTAAAAGTGGTTTGTATAGGGGACATGGATAGATAGAGCCACGAACATGTTGACGGAAGAGAAAGAACGGAAGAAGAACTGATGAATGTTCCGATTTCTGGGTTAGTTTTTCTGAAAATATAACTGGTTATTAGCACCAAACCCTTTATCAGCAAACAATAATTGATTATCGGCTATCCAAGCATTGGTCCGATTCTTGTTATGAGCAAAAAATAACTGTGTTGTACTACAAGAACAAGAGGACTCAATAACCGGTGATAGGCACGTCGGAGACTTGAAGGAGGCTTGCCCGACGTTGGTTGAAAGTCAAGGGACGTATGGTTAACTTGTCAAAAGGTGGCTGAAATTTTTGGATGGTGGTTTTGTGGTCGTAGAACTTTTGACCAGTCAAAGTTTCGGTTGACAATTAAGGTCGAAATTCTTTTGATGAATACAATTAAGGTTGGAATTAAGCTTTGAAATCTCGAATCCAAAAGGATTGCTAAACGAGGTGAATGAAGTATTCATAGAGAACAATTGATGTAGAATTGGAAATTAACAACAACAACAAAAATTGTACGGTTGCATAACATACATAAAAAGTTCATAGCATTTTCGCTGTCGAAAGAAACGGCAATTATTCAAAAATTAGTGGGTTGCAGATTTTAAGAAGTTTAATTACTGAAAAACGGAGATAGCACACCAATTTAAGATAAGAGAAAAACACAAAAATGTTACAAATGACTGTAATTGGTAATAAATTTAGTTAACTTTTGGGATCGGATTTCTGAAATCGAGATTCCATTCAATTTTTTGACAAATGGACTAATTGGTGCTTTTATGGCACAAGAAGAGTGACATCCAAGTAACAAATTCCTTAGAAATTGAGTAAACTCAAAAGACATGTTCACCTTCACTTAATCTAAAGCCAAATAACCAACCAATGACTTCAAAAAACACAGATAAACAAGTCACAAACACAAACACAAACACAAACACAATTGGATTGAGAATTTTTTTTTAAAATTTATATTTAAATGGATTTAATTAATAGTATACAGTAGTGGGATTTAAAGCTGGTCCTGATTTCCGCTGTGGTTTCTACTTTCTCGAGCGAGAAAGAGAAACGGAGGAAGAGACAGAGAGCTGTAGCAGAGCTAGAGAGAGAGAGAGAGAGCGAAAGATTTCTCATTTCTGAGAGAAAGAAACAGAGGGGCAAAAGGGGCAGGAAGATCGAGGTGGGTGTTGGCCTATCTATTGTTTTCTTCTTCTTCTCTGCTTCTGCTTTTCTTTCTTTTTCTTCTTTTCGGGGGTCAGATCTCATTTCTTTCGCGCCCCCCCCCCCTGGATTTCAGCTTGTCTCTCCTCAATTTCCTCTTTCAGTATTCCCAGTCTTGGATATTCCTTGCTGAAGACTTGAACTCTTCTCTGGTGGCACTTGGTTGGTCATTTCTGAGTTGGGGTAACATCTCTTTCTCCTTAAGATTTCTTCGCCGTCCCTGTTAGATTGGAGAGAAAAATTACCTGTTTTGCTTGTTTGATTCTGTGGATGTTGATGGATGATTTGCGAGCTTTACTTACCTGGTTTAGATTGCCTTTCAAGTCAACTCTTGTCTTGTCTCTCTTTGTTGCCATTTTTTTGAATCATGTTTGGTTGAATGAATGAGTAATTAATTTCTCGTTTCATATGGCTAACCGATAGAAAATGCTTCTTTTCATTCAGCCATATAGACAGACGACTCAATGGAGTTCTAGTTCTGACTTTAGGGTCTATCTGGGTCTCTAACTAGGGTTTGAAGTTGATATCAATTAGGATAAACCTGTTTTAACTTATCATCCGCACGAAATTTGTGAAAAAGAAAGATGACTACTTTCTGCTTTTGAAGTTTGAACTAATGAGTAGGCTGAGTTTTTGAAACTTAAGGGTGGAGTATTGCTACGCAATTCCAACCTAAGTTCGGTTTGGAGAATTAATTGCAAAAATGTGGTCTTCCAAACCTGCCATAAGACATGTCTGATAAAGTTTGGTATTTTAAATGCTTTAGTGTGTATCCATGTGAGCTTTTTGTCTCATGAGAATCTTCTTTACTTGCTCTGTGTTTTTTTCTACTTTGTCACTTTTTCACTTGGTGCTTCTTAGTTGTTAAGCATGATGCCAATACAATCTGATACTGGTTTTAATTGTGTGGTGATTTACAGTTCTCGTCGAGTACTCCTGGTGTATGATTGTTGAAACAAATTAAGTAAAGTTCTATTTCAGCACAACGGAGTTAAAAAGATTGGAGAGTTGGAAAGTTTGGATTGTCAGGCTAGTGTGGCGACATGTCATTCCGTAGTATAGTTCGTGATGTAAGGGATGGGTTTGGGAGCTTATCCAAACGCAGTTTCGATGTAAGGCTGCCAGGTCATAATAGAGGCAAATCGCATGGCTCGGTTACCGACTCGCATGACCAGCCGGTGGTTATCCAAAACAGCCGTTGGGCTAGCCTCCCGCCAGAGTTGTTGCATGATGTAATCAAGAGATTAGAAGCAAGCGAGGGAACTTGGCCATCTCGTAAGCACGTTGTTGCATGTGCTGCGGTTTGCAAGTCGTGGAGGGAAATGTGCAAAGAAATCGTTAGAAATCCCGAATTCTCTGGGAAGATTACTTTCCCAGTTTCCTTGAAGCAGGTGAGACTTTTGGGATATTTAATTTTCCTCTATATGCCTTGTTGTTGTGGATTTAGTTTACTTGTTGCCTTTATTTGACACATTCATATAGGTGTTCTCTGGATAAGCACCCTGCATTACTTAAGCTCATTATGAACATACTTATTCCATCCATCATAAAGAAGCTATTAAGGACGTAACATTTACACATTCCTGTTATAATTGCAGCCAGGGCACAGGGATGGGCCTATCCAGTGCTTCATTAAGAGAGACAAGTCTAAATTAACTTATCATCTTTTCCTTTGCCTTAGCCCAGGTAAGCTTCGCCGGTTTTAACTTTATTTCCCTTTTCGATTGTAGCAGCACTTCTCGGTCCCTAGTTCTTCATGTCTTGGCTTTTAATTGTTTACTTTCAAGATAATTGATGGCTTGTTTCTGCATTTGAGTCTAAACTTGGAAGCATCATACTTGTATCGGGTACTTCAGATTCCTTCGTTTGGTAAGAGAAATAAATCTCAAAATTTGTGTATTTGAGAGAAAAGTTGAGCTCTAAAAACAAAACTCAACAAAATGAGTTTTATGGGTTTTCAAATGGTGTCTTGTCTACCTATTTAGATTTCCATTACTGTCCTTGTCTTTATAAGGTTCACAATTATTTTTGTAAGAAACAAAGTTCAATCTAGTAATTAAATCAAAATTTATATTTTTTCTACTATAAACTCAACCATAAATAAACAGCTTCCAAAGAGGTTTTGAGAAATGTAAATATGCCGTTTCAAAAGCTACCGTTTTGGAAGAAACTACAAATTCTCAAAACACACAAAAACCTAACGTGGCCTTAGTTTATAGCTAATCCAAAAGCTGCATCGCATTGCTCGCTTCATAGGGACATGATCGTTGCATTGTACTATGGTCTTTATTTTAAGTTCATTCTTTAGGTAATTGAACTTAGGCACCTCCATTGCGCTACCTGTCCTCCACACAAGAAAGGTTGGGAAAATAACTAGCTTCCAAAGCATTAATGTGCTAGTGATTTTAGCACTCTACCTCGAATTGTGGAAATTAATCCTTCTGCATCTCTTGTTGGTGTCCCTTCATACAAACACTAACCGTAGTGGACCTAAATATTTTTTGAAGTCAACTCATACTAGAGAAAGTACTTAATGGATGCCAAGTATTGCAAGAAAGTTGGTGGATGTCGATTCTTTTGTGATATTTGCTCCCAAAGTGCAAATGATCTTTCTTGTCTGCTGCTCTTGAGTTTGGCTTTAATGTTTTTTTTTACCTCAAACATTGTTTTAGTTTTCATCGGATTTCTTCCTATCTTTGCTTGGATATTTGTCTGGATATAGTATAAAATTTTCTGGTTCTTTTCCAGCTTTGCTTGTTGAAAATGGGAAGTTCCTTCTCTCTGCTAAACGTACCAGAAGAACTACTTGCACGGAGTATATAATCTCCATGGATGCTGATAATATATCAAAATCCAGTGGAACATATATTGGAAAGCTAAGGTAAATTTCATGTCTTTGTGATGAGAAAGGAAACTTCACCCGAGTTTGTAAATTTTGTTTGGTTCTTCATGAAATCCTGGATTAAAACCTGAATTTGAACCTATTTGCCTTGCATCCAGGTCGAATTTCCTAGGTACGAGGTTTATAATCTACGACACTCAGCCGCCCTACAACAATGCTCAAATATCGCCTCCCGGTCGAAGCAAGAGATTCTATTCGAAAAAAGTGTCTCCAAAGCTCCCCACGGGAAACTACAACATTTCTCAGATTTCATACGAATTGAACGTGCTCGGGACAAGAGGTCCACGTAGGATGCACTGCACCATGCATTCAATTCCCACCACGGCGCTCGAGTCTGGCGGTTCAGTCCCGGGCCAACCCAAGATGATCCTTCCGAGGTCCCTCGAGGAGTCGTTCAGAAGCGTGTCCCTCTCAAAATCAATCATCGACAGCTCGAGCGAGTTTAGCAGCTCCCGGTTCTTCGATGTTGCTGGACCCCCTCATGAAGTGGGAGAAGAAGAAGAGGAAGGAAAGGAGAGAGCGCTGATTCTGAGGAACAAAGCACCAAGGTGGCATGAGCAGTTGCAGTGTTGGTGTCTGAACTTTCGTGGCAGAGTCACTGTAGCGTCTGTGAAGAATTTCCAGCTGATAGCTGCGAATCAGCCTGCTGCTGCTGCTGCTGCTGCACCGACTCCATCAGCCCAACCTGCCCAGTCGGATCATGATAAGATCATATTACAGTTTGGGAAGGTGGGGAAGGATATGTTCACTATGGATTACCGGTATCCGCTGTCTGCGTTTCAAGCATTCGCAATATGCTTGAGCAGCTTTGACACTAAGCTGGCATGTGAATAGAACAAAAAATATATTCAAGGAAGATAGGTTTCATCTGTTGTTGTTGATAGTATTGTATCTACAGTAATGGAAACCTGCCTGGACGAGAATTGGCTAGGTTGGTCTTACTGTATAATTTCAATGTTGGATCAAGTTTTATTATTCTGTTCTCCTCTGTTGTCATGTGTATGCCTGATGGATTTATCTAGTCTGTTCAGTAATGCCTTGTTTGTTTAAGTAGTAGTAGTAGTAGTAACATCTCGATTTCAGTATTTTGTTGAAATATCATTTCGATATGGTGATGAAATACTCTTAAGAGCAAGGACGAGAGTCTATTAATTTATGCAGTAATCATGTATAGAAATACAAAATGTCAAACATGCATAGCCACAATTACTGATTACAAACCATAATAGGCAAGCATAATTACAAATACGTATAATGTAGGTGTTTGTTTGGATGACAGATTTGTGAGAAGTGAGCACCTGGACTGCATTTTCTTTCAGCATGCGCTATGTACCTTGCTCGGAGCAATCGCTAGCCGCCTGCCACTGGATCTGATCCTTCCTTGCGGATTTTGTTTCAACCAAAGCAGGGCAGGGAGAGTAGGTAAGAAAATGAAGGATGATATAAGCAGAGCAGCAAGCTCACCATAGATACGATTACGTTGGTACTTGCAGGTAGCCATTGTAGTTTGTTCTTCATCCATTCTTCTCCCTAACTCCATATATATAGACTAGGCTCCTTTGTTTGTTTGGTTTGGAGACAGATGATTGCCACAAAATCCAAACTCTGAACTCTCCAGGCAAGCATGTTGTTCATTTTATATTATTAGTTGACACCTCCCAATCTAACCCCCCACATTAACGTCAACTTGATATAGTATGCAAACAACTAACAACTTGTATCGTCTCATAATAGATGTATATTATTATTATTATCATCATGTGATTAACTGATTATATTATAGGGAGGGAGGCAAGTCGGGGGACAGAAAACAGAGGGTCCTTTCTGGCCAGGCCGCCAGTTTTATTCATATCCACCGATATCTAGTCCGATTTATTTTAATGAAATGATTAAAATTCAAATCAGTTTAAATAGGAGATGGTTTCGTTAGATTCTAACGAAATGGTTTTGAAAAGCAAAGTTTTTCGTTGCCATCTACTATATGAATTTTTACCTGTTAAATTAAACCTTATATACTAAGTTGAGGAATCATATAGAATTCCAAAGCATTATATGCTGTTACTGGCGGATATCTGTTGATCATGTCTTTTATGGTTGGTAGTCTTGTGTACAGCATCTTGTCCAAAAGATGGCTCCAACTCTGGCGCTCGTATCCCGTAGTTGATAATAACGATTGTCGCCGGTTTAAAGACTTCAAGAAATTTGTCGCTGCCACTTCCAAGAGGCTGATTCACGAGAGATCATTACCATTAGTTTTGGATTCAAAATCTCACTGCCATATCTGGACGAACGCCGGTGTCGTTATCTTGACCGGTTGCTGTCGGCCGCATCACTCTCGCCTACCGAAGACAACGACAGCAGGTCTCCTATTAAGGTCGTGGTTAAAGTTGAAGAATTCGGTACCAGATTTCTTAAAGGATGGCTTCTATGGAATTTCAGCCGCACCAAATTTCTCCATCTGGCAGGTTGTGACCTAAGCAGTTATAAAGCTTGCAGGTATAATCTTCAAGAACTCACCCTCAAATGCCTCCGGGTCAGTGAAGACAGTTTTCTGAGCTGTTTGGCTAATGCTCCTTGTCTTGAGAAATTGAGTTTGACATGTATTTCCGGGATACGCATTCTAAATTCCCCAGCTTGAAATCTCTTTTCTTTGATGCTGAATTCACTGTCTTTGGTGATTTGCAGCAACTTCAACTCAGCTCAGCCCCTCACCTCCAGACAATAATCTTCTTGGGCGAGTGTAAGTTCCTGAAAGTAGTTTCAGCTCCGAATGTAAGATTCGTAGAGCTCCAATTCCTCGGTGAACTTAGGAGCAGAGAAATTTTTGATGACTTGATTTCAAAGTTGCCATCTCTGGAGTTTCTAGACTTTGATATAAGGAGAATAGTAGCTGATGATGGGCTAAGGATTAGGATTTCAGCAAACAAACTATGGAAATTAACTTTGAAACCCAGGAAGGAGCGAAATAAGTTTGAGATTGATGCTCCTAATCTGGTAACTGTATCCATCAGAGCCGATGGTCTCCCGGTCAACTTTAACATTGTCAACAATGTGCCTTCTAGCTGCCAATGTGTAGTTGAGTGTTGCCCTGCTGACGACGAGATAACGTCAAGTTGGTTTATTGAGTTGAGGAAGTGTCTCGCAGCATTAATTACTCTATTTGATCACTAAATATTTCCATTTATTTTGACAATCTTTTTGTAGGCGTTAGAGATGGATTTGAGTCAAGTTGGATGTGGATCATCTCCTCTACTCGTCCAATATGTACAATTGGAAACTAATTTACCATTGGGAATCGATCTATCATTGAGACCGGTTGATAGAAAAAAACATGTGAAAAAATCGTATTCTTAATGGTATTTTATGCACATTGCATCCAAAGAGATTATCCATAAGTCAACTGTCACCTTCACTTCGTAATAGAAGTCTATTTTCGGTAAGTTCATTGTTTATCGGTACATTCTATCTCACTATATTGTATATGATCGTTTCATGGGCTTAATTAACTATCATATTAACAAAATAACTTGTGATGACATAGTATATCTCCGACGAGATTGAGATGAAAAATCTTCATGATTGTTGCAGCAATAATAAGTCTTGGTAACGTCGATTTAAAGATGCTGAAATAAAAAATTTCAGTACTGATGATTTTTCAAAAATGTATAAGTCAACGATTTCTCAACAATCGATTCGTATGATCATTTGTTTCACTAGAATCAGAATTCTTGCATAAAAATGCTTTCGATTATTTTGAACGCATGTAGTAGCTGATTTGATAATTGAATTAAATCTCACTGTTGGTTACTTCAAATGGCCTATGAGAAATTGTTCGTTCTTCATAATGTTAAGCCAATTCATTAGGATCACGAATAATACTTTGCTGACTAGTGGTTCACCTACAACTGATTGCCTGTGAAGTGTTAGCGGGAGTAAATTCTGTCTAGAGTTACAGAGTAAAAAAGAGAACTGAGTGAGAACAGAAGAAAAGTAGAGAGAAAAAGATAAGATTTTTGGAATTTTCGTTTTTTTCAGCAGGTCAACTTGTTCGAGAGAGTATTTAAAAGAGATTGACAGTTGAATCGTTCTTAAATTTGGTGTGCATGTTCAAGACTCTTCAGGTTTCAATTTGGTCGGAGGGATTGTTGTTCTGATTTCTGATTTGTTGGGAATCGCTGTTGGACAGAGGGTTTACGAATCTGGTTTGATATTTGGAATCTTCTCTTCGTCTTATCGAGTTGTTCTTATTATTCACCTTGTTTGTAAGTATCCACTATGGTTTATTGATGATCAGGATAAAAATAAAAGGGTATGAGTATTAAACTATATCATATCTATTTGAATGTCAGTTAAAGGGGAAAGTATTCAAAAATTTATTCAGAGTAACATCCATATCGATTTTTTTTGGATCAAACACATAGATAGAGGCAAGACATCTAGATGGAATACTAAACTAATGCATCAACATCCCGGATGGAAATCTAAACTAATGCATTAGCAACACTGGTGGAACACTAAACTAATGCATCAAGCACAATTGTAATTTGGTAGTTCTAATTAGTCAATATCGATGGAAAAACGTAACTTAGTTGTCAATAACTCAATATACTCCCTTGACAGTTGACAACATTAGGAGATGTACCAATATACATGGAATTGGACAACTGGCAGAGCCCAGCTAAAAGGCCACGATGTTAAGAATCTCATCCTTGGGTATCTATCGGTTAGGTAATGAGGAGTTAAAAATCTTCTCCCTTTCATGAAAATGAAGATAGTTAGTTGTATATATTAGTAATCTACTGACTAGGGTGTCCGTCCTATAAAAATCAAGGATCGATACGGTAATAAATCCCACAGATTGATTTGGTAATTCGTTCAAACTTATCTCCATGCTTCCTACGACAGTTCTTGACAATTTCAGAATCCGGTGCTGCAGCTGATGTTCTTACATTGGCGTCAAAGTCTTTAACCTTCAGATTCTCGTCACCCAACTGAAATCGTAAGAAAAGATTGTAACTTTACCATGATGCTGGAGGCAAAGAGCCTGAGAAAAGCACTAATTCCTTCTACTCTAATTCCCAATCCTTCCCCTGGAAACATCCAGTCTTCCCGCCTTGCTCTCCATGTATGTCATCCTTTTTTCACTGCTCAAGAATCCTTTTCTGCATCTTTTTTCTTCAATTTGGTTTGTTGGTTTCAGGTTAACGACGATGGGTCTTCTTGTTGGGTATATATAGCTTCTGGGTGCCACATTTACAAGCTCCAGGTACCATAGGTTTTTTTAATTGAAACCAATCCTTTTGGTGATTTCAAGTTTGGAAAGTGATGACTATTGCTGTAGAAGCTTAATTGCTAATGTATACATAACTAGGGTTTATTCAAGTTGGTTTATTAATTTATGATCAGTCACTTGCCAAGAATCTTTTGTGAATGATGGTTATGGTTAGCCATGAGCAGAAAAGTGCTAAATAAACCTTTTTCGCTCTTTAGATTCCTATGGAAGGCACTGCTATCGACAAAGGAAAAGAAAGCCTTCTTATTCCTATGCAGTCCGAGGTAAGTTTTTCAACTGAGCTTCATTTTACATTACTCACAATGCTGTGAGTCATACAGATTGATATCTCGAATTGACTAATTCTATCGTTACTTGATTTTGGAAGGTTGTGGACTGTTCAATAGTTAACCGATGCCCACACAGATCGGAAATTCAGAGTGTCGTACTCTCCGAAACTGATAGTAAGTCATATTCCCTGATCATAACCAACTTTCTGTTAAGTATTAGACAATTGTTGGTTCTATATGTTCAAGATCCTGGGCGTTGTTGTTAGAATGTGCACCTTGACGGATTTGCAGTTGACGAAACCATCTTCAGGTCCTGGATATTTTGTGCTGGGAAGTGTGGATTCGTATGGCCATCTCATTGTGTCTAAGCTAGATGATAGTGGTAAAGGTAAGTGATCTCGTCTTTGTGAATTTGACCTATGATGGTTTTTGATGCTCTACTCGTACCAACTCATTTGTTTCCATGTAAGTATGGAGGATAATATATTAATATGTTTCAAAGATTTTCTTGGAAACTGAGAGTCCGATGTGAAGTAAAACTACGGTTTCCATTTGGTGCGGATGTGAAGTAAAACTAAAGGTGGAAGTAACATCAATCATGTACTTGTTAATTTTTCAGATGTTGACAGACTTACTTATTCGGCACTCCCTCGAGATTCTGGAGTAGGAGAAGGTGGTTGGGCTGGACTCAGTTTCAGTCCTACTCAATTCCTCACGGTACCTTCTCATTGTTTAATATCACCTGTAGATTGGATTCGTGCTACCGACTAGAATTTATGTTCCAACCTAATCAAGCTATGTTGTTTTCTTCCTACTTACATGAATTGGTTATGTTTCTTCTCCATCATGTAAGCAGGTTCTTTTCTATAAACTGTGTAACTCTGATAAGTAACAAGCATTTTCTTCTCATACTTTGGTCCACAAATTTATAAGAATGCATTCTAGCTATGACTGTCTGATAGCTTTTTATGTCTGCAAATTTATAAGAACGGATTCTAGTTGTGAACGTTGTGCTTAGTCACACTTCTTTTGTGCTGTACAAAGTGGCTTGCAATCTTGAATTTTTCTCTGTGCAAGTGGAGCTTATGGCATCTCCCATGGTTGCAGTACTTTTTCTTTCACCTTAAAACAAGACCAATGAACTTCTCTGTCTTTGATTTCTTTATTCGATTTGGTAAATATAACTATCTAACTGGACTTTCTGTTTTGAACGGGTTCTTCCCCAGGCAGCTGTAGCACGTGAGTTCTGCAAAACTGTGGACGTGTATGATCAAGACATTCATTTGCAGACATTACATACGTAAGTATTATCTTTCAATTGTAATCTGATGGTTTCCTTGTTTTGGTGATGTTTCAGTCATGACATAATACAAATCTGGTGTGATATTCTAGACTCTGGTATCCGTCCTCTTTAAGCTTTATTCAAGGCTTGAGTAATGGCGAAGGGAGTTCGATATTAGCCGTCACGGAAGGATCCCAGGTAAGCTCTTCTACTTCGCTATTGTTTTCTTATTTCTTACGCATGACTTCCTCCTGTTAATTTTCGGGACTGCAGTTGTCTATTTGGGACTTGAGAATGAAAGAGAACAATGGTTGTCTACATCGAATTTGTGGTTCCATCGGAGACATCTTCTATGCAGTATGCAGCTCCTCAACTGGGAATATTGCAGTGGGCGGTGCTGATCGCACAGTCACTGTTTATGATCCTCGTAGGTTGGTCACTCTTTTGATTCCTCTCATCTCTGTTTGTTAGTTGTTATATGGGTAATTGATCGGCAACTAAGAGTACCGTTGATTTTTCATATGTTCACCTTAGATGGAAGGCAGTCTCGAGATGGGTACATTGCTCAAAGTATGAGGTCAGTATTGTTTGTAAACAATGTTGCATGTTTTCCTGTAAAGATATTGCTGTTTCTCCTCTTGTTCTGACACATTCGAGAGCGGGTCATTTTGCAGATAACTGGACTTGCATTCTCAACGATAAACCCCGACTATATATATATCCAAGGAGTGGATTATGAGGTAATTGGCTACTAATTTGCTGCAGTGTTAAGTTTGGTTTTCACATTTCAAGGTCGAAACTCTCTCATATTGCAAGATCATTACGCTGCAGTTTCTGTAAATAACTTATTCATATATTTAAGCTATGTTTCACTGGAAAAGAAACTGATCTGCTGATATTTGTAGGTATTATGTGGAAATTGGAAAGAGACTGAGAAGGTCTTCTCTTTTAGGGGGGATTCAAATTGGCTTGGTTTCCGCAAGGTAGCCTTTTCGATCTATGTACAATTTGCTGTATTCAGTTTTTTTATATTAGAAGAATTGTTTCTACTGTTGTAGATTCAAACTGGGTAAAAAAATAGGTGTTGAATCAAAAGAGCTCCACAACTAGCTACTAATTAAAGGAAAACTTGCAATTTTTCATAAGAAAAGAAGGAATTTAACAATTAACATAGGGCTAATGTGGTTCGTTATGCACCGTGAAGGTTAATTTACATCGATCATCGTTGTAAGTTCACAACTTTAGCCTCTAATGTTCTGTCTAGTCGATGAAGAACTCAACCCTTAATGTTTCCATCTGACATGTGAAGGTTGTTGTGTGATGCAGTGTTTCAACAGGGATGTGGTAGGTGGATGGTGCGATTCGGGTAGCATATTTGTGGCTGATGTTAGAGGTAACCAGGAATGTGGACTCTATCCACCACATGTTTCTGCTGTAAATGGTTACTAGAGTGGTATGTACAGTGGCTGTTCATCAGTCTTTTCTTGATCTTCTGGGGACCAAAGCAAACTTTGAGACATGAGATTTGATAATTTCTTCATCAAACAACCCATGTGTGTGTACCTCAAGACATGACATGAGACGAAGACATCTTTTTGAACCAATCAACACCAATGTGAGCTTTTTGACATCGTAGATCCAGAGGAAGATAGGCTCTCTTATCTGTTTTACCTGATTTTCTGTTTAAAATGGTGATTCGAAAGATTTTGAGGTGATGGAAGAATGGATGACAGTTAGTCACGGGAGCTGATTCCAAAACGGTTATTTTCTTATATTGCTCTGGTAAGATGTGCGAGCTAGTGCTTCGTTCAAACGATTATTTCTATCGTAAAAATTGTTTAGCAATATATAATACGGTCTACATAATTGCATTAATAACTTTTTTTTTGAAAATCCGGATGCAAATGCATCCTAACCTTCATTCAAACAAGTCATACCTAATGTCGGATTAGAGAGCTCGATACAATGGAAACCAAAGGAAAGAGAGATCCTTATTCGCTAAAAATTTTGCAACATGGTTTCCTTCTCATAAGACTTGGATAATTTGAATGTCTCACTCACGGTGGAAAAACTCACGAGCATGACGGATAAGGGTGGCATGGGCATGGTCCTCGTAGGACTGACCCTGGAGAAGCTGGACAACATACTTGGAGTCGAGTTGCAGTTGAATTCGTTGGAATCTCTGTCCCAAACTATCTGCAATCCTGACACAACACCCATCAACTCAGCCTTGGTAATAGAGTATATTTACCAAGGTTCTCATAAAACCCAACAAGGCAGCGTCCTTCCCAATCACGAATCGAGCCCCTGCGGCTTTCTAACCAGTCACAATAATGACGGAGCCATATAAGTTGAGGGAAATCCACTCGAAATGTGCCGACGTCCATAAGATATTGAGATGAACACCTCCGTTCTAGTAGGCAGGACGGACAAAAAGGTAGTTTGAGCCCTCTCCGAAACCAATTCCACGATAATAATTAACTTGACCAAATCGTTTGTCGCATCTAAAACGATTTCCATACTAAAAGGTAGTCCGTACAAAATACAAGATAGCTATTTACATATATAATAAATTTTAAACATAAAGCCAGTTGCCACAGCCACAGCCTCGTCATCATCTCCCATCTTTTTGGGGATTGTATGACCCAGTCAGTCCAGTCAGTCTCAGTCATCTCTCACCGCCAACTCAGATCCAGCTGTAACCCTCTCCACGTGTACCTACACATCTTAAAAAAGTGACCAACCCATCGCATTACGTGGCTCCCTACCACACACAACTCTCCTTTTCTCCACCAGGTCAGCATCTCGTGGTCCCCACTCATACAACTGGTCCTCGATTTGCGGACCCACGGGTGGTATGGAAATTATTATTTCCCAAGCAAGCGCCAAAATAATCAGACGTGTCTACGACGTGTAGTGTCCGTGTATTAGAAAACCTATCGCTCAGCTCCCGAGGATATATAACCCAGTCATCAAAATTCAAAACCAAGCAGACCCAGTCTTCGTATTTGCAAGTCTGCTAACCGGTTTACCAAAAAAAGTTGTTTGATTTCTTTTAGATCTAATGCTTCATATTTGACGGATAAATATGTATATTCATCATTTTGTTTTTGTCGTACTTACGCCGTTACTAGTTGTTGGTTGTCAGATAATTGTCAAGTTATGTATACAATTTCAAATAAAGTTGAATTGTATATAAATTTCATACAAAAAGTATTTTCTGTTATAGATAGTTTTTGACAGCAAAAATCGAGATAACACAAATATAAGAAATTTAATAATCAGTCTAAATCATAATATTTGTCTCTACACGGACTGGGAACTAGAGTCTTTCTTATCACTTTATGGACGAGGAGCCCGGACGAATTAAACTTAAAACCTCTTATAGTTTCTGCTAAACCGACATATTTTCCTGGAGAACCCGTAAATATTTCTGCTACGAAAACGGGATAGCTCAAATATTTGCATATGCAATTGAGAACAAGCAGCCATGAAATCCAAGACTTCTGCTATGATTACGCCACCAACCACCTATTGAGTGCTCTGCATAGTAGCTGGAGCACAAGCTCCGCGTCCCTTCAATTGTCTACCTGTCAAACCTCCCACAGAATGTACCGAACATATCTCTTGAGAGCGAACGAGCCATAAATGACCATGATGAGCGGGACAAAACCTAACGACGACACAATGCCTGACACGGGAGAACTTGCGGAAACACAAAGCCTAATACAAAAAACCTATAAAGATACAAAACCGATAGATTCACTCGTAAAAATCAAGAAAAGCAATCCATTCATACAAAATGTAGTTACCAATGGTATATATGAAGTGGGTATACAAAATTGTGTGCAAATTATATGCATAGTGTGCACATTTTAAATGTACCATGTACAAACCTCAAAATATAACAAGTTTGCCCACATCCAAGGTTGCGTTCTGATATTTGGACCTATCGGCTCCATAATCGGATTCGCAACCTTTAATCTATAATTCCTCATTTTTAGACCGTCCCGTTTTCGTCTCTTTCTGTCTTTATCTTCTTTTTTTAAAAAAGACGTTCCGTTCTCGCTCTTCGCTCTGTTGAACAATAAAACGCGGTCCAAATTTCCCCAATAAAATTGTCACTCTCGCTCCAAGACTTCTTCACTATTCGTCTTCTTCCTTGCTCCCCACCCCCCACCACTTTCCATTTCCTCCCTCTCCGTTATCTGAACCCAACATTTTCACTCCGGTCCCGATACCAATTCCGTAAAAATCGTCCATCTCTCTGATTTGACGGAAAACTGGAAGTAAACAACGGACTCTGTTGGTGACTTTGCCAGTTTTCTCCGATTTCAGAATGCCGGCAACGGATTACCAAGGGTCGTCGACGGCAGCTTTCGGGAGGGCAATTCTGAGTCTGCGCCGCGATCAGCTCCACTCCATGGATGGACACGGGCAGCACAGCCGTGAGAGCTCTGGCCTCGATGCTGAGCTGGAGACGTTTCAGAAACTGGTGGCGGAACGGTTCCACGATCTCTCCTCGGCTAGATCTGAGGATTTACTTTCTCTCTCGTGGATCCAGAGGCTCCTCGATGCTTTCCTCTGTTGCCAGGAAGAGTTCAGGCAGCTTCTGTTCAGGAACAAATCGTACGTTGGCAAAGCGCCTCTGGATCGTTTGGTCCATGATTTTTACGAGCGGAGCTTGAAGGCCTTGGATATCTGCAACGCCGTACGCGACGGGATTGAGCAGATCAGGGAGTGGAAGAAGCTACTGGAGATTGTTCTCTGCGCATTGGATAATAACCAGCGTTCGGTTGGGGAAGGACATTTCCGTCGGGCGAAGAAGGCGTTGGTGGATTTGTCGATATCCATGCTCGACGAGAAGGAGTTCACCGCCGCTGTGGCGCACAGAAACCGGTCTTTCGGGCGGAATCAAGGTTCGTCATCGAGGGAGAACTCTCAGCGGGCGCATGGTCATTTTAGATCGTTGTCGTGGAGCGTTTCGAGGTCGTGGTCTGCTGCCAAGCAGCTTCAAGCGATCGGGAACAACGTCGTGGCGCCCAAAGCTAATGAGGTTATAGCTACTAGTGGTCTTGCCATTACCGTTTACACGATGAACTCTGTTTTGGTCTTTGTAATGTGGGCCCTAGTAGCGGCGATCCCATGCCAGGATAGGGGTTTGCAAATTCATTTCTCGATTCCCAGGCAGTTCTCTTGGGCTGCGCCACTGTCCTCTATGCACGAGAGGATTTTTGACGAGTCGAGGAAGCGGGACAGGAGAAACGCTTGTGGATTGTTGAGGGAGATCTATCAGATGGACAAATGCTCCAGGGTACTGACCGATATGGCGGATTCTATCCAGTTTCCATTAACAGAGGAGAAGCAGCAAGAAGTTAGGCAGAAAGTCCAGGAATTGGGGCAAATTTGTGAGGAATTTAAAGAGGGGTTAACGCCTCTAGAGAGGCAAGTGAGGGAGGTGTTCCATAGAATCGTTCATAGCCGGACGGAAGGGATTGATTCCTTAGGAAGAGGCAATCACAACGATTAAGTGACATTGAAGGAATGTGGATTGAAGCCATGGTGAGTTTGTGTGGTGAAGAAATAAAAAGGGTAAAGAAATGGTGAAGCAAACCCAAACAGGAGTGCTTGTATTTAGCACCGTATATGTGTAAAGAAATATAATTTTAGGATATGGAAATTGGGTTGGGTCTTTGGATCATGCTTCTGCTGATCACCTGCTTGTGTTCTTCATTGTATAAACGAAGTTTCTCAGTAAATTACGTCTTCCATTTTCTGCATGTTTACTCAATCAGCCAATGGTGCCTCTATGTTGTTGTGGTTTTCAGTGATGAACTTCTGTTCCACAGTGATTGAAAGACAAACTGAGTATTCATTCTCTGTTCATTATTTACTTTGTAGCGAAAAGCCATTGCATGCTTGCAAAGAGAGAAAGCCCGCGGAGTCAGCAGTCGCAGGTACCCATTCTCGTCTTTGCACCAGTACATTGGAATCTGGATTGACATATATATCTGTCAACTGTGATTTGTACTTGTTTAACGCAACTGTCGTCACAAGAAACCTCTTGTTAACTTTGAAGGCAGTTCCTTTTTCGTAAAGGTTAAAAATGTAGTCATTTAACAATGTCCTAACCTCATCCTCGCTGTCTCCTGGATTAAGACATGGTCAGATATTTTCATTCCCTTAGTGCTTTTATGTAAGAGTCATATACATATCCTGACCATTCATGCTTTATGGATTGCATCAAGGAGACATTGGGTCGTTGGATACCGGGTCAAGGTCCATGGTTATGTATATAGCTGACCTGTGTTAACTTATGACCAAGTTTCTCCCATGTGAAATTCTTATCAGGTTCAATCTAGATCCTTCCTCTTCTATCTTTGATCAAATCAATATGATCAACAAGTGGTTTTCTTCTACGTGGTAGTAGCAGCCATGTTACCTTTTGACTTTGACCATCATAAATAAATACGGTGGGGTATGATATAGATATTGGTATCTGCAACTGTAATATTTTAAGTGCAAGTTGAGTGTTTGTTGACTATCAGGGTTCCCATCCTTTTGCCGTCCAGAAGTTTTGCTGACAAGGGTCAATTACGTTTTGCTGCTGTCTGTAAGTAAAAGCCCTGATTTGCTAGCTTGAGAACGTGCAAAATGGTTTGTTTAAACGGCTGATCTATAGCATCTTATTAGTTTGTATACTCTAGTTTTGACGAGATTCCTAGGACTTACCTGATTGTTATGAACTGGCAATCAGTCACATGACACGCCGAGGGTGACAATTCTGACAAGAAATTGGGTTTGAGCTGTCCGGTTTCATAACAAAAATGCTTGGCAACATGTTTATTCAGTTCCGGTCATGTGAGAAGGCAGTAACGTGCACTCTGTCTAATAAGTATAGTTTACTAATCATAATTTTGCAGAACAGAATCAAATCCTTGCTTTCTATAATTCTATAAGCTTCAAATGAACTAATTTTGGTATTCTATCTTTATCCATGTATATTTTAGGTCAACTAGTCGTCTACCTTTTTTTGTCTCGCTATGTTTTGGTTCTGTCTGCTACAAGTCAAGGTGGTTGCCTTGTCTCTTTTGTGTGTGTTTCAGCTGGTGTTACGGGAACCAAGAGCCCTTGACTCTTGAACTCCATCAACTTGATCATCTACCGCTGGAAAGTTGATTTCAGCATGCATAGTCCAAACTTGTCGCCTTTGGGTGGTAGATGGATTCATGACTGTTAATTGACATAAACTAGGATGTTATTTATATGTTACATGTGGTGCAGGCTTTAGCTGGTGAAGTGTAAACATCAAGGGAGGCGGTGGTGGGTGCTACTGCTAACAAGAAGGATAACTTAAGTTTGGAAACCTACTACCACAACAGACGAGAGATGCTGCTAGAAATTGAAAGGGTGGACTGGGTTGGGTGGTGACCCATTGCTCACGCCAGCAATATGTGATTGTGAGGCGTGTAGAGCTTTAATTCCATAAAGCTAATATTTTCTGTAAGGATTTTTCAACTCTAAGCAACCGTCCGATTTATTATTATATATCTAAAGATTCTGCAGTTTCAGCTGCTGTGGTATGTGACAAATGTGAGGTCAATGAAATATGTACAGGCATATATCATTAAGAAACCTGAGACGGTACGTAGGGTCATCAACCAAAGATGCAGAAAATGAAGTTTCATAGCCAGAGGGAAGAAAGAGGACTCAGGCTAGCAGGTGTCCGTGTGGGGCTTGAGCTCAACTCAGCCACCAGCACCGGTGTGTGTTATTCAGAGAGGTGGAATTCGTGGCTAGCTCGAACTTATTTGAACTTGACTCGTTAACTAACTTTGACGAGTCAAACTTGAGTTCGAGTTGAATTTGAAGCTCGTACGCTAAAAATCATTAACGGGTGTAATTTTCTCAAACAAAATAGTTGAACTTACTATTTGCATTTTCATTAGCACAATCACAAATTACATATGATTTATTGTATACAGTACTCGAGGCAAACACACATTGTATTTTTTAGTTTACTAGTGAGTCACATATTAGAGCTAGTATTCGAGTTGACTTTCGATATCGAGCTCGAATCAACTTGCGAGTCTATCAAATCAAACATACTCCCGCTCATCTCATTAAAAATCAAATTGAGTCGCAAACAAACGATCGTTTTTTGTGATGAATGCTGAACTGTTGGTGAGCAAGTTGGCACGTCTAACAGCCCCAAGCACGAATGCATGCTATTAATGCACCAAGTAAACAAACATTAATAAATAACATACTTTTTGAGGAGGTCCCTAGCTTTTCGTAGAGCCTTGAATGATCCCCGGGGTCCTCAGCCGTCCATATTTTCAGTAGTGAAATGAGTTATCTTTTTCCAGTAACGAAACACAACAAAAGAAGAGTACGTGGTGGGTAAGAGAAGTAGTGTTGATCAGTTCAGCTGGACAGAATTTGCAATGGTGATGATATAAAGTGCCAAACAAGTGGATGGATCTTAGCATTTCCTTCGTCTCCTAATCTCGTCGCTTTCAGATCATCACTTGCATAAACACAGCAACGAGAATCAAACCACAAGCACCAACCATGTCGTCTCCTCCAACTGAACAACTCTTCTTCCATCTCTTCATCTGCATTATTTATTAGCATCCCACCAAAATTAGACCCAACTTTTAAGCTAAAATGGAACACGGTCAAACACCTACCTGTTGATCATGGGAACCGCTGGTTGCAAAAGTTGACTGAGGGCTAATAGTGGCAGAATCCACCTCTCCCCTCGGCAGAGCAACCGCTGGATTACTATTTATGAACGCCGTCTCCTCCCCACCTTTACCCGCCAACACTTTCGGAACTCTCATCGGCGACCTGGCCTTTCCATAGACTCCTCCTTCTCCTCCACCGCTGCTGCTTGCAGTTGGCTCCGGCGCCGGCGCCCAAATAGAAGCTCTCTTCTCTCGGGGCTTAAACGGCCAAGGGTAAGCAGGTGATGACGCCACTACTCCTCCTCCTGAAATCGGCTCCGGCAACGACGGAGTTGGAGCCGCCGCTGGAGGGAATGCAGCGGCGGGCGGCAGGGAGACCTTGACGGCTAGCTTCTGGGAGCAGGAGGAGCCGTTGGAGAAGGCGAAGTAGTAGAAGCCAGGGCGTGATGTGCGCCACTACAGAGAAAAATAAAAATAAAATAAAATAAAAGAAAAGATGTACTACTTAGTGAGGTGAAAAATTGAGTAAAAAGAATGCAGGAAAGGTGTTCGAAAAAATTACTGAGTAAGAATGAGTGGCGGGGTTTGTGAGAAGAGTTGCTTGGGTGATGTTGCAGAGGTCGAAGGCTCTGAGGGTCTGGAAGATGTACAGATTGTAGCCATACTTGTGCGTGAAGACTGATACATTTTGGGAAATTAAAGGCGGTAAGATTCAGTGGAATGAAGAAAACACAGAAACTTTATTAGTAAAGATGTTGAACTTACTGATGGAGTCTCCAAGGAAGAGACGAGGGTTGTTCCAAGGAGACACGCCATCAACGAGAATGGTGGTTGAAGAATAGCAGGGCTGAGTGAGGAGCAGCAATGGGGAAAAGAAGACTAGAAGCTGCAGAAGAGGAAGAGGAATAGTATGGCGGTTGTTCATCATTGCTCTTAGTGTTACTAGCATCGTCAATCAATCTGAGAGTGAACCCAGGTTTTTCCTTCGTGAATGAGCTCAAACCGAGAGTGAACCCATTAAAAGATACAACCTTGAAATCTGTGTGCTATGTAAGTGGTGTCTTTCTCGTGCCTTGTGTGTTCTGCAATGCTCCCTTTTCCTTTGCTTTCTTTCTTTACTGTACTTTGACAGTGAAAGTGGGTGACAGAACACCACCATGATCAACAACATGGGTTATTTTCAAACCATTTCATATCATTGAAGTTGGAGACCATTTTCTTGTGTTCTGGGTTTTACTCTATCTAGTCAACCTTACATTTTGAAATACGTGACAACTTGAATTTTTATCATTTCACCAGAAACAAGATTTTAGTTACACAATTAACAAGTTCATCTTCAAGTAAAACAGCAAGCAACACACACAAATAAACCATTAACACGTTACCTTTTCAAAATGACAAAAAGTAAATTTCTCAACAATATTATCAGCAGTTCAACGACTAATATCTTCTGTTAGATTTCCAGTGAGTGTGGAGCTGGGTTTGAGGTGCGGATGGGTAAATTATGATGGGTAGAGAGTAACGGTTGCTTGATTGATTGCTATTGCAATTGTAAGTACACTCATCTGTTCATCACCAGCTACTAGCTAATAAGCCTATATATAATGTAACTACACCTCAACTTTCTTTTTTCCAGTTTCCCATTTAAAGGCCTCTTGGATGCTCTGATATATGGGGGCGAGGAGAGAAAATCCATATACTCTTCTTTTATACGGAGAATTTCGATTTGGCGTGTCAATCTTCTGACATCTGAGTCCGGTTAAACTCTAATTTTGTGTAGGAGCAGACTTCCACACCAGATGGTTGAATTCTCTTCCTCCAAAAACGGTTTGCTATTTTATCCTTCAACTTTAACTTGATAACATTATCTAGATTCACCACAAAAAAAATCTAACCGTCACCAGACCCACTACCATTTTGACCTAAGTCCTTGCCTGGGGAGCAAACAACCACTCTAACCTTGGTCCCAAAGTTAATTCATCACTTCTACTCTGAAGCTAGAATTCAAACTCAAGATATCCAGATATCCGTAACTACACTAGTCGACAATCTTAACCGACTAGACTAGGAGCATTTGGATAAATCCATACACTCTCTCTTTTCTTCACATGGGGTCTCTCTCGTTGGTTGGTGTAGCATCAAAGTTTTAGCAACAGAGCATACTACACAAAGCTACACAAATTTAAGGAGAAAAGAACAGGTTGATTTGGCAATCACATACTACACAAAGCACTTGTTCATACTCCACCAATAGATAAACTACAGTGAAGTCGTCCATGGATCCAACCGAATTCCTGTTCCCATACTTACATCCCTACTACATATTAATCTAATATATGTTTTCTTCCTTAGTTACTACACAGCATTCATCACTTGCCATCATTCTTCACCACTGCAGCTGCTGTTGTTGAATTTTCAGCAACTTTTTCTCACTGGTTCAACTCAGAAATCCTCTGGCTAGCTACACATGTATACCCTTCAAAACATTATAGTGATCCCTCATCAGACTTAATTTCTATGTAGTCCATATAGATTAGAGTCACTCCCACTCTTTTTTGTTTACTTTAGATCCTTAGTCAGAGGAGGATGGATGTCCTTTTTTTTCAAAACAAAAAGACTCCTTCCTCCCTAGTTCCAACTTCATCATACCATCTTTATCAGACTACATGATGACATCTACCACACCGAGGAGCGAACTCTGCGCAGCATTCGTGCCGGTCTTCGCTTCTCCACCACAGGAATTACTTTCTCCATAAGCTGCACGATTCAACAAAAAACCACGATAAATTCTAACAGCAGTACAAAAAGTTTAGTAATAGAATTATCTACAGAATACTGTCTTCAAGTTAAAAGCAAATCAGTGAACTGCAGGAAATGCAGTTAAGTACCCTTTACTTTGTTTTTTCATTTTACGGCAGAGATCCATCTCAAGTAGACAACCACTACTATCTGCTGTTTACAGAATTCGAGGTGCTAAAACCATTCAACAGTCAAAATCTCTTCCTCCAAGACGATCACTTTTATAACTTACCACTCCGACCCGACTTCAGAACTTTTATTCAAAAGAAAACAAGAGGATTGAATAACTTCTCCACAAGGATTGTCAAATTGAAAACAGAAATGCAATGAGCAGAGATTATAGGTGGCCGCAGTTCATTAACAGCATAAGAAAAAACATTTCACTTGCCAACAAGAAATTTAATACAGCGACTAGACTTTCGCATGTACATTTTATTGAAAACTTAGCAAGAGTAGAAGCAAAAATACCTGCAACAAACTATACAGTGTTCCATTAACTTCGTATACTGACAAATTATTGGGGGATACACAAAGGTTTGACACAAAAAGGACAAGTGCTTGTTTCACAGACACAGTCCGGCCCAAGTTTGATTGTATAGGAAGCTTTTGTTTGGATAAGTTCTAATGGTCTAGTGGGCACACACAGGTCCAATATTTCTGACTTTGTCACATTTCAATTTACACGTAAGCACTAAACTAATTGCACTTCCCTATAAACTAATGATGAAATGACACAACTTTACATCCATTAACTAACTTCCTAGTTTGGACTCTGGATGGAGAAGTTGATGTCAGCACTATATAATTGCAACTCCTTCAAACTGAAAATATGAAAGAACATATAATAATTTCCAGAACTACAGGAGTGAAACCCACACTACTTCGAGTTGATAGATACCAGGTAATCACTGTCTATAATACACTTAGACCAAACTGTAAGAAACACTGGTAAATTCAAACAACAAAATGCAAGCAGCTGACACTGCGATACTCATGACTAAAATACCATCTGTACGTGATTATAAAAAAGTTTAAACAGCTGGTTTAATTTCTTCTGTAGTTAGTAGTTACGCAACTAAACTAAGAGCAATCAGTACATCAAATTGAGAGCAGTCAGTATATTAAACTGAGAGCAATCAGTACACCATACCTGCTTTAGCCTTTCCTTTGTACTTTCTTCCTGCATCGCAAATATCATTAACGCATATCAGAAAAAGCCATCCATCCAGAAATAGTGAAAATCACATTAGTTAGAGTTAAAGGCTGAATGCTAAATTTCTGACGCAAAAAAACAGAGACGCTCCGAGGCTCCAACTAACAGGATATGCAGAACCTACTTAAACAATTACCTCTCCAAACATAAAGATCATGTAATCCAATTGCTTTACAGTTCACCCGGCTGTTTTGCAAATGAAAAAGTACAAGAGCATGTCGGAATAACTGATGAAAGAAATGACATTATGCTACATGGGAATCAAAAGCCAATGTTCAAGTCAGGACGATGCAACTCAAAAGACAGTAAATTTGCTAGAGCTCATGATTTCCTACGATTAACTCGAGATTCGCCCATGAGTGCTCATGTTGCTTGCTAAACAATTAACATGTTGTTAAGTATTTGCTCAGTCAAAGGGAGGAAACTGGAGAGTACTGCTTTAAACCTATGTGAAATGAGGGCTGAAGACAACAGAATCCAGCAAAAAACTATAAAGAGGGAATAAAAGCAGGTACCTTCTCTTTTAGCAGCTGCTCATGCTCCTCCTCTAGCTTTACTGCCAAGGACTCCAATTCCACTTGATAAGCCTGAAGCCACCACAAGAACAGAATCACCGAAATTGAGTTGATTCCCACTATTAAACGGACAAAATCAAGGCAATAATTCGAATTCAACATCATTGCATCAAAAGGAAAAACATCAGTCACCTGCTTCCTCTCCCTGGACCTGGCAGCTGACTCGCGATTCTTAATCATCCTCTTTTGCCTCTGCTGGGCAGCTTTATCGAGCTGTTCCAACACCGGCGCTCTACCCCTCTTCCCTCTCTCAACACGTAATTCTCCGCTGCCATGAGGCAACTCCACGCCATTACCGAACCCGATGATCGAACCTTCTACATTATCCAGCATACTGATAGCATTCGTCGGCATCGGCACAGGATCAAACCCGAAGATTCCCCCACTCAACCTCTCGGGATGGAGCTGCGGCATTTTCACCTCATCCTCGTCGTCCACCGCTCCAGCCTTGGCCAGAAAATCCTCAAGCGTCATCATCTCGTCAGGCTCTTCCTTCAATTCCTTCCTACCGGACACAATCTCCCTCCACATTTCATCAACCGTCTTGCTCCCCTGCGCAGGGACAACATCAGTCGCCATTTCCTGATCATTCGTACCACAGCCGCCGCCGTTGGAATCGATTGCGGTGGCGAGAGGAGGAGGGGTCGGGGAGTCGATTAGGGTTAACGGAGCGTCGAGGAGCGCGGAGTCGGATGGCGGAGCGGAGTAAACGTTGTGCGAGATTCCGTCTACAGTCATGTTGGAAGACGAGGAGTTGCCGATATAAGTGTGATGAGAGGAGCGATGGTGTACAGTAGTTGTAGTGGCGGAAGATGATGACGAAGAGGAAGAAAAGCGACGCGATCGCGTAGCAGAATTAGACGACGTGGTTGAAGCCAGATCCGAATTCTTCGGTTTGGAGAACGCCATCACTTTCGACGACGCCATTTCCGGCAACCTAGTTCCCTCTCTCACTATTCTTACTTTCCGATATACTCGCCTGAAAATTTCTTGGACAGTTTTCCACCCCAAACAATCGGTCCTTTATTCCTTTCTCCGGAGAGAAAACAATAATTCTGACACCGGAAAGTTGGGAATTGCAGGCTCTGAGAAGGGTGACTTTTGGTGAATCTTTTGACCTTGTTTTAGGGTTTGGGGATTTGGAAATTTGGCTACGAAGTGGAACAGTTTGGGGGAGTGGATTTTGATTTTGGGGAATTGGTTTGGGGTTTGCGGCGACTTCGATTATTCCTGTTGGTTGGGATCAGGGAGACGAGGAGGGGCGCGTGATACTTTTTAGAGGCCCATCGCGCGTGTGGTATAAGGCTGTCACTTCTAGAACTCGCCGGTTCATGATACAAATCTGATTTATAAATTTGAAGTGGATGGACGCAATTTGGTAATTTCAGAAAACAACATTTTTGTCTCCAATTTTTATTATATTCAAATTAGGTTTTTTTATAGAACAAGACTCTTGTCGATATAAAATTATATTAATAATATTTTAGTCAATTTTTTTTCAAGATCAAACACATAAATTTATTGTCTGAAAAGTAGTTATTTATACTTTCGGAATGACAGAGTATATTTATGATCAACTTATATATCGAAATAACTTCAATGTGGATGAGGTAAAATCCGCATTAGGAATCCCTCTGATCCAATGACTAGATTTGTTGTACTAGGTAATAATGTTTAATATTTAGAATGTCTCATTCGACATCCTTATAGACTGGTCTCAAAATAACAAAATTGCAGCTCATCTCAAGAAAAAACTTGAATACAAAAGACTACCTTCTTCTGCTATATATCATCTCTCGGTTGCAAAATTCCACGGAAGAAAACATCAATGTGACTCCATTTCCATATGCATACTAATGTCGAAATTCAGAGGTGGAAGGAATCAAGAACGGATTGAAGAGTTCTCTTAGAAGTCTGCCATTGCTTCTCAGTAGCACTTGCCACAAACAACACCACCGTGCTCCCCTTCGCTGTCGCCTTCGCCAGGTTGTGTGCTCCCGTCTGCGCATACGGCGTCTCCAACTCATATTTGTAGTACTGCATTATTCATCAAAAACCCCACCTCACTGTTAAACCAGACCTAACACAATTGACTCCCTGCATCTAACTAGAGTGACGACACATTATTCTCTATTAAACAACTAACTCTCTGCATCTTTAGGCAAATGGTGAATAGCGGGGATTAGGAATTACCGTGAGGCCGCCGTCCTTCTCAACAGAGGTGTAAACCAACTCATCAGGATCGTAAGAATTCCCAGTAACAAAAGGGCCAAGGGAAGCAATCAATTCTTCAGGGGACCCAATGTCTTCAATGGTAGCGTTGAGTTTGTTGGTCAATCGAATCAAAGGGGAAGCCACCACTTGAACTCTACCTTGCTTCTCATCCTCGAATTTCACCTCAACCCAGGGCTCGGCGCATTTGGGCTGGCAGTAGTTTCCGGAGAGAATGTTGGCAACTCTGGTCTGCTTCCAAGACGGCGGGAGCACGAATTGGTAGGGCTCCACGTTTCCGGCGCGGAGGGCAGGTGTGTCTTTCGAGGAGGCCTTGAAGAGGACGAATGATGGGTCGGATTGTGAGGGGGGCAGATATTTACCTACTGGGATTTCTTTGGCGAGGGAGTCCGGTGGGGGTTTGATGATTGTTGTTGATAGTAGTGCCAGGTTTTGGAGGAGTTGTCTTCTGGTGGGCAGCAGCAACGATGGGGTTTGGTGGGTTGGGGATTTGGCGGAGGATGGTCGCCGGAGGATTGGATTTGGACGGAGTGGGTTTAAGGAGGAAGCCATTGGGGAAGACGAACAAGTGGTGATGTGTCGCTCTGTTTTGTGATTCCCATCTCAAAGTTTGTTGTTTTGGTTTCGTTTCCTTATCCGTTTTCTGCTGTCAGTATCCTGACCGCACTCTGCAAAAGTGAAGGGCAAAACTGGAAGAAAAATATAATATCAATATTATTTCCAAGATATTCCCTCAATATCTATTATGAATTTACAATGGATATAATCAGTTGTCACGTATGTGATGAAATATAATATGAGTTCGATGAATTCACGACCAAATGAATATGTGATCCGAAGATTTTTAACCTGATAAACTCGTAACCCGACATATCCACAACCTGCCTAACCCCAAATGTCATATCTTATTTTATATAAAAAAGTTTAATATTGATTTAAGAGGAGATAATTAATATGAGGACATTTAATAAAAGGAGAGAGGATATTTGAATTTTGATTTAATTTTTTTATGATGTGAAAATTTGAGAGATTGAAGTTTATGTGGCAAACTCGATTAAATGTATTGCTTTAATATATGTTAAGATATTGACGAGGAGGATGAATAAAAATTGATCGGTGTTATTAAAATTAAACTCAAATGACATTAAATATTCGGATAAAATATTAGTGGATAATATGCATCAAAGGCCAAACATAAGTGGCATATGGTGCATTTAACTCGTACCCAATTTTATATTTAACTAATAATAAATGAGCCGAGATTGAGCTAGAGCTAATCTTAGTACATCTCACGTGAGCTAGCAGCTCGCGTTCATTTACATAGTGCAAACCCTTTCAATTAGGGCCCAATTAACGACTTGTGATTTAATGATGTGGCCTATCCACCATGGCAGTGATAGGTGACTTGGCGCTGACTGATCACAATTTTAGGAAAACTTAACGGAAGATCGTTATATTCTGATAAATTATGTATGATTTGGTTACAAATGATAGATAATGTATCAAAATATATGATTTTAATAGATAAGGTACCAAAATATTATCAACCCGAACTCTTAATAACAGAATGATCAAATAGACCATCGTTGGTTAAATTCCGACCAAACTTTGATCTACCTTATTACAACTTTCTTCCTCTTGGAAAAATATAACAAACACTGGTTCATAGTTACTTTTTAGAATAGATCTTGAGGTCTCTCCACCGGGACTCCATGTAATAGCTCATGTTAGAGGGAGCTCCGTAGACACCACACTTGAAGGCCAAGTCGCCGGGGCCTTGGTCCTTGTACTCGAACACTTTCTCGCTGTCGATATATACACTCACATGGCCGCCGTCGACATCATGGATCATGTTCAGTCGGAACCACCGGTCGTATTGGAAAGCGGCTACATGCAGGAAGCTATAGTACCTCATTTCACCTGGCTCATATATCCTGAGAAGCATTGTTGTGTTGCCTTTGCTTGCACCATGGATCTGGGCTATGGTGGCTCCTGATGTCCCGTTTGGAACGAAACCGTGGCCTTCAAACTGCCACACTCCTGACGAGTAGTCCAACCCCTGCGCAAACTTTGAATTTAGATCCGGTAGTAGTACTATATATAAGATGGAGTTTACAGCTATATGCATCCGTCTTTTACTTCGCGATTTAATAGAAAGAATACTAACACAATCTGCTTTTTTCATATCAATTGGATCCTTGTCGCAATGGTAGCATGTTTGACTTCAAATGAGAAGGTTGCGTGTTTGATTCACGTAGGGTTCAAAATTCATTTTTACTTTATTTCATCAAAATTAATTTTTACTTCTTATCGTTCGTTTATATTTTGTACAATCCATTTTTATTTGAAAAAAGTCTGTTTTTACTACGTTAGTCTCTTCTTAATAATATAATTTTATCAATATAGAATAACAACGGATTGTAAAAATTCAAAAAATGAGTAAACATCATCTTACTAAAAATAGGCTGAGTTAGTAAAAGAAAAACACATACGAAATAAATTGAACTGTATAAAGTAAAAACAGATTGCGTGAAGTAAAATCAAATGGAAATAGAGATTGTGCATAGTAAAAAACTTACTTACAATTAATTAAAGATTTGAGTTGCGATTCTTACAGGGAAGCGGATTTCAGTACGAGGCTTGGTGTTGCTACCGAGACTAAAAGGCTTGTCGTCGGCGTAGACCCACATGCGGTGGGTGCCGTTGACGAAGCTGTAGCGCTGGTCGAGAGGGATGTCGTATGGTTTCTGGACGGCGAAGTTGGTTTCATTCAATGGGATCTCCGTGAATCCATCCGTAGGGTCTGCAGCATCACAGTTGGAATACTGAATTATCAACAGTACTAGGAGGAGGAGGAGAAGAAGCAGCAAACTGCTGGAATTGGGATATTGAAGCTTCATTCTTCCTCTTCTTATTCGTTTGGTTGAGCTAACATTAACACTATGCTTGCAATTTATAATCCGCCTACTTCATTTGTTAATGCGTTCTGCAGATGTTTTATTTGAACAGATTGCTTGGGGGGACCTAGTCCAGGCTTAGTTTCCTAGACAAAACTAATTACAACTATTAGTGTTTTTTTTAACAGTTTATAACTAATATGTCGTTTCTTGTTTGAAAATTTAAATTAGTATCATGTTTCTTGCTGTTTGATTTCTAGTTGTTTCTTGTTTGACAATTTAAGTGGGTGTGTTTTGCTTTGTTATGGTGGTAATAGTATGTAGTGAACGCTTCGGTATCCTGGAGGTATCGATATCTTCTACACTAACTGGACGTAATTCAAACTAAACAATGGTTATTAGTGTTCAGGAACTTAAAAACTTTATTAGCTCTCTGTTATTTTTTTCGATTAACATTAAACATAATATTTTATTAAGACTTTGGCCTGAAGGAAACGTACTGCCCTAAATCAGTAAATAAAAAAATTGAAATAATCAATTAATTTGCTGTGATTTACACTATCGACTATATATAACGACGCAGCAAAAGCCCCGACCGGTCGGTCGCCGGCCGGCATTGTTGTCGTTTGTGTTGTTTAATTTGTGTGAATTAATATTCTAATCTATTATCCAACACAAACAAAAGGAGGGAAGTAATTAGAATTTAGATTCCCCCGTAATTGGGGTTGGTAATAGTTAGTAATATATGCAGCGATAATTAATTAACCAGATTTGATTAATTAAGAACCAATTTCAGCTAAACCAATAAACGCAGGGATTGGGGGCAAAAGTGAGGAGGAAACGGCTCAACTCAAATGACCATGAAACAATTCAATAATTGGGGGTGAGTTTTTAACTTTTTATCTTTTCAGACTACTATCCAACGGTATGAAACTAGAGTGTTTAGGCGTTTTAATAAATCTCGTCACTGTGTTGTGTGATTGGAGATTTGGAGTTATTGAGTTTGATTTTATTGATAGAGCGTGTGTTTGGTGAGCCTAAGGTTTAGGGTTCGAATCTAATATACCCCACAAAATAGACATCAAGTAATGTTTATTTCCTTTCTTCTATTTTGTATTGACCGAAAGTCTCGATTTACTCCGACAAAAAAAACCATATCTCATTTATTTTGATTGAAAAGACAATGTTCATTCCAAGACGGCCGAAAAACTAGCGTACAAACGTGTCTACTGGAGGTATAAACTCCACATGGAGTTGTATGGGCCACGGGTCCCCGCGAATACGATAACCACGGTCCTTTCTCACCACCTATGACAACATAAATGAAAAAGTGCCAACCAGCAAACTATCATAAAGGTGACACTACCTAGTTCTAGCCACTGGACGAAAACAGATAGTCCTTATTCTAGCTGCTACAGTGCTAGTTTTGTAAACGACGTTAGAAGCTCTGGTTGCTAAGGTGATACGGGCCTCGTCACTTGGCCAGGGCTTTGGTTCTGTGGTGACTTCTCGGCCTTATTCCCCGGTGTAGCTTCTACATCCATTGGATCCGAGATTGCCAGTTCGTATCGGCGACGCTTGAGCTCGTCAGCGTCCGGAGTTCGCAGCAGTGTTGGGTCCGAACTCGGTGACCCTGAGATGCTTCTGAGATTGAGTACCTGAGATTGTGCTCGATCGTTGCCTCCGCTATGTCCTTGCACCTCTACGATGAAACATGCTTCGAACCCTAGCGTGATTCGAACCGTCTCCATGATCCCCTTCGTTGTTAGGGTTTCGATTAGAATCACGATATCGACACCGTATGTCTTTACCATGTCGTGCATCACGTTAACGGACAAGGCCTAACCTAATCTCATGCGTTCCAACTCAAAATCCCCATCGGAAAAGCACCTATAACGGCGGCCACCAGCAACAAGCTTTCTTGGAGAGCACAACTATGACAGTCTTATTTGAACGAGAGTTTTATCTATATTACCGTACCTCATTTATCAAGACCTATATTATATTGATTTTGTTTTTCTTTTACCTCTGTCAATTTGCAACTAAATTTTTTTTATTTTGTTTTCTTGTTATTTTATTTTGACAAAATTTTATTTTCTTGTTATTATTTTGCCACTTCATCCCAATCACAGGCGACTTTCTGGCCAGTATTTGACGGCGATTCGTTGACGTTACCCAAAAACATATATTTATGATTTTCTGGCCTTCCAAGAACACACTCACCTTGCCGGCGTCGACATCGTGGATCATGTTCAGTCGGAACCACCTGTCGTAGACTATGTGGAGGGAGCTGTAGTACCTCATCTCCGCCGGAGCGTATATTTTCTCAGAAGCAATGTGGTATTGCCTGTCCTTGCACCGTGAATCTGGGCTATGGTGGCTCCCGATGTTCCGTTCGGGGCGAAACCATGGCCTTCGAACTGCCACACTCCCGACGAGCAGTCCAAACCCTGCAAATACCACCGCACAAATTTTCGATTAATTAAGGTTTGGATGTGTTTTGTCGTTAATTAATTAGATTAATTAGTTGGATACCAAAGTGCTTTCCATAAGATTGATATTTTGGATCAAGGACCGAGGATATATAGGGGCGGCGCATGGCTCACCCACTTTCGGTCACAAGCATTAAGATCGGGTATATTGTTGCAGATCCAGCTCCAACATTAGGTGCCGAGTTAGCACGTTTAGCATTAGGAACAAAAAGATCCATACTCCGACTAGCACAGTCTAGTTTTTTGGCCATTTATAATAAACCTCAAAAGGGCAGTTTCATCCCTACTCCTCTTCGTCATATCTACTTGAACCTGCAGATAGAAGCAACTTATAGAGTTAAGAGTTTCAAAAACTTCCAACTTCCAAATTGTAATCGTTGTGAACCAAGTTCAAAAAAAACCAACCATTTAGTTATTCTAAACCCAAATAAACTAATTGGCTGTTATACTTCACAGAGCCTAGAATGGCTTGTTATAATAATCATAACTGCATAAGCAATTCCCTAGAACATCATCTTGTAAGATCATCAAAGGTTAAAGATGTTGGAGATACCTGGATTCATGATGATTGTCTGAAACTGAATGCGGAAACTATTAGACGATCAATAACCGGCCGACACCGCTACGAGCACGAACCGGGAGGTTCAGTGGCCTTCCTCAACCAAGGCACCTTAGATCCACTCACGGGAAGCCTCACAAACTCTAGATGGGGAGAATATGTGTGTATATTGTCTTGGTGTATTGGGGACCACAACCTCAAACTCCTTATATACACCTCACTATGGGCTCCCATAAAACCCATATGTGTTATGTATGTGGTATCCACTCATTTGGTCCACACTTATTATTGAGAAGTCATGGGCTTTATGACATGATCACTAGTAGATAGCCCATACGAAAACAATAGCCAATATAATGTGTTGTGGATTGCAGCCCACTTAATTAGGAAAGTAATTTTCCTAACAATCTCCCACTTGGGCTGCACAATTTCACAAACTATTATACTACGAAATTCTTTAGGCGCGCAACTGTATGCTATTTGTACAACAACTACTCCCAAAAAATCTGGTCCACCTCATGTACATCAATGGAACCAACGCAGCTTAATCACGATATAGTAGTGATTAAACTACCATGATCACCACATTCATACACTCAATGACATAGATCAAATATGGATGAGTGGCATGAAAATTACATGCAATGTGATCTTTAACATGTCTATTTTCAACTGGTCCAACTTTAGTGAGATCAACAATTTACTTCATGCAATAACAATAAGATATTGCATAAAGAAAACTTTAAAATTCAAAATAGAAACTGAATAAATAATATCACTTTATTCTGCAGAGTCATAAGTCGATGTCTATAAAAAACACACACCCAAACGACTCCCACTAAACCAAGGTATCATCCAAAATAACGCCCATGTGAGTAGTGTGCTCATGAAACAAAGTGGGCGGTAAACCTTTGGTTAATGGGTCAGCTAGCATAGACTTAGTCCCGATGTGTTCTA
This sequence comes from Linum usitatissimum, assembly GCA_030674075.2. Lineage (NCBI taxonomy): Eukaryota > Viridiplantae > Streptophyta > Magnoliopsida > Malpighiales > Linaceae > Linum > Linum usitatissimum. The sequence continues at coordinate 4,177,377 of JAUJYP020000804.1, read as the reverse complement.
TAGAAATTTGCCTATTTTGAACCCTCTCCTTAACAACTAGGTACTTGATGTTAATGAATTTTGACTTTGTAGAACTCCTGTTGCTATTAGAGTATAACACCGCCGCATTATTGTCACGGTAAATCTTCGCCGGCTTCTCAATATTGGTTACCACACGTAACCCCGTGACAAAGTTTCGCAACCATAATCCATGATCGATGCCTCATAACAAGCTATGTACTCTGCTGCCATGGTGGAAGGAGCTACGAGACGCCGCTTAGCGTATCTCCAAGAAATAGCCCCTCCGGCCAACATGAAGATATAACCAAATGTAGAGTGCATGGTATCTTGGCATCCAGCAAAATCAGAGTCAGAGTACCCAATGACCTCCAAATTATATGATCTCTGATAGGTAAGCATGTATTCTCTTGTTCTCTTTAAATACCGCATCACACGTTTGGCTGCCTTCCAATGATGCATTCCTGGATCCTTTGAGTATCGACCCAAAACTCCCACTATGAATGCTATATCAGGATGCGTGCAAACTTGAGCATACATTAGACTCCCTACTACCGATGAGTAAGGTATCTTATGCATTTCAGCTCTCTCTAAAGGATTGGTGGGGCATTGAGCGAGACTAAACTTGTCTCCTTTGGCTACAGGTGTATTTCCTGGATTACTGTCTTTCATGTTGAATCTACTCAAAACATTATCGATATAGTTCCTTTGTGATAATTTGAGTATACCTCGAGAGCGATCTCTTAGTATCTCAATACCCAATACAAAGGAGGCTTCACCAAGATCTTTCATTTCGAAATTCTTCGTCAGAAATTTCTTGGTTTCATGTAGTAAGCCTATATCGCTACTAGCAAGTAGAATGTCATCAACATATAACACCGAAAAAATAAATTTACTCCCACTGAACTTGTGATATACACAATCATCAACCAAATTAGTTTCAAAACCATATGAACGAATAACTTGGTGAAATTTGTGATACCATTGACGAGAAGCTTGTTTGAGACCATAGATGGATTTCTTAAGTTTACATACCACAGATTTAGGATCACCCACAACAAAATTCGGTGGTTGAACCATGTAAATCGTCTCATCAATGTCTCCATTGAGAAACGCAGTCTTTACATCCATCTGATGTAGCTCTAAATCTAAGTGAGCCACTAGTGCCATTATAGTCCTAAAAGAGTCTTTCGAAGATACTGGAGAGAAAGTCTCTTTGTAGTAAATGCCTTCTTTTTGAGTGAAGCCTTTAGCGACTAAACGTGCCTTATATCTCTCAATATTGCCCTTCGAATCCCTCTTGGTTTTAAATATCCATTTGGGATCAACAGCTTTCACACCTTTAGGCAATATGACGAGATCCCAAACGTTATTGTCTTTCATGGATTTCATCTCTTCTTTCATGGCATTATTTCACTTTTCCCAATAAGAACTGCTCATGGCTTGACTCAAGTTAATCGGATCATCCTCAATCAAGCCAACGCCATCCTCATGTTCTTGAAGAAATACAATGTAATCATCCGAAATTGCACTTCTTCTTTCCCTTGTGGATCACTTCTTGAGTATGTTGAGTTTGCTCAATAGGAGGTTCAAGAGGAGGAATCACATTGTTGTCTTGTTCTATAACAATTTCAGGAACCTCATTGTTGTCATGTTCTATTACAATATCAGGACTAGTGATGGGTATGATAACATGGTCACCATCATTGACTTGTTCTTCATCAAAGACAACATTCCTTACTTCCCCTCCAAACTCAACATCCTCAAGGAATCTCGCATTTCCCGTTTCAAAGAAAGATCTAGAGGTGGGATTGAAAAACTTGTAGCCTCGAGAGTACTCAGAATAACCAACAAAATAACAGCTAACGGTCCTTGGGTCCAGTTTTTTCTCTAGTGGCTTATATGATTTTGCCTCAGCTGGGCAACCCCAAATGTGCAAGTGCCTAATACTAGGCTTTTTGCCTGTCCATAACTCATAAGGGGTTTTATTTACTGCTTTACTTGGTACCCTGTTAAGGATGTATACGGCAGTTTTTAGAGCTTCTCCCCAAAGTGACTCTGGTAAGGAAGAATGACTAAGCATACTTCTTACCATGTCTTTAAGAGTTCGATTGCGCCTCTCCGAAACACCATTCATACTAGGTGTTCCCGGCATGGTATATTGAGGCACAATACCACATTCTTTGAGAAAAAGGGTGAAGGGTCCCAGACGTTGTTCTCCTGATCCATCATACCGACCATAGTATTCACCACCACGGTCAGATCTAACGGCCTTAATTTTCTTTCCTAGTTGAAGTTCAACTTCAGCTTTGAAAGACTTGAAAACATCCAAGGATTGTGACTTCTCATGTATCAAGAATAGGTAACCATATCTAGAGTAATCGTCTATGAACGTGATAAAATATTTGTGACCGTTCCAAGATGCCATAGGGAATGGACCACATATATCGGTGTGAATAAGTTCTAAGACGTCTTGAGCTCTATTGGCACCTAATTTCTTGATGTTTGTTCTTTTACCCTTGATGCACTCAATGCAAACTTCAAAATCTGCTAAATCCAAGGGTTCAAGAATTCCATCCGACACAAGCCTTTGAATTCTCGGTTTAGAGATGTGACCTAAGCGCTTATGCCATAAGGTGGCAGAATTCTCCTTTAATTTTTGCTTTGTACTTCGAGAACTTGTTTGCAAAATTTCATTAGTTGAACTAATGACTTCAAGCATGTAAAGATTATCAATCAATTGACCAGAGCCAAGCAAAATGGAATTTTGAAAAATACTAACTTTATTATCCCCAAAAGAACAAGAATATCCTGACTTGTCCAAACAAGGAACCGAAATCAAATTCCGTCGAAAAGACGGTACAGCAAAAGTCTCAAACAAATCCAAATGACAACCAGTCTTTAATTGTAATCTAAAAGTTCCGACAAAGATCCACTGCGACTTTATTGTCGTCACCCACATAAATGAACTTCTCGTTCTTACTTGGTGGTCGACTCCACAGGCAGCCCTCGCAAAGATACACTTATGTGAGTGGTAGCAGCAGAATCCACCCACCATGTATCTTTAGGTACAAAAGCCAAATTAACTTCAGAACAAACTAAAGTCAGAAACTCACCCTTCTTAACACGCCAAGCGGCATACTTGCCACATCTTTCTTCATGTGCCCAGTCTTCTTACAGAAGAAGCAAGGAAACCCCTCAGACTGTGTCTTCGGTTTCTTATGCTCATAAGACTTTTCCACAACATCCCTAGCTCTCTTCTTATTCTTGTGTTGAGAACTTGAGGCCAAGTGAGCACTTTCAGTCCTATCCCGCGCTAGCCTCTCTTCCTCTTGCACACAGTGAGATATAAGCTCATTGAGAGACCATTTGTCTTTCTGAGTGTTATAACTCACTTTGAATTGCCCAAAGTGTGCAGGAAGAGAAATCAAAACCAAGTGCACAAGTAAGTCCTCAGACAACTCTAACTTAAGTGACTTGAGTTTTGAAGCGAGATTAGACATCTCCATAATGTACTCCCTAATGTTCCCTTTTCCTTTATACTTCATGGAAACGAGTTTAGCCAACAGATTACTCGCCTCTGATTTCTCATTTTTGGCAAAGTATTGCTCGACTTCCTCAAGGAAACCCTTAGCGCTCTCATTCTCAGTAATAGAGCCCCGAAACGCCTCTGGAATAGAGCGTTTCATGATCATTATGCTCATACGGTTAGAACAATCCCATTTTTCTATTTTAACCTCATTGAGGTTATCCGAAGTAGAAACAGGGCGTTCCTCCCGCAGAGCAAGATCCAAATCCATACAACCGAGAACAATTTCCACGGTGTCCTTCCAAACCTTAAAGTTTGTGCCATTCAATAGTGGAATACTACTAATTTGAGTAGACACATTGGAAGCATTAGCCATAGATAATGTAGAGAAAAGAAAATAAAATGCATCTATGTTAAATAGACATAATGTTATGAATATTATAATTATGTGTATGAATGCCCATTTGTAACTCCTACCTTTGTAACTTCTATACATTGAACATGAGAACGAATATCCTATTTAAGTGTAGTTATACTAGTGATCTATAGGTTATGAATTCTAGAGCCTATAAATAGTGCTCTCTCTTGTACCATTTTCACACCTCAATAAGAAAGTACTTCTCCTCCCATGTTCTTGTTCTCTTTTTGTTCTTAGTTTTATAACACGTTATCAGCACGAGTCTCTACTCTTTCGAATATTAAAAAAATCATTTTAATGTGTTTTTCTATACTCAATTTCATTCTCTTGATCTCTATATTTTATCCCTTCTGAAAATTGCATTTGTTCGACTATGATCTTTGTTTACGTGGGATCGTTTTGTTGGAGTGTCCTGTTTCTTTTTGGACGCAGCTGTATTGAGGGAGTCCACAAATTTGGGCTCTTGTTCTAAGGCTGCCGTATACAATATTTGCTCATTATGAAAAATAAAGAGGTTGATGTACACTATACAAAGTACTTTCATATAATATTGCATGTATCATTTCATATATATATACTTTTTCCGTTGTTCTTTTTTTATGATTGTATATGCCTGCTCTGTCCATTTGCATAAAAATAATTGATATACCTTTTCATATAGATTCAACTTATTTCATACTTATTCATTCGTTTAACACCCTATGACTACCTTTATTTTTTTTAAGTCTCTCTTTGTTTGAATTCTCTAATACTCATAATTTCTATAGCTGTTTTTTTATGACTATATTGACGTTTCTGTTTGTAAACTTTATTTTCTACATATGGTTAATTGTAAGTTGAGGTTTATAACTTTATATACACAGTTTCATTGTACTAGTTATGGAAACAATAACTTTGTTTTATTTAGAGCCTCAATATTTAGTTTCATTTTCCATAGGATGCCATTCTATATGTGTTGTTGATTATATATTTCTTTTTATTATTGGGTTGATAGTGTTCGGCCTCCTCTATTATCTTTTATAAGAATCTATTATTTGGTTTAATTCCATTCATTTATCTTTATTATATATCTAACATTTTGAAATTTGAGTTGGCCATTAATTGATTTTTTGACGAGAATCACCTATTCATGAGAATTGTAAATCCACTTACCAGCAATGGCTTTTGGCGAAATCATCAAAGAAGATGATAAAATATTTGATCAAGACAAAGCTAATGCTTTGATCTTTACCCGCCATTATCTCGTTGAAAGGCTGAGAATGAGTATCGTGAGTATCAGGAAACACAAATTCTCAAAGGAAAAATTTATATTATATGTCTCCATCATCGAAGGTCCACACGAGATCAAATATCATTCTTTAAAAAGAGATTGTGCTCATATGTCCATAGAGTGACAATGTATTTTCCCACATGTAAATTTATACACTATTGTGGAAGGGAAAGACCTACTATTTCGATGGTCATAGTCCATCACAATTTATTGTAACACTATTATATCCCTCGTAGATGGTGTATAAAGAGAGGTGTTATATTATTTCTTGAAAGAATACGTCCCCAATGGTGATGGCTCTAGAGAGACAATATCATTTCTCAAAGTGGATGATTATTAAATTATGTTTATAGTGAGAATATATATTCCCACAAGATTATTATGCTTGTGGAGAAAAAGACTTATAAATTTGGTCATGCGGAAAAATATTTCCCATGAAAGAAATTGTGAGTTGATGTCGAACATTTCGATCACATAAAGGGTGATACAACCACCAACTTTATTTTGATGATCATATCCACATGATACTATTTTAGTCCTCAAAGTGAAAGTGAAAAACGACATATGTTGCATTATTTTTGAATGTGAATGTAACGAGATATGATCGCTATTCCTATAAACAACCTTTTCATGGGCTTAACAATAGTGGTTGTACAAAAACTATTGACCCCTCAATTGGTGACATTGATGATTGAGAAGTATCACTATTTATTATTTAAACTATGCACTATTCTCACGACACAAATGAGTATTTTTATGATGAGAATCAACATAATACATGATGATATAAATCTCATCGATAGTGCATCACATATCGAGTAGTACAAAAGTTAATCTCAAGCTCTATAAGAGTTTTTGTATTGTTCACCAATGAACAAGATTCTTATTTCAATAAATTGATGATCACAAGGGGAAAAATAATATGGTTTATGACCATGAAATTATTGAATCAATAATGTCGTCCTCCAATTTGTACTACACATATGTTATTATGATTGAGATGCATAAAAATGTAAACTATAAGTTTAATCGTCCTGAAAATTATAATTTGGCATAACCGGTTAGACCATCCCGGTTCTATCATAATGCGAATTACGAACCTATACGGTCAATTTCTATGATTTCATAATCTAAAGAGTATGTTCTCTTGAACATTGTTGTGCATGAAGGTCTCAACTTGGGTATTCTAAAGAAATTATTCCTAAGGTTATAGGGATTTAAGTAGTCCTTGTGACTCCCCTACTTTCTGGGAACACGAACGATTTTCTGTTCTGTCAACAAGGTTTCGTTTCTAGGAAAGCATTTTCACCTTTCCGTTACCCATTTTCTGCTCTGTCAACTCATTTTTGGGTTGCTTATTCTTAAATAGAGTTGATTGTTTGGATATTCATCAACTAAAGTAAGACAATTTATCTTACACACAACAAAACAAGGGTGATATTTATGGATTCATATGCCCAACATGTGAACCAATTATTTTAATTGATGTATCAACTAGAAGGTCACAAGTGTATATGAAAGCAAACTAGAATTTGCGAGATTACTAGCTCAACCATTTTGGTTATGAGCATATTTCCATGATTATCCAATAACGAAAATGTGTCATTGCAAACCAATATATTATTGTGAACATGTCATTTACATGCACAACACAAATTCGCATTACGCCAAGACATTATCATGAATTCCTCCATTATGTTTGGTTTTTGGGTCAAAACCTTATACTTCCCATCTATGGATATATGAATGTGATATACACATCTGAATTGCTCTACCACCATTTATTAGGATGGGTTCTCAATGAAGATTGAGAAATTATTTTGATTACGAGTTCATCGATGGTAAAGTATCACATCGTTGTCGGGAGTATTTTGATGACTCGTTTGGAGGTTTATACACTTCCCAACATTAGGGGGAGAAAACAAAAGTTGGCCAAGAGATTAAATGAATGGTCATATTATTTCGATCCTGGCACTAAGCAATATGAGTTTGAAGTTCAAAAGTATATAATTCATCATTTGCTAGACACTTTACTAACCCAAACAAAGTAAAACTCTCATGTGCCAACTCACAATGCTCCAGTGAAAATGATGTCAACATTGGGAAACCTGACATCACAACTGAGTCTAAAACCCGTATAAAGCATGGTAGACCACACGGTTCCAAAGCAAAAAAAAATCCTCAAAAGTGGAATGGAGCTATATATCAAGATGGTTAAATTGAGGTTAAGATTATTTAAGCAAACACCACCAAGAGAAATAAATAATGTGCTCAAGAAGAGTCTCAGGTACCTGAAAGATATGAATATATATCTCAATTATCTATATCTTGGATGGAAAATATTGGAACCCCAATGAAGTCAACGTCGACGAAATTTTTGCGTATAGTGCAACACTAAATATGATAGTTGAAAATGAGGATCGTGAGCCAAAATGCATGCAAAGAAAAAAATGATTGGCTGTAAAGTTTTCAATTGAGGCAAAACTAAATTCTCAAGAAAAATGAAAAGTTTTATATGAAGATGTCAAGCGAATGAGACACATGTTTATCTCATTATAAGTCTTATGAGACATCTCATTTTGAAAGGTTCTATCCAACAAACCTATGATATTTTAATTATAAGAAAATATATTCTAATGTGGTGGTTGCAATTACTTTTCATTATTTGATTAGTCTGGCAATTTGTAAAGGGATTGAGTTTTCCCCTAATATATGTTATTGCAACCTATATGTATGGTTCGAATAAAAGAATACACATATGTATAAGAAATTTCCTCAAAAATTTTATTTTGCTATAAGCAAACAATTCAAGTTCACATGAACAGGTTATATCTAATTGACGTCATATGGATTGAATGATTGAGAGAAGTGGTCCATTTAACATATCCTACATTTCTCTATGCATAAAACTATGATATCTTTTTCATATTGAGTTGAATTTTGAATGATGAAAAATCATCTTTGTCATATTTTATGATTTTGAAATTCTTACAAAAATTTCTATACTTTATTTTATATTTAAAATATATTTCTTTGTTTATAAGAGTTTAAATGTCATCATCATCTTTAGATGACATACACTTTATTGAGGCTCCTAAAGAGTTTCTCAAAGCAATCAACTATTGATTAGCTATAGAGTTCGAGATGAAAGATATGGAAGATTACCACTAACTTGCCAACTGTGCATCTCTCTCGAACATGATTTTCGTATATCATCAATGATATACTAATTATATCCAACAAAAAGTTATATGGATATGACATGGCTATCGATTGCCTGGATAGTAGTCAGATCACTATGTGACTCTATGTCGAGTTTAATCGATCTTTATTAAGACAACAAGATGTACTCGATTTTGAAGTAGTAATCTTGGTCATATTTGTGTTGGTTGACCATAAATTGGTCTCATGTGATAATTTTACCACTTGGTGGGCTGTGAAACCAACTTATAAAGCTTAAGCTACACCACCATTTCAAGATCTGATATTATAAATCATGCATGATATTTATTTTGCATATATCCTTGAGTTGCAAGGAAATGTTGTAACGTGATGTGATGATTATGTACTCTTTTTATAAATATTGACTATTTATGACCATTGATCATATTACATGCATACATTAGATTCAAAAACTCCAATTGGTTGGAAGAATATTTTCATGAGTTGACATACTCTATAAACAAGTGTGCTTAAATGATAACTTGGTTGATTTAATCACCAAGGCTCTCCATACATCAATTTTGGAGAAGTTATTCCAACAATTATAGTTCGACGGATGAAGGATCTCAATTGATATCATGATGAGGGGGAGTCAATACGCACTGCACTCTTTTTTCCTTAACTATGGTTTTTCCCATTGGGTTTTCCTAGTAAGGTTTTTAATGAGGCAGTATCAAAAGCGTATTCGAAGAATAATGAATATTTTTAACTAATGGTCATTCAAGGGGGAGTGTTATGAATATTGTAATTATGTGTATGAATGCCCATTTGTAACTCCTACCTTTGTAACTTCTATACATTGAACATGAGAATGAATATCCTATTTAAGTGTAGTCATACTAGTGATGTATAGGTTATGAATTCTAGAGCCTATAAATAGTGCTCTCTCTTGTACCATTTTCACACCTCAATAAGAAAGTACTTCTCCTCCCATGTTCTTGTTCTCTTTTTGTTCTTAGTTTTATAACACATAAGAAATAATTAAAACATATAATAGTTTTAATGTAAAAAAAAACCATCTTAAGATACCAATTGTAACATCAAATCTTTGTCTTTGGACAGAAAAATTGACTACGAGCGGTACTCTTACTATAATGATCAAATACCAATAACAAAAATCCAGTCAAATAATAGTTTATCTTTGGACTAACTATTACTCACATGGAAAAAAAAACTTTACGGTCATTACGTATTTATCATTAAAGGGTATCGTTATTTGGCCAAATAGTGTCTACCTTTGGGCCGAACACTATCCGCATAAATAACCACACACTATACATCCATTATTTTAAATTAAATTAATTTTCACAAAAGAGGTTACTTTGGCAACATAATATGAAAAACTAAAATAATTTAAAATAATGGACTAATCAAGAAGATTATCAAATTTTAAATTGTACTGAATTATGTATATATATATCATATATATGTACATACACACATATTGGTCGACACAACCAATAACAAAAAACAATTAATTACTTGGCTGGACTTAAAAAAAAATTAATTAATTACTTACTTAAAACTGGAAACACATAACAAATAATGATGAACCAAAAAAAAATCATAATAGAAAAAAACACGAAGGAGAGTTACATAATTAAACTCTCAGTGCCCCTAATTTATGGATTTCATTAAAAATGTAATAACAGCTATGAAATTAAAACGGGCAAAGAGTTTAACAAACTAAGAAATATAACTCTCACTTAAATGCAAAAGCCCCAACTTAAATACAACCCATAGTATTTAACTTATACAAACAGTGTAACGGAAATTAATTAAGAAAAACATAACGGACAAGAAAATTAAATAAATCTTGATAAAACTCCTTATTAAAAAAAACCCATCATGAAGGCTAATATACGGTGGGATTGGAATTTCATGACAAAAAAAAAATTTATCAGTAAATTGAATGGAGCAAAAAATGATACAGAAATCTCCAAAACCAAAACAGAAATTTGATACTAAATTTCTTTCCCCTCTATGAGTTAAACCGGAGAAAATTTCTCATAATAATAATAATAATAAACTTAAGTTTATAAGATCAACAAATATAGGATTATGTCCAGAATACGAAAAACCAAGTAAAAAGGTTAGCAATTACGCACTGAATATATATGCACATCGCCAAACTACGAAAATCATACATGAAATATTTATACATATAAATAATCATCATCACCTCAATAATCAAACAAAGACAATTTGCTCTGATACCACTTGTTATAATAATCATAACTGCATAAGCAATTCCCTAGAACATCATCTTGTAAGATCATCAAAGGTTAAAGATGTTGGAGATACCTGGATTCATGATGATTGTCTGAAACTGAATGCGGAAACTATTAGACGATCAATAACCGGCCGACACCGCTACGAGCACGAACCGGGAGGTTCAGTGGCCTTCCTCAACCAAGGCACCTTAGATCCACTCACGGGAAGCCTCACAAACTCTAGATGGGGAGAATATGTGTGTATATTGTTTTGGTGTATTGGGGACCACAACCTCAAACTCCTTATATACACCTCACTACGCTCCCATAAAACCCATATGTGTTATGTATGTGGTATCCACTCATTTGGTCCACACTTATTATTGAGAAGTCATGGGTTTTATGACATGATCACTAGTAAATAGCCCATACGAAAACAATAGCCAATATAATGTGTTGTGGATTGCAACCCACTTAATTAGGAAAGTAATTTTCCTAACATGGCTGTGTATAATGACTATGACTAATCTGTCAGCTTGGAGTCTTTTTTTACTATGACTAATTTGTCAAACTAATCTGTCAAATTTGGTGTTGTCTGTCAACTGTTCACAGTTGCAGCAGCTGTGAACAGAAGCAGCAGCACAATTGTCGGTGCAGCAGCTGTACAAAATTGTCAGTGCAGCAACGGTTCAATTTTATGCAGCAGCTGCGAACTAATCTGTCAAACTAATCGTCCAAACTGTCTACTATCTTCTTGCTTGCTGTACAAAATTGTCAGTGCTCGCTGGTAAATTTTTGCAACTCCATGTACTTGAACCTGCAGACAGAAGCAGCAGCGCAGAGAAAAAAGGACTCGAAACTGTAAACAACCTCTTAACACTCCAAGTCCATAGTGAAACCAGAAATACACTCCAAGTCCATAGTGAAATACAGCAAACTAGAAGAACACAAAAATTACATGAAATCGATTTAACCCCTAGCCCTATTTATCCACATCTCTTGTGCCTTGGCATTTCTAAAGTTTGTCCATCCAGTAGAAGGTTGTATAAAAGATACGAATCCTTCCGGAGGGTTATTTACAGTAGAAGCACTGTACTCCCATGATGATTATACAAACTTCCATTATATTTCTCCTTTGATTTTCCTTTGATTTTTTCTATCTGAATGCCTGCCTCCGTCTCTTGCAGTTTATAATCTGGCTTTGTTATTTTTTAGTTTTCTTTTTAAAATTTTTATGTTTAGGTGTTGGATCTTTGCTAGTTGTATTGGTTAGTTAATCGTTTATAGTACTTATTATGGATGGCAATGGTTTTTTATTCTTTTTTGTTTATGAATCAATGGTTTTTTGTACATGGTTACCTGCTCAAGTATCGTTTTAGTGGTTTGGTAACACCCGTTATTAGATGCGGTCAAGTCAGTGATTCAACTCGAATATTCTAAGGTAGGATGTTACAACTGGTATTAGAGTTAGCGGTTTCTTTGTTTTATAGGTATACCGCTAGCTTCTATGGAGCTGTGAAATTTTATTTTTTTTGCTGCTTTTACCAATTGAACCGGTGAACCTCGATCATTCCGTCCGATAACAACCAAACTGTGGTTTAGTTCACAAATAAAAAGGAGAAGACGAAGGAGATTTTCTAAGTTCTGATATCCTTTGTTTTCCTTCTTCTGTTTTCTGTCGGCGGTGCCAGATTGATCCAGATAGCAATAACAAGTTCACGAATTTTAGTTTCAGAGCTCTTTCATTGAGGAAGTCTAGTTGGATTCCAACAACCATGTCCTCATTGACGCAAGCAGAAGCCAGAGAGTTAGCATTAGCAAAGTCGCCGAAAACTCACCGGCCAGTCACTAGAGACTCATCAGTGGCGATGAGATGACAGTGGCTTCCTAGAAAATAATAATTTAAAATATATTAAGTGAAAAGACTCAAATACCCTTTTATATAGACCGTTAGATAAGTGAAAAGTTCAAAACCCTTAGATCTAACGGTCCAGAACCGTCTGGAACATATCGGAACTAATGAAAACCCTTGAATTTGAACAGCTCACCACCCGCCCTACATTATTAAGTTATTTGTTCCAAATCGGTACATACTACATGAGACTATAAATACGACAAACAATGAAGGTCCAGTAATTTATTTAATTTGCTCCTTCTCCCTTGACACGTATGGCTAAATTCGGTTTCAAAGATCAATCAGCAACAGTGCATGGTCTTCACATCAGGTTTGTTTTCTTATAAAAAATCTTGAGGTCTCTCCATCGAGATTCCATGTAATAGCTAATGTTGGCGGGAGCTGCGTAAACCCCACACTTGAAATATAAGTCCCCCGGGCCTTGGTCGTCATGTTCGAACTTCTTCTCACCGTCAACGTAAACGCTCACCTTTCCGTCGTCAACGTCGTGGATGATGTTCAACCTGAACCAGCGGTCGTAAAGCCCGCCGCTAGCAATCGGTAGAAAGCTATAGTACCTCATATCTCCCGGCTCGTACATTCTTACGATCAACGAAGTGCTCGCATTCCTCGCGCCGTGAATCTGTGCTATCGTGGCCCCCGACGTCCCGTTGGGGACGAAACCGTGTCCCTCGAACTGCCACACTCCAGACGTGTAGTCTAGCCCCTGTAATATAAATTTGTTAGGAAAGACAAATAAATCATTCATACACAAATACTATTTTTTCATACAGATTATTAATTTTTGAAAACATAACCTATTTTTGTAATTGACTAGTAATTAAGAGAAAAAATAATAAAATAGGTTACGTGCATGAATAATTACTAATCAACTTGAAAAGATAGTTTTTGTGTGTGAATAGATAATATAAAGATCAAATTTGAATCTCTACCCAACAATTCAAACTATTGTGAACTTACAGTGAAGCGGATTTCAGTACGAGGTTGGGTGTTGCTGGTGATGTTGTGAGGCTTGTCGTCAGCGTAGACCCACATGCGGTGGGTACCGTTGACGAAACTGTAGCGCTGGTCGAGAGGGATGTTGTATGGTTTCTGGAGGACCAAGTTGGTTTCATTCAATGGGATCTCGGTGAATCCATCTGTAGGATCACTGGCAACAGCTGCGCAGACTGGTGATAATAATGTTGATTTGAAGATTATGACCATCAGGAGAAGAAGCACACTGTTGTGACTCAGACGACCGAGCTCCATTTTCCCGGCCGAAACTGAATCGGGAAGAGGAGGTTTATATAAGCCGAGCTAGCAGCTAGTGGATGGATTAATTATTTGTGTTCAAGAGAATAATATAAAATTTATAATTAATTTTTTTTTTCAATAATTGAAATGCGTTGACCAACAAAAAGCCTAACAAATATTATATATTGATTTGGATCTGGTCGTTGAATACAAGACGGCTTGGCTTTCTATCCAGAAGTAGTGGTTTTGCAAACTCTGTTTGGTAATAAAAATTACAATCGATAGCAAAATTGAATTGAAATATTATAAAATAGTTGAGTTGAGATTGTAAGGAATTGATATAAAAATATTAAAATTGAAGGATATAAAGGATTTATAGAAAAGTTTATTTTACCATGAAATAGATTGGAAAATATAATTTTAATTGAAAATTTTATTTCATTTGTTTTAAATTTTCATTCACAATATTTTTTATTCTAACTCAAATTTTTTACATTAATATCAACATAATTTTCCTAAAATTCATAATTTTTATTACCAAACATAGGCTATGAGATGATTTTTGAAAGAGTTAGAAAGTTTTAACATATGAAACGAGGAGGGGAAGTCGTCAAGTAGCCGAGCTCAGTTGTTTAATAAATTTAAGGAACTAGTTCGGATTGCCCCTCTATATGTCAATCAAATGATCATTATATCGGTCGGTTAATTAGTTAAGTTACTTATACAATACAAATTAACCGACGAAATGTATTTTTTTTTAAATGTGGTTGATTATTAACTGTCTGGCTGACTCCTACCCCTAATTTAGAACATGAATTAAAAAAATGAGCAATTCTACTTTATTTTTTTGTAACCCAATAAATCTTAACTTTAAACCGAAATAATAAATTCTAAACAACTCACATGAACCTTAAACACTAAAGAGTAATTTTAACCCCTAAACACTAAATTCTAACCCTCAAACATTAGAACATAAAACCAGATTTTTTATCGTACTCCAAACTCTGACTTTTGACCATAAATCTAAATTAACCAATCATAAAGCCCTTAGTTAGACTCTAAACATTTACCACTATGTTCTAAACCGTAAATACTAATCAAAAACCTTAAAACTATTAGTTTTAAACATAATATATAGCAAAAATGTAATAAAGTGTACCGTATATACATATATACCGGAATCTTTTCCTTACATAGTTACATACCATATATATACCAATTTCAGGTTTACCAATACTAAAACAATACGCCTAGTGTGGATTTTACCATGTTTGATCGGGTTCAGTGTGGTAGAATGCCCGTAATTAAGGTTGTGATTTTGCTATCCTGCAACGAACAAACAGGGGCCAAAACAACAAAATAAGCAGCAACCAATCTTGCAGAAATAGGAAAGAAAACTAATGCAAAACTGAAAACCCAGAACTGACAGCAGCCAATCCTGGAGAAGGTATTACAGATGAAGTAGAATTCAAAGCAACCAACGCATTCCCAACTCGACTTCTTCTTACTCAAATCTTCAGAACTCTTGCAACCAAAGCTACTCCAACTGCTTGCAATCATATCACTAACAAAATTCCAGAGAAACACATGAAAAGGTTTGAGAAGAAAGCCTACCTTGTAAACAAACTTATCAAACCATCTCCTCCTAGGCAAAGGCTGACATCCACGAAGAATCAACTTTTCGGCCAAGTTCCAATCACCAGGAACCTCATTTACAAATTCTATGAATTTATTCGGTCTAAAACATTGGGCTTGTATTTAGAGACTGATTGCTGATTTGCAGTAACTTCAATTACAAATCGAATGAAAGCAATTTCACTATCCGATCCTGGCAACATGTTACCGTGATTATATATTCTTTTTCTTGTAACATGTTACCGGTGAACAACAACGTACCATCGTCAACGGATGTTCAAAAAAACGTACCATCAACAATCTAAAAGGTTGTAAAGACTAACTAGATATTACGTATATTAGATAAGAGTAAACTCACCGTTCTACTCTTAATCTAATAGCGTACGAGAAGTCAATAACTAGTTACTAATACTGCAACAATACAACAAGCAAGAGCACAAAATCACTTTTTGAAAACTTTGATGTCCTTCCACCTGGATTCCATATAATGGCTACCTCCCTTGCGACAAGCATAGACCCCACACTTGAAGTAACAAGCACCCTTCCCTCCGTCTTTGCCCTCAATTTTCAGCTCGCCGTCGACGATCACAGACAACTTCCCTTTGTTGATGTCGTGGATAACATTCAGCCTGAACCATTTCCCCACGATGTTCGGGACGATGGGCTTCTTCCAGAAGTACCATAGATCGTCGTTGATGACCCTCAGCTGCAATGTCAGTGTGCTTATAGTTCTCCCTCCGTGGATTTGGAATATGGTCACTCCATGTGATCCCTTCGGTACGTAGGCGTGCCCTTCGAATTGCCACACTCCCGACGAATAATCCAGCCCCTGCCATATCCGGCGCATGTATATTTTCATACTATATATATGGGGAATATTTTGATATCCACAAATACCGAATATCCTTTACACTCAAAATCACACATTTTAAAATTTAAAACTCAAAAAATAAATCCTAAATCGCCCTTATAATAAACCCTAGATACTAAATAATAATATTAATCCCCTACCCTAAACAGTAAATCTTAACAGTCAAATACTCCATAATAAACTCAAGCTATAAATTCTATCTCAAAATCTAAGGGTTGTTTGAGTGAATGATATTTTGGAATAAAATGATGCATTATTTGAAAATATCGGATTTATAAGGTGCAAAACGGCATGCGATATGTGAATTATCTTGTTTGGCTAATGACTAAAAATGACTCAAAAATACCGTCATATTTAAATAAATAACTGGGGAGTAATGAGGTATTTAGAATAACTCAAAAAGAGTTAATATTTGAAATACTACACTCCAAAATGCTACATATTTTGTTTTAGTTGTCAAATGAATTATTTGGATAAGGTATTTGAAATAACTCATAAATGAATTATTTTAAATACCACAACCTGAAATGATACAAATCTTGATTTGGATGTAAAACGAGATATTTGGGCCAAAGTATATCACCCAAATACCTCTTTCAAACAACTTATAACTTCTGATCATAAATCCAACCTAATAGATCTCAAATAGCAAAACTTAAAGGGTCATGCTATATCCCGTCCGTATTTTATTTTATGCAGTTCTTATTTTACCATAAATGGACAAATATGCCCTTAATAAATAGATTTATTCACTATTTTACTAAAATAACTCTTGTTATATTAGTTATCAACATGATTAGAATGTTATAAAAAAGCGAATTGATGAAAAGAGAGATTTTCGAAGATGTTATTGCTAAACTCATAAATTTTCTGAAAAGTGAAAGAATTTTGTAGCCACCATTAATGATTAATACGATACAAGTTATTTTAGAAAAATTGTAAAGATATGTTTTTATTAAGAATATAATTGTCATGTTATGGACCGTAAAAATTAAAAATAGGCAAATTAAACTCAAAACATCTAACATTATATCCCAGACTCTAAACACTGACATATGGCTTTCAAACTCTTGATTTTAAACACGAAATACAGTCAATATATTATATAAGTGTTATCCATATATATATAGAGACAATGAATGAATGTATGGTATGTAGGTAGGTACCTTGATCCGGATTTCGGTGCGGGGGAGGGTAGTGCTATGGGGTTTGAAAGGCTTATCGTCGTCATACACCCACAGCTTATGGACTCCGTCTTTGAAGCTATACCGCTTCTCCAGAGGGACGTCGTACGGTTTCTGTAGCTTGAAATTCCCTTCCTTCAGTTCAACTTGTTTGAACCCACGAGTTGGATCCGCTGTCCCCGCACCTGCCGCTGAATACGACGTCGTGTTTGCTGCAACATCAACCACATACAGGGACAGACACCAGAGCAATATCATCGCTGCAGGAGACAGTACCATTTTATTTCCAGAGAGTTTGGTATTCGTCTAATGCTCTGTTTTTCTGGATATTATATAAGATCTGGGTTTTCGGAAGTTTTTATTAAGACTTTGTCTGATTGTCTTAATAGCCATATGGATATGGGAATCTATTCCATTGGCATTGCCGCAGGGGCTAACAGGATAAAAAAAAAGTCTGAATCTGGAGTTAGAGAAATGGTTTGTAGATTTGATTTAGAAAGCTCGTATAAATCCCAGCAATCTAAAATTCAACTTTTAGATCTAACGGATGAAAATATAAGGGTAAAATTGACATTTCAAATTCAACAAATGTGTAGTATGTTAGTACAGTAATTAGTATTACACTTTGTATAACAGCCATACAAATGTGTATATATTTATGTAAGGTTTGTACAACCTATACACATTCGTATGATCTGTACAAAGTTGTACGATCGTTCGTTGAAAAATATTTCCAGAAAAATGTAAAAAAAATTCAGAAACGTAGAGTTGGCGACAGTGATCACGTTGGTGCAAAATTTTTCGTACGGAGGTCGGAATCTTGGAGAAGTTGATCGAGAAATTTTTCAGTGATCGAAGACGGTAATCCAGCGATCGGAGATGGTTGAGTTCTGATCCATCACAAATATTTAAAATAACATGACTATATTACCCCTAATACTCTCGACTCTTAGATAATATGGAGATCCAAAGGGTTAGATTACTCTTGCATCGGATCGAGGAAGCAATGTTCCTGGCTCCGAAATCGGGTTGGGCCAAAAAGCAAAATAAAGGTGGAAGGAAGAATAGGCGTGTTGGAGAGTGAATGAGGAAGAAGGATGTTCCGTCGATCCACTACTTATGTTAAATTCACCACAACGTTATCTGTCGTAACTTTAAGCGCCGCCGGTCAGGATTCTACATTCAGCTGTTGAAACTAATTATGCTGTTCGATCTCTACAGAAATGTATATACATTATCTATAATGTTCATCAAATAAATTAAGTAAAACGAATGCTCCTGGATTACCGTTAGCACGAAAATTAGCATCCTGCTTAATCTAAAACACCAGAGCTGCCAAGACTGGCTCGTACCAGCATAGATTCTTCGACATCTTTTCTTCCAAATGCTTGCAACCATACTGCACCAAATCAATTTTTTTCGTTTTCGCAATCACTGAGGAGCTCCCCCATTTCTTGCAAACATTTTTAATGTTACTATCCCAATCAATGCAATCCCTCACCTCTGGAAGAAGCTCTCTGAGAATTACAGAGAAGTACTTACACTAAAAAAAATACATGCTTCTTATTATCAACACCTTGACTGCAGTGAAGAGTTACTTCGATTTCTATTTGAAGTTCGACATGAAAAAGTTTGGGAACATAGAGGATGAAGGTAGAAGGAAGCTTGTCCAAGGCAACGGAAATTTCCAATGTTAGAGAAATGGAACAATACCAACCGAAACAATGGGATTGTTGGTTCGTCCAAACAGAAAAGTCGCCGCCTGTACTTTTATTAATTTGGAGAAGATGAAGTGTTAAATATCCTCCTTGGTCCCCAACTTTTCATGATTGGCTTGAACTTCTATTCACTATCAACGCAGTTTTTAATTTTCTAAATATTAACATCAATGACCAGATACTTTTTCGGTTAGTAAAAATAGATCTGAGCGGTTACGAACTAATTATTTTACATTTAATAAGTTACTTAAGAGTATAATTAATTAATTATTTTAAAATCAATTTGTTTATAATCAGTTATATTTAGTGGTTATAACCGGTTATAATCTTTAATTATAACTAGTTACAAGTTATAACTGATTATAATTAGTAACTAGTTATGATTATAATCGGTATTATAATTTAAAAATATAACTGATTATAATTACAAAATATAACCGGTATAATTAAAATATAATCGATTATATTTTATAACTAGTTATTATATAACTGATTATATTTTTCAATAACTAATCATGTTTATAATCCTTTATAAAAATATAATTGGTTATAATTTAAAAAATATAACCTGTTATAAATTTACGTCAGAAAAGTCGTAGGAGACTCGCCGAAAAAGTGACCGGCCAGTACTGGAGTTTCGCCGGAAAGTCACCGGACGGTGATCGGGGTCTTGACAGAAAAGTCATCGGACGGTGATCGGGAAGTCACTGATCGATCAACGTCGACGATGAAGTGGCAATAAGCTTTTACAAAAATAATAAATTAAATAAATTTGTTGAAAAAATACTTTCATACCCTTTTTATCAGAGGTTAAATCTATCAAAATGCAAACTTTATAAAATTTAATAGTCCAAAATCACCCTGAACATCCAGACATTCTTTTTTACTTGGATTTCAAACCTGATCCGTCAAATACACATTCCGTTAACACTTGACTCGATATAATGATAAAAAAAACACTTGACTCAATCTAGTATGTGACTGAGAACGAAAGAGTAAGGAGTAATATGCAAACATACAAAACTAATAGGACCAAGTTGTTAATCAGTGCATGATCCAACTGAACCAATAAATCACCGGAAGTAATTAATAGCGCCGTAATTAGTTAATCGCCAACCAAAAAAGCATCCCAACTAATTAACTTCCCCACTTTCCAAAATTTTCATACACACACTCCTCCCCCCACTTTCAGCTAGCTGCGTCAACCCAAGCAGCAAAGACTGACCAGTCAACAGCCATGAGGCGGTGGCGGGCGGCATTAGGATCCCCCAGCGGCTTAGGATTCGCTGCTATCTCCTATGTAGCAGTAGACTACCTTCGCCATCTTTCCCCAACCTGGCACGAGAGGCTGCAGCCCATTCTCTGGTCTCTGCTTGCTGTAATCGCAGTCTCTCGGGTCCCCTTCTACAAACACTGGTCCGCTGAGTTTCGCGCTCTCATTCCTTTCCTAGGCTCCTTGCTCTTTCTGCTCGCTTGTCTTCTCCTCGAAGCTATCTCCGTTCGTTCTGTCACCGCCGTTCTCGGCCTCGATTGGCACCGGTAATCAATTTCTTTGGAGTTCGCTACTAGCTAATTTTGATCTATATTGTTTTCAGCTGATTATGAACTTCCCCGGAGCATAATTTCTGTTTCCTGTTTCTGGTTTTACTAAATTTCTGGCCATTTCCGGTAAGTTTTTGGGAAATGTGAAGTGCGTACTTCAGATCTTGGGCGATTTGAATTGGTTTGAGTAAAAGTTTCCTCTTCTGGATCAGTTTTCTTATGTTGGGATGATGAAGATTTCTATTCCAGTATCATATACTGCCTCACTGGCAATCTCTATTAACCATGCTCACTGTCAGAGCCTGCAGTTACTTTGACTTCTCTTAGCAAACATTTCCGGATCTGTAGGTTTATGCTAGTACTTAGTTGACCATTTATTGATGCTGTAAAGTCTCTAGTATGCCCAATTTGTCTTGCATTACTGCAAGATATCACATGTTACTGCCTGTATGTTTCATTATGTAGAGGATTTTATATAGAAGTTCCTTTGTCCGTTTATGAATGCCAATTTTTTTGTTCTCTATAATCTTTTTGGATGTAACTTTATCTGGAGTACACTCGTGAGTTGGATTCTTACTGCAAAGTTAATCTGTGTTTAACAGTGATACGCCTCCTCTTCCTGATCCTGGTCAGTGGTTCCTTCTCTGGTTGAACGAGAAACTCCCTGAACCAATTGTTGAGATACTGAGGGCTAGAATCGTTGGCCTGCACCATTACCTGATGTTGTTTATAATGCTAGGATTCTCTGTACTGTTTGGTTCTTTACAAGCTCCTGGCTTTGGGCTGGGAGCCAGGTACATCTTCACCATGGCGATTGGCCGTATTCTTCGTACTATAACGTTTGTATCCACGATTCTGCCGTCAGCTCGGCCCTGGTGCGCTGGAGGACGGTTTCAAGTTCCCACATACCCGCATCCATGGGCTCAGAAATACTATGTTCCTTATGCTTCAGATTCTAATGCTATACGCCAGATACTGCAATCTGACTGGGCTTATGGTAAGTCTTCTGGTTTGAATCCCAACTATCCTTGCTCTGTTTATCTTGGTTATACTCGAGTCTTGAGTCCTAAGTTCTTTCATCTATAGGTTCAGAGTTTTCATGATTTTAGTACTCCGACTGATGCTTTTTAACCAAGTTTTTCCACGTCCTCTTTGGTCGTTGGATTGGTTTCTGCAGCTGAGACGGAGGAATATCCTTCTGACTACCAGCCAGATTGGGGGGAAATGAGCTTCCTAGTAGATTTCTTGCGACCAATTCATGCAGAAAAATCAACATGGTATAATCTACTGACGAAAGCCGGAGGCGGTTGCAATGACCTAATCTACAGTGGTCACATGTTTGTTGCTGTTCTAACAGCCATGGCTTGGACAGTAAGTAGTTCCATTCCATTATTTACCTCAGCTCACAGCTAAATGTTGACTAATTCTCGTTTCGATACACGCCATCTGCAGGAAGCTTATGGAGGTTTCACCTCGGCTTTCATATGGCTACTTGTACTACACAGCGCACAACGAGAAGTACGAGAACGTCACCACTATGCAGTGGACTGTGTGGTGGCAATATATGTAGGCATCCTTCTCTGGAAGACGACTGGTTTCATGTGGCCAGGTGCGAAAAGTGGCACAAGGAGGCTGAAGAAGCTGGAGAAGATGGAACTCAAGTTGGTGCAAGCTGCGAAAGACTCGGACATGGAGAAGGTGAGGGAGCTTCTGAATGAGGTTGAGGAAGAGGATGAAGTGCAGAAGAAGAAAGGGTCGAGCAGGTTGATGATGGTGTTTTCTTGGGTGACTGCTTTCTCAATTCTCACAGTTGTGTTTTTGGCCTTCATTTGGACCAGTGATGGTTGATAAACGCAGTGTACCTTTAGGTTTGGTGACTGAATATAGCGTATGCTGTCTTTCAGTTAGAGATTTATCCATATATAACTACACTACTACACGCCATTATTATAATTGACCTGTACTTAGCCCTTATGAGCCGAGCTAAACTACATTATGTTCAACGTTGGTTCGTTATTGTTTAGACAAATTCGAGTTAGAAAGTTTAAGCTCATATCGAGTTCGAGCCGTGTTCGTTAACTACCATTGACGAGTCAAAATTCTAACTTCGCTTATTAAAATCCTATGATGAGTCCAATTTGAGCTAAATTTGAAACTTGTTCGCTAAAAACAACAACGCATCTAATAAATAACATATCATTTTTTACTTTTCTCGTTTACGATAATTAACCTAAATAATATACCACTTATATTTTCATTAACACAATCATAAAGTAAGGAAAATATTTTATATATGACATTCGAGACAGACTACATATCACATTCTTGAGTCCACTAGAACTAGTTTTCCATTTTCGACAACGATCACCAGACTCTGTCACTCGGAACTCTAGAAACGAAACAAAACAAACAATGAATGGAACTATCGAAAAGTTTGGTGATCATAAAGAAAATAATGATCTTTCTTTCTTGCACTCTCTCACTTCTGGGTGCATTCGTTACTAGTTTATTCCATTAAATCATTAATCACTGCAGATCTTGCCATTACTTCGTTATTGCGTAGCTTAACGAGAAGTCAATCATCTGCGCCCAAGGAAAAGACGAAAAAACAATGTCGATTTCTTCCATCTCTGCAACAGCGATCTCTTCTTTTGGAAACCAACACTCATAATCTATTTCTTATCCGACTCATTAACTCATGGTGGTTGATCAAAACTAAATACAGAAAGTTGTTGCAGCTATGTATTCAACGGGAAAGGTTCTAAGATCTAATGAATCTAGTTTACTGGAACACATGTTTCGCCAACATAAGTCGTAAGGCTTTTCTGTTAGGTGGTGTTAACACGAGTTCGTTTGGGGTACACCACTCATTACAAGGTCCAAATAAATTGTCAACAACAGTTAGCATTAAATCTGTTTCTCTGCGTTCTTCTACACATTATGGTCCAATTTCACTATGTTTCAATCTGTAAATGTGATGTTTTTCTTATCGTCTTATACTCTTATCTTGAGTTACTGGCTTCATTTCATTGGTTCGTAAATCACTGTTGTTATGATGTTAAGCTCAAATGCAGCTTTCATAATGCTCGCGGGACTGTGCTTGAAGCCTTGAACTGATGTTTGAGCTCTGCTTTTTTAGGTTTCTGCAAAGGAAAACTTTGGTAGCTTATATGAGTTGCTGCAAAACTCAGAGAAGCCCATATTGGTTGATTTTTATGCACCCTGGTCAGTCCCATACATATGACCCTTCTTGTTTCCATTTGTTGTTGCTCTGAATTGAAACCAAAAGCTGTTCAACTGATGATGCAGGTGTGGACCTTGCCAATTCATGGTTCCAATTCTAGAGGAAGTGAGTGGCATAATGAATGACAGTATTCAAGTAGTGAAAATCGACACGGAGAAGGATGCCAGCTCAGCTAACCAATATGGAATCAATGCATTTCCTACTTTCATCCTGTTTAAAGACGGGAAGCCTGTCGATCGCTTCGTAAGTTGATCCCTCTTTCTCGATATATCCGAGCTCATCCACACACTGACTTTTCATAATGAATTGGACATTGATTTTGTTAACGTTCAGGTAGGTGCATTGCCCAGAGACAAACTCATCCAACGCATTGAAACCTCCTTGAATGTCAAGCAATCGTAAGCAACAAACTGTAAAGTTATCAGCTCCTGTCTAAGTTGTCAAATGCAAGCAATGCTGATTTTTTATCATACTGACAACCATGGTCCATGGATACGTATATGGAACCATAGAACAAACGTGAAAACGTCACCTAGCATCATCATTATTCAATAAATTATTATTCTCACTCTCACACAGAGTAACTTGGAACAAAAGAAAGAAACAAACACATTAATTAACAGCAGGCGGTTGCGAAGTAGGAAGAGGAGAATCTGGGGTGGTGGGCGTAGTAGTGATGCTGCAGTAGGTATCGAGAATGTCGCCTTCCTCGTTGGTGAAGCCGAGTGAGTCGATCATGTTGGGCCAGCAATGGTGGGTGATGGTACGAATAGCCAGGCAACAATTTTTCCCAATGTAACTCTCGCCGTTGACGAAGAACAGTATTATCTCCCCTGTGCATGCGTGCAACTGTATAAGCGTCTCCCAGCATGTCATTGTTCTTGTTCTGTCGTCGTCCAGCAGCTTCAGTCGAGCTATCAGCGATGTTGCGCTGGAGGTTAATGGCCGGGACGTGGACACGGCCAGGTGGCATTGGTTGACGAAAATGAGGAGAAGGAAAAACAAACAGCAACAATAGTAGTAATGGCAACGGTGAGTGAAAGACGCCATTGATTGGGTTGTGTGTTTTGGGAGAGGAGAAGAGTTGATGGAAACATGATGGCGATTAGATGGGGGAGATGGTGGGTTTATATAATGTGGAAATGACGCCATAAATTATCATTCAGGTAAGGTAAAGCAGCAGCTAGATGATTGGAATTTGGAAGAGATGGAAGCAGAAAGGTTAATACTTGAATTGAATTGAGTACTTATGATCACTTGAGCTGGGCATATACGATCAGAAGTCGAACTAACTATAACGGATAGTAGAACTAAGACGAGAGAAGCCGTTTCTAACTATAACCTTTCAGCTTTCATTTTTGCAATTGCTCGACATCACTTAAGACACCTCTAACATACTGCTTATATAATTTCCAGCCTTCCAGCCACCTTTAGGGAGGATGCGCCGGTTAGGGTCCGATCACCTTCTGTAACTAGTTATAATCATTTATAATTAGTTATAGCAATACAAGAAAATTAGTTATTTAGACGTATAAATGGTTATATTATACCTAGTAGATTCGCAACTTTCATGTATTTGTAAAATTAAAAAAACTCACGTCGATCCACCGGGTGTGCTGCTGGTGGAGCGGTGGTTGATGAGATCCTTTTTTTTGGCGTGTCCTCACTTGCGTGTCCAGGTGGTGGGTCGTGTTGCTAACATAGCTGCCCTTAAAGTGGTCCGTTCAACTCTTTTGTATCTCCCAAATTGTATTGTTACCGATCTTACGATTTGGGTTGATACTGTTATAAAACTAAACTCAAAGAAAGACAAGAACAAGAGAAATATGAAGAGGGAGAGAGTTTCTTATTGAGGTGTATGTAATGCTACAAATGAGAGCTCTATTTATAGGCTCATAGATCATAACCTATACTCTCTAATATTATTACACATAAAGGTGGAAAAATAAATACAATGAAATACATTGAAGAATGGAATAAGGAGTTACACAATGGTGCATTCACTATAGTAATTATATTCATAACACTCCCCCTTGAATGACCATTGGTTATACATCGTTCTTCGAATACGCTTTTGATATCTTGCCTCATTAAAAACCTTACCGGGAAAACCCGGTGGGAAAAACCATGGTTAAGGGAAAAAGAGTACAGTAACGTATTGACTCCCCCGATGATGATATCGGTTGAGATCCTTCATATTGACTCCTCCCCGATGAGGATATCAACTCTCGCTCATCATTATATCGGTTGAGATCATTCACTCACCAATTCCAAATTTGCTTTCCAACAGTTGATGCAGAGAGATCTTTGGTGAATAAATCAACCAAGTTATCACTTAGGTGCACTTAGTTGATAAATATTTCAACTCATTGAAGTTTGTGCATAAAATGTATGCATCACATGATCGCTGGTCATCCATAATTCACATGACACTTCACCTTAGATGACCATTAGATGAGAATATGTCTCATTAAAACCTTACTAGGAAAACCCTATGGGATAAAAACCTAGTGAAGGAAAAAGAGTACATAATCATCACATCACGTTGCAACATTTTCTTGCAACTCAAGGATATATGCAAAATAAATATCATGCATGATTTATAGGATCAGATCTTGAAATGGTGGTGTAGCTTTATAAGTTGGTTTCACAGCCCACCAAGTGGTAAAATTATCACATGAGACCAATTTATGGTCAACCAACACCAATATGACCAAGATTACTACTTCAAAATCGAGTACATATTGTGTCTTAATAAAGGTCGATTAAACTCGACATAGAGTCACATAGTGATCTGACTACCATCCAGGCACTAATAGCCATGTCATATCCATATAACTTTTTGTTGGATATAATTAGTATATCATTGATGATATACGAAAATCATGTTCGAGAGAGATGCACAGTTGGCAAGTTAGTGGTAATCTTCCACATCTTCCATCTCGAACTCTAGCTAATCAATATTTGATTGCTTTGAGAAACTTTTTAGGAGTCTCAATAAAGTGTATGTCATCTATATAACAAAAGATGATGATGACACTTAAACTCTTATAAACAAAAGACATACATTTTAAATATAAAATAAAGTATAGAAACTTTTTATAAGAATTTCAAAATCATAAAATATGACAAAGATGATTTTTCATCATTCAAAATTCAACTCAATATGAAAAAGAAATCATAGTTTTATGCATAGAGAAATGTATGATATGTTAAATGGACCACTTCTCTCAATTATTCAATCCATATGACGTCAATTAGATATAACTTGTTCACGTGAACTTCAATTGTTTGCTTATAGCAAAATAAATCCTCAAGGGAATTTCATATACACATGTGTATTCTAATTATGAAAACTATACATATAGGTTGCAAGGACATCCATTAGGGGCAAACTCTTTCCCTTCACAAATTGCCAGACTAATCGAATAATAAAAAGTAGTTGCATCCACCACATGAGAATATATTTTCTCATAATCAAAATGTTATAGGTTTGTTGTACAAAACCTTTCAAAAATGAGATGTTTCATAACCTCTCATACTCATACTTTACATCTCAATGTATAAAGACTTGATGTTTTAAAACTTTTCATTTCTCTTGGGAATTTGAATTTGCCTCAAATTGAATTTTTTTTTTTTAGCCAATCATTTCTATCTGTGCATGCATTTTGGCTAATGATCCTCATTTTCAACTATCATATTTAGCGTTGCACTATACGCAAATATTTCGTCGACGTTGACTTCATTGGGGTTCCAATATTTTCCATCCAAGATATAGATAATTGAGATATATATTCATATTTTTCAGGTACCTGATACTCTTCTTGAGCACATTATTTGTTTCTCTTGGTGGCTTTGTTTAAATAATCTTAACCTCAATTTGACCATCTTGATATATAGCTCCATTCCACTTTTGAGGATTTTTTCTTTGGAACCGAGTGGTCTATCACGCCTTTGCGGGTTTTAGACTCATTTGTGATGTCAGATTGCCCAATATTGGCATTATTGTTATTGGAGCATTTTGAGTTGGCACATGAAAACTTTACTCTCGTTGGGTCGAGTAAAGTGTCGCGATAATAAATTATATATTTTTGAACTTCAAGCTCATATTGCTTAGTGCAAGGATCAAAATAATATGATCATTCATCTAATCTCTTGGCCAACTTTTGTTTTCTCCCCTAATGTTGGGAAGTTTAAATATAAACCTCCAAACGAGTCATCGAAAATACTCCCGACAACGATGTGATACTTTACCATCGATGAACTCGTAATCAAAATAATTTCTCAATCTTCATTGAGAACCCATCCTAATAAATGGTGGTGGAGCAATTCGGATGTGTATATCACATTCATATATCCATAGATGGGAAGTATAAGGTTTTGACCCAAAAACCAAACATAATGGAGGAATTCATGATAATTTCTTGGCGTAATGCGAATTTGTGTTGTGCATGTAAATGAGATGTTCACAATAATATATTGGTTTTCAATGACACATTTTCGTTATTGGATAATCATGAAAATATGCTCATAACCAAAATGGTTGAGCTAGTAATCTCGCAAATTTTAGTTTTCTTTCATATACACATGTGACCTTCTAGTTGATACATCAATTAAAATAATTGGCTCACATGTTGGGCGTATGGATCCATAAATATCACCCTTGTTTTGTTGTGTGTAAGATAAATGATCTTACTTTAGTTGATGATTATCCAACAATCAACTCTATTTGAGGAAAAGCAATCCAAAAATGAATTATGTTGTGTTGGAGATTTACCCAACAATGGGTAACGGAAAGGTGAAAATGCTTTCCTAGAAACGAAACCTTGTTGACGAACGAGAAAATCGTTTGTGTTCCCGTGAAGTAGGGGAGTCACAAGGACTACTTAAATCCCTATAACCTTAGGAATCATTTCTTTAGAATACCCAAGTTGAGACCATCATGCACAACAATCTTCAATAGAACATACACTTTAGATTATGGAATCATCGAAATTGACCATAGAGGTACTTATCGATTCGCATCATGATTGAACCGGGATGGTCTCACCGGTTATGCCAAATAATAGTTGTCAGGACGAGTAAACGTATAGTTTACATTTATATATATGTATCTCAATCACAATAACATATGTGTAGTACAAATTGGAGGATAATATTATTGATTCAATAATTATATAGCCATAGACCATATTATTGTTCCTCTCTTGATCCTAAACAAATTGGAATAAGGATTTTGTTCCTTCGTGAACAATATAATAGCTCGATCTAGAGCTTGAGAGAAATGTTGTACTACACCATATATCTTGGTGCACTATCGATGTGATATATATCACAATTAATTATGGTGATTCTCATCATAAAATACTCATTTTTGTCATGAGAATTGGTACATAGTTTAAATGATAAATAGATATATTTCTCAATCATCTATGTCACCAATTAATAGATCAATAATTCTCGTATAACCACAATTGTTATGTCCATCCGAATAAAACGGTTCCTTATGTGAACAATGATAATATGTTGTCACTTATGCTTTCAGGAACAATGTAACAAATTATATGTGTCTTTGCACAATCACTTTGAGTGCTAAATTAACATCATTTTGATATGATCATCAAAATAAAATTGATGGTTGTATCACCTTTCATGTCACTAGAATTTTTCAACATGATTATCAACTTAATCTTTCCACATCTCTATCACCAACGAGATGACCAATTTCCCGTCAAACTCGAGAAGTTGTGTGAATTTCATCATATAATTATTCGAGATTTTGTTCAACTATTGGTTGAAAAATACTTTCCTTGGTACTATATGCCCATCAAATCCACATTGAATTCCGTATATGAAATAGTAATCATGTATTGTGACATTTTCATCGGAAAATAATATGATATAAGTGTATGCACTTCGAGAAATATGATAGTGTCATATGGGATTTTCTCATCACAATAAATTTGGATGGACTATGACCTTTGAAAGATTAGGTCTTTCTCTTCCACGATAGTGTATTGACTTTGTGGGAATATATATTGTCTAATCACTTTGTGGACATATGATTATATCCACTCACTTCATGGACTGATATTTTGTCTCATTGGACCATCAACATTGGAAATATAAGATAACCCGTTTCTCAAGATATGTGTCTCGTGGGACATTCAATCATATCGAGCTTTTATGAGTATAATCAATCACTACAAAGATTGATATTTTGTCACTTCGACCTTCAATATTCGAGACATATAAAATATATGTATAGCTTTGTTCTTTCGATATGTTGTGTCTCTTGGTACTCATCTTTCGGCCTATCATTCGGATGATGGCGAGTAAATAGCAAAGCTTTAGCTTTGTCATGATAAGACGTGCATTATCGTCTCGTTTCACCAATACTATTATATATGGATTTTAGCCTCGAATGCCCATGAAGAGTAATTCTTGCCCGAAACATCAAAAACCACATACTCAAATTTAAAAAAAGTTTGACGTAATTATCAAAATAAATAAATTAGATCACATTATGAATGAATTAATAATGACATGAATATACTATTAAAACTGTAATTAGCAACATATATAATACATTTATTTAATCCGTAAATGTAACTTACGATTCCATTAATAATGACATGATCATTAGCCATTTAAATATTTAATGACAATCGTTGATGATGATTGAAAAATATTAATGTAAACGTAATGTAATAATGTGATGACCAACGTTACAAAAATAATGGTTATGATAATAATCAGATAACCACCGATCTGTTTCCTTTTGACAAATATGTTTTAATATTAAGTAAAATCGATAAAAACAAAGGAAAAAAATACATATGTATATGCATAAGATGTCTATTACTGTTTGCGTGATCAATAATAATTGAGCAGTAAAGATAAGCTATCAAATATTAGAATTGAGTCATAGACATATACTCATTGAAAAAAAAACACGTAGCAGATATAATAAATCTGAGAATTGTCAATAGCAAGAACAACTTGCAGAACCAATTATATTATAGGAGAAAAAAAAATTGATGTGATGATATAATAAGCTAAAATGTAAGGAATCGATTAAATCAATGTAATAACATTTGAAATCGCAAACTAAATCTAGTTTTGAAACAAAAAGAATGTAGGTAGAAGAATAAGAAAATCGAGTAAATAGCAATCAAATATCAATCTTTGTAAACTTTTGAGAATCGAGCACTCGTGCGCAATAATAAAATTGCAAAAACGGGCATCAGGAGCATAAGCATGAACTCACTGGCCATATGTATTGTTTGTATGCACTTCGCTCATGATTACAAGAAGTTGCTCGACGGCAGAACTTCGTGCTGATAACGTGTTATAAAACTAAACTCAAAGAAAGACAAGAACAAGAGAAATATGAAGAGGGAGAGAGTTTCTTATTGAGGTGTATGTAATGCTACAAATGAGAGCTCTATTTATAGGCTCATAGATCATAACCTATACTCTCTAATATTATTACACATAAAGGTGGAAAAATAAATACAATGAAATACATTGAAGAATGGAATAAGGAGTTACACAATGGTGCATTCACTATAGTAATTATATTCATAACAGATACTTAATTTTTATTTATTTTTATTATCATCGTCCTCATTTTTTGAGCTATTTAAGACAAAAAGAAATTAAAAATTATAATAACTCAGAGAAGTTAATGGAGGACTAGACATAAAATTGTAATATAAGTTATCTGAAATTAAAAAGTGTACAATTTAGTCACTTAAAAACTCAACAGTTTAGTACTGATTCCAATCATAGATAGCATACATATTTGAATCAAATATGCTAGTGGAACGATTGCCACCCCGAAAGCCATTTTAGAGCCATCCTTTTCCCAGTACCAAACGGAATGAACTCAAAGTCTCTCCCCTTGAAGTCCGTCGAGCAATCAAGAAATTTCTCCGGATAGAAAGTCTTCGGGTCATCCCAGTATTTCGGGTCTCTCCCGATAGCCCAGACATTAATCATGACTTTAGTTCCGGTAGGGATCGTATATCCATTGATAACCACGTCTTCAATACTTTCTCTCGGAACGAGCAGAGGACCTGCCGGGTGCATCCTTAGGGCCTCTTTGATGACTGGCATTCATGTATTTGAGGTCGTCGAGACCTTGCTCGTCGATCACTTTCTCCTTCTTCCAGCTCATCATTTTTCAAACTTCTTCTTGTGCCTTTTGCAGTACTCTCAGATTTTTCATCAGCTCGGACATCGTCCACTCCATTGTCACTGACAGAGTTCCGCTAGCAGCTAGGAACAACTCCTAATATAAGTAACAATATCATTAACAAAGGTTAAGGAAAAAAACAAATAGATGGATAAATATATAAAAATCTAGGTATAATTAAATTGAAAAATAAGTAGACAGTCAAAGTAAAACGTAATTAAGTACACAAAATAGCTATTGGAGGACTCTGAACGTGCGACGCATCCTAAAATGTACGGCGCGTCCTAAAAATCCTCCAACGGCTATATTCTCATGCCCGCAGTTAGAATTCAGTATAACTTACGGTAATGACTGCTTTAATGTGTTCGTCTGTCAATGAAGATTCCATTTGATCATCGGTACAGTTTTCCTGTAGATGAAGAAGAACATCAATACGATCCTCTGCCACCTCGTACTGCCTTTTCTTCCCTGCGGCGATTTTTCTAGCGGCTTTGTGTTCATTGACTATCTCCTGAATCAAAGCATCCACTTGGCGGTGGAGGCGGGTGATTTTGGCTCGGATGCCGGTCAACGCCGGGAAAAATTTGATGGAAGGGTACAAATCGGAGATGTTGAGACCGCTGAGAAAGTCCGACCCGCTACTCACCGAGTCCATGAAGGACTTTGTGTTCTCTCGTACCACTCCGAAAGCTGACCTGGCAATCACACGGTTCATCGCCGGAAACAAAACCTCGGCGAAATTGATGAACATGGCCGTATGTTGTTTGGTCGAGTATGTAATCCTACAGACTAGAGTTTCCGACAGCTCTTCCTCCCTGATCGAACGGTAAGAGAGGACGCGGCTGTTGCTAAGCAATTCCGACGTGGCTACCTTCCGCATCAGCTTCCAGTACTCGCCGTAGGGAGTGAATGATATGCCCTTTCCGCCGTAGTAAATGATGTGGGCCGCCAGAATGAAGCGCCTGTAATGCCTACCAATTGTGCTATTTCGTTTGGATAGGTATACTGACAATAGTTAAAATTTTGATGATTGTAGGATGTTACTTTGGCCTAGTGATGTTGATTCCACTAAATATCGGGATTAGGTGAAATCGAACGAAAAGAGAGTTTTAAATCGATGGAATCGTCAATTCTTTCTTCTTCAATAAATTTATTTTTTTATCATATTAGTTTTACTCGATTCAACGATTCTATTTTCTTGCATGGTTGGCATATGTGTATACACAATCAAAATAAATAAATAAATAAATAAACCACTTACCCAAAGCTTTTACTTCCTTAGTAAGACTCTAAGACAGTTTCTCTAAAATTACTGGATCCTTCTTATTATTAATTACTCTTTCTCTTGCATGGTTGGGATATGCCTGCATTTAAAATTTAAAATTTGCCACTTGTCCAAAGTTTTTACTTTTGTTTTTTTTTTTATGAAAAGTCTACGACCATCTCCCTCCTGTAAATTATTTAGAAATTTTTAATATAATTTTTATAGCCACATTAATAATTTTAGCAATTAAGATAATTTTAAGTCATCTCCATCTTAAAATTCTAAGATAAACTCTACCAAAATGTGTCTATCAATTTCACAAGTAAAATAAAAAATATAGATTCTATCACCCATTTTATACTATTTCAATTAACTTTCTTAAAACTCATGATTCCAATTACCAAACATAACATAAGAATCTAAAGGACATTACTCCAAATTTACCTTCATTATTACTCTTTCTTTTGCATGTTTGCATTCAAAATAAAAATAAAAAATGCCATTTGTCCATAAATTTGACTTCCTTAACTTCACTAGACCACAGTTTTTACTTCCTTCCCAACTCTTATATGGATTCCAGTTAGATTTTCATGAGATGATTCCCTTGTGTTCATAGGCTGTGAGCTCCATGGAGATGAGCTCCAGTATCCCATAAAATAAACAAACAAAATTCACTTTGCACTTCAAGCGTAGTGGTTATGACAATATCAAGTGAATGAATCTAGGGTGAATTCCATGAGACTTCCAATCATCTTAGACTATATATTCAGATTAATTCACTCCTTCATTGTCATTCTTTTCCAAATGAAACTTTGAATCATAATGAGTCCTAACAGGGATCATCTCAAAACAGTTACTTCCTTCTCAGTATAGTGAGCTTGATCTAACACAAACTCAGTTTCCCTTCTGGCCATTTTCACTCCTAGAATTACATCAGCTTGTCCCATGTCTTTCATATCAAACTTGGAAGACAAGTCAAGCTAGCTTAGTTTCTAGGATAGCATTCATATGAGTACCGGATATCATCGACATAGACATTATCAAACATCTTGAGCATACACAAGAATCTAAGTTATTAACCAAAGATAGAAATGGTATTGTGAAACTTTTCATACCACTATTTTAGTGCACGTTTCAAACCAAAAAACAAGGACTTCTTTGATCTGCACACTTTACCAACTGAGTTAGATTCATCACAATCAAGAGGCATTCATGTATATCTCCGATCACCATTTAAGAAAGTCGTTTTCACATGCTCTAATGAACATGCATGTTATGAATGAAAACTAGGGTAAACAATACACAGATGTTGGTGATCTTAATAACCGGAGAATACATGGGTATCCAATAAGTCAACCATTTCATTCTGTATATACCCCTACACAATCAGTCTAGCTTTAAATCTTTCAATTGTATCAATTAATCTTAAGTTTCCTTTTGAAAATTCAATATGAATCTCATACCTCAATGATTGCTGGCTACATCTCATTCCTTGCACTATTATCCGAACTTGCCTTGATAGGAAAGATGTCCTCATAGAATTCAGCTTCTCAGTATTCACAGATAGATCTTTAACTTCACTAATCCATAGAGTCGACGAGTTCGACCACTGCGTCCTGACCAAATCAATCATGCTTAGTGCTAAACACATGCACCCGGTAGCTCGATCTCTGAGATAGCTAAGGAAGGGTAAAATAAGCACTACAATTTTAGTGTCATCAACAATCACTTTCACTAGAGGAGCAGGCGAATAGGGATGAAGTTGTGGCACCCAGTTATCACTTTCCTTAGTGGAAGAGCCGCAAACCCCTTAGTGCGCCAACACAGTCAATAGAGGCATTAGCGAGTCCCCTTGACCAAGTCTACACATATATATGTTGATAATAACCGGGCAGTTTCCCATTCATCATTGCCGAATTAAAACAAGGACACATTCTATGTCCATGTAGTCTATGCTAGACTAAATCCCAATGTACGCAAAATAACAAGTAAGAAAGACCATTCAATCATATCATAAGCTTTTTCCATATCAACCTTAAGCGTTTCTTTCCTCTGCATTTTGATTCTGAAGTAGTAATGCATTATTTCATGCCCAATTAAGATGTTATTGACGTTAACAAATTCCCTAGGAAAGATAATTTGAGGTAAAAGAATTGACATGCGCTCTGCCAAAATCTTTCAAATCACCTTGTACAAAAACGGAAACAAACTAATAGGACGCAACCTCCTCATATGTACATATGATTCAAACTATGCAGCAATCTCCCAGACACAAAGATGAACTATACAGCTTCAATAACCAATCTAGTTTAAACAATATCCCAATAAGCTCGAAAATACCTCCCGCAATGTCTCTTGCGGAGTACCCTTTCTGCTCCAACCAATCGCAAAGTTTCTAAGGCGAGCTCACAATGAATACATAGCCTACCCTGACACCAATTGCTGCCAAAGATATTGAACAAATAGCCTGCATTCCGGATTATCGGCCAAACAGGAATAGCCCTGGTGACAGAAACACACGCTGGCCGAGGCAAGGCCATCGGAGTTATGGGCGTTCTCATATAAGAACAAAACTAGCTATTTTTACAGATACATTAGTTTTAGAAAAAAGATAGCTCATGCACCAATCAATTGTAGCCTGGGGTGCCTAATTGAGGAACATTTGCACACATACAAAATGGCATGAGATGTGCCTTTGAGGAAGACGTAAGCAAACATAGCATCCTAATTAACAATTCCTTGTTCCTATGTCCTGAAGAGGGAGTCGTTTACCACCAAATGTTTTAGCCGGAGCACTCATTTTGCTCACATTTTCTTTCATCTCCTTTGCTTCAAACATCTTCCCAGTTGTTCTCTGCATCATCATCAACTTGCCATTATTGTCTTTCCTTCCTCCAAGCTTATCCTCCTCATCATTAGCTCCTGCATTTTCATTTCCAAGTTTGAATGGATCGGTAACAGCTTCACAAGCTGCATTCTCCTTTACGGAAGTATTTATGACACTAATCTGCTTTGGAGTAGTTTCTTTGCCCATCTCCTTGCTTGCCAAAGGCGAAACAAATCGGTCTGCCTCGGATGTATCTGCTTCAGCGTCTCTTCCCTCCTCGAAGAGAAGATCTAACCCGATGGATTCCATTTCTGTCACTCAGAAGGAAAGCCAATCAGAACAGATTCAAAAGCAATGATGCAGTTAAAAAAAGAATGAGAGGCATGAAGCACTTACTATGTACTAAGGACGAGCCATTGGACGCAAGATCAGAGTAGTCAACAGTTGCCTTGGAACTTAATTGGGTGCTATTCAAAGAAACTCCAGTCTCTTCAGGTTCCCAAAAATCATTGTAAACATTGGAAGGATGATCAGCAGTTGTAAGTCGACACATATCCTCCTTCTCAACCACCAGGTCATAATGATTGGTGTCATTTTCAAATGAGCTATGGCTTATGGCTAACTCGTCAGTACCAGCAAAGGAATCTTCTTCAGTCGGCTCTTCAGAAACATCCATAGTTTCAGTTTCAGTAGTAGCTTCTTGACAATCATCCAACTGTAACATTTTGCCCACATTCTCATTCATCTCCTTTGCCGCAAACATTTTTGCAGCTGTTTTCTGCATCAACTTGCCTTTACTACTACCTTTCCCTGTCATCGCTGAAGAACTGAATTTTCTTCCACTCAGCAACAGGTCATTGCATGTGACAGTTTCCTTTAGGGGTGTACTAACCTTCTGATGTGGGGATGATGATGGAAACTTATCCTCAGCCCCTGATCCAAAAGCAGATAGCAAAAGGTCATCAGTAGATTGACAGAATATAACATGGATTAAACCACAAGGGGAAGTCTTTGTCATTGGGTGAGTACCTTGCACAAGTGCAAGATGGTTCGGCGTGGATGTAGCATGTAGATTGTCCATCGACACCTTCACTTCACCTTTGTCATCCATGCTGCTGTGATTCCCGGCCAGTTCTTCCTCCAAGATGGTTGGAGTGCACACCTTTCTAATGTTGAATGAACCGATAGCAGCTGCATAAGAAGCTTTCTGCTTTACAATGGATAACTCGTTCTTCATGTCTCCAGTACTTTGTTCTGTAAGTTCTGGTAAAGAAGAAGAGGCATGTTTACTCATCTTGTCACTTGCCAAAGCCTCCGTTATATGCTCCATCTCATCTACACTGCTGCTGCTGAAGTTCACAATTTTCGCTTCTGTGCAACACTCTTTTCCATGGTTGAATAAATTAGTAACACGTTCAGAAGCTGCATTCTCCTCAATAGAAGCAGCAGTATTGATAATGGTTGGGACATCGCGGGTTTCCTCATGCTTGCCTTGGGCTTCAGATGCACATTCCTCCATTTCCCTGATGTGTTCTTCTGTAGAGGTCTGCGGTTCTGTGCAGCACTCTTTTCCATGGTTGAATAAATTAGTAACACGTTCAGAAGCTGCATTCTCCTCAGTAGAAGCAGAAGTATTGATAATGGTTGGGACATCGCGGGTTTCCTCTTGCTTGCCTTGGGCTTCAAATACACATTCCTCCATTTCCCTGATGTGTTCTTCTGTAGAGGTCTGCGGTTCTGTGCAGCACTCTTTTCCATGGTTGAATAAATTAGTAACACGTTCAGAAGCTGCATTCTCCTCAGTAGAAGCAGAAGTATTGATAATGGTTGGGACATCGCGGGTTTCCTCTTGCTTGCCTTGGGCTTCAAATACACATTCCTCCATTTCCCTGATGTGTTCTTCTGTAGAGGTCTGCGGTTCTGTGCAGCACTCTTTTCCATGGTTGAATAAATTAGTAACACGTTCAGAAGCTGCATTCTCCTCAGTAGAAGCAGAAGTATTGATAATGGTTGGGACATCGCGGGTTTCCTCTTGCTTGCCTTGGGCTTCAGATACACATTCCTCCATTTCCCTGATGTGTTCTTCTGTAGAGGTCTGCGGTTCTGTGCAGCACTCTTTTCCATGGTTGAATAAATTAGTAACACGCTCAGAAGCTGCATTCTCCTCAATAGAAGCAGCAGTATTGATAATTGTTGGGACATCGCGGGTTTCCTCTTGCTTGCCTTGGGCTTCAGATACACATTCCTCCATTTCCCTGATGTGTTCTTCTGTAGAGGTCTGCGGTGAAATCGAGGCTCGTTTGTTCATCTCATCACTCACCAAAGGCAATTGGTCTGGTTCTGTTACATCAGCTTCTCCATTTTGTCCCTCAAAGAGTAGATGCAACCCAATGGACTCAATTTCTGCGAGTCACCCCATGGATAGCCAATCAATGGAAGCAATATTGACAAACAAATAAGAGGCATGAAACACGTACCTTGAACAAAAGAAGAGCCATTTGAAGCAAGATTAAAGCTATCGACAGTTTCCTTGGAACTTGACTGAGTACTGTTGTCCAAGACTTGAGTTTCTTCAGGTTCCTGGCAGTCATTGTATCGACTAGAAGCATTGTAGGCAGTAGTAATTGGAGAGTTGTCCTCCAGGTCAGAACCCTTGATGTCGGTTTCAGACGAGACACGGGTTAGGGCCAGCCCGTCAGTAGCATCCAAGGAATCTTCTTCAGCTGCTGCCTCTTGTAGCTCGTTTTGCGGCTCTTTGAATAATCCTTCAGAGACATCCGTACTTTCAGCTTCAGTAGCAGACTCCTCGCACTCCTCCGTATCTCTTAATTTATCGCTTTCTGACTCTCCAGGAAGCTGAAATACCTCTCTAGCATTGGCCCCTACATGGAAATAAGTCGGAAAATTTTATTTGACAACTGACATATGCAATGCAAGCTCCTTGATGATAGGTTGGATAGAAAACCATATGCACAATTGTCAAGAGTTCAATTTGGAGAAGACTTACATACTGAAATACGTCTGGTCATATCAGAAACTGGAGTCTTCCCTTCCATTTTTCTCTTGGTCTCCCGATTGGATTCTACTGCTTCATGTTGGCTTTCATTTCCTCGCATCAAATCCATCTCCCGTTCCGTGAAGATTGTTGATCCAGCACGAATATCAGAGGATTCAATATCTGGAAAGTCACAGAGCCCTATTGCGTTATCTGTAACAAATGTCAAAATATAACAAAAGAGGAGGGGGATTGGAAATACTCAGACAGCTATGCGACCAAGTTTTGAACAGTTTTTCCAATACCAAAAGCATAAATGCTCAAGTTCATTACTATACCTTCCCCAGAAGCTGCCTTCCCATTTGCTTGGCTGCTTATATCATTGTGGTAAGCGCCATCAGCTTCCGTACAAATGTCTCCGGGCTCAGAAAACATTGAACCAGGCACCACTAAAATTTTTACGTGTGAAGCCTCTCCAGTTTGCACCTCATACAAATCTGAACTCTTACAGTTCTTTCCTGTCTCATTCACGCCATGCTCTAGATGGAAGTCGCGATCTTTGTTAGTATCCAGCACTTCTGCAGAATCCTTAACCACCGAATCATAGTTTTGTACATCTATGATTGATTTATCATTGAGCCATTCAAAGCCAACATTGAGGGCCGTAGAAATTGACCCAACAGCTGTATCGTCAGATTTCACAAATTCAACTTGTGAATCTGGAATTACTGGATTTTGTTCCCCTTCATTCACTATTTCATGTGAGTTTTCATGAACGGTGTGAGCTATTGTTAAATTACCCTTCTCCTTCTCGGAAGTTTCACTTTCTGGAAAAATCAACTCATTCAACATTTCAGCAGCACCATCCCTTGTATCGTCCCCAGGCTCCAGCTTGCTATCACCAAAGCTCTGAGGCTCACTCAGCAATAATTTTCTCTCGATTTCCTCAACGACGGCATTTTGATCATAATGCATCCTGTTTTTTGCTCCTGCTGTGTTTGTAATATCAGAAGTCCCAAGATTTATTGCAAATGCGTCACTGGAAGCAACTTTTTCCATTTCAACTGCTTTCACTTCAAACTTATCACTCTCTGTAGCTGATGATATATGGTGATTTTCTTCCATAGCACCACCTGTAAAGAGAGATTAATATTACACCAAAATGTTTCTCCTGTAGAAATTAATTCCAACAAAGTGTACAAACTCACTTCGACATTGCTTGCTGGCATCCACAGAAACCAGGCCATCATCACCAGAACAAATGACTGCAAGAATTGAACCATGTTAGAAACTAATTAACCAATATATACCGTACCAGCAGCAGTTCCCCACAAAACTGCTATATTTTGTGAGATAGAACAGACCAACATATTTTCAAGCAGAACTACTAGGGATAGTACCTTGTGGATTTTTCTTTTCACTGTATAAAATAGTACAAGCAATATCCGGAGCTGCAAGCATAAGAACTTCCAACTTAGTGCATGACAATAGTATTATAAACAAACTCGAGTTCTGGAAACAGCAGGGAAGGAGTCAGTTATATGGTCTCACATTTTAAATCTGCATAGGCAGTACAGTGGGTGCCATCCTTGATGATATCCTTGCTTTCTGAGGCAGTAGAATCGGTAACAGACAAAGCACTGACATGATTCTCTTCAGATATCCGAGGAACAACACCACAGGCCTGTTCTAGAAAAAGTACTCTTTCAGCAGAATTGAAGGTTGTGGTATCATTATCAACTAAAGAAAGAACCGTATGATCCATCTTGAAGTTTCCTTCTGTTCTCCCAGTGAAAATCTCAGCTTCTAAATCTACTGATAGTTTTTCCGTATTAGATGACTCTTCATTTTTGTGTTTCTGTGTCGGAGTCAAGGGTCCAAGTTTTTCAGCACTGCCGTCAGGAATAGCCTTTTTCCCGACTCTGGTGGTATGAGCTTCATTCCCATAGTGAAACTCGATCAACGGCTCTTCCATTTCTGGTCCTTCCGTCTCAAGACCTAAATTTCCATGGTTAAACTCTTCAGACATGTCCAAACTTTGAAACATTTTTCCAACTTTGTCTCTCTCAGTATCAATGTATTGGACTCCTGCTTGATCATAATTGTTTCCTTCAAGATTGGACGTGGATACAGGCTTGCTTGCACTCCACGGTGTTTCTTTATCCACGGTGGAGGGTAAAATACCTTCAATACTGCAATGTATATCAGGTTCACCCACTGTATCTCCGAGTAAAGTCAACCCTCTATTAACACCATCGGCTGTTGCTCCTTTAGAGGATGAAACTTCATAATTAACCGTAGCTTCCTCTTGTGTAATAGGAAGTTCTGATATGCTAGGTTCCTTCTTCTCTGACACTGCGACAAAAGAGATAACTCCTACCTTAGCTATTTGCTTCAAACGATATAAAATTATCTCAAGTATTATCAAGAGAATTCAGAATAAGTAAAGTGTGGGAACCCTCACATTTGGAAGCTGAAGAAATAGGGGTGGAATTAGCATCCTTCCATTCTAGGGCAACCAGGTAAACTCCTTCACCGGTTGAATCTATCCCAGAATCAACATTTCTTTCTTTGGCAGTTTGGGCAAGAGTCTTTTCATTGACAGCAGACTCACTTGGCAGTCTCTGATATGTGGAACCCTCTACCAACTTGGAGGGTGTTGCAGACTGAGGTTCCTCCATTTTTTCCCGAGTATCAGCAGCATCTTTATCCGGCACAGAACCGGACAGATCTCTCAATATTACAGCTTCACCTGGAGATTCCTCAATAGGTATTATGTTATCTGTTGACTTGTTATCCTCAATTGTTGAAACTGATAAGCAGTCGGTATGTTTCTGCTTAGTTTCCTTGCTACTCCCCGATTCATGTTGTGTTGATTGTATAGGCTTAGCAGCTACTGATTCCCTCTTTAACACAAGGCCACGAACTCGCTTTCCTCTTTGACTCTGTGGCAACACCTGATCCACAGCGTTAGTTGTTTCTCGCCTTACACTAGAACTATGCCTAGAGAACTTTCCGGGTTGTCCGAGAGATTCATCAATTGGTTGGACATCATTTCCTGAAACTTGTTCACTAAACTGGCATAGCGTTCCACCAGCTTTGAGATTTTCCACTACACTATCTGCAGTGAGAGAGCTGAACATTACAGTCTTCCGCCTGGACCTTCGAAGTTGACCAGTTGGAAAGGGAGCCTTCTGGAAGTCAATATTATCTTCAAATTCTTGGTTACTCTCAACTTCCGAAATTACTTCCAACTTGGAGTTCTTTACCAGCTCAGTGGCCTTGCGTTTCAGCACTTTTAGATTGTTTCCTCTCCGGCCAGAGAAATTCCCCTTGATAACTTTGCCTTCCACTTCAACAGCCTCGCCTTCAATATCCGCTTCATCAGTGGCGGTATTTGCGCCTGACAGTGAGACCGCAATATTCTTCCGCCTAGACCTTCTGAGATTTCCAATGGGTGCACATATTTTCTGGGCGTCATCATCACCTTCGGGGTCAACAGAGGGTTCAACGTCCTTAATTACTTCCAGTTCGGAGTTACTTGACACCTTACTAGCTTTTCCTTTCCGTCCTTTATTGGCAACTTCGAACTTTCCCTTCCGTAGAATCCTTGATTTTTGCGTGGAGGAGTTTCTCTTCACTTCCTCTGGGATCTCTTCCAACCCTACTGATTCATCTTCTCCCACTTGATCAACCGCAGCAATAGTATCGAAAACCACATTCTTCCGCCTGTACCTTCTCATATTTCCAGCCGGTCCTAAAGTCTTCTGGAAATTATCTCCTTTAAGGTCTGCTGAAGCCTCAGCAACCATCTTCACTTCGGAATTAGAGTTTCTGGGCTGACCCACCACTACAGATTTCCGTCGAGAGGGGTATCTGTTTGCGCCATCCGCACTTTCCTTGGCAACAATGACCTCACTACAATCTTTCTGGGGCACATCAGACATGGCTCCTTTGTTGACTGCTGAAGTATTATTAGAAGTGGACTGCGTTCTCTCTCTAAGCCTTGTGATTCTGCCACCAACTTCACATAAATCAGATCCTTCACTTATCATGGGTTCAGATTCTTTGCTCTTGGGCGTATTTCTTTTTGCTCGTGTCCGTAGCTCTTCAGGTACAACACATTCCTGCACGAGCTTTCTCCTCCTTTCATTCCTCAACGTCCGAGGAGATTTCATTGGAAGCCCTTCCTTTTCTTGATTCTTGGAGGTCTCATCTTCAGTGCTAGTCTCTTTGAACTTAGCCCTTGACCTAGTAACTCTCCCCCTCTGCTTACGAGCTGTAGGCTCATATTCACGCGTTTCTATCTCGGGACTAAACCTCACTCGCTTTGGTTGGTGGAGAGCTTCACTATCGTCCTCCTCCACTGTTTCTCCTTCGTCGATCTTCTGTGAGCAGGGAGCTTCGTTCATCTAGCACAAAACAACACATTAGAAATATATACACCATCAACTTATAAAATCCACAGTAACTGAAACCCTCGAGCAGTTTGCGGAAAACAGAAAATAAGGCAGTTGGAATCAGGGAATCGAATCCTAGATATAGACGAAAAGGTCATGAAACCCTAATTTTGATCAAGAACAACCAAAAACATTAAACACACCCATCTGGGAAATAAAACAACAATGGCAATCAGCCAGATATTCCAGACATCTCTATTTCGATTCGACGGTGCAACCAAAATCTACATTTTACCGCACGGCGGATGATTGAAAATACAGAAACAAAGACACATCCATACGAAAGAAACATAGAAATGGAGAAATTATTGCCATTACGATCAGAAATATTCGGTGTCCTGACCTTAAGAGCTGAAGCCAATCGATCGGCAAGCTCCCGGTTAGTCTTATTCGCCGGAATGCCGTGCTTCTTGCATAGAGCTTGAAGCTGCTTCCTCTTCATGCCGTGAAAATCCATCTCAGCTTCCGCCATCAGCCGGCTAAGACATTCAATTCCGTGAAAAAAGTGGAGTAGCAAGAGACAATGAAAATCGGAATCGAAGAAGATCTAAAGTCTCGGATATCCGGTAGGGAAAAGTTGGAGTAGAGATGCAGCAACTCAACGACCTTTTGTTTGAATTTGAAAGCGGTGTTCCCAATCTTCCCGCTCTTTGACGAATTTATCAGGTAT
Source organism: Linum usitatissimum (assembly GCA_030674075.2). Lineage (NCBI taxonomy): Eukaryota > Viridiplantae > Streptophyta > Magnoliopsida > Malpighiales > Linaceae > Linum > Linum usitatissimum. The sequence goes on along the minus strand of JAUJYP020000804.1, from coordinate 4,132,967 downwards.
CGCTTTTAAGTTTTATCCGGAACAGTGGATAATCTATTAATTATGGGGATTACTATATGACGCCCTAACTTTCGAATTAAACGACGCCCTAAACTTCGTAATGACGAAACTATCCAAATTTACTAATTCGAAAAACTTAGTATCGACAAAACTATCAAAACGTATAATTCGAGAAACTTTGTACCGACGAACTATCAAAATACTTATTTCGACAACCTCTAACGGTACGTTTTTCGTTAAAATTCGATGAACAGAAGTCGGGATGAATCGAAAAAATCGCCACAAAAGGGCCCGGCCGGAAGCTCGTTTCGGCCGGAGGGGCCCCGGCCGGCCGGCCATTCCGGCCCGCGATGTCATAGCTGGCCGAACGGCCGGCCGGCGGGAGCCCCTCGGCCGAAACGAGCTTCCGGCGGGGCCTCTTGCGGCCGATTTTTTCGATTAATCCCGATTTGTGTTATTCCGTCGGAACTTTCGTATATGCCGAAATTTTAAAATCCTAAACCCTAAATTCTAAACTCTAAAATCATATAACCCTAAACCCTTAAACTCTAAACCCTAAATTCTAAAACTCGAACCCTTAACCTTAAAATCCTAAACCGAAGAAACCCTAAACCCTAAATTCTAAAACGCTAAACCCTTACTTTAGAACCCTAAATTATCAAACCCTAAATCCTAAATTCCGAAACCCTAAACCCTTGATCCTAAAATTCTAAACCATCAAACGCTAAACCCTGAATTTTAAAACCCTTAACCCTAGAATCCTAAACCATCAAACCCTAAACTCTAAATTCTAAAACCCTAAACCATTAACTCTAGAACTCTAAATCATAAAACGGTAAACACTAAACCCTTAACCCTAGAACTCTAAACCATAAAACGCTTATTCTTAAACTCTAAACGCTAAACCCTAAATTTAGTATCCTAAATCATCAAACCCTAAACCCTAAATTCTAAAACCCTAAACCCTTAATCCTCAAATTCTAAACCATCAAACGCTAAACCCTAAATTTTAAAACCCTTAACCCTAGAATCCTAAACAATCAAATCCAAAACTCTAAATTCTAAAACCCTAAACCATTAACACTACAACCCTAAACCATCAAACGCTAAACCCTAAATTTTAAAACAATTAACCCTAGAATCCTAAACCATCAAATCCAAAAGTCTAAATTCTAAAACCCTAAACCATTAACCCTAAAACCCTAAATCATAAAACGCTAAACCCTAAATTTTAAAAATCACGTCCGGCGTCGAGGCGTCCCGAAAAATTAGGTATCGGAAGGCTTCAGTGCCTTCCGAAATTTCTTTTCAGAAGGGAGTGGTCCGGGCCGGAAATTTGTTCCGGCCCGGGGGGTCCTGGCCGGAATTTTGTTCCGGCCGGGACCACTCCCTTTCGAAACCTAATTTTCGGAAGGGCCGAGGCCTTCCGATACCTAATTTTCGGAAGGACCGAGGCATTCCGATACCTAATTTGGGAAGGACCGAGGCCTTCTGATACATAATTTTCAGAAGGCCCGAGGCCTTTTTCCGACACCTAATTCTCGGAATGCACCGAGGCCTTCCGAAACCTAATGTTCGGGAGGCACCAAGGCCTTCCGAAACCTAATTATCAAACCCTAAACCCTAAACCCTTAACCCTAGAACTCTAAATCATAAAACGCTTATCCTTAAACTCTAAATGCTAAACCCTAACTTTAGTATTCTAAATAATCAAACCCTAAACCCTAAATTCCAAAACCCTAAATTCTAAAACCCTAAACCCTTAATCCTCGAATTCTAAACCATCAAACGCTAAACCCTAAATTTTAAAACCCTTAACCCTAGAATCCTAAACCATCAAACCCTAAACTCTAAATTCTAAAACCCTAAACCATTAACTCTAAAACCCTAAATCATAAAATGCTAAACCCTAAATTCTAAAACCCTAAACTCTTAACCCTAGAACTCTAAATCATAAAACGCTTAACCTTAAACTCTATACGTTAAACCCTAACTTTAGTATCCTAAATAATCAAACCCTAAACCCTAAATTCTAAAACCCTAAATTCTAAAACCCTAAACCCTAAACCCTTAGAACCCTAAATCCTAAACCTTAAACTCTAAACTCTAAACCCTTAACTCTCAACCTAAAACCCTAAAACTCCAAACTAAACAAAACCGACAACTCGTAAATACTAAATCCTAAACTCTAACCCCTAAACCTTAGAACCCTAAACCCTATAACCTTAGAACTCCTAAACCATAAAACCCTAAACTCTAAATTTTAAAACTCTAAATCCTAAACGCTAAACCCTACAACTTTAACCTTAAACCCAGTAGTATAGAGAATTTAATATCATAATTTGTATTGTATAAAATATAGTTACTAAATATTTTTTTAAGAAGTTTCAAATTATATAATTGATTTGAAGTTTTTATTGATCAAATAATTGAGATGTAATGTACAATTTATTTAATGTATGATAAGATGCTACTTTTTAGTAGTAATTAGCTGTGATAATGTGTATTATTATCAATTAAATGCATGTTTTATTCAAATTGTGATATTGGTAGAGCACTTAGTCTTTCTGCTTAAAAGACCATGGTTCGAATCCCCCTCCCACAATTTTTGTAAATAAAAAGTATTGTTACAAAAATTAAGTCCAATGTCTAATTAATTTCGGTTGAACCGATTCGGTCGAACCGATTCGGTCGAACCGATTCGGTCTAAACGAAATAATAATAAAAAAAATTTTGGGCCGATTCCGGCTGAGAACCAACCCGGCCGGCCGCCGGTTCCGGCCGGGAACCAAGCCGGCCGAACCGACCGCCCCGGCCGGGTTGGTTCCGGCGGAACCGGCAGCCCGGCCGGCCGGTTCTCGGCCGCATTTTTTTTTCTCGGTATTTTATCTAAATGGAGGTTCGACGGATCTTCGATTTTTACTTCCGATCTTCATTTGTGGGTGTTTGATAGTGTTTGACGGTATTTAGTTCGTCGGTATACACAACTTCTTACATAAATTTTGATTTTACGAATGGATAATAACGTAATTTACTTTACTTAGGGCGTTGTTTAATTCGAAAAGTAGGGCGTCAAATAGGGATTCAGTTAATTATTTGATTTATTTCGAAGTCCCGGGGAGGAGTCCGATTCTACTACCAAAACTCCTTTTTATCGGCACCCTTCTAAAATCAATCTGCACCCTTGAATGGCATTTGAATCCCTATTTGATCTAAGGGCCTGGATTAATCATGAATAATATGCTCATGTAGTATTTAAATAATTTTGTTGGACCATAACTCAACCATTTTCGGTCGCCGAACAACGACTCTGGTGACCGGACCACCATCGACTGTCACCAGAAAGTTTCCGTTTAATATTCCGGCGACTCCGACTTTCGTTGACAACATTTTTGTCTCCCAAGTGATCACTTACAAAATATCCAAACCGGCCCTACAAACTTGTATGAGAGGTTGTACGGATCATACAATATGTATACACATTTGTAAGCTTTATACAAAAGTGTATATACATTTCTAAAGATTTGTACAAAGTGTAATACTACAGAAATATGTTTACACTCAAAACTCATACAAAATTTGTACACAGTTCGTATATAGGTATAATACTAAATATATACACATTTGTATAAATTTGTACAATCGGTATGATTCTAGTCATCTAGTGTAAACATATTTGATCATTTCCCGAGTCATCGGCCACCACTACTACAGACTTCCGTCGAGAAGGGTATTTGTTAGCGCTAATGACGACATTGGGCGTGTTTATTCTTTTGCTCGTCTCCCTACAACACATTCCTGCACGAGCTTTCTTCTTCTTTCATTCCTCAATGCCCGAGGAGATTTCACTGGAAGCGCCTTCTTTTCGAGATTCTCGGAGATCTCATCTTCAGTACTGTACTCTTTCAAGTACTTAGCCCTTGACCTAGTAACTCGATCTCCCCCTCTGCTAACGAGCTGTAGGCTCATATTCGCGCGTTTCCACCTCTGGACTAAACCTCACTCGCTTTGGTTGGCGGAGAGCTTCACTATCGTTCACCTAGCACAAATTAAGCAACATATTGGAAATATTATATCCCATCAAATTATAATCCCCAGTACTGTAACTGAAACTCTGGAGCAGTTCGCGGGGAACAAGAAAAAAATATGGTAGTTGAAATCAGGGCATCGCCTGACTTCAGCTCTTAAGGTGGTCAGAATTTCTCCATTTCTATTTTTTCTTCCGTCTGCGCGTGTGTCTTTCATATAAATCTCCCGGTTGGTATTAACTCGTTTGTGTTCAAATGAAATGGCTCAACGTTCTCATTGATAGAAAGGTGGTACATATACAAAGTGATGAGAAGCTAAAAGACAATGTGCACAGCTGGTAGCCGGCCGAAAGAGAGTAGGTGAGCTTGAGGCTCTAACGGAATTTGCGAAATGCAGAGGAACGAGAGAAGAGGACGATGAGTCGTTCGATCGGTGCAACGATGACGTTTTGTTCTTATCTTCATCACTTAACGAACGCTCCGTTTCATTTAGTCGTTGGTGTAGAGAGGAAGAAACGCTCCGTTTCACTTGAAGCTTGGAGAGTGTGAAGTTTGGCGGGAAAATGAAAAATCATTTCCAATACCCCCCTCAAGCTGGTGGGCACGGATTGTGCGGACCAAGCTTGGATATTAAGTAGTTGAATGGTGCTTTGGGGAGAGGGCTTTCGTCGAACATCGGCAACCCGAACTCCGGTAGGGACATGGATGAGCTTGATTATCTTGGATTGGACCTTTTCTCGAACAAAATGGCAATCCAATTCAATATGTTTTGTTCTTTCATGGAAGATCGCATTCTCTCGCCACATGCATTGCGGACGGTTATCACGGAAGATTGTTCTTTGCTTGGTAGTGCTTTGCTTGGAATTCGAGAGCGGATAGAGTAGCCCTTTGCGGCTCACTAGCAGTATGAGCAAGTGCACGATACTCGCCTCACAGAACTTCGGAAATGGTGCTTTGTTTCTTGCTTTTCCGGGAAATTGGTGAGTTTCCCGGGAAGACACGGAACCCCGTCACGAGATCTTCGGTGTCCGGACATCTTGCCCGATCCCGAATCACTATAAGCACGCAACCGAAGATTTGAAGTAGAAGATAGAAGAATTCCGAGCAGAACTCCCTTCAAGTATCTTAGGATCCTTGTAACGGCCTTGTAATGATCGTTTAAGGGTCTAGACATAAACCGGCTCACTCGTTGAGTGGCAAAGCTAATGTACGGTCTTGTATTGTTTAAGTAGATCGGCTTCCCTACTATTCTTCCGTATAATTCCGGATTGTGGAATTCATCATCACCCGTAGAGGACGGATGTGTCTTGTAGTCCATTGGGGTAGCAAGTGGCTTGCTCTCCAACATGTACGCTTCTTCCGGTAGTTCTAGTATGTATTTTCTTTGAGATAAATGTATTCCCGACACACTTCTTGTGACTTCTAATCCCAGAAAATACTTTAGTTCACCCAAGTCTTTGATCTTAAATGCCTTTGTGTAGTTCCTCTTTCAACTTCAAAATCTCTGTTAAGTCGTTTCCTCCCACAATCAAATCATCAACATAAACCAAAATAGCCGTGAACGACATACCACCATTCTTCAGGAAGAGAGAGTGATCGACTTTGCTTTGAGTGTAGCCTAACTGTTGTAGTTTGTCTGAAAGCTTGCAGTACCACTGCCTTGATGCTTGCTTGAGACCATAGAGCGATTTTAGCAATTTGCATACTTGGTCTTTTCGGTTACCTTTGCTTACTCTCATTCCTTGAGGCACCTTCATGTAGACTTCTTCATGCGGGTCACCATGAAGAAATGCGTTGTTCACGTCTAACCGGTGTACAAACCGGTCTCTTGAAGCGACAAGTGCAAGAAAGGTCCTTATGGTTGTCATTTTGACGGCGGTGAGAAAGTTTCTTGATAGTCGACCCCTTCTTCTTGTGTGAACCCCTTTGCTACTTGCTCTTGCTTTGAACCTTTCAACCGAGCCATCGGATTTATACTTAATTCCGTAAACCCATTTGCTTCCAACTTCTTTCTTTCCTTCGGGCGGATCAACAACTTCCCATGTGTTGTTAATCTCCAAAGCCTTTGTTTCCCGATTCATTGCTTCGATCCACCTAGGGTCTCTGGCGGCTTTCGCATAGGACCTAGGTTCCCTTTGTTGTTATACTCAAAGCAAAGTGTTTATGTTCACGATCCATATCATCATAAGACAAGACAGTATTGAGAGGATGAGCTATCTTTCCGGCTATGTGTGCATTAGGACATACCTTTGAAACATCACAGTTGGGGTTGCCTTGATGCACAAGGAGCTGACAATGATAATCCTGCAGGTAGGAGGGTGGTTTGTGATGTCTGGTGCTTTTTCTGTTGTGTGGAGAATTTTGAGGGACAGGGGATTGAGAAGAGGTTTGAGAGGCGGTGGATCGGGAAGGAATATTGTGTTCACCGTCACCGGTATTCTTGTGTTCGTCATCATTGACATTATCGGTCTTGGGAATGTACTCATCCTCACTATGAATGATAGGGTGTGGTTCGGTTTCAGGTGTAGGATGATCGAAGGATTGGTGGAGTGGCCGATATCCGGTAAATCGGTGAAGTCTTGGTCAAAGGAAGGCATTTGATCGGCGGAAGAGTAGACTTGGTTGGTGCTTTATTCTTGGTGTGAAAAGGAAAGACATTTTCATAGAATTTGACATCCCTAGAGACAAATGTTTGGTGAGAATCTAAGTCATAGACTTTGTAACCCTTGATTCCAGGTGTGAACCCTATGAAGACTCCTTTTCTAGCTCGTTTAGGAATTTGGTTCCGTGTCCGGCAAGTGTGCTTGCATAACACAAGCAACCAAAGACTTTTAAGTCTTCCGGTTTGGGTTTAGAATGGTGAAAGGCTTCGTAGGGGGTGTTATTGTCAAGGAGGTGAGTGGGGATACGGTTCATTAGAAACACGAATGCTTAACACAATCGGACCGAAAGTCAAGGGAAGGTTGGCTTGAAATTTGAGAGCTCTAGCTATGTTTAAAATTTGTTGGTGCTTTCTCTCAACCTTACTGTTTTGTTGAGGTGTTTCTACACAAGATGTTTCATGGAGAATCCCATTTTCCTGATAGAAGAGAGGCATAAAAAATTCTTTGCCTTGATCACTACGTATTCGTTGAACACTAGTTTTGTGTTGGTTTGTGACATAGGAGCAGAAATTTTGTAGAGATGATCTAGCTTCTGACTTTAGTTTCAGCATCATGATCCAAGTCATTCGTGTGAAATCATCAACAATGGTTAAGAAATAGAGATAGCCATCATATGAGGGGCGGGAGTTTGGACCCCAAAGATCAACATGAATTAATTCAAAAGGAGTTTTAGTGCTTGGAGACACTATGAGGGAAAGACGAGGCGTTTTTGACGAGCAAAATGACAAACATCACGGGGGCTAAGTGGAAAGTTTCTATACTAGGGAGAATTTTCTTAAGAAAGGGAGTTCTATGGTGGGAAACATGTCCTAGACGGTAATGCCATAAATCAAAGGGCTTATTTCGTTGAGTGGAGGCGATGTGACTAACCGGTTTGCGGGTTGTCGGCTTGTAGAGTCCCTTGTGCGGTTCGGCTAAACCAATCGTGGTGTTCCTCGATAGGTCCCGCAACACACAATGGGTGGAAGAGAAAGTCGGTCTCAATGGTTGTTGAGCTGTTAGTCTACCGACCGATATCAAATTGAATGCGAAATCGGGCACATATAGAACATTATGTAGTGATAAGGTGTCATTAATCAACACTTTGTTCCGAATGAGTGGCTTGGACTTGTTGTCCGGTAGGCGAGTGATCATCAAAGCATCAATTTGTTTGCTCGATTCCATTAGGTTGAGTGAGCCGACTACATGGTCCGATGCACTCCGTGTCTACAATCCAAATAATTTCATTTGGTGTGGAATGCATGAAACTACTACAACAATACTTGCTCGCCGAGTACATCGGTGCGGTTGGCTTATGAGAACCTGGTGTTTGGGATGTGCCTGGTTGTCTTCTTTGGATCCTTGAGCCTCACGGCATTCATAAGTTGGGAGAACCGATCCCGTGTCGGTTGGATGTTGCCTCCTTCACTTGATTGTGAAGCTGCATGAACTCGTGGTTTGAAGGCTCCATGATTTGCGGCATAGGAAGGTCTAGGACCATATTGTTGTCTTGGTCCTTGCTTGTGGCATGGGCACAGGAGTGACTCCTGGTGGAAAGCCAATTTTGAAGAAGCATCTATCCTTTGTGTGGTTTTGCATTTTGCGAAGGTGCAAAATAGATTCTTGCCCTTTTGAGGTCTGGTCGAAAACCTCCTGGTTGAGCGGCTTGCCGGCTTTGCATAGTTGATGTTGTATGAAGGAGCCGCATTGTCATAGGTTCATTAGAGCCTTTGAGTTGTGTTCCATACACTGCCTTTCATGTTGTATCATGCGTTGAACAACCTTATCTATGTTTGGTAGCTCATCACCAAACAAAACTTGTGTTCGAGGGCCGAAAAGTTTTCATTCGGACCTCTCGGGAAGTGAATGACATTGTTGGTGTCTTCATACACATACACCTTTCTCATTGCCAAACGATCAAGGTGGCCGGTTGCGTGCGATCCGATTGAACAAGGGCTGATAATTTCTCGGCTCATCCCTTAGAGTGATGATTGATCCATAATACTCAGTAACAGTTTGGTTACCTTGTTTCAGATTTGAGAGCTGCTCCAGTAGTTCTGCAATCCCGATCACATCTCCTTGACCATATCTAGCTTTCAAGCTTTCCCATGCATCTCGTGCATTCTTCAATCCCATGATCGTCTTTCGATGCCCGGTTCGACCGATTGTTGCAACCGGCTAAGAACCATGATGTTGCAACGAGTCCGGGGCCGAACATTGGGTCCATGACCTCCGGTTCTTCAATACTTCCATCGATGAATCCAACTTTGTTCTTTGCTCCAAGTGCGTTGTGTATAGCTCGCTCCAATCGGTGTAGTTGCTCGTGGTGAGCTTCTCGAACGAGTGATTGCCACCGTCGCTCACTACCATGGAGGTAGTAAGGATCGGCTAAGGGATATTCGAGTGCCATTGTGGATTCTAACCTCGCTCGATACCATATTAACTCGTTTGTGTTCAAATGAAATGGCTCAACGTTCTCATTGATAGAAAGGTGGTACATATACAAAGTGATGAGAAGCTAAAAGACAATGTGCCTGGTAGTAGCCGAAAGAGAGTAGGTGAGCTTGAGGCTCTAACGGAATTTGCGAAATGCGGAGGAACGAGAGAAGAGGACGATGAGCTGTTTCGATCGGTGCAACGATGACGTTTTGTTCTTATCTTCATCACTTAACAGAACGCTCCGTTTCATTTAGTCGTTGGTGTAGAGAGGAAGAAACGCTCCGTTTCACTTGAAGCTTGGAGAGTGTGAAGTTTGGCGGGAAAATGAAAAATCATTTCCAATAGTTGGTCTTATTCGCCGGAATGCCGTGCTTCTTGCATATGGCTGAAGCTGCTTCCTCTTCATGCCGTGAAATATCCATCTGATCAGCCAGCCTCCCCTATCAGCTTCGCTAAGACATTCGTGATAGAAAAAAGCATCTGCAGTCAATATAAGCTCGAGTGAGGGAATGAAGAAGACCAAGTAGGCTGGCTCTGTCATTTAGCCAGGATAGTCGCCGCCGATCAGATTCCCCCGGCCCTCCGTTTGCATCTGCCCCCTGCTTTTCTCCCGATGATTCTCATTCCCGACCTTTCATATTTCTGTTTTTGGGTGAAACTGACCTTTTGAAATTGTCTCGCATCCATAATGTTTTATCGCCCAATTATATTATATACGTGTGATGTGTTCACTTCGTGATACCATTTGTCTTGTTTCCGTAATGGAAAGTATCGGAAAGAAAAACATTTTCAGCTATTGGATTCCGTAGATAACTCATTTTTCTCGTCTTTCTTGTTTCTAAAATATTGTTTATTCTCGAACGGTGTTGTTCTTTCGTATGATTTGCGAGTTGAGTTTGTGTTTAGTAATTCATGTCATCAATTGCTTCTGCCCTGCTCTCGCTCCGGGCCTCTAATGTTGATTGATTGTTTTCACCAAAACATATCATTGATCCTTGTTGTTCAACTTGTTTGAATTTTGATTAAGCTGATGGTTTTGGGGTGCTTTTCTTGCTTTGGTTTTTGGTTTCAACTCTCATTACTAGGGTTCCTGGGTTTTTTGCTTGGCGTTTTACTTATGCAGTTTACCACCATATAAATGTGAGAGTTCTCGTAGTTTAGAGGGAGTAACTGATCTTTTCATTGAGGAGTTTTATATGTTTGAATGTTGCATGTCATTAGCTTAAACTCTAGCTAGTTACTTTGTTCAATGATGACATGTGAACTTGCAGATAAATTGAAGAAGTTGCACTATACGGACCCGAGGCATGGCACCACGAAGTAGTCTTAGCTGCCTCCAAGAAAACACTCAGTCTTGCATTGGAGGGGGTCTCCAACGACAACTCTGATTCCGAGGGTTCGCATATAGAGCCAGAAACATCTATGGCTCCATTACTTTTGATCGGAGCGTATATGCTAAGGGTAAGGTCATTTTCATCTAAAAATGGTTTTAACAATTTTTAATAAAATTCTTATCGCAACATCAGCAACTTTAATCATTAACTCAGTTAACAATTTCGAAACACCTATATCCCTACAATTCTTTATCAATAGAAATTGGTAAAACCTGCACTATAATTTACCTATTGTTTCATTAATTTATCCTTACAAAATTAACTCTGATTAAATATTTTGCTTAGAAAATTGATCCATATGCTTATATGACATTGCTAACCAAATCTCTAATTTGAAAATTTCTAACAAAAATTTTAAGTTGCATAATTACTCATACATCCCTAACACTTGCTATAAGAATTCCACCTTGCCCTCCACCTCACTTTAGCAATTGCTAAAATTTGGAGATTGATGTACCATGTTACCATCTCCATCGCAAAATTCATTTAGCAATTTCTAATTATGTTCACATTGTCACATTACAACTATAGCAATCAATTTATTAAACAATTTGTAACCACCTCCATCCTTACAATCTTTAGCAATTTCTAATAAGTAATTTTGTTTTTCTTAACAACATTGTTGCACCATGTTAAATAGAAGATCTATAAAATATTTTTTACTCATAAATTTATTTTTGAAAATTGTACCTTAGCTTAGAGCATGTACATCTCTAATTTTTTAGTAATTGTCAAGTGATATGAAGGGTACTGTGGTATTACTTCAGCAATTGCTACGGATGGAAGATTACTTGCTAATTTAGAAAGTCAATTAACAATGTTACATAGGCACATTACTATAATTTTCAAGAAATACATTTATGAATAAAAAATAAAGTGAAGATAAATAATATTTAATTATTTTGATTGGTTCATTTTGATTGTGTTTGTTTATAAAAATGATGATTAGAAATTGCTAATCAATTGCTGGGATAGAAAAGGTTAGAAATTGAGGAACTAAAATTACCGATGTGGCGATAATATTCTAATTAGAAATTATTAATCAATTTATAGGATGTACATGATCTTATGTGGTATTGCTAATTGACTTTCTAAATTAACAAGATTTATAATTTAACAAGTACATACACAACTCTAGCTATTGTTAATATAGTACCACCTCATCTTCTACTTCACTTTAACAATTGCTAAAATTTGAGGATGAAGATGCCCTAAATTATAATTGATACTATAATTATTCGGCCTACCTGACCAGATCAAACATGGCAAAATCCAAAATACTGATAGTACATATATTGCATGGATGTTGAAATATCTAATTTCCTGATGAGATTTGTATGAATAACTAATTATTTTAGTCTTTGCAGTTTGTATAGCTATTGTGTATGGAATAATAAATTTTTTGAATTTTATAATTTGAAAATGTCATTTAGTAATCTTTAAAATTTAAGTATTTGAGAAATGATATAGTTATTAATCTTATGCTTTCAATTATACAATTTTTTTTATTATGATTACAACAAAAAATCATATTAAAATCGGTGAACATGAATATAATATACCATTTAATACTAAAAAAATTAATAACATTATTATTACTCAAATCAAAAATTACAACGGATAGAAAACGAATATCAATTATCCGTTCGACCGACCCAATTTGTTTCCTAGTATATGCAATTATTGATGGTCGAATAAAAAAGCAAAGAGTACTTGTCAAAGTAAAAAAAAAAAAAAGAGAGAAAACAAATCCCCAAAATGTACGCCTCTCTCGCCATCCTTCCCTAAGATCTTAATTTCCTCCGCACCTTCCTTGCACAAGTTTCCCCTTTTTCCAAAATTAACGTCGATCAAAATATCCCATCGCCTTTTTCAAATTTCTGAAGCAGAAAAATCCTCCCTTTCTCAGAATCAAGCTCTCCTCCTCCTCATCCTCCCACCGTTGATTTCATGGGCTTTGCTTGATGGATCCTCCGTCGCTTTTATTACCTTTCTTCTACACTGCTCCTCCTCCTCCCGTGTTCCGTAATAATCCAATCTCCACCATCGCCACGATTTTGTCTCTTCAATCACAATCTATTTCCTTCGCTCCTTGATTCCATTACCAGCCGCCCCCTTTTTTGGGTCTGTTTGTTTTTCACGCCAACGATCTCTGATTCGGTCAAGATGAGTGTGGCCAAGTCTCAGGTGTGGCAGCCTTGTAAGAAGAAGAGGTCTTGATATAGGACTAGAGTTTTGTTCTTATACACGATTAGCTGATAGAGAAGATATGGCGACTCGGGGGCACGGTGGGAGTGGCAGCAGGACGCGCGTTGGGAGGTACGAGCTTGGAAGGACTCTTGGGGAAGGAACCTTCGCTAAGGTGAAGTACGCCAGGAATATCGAGACTGGGGAGAACGTTGCTATCAAGATTCTTGATAAAGACAAAGTCCTCAAGCATAAGATGATCTCTCAGGTTCATCCTCCTAGCTAGCTTCATTTTGTGGATTGTTTGTTCTCCTGATTGTTTGGTTTGATATTTGTTCATTGTTATGCTGAATTGCTTGTTTCTTTTGATCGATTTTGATTTGCTTTTGCTGAGATTGTGGTTTGATGAAACGCCTTGTTTGGTCAAAAGAGAATGCAGGGAATCGCTGATTGCCTTTCTGTTTGCTCTTTTCTTATGAAGTAAAAGTCAACTTTACATGGTGCCGATTTGTCCTATTCTACCCACCTTGTTTTTTCTGCTCCCTACTGCTAAAAATTGAGCCTTATAAATTGTTTTCATCAATGATTAAGTTTCTTTGCTGTTTCATTTCATCACTGCAGAATGATGCATGTTTTGTGGATTCAACAATCCCCAGCTTTGTACTTGGTCGTTCGTCAATATGGTGTCAGCAATTGCTTGTTTTTTGAACCCTTAAATCTTTTCTTGCAGATTAAGAGAGAAATATCGACAATGAAGCTTATTCGGCACCCAAATGTCATCCGTATGTTTGAGGTGAGAAGTTGAGCCGCTTTCAATCAAAAGCAGATTATGTTTTCTGCATCTTCCCAACTTGTAATCTATCTCATCCTGTAAAAAAAAGAATCATGCTTTGTTCGCGAATTTTTTGTTTGATGCATTCCAAGTTCTAGCTGGTTCTCCCATCATCTCTGGTCAGTAACTTAACTTGCCTCAACAATTGTTTTGCAGGTGATGGCAAGTAAAACCAGAATATACATTGTGATGGAATTCGTGACTGGTGGTGAACTTTTTGACAAAATCGTACGACCTTACAAGCTTGACACTGCCTATTTCGAAATTGCATGCAGTACACGAGGTTTAAATGCTTTTTTGTTGCTCTGTTTCTTTAATCTAGGCTAGTAAAGGAAGGCTGAAAGAAGATGAAGCGAGGAAGTATTTTCAGCAGCTTATAAATGCTGTCGATTATTGCCACAGTAGAGGTGTTTACCATAGAGACCTAAAGGTATGCAGTCATTTGTATTCTTAATTTTAAGGTATTGTACAATATGCCCCTCAAGTTCAATTAAAAAAATCGATTGACGGAGCTTTTACTGTATCTTTGTCAGCCTGAGAATCTGCTGCTAGATACTTCTGGATCACTTAAAGTGTCAGATTTTGGATTGAGTGCATTACCTCAGCAAGTTCGTGTGAGTAAAATTAGTTCTTGATCAATTGATTATCTGTTTCTCAATTTCATTCTCGTGCATGAAGCTTAAATTCTTTCTGAACTGATTTCTTCTTTGTCCCGCAGGAGGATGGGTTACTTCACACAACATGTGGCACCCCAAATTATGTTGCTCCTGAGGTACAATTGTTTCTGCATTTAAATTGATCTCCTAGCTCATTAATGCTTTGTTCTCATTTTCTTATTGTGGCCTTATCCAGGTAATCAACAATAAAGGCTATGATGGAGCCAAGGCAGATTTATGGTCTTGTGGTGTGATTCTCTTTGTCTTGATGGCTGGGTACTTGCCTTTTGAGGATTCAAACCTTGTGCAATTGTACAAAAAGGTATCTTTTATTTCCTTCCAACACTAACTATTGGGTTCTATATATGGGGGTGCTTTTGGTGATATATTGTCGATATTCAATCAATTTGGCACGGCTCGGGAGAAATCCTAACAAATCAAGGTTTTACCTGAGAATATCTCCTACTGCAGATTTTTAAAGCCGAGTTCTCATGTCCTCCTTGGTTCTCCACTAGTGCAAAGAAATTAATCAAAAGAATATTGGATCCCAATCCAGCTACTGTAAGTAATCCTTCATTCTTCCCAACATGTTCTTGATGAATTTATAGTGATTGCATCAAGACTTAATGAATTTACTGCATCGGCTTGTGTTAATATGACAGCGGATCCCTATTGCTGAGGTTATTGAAAACGAGTGGTTCAAGAAAGGGTATAAACCACCAGTTTTTGAAAATGCTGATGTTAGTCTCGATGATGTGGATTCCATCTTCAATGATTCAGCGGTAAGGTTTCTGCTCCTCACTTTATGTATTCATGATCTTAGTGTGATGCCTTGTGGAGCTGAAAGCGGCATTTTAATGACAGGACTCTAGGAATCTTGTTGTGGAAAGGAGGGAAGATGGGCCCATCGGTCCTGTGGCTCCTGTGACCATGAATGCTTTTGAATTGATCTCTACTTCTCAGGGTCTCAATCTCAGTAGCTTGTTCGAGAAGCAGATGGTATGTTTTCTTAATGAGCAATCATCGTGCATTAGATATGTTTCTGTATGTTCCTCGACTGTTAATTAGTTGATGGAATGGAGCAGAATGGAACTCACATTTCATTTCTCGTGATTAGGGACTTGTTAAACGTGAAACTAGATTCGCGTCGAAAAGGTCTGCCAATGAGATAATGTCACAAATTGAAGCAACAGCAATGCCTTTGGGTTTCGGTGTGAAGAAGAATAACTTCAAGGTTTGATCTTTTACCCTATATATCGTACTGAGGAACTCTATAAAGAAGTTGGGGTATTTTTTCAAAATCTCATGGCTGCTCCGTCATGAACATAGATGAAGCTTCAGGGAGAGAAGACAGGGCGTAAAGGGCATCTGTCAATTGCAACTGAAGTAAGTTCAATCTTACTAGATCAAAACTTTAGCCGTATTGTGTGTGGATTGAGGATTTGACAATATCTATGGTTTCAGATATTTGAGGTCGCTCCTTCTCTTTACATGGTTGAGCTTCGGAAGTCTGGTGGCGATACCCTTGAATTCCACAAGGTATGTGATGTTGTCTTTTTTCCTCTTGATCCAAATTTGGAGAAAAGAGTAGTTGGATGACGGTAGTGAAATGTTGATGCAGTTTTACAATAGCCTGTCGACGGGACTGAAGGATATTGTTTGGAAGACGGTGGATGAAGAAAAGGAGGAATAGAGTGTTAAGCTTGAAACCAAAGGTATATGAGCCGGTTTGGGTGATGGGTTTGTGATTTTATTGTACTCGATCTAATCGGCTGATGTTGTCCTCATTATTTTAGCAGGTGGTGTATTAAATAAGTGAGTAAAATGTCCGGTGCAGCTGCTGCAGTTGTAGTTGGGATATTTATCTACTGCTATTTTTATATTTGGTTCAGATTTTATAGTGGGATTGACATGAATGTTCAATTCAAATAGATGGGTGGGTGTGTTGTGTAATATTACTGTATCTTACAAATAAGTAATTAGTATTGGACCCAACATCACAGTATTTAGAGGAAGTGATGTTGGCTTTTTGTAAGTTAACTTGTTCTTTTCTTGAGCTTGTGCTGTTTAATTCATCTATTGGACCAGAAATCCTCCCGTCAATAACCAGCATCTTATCCGGTTTGGCCGGTATATATAATTTGTATTTTAATTTATTTAATTTTAATAGGATAAATTATATTTTAGTAGAGGTTGATGTGTTATTTTTATTTTTTTACATATTTATAATATATGATAAAACATTATATATAAATTTTGACACATTTTATTTCATGCGCTTGTTATTGCTAACATGATGTATATTTATTGTTCGTAAATGGATCTCGATGAGCTATAATTTTCATAGGATATTCCTGTTATTAAAAATAAAAATAGTAAGTTTATAAAAATAATGAATTTTTAGTTGACATATGTCTAGTATCATAATATAAGCGTTCAATTATTTAGCACTTAGACCTGATAAGATCATCTCCAATGCTAAATCTCAAATTGCTATATTGGAGTCTTATATTTGGCACTTTGCATTTATCAAAAGGTGTTTTGTTCCAATGATGCAGTCCTATATCAATGATCGGTACTTTTATAAGTTTAATCTAATGTTGATTTTGTCATTTTGAATTTAATAATTTGATCATTAATATATATATATATATAATTAGTTAATTGAAACAAACAATTTGATATAATTTTTTTTAATTCGGACATAATTATTTTCAATCACTATGACCACATAAATAAAAGAATAAATTATTAAAAGCTATTGCAATTATAAATATTAAACTTTATTTAATAATATATTAGCCGTCAATAAATGAAAGCGACGTGGATTCTGCTAAGATTTTTTATATGTTGAATCACATTTTTATTTAGTGGAATTCACATGGCTATTTTTTATTGGTTGGTTAAATATAATCATTTGGCTCCAACCTTAACCAAATATAAGATTAAAAGTTGTAATATTTAGCCATTTGTAACTTTAACCTAGTGCATTGGAGGAGTTTTAATCCTATAATTTAGCCATTTGGCCATTTGAGACTCTCCATTGGAGATGGTTATAGATCCGATAATCATATATATGTAACAGATAGACTCGATAAGCATACATATGTAACACATAAACCCGATAAGCATATATATGTAAAAAATAAAGGTGATTGTACATAGTTGATAGTAAATCATGTATATATTATTGGTTGCTGATTTTGATATTAGATTATTTTTTTAAAGAAAATGAAATATATCAAGATTGATGTCATTCATTCGAAAAATTATAACGAATAACATTTGTGAAGGTAATAATATGTTTTGAGTAAACTATAAAAATCTTATGAAGGAAAAAATAATTAAAATGGAAAAAAAATGTGAGTTTTAAATTTAAAAATAAAAAAATAAAAATAAATATCTTAAAAGTGTTTGGTGAGAAAAAGAAAATTATAGAGAAAGTTTAAGCACTTGTCCCACAAGAAGATCCCACAATCAAAACCAGAAAGAAAACCAGCTTCCCCTCATCCGAAAAACCCTTAGTCTCCCCGGCCAGATAGTACCTTCTAACCAGAAGCGCCAGAGCCACCAGCGAGAAAATAAACAACGTAGAAATCGACAGAAGATTCGACAGAACGTCCAAGCTCGTAAAGAATGCCACGATCGAATTCGCTACCATCATCACAACAGTGGCCACCAACAGAGTCCCAGTTCTGGCATTAATGTAAGCAAGAACAGGCGGAGCCATGTGTATACGGCTTATATGAGTGAAGTATCGAGATTGTGCAATGACATTAGCAAGAAGAACAGTCGTCATTCCTTTCAAAGCACCGAATGCTACTATGTATTTCGCCCAATCCATCCCTGCGGATTTGAATGCTATAGAGAAAGCAGCATCTGTATTGATCTGGGTGTAACTCTGCATCAATGTGAGGCATGCTGCTAAAGAACAGTAAAAAATGATTACTACTGTCATGTATCCGATCAGTCCCAGAGGAATATCTCGTCCTGGATTTTTAACCTCTTCCCCGAGAGTAGCGTCTCCGTCGAAACCTACGTTAGGCGAAGAACAACATTGCCGAAGCTTTCATCACTCCACGAACTCCAAACGGAGCGAAATTTCTGGTAAAGTTTTCAGGGTTGGCTTTTCTGAAACCGGCGACGAGGATGAAGAGCAAGTGGAGGATTGTGGTGATTGAATTGAATATAATATTTTTAAAGCCTTGGTTTTAGTTTCAATTTATCTGCTCTTATTTTCTTATGAATGTACATAATAACATAATGCTACCTTGACTTTGAAATCGGGTCGGTTAGCTAACCAATGCTACCCGGTCAGCCCTTATTTCTGTTTGTGTCATCTCCAGGCCGGTCTCCCTCTCCAAAACCCTCAAACTAGGGTTTAAGAAAATAGACCGAGGGGAAGAAAGAACACAGGGAAAGGCGCTAATGGGGGAACCGAGAGATGGCAACGTTCCAGTTCTGCCATGGATGAGGCAACCAGTTGATGTCACTCAATTTGAAGAATGCCCAGTCGATCTTCTGCCTTGCCTTGATCACAGGTACATATAATCCCCCCCTCCAGGTTGGAATTTGCTCCGCTAATGCAGCTCATCTTTGTATCTTCTTCTTTTTTATTGCTGAAGTTTTCTACTTTCGCTTCAGGCTTAAGGATGCGTTGCAGAAAATCGGATTCTCATCAATCTTCCCCATACAAGTTGCCGTCTGGCAGGAGACAATCGGTCCTGGCGCTTTCGAGCGAGATTTGTGCATAAACTCGCCTACAGGCAGTGGTAAAACTTTGGCCTACGCTTTACCAATCGTGCAAGCATTGTCGACCCGCACGGTTAAATGTTTGCGCGCTTTGGTGGTCTTGCCCACACGTGATTTAGCCTTGCAGGTTCAGCACCCCTTCTGTCTGTTTATCAATTGATGAGATGATAGTTTCCTGAAGTGATGCGCCTGTATTCATCATAATAGCTTGAATACATGTTGTTTAGGTGAAGGAGGTGTTTGCTGCAATTGCACCGGCTGTAGGCTTATCTGTTGGTCTTGCTGTGGGGCAATCCTCAGTTGCAGATGAAATTTCCAATCTTATAAAGCGACCCAAGCTTGAGGCGGGCATTTGCTATGATCCGAATGATCTTCCTGTCGAGTTACAAAGTTCGGTTGATATATTGGTGGCAACCCCTGGGAGGCTAGTGGACCACATTACATCGACCAAGGGATTTACTTTAGAGCATCTATGCTATCTAGTAAGTTGCAATTTTGGTGTGGAAAGCGTCTCTACCACTTCAAAGTCTAACTTGATCATCCAATATTTCTGTTGTTAGTTGGAATATAAGGGTTTAGTCTGTTCTGTTGAAGTTTAGCTAGGTTGCTGTTCAATCTGGTTTCTACATAGCTTTGTGGTCATTTAACTTTAACTTGTGATCTTACCGATATCGCTGTTTCAGGTGGTTGATGAAACAGATAGAATGCTCAGGGAGTCTTACCAGTCTTGGCTTTCCACCGTTCTTACTCAATCACAGTCTGCTCAAGAAATCTATGTGCCATGTATTAATACCGTTCTTCCAATGGCATTTGGTCCTTTGAAAACCATAAGAAGATGGTATGTCTTGTTTTTATCTTGCATATTATTTATACCAAGTTATCTGTTTCATGTTCCTGTAGAAGTTGTTCTGAATCGTGCAAAGTTTATTTCATTTTCCAGTGGGGTTGAGAAAGGATTTAAGGGAAAACCTTATCCTAGGCTTGTGAAGATGGTTTTATCAGCCACATTAACCCGAGATCCTAGCAAGCTTGCTCAACTTCATCTGCACCATCCTTTGCTAGTGACAACTGGGAATAAGCGCTATCAGCTTCCGGAAAAATTAGAATCCTACACTTTGGTAAGCTCTTATGTTTCTGTTGAGTTTTGGATGTGTGATGAAGGACCTTTTGGTCATTAAACTTTCTTTTCTGAAACCTAGTCTGTTATCCATTTGACAGGTATGCGAGTCGCAGCTGAAACCCTTGTACTTGGTTGCTATTCTACAAACTTTAGGAAAAGAGAAATGCATTGTTTTCACATCATCAGTGGAATCTACGCATAGGCTTTGCACCCTCATGAATTTTTTTGACGATGTGAAGCTTAATATCAAGGAGTATTCTGGTCTTCAACGCCAATCTGTGAGAAGGTACTCTTAGTATACAAATGACCATTTTAAATTCTTACTAATTGATCTGTAACTACACACCTACAATCATATGTTTTTAATCTGGGTTTTAGTATTGGACATGTAATTTGTAACACAACTTTATATAATCATATGGTTTTGCAGCGAGACTTTGAATGCATTCCGAGAAGGGAAGATACAGGTGCTCGTTTCCTCTGATGCAATGACTCGTGGAATGGATGTTGAAGGGGTGAGGCATGTTGTCAATTATGACATGCCTTCATATATTAAGACCTACATACATAGGGCTGGTAGGACAGCAAGAGCTGGTCAAACGGGGCGATGCGTTACATTGTTGAATGAATTTGAGGTATGCATTTTTCAAAAGAACGTTTAAAGCTGTTACAATGTAATATGGCCTGTCTATGTGGGGTAAAAGAGTACACTATAGCTAATGGTCTCTACTGTTCTTCCCTCAACCATTAATCTTAATTTTCAATGCTTTACCAAAACATACTCATCTTCTCTTTTCTTTTTTTCCTTTTCTCTCAGGTCAAGCGCTTCAATAGAATCTTACAGAAAGCTGACATCAAATCTTGTCCTACCTACTCCGTACCTTCCGGCTCTATCGAGGCACTTCAAGCAATTTATCAGTCAGGTAATGCTTTGAATCTTCTTCTGTGTTGATAGTAGTCATGTGATTATCTCTTACAATCACTTATCCATTTGTTCTTGTCTTGTTCCTGTTCACTAGCACTTGGGAAGCTAAAGGAGAAAGTTGAATCAGAAACTCACAAGAAGCGCAAATTTGCCCCAAAATATTCCAGAAGAATCCAATCAGAGCGACCAAACAAAAACAAGGATTGATCAGTATATTTATACTAGTATGGATTCTGTCTTTCTGCTATCTGTAAGCACTTACAGGTTAGTTTCATAGTCCTATCTTGTACATCAATTACTACACAACTAGGCATATGCTTTTTATATTCTGGGAGTAGCAGTAAGTTCATCACACAGATGTAGGGAATAGTTGTAGGATTGTGAACTTCATTCTAAGTGCTGAGGTTATCTATCTATGGCTTTCGTATGCTACATTCCAGATTGCTTTTTCTTAATGGCGTGCCGTGTAAGTTGGGGTGGGCAATTGGTGATGTCCGAACCCTACCGCGGTCAACTGCAGAAAAACCAATCCGCATTGCACACTGCATTATGATTTGATATGCGGTTTGTGTTTTTCAATTATCTGTTTGCAGTTCGATGGTTTCATCTGCAAACTGCAAGTGAAAAACCCTTCTATGAAATTAATCTTATTGGCTCACTTCTTAATTTTTAAGTCTTCCATCGTCCAACTGGAAAATGTATATTAATAAGAATTACTCGTGCTAAGGTCCGAGTGTCTGACAATTGTTGTTTCCTTTTTCTGCATTCCCATTAGCTGTCTTTATCGTGCATTAAATATATCAGCCCTTCATACAGGAAAAAAATAGTATCTAAATATGAAGAAAGTAAAGTGCAGTATGCTTGTTTATAACTTGTTAATATCATATCTTGAAGAAGTAGATCCTGAACTTTGAAAAAGGCGATATGGTGATGATGCCAGTATGCTCAGGACAGACCCAGAACATGAAATGTGAGAAGATTCAACCAAGTGTAGCTGTCCATATCTCTCTATCTGTTAGTGCGGTGCGAAGGAGACTAATTAGTATCAAATTGTGGAAAGTTGGTGCTTATCATTTTCATTATTATCATCATCATATTTTCAACAAACAAACAAAGATGACCCGAGTACAGGGGAAGTGACATTGTCCACGATCATCATTTATTGTGTTTGGGATGACTTGGATTTTGGACCCTAAACCCAAATTTGTACAGAATAAGAAATGCAAAAGTACCATGTACTTGATGAAATCTGAATCCATATTCCTGATTCCTCGTCATAAAATTTGAATCTTGTCGCCCCCTGAATTTTAGCCAGCCTTCACATTTGAATTTTTAAACCTTAAACCCTAACCTAACCTAAAACTTCACCCTCTCCAAATTTGATTTCGTGTATGGGTATCGAACATGCTCGGAACGTGGTAGAAATGGGTAGAGCGTTCATCCTGAATTAGTTCTGGATTCGGATTGGTGGACTTGAAGCGAAGACTTTCGAGGGAAGAAAAGTAGGATTAAATTGGCCAACCTTGTTGAAAAACTTACCTAAAGAACTAGAACCCTTTTTGGAAATCTCCGACGCCCACTGTTTACCTGATTGCTCTGTTTTTTCCCCCGCGGCTGTGCTAACATGCAAGTGTAAGACCACTTATCCTGAAGCTGGGTCTTAACTATTCCCTTTGAAGTTTTTTGGTATCAAATAATTTATCTAAATACGGGCATACTCATTCATTTAACCGTATCTACGAGTTGGATTTCTTAAACTGAAGCCAATTTGTTCAAACGGAATTCTTTTCTCGGAATAGAATAAAATTGTGTATAATATCACTATATATAATTTCATGTTACGACATGTTATGTTATTATACTGACATGGATCGCATTTTAGTCGCTCGAATCTAGTAGCTATGGTTTTAGTCGACGATGAGATCAAGATGGGAATAAAAAAGAAAACACACTTTTATTATTTGAGAGCAAAAAATGAAGAACGTAAAAACTGTCGACTTCTTTCTCTCTTGTTTCTGTCCCCACAATCAGACATAATGTAATTCATTTTTATTTATTTATATATAAGCCGGCAAGGAGGGGAATCTCTCTTCACTCACCGTAACTACCTCACACTCTCCTCCTCTCTTCCTTTTTCTTCTTAATTTCTTACAATCGATCAATTCAATACTGCTACTGCTACTGCTACTTGTTGATTAAGTGGCGGGTGATCAATATAATGGAGGGAGTGCACGCAGCGCCACCGGATTCATCGGCTTTCAAAGAATGCTTCGCCCTCACTTGGAAGAACCCTTATGTTCTCCGCCTCGCTTTCTCTGCCGGAATTGGCGGCCTTCTCTTCGGTTACGACACCGGAGTCATATCCGGAGCTCTTCTCTACATCAGAGACGACTTCAAGTCCGTCGACAGACAGACCGTTCTTCAGGTACTCTCATTGTTTCAAACCAGAAATTAGATCAATAGAGAAATAAGAATTGGTTGATTTTGGTACATCCCGACACGCGCACATGTGCTGTCGCGTGTCTCTCGTCACTCACCCAGACTGTACTTAGGAAACGCAAAGAGCAAAACTCTTTTGTTTTTTATTGTTTCGTTTTCCTGCATCGATAGGTTTCCGGAGTGTTTATCGTATTCTTCCATTGATAAACTATGGAGAAAGCTGTCACTCAGTCAAGTCAACCTAGAAAATGATGGATTTTTCTTTTTTTATTTATATTTTATTATTTCTGGCTTAGGACTGTTGTCTCCTAATTTTAATTTACGGATCCAAATTGTTTTTTTCCGGAACAAAGTATATAATAAAGTACTGGAATGCCGTAAGACATTTGTCAATCCCAATTGAAGAAGACTGACTATGAAGTGGATATGGATCATGAGTGATGTGGGCCTGCGGGTGGGCTTTTCAAAATATTTGGCCCAAAACCCACTTGCCATTCGTCAGACGTCCTGCGATTATGGTCTTTTCTTAAAAAAAAAAATTTCAACTACGTAATAAATCCTGAAATTATCGGCTGGTATACATATAGGTCCTTAAGCTTTTAAGTTTTATCGATGAATCCTTACTTTAATTCGTTATAGAGTGGGTCCGTTTTTACCAAATGGGTTGTCATCTAATGCTGCTGTTGACGACGACATTATTTTCCGGCCAATTTGCCACGTCACCACTCATGAAACGGTCAGTTAGTTGGTTGAATCGGTGGCGGATCCAGGATCGAAACATGCAAGGAGCCGGATTTGAACCAAAATCTATGTATCGAGTAATCAATTTACGAATATTTTTTTGAAACATAATACTAAGTTCAAATATACAAAAACACCTTCGTTGTGCTATTTGTAGTTAAAGCAAGTTGTTTTTCAAGATTGAATGTGCCACCAGCCATTTTTTTTCCTAATTAAATAATAATAAATGCAAATACTGAGCCGAAATGATGATTAATATCTATCGAGTACTGATAATCCAACTGATTGTGAAATCTATATTAAATTTAGTTTTTGAAAATTAATTCAACATTTGCTTGATTAAATTCAAAATGAGTACAGTGATAACTCGTGATAAAAAAAAAGCTATAATGATCATACTGATGAATATTGTGACAAACATAAACAGGAGAGCATAGTGAGCATGGCAGTGGCAGGAGCAATTATAGGTGCTGCAATTGGTGGATGGGCAAACGATAAGTATGGAAGGAAAAGTGCACTTATGGCTGCTGATTTCCTCTTCTTCATTGGAGCTATAATCATGGCCGCCTCCCCTGGCCCCGCTACCCTCATTGTCGGTCGAGTCTTCGTAGGTCTTGGAGTCGGGATGGCTTCAATGACATCCCCTCTCTACATCTCGGAGGCATCTCCGGCCAAAATTCGAGGCGCTCTCGTCAGTACAAACAACTTCCTCATCACCGGCGGCCAATTCCTGTCTTACCTAATCAACTTGGCCTTCACCAAGGTTCCAGGAACATGGAGGTGGATGCTTGGTGTTGCAGGAATTCCAGCTCTAGTACAGTTTGCCCTCATGATGTTCCTTCCAGAATCCCCCCGTTGGCTTTTCCGCAAGGTTTGCTTTTTCCCGCTTAATACTCTAGTATGTAATGACCTTTCGATTTATTACGAGATATAAACGACCTTTGGACGTTATTTTTCATGGCATCACCTATGTCAAAGTATTCAAATTACATCACGCTGGTATATTAATCCGTTAAGTTGAATAGGTGGCTTGATGGTGTGAGCTTACTCAGCTCTTTTGCTGAGATAGGTCACGCCGTCATGCCATCTATACAACTTAACAGTAAAAATTGACGGTGTGACATAATTTGAATATTTTATGATAGATAATGACATAGAAAATAATATCCAAAGGTCGTGTATATTCTCGTAATAAGCTGAAATGTCGTGACATACTAGAGTATTAAGCCTTTTATCAATTCTTTTTGTCTTTATATCATTGTTTGTTGTTACTTGTGTAACTAAGATTAGAAAATGTCACAGGGCAAAGAAGAAGAAGCCAAGACCATCCTGAGAAGAATATTCCCAGCGGAAGATGTCGAAGCTGAAATCCAAGACCTGAAGGACTCAGTAGACAAGGAAATCCGCGAACAGGGAAGTTCAGAGAAGATAAATTTCAGAAAACTGTGGCAAACAAAGACAGTCAGAAGAGGACTTATAGCCGGTGTCGGGTTACAGGTTTTCCAGCAGTTCGTTGGGATCAACACGGTCATGTACTACAGTCCAACGATAGTTCAGTTAGCGGGTTTCGCATCAAACCAGACCGCATTGCTTCTTTCCCTCGTCACAGCCGGACTCAATGCCCTTGGATCCATTGTCAGCATTTACTTCATTGACAGGACTGGAAGGAAGAAGCTCCTGTTGATTAGCTTGTTTGGTGTGGCGGTTTCGCTCGGTTTGTTGGCTGGAATTTTCCATCAGACCACTACTCACTCTCCCATGGTCACTGTTGCGACCGGCCCCAAATATTCGAACATGACCTGCCCGGACTACACTTCGGCGGCGAACTCAGGTTCCTGGGACTGTATGAAGTGCCTCAAGGCTTCTCATCCAGATTGCGGCTTCTGCTCTTCAGCTTCCGACAAGGTGAATAATTTACATAACAAGACATTATCACTATTTTTGGAAGGCTATGATACCATGTCATGAACCATTGCATTCCAATAACTCGAATTTTTGGAAAAGGGTTCAAATTGATTTTTTTTTATATTATTCGTAAACAGTTTGTTGTGCTGGAATTTCAATTTGATAAAATGTTGCTACATGCTCTACTCTCTTGTGTTTTGTGTTGTGTTGCAGTTACTCCCCGGAGTATGTTTGATGTCGAACGACGATGTGAAAGATCTTTGCCACGGAGACAAAAGGGAATGGTACACGAGAGGATGCCCGAGCAAATTCGGTTGGCTAGCACTGATAGGCCTAGCTTTGTACATTATCTCGTTCTCCCCCGGAATGGGTACAGCTCCATGGATTGTTAACTCAGAGATATACCCTTTAAGATTTCGAGGAGTCTGCGGAGGAATAGCAGCCACTGCTAACTGGATATCAAACCTCATCGTGGCACAAACTTTCCTCTCGCTCACCGAAGCTATCGGAACCGATATGACTTTCTTATTGTTCGGAATCGTGTCGGTGATTGGTTTCTTCTTTGTCATAATATATGTACCTGAAACCAAGGGACTCCCCATTGAAGAAGTAGAGAAGATGTTGGAGATGAGGCCTCTTCAGTACAAGTTCTGGGAGAAGAAGAGACCTGCAGCAGAAGAAACAGATGACAAATTAGAGAAGAAGCAAGGTGTGTGAAACTCACAAGCTAGTTGGAATAGCAAGTAGCCATTATCTCCTACCTGCTTTCAATGCTTACTACTACTACTACTACCTTTGAAGTCCAATATTATGAACAAATCATTCAACACTGAAAACACTACAAATTTCTATATGGTCTATATATTGCCTTGTATATAATCGAGACAATCATCGTGTTGTATAGCACGCCACGACCATAGCATGCTTGACAATACTCGTAGCAGTCGATCCAGCAATGACCATTGCCATAAGTAATGAATGGAGAAATTAGATGGAATGGGGCAGAAAACATGGATAATTCTTGAAGAGCTTGGAGAAAAACGTCCACTAAAATGATATACCTCCGACGGTCCGCCAGAATCCAATGTCGTACTACTGTCTTGAATAATATAAATAGAGCGTTGAAACAGCGTGAAATTTCATTTCCCAAGTCACCAAATGGAACTCATCTACCTTCTCCTCTCAATTATCTCCACGTGCCTCACTTCCCTCTTCCACTCTATCCGCCGCCTCTTTGTCTCTCCCGCTGCCAGCCACTCCCACGGCGTTTCTTTCTACCAGGGCACTGTATGGCACCAGCGCCGCCGCCCCGTTCACCACTCATTCCGCTATCCTGTCCGTTACGCGCTCTTCGACCTTGACCACGCACTTCACCTCCCGCCGGACCACCTCTCCGCCGATGAAGCTCGTCAGGCAGCTAATACTGCCGGACCAGTGTATATATTCCTTTCTTCTTCGTTTTTGTTTTTGGCTTTTGTTCTAAAACTCAAATGAGATTGTTTCCTCCACATTTTAAAAAAATTTGTGCAGTTTTCTGCTAACAATGCCTCCCAGCCTTGGGTATGAACAGAATCCATTAAGCTTATATTACTGCTACGATGGAGATGCTTCTGATCCTACTTTGACCAAATGTGTTGCAGAGGTTTGCTAATTGCTATCCTGCTTCCTGCATCTCTAGTATGCTGTTTTACTTGTTAGTTGGAAACCCAAATTTCCAGCTCAACTGTTGGAATAATTGCCTAGTATATAATTATCACCCAGATTGGTGGTGATATAGTGGCTTGTATATTGCCCAATTGTGGAACCAGAGGTGACGAAACTAGGCCACTGTCCAGGGTCATCCTGTTGTAAAGTAAAGTGACAAAATCTTATGTAAAATTTATAAATTTGAATTATTTGACCAGTTTGTTTTTGAATTTCGCCTTAAAACTTAAAATTCCACCCTATGATCTTTGACCATCATGGTTCTGCTATTGATATTGTCCAAGGCTATCCCTCTAATGTCAAACTACTGATGTCGTTTCCCCTGCTTATGAACCAAAGTGGACATTTGATACTTTGAACTCTTTTAGTATTTGTGGCCTAGAATTTGGCTAGTCTCACCTAATAAATTGATTGGTTGTTGATTCTCCTGTAGACCTGCAATGCGTTACTGTTAACAATCCGCCACTGCATTTTGCACAGGTAACAAATACACCTTGGGGTGAAAGAGTTGCATTTGTCTTCAATCCTAACTCTGATTGTGTGGCTAAACCTTTGCATGTCAGTCCTTTTATGGTACGTTTCAGGAGTTACTCCACTTTTGTTGACTTGTCCCTTCGAAAGAGAAATTTTTAATATTTGAAGCCTCTGTTGGAAAAAATATTCTCAGGATATGATGGGGAATTGGAAAATCAAAGCAAGTGCTCCAGGGGAGAATTTGACGGTCTTCATTTCAGTTCAACACCCCGATCATGGAGATTACTTCATCGCCACGTTGGACGCCAAGAAAACTACAGTTTCAGATAGTGATTCTTTCTTTTGGTTGATGCCTCACAAAGTTGCAGTCTGGATATATTGGCACGTAAGTATCTGTTCACTGGTTAACTTATGTTTCTGGTCAAATCGAATCGTTGAATGATCATCAACCTTGCAATGTTCTAGATAGTCTAAATTCCAGCAATGTCCATACAATTTGTTCTGAATGAATGGTTCATAGAGAAACCTGTTTTTCATTTTCCCTGTGCAGGCTTTGCTGCTGTGGTGGAAGAATGTGAAGTTCATACAGCATCCGAGGTATAATGTTCCCAACTACAGGGAGGAAGCTGTGATGCGGAATGAAAAACATCTTCAATGCGGTGAATCAGTTTCATCTGGATGTTTGCAAACTCAAGCACCGGCTTGCACTGCTGCTCGTTATTTGAAATGGAGGGATGCTAAGTGGCCATGGTGTTAGAAACAACATGATTTTTCTATGTGGCATTCATTTCCTGCAATCTTCTGTATGTTGTTGTAATGTTCAAGTATAACCTATCTTTGCGCTCTACCGGTTAATTGACGGTGAATGATCCCCTACATTTGGGCCAAATCACAAACATGCCCCTACCTTTCATTTGTAACCCCAGCGTCATTTCTATACATTTCCATAACAAAAATTCCGTTAATTTGCTTCGTTGTTAGCTGAGTCTACTACCTGCACGGCTGCATCATTCGAACTGCCAAGTCTGTCTGGAGCTCTGGCAGAACTAGCATGGCCTGCCATTCTTGATAAACGACAGATGTTTAGGTACTTGATAATAATTGTCTCTTGGAAGATATGTTCTGTGATGCTCTTATAGATTCCTTTAACTATCAGCTGTGTTTGTGGATGCAGAGAAATCTTTCTAGATTTCAACCCAGTGGTTGTGTCGAAGCTGAACGAGAAGGAGTTTGTCATGGTCGGTTTGGACCTCACCGGACGGCAGCCGGCCACGGTGAATTCTTTTTTAGAAATAAAATATGGGCAGTGCCCGTCTTCTAGAAACTAAAGCATTGTTTTTATTCCATCTTGGGCGCATGAGTGATTCCAATGTGAAAAAACGTCAAAAGTACAGCAAGGACCATACATATAACTCAAGAAGTCCGTTCATTTTCTTTTGAATCCAGCCACAACGATGATGATGCCCGATCTCAAAGCCTTACCGATGATGTTGCCTCTTCCACAAACAGCTCTCCTTCTCGTATTGCCTCTGACTTTGATTTCAATATTGCTATACAGTCTGAAGGTAAAGCCAATCCTGCTTCAACGCTGTCTGAATTCCCTCGGAATCAGAGGCCCATCCTACAGATTCTTCTACGGAAACACTCTGGAAATTCAGAAGCTAAGAAAAGCCGCCATGGAAAAACCTGTGTCAGGTCTTTTTCATCAAATTCATTACAGGTTGCAGCCTCAGTTGTCCGCCTGTTCTAACACATACGGTGAGATATCTATTTTCCTTTTGTTTCTTTTCCTCTTCGCCAAATCTAAGTTTGTCCTGTGCTGAGTAATGGTTCATGGAATAGGCCCGGATTTCATGTTCTGGATCGGCAGCCGCCCTTTCTTGACTGTGTCGGAACCGGAGATGGTGAAGCAAG
This sequence comes from Linum usitatissimum, assembly GCA_030674075.2. Classification (NCBI taxonomy): domain Eukaryota; kingdom Viridiplantae; phylum Streptophyta; class Magnoliopsida; order Malpighiales; family Linaceae; genus Linum; species Linum usitatissimum. Next base: position 4,102,815 of record JAUJYP020000804.1, on the reverse strand, counting down.
TCGCGAATGATCGAGACAAAGCTTACAGGAAAGTACTACCAAGAGGTATCGCGAAGCAGATGCTCGGAGATGGACTGGTCACGTCGGAGGGTGAAAAATGGGCCAAGATGAGGAAGCTCGCTAATTTCGCCTTCTTCGGCGAGAGCTAAAGGTTGGTTTTATCTCTACAATCGAAACAGGATTTTTTGCACCGACAGATATCCTATGTAAATTTTTCAAAAGTTAAGTTTTCGCCTACTGGTGTGTTTTTGAATTTCGCCAGTATGGCTAAACTTGAAGAGACCCCAATTGGATCCAAAACAAACCCAGCAAAGTGAATGTGGAAGGCCTTTCCATGGATGGTCGAATTCTACCACAAGGGCAAGTGAGGCCACACAGGCCGAATTTAAGGTATATGCAAATTGCATAACCAGAAGTAGGAGGTTGGAGGATCAACGATCCAGAACAGTCAATTATGGCGTCATAATCCGATCAGGGGAAATGCGAAGGAATCGAAATTGAGAAACTCAGCACCAATGATAGGAAAAGGGGAAAAGGAATGGGGTTTTACCTGGAGGATCGATGGAGATCGGTAGTGAATTCGATGGTTGAAGATTGCTGTTGACGAAGGTTGACGGTTGTCCGATGGTCGGAGGCCGCTGTTGACGGCGGTTGGCGACGGTTGACGCGAGAACGCCCGTGATAGTTTCTATGGCTTTCTTCCCGAAGAAGACAGAAATGAGAAAATTTGACGACTGGTGGCTGAATCCTGATTCCGCTATTGCAGCTACTGGTTACTTGTTTATTGATGGGATTGTGGTGTATTTGGTAGAATATGATTCCGGCAATGATTGTTAGGACAGACATGATGCTAGAGAGGTGGAAGAGTCATGTAGGGAAAGAGGTTGAGGTGTTTGAAGAATTCAGGTTCTTAACAGCTGAAGTAATTTCCAGGACTACGTTTGGGAGTAGCTACCTTGAAGGAAAGCAGCTCTTTTACAAGTTGAGTAAGCTTACCCAGCTCGGTGTTGCCAGCTTGTTCAAAATTAGGGTTCCTGGAATCAGGTATTAACTTACCACCTTCACTGACTGCAACACTCTGAAATTTTACTACTCATGAATGGTAATTAGTTTACCTTTTGGCCCTATTGATTGCAGCAAGATTTACAGAAGCAGTTCTGATATTGAAGCAAACAAGCTTGAGCAAGGAATAAGAGCGTCTATATTGGGAATGCTTCGGAAAAGAGAAGAGATGATCGGGAGATGCAGATGACTTTGGGAATGATTTCCTTGGATTACTTCTGAGAGCTAAACATGAAACTGACGAATCAAAGCGCATTACGGTGGATTATGTGGTGGATGAGTGCAAGACGTTCTATCTTGCTGGACAAGAAACAACCAACACTCTGTTGGCATGGGTTATCTTACTTCTTTCTATCCACACAGATTGGCAGGAGAAAGCAAGAGCCGAAGTTCTGAACCAATTCGGGAGCCGAGCTCCTGATGCAGATGGGATTGCAAGGCTCAAGATTGTAAGCGAAAACCTTATTTTTATAACATGATTGATTGTGCAAGCAGCGCCAAAATGTTGAATTTAACCCACTGAAACAAACTGTCGAAATGGTGTTGCAGTTGAACCTGATTATCAACGAGACTCTGCGATTGTACCCTCCAGCGAGCGGGGTTTCTCGAGAAGTTGTGAAAGATGTTCAACTGGGGAAGCTGACTCTCCCTGAGAAAACATACATCATCATCGATACAATATCACTTCATCAAGACCCTAAAATTTCGGGAAAGGATGCACATCTTTTTAATCCGGAAAGGTTTTCTGAAGGAGTTGCCAAAGCCACAAAGAATAATCCATCTGCGTATCTTCCGTTTGGGATAGGGGTGAGAGTTTGTGTGGGGTCGAGCTTTTCGGCAAATGAAGCGAAGATTGCACTTTCAATGATCCTTCAGCGTTATACGTTTACTCTTTCCCCAACTTACATCCACTCTCCCACTCAAATGATAACAACCCGCCCGCAACATGCCCGCAACATGGAGTTCAGGTCATCCTTCATTGCCCTGCAGTAGTAGTGATGAGGGAATACATATAATGAACTATAACTTTCTTAAGTTTGGTGTAAGAAGGTGTGTGATAGTAATTAAAACAATATTGACATCAAAGCTGCCCATACCAACTGTAAGTTGAATCATCAGAGATTGGGGGGAGGAGGTCGACACAAGCAGAAGAAGGAAGAAGCAGAGATCAATGTGAGAGTGGGGTAGAGTATAACTAAATCGGGTTGGTTTTGATTTTTTTTTTAGTTGGGTTTAAGAAGTTGAGTGTGGTTATTGCGACGCGTACGAATAAGTAGTGATTCAGCTAGCTAACGAAGCAAATTAATGGAATTTGTGAACGGAATTCCATTAATCGATAGATGTGTTACATTAACGTATGAAAAGAACCGTGAGATTATAAATGAAAGCAGGAGCCTTGTTTGTAATTTAATTCAAATTAGGGGACCATTTTAATCAGTTAGCCGTGCTAACTCGTTGCTTATGCACTTCTTTTTCAATTATTTGCTTCCAATTCAGCGGCGGATCCAGGTTGGTTTAATGCACTATGTCGAATTGTGTAAGCGATCAAATACACTATGTTGTATATAGAGAAAATGCACATTGATAAGGGCTCGGTAACACATACGCATGCTTTACCCCATCCCGCAGAACAAGACTCGGGACATGCTTCCCGAATCCTGAACTCATACGAGACTATGGGTGTCCATTACCCGCATGAATACGGGTTCGAGGTTAATGTGATAGTGGTCGTGGGTCCAATTTGGTTCTATTACGATTTCCTTAGCAATTAGGTCTGCATTAGTGGTCGTGGGTACAATTTGGGGAAATGTTTAGTTTGGTTAGGTGGTTAGCGTTAGATTAGCCTAATCTAAAGGTCTATAGTTAGTTTCAGACATGAATTTTTTTTCCATGTTTCTCAGAACTGTGTTCTTCGATACCGCCTGCAGGGTAATTTTTATAGGACTGGACTACAGCTATAGTTAGTGGTATTGCGCCTTGCCTTTGGTGAAGAGCAGAGGAAAATCGACCCAATCCTCTCCAATGGTGTTGCTAGCCTTGGGTTCCACACACGGAATTCTTCCACAGCCACCGTCTCGACTCCAAGCCACTTATTCCACTTCGCCTTCTCTTCCGAATACAGACAGCCCATCTCTTCTTGCACGGCGAAGAGCCATCTTCTTCGGTTCCAGTGTTGTAGTCGCAGATTCTTTGCTTGGCTTCTTCAATTCCGTTTCAATCTCCCATGGATCTGCCGTTGCTCGTCAACTCCAACAACAACTAGATGAAGAAGAAGAAGAAGAAGATTATGAAGACGAAGAAGTTGAGCAGGAAGAGAATCGAACTGTTCGCCTGTTTGAGGTTAGCAACACCACTAATAATATATATCCTTAGCAAAACGGAATTCAGAGTTTAATTTGTTTGTATGGTGATGTTAGGTGATTTCTCCATCAATTGTTTCGATCAAGGATATAGAATTATCGAAAATCTCCAGCAGTAGTTCTTCTTCCATGGAAACGACGAGTGGAGAGGAAGAGAATGCAAAAGTTGAAGGGACAGGCTCTGGATTCATTTGGGATAAATACGGTCACATTGTAAACAAATATTCATATTCAAATTACTATTCTTTTTGTGGTTTGTTTGGCTATTCATTATTCAGTTTTGATTCGAGACTGTGGCAGGTCACTAATTATCACGTCGTGGCTAAATTGGCTACGGATATGAGCGGATTACAGCGTTGCAAGGTCCCCATTTCTACAGTTAGTTGTTGATCAACCAGATGAAGAACCAACTTAACGCCACTGAGCTGTTTTGTTTTGTTTTGAAGATATGCCTTGTTGATGCTCTTGGAAACAGCTTGTATAGGGATGGGACGATTGTCGGGTACGATCCAAGTTATGATCTTGCAGTACTTAAGGTAAGAAAAACTCAATGACTGTTGCAGATGTTTTGAGTGAGTTTGGAATAGCTAATGATCATAAATGGTGTATTTAGGTTGATGTTGAAGGGCATGATGTGAAGCCTGCGGTTGTTGGCAACTCCAATGACTTGCGAGTAGGACAGAGCTGTTATGCCATTGGAAACCCATATGGTTATCAGAACACTCTAACCACAGGGGTAACACTTTGAATCAATCCCTCTTCATTTTTGGTGTTTAATAGGATTTGTCTGATGAACGAATATATAGGTAGTTAGTGGCTTAGGAAGGGAAATTCCATCGCCCAATGGAGGCGCCATTAAAGGAGCCATTCAGACGGATGCAGCTATTAACGCAGGTCTGTTTTTTTAACAGCTTTAACATTCTTTCTATTTGGAAGACATTCTAATTCTTCTCTGCAACTGCAGGCAATTCAGGTGGAGCGTTGGTTGATTCACATGGACGTGTCATTGGAGTCAACACAGCAACTTTCACTAGAAAAGGCAAGTCATTCGTCTTGTTGGAAAACTTGGTGCATCTTCATCAAATCTCTTTTCTTACTTGTTCTCATTACAGGAACTGGACAGTCATCTGGAGTCAATTTTGCAATCCCGATCGACACGGTGGTGCGGAATGTGCCAAACCTAATTGTTTATGGAACCCCTTTCGTAGATAGGTTTTGAACCCTTTGAAGATCTTCTGTAATGTAAACGATCCAGTAATTTGACCAAAGTCAATGACGATTTTGACGTTTCAGATGTAGAGAAGATGTGAATAGCAGCTATTAGCATTCGTCGGAAATGTACTGAAACTATTTAAGCAAAAGGAATGTAATACTAGAGAGGCGGCTAGGAACCAAGAACAAACTGGTCTCTTTCCTCTACTCTTGAACCGTCAGCAGAGACATTTGTTCCTCAATTTGACACTCAATGTGACAAGATGTTCTAGCGGAGAAAGGGATGAGAATCAGGCCAAGGCATCGTTGTTCCATCGGAGAAGGAGCATTCCGTCGAGTGCTACGATATTCTACAGCATCTTGAAGGATGATGTTCCCTTGCTTATCCATGCAGTGAAACGTCCCCATGAAAAAGCGCCCATCTTTTATTCCCACCAGCATTTGTCGAAACAACAGTTTCTTCACCCGAGCTACAGTATCTGAGATGCCTGCCTCGCTGTTACATTCTGCGCTGCTCCCATCTTCTCGACCAGACGGCTTGTCCATTTCCGGTCCAGTCTCCATTGAATTCGATTGATCCACTGTAATCAAAATGATAAATGGATTGATCGCTCAATACCTCAACCATTCAGTTCAAATAATAATGAAACAATGAACTAATTAAGCTGCTGATCACAGACATCAATCAGTGTCTTGACTCTTGATAACATTGACTGAGCTGAAAGACAGTAGGAACTAGAAATCCGAGATAAAAATATTTGTTAAGTTTTAGCTTCTGTTCCACGAGTCAACCGTAAACACTACAAACTAGATTCTGTAAGAAATTGAAACATCTCTACATGCAATTAGGTTTAGGAATGACTTACAGGAGGAAGGACAACCATAATCAGATTGACGTAGAGGGTGGTGAATGACTTACATGCTAACTGGCGGTTGTCTTCCAATGCTCTTTAAGGTTTATACGCTGTCACGAAAAACAAAAGGCGAGTCAGAGTTTGAAAATAAAAATAGATTATGCATAACTATGCCTGTAGCTGCTTCATCCGAACAACCATCCGCTTCCTGTGAAGTTGTAACCATACAAACAAAACTAAAACGCGTAACTAAAGCTCCACACACGTCAAGTCATAAGCATAACTAAAGCTCCACACACGTCCAGTCATAAGCAACCCTCCTTCTCATGGGACAAATTCAAGAACCTCCAAATACTAACCGGACCACACTTCCAAGACCAACCTGACCTTTGCTGCCCGGTGAAAGTGGCAGATTCTTAGAGTTCAGGTCGAGTATTGTGATGAACTCAATCGAAGCAATTGACCAACTTAGATTACTTCATTTTTAGTTACCATTTGGCAAACACCAAAGGAAGACTTATAGGATCATACAGGTAACTGGGACATAACAGACACTGGTTCACGATAAAATGAGGTTTATCAGCAAAATCATTTGTCAGAATATATTTAAATGTTTGAAGATGGACTAAAACACCTATAAAAAACTTGAACCAAATGCCTAAAATCCAAACTTCTCAATCTATCAAATATACTTCAAAGCAGCCTAAAGGACTTCAGAGTTCTGCTAATAGTAAGCATTGTGCAAGCACTTACATAATGGAACAAAAACACAAGAGCAAGCTGACAATTCAAAAGGTATAGTCTTCTGCATTTTCATAGTCTATCAGTTAACTAAATTTCACATAGCACGCTATGGGTTCATTCATTCTGTTTATTTAGCAATACTAACCCACCACTATGTTCTCTGGAATCATTCTCAAAATTTTGTCTAGATGGATGCATCATTCTAAGAGTTGGGAGATACATTTATTTTTAAGATGTAAAAGACTCCAAGCATGCATATACTCTCCAAATGTTCAATTGCAAAACTGGAAATGATGTGATTAATCTATATGTCAATTGTGAGGTGTCTTTAACTCTTGCTGTATTTCTTTTCACGCCTAAACACATTCTCCCCAGAATATGTCCTTACTAAGCAAAGATCCCCATCAGCAAATGTGATGCAACTTGCAAGCCTTAGGTGAACCACTTTCGCCAGTAGAAATAAATAAATGAAGAAGTGGTTCAAACAGGACGCTACACCATTATCTTGAACTTTGAAATTGGCAGATAGTGACAGAGTGACTCTGCACATAACGATGGCATTAAATAAGGAAGGTTTGCCACCAACATCATAGATAGGAAAGTGGTGGTTAGAAAGTTGAATTCTTTTCGTTAGAACCAAGGTAGGTTTCTACAATCTACATATGAAACACTAGTTGCAGGATCTGGAGATTAGAAGAAGGAAAAGGTTAGAGAGGACATACCTAATTCGACTGGAAAGAGATGGCCATGCGGGTTTTGAGAAGATCGACGGCGCAGAAATATGGTACGACGGAGGCGGAAGATGCAGGGGCTGCGTCGAGGTCCAAAGGATATGTCAAATTGAGACAAGAACGGGCAAAAGACGCTATGAAACCAGCAATCCCATTTAGCTCGCTTTGTTCCTGGATCGGGTCTCGGCTCTCTTAAGGAGTGGACTTGTACTCGTCAAGTGGGTCGTTAAGCCATTGCCGCCCTCCCTTATTACTGTATAGTTTGGCATCCCCACCTTACGGCATGTTGAAATGAAATGTTGACTTCGTTAATTTTGCCGACATACGTTCTAGCGGGTGTGACATGGTCGTCTAAGAGATATCCGGGGAGCTTCTGCATTTCCACAACCAACTTGTTCCTCGTATGATGGCGTCGGTAAGCTCAGAGGTCTTTGTTAAGACAGTTAAGAATGGAGTTGTTTACAAACCTCCTCGTCGGTTACATACCATTGTATCACAATGATAGGGGCTACTCCTAAACCATAACTGGTTATCTCTTTTTGTTGCCTTGGTTTGTCATGATTTAATTGATTAATATAATTCAATCTTTATTTTTTTTTAGTTAAAGGTATCGAGTCATGATAAATTACTAAGTTAAAAAGAGTTCCATCATATGACTAATACATAAAAGAGATAGGGAATGATTCGTATCTCGATAATAAAAAGTTTCACGTACAAGTAAATATATGACGCAATTATTTAGATAAGGTGTAAAACAAAGAGTGACAAATGTAAGAGACCGAAGGAAAAAGCAACATCTAGCTAGGAGTTGCCCAACACGCATGTCATTGTTGTTATTCAGTTATTCAACATCACCATTGTTGTTGAATCCGAAAAAATGGAGATCGAGTCTTGACTTCGAGACTGTGCCGCATGTAGTACTTGGCGGATGGCTAGAAATTCGAGAACCAAAGAGTTCGTAGTAGACCGCATGACTTGTCTAGTAGTTGAGACTAACCACCCGCACCGTCTTCGAATCACAATTCTAATTGGCCCAAATATTTTTTGTAGGCACGATTAAATCAAAAATTACGTAGACAGTCAAGTCGAAATCTAAATTACAAAAAAACAACAATTACGGAGACGATCATGCGTGACCATTGCACATTTCAAAAGTTGCATTATTTGATTTATTTCACCAAACTTAAATTTGTACTTTAACATTCAAACTTTATATAATTGCAATTTAGTCACTCAATTAATTTATGAAGTGTAGTTAACTAAAACTCGACTTTCAATGTATTAGGTTAATGTCAATTGGTTACAAAATTGGTTAAAATGCACTAAACCAGTTAATATTTGAGTTCAATCTGAATATGGGCTGAACTGAGGTTAACCATAACAGATTTTAAATTAAACGATTGTGGATATTTAAAATCTGTTACGGTTAACCCAAGTTCAGCTCATATACGGATTGAGCTCAAATATTAACTAGTTTGGTGTATTTTAACCAATTTCGTAACCAAATGAAATTAACCTAATACACCAAAAATCAAGTTTCAGTTAACCGCACTTCATAAACTAATTAAATGATAATTGTTTAACTGATTTGGTAAAATAAATCAAATAATGTAACTTTTGAAATTTACAATATAAACTTATAAAATGTGCGACGCATTATAAATCTTAATATTTATCATTTTTGTAATTTATATTTCAATTTAACTATCTACCTAATTTTCAATTTAATCCTCTTTTAAAAATTTCCATTCCAATTGCATCATAACCCGAAGAGAAGAAGATTGTCGAACACGTTGATGATCCATTGAGACAACTGTGTACGTCATTAAACCTAATACAACGCGTCCAAGAGGCGCCTGAATATCACGTTCTTCGCAAATTTGGGTAACCGAAGCCGGCGGTGATTGTACTCTGCATCTGCGACGCGTGTGAGCATGCTAGCTAAAGTGACTTGGGGTGACGTGGCCATTTGAACAGAGAATCATTGAAAACTCTGCTTAGCCACATAATATTCGAACCTCCCCTTTCCCATTAAGACGAAGAAAAGGCTGGCAGAGCAGAGCAGCAGACGCAAAACTGGACTTTGATTCTTCTGTGTCTCTTCCCTGCGAGAAAGAATAACTTATGTGCTCTCTCTGGTAAGTTAATTTCCTGCAACTCCCACTTTTCCTTGTTATTCCATCTCTGTTATTGCTGTGTTGATGGCTTTTTACAAGTTTTCAGTTCTTGAATTTTATCACTTGTCCCAGCTTTTCTTTTTCCTCCTACTTTTAGTCGGTATGCTGTTTGCAGTTTCTATTTTTTCCATGCCTGATTTATAAAACAATCCATCGTTTCTTTTTCTTGGCTTGTTCAGATTTTCCTACTGTTCTTGGGGGGGCCGATTGATCGATTCTTCCAGTAGCTGGACTAGAACAAGGGTTTCCTTTGATTGTTGGAAGAAAGGTTTATGCTTTACTGCATGTGAGTCTGGTTTGGATCAGTTGGAGTGATCTGTTTGTAGGAGTTGGTTCAATCTTTTCCAGTGAGTGGGGAAATTGGTATAGTTGATGAGTGGTATAGGGTTTCAATTTAGAAGAATTGCAGCATTTGTAGATTAGATTTTTCTCTGTGTGCACAGTAAGGAAGGAAGTTAAAAATGCACAGAGTAAGGCTTTCCTCTCAACAGGCACCAGTGCATAAGCCAGGGGATGCACAGATGACACTATCCCCAAAGTTCAGATTAGGAGCGATTCAATCATCTCTGTTGAACCCTTCACCCGAATTCGAAATCTCTCTCCAAACCAAGCCTCTAATACCAGGCCTCCCCGACGACATCGCATTGAATTGTCTGCTCCGGCTCCCCGTCGAAAGCCACTCTCGATGTAGTACAGTCTGCAAGCGTTGGCATTTACTTCTCAGTAGTAAAGAAAGGTTCTTTACTCGCAGAAAAGAACTAAACTTCAAGGACCCTTGGCTATTCGTCTTTGCATTCCACAAATGTACAGGCAAGATCCATTGGCAGGTTCTCGATCTCACTCACTTATCGTGGCACACCATTCCAGCTATGCCCTGTAAAGACAAAGTTTGCCCTCATGGATTTAGGTGCGTCTCCATGCCCCAACAAGGCATGCTCATGGTATGTGGAGGGATGGTCTCCGATGTCGATTGTCCTCTCGATTTGGTTTTGAAATATGAGATTCATAAGAATCGATGGACTGTGATGAACCGGATGAACGCGGCTAGGTCTTTTTTCGGCAGTGGAGTGATCGATGGTACGGTATATATAGCCGGGGGTAACAGTAGCGATCTATACGAGCTGGACTCAGCCGAAGCTTTCGATCCTTTGAAGGGGAATTGGCAGAGAATTGCTAGCATGGGGACGAATATGGCGGTTTACGATGCAGCGGTTGTGGATGGGAAGCTCCTAGTGACTGAGGGTTGGTTGTGGCCGTTCTTTGTGTCGCCTAGAGGGCAAGTTTACGATCCGAGAAGTGGGGAATGGGAGAATATGGCTGTAGGGCTGAGGGAAGGATGGACCGGTTCGAGCGTGGTGGTGTATGGACGGTTGTTTGTGGTTTCGGAGCTCGAGAGAATGAAGCTTAAAGTGTATGATACAGAGAATGATTCGTGGGAGACGATTCAAGGACTGCCATTGCCGGAGCAGATATGCAAGCCGTTTGCAGTGGATGCTTGTGACAGCAAAGTTTACGTTGTGGGCCGGAATCTTCATGTCGCTGTGGGATGCATAAATAGGTGGAGGGTGAAGGGGAATAGCCATAACCAAAGGAAATGGTGTTTCAGTGTGGAGTGGGATGTGGTGGATTCGCCTAAAGGGTTTTCGGACTTGACACCATCGAGCTCGCAGGTGTTGTATGGATAGCATTTTACTGTAAAAGGATGATGCTTTGTAATCTATGTTTCATAATATAGCGTGGTAGTGAAAGAAAAGATTGTTAAGATTGTGTGAATGGGAAGTGATTGGTGTGTGTATTGTCATTAATTTGTATCCATGTTCTTGTTTCTGTCCGTTTGCTAAGTTACCGGCGGCGAACGATTCAAATCGACCATTCTGGATTCAGTTGTTTTTTCTCCAGTTTTCGGGACAGCAAACAACATGAAATGGTTACTGGATCTTAGTTATCTGCATCCTGCAATTTTGATTTCAAGGATAAATGAATCATCATCCTCTGCCTACTGCCTAGTATGATTTTATTGCGTCCACATAGCCATTTTTAACCAGAGCTGGCAAAAGTCTAACTCGATTGGATGAGCCTGCCTGTCTGTCCAAACCAGCTTGACTCGTGATTCGTTTTGACTAAAATGTCAACAAATCCTGATGAATTCTTGACCCGGCACACCCTTAAACCGACGACATTGGGACCCCGTTCAACCCCGAATGACTTGATTGAATATAATTAAAAAACCGAGTCCAAACTGAACTCCGCCACCATTGATGTGAGTATGCAACGTTGTACGGAAAATAGTTCTTGTCGGGGAAAAGATCCTTCGACGCAGGCTCTGAAAGGACGGAATAAAAAAGAAAATGGCGCCCCGACAGACAGACGGTGGATAAATTAAAAACGAAGGGATTAGCTGAGGAAGGAAACCCCAAAACACAAAACCTCTCACCTGAGCAACCGTGTAGTGTAACCACAGGAAATCCCATTCCCAAAATCCAACGCCACTGCTCGATCTACATCTGAACTCAGAAAACACCCTCTTAAACCCAAACAAGCAAAGAAAAGAATTCCAAACTTGTGTGCCTGCCGTGCCGCTCCTTGGTTCGTTTATATACACATTCGCATCCATTTCTTCCAAATTCCCTTCCTCCCTCTCAAATCCTAAATATCAACTTGCAATGCATCAACAATCCTCTTCTCACAAAATCTTTGTCGTCCTCGTCCTCCTTTTGTCCCTCTCCCTCTCTTCAGGTATGTTCCCTTACAACCATGATCCGTTCGTAATTACTCCCGTAGCCACGGATACCCCTTATATGGCTGCTAGACATCATTGATATGGCGTTTAGGTGACAACTGTAACAGGCACTTTCGTACCCATGAGGATATGGATACCCTTATGTAACTGCCGACATCAACAAGGTGGCACCTAAGTGCATGGCAGCCACATAGGAACCATGACTAATTTCGATATATATGTATTTAATGTTTTCTTTTTATCATCTAATTTGCTCCTGCTTGTTTTTTCAGATTACGGTGTCGTAAAGAGAGTAACATCTCTCGGGATCAACTACGGGCAAGTAGGCAACAATCTGCCACAACCAGACAAGGTCATGGACCTCTTGGCTTCCCTCCGAGTCACCAAGACACGAATCTACGACACCAATCCGCAAATCCTGACCGCATTCGCCAATTCCCAAATCGAACTAATCGTTACGGTCGAGAACCAAATGCTATCCACCCTAACCGACCCACAACAAGCCTTCCAATGGGTCACAACTCACATCAAACCCTACTTCCCCGCTACCCGAATCACAGGCATTTCCGTTGGCAACGAAGTATTCACCGCGGAGAACGACGATACAACCTTACTATCCAATCTAGTCCCTGCCATTGTCAACATACACACAGCCTTAGTCCAGCTCGGCCTAGACCGTTACATCCAGATCTCAACGGCACATTCCCTCGCCGTACTCGACCAATCCTACCCTCCTTCTGCCGGCACATTCAAACAAGAAGTCTCCTCCGCAATGTCGCAATTCCTCCAATTCCTCTCCGCCACGAAATCCCCCTTCTGGATCAACGCTTACCCTTACTTTGCATACAAGGACGATCCAGCCACAATTCCGTTGGATTATGTGCTTTTTAATCCGAACCAAGGAATGGTCGATCCTTACACGGGGCTTCATTACGACAACATGTTGTATGCAATGGTTGACGCAGTCATATTCGCCATGGCGAAATTGGGCTTCGGCAGGATAGAGGTACGGGTATCAGAGACTGGTTGGCCGTCAAGGGGTGACGCTAATGAGGTTGGTGCCACGGTGCAGAATGCGGCGTCGTATAACAAGAATTTGTTACGGAGGCAGCTTGGTAACCAAGGGACTCCGTTGCGGCCCAGAAGAAGACTCGAGGTCTACCTGTTTGCTTTGTTTAATGAGGATATGAAGCCTGGGCCCACATCTGAACGGAACTATGGGCTTTATCAGCCCGATCTTACTATGGTTTATAATGTTGGGCTTTCTGGCCCTACCGGCACTACTTCAACGGCCACATCCACCGCCAGTGTCTCTTCCTCGCCGGCTTCGAATTCTGTTTCATCAGCAGCCACTAAGGTAAATTAATTCTGATTATTCTAACTAATTAAGCCTTTGTTGATTAAGTTTGGGTTATTGTAATCGAAATACGGACGTTAAATTGGCTATTCTATCATCTATGATCAAAATATTCTCAAGTATTCGTAATTTTTTATTATAAATATTCTTAACATTCGTAAAAGAAATTAATGGAATACATACATTACACTTACATACAGGAAGCTGAAAGGAGGTATGAACGTGGCTTGGTGTACTGGATGTTTGCTTATTTGGTCTTGTCCCAATTCCGATAATGACCGGAATAAAATAGACATATTATTGGGACGTGACGAAGAATATGATTGGAACCAAATAATTACGAGCGCGAAGAAAATAAATAAATTATCGAAGCCAAATATAATATGATCGGAGCGTGACGATGCCTAGGAAAGACGGCCATGTACATTAATCACGCACTTCCTTCAGGAAACTGGAGACATCACCATGGAAAGAAGACGATGTACTTTCCTTGTTCATGACACAAAGTTCAACAATTCCCAGATAACGCTTTCTATATATATCTACATGCATGCATGCTGAGGATTTCATCAATACGACGGCGTAGTGCAGTATCTTCATTCGCATTGCACGATTTATTTAATAATATTATATCATGTATTTCTCCACCACAAGATAACGCGGCCAACGGCCCCATTACGCATGGCGGAAGAATGTTTCATCATTTACGTAGCCTGGTTGAAGAATGTGTTTGAAACTTGTTTGTGAAAGTGCCATGCATATCCATCGGGGAATTGATCTGATGTGCAAAGTTCCACGTACGTAGACCAATTTTGGCTAGCTGACCATGCGAATCTAACTGCATATATAGTGCCAATTTCAAACTGATTGTTACACACGAATAATATCTCTATCCAGACTTATTTTAAGACCTAAATTTGAGGAAGGGTCTGCTCATATTGTTCTCTAATGCTGGCAACACAGCTCAATTTATATATAAAATCATTTCTGACTTCTAAATCCAGGGCAAAAAACTTAAATGCTTGTAAATTGATTAAGGCGGTTCAATCACTTGCTCAACAGCTTCAATGTACTGTTCCCACCACCTCCTGGCCTCCACTCTGTAATCCAACATCGTGCAGATAATTGCCTGCATCCACATAATAACAATAATTCCATATACCATCCAATCCACTAAGCCTAACTTCAGACAAAAACTGACTAGCTCTAACCTTATAAAGAGGAAACCGACCATCTGATGGCAGGCGCTGATTATCATTTAAACAGTTGCATTCCAACGCTTCGACGTATTTTCCCTGCATAATAATTAATAAACCCCCCGGCAATGCATCATCAACATTCGCAAGTTTTAAAGATTAATAAAAGAAAATGGTGAAGCTTTGAGTCACCTGACACATGAGAATCTCCACTAAAACCATCCCAACGTTGTAAGCAGGTTCGTTATCATTTCTCTTCTTATACACGTAATAGGCCTCCCGCAGAAATGTCACCGCCGATTCAGCTTGTCCCTGTGCCATGAGCTTCACCGCATGCATCTAATTTAACACAAGACACCCATATTTTTTCTCAGTCAAATCCTCTGATACTGTAATTGAGTTTGCAGAAGAGGATGATGATTACCTTGATAGCGTTGACTTCAGCCATGGAGGGACTATAGGGCAACTCAAACTTCCTCTGAAAGGGTTCAGCTCTGGTGGAAGCCATCTGTTTTGGCACGTCCAACAACGACTTTATTGCTGCCTTGCCTCCCAGTGGATACCCTGCAACTGCTGGAGATTGTGGAGCCTTTTGATACAGTTGCCTTGGTCCAGCTATTGCTATGTCGCCATTCCTTCTCGTCATAAGGATGATGCTAAGGCCGATAGCACAGCCGAAAACCAAGGTAGTCTTGAATTTCCCCTGCTTGTTTGCTTCTGCGCATATTATGCAACCCGCCCTTTTCTTAAATGCGTAAGCTGCCAGCTTGTGCGATCTGGCGATTGATGGAAATGATGAAGAATGATGCCTAATAAGGCTCCTCGTATTGTTGAGGTTGAGAATGCATCGGAGGTTGTTCGTGGCTAGAGGTGCTTTGCTGCTTCTGAGACCAAGCATCATACGTTCCATATGAGACTGGAAGATTAATTTTGGAACACTAGAAGGTTACACTTGGATAGTCTCTGAGGAGGATGGATGGAGTCGGTTCTTTTGTGCAAGGTACTGAATAAGTTGCTTCTTTTGCCTGCAAAACCAAAGAATCTTTTGTCGCTTGACATAATAAGTTGGAATCTTGGAAATGTGGCAAGGTATAAGATCTTTTGTTCAGACCTTATTCCTACCACGACTGCTTAAGTTGAGAAATTGAGAATATAAAAACCATTTCCCACTCAAGGTAACTGGCTTATCATCACGAACTACCTTTTTTATATAAAAAATACAAGAGTCATTAGACCAGAGAGAAGTTTTTATATGATTACAATACAAGAGTCAAGATGCAGAACATACGTTGACTCTAAATCCATGCTACTGCACTAAATCCATACTGACTTGACCAATAGAAAGGACCATAAAGTTCCATCATGGAGATGAATGACCGAGCTGCTAATCCAAGTTACACAACAATAAGTGTGGGGAATGAATCTTCATAGGCAAACTCAGCGAGCTTCTCTGCAAGCATTCTTCCTGATAAATCCACAACACAGTCATAAACTTGAGAAGCGAGCTTAACGAACCAGTTAACTTCAAAGAGTTGATTTACAAGCTTCTCCAGTTAAGTTCCAGTATGGTTTAATTAAAACTTCCTGATGGTTTGATGTACAACCTAACAACAGCGCGCCTAATTCCGAGCATCTTATGAGTTTGTTATGCGTCCCTAAAATCTGAACAGATTAACCAACTATTTCTGACAAGGTGAATTCCCCAGAGCCAGTCATCTTAGCATATATCCAATCCAATTTCAAGAATATGAGCTCCAAGACGTTGTTAGGAACTAGCGGTTTGTCCTATGATACTTATAGAGTTGACACACAGCGACTACTAATCGCCTGCATAAATTTTGTTCTAAAATGTTGTAAATTCAACAAAACCAGAACGGTAAAAGCCCATAAGCCGAGCAGTTCTTCAGGTTTACGTTTGTTAGTTCCTTAGGCTTAAGTTGGAGTACTTAAGGTGAAAAATAAATGAGTATGCAGAATATGCATTCAGCAAAAGGAAAACAATAGTCTTCAGTTTTGCAAACAAAACCACAATTGTAGGGTTTACAAGTGCACACAACTTATGATTGAGAGAAGGCAACTCCTACCCTGCACAGCCATACAATCTACAGTTCTTAGATACGGTAGGCCACTTGTCAATTTGCTGAAAGCAATGAAAGTAAAACCAGGCAAAAATAAGCTTTACTAAATTCATTAATTCAATTCAACGGGATATAACATTATATGCTAACTCTATCATATTGTTCAAAACAGTTGTGATACAGAGTCACATCACAAAGCCTATCACTCGTTTCTGCAATCAAATCTACTAATTCTACAAAACTGATCCTAATACTCCTATGAAACTATAAGATAAAGTTACAGGATATACCCGGCATAACTTACAGAGTAATGGAATATGCCTGAAGCCGATATCTTAACTCAGACGAAAATAGTTAAGCCACCGTGATTCAAAGACTGCAGAAGAACAGAAAAGACCTGTCACATTCACACCACCAGGGAAAGGTGTCTCAGCTTCCTGGTTGCAAACTCAAGCCCAGTCTATCTTGCCGATGGTCTAGCTCCATAGAGTTTGAAATTCTGAATAGCGAGTAGGAGGAAAAACAATCATCTTTCATGAACATTTGTTCAAGTGACTGCTGGTTCTTCCATAGCACACAAAAATAATCTGACCTTTTCTGCTCCCGTCCTGAAAATATCTCATATTTTTATTGTCCCAAGTTCATACACAAACTGCCGCCTACCTGATTAGGTTTGTGTGAGGGGCTTCTAGCGATGTGCTCCATTTGCACCATCAGCATTTCCGATATGTGTATAGGTTGAATGCCCTTACATGTGGAAAAGCGCGGGGCTCGATTATGAGTCACGTCATATAAATATAAGGAACTCATACTTTCTCCCCCAATTCTTGATTAACATTACTAGCTTTGTTTACCCAGTGCAACTGCTGTCTCCATATGCCTAGAGTCTTGTAATCCCAGATAATCTCAGATATCTGATCTTGAGGTAAACTCAAGCCTCGACGCTTTATTGACATGTGCAAGTTACAAAAGAAGTCTGGATCTTCAAGTTTTATATACTCCTTCAAGATCTGTTCATGGTCAGGAATCCAATTTGTCGGAAACGGAGAATAATCACAAGATGGAATCAGGGACATGTGTGAGAACTGAACACTTTGAATTGCATCAACAAGCCCCATCCTCAAAAGATCAGAGTATTCAGGTGCAGAATTATTACTATGCTCTGTCAGTGGCCGACTAAGATTACGTGAAGCAATCTTGTACACCTTAGCTCGTGATTTAAGTCTATACCTAGCAGCATACAGTTTCGCTAACGAACTACGAATTACATATGCACAAAATCCAACAACCTTCTTCCTATTATCCGCGTACCTGTACCAGTCAGCCATAGTCTCAAGAAACTTATTCATCTGGGCATTCGTATGAGCCTGACCTGAGTAAAGCATTGGTGTACATGGCAAAGGCTCGGGATCCTTATCACCTTTAACGAACGAAAGGCGCCTAAACTGACGAATGCATTGCTGCAAGCTAGCTGTAACTGAGAGCAAAGTCCCCACACCCTTTTCACTCACAATTTGTCCTCCACTAGCAGTGTAACGAAGTGTGGGGTATATCACCCGGCGACAGATTATATGATCAAGGAACTGAATCCCTCTGCTTATATGTTGAATCTCAACTTTGGAATTATCCAACCTGATCCCATACTTCCTATCACAAAACTCGATAAGTTCCTTTCTAATCCGCACTGCTTCCTCTCTTGGCCCCCGAATGCCGATCAGGAAATGACCACCATATCGAATGTAATCCATTTTTCGCGTCTTCTCCCGGCCACTAGAAGGAACAAACTCCGGCCAAGAAGGATTGTGACAACCGTCATTGATCGAATCCTTCCATATGGAATCAAGCTTATTGGGGTTGAAGAAAGCTACCATCATTTCTTCCATCTCTTTATCCAAATCATTAAGGCACGCATTTGCAAGTAATGGACTCAAAATCCCACAGGCACCGTACTTTGGTACCTTTGATGCTTCCTCTGGAGCGAAATCGTAGAATGTTCTCAGCCAATACGGGTCAGGTTTTGGCTCACCTTCCTTCAGCAATCTCTTCTTAGTCGCCTTCCTCTTTTTTTTCTTCGCATCATCGTTGCCGCTATTTCGAGATTGATGATAGACAATCGGTGTTCTAAGCCCGTTCTTTAGCAAATTCAACACTTTCCTATCCTTGACAACCTTAGCTACCGATTCCATCACAACACTAGGATCCACTTGGGACAAAATTTCACTAATGTCACCTCTAAGAAACCAAAGATAGCCAGCAAAATTACTCCGGATGGTTCTGATTACCGTATGAGCGTTCCTCCCAGGACGAAACGCGTGGGACTTGCTGGAGAATCGTGCTTCAAAAAAAGGCTCCATCACCATAAGAAGTACCTCTTGCACAACCCTGTCCTGGAAGCAAGGGCCAGGGGAATCAAGCATAGCTTTGAGCTTCCTCTTAGAGATGAGTTTGGAATGCGGCTTCTCGTTAGGGCTCCGGATGAGCTGGTTAGGCTTGTCGTTCCATTTGAAGCGGCTGTGAACCACGGCATCTCGCAAGGAAAGTAGAGAATGGAGGGTGTAGGAGTGGAGGGCGTTGCGAGGAGGGAAAGCGCCGGTAACATGGGCGCAGGTGCGTTGATAAGCGAGAACCCATAAATCGAGCTTTGAGAGGAAGCCTGTGAGGTTAGGGAAAGTAGCGTCCGGGAGGGAAGAGAAGGATTTCACCCAGATTGAGCTGCAAATTTGAACGGGATCTTCCTTGAGGAGGGAGTAGGGATCTTGTTGTTGAAGGGAGAGGGAGCATAGGGAGCGGAAAGGAGGTAGGTATCTGGAAGTTTGAGGAAAGTGTTTGATGATGGTCCTCGCCGACATTATTCTTCTCCTGCCCAAACTAACAGAGTCCACTAACATGGACAGACTGAGTTGAGGAGGAAAAGAAAAGGATATTACTTCTGATGTTGTTGAAGGGGAAGCGCCGACCAGATGCTCGATGAAATGCGTTTTAATTTTTTGATGATGGTCCCAGGCCTAGCACGGAATGACGTAAACTCAGTCTCAGATTGGACTCAACGGCGGCCCTATCTGCTTTATAGTTTTCGGGTCATAGAAAGATTAGCCTGCTGGATAGATACAATACGCTGGATGTAGCCGCAGTACTGCCCAACGGTGTTTTCAAGACCAGAAATTTGAAATCTAGATTAAGAACAATAAGACCATAATATCCACACCAAAAAATAATAAGATCATAATGTTATTATTGAATATGCACGGCCACCATGGGCCGTTCCGTCGCTGGAATCGAAGATCCACTGAATTTCCCCGAAGGCTGGAGCCTGGAGATAGAATTCTGACCACTTCCCCGAATACCGTAAATTTTTACGATAACTAGAAACTTTTGTTCGTTGCACCTCCGATTCAAAAACATTTTCTACCATCTGACCATGTTATCATACACATGTACATGTTCTTTATACTCGGCGTCTATGTGCCTTCTGTACACGAGTAGAGGGTATGTGAGTACAAGGTACATGCAAGTACATAGCGGTGCATGAGCACGTTCCTGTGTACTCATTTCGATAAACATACAACTTCAAAGGCGAAATCTTCCAGTCCGCTACTTTGTACACCTCCATGTACTCACTCTTCGCGGGCAAATACAAAATGTCTACCTATGATTGTGTATAGGGGTATGAACTCGATACAATGGTGTGTATGAGTACTATAATACGTACATATATAATAGCCATTTTTATACATTGCGCATATAGCGTATAGTAATACACTATGCAACATAAATTTGTAATAAAACCAAAATCTCATATTTGCATTAATTTGATAGTGTATACAGACTCTGGTGCATGCTTACACTAGTTTCAACCAACTCCGACGTTGTAGAAAAAAACTGATCGATCATCGATCCGAATCAAAACGTAAGGGATATATGTATACAGTTCTAGTTCACATCGTAAGAAAAAAGAGAAGTAGATTTGCCAGTTGCAAATCAAGGCCCAACGAGATCGATCGATATGCAGAGCAAATTACCAAAATCTGGGTAAATCAAGGTTGCTGGCAGGAGGAGTAAACGACAGTGAGCTGTGTATCTGGTTTGTCATTATGGCAGGCCGGTGAAGATCCGGACGGAGGAACCAATCCCTTCGGAAGCATTACCGAGAAAGGCCTAGCAGTACTGGATCCCTTCTTCGTCTTCTTCTTCTTCTTCTTGATCGGGACAGGGGAGGAGGAACCAGACGACGCAGTCTTGATTCTTTTCTTATTCTTGCTGCTGTTGATCCTGGCCCGTTGAGCAGCAGTACTAGGCTTGGTCGGACGGTGGGGGCGGCCTGCAGCTGGCGATTGTCTGTCCAAGAAGAAGGGTGCGGTGTTCTTGATGTGGAAAACCTGGTACTGCGCCTCCGCGGCCTCCTTGGTGGTCGGCGGCGGCGGCGTTCTGTGGTGATGACGATCGATGATGTGGCGAGGCGGGAGTGGAGTGGATTGGTGGGCCGACTTGGGAGGAAGAGCGACGATGGCGGAGACGATGAGGAGGATGAAGAAGAAGATGAAGGCGGAGAAGAAGAGATTGATGAGGATCTTGACGTTCATTGTGGCCACCCGATGATGCATGCTCGTCATTGCGTTTGGGGGAAAGGACTTTTTTGTTTAGAGAAATCAAGAAATCGGCGCGGGAGATGCGGGTTGAGAATTTACGAGATTGGTGAAACGGCTTGCATTTGCTCATCCCCAGTCAGTCAGTGTACTGCTTAATTTTAACTAACTCGATGTATGTGTGTGCGCTGCTTTTGAGAAGGGGCGGATGGTCAGTAAACGGTACGTCTACTCTTTTTTAGGGGACAGATTGACATCAGAATGCGGATTGAAATCAACGCAGGGAGGTCCTTGATGGCACGAAATAGATTTGGGCCGTTAGATCTAATTACTAATTTGATCTAAGGATTCAGGTTGAAGGGGTATATATGTAATTTAACATTTCCTCGCCGGACCTCAGGCGCCAGTCGTGTATTCGTTTATAACAAACTATACACAAATACAAAAATATGTACACCTGTTTAAACAATTAGGGCATCCTCATCCATGTGAATGGAGGAGATTGTAAAGTGATGTGGGACTTAGGTGACATTCAATTACAATTGAGTGGGTGAGTTGCATGGATGAGTAGAGTGATTTTGGGTTGCAAATTTTCATAATATGCAATTGCCAAAAGCAATTGTAAAATGGTCCCACTTTATATTTTATTAGTTTATGTTATATTTAAATTGTCCAAACCAAGTAATTAGTATATATATGATTAATGTATATAATGTAATTAGTGAGAAAGTCAAATGTCATAACTCTTTTATTTATTTCTACCAAATTAATAATAAACTAATAAAAATTGATTAATTATAATACTAGATTAGCACATAATGTAATTGGTGCAGTTCGAGTAGAATCGATGATCGAGCTTATCAATTTGTGTGTCATCAACATCAAGTTTCAAATTAAAGATCCACAAGTATTAAATACATTAAATAAGTCTACATTACTAAAACGAAAGTAGCTAAGATCACTGATAAATTGAAACACATACAACAACTTTGAAATAATATAAGGATTTCTAAAGTAATAAAAGGATCCTTATTAGGTCTACAAATAACCATGAAGAAGATAATTAAATTTTTGTTTAGTGGAAGAAGATGATTAACTACCCACGAAGAAGAACTATTTGTCTACATGATAATTAATATGATTTGTATTAGTTCTTATTGTTATTAAAATAATAGAGATAATAAAAATATGATGTATTTGGATTTTACATTTACAAATATTTTTTAAATTGCATGAATGAGAGTGGTATGATAATGGAGAGTAGTGAATTGTAAATTAAAATAATGTGGTATGATAATGGAGAGTAGTGAATTGTAAATTAAAATAATGTGACAGTATATACCACTTTTGAAAATTGAGAAGAAAAAGTGAATATATGAAACTAAAAAAAATATATAAATGTTACATTTTTAGTTACACATAATCCTTAAATATGATTTATAAGAGAGAATCTTACCCTTGAATATATAATACTATTATATTATATATTAAATATCTAATTAGGTAGGATGACACAATCTAAAATTATATAATTACAACATATTCAAAAGTATAGAAAACGACAGTTTCTCGGATATATTTGTATGAACAATAGAAGATATTATAGTATATTATATTGGAAGTATTATGATAAATGATGATTAATTTCATGGTCAAATCCTTTATTTGGGGGGGGACTGAAAAGCACGTCAAGTGACATTTGGATTGAAGGAGAAGGAATGATACATGGCACTATACTTTTCATTCCTGCCATACAAGGACACTCTCCCGCCATTTTGTTGGCACTTCTTCTCAATCGTTCTCTACCTAGCTAGTCCTTCGTTATTAAACAAAAAAAAACTACCTAATTTTCTAATTAATTTATGATGTGCATGCATGCAGTTGAGGTTAGGGAGGCCGTACAAACTTCCGAGCAACACAAACGTTTTCGAGAAGTAGTATGCAATAGCAGATATAACCACACCCCACAAGAAATAGACATCCCGACACTTGAAACCTTGGGGAATTGGGATGTCCATGGCGCTTGGAAAGCTACAACCTTCACCAGTCACCCCAGGGTTTCTCTCTTCTCTCTCTCTCTCTCTCTCTCACCAGTCACCGCAGCTACGAGTGTAGGCTAAACACGTACAATAGGACAGTTAGCGAGAGATACCTTACGGGGACAGATTTTGCAATGGAACTCCCGACGATGAATCCACATTACAGAGGGGTAAAGAATCGGTACGCTTACACCCAAGTACTTGACTCAGTAGCTAGCGCTACGTCAGGAGGGATGCGCAAATTTGGATCCTTGGCTAAACTCCACTTTGAAGAGAAACTAGTCGACAATAAGGATGATGGGTTAGTTAGAATTGAAGTCCACAAATTTGAAGACAAATACATTTTGCTCTGGTGTAACTTTCTGTTCCTAAACAGGGCAAGAAAAGTAGCAGTACAGAGTATTGTGGTGATGATGAAGATGATGGATGGCTTGTCATTTTCACTCATAATGAAGACACTGACATATCCATGGTGTGTATAATCGATGCCAAGAAGATGGAGGAAGGTGCAGTGGCCAAAATTAAATTGCCATGTAGGGTTCCTTATGGGTTTCATGGAGCTTTCTTCCCAGTCACAATGGAAGATATGTCCAGCATATATCCAGTTGATGATCAAGATTAGGTCCATTCAATTTCATGGTCGATATATTCTAATATTGTACAACCCGATTTCCTCCGTCTTGTGATGTTTATACTCTGTAGAATCGCATGGTAGGGTCACTTTTGACCACACATACTTTTGCTAATTATATTTATAATAGAGTGGGGTGTTATTAGATTTTTTATTTTAATTAATCTCTTTTATACCGTGCAATCAATATTTTTTTACTCTCTGATATAGGATAATTTAATAATTTCTCTTTCATACATCTGTTGTTAATATCATTAGTCATTCGTAATATTTTTCTATGTATCAAAATAAACAGGGAAATTTAATAACACAAAACACTACAATTAGAAAACTAGTCATTTGGGTATCAATAAACAATCAACTCCTAGCTAGTTGACAAGAAAATTAAACTCCAAATTCAGACAAGGCTTTTGGGTAATTTTGGAGTCGCAATTTTCTATATAGTTTAAACACAATTTTCCAGCCGGAGTTAGAGAAGGAACTTACCCGAGAAGGAGATCGGCGATGGAGGAGCCGATGTGCTCGTTTTTCCGGCGGTCGAGGAGTTGTGGAGATTAGCTATCATTACTCGAGAAGAAAATTGGCGATGGAGGAGCCGAAGCGCTTGTTTTTCCAGCGGTCGAGGAGTTGAGGAGATTGACTATCGTTACCCAAAAAAATGAAGATCGACGATGGAAGAGCTGAGACGATTTGCTCGTCAGTTAGTAATCGGTGGAGCGTGTAGATTGGAGATCGTCGACAGTATTTTTTATCTAAAAAAGCTTTTGGTAGAGACTGAAGAATGAAAATTTGAAAAGAAAACGATAGAGGTAGAGAATAAAATGAAAATTGGGTTAAATTAAATTTAGGTACGAAAATTTGAAAAGAAAATAATGGAGGTATAGAATAAAATGGAAATTGGGTTAAATTAAACTTACGTTGAAAATATTACCATATCCAATTTAAATTCATGAATTTAAATTTTTATTCGTCCATTAAATCAGATCGGATTTTAAATCAGATATTCACGTATGGGTTAGATGGATATCCGCGAATTCCGATAAAAATGCCACCCCTAAACCGGGCTAGTGGCGGCAACTACAGAAGGCAAGGCTGTGCAGAGTAGTCAAAACAGAAGCTTCAAATCTCCATTTCATGCCGTGTGATAATTAGTTTTGACTTAAAAAACAAGAAATCCAAAACCCAGAAGTCTTCCTTCCTTGCTCTCTTCTTACAGTTGTCGCTAAGCATTCGATTTCCCCAATCGATTTGCCATCCCCATAGGATCTCTTATCGGAATCCTGTTTGGTGATACGTCATCCTCGCCACCCCCTTTGCCGTATCTAGCATGTCGAAATCTCTTCCCTATTCGACTAAAGATTTGAACTACGACAACGCCAAATTCCGCCAACGATCGGTCGTTAAGGTGATCCTCGCCTGCCACTGGATCTCGATCTCTGCTGAATTCTCTTGCTGATATATTTTTTATAGCAGTTTTCTGTTATTCATTTTCGATGGATTTCCGCTCAAGCTGACAAATGGCATTGCCTTGGTTTCGGTTTGATATTTTAATTTATGATGGTGACGATCTCGATGAATGTGATCGAGTGGAAGTCATTCGATTTGGGAGATCATTCAATCGCGAACTTGATATCACTATCTTGGATTGTTTATATGCGTGTGGTATATAAGAAGCTGAAGTTTGAATCCTAACAACCAAGGATAAAATGTCGAGACGGCTAGATCAAGGCAGCTGTAAACTCAATGGATCTTCTGCGTCCTACTTTGCCATTTGATCGAATTTGAATTTGGTCTGGTGGCAGGATGGTTCAGCTACGAATATTTGAGTTGTACGTTTACTGCTTGATGTTTGATAACGACAGATTTATAAGAACCCCTCCACGTTTCTTTCTTCGTTCCTTGCTTTGTCTTGTGGCTTCAGATGTCATCACTAGGAGAGCTTTATGGTGGAGTTTCAGTTCTTTTGCGTACTTCTCATTTTCCTCATGCTCAATCATAGATTACCCCTTCTCAAGGCAGCATTGTGCAGCTCTTTTCCCTTTTTGTTTTGGTTACTATGTAATGACTGCCTGTATGGGTTTTTTCTTTAGGTGCTAACGCAGTCCTTGCTCACCAAGAACAAGATGCGTGATTGTGCAAGCTTCAGTACGGGGAAGTTTCTTGCATTGTTGTTGATCTTTGGCTTCGGATATCTTATGTTAACACATTCAAGTACTGCTCACTCTGTTTCAGTTAGACTAGCTGATAAGTTGAGTGTTAATGGAGAAGCTAAGAATGTCACAGGAGAAAATGCTCGGTTTGGGGGAATTTGGAGGAAGCCACCAAGGCTCCCTCCTCGATTACCACCTGATGAGAAGGCCAGTCACAATGACAGTTCTAGTCATGAAGCAGCAAAGATTAATCTTGATTCGGGATGGGTGGACAGACAAAAAAAAGTAAAGGAGGCTTTTATCTATGCTTGGTCTGGCTACAGAAAGTATGCGATGGGTTATGACGAATTGATGCCTCTAAGCCAGAGAGGAACTGATGGATTAGGAGGTCTCGGTGCTACTATTGTGGATGCACTTGATACTGCTATGTTGATGGGTGCTGATGACATCGTTTCTGAGGCAGGCTCATGGGTTGAGACACACCTTCCAGATTTGATTAAGAAGAAAGGCCAAGTGAATTTATTTGAAACTACCATCCGTGTCTTGGGTGGTCTTTTAAGTGCATATCATTTAAGTGGAGGGGAGAAGGGGGCAAACAGTATGGGCAAGGGGCCTAACCCAGTTGTTTACTTGGATACTGCTAAAGACTTAGCTGATCGTCTGCTTTTGGCTTTTACTTCTAGTTCAACTCCTATTCCCTTCAGTGATGTTATTCTTCATGATCCATCAGCTCATCGAGCACCTGATGGGTTAAGTAGTACTTCAGAGGTTTCTACTTTACAGCTAGAGTTTAATTATCTCAGTACTCTTTCTGGTGATCCAAAGTACAGCATGGTAGCTATGAAGGTGTTGGAACACATGAAAGATCTCCAGAAGGTGGACGGACTTGTTCCTATCTACATAAGGTGTGGGTCTCCCTTCTTTCCTTTCTTCCTTCCTTCCTCCCTTCATGGTCCTTATATGAGTTTCCTGAGTTTGGAAAATGATTTTTCAGAAATTAGCTTCTTAATAATGCATTGAACCATTTCTATCTATCGATGAAAGCTTTCCCTTTGTTCCTCTGATTGAAAGTTGTGGTGAACCAATAGGTAGGTCTCACAAAGAGAAAACAGTGTTCCAATTGGATATGAATGTTATTCGAAGGTTATTTCTACTAAGAGGGGATACCATTTTGAGTTGCCATTTCAGTTTGACATGGGGACTTAGATTGAGCGTACTCTTTTGCATGCCCTATCATCTAAAGAAGAGTAAAAATATTTTCCAACACCTTTATATTCTTCCATATATACTATAAATTGTGATAATTTGATTTAACATTTCAACCTGTTGCAGTCCCGACTCTGGTCAGTTTAGTGGAGAAAATATCAGACTTGGATCTCGTGGTGACAGCTATTATGAGTACCTTATTAAGGTCTGGCTTCAGCAGGGGAGGAATAGAGATACTAAGTTTACATATCTTCATGATATGTATACTGAAGCAATGAAAGGTGTAAGGCACCGACTTGTCAAGAAGTCGATCCCAAATGGTTTGGTGTTTGTAGGTGAACTGCCTTATGGACCAAATGGTGCTTTTAGTCCTAAGATGGATCACCTGGTATGTGAAATCAAATTATTTTATTATTATGTAGTGCGAATGTTCTTATTCTTATTGTGTTTTTTGCCATTGCCTTTCTTTCTTATTCCACTGGCTTGTTGCTCCAAGAATGGTAATCTTATTTAATAATCTGTCATCACATTACAAACTGTTATTAGTTCCCATAGTGAGATTTCTTATGTGTTGTGGACGACTTCCCCTGAATCTGAGTGATGGAAAAGTAGTTGTCATTTTCAAAGAAGGTATCGTCACAGGTCTTATAAGTCCGTTTAGTCACTGGAGATTAACATTTGTATCCCTTCTGATGGTAGAGTACCCAATAAAGACACATCTGTGTGCCCGGGGATCCAATTTTGATATTTGATGGTCTGAATGAGTGAATGCCATCCAGCTTAGGAACTCGTTTTCTGATCTGCTTTGTTTTTTTAAGGTTGGTCCCATCTGCTTTAGTGGTGCATTGAGCTTGGCGAACTTGTCACACCAATTCCTTATCGTGTTCAGTTCATTGTTATCCTTTAGTATTGTTGTAGCTTCACACTGTTCACTTGACAATGATAGATGGACTTATGTTTTCCTTTCATCAGGTGTGTTTTTTACCTGGTACACTTGCCCTTGGGGCCACTAAGGGATTTACCAAAGAGAAAGCAACGAATGAAAATTTGATGACTTTTGAAGACTTTGAAAACTTAAAGCTTGCGGAAGACCTGGCAAAGACTTGCTTTGAGATGTATTCAGTTACTTCCACTGGTCTTGCCCCTGAAATTGTTTATTTCCATACAGAGGTCAGTCGGACTTGTTGGATATATTCAATCTTCTACTGGTCACAAAAACATATTGATCTTTCTGTTCTTTCATTCTGTCGTTATATTCCAATACTTTATGATAGTTTCATATTCAAAATATATATTGATATCTGATTCTGAATAAGCAGGAGTATTCTGAAGATGGCCTCGGTGGAGGGAACAAGAGTTCTGAGTATATTGACGACATCATCATAAAGCCTCTAGATCGTCATAATCTTTTGCGTCCAGAGACTGTTGAATCATTGTTTGTTTTGTACCGTATAACAGAAGACCCAAAGTATGTTTTTTAATTTAGTAGCTGGGTGACCTTATCTATTCGAGTAATCTGTTTCTCTCTTCAGTTTCTGACCAATTTCTCATCTATTTTAGATACCGAGAGTGGGGCTGGCAGATTTTTGAAGCATTTGAGAAGTATACAAAGGTCGATTCTGGTGGATACAGTTCTTTGGATGACGTAACTAACCTTCCTCCTCGAAGAAGAGACAAGATGGAGACCTTCTTTCTGGGTGAAACTTTGAAGTACTTGTACTTGCTGTTTGGGGATAGCTCTGTTATCCCATTAGACAAGTTTGTCTTTAACACAGAAGCTCATCCTTTTCCTATCAAAGGAATGTGAAAGTGGCGGTTATTTATTTTTCAGTATATGATCTCAGTGAGGCAAACACATTGCAAGCTCAGCCCTTTTAAATTCCCTGGTGCATGAATTACTTCCTTCGCAACTCACAAGGTTCAGATGAAACTTAATGAGTGATTCGTTTCAGTGATTTCAGTAACCTCCTTTAATTGACACTCAAGTGTCTATAGATAGAACTTGTTTCTCCAAGTCTGTTCATATATCCTCATATTGTGACATCAAAGGCAACATTGTTATAGTTATTGAATCCCCTAACTTGTTTCTCTTTGGGTTTTTTTCCACCTTGAAGTAGTGAGTTAAAGTGCAACCATCAGTGTTAAAGACTTTCAAAGTCTTGTCTCAGTGGCCAAACCCAGATGTTCATTTTGACAGATTAATGTACTCTACTGTCTTGAAATTCATCACATATCGATCAATTTACAAATCTCTTTCTGGCATCTACATCACTATCTTCTGATTATTCTAAGTGTGGCTTACGTATTTTCCATGTGATTTTCAAGGAAAATTAGATGATCTCCATCTCGAATGACATGTATGTCGTCTATTTCTGCACTTTCAGCATTGATGACTTTTCCAAATGTATAGCCTCCAAATTTCTCACCTGCAGTGTCACAAGTTGTCAACTGAGTTATCAGATTTATTATCGGTTTACTCTCTTGTATATTTCTTCATTTTGGTTTGCTTTACTCATCAGACTGGTCAGTTAATTTGCAGATTATGCAGGTTTAAGCTCACAGACTCTTTTAGAAGTTAAAGATATCGTACCAGCAATGTTGAGCAGCTCTTCCAAGGAATCCGGTAGTACAATTAATTTCCCCCATCTTCTGGATGTTCTTTCATCTTGGTGTTTCATATGAATGGTGACTCTCTTCTTTGTAAATTTTTTCTCATCCACGTCATATAAATAGCTTGAAATGCTTGATGTGGCATTTGTAGTTGCCTTTGCTGAATTGGGACAGCAAGAATCGGCCCCGCTGTTCTCAACATTTTTTCTGTGAACACCTTTAGTACCAGCTGCAGTTTCCTCCTCGATGGAATCTGTCTTAAGTGCATTTAATGACCTTTTATTTTCGTAGCTTACGAAAAGATCGTATATGCTTTTGTGTCCACGGTGTGCTGCGAGTTCTTTTGGAGTCCACCCTCTATCATCTGGATTGTTTGCATTTGCTCCATCTTCAAGCAACATCTTGACGATTTCTGTGTGCCCCTTGGACACTGCAGCATGCAGCGCTGTTTGTCGATTGAGAACATCTTCATTATGTCTGGTAAATCTTTGCCCTCCTACTTTACTCTCAGATATACACTCTGTTGACTGCGAATATGCACCCCTTGTTTCCCTAACTGATTTGTCTCCATACGAATATCCTTTACGTCCTGCCATGGAATAACTACCTTCTTTAGGCCCTCCATCATTCCACTTAGCAGGGATCATTCCTCCAGCGTTGTTTTCGCATTCAGAAGTTGTCCTTTCTGGCCCGCGCAATTTCTATTTACGATGCAAGAAAACTAACACTTAGTTTTGGACATAATGAAGGTGTTACATGATTAGATATAATACCTGTCAAGATACTTTGTTTTGTCTCTCACCGTGAAAAGATTCTGCATTATTTTATGCTCTTCTTCTTCATTTGTCTGAATGGTTTTCATCAGTGAAGTTCTGCTGAGCCGCAATATCTGGGAAAGCTCGGTCGTCCTAACAGTCACTGGTTGAGGCTTGTTACATAAAACTCCCATCTCCCCGAATAAGTCTACTGCAGTTGCTTTTCCAATAACCTATTGTGTACATGAGAGAAGCTAGATCAAGGTTTTGTTTGTTAAGTATTTCTAGAGGCATATATGATATAAAAGAAGCTGTATACTTACTTGTTCATGCCCGTCAATTGAGGATAAGAAAATCTGCAAGGTAGAATTGCTCTTAGAAATTACTCTTTATGGATTGGTATTTGTTTGGACTAGTGTAGATAATCCAGGCTTTAAACTAGGCTTACCACCGTTCCAGACACCAGTATATAAAGGTCAGTTGGAGCTTCGTTCTGCAATATGATATCTTCTCGTGGTGGAAAATATTCAGCCTCCATTTCTGAGACCTTCACAAGATAGTTGTGATTAATTCTCTCCTCTTCAATTTGGGTAATAGATGATGATATTTGGTTGAAAAGTAGAGCAAACTATAGCTCTTTGTTAATGTGTCTGGGGTAGTCAGTAAGCATGTTCTATGTGGCGAAGAACAGAAAAAGAAAAAGGAGAAACAATATTATTGATACTATATTATACCAGCTGGAATAGGAAGTCGTGTGGAACCCCTTGGAATAGGTAGACATTTTGAACAATGGGATAGAAGAGATAATGTGAAATGCTCGAGCGAATGGCTTTTGGAAGGCCATTCAGTGCCTCTTGTTGCTGCAGTCCTTCTGTTTTGAATTTCAGACATAAATGTGATATCACTTGGTCCTGTATACGGGGCGGCAACTGATTCCCAGTGGCGAATTCTGAAGCAGCTCTGACCATGTCCCTCTGTGATATCGAGCAAAGTTCTGTGCTTAGTATTCATGTCAACAAAACAGCTCTTCCTTGAAGGAAATCATTATCCTATTCAAACTAGTCAAACATAGAATTGTAGCGCTGACGAGAAAGTACGTATGAAATTATATTAATTATTATAACGTCAGGAGACTAAATGGAGTCCTCTTATTATGTTTACGTTCATCGTTTAAATTCACCTAAGATGTTTGCATACTGATTTGAATGTTCTATTCTCTGTTGGGTTGGATGCAGAAATCATTTGCGGAGACAGGACAGAATTCAAAGAAAGTGTACGTACAAAATTCCTTGTCCGGCTGGTCCAATGCACAACGAGATTGGTCATGTTTCCAATCAGGTAAGACGTCAATCCCAAGTTGAATAGCATGTAGAATATATCAAAAAGCATCTCTCTTGGATTCTCAGCATGTAAATCTCCATAACCAGTTGTAGTTAACGTAGTGATAGACCAATAAATTGACGTAACATATCTGTTCCACAGAGAGTCTTCTTTGAAATTTGGGTTTACTGCACCGATCCATGTTCTTCTAGGGTCAGGATATCTATCTGCAATTAGATAGTTGAAACATCCAGCACAATGTACCGCAAATAGGGTTACCTGGAAGCACCAAAAAGACGGTTGGAAATTGATAGGAGTGACAAACACATGTTGTCTGAATTTTAGAATTCTAGGTCTTGTAAGACTTACAGAAGTAAGCTTTGTGCAACGAGTCCAGAAATAATTGAAGCGGATGTCCTTCTCAAGCCTGAAGGAAAGCAAGCACGTCTATTGCGTTACATATCTTATTTCAAGTATAAATAAAACACAAGCCAAGGGGTTTTGTAAGACCTTGCAAACAGTGAGCTGACTCTTCTGAGACGCCAGAGACGGAGCATGTTCAGCAATTTGAATCCAAGTTCACTGCTTTGATCTCTGAACAGAAGGCTCACTGGTAGAAATGGGGCAGTCGAACTGACATCGAAGATAAACCAGGTAGATATGTACCTGCGGATTGGGTTAGAGGAATCTGCTTCCAGTAAAACAAACTCGAGACGATTTTCATCAACCTAAAGAAACGTATGCAAAAGCGTTTTGAAAGCCATACTCACCTAATTGCTATTTTTTTAGGGTCATCGATGAGGAGGCAAGATTGGCTATCAAGATAGGCAACAAAGAAGGTGAGAACAATATCAATGGCGAAGAAACCATTGACAATGTTGTCAACAACAAAAAGACCGTCTTTCTTGTAAGTCAGAAATGCAAACTGAAATGGAGAGATCCATGCAGAGTAAATGACCAGAACAACCAGCCACATTTGCCAAGCCCTGTAAGGACATTGTAGTTTACCCATGAGACTAGGCACAAGAAACAAAAGGTAAAGCAGCTAAGCAAGTGACTTGTAGAAAGTGGAATCACCTGTACCGAGGATTGTAAGGGGAAATAATGCGTCTTCTGAGTTCAATTTCCTGGTTGATTCTGGCTCCAAGGGATGGTACGAGATCGTTAGAGAAGAAGCTTCCATGGCGGACACTATCCGTATGAACCTCATCCGTAAAGAAGCGTTGTACGAAGCTCTTGGCGCAAGAGAAGAACATATTGTTGGGTCTTGAATTGCTAAGGGCAGTGTTAAACTCTCAAGTTTGGTGCGCAAATGCCTGTGGTACGTACGTATGTATATAGGATAATATATGTAGAAAGAGGTAGAAAGTATGAAGCTTGAGACTCGTGAGTGATGAAAAAGGTAGAAGAAGTCTACTTTTTCCTCCTACTCTTAAGTTGCTCTCAATACCGTGACATGTCTGAAAGGATTCTGCAGGAAGCTTGTGGAATGAAATGATCTTCGGTAAGGGGTGAAAAGGAAAGCTGGAACAGAGTAAAGAGGACCAGTTTTCATCTTGTTTGAACAAGAAGGGTTAGCAGAAGACTGGGAATAGAAGAAGAGGGATAATGGTCAGGAGACGCAAGGTTTTGTATTCTTGTGAAAATGCAAAGTGCTTGGGGGTAAGTTAAAAGTCTGGTTTGTGTTCAAGAAAGAAGTGGGGGAGGGGAATCAAGGAGGGAAGAAGATGGCAATTGCCAATGGAAATGATGCTTCTTTTCCTGGTGGTGGAAGGTCCATCATCTAATCTAACACATGTGGAGGTGTGAGATACAAAAGGTTGGGTTCTGGAAGGACAGATTTGAGTGAAATTAAGTTGGTGTTTTCATTTCAGGATCCAGAACTGGACCAGACAGCTTAAAGCAAGAACATTTGAAGAGGGAGCGCTGAAGTGTCATGGAAGCCACGTGGACCAATGGGTGGCTGTTTTAGAGGTTTGGCACATTTGTGAAATCAAGTCTTTCCCGACAGACTGACTGGTTAGTGATTTCCTTCTCTCATTATTACTCATTCCGTGAGCTCTTCTTCCTCCCTCCTCTCCTTAATGCACATGCTAACGTTGTTTTGTCTAATGCAAATGCAAAAAATTCAATCATTACAGCCATGAATCCGTCCAAAATTAGATTCCATCCATACATCCATCCATCAACCAACATAATGATATATAAACCTTACGTCTCTCACCTAACCAAGAGACTTGCCATTTATCCTACTGGAGAAACTTATTATTATTATTTTCAAGTTTTTATCTTTTTTCACCGACCACCCATTAATTGATTGGCCCATGACTTGGATTCCTTGATGATCCGCCGCATGTTCCATTGTTATCCGAAGCTACTGAGGTGATATGGATTTGATTTCTTTTCTTTTTTCATTTCTTTTCGAGTTTGACTTGATTGCTCTGGCTCTTTTGCCTTTGATATATGTTTGCGTTATTTTTAAGATGAAACCCTTATGCAAGTCGGCCAACTTTCCAGGCAAACGGGAAGCCAGAAGAAGAAGCCTACAAAACTTCAAAAAGATAGAAAGTCCGTCCGTCTAAATGATTATTATTCTACTTCAAATGTGGAAAGAATTGGTGGGGACTGGGGACCCCTTTGTGGGGAAAAGGGTATCTCCTACTCCCACGAGATTCCTCTGCTAAAAAGGGTGGCAGATTTTAGCCACTTGAAGAGTCGGAAGAGAATAGGGGCAGCAGGGAAAGGCAGAGCCAGGTCAACTGAATTTGCTTGCACTTACCTACCATGGCCGTAAGTATGGTACTAATCAACGTGAAATTCCGTCTTATCCGAGAATAATTAGGGAGGATCATGGAAATCAAAGTTGACACGATGCAGCTACTCGCATCATGCATTTTTGTTAGTGAAACTTTCCCTGTGAGAAAGGATGAAGAATACAGTTCCTTTTCAACGTGATTTCTATTGATTGCTGAAAGGTGAAAGGAAAAGGGAAAGGTGGGTGAGAAAAGAGGAAGAAGAAGAAGAAGAAGAAGGTAAATCTAAATTAGCTTATTAAGAAGAATATTTAGTGATAAGTTGATGGTGGTGGATGATGGGTTATTTCAAGTCTTTTCCAGAGGAAGGATCTGCCGTTTTTCTGGGGGTGGGTTCGAGTAAGGTAAAGTTTACGCATGGGTTCGGTCGGTTGGGTCCTACGGCCTTTACTTCCCAGCCAACCAAAACCAAAATCGGACAAATTGTTACTCTGCCAAACGGCGTCGTCCGGACACACCATGTGCTGGCCAGGACAGAAGATCTAACGCTATGTCTCGTTCGTCCTTTCTAGTTTCTTCCACCGCTTTAAAAACGTGTGTATGTGCTTGCGGGAGATGCATTTTCCTTCCAGTCGTCAGTTCATATGATGAGAAAGAATCTTACCATTCACCGTTGCATAAGCCCTTAGCTGCTGCAGGCTTAGGCTTGGACTAGTGCTCCGGAAATTTGGTATGCACTCAGAAATCTGTCCGGGCTGGGTGGTTAAAATACGGTCAACTTGAGTAATGGACGGGCACGGGGACGGATCCAATGGTGTTCGCCCCGTCTACGGATGCCATGGGCACCGGTGTTAAGAATGTGGGACTCGAGAGTTTCGGGTGCTATTTTAAAGACAGTTAATCACACTCTAATCAAGCGGTGGTAATTCATCAACAGCCCGGTGCCATGTTAAAAAGGTGGTTTCTTAGTTTGTTTTATTCTTCTTATGTTATGCAAGTTTTTGGAAAAAAATTCTAGAAATTTGTCTAGCTGTATTTTATTACAAAAAAGTATTATAAGGTTATCAAATTTAAACTTAAAGCATATTAATAAGCAATAATCATAATTTAGTTCAAACAATCCAAATATATGAATAAATCGCCGGTGGAATATTTAATTGTATTTTAACTTAAACCATACAAATGATTTAATTTGTATATTTTAAATTAATATTAAGTTTTAAAAAATGTATTTGTTGCTCTTAAAAAATACAATTAATCACGCTCTCATTACTTACCCTAACGGCGGATTTCTATCCACTATTAAATTAGAATAAAATCCGCATATATATTCTTATCGAGTCTAAATGTTATATATATATATATATATGGTTATCGGGTTTAAGTGCCAAATAATTGAACGCTTAATATTATGATATTGGATATATATCAACTAAAGGTTTAGTATTTTCATAAACTTACTATTTCTATTTTTAATGATAGCAATGCCCTATCGAAAATTATAGCTCATCGAGATTCATTTACGAACAATAAAGATACATCACGTTAGCAATAGCAACCGCATGAAAAATCAAAAGTGACACATCAACTTTTACTATAATCTAGTGTTGCCCCACTAAAACTAAGTAAATTAAAATACATTATTGTAGATATTGTAACATTAAATTAGATGATTGATTATAAACACTTATGTTCTCTTGGTTTATTAAGATTGAACCTGATAATTAAATTTCAAAAAAATAAAACTTATACGTGCCCGGCCAAGCCGGGTAAGATGCTAGTCAGTTTGGATTGGTTGTTTTAAATGAGTTGGTTGTTTTAAGTAAGTTGGGTTAAATGCGTTGAGTTTAGAATAATGTGATATGGCATTGGATGCCGTGGACAAGTTGGCAATGGATTCCTCCTCATCAAGGCAAAACCGAGCAACAAGGGTCAGTCAATATCCACATGATGATGCCAGAGACCTTGTCGCGTAGGAAGAATGAAATGAAGGAGACGCCAAAGGAAGAATCGGAAATTTTAACTTAATATTGATTTAGTATCCAGAGCACATCTATAAATAACATATTTACAGATGCCCTTCATTCAATAACAACCATTACCAAACAGCACCCTCCCTTCCCCCTTTCTTTCTTCTTCGTCCGTTTTCTTTGCTGCCTAGAGCAAGCCACTTCGAGCAAGGAAGACTCGGAAGGTGACGGACAGATTACGATATGTCCAGCTACGTTGATCTTTAATGCCAACGCCATTCGAACGTTCTTCCTACGGCCTCAGTCTTGAAGAGATATAAGAGAATGTTCCCATCACCACCACCAGCTTTGGAACTACCATAATCGAAATATGCATTACATGAACTCATTCAGCGACAAACGATGAAGATCATATTGCATTTTGTTCCTCGAGCTGCCTGGTTATGATTCTCACACATCCAGAGCCATGATTATCTAATGACATGCTTATAGTTATGTCTTAAGTGCGTTTGATCATTGCATTCTAGAGATCTGTTCATTCAACAAACTGAAATAAATAAATAAATTAGTTAATTGGTTGGTCTTAGCATCTCTGTTGCAGCTTATTCAGCCTTGCAACTTTCTCAGATATCCCATCCATATTCAAGTTTCCAGCTTCAAAGATTCAAAACTAAATTTGATTGTTTAGTAAAAGGACAAATGCAGGAACCAAGCAAATATTGAGCTGGAAATTGGTGGGGTGCGCCAAGCCCTTGCAGCAGTGCAAAGCATGGGCGACACATGAGGATTCCCTGCAGCAAGCTACAGATGCAGAACCTCCCCCTACAAAAATAAGATTAATATCATTGTAGATCAATGATCCACATATCAGATATTAAACTG
Organism: Linum usitatissimum; assembly: GCA_030674075.2. Taxonomy (NCBI): domain Eukaryota; kingdom Viridiplantae; phylum Streptophyta; class Magnoliopsida; order Malpighiales; family Linaceae; genus Linum; species Linum usitatissimum. The sequence goes on along the minus strand of JAUJYP020000804.1, from coordinate 4,065,405 downwards.
ATAAGAACAGATACTACACTTGATCTTAGCCAAGAGGCCGAGAAAGGTATGAGCTTTCAGGTGTCAACAGCTGCTATTTTGTTAGGCATTAAAGGCACCCGATGTGGTAACCTATCTCGACGTAACAATCATGGATATACGACAGTCATAAGAGAATCTGATCCAGCTTTATGTAATGAAACTAGCTCCTGCAACATTTTCTTCAAGCTCAACTGGTAGAACTCTCTCTCATGGCTTCTGTAGTTGCCATCTGTTTCTTGTTCCAACTTTCAGATTAAAGGCGTATTTTTAATGTAGTATTTTCTCTGTCGAACGATAGTTCAGAAATCGTCCTTCTGATGATTCTGTTCTGAAGATCTGATGAAGCTAATATTGGGGGGAATGTATCTGGAAGCATCACATCACAACATCTACATTGAGTTAACTTCCACGGATAGCTAATAGCTTCGTGGTAGGATCATGTACGAGCCTACGAACTTCAAAATAAGCTAAATCCTACATGAACCTGTTACATGACAGAAGAATATCAGATGGAATCAATCATATTTTCCCACCTTGACAGCCATTATGACGTAGATGATGCCATGAAGAAACTTCATCAAGCAGCGAGACACTCTCGCACTCCACACTATACTACTCACTAATCAGCCTCCGGTTCTCGTCACATGGAGCGAAAAAAGGGAAGGTTTTTAAGTCTGTGAGACAGCATACACGACCATCCGAGCCAACTATGTCAGCTCAGAACAATCCTCTACAGCTTTGAATGTTCCAAGAAACAATCTAAGCCAGTAATCACGCTCTAATCGCATGTCTGCCATTCCATCGATAGCTTCAGGGTATGATAATGCTCTCACCAGAACCACCAAACCTTCGAGCTTCGAGTTAGCAAAGATGTGAGTTCTGTCCTGGAATTTAAAATTCTGATGTTGGAAGAACATGAAACATGGATGAATGATGAATCATCTGAGGAACTGGCACTTGATTAGCCGCATAAGGAGATACATGGAAAAGGAGTGGAGTTCATGTGGTTATGGAAATGTCCGGTGGAAACATTACAGGATAACATCTACATTGAGTAACCTTCCCCTTGTGGATAGCTTCGGCAAACGATTGAGCTCCGCGCTGCAATCATGGAAATCAGGTACCCTACATAAACTTGTTACAGCTCAAAATAACATTAGATGAATCGAGTCGATATCCTCGCTTTGATAACCAGCATTGTGTTCCGTCACTTCCAGCCAACATGAACTTCGTCGAACAGTGACACCATCTCGAACTCCATACTAGCCGTACTCGGGCCTTCTACCATCTCGAACTCTACAGAATGAAGCATAAAAAGAGGGGGATTTCTACCATCTCGAAGTCTGTCAGAAAGCCACGAAACCATCTAGGCTGCCGGAGCAAGCCGAGAACGATCATCATCTAAAGCCATAGATCATCCAAGGACAATCAACGCCGTTAATCACGCTCTGATCAAGTGGCCATACACCATCTCGAACTCCATACTAGCCGTACTCGGGCCCTCTATTCGTCCCGTCACTTCCAGCCAACACCATCTCGAACTCCATACTAGCCGTACTCGGGCCCTCTATTCGTCCCGTCACTTCCAGCCAACACCATCTCGAACTCTACAAAATGAAGCAAAAAAAGAGAGATTTTGAAGTCTGTCAGAAAGCCACAAGACCATCCAGGCTGCCGGAGCAAGCCAAGAACGATCATCTACAGCCATGGATCATCCGAGGACAATCAAGGCCGTTAATCACGCTCTGATCAAGTGGTTATAAATCATCCACCAGACTTGAGTTCTTGTCTCCTTAGTGCTAAAGGACACAGAGGTACGATCCTATAGAACAGATCCTGTTCAAGTAAGGTCGTGCTATGAAGTATGATCCCTGTAGTTTATATAGACAAGAGCTGTGTTCCTTTTCAGAGATGTGGTATTAATGCACTGTTATGTTGCTGCTGTTTTGGGCATTATTGTCAAGGCAAGAATGCTGGATTTGAATGATGGACATACATATACATTCAGAAGCAGAATCTGTACAGAAACAAAGGATTTCAAGCAAGAAGGGTGATCTAGACCCAAGAAACAAAAAAGGGTTCATATGCCATGTCTCACACGGCTTTCGCCAAAGGTTTTCATGTTCGATTGTGGACAAGAGCTGCATGATCGTTGTTTTCTCCAATGTCTAATCTCTCATGTACATGCAGCTCGAATTCCTCGGTGTTGGAACTAAGCCATCATACACAAGTGCAAGAAGCCCTCGAATTCGGTCTGCTCAAATCTCTACTAATACAACAGTGGGCTTGATTCGATTTTTCCAACTGTTCAATTACTCAAACTGCTCGAGTCCAGGACGTCTCATTTGCCCCCCAAATAGGAGAATACACATGAAAGAGCGTCAATTTCGTTAATTTTTATAGACCGAATACTCATATGAACGTTCGAACTAACTTGAAAGTCCTCGATACACAAGTGAAAAGAGCTCGAATTGGTTGGCTTCAAAAGCCTCTTTTTGAACGATGTGGTCTTTAATGCGCTGTTCTGCTACAAACAAAACGTGGGCTTCGACTGTCAACAAAACAAGAGGTAGTAGTATGACCTGCAAACGACAGAATCTAGAACCTTAAGTAAATGTTTCCAAACCTGACTGACCTAGAACTTGGCAAGTAACTTACTTAGACCCTTAACCAGATACAAAACCATATTGAAGATTGACTTTTCGAGGTTCGGGCAGAATGAGTTGTTACAACTTACAACAACATATAACAGGTAAGTCACGATTCATTTTTAGCAGTGCTCGGCGCAGAAATTTAACAGCGCTATAAGTGGATTAATGACCAAGAGTGATTAGCAATAGCACCTGACCGAGGAAGAAAAGAGGTTCAAATAGTGGTGAGTTAAGTTACTCGGAGCAAAATCGTCAAACAAGCCAAAAACAGTTCAAGACAAGAAAATGGTTATTGGTGTACATGGTAGTAAATTCGTAAAAGTGTGAATATCCGTAGAACGCATCCAAAATAGACTTATAGATACCCTTTCCACCCATTCAAAACAAAAATGAATACGATAATAAATTCATAACAAGTGTAAACGCCCGTTACAGTGTCACGAGCCTTAGTGTGTCCCCTGAATCTCCACCCTGTATTTCTCTACATGGGAGGTAATTTAATAACCACAGTTATGAAACACTATCTTTCCTTAACCACCCTCCATTGTCCATGTTTGAGTTAGAAAGACTCCAAAGGTGACGGACATATTACGACATTTCCTTCTACTTCGATCTTTAATACCAACGCCGTTCGAGCTTTTTTCCTACGGCCTCCATCTTTTGAGTTACCATCGTTGAAATATACATTAAGGATTGCGATTTCTTCCTCAAGCTGCTTCTATGATTCTCAGTTCTCACTCATTCACAGCCATTATCATATAGCAATTTGTTCGACTCAGCTGGGTAGACCTCTCAACATAAGCTAAAAAATTTAACCAGATTCAGAAACTATCTAGAACGTTAGCTAAGACAGCACATTGAACTGAGAAATTTGGTAGGGGCCGCGCAAACGGAGGCTGCCACAGGAACAAATTATGATGTAGGCTCTCCTACTTTGAGGAGAGGTTAGAGTGGCACCCCTCCGGTATGTGCAATGGAGGCCACACCACTCTGGGCCATGACTCTTATTAATCAGCCATTGACCCCGTCCAGGTAACTATGTTTCAACGTTGCTATTCCTTTCTGTATCCAATCTGTGTTCCTTTAGCCTATGTGGCATTTTTGAACAAGAATAACAGGAATGCGATCTTTTGGTTGTTTTGCGCACTGCGTCTACTCATTGTTGACTGTTGAGCATCGAAGATTTTATACGTTTAGGCTTTTAACATGTTTGATTACTACTTTAAGTATATCGTTCAGACTTCAGTAAGCTTCTACTATGCTTCACTCTAAGTTTTAAACACGTTTCTTGTAATGCAGAGAGCCAAGTGAAGATTTTTGGCAAACAATGTTGATAATTATCAACGACCAGAGATCATGCTTAATGAATGTGATCTCTGATTCTATGATGCAGCCTTAGAATCCATTCTTACGGAGTAGTTGTCGGGACGAAAAGCCGATGCGGATTAGAGATTAGGCGTCAACTTGGGATGAGGAGATGAATTTAACCAGCTAGCAGAAAGTTTTATGTGAGAAGAGAGACGGGATCTAGCACCTTAGAGGGAACCAAGCCTGCAGTAAATGCAGCAAAAAAGGGGTTAAATCTGTCAGACATCATACATGGCCATCCGAGCTAACGATGTCAACTCAGAATGATCATCTACGGTCTGAATGATCCAAAGACCATCGAAGCCGTTAAATATAGTTTCAAATGGAAGATTTTTGGCAGTTACGTAGACCAAGATGTTTCCTCAGGGTTTATGCATGCAGGTTTGGAGTGCATCAGACTGCTAGCTCCAAATATGGATTTCTGCAGGTTGGAGCTTAATTTCCTTGAAATGGAAGAAACTGGAAAGAAGTAAAAATAGAAAGGTCTGGGACTCTAAAGACGAAAGAGTAAGTAGGCTAACCATTGAAAAGTTTATATAACTGGGGGAATTGTAGGGCTTTACCCCGAAGGGAGCCCTTCCAGAAATTCTCCAAGGCCACAGACAAGCCGCGGCCTAGGAGGGGGTTTGGAAATAGTTTTCAACCAGCAATAGACGCGCCTCGGTTGTTACCTCATTAGCTGCGTCATTGCCCCAAGCGCAAAGATGCTTTCCTCTGACTGCTGAACCTTGATTTTATACACCTGCTTCCTTACTCTCGCATGAGTTTCCCAGATGTGGTATATCTATCTGGAGCCCAATAGGTTACTCCCATTGCAGGCAAAAGAAAGGAAAATCGTTCTACACTACATTTGACAATATAACGTTAGTAGTCCAGTTGTAAGGTATAGTCTTATGCAGAGCCCATCCAGAACAAATTTACATATACTATTTGCACCCATTCAAACCAAAACGAATATGGTAATAACTTCATTGTAACAAGTGTGAACGCCCGTTACAGTGTCACGAGCCTCACGCTTGTCGTCCCCGAATCTCCACCTCGAATCTGTCTAATTCAAAGATTACAATTATGAAACACTGTCTTTCATTAACCACCCTCCCTTCCCCCTTTCTTCTCTGTCCATTTTCGGGCAAGAAAGACTCCAAAGATTACAAACAAATTACGATATTTTCCAGCTACGTTGATCTTTAATACCAACGCCATTCGAGCTTTCGTCCTACTTCCTCCTTTTGGAAGAGATATGTTCGATACATACTATATAATAAGACAATGTTATCATCACCACCACCAACTTTCGAGCTTAATCCGGTTACCGTCGTGGAAATGTACATGAACCCGTTCAACGAAAAATGAACATCAGATTTAATTTCTTCCTCGAGCTGTGCCTATGATTCTGGCTTCTTAGCCACCTGCAACAACTTCTTCACCTCACCTGGGTAGACCTCGAACCCTAAGTCATGACTCCAATGCACATACAAAAGAGATCAAAGTGTTACAAGATCAAAACTAGCTCTAAGTTCTGTGAAGACTACAATATTGAACTGAAAAATTGGGTAGGGGCCGCGCGAACGCAGGCCCCCGCTGCAACAAATTATGACGTAGGCTCTCCTACTTTGAGGAGACCTTAGAGTGGCACCCTTCCAGTATGTGCAATGGAGGTCACCACTCTAGGCCATGACTCTTTATGATCAGCCATTGACCCCGTCCAGGTAAGTATGTTTCAACGTTGCTTTGCCTTATGTCTTTATACCCAGGACGACTCCATTCTGTGCACTAGCTGCCAGTGCGGTATATTGTTCTAATGCATATTCTAAGCTTCAGTTCTGTAAGCTTCTGTTATGTCTTGTCTCTAAGTCTTAACACATTTTCTTCTAATGCAGATTGTCATCCTTGGCTGAGAAACACAAACAGTACCTAGCGCTCACATTGAAATCGAAGAGCCAAGTCAAGAATTTGGGCAAACAATGTTGATGCACAGCGTGAAGAAAAATAGCAAGCAGCCGTCATGCTTAATGAATGTGATCTCTGATTCTATGCTGCAGCCTTAGAATCCATTCTTACGGAGTAGTTATTGGGATTGGAGATCAGGCATCAACTTGGGATGAGGATTACAAACAGCGGAATAGAACCAGCTAGCTGCAGAAACGTTTATGTGAGAAGAGAGACGGAATCTCGCACCTTAATGAAGGTACGATAATGTTTTCACCACCAACAAGATTCGAGCTAGTCGTCGTGGAAATAGGACTTTCATACATGAATCTGTTCAAGGGACAAAAAAAATCAGAATGCAGTTTCTTCCCTTTATCCTGCTTAAAATAAGTATGATTCTCTCCAGTTGACACCCAGCTTCTGCAACAATTTCTTCAAACTCAACTGGTACAGCTCTCATGGCTTTTTAACCATGTAGTTGCTATCTGTTTGTTTGTTTGCTTGTTTGTGCGGAAGTGTGTGTTCAACTTTCAGATAGCTGTCCCTCATCTAGACGAGTTAACACTTCCACGGATTGGTTCATCGTAGGACCATGTACGAGCTACAAACTTGGAAATAAGCTCAATCGTACACTAACCTGTTACATGACAGAAGAATATCAGATGGAAGCAATGCTATGACGAAACTTCATGATACTCAGCCTCCGGTTCGTGACATGAAGTAAAACATTAATTAGCCACAACAAGACCATCCAGGCTGCCGAAGCAAGCCAAGAACAATCATATACAACTGTGATCATCCAAAGACAACAAAGGCCATTAATCACGCTCTGATCGAATGGTCACATTTCATCCATCAAACTCGAGTTCCTGTCTCCTTAGTACTAAAAGGACACAGAGGTACAATCCTATAGAACAGATACTCTTCAAGTAAGGTCATAATGGGAAGAAGTACAGTTCTATAGGACAAATCCTGTTAAATTAAGGTTATAACGGGAAGTACGATTCTCGATTACATCTCCTCTTTTCAAGTAGGAAAGGTGATCGAGGTTCGAGACTCAAGAACAAAAGGACTCATATGACGAATTTGGGGTGGGCAACCCCCGAAACGATGAAACTCTATGTATAGTTCTCGAAATTGAAGGTTTTTGTATTAGTGGACTCTTCCTCTTGAAATCTCCGTCCGACAATTTTATTCCGCCATCGTCGATGCTACACCAATCCATACAGGACGTACACCTTGGTTTCTTTTGTCCTTAAGCTGAACTTAGGCTGCTACAATGCTTGTACCCAGTGTCTTTGTTTGGAAATTCTTCAGCTGCAGATTTCAGCCCTTTCGATCCGATCAACTGTTAACTGCTTGATGTGTGCTATAAAGTGTCTCTTCGTGGAGCTGTCCAGGCCAGAAACAGAAACTTTAAATAAGTTTCGAGTGCCCTCTGCACCACCCAACAAATTAAATGCGGAAATGAAGATAACAATATGGACCAGTACGTACAACCACCACAATCTCGTTGATATATTTTCAGACTCCCTCGCTGTAACCCTTCATCTGCCTTGGGATTTATTACATTGTTTTTCCCATCCTTAATCTTAATCACACAAACACGTCACAATACAATAACCCAAACATAACAGAGACATCAATTCTAAAGAAATAAATAAAACTCGAACAAAGAAGTCTGACAATAGAAAATTAATACTCTCGTGATCACTCAGTAATTAGCACGGACATCGTTTCATCAGGTGCATGTGAATTATGGAGTCTATGAAGAAACCATGTCACATAAGAGAGTCGGAGAAAAACGTGTTGGAGATAATTATACTAAAGCAAATTATGAGCTATCGGATTATGTTCTCTCCCCCAGAGTGTTTTTCATTTTATTTATTATTGACCATATTGGTCTTTATAGTCTTTTTATAGATTCTACAGTTGATTCTTGAGTCGTTTGGGTTTTCTAGGTCTTTCTCTTCCATGTATGACAACCTTGTAGGAATATATTGGTGAAATTAATGATTCAACCGTAATTATATAAGGTGGTTTGTAAAATCATTGATCTAATTTGTCATTTCTCTACTCCATATTTTGAAATTTCATGACAGTTCTCAGATTCTTTCCATCTCTGAAAAAATGTATAACTTCCTCAAATTTACAACTACAAAATTTCCAAAAAATCTAACGATCATAAATCAAAGGTTCAATGACTTTTTCTTTGTCAAATATATCAAATCATGATATTCAAAAAGAGAAAATAGTTACTGAGGAGAATACAGTAGCGTAATTGTAAAGCATATAACTCTAACAAGAATCAAGAATTACCAAAAAGATCCTTTAACTTAACTTATGTTACACTTATAAAAAAAACTTCTTATGTTACAAATTCATCCTTCTTCCCCAAATATTTCACGGAAAACCCCTATCTTCGTGGGGGAGGTGTTGGGTGGGGGGTAGGGGCTCAAACACTAAATTTCTACCTTCCTTTTCAAAACTTTATCACCTTCAAATGTTTAAATTACTTAATTAATCGAACATTCATCTACCAAAGTTTAGAAAAAATTTCAAATAACTTCCAATAATCTCCGATAAATTTTCGTTGATCCGGAGTAATAATTGGAATTCGAAACTTGACTGCCGGCTCAATTTCATCTCTACGTTAAGTATGTAAAAAGAGGTCACACCATGGGTACCCATTTCCTCGATTACTAGTTATATTCCTTTCTATTCATTAAATTGTTTTCGAGTTGTAAAAAAATAATCATTTGTGCATATCCCGTTTCAATTTTATCTAATATAGGTGTCCTAATTCTGATCCACTCTCCACAATTTTAAAAATGGTTTGCCGGGAATAAAAATTCCATTTTCTGATGGGTTCTTTAAAAAAATATTGAAACATGTTAATAACGTCACGATTAGAAATAAAAGATGACAATTCCGTGTCGGAAAGTGGTTCGCTGGAGAGGGGGAAAAATATGATAAATGCGGGAACAAAAGATTTTGCAACCGTCGACCGGAAGAAGTTAGAAATGTGAAAAACGGAAAGAAAAAAAAAGGAATCGAGACAGCAACCGCCCCGACCACACTAAGCCCGCAATCGTGTCCAAAAGCAAGTATAAATAGCGGGCTGGCTGGCGGGCGGGTCACGGTCCATCTTATTCAAGTCAAAGCTCCTAGAAACCGATGACCAACCAATCCGACACCACTTCTGACCCAATCCCACATTTAAATGTCAAACCAATAACCATGACTGCCACCAAAAATAAATAAATAAACAATTAAATCTCTTCTATTTAAGAAATGGGAAAATCGCATTTTGTCTTTCTGCGACACTGCCACATCATTTCTTCCAATCGCTAGCTGTTTTTTCCACTCATTCTCTCTCCCCCACCACATTGAAATAAATCGATAGCAAGCATACTCAGAGCTCTGCTTCCGCTGCCGCCGTCAGACAGCCGTCTCTTACCGGCTCCTCTCCGTTTCTTTTAACTTCCCCTTCTCTCCCTTCTACCGTTATTATCGCTAACGGTCGCTCTCTTCTTCTTCTTCTTCTTCTTCACCAAAACCATGTCCTTCTTCTTCATTCTTCCTTATTTGTTTTCTTTCCTTTTCTTCCTCCTCCTCATTGAACAGATCTCCTACCTCCTCAAGAAACGGCACCTCCCCGGCCCGACTTTAGTCTTCCCTTTCCTCGGCAGCGCTATCTCTCTCGTCTCCGATCCCACCAAATTCTGGGACGCTCAATCCTCCCTCAGTGCCTCCCTCGGCTTCTCCGCCAACTACCTCGTCGGCAATTTCATCCTCTACATCCGCGACTCCGACATCTCCCAACTCGTTTTCTCCAATGTCCGCCCCGACGCTTTCAAACTCGTCGGCCATCCCTTTGGCAAGAAGCTATTCGGCGAGCACAATTTGATTTACATGTTCGGCCAGGATCATAAGGACATCCGCCGTCAGATTGCTCCCAATTTCACTCCTCGTGCTCTCTCCACCTACACCTCCTTACAGCAGATCATCATCCTCAAGCATTTGAAGCAATGGGAGAAGCTATGCTCCGACGACCCCACCCGAACCATCTCCCTCCGTTTTCTTGCAAGGGATATGAACCTCGAGACCTCTCAGACTGTCTTCGTCGGGCCGTATCTAACTCAGGAGGCTAGGATTCGGTTTAAGGAGGATTATAATCTGTTCAATGTCGGCTCCATGAGCCTCCCCTTTGACCTCCCTGGCTTCGCCTTTCGGAAAGCGATTCGAGCCGTTGACCGCCTTGCCGCCACGCTGGCCGAATCTACTAAGCAGTGTAAGCAGAGGATAGGGAAAGGTGAGGAGGAGCCGACTTGCTTGGTGGATTTCTGGATGCAGGAGACTCTGAGAGAAATAGCGGAGGCGAAAGCTGCCGGAAAGCCAGAGCCGTCTCATACCAGTGACACCGAAATCGGAGGCTTTTTATTCGATTTCCTCTTTGCTGCTCAGGACGCGTCGACTTCGTCAATTCTATGGGCGATTACGCTGCTGGATTCGCATCCGGAGGTGCTGGCAAAAGTGCGGGCTGAAGTGGAAGGCGTGTGGTCGCCTGAATCGGACGCGCTAATCACGGCGGAGCAGTTACGAGAGATGAAGTACACGCATATGGTGGCGCGTGAAGTGATAAGGTTCAGGCCTCCTGCAACGCTGGTCCCACACATGGCGATGAGGGACTTTCCGTTGACGGAGTCGTACACTGTACCCAAGGGGACGATCGTTTTCCCGTCGGTATACGACAGCTCGTTCCAAGGGTTCACGGAAGCAGGTCGGTTCGACCCGGAGCGGTTCTCGGAGGAGAGGAAGGAGGAGCAGATTTACAAGAAGAACTTTCTGGCGTTTGGAGCCGGGTCGCATCAGTGTGTGGGACAGAGGTATGCTCTGAACCATCTGGTTCTGTTCATCGCATTATTCAGCACGTTGCTGGATTTCAAGAGGATAAGAACGGACGGCTGCGATGACATCGTTTACAACCCCACGATCTGTCCGAAGGATGGGTGCACTGTCACGCTGTCGAAGCGGTGTGCAATGTATCCGAAGCTGTCGTTAAGTTGAAATCCAGACAGACAGTAAAAGGCATCTGCTTGGCGAATGGCGATATGATTGTCTCTGATTGCTGGTGTGTTTCAGTGTCATGAAATCATGAATGCATGTTGATTTTTATCATTATTGGTCAGTTGGGTCATCCCCGTGCCTCTGTGTTACTTTCTTTGTCCCGGATGATTGAATTCTTTTTTTCACAAATATTGTTACGTGGGAGCTTTGGGATTGGTGTTTGGTGGATAATTGGGATTTATTTTGTATTGTGGAACCTCAAACTCTCTCAATAATCATCTTATGGTGGATAATTTCTACCTTTTTAATATTATTATTTTGTCATTATTTGAGTTATGTTATGTTTGGTAATTGAAATTAAGATTTCTAAAAAAATTAAATTGAAATAATATAAAATAATTAAAATCAAAATCGAATTCTCTTATTTAATTAATATATCAAATGACTTTCGAAACGCTTTAAACACCAAATACTTAGGCATCGTTTTCCACTTCAATTTTCTAAATAAGGGGAAATTTAAAATTCGTTGAAATTAAAATTGAGTGGATTTAAAACAAAAAAAATGACCGAAAAGTCCCTGCAAACCCTACCCTTATCTATCATCATTGTCTTCCACCTTCTTCATCTCCCAAAAAATCACAGATGACAGCAACCAGTCGTTGGAAATCGAAATCATCTTCGTCCATTAAACGCAGAATCCTACAAAATCAGATAGTATCAACTACAAAAACATTGCAAAACTCTACTGTAGTCATATTCGAATAAAGTGAAGGATACTTACGTGGTCGATGAAATCGAGGAAGATGAGTGACGACTACTGCACTCAAGAACGACGACGACCAGAAGATACAAGATGAGATCGACCCCGTGCAAAATGAGTGGGATTTGGATAATCCGTCTTGTTCTAATGGGATTGGGAAAGTCCGTTTAGAATAGAAATTGGGCTTGTCCGATTTTGTAATATCTACGATTTTAGTCCTCAATTTTCAAACGGAAAACATGGATTTGATCTCGCGCGTGGGATTTGACCAATTTACAGGCCCAATTCCAAAACGAAAAACAATGCCTCAAGCAAGAGAGTCGAGGTTATGACTAGAAAATTAAAAAACTTATTAAATTTTGACATAAGAATCTGTTTGGATGAACCAATTGATGGATGTCTGGTCCATACTACAATTCATAACCCAATTTCTACCAGGGCCACCCAAATCGATGCTCGGTGTCCACTCTAGCACCGTCAGGACAGTTTCAACAAAAAAATTGTATGTAATGGTTTTTCTACATAAAATGATCCGGTGGAGGTTTAGGACATTTTCGTTCCAAAATTTTAACAATTGTTAAAATAATATGAAGGGTGAGATGAGATTTAAATAACATTTATTAAGGAGTTATATGGACGTGATAAATTAGAAAGTTTTTTAATTTAAAAAATTAATTAACAATGTCACATAACTAAATAGATTACATTTTAAGAAAAAATATTTATGGTTACTATTGATGGAAAAGTATTGTTAAGAAATATATAAATGATGAATAGAAATTGCTAACCAAATTAAGGATGGAGGTAATTGAAAATTGTTCGTTAAATAAATTATTAAACTTAATAGTTAATGTGATAATGTGAATATAATTAGAAATTTATAAATTAATTTTAAAATAAAGATGACCTTATGAAGTCATCATTAAATCCTTAAAGACATCTGTGACAAAGTGTGTAATGATATTGGAGATTAATTTCCGTGTTCATCTTCAATCATGACCGAAGCAAAGAGGCTTCTCATGGCAACGAAATTTGTTGAAGATTTTGGTTTGCACATAATTATTAAGTTGGATTGCCTGTCCTCATCCATGCTACCACAGGTCGACTCACATCATGGCCTTGTCATTAGTATGCTTGAAATTACCGTATAAATAGGTTTGGCATTGGCTAAGCCTGCGCTGGTTATCCGTGGGTTTTATCCGCAAAATGGGTTTTTTTGATCCGTTGACCAGGCCCATTGACGGACACCGGGCGACTCGAAATCCGTTTGATCCGGTTAGTAGGTGGTGTTGGATCCAATGCTATCAGCCCTGAGACCCACCCGACGGAAAATTCGTTAAAAAAACAACGCAATTTTGATTTTAATATATAAGTCTATCCGCGCCTTTAATAATTTTCAGACCTAGCGGCCGCCATCACAAATCCATTTTCTCTCAAACCCAAACCCTAAATTTCTCTGATTTCTTTCGATTCTCTCATTCCCAACCTCGACAATTCCCTTAAGTTGCTCTTCACTGAAAAATCCTCCAAATTCCCAGCCTATTTCACTGTCTCCCCATGTATTTCATTAAATCCGCACTTGTTTTCATCCAATTAGATCCAAGATACAATGACTCGGTCCGACAATTTCGTGGATTACACCTCTCAAAACAGAGATTTAGTTGATTAGGGTTCATATCTCCCTCCGAATCGTTGATTACAATCACATATGAGATAACTTCATTGAACTTGGTTGATTCCTTCCTTTCTCTTTCCAAGTACTTATTTATTGTCTTCTTTTATTTTGACCGTTAATCTTCTTCTTTGTAATGTGCATGTACAAGTGATATTGTTGTGGAGGCTATGGAAGGAGTATTCTCTGCTATATCCGTTCAAGATTTTGTCATCGAAGAACCCGCTATTGTGGGTAAGGAATATAACGTTAGGATTCAATTATTTAATGATATATGTAACTGTTAAGTGTTAACTATTTAACTGATTAAAAACATAAAATTAGGATCAATAACGATGTTTATCAAGTCATCATTCAGCTTAGAGGACTGACTAGCAAAGCAAGGCAGCAACATTGTTTATCAAGATATGAACTTGTTGTAGTTTTTGATAATCAAATCTATTCTATAATTCTGTACTTCAATTTTTGAAATTTGATTTTTACCGATCATTTGTAGGATTATGAATTCTGATTATTGTTCTTGGATTATTCTAATTCTTCATTAATCTGATTGTTGTTGCTTCTTGTAAATTGGATGTTGGATTGGACATTGAAGTCTAGAAGAGTGGTGTTTTATGAGTTTATCTATTATTCCGTTGAGCAAGCTTAAATTTTACAATTTTCTGTTTGTCGAACAGTTTGGAATTCTGTTGGTAGATGCCGAATATGAGTAACATCCTACTCATGTCTGAAGTAAAAGTACTATTAAAAAGTTTTATTATTGCCTTCTGAAAAAGTATGAAGTTTTAAGTTTGAATTGAATTGAATCATCTTAAAGTTTTTGTCTGTCATATACTATCATAGTATTATCGTTTGTACAATTGCAATTTTTGAGCATTTATTTTCAGTTGTACGTGGGTTGATGGGGATCTGTGGGTATCTGATATCCGTTACCGGTCGATAATGAATTGCACCTGAACCCCCGATCCGTCCGAATGCCAAGCATACATATAAGAGAAAATTATTGCTCAATTCGACTCAATTACTTTTCCATTGTCCCTAGAAGTCTTAATAATATGACCGATTTAGTTACAAAATCTTGACGGGCTAATTTGTTACCTCCTAATCGGACCCATAACCTTATGAATTTTTTTTCTTTTGAATGGCTTGTTTGATTATGAATCAATTGAGATTTGTTTTAAAAAAAATTAAAAGGTATTTAGAATTAACTACAGAAGTTGTTCTTAAAATTCTCAGAAATAAAATATTGATTGGCTTACGTGCGAAGGAAAATGGCTAGATAAAAAAGAACAAAATAAATAAATAATAGGGAAAAAGGAAGTCTAACGAAACCCTCTCTTTTTCTCGTCTCTTGAACCAAAATGACCGGAGAAGGAGAAGGCAGGGGCCTCGTTGCCGCCGGCGAAAATCCTGATAAACCATACTACTACGGAACCTTTCAAGGCGTCGCAAATTACTATCAGCCGCCTCCTCCTCCTCCTCCTCCTCCGTCCCTACAACAACTGCAGCCTCCCGCCGGTTTCATTCATCCGGTTGCGCCTCCTCATAATTCTGTTGTCAATCACCCTTATTATCCCAATGGATATCACGCCATTACAACTGGTCTTTCCCTCTATTTCACTTTCTATTTGTTTTTCCTTTTCTATGTTTTGATCGATTTGCGTTTCTGATTCTGACAAGTCATTGTTGGTCTGTTTTAGGTTATGTGCTTGCGGAAGGAAGGCCTTTGATTAGGGAGCATCCCCTCCCTTGCTGTGGAATGGGCATGGGATGGTTCTTGTAAGTTCTTTTATTCTATGCATATCTTAAGTTGTGTGAAGATGGATTTCCTTTCTCTTGTTTCGATTGTTTGATAACAAATCATAGATATCGAAACTTCAATAGTTTTTATGGAATCTGAAAGATGGTGGGAAACATGACACATTGATTATCTTGCATCTTCCTACGATGGTGATGGATGGAAGCTTTCTTCTGACCATCTCTCTTTGCAGTTGGTGTAATGGTTGTTGTAATGTTAAGATGTTTTGTTCATTTGTTTAGTAAAGAAAGTTTAATGATGTTAAGACGTTTTGCTCATTTGCTTAGCAAAGAAAGTTTGATGTAATAGGTTGAGTGGTTATACTATATCATGACAGTGAAAGTTGGGTTATTTTAGCAAGTACATTGGTTGTTTCTTCCATAATAGTGACAGCGGTAACCATCATTAGATATCTTCTTCCTCATGCTTTACGGATTCTGTTCAGTTTATCATTGTTGTCAACGTCCAAAGGACATTTAATAAGCTAACTTGTATTGCTCTTGGCTTTGTCGATCTACCTTATTTTGAAAGTCCTTTTGTTTGCTTGTTGTTGTCTGAGTTTGGCGTTTATAGGTGTAGCTAACCCTTAATCAATTTCTCTTTTGCTTGCAAGGTTTATTATCGGCTTCTTTTTTGGTGGCATCCCTTGGTATATTGGAGCATTAGTCCTACTATTCGCACAAGTTGACCACAGAGAGAAACCTGGATATGTTGCGTGTGTTATAGCTGTGAGTATCTATATTCACTGTTGATTCCCAGCTAACCCACTTTGCTTGTGAATGTTGAAGCTATTCCTTTCTTTGTTTAACTAAGACTGGACTGGTACCTTTTGAAGATCATTCTGCTGTCAGTCATCATCCTTAGTATCTATATCTTATGCATTCACTCCTCATAGGCCTGTAGATATTTAGGCTTGGTTTAGCAACAAGAATCGTGATTCCTAGGAAAGTTGAGTTAAGATTTGGGGAAAAGGTTGAGTTGTGCTTAAAAGGGTTTGTGAAAGAAATGTTAAATCAAGGTGTATAAAGGTTTCCTATAAAATTTTAGTTTCCATTTGAGTAGATTCGGAAACACAATTCCGATTGGAATGCTCATATCCCTTCATCCAAGTTACCTTTCACAATCCCTCCCAACTCAAACTCATCTTTTTTACACTAATTTCAACTCAAAGTTCCATGGAACCATGATTCTTGTTGCCAAACCTAACCTAAGTTTATATTATATCTAGCCTGATTGGAGGGATGGTGTTTGTGATCCCGTTTCAATTTTGTTTATGGTTGAAATGAATCCTGAGGATTGTTGGTCAGTTATCTTATGCTCCTCGAGACGTGGTTTGATGTGTGCATCGCCAAAGCTGCATATTTGCATGTGTGTTAGTTTCTTCATCAATCACTCTTCTGGAAACCAAACTGGATCATTCAGCTGTTAATGTCTTCCTCCTCCTACATATGTGCTTATATACATTATGTTTTGTTTGATTCCAGTCGATCCTTGCCGTGGTTGCTGTTATGTTGGGTGTAACACAAGGAGCGGATGCATGGTGAAGGCTGAGACATCTGTAACGTGCATGGTCTGCAGAATGATATGCTCGTTTATGAGTTCAGGTTACATGTTTGGAAGGTGTAATAATAAACTTGGGGCACTTTTGTTACATACGTAGTAACTCATGTTGCTGTAGTGGAACTTCCTTGTATATGTGTGATATAGACTGAAGGATTGTGTTGTATTGTATATCAAGTCTGTTTATTGAAACTTGCTTCATTGCTTCTTTGTTTGCTGTTTGGCCAAACTGTCATCATTCTACTTTTCGTTCTGTCTTATTGAGAGCATGGAGATGGACTTTGGTTCTTTGAACATCTTATCAGCTTAAAACATCAAACTGCTCTAAATGACACAAAACAACGTGTCTTTGTGAACTGCTCGCAGTCCTCGAAGATTGAAGGCCATAACCATCCACATTCTAAAACTTCTCTAGCCGTCTTGCTAAAACAGTGGCGACCACTAGTTGGTCTAGAATGCTAGTGTCAGATAATGTCGTGTGCCTACGAAATGGTGACACAATGAAGGGTTCTATCAGACCCAATGTAATAACAGAGATAAGATTCCCAAAGTTAGATCAGAAAAGAATTCTTACTTATTTTACCATAAAACCAATCCTTATGAAGCTCATCGGTAACCAAATAGTTGATGAAATCAGCAAACCAAAGACCTTCCAACGCATTTATCACGATAATAATCATGAATCTGGACGTCTACGGGATGTGCTTGTAGGCCTTAAAGTCCAGACCCATACCTTCTCCTCGGTAAACATTAGCAGGAAATCAATAACCTAATTCATAGCCGCCTAGGGTCCATTATTTTAGGCCCAACTAATAATGAAGCCCATCGAGCTCTTCAGGCCCATTATGGATTCCTCGCTAAGCTATTTATATGTGCCCCAGGAAAACCCTACCTCTTGTATTCTGTTGGCAAATGAGGTGAAGTGAAGGAGCAAAGTGCAGGGATCTCGATCTTCACTCCTCAAAGATGGTCTCCTCCAGCGTCTACGTTTCCAGGTTCGCATTAAACGAGCTGTGTGTATTGCTTTGTCCGTCTAGAAGTAGCAGATTTGTTCTTGCCTTCTTTTTTTAGGTTTAGTCAAGATGATCTATCATAAGCATGGAGCAAAACTGTGGCTGTAGGCATTAGGCATTGATCTTCGTTTCTCTGTATGACAGAGGTGCCAATTGGTGGTGTGGTTGGTGTGTATTTAGGGTTGCATTGGCTTCATTTGCGTCTGAAATTACTAGCTACATTGCAGCTTCGGAAGTCCCCATCTTTTTGTTATCAGTTTTTTATCACCCTGGTCCGAGCTATCTAATTTACCTTCTTCAATTTGACTATCGAGTAGTCTATAGGTCTTCAAATTACAACATTAGTAATTATTAACTTTCTACCTTGAATTTGAAACTAATGGGGATGATTAGGGTGGATTTTAGCTGAAGCTCGTTGCTTTGTTTTTGCATTGCAGTACTACCAGTACCAAGTTGTTGGACTGGCCCTTCCAGCTGAGGGGCATGAGCATCCCAAGATAAATCGGATGACACGCAGTGGCACAGAAATGAAGCGAGGGGAAAGTCCAAGTTCTGGTAAGTGAACTGTATTGAGGTGATTCCCAAGTGTCTTTATTTTCTGATATGTTTTTAGAGTGTTTGATTCTGATGGACTTATTCATTCTGGATTGACCTCCTCAGTTAAATCTTGAGGAAGCTAAAGAAAGATGAGAAAAGCCACGGCCGGATGTTTGTTATCAAGGAGGTGAACTTTTTGCCACTCCAATTTTTCTCCTTTTAAGAAGAATTTCTCCTTCTGCTATTAATGTTTTATGTCGTGCGTCCATTTCTTGTCTATATCCTAGGATTGTATGAGTTGTTATCTTGTTGCTTCATCATCTTGTCAGTATGGACTTCAATAATTCCTACTTGACTCGTTCCCTTGAAGCTATAACAGTTGTGTTGCTTTTTCAATCTCCCTCTATGCAATATTCCTGTTGCGTTGGGGGTACACTGAAGCAACTACATACATTGTCGCTTAATTTCATTAATCTCTGTTGGAATTCTAGACTTGTTTGTTCATAATTTTTTACTTGGATGGTTATTTTTCATCTTTGTTCCTATCTCATTGCTTCATCATCTTGTTGGTAGGACAACAATGATTCCTATTTGACTCGTTCCCTTGAAGCTATAGCAGTTGTGCTGCTTTCTAATCACCCCCTATGTAATCTTCATGTTGCTTTGGGGGTACACTGGAGCAGCTACACATCTTGTCTATTGATTTCCATAATGCTTATTAGAAGGATACACTTATGTGTTCATAATTTTTTACTAAGATGGTTATTGTTCATTGTTGTTGCTGCTGTTGTCATTGTTATCTTATTGCTTCATCATCTTGTTGGTAGGACTAGAATGATTCCTATTTGACTCGTTCCCTTGAAGCTATAGCAGTTGTGCTGCTTTCTAATCTCCCCCTATGCAATCCTCATCTTGCTTTGGGGGTACACTGGAGCAGCTACACTTCTTGCCTATTGATTTCAATAATGCCTATTGGAAGGCTACTCTTGTTTGTTCATAATGTTTCTTGGATGGTTTTTGTTCATTGTTCTTGTTGTTATTCCTATCTTATTGCTTGTTCTCCTGACACTATGTTTCCGCACCTACCCTGGGTATTTTGTTTGGGTAATACGGTTCCAGTTTCATCGTGTTATGCTTACTTTGTTTTTTACCGTGTTTAACTGGAGTATTTTAGTCATTAGTTTGCAGATAATTGAGAAAGATCCAACTAAGATGAAGAATTATGGCATCTCTCTTTGCAACCATAACATGTACAAGAAGATGAAGTTGCTGTTGCTGCTCAAAGAAGTTAGGCCTCCAAATAGGAAGCTGAAGACGACACCTTACAACTTACAAGGCTTTTTTTTTATCAAGTACTTGCAAGGCTTCACTCCCCAATTTTGCTGTGATGTGCTTCGCCGATGTGAGTAGTTGGAATGTTGGTGCAGAATTTTAACTGGTTTTAATCGTATTTAGTCACACCTCCATCAAGATCTTGAATAGCTATTTTGGTGTTGGATATTGAGCGGATGTAGAATGTAAAGCTATGTTCAAAATTACTTTTGGGGAAAATAATAGAGAGGACTTGCCCAAGGATAAAATCTTATGTGGATAGTGAGCGACAGTGCTCTCCCTTCTCAATGCATTAAAGTGAGAAAGATGATAAAACTACTGCTGTATCAACAATCCTTGCCATCTCAATTATCAAAAGTTGATGTAGTATAATACAGGGATCATCCCTACAATATTTAAAATTTGTTTACTCACATTTGTTAGTGCATTATACGATTTACCACTGCCCTAACTAAGGGGATCGGCTGAGAAGTGATTTATTCCGGTTTCGGTCTACAACATTAAACTCAGCTATATAGTTATGAAATATTTAGTGTTTGAGCTAGAGAGAGTCAAAAAGAGTCTCCACTCTTTTATTCTCTGACTTCGAGTATTCAATTATATATAAATTTTTGATGATTTTATAATTTGACTTATAGGATTTGGAGTTATATTCTTAATTTCGTAACACTACTTGACAATCTGCTACCTGACACTCGTATTACCGACAAGGTAGGTATTCAACCCCCATCTCTCCATCTCCAAGACTACTTTTGCTATGAACCTTACCTACCTTTTTTTTCTCGAGCAAAGACGATTTCATTCATTCAAAAGCGAGTTACAGTACAGGATTGGAAAGCAAGACATCAACCCATTCAAGAGATCGAATCCAGTATTGACTAATCGCATGAGCACAGGTTGAAGTGGCCACCTAATCCGCCAACTGATTCAAATTTCTTGGAGTGAAGGTAAATTTAATGCACGGTGCATTGTCATGAAGGTGGAGGATTGAGCCAATGGTAGCATAGCAAGCCCAAGGCCACGCGAGCGCTCAATTGTTGATGATATTGACGATGGTGATGCAATCCGAAAAAATGATTGTGGGCTCTAAGCTTGCTATGGCAAAGTGAGTGGCTTCAAGAATCGATCTCGCTTCCGCACTAATCGCCAATGAACAAAAGAAGGTTTCGTTCCTACCGTCATAGGGATGACCATGGATGTCACGGGCAACGACACCATAAGTCACCTCCTGGGAATCGCAAACATATGATCAATCACAGTGAATACTCCTTTGCGGGGTATTTCGCGGTGGGCAGTCAGCATGATGGTTTGGAGTGGATCGGAAAGGTGTGGGTGGGCCCGACGGGCTGAAGGCACTGGTCCAAGTGTCCAGGTCTCGTATGATCGCCAAGTCCGTGGTGAAAATCATAGGGTGAATCTATCTGAAGGTGCTTTCATTCCTCGCTTTCCAGTTGTTCCAGCATATGGCGGCAAGTAGGCCAATCTACTCTGGCTAGCTGAGGCCTGTAAGTCAAAAAACCAACGAGTAAAAGAGTCATAGGGCTCGAAAGCCGGGAGGGACGGAAGGTGTCTCCTCCACGTATCACTCACATGAGGGCATCCAAATAAGAAATGTTGGATGTTTTTTTATACATCCCTGGCAGATAGGGAAGTTTGGGATCCCCGCACATCTTCTCTTTGCAAGATTTTCTAGTGTAGCTATGGTTGCATTGATGCACCGCCACTTGAAGGTTTTAATCTTAGGGGGTAGCTGTAGGCCCCATAACCACTTCCAAGATTTCTCATCAAACCTAGGGTGGCTTGAGCTGCCGGTGTGATCAGACTGAAGCATGGCACTCACATACGCCGATTTAACATTGACCCTTCTGGTGGTGGAAGGTTTTCAGGACCATGAGTCTTCCATACCCTCAAGACCGATCGGAATTCGTAAGATCTCAACCATCTGTGTCGCAGTGCAGTTCTCCTCAATGTCCTCCTTGATCCAGCTGCGATCGGTGTTGTGGATCCATTGAGAGACTTTCAAGTTTGGATCAATGATATTCCAAAGCCAAAAGCCTGGAATTGAGGGAACCCACGGGTGGTTTTCCACCCATGTGTCATTCCCATTTCCGATGATTCGGATCACCCCACTTTGGAGCAAACTATGTGTCTGATGGAGTCCCGCCCAAATCCACAATGGCCTCACCGCCTTTTTTGCAGAAGAAAATCCCCTCATGGGAAGTAAATGCTCTTAAGAATTTTGGTCCACAAAGAGTCTGATGCATTAATGAGCCCCCATCCTTGTTTTTCCAATAATGCAAAGTTGAACTCATGGAAGCTTTTGAAACTAAATCCCCTCTGAAAACTTTGAAGAGCACAACTTTTAGGCGTTACACCAGTGGATAGATTGTTTATTCATGTCACCCGACCAATAGAATTATCGCATAAGACTGACCATCTTCTTTGTGATGTCTTGGGTAGAAGAAAGGAGCTCATTATATAGGTAGGAATTGCTCGAAGAACTGCCTTGATGAAGACCTCCTTCCCAGCCTTGGGACGACATGCGGCTTTTCCACGATTGAGCCTTTTTAACCATCCGGTCGATAAGATAAGAGAAAGCTTCTCTCTTTGAAGAACCCCACTCTGTGAGTACTCTCAAATACTTTGTGTGATAATTTTTAGGAAAGAAGCCTATAGTACTAATAATATGCTGATAATTTTCCTCCCCAACGTTAACACTGAAGAAAATGAAAGATTTGTCGAGATTGACTTTTTGTCCTGTCACGGTTCCATAATATGCATGTAGCTTCTTACATTTTCATTTCTTCTTATAATTATACTGTATTTTATTTTTTACATAACTTCCAATATGAAAAAATACACCCAAATAATTTTATTTTATATTAAATCATCTAGTGTGGTTTATTAAAACGTTTAATTGATGGAGTAGTTAATTTGGCTGTATTGATGGAGTACATACGATTATAAGTCAGATATAAACAATTATAATGAAGTACATACGATTAAAATCAGTTATTTTTATAATTAGTGACAAAAAGATTATACCTGTTATATACAATTACAACTAATTATTCGTATCTAATAATTCATAATTTTTGAAGTATAATTGGTAAGTCGGAAACCTAAACCGAATTATTTTGATAAAATCTCTAAATACCGATGCAAGTTAATTTTTTTCATACACTGTCCGAATTAATTTTAAATTTTTTATTAATCCGGTTATAACATTTATTCTTCACCGATACGGCGATACCCCGTTGGCCGCAATACCAGAGAAGAACCTCGCGACAATGGTGGCAACCGACTGATCAAAAAGGACAAGGGAGGAATACAGAATTGAAGAACTGCCGACGGCAGTGCAGAACTGATATTCAGTCTTTGCGATTGGTCATCAATTAGGCGATTCATCTGATCAATCAATCAGAGGAGCCTCGAAGAATCTCTCGCGAAAATGGAGGAAGAGCAAGGGAAGAAACGCCGAGTGGTGGCGGAATCGCTGGGGTGGCTGACGGAATCAACCATTATGCCGAGGAAGCACAGGGCAATCGAAGGAGTCGGCGCCTCTTCTATCGTCGAGCTCAAGGCTCAACTCTATAAATCCCAGGAGGAAGCTAAGAAATCTAAGGAATTGGCTGGTCCCGATGTCCAGTATCATCGCCCCACGAAGAAAATTAGCCCCCACGATCCTTTCTCCGCCAAGAACTCCGGCGTCGATTCCCGTGCCCACAAGTGAGCACACCTTCAATTCAATCTTTCCATTTTGTTTTCGAAATAGGCAGCAGCGGTGTAGTTGCATTCCAAAGCTCTTACGCTATTAGGGTTTAGGAAATCAATTGACTTTTCTTCACTTAATTTTCCAGGGATAAGCTTGAGCTGAAAGCGGTCAACGATGGATCGGTGAGCTATGCAGCGTTGGAGAAGAAAGCACAGATATATGAGAAGCTTGTAAGAGGAGAGTTATCCGATGAGGAAGCTGAAGAGAAGTATTGTGTTGACTTCTTTCGCAAGGGAATTGAGCATGAGGAGTCTCAGCAGTCTGAAACGTCGGGCACCATGGCAGCATCAAACGTGAAGGATGGAGATGCTGACAATGATGGTTCTGGTCTATTCAGCACCACGAAATTTGTAAAGCCTGGCCAATCAGGTGGAGCATTTGACAGAGATGAACACAAGCGCTTTGTCAGGTACCTATGGCTTATTTTTTTCTGAAAGAAAGTCAGTTTATCAAGTATGGTTTTCAATGAAGATGCTGCTGTTCTTGCTGCTGGATAACTAGACTTAAAGAAGTGACACCCCTAAGTTGAAAATGTGTTGATTTGCTTCTTTAGGAAAGATTGAGATGCAGACTCCATTATCTGATGGAATTATGCTCTTGTACCATATTGCTGGAATCTTTTCTGACTGTCTAGACATGGGTTCTTTCCTGTATGTTTAATTTGTGTTGTTGTAGTAGTAATTGGTTTTCGTCCATGAGAGAGCTATTGTTGTCTCCTGTACTAGATGTCTCTTTCAGTTACCGGGATGAATTGGTTGCAGGATTAGTTAGAATGGCGGGTTCAAATTAGTTCCATCCCTGGGATATCTTTGAACCTGTTCATTATTTTTCATGACTAAAAGGTTCTTCAAGGACTCAAGTTATGTAAATAGAGGATAGGTTTTTTACATAGGAGTATGCTGCAAATATATTTGTTTGTTAGATGGCTGAATCTTCAAGGAGTTATCCAGTCTCGATCATGATGTTGAAGCTTTGATAATTGATATTATTGTGCAGTCAAGTTCACGAAGAAGCGAATCAAGCAAGAGAAAAGGTGTCGGAGCTGAAAGTACAGAGGCAAGAGCAAGCAGCAGCTCGTAGAGAGAAACTTAAGCAGGATTATTTAAGAAAAAAATTAGAGAAACTGAAAGCTAGGACCTCCGTAGTAGAAGAAGAACAACAACATGCAGAAGGTGGTAGCTGAACTTCATCTTATTGTTCGATTATAGGCTCTGACCAGAGGACTCAGAGGTAAACGGAGCAGCAGAGTTGGGGTTTCTTTGGAGGGAAATACGTGTATTCTTAGCTAATGTTGCTTGTTTTAGCTCTTAAGCAAGATACAAAAATTACATATTTGTCAAGTAAGTACACAAATGCGTATTTGAAAAAACCCAATTGCCATATATACAGTTTGTCTTGAATATAAGTGAAGCGATGACCGACTCAAAGCCATGGAGTTCGAGCTCGAATAATCTCTAGCGATGGCGCTTACCAGTTGGCAACACTTTTCCGTTGGTCCTTGGAAAGATCAAACACTCGGCCTGATCAGTAGTATCGGCTATCAGTCAAGACGATATGCAACGAAAAGGAAATGGTCAGTTTAAGAGCTCAAAACCACACAGCTTCCGAGCGGCCACTTTTCGAATCCACCATCAATCTTTTTAGTTTAACTGCACTTATTCATTCCGTGAGTTGGCTTCAGCTTGCATTACTTCATCCATCCAGCTTCACAATCTAGATCATTTCAATTAGCCCTACGAACAACATCAGATTCCAGTACAAACACAACACTTAAGATCCGTGAAGCTGCTGCTCGAGTATCTTTATCTTGTCCTTAAGGAACCTCACTTGATGATGGAATTCAACAAGGTTCCTGATCCTAGCATCTGCCTCGTGCTCCAACGACCTGAAGGCGAGCTCTGCATCATCAGGGAAACGGAGATTCCGATATACGGTCTCCACCACATTACCACCATAGGATTGTTTGATCTCTTTGAAAGCCTCCGAGCCTGGGAAGTACTATCGGAAAGGGCAATCAGATGGGACACAGGTCCACCCCACTCCATTTTGAGTGTATATGTTATTTATGAATAGAATGTTTGGATAGATGAGTTTTGGTGATTAGGATAAAACATATTTATATTAAAAAATTAATATATAAAACGATATAAGATTATTTTCAATGCTAAGTCTTAAATGATTATTTCAAAATCTCAAATTTGACATTTTAAAATAGTTGAAAGGTATTTTGCTTGTCTGGCTGTTCAGTCGATAGACAAGTCGATAGGTTGGAGCTGATAGAATCCTGGCCGTCAAATTAGCTGACTTTTGAGACAGATTACTTCTAATGACTGAGAATGTGTTAAATCAAAATGACAGACAATTTTGAAATAAAAATTGCTAAAGTGCATAGGCAGGAAATGAAAATAAGATGGGAGGGAAATGAATTCTTTTTATTTTTATTTTCTTTTTGAATCACATTCTCTCTTTTTCATTTTTTCTAAGTTTAATTTAATCATTACAACTAATTATATAATACTAAAAACATAATTTTAATTTCACAAATGTTTTTTTTATTTTAAGTCTCCAATTCTAATGAGATTATTCTTCATATATGTTATGAAAAAAGACAACATTTCAATGTGGTAAAATAGTCCCCATAAGTGAAAGTTAGTATGTTACAGTTATGTCATGATTATATAACTAATATATTATATAATTTTTAAAATTATGTTGTGTAACTTTTTTGGAAACAATTATATCAAATTTATATATGAGACAATTATTTCATAAATACACCGATGTTATGTATCCATTATGTTTCACTACAAATATGTTAAGACTCTTCTATATCCACATTAAGTTACACGGCTATTATATAACCGTTATCTCCAAATTACAAGTCTGTTAAGTCGCTTTTATGTTTGTTTGTAAATCTATTATATGACATAAAGGGGACATAAAAGCGGCATATATAACATATTCAAACCATATATTTGTTTTATAAGTGTATTATATGTTCGTTATGTCCACTTTATAAAATGCTCGTTTTATAAGTATATTATATGTTTGTTATGTCCACCTTATGAAATGTCCCTTATACAAGAAATAGTATCCAGATACAAACATAACTTAGACGAAAATATATTATCCATACGCCTCTCACTAATCAAGTGTAGTTTTCAAATCTCCTTGTTCCGGAAATAAAACAGACGCTATCAACATATGGGAAGCACAGATCTAATAATTTAGTTATAGATTTGTACGGATCTGCACGATGAATAAAATATCGTTAGTGTTTTTGTTTCAGATTTAGACTGTCAGCTCAACTCATATCAATGTAGACTTGATTTTTAACTATAACCCATCAACAAAAACAAGAACACGACAAAGAAGGAGAAGAGATTCTTATCCGAAATGGTTACAGCACCGAACTTCTATTGTGGGGAAACTAGCAGAACTAGTCGTATTTGGTAAGGGAGGCCGGAGGAAGGAGTTGTAGCAAGAGAAAGAAGTTGCTATAAAGTATTAAAATAGATGATCTTGGGTTGAGAAAAAATAGAGCCAGAAAAGAAAAGAGAGAAATGTTAGAGGGAATGTGTTTTTTGCAAATGAAAAGAAGAGAATGGAAGATAAAGTGGGTTATGAGCTTTGAAAAGATATTTGAAATTTAAATTTGGAAATGCTTTTTCAAATTATCACGGGTAAATTTAGAACCGTCCGATTAAATTAAGGATGAAACAAATGACAGTCGTCAAATCGGTTTATAGGATGCATCCTAAAGACTAAACTCTTGGTTGGTTAGTCGTTTCGTAATGATGTAGTCTTATATTTAAAACTCCTATCAACATGTGTTTACCAACCTCCAATAAAAATAAGCCACGTGGATTTCACTATCCATCTTTTTTTGAAAAATAAATAAAAGGTAATTTTTATGAAAATGTGTCTACGAATAGCCAATAGAAACAAGTCATTTTAATTCCACTAAGTTTTAGATTTGGCCATTAGACTTGACTTAATCAAATATAGGACTCAAAATGGAATATTTTAGCTAAGACTCCAGCTTTGTGCATTAGTGGAATTTTAGTCTTATAATTTAGCACTTTGGCCATTTGAGATTATATATCGGAGATGGTCTAAATGTCCATATGTAATATAAATGACACAAGGACATATTAGAAAGGAGTAATCAAATCCCTCAAAATCTCTCGTGGGTAGAAGGAAAATTATTTTGATGCCAAAATCAATTGGCCCACTATTAGAGATTTTAATTCTCTTAAAAACTCTTTTTTTTTAATCCAAACATTCTATTTCAAACTAATTATCAGGCTCTTTTGCAATGCTGTCTTTGACATTTTGTTCTTCGGGACTGTAGGAGACTTTTAGCTGAGGCTACGTTAGTGTGTATCAAGCATATTCGTCGACAGAATAATAGTGCCGCTCATTTTTTGACACTCTTTCTTATCCTTTCTCATCAGAACGGTTATTAGACTTGCGGTATTGTTTGTTATCCTTTTCCTAACTCTTGCGTATCTAATAAGATGGCTTAGACAACAGAAAGAGTCTCAAATCACTCAAAATTCCCCACTCAATTCTCCAATCCGAACAAGTAATACATTATTTTTTATCGTTCTAATTATCCTTGTAATCCAACTATGTCGTTTAATCATCACTTTCTTTTCGTGATCAACATATAAGCATTTTGCTTGACGTACGAGTTAGCAGCGTCAAACCAACTCCAATTCAAGTCCCCACGGCACCACCGCGCGACAACCCGAATATAATCTTGAATATAAATGCAAAAACCAATAAGTTGGGGCAGTAAAGAACAAAAGAAGTAGTTTGTCCGTTGCTAGTTCAAGTAAAAACGAATCGCCACTTTTGAAGTTTGGCTGAAATGGAGAAAGTGGGAAAATTTGGGTTGGTTTGGGAAGAAGCACATATGACATGAGTCCCCATTGTTGTCCTTTTCTTATCGATGCGTGTCCACTAATATCATCTTCC
This sequence comes from Linum usitatissimum, assembly GCA_030674075.2. Lineage (NCBI taxonomy): Eukaryota > Viridiplantae > Streptophyta > Magnoliopsida > Malpighiales > Linaceae > Linum > Linum usitatissimum. The sequence continues at coordinate 4,036,936 of JAUJYP020000804.1, read as the reverse complement.
CCAATGCATCATTCTTACGTCTTCGAACACTCTCAGCCCAGACAGTCGCTAACAAACAACGTCAACTCTGCTCTCTGCTCTGCTGCATATAACTATAATTCACTGCTTCACCATTGTCTCCCTGAGACACCATTCATTCATATGAGCATGGGAGAAGCCGTAGCGCAGACAGCAGCCACCAAGATCCATGCTATGGGTAATGCCCAAACCACTTATAATGAGGTTGACGATCGAAATACGAAACTGTCATCGATCTGGAAGCGTGTTACAATGACCACGTTATAGTGTTATAGGTTAGTTAGTTAGTTAGATTGATAAATTGATCATTTCTGGTTTTGCAGGCCTCGAGAATCAATCTGGTGTCGTTCCGAGAAGCGAGCAGGGAGCAACGTGGTGGGTTCGAGTAGGGGTTTACTCAATACTGGTTCTGGCAGGGCAGTCGGCGGCGACATTGCTGGGAAGGGTGTACTACGACAAAGGTGGGAGCAGTAAATGGATGGCAACCCTCATTGAATCAGCCGCTTTCCCAATCCTACTCCCACTCTACTTCCTCCTACGACGACGACGAACCAACAACAACAATGAAACGACCCAAAGAAATTCAATTCTTGTTTCACTTCCATTCCTATCCTTGGCTTACTTCGCATTCGGGATACTAACCGCCGCCTTCAGTCTACTCTACGCCGTCGGCTTAAAATACCTCCCCGTCTCAACCTACTCGCTAATCTGCGCCACCCAATTAGGGTTCAACGCCTTCTTCTCCTTCTTCCTCAATTCCCAGAAGTTCACACCGTACATGATCAACTCCTTACTTCTCCTCACTCTTTCCTCCGTCCTCCTCGTCTTCCAATCCGATCAAGAATCTGAATCATCATCAACCAACCGCAATCACCACCGTCAATTCACGATTGGTTTCGTCTGTACGGTCGGGGCATCGGCGGGGTACGGACTACTGCTGTCGTTAACACAGCTTTTCCTCGAGAAGGTTGCTCGAAAGGCGACGCTGAAGGAGGTTTTAGACGTGTTGGTGTACCCGTCGGTGGTGGCCACCGCGGCGGCGGCGGCGGGGTTGATGGGAAGCGGGGAGTGGAAGGGGATAAGTAAGGAAATGGAAGGGTTTGAAATGGGGGAGGTTTCGTATGTGATGACGTTGGTTTGGACTGCAATTTGTTGGCAGGTTTACTCCATTGGTTGCGTTGGGTTGATATTTGAGGTGTCGTCTCTGTTTTCCAATGTTATCGGGACGTTTGGATTGCCGCTTGTTCCTGTTCTGGCGGTGTTCTTTTTCAGAGATCGGATGGACGGTTTGAAGGCGGTGGCGATGGTTTTGGCGGTTTGGGGTTTTGTTTCGTATGTTTATCAGCATTATCTTGACCACCATCAAGGAGGAGGAAGGGGAGGAGGAGTCGCCGACGACCGGGAAGAATCCGGTTCAAGTAGTACAAGCTAAAATCAGCTGATTAATTGGAGAAAGGAATTGAATTAAATAAATAAAGCGGCGAGGAAATAATTTTTATTATGGGCTTCGCTGTTATATTTTATTACTTTTACTAGCCAATTTTCCGTCACATGGTTTGTTTTGGAAGGATGTTTGACTTCTAACTAACTAGCTAGTTTTAGTGACCAAATTATCTTCAGTGTTTTGTTTGAGAACCTCAAATCCTGCAAAATATAATGCTTAACTCTAAAATGGCTAATTACATATATTTGCAATTTATTATAAGTGATTATAACTAGTTGTTGTGGAAGGGTTATTAACATTATTAGTTTCGAAGATTTAATATTTTTTTAAACGTCTCAAGATTGTTTTTTTATGACGCGATCGAACTCCAAAATTTCGTCCGTTACCATTTTAATTTTCCATCCAAATCGTTATGTGGAACAACCATATATACAAGTTATTATTAATCATAGTCATTACTGAATAAATTAAAAATTTAAAAAAATCCTCACTCTCGCCTTCTTTCTTCGTCTCTCTCTCCATTTCATCTCTCTGTTTCTCAAACAAAAAAAACAGAGTATCAACTATCTAAAACAATGATAAAAAAAAGAAACGTGAAGCCGACCAAACAAGGGAGACCATTGATCATTGGTGACAACATGAATGATAAGAAAAATGTTCAGACCATGGCTGGCGAAGGTTGAAACCAGGAGGAGCTAATTCAGTCAAAGGAAACGATTCAAAAGTACACGATCAAAGTGAAAATCTATAGGTAACAATCTTACCAGTTCACTATTGCACGACTGTTGCTAACGAATTTCAAACTCATAAAACAGATTTAACTGAAATCAGGATTGTAATGATGATACTTAAAGAAAAGATCGGAGGCCCTGAAGTCCCAACCCGTCATTTTATATAATTTTTTTAAAATTAGAAATAAACGAGACGAACATAATTTTAAAAAATATAAATCTATATATACAATACGAACAAATTCAAACTTAATAATTTCAAATCTTCAATTACACTAATCAACTCCACTACCACAATACTACGCCGAGACTAAAAAATTTGAATCATATCTCAATTTATGCACGTGATTATTGCGCAGGAGGCATGCTATCCGCTATGGATAATACATATATTATTTTGAAACCACGTGGGCATAATGGCCGGATGGCAGTGAAGATCAGTGAGTTCGTCTTGTGTTCTCTCCATGTCTCTCAGAGAGAAATATTTAAATATTAATATAAACTTTTTCTTTACACAATTATATTATTATAATTCATACTTCAAGACTTCTTCAGTGAAAATAAAAATTAGTTCAAGGCTTCTACGTGGTGCGCGGGCGTGGTGGCGGGCGAGTAACAGAAAGACACCGGTAACCCCGATATTTAGGATGGCTGTTAAGTTAAGAGTGGACTACAGAGATCGGTAGGTCTTCATTTGAATTACCCACTAACTGAGAGCGACACTCGAGTCTGTGAGAGTCCAAGCTATGGCGATTACCACCAAGCAGCCATCATCTTGCTTTATCGGCCAAGCTTTTGCAGGCTTCAGCTACAGTAATTCCAGAAATGTTCGCTTATGGCATCCTCTACATCACCAGATGCTGCTTCCTGCTTCTTGCAAGATGCGCCACCGCAATTTACGGTCCCCTTTTCCTTCGCTCCTCCTTCTTCTCATTGCTTCTCTATATTCTACTGGCTGATAATTCTAAAAACTTGGAAATGAAATGTGAATTTTGATTTGATTGCAGCTACAAGAAACGGCAAGTGAATAAAACCTCAACTGAACTGCCTACGCCGGCAGCAGAATCTCTATCCGACGACGTGAACGAACAGGCTCTGTCGTCGAATCGGGTCCACAATCATCCGAATCACGAAATTGTGCCCTTCGTCGAAGCTACTGCTAGCATCGTTCAGCAGCACAATGCCAGCGTTGAAGATACGGATACCGGGGAGGAGCCTGAGGACCGCGTCAATGGAGAAGAGCCGTTCGATAGTAAAGTAGAGCCGGAGTACTTTCAAGATGTCGATTTTGAATACCTAGATGGGCCTACTGTATCTGAAGAAGCATTATCTCTGGTATCTCCCTCGCTCTCTATTTCTTATATCTGCAAGTGATGGCTTGGCTTCTGTTGGGGGCGATCTATTTCTTTTTTTACCCTTTCTGTCTACCTATTAGGCTTTAGACCCAATTGGAAATGGTGAAAATCGACTTTCAAGTGTTCAGATGGAGGATCTAATAGGAATGACGAGAAGCGCTGAGCAAAGTAAGTCATTCTTCTCAGTTGTTAAACTGGTGACTTGTTGTGGGGATCCAATGCATGCATATTTATAGTAATACTTGTGTTCCAGATATCTTTCTTCTCAACGATGATGAATTTTCTGCTCTTGAGGATACCGACAGAATTCTATCTGAGAAACAGTCGCTGCAAAGAGAGATTAATGGTCTGGAGACGAGATTGGCTGAAACTAATGCGAGGTTGAAGGTTGCTGCCCAAGAGAAGGTATATGTGGACCTCCTAGGGAACCAGTTACAGAAACTAAGGAATGAATTGACTCACAGGAGTCCTGCTGTAGGAGATGTTCTTCGTCATCCCGTGAACCCAAACAAAGAAGCTGATATGCTTCAAAACTATGCTATGGAGGCTCTCAGTGAGGATATGGATTCATTGAGGACAGAGAACATGTTTCTAAAACAGGATCTAGAAGCACTTAAAGCACAGCTTACCGCTGTCAAGGACACGGATCTGCGTGTCGTAACACTAGAGAAGGAAAGGTCGACATTGGAGTCCTCCTTAAAGGACTTGGAGTCCAAAGTGTCAACTTCCCAGGAGGATGTTTCAAAACTGTCAAGCCTAAGAGTTGAGTATGAGGACTTGTCTGGGCGAGTGGAAAGTTTGCAAACTTTACTAAATAAGGCAACCGGGCAGGCAGATCAAGCAATTCTTGTGTTGCAGCAAAATCAAGAGTTACGGAAGAAGGTGGATAAATTGGAAGAATGCTTGGAGGAAGCTAACATCTATAAGCTATCATCTGAAAAACTGCAACAGTACAATGAACTGATGCAGCAAAAGATAAAGCTATTGGAAGATCATCTTATGAGGTCTGATGAGGAGATACATTCGTATGTACAGTTATACCAGGAGTCTGTAGAGGAATTTCAGGATACACTTAATAACTTGATAGAAGAAAGGAAAAAAAGAGCTTTAGACAAACCTGTCGATGATATGCCATGGGAACTTTGGAGCCGTTTATTGCTGAAAGTTGATGGCTGGCTACTGGAGGGAAAAATTTCTACTGATGATGCAAAACTTCTGAGAGACCGGGTGTGGAAGAGAGACAGGAAAATTTATGATGCATACATGCAGTGTAGGGAAAATGATGAGTTTGATACCATATCCACGTTCTTGAAGCTCATTTCGTCACCTAAAAGGTAGTCATTGTAAGTGCTACATCCTACAACATGACGTTCAACTGCTTATTTGATACCTTTGCTTCATGTTTAGTCCAGGGTTGCATGTCATTCATATAGCGGCAGAGATGGCTCCGGTTGCTAAGGTGAGTTTATCATTTCACCTTGGACTTTTATGTTAATGAAGTTTATGTAGAACGATTCTGGTTGTTCCTTTAATTTTCAATTCTTTCTCTAAATGAAAGAGTCGATCAAGTTAAAGGTATTTTGAACACCTTCCATCAACGTATAGTGTAGCCTCAGTTCATTCATGTCATGCGTAGTGTTTTTGTATGTAACATAGTAGGAGACAGTACAGCCACTACAATAGTTTGCTTCTCATATCTTGCCGCTGTTTCCTCTTGCTGCTCTTGGTAAGGAGAATAATTTTGTCCATCTCCCAGGTTGGTGGGTTAGGAGATGTTGTCAGTGGTCTTGGTAAAGCACTACAAAAGAGAGGACACCTTGTGGAGATTATTATTCCCAAATACGACTGCATGGAATATGATCGAGTATATGACTTAAAGGTGTGGTGCAGTTATATTGGCCATTTACAGAGAAAGTTTGTGCCTTTTATGAGTGTTATTAACATTCTTATCCTTCGTATAGGCCCTAGATAAGGTTGTAGAGTCTTATTATGATGGAAAATTGTACAGAAACAAGATCTGGGTTGGCATTGTTGAAGGTTCGTCAACTTTGTTACCTCAGTTGCTTATTGAGTGTTCTCATCAGAATTTCCATTTGATTGATATTTCAATTCTGCAGGTCTCCCGGTATACTTCATTGAGCCTCATCACCCTGGAAAGTTCTTTTGGCGAGGGCAGTTCTACGGGGAGCAGGATGATTTCAAACGCTTCTCATATTTCAGCCGCTCAGCACTTGAACTGGTTTTTCAAGCTGGAAAAAGACCTGATATAATTCATTGCCACGATTGGCAGACTGCTTTTGTTGTATGGCTTAATGATGTTATAATTTGACATCTCCGTTTCTCTTGGAAGCAAACTAATCATTTGGAAAACGATATAACATGTCTTTCTCAATTTCAGGCCCCACTCTACTGGGACATATATACTCCAAAAGGATTAAATTCAGCTAGAATATGTTTCACGTGCCACAACTTTGAGTATCAAGGAACTGCCCCTGCTTCAGAATTGGCATCATGCGGTCTTGACGTGCACCAGCTTAATAGACCAGATAGAATGCAGGACAACTTTGCGCGTGATAGGGTGAATTCTGTGAAGGTATTGCATAGTTTGTACAAGTAACATATCTTGGAATAGAAATCAATGTAACACTGGATGGCTCTAGTCAATATCATCCTCACAAGACCTGTACTTTACCTATAATTCTTCTCCAGGGTGCAGTGGTGTTCTCTAACATTGTGACAACAGTATCACCTACCTATGCTCAAGAAGTTCGGACAGCTGAGGTATGAACTTTTCATCTAACTGCCTTTTGTAGCTTTAACACGTTTTGCTAGTTGACACATGGCAACTGTAAGTCCGAGGAACAGATAGCTAGTGCAGCACCCTTGGACATTTGACAGAAACCACGTAATTGTTTCTTGTGTAATGAAAAAGTTGGTACAAAGTATAATCTCGAAGCTCTTAAACATGCATGTTCTATCATTCTCCTTTTCTCACTTGCCATTGAAATCTTTTACAGGGTGGTAAAGGCCTCCATTCAACTCTCAACTTTCACTCCAAGAAGTTCATTGGAATTCTAAATGGAATTGATGGTGATGTTTGGAATCCTTCATCTGATAGTCTCCTCAGTGTCCAATACAGTGCTAATGATCTTGTGGGGAAAGCAGAAAATAAAGCAGCGCTAAGAAGGCACCTGGGGCTTTCCACGGATAATGTCAGGCAGCCATTGGTAATCTTTCTTCAGTTATCATCACGGTATATTTATTTTCTGGATTACTGAATAAGGGCATATAGGCCGTTGAAACTACTGAGTGCCTTGTAGAAGGGGAAAACGATACTTGAATACTCAATTTAGATAAGCTCCTGTGAACTATTAAAAGTACCAAGTAAAACACTCTCAATCCATATCCCCTCATGATCATTTTAAGATAGACATGCAATTTTTATCTGATGGTTCTATGTTTTATTTAATAGGTAGGCTGCATAACAAGATTGGTGCCACAGAAAGGTGTTCATCTCATTAGACACGCGATATACCGAACATTAGAACTTGGTGGACAGTTCGTGCTGCTTGGTTCAAGCCCAATTTCACATATTCAGGTATCACTAGCATGTTTCTCTTGAGCAATACATGGACAGTTTTTTTGGGCAGATTTTTGTCTGAACCTCATAATGCATTTTTATGTCTACTGTGTGTCCATCTTGAACAGCAAGAATTCGAGGGTATTGCAAATCAGTTTCGGAATAATAAAAATGCACGGCTAGTACTGAAGTATGACGAAGCTCTATCCCATTCCATTTATGCAGCATCTGACATGTTCATCATCCCATCAATCTTTGAACCCTGCGGCCTGACACAGGTAAAGACCGTTTCGGAAAAACAAACTTGTAACTGAAAGACCTCTAATTGGCGATGCTGATTACGCTGTATCTCCTCTCTTACAATAGCTATCTGAGAACCTGACAAGTAACTGACTTGAGAGTTTATCAATAGATGAGATGTACGTAGTAGTATCAGCTTAATTCTCTCAGGCAGCAAATCAAGCTAAAGCATCTTTTCAAACAAAACACAGAAGCATAACCTTGCGTCTCTTTTCCTGCAGATGATAGCGATGCGATATGGTGCAGTACCGATTGTAAGGAAGACTGGTGGACTGAATGACAGGTAAGAGGAGCCAATAATTCACCATTCATTTTAACAAGCATATATATATATATACTTTGATATCTCCTTCCTCCTTTTTGCGCAGCGTCTTTGATGTCGATGATGAAACCATAGATGTCAAGTTTCGCAATGGATTTACCTTCATGAATCCAACTGAGGATGTACGACCATCTTCTTCACTGAAGTTGTGATACATATAATGGAGAAGATTCTCATGAGCTAATTTATTTTTTTGCAATTACAAACTCTTTCCGCAGGGATTGAACAGCGCATTGGAGAGAGCTTTCAAACACTATATGAAGGAAGAAGAAGAAGAAGGTTGGGAAGAACTTGTGCGGAAAATCATGAAGATGGATTTCAGTTGGGAAACTTCTGCAGCACAATACGAGGAACTGTACTCAACTTCAGTGGCTACGGCTAAGGCTGCTGTTGAGCTATAGACAGCATATTATACAATCTTTTTTTCACGGTTCATCATTGTATCTAGCGCCTTAGATTCTTTTTACTTTACTAGGTAGTGTTTCGTCCGTTGGCCGATTTAAGATTTTTGTTTTGTTAAAAATTTAGATAATTAAATTTAGTATAACAAATTGTCAATAAGTTTTCGCACAAATGATTATCGTTATTATGATCTTACGGCAACTAAACTATGTAACAGTTTAAAAAATACTAATTAAAACATCTTCAATGTCAACCCAATCAGTATTTGAATTGGTCAAGAGATAATAATCGTACTTGAGATTTTGATATATCATAAACCATTTTTCTCAAAAATTGAGTCAAACTTATCAAAATTGATGTTATTTTATTCAAAAAATTATAACAGACAATATTTCATACTAAAATATATTTTGAAAAGTATATAAAAAATTATGAACTAAAAATTAATTAAAGATAAAAAAGGAGGGAGAAAAATTTTACAGTATTAAACTCAATAATTAATGATAAACAAATAATTAATGAAAAAATAGGAAAGATGGGGACGGTTAAGTATTAGAGAACATTTTTTTTTTTGCCTAAACTCAATGGTAAAAGTGAAAAAAAACTTTGAAAACACATATATAACAGCGGAGGGGGTGGTTATTTTTTATTATTTCTTTTTTCAATTTAATTTATTCTTTAATAAAATCGTGGACTCATTTATTAAGTATGAATCTCAAAGCACATATTGTTTAAACAAGGTGGTAAAAACGAAGAAGGTGTTACCCCGATAGTGGGCGACTCCAAAAATTTAGACTGCTTAGCATCGGCGAACGATGTCTCCGAACTCCGAAATGTTCTTTGCAATTTCACAGTTCACTGGCAAAACAAGCACCTGCGATCCTACTGATATGACGATGAGCATATCCGCTCACAGAATTTCATCCCTCTAAGCTAGTCACCTCTCATGTGTTGCCCAAACTTTGAGTTCTTCATCTGAGAAATCCTTCATCATATTTTGCCTACATCTGCAGGTCTTCAACATCGTAATATTTTTACTTCAATTTCATCAATTTTACTTCATGTAGCCTGTTGTGTCGGGGCGTCCTTCGGTCAAGTGCGTTAGATATCATTTCAGATCTGTCGCTAAAGTTATGTTGGCCCGTTATTTCTCTTTCTTTCTCTTCTCAATTTTTACCCTTTTTTTTAAATAGACTATTGAGTCGTTTGCCATTTCTGAATTCCGACTGCAATTTTTCTTTTAGAAAAATAGCTAATAACCTATATAAGAATTAAGTAACACAAATCAACAACCATTCGACTCGTATGAATATAAGAAAACATAATCTTCTTTCATTGCAATCGTTTATGAAAAAGAAAACAAAATTGGTGAAAAATAAAATCAATCAATTATGAATTGCGGAGTACAAATTGAAGTCATATATGAATTAAGGGATCTTGGTTTGGGCCTCTTGAAGAGTGATGCCCATTTCTTGCATGAGTTTCTCGCAACGAGGGTCGGTGGTGGTGGTCATGAACCCAATTGGGTTGGCGTAGCAAATAGGCTGAACCACACCCATATTGTTAGTGAGGAGAACTCTTGCCTTGTCGATGAACCTAAACTTCTCCTTGCAATCGTCTCGTGGGCTCTTAACCAACTTCACATCGCACAGATCTTCTTCGTGATCTGCTATCACCGGTAGTTTGTACGTGCCTGCCTTGTCTGTTTCTCCTTCGACTCTGTACGTGACCGTATTATTCTCCCTGCTTAGGCATTCCAAGCTCACCCTCGCTCCTGTATTTTTTTTTCGAGAATAAGAATCTACATAGCATAAAAAAACAAATCGAGCAATTCTTGCCTCATAATTAATAAGGTACTATAGTATTAACCTGGCATCATTGTGCTGATTTTGACAGGAAATTCAACACGGCAAGGATCACAATACACCTTTCCTTCCACAAACATCTTGCCATCGGCATCAACAGTTCTTATAATGAACAGAGCGGTGCCCAATAGGATTAGACTCACTACACTAATTTTTGCCATTCTTGATACGCACAGTAATCAAATATTTTTTGTCGTAATTAATTACTTGGAAGATAAATTATTCTTCATTTTATACATAAATATTTTCTGATATCAAATAAGTTGTTACAATTTTTGTGGTTGATAGTCGTGTTTTTCTATTTTAAGGCAGATGATTTGTTTTCCAATTTACAGTGACCAATTCAACTTTTCTTTTATTATACTTTGAAATTCATTTTCTGCTTTTTTCAATAGTTCAAACTCTTTCTATTTTTATCAAAAAAATGTAACTAGTTACGGTGGTTTCGATACGACTTTTGAAAACCGCACCGAAGAAATTAAAAGGATATGCGGGTGAAATGTAGGTATTATTCAAAGAAAAAAAAATAGAGATAAAAAGGTGAGATGTAGTTGTCAAGTCTCGAAACTAACTAGAATGATCCGTGTAAAAATTCAACGAGTACTCGTCGAATTATAACTAGTTATAAATTTTCAACAGAAAGGAAGTATGGACACAAAATCGCAAGCAGCTAATTGAAAAAAGAATCGTATCGCATATGAAACCGCGATGTGATGCAGTGCAGTGCCAGTGCGGATTAATTCTTTTGCGGTCGCCAACACATTTGCGCCAACCTGGAGAATTAGTTCCCCAGACGCTACTACTTCCTGCCATTTTGCTTTCTTCCTCCCACTGACACTTCCTTTCTATCCCCTCCCATAATCCGTCAACCTCTTCCATTTTTGTCTTCTGATGAGAATTTCCATCTCTTCATAATCCCACCTGATCATGGACACGCGGCGGGATCAGCTTCTCTCATCCTCCTCCGCCTGCGGCGGCGACGACCTCGGTTACCTCTCCGGGTTCGGCAACAACTTCGAGTCAGAGGCGATTCCTGGAGCTCTCCCTCGGGGTCAGAACAGCCCGCTAGTATGCCCCTGCGGTCTCTACGCGGAGCAGATCTCAGGGACGTCGTTTACAGCTCCTCGCAAGCTCAATCAACGGAGTTGGCTCTATAGGATCAAGCCTTCGGTGACGCACGAGCCGTTCCAGCCTCGGATCCCCGTTCACGGGAAGCTCGTAAGCGAGTTCAACTGCTCCAACAGCGTCACCACCCCGACTCAGCTCCGATGGAAGCCTGTGGAGATCCCTGATTCTCCCACTGATTTTATCGACGGATTGTTCACTGTCTGCGGCGCTGGCAGCTCCTTCCTCCGCCATGGATTTTCTATTCACATGTAAATTCGATTGAATATCTCGTTGCTAGTTTACTTATAGCTTTTGTTTTGTTTGTTTGTATATGATTACATTTTGAAACTTATTGATCAATAAGCTGTGTAGGTATGCTGCTAATAAATCAATGGAGAATTGTGCCTTCTGCAATGCTGATGGTGACTTCTTGCTTGTTCCGCAACACGGAGGTGAGTCCCTGGATGAGTTCAGTTGAATTGTTAAGGACTTGAGAAGAGTCAACTCTGTTTAAACTTTTACTGTACAAGCTTCAATCGTCTAAGCATCAATGGCTTGTTCAATTTGTTTTTATAGATTATCATTCCATATTCTAATGATATAGCGGTCAGGTACTGTGAGATATCCTTCCTTCCATGATTTTGGAACATAGTTCTCACCCACTCTGCCTTCAGTTGTTGTAAAAGACAATACCAGGGTCAATTCAAATATTTATTTCCTTGTATTTTTCTAACACCTGGCAATTTCTTCTTGTAATATTACACTCTTCTGACCAAAATTTAAACATCAATCTTCGAAATTTTTGTGAAGGAAGCAAACTTTTCTATGAAGTTTATATGTCCAATGACCATCAGTTCCTTGAAGTCCTGGTAGCCATTTCCAGGGTATTTTTTTTCATGTTGTTGGTCTTTTGAGCTGGTTTGTTACTGAGATAAGTAGCATCTTGTAAAGCTTCTAGGTTAGGTGAAATTGGTGCTGTATATGTATTCGATTTGGTCTTGCTTGTTTCAGAGTGTCACTTCTCTGGTTGTGGAGAGCAGAGAAAATCGGATTTTATTATTAATCATCTATTGTTCTCTCATAGGGTTGTTGATCACCACTGAATGTGGAAAGTTGCAAGTTTCGCCTGGTGAAGTTGCCGTTTTACCACAAGGATTCAGATTTTCTGTAGAGATGCCTGACGGTCCATCACGGGGGTACGTTGCTGAGATATTTGGCACCCATTTTCAGCTTCCCGATCTTGGGCCAATAGGTACTATCCGTGAATTAGAAATTGTGTATAGATGGTCGACGTAATTCTTCTCGCAAAGCAAGGATTTGAATGAGTTGTGATTCAGGTGCCAATGGTCTTGCTGCTTCAAGGGATTTTCTTGTTCCCAAGGCCTGGTATGAAGAGGACATGCGTCCAGGATATACAATTGTGCAGAAGTTTGGAGGAGAACTTTTCACCGCAAAACAAGATTTTTCACCCTTCAACGTAGTTTCTTGGCATGGTAACTACGTACCATACAAGGTAGGTATTGAGTTGCATTAGTAAGCATTAAACATCGTGCGCTGCTTATGTTTTTTTGGCCCGATTCAAAATGTGTGCTTTCTTGTGCAGTATGATCTGAGTAAGTTTTGCCCTTACAACACAGTTTTGGTTGATCATAGTGATCCATCAATAAATACAGGTATGGACAAAATTACTTTCTTGTTTTCTAAGCTGTAAATTATTTCTTCCTTCAACAATTAACTTACGTGATCCATTTTTAAGAGGTTAAGTGATCTTTACTTGTTCCAGTATTGACGGCTCCAACTGACAAACCTGGCGTGGCATTGCTTGATTTTGTGATATTTCCTCCACGATGGCTGGTTGCGGAGCACACATTTCGGCCTCCATATTACCATCGTAACTGCATGAGTGAATTTATGGGATTGATTTCTGGTGGATACGAGGTATACTTTACCTCTCTGATACTACTTTGCTAAATCATATTCTGCATATATATTTCTCCTGAATGAATAATTTCTTCAGCTGGTAGAAACTCTGCAACGTTGTGTTGTTTCAGTCTCATTTGTGGGTTGTTCATTTTCCCCTCGAGTCTACCATTACCAATTAGCCACTTTTAAATTGATCTTTTTTTTTGTTTTGTTTTCGCATTGCCGTCTTGGTTCACTTTGGTCCTGATAGGCGAAAGCTGACGGGTTTCTGCCAGGTGGTGCAAGCCTTCACAGCTGCATGACGCCCCACGGCCCTGATACCAAAACTTACGAGGTAGTGCACATATTTGTTTTAGCATCATACGCTTTACCTTTTATGAAGAAGTAAACTCATGGTATAGTTGTGAATTGTGTGATAAATTGAGTACCAAGGTGAGGATACGGTTCATAAGTACACTTCGATTTGCAGACTACTATTGCCCTTGGGAATGAAGCAAAACCACATAAAATCACCAATACAATGGCTTTCATGTTCGAGTCTTGCCTCATCCCGAGAATCTGCCTGTGGGCTCTCGACTCAACCTCTAGGGATCATGATTATTACCAATGTTGGATTGGACTCAAATCCCACTTCAACGTCGAGGAAGCAATACAGAATGGAGGAACTTGAGCTTGGACATGGTACTGTATATAATAACAGACACATGTAAATCCTGTCTATAGCGAACTATTTTACATGTTCAAACGAATGCATATATAAGTTGCAGGTTATGTATGACGATAATCAAAATGGGGATCAACCATTTGTTGGTACTAAGTAAATGAAGAAGAGGTACAGAAAGTTTCATTGCTACGAGGAGATCCTTATGAGATTTGAGAAGTGACGCGGGCGTGCCCCTAAGACCACAATGAATGTCGGACATGGACCATTCATTAGTATACGCAGAGTTCCTTTAACAGAAGACCTCTCGACGTTTTGGACTCATTCGAGAAAGTTTGGTCGATAGCGGAGGCCACCACTTTTAGAGTGGCCATGTGCATAGCGACCACTTTCTAAGTGACCAACACAGCTGACGCTATACCACCGTTTTGACATCGTTGCGACAACAGTAACGGCGCAAAAGTATTGTAACACTGAAGTAATTGTGTCATAACACCACAGTCTCTCTCATCTTCTTCTACTCCAAATTTCAGACCTGATACGCTTAGCTGCCAAACTACTCATTCTGAGACAACACAATTGCCGAGAACAACTTTTCGATTCACATAATTTCCAATGCGAGGGCAAAAATTCCCCTTGCAACACCGACTCCCTATTCGGCATAACGTAAAAATATAGGCACCTAAGAGTTAATGATTTACTATATCTATATGTAGGTGGAATCATTGTCACTAAAGCCTCTACGTCCTGTGATTGCCAGGTAAAATGAACAGAATCCTAATAAATTTTGATTTGTTTATGGCAAGAGCCGATTACAGCCCTCAAAATCTCAAACTGGGAATAGTTCCATCAGTTTTTGCCCAACCTATTCAGTCCCAAACTCGATTTAGTGAGTTTTTTCCCTTTCCCGATCGCATGATATCCACATAACATTTGCCTAAAGAAATTTGTGAAATGTGAAAGCAGTTGCAACAATTTTCCCTTCTTTCTCTTGTTTCCTGTCCGTGAACAAAAAACGTCAGATGAGTAGTCAGTGAGCTCTGGTTAAGTTGCAGGATATGCAGACACATGAAGTCGAGATCAAATACAGGCAATGATTTTTCTTGCTTAACTAAGATAGCAGCTTCTGCAAACATGTTGCCAAAACAACTTAAGAGTTGGGACAATTTGATTGAGAGAGATGAAGGAAAAATGTCACCTTCTCCACCACAGTCAACTATATCATCTAGGTTCAATTAAGAAGAATGAGTAAACTGCAGCTGCTGCTCCAAACTCTCATCTGCAAGTGAATCTCTTTTTGGTCCCCGCTCTGTCAGCTCGGAATCTATTTTCTCCCAGATTTGAGAACTGGAAATCTGTGCTCCTCCTTTATCAAACATTTGTCGGTTTACTCGTTTCTTTCTTCCAATCTGTAAACAAGGTAAAAAACGAGTGTAGGCCACCCATATGGAACGTTCATTCAACTAGTCCTCAAGATGTTCAAATATCTGATGAATTGCATTAGACACCATCATGAAACAGTAATTGTTCCAAGCCAGTGAAGAAGTCAGAAATAAAGCTAACATACCTTCACAAATTTCTTCTTTCTTTTCAAGTCCCGGTTAACAGATGATTTTTCAGTGTTCTTTACAGGTCTTCTATGATCCTCACGCTTTTCTTCAACCCTGGTTTTTGCTTTCTCTTCCTTCTTCTTTTTCATTTGAGCGCGAACAGCCAATTTTTCTGCTTTTCCTTCTGCTGCACTCGCCAACTTCGACATCACCAGCTGCTTCGCCATCTTTTTCTCCATGGCAAATTGAAGCTGATGACGATGTATTTCTTGTTCCATTAAACTGTAGCTATCCCAATGCAACATCTGTTCATCGAGGCCTCCATTTTTGGCAGCTTTTGCAATGTTTTCTGCCCATTGGAGGATGAATTTTTCCGCTAACTTTTTCCGTTTCAAACGCTTGTCCCAGAGTCGCCTAAGTGAAGCGCTTATCTTGGCCTTGTTCTCCTCGCTATGCTTTCTTTGTTATATAACAAACATATCGTAAAAGATTACACAAACTTTGGACATATAGAACTGTAACATGACTTTGAACGAGTATGAAGATCAAGACTGAACAAAGACATGCTAGATTACCTATCAGGACTTGACAGTTCTCTCTTCTTTCTGACCTGAAACTCAAACGAAAAAGTTAGTACGAACATACACAGGTGGAAACATAGTATTAATAAAAGGTATTAATGAGATGTTAAACAACAGCGAAAGTAGGAATGCCAAATCGAATAAAATCGTGTTATGTTTTCTTGTGTCTGGATGATTAAATGTATACTTTTGTAAGCATATGCATTGGTCAACTGAAGCCACCAACCCATTACTTATGATCCAAATGTTACAAGACCCTTCACAACAGGACCTTTATCCCATCATTAACGAGGGACAGTATGAACACTAACATTCTCAGCCATGTGTAATTAGATTATATGGAACTAAAATCAATTCTTACATGACTTCACCTGGGGGCTTCGCAAGGCCTCAATTGTTCTCTGCCTGATGAGTTCCCGAGTCTCTAAAACATATAAACAATAGTCAATACACAAGACTCTGCATAATGCAGTGTGTTAAACCAAAACGGTTAATATACAAGGACAAACGAAGGTTGCACATGAAGCGAATTAATCAGCATAAAATGCCTACTACATACCAGCAGAATGCTTTCTCCCTTTGTTCCATGGAACTCGTCCCTTATTCCCATGATTAAGGAATGGTTTTCTTTCCCTATGATGAAATATGTTACGAACTTCACTGAATTCAGCCTCACTTCCAGCTTCATTCTCATAAGTAAACTGCTCATCTGTAGAGTATAGTCCAAGCTCCGAGAGGAAATACTTATCAAAATCAAAAGTTTGTTGAGAATCGAAACTAGCACTCGCTACTCCAACACTTGAAGCCCTTCGTGGGGAAGTAAGGGAGCCACACAAGGCACATAAGCTTCTGGCATAAGATGTGTGATACACTGGAGGAGCGAGGCGTGAGGGAAACGTGCATTCCACCACCATCATATGATCCAGTGCTGTGCCCATTAAAGTACATGGAGCAGGATGTCCAGGTACATTAGCTACAGACATTTTCCTGATATACACACGAAAATAAGGTTCGCTTAGTACATTTCTTCGTCTAATTATATCATGCAGCTCGTCGATTCATCAGAGGAACGTGAAGGTAGATTCACAGCCCACTAGTTGAATTTCAAACTAAAGGAGTCAAGGGTTTACAAACGGATTACTCACAGTCCGGTTTTGGCTATCACAAGAATCCATTTTTTTTCCACTTGAACAACACCAGAGGTACTTACTCGGACATGAACAGACTGACGCTATATTGTTCTTCATCTTCCTACACTCCTAGTGAAAAGCATTTCACATTTTGGGCATGATTCCGATAAACAAGAACACTAACGTATCAACCTAGATCAGTAAACTTAATCAACGAGATTGACAATTGGGGTTGCAAGGCACGAAAGGAAGAGACGGAAAAGATGATCCACTTACAAATGAAAGAATGTCATTCCCGTTGCAGCGACAGAGAAAGCTAAGAGGGCAACCGGAGAAAAAAGAGGACTTTGTGAGTATGAGAAATTGGAGAGGTAGAGACTGAAGCAGCAGCAGCCAGCGAACGGTGCAGCAGCGAACGGTGCAGCAGCGGACGGAGGGGGAAATCCGTCTGGGAATTAAGATTGGCCACTCATTCAAGATTGGCTATGTGGCTACCCTTGGATTAAGTGAAGAGGGAAAATATCCTAGGATGGCATCAAATATGGCATAATTACACCCATATGGGCATCAAATATGGCATATAGAAAATGAGTCAACAACGTCATGAATTCCGTATGGGATAGTTCGATGGTATCGGTATCCTGATACGTTGCATACTATTATTGGCCCTTTTAGTTAATATACTAATATTTTTAAAAAAATACTTAAACTTAGGCTTATTGTACCGTTTAAGCATTAAAAACAAAATCGTCAACGAATTCAACTTTCCTCCGTCATCTTACTTGGGCCTGTTTGGTATTTTACTTTATTCTTTTCAAGAGTTTCAAGAGTTAGCAATTGACTGAAAAGTTCCCTCTAAAGCTTAGACGGGGTCGGCCGATTTGGAAGCATAGATGAGGTCGGCCGACGTTGGAAGCTAAGGCGTGGGTGGGAATAGTTAACTTTATTAATCTGGAAAATATTGATCAAATTAACATTGTTTCCATGTCACAATAGGTTCTTACTCTTCTTAAAATTTGTTCCTGGATGTACAGTTTTCTAATCGCCAGTTGCATTTGTTGCAGTGCTCCATTACATCCTGGTTAAGTTATGGACCCTCTTGGTATCTTACGTCCTCACAGCAAACTGACGCATCAGCTACCACTGGTAATGTCTCATGTCTGTCTTTAGAATATCGAGCTCTCTGCTGACTGAGACGTCCCTCTGAAGCTTAGACGAGGTCGGCCGATTTGGAAGCGTAGATGAAGTCGGCCGACGTTGGAAGCTACGGCGGCGGCGCAAGGATGATGATTATAGATGCAGCGATATGTTTGTTTCTCCTAAGGTCAATTTTTTTGGTTAAGGGGCTTACCAAACTGAGTCAATAGCTTAGACCAAATTGGTTGGGAACCAGCTTCGCCATAGTTCAACCACCGCACCGAAGATTAAACAAGCACCGAGAAGATGGTGAAGTCGACTCTCATTCCCCAACAGACCTCTAAACAACCCCAACTTAAGTTATCCTCGTTAACGGGGATGCATACGTAAATATAATAGTGATGCAATTGTGAATTGTTTATACTTGAAGTGTTAAACATTCATGCTTTCAATTAATTAAACTTCAACTAATAGGATTACGTCACGTATCTCTGGGTAACGATACCCGCCAGGTGCCGAAACGCTTCCCATATATCACTTATAATGCTTATGGTATTATACTATATTGGATCGATAATGCTAAGTGGTCTAAAATTCAAGCTCGCTCCGTGATGTCTAGAATACTATATATTCATCCCAAGAATCTACATGTTTGTCTGTTGGTATGCTTCTGCCTGGATTGGTCTCAAGATTCCTAGTCATTGTTTTACATATTGCCTGGCTAGTGACTCTGGTTTTTCTGGTGAAATATGTAAATTAGTCCATTCATTAAAAAGAAAAGTAACCAAATGGATAATAATTGTGTGAGAGGAAATAAAGAGATCCAATTGTGTGTGTGTAGTTTCAAATCAAACTGATAGTTGCCGGTGGTGGGCTCGCCGGTGTGGCAAGGGGATCATGAAATGAAAGGGTCAACGGCCAGTCGGCCACACTTTTGTTTTCAGTTGATGACGCCATAGTGTACGTCAGCGCACAGTAACCTCGTTGCTCTCAGTGGCTAGGACACAATAAGTGTTCTTCTTTTTCAATTTTGAAAAATCTAAGAAGGGAACATCTATAAATATTTGCCCGCAAGCATAAGCAGCGAGTGGTAGAGCCGAGGCAAGTCTGCAGATTCTCTCCTTTTTATTTACGTAGTGAAAAAAAACATGTTGTACGGAAACCCAAACGCAGATTTGTTGATGATGCTGGACACGACGCCGTGTTCATCACTTGCTGCTACTGCTACTGCTGCTCCTGTGATGGAAGTGGGAGCTGGAAGCTGCTGGTTCATGAATCAGCATGGCCTGCAGAGGAGCGTAAGCAGCCATGCTCTGGAGGAGGAGAAGAGTAGCAGCTGCGGTACTAGGACAACAGCATGGACGCCCCCGTATAGCAATAATTATTCTCATGATCAAGAAATGTCAAGTAGTACTGTTAGTAATGTGGATCAACATAATAACAACTATGGTAGTGTTAGGAGGGTGTTCAGCGCCGGAGACTTGCATGTATGTTTTATCTATTTATAAGCACTTGTACATAGTATTACTGCAATTTCGTAAGCAGCAAGCTAATTTAAGGTTTCTTTATTTTGGATTGGAAGCAGCAGCATGAATGTTGGAATGATGGAGAGAAGCTGATGAGGACGATGATGAGGAAGAGAGCAGAAAGCCCGTCAATAATGTCGACGAGCGAGAGCTGCAGCAGCATCATTGAGAGTATGAGCAAAGCATGCAAGTACTCTCCTCTGGAGAAGCAACAACGCATCCTTAGGTACCGTACCAAGAGGAACCTACGCAACTTCACCAAGAAGATCAAGGTAATTATATATACAACTTCATGCATTAACATTTCTAGATTCGCAACCGCTACTTCCTATAGACTTAAATGAACTATCCGTTTTCTAGTCTAATCTTATGATTAAGATTGATAATGAATAGAAACCCATCACCACCTTATCTACCTAGCCAGCTACAGCCACTGCCCACTAGTATTAGTACTAGTACAGTTCCCTTATCATCTTTTGTTTACTTTTGTTTGTGGGGCACTATTTCAATCGACGTTGGAATAGTACTTGTTCATTATTAATCATTATTCCACCCAAGATAATTAAACCATGTGCTTAATTAATCAGTCTGGAATGCAGTATGAGTGTAGGAAGACACTGGCAGATAGCAGGCCAAGAATCAGAGGAAGGTTTGCCAGGAATGATAATGATCATGAGATTACTACTACTGACCATGATCATTTTCATACCAACACCAACCCCAGCTGGAACACAACTGTCAACAACGACAGCTATAGTACTACTGGACGACAAGACCATCATCAACAATATGATCATGACGACGATTACGACGATGAAGATGAGAATTACTGGGTCAATTTCCTCAACGCTTCCAGTTCATCCGGCTACCCTTAATTCATCAGCTGACTCGCTGTGCCAGCAGGACTACCTACTCTACAGACGTCTACTATGCTTTTATTATATATATACTACTGTACTGCCTCTTCCCCTTTTTTGATTGGTCAATCAACAACAAACTTTCTGCTTTTTCTTTTCTTTTTCTTTAATCTCTAAAAGACTGGCGGAAATCCCCTCCGTCCGGTCTGTTATGGGGTCGGTCGGTGGATTGGTTCGTCTAAAATTTTCGAATTTTTAATTAGATTGGATCGGCTGAGGTTTGTCGGACAAGTCGATCAACTAAAACATACTGAATATAGTTGAATTGAATGAAATTAGTAAATTTTTCATATTTTTACGATAAGGACGATTCAATCTTTATATAGTATAGGACGTCGTTTAATTCAAATTATAAGGCGTCGTTTAATAACCCTCTTTTGGGTATTTAATACGATTCTTCCCACCAATCGGGTGTGTACTCGTTGTTATATATATAAATAAGGGTTGCATGGTCGTAACTAATGGAAATAACATCTTCAAAATGATCGATTTCTAATGGAAATAACTATATTCCTATATATTACTTTAGATATCCAACTCCTTGCCTGCCCATGCACATCTTTGTGACCGTGGAATTAGGAATGAACGAACATTCTAAATCGACGAAATTCTATTAAACATTATAGTTTTTGTCCAGTGTGTTTTAAATTTTCGCTAAATATATTTTCAAACTCACTCTAAAATTAAATCCTATTCAGGGTTTCCGATAGGTTTGCTAGCTAAACAGCCCTTGCCCACTTCCACTATGCAAGTAGAGTCAACGGTAAATCCATGATGGTTTAATATATTGGACCAAATTATATATATAAAATTTAAAATACATCGAGTTATAAAAATATACCAACCAACCAATAAATATAATGAAAATCACACAGAATTAAAGTTTTAGACCTAAAAATGAGATGAGTCATGTTTCGAAGACTGCTCTTGTATCTACCACTAGGTAGGATTCATTTTTTCTCATAGATACATACATACATACCACCAAAGGGAGGGACAAGGTAGTGTGGTCAGAATCAAGATGTGTGATGGGTTTTCTCTATACTTCTGGTTCAATAATTTAAATAGAGTTGTTTTATTGATAGAATTATATACGGACAATCAAAAGGTATAAAATTCAAATCCATCACACTTCACAATACATGTATAAATATTACACCGGTATCCATTAATTAATTGGAGTCAAAGCCGGTACTTGTAAGCCGTCAACACATAACACTATGCTACGGGCCACAACAATCGAGATGTGTGATGGTTGCAATGCTTCTGTTGTCAACACTTGTGTGATTTTACGTACGTGAAAAGGAAAGAAAGTCAACGGAACATTGGAAGAGTAGTGATCCTAACGCAGAAGGAAAGAAGGAAAGAAAAGGAATCTTAGGCACCAAAGTCGAGCTTCACTGTCATTGACTTTTGTCTCCCCTCCACCAGTCCACCATTATCTGCTTCTCTATACCGATAGCCTACTACAAAACCCAAAGCTTGTCATCCTGGCCGTTTTCAATGGCTTTTTACCCTCTACTCTATATATCTATGTGTGTTTGGTACTTGTCACACTCACTCGTCCAGTCAATCCATTTTCAACTGGAGAACACACACTTATAAGCAGTCAACTAGATTGTTAACTGAAACACTACGGTCGCCTCCACGATAAACTAAAACAGGCAATCTTTGTTTCGAGCAAAGACGAGCAAATCGATCTATTAAATGGGAAAAGAATCGTGTCACACAATGTTACAGAATTCGGCGTATCACCATCATAAAACATAAGAAAATAGTAAAATTCTTTTAACTACGACCATTAAAAATCTCCATAGCTACTGTTTTATTATATTTTATTTTAGTGAGACACAATTTTCTCTCTATGCGACAACAAAATGATCCGGATAAGTGGAGGAGAAAATGATGTCCACTCTACTATTTTCAAAGCCCGAAAGCATGGTCGATATATAACATGGTTATTCCTCCATGTGAATCATTGACCATTGGCTTCAAAATTAAAATCAAAAAGAAAAAACTATCACTCTCATGGCACAATGTTTATGTATTAGTTATGTTCTAGACATTGCTTAATGCTTGGAAACCTAGTCTATAAGCTCAAAACTGTAGTGTGGTGGTGTGCTTTGAAATATTCAAACAAGAATTTATCGGAATAGACCAAGACTTTCAATTAATACAAAATATAATAAAACAGGAAACAAATGCTACACTAATGTTCATTTTATAGTGTATGCCGAATTCAAACTCAAAAACTCCATTTTATAGTGTGTATTTCCGTCGTTGGATGGCTATGAATTAATTAGACATCTAATCATTAGAAGTTTAAAGGAGAGCTTTTGCTAGTTAATTAAGAAAAAAAGATGTATGCATATGAGAAGCGAAATCTGGGCATGCAGCTTGTGAGAAACAGCTAAAAGCTCTGGGGAACCCATCTAGGTGGTAAAACGGCGCTAACCTGTTTTTGGTCGGCCGGCGCCTTTTGAACCAACCCTACATTAACCATTAACTTAATCTAATGCTTCAGTCTAATCAAGTCCCCTAAGCAAATGATTAATGATCCTACTTAAGCTAAAACAAGGCTGCCAAGTGGGAAGTAAATAACAAAGTAAGTGCTTTACTGGTTGATTACCACCTAGTCTATAACAGAAGAGCCATCAATCACAAATGTTACAGAGGCAGCCCCCTCTCCTACCAAGTGGGAATAAAAGAAGGAATCAAACTAAACTCATCTCAATCTAGTGGCACTGGTTGGTTGATGAAACCAAAAAGGAAGCAACTGGATGCTACTCAGTACTCATACCCAACAGTATTTTCAATAAAGGAAGCAAAATCTCAATTAAGAAATAAGATCCCCTCCTTCACCTTTCTCAGTTCACATGACAAGCACTTACTTAGTAGGGAAGGACGGACCCATCTCTATAGTGACAGAATATGCATCTTTCAGAAAATCACTATTTCATCAATGGGGGCTGTCCTATGTCCTCCTCCGCTCCATCCAAGGACAAAAAATCCACTACGAATAATCAGTTTCATGATGGTTAAAGTTCTACAGGATCTAATGGCTTCTACTGTTCCTATTTCCTGAATCAAACAACCTGCAGTTCAATACTTTATGCAAACCTTTGTCGAGTAAATATTGGCTAGCTAGATTCTTGTTTGCGCACAACTTTAACTCAGCTTTCTAAAGAATTTGAATAAAAAGTAAACAACATTGGGCAGTCCGTTTACATGTACCTCAGTGTCACTGTTTTACTTGAGGGGTTGCGTCCAGAATCTTGTTAGGTGATCTTGCGGTCAAAAAGGAAGAAAATGTCCTTTTCCGTTACTCTGATGCTGCTGCGTTCTTTGATCTCTTGCGTCTCTTCTTGAAAACTATAGGATTAAGCAATCGCTTGAAAGATAATAACACTGGGCTCCTCTTTGGTTTTGCTCTTCTTCTCCCTTCTTCATGTGGCAAAGTAAGATGAGATAGACAGTAAGATGCGAGTGATTAAATCATTCAACACAAGTAACAAGAAGAAAACAATACAAGGAAATTTCAACAAATATACTATGCTACCCCCTATGCACAATTCTCTTGCAAACTGAGAGCCCAATGCAGAGAGAATTGTAGGAACTAACTAAAGCAAGAAATCAAACACAATCATACAGTATTGGACAACCACAAAACTCCTCCACCAGGAGAAAGATATTCAACAACCAAATCTAACTTATTGACAGAAATGTATAAAATTAACATTTCGGTACCAGGGTATTAAGTAGGCTAAACACTAAGAACCACATTTCTACAATTTAAAATCCATACGATAAATTCTAAACTTCTTACTATAAATCCTAGACACTAAAAATTAATTATAACCCTCATAAACACTAAAACCTATACCTCAAATACTACATCATAAATCCAAACTCTAAATCGTATGTCAAAACTGATATTTTTTTACTAGAAATCCAAATTATAACCCCAAAAATTAAACTCTAATCTCTAATACTATATCCTAAACCTAAACAATAAGACTTTCAAACTCATAAATTTAAGCACAAAATGTGGTACAAGCAACCATGGTATATATCATTTTTAAACAATAGATATAGAAAGAAATCCGCTTGATTCTCAACTTTTCTAAGATATTACCAAAAACAACTTTTCTAAGAAACGCATAGTACCTGGGAAAGATGTAACTGGAGCATGGTTAGTGCTGCTAGAGCCAACATGATGTTGTTCTTCGGAACTCTGTCCCTTGAAGTCCATAGAACATGCAACTGGAGAGCCATCTTTAACATAAAATTTATCATCTGAAATATCTGCATTGCTTTCTGTTTGCACCAGCTCGTTTGTTTCAATATCTTCTATTAAGCTATAATTTACAGTTGGTGAAGCATCCATTGCCACGACACTGGAAGAGACAGGGAGTGAATCCTTATCTGCAACTAATCCTGAAATATTTACCGACTGCAACGGTTCATGACCAGAAGCATTTGTGCAAGCCTGTGGATGGTTTTGGTGTTTTAAGATTACCTCCTTGAATTTGAATTCACCAACTGCTGCATCCAATTTGATGTCCGGACTTTGCAAATTCTCGTCAAATGGAGGAATAAAGTCTGCACCCTCCGACACATCTGTTTTAGCATCCACAGTGCATACAGCAATAGACTGGCTGTCAGTGGCAGTCGTGTTATAGATCATACAATCATCTTGATGATTTGGTACAGATAAAGATATGTATTTTTCAGTTTCAGAAAAATAAAGGGAATCCACAGAGCCATCCAAGATTACAGGTCCTTCGCTGTTTGTTGTAGTTGGTGACCTAATCTCCTCGAAACCAGGTATAACTGTTGCATTAGAATCTGGTACACTGAATTTGTCAGAATCTTCAGAACCAGAGATTTGCTTCTCATATGGTGCATTGTCTACAGAAACCTGACTATTCGAAGGATCAAGTTTATCTCCATCAAGCATCTCAACCACTCCTGCAGTAGAGGGAAGTGACTCAATGGGCTCCAAAGCCAGCTTAAAGCTTCCACCAAGTGCAGGGACACCATCAATAATTGAATCTAAGTTGATTGCTGCAGTCGCAGAAAATGACTTTGCCACATCATCTAATTGTAGATCCCCTTCACCACTAGAGATGGGATCCCACTTAAACGAGTCCATTAAGGCATTCTTCGGGTCACTTGCTTGCAAACTTGATAACGGTTCAACCCTTATAGCCTCTTTGTAGAAGTTCTTTTTCCTTACAGAATTAGTTAGAAGGTTTCTGAAAGTAATTCGCACAAAACAATTTTCAGAAATCAAAGAGCATATATAAGAATATCTTACAACATCAATGGAAGTCTAATTGCAAGTTTCCCTACCTACAATTTTTGGAGATGGCTGCTTTGGCTCGTTCCATAGTGAGGCCAAGTAATGAAGCTAATAAGTTTGCAACATCATAAGGCCCCCTAAGTCCAGTCACCGATGAAGCAGCACTGGAAAGAATCAGATTCTTGCCTCGCGTCCAATCAACTAACAACTGAAAATTCAGGACGATGAACCACAACTATAAGAATGCAGACATGCAGGTTCAAGAAACGCAAACAGAAAACTGCACAAATCACAATCCACACTCACATATCCACCAAAATTACGTCTTTCAAGTTGGTCTTTTCTGAGAACCCTTGCGGAAAAAGTAACCAGAATAGGTACCAGCCCTGCCTCTTTACAAATATACTACAGTTCTACAAATTAAGCGGAGTAGGGGACAGATAATCTAGTTTGCAAAATCATTCATCACGGAGTAAAGTTTCCAGCTAAATAGAATCTAGACAAATAAGACAGACTTGGTTCCATCAAAGTACAAAGAGCTGAGAGCCTACAATATTTTCAAACATTTGCAGAAGCATCCTCATATGCCATTTAAATGAAAGTGCTAATGAAGTGAAGATAAAGGCCAACGGAAACGTTAAAGAGAACAACTGAACAACGAGCCAAACCTTAGCATTAGGGATCATTTGCTTTCTCGCTTGAACATCCGCAATAAGATCAGAGTAAACAATCTCAAAATAAACTCCACGCTGCAAAACGAAAAAAGGAGAAGGTCCTCAATGGCATAACACAATTCGAAACTAAAATGGCTACCACAAAAGGCAAAAGCTTTAGATGCCAAACCTCAACCGCTGCTTTAACCATTGACATCTTCAACCTGAATGGCAGCTTCTCTGTGAAATCAATAGCAATTATGTCCACCTACAATATAATCGAAGATGTTAGGCGAAAAAAAATATTCAAATTGAATCTCACAGAAGCTGAACTAAAAAGTATTGACAGCCAACCTCTGATTTCAAACAAGCATGGTCGAAGACAATCTGATTAGTAGGCTTGACCGCCACAATATCATAGCTCTTCAAGATAGGATTCCCGCTGTTGAGCACCTGAGCTTGTGCCTGACTATTCACGCAGACGGTCAAACGGGTGTACTGGCGGAAGGGCGACTCCCGAGGCACTCCGAGGAGCTCGCGGTGGAAAGTAACGGATGACGCGAGAGAAGGAACGACATTGAGGAGAGATGAGAAGGACAAGAACGGAATCGAGCAACGATCGTGATCGGACATCACGCCCTTCATCGTCCGATTGTAAGCAACGCCGCTGTAGCCTAACTCCATCGCCTTGATTACAAGCTTCATTCGAGTAGCCTTAGAGGATTGGGAAGCCTCGTACGGTATGTTAAGGTCGAAGAACCCCATAGTTTCAGATGCAGGGGAAGCTAGAATCAGTAATTAGAAGCCGGCGGCAAAGCAGACTAGCAGAGTATAAAGGGTAGTTTGATTCAGGGTTTAGGCAAGAAGTTTTGGTTTAGGATTTAAGATAGCACGGTGCATGGTCCTGAACTGAAACAATACTTCAGCATGTTGAAACTAAACCTCTGTAAGCCTTTAGATCAATCTACATACTGATTGTAGATCTTCAGGGGTATTTCCTGGATTTTAGAAAATTTAAAATCTTTGTTTTTTCTCCAACTTTTCTTAAATTGAATATGATTTTAAGTTCCACTTTTTATATTTTTTATACAGAAAAATTCATCTTTTAAAACACAAATCAAATTAGATCAATTTTAATAATATTTCTACCAAAACAAAGCCATTATATATTATGCATTTTATTATGAGAGAAGAAAATTTGATTATTCATATGCCTTTGTATTTTATAGAAATTTTGGAAGACATTAATTTTGAGATTCATAATTAATAAACAAGTATATTTTGTTTGGAAAAATAGTATTTCAACGACATTAAAATTATTTATTTTTTCACCTCGCTTTCGACGCACGAAGACAAACCAGAACCCTTTGTGTATGTCACATGTTATTGACTTGCAAACCAAACCAACTCATTCTCGTTAAAACTCTTAAACGAGCCGAACTCAACTCCAATCAAGTTGATCTGAGCTCTAGGTCACACATGTTGGGCGAGCGTAATAGATCGAGTTTAAATAAACAAGCTGAGTTCAAACGTTAGTAGGGATTGAATGGCATAAAACTGTCATTACATTGTCACCTCAACATACAAAAGAGGAACACAACTAAACAAAATTTTAGCAAGTTCAAACTCCTAACTTGAATATTTTTTTGGAAGAAAGGAAAATAGCAAAAGACTATCCATTTCCAAATCTCAAATCTAACTAAAATAAATAGCTCCCACAGTCCACAACAAATTCAATTACTTTCCAAATCTCATTCCGATTTCTGCTTCGAACGAGAATGGCGTGACGAACTTGTACACCTCCCGATGAACTTAAGAACTTCATCGATCAGAATCACGGGAAATGCAACGGCCACCACCAACAGCCATTCGTTCAGGCTGAGAGGCACGATTCCAAAGATCTGCGCGAGGAAAGGCACATATAGGATCAGGAAGTGCAACCCGAACGATACCGACATCGCCACGAGGAGGAATGGATTCACCCATGGAGGCATTGTTAGAAGGCTTCCATCCTCAGACAGAGCGTTTAACGAGTTGAACATCTCGATAGCCACCAGCACAGAGAGGGACAACGTGGAGGCCTTGATCTTGCCGGACCGGAAATAGTCGCATGGATTTGAATCGAACTTAAATGTCTGTGCTCCTGCAGTAAATGGCGTGACCGAGAAGTTGTTCCAAGACTCGCATTGATCCCAGCTGGCAAGCTGGGAGTAACTAACAAGGCTGTGGCCGTCTCCGCTCAGGTCAATCCCCATGAATGAGTTGTGCGTGTACCATATTATGAATACTCCTACAGTCGCAATTCCGACATAGAGACCGATTACCTGCATAAATATGGGAAAATGGTTTGAGGAACAAAGTTTTGACTGCCAAACTACTAACGCGAGATAAATAAAACTCAGTTCATTTACCAGGTAGCGAAATAATATCCAGGCCGAGATCAGTGAGTCGTCGCTTCTTCTGGGAGGTTTCTTCATTATATCTTTGTCCGGAGGGTTGAACCCTAAAGCAGTCGCTGGAGGCCCATCCGTTACTAGATTAACCCATAAAAGTTGGACGGGGATCATCCCCTCTGGAATACCCAGAGCTGCAGTTAAAAATATGGAAGCAACCTCACCAATGTTTGATGATATCATGTACCTAAAATGCCGACAAGAAAGAAGTTCATAAGCCAAAGTTACTAAGAAATCAATACCTCCAGGACTTGATTAAATTCTGCAGGCGAGTCAAACAACAATACAGCAAAGAACACCAACTTACCACTGATCTGACTGTAAATTTACTGACACTAACCCCACAAAACATACAGTTACTGCATACTGTAACTCAGCAAGTCGTGAATGACACACACATTTTAATATTTTATCACTTATCTATACAAACTTTGAACCACGTCAATTTCTTACGGGAAACATAAGGTTAATAATACAACACCTTTATATCATATATTCCATACGTGTGAGTATTAGGGTCCTGTACAGGAGGAAAAGATGGCTAATTGGAGGGAATTAATACCTTATAAATGCCTTCATGTTATTGTAGATGGACCTGCCTTCACCAACTGCGGCAACAATGGTACTGAAATTGTCATCCGCCAACACCATATCGGATGCTTCTTTTGCGACCTGAAATGAATTTACTGTAGGAATAAGCATAATCACAAGGTAAATAAATGGAAGAATAATATAATTGACTAAAAATCTTCAGTGGGTCTCTTATTTCTCCTCTTTTCTTACTAATAAAATCAGCCGACACAAGATACAAAAAAAGAAAGCTGTACAAGCATCTCCAATAGTTAATGCGCTGCAAGTTATAAAGTATTATTACCTCCGTTCCAGCAATGCCCATTGCTATTCCAATGTCAGCCAACTTCAAAGCAGGTGCATCATTTACACCATCTCCAGTCATTGCAACAACCTCTCCTTCCTGTTTTAGCAACCTCACTATTTCTTGTTTGTGCCTTGGTTCTGCTCTAGAGAATAACAGCCCTCCACTTTGTCTCAAGACATCCTTTTTGTTAGGATGATCCATAAAGTCTCTTCCAGTAAAGCTTCTAGAACTGATGTCATCATACTGTCCAAAGACACCTATTTCATGACAAATAGCCTCTGCAGTATTTTTGTTATCGCCGGTAATAACCATAACTCTGATTCCAGCAGCCCTGCAGTCCTCGATTGCTTGAGGAACCTCTTTCCGAGGTGGGTCCTACAAAAAAAATGAAACTTGTTATGTTTCTGAAACTCATGGCAGCGTAACAACCAGAAACAATGAAGTAGAATCCACTTACCCTCAGGCCAACCAAACCAACAAAGACAAGCTTACTCTCGATAAGAGAATAATTAGAAGGATTAAGTAACAGCTGGTGAGCTGGATGGTCTTCATCACCATTGTAAGTGTCAAATTCAGGAATATCCTCTTTGTATGCAAATCCTAGGCAACGTAAAGCAGTTGTAGACATGTCATGAAGGCTCTGTAAAATATGATCCCTTGAATATTGGTCAAGTTCTACTGTAGATCCATCAAGCAACTGAACGTGTGTACTTCTCTCCAGCACGTTCTCTACAGCACCCTGCATAGTTATTATAACATTGAGATTGAGATACCGAAGCGTGTGCATATGGCTAAATAAAACGGTTAAATTCCATCTTTGCGCAGAGATAGACTCTAAAGGGAATAGAAAACAAGGAGGTCTAACACGGGATTCCTGCTACAAGATAGGATGAACAATATGTAACATAATGTCAGAATAAATACCTTCACTAACAGCATTTTTCTACCAGAGCTAGAATTGACAATGACACCCATTGATTTTCTGTCACGGTCAAATTCAAGAGTAGCGATTCGCTGCTCCAGTTTTTTCCATAGGCTAGAGCAACCTACATAGAAATAGGGAGGCCGCATATAAGGCATGTTAGTCAGATGATAAAGATTAATTGCTGATCAAGCACTAGAGCCTGAATTACTTACAAAGAATATCATTACTGATTGATTCATTATCAACTCCTCCTGGAAACCCCATTTTCTCAACCAAAACCTGGTACATTAACAGAAAATAATTGTAAGAGGCATACACAATATAATCATTACTAGAAAATAAGTATTCAACCATCCAATAATCGTCATAGAAACTGTAGGAGGCACAAACAATATAAGCTCTAAGTTATAGTTCACCAACCATAGAACACTTTACATTAGAAAGGTAAGCAATTATTAACCTTCAACGCAGCTTCTGTAGGCATGCCGGTAGAAATATACTGCTGTCCCGATTGCTCCACACCAGCATCATTACATATTGCAGCAACCTTAGCGATCATCTGAAGATTAGAATCCATGCGACCAACAGGCCAATCTTCAATTTTGCCATCAAATGGATTATAGGTGGTGCCTTCCACATTGAATGATCTCAGATTTCCAGTCCTGGAACCCATAGCTACAAGTTTTGATACAGCCATCTGATTGGTCGTCAGAGTACCTGTTTTATCAGAGCAGATGACAGTGGTGCAACCAAGAGTCTCAACACTGGGCAGCTTCCTCACAAGTGCATTCTTTTGAGCCATTTTGCGAGTTCCTAGTGCCAAACATGTTGTTATGACAGCTGGCAATCCTTCAGGTATTGCAGCCACTGCCAACGCCACAGCAATCTCAAAATAATAGGTGCACTTCTCAAATGAGAACTTGAAGTTCTTGGGCCAGCCGTCGACATATTCCCAAGTAAGGAAATACTTGACATTAATGAGCCAAACTAGCCCACAAATAACTCCAATAATCAAGGTTAGTGCCTCTCCAAACTCGTTCAACTTCTTCTTCAAAGGAGTATCTTCCTCATGCTGGGAAGCTTCATGAATTTGTGAATGAACCTTCCCTATCTCAGTGTGCATTCCAGTTCCAGTGACCAAGCACATGCAATTACCATTCACGACTGTCGTTCCGGCAAAAACCATACATTTTTTACCCTGAATGTCTGTATTCTCGGAAACAGGCTTTACAGTCTTGCTCACAGCTTCACTCTCTCCCGTCAGAGAACCTTGCTCAACCCTTACGGTGGAGCTGACCAAACTCAAAAGCCGCATATCCGCAGGTACCTTATCACCTACCCTCAACTCCACTATATCCCCAGGAACAAGTTCCTTTGCAGGGAGACTAGATATCTTTTTCCCTTCTCTTATGACACTAGCATGCTCGGATTGGATTTCCTTCAAAGCTTCAAGTGCCTTCTCGGCATTGCTCTCTTGCCAAATCCCGACAATCGCATTCACAATCAATATCAAGAAAATCACCAAAGGCTCGACAAAAGCCGTGATCTCCATCTCGCCACCTTCCTGACCATCATACCACGCCAAAACAAAAGATATGACGGCAGCGGCTAGCAATATCCTAACTAAAGTGTCTTTGAATTGCTCTATTATCAACTCCCAAATTGAGGTCCCTGGGTGCTTCTCCAACTCGTTGTAGCCATGGATCTGGAGCCTCTTCTCGACTTCTCCAGCCGAAAGGCCGTAATGACTGTCGACTTGGTAATTCGACTCGCATTCCTTCACGTCTTTCGACCATGCAGGGAAGACATCGTTATTATCTGATTCAAGTCCTGGCTTTTCACTACTCTTACCGAAATCTTGCCCTCCCTTCCCCATCAGAATATAAATCCAAAGGATACAAAATACAATTGGATCAACACAAATCAGCTTACTGTTCAAGCTTTATTATCATTGATACATCACGATTGTCAGCTACAGCTGCGCAACCTTCACAAAAACAAAAACAAAAAAAATACATAAGACGCACACAGCGTACATCTAAGAATCTAGAAATACTGAAAACCAGGAAAGAAAACTCGGATGAAGTAGATTAAAAACGCACCGAGAGATGGAATTCCAAGGGAATTCTAGGGTTTCCAACTTTGAGGGCGAGAGAGGAAGAGGCGGAATAGAGTTGCGTGCCTTCCTCCTCCTTCAAATCTTACACACTGCTATGCTCCACTACTACTATACTATCTCGAGGAGGAACAGTGGGTTATTTATTTCTTGGTGAGTAGAAAGAATCGTAAACCAAATTGAATCAGATCTCTGTTTATCTGTTCGTGGGATACCCAGAAATAAAATAAAATAAAATGAAAAGGAAAACTAGCTAGTATTAAATTTGAACTTGCAGGTGATGATAGCAAATCATATTACGCCACGTCATCAGGTCCCCCCTCCCCAGTGGGTGAGTTATGGTTGTTGATGACGGTGTTCCACAAGTAAGCACGTTACTGCAAGGATGAGCTTTTCCGGATGGGAAAATATATTGGGATTTGCCGTCATGTCTTTTTTGGTATGTGATATTTTGAATAATTAGATATTTTAAATATTTATTCGGTGAGATAGATAATTTTTCATAGATAAGTTCGTCGATCGGATTAATTAAATAATGGTCTGAAACTTCCTGGTAGTTGTCTTTGGTATTATATATTAGGGCTTTCATTTTCTCTCCTTTTTAATAGTAATATATACATAGGGCTTTCATTTTCAACTTATGTAATAAACTATATGCTGGTGGGTAGGAACAATGCAGCATATTCCTCTTCGATTCTTTCCTCTATCATCTGGTTTTCTGTAGGATATTAGAAATTATTGATATTGAGTGTATGAGCTTGACAAAATATTCCTACTCTCCAAGTATTTGACACGATATGATTCGATCAAAGAAGGTAATGCTTTTACTGAACGGCTTATGATGCGGGTACGGAAGATACCCGGAAAAAAAAGAACGGCGACGGACTGTAGTGTTGCGTATGAGCAAGACTGTCTGTCGATTTGCTTGCTACTTTGGAGATTGGCAAGGATTGCGGCGAGGGTGTAATGTGAATCTAATGTTGTTGGTAGGGCTAATTGTAATGATCTAGATTCTAGATTGTGAGCCTGGATGGATGAAGCTATGCAGCTAAAGCTTACTCGTATGTGAAGTAAAAAAGATTGATGCGATGAATAATGGTGGGAGTTGAAAAGTGGCCGCTGAAGCTGGTGAGAAAAGGATTTTCGTTCAAATACGGGATTCACATTTCATTGTAACGAAATACAAGCTCGGCGAAATTTTTTTCAGCTCGAGTTAGATACAAACTTCAGAAATAGACCTCGAGCTCGGCTCGTTTAAAAAAGTTTTCACTCTAGCTTGTTTATATAATTTTGAACGAGCTAGATATAAGAAGCTGTTAACGAGTAGAGATTAAATTATCTGCAGGAAATTATGCAAAAAAACACACATGGGAAGACCTTCCGCAAATGCATCGCAATAGTCTGTTAGTCAATAAATTCATAGTCTGAAATGAATAGCATAATACTAAACTTAGAGTAGCAATCACAAGACATCCACATTGTGAACCCTGTTCATCTGGTCGAAACTCGGGCCGAAACCAAATGAGAGCTATTGGATGAGGCCAACTGGAACGTTCCTCAGAGCTGGGAGAACAATTTATCAATAACTCGAATTCTCAGATGGATCTTATGAATGAATGTAATTAAAAGAAGAGCAATCCTGTAAGACATGAACATCATCCTCTAGAGCTTATTATACAAGCAAAAACACAAAACAAACAAATCCGGAATTGATCAAACGTGTGAGATCTTTGTTTCGAAACTCCTTCCCGTCCATTAAGCTCGAAAGATAAATCATTAGAGTACAAAATGCAACTTAATTGCCATATTACCTGACAGTGACTCTTGAGTATCTAGATCAGCAGAGACTACGTTGACCAACTACCTGCCCTCGGACTTCACCAGCTGCGAGAACACCTTACTCATCGAAGCATTCGAGATGTCATCAGGATGCGACACTCCACCGAACGGCGCACTGTTATCGACTTGGCTGAAATTGTCGACTTGCGGAGAAAGGTCCCCGATCATGTTGGTGCTGTTGTCTTCATCGGGAACAATCGCCTCCTGGAGTTGAAGAGCATACTCCAAGTTCCACAACACATCCCCCATGGAAGGCCTGTCCACACCATACTCAGCCAAGCATTTCTCGGCCGTCTCTCCAAACTTACGCAGTGAATCCGGTCTGATCTTCCCCGCAAGCGACGAATCGATTATCTGCTCGAGCTGTCCCTTCTTCTGCCACTTCATTGCCCATTCCGCCAAGTTCACCATTTCCCTCGGAAGAGTCGGGTCTATAACAGGCCTCGCACATAAAACCTCGAACAACACCACTCCGAACGAATACACATCCGATTTGTCGGTCAACTGTTGCCTTCTAAAGTATTCGGGATCCAGATATCCGAAACTACCTTTCACCGCAGTGCTAACGTGTGTTTGATCGATCTCCGGTCCGGTCTTGGAGAGGCCGAAATCGGCCACTTTCGCCATGAGATTCTCGTCCAGCAAGATGTTTGCGGACTTGACATCGCGGTGAATAACTGCTTTCGCGTAACCGGTATGAAGGTAATGAAGCCCTCTTGCTGCTCCTATGCACGCCTCGAGACGTTGCTTCCATCCCAAGCTAGGATGCTCCGATCCGTAGAGGTGGCTCTTGAGAGTACCGTTCTCCATGTACTCGTACACCAAGATCATCTCGTTCTTTTCGTCGCAATAACCAATGAGCGAAACAAGATGGCGGTGACGGAACTGAGAAAGCATCTCGATCTCGGTCTGGAACTCCGCTAGTCCTTGTTGCGAGCGAGGATTACCTCGTTTCACAGCTACTTTAGGACCATCATTCAACTCTCCTTTATACACTTTCCCAAACCCGCCGATCCCAATAACCCAACTTTCGTCGAAATTATTTGTGGCCTCTTGAAGAGCTGCAAACGGAATGCGGTACTGCAGATTCAAATCAATGCTAGCAGCCGTTCCGTTCGAGAATTTACTTCCTGTAGTGTGAGAATGTCCTCCCCCGATCGATAAGGGGATCCAAGTTTTCGAATGCCCTTGTGCCGCCTGCTGTTTTCTTCTTCTAAACACCAGAAAAATACATCCAGCTAATAGCAGTAAAGGAAGTCCAACTCCAACTCCTACAATCAACCCGAGTTTCTTCTTCGAACCGGCTCGCGGAACTACTGCAGCAGAGCCACTCAGACTCCCCATAGAGTTGTTCATCTTCATGATCTCTAACCCATTCAGAAGTGCATCAGGAGTAGAAGCCAAATTACTCGGACCGATACTCACACGTAGCGTACTACTATCAGAAATCACCGGCGTGACAACATCTCGATAATAAGCAGCACCAAGCGTGTTAGTTGAGAGCGTAGTGATGTCGAAATCCTTGATAGCCAACAAGGAATTTATATAAACATCAAACACAAGCTGGTTCAGAGTGCCATTCACCCTAATATCGCAGAAATGGAACCGAACGAGATATCGAAATCCACGATCCACCTCAAACTGCCAAGTGACATTGAAGTTGTTACTAGTAGTACCTGCGGAGGCCATCTCAGAAGCTGTACCGTACACACTCTTCGGAGCAACCTCCTCCGTGGAACCATCCGTTACGTAAACCACAGCAGCGATATTGTTGACCGTTTGACGAGAGCTTTCTCCAAGGAGAAAGCTCGTGTCCTCAACCCAAGTTCGCCACAATGTATCGTTCACATAGTTGAGCGATGAACCGCCCATGTTCACTCTGTAACTAGTTTCAAGAGCTTGCTGCACTACTCCTTGGAAATCTGCCCTTGGATTGTAAGTGTTGGCCCCTTCTTCGATAAGCTTATCAGGGACCGAAACAACTTCAATCGCGTTGACATATGCGAACGAATTCGAGTTGGGAACAAAAGTAACGGAGAGACTATCGGATGCTACATTCAAAGAGAACTCCTTGATGGTAGTAGAACCTCCTGTTGCTGTGAATCTGCTGAGAAGGCCATGGTCTGGAGTGGAGACATCAAAGCTGGCTTGACTCATGTTGTAAGTTTGGTAAGCAAATGGATAGAAGTAGAGGCGGATGAAATGCCTGCCTTGTTGTTTGATTGAGAATTTGTAGGTGGAAAGCTGATCAAAGATTCTTGCAGTTTGGTAGAGAAGCGAATCATCTGAAGGGGTGGCTTTGTTGGAGGTAGTGGCAAGGATATGATTAGGGGTTGAGAGTAGATTTGAATCAGATCTGTCGGAAACAAAGACACGGTTGCCTACTTTGGTGTCTGAATCGGATCCGCAGTCTACAAGGTAATTGTCAGCAGGGACAAACCCCTTTGAGGAACATAGAACCGCTAAGGTAAAGATGGTCAAAACCAAGATCGGAACTTTACCAGACATTGATGAATCTGGAGTTGACTAAAACAAGGAAGGGAGGGAGGGTAATAAAGATCAGATAATAGGGATCCAAGATCAATAAGAACATAAAGCAAATCTTAAAGGATCCATAAACAGATAGAAATCAAGAACAGCGGAGGTTGCAGCAACAGTGACCAAGCAGAACCAAGAGAGAAAAGAGAAAAGATGGAACCTTTGTTCAGACCAGAAATGAAGCCATGTGAGGTAGAAGCCCTGGAGAGCAGAAAGGGAAGAAACCTAGCTAGCTAGGTATGAGTCAGGATGGCCAAAAAGGAGTTTCTTTGTTTCTTTGTCTAACAAATGGACAAGAACAGCAACAGATGCTGATGACAACCAAGGGGATTGATGACAGTAAGATATGAATATGTTATTTTAACTTTTGTTTTGGGATGCCAGGTCTATGGCAAGTTGGAAGAGAATTTTGGACAGATGAAAAGGAAACGCACAATCTGCGGCCAGCTATGGGGTTTCTTTCCAAGTAGTAGTAGTAGTAGGTTGAAGGAGACTTGAATTCTCTGTTTCGCTGGCCAGATTTTTGCCTTTTCTTCCGTTGCAAAATACCCTTCTATCTCTTTAACAGGGGACTACTAGCCCAGTGATTAGCAGTGTGCTGTAATTATTTAGGGTCACCAGAGTAACCGACTGATGTTTCTTTTTCCTAGCTACCCTCCTCAAAGCTCCTCAAAGCTCCTCAAAGTTGGCTGTTTCGCTTTTGGAAGAAAAAGGCCGGCAGGGATTTTGCTGGACGGAGTAAAATATGAATTAGAGCTACAATACAATACGGTAAACGCCAAAGAGAAGAGGCTTGTGCGTTGGTGGTGACGACATCTATGCACATTGACATTGGTCAACTCAACTAAATTTCTACCCATCAAGAATTTGCGAGACGGCTTTTGCAGCTAATTTTGGGATCCGCACCCTTACCCGTGCAGAACTGCGAGCGGCGATCCATGGTCTGCGCATCACGTGAGATTCGGGCTTTCGAAGAATCCAGTTGCAAGTCGGTTCGGAGGTGATCATTTATTGGCTTCATCAAACCTTAGCAGGAGACAACCGCCATTAAACCTATGTTGACGAGTTACGGAAACTAATTGCTCAAGATTGGTGTGTGTTTCTCACACATACTGATTGGGAAGGAAACAAGGTAGTGAATTGTCTTGCCCATCTTGATCATTTTTTTTCGCTTGAAGTATTAAGTCACGTATGATTGTAGTCGCTTTTTCCATTCCGCTATTTTTAATAATTCTTAGGACTCCCATCCGGAAAAAAAATGGAACCTACACTCTCGCCAAAGTACTGACGAGCTTTACCTCAGTCACTCATCACCATCAGCTCTCACATTATCTAAACTAGGTTGGAATAGATCAAAATTCAAATACCATAATCAATTAGCAGCAATTAAATACCATAATCAATTACTCGCTTCAAGCTGGTGATCCTGCTTTGAACTTCTGGTAATCTGGTTGGTGGCTTGCAATTAATTTTTCGTGTTCAGATTATGATAGAAAAAAGAAAGGAATCTCAAGCAACGTTGACTCTAAGAACATGTTATTCACTAGTAGTAATAATTATAACTTTTTTAGGGAAATTCGTAATAATAATTTTTGAGAGTTAAAAGACATATGATTTCCTCTCATCGTTGAAAGTTAGGGTTTTCTTCTCGAATAGAGCACCGTTA
This sequence comes from Linum usitatissimum, assembly GCA_030674075.2. Taxonomy (NCBI): domain Eukaryota; kingdom Viridiplantae; phylum Streptophyta; class Magnoliopsida; order Malpighiales; family Linaceae; genus Linum; species Linum usitatissimum. The sequence goes on along the minus strand of JAUJYP020000804.1, from coordinate 3,998,015 downwards.
GCGGGATCCTATCTCCATCCGCCAGCGCTTATAATAGCGTCACAATCTCGCACCCCTATCTCCTGATCCTCCCTCCATCATCTAAATTCCCAAACAGCTAATCCCCCAACATGCAAAACGTTGATACCATCAACACCACCCAAATCACGGAGCTCATCGAGGCTATAACTAGCCCTCCAACAACGCTCATACACTCCACCACCACCACCATCACCTATGCACTCCCAAACTGCAATCTCCACTACTACCACACACCCCACCATCGATGAGTTCAAAGAGCAAGTCGGTGCACTAAGCCTAGATGAACCAACGCCGCCAGCAGTGGCTCTCGCCAAGCTGATCAAGGAACCGCCGACATGGGAACACCATCTATTCGTGGTCGGCTCCTTCCTCACCAAAAGGAGGTGAACTTCAACGCCGTTCGTCGCACAATGTCGGAGATTTGGCAACCAGGACGAGGGGTGGAAATTGTCTCCACCCACCGAAATTGTATTTGTGGAAGGTAATGGTGTGATTTCATTTCTGTCATCGACAACAGTATTCCTTACTTTTGTGGTTGCTCTTTTCAGGCAGGTTGGCTAAGAGGCTAATAAGAGTCATGGTCTCCCTCTGGCCCTCAATTTTCCCTTTCATATCTGCATATTGAAGAGTTTCATGACTGAGGCTGCATAGGCTGCAAGCATATGAGCTGCAATATTTCCGGTTCGATGAATATGCAGGAGTTCAACTGTTGGAAGGGAGGATAATGAAGGACATGCATCCTCGACAACCGCTCCTGTAAATATTCCGAGATATAATGGGGTTAGAGATACGGTTTATAAGCCGGTGCTTTCCATTAAACCACCAAAGGCTGCAGTCTTGGAACTGTTCGTGGGGTTTCCTTAGACGCAGCCTCCATTAACGCTAATTCTTCTGGTTGGTGCTCGTAATTAGGATATGAGGAACTACACATCTCAACCCAAATAAACCCTTCGACTCATCTTAAATTGAAGTAGCGAACATGTTCAAAACATTGACGCTCTTCAGCAGCTTGGCCCCAGCTCCATCTCCAGCTATGTACCGATCTGCTTGTTGAATCACTAAGGGAAAAGACCTAGAGAGCAAGCAATAAACAAAGCGGGTCAGTGATAAGCTTTGAGTAACTAGTTATGTATAGTAAAAGAGTCGTCCCTTAAACGCAAAAAGGAATAACACGTCAGTAGCTTTAATGGAACCAGTACCCAATGCGGACTAAACTGGAAGACTGATTGATAAAAATGGTCGGTAAAACAAGTAGGCCAAGTTGGTCAAGTCACTTAGGTAGATAATCCAGTAAGAGCTCTATCCAATAGGCTAGTAATGCCACTAAGTTAAATGTTATAGTGCTGGCAGCTCCTAAATGCTATGCTTTCTTTTGGTTGTTTTGCGCACTGCTTCTACTCACTGTTGAGCATCGAAGATTTAGCATGTTTGGTTACCAAGTATATTGTTCAGACTTCATTAAGCTTGTACTATGTCTTCGCTCTAAGTCGTATTCTAATGCAGAGCGCCAAGTGAGAATTTTTGGCAAACAATGTTTGATGCACAGAGTGAAGAAATTATCAGCGGCCAGCCGTAATGCTTAATGGATTCTATGCTGCAGCCTTAGAATCCATTCTTACGGAGTAGTTGTTGGGACGAAAAGCCAATGCAGATTGGAGATTAGGAGCTGAATATAACCAGCTAGCAGAAAGTTTTATGTGAGAAGAGAGACGGAATCTAGCATGTAACGTGCCCATTGGATCTCCGTTGATGAATGATGCTGATAGTTATCAAGATGGTGATGTTGAGTGATGAAGAAACATAAAGCTTCTGGACGAGCAATAAGGAAGAAACTAAAAGACTAATAAATTAACTTGGGATGCGTGGCTTTAGCGAAATTGGCAATGTCGTATTATCACTAAGCTCCTCCTCACCGAACGCAGACATCGATCTTGGTTTTACACCTTGTATGGGTTCCAAAGGCTGTGACAGGAATAGGAGGTTTACTGCCCGATTGAATTTCTGCATTTGAGCCACTGTAGTCTATTTCCCACTTCAGCAATAGCTAGACTGTGATCTTTTTCTTCTGGTGGAACATGGACAGCAATAGAATAACCAAAACGAATTTCTTCTACGTGTAAAATACTTGAACAACAACTATATTAAAAAGTTATAAACTGGGGGAATTATAGGGCTTTACCCCGAAGGGAGCCCTTCTAGAAATTCTCCAAGGCGACAGACAAGCCGCGGCCTAGGAGGGGGTTTGGAAATAGTTTTCAACCAGCAATAGACGCGCCTCGGTTGTTACCTCATTAGCTGCGTCATTGCCCCAAGCGCAAAGATACTTTTTCATCAATCTTAGAGTTGCATCTTATACTCACCTTTTCCTCACTTTTAAAGCCTTTTCCCCAATTGTGGTATATTTGAAGCAGTATCCTTTATCCTCTTTATGTGTTACTTACTCATCTTGTCGAAAGTGTGCTTGTTCTGCAATTTTTTTGTCAGTTGGGAGACCCACCAACTAGCAGGATGCACGATGAAGGACAATGCAGGGATGGGTTGTTTGTAGAGAATTTATGAGGAAGCTAAGGCAATGTCTCAAAGCTCTTAATTTAAGTGCACGGAAGAGCATGAGAGGACACGGAAGAGCAGAATGAGGAGCACTGATTCAGGTTACGTTAAGTACGAGATATGAAGATATAACCGTTAGATGAATGCATATGATTGTAGTGGTCTTCCTGAAAAAATAATGGATGTGCTTTGGTAAACCATGTCCAACAATTAAGTAGTTGAAGTGAATAATTCATCGATTGAGTATTTAACATAACTAATGAACGTCGTTAATTCCATTGACAGCCAGCTTTATATGTAATGAAACCAGCTGCTGCTGCAACAATTTCTTCAAGCTCAACTGGTAAACATCTCATGGCTTTTTAACCATGCAGTATATTCAACTTTCAGAGTGCTGGCCACATTCAGAAATTGCCCTTTTGATAATTCTGTTCTAAAAAGATCCGATGTAAGCTAATACTGAGGGAATGTTTCCGGAAACATCACATCAGAACATCTAGATCGAATTAACTTTGACGGATATCTTCGCGGTAGGATCATGTACGAAGTACATGCTCAGAATGTAAACAAACTAAATGGTGAGCCTGCAGTGAAAACAAAAGAGGGTTTTGAAGTCTGTCAGAAAGCCACAAGAAACATCACATCAGAACATCTAGATCGAATTAACTTCGACGGATATCTTCGCGGTAGGATCATGTACGAGCTACGAAGTACATGCTCAGAGTGTAAACAAACTAAATGGTGAGCCTGCAGTAAAAACAAAAAGATTTGAAGTCTGTCAGAAAGCCACAAGACCATCCAGGTTGCCGGAGCAAGCCAAGAACGATCATCTACAGCCATAGATCATCCGAGGACAATCAAGGCCGTTAATCACGCTCTGATCAAGTGGTTATAAATCATCCACCAGACTTGAGTTCTTGTCTCCTTAGTGCTAAAGGACACAGAGGTACGATCCTATAGAACAGATCCTGTTCAAGTAAGGTCGTGCTATGAAGTATGATCCCTGTAGTTTATATAGACAAGAGCTGTGTTCCTTTTCAGAGATGTGGTATTAATGCACCGTTATGCTGCTGCTGTTTTGGGCATTATTGTCAAGGCAAGAACGCTGGATTTGAATGATAGACATACATATACATTCAGAAGCAGAATCTGTACAGAAACAAAGGATTTCAAGCAAGAAGGGTGATCGAGACCCAAGAAACAAAAAAGGGTTCGTATGACGTGTCTCACACAATTTTCGCCAAAGGTTTTCATGTTCGATTGTGGACAAGAGCTGCGTGATCGTTGTTTTCTCCAATGTCTAATCTCTCATGTACATAGCTCGAATTCCTTGGTGTTGGAAGTAAGCCATCATACACAAGTGCAAGAAGCCCTCGAATTCGGTCTGCTTAAATCTCTACTAATACAACAGTGGGCTTGACTCGATTTTTCCAATTGTTCAATTACTCAAACTGCTCGAGTCCAGGACGTCTCATTTGCCCCCCCAAATAGGCGAATACACATGAAAGAGCCTCAAGTTCGTTAATTTTTATAGACCGAATACTCATATGAACGTTCGAACTAACTTGAAAGTCCTCGATACACAAGTGAAAAGAGCTCGAATTGGTTGGCTTCAAAAGCCTCTTCTTCTTTTTGTCCAAAACACCAACACATTAAGACTGGAAAAAATATCGATTACACAGGTGTCTCTGTATATAGGGTCTAACTGAATTAAAACCCAGTACCTCCATCTCGAGATCTGACATCTGAATCACAAAGCTCTCCCAAACACATTAAGCATGGCGGCACTTATCCGGTATATCTTCTTCTTAATTGGCTGAAATGTGGATCCCACGTCAAATACGAAGTATCCTCAATGGCTGAAATGGTTATCAGCCATTTTGGAAACTATCCCCCACCTACCCACTTTCTGGTTGTTTGCCCTCCTTGCTACTAAACTCCGGTGGCCTCTTCACCGTCAGCCGACTAGCCATCGTTTGAGCTTCTTCAACTATTTGTAAATCTTGTTTTTCCCTCCTCAATTATTCTCTCTCCCATGACGAGCCAGAATCTCTTCATCCTCTTACTTATTTGTACTGCCCAAAATGCCCTCTAACGTTGTCTCTAATTCCCTCGCGGCCGGCGTCGACTTCTCCAACGACGCAGCCTCCCGCTCTTCTTCTTCTTCTCCTCCCTCCACCATACTCGGTACCTCCCTCGCCTCCTCTTCCAATTCTGAGCTGCCGGAGATGTGGAATTACTTGTGGATCCCTTTCCTCCTTTCATTTTCCAAGGCATTAGGCGTGGTCAAAGCCTCCGATGATGCTTTCCGGTCAACGTCTGTTCTTCGGATCCAACTTTCGGATGGCTCCGCAGCTTCCGATGGCTTGCCTTCGGTTCCTAAGTGTCCGGCGCTGAACCCCAATCTTAACTACCGGCCGGTGATCGGAATTGTAAGTCATCCTGGCGATGGTGCCTCCGGGAGGCTGAGTAACGCCACCAATGCGTCGTATATCGCAGCGTCGTACGTCAAGTTCGTTGAATCCGCTGGCGCTCGGGTGATTCCCCTTATCTACACCGACCCTGCAGACGTTCTTTTCCAGGTACTTCCATGGGTCTTAAGACTTATTACACCATGAACTAATTACTGCCACCAGTTAATTGCGTTTTGGCTGAACTTTCGGGCACTTTGTTATTTATGAAATTCATTTCGAGTTTTTCTGGACCCGCTCTATAATTCTTCAATCGTTATGATATTTTTTGAAACTAGAGATAAATTTCTGGACTTTCTGTACCGCAGAAGCTTGATTTAGTGAATGGTGTCCTCTTCACCGGAGGCTGGGCTAAGAAGGGTTTGTACTTCGACCGAGTGAAGGAAATTTTTGAGGTAATTAAGATTATTGCTTCTATTATCAAGCTGTTCATTCTACTCCCTACATAATTCTTCTATATCTGGCAATATCAAACCCATCTCCAAGTTCTGGAATGATAAAATAGGAACAATTCTATTTTGAAGCATTTGATGCTGACCAGACAACTAGAAACGTTGTAGTGAAAAAAGGTTAAAGAAGAAGAAGCCAGCAACTCAAGTAAATGACTCACAGGATTCCTTTACTGGTTGTGCTGGCTGGCTACCTGAGGATGACTGAACATATGGCACTCTTAACTTTATCTCTTGATTTAGTTTCTCTGGAGTTATTCCTATCATGATTGTCTCTTGTATTAATTAGCTCCAACGTTCTCTTCTCCACTGATGATGCAATGAATTCTCTGCATATTATCTGACGTATTGGCATATGGTATTAGAAATTCAATCTTCTATTCTATATTATTGTCTGCTAAATTCTTGTTGCAATGCAACTTTCTGATTTTTCCATTGAACCTTGAAGTACTTCATCAATATGATTACAATACTGGATATGGTGTGGTCTATTGCCCAAAGAACATTGTATGCTAACATTAGTTATGTTTTGACTTTCAGAAAGCTTTGGCCAAGAATGATGCTGGTCACCACTTCCCAGTGTATGCCATCTGCTTGGGTTTTGAACTCTTGACGATGATTGTCAGTAAGGTTACTTTCCTATTGACACTTTTTCAACAAATAGATTTTATTTTTCTTCCAATTGTCACTGGATCATTTTCATATCGGTCTGTTAGTCCTATTTTATTGAGGTGGCAAAGTCTATGTCCATGTCACAATTTTCCCCTTGGTGACAGGACAATAACATTCTGGAAACTTTTAGTGGCAAGGATCAAGCTTCCTCTGTGCAGTTTGTGAAAAACATAAATACTGAAGGAACTTTGTTTGAAAGGTATGCATATGCTTCGTAAAGCCATCCCTACAATTTGCTTAACTCCCAAGTTCAGAGAACATTCAGTTTAAAAAGATAATTGTTTTGAACAAATTGTTCCATCATCATTGGAAGAAAAAGGTCGAAGAAAGGTAACTCGGTTCTGGTGTACCAAAACAAAAACAACAAAAATTAACTCGCTCTTTACAATTAAGATTACAAACTTGACTCATATTAAGCTCAAGTTACTTTCAATGTGTTCTACAACTCTGATTGGCCCAGTAATGCCAACATCAGCCCTACTATCTTGATTTCTGCAAGTAATGCCTTGCTATGGTAACCAAGATGTGCGACTGCATAAAGATATGTAATTGAATAATTGGAGCATCCTCTTATTTCTCACAACAGGTTCCCACCTTGTCTGCTTGAAAAAATGAGTACAGAATGTCTCGTCATGCAAAACCATCAAGTAAGTTCACAGCTACCAGTAACATGTGCCTATATAATATTTCATCATTCACAACGCAGGTGCTTAGTTAAGATTGATCTTGCAGGAGAGTCTCTATATTTGGGAAAAGAAGTAAAGAATTAAGTTTAACATATGTTAAATCTGTCGTTGCTTCCTGTACTTTAAAAAAACTGGTATTTCTTGTTGGTGTTGCATTTGAATTATTGTGATACGATTTCGACATGGCCAGCTAAATGTGCTAAGCATGATAAACTGTTTAAGTGTTGTTAATAACACGTCTGTTATGTCCTTATGCAAATCTCTGTGTGCTGCATCAGTATGGCATCTCACCTGAACGGCTTCTGGGAAACACTGATCTTTCAAGTTTTTTCAAAATTTTGACAACGAGTACAGATGAAAATGATGAGGTAGAGTAATCAAAGTACTGTTAGTGTATTAGTGAACCGCTACCAAGAACTATCAGTTGCTAACCTCGCTATCAGGTCTATGTATCGACCGTACAAGCATCCAATTATCCAGTGACTGGATTCCAATGGCATCCCGAGGTAATCGTTATTTTGCTCGTAATATTCCTGTTTATTTTTTACTGGAGGACAATGCCTTAGATTTCTCAAATCTACAAGCATACACATTGCAGAAAAATGCATTTGAATGGGGTTTGTCGATGATTCCGCATTCAGGTGATGCCATTCAAGTGACTCAGAATGTTGCGAATTATTTCATCAGGTTTGAGCTTTTCGAATATCGGATTTCATCGACCGACTTTCTCCTTTTCATTACCGATTGATGTGTTGATGCTGCAGTGAAGCTAGGAAGTCAGTGAATAGACCCTCTGCATCAACAGTGCTGGAGAATCTGATATACAACTACAGCCCAACATACTGTGGGAAGGCCGGGTAAATGCGTTTTCTTTTTGACATATTCAATTGAGATTGACCTAAATTTCAAAATTGGGAATCTGTTGGATTTTCATTGCAAATATTTCTTTACCCGTTTGCAGGAAAGGGTATGATGAAGTTTACATATTTACTTGAAGACATTATTGGTTGGTTGTGACTAAATGCCACAGATGGGCTCAGAGCTTTGTGCAGCAATTATTAGTAAGCAAATATTGTAGTAAAAAGTGTACTATTTAAAGGTCTGTAAATTTGTGAAGTGAAGGCAAGCAACCCTGGTCAGAATGACCAATGTAATTATGTGGACTCGGGGTTAATTCGCTTAACCGAAGTCTATCAATAATTTCAAATCACTAACTATTTGAAACGAGGCTTACGGCCCTACCATTTTATGATTTTCCTATCGGGACTTTGTTAATGTGTATGTATATGATTACAAAGACATGTACACGTGTCAAAAATAGATATCATTGAAATAGGAACCAAATCGAGTGGAATGTGCTTATTATAGGGATACAAATGAAATAATTAGAATGATTACTAACCATCTATAAAAGATGTTTTAAATGTAATAAGTAATTTTTTGTTAGAACTCTAAAGTTATGTATATTCAAACTGAATTTGTGCAAAAATTAATAACTTCTTGAAAAATTAAGGTGGCGCATATTAAAGTAAATCTATGAGCAAGATGAAAATCGAAATAGACAATATCTCAGAAGAATTGTTAGTGTGCCACAAAGCTTCAACGACGATAATAAATGGAGAAATTATATAGCACCAAACTTGTACGTAATATGGATAGCGAGTTACATAATCGATGAAGTCGTGTGTTGGCCTTTGTGACAATAAAAAGGATGTTGTTATAGCGGGTTTTCTAATATCGGAGTATTTAAACTTTAAAAAAGTATAAAATAAATGTGTATTGAAATTATTGGACGGAAACGGAACGGAAGAGTGTGTATTTATTTCATTGATGGGGAAGGTAAGTGTGTCGGCTACTGCAGTATTAGGTGCAAAGCTGGCAGCTTGGGAATGGTCAGGAATAAGGATCAGATCAGCATTCCCTCGCAATCACCCACACGGTCCACACTCGGCGGAGCCGCGGCTGTCCGCTTTTCCACTTTTATTACATTATTATTAATTATTATCCATTTATTTTCCAAATCTCATCATTTCCCTTTACAATCTAGGAGTTGTTTGGACTTGTGATTTAAGATTATCAGAAATTAAATTGTTGGGAGTTGAATGTTCAAAGATACGGAAATCCTTGTTTCCTAAGTAAATGATTGAGATCTCTGTTTAGGCATTCAGGGTGAATGATCTCTCCACAACGGCAAAATGGATAATAGGCACCCATGATTTATGTACAATGGAACGATTGTCGTCGGTCATTGGTGGAATTTTTAACGGAGGAGATGGTTTGACAACGAATCGAAGGTCCGATGTTGACGACGAAAACTCAGCAACACCAACAACAACGGAAGATTGGTGATATGTATAAAAAATTGGAAGATTGGTGATAGAGGTCCGGCAGCTCTAGAAGTTCGAAACCGACATAAAGTTTGGTGGCTGAGAAAGTGAGGCTAGGCGGAGGCGCGTGGACAGTGGAGATGGAGGTCCGACGATGACAAAGGTTGAGCGGCAACTACATTATTTGGACAGGGTTATTCCAGAAAGGAATCTCAATTCTTCTTAATTTTTGAATTTACACTTCGTGGAACTTATATTTTGCGATCCAAACATAGATTTAGACCGTTTTCGAATAAATTGAAAATTGAGGTCCAATTCCCGCGTCCAAACAACCCCTAACTAATTTACTCACCCAAACGCCACACAGACCACTGGCTGACTCACTGATAGAGAGAAATCCTTATCGGAAGGATCTCTCACCTCCGCCTCTCCGGATCTCTCACTTCCCTTTCTTCTTCCTTCTACTTATACACTAACAATCTGAACCAAATCACTCCCCATTTCAAACCCCACAATTCCCCATCCATGGCGCTTCCTAGCTCCAAACCCCAATTCCCTTCTCTCTGCTTCCTCCTCCTCTTCCTCTCCGTCGCCATCGTAGCCGTCCAGTCCCGATCTCTCCCCGAACCTTCTGATCTCCTCTCCGATGGCCAAGACCACCGCCTGTCATCCCCTGATTATCTCCGCCTCCACGGCTTCTCCACCGCCGAGCCAGTGGAGGAGTCTTGCGAGCAATCCTATGGTTTCTTACCCTGCACCACCACCGCCCTCGGTAACTCCTTCTTGATTATCGTCTATGGTTACCTCATGTTCTTGGCCGCTACTTACTTATCCAGCGGCAGTGAGCTGCTCCTTGAGATTCTCGGTCCTGGAATTGTTGGCGGTCTCTTTCTCCCTGCTCTTGGCGCACTCCCTGATGCCATGCTCATCCTTGGTAGCCCTACTTCTCTGTGGATCTGAATCATTTTTACATTTGTGTTTTCTTTCCTGCTGCTAATTTTTGTTTGTTCCAATTTCAGTGTCTGGGCTTTCGGGGAGTGCAGAGACTGCTCAAAGTCAAGTCTCTGTTGGGATGGGTTTGCTGGCTGGCTCAACTGTCATGCTCCTTACCATTATTTGGGGAACTTGTATCGTTGTCGGCAAGTGTGATATCCGGGAGTCGAATAATATTGCCATTGATGGCCAGAACACCAGAGGATTCGACCTAACTGGTAACATTCAGATCATATTCTACGAAAATGCTAGTTCTTGATCTGCATAATTAGTCTTTACTTATCCATGAACTACTTTTTGCTTTCTCTTTTACACTTGAAACAGCCCACATCTAAAGTTTGAGCTTTTATGTGCCATCCCAATTTTTTTCACCAGTTTCAACTATTTTAAGCTATGCTCTTGAACGTTCAATTCGTTATGCTCCTGTTCTGACCTTATCTTAATTTCACATTGGGAATACACTTGAATAGGGAGCAGTACTTCGCAGAATCCCATATATCAGCATCCAGTTGAATGAACACGGTCTTACCCCGATTCCTTGCTGTGATTGCAGGTTCCGGTGTCAGCACTGATATTTGGACTTGTTATGCTGCAAGGATAATGGCTCTCTCCGTTATCCCATTTATCATTGTTCAGTCGCCACAAATGCTTCATACACCCGCTGCAAGGCAGGTGGCCGTCTTGATTGGCCTTATTGTATCTCTTACAATGCTGGTTTCTTATTGCGTCTACCAGGTGATTATTATGTTCCTCCTTAATATCCAAATTGCTTGTCTTAACCCTGCTTAGATATTCTAGCCCATCCCCTATGTTCTATGATAACGTTATATGGATAGTTGTCAAGGAATAACTGGTAAAAAGCTCTTCGAGATCAGTTGATTTTTTTAAATCATGGTTATCCAGGTCGATTTCTTAGTCCTGAATATGCTGCAACCTTGGATGGTGTCAATTATTACATTTGACGACTTTAGGCTTCACAATTAAAAGTCTTGCCTGACAATTTGACATGCTCATCAGCTAAGAAAGTCAAAGTCAAAGTCTTCTAATTTGAATTCTGGAATAATTGCTGCACAGGTCTTTCAACCATGGGTTCAGAGAAGAAGACTCGCTTTTGCGAAGCATAAACATGTGATATCTGGAATTTTGAGACATTTGAAACAGCGTTCCCTTGGGAGGCTTCTGGATGATGAGGGTCAACCCGACACAGATGTCATAAGAAAGTTAGTTCTTTAAATATTCAATGATGACTGTTTTAGCACCAAGTTTGCTGAACTAATTCTTTTATATTAATCTTTGATCATTGCAGGCTGTTTGGAACAGTTGATCAAGATAAAGATAATTATGTCTCGGCATCTGAACTGAAAGCACTAATTATAGGAATAACTTTTGAAGAAGTGGACTTTGATAGGGATGATGCTGTGTCTAAATTGATGAGTGACTTCGATACGTCACTTGATGCAAAGATCGATGAGAATGAGTTTATTCTTGGTATAACAAAATGGCTTAATGAGGCGAAGGGAACAGGACCTGCAGCTCCTGATGCTGGTCCTCGTACAATGAAGTTCATAAATGATTTCCACGACGTAAGCACCACTAACACAATTAAGTCCAACGTATTAGCTAAAAAAACACAGTATAATGACCTGTTATTTATGATGATCATTTGCAGCAAACAAAGAGAGAGCATGCTTTGCTGGGACCGGAAGAACGCGCGGTGGAGAGTGATGAGGTCGCTGAGGAAGTTGAAAATCCAAAGTGGATCACCTTTAAGGCAGTGTTGATGTTGCTGTTAGGGACAGCTATTGCTGCTGCATTTGCAGATCCTCTAGTGGACGCGGTTGACAACTTCTCAGCTGCAACAAGTATTCCTACCTTCTTCATCTCCTTCATTGCCCTGCCTTTGGCCACAAACTCCAGCGAAGCAGTTTCCGCAATAATATTTGCGACCCGTAAGAAGTTCAGGACAGCATCATTGACATTCTCCGAGGTTCGTGTTCTCTTTTTCGTATTACTGCGTTCCAAATCTAACCATCTATTTAGATGAATGATCTATAAACACAATGCTGGTGGGTTTTGGTTATCTGTGCAGCTATACGGGGCGGTAACGATGAACAATGTTCTGTGCCTATCGGTGTTCTTGGGGATCGTGTACGCAAGGGGATTGGTTTGGGACTTCTCATCAGAGGTGCTGGTTATCCTTATAGTGTGTCTGGTGACGGCTGCCTTTGCAAGCTTCCGAACCACATTCCCTCTTTGGACTGCTTCGATTGCTTTCCTGCTTTACCCATTCTCCCTGGCGCTGGTATATGTTCTTGATTATGTCTTTGGTTGGTCGTAGAAGAAATGAGCTTAATTTCCCTTCCTGCAAGTTAGGCTGGCTACATACATGTTGGATGGATAATCTACGAGACTGTTACTCCTCTTTGAGTCTGTGTTGTCGTTATTTATGTAAAACTGAGCTGATTCAGAACACATTAATATGCCTGTTGTAGATCTTGGATGTCGGGGGAGAGAGGTTATGTTATGTTTACCCTTTTCGGCGTATTTCTCTGATCGGTTTGTATAATAATTCCATTTGCAAAACAACGACGAGCCGCAGTGTCGAATTGACCCAAAGTTAGTTATTTATTAACGGTCACTCTACCAGATAAAAGCAGATTGATCATAAACCCTCAAGTACAAAACAGTGGCCACCCCACCCAGAAGATGAGATACATAGAGATGGAGGGTGTTTGGTTGAAACGAGCTAATGAGAGTGATAAAGTTGGTGGAGGGAATGGTGCAAAGCCAAATAAATGGACTTCCAGCCATTTTGAGAAGGATGATGACAATCAAAGAAAAATGACAGCTCTGGGTGTTTACAGACACTATAGTCCCTTAGTTGTGCATTCTGAGGAGTACACGCATATCCTCCCTTCTCCGTACTCAAGCATGGCTTCAGCGGATTCTTGTACTCCTTGAGTGCAACGGTGAAGGCCTTGAACAGATCCAAAACGACAAAGCTACGGTTCCTGGTTTGTCGTCGTTCAAAGTTCAAATCTCGGACAGCTTCCCTCAACAGCTTGTTATGCCTACGGATGGCAACGTTGTAAGTCCCATTGCATTTGGAGCTGTACATCGCTGAAGGCCCTACGCTTTGCGGCAAGCATCCCGCCGGCTGCATCAGTAAAACCCCTACTTTCCTGATTCCTGTTTCTTCTGGGATTCGTCTCAGTTCTACCTTCAACTGCTTTATTATCCTCCTCGTCAACTTGGTCACATTCTATTATGACTCAAATTAATGAAAGTCGTGAGTATACTAGAAATGGAATGGATTGTATACTAGTAAGTAGTGATGTGGAAGTGACCTGGAATGTGGCGCCTTTGTAATCGTTGCCGGAGGCTGCAACGACGGCGACGGAATTGTTGAGGTCAGTTTGGTTGTAGAAACGGTGGCGTATCAGCTGCCGGAGTTGAGTGATTTGTTTTCCGATGATGGGGCCCTTTGAGATGGAGCTTAAGACTCCGGTCCCGCCGTGTGCGAAATTTACTCCCCACTTGAGTTGTTCCTTGCCCTTCCTAGCTCTTAATTGTTGATACGGAATCGGACTCTTTATTCCAAGGAAATCAGCTGCGCAAAATTATTCGTTATTATTTTTTAGCCGACGATAGATCAAGATAACACACTCACAAAATTTCAAAGATTTATCTAAGATGTGAGATCTATATCAATACGTCATGAGAGATGTAAAAGAGTTTTTCTTGCCGTTAAATAGGCAACCAGGTTCCTACTATGGTGGACAACCTTTACATGTAGTCGAAGATAGATTAGACAGAGAGAAAGGAAATAAATATAACATAGGTATCTATGTGTGGGATAGGACTGGATTCGAACTCTAAGTCTCCAACCATATAACGCAACCAACTGCACTACTCAACGAGGACTATTCGTTAATTATTCAAAGAGTTACACCAAAGGGTTTGATTTTGGAATTTGATAAAAAATAATTTGAAATGATTAAAAATTTAAAATAAAAGAGATTTAAAATATATAATTATTTTGTAATAATGTTTTAAAAATCATTGTTTGATTAAATTATTTAAAAAATAACTAATACACCCTAACGTTACATTATTTTTCTAAATCAATAAGGTAATTTGATCTTTTTCAACTTAAATTACTTGAATTTTGAAAATTCTTTATCTCGGAAAATTCAAATGGCTGTCCAAATTACTTAGGGAATCACATAATGATTTCAAATCACCTCTTAATACCTTTCATTTTTTAAATCAAACTTGCTATTTCAACCAAATTATTCGAAAAAAAAACACTCACTAAATCATCCACGAGTATAAAAAATAAAGGAATGACACTAGATTATATATAAGAACGACGGTAGCTAGGAGTTTTTATTCTAAAAATAAACGATCGTGAAGGGACAAGAAAAACTATAGAGAGAGAGAGAGGGGGAGACCAATGTAATCTGTGAGGACGCGGCCGTCGGAAAAGCGGCCGGCGGGGACTCCGGGGAAAGTGATCCCATAAGGCGGCAACCAGGAGCCATTGTGCCACTCGAAATTTCCAGTGTCGGCGTAAGAGTCCCCAAAAACAAAGAGCTTAGCGTGGCCGTTGTGACTGTGGTGCTGACGTGCGTCCCTCTTTGCTCGCCGGGAAGTCGTCAAAGCTTCTCCGGTTCCAAGACTAGACCCAGAAAACAAGACCATGCAGAGGAGGAGAAGCCTTTGATATTTCTCCATTGATGAAATTAATATATTTAATTAAACTGTGTCTTCCGAATGATGGAATAATTATTTATAGAAAACCTGTATTTTCCAATTTGTAACTATTTTCATTTTGTAACAGCTAGCTTTCAGAATCGCTTCAGGTTTCCTTCCTTCCTTGTTATAAAACTTAAAATTTCATTTATAGCTAACTTTTTTGTAACTGAAAGTAGTTGCGACTAGTTAGTAAAATACGGTACGAGCATAGTGTGGTATTTATAGTATTGTAACGGAATTTTTTCTAACAACGGTTGTGATTTTCGAATTGATTTTTTCTAACAACGGAATTGACTTTGCTGGGTAAATGTTTGATTTTGTTGAACACAGTTGGGAGAAAAATAAGTTGAATATAAGTAAAATTGATTATAATAACAATAATTATAACTTTAAGTTGAGGTCTAAATTTTCAGATTCATCTGGATGATGATTGCCATCATTATCATGGCTGCTGATTAATGTTGTATCCTTCATTAACAATGCAGTACTCTGGGGCCAATCAGTCCCTTGATCTGCAACTAGTCTACCTTTCACTTGATGGTGGTGGTGGTGATGCTGGTAATAACTATGAAGCGATGATGATGACGATGGTGGATCAATTTCGAATTTCTTACCGGCACCGAAATGAAAGTTCGGATCGTTGAGTACTTTGAAATTGTTGTTACTCGAACTGCCACACGGTGCTCTTGCTCCTCCTCCTGTTGTGGTGGCTGCTTCGGTGGTTGGAGCAAGAGTATTAGCGGTGAGGTAGTCCGAAGAGAATCCCATCCCATCGCTCTCTCTCGAATCGCTCGGCCATCTCATCATGTTCCAACTCGAACATCCATCTCTGCAAAAACCCAAAATATATATGGTGAACAGTTTGGTACCGGTACCCTGTATACTAAAAACAATCCTGTAAAATCTAACTCGTACGTAATTACAATCCGCGAACCTGAAAAAGGCGGGAGGGTGGGAAGAGAAGTTGAAAACAGGGCCCGATCCGAAATTGAACGACGAAGGAGATTCGTGGTGATGATGATGATGAACTACTGATGGGAGGAGCTGCTTATTGTTGTTGCTGTTGTTGTTGTTGTTGCTGGTTTTGTTGTGGTGGTACATGAAATGTGGAGCAGCAGGAGGAGTAAGGGTAGTACTGTCATTCCCATTACCACCTATGGAGTTGTTGTCTTGATGATGATGATGATGATATGGTCTTTTAATTCCAGTACTGGACTGTGCTGTAATTGCAAGCTTATTCCGATGATCCCCTTCTTCTAAAGCTGTTGAAAAGTCGTTCTGGTTGTAATGAGAACAGTAACTTTTGTTTGAAAAAGCCTCCATTTGGTGATTTCTGATTCCTGTTGATGATGATGTACGGCTACACGCCTTGGGTACTTGAACATTCATCTACACATTCCAGAATTATTAATCATTGGTTGAAATCGGTATGGGAATATGCATTGAGCCGGATTTGAATAAAAAATTTGTATGTATGGCGAGTAACTAATTAACGAATTAACCCTAATACTAAAAAAAGATACTTGGGACTCTCACTGACTCCCTCTAGTTCTGACACGATCAAGCGCTGAGCCGAACTCAAAATTGCCCTGAGCCGAACTCGTTAAAGTTGTAAATATACACCCGAAATTAATGGTCCGGACCGGAACTGGGGTGAGCTGGGACTCTCCCAGCCACCCCCTAATTCCACTCCTGATCATTTAGTTTGAGTTACTAGAATGAAACGGCTTATGAAATTGGTATCAAAGCTCTTAAAAACTTCAAGGTCTCCATTTCGGATCTTGGTTGTTTCTTGTCCGCTTGAAACTGTCAGCTCTTCTGCGAGTTTTTGTTTGAGGAATTGTGTTAATGAATAATATGTACATTCTCTTTTAATAAGTTAAGTTATTGGGATGCAATAGTCGATGACAATTCTATATAACTAATTAGCTCTTTTCTAATTCTCTTTTATCTGGATCAAAGTTACCTTTGAGGAGGTGGAAGAAGAAACAGAAGAAGAGGGTGGCAATAATGGCTGACGATGATGTTGATACTCTACTCTGTGGTGAAGTGGCTCTGGCCATAAAGGAAACGCACTACTGTTAGAGCTGGAGGTTAGATTCCATGGGGGCATCGTCATATCTGAATCACAATTTCCCCCTCTTTTTTCCGGCGGATTCTGCCAGCAAGTTTGTGTGGACAGTGGAATGGAGGATGACGAATTATAATGATTGCTAATGCTACCATACTTGTTGTTCATGTTTTCTGAATTTGTCAACTTCTTCTTCTGAGACGACAGATGATCAAATGATTGGCGGTGGGGGTGTTTTTGGAAAGTTGAAGATGTCGTAGATGATATGCATGATGTTTGATTGGATTCCATTGGTGGACGTGTTGTCTGAAGATGATGATGTTGCTGTTCTTCAAGACGGATCCTTTCCAATTCTGCAACTCCAAGTCCTCTCTGTGGCACTTTCTTTTGCCTCTGTTTCTTCGTCGGTCGACCATTACTTCCAATACGAGTATTGTTGGAATAGTTTTGCATACTGTGGGTGGTTTCATCATCCTGATCTTGACCCATTAATGTTGATTTCTTTGGTTACTTCTTACTGGGATCAACTTGTTGTTAGAGGAAGAATTTACGTACAGAAATGATTTCTGCTTAAGTTCTTGCTTGGTTATGAATGTTGGAAAAACATAAGGCAAATCTGATGGCGTAAAAGTAGAGCATTGTGTCTGAGGAAAAATAGGGAGGTAGAAAACAATATATTGGAATCGAAATACTAGGCCAAATCTTCGCTCTCTTTAACTTCTATATTTTGTTTTGTTTAGTTTCTTCTAAGTTGAGACTGTATCTCCCACAAATCCCTCGTCAAATCTCTCAACCCTCTTTCTAAATCACTCTATTTCTGGATTTTTATTTTTTATAATCTGACCCAATAAGTTAGATTACGAAAAACAAGCTATTTCGAGACTGTCTTAGGAAAAATTTGGTTTAATGATTTGAAAGATAAATACGTATGATTAGTTCTACATATTTGACCATTTAACTTATCTAAGGATCTATATTAAAATTTAAAAAGGCTATTAAGGTTGTGTTTGCTCATTTAAATTTATTTTTTAAAAAAGGTTCCTAACACTTTTGCCGCCTATGAGTGTCCTCGGACTAGTTACCGAGTCTTTGATGACTTTTTCTGACGAATCTTTGTACACGTGTTTAGCGGAAATTTATAACTAGTTATAAGAGAAAAATAATTAGTTATGCATGTCAAGTGTTCAACAAAATTCTACGAAAGTGTTGATGTTGATTTTGCAAAGTGTAGGGGGCCTCCCTTCCACTGTTTTATTTATGCATCTCCTCCACTTAATTACATAGTTATTATAATAACAACCCACAACTCAATTCTAACCTAAAACCACTCCCCATCCCCCCAAATGAAATTCTCAAGTAAAGAAACCAACAAAAAACCCCAAAGCCTCACTCAAACCAGTGGAACCATGATGCAAATAAGAAAAAATGAAGAGAAGATACACTCAAAAAGCACACCAAACATTAATCAAGCCTTACCACTAGTGTTAAAATTTTCCTACTTTGAAGCCACCTTTAGTTCCCAGCTTCCTCTCTACAAAACTAGCTTTCTCTTCCATCAACTTGCAGACCCAACTGAATGATTCAGAATATGTTCATCGTCAGTGAAGTTACAGAAATTACGATTGTACCATCATGAACGCCCCAACCGGATTCTTTTGCGATAGATATCTCCCTCCAGACAGGAGCTAGCTTATGAGGCAGGCATTTCAACAAACCATGCACAAGCACAACTAAATGCTTCTGCTGTCTTCCTCCAAATCAGCTATAGACTGGGATGGTACTGGATTTCTGAACTACCGACTTTCGGAGAGGCAAAACACAATCTCTTCAATCAATTCCTGGAAAACAACGTTGCTGATGTCTACAAGGACAGTTTCGGTATCGCGTCTAATGTCCATCCAAACGCCGTTCTTCATCATGTCTTTCCTCGCGACTTGATCTAGAGTACGAGGGGACGGAAATGGAAGAAGATGCCAATGTAGTCTTCTCCATACCTCGTCAACGGTATGCTTCATGTCCGGAATAGGACGGATAACCGGCTTCCCTACCGATAGCCCAGGTGAGCAGCCAAAATAGGAATCATATACTTCCATCAAAACTTCATCGATACAATTGAAGAGGAGTTGCTTGTCACAGCAAAGATGGTTAGGCAAAAACTCAAACTCGTTGCAACTGGACGGGTCGAGTATCTGCTCTGAAGAATCCGACATTAAGTAGAACTCTTCCCAGTTCAAACCTGAGGACAGAAGTACAGCTTTAATGTACTCAAGCATAGGATTTTCGTCCCTAGCTTCTGAAGGAGAGGTGGTACCCCAATCTCTAGATGAAGAATCTTGCTCCTCGAAATCGATTCTCAATGGTTGCACCAGTAGTTCAACTGCATTAATGCATGAAAAGAATCTGACTTTAGCTTCGAAGCCGATCCATGTACCAGTTTCACGACTTAATTAGCTTAGTCATCCACCAACATATAGCTAAATAACAAATCGATCACATATTAATTAAGACGTTCTACCAATACCAATACCTACCATGTTGGGTTCTGCTGGCCGCTGGACTTATATCCTCCTCTAGAAAAAGTGGCTCCAGGACAGACACTGGACTTGGTCGGTGGACAATCTCAGAGGGTTCTAACCTATGCTTGACATTTGATGAGGCGGATGGAGATTCAAACAGAGAACTTTCCTGCAGGAGAACAGTTATGTCAGCAGGCTAAAACTCTAGCAGTGAAAACAAGAAAGCGCTGTAGAGACCAAAAAATGACAAATTTGCATCATTACATGCTTCAATAACTCATTCTTCTCTTTCTCATCTCCAGCATCAGAGGAATCGGCATTTCGATCATTTATGATGACACAACAGCTACTTGTTTGAGCAAGATTACTGTCGATGATTCTTTCTTCTGGGGCTATAATCTCCAAGGAATTTTCAATCTCCACATCCTGGCCTGCAAAGAATTATTGACACTAAATACTCCAACCATAGAAACTTATGCAAACAGCTTACGAGTATGAAAGCAATACCCCGAGTCATTATTTCATCTCTTGTTGAACCAACAGATTTCTCCCCATCGCCGTCATGAACCAATTCACTTGAGGAACACGAAGTTGGATCAGAAAGAACTTGTGCTTTAATATCAGTACTGTCTTCAGAGATCAATGATGGAACTTCCGAACTCGGTGGTGTCCTACCCATATGGCTGATATTGCTAGCCCGCCTTGTAACTGAGTCCATGCTGGGCAATCTCATCTGTGCTGTTACAAAACTAGGTCTCAAGTCCCTTGAAGGACTGCTAACAGGAGAAAAGTTGTACTCTGGAAAGGATAGAATCCTCCCTAGCGGTTTAGGGACTTGACCACTTGGCAAGTCCACATCATCAGTCCCAGTGATCAGCATCTCAGAAAGATGTTTCTTAGCCTCTATGTAGATATTGGATAACCTCGGGTTGATACAATCAGAGGGTTCAACTTCTATACTTTGTTCAGATCCTTTGGGCTTGACAGTCACATGAGCCGCCTTTGGTCTAGCAATCTTTTCAAGGAAGAAGTGTTCTTTGCCTGATGAACTCTTTCCAGTGTTCTCTTTGAATCTTCTGTCACCATTTCCCGACACCCGGACCTCATTGGAATACCTCTTTGATGTATGACCAGTAGAGACTTGTGGTGTCTCTTTCCCCATAGCATTCTTAAGGCGTCTTTTAATTTCTGTAAGGGAAAAATGGAAATTGCCTCTTTCATTTGACCCTTTGTCTTTGGTAGTCAGTTGAGACTTTCTACAGGATTCGAGACTGCTTTTTGTTTCGGCTGTAGGTGTAGGCTTCAGAATGACAATCCTGTTTGAAGCTTTCAAGGAGTCAGCTTCCCTTGAAGGGTTGTTGGCACGGGATTTAGCCCTTCTGAAGAATCTCCTATGCTTGGTGCCAGCAGGTTCATGGGATTTGTTCAACTCGCAGAGGTCCTGATCTTCCGTATTTCTTCTCACAGCCAATGTCGAGTCTTCATCGATTTCTACTTGCGAGTTCCAAGCTTTCTCCAATTGCTTCATTATTATACACTTTTGACCTTGCGAGAGTTTTGAAGAGAACCCCTCATCTGAAAACAAATTGTGAAGTGCATCCTTAAGTTCTTTGGAGCTGCACACATTCCTTTCGTCGTTTAAAAGCTTCCTCCTTTCATTCACCTTCTGACTAACAAATACCTTGATTGCATTACTCCATCTCTCTTCAAAGTCGAGATTATTCTGTTTTGACTGATGAAATTCACAACTCTCTCCGTGCATTATACAACTACTACTACCTTTCTGTTGGAGCTGGAGGCAGAACTCCTCTATAAGTTCACCTACGTCAACAGTAATGCTAGATTGCTTCTCTAAATACTGAGGATAAGGCTGTCCAGCTTCCCTAATATCTACGGCATTCAGGTCTTCAACATGAATTTCACAGCTTTTTGAGCGACTCCTCTTTGTTCTCTTGCTGTTTTTCTTTTTCTGGAGGTCCTCTCCTGAATTTGCTTTCACTTCACTGTCACTTATCTCACTCTTTGCCTTGTGCTCCTTTAACAAATCTTCTTCTATGAGTTTCTTGACACTTGGCTTGCCAAAGTCAGATGCCATAGCCAAATTGCCATCGCCATCCTGTTAGTATTGAAGAAAATCAAAGAACATAAAAGGTATAAAAGGAAAAAATAGCTTAATCCAGCATCAAACCAATGAATTGCAGGCTTAAAACCATCAGTCCAAGTAAGCACATATCTCAAGAACTTGGTACATACGATCAGCACTTACCAAGGCCTTCTGGTCGTCAAGCTTAATATTTTTATGTCCGCTACCTATAACAGAAAACGCCATAACACTGGTTAAGTAACATGTTGATGATTACAACCATACATTTGGATCATAACACTTCCAAACGATTTACAATTTGGAGGGGTTCAAGATAGCAAAGGGAATGGCAGCCTCAAATTCGCTTACGAACTGTTGATACGTTTTATAATTCAGAGGAGCAGGGAGAGTTCATACCACCAATGACACGCTTAGTCTCACGCCTCCTGTCTGGAAGCAGCTTCTGAGTTGTTCGACCATGGCGGAAATCCAGCAAGTTAATGAGGCCCCACATACAGCCTGGCTTAGCATTTCTATCTAAACGTCTTTGAGATTTCTTTGCCATGATGATGAATCTTGAATTCCCCCAGCTGTGTTATGCTTGGAAATTCACCAGCATTTCCCTTCCACGCCTAGTGTGTGCAAACAAAATAGATTATCTGTGTGTGAAAAGCACAAAATGCGAAGTACAGAAAGCAGATCATCTTTCCAACAAACAAATTACAAGAGAGAATAAAATTTTGCCAGCTCCAACTGCTGACTTGATGAGATCAATCCATTGACCTGATCTTTCATCACACCACACAGATAAGGGTTCATCAAAGAGGAAACAACAGTGTAGACTAGAACTCTATCTAAGACCACACCACTGAAGAGAAAAATGATGAATTTGATAACAATGCATCTAATCCAAGGTCCACAACAGCAAGATCTAAGATCATTGATGTAATGTTGTCAATTCCGCAGCCAAAATAAGGAAATGTGGTTTGGAAAAAACAAAATTACATAAAGAGAAGTAAGGTCTTACCCTAATTGAAGTGAAGAGATAGGAAGAACCAAAGATAATGATAGAATCATTTAAACGCAGTAGCTGACAAAAAGCAAAGAGAATCAATTTTATATGAACCCTTAAACCTTAAACAGGCAAAGATTGACAAGAGCAGAAGAGGATGAAGAAGAAAAGTTAAGGGATTTACCTCGTATGAATCGCCCCTTCCCTTGGCAACAAAAACAACAGCAACAAAAAACCCAATGCAGGAAATTGACAAGACAATTGAAGCAGAAACTGATGATGATCAGACGCCAGCGCAAAAAAACGAAAACAGCAAGGGCAAGGCGTTTTCGTCTGGTGGCCTAACGTATGGTGGTAACTCCCGGCGCAAACATTCTCTCTAGCTCTATAGATATCGTGTAAATGAAGGGGAAAAAAACAAAGAATATGAAAAAAGGCAAAGACTTGAAGAGGAAGGAAAATTGAGAGAGAGAAGAATGAAGGAGGAGCCTTGGTGGGTAAAAAAGTTGGAAGGAAGGAAGGAAGGGCATCTTTTGATAACGAAAAAGAAGGCGGAGGAATGGAAAAAAAGGGAAAGGTGAGTGAGCCGGCAAAGAGAGGGCCAAATTTCTTATCCTGCAGCACCGGCCCACGAACACCAATTCACCACCCTTTTATTATTGTTATTGTGACGATTCCAGTAGAAGAAAGTAGCAGCAAGCTGAGTGAAAGATACAGTAGCGAGTAGCGTTTAGGAATTGATGATGCTGCTGCACTGCTGCTGGTGTTGATGGATGGGTCCCGCCACCACCCTCTTTTAGGAGGAAAGTGAAGGCTTCAATGACGCTGATGTTGCTCTCTCAAAGTGGCGAGCAGCACATCATCATCGTCATCATAGTTAGTCGCCATTGATTATTTTGCAGAAAGGTTGGGCATTTGTCAATGTCTTTTTTCTCTATCTGTGGGATGAGCAATATACGGACAAAGAGAAGCGTTTTTATCATCTTGTCATCATCATGGAGGCGTATAATAATAAGTATCTGGTTGCGGTGGCGCGGATTTAGTTACTGATATCAGAAATGCCCGTATACCACCATGACCTAATGTTCTTCATTCTAAATTAAAAAGACAAACAACATGTAGTAAAATGGTCATTCAGCCTTTTGTACTTATTTGACGATGGGAACTTTGCACCATTAAATTGTCCAATCAAATGAAAAATGTATTTGGCCGAATTTAAATTAAAATTTGTATGTGTATCGAATAATTAAATATAATAGTAAGTTAAAATTTAAGATAAACATTTGTTGTATTGTTTTTAGTTGAAACGAAATTATATGTGCTATCGGTAAGCATTTTTCCTATATTTAAATGTTTTGAACTAAATTTATGATGGCTGTTGGGTTGGTTAAAAGTTTAAATTTGATAGATTATTTAGTCTAAACAAATAAGTAGAGGAGTAGAACTTCAAATCCCATAAACTGAATTACGAAATCATCTAAAACTGTACATATAATTTAGTATTCAAGATCAAGAAATAAGACTTTGGTTCTCTCTTATTCCAACGCGACTAAACACGAGCCAAACTTAAAATTACCATTAACCGAACTCCAAAAAAATATAAATACACACATACATAAAATTAATGGGGTGAATCTAGCGGAGAATCCGTCACCTTGCTTCAAGCTCGGTTTCCACGTGGTGGATTTCGATTTGGGGAAAGACAAACGATATATGAATCTTCTCTACACCCTCTCAGAGAGGCTCAAAGGGCTCAACGGGAAAGATAAAAAATCTCGGCACAGAGGTGGTGGTGTTGGATTCTGCTGGAGGAGCCGGCGAGAAGGAGAAAGAGAGGTTGAATCCGGTGGGGGGTTGTTATTTTTGAGAAGGTGTCTTGTTCATTCAGCACTGTGATAACGTTGACCAACTTCCAATAAATGGTATTATTTCTTGAGCTAATTAATCCATTATTGGTAAGAGAGAACAGATGTTGAAACAATGAAACTCATCTATAATTATAGTAATTAACAGAATTGTAAGCTTAAGCAAAATAGACAGCAGGTACGTAGTGAGTGACCTGCTAGTTACGTCGATCGTTTATGGAAGTGAAGGTCATAGTACCATGTGACGTTGCCATTGTATATGATGACGAAGATTTCTTTCCCAGCTTGCTTGATGAACCTGAAGATCCAGCATCAACATCATGTGATTTCCTTGCCACTTTCCCTTTTGTTGCAACAAAACCAGGCTCCGTTATTTTCTCCTTGTCAATTGAACATTCACCTCTCAGCATCTCGACGACAGTAGACATCGATGGCCGAAGTTTGGTCTTCTCCTGAGTGCAGAGTAGCCCAATCTTAAGGAATCTGCATGCCTCTTCAGAATCGTAATCCCCAGCGAGACTAGCGTCGACCAAACTCTCCAGTTTCCCCTTACCATGGAGTTTCCATGCCTGCAGTTGCAACTAGTAATCGATAACAAAGCTACCCCTTTTTACTAGTAAAAAAGGAAAGAGAAAGACGAGAATACCATTGCAAGAAGATGATCCTCCTCCGGAAGCGATGCTCTTTCCTTGTTGGGTCTCCCACTAACAATTTCCAAAACAAGTACACCAAAACTATATACGTCTGCTTTTCTAGTCAACTGACCCCAAATCGCATATTCGGGTGCGAGATATCCTCTATGCCGATCAAACAACCAAAACACACCTTAAGTTGATCAGTTAAGGGATAAGAGAAGTAGTATTACGGAGGCGGAGAAAGAAACCCCTCTGATGCTTAGAAGTTAGATGAACCAATTGACAGTCACGTATGTTAGAGCAAAGACTAGCAGATGCAGCAAAACTTACAGAGTTCCCGCAACACGGGTACTAATATGTGTGAGGTGTGATGGGAAAAGCTTTGCAAGGCCGAAGTCTGATATTTTCGGTGAGAGCTCTTTGTCGAGAAGTATGTTGCTTGCTTTGATATCCCTATGCACTATACGTGGCTGGACTTCCTCATGAAGGAATCGAAGCCCTTCAGCCACTCCAAAGCATATTTTGCACCTTGCAAGCCAGTTGAGATCAATGCTCCTCCCAGATCTTCCATCTAACATGTGGAGGAATGGAAAATTTACGTAGATTTAACAAACAGAAGTTAGCAATAAATAACATGATGATTAGATAGTTGATTTTACCAAGTAGTGTCTGCGCAAGACTGTTATTATCAAGATAACCATATACCAAAATTCTGTGGTTTTCTTCCACACAGCAACCATACAACTTGACCAGGTTTTCATGATCTAGATTAGCAATCACTTCTATTTCTGTCAAGAATTCTCGGGTGCCTTGCCTCGAGTCAGCAGACAAGACCTTAATGGCAGCAACAGTACCATCTTCAAGTGTCCCCTGTCCAGTTTATAGAGATTTAGTAGATGGTTACAAAGAAAACTTCAAAGTGTATGCAATCAATCACCTTGTAGACAGAACCGAAACCCCCCTCTCCGATTTTACTCGATCGGTTAAAATTTCCGGTTGCCACCTGCAGTTCTCTGTAGGTATACAAGCGTACGTTGTGTATGTTTGATATACCTGTACATGGAAACTTGCTGTTACTCTTAAAGATCTAAAACTTGTGGAAGCTCAAAGTGAAAACTAGTATAGAAATGGTTTAGTACTACTGGTTTAAGAAGAGTGGTCACACTTCATACTTTGATCAATCGTCCTAGACTTTTCGAGCGGGGCAGTTCCCTTCTTCTTGAAGAAGGAAGATAAGCAAGACTTCATTAACAGTTGGTGCAGAAAGCAATAGAGCTCCACAGTATATTTGGTTATTCTGCTTTCCTGGAACATTAAGCTGCTTCCCTAAGAACCAAAAAGCAAAATGATTTAACATTTCATCCTAACAAAACATCAATCCTCAGGGAAGTTTGCATCTACTAGTTTCTACCATTTAAAAAAGTTTCCAACTTTGTTCTACTGGAAACCCCCTAAAGCACAATTTCAACATACACACATTCAACCTACTCGCAGAGCCAACGGAAGCCCGAAATTGACATATTTATTTAGAATTTAAACAAAAAAAAAAGTAGGAAACACATTTGAATTCTCAGTCTCTTGGTTGGAGCTCATCAATGACAAATTCGAAGAACTGACATACTCAGCTACTCGGACAACTACAATCAATTCACACCCGGAAAACCAAGTAATTTGGCAACTAAATCCGACTGCTGATTTAACAGACATTATCATCCAAACAGAGTTTCAGTTGAAACAGCAAAAGATTAGGGAGAGGCGTACCTATGGCGAGAAAACTGCAAGGAAGAAGAAGAAGAAGAAGAAAATCAACGAGGAAAGGAGAAAATTGGAGTTTGTTAAGATGACGCAACGAAAGAAAAGACCAAAAGTAGTCCTACTTTGTCAAAGTCTACGCACGACGGTCCCACCTATCTAATAAATTATAAATGTCTAAATTTGGTATCGTTGGATCATATCAGATCTGATGGTTTATAATAAAAATGTAATTTACAGTATCAGATTGTTTTTTCCTATTACGGTAAATGTTTGGGTTGAAACCTTGCTATTCAATTCAGCTCTTGTCTTCTCTCTGTGTTGATGGGACTGCACTCGGCAGCAACTTGGTGTTTTTCCCTGTGACGTTCTTTTGCTTTACCACGGTTGCTTATGGTTTGCAGAAAACAATTCTTAGCCGCCGTCGTCGTCACCTCCTCCTTGCCTCCACCTGAATCCGGCTTCTAACTATCTGGGCTACTTGCTTTTTTATAGTTTCCTGCAATAAAAAATAATTCAGTTTCATCTAACAACCATAAAGTTGAGGCAAAACATGGGGCGAAATAATAATGTGGCTTTTGTTTGATGAGCAGTAATAAAAAGATGCATGCCTCAATAGTAAATGGCAAAGACAGAAACTTTAACATCACAGTAATGTTACCTAACTGTTGTTTCCAGGACTAAATTATCTTCATTGGATTTTAATACCTGAAGCGAGAGTAGTACAGGCTGTAAGATTTTGATTGCAATGAGCATGGAGTATGAAATACTTACGGGAAGGAATGTTTCAATTCAGTTCAGTTCATTCATCGTTAGCAGCTAGCCTGGCATGAATCTAAATCTCAAAACTACGGAGGCAATATAGATTACATAGTTCATGAGACGGAGAAGATAAGGGGAAGTGAAATAACTCAATAGATCTAACACAAGAATGTTCAGCTCAATACATGCATCACTAGAGGCTGAAGAACCTCAACTATGAAACCAACGGAAAAGAATACAAAATCAAGCGAAATCAGATGAAGATGTATCACTACAGGCTGAAAAACCACGACTGCGAAACCAGGGAAATAAGGTGGATAATATACAGAACAGTCCAACACAGCCAACAATCAAAGATTACTTGCCAAGTGAAGACAAAGTGGCAAACCATATCTACATACCAAATCACAAAACTAATGAAACAACAGCATCCAACCATACTAAGTGGCTACTTTCACTTATAATAATAATAACTACTGCTGCTTGATGAGTGTTGTGTACATATGAGTCTGAGTGATGAGTGAGGTACGTACCTTTCGACAGAAGCAGCACTCCTACTAGTGTTTTTGCCTAATCTTCGACTCTTCCTCTTCTTTCTCGAAGTGAAATTTTCAGTTCCAACGGTAGCAGAATACAGAGGCTAATGTAATGGTGACGAGAAACGAGACGAGCTATAAGGCTTTTAACCACTTAGATAACTGAAATACTCCCCCAGGATCGTTCGATACACCACGTATTCCTTCTCCATCATCAAGAGAGGTGTAAAGTTCCAATAACTCAAGATCTGGTGATAACTCATTACCATCAGAATATGCTGGAGAACCAGAGGCAGTTGTTGAGAACGAATTTTCATTCTAATATAATTATCATCAGCCAACAAGGAAGATCGAGGCTTATCCGGCTTTGGACTCCAAGAAGCTTTATCTGAATTGGGACCATCCTTATGGTAAGTCTGATCGGTGACTGCTGCTGAGTTCGAGATGCATGGCCATAACAGCACCATCATCATCATCAACATACGGAGTATCACATTTGGCTTCATGCAGAGACGTGTAGAAAGGTCGGCCGTATCTTCTGAGCCATTCTGATTATAAGGAACTATATTTACATTCATCCGAGCACCACCACCAACAGCATGCAAAGAACTTGCTGTATCTGAAAATGGATTACCAACTTGACTAGAATGAGTTACTTCCTTGGATAGTCCAGAAGAAGCAACCCCAGCAGCATTGCCTGGGTAGCAGAAAATTAATACAATTGTCCAACATTGTTCAGAACTAGAAAAGCAGCCAATGGTTAAAAAGTTCTCACTTGGACCTTCACGGGGCAATGAGTTTGGTCTCACCAAATCGACTAGGTAGATGTATAGTGTCAGCCAACTCTTCCAAGTTATGATGATCAATTGTGCAATTCACTACCGCTGCTTCAATGCCAGAATTCATTTCCAGGTCCCCAGGGGAAGGCATTTTCCGTTGATTTTCTGAACTCGGGTCATAAAACCCATCTACAACCTTCTCCTGCCAAGTAATGCAATACCTAAAACGTCAATTATACAATCTCATGAAGGATTTCACACCACCCAGACTCCACTGATTATGAAATCAAACACATCACCTTAACTCATCCTTAACTGATCCAAAACCTGAAATTTTTTAACTACTGTTTACCTAACTATTTTAACATTTCCTCTACCTCCAATTATCTAAACTTCTCAACCTACTGGAGCGAACGAGCGAGCATATTCAGTAACTAAATGACTAAGCATTGACTAGTTGGTAAGCACACAAACAGTCCCCCATTTCAACCGAAATTAACTTCATTACACTACATAAACCAGCTCAATCCTTCCGGAAGAAAGAAAACTCACCCAGAACTGTCTCGACAAGGACTCGGTAGCAGAGCCGCCTCTCCCTTGAAAATGTGCTTCATCTTCCACCAGATTCTACCAATTCACTTCTTTGTGATGGATGATCTTTACTCCCATTGTGTTGCGGTTTCCCTCTCTGTTTTCCTTTGTGTTTAGTGTCTGAAAGGCCACGGAGAGAGAGACGGCGAACAATGTACTAGTTACTTCTTTGTTGAATCGAATGCTGAAATTTATAGAGTGAACTCTTTCATCCGCGTCTTCTTGGATAATATTATTTGAAATTAAGGGCTCGTTTGTTTATCGCATTCGAAAGTGATTTGGAGAGTGATTTCGATTTTCTGTAATCGTCATGAACCACTTCGTAAAGATGTGCCCCTTTTGCCTTAGCCACATTACGTGATTACTTGCTGCATTTAGGAGTGTAGGTCCCTTATTAGGGATACCAATGTAGAAATATCCAAAATCGATAGCTGGAATTGAACCCTTGCTATAGCTGAATTGTCCTCATCTTTGAATGTTTTAAGCCAAAATGTAAACCCTACCCTCTACACTCGCAATTAAAAGAGTTTTATCTCCAATTTCCTTTACTACCATGGATCTTATACTAACCCACCAATATTTCCCTTAGCATCCTAAGTCTAACTTATCCTCCTTATGTTAAGAGAAATTCCGACATCCAATCTTGCTGAACTCTGGCACAAGCATGTCCATGTACCCTTGTAAAGACTGCTGGAAATTCGTCGAGCAGCTCTTGTCTCCTTCCTCGAGATCCTGGATCCCGCCTTTAGCCAGACACCCCACCTGTGCACCGGCCTTGTATGCTTTGCAAGCCACCATGATGTCATTAGCACGCTTGTAGAAATGGCCCTTCACCAAATCCTCAAAATGCTGCAACCCAATAAACATACGTTTTCCGTATCTCAACAACATTCCCAGACTAGTAAGGAAAACCACAAACACAGGGAATAATACTAGCTTTCTGTATCCCCAAGTAGTTTAGATGCATACAGCTTCAAAATGGTTTAGTGAGACTGCCACACATATTTAATTAAAAAAACGCAGGCTTGCAATTACAGGGCTGTTGATTACGTCTTATGGACAAAATCATTATTTACCCACATTTTCTTCTATTTTATCACAAATTCTACTCATATCTAGCTAAGACATCATGTCATGCATATGTATTTGAAGACTTAAAAACATGTATTTGGTTTTACCGTTTTGACATAGAAAGCACTCGACTTGATAGAATACATGGTTTCAGCAATTTTTCATTTACCAGACCCAGAAGAAACCAGGTGTTCTTTCTGGTTCTTTCCTACCAGATGATAAGATCATCAAAGTTGAGCTTTAAATGGAAAACTCAACTTCTAAACTTTAGTGCTTTATCATACGAGGTATTTAACCCCAAAAAATGTGTTTCTCCACATCTCCACATTTGGTGAACTAGACGAATTTTTGTCCAGCTTCTTCGACAGTGGAACAGATGACTGAAAGTAAGAAGTTCACAACACATACTCTCAAACGAGACATCGGCGTGACTAAATTATAAATAACTATAAGGAAACTAACTTTTGAAACCAAACTAACCAAAACACCAATTCAAACAAACTTACTTTTGGTGACTGCCTCATTGTGTAAACCATTGTTTTCAGTGACAGAAGGAATGTATTCTCGCTGTACAGTTGCGACTGGATTTCACCATGAGGCTGGCCCTTTGAGCGTGCATAACCAGGCTCATTAAAGTAGGGTTTTTGATTCAATATCAATGCTTGTATAGAAAGCAGAACCTGCATGACATTTGAAACTGCAGGCTGCCAGTTCTCATTCTTTTGACCACCCCATGTTCCAAGAAGGCTGAGGCAAACCTTTCCACAAGCATACAAGTTTGGATTGATTCGAAGACCGCCAGCACGGTAGTTAACTTTCTGACAAAGGAAAACTAAGAGTTGTTACAAGGTACAAAAGAAACTGCAGAATAGTACGTTATATATGAAACAACCACATACTGGTGGAACATTCGGGTAGCCATTGGGGAAGAAGATATCGAAGAAAAATAGACCATCATGGTATGGAGTGCCATCTGCCCCGACAATTACGGCTCTCATTAGGTCCAACCTGGACTCATAGACCCTCACAAATATGCTATCTGTTTACATAAAATATACCAAAACGAAAACAACAGTTCAGTTATAAATAGAAAGAAAAAGAATGAACTATTGTTTGGAGAAAAAAACCGTCAAACAATTTCTGTTGGATGAATGAACTTGCACATCCCGTGGTAAAGAACAAATATAAAAAAGAAAAAGAAATGTCTGCAGATATATTATTAGCCTATTCTCGCTTAACATAACACAGTAATTAACAGTATATGATACTAGAAACCAGGTAAAATTTTATCAAAACACTAATTGAGAATGAAGAGGACCTACAAAGAGCAAGAACAGTGAAATTGGAGGCTACTCACTATTAAAACGAGCAAAGGAGAATCAATACGTCCTCAGCCACAGGTGGCTATCCTTAAGTTTATGTTTCCATTTTTTAAAGACATGAGATGTAGGTCTCTTGCATAAATTGCCTTTGATTTTTCTTTTCTCAATCTATATTTCACTCTAACAGACAAGGGTTGTAGTCATGACTATCCACTATGATAACTACTCATCCTGGACACTACATTAAGGTGTTCAGACAAGCTTTCCTTGATCTTCTCAAATGAAAGCAAGAGAGTGTAACACATAGTTCTGTGATTCTTACAGACAATCCAACAATAGACATTATATACACCAAGAATATTTTTATGCCTACCCTCAATAACAAAATTGGGGACAAGTAAACAGAAAAGACCAGGCAAGTTTAATAGTCAATTCTTCATCAGTCACTGAATGACGGTCAAGATGTACCACCAATCTACATGTCAAGGACCTTGACAAGGACTTATATTCAAGAAACTTAACCAACTTCAAAGTGAAGCTCATAAAAACGTTGATTAGGTAGGGAGATATTAGTGACATTTCACACTATTGCACTATTGTTGGTGACATCTAGTAACATAGAGAAGCAAAAAACATACAGTACTGGCTCGAAGTACTGCAATAAGGCTTTAGCATAGTGGTATGTGAAGTTATCTGGATTAGAAGATTGTTCGAAGACCTGAGAATTACTGTGCCAACGATTATACAAGTCTACTGTGATAATAAGGATGCCGAGAGTATAGCACACAACCCCATCATACATGCTAGGAATAAGCGCATGAACATTTCATAAAGGAACTGGGCACATCTGCATGCCCTACATTTCAAATACAATTGCAACCATTCTTACTAACGGATTGTACAAAGAAGAATGCATTGTTTGGCAACCAAGCTGGTTATGGAAGATATCTTCACACCAGCTTGAGCAGGACATTGGGAATATTAAGTTTTAGCTGTAATTTTTTGGGGAATGCATTAAGTTTTAGCTGTAGGATAAGTATTATTTGTTCAGTTTGTGGATATTGAAAATAATAACACAGTATTCACACCTGGCAAATCCTTCTCAAGAATTTTCCACTCGTCTTGAATTCTTTTTGTCCACTTCTTTGTTGTCTGTCGGGAAAGGAAAAAAGAATCAAGGGAAGAAAAGGTAATTCCAAAATACAGAAGTTTAAAAATGCCATAGAGCTATTCTTGGGGAAAATCTTGGAATATTTTTGGACCCTGCCATTTAGGTTGATGTGAATCTCGTAGGATACTAAATCTCTCATCTGCCTCTGAGAGCAACAGATTTTAAAAATTATTCTGCAAATAGCCATACTTGTAAAATTGAATTTATCACCTGTCTCGCAGAAGAACCCAAATAGTGATGGTCTGAATGGTCTTCGACGATATCAAAATGCTTGAAGAGGTTGAACCTCCTTAAAATATCACCATCCTCAGCACTTGGGCTTCCATGAGGTCCTTCTGATAAGCACGAAATTGATTTTTTCATAAGGTTTAACTTGTGTTCTTATTGTTCAGTGGTCTATCTATTGATACAAACACAGGGCTAGTTAAACATGACAAAGAAAGATGTTCAAAACATATCAATACATAAAGAACTTGGAATAAGAAAACCAATATTACCACACATCTTGCTTTTCATTGAGGTGTCACCATGCAATAGACTAGCAGACACTTGAAAATGTGAATTATTCAGAGGAATCCCTCCATGCTGGGAAAGAGTTCGTTTCTTCCCACTTCGGGTATTTAGATAAGCCCCACCAAGGGGCAGTACATTCATCGCAGAAGAATCATATGCAGAGCCCACTGGAATCCCAAAACCTGCATTGGTAGCAGGAAGATTGACTGGAGTAGATTTCCATAAGTTAATTCCATTTCTGAGATTCTGCTCTTGTTCGTACAAGGTAGAAGAAACTGCACTTCCCTTAAGATTTGGTTGAGCGTTGGAAAATAGACCAAGAAGAGACGACATGGGTGTCTGAACTCCAGTGGCGAACGTTGCATTGTTGTGAAGAGATTGTAGAGATGCAAGCCCATTAAAATCTGTGGCTCCATAAAGGGCGGGGTTGAAGCTCGTATCTAGATTGATTACATCATGAGAATGAGTTGAAAGATTCCAAGGCTGAGAGAGAAGATGATGATCAACCACAGTTTTCTAGTGAAAGTGAAATACCATGGAACAAGGAGAAAACTGGATTAGATAATCAGAAGCAATAACTAGTAGCCTAGCGAGTCTTAGCCACAGAATATACCTGATCTTTAGCATGACTGTTAAGATCATTCTGAATAGCTTTTCCTTTGTCTTTCCTGCTCTCTTTCTTATCCAAGATTATGACATCGCTGACAAAATCATGTGCATCAACATCAATTATTTCAGGGAACGCAACCTGTAAGGAAATTATAACGAGAAATATATATTAACAAATGTGAGAGATCTATCCAATGTCAACAACTGATTGGTAGCCTGGGAAATTCATTATCATCCCCCTAAATGTTATCAGTGAAGCGGAAAGGCCGAGCTCCCATAAAAATGGTGTGGGATTTATCCATAAGAGGTTTTGAGAAGATGGTATAAACCCAATGCATGCAGAACAATACAATTCCGCAAATAATCGGCATTGGCAACATTGTTCTTGCGTTGCCTATGATGTACATCACAGCTGCTCAAGAACCAACAGCCATACAGAACAAAGGAACCAACGGGATCCTTTATTTCGCAACATACCGATTTTACAGAAGGAAAGCCCTTTATCGCCTTCAAGAATCGATAAACATGCTGAGAAAACACACTACCACGTCAATACATTCATTCATTCAATCATCAGTCAGTCAGAACACTGGACGAAATGAGATGATCACAAAGTGAAAAGAAAAGTGATCGATTCAATTGAGCGCGAAGAAGAAACAGGAAACCTGTTTCTGCTTTCTCTTCTTGGTGGAGCGAGAAGGCGGGAAGGAGAGCGGGGAGATTTCAACGACGTCGGCGTCTTCCATGGAGAAGTGCCGCTTCTTCGTCTTTCCCGATTGAATTTTGTAGCGAGAGAGTAAAAAGAAGATGATGACAGATGAGTACAGAGCACACTGTTAGCATTCAGGAAAGGAAAGCTATAAATACCCAAAAAGTGGACGAGTAGTCGAACACTTCTGGACAATTAAGACTATCTATTTCGTTAAGGCGATTTAACTCCAAAAATTGGGGCAACCAATTGCAGTTAGCCATTTATATTTGCTGGGGCGAAATAGGTTAAATCCAACCGTCAGACATTTATTTGGATTAAATTTTCAATCCAATGGTTAATATTTGATGGAGGAATTTTAAGGGAATACTAACCTTTGAAATTTGAATTATAAATTTCATCCCACTATTTCACTTTCTCTCCCATTTATTTTAATTCTCGCCCAATCAATATAGCATTCTTTATCGTTTAAACAATCCATAATCCATATTTGCTATATCAGCCGTTATATCATTTTTGTCTCTTATCTGACGATTTAAATTTTATCAACACCGGTGAATATAAATAGCTATCCGCGGATTAGAAAAACTCACGAATTGTATTTCCTTTCATTTTAAGCCGAAGGGTTGGTTGGATTTAAGGATTTGCTAGTTGGAGGATTTTAAGAAAAGATATAGACACTTAGATTTAATGGTTTAATTCTTTGACTGTCTATATTAAAATAAATCCAGGCCTTTTACTTCAAATTACTTTTATTATTATTTTTCAAAATCCCTACCACCTCTGCCGCCGACGAATCTCCGACGACTTTTCGGGAGATATATAGATGCAAGGTCGAGTAATGACTAGTTATCATAGCAAACCATATAATAGTCCTTGTTGACCATTTACAGTAGGAGGGTTGCTCGTACTTCCAATATTAAATAGATGCAAGGTCGAGTACTACTCTATAATTCAATACATTATTAGTCCTCATAGATTAGACGATCACTGATTAACACTGACCCTTCAAAATTATAGGTGTACCTTCGGGAACTATACAACAAGTAATGGAGCAAGTATGAACGGTTAATGGACGGTTTATACTCGCACAGTTCCTTAAGAAATAATCTAATCTTGGTGTCGAGCCGTAGTAATAACCAAACGGATCGGGAGAAGTATGAAACTGATGCGAATTCCTCAGTTGGTGACATCCAATCTTGCCGAGCTCTATCACAAGCATGTCTATGTACCCTGGTAATAACTGCTGGACTTTCGTCGAGCAGCTCTTGTCTCCTTCCTCGAGATCCTGGATTCCGTTTCGACAGACACCCTACCTGTGCACCAGCCTTGTATGCTTTGCCAGCCACCATGATGTCATTAGCACGCTTGTAGAAATGGCCCTTCACCAATCCTCAAAATGCTGCAATCCAATACTATACGGTTTAGTCAGAATCCCACATATTTGATTAAAAAATACAGGCTTGCAGTTACAGGGATCGTTATTTGAAAATATTCGAACATGGATTTGCTCACATTTTCTTCTATTTTTATCGCACAAACTTACTTATATCTAGCTAAGTGAGCTGTATATTGTTTTTGAAGACTTAAAACAAGTATTTGGTATTACAGTGTTGAGAAGCTCTTGAAGAGTGCTCTCTACTAGCTTGTTTGCTAATCAAGGTAACAACTCATTTGCGTTTCTAGCAAATAAAACTGTCAGATTTTTGGATTACAGATTCTGCTACCTCAAGCCAGATGTTGGGAATCAAGTGGTTAACTCAGAAAATCTAATGAAAGTTACTGACCATATAGTGTTTTCCAGTACTATTTGTTCCTCGGCTGAAATGTAGTTTACTTTGAGCAAGACAGATAACTTCTGAGCTAAAATTATTTGTCTTACATTTGCCTCTACTAGGAGTAGTAAATAACAGGAAGTGGAATCAAAGAGGATGATTCGCAATATTGAGGTGCATTAAAAGGCATTAACTTACTAAAGGACAGACCAAAAACTAGTGCAGACAGAAGCCAGTAGGTTGAAGTTATGTTCAAGGACTTATGTTCAAGAAACTGAATCAACTTCCAAGTGAAGCTCATACGAATGTTGATTAGGTTGGAGATGTTAGTGACATTAGGTCTACATCACACTATTACATCTTTGTTGAACTTGGTGGCAATCTAGTGACATAGAGAAGCAAAAAAACACACACAATACTGGCTCGAAGCACTGCAAAAAGAATTTAGCATAGTGGTATTTGAAGTTATCTGGGTTAGAAGATTGTTTGAAGACCTGAGAATTACTGTGCCAACTATTATACAAGTCTACTGTGATAATAAGGTTGTTGTGAGGACTGTACAAAGAAGAATGCACTTGTTTGGCGACCAAGCTAGTTATGGAAGATATCTTCACACCAACTTGAGCAGGACACTGGGAATATTAAGTTTTAGCTGTAGGATAAGTATTATTTGTAGAGTTTGTGGATGTTGAAAATAATAACAGAGTATTCGCACCTGGCAAATCCTTCTCAAGAATTTTCCACTCTTCTTGAATTCTTTTTGCCCAGTTCTTTGATGTCTGCTAGAAACGGAAAAAGAATCAAGGGAATAAAAGGTAATTCCAAACTACATAAGTTTAAAAGTGCCCATAGAGCTATTCTTGAGAAAATATTGGAATATTTTCAGACCCTTTCCGTTTAGGTGGGTGTCATTAATGTAACACCCTATCACTAACAGGTTCGTGTTAAAAATACAACATCGGGGCAGTAATAGGAGTGTTACGCTACTTATATCATATATATCATTTAATGTTTTTAATTCATCTAATTAATTCATTCATCATAATCTAGGATTGTGTTCATACGTACTCATATAATTAATTAGTCCACACAGAAACTGCTCACAATGTCATATATGACTTATTGATTTTACACCGTACAATACACTATACCAAAAGTCCAGAAGAACATATATACATATAGAACAGGAGTCTCGAGCTTCACAGGCTTGGACCAGAGTACATATGCATGCTCTTATGGCCACTATAGTTTCCAGAACCATATCTCACATTATACTAGTACACAACCACTCATAACATATGCACATGATGAGAGTAAGAGTTTTAAACGAGTTTTAAAATGCAAAACGAGGATCAAGACACGATCTTCCATATCTACTTGGCGTCGTCACTAGGACGCCCAACCCTGGAGCTCGATGATACCATTTTGCAGATTTGCAGTGTGTGAACCAGTAAACCCTATTGTCGCTCTGAAATGGAAAGTAAGGGTCAGTGCTAATCACTGAGCGAGGATCTCTGTCCTGGTCACTCTACGGTACAAATAATCATATAAAAAGTATATAGCATATTACACATAAGGCTAATTCTATAATCTAATTCAAATTCATATTTTATTTTGGGATCCCGGCTCACATATGCTGACGATCCACGTGGAGTTAGTGACATTAAAATGGCCCACGTAGAGTTAGTGTGGAGCTTATTAAAGCTCACTGCAATAGTTAGCTGTGGTGCTTACCATGCCACTTATGTTGCCCATAAGTTTCCAACAAAAAATTAGAACCAATTATAATTGACAAACTATTTTCAAAAAATAAAAATTGATGATAACTAATTATATGAATAACTAATTATAATAATTTGTAATTAGCTACCCAACTAAATAACAAATTATAATCATTTGTATTAGTTATACTAAACCATATGGTGGTCCTTTTTACCATTTTATAGTATGGTTATTAACACTTCCAACTTTAACATAGATGCACGGTGTCTTATATGTTTTTACACTAAGTTTCGATAAATTAAATGGTCACGAGTATATGGCATGGGAATACATATTACTTTAAAAAATAATGATTATTAATAGTCTATACTGTTCATGGGTTAGACACTCAGTAATTAACACTAATTTTTCAAAACGATTGGTATACTTTTTGGAGATTAATGTTGTACATAATTATGTATATATTCTCCAACTTTATATTGTACTCGTGTTTTGAGAATGTATACATGATCGTATACAACGTCTGTACACAAACACAAAAATTGTATACACATGCACATAAATATGTACATGTAATGTCACGCTTTCGGATTAGTGAGTATAAACTATAATCGGAAAATGATGGTAGTTCACTGGTTGGCTGGGCAACAACCTTCAGCCAGAAAACAACTATTAACCTTGCTGGACTCAACAGTCATTGTTTGTTAAAGACTCGATGGTCGTTGTGTCATCAACGACCATTGTGCCGTTAAGTATATAAATTGTTGTTTTGGAAGATATATTATCGATTTCATAATTTTTTTCTTTGTCGTTCTCAACAAAATTGCAATTTTCTTTTAATTTAAATATCAAATCAAGTTTATATAATCAACCTGAATAATTCATTTTGAAACGAAATAAATTCCTCGAAAATAAACAAGCCTAAAATCATTAGAGTGTCTTCGACCCGAAGGAAGGAATCAGTAATTAGTAGTAAACCAGTTCCGAGTCCGATCCTAGTTAAGCTTTTAGAATTTAGATTGCAGAAACGAAAACGACGAAGAGGAAAGGAAACTCACTCACTTCAGAGTCCTCTCCTCCGTGTTCCCAGTCCCCCAATGTCCCTAACGGCTCGGCAGAGGCGTCCGGATCCATCGTCGACGGAGGCAACGCCGGAACCTTACTCAAAGGTCGATAAACCATCTAGGTCTTCCCTCAATGAGGATCAACAACAGCTCGGATGGTTTATGCCCGTGATTGCTTTGGGACTGCTCCGTTACATGAGTGCCACTTCCAACATCATCCATGACTGCGACGAGGTTTTCAATTACTGGGAGCCTCTTCATTTCCTTCTCTACAAATCCGGTTTTCAGACTTGGGAATACAGGCACGCAAACACAAACTCTCTTTCAATCAATTTTCACTCCAAACTCTTATTATTATTATTATTAATATTATGATTATCAATTGTTATTATGTATACTTCATGCAGTTCCCAGTTTGCTCTTCGATCCTACTTGTACATTAATCTCCATGAACTGGTCGGTCTGCCAGCTTCATGGCTGTTTAGAGATGATAAAGTAAGTTTTTGTTTTGTTTCTTCTCTACCTACATTTTAGGGTAGTGTACTTTGTAAATCTCAATGACTGCTTGTATTAACCTCGCTCCATTGCTTGCAGGTGAGAGTATTCTATGCAGTAAGACTGTTCATTGGACTCATCTCTGTTATAGCAGATGCAACCCTTGTAGTGGCCCTCTCCAGGAAGTATGGCAAGCGTCTTGCTTCATATGCACTTGCAATGCTCTGCTTAACCAGTGGTTGTTTCTTCTCTAGCACCAGTAAGTTGGCCTTGCTTGTTTCCTCAAGTGTACTTTCATTCTGCCTACCTGATAATAAGCATTTATCACCTACCGTGTCTGTTTTTACCGCAATGTAACTACTGTTCTAATTATGCATTTACCAGGTTTTCTGCCAAGTTCTTTCTCTATGTATGCCATGAGTCTCTCTTCAGGGTTGTTTCTTCTTGAGAAGCCTGCTCTGGCTGTGGCTGTGGCAGCTATTGGGGTACTCCTCGGCTGGCCCTTCTCGATATTGGCTTTCCTTCCAATTACCCTTTTCTCTTTGTCCAAGAGATTCAAGATATCTTTTTTTGCGGGTGCAGTGACGTCTCTTTCACTTATTGTAAGTCATTCATGGCTGTAGCTTTCATTGAGTTGTGTTGCTATATGCTAAACACTACTTGAGTAAATTCCTTAAGATGATTAATTGCATTGATGTTCTAAACTACTGAACGGTTGAATGCTTCTAGGTGCTTTCTGTACTTGTTGACCATCACTACTACGGGCGGTGGACATCATCCGTTTTGAATATCTTGATGTACAATGTTGCAGGAGGCGGCGAGAGCCATTTGTATGGGACTGAAGGACCTCTCTTTTACCTAAGGAATGCATTTAACAATTTCAACTTCTGTCTGGTTCTTGCTTTACTATTGTTGGTTATTTTGCCAATTGTGAGGAGGAAGTACTCCCCTGACCTGTTGATAGTGGTCTCCCCTCTTTATATATGGCTTGGTTTTATGTCTTTACAGCCACACAAAGAAGAAAGGTTCGTTTATCTTGCTTGTGCTACTTATTTCAGTTCCTGCTTAGCTTGCCCTTTGCTCCATAATTTTGCTTGCCGACTGCTTAGGGAGATGTTGCATCTCATTGCTTTTTTTTTTTTTTTGGAATTTTACATCGTTCTTGTCCCATGAATGAAACCCTACCAATACATTTTAGCTGGTTTTCGAACTTGCATTAGTTTCTGAAGTTCCATTTTAGTGCTTTGATGTTTTCAGTGAGAGTGGTTCCCTTTGTATGTGACAGTTGTAACTGTTGAACGAAAAACTGTTTGAACTGTAAATCCATCTTATTGATGATTGGATCAATAGTTCAGGACATCAGTTTGTTAATGTTGGTTCATGATCTAAGAATAGTACATAAGTTAGACTTGATTATTAACCAAATGTCATATCATCATCATTCTGTTTCTTAATTATTTACATTAAATATTCATGGATCCGCAGAAGTACAGAAGTTAGCTTCATATTGAATATTGTGTTCTTCATTCTTCTATGAAATTTTATATGGTTGGGAATCAGATGCCTAATAACTTCATGTTTCATAGATACGGTCTTACATGCCCTAGCCCTAGGATGGGTGTCTAAGATATGGTTGAACTGTTAATTACAGGTTCCTCTACCCAGTCTATCCTCTTGTTTGTGTTGCTGCTTCTGCGGTTATTGAGAGCTTTCCAGATCTTGTCAGAGAGAAGCACAATCCAAATGACAATTCTGTTATAGTAATAGTATGTACTCATCTTTTCTACTGTATCATCGAGACCATACCACCATTGATGTCCTGTTTCATTCATATATTGCCTTCATTTTATTCTCTAGATAGCCAAAGTTCTTAGACCATTGGTGCTCAGCATGATATTATGTGCTTCACATGCTCGGACATTTTCACTGATTAACGGATATGCTGCTCCAATGGAGGTTTACAAGGTGTTAGATCACTACGATGAAGCAGGACCAGGTATGGGAATCTATTTTCAGGGGCTAACTACAGCTACTTTTAATTTGCAATCTCGACTCCATAGAGAATCTAATTTATTTGAGTGTAATTTTAGACTCTTGGTCTATACGCTTTACAAGAGTATATGCAAAGCATTATTTATCAAGATCCAAGTTACTCTGAAGTAGAGTTTCACTTACTTGAATTCTCGCAACATTGCAGGTTCTGTTCTTTGTGTTGGAAGTGAATGGCACCGCTTTCCTTCTTCATTTTTCGTGCCTGACTATGTGGGTGAAGTCCGGTGGATCGATGACGGGTTTCGAGGTCTACTTCCTTTGCCATTCAATTCATCGTTGGGAGGCACATCAGCTGCTCCTCCATATTTTAACAGCAAGAATAAGGCGTCAGATTTGCAATACGTAATGTTTTTCCTCATCTCTCCATCATCTTCTCTTTGGGATTTGTCAGTTTTTTGTATTGCAGTTGAATTGAATATCAATGTTATTACCTACGAGCAGATCCGAGATATCGAAGCTTGTGATTTCTTGGTAGAGCTGCAGCTTAATCGTCCTTATCCTTCTCGTGGAAGTGACTTGTCGAAATGGGAGGTAACGCTACATGTTCCTGACTATAAGTTCTTTCTTTATATCTCTCTAATTTCCGGGTATACTTATACAGATTCCATTGTTTGTTTCAGCCTATAGCGGCATTGCCATACCTGGACAGGGAGTTGTCGCCTCCATTTTATCGTTCGTTCTTCATCCCATTTCTGTGGCAGGAGAAGAATGTGTTCGGAATGTATAAGTTGCTTAAAAGAGTACCAAAACAACATGCATAGTCAAGTTCCCTGTTCTAGGCCTAAATTTAGCAGCAGGATTTGCTGTCAGTAACTGAGGCATTGATTGACCCCCCTCACTTGACAACGTTTTGGTCTTCATTGCTGGGGTTTTTTTGTTTGCTTTAGTTGTACCCAGAGAAACTTTTCTCTTTTAGATGTTATAGTCCTGTACACCAGTTTCTGTATAAATCCTTGATGATTAATGATGTTGAACAATTGCGTAGTTCCTCTTTCATCTGTCTGGTTCTCTACTACACTCCCCTCAAGCTTTATATAGACATTGTATAGATCAAGCTTCGACATTAACTGTCAGCGACATCCTTAGAAGTTGCCTCAATAAAGATACTCAACCACTCCACTAGAAGCCTTCTGTGATATAACTGTAAGCAATAGGTCCATTATTATCAACCTTAAGCTCTTCCGATAACCTCTTAAACCAGATTCCCTCCGGAACTACTTCGAACAACTAATATGCTTACTTCCTTTTCTATTAGTTTCTAAAGATGCGAGCATAACGATTTCCGTGGCCGAAAATAGTACTCCTACACAGTCAATTGTTACTCCACACGCACGTTGCTACTCCAGTGATTATTAACTCGTACACAACGAAAATGGAAGAGCAAGCTAATAAATTTAACAAGGTAAATAAAGAAATAAATTCTTATTGATTTTCATTAAAATGGAAAGAGAGAAATGGAGCAACAAAGAAAGAAAGAAAGAAAGAAAAAACAAACAATTAATTGTAATCACAACAAATTGATTCATCCTTCCTTCCTACGATACCTCATTGGATCATAATTCATCTTTTCCCCATCATCATCATCACCAAATCCTCCTTTCTTATGGATACCAATAAGCCTTCTTCCCAAACCACTTCCTTCCTTCATTTTCTTATGTGATGTATGTATTCATATCACATATATACACACACAGTACAAAGATCATCATCCCTCTCCTGAGTCCTGACCATTCCAAATTGTACAATGCAAATTTCTCCCTCCTCCATCCCTCTCTAAAGATTGTAAGGCAGTAGTAGTGTACATACTAGCACAGGCTGGACCCCTAAAAACGAGAACCCAAAAGGCAGTGGTGAAAGCCTGTGAATCCCACCAAGTTTAGGGCGCCAATGGAGGAAGGACGAAACCAATGAATGAATCAAATGGGGCGCAAAGGTTTAAGCTTTAACAGCTACCCTACATATAACAAAAGAAAGTTTTATCATGATGTAACAGGACGGAAGAGGAAGGTGGACTGAATCCTGGCACTGTACTGCATGGTCAGGGTAATTTATCCTGTTCTGGCTTTTCTTTCTGATGGAGGGTTGGTTTTGTTATGTCACTGAGAATTTTGTATCTGGTTCTGAAGCCGAAGAAGAAAAAGGTAGAATGAGAAGAGTAGAGTTTTGAATAACTCAGGACCGGCAATTGCTTTGCTTACACGTTATGCATCGTTCCGAGAGGGTCTTCTAGAAACTGTAATGTCTCACCGAATGTTCCAATATATCACGAGTTGGGCAGATGATCTCCTTCACTCGACTGCCGTCTTTGTATATCTTGAATGTAGGTACAATCCTCACATTCTCAGTATTTGCAACATCTGAATTCTCTTCAATGTCCACCTTCACATGAAAACAACAGTTTATACATAAATGTCATGAAACCTAACACACATACATTCTTTCCTATCCAATCTTCATTCCACATCCGAGATTGTCATACCTTGAAAAAATTTAT
Organism: Linum usitatissimum; assembly: GCA_030674075.2. NCBI lineage: Eukaryota > Viridiplantae > Streptophyta > Magnoliopsida > Malpighiales > Linaceae > Linum > Linum usitatissimum. The sequence continues at coordinate 3,953,489 of JAUJYP020000804.1, read as the reverse complement.
GGATGGGTAGCGACTGCATAAAGCATCCACAAAAGCACACATCTGCTTGCATTGTAGATTAGAGGGTGATAGGAAATGGACTATAGACACACCTGCAAATACAGGGGGCTCATACCTTTTTCACACTCAAAAGTAGTGGAATCGAAAAGTGACGTAAAATTGTAGTCGTAGAATCGAATCGCAAAATCGTAAGACTCTACAACTTTTCTATAATAGCAAAAAATATTTTAACATTGACAGAAGCAAAAATATACAAAGTAGCTAGATGTTGATTAATTTCATTATCCAAAGTCAAGACTAAAAAATAAGAGTGACACTCAATTCTTGGACTCATTTTAATTATCATTTATTACTGAATAGTCAAAATCTATCAATAAAATAAATAAATAACTAATTACACTTTTTTTTTTCTTCTCAGCCACACCGAACGAGATAAAACGACAAATGGCCAATTTTTATTTAGAAAGTAGAATTGTAGAATACATGAAAAAAATTTATGATTTTAATCGAGATTTTGTCTGATTCCATGAACCACCAATTTTTTTAGTGAAATCAAGATTGTAAAACTGTAAGATTTTAACATCAAAATTGGGATTTTGACTACTATAATCACACTGATCCATGAAGAAGAACTCTAGAGGGAAACAACATATATCGATCAAAAAATTCAAACAAGTTTATATACCTGGCATTGATACAGCCGCTCTGAACTGTTCCAGACCTGATACTTGCTCCACTTCACCACCAAACTTCATATTGTACACTTCTTCTCCTCGAGATTTCTTTAGCGCAACTTGAGCATGGAATAGAGACTCTGCAACTTCACTATCATTAGGTAGTTCCCTTCGTAAAACCTCGTAATCCCGGACAGCATCACCCCACCTGTCTAGCTGCAGTGTACAGCAGTATATTAATTTTATGCAACTGTGTAAGAGATTGGAAAAGACAGAAGGATCTGCATAATACCTTACTGTTTGATGCAGCTCTCCGGAGGAGGGCTTTCATATAATTAGGCTGAATACGTAACGCCTGGTTGCAGTCCTCAACAGATCTTTCCCACATTCCGAGTTTATACCAACATGCTGCTCTGTTGCAATAAAGAACAGCGTTTGAAGGATCGACTTTCAGGCCTTCCCCATAAGCTGCGCAGGCCTCGGTGAACCTTTCAGATTTGAAGAGGTCATTGCCGCGGGCACGAGATCTCGACACCAACCGCACATTCTTAAGAAGAATCGCGACTTCGACATTTCGTGGGTCAATCTGTGCAGCTCTCTCAGCAGCTGTAACTGCACTATCAAACCTGCAAAACACTAACCATATGTTCTAAATCTGCTCATATTGCATCTGATTAACTCACAAGCTGCCTGAACTCACCTTCCTAGTGCCATTTCAATTTGTGCTTTGATTAAGAAAGAGTAAGCTTCACAATGCATCCCGAAAGTTTTGGACTGTAGACAGGAACTGGTATAATGCTCCATTCTCGGACCATTTAACAGGCACGATTCAGCATCGTCAAGATTATGCAGCTTCAAATGGGCTTCAGCTTTACAAATGAAGAGCTGCAAATCAAATCGAACAAGGTCAAACAAAAGTGGCTTATACTACACAATTGTACAAGGGGGAATAAAAGGAACATGAGTAAGAAAACCATACCAGAGGGGAACAATCAGCACCAGCAAGAATAGCAGCATCACATTCCCTCAATGCACCCTTCCAGTCGCTACTCTTCCGAGCTTCAGAACATCGATTGATATGCTTCTCCACAACTTGCAACTTTGACAATTCAGAAGGATCTTGAGGCTGCCCAGGTAGACAGAGGTGCTTCCTGGCACTTTCCACTTGTCCTAACCTGCAGAAAAGTCAATTTCAATACTACAAGTCCTCACAAAACAATCTCTCTTAACTATGTTAGTTTTATGAAGGAATAGGACGTCAACCCCGCCAAAGAACGAAAGGATACAAACCAGCTAAGAAAGAACAAGACCAACACAGAACTCAGGAATGTAGAAATGCCACATTCTGTAGAAACTCTACAATCATTGTCCCAAATTATAAAAGAATTGGTAGCCATGAACTGATTCAACAGGTAAACTAACACCTTTAAGAAATTCAACATTCATGCACTGCAAGATAGAAAACATCTTAGATGAAAGGAGTTTGTTTTACTTCTAGGTGTGGTAAAAGCAATGAGTTGCAAAATGAATGATCTTAACATTTCAATAAAACTATAACCTTATCCTACTACAAACAGAAACAATCATTACACCCAACATAATGCGTTTCCAATTAAACAATAATCCAGTGGCACAATGATCCCACCCAGTAGTTTTGCCGCAATAGCTAAGTAAGCATCATGAAAGCAGTAGAGTTAAGAAACAGAAAGAAAGGAGAAGTATCTCACCTGATGAACAAAGATCCCAACCTTTGATGTGCCCTGGAATAGTTAGGGTCTAACCTCACTGCTTCCTCACACTCTCTGACAGCCTCGGCAACTCTGCCTAAACTCATCAATGCAGCAGCCCGATTACTCCGGTAGGCAGCATTGGATGGTGATAAAGCAATGGCCTTCTCATACAATGCCAATGCCTCACTGAAATGACCTTTTTTGTACATATCATTCGCTGCCCTCTTAACTTCCTCTGGTTCTACGATACCTCCTGAACCCCCCCTCCCTACATAAGCATTCCCTCGAAAAAGACTGCCACTGCTATTGCTGCAATTACTAGCATTGTCAAAGACGGCAGATTTCGAGACTCCACTGCCGCCGCCGCCCCTCATTATGCTGCCGTGGCCGTAGTTTCCAGTTCCTGAACCCAAAACCTCCGACTTAGAGCTCCGAGTCGTCATTGTCGTCAAGCCAGTTTTCATGATCTTACCGGAGGGGCAGATGTTCCCTGTCGGGAGGACGGTCGTTGGCGGAGAGTTAACCGAACTATGCCCACCACTGCCGGAGTAGATTAAGGGATCAGATCTAGCTTGAGAAGTCGGCTTGCTAGGAGTTTTCAGCCCCGTAGAAGTAGTGGGACTGGTGTCGCTACTAGAAGTGCAGATCTCGCCGGAATGGCTGAGTTTTTTCGCAACTGGGTTTGCTCCATTCCGGGTTCCAGACACAGATCCGGAAGAACTCGAGCTAGAGCTAGTGGTGGTGGTGGTGGTGGTGGCTGCGGTCACTCGGGCTCGCAGAGGAGAAACAGGAGAACCGAGATCGAGTTCGCGGAAATCAGGCTTGTTCGCCTCTAGAGAAGAACTCAGTGAGTCGCGAAGCTGATCACTTACCGACTCCACCATTCTTAAATGGCTATGGTCGTCAATGGGTTTCCCAGATTGCGACATTTATCCTCCTCCTGCTCCTCCTCGATTAGCAACTATAGCCAAATGTGAAAACCCTCCCCACCCCCCCAAACGAACCCCTAACAAATCTATACTCTACAAATTTCGACCTCGCCCTCTACTTAATCTATCTATCTATATCTATCGATTCTATCCCCCTCCTCTTCCTCCTCCTCCGCCTGCAACTCTTATCTATCTGGGTTATCTATCTGAAATGTGATTTTTGTCACAGAGAAAACATATTAGGGAGGGATGGGAGAGGAGATATTAAGAAGAAGGAGAAGGGAAAGAGATCAGAAGATGGGGATCTCGTGATATATAGGAGGGATGAAGCAAAGAATGAATAAATAATGTGATGGATGGATGGAAGTTTCAGCATATACGGAGAAGAAGGAGAAATACACAGAATTAATTATTTTATCCTTTGTTTTCATTACAGTTCAACACGGAATATCATTAAACTTTAATTTGATATTAACTATCAAATTAACTTAAGTTTACCAAATTATATTTTTATCTCCTAAGTATTCCGTTATTTTTTGGATGAAATGTTAATTGTGTTGGACCCGGATGAGTCAGTGTCAACTCATTATTTTAAAATTTCAACTTAATTAAAATGATAAGTTGGCCATTAATTCATCCTTATATATTAATTGTCTTAAACCATGTTAGTGTTTCGTAAAAAAACAACTATATGATCACTAAAAAAATAAAATTATAATTTAATAATATTTGATAAACATAACTTAATTCATTCTGTTATTAATATTAATATAACTATAAACTAATATCTAATATATTCTAGCTCATTTCATTACGCTTTCCTTTCTCCCACCACAAACAACGAATTAAGGACTAAATGGGACAATTAAATTAATAAAATAACATGAACATACCGTGCAAACTTTATAGTGGCATTCTATGTGGATTCAGGTGTATTTATGCGAAATATTTCTATGAATTTGATAAAAAAAAAGCCATTTGTTCGGTATCCAATTTATCCACATCCAATTTATCTACAATAGTATATTAAGCATGAGTCTTAATTGTTAAATGGATGATAATAAAATGTTGTAAATCTCGTGTGACCATGATGTGCTAATTCTCGACACATTCCCTTATGTGTTTGATTTGCAACAACGAAAACTTCATAGACTTCGACAAATTGAAGATCCTCAAACCCCACAACATATCATATGATGAAGAAGAAGGAATGGGTACTGACCTCTTTATAAAGAACGATAGAAAAAAAAACGAACGGAATGAATTAAGAGATAAAATTTATTTATATCATTCAAAAAGTAACTAGTTGATTTTGTAAGGGCATATCTCGAAAATATTTTGATATTCTAAAGCACATCTTTATATCATAATATTTCAAAATATATCATGCTTTTTTCTTAGTCTAAGAATGTATATAAATATTTATGTATTCCTTTCCAATTTAACAAACTTCACATCCAAAAACCCTAAGCGAGCAGTGGGAGGAAAGCTTTGAGCGGCGGTGGTTTTAATCGGCGGTAGCTGTCACAGTTGACGGATAGGTGACGACGACGGGGTTTAAGCAACGACAGTGACGTTGAAGTTGTTATTCATATTTTAGTATTCCTCCTTTTGAGAGGTTTTCCCTACACATTAGGGTTTGCAATGGTGATTGCTAGGGTTTTCGCTTCTTTTCGGATCGGCGGATCGGCGGATCGGCGATGAAGATGGTTACGCCAGGACGAGAAGATGATGCGATGGAACGAGGAGCGGACGGGCTGCAGCTGGACGAAGAAGGACAGTTGGCGGCTATTGAGGATATCTAGGAACACCCAAAAAACCTGGCAACGGCAGGCCTCAACAACAGGTCCTGTCACGATGAGTGATTCACTGGCAAGAACTCACTTGAGGTATCGGCCCCTTCGAGTGTTTGATGTTTTGGGTATCCCAAGTTCGGGTTTCACCAGTCGTTTACTGTTTTCTTAATCTTGGATGTTTCTTTTGGTTTGAACATTTATTGTTGTCTTGCTTTCGTTGTCGGGTTGTTCTTAGCGTCTGGGTTGTAAGTCTCTATTCAAGGTTTTCTTTATTTGGGATTAGTAACACGAATGTATTAGTATATGCTAACTCTGTGTGCCGTCGTATTTTACCCGTTGTGGGTGGTAATCCTCCTAAAAGTTCGTATAATGGGATGAACATCTTTGACAAAAAATTTTAATAATATAAATAGCCGTTTTTTTGAAAAAAGAAACACACTTCACACCCTATAATAATTCTCTCCCTAGATCAAGTATTCATCTTTTTCTTATTCGTTCCAATCATTTTGCTCAAACATGGTTATGTTTAGTGGTGTTTGCATTGTTATATTCCGACATTTTTTATGTAGGGTGAATCTTTTTTAAGGAAATTGTATAAACATAGATTTTAATTTTTTTTATAATATATAATTCCATTTATAAAGGCAAAGATATAACATTTGAGTACAAGTGGTATAATGGGGAGGTGCTTTCTAGAAGGTGGTAAAGAAAAAGTAGGTAACTAAATACTTTACTTTGCAGTTTTAATCTTCTCAACCAACAACGGCTCTAGACGTGACAAAGGAAATAGAATGACTCAACTATAACACTACCATGATTGACTCTGGACATGATGAAACGAAAAGACTCAAGAAACTCTACCCCAACTCAAAAGGAAAAACAAACTAAATGCTATACAACCTGAAAACCAACCAATAATTCGGTAGACAGTACAAAACGAAATTAAAGAACATCAAAACACGGGGTAGCCGATTTGCACGAAGCCTCGCATGGACCACCAGAAGTCCACATCACCAGTGTTGTCACTAAGGTGGACGGGGCAGAGTCATTCGACTCACATGCAGCTCGAAGCTCTGATCTTGTGGCTCAATCAGCTGTGATGTCATCTTGTTGGGTTCCTCGAAGCTAGTTGCGCCGATCGAAGGGTTGGTGATCACCGCTTGTGGTGTGAATCATCGAGGAGCAACTAGTGATATCGCAGGTCCAGATCGTGATCCGTGACGACGATTCATGATTGATGGATTGGTGGAGGATGAGTAGCTTGACGGGTAGCGGTTTTAGAACAAAACTCTCCGAAAGAGTACAACAAACTTTCATAGGAAAGCAGCAACTAAAGCAGCAACGGCAACGATACAGGCTATAAAGCAACAGCGGCAACTAAGCAACGGCGACAACTAGAGCAGTTGTTGAGAGCAAAACCCTAGCGGGGACTCGGAATAAAATTAAACATAGACTTTAATTAGTCTTTTCATTCGATTTAATTTGTATTCTATTTATTTAATCCACGTTAAATTTGTTCATCAAATATTTGTAACATCAGTTTATATATGACAAAATAGACACAAATATTTCATATATATTAAGTTGAGTTTATTCGTTGGATAGATATCACACGCATTTAGTGAGAAACGCTCCACTTTTGTACATATTTACATGGGAAAAGGAATACAGAAAGGCTGTAAATTAGACTCCTAATATATTATACAACAACCGGAAAGAAAATACGAACATTTTGCAATAAGCAAAAATGTGCAATTACGAGTAAAATTGTTCTGATAGTAAAATTGTGTGTTGGTGATTCGAATATATATTAGGTTTGAATTTAATTATATTTTACATACAAATATTTATATAATAATTATTTTTTTCTTTTATCCCGTACTATTCAAAATATTTACTCCGACAGAATTAAAAAAAAATTACTTAGAATAACACAAAACATTAGAAAACCACTACTACCACTAGTTTTTTCTTCCTGAGATAGGAACAAAACAAGATGAAATTAAATTCGAATTCGATATATTCAACTCACCAACAAACACAACTCTATCAACTAGACACTCCACTACCGGTAGTAGAAACACACAACATCTAACAATGACAGAGATCATCTGCAGGTGGTTTAAAAAGCAGGAACCATGGCCGGTGGCCTCGACGGCAGCGGCATTGCGGGTGGCGGGACTTCGCCTCCGCCGCCTTTGTCTTTGTTGGCTTCTTCTTCGGCTTCCGTTGCCCACATAAAATGCGCGTAGGATCCCATAACCATGCAGTCATTTGGGGAGGCGGAAGCAGCGTGATGGAAGTAAGTAAAAGCGCGATGCTGGTCTCTGTAATTGTTCCATATTAGATTTGCATAAAGAGACAACGCCTCACCATCCCCTGGACTCTCCAGCAGCGCCCTCCCGTAGTATTCCTCCGCTCTTTTCACGTCCCCTTCCACCTTTATATGAACATTTTAAGGCAAAACAAGTATAATTAAAAGGAGTTAATAAGTCAAACGGCTTCTTCCTAATCTATGAGTAATGTCAACCCATCGTGTGCCGTTGGATCAGGCTATTTTTCGGTCAACTGCCATCCAACGGTTGAAAATGAGTCAAATGAATTGACTTGAATGTGGTAGTTTCGGAACAAAAAATTGAAAAAAGCACATTAATGTGGTCATTGTACGAACATGTTATGTCGCTAATACGACCATTTTACGGGCTCGTTATGTCATTGTTACGTCCGCCTTACGAGTAGTTGAATTCATCATCGTTATGTCTAGTTTACAACTCTTTTATGTCGGCAATATATACACTTTACAAGTGTGTTATGCGCTTTTTATTATGCCCTTTTAATAGACTTATTATGTCGACTTCATATGTAAATTGTTATATCCATGTTACATCATTATTATGTCATTACTATATCCAGTTTATGTGAAAAGAGTAGAGAGAAAGAAACGTTGAAAGAGAGAGAATATTCTTTTAATTCCCTTTATACTCCCGATAAAATTTCAATCGTTAGATTGAAAGTGGCGATAATAATTTGAGACCATTGGATCGACTATCAGATGCATCCAAGAGAAATGACTCTCGGAGCCATAGCAATTTCGGAGTAATATTACTATTGGTTTAGGGATTTTATGAATGGTATGGGATAGTTCATTGGTATTGGTCATGTATTAAGTGATGGACTGTCCAACTATGATTTGGACTAAGAATTAAATTACTTTGGGTTAAAATAATTTGATCCATTTAAATAAGTTCATCAGTTTTTAATGACAAGTAATTAGAGTACTTAGAGTCTGAATCAACTTTTTTATTTCTCATATAATAACAAAGTTGGTGTTTGTTAAGGTTATTTTTAATTCTTATTTCTTTAGTATTTCACTTTTAGTGGAAGGGGATTAAAACCTTTCGTTGTCTATATAAGAAAGCTTGAGGGAAGGCAAAAAAAACAATAGAAACACGAAAAATAATAAAGAAAATCGAGGAGAGGATTATGATTACTTTGGGGAGCTTTCTTAAGCTAAACGTCAATAATTAAGGAATCGTTTCATAGACAGTAATCTATTTACTATGATCATAATCAAATTTTATTCTTTCTTTATTACAATTGTAATTTTATTTTATTTTTTCTAATCTTTTTAGTGTTTCAGCCTCAGTTTTATAATTATTTGTTTAGTTTACGCTGTATTCTAAAAACATTGAGAATTCATTACTAGTTTTTATAGTACCTTTAATTAGTAGTAACTTGAGTATTTGAATATTGGCTATTTTTCTTAAATTCGCAACGACAATGATTGGCTGACGGCCCCCCTCTCCCCTTTTCTTCTTGCATCTCTTTATGTTCTCCTAGATTAGAATGATTTGTTATAGTTTATGATGTGTGCTATCTTAATATCTCTTTTAGAAGATATCTCGATGAAAAATAAATAATTTATATTTTATAAATAAAATTTTTAGATTTTTTGTTTGCAAAATTTGATGTATTTTTATTTATGATCAACCGTGATAAATCATTGGAAATCAAACGTATGCTTCAAATTTTCAAGACGTATGACTAGCAAAATTTAGCATATAGTTTTCGAGTGGAAAATTCTGGCATGATATTTCAATCTGTTAATTAAGTTTTCCTCTTTTGGAAGAAATGTAAAAGTTTGGATCAATGTGGCTGATAAATTTAATGGGTGGGCTTTTGCCTCGCAAAATAACTTAGAATTAGAAAAAACCCTAAATATAAGATAAAAATAATTAAATTTATCTTCCTCCTTGTGAAACTTGTTACAAAAGAAGAAGAATAGTTAACGGAGTTAAAAATCATGTTAGATTGTCTCTCTATACAATTTACGATAGATATATGTAAGTTTTTTAATCATTTAGGTCTGATTTTAGTATCAACCCTCTTATTAAAACATAGTGGGCTATTGAGAAAATTGAATAAAATGGATGGAAAAGCAATACCTCGTAAAGAAACTTGTCGTAATTTCTCTAAAGAAGAGAATCGCGAGGGTTGGATTTTATAATATGCTCGTAATACCCGATTATCCTTTTATTCTCCTCCTCCTCTTCCAATTGCCGGAATTCCCACAATTTCTAGTCTACCACTACATTCATTCCCTTGGGTTGACAATACTAACTCCTCAATCTCATTTAAGTTTCCATTATTTGGAGAGAGAAGGACGAAATGTGGAGTGAGAGAGCTTCCTCATTCTACATTCATCGTTGAAACATCTTATTATATCATTCTCGGACATGGATTTGGTGACGATAGACTTTATTTTCCGTGTTGGGTCACTGCTAATCTCCAAATGTACTGATTTGTTAGGGCTCATGGTCTTATGATCCCATGCAAACATTTCAATTAGTGAATCAATTTTTAACGAATCGAGAGATATCTTGAGAAAATCGATAACACACCAACGCATGTACCTTGTTGGAAATTTTTTTTGAAATCAAAGAAATCCATGCTCCCTTATCTATTATATAATGTTATACATAATATATATTATACTAGTTTTTTGCCAGTCCAAAGATGGATTTTTGTGCATTAGTTGAGCTCGAATGACTTGATGTGATGAACATGCCCAATTAATCTAGCCCAAGCAATCTCACTTGTGAACAAACTTGGGATACAATAACGTTAGTTTGACACTGATACAACCAACTCAAGAACAATATCGTATGACAATATTTTTTTTATCTATGATCTTATTGACCGTAATCTGGTTAGTATGAATTCGATTTAACCAATTTGTTTAACTCGATTGAGCCAAATAAATAGCATACTAAGTTTTAGTATTTTGTACAATATGTAAATCAAATCATGAGCATGCTCTTATTATTGGTTAATTGACAAAATTTTGAACTCGTAACTCTAAGAACTTACAATCAGTGTCACATATAACCTAATTAACCTAACTTGTGACCTCATGAACATGTAACTCGATTAACTTAACATGTCACCCAGAGTAAATGAATCACATTTAATTTGTTCACTATAGCTTGAAACTAATTTGCTCTTGAATTATACTAAAAATAGAAAATGAGAATATTTTTTAAAATTACTAAGTTGAATTTAACCATGATTATTAAATATAAATAATCACAAAAAACAAAATGTTAAGAAATAATAATATAATAATAATGATTTCCAATTCGAACTTACTAGTCTTTTAATCTTTTTTATAAAGTAATATTCTTTTAATTTTACATTTGGTTAATATCATGAAACCAACAAAAATACCTTACATCTGGAAAGATATATTATTAATATAAGAATAGATTTGAAAAACAATACGTATGAAATGAAATTTGAAAAATAATGCATAAAACAAAGGGAATTATTATAGAAATGCAATAAAAAAACATTTTGGACTTCAAGAATAATATTGGGCGCCAAAAAATACCTTCCCACACAGTGTTTCAAAATAGTTTAAGATATAACATATGTAATATTTCGTACCATCGAGTTTATATCGTAGGAGAATGGTTGGCATCAATAGAGAGACGAGTAAATTAGAGGCGTAAGACATATTGCAGAACTTCGAATGAATGTTCTTGGATATTTCTTACTTCGCAATTTTGTCTATATTGATCTAAAGTATACGACTCTCAAATATATATGGTTTTCTCAAACATGGAGAATTTTTTCAAATAATTTATGTTGTATATCATATTATCGAATTTATAATATACATAAATGTTATATTGTATATCATACTATCGAGTTTATAATATAAAGTGGAGGTAAAATGGTCCAAAAATAACATCACATATATACACACATATTCCTAGTAGCTTATAATGGTATTTTAGTCCCTTTATTTTATCAAGTTAACAATCAGACTCTTTTTTTTTACCTTCTTCTACAATCATGTTCGATTCTAAAATCATTGTATTTAGGCTATTATACCATATTATATATATATACTTCATCCTATTTTCTATAGTTTGATGAACATGAAAATGGTTATGACATTTTGTCGACAATGGCTTTGGTTTCGCCCAAAGTCTCATTAGCAGCCACTATCAATTTTATTTAGCATTTTTTTTTGTTTTAAAATGGTGTTTTCGGGTCGATTAAAATTTTCAAAATATCATGCGACTACAATAATTTAGTTTTAAGATTAAAACGGTGGTCCGTTTGTAAGTGAAAATGTATAATTAAATTTGAATATAAATGAGAAAGCTAGCTCTCAAAATGCATTTCATTAAATTTAAATTTTCCGTTCGAATGAAAAAGTGCTCAAAATTCCATTTTACATTACAATGACCAAACATAGCATAAGATTACGTAAATTTATGAGCTAGAATCTCCTCAGCTTTGAATTCTTAATACCACCACTTTATTTACCAAATAGCTTACATCATCTACCTGATCATATTGTTGTTATTACTAATAGACTAATAAAAATAATGAAGAGTGAAATCAATTCATTTATTGTGTCATGTTCCTTCTTCTCCATTGAACTAGTAAAGTCCTTATAGTTTTAGGCTATTAATTCAACATTTATTGATGCAATTTTCTTTAACTGGATAATTATATGAACTAAAAAAATACTTCTCTCAAGAATATCTATACATTCTTAGAATATATTGTACAACTCAATACTTTTAATTTTGTCCAAACTAATTAAGGAACCATTTAGCTTTCTAATCAATATATATATATATATATTAACTTTCACAATGTGGATGGTGAGTGGCTGACCTTATCGGTGGTGCGGTGGGGTTAGTGATTCAGAACTCTAGTGGGATGGTTTTGCAGGGAGTTGAGCGAACATGTCAACGACTCTTTGGCCTTTATGTTTTGGAGCTCATGGCGTTTTCAGTATGAGGTTTGACAGATGGATATTGAAGGAGGCGCAGAGGCTGTCCTGTCCAAACTCTCCCCTCGCAGTACTCGTTGCACTACTGATGGTGCTGTGGTAGCGGAGATTCTGGCATTTTTCGTCACGTGCCCGCGTCTGCAGGTAGTCCATCGTGCCGCCAACGGGATTGCCTATAAATTGACGAGACATGCTCTTTCATATCTCTCGGGTCGTGTGGAGGGCGATCTCACAGCGTGACCTAATGATTAATTTTTTGTTTGTATTTGCTATCTCGACTTTTACTCTTTTTTTTTTTGTCTACGAAAAGTCCCTATAATACCCACGCTCAATCTGGATCTCCAGATCGCGGGGCGGGGGGAGATCTGACGGCTGCAATTGCGTCCAACAACATGCAGAAGTTGGATATCAAGCGAAGACTGAGCACAGTCAGATATTGCAAGCGCGAGCTATTCTGAGTAAAAGCAATTGCTTTCTTTTGGATCTCCTTAAAAACCTACTCCCATTTTTACCGTATTTACTTTTTACCTTCTCTTCTTCTTCTCTCACACCCAAAACTAACCTTTCTTTTTTACCCCTCCGTAAATTTATTTATTAATTTATTTAATCAAATATATTTTTTCTCCTTCCTCTTCCTTTTCCTTCCCTCTCTTGTATTGCTAACTATCATCAATCTATTCCTTCTCCCCCCCTTTCTCTGTATTCTTCGTCCCCTCATGACCGTCCATTAAAACCCTAATAATTTCTCCTTCCTCACTCTCCCACTCTCCACCAGGTAACTAACTCAACCTCTTGATCGTGAGCTAATTCGTTGGTTGTTCTTCTTTATTTTTTTGTTTATTATCCTGTTCCCGATCGTCGTCTCCTATTCATCAGCTCGATCTGTTTCTTCGTTTCCAGGTGATAAGAAAAAGGGGGATTCCTAAGCGTACGGATATATGTCCTTCAATCAATCTAGGTCCGATAGGAGCGACGCTCAGTTTCGGAAACAAGGCCGATCCGGCAGCTTTAATCAGCAGCGGAACTCCTCAGGCCCTCCTCACGGTAGAGGCGGCGGCCCCGCCCCTTCACCGCCCTCTTCTTCTCTTCCTTCCAACCGCAGGTCACTCTCACTTTTCCATTCACTCCCTTTTTGTTCTTTTTTTTTGCTTCCTGATCAATTCGTGTTCTCTGTCTATGTGTATGTGTATTCCCTTTCCGCCTCACCTTCTCCCTTTTTTTCTGTCTGTTACGATCCTCCAAATTTGGGGATTGGTTTCCCTTTTATTCTTTCAAGTTTTCCGCTTGAAAGCTCTTGTTTTTTTTACACCCGTTAGGGTTAGGGTTAGTGTGGAATCTTAAGTTGTTTGTAACTCACTATGGTGCCAACAGCCCCTTGATCTCTTATGGATTTTTGGTGACAGTTTTAAAAAATCTGGCAATGTTCAAGGTGGGCAATTTCGGCCAAACGCACCTGCAGCTAATTCTATTGATTATGCCAATGCTGTAGCATCCCATAATGTGCAGAATGGTGCCCGCGTACAGCCTCCATCACAAGGTTTGCTTAATTGTTCATCCCAATTTTTGGATACGACCGTGTTATTTTTCTCTGCTTCACTTTCCAGAATCAAGTGATGGAAAATAGCTGCATGCTTTCATGTTCCTGTTTATCGCTAATTATTCCAACTATGTCGAACTCACTTTTTTATTTTCTTTTTTTCAGACCTCAAAAGTCATTTCCTGTTATGTTTTTGTTGGTGATCTTGTTACAGGTCATTCTGATGCATCAGCTGCTAGTATGGTTGCTAAGCCTACTGAGGCGGCAGCTCCACAGAGAAGTACCCGCCCAGTCCCAAAGGCTCCAACTTCTCACTCTTCCGCCATGACTGGTGATAATTCAACACTTGCTACGCCTGCCAAGGGTGAGTGTCCACAGTCCATTTTAAATAACATGACTTGTATGGCCTTTAAGATTGCATTACTTCTCACTTTGAATCAGCACTTATTACTAGACTTGATCACTGATGTCCATGTTCACTGATGTCCTATCGTCGTATGCTTCCAGGTGATGCATCCAAGTCATTCCCATTCCAATTTGGGTCCATTAGCCCTGGTTTTATGAATGGGATGCAGGTATTAGCCTTTGTGGACATGTTATGCAGGCTTTTATAACTGTTATCTGTTAGTCTGAATTAAAGAATGATTGTGATGTAGATTCCAGCTCGAACAAGCTCAGCTCCTCCAAACTTGGATGAGCAGAAACGTGACCAGGTACATCACCTCTTTTCACTCTTGTAATAGATTTTGTGAATCCATACATCCAATTCTTTTTCTTCCCATTTCGGGTTTTTGTGCATGGGAAATACAATCACTCCCTCCTTGATGCTTCTTTGTTGTTGATTGCAAAAGCTTCCACTTATATACCTTAATGCATTGAATCCATTCTTTTTGGGTGTTTAGTGACTTGCAAATTTTTCGATGTCAATTATGTTTTATATTTGGGAATATCTCGTATGGATCACTCTCCAACAAACAAACATGCATGTGATTTATTGATTTGTAGGCACGCCATGATGCTCAAAGATCTGCTCCTGCAAGTCAGATTCCAAAGCAGTTACCGAAGAAGGATAGCGGCCCTGTGAACCAATCCAATACAAGGGAGTCTCAATCGGCTCCCAAGTCGAAGATAGACGCACAAGTCTTCCCTTCATCACCGCTCAACCAAACACATAAGCCTTCTGTAATTCAGATGCCTATGAACACGATGCCAATGCCGTTTCCCCAGCCACAAGTATCTGTGCAGTTTGGTGGCCCAAACCCTCAATTACAGTCTCAGGGTATCACTGGAAATTCTCTTCAGGTTCCAATCCCCATACCATTAACAATGGGGAATGCTCCTCAGGTCCAACAGTCGATGTTTGTTCAAGGTCTTCAACACCATCCAATGCAGACTCAAAACCTCATGCATCAAGGACAGGGCTTGGGTTTTACAACTCAAATGGGGCATCCATTGCCTCAGTTGGGAAACTTAGCTATGGGTATATCCTCACAGTTTCAACAGCAACAAGGAGGCAAGTATGGCAGTGCACGGAAAACGACTGTAAAAATTACAGATCCCAAGACTCATGAGGAGTTGAGACTGGATAAGCGGGCAGATGCATATGCAGATGGTGGAATGTCAGGCTTGAGGGGTCATCCTAACATGACTCCTCAATCCCAGCCAATACCATCTTATCCACCTACTCATACAATTAACTATTTCCCTAATTCTTATAATGCCAACAATCTGTATTATCACCCTCCAGGCTCTCTGCCGTTAACCAGTGGTCAGGTGCCCCCTGGATCTCAGGCACCTAGATTCAGCTATCCTGTGAATCAGGGCCCACAAAATGTGTCATTTGTCAACCCTTCTGCCACATCTTCCCAATCGGGCAGCAAATCTGGACCTACAGTACATGGACATCCAGTCTCACAGAATTCTGAACATGCACCTGATGCTTCTATTTCTGTGAAACCCAAACCATCAGTAACTAGCTTGTCTGCTATTGATAAAGCTGGATTGCAGAAGGCATCCATGCCCTCTGAAGTTGTCTCTTCTCATCAAGTGGACACCCATTCTAAGAGTTTGATTCAACAAGGATCGGTTGGAACTGATACTTTGGGATCTAAAGCGTCGCCTGTTTTAGCTAAAGATATTCCTTCGTCTTCTGTTGCTTTTGTGGCTCCCAGTCCTCTCTCTACTGCATCTGATGTAATCAAGGAACCAGCACCTGCTCTTGCTAGTGCTGATGCCAGGAGGAAGGAGAACCTTAGTTCCAACTCTATTAAGGACAATCAGAAGAAGCTGGTTAAAAAAGGCTCCACCCAGCACCAGCATGAGGTTTGTGATGATCATTTACTTATTGAGATCGCATTTTCCAGTTTTTGCATCAACAAATTGTCTTAAATTATGTTTTTGGACTTTTCTTGGGATAATTTCTACAGGTTGAGGAGTTGACTTCTTCAGTTTCAAGTGCAGCAGCTTTGGTATCCACTGATGGCATAACTGTTCTAAATGAAGAAGCCACGATTAGCAGCGTTGGAGGTGGTCCCAGTGCAGTCTTACTTGAAGCTTCTGGTACTGGAGATGTAGTAAACATTCCTAATGTCGCCAAGGTACAAGATTCTTCTTCGCTGTTGAAGTTTGAGACTCCAGCAGCAACAGAAGGAAAAGAAAAGGAATCAAAAAATGTTGCTAACTCGGAGGAAAATAGCTCTGTGCTACTGTCAGCACCCGCTTTAAAGTATACCGACTGTGTGAATAAGACCCAACAGGAATCTGTTTTGGCTACGGATTCTGGCAAAGAGGTTCCTTCTGTAGGAAATGTGCAGAAACAGCAGGATGAACCAGTGACTTGCCAAGCAGAGAAAAGCAGGACAGCAGAGGAAATAGATGTTACCTCATCCAGTAGTGGTGGTCCATCAGATTCTATGAAGTTGGATAGTGACGAAACCAAAACTAATATAGAGAGTGACAAAGGAATTTCTGTCGCAGCTTCAAGTTTAGCAGATCAGCTGGCTACAGTTTGTACCCTTGATTCTGATTCTGGGTTGAAGCAAGAAGGTGAGGACACCACTGATGGTGATGTTTTGGCCTCTGTACAATCTGGCTCCATGGACAGGTCTCATGAATTGAGTAGACCAAAGAGTAATGCTGGTAGAGGGAAGAAGAAGAGAAAAGAAATTCTTCAAAAGGCAGATGCGGCTGGTACAACTGCTGACCTTTATATGGCTTATAAAGGGCCCGAAGATAAGAAAGAAACTGTCAGTTCTACCGAAAACACTACAGGCTTGCCTGATAGCTGCGGCTTGAAGGAAGCAACCTCTGTTGATGTTGGCTCTGGACCGAGTGATAAAGGTGCATCAAATAAGCATGAACCTGAAGATTGGGAAGATGCTGCTGACATCTCTACACCAAAGTTGGATAACATTGACGGTGGGAGGCTGGTACATGACAGTTTGTTGCAGGAGGATGAGGATATTCTTCTGGACAAGAAATACTCGAGAGACTTTCTTCTGAAATTCTCTGAACAATGTACTGACCTTCCCGAGGGGTTTGAGATTACAGCAGATATAGCGGATGCCTTGATGAGTTCGAATGCTGCACGTCTTGTTGAACGCGAATCATATCCTAGCGGTGGGAGGAGTGTGGATAGGTCAAACAGTGGATCAAGGATGGATCGGCGAGGAGGTAACATGGGGGATGATGGCCGATGGAACAAGCAACCAGGTCATTTTGGTTCAGGGAGAGATCTACAAGTGGACATTGGGTATGCTGCAAATCTTGGTTTCCGATCTGGTCAAGCTGGAAATTTTGGTGTGTTGAGGAATCCTCGACCGCAGGCTCCCATGCAGTTTGCTGGAGGAATATTATCTGGGCCAATGCAATCAGTGGGTGCTCAAGGTATGAATAGGAACAGCACTGATGGTGACAGGTGGCAGCGTGGAACCAATTTCCAGAAGGGATTGATTCCTTCCCCACAAACTCCATTGCAGGTGATGCACAAGGCTGAGAGGAAGTATGAAGTTGGTAAAGTGACCGATGAAGAACAAGCCAAACAACGGCAATTGAAGGCCATTTTGAACAAGCTGACACCTCAGAATTTTGAGAAGCTTTTTGAGCAAGTCAAAGCTGTTACCATTGATAATGCTGTTACACTAACAGGTGTGATTTCGCAGATTTTTGACAAAGCTTTGATGGAGCCAACCTTCTGTGAAATGTATGCCAACTTTTGCTATCATCTAGCTGGAGATTTGCCTGATTTCACCGAGGATAATGAAAAAATAACATTCAAGAGGTTGCTTCTGAACAAGTGTCAGGAAGAATTTGAGAGAGGAGAAAGAGAGCAAGAGGAAGCTGATAAAGCTGATGAGGAGGGTGAAACAAAACTGTCTCCAGAGGCGAGAGAGGAAAAAAGGGTGAATGCTCGAAGAAGAATGCTTGGTAACATACGTCTGATAGGAGAGCTATACAAGAAGAAGATGTTGACAGAGCGAATAATGCACGAGTGCATCAAAAAGTTGTTGGGCCAGTATCAAAACCCGGATGAGGAAGATGTTGAAGCATTATGTAAACTGATGAGCACGATCGGTGTAATGATTGATCATCCCAAAGCGAAAGAGCATATGGATGCTTATTTTGATAGGATGACAAAATTGTCAAATAACCCGAAACTTTCTTCTCGGGTCAGATTCATGTTGAAGGATGCTATTGATCTTAGGAGGAACAAATGGCAGCAAAGAAGGAAGGTTGAAGGGCCAAAAAAGATTGATGAAGTCCACAGAGATGCTGCCCAAGAACGCCATCATCAGGGCGGAAGGGGATCTCGTAATCCTACAACTCCTGCAAGAAGAGGAACGATGGATTTTGGCCATAGAGGGTCATCTATGCTACCTTCTCCGAACTCGCATATGGGCGGTTTTCATGGTTTCCACAATGTGCGTGGACATCCCAGCCAGGATATTCGGTATAATGAGGACAGGCAGTCTTATGAGGCAAGGACCTTATCGGTTCCCTTACCTCAACGAACTCTTGGTGAAGAATCCATTACTTTGGGTCCGCAGGGGGGGCTTGCTAGAGGAATGTCAATTAGAGGGGGACATGCAATTGCAGCCACTCCTGTGATTGATATTGCTGCAGCACCAGGTGATTCTAGAAGAGGGGGACCTGGCTTGAATGGTTTTGGCTCAAGGGAAGATGTTGCGCCGAGATATGTTTCTGATAGAATAAACAATGCTCCTGCTTTTTTTGATCAATCAGCTCTCCAAGATCGTAATGTGAATCTTGTTAGGGATGGCCATGCTGCATCAATACCTTCCGAGTCACAGCCACCTTCTGCCAGCCAAAGTGTACCTTCAGGGAATGCTTTGTCCGAGGAACGCCTAAGGGATATGTCAATCGGAGCAATTAAAGAATATTACAGGTATATGTTCTATTTTGAATTCATTGCAGGATATATTTTCACATTCTCCTTCTGATATTTTCCCCTCTAGAACTCTGAACCGTTCATGCTCTTGTTTAGAAAGGGCTAAATATTGTTATATGATTTGCTGTTGGCTAAAAGCTAGATTACTTTCTTTGAGGCTGAACAGTTTGTTTGGGGATCATATCTACGTAAGAAATATAAGGGAAGTAAAGTGCCCTCTGGTATTTCTTAGCTAACAAGACCTAACTACATGTTTCTTTGTAATTTCTAGTGCCCGAGATGAGAAAGAAGTAGCCCTATGCATCAAAGACATGAATTCTCCAGGGTTTCATCCTTCAATGATCTCACTCTGGGTCACAGATTCATTTGAGAGGAAGGACATGGAGAGGGATCTATTAGCTAAGCTTATTGTAAGCCTTGCAAGGCCGCATGATGCAACACTGACTGCCGGCCAGCTAGTTCAAGGGTAAAAAACTGCAAACACACAGTCAAATATTTTTTTAGGAGATAAAGTAGTAGGCTTTGTGTGTTTAAAAAGTAGGGTTTTTGTGTTTTTCAATTTGTTGGCAGGTTTCAAGAAGTGCTGAATACGTTAGATGATGCAGTGAATGATGCGCCAAGAGCTGCAGAATTCCTAGGTCGCATATTCGGGCGAGCCGTGATGGAGAATGTGGTACAACTGAAGAAGTTTGGGGAGTTGTTACAGACAGCAGGGGCAGAGGAGCCAGGGCAGCTGCTGGAGGCAGGTCTTGCTGGTGATGTTCTTGGGAGCACTCTGGAAATCATCAAAGAAGAGAAAGGAGAAACCGGATTGAACGAGGTTCAATCTGGTTCGGGGTTACGGTTGGAGGATTTCATTCCTCCAAAGCCCTGCAGATCCAGGATACTAGAAAGATTTATTTAGAGAGGATAATAAAAAATAGGGAGAGAAATGGGAGAGAGAGAGAGTGAGAGTGAACTCTGAGAGCTAAGCTAAGCTGCTGCTGCTGCTGCTGCTGTATGTTTGTTTGTTCCTTGTTACGTTGATCTAAAACAAATATGCAGGCAGGCAGCTTTTTGCATATGTGGGTTGGGGGAGGAATGATGGGCTCTTTTGCTTTCTTTTTTATTTATGGAAAAAAATGTAACGAGGCTCTAGAGGATTTTCGATCTCCCATCAGTGCTAATATTATTCTTCAAAATGTTTATACTCTCTCGTCTCTCTTTCATTTTTGTTGTTGTTTTATTATCTGTTCAACCAAAGCTTTCGATAGCGAATTTCCATCTAATAATGCAGTATCTGGAAGCTTGTGGATATGATGATTGCTCTTCTTATTTTGTATCAGTAAGTCATAAATGCTGAAGGCATTACAATAATCTTTCCACTATGTTCATCAAGCAGAAACCAAGTTTAAATTTTGAAATACACACATTCGGATGCCCGCGAGTACTAGACGTTCCTCGTATATGAAATAGTTACAGGTAGACCAACGAAATCTCGGCGGAAGGCCACAAACTTTTGCTTGCACAGGATCAGGACTAGCAGAGACTTCATAACCGGGTGGTAAAATAGAAATGCGGTAGCGTAATCTCATAGCGAGAAAGGCCGAGAGTAGACGTCGAATGGCTGACACGAGGTTAACTGTGGCTCCTGTGAGAAAACAAAGTGAAGTATTATCAAGCTGATGTAATGTACAAACTAAGCATGTTAAAGTACACTACGACTCAAGATGAGAGCTTCCAGAAGCTTTAGATCAGAAATTTTAGGCTACGTTTGGCAACAAGAATCAAGATTCCATTTGGAAATTTTATATCCCTTTATCCAAGTTTCCTTCCACAACCTCTCCCTATTCCAAGTCGTTTTAAACTCATCATGATTCTTGTTGTCAAACCTAGCCTTACTTTCACTATGAGGCAAGTTATGAAAACCTTTCTAATCCGAAAATAAGCTGGAAAACAAACAATTCATGAGATCATGCGATGCAAGTGACCCTGGTGGAATGCTGATCAATCACCCTAAAAGAGCTGGGCGATGCATTAAATAGACTATCATACTGTTATCCCCTAATTTCTACTTGAGATGAACGAGTAAATGAAGATAACAACTTGATGTCGTACCTGTCTCAGCCCACCACCAAGACTGCCTCCTGTCAGAAGCATGGTGAGTACAGAAGTGACGGCACCCCCACCAAGGTCATTTCCAGTAGCTCGGATGGCGCTACGCATCGAATTCAGGATGCTACCATAAGTAGCCGCTTGTCCACGCTCAATGGCTTGGATGAAACAGAAAGTCATTGCACCTGTGGATGTTATTTTTGATAAAGCCTACCCCACAAAAACAGACACAAATGTCCAGATTTTGTATTAGATATTAGAAATAGGACATACAGAATGGGTTCTATTCATACCACTAACGTCCGAATGCTTACAGATGTATCAGCTGAGGTTTGGTCGTCATCACAGCCGCTAAAAGATATGGCTTCTCCGCCATTTGTTCCAGTCCAGAGCCCTGAACGTGGACGATGGTCCTCCCACACATATTGCCCGCTCCTACTTCCATTAAATATAGTCATCATGTTAAAAGGAAAGATTATCTAATCTCCAGAATCTGAGGAAATACTGAAGGACGAAATCATGTATGAATGAAGGGAGAAGATTATTGGAAAGTGTTAGCAGAGGTTAAACATGAAATGAAAAGGTGAATGATTTTAGTTTTAACAATTGTGGGATCATGATGGTAAAGAGATTTAGCAAAGACGAATGACTACTGTTCTTGGAATCATGATGGTAAAGATGAAACGAGGCTATTTCACAAACAATAACGTCCAAATGGTGGTTTATCTTCTAACATGAACTTCGATCCTAGAAGTGTAAGTCTACATGTTTGAGATAAGAATATAACAACAACTTACCTGCTCATTCTGCAAAGGTAGGGTAAATCCAGAACAGTGCCACTATGGCAAGCATCAATTATAGCATGGAGCTTGACACCGTGGGGCAGAGGTCTGACAATGGTTGCATTGATTTCATCATCGACAATCATGCCTTGAGTCTCAAAATCCAAAGGACAAAGAGTTTCATCATATCCATCAACTTCATCACCATTATAATTCCTCTGCCTGGAACCATGGCCCGAATAATGGAAAAGCAAAGAGTCCCCAGCCTGACAACCTTGCACAAGCCAATATAATGCCATCCTCATATTATGTTTAGTTGGTATTCTGTAAGGATCAGTTTCCTCCTCTGCATAGTACCAGAAACAACAAAGCGTTATAATCAATAAGACCAAGTAGCTAAGCTGCAGAAAGTGAAAGGATTAACACAGATGTCGAATCCAGATAAACAATTGAATGAGAGAAGTTCCACAACAAATAATTCTAACAATACTATGCTTAATAGAATTGTATAATCCAAAACAATGAACATCGAAAATTCAGCAGTTTACAAGAGAACACACGATCATCATAGCAAAACAAGAACCGAAATTACCAGTAAGCATAAGAATGGAATCAGGCGGGAAGTGGAACTTGTTGATGAGAAGGTGACGCATGCACTTGGCGTCGTTTATGCAACCCTTGAGCTCGTGCCTGGAAAACCTGTAGGAAATACCGCAGATCACAGCCTTTTTGCGACCATGGGAGCTCGGCGGCGGCGGTTGGTAAGGAGGGGGAAGATGAGAGGAGGGCGGCGGCGAAGGAGGAATCAAGGAGGAATGAGGCGAAGACGACGGAGGAGGAGCCGAGCGAGGGTCGGCGATGTTGGTGACGGCGTGGCAGAGTGCGCAGCGGATGGATCGAGCGCCCGGAGGAAGCTGCAACGGCGTCCGGCAACCGGAACAATTCACCAGCATCAACGTTGACATTTTCTCCCTCTCTCTCCTTAGTCCTTAAGCTATAAGCTAAGAAAATTGAATTCGATTCGTTGTTGTTGTGGAGGAAGGGAAGGACAAATCAAAATTCCAGGAAATCGACGCGTCTGGTAAATAGCCGGCAATTGATGAACACAAGTCCCTTTCTCCCAACAATTTGTAGTATTTGAACAACCGGCTTTACCGCTCCAACCGGGTGGACTGGTAGTTTCGAGCCTCTATTTGAACCGGCAAATGGTCGAACTGACCGGTTTGATTCTTTTTTTACAACCATGATTCTTAACATATGTTGTGTGCCAAAATTCCAACGCATAATTATCGGGTTGGGTATCATTAAAATAGATGGGTATGGGTACGGATTTGGTATATTCATTACTCGCCCGTTTAGTTGTTGGGTTTTACCCGTACCCACCCGTTTGTATTAACGGGTATAATTTCTAAACCGTGCCCATTAGTTTGCGTGTTTTGAATATATCTGTTTAGTCAGATAATCCCCGAAAAAATGGAATTTTCAGTAGAAGCTCAACTTTGTTTTGGTGGACTCTGTCTAAACCAATGACATACTTTCTGTCGAAGAATACTAGTTTGCTTGCACAACAGTCATTGTTGTAGTAGCAGCTCTCCTCTTCAAATAGGCAATGCCAACACAGGAAGCAATCAACTTGCATATCATTTCAGTGCCTGTATATGATAAGGCATTTCAATCAAACGATTCTTGAAGCTACAAAATAGGAAGTAAGGATTTTATATTGATGGTCTCTAATATCCAAATACAAACGATTCTGCAGAAGAGAGGTTTCACCTCTGCTCCAGAATGTGTGTGTGTCTCTCTAAAACTCATATCTCTATACAAAAAGGGCCTGAGAGCAGAGGTCAAGAACTCAGGGACACTAGCTTCCTTCCCTTCCTTTCCTCCCCCTCTCAGGATGGATACACTATCATAGGCTTTGTATACAAAAACAAAAAAAACAAACAAGAAAAACAAACAAACAACCCGTTATAAAAGAAAGATCTGGCCAATCTTCCCCAGTTGCTGTTCTTTCTGGTAGCGCAGCAGCTTGGTGTCCCACTTACTCTTATCTATATTCACTCATTTCTGAATCTGGCACAAAGACCTCACTTTTGGCATTAGCAACAGATGAATGGGAAAAGCCCCACACCAAAACCACACTTGCTGCAATATCTCAGGCATTCTCGTCACATTTTCACACAATAGGAATTGGAACCGGAATGGAATTATCAAGGTGGTGGTGGTTAGGATGCATTTGTTTCTGCACTGCCTTCACAGCAGCTACTCTAGCTGCATTGGCCGCTCTGTTAGCTGCTGTGACTGCCCTATTCACTCTCTCGTCAACCTTTCCCATATCGTAAGCCTTTTCTGCAGCTCTTCGTGCTTCCTGTCCACACAACATAAGAAATTAATAAAAAAAGTAAGAATCGATATCAGACTTATCCAAAAACCGTGATATATCACAATGTTGCAGATTTGGAAGTTGCTTTATTCATTCATCTTCCATATACACAAGAACAAAGAATGACAAATGATCACATAGGCATATTGTACCAGTGCAAGATACATACTACAAATCAATCATAATCCCAGCACAAGAAACATACTACAAACCAATTATAATCACTACAATTGCATAAAACTGCTCGAAGTGAAAAGTTCATTGTACCTGAACACCATTGAGCACTTTAGAATGATAAACAGCAACAGGGGAAACAGGGGGAGTTGTATTCTGAGTGCTTGGAACATCAAGAATGCCATTCTGCCAATGACCTGATTGAGTCTCCCCATTCCTGAATGTATACATTCCAAGGCCTTGCCTTCGACCCTCATGCCAGGCTCCCTCGTATCGATGCCCATTTGCAAAACGGTAGACCCCAAATCCATGCATCTTGTCCGAAAAATACTCTCCAGCATATGTGTCACCATTTCTATAAACATTAAAAAGCATTGATAAGGGTTCTGTACTACTTCAGTAAAACAAGATGTAAGAAAAAACAATGTTCCCAACAAAGGCAAGCATAATACCCTACTGGACGAATAAACTTCGCTAACAGGCACATCAATCGTTGCCGGAAATATGTCTTATTCCACAACAAATTGAAAGTGGCAAAATGTTACGCCTTCATTCCCCTATTAATCATCCCTGTCCTGGTTATTACATATTATGGAGTGACGAAAATAGAGATGTAAAGATCACCCTACCAATTGGAAAAGGACAATCAACTGACGTTTGAAACTAAGAAGCATGTCTCAAATATAGCTAACTTCCTTAGGTCTCTATAATGTGAATATCTCTCACCCCCTAAACAAAAATGAGGCTAAAACTCAATAGATGTAAAGGTAAAACGAGGCTAGAATTCAATAGATTTCAAAGGTCCCTAGATATCTTCCCTTTCATTCGTCATATCCTCTAAGCATCAAATGATTATCTATCTTCCAACCAACTTACATACAACTACAAACCCTGAGCTAGAGTGCTTCTTTAGCAACATTTTCCATGCACTATGGTATACTAACCCTCATCGACAGGGATAACTGTAACCACTTAACTCTTGATGGTCTAACTCCCATTATCCACACTAGTGCACAAATGTGTAAGAAGAGCCTTGCTAAACTAGTTTACAGAACGAAGATGTGCACAATGTGTTAAGATACCTAAACCTTTCACAATCAGAGAACCGTAACAATCTCGTCAGTTAAAAACATAGTCCCTATAACTTAATGCGTTATTTGGAAAAAAAGAAACCCCACAAATTGGCAAGCTGAAAAAAAAAATTTGGTTCATAACAGTAAAGGAATAGAACAGTGATTTACTACATTCAACAGTTAAAGGATACCTGAAATGGTAGTGGCCAAGACCATGCTTAACACCCCACTTGAATTCTCCAACATATCTACTACCATCCTCGCAAGTATGAACTCCACAACCATGGCTCTGGCCACTAGACCATTCACCAGCGTAGACATCTCCCGTATAGAATCTATAAACACCAAATCCATGGCGAACACCTTGCCTGTACTGCCCTCTGTAGCGGCTTCCTCTAGCCCAGGTCTCCACACCATAGCCATCATATTTGCCATCAACCCAATCCCCTTCGTACCTCCCAGTCATGGAATAATAGTAAACCCCACTACCAGAGCACCTTCCCTTGTGGAATTCCCCTTCGTAGACGTCCCCGTTGCTGTAAACCTGAACCCAGCACCCGGAATTCTTGACTCTTTTCTCGGATCTGGGCCGGGAACCAATCGACCAGAACACAGGCAAGGGCGATTTGGAAATCTTAGAAGAGGCGGAGGAAGTGAGCTTGATTGGGAAAGAGCGGGAGAGGAAGAGGCGGATTGAAGGAAGGCGAGGGAGTGCTAGATTGAGCGAGAACAATAGAACAGAAGAGAAGGCAAAGGCGGAGAAGAAGTCGAGGAAGAAAGAGTGGCTAGGTTGGGAAACGAGGAAGTAAAAGAAGGGCAAGGAGAGGAGAAGGATGAGTCGGAGATGGACGCGGATACGACGGAGGTGGCGGAAACGGCGAAGGAATTTTAGGGCGGCGGATTTAGCAGCGATGGATAGGGTAACTAAAGGATGATGATTATGATGATGGTGATGGTGAAGGTGGTGGTGATTGGGAGGAGACGCCGGGGAGAAATGGTAGATTGTAGGCGATTTAGACAAGGAGGAAGAACGGCGAGGAAGCGGAGGAGGAGGCGGAGGATTGGTAACAGCAGCAGCAGCAGCGGAGGAGTGGTGGTGGTGAGTCAAAAGGGTGCGTTTGTAAGGCGTAGATGCAGAAGAAGCGGAGGAAGGGGAAGGAGCGATTGGGTCATTCGGCGGTTGATGGATATCGGCGGAGAATTCGACGAGAATCTGAGGAAGTGGCGGAGGAGGCGGTGGTGGATGATTGTGGTTGCGGTGGTGATCGGAAGAAGGAGAAGGAAAGGGGAAGAGGAGGAGGGGAGGAGAAGGGTTGAAATCGGAAGAGACGCCGCTGCTTTCTTTTCCGATTTGGACTTCTGATTTCTTCTGATGCATTACATATAGAAGATTGAAATTCTTTCCAATCAATCAGTGAATACAATCAATCGATCGATCTGATGAAGAAGAAGAAGAAGAAGAAGAAAGTGATGATGAATCTTGATTCTCTGGAGTAGATGATAACGTTGTAGAGAGGGAGGAGACTGGGAATTTTTTGGTGGAAAAAAAAAACTAAAAGAGAGATGAAGAGGAAGAAGAAGAAGGAAAGAAGGAAGGAGCGAACTGTGCGGAGAGCCGTCTGGTCTCTGGTCCCCTCAAACAAACTAAAATAACAGCAATCGCTAATTTTGAATTTGGTTCATCTTTATTCATAATCAGGATAATAATTCCAAATAAAACCTAATTTAATGTAATATTATTGTAATAGGTGGATGCATTATTGGGGGGCCTTTTTAAATTAACATTTTGTTTAACTTTTTTCCCTTATTGCATTTAACACCTAGCTAGCTCAAGATTGAACACGGCTTGTTAAGGCTTATAAAAGAGCCGAAGAGCCGAGTCAAGTTCACCCTCGTTACGATTTACAAACAAGCCGATCTTAAACCGAGCTCGAAGTCGCACATGATTAGTGAAGCCTAGCTTGAGCATGATCATTACCTCAGCCGAACTCAAAATTAGGTAAAACTCGACTCGGGTCGGCAGCTCCAGCACCATTTCCTAGAAACAATGAGTCATTTTTGATTGATTGTATAAAAGTGTTGTCTCACAAAAACAAAACTTTGTTGCCTCACAAACATGGGCAAGGAATTCATAAGAATAGAGCTCTGAAGATATTATCGGTCCCAAACTTGAGTTTACAATAACAAAACGCCCCAGCTAACACGTTACAAATACTAACATTCTGGATTTCTTTTTGATGAATAATAACATTCTGGATTCACAAGCAATAATAATAATAATAAATAAATAACAAACCACACCCTCCAGACTTTCACTGCACTGCAGTAAGCCAGTAGCTACTAACTAGGCTGTTGTTCACATCTGGAGAGGAGTCGTCTGGTCGAAATTCAACATTGGTCGACGAACCAGCTCAAACACAGAACCAACGCAGCTAGGGCTTGCAAACTCGACTGAATCTCAAATCTTGATTTTGTGGTACTGATGGCTGAAGTCAAGACTTGTGGAGTTTGAAGCCAAACACTCTTGGCACGTAATTCTGTGCTGCCTTCTGTGGCTTCAAGTGACCGTACGTCATCAGAAATAGGTGAGGAAATGTTGTCCCAAAGTATGCTCCATCAAGGTCTGTATGAATTGTTGCATATATTAAATACGAGAGCAATCAATTAACAAACGATAGACTTTATTCACATAACAAGGGGATACTTACTGCCTTGGTACTTTGATCGTGGGTAATATATGTCTTCGCATTTCGGGCAATAAATTTTAACGGTGCTTGATCGAGGAATGTCTGATTGACCTACTGGAAGGCATGGCTGTCCACAGCAATAAACTCGGGGGCATCTCCCAAAGTCGTAGTTCTTGTACTTCTCTAGCTGTCAATTGTTTTAATTTAACCAAATCAAGAGGTAAAAGAGGCATAAAAAGCCATGGGTAGATAGATGTTAGAAAAGCAACGCTTTACCATAGCAGCCAAGCCCTTGCTAGTGAGTATATAACGCAAATGTATTAAACCATACAGCATCTCTGCAGCTGACTCCACCAACTCATTCTGCTCCTCAGTGAATGTATCACCTGTACATCAACAATATCAGCAAAGAGTAAATACAATCTATCTGGTGTAGTGTATTGCCGCTGGGATTCATAACAGGAATAGATGCAACATATAGAGTTCACATTCTAACTCATCAAGTTGAAAAGAATAGTTAAGCAAAATTTACCATGAGACGATTCCACATCCAATATCAGATCAAGTGCATAATCATAATACGGGACTTGACTGCTCAATCCACAAAGATTGAAATCATCCTGGATATAGTCATCATCAACTTCACAGAAAAATTCATTTCCTCGCAGATTGCAGAACCATGAAATCCAGGATGTGTCTTCCGCATCAGAACCACTAACGTCTGACTCCTCACTATCAGTCTCAGATTCCTCTGCTGTCACCAACCAATCAACTTCACATTAGAAGAGACAGATGATGATAATTTACTTCATTATTATCATGTTCATAACATAACCAACAAGACAAAGCAGATGAGCCTCTTTAACACTATTATGACTCGAGGGTAACTTACTCCTCTTGTACGTCTCTATTATTACAGGAAGTACAACACATATTAACACACTTATAGATCTTAGAGACGTTCCTTAGTATACTCTAGAAAAGTTTACCCTAATTAGGAAGATAAGTACATTACAATTTCCTACTCTTACAAGGAAACTGCACTAATGTAATATTTTGAACTCTCCAGTCTCCCCCTAAAGCTTGGTGTACACATTGCAAAGAAGAAGCCAGGACTTAACTTCCACATTAATTCACCGGGGATACCTTCAGCCTTTGGAAGGATCTCTGCAGCCTGTTGATTCAACGTAACACAATTGACTTCAATCATACCATTAGTGACGTTTTGTAACATAAAATGTTTGTCTATCTCCACATGTTTTTCCTGTCATGATGAACTGGATTTACGATGATACTTAGTGCATGTAGACTGTCGCTAAACATTTGAACAGCACACAAATTATCCATCTTCAGTTGTAAAAGTCCCTACAACCACATTCCCTCACATATTCTCAAGGCTAATGATCTGTATTCGGCTCCAGCACTACTAAAGCAACCACAAGTTGCTTCATACTCTTCCAGGTTACAGGGTTTCTCCAGGCACGACTGCAATATCCAGTAGTAGACTAAATCTTACTTCACTTGCTCAGCGAGTGTCTGTGCAGATCAGATCTGCGCCATTTCTTCCTAAAGATTATTCCTAATTCATTCGTCTTCTTCAAGTACACCTTAAGACGCGTATCACAGCATCAATGGGTTCTTCTTTGATAACTCCGTGAACTGACTCACTACACTCGCAGCATATGTTGTCTGGTCAAGAGTGAGATAAATATACTAGCTTCCCAACCAACTACTGTTATATCCCCATGTCTGCAGGTTTGGTGTTATCTCTCACACAAAGCTTTAGATTTTTCAGTATAGGAGTATCTGTTGGTTGACAGCCGAGCATACATATCTTAGTCAGGAGATCTAAAATGTATTTCCTTTCAGAAACCAATAAACCCTAGCTGGACATAGCAATCTCCACTAGCAGAAAATACCTCATCTCCCCAAGACCTTTGATTTCAAATTCTTTAGCCAGTTGGACTCGAGTTTCTTGATTTCAATCTCATCATTTCTCGTAATGATAGATAATATCACAAAAATAGCCTGGTCGTATGGTACATCTTCATATGCACCATACAAACATGGTCTAATCAATTTGTTACTACAGATATCCGTCAATATCTCACAACTTTTACAAACCATTCAAACCAAGCACATAAATACAGTTTTAACTCACACAACGCCTTCTATAGCTCACAAACATACTAAACTAGACTCTAATTTTTTTTACATAAAACTAGACTCTCCATTTTGGTTGACCCTTTCTGGTATATTCACATATACACCTTCAGTTAGGTTTGTTTTCATCGTAGCAACTCCTTGGTAAGGAGAACCATAAGCGTGAACAAAGGAAAGGGACTAGAGAAGGGGAAGGTTTAGCCATGAATGTCCTAGCAAGTAGTCTTAGTGTGTCATAATGGGTAACACTTCGGTACCATAATACAAATACACACACAATTAGATCGCAGAGACCTAAGACCTTCCTAAGTTAGAATTCACTAGAAGAAAAGATTACCCTAATTACAAAGACACCAATAGGAAGATCACTACAACACTATTTCCTAATCTGCCAAGGATATTGATTAATGACGTAATATTCTAAACACCCCTGAGTCTAGGCTCACAATTGAATTAACAGGTTGGAAGGAAGAGGGAAACTCAAGAGTAAGACTAGTAAACTTAGCAGAAAATTAGCAAACTGACGAGTGGGTGGCTATCACCTCATCACAATTCACAACAATCAATCTAGCTCCTGTGTAAAATGCGCAGTGTCAATGTAAATCAGCTAGTGCTCAAAACATCTTATAGCATGCCACTATATGCCATTTGAGCCAATGAACACAATATGTAGTATGTGAAGAACGACAACAGAAATGAAAGGAGAGAAGTTTTAGTAACAAAATAAAACTCCACCAATTGTACAATCATAACATCAACACTCAGAGATCTGAGAACCTACCATCGGAGCACTTGTCCTTGGAATGAGAAGCCATGCGAGAATCGAGCTGCAATTTGTCCTTGCTGATCAAACCCCTAGAAGTCGACGGGGACGATTTTTCAAGATGCTTGTCGAGCGCATCGTTGATGCGCTTCCGATCGAGAGTTCCTCCGACTAGCTCCGACCGTGATGAGCCAATGCCTGATCCTCCTCGATCCCTATACATGATTTATTCCCCACAAAGCCGTATCGAAGCTCCCACTGGTGCGCCTCTCTCTCTCGACAGAGATACTTGAAGATTTTAACGCCAAGTTGGTGAGCTGGGGAAAGTATCGAGCAAGGTAAACCCTAGATTGGAAAAACTTAGGGTTTTCAAAGGATTTGAGAAAACCAAAGAGCAAGCCGACGAACAAGAAGACGGGTGGGTCAGATCAGAGAGAAACACAGCTGAATATCTGTGAACGATGGTCGACTTCGGTTGGGAATCCGGATCCCGGTCAAGGAAGTCAAATCCTTGATAGGATCCAGCAAGCACTATACCATCTCATTCGTCCAAAATAATCATTCTAGATCTAACGGCTAGGATTCTGAGAACAAAATTGTAATTAAGAAAACTAAGTACACCCCATACATCACAACACAAGCACATAAAGCCCCTCCCTTGCGGCCTTCCACATCTCAATTTTCCTTGTGCAAGTGAATTTCGAGGAAGAGATTTTAGATAATTAGAAAATAGTATGTTCGCACCCCGTCCATAGGGTTGTCCAAATAGTATGTTCTCATCGTATATTGTACATAGGTCGAATCGTGTGTTTCGTCAGTTCAAGATGGAACAACCTACCCTGATGTGGAACATGGAGCATAACGAGACCATCACACTCGTAGAGCTGACACATAAAACCATGTTTGACAAGACTTGAACGGGTGGGATTTAATAGTGCGATGCTTTTTGGGATGCTCGATATAATCATGTAACATAGGTGTGTTGCTTCCTAATATGGATTAGTGGCATTTACACGATCGATACATGTTGTGGTATCGCAAGATTACTCCTCAAAGAATCTCGCGTCACAATGGGGTCATGGAGACTTGTGTACGACTTGATTTCCCCACCTCCCTTCTTCTCTTCTATTTTCAACTTGGAATAGTTCATCCAACGCTAAGTACTTGTTGTTCTTTTTGCAATTGGATGGCTTGAGAACCCCTCCATGTCAAATTCAAGAGGTAGGTGCAGCTCAGTCATAGGGACACCATATAGTGGTGATAGACATTCGTTTGATGATGTATGTGAGGGCGTAACAAAGCATACATTCGAGATGATCATCACCCACAGGGACATACAACGTACGAGTCATACAGTGTGCCCCTACCATCTCAATAGAGTGTCCATTTCGCTCGACATTTGTGTCATAGACCGGATCAACCCTAATAACATCAGTATGGGAGGTAGACCTCACGACTTTCCAGTTTTTGAAGGGTATACAGACTGCCGACACCACCCAGGGTGTACCTTACCCTCCCCCCTAAAACCGTGATCTTGGAGTAGGTTTGTCATCGCAACAGTAATAGTTCGGCTCACAGCCGTCCTAGAGTCTCGATGACTTGGCCCCTCGGTACTATACACCACACAATACTAGCCCCCAACACCTACCCCATGCATGGTTATACCATCATTTGGGAGATGTGACATTCTCTTGTGATTCAGAAAATAAAACTTTCTGCTTACCGAATACGGTGATTCGACTATCGGAGATAACTGGTTATAATCAAATACGATATGACAATCTTATCTCTAAAATTGATTATCGATCTCATAAAAAAAATTTCTCCTCGACTCAGAATCGAACTCTGCTGATCTCGACCATCTTTCACGTTAGCATAAACCGAATGAATAAGATTCTTTATAGTATGACTTTAATGTTTGTATTTTTTGTCCCTCGACTGGAAGGCTTAATCATCTTGCTAACTCCGTCGCTAAATCATGTCAATCATGCCATTTTGTTGAATAAAAGTAAACTTTGTTTAGAAAAGAACTCGACCATCGGCTTGCTCTTTCGTTTTCTCAAATCTTTTGGAAACCCTAACTTTTTCCAATCTAGGGTTTACCTTGCTCGACAATTTCCCAGCTCACCAAGTTAAGAAGCTTGAAGTGGGAGCTTCGTTACGGCTTTGTGGGGGGAATAAATCATGTATAGGGATCGAGGAGGATCGGGCATTGGTTCATCGCGGTCGGAGCTAGTCGGAGGAACTCTCGATAGGAAGCGCATCAACGATGCGCTCGACAAGCATCTTGAGAAATCGTCCCCGTCAACTTCTAGGGGTTTGATTAGCAAAGACAAAGAGAGGCTTTCCGTACATCCCAATTCCGCTGACAAATTGCAGCTCGATTCTCGCATGGCTTCTCATTCCAAGAACAAGTGCTCCGATGGTAGGTTCTCAGATCTCTGGGTTGATGTTATGATTGTAATATTGGCGGTGTTTTGTTTTGTTACCTTAAACTTCTCTCCTTTCATGTCTTCTATCGTTCTTCACATACTACATATCGTGTTCATAGGATTGGCACCTCAAATGCCATGTGAGTGAATTTTAACTACCTGCATCGCATGTCCTTGTAAAGGAAGATATCGTACTGAAGTTGTAAAGAAGTCGGAAGAATTTGATGCCAGATTCCAGACTTGGGATGATAATGATATTCTTGTAAGGGCTTGGTTAATCAGTCTCAATGAATCTGAACATGGAATTAAAATATCTCAGGCAGGCTACATATCATATCTAGGGAGATGTAAGAGATACTTACTCCACAATAGATAACTATTCAATTTTGTTCATACAATCTCAAAGAAGGTTGAATTTTATTCTAGAGTATACTAAGGACGGTCTCTAAGATCTAAGTTAGTTAATATGTGTCTTACTTCTGATAATAATAGAGAAGTACAAGAGGAACAAGTTACCTTCGAGTCATAATAGTGTTAAAGAGGCTGATCTGCTTTGTCTTGGTGGTTATGTTATGCCATTATGGACATGATAATAACGTAGTAAATTATCGTCATATGTCTCTTCTAATGTGAAGTTGAAATGTTAGCACTTTCTTTCATTGACTCTGTTGTTGGTTGGTGACAGCAGAGGAATCTGAGACTGATAGCGAGGAGTCAGATGTTAGTGGTTCTGATGGGGAAGACACATCCTGGATCTCATGGTTCTGCAATCTGCGAGGAAATGAATTTTTCTGTGAAGTTGATGATGACTACATCCAGGATGATTTCAATCTTTGTGGATTGAGCAGTCAAGTCCCGTATTATGATTATGCACTTGATCTAATATTGGATGTGGAATCATCTCATGGTAAATTTGATTAACTATTATGTTCAACTTTGTGGATTAGCATGTGAACTCTTATCTATTGCATCTGTTCCTGTTATGAATCCCAGAGGCAATGAACTGTACGAGATAGATTGTATTTACTCGTTGCTAATTTGCATTAATCACTGATATTGTTGATGTACAGGTGATACATTCACTGAGGAGCAGAATGAGTTGGTGGAGTCAGCTGCAGAGATGCTGTATGGTTTAATTCATTTGCGTTATATACTCACTAGCAAGGGCTTGGCTGCTATGGTAAAGCTTTACTTTTCTAACATCTATCCATGGATTTGTATGCCTCTTTTTCTTGTTGATTTGGTTAATTGAAAACAAATGACAGCTAGAGAAGTACAAGAACTACGACTTTGGGAGATGTCCCAGAGTTTATTGCTGTGGACAGCCCTGCCTTCCAGTAGGTCAATCCGACGTTCCTCGATCAAGCACTGTGAAAATCTATTGCCCGAAATGCGAAGACATATATTACCCACGATCTAAGTACCAAGGCAGTAAGTATTTATGTGAATAAAGCTATGGGTTGTTAATTGCTTGCTCTCGTATTTAATATATGCAACAATACAATACAGACCTTGATGGAGCATACTTTGGGACAACATTTCCTCACCTATTTCTGATGACGTACGGTCACTTGAAGCCACAGAAGGCAGCACAGAACTACGTACCAAGGGTGTTTGGCTTCAAACTCCACAAGTCTTGACTTCAGCCATCAAGATCACAAATCAAGATTTGAGATTCAGTTGAGTTTGCAAGCCCTAGCTGCGTTGGTTCTGTGTTTGAGCTGGTTCGTCGACCAATGTTGAATTTCGACCAGAGGACTCTCCAAATGTGAACAGCCTATTAGCTACTGGCTTAGTGCAGTGGAAGTGGGGGTGAGGTGTGTGGTTTAGTTATATGCTTCGTCGTTATTAAAAAAACAACTGTGGTTTGGAGTTTTATAACCGATCATTCGAGTTTGAGTTTGAGTTGGATAACACATCAGCCACTAAACTGTGTTTTCAAATGAATCCTTGCTCAAGTTTGATTGAGGCAAGTGAGTAATGTTTTCGTTCATTTCCATTCGAAGCTCTGTCCAACGTACGTTGTGGCTAACGGAACATGTTAAGAAACCCAGACTCATTGTTTCTAGTACTTTGTGCTAGAGCTGCTAGCTGAGCTTTATAGCTTGTTTGGTTTATAGACGAGCTGGAGCTTTACTTGAGCTTGAATCGAGCCATGGTAATTATGCTTAAGCTCGGCTTCTCTAATGAATCGACCCACGATAATCGTTATGAAGCTCAGATTTACTAACGAAATTCTCGTTCACCCTCTGGGCATTAACCACTAGAATGAGGAGATTTTCTCTTCTTGGCCACATGAACATTGGTTAGGTTTTCTACGAAACAAACTTTATAGACATCAATGGAGCATCTTAGTCACTTAGTGTGATTCGAGTCGAAGATCTCATCCATTATTTCAGCATGATTGTAGTATTGGGCAGTCTTGCCCAACTTGTTATTTGCTTTCGTTGTTTCCTCATTTGTGCAAGAAATCATGGAACCTCAACTACAACCTAGATCAGAGTAGCCAACGTTATGAGATCTAGAAAAGAGGACCCTAATCTACTAGATAGTCTAGGTATCGTTGCCCTGCACTTTAAGCGTTGTTAATGAGCATTGAACCGTAGTCTGTCTTGGGGGTTTAAAAGAAGATATAGGTGATCGACAAATTATTATAGTTGTTGTATATCTTCTCAAAATAGCCAAAAAGCCGAGTTGAACTCGACCTCGTTAAGACCTACAAACAAAGCCAATCTTAAGCTGAGCACGAACTCGTCCAAAATTAGTAAACCAGAGCTTGAACACAATTATCATGACTCAATTCAAGCTAAAGCCATGTTGAGGTCATCTACAAACCGAACAAATCGAGCTCATGCAGCTAGGGCTGAGCTCGGCCCGACTCGACGCGTTAACGAACCAGGCAGCTAGGGCTTGGAACCTCAACTGAATCTGAATCCTTGATTTGTGGTACTGATGGCTGAAGTCAAGACTTGTGGAGTTTGAACCCGAAGACTCTTGGTACATAATTCTGTGCTGCCTTCTGTGGCTTCAAGTGGCCGTACGTCATCAGAAATAGGTGAGGAAATGTTGTCCCAAAGTATGCTCCATCAAGGTCTGTATTGTATTGTTGCATATATTAAAGACGAAAGAAAGGAATAAACAAACGATAGACTTTATTCACATAACAAGGGTATACTTACTGCCTTGGTACTTTGATCGTGGGTAATATATGTCTTCGCATTTCGGGCAATAAATTTTCACAGTGCTTGATCGAGGAACGTCGGATTGGCCTACTGGAAGGCAGGGCTGTCCACAGCAATAAACTCTGGGGCATCTCCCAAAGTCGTAGTTCTTGTACTTCTCTAGCTGTCAATGTTTCAATTTAACCAAATCAAGAGGAAAATGAGGCATACAAAGCCATGGATGGATGTTAGAAAAGTAAAGCTTTACCATAGCAGCCAAGCCCTTGCTAGTGAGTATATAACGCAAATGAATTAAACCATAAAGCATCTCTGCAGCAGGCTCCACCAACTCATTCTGCTCCTCAGTGAATGTATCACCTGTACATCAACAATATCAGCAAAGAGTAAATACAATCTATCTGGTGTAGTGTATTGCCGCTGGGATTCATAACAGGAACAGATGCAACAGATAAAGTTCACATTCTAATCCATCAAGTTGAATAGAATTGTTCAGCAAAATTTACCATGAGAAGATTCCACATCCAATATTAGATCAAGTGCATAATCATAATACGGGACTTGGCTGCTCAATCCACAAAGATTGAAATCATCCTGGATATAGTCATCATCAACTTCACAGAAAAATTCATTTCCTCGCAGATTGCAGAACCATGAAATCCAGGATGTGTCTTCCGCATCAGAACCACTAACATCTGACTCCTCACTATCAGTCTCAGATTCCTCTGTTGTCACCAAAAAACAACAAACAGAAAGTGTTAACATTTCAACTTCACATTAGAAGAGACAGAAGACTATAAATGATAATACCAACAACCTAGC
Source organism: Linum usitatissimum (assembly GCA_030674075.2). Classification (NCBI taxonomy): domain Eukaryota; kingdom Viridiplantae; phylum Streptophyta; class Magnoliopsida; order Malpighiales; family Linaceae; genus Linum; species Linum usitatissimum. The sequence continues at coordinate 3,915,552 of JAUJYP020000804.1, read as the reverse complement.
CTATTCGAATGGTTACATTCTCATACTACAGATATCCTCTAAGATCACACAGTATTTACAAATCATTCAAACCAAGCACATGAAGACAAATTTAACTTGTACATTGCCTTTTGTAGCTTCTTACATACTAAACTACACTCCATTATGGTTGACCCTTATTCAGATACACATCTTCAGTTAGGTTTGTTTTTGTCATAGAAACTCCTTGGTAAGGAGAACCATAACTCGTGAATCGTCCTAGGCGCTAAAAAAACAAAGAGAAAAAAGGAAAGCTACTAGAGAAGGGGAAGGTAGCCGTTTAGAGGGGAGAGGAAGGGACGCCAATACAGGACTAAATGGGGATTACTGATATAGCCAATACAGGACTAAATGGGGATTACTGATATACTCATATTAAGTGGCTTAAGCGAGCTAGAAATGACAGGTTGTCTAAGCATGATAGCAATGACAGGTTGTGCAACTGAGCTAGAAATTTCACAAGGTGTGCGAAACTAATATGCCAAAAAATAATTTGAGTATCTGAATACCTAGACTACTAGAAACTAGACTTGTCTTTGTTGCATCAACTCCTCCTTTATGGCACTCCTACCCCCTTGAAGACGAAAAGATCATTCTCGAACTTAGCTGATCCAATCATCGGTCCTGAACCTTCCCCATGTAGTGTACAATAAGTTGATCCAAACACAACTTTGCACTGTAAGTCCGGAACTAGTAACATAGACGACAAAAAAGAGTGTAACGATAGAGTTTAGTTGAATCCCTCCAATACTCTTTACATTGAGCAAGACTCCCATCTGCAATTCTAGCTCCAACTTTCTTAGAATACAACCTTTGATCCAGTCATGTGGTCAAACCATTCCATAATCCATTTTCCAATCTCCAAGGCACTTATAAGATTCTAGCACCAACTTTCTTAGAATACGGTTGTAGGTCCTCTTTTGCTCACTAAACTGTTTAAACAGTTTCCCGTCCTTAAAGAGTGTCCCATTGTTTTGTAAATGTCCAGGTGCAGCTAGCAGCATCGTAGAACATTGAAGTATTCATATATATCCATCTAACCTTGTTTGAGGTTGTATAAACAAAATTGAATATAAGCTAATGATAAAAACATCTGATAACATGCCACGCACATGGCATTTGAGGTGCCCAGTCCAATGAACACGATATGTAGTATGTGAAGAACGACAAACGAAATGAAAGAAGAGAAATTTTAGTGACAAAATAGAACTCCACCAATAATACAATCATAATAAAATCAACCCAGAGATCTGAGAGCCTACCATCGGAGCACTTGTCCTTGGAATGAGAAGCCATGCGGGAATCGAGCTGCAATTTGTCAGCGGAATTGGGATATACGGAAAGCCTCTCTTTGTCCTTGCTGATCAAACCCCTAGAAGTCGACGGGGACGATTTCTCGAGATGCTTGTCGAGCGCATCGTTGATGCGCTTCCGGTCGAGAGTTCCCCCGACTAGCTCCGACCGCGATGAACCAATGCCCGATCCTCCTCGATCCCTATACATGATTTATTCCGGACGAAGCCGTACCGAAGCTCCCACTGGTGCGCCTCTCTCTCTCTCTCCACAGAGACGCCAACTTGGTGAGCTGGGAAATTGACGAGCAAGGTAAACCCTAGATTGGAAAAAGTTGTGGTTTCCAAAGGATTTGAGAAAACCAAAGGGCAAGCCGACGAACAAGAATACGGGTGGGTCAGATACGAGAGAAACACAGCTGAATATCTTAGAGAGATGGTCGACTTCAGTGGGAGAAAAAAATCCTTTTTTTTCTTAAAGGCAACATCATGGAACACATAAAATGTTGAATCGGAGGTGCAAATCCTACATGCGAGACTATATAAATTATTAATTTTTTCAAAACAAACTAATTTAAAAACTTGCTCTCTAACACTAACATTTAATATGGGGAAGCTAACTACAAAGACAAAAACAATAAAACAAAAAAATAGTCTAAAAACCCAACGAAACAATCAAAGAAACAAAATCTAAGTAACTTGGATGTGCAATGGGCGGAATTAGGGGTTCTGACTCATCCTAGTTTTGGTTTAGATCATTAATTTCTGGTGTATATTTATAATTTTTTCTGAGTTCGGTTTGAGATAATTTTGAGCTCAACTTAGTACTTGGTCGTATCGGAATTAAAAGGAGCCGCTAAGAGTTCCGACTATCTTATTTTTTGGTCTCGGGTACTAATTTATATGTAAAATTTTGATGATTTTATAATCCGGCTATTTTCGTCTAGTTATTTATTTAGACTAAGTAACAAAATTATATATTTAGTTAAAAAAATAAATATAGGACAAAAACTCACTAGTGGCACATATATTATATTTTTAACTAAAAAACAATACAATGAATTTATTTTTATTTTACATTAGTATTATGATTAATTAGTCAATTAGTTACTCGATACATATACAAATTTTTTATTCAAATTCGGCTTAGTGCATGTTTCCATCCTAGTTCCGCCATTGTATACATCTTTATTTAGAAACACCAAGGAAGGAGGCTAGGACTTAGCTATCTAGCTTGATCGGTCAGTGTGGCCGGTGGGTCGCTTGAAGCTGACCGGTAGGCGATGTAAGGGTTGGTCCTTCACCGAGTTTCCTGGGCGATTTCAAAGGTTAACGCCCAGTAGTGTCCTCCGTGTCCATCGAATCAGATGTGGCCAGGTCGTGTCGCGCCGCTTCTTGCATGAGCTGTTTGCGGCTCCGCCTCTACCTCCGACCGGTAAGTGTCGGTTGTTTTCATACCTTAGATGGCGAGCGTAAGGTGTGCCCTGGTTCCCTATCGTGGCCTTATGGTAAGCGTAGCTGGTGGGACTGCTGGGGAGTGGTGTTGTCCGTGAGCTCCTACCTGGTTCGAGGACTCCTTACAGTCTCGCATCAAACTCCATTGGCTTGCGGATTGTGCTTATGCCTCCTTCCATGAAAACACTTTGACTGAGTGATCCCGTTGGAAATCGAGTTACTCCTCCGATAACTGGAATGTGAAACCCGACCCTAAAAAATTACTGTCGAACCATTGGTTCAACTCATGCAAGCTACTCGGGTTCCAACTAGACCATCTTTAACCAATAACCACTAATAAATACACATGACAAACATTAAAGACTGAAATTGAAACCTTTAATAAAACCTTGGAAATCTGATGGATCTCATACCCTTAAATAAAAGTTTTAAAATATTAGAAAAGCAGAGATGCAATTCCAGTTTATAAATACATCAAAATGATATCCATAGATATCAAACCCAACCAGCTTTCTCCACCTCCAACTCCAATACCTGTGATTGATCACACAGATACATACAGAAAGACAATAACCAAACGGGGTTAGTGTTAATCACTGAGTGCCTAACCGTCATCCAAGGCGGAATTGTGTCTGAAACAAAGGAAGGGAAAAACATCATAGAAGACTACACATCATCTACTCAAGTTTATACTAGTAATGTGACCTTACTGCTAGGTAATCATACTAACTAGCATCAGCCACCCCTAACATCGTGTGGATAGCCTCATAGTGGATCAAAACATGAAACCACCCTAAACCGTGTGAGTAGCATTTGTAGGCATACTCGACACGTTTTTAACCTTTCTCGTGAAACCACAGTTTTGTGTTGCTGTCTGGTTGTGGAACATTGAAGAGATCGTAGCTGAGTTTTCGATCAGGGGCGTGGTTGATTGGTTGTGGCGACCGTGGTAGCAAGGGCAACCACATGCGAGTTAGTTCAGTTGTTAGCCGATTCCCAGACCTACCCCAAATTAGGCATGTGAATCGATCAATTCAATCGTTAACCGTCGGTTTCAGTAGGTTAAACCTAAAGTTGCATGACTGGTCGGTTAACCGACCTAATTTGATCGAAGGTTAATTAACTGACTGCTACTGTTAAATAATCGTGGGTTAACCGATCGATTGATGGAGTAGTTTCCATTGAATTTGGATAAATTTACTTTGGATTTAACCAAATTTTAACCGATTACCCAATTTCATAAATATATCGACCGTTTTACAGACATATCTAATTTTAGTTAAACAGATTTTAACCAAAGTTGGTCAGTTTATCGATTTTAACTATCAACCGAAACCAAAATGCCAGCCCTAGCCCAAACGGGGCTAAGTTTGGTTAGTAGATCAAATTTTATTTTTTAATTTACACTTTTCTAGCAACAAGAAATCAAGAATAGTCCCCTCAGCAAAAACGAAAAAGGAAAAGAAAACGAAAAGGAAAAAATCACCCCTGAAGAAAAGCACAAAGTACTTTTTTTTTATTTGATAAACAAGCACAAAGTACTTTCGTGGGGTGAAATTAGGGTTTGCCTCTTTCTGGTGAAGAATTCAAATTCCGACAAGTTGGGTTAAGCTCTTATTCCTGTTCATCCCATCTCAAAGGAGGCGGCTTTTAGGGTTTTAGACTGCGGAATTTTGGCCACAGCACAGCTAGCTCGTCAGAAACAAGCGATGCCTCCACGAGTCGTGAAGCGAGGAGCGGCGGCCGCTGCATCTAAGCGGGGTGGAAGAGCCACGCGAGGTGCCGGCAAGACCCAAACACCTCAGCCGGAAGATGTTTTGCGGAAGATAGAGGAAGGTACGATGGTCAACATGAAACCTGCTGTTGAAGAAGAGAAGCAGATGGTTACTGAGAAGCCAGTCGTTGAAGAAAAAGCGGTTCGTGAAGCCGATGATGAATCCAAATCGGATGTTAAGAGCTTGTCCTCGTCAAAAGGTAGGTTCCTTTCCTTTCCCCCCTCTTTTTATTCCGTCTTGAGGATTAATATCTGCTGGGATCCGCATGTTGAATGTTTACTTCTACATGCATGAATTTCTTGCCCTTTTTCCGGTTTTGAATGTTTGCTCTTGAGTGCGTCGATCATATATTAGGATACGTTCTGTGTAAGCCTCCAGTCCATCCTTATTGCTTCGCTCTTTATCTGAAATTCACTAGGGAGAGGAAATCTCTTAGAATCTTCAATCTTCTCTCGGCTTCCTCTATGGTCTTGTTTGAGATGTGGGGAAATTTTACTTGCTTAAAGATATGCCATAGACTGTGTGATCGGACTAGAGGTTATGACCTCTACGTATAAAGTTATTTCAAAATTTCTCGAGGATAAGTGAGAATGGTGGTATTTCTCAAGTCACTGGACCCTCAATCCTTTTCCATGGCAGACGGAGAAGAATTGAAGGAGTCTGTCGAGGATTTTGAAAAGGATGAAAGGTTGGAGCTGGATGATAACGAGCCTGAATATGAGCCCGAAGAATATGGCGATGATAAGGATCTTGAACAAGATGATGCTCAGGAGGAGGAGGAGGGTGATGGAGGGGATGAAGAGCTAGAGGAAGGAAATGAGGAGGAAGTGGATGAGGAAGAGGCTGATCTGGTAGAGGAGGAATTGGAAGAGGTTCCTGAAGATGTTGAGGTTGAAGAGGAAGATGAGCAAACCAGTAATGATCATGCTGAGCTGGCTGATGCAACTGAAGAGGATGAGCACCATGAGGTTTTTAAGGAGAGGCGCAAGCGCAAGGAGTTTGAAGTCTTCGTTGGCGGTCTGGATAAAGATGCCACTGAATCTGATCTTCGGAAAGTTTTTGGCCGTGTTGGTGAGATTACTGAAGTTCGACTATTGAAGAATCCACATACCAAGAAAAACAAAGGGTTTGCATTCTTGCGTTTTGCTTCAGTTGAACAAGCTCAAAGGGCCATAACTGAGTTGAAGAATCCAGTGGTAATTATCATCATGCAATTTTTCGAATGTCATGTGAATTTGCTTCACAACCTGAATTTTATTTTGATGATTGCGCTTCCAGATTAATGGGAAACAGTGTGGTGTTAGTCGTAGTCAAGACAGTGACACCCTTTTCTTGGGTAACATTTGCAAAACATGGACAAAAGAAGCTGTAAGTATATTGGAAATTCTTAAGGAGGTCACTGTCAAGCATTACAAGTTTCTTCAGCGGTGATAAATGAAGTGATGTATTCCTGATGTTTGGTCATTGAATTTACTTCCAGTTGAAAGAGAAATTGAAACATTATGGAGTTGATAATGTTGAGGAAGTGACCCTCGTTGAAGATGGTAACAGTGAAGGAATGAACCGAGGGTTTGCCTTTCTAGAATTCTCGTGTCGTACAGAAGCCATGGATGCTTTTAAGCGTCTACAGAAGAGAGATGTTTTATTTGGAGTTGATAGGCCAGCAAAGGTCTCTCTTTCTGATGCCTTCATTGATCCCAGGGATGAGATAATGGCTCAGGTATCCTTAACTTACCATTCTGGAGTACAACATTTCAACCTATCTGGATTAGCTGAACTATACTTTCCAGATCTCACCTTGATGGTGATAAGAATCTAAATTTCCCTTAACGAGCCATGGATGAAACCTATGCTGGAAAGTTGCCCGCTACTGTTTGTACACTTATTTTTATCTGTCCTTTTTACTGTGTTTGAATTCTCTATGCACCTTTGCCTCTTGTTTCTATTGGCTGATATTATCTTTATTCTGTGAATTCAGGTTAAGACTATATTTATCGATGGTCTTCCTTCATCATGGGATGAGAACCATGTTCGAGAGCTATTGAAGATGTATGGAAAAATTGAGAAGGTTGAACTTGCCAGAAATATGCCATCGGCCAACAGAAAAGATTTTGGTTTTGTTACCTTTGACAGTCATGAAGCTGCTGTAACCTGTGCTAAAAGTATTAATAATGAAGATCTTGGTGAAGGAGAAAACAAGGTTTGTTACAGAACTTGCCTGTTCTTTTGTGCTGTAATGTTTGAAGGTTCTGCTTCTTGAGGCTTTCAATGTGGTATGATTATCAGGCTAAAGTTAGGGCTCGGCTGTCAAGGCCTCTTCAGAGAGGAAAAGGGAAAACTTTTAGCCGTAGAGATGTTCGTCCCGGGCGGGGTAATGGTACAGTCAGCAGGGGTACATGGCCTCGGTCCACTGCACGAAGCCTTCCATCTCGTACGATAAGAACTACTGGAAATCGAGCCCTGCCAGCTAGCGTAAAGAGGCCTGTGCGTTTGAGAGAACGTCATGCTCCTCCAATGTCTCCTCGAATAAGAAGCAGACCTTTGGCTCCTCCTCCCCGGTCTTACGATAGAAGAGCACCTGGTGCATATCAGTCCAACTTATTTGTTGCATATTTTTCCCTGCACCAAATACCTTACACGGATTGCTTTTGTTTTACAGTTCCAGCATATCCGAAGAGTAGCTTGAAAAGGGACTATTCTCGACGTGATGAATTGCCACCTCTAAGAAGCCGTGCTCCCATTGATTATGGTCCCAGGACTGTTCCAGAGAGACGCCAATCCTATAGAGATGAGTACTCTTCCCGTGGTGCTGGGTACCCTGATCTTCCTAGGGGCAATTCTCGTGGATCTGCCAGAAGAGATTATGTGGATGATCCTTATCCTCAGAGATTTGAAAGGCCCGATCCAAGTTACCGTGAAGGGCGTGCCCGTGACTATGACCCTTTCTCAGGTTCCAAACGTCCATATGCCATGATGGTTAGTTATTAACTGCTAGATATTTTTCCTCATTGTTTTAAGTTTTGTTATCACCAAGAAATTGCTGAAAGCTGTCTCCTGTTCCTCCAAGGATGACATCCCTCCGCGTTATGCTGAATCTAGTGCTCGTCATTCAAGGGCTCGTGTAGAGTATGAACTTCCTCCTAGGTCTTCCCACTATGGAGATGGCTACGGTGATAGGTTCGTTTATTGCATTATTTATTTATTTGATTATTCTCTTCAACTTGATAATTGAAGTTTACTTATATGTACCTTTGGTTAGTCGACTTGGCAGATCAAATTTAGGATATGGGAGCAGCAGAAATACCATGTCCAGTCAGGATTCACATGGAATGTATGGGGAGCGTCATGGTATGGCTTATGGAGGTGTGTATTTCTTTACTACAAGTGAACTTTAATTAGCTTCTCTGTGCATTCACTTACATCTAAGTGAGTATCCACCATGTTGTGAGCAGGTTCATACGGGAGCAACGAAGGTGGTGGAGTGTACCCTACGAATTATGATGGTGATTACGTATCACGCGGAAGTGATGTATGCTTTCACCTTCTCACCTTCACTGAGATGGATTTTTACTCTGTTATTGTTTCGAATTCCTGATTCCCTTCCTTTATTCATAGGTTGGGGGTAGTTCTTACTCATCAATATACTCGAGTCGTGGAATGGGTGGCAGCAGTTACATGGGTTCAGGTGGTTCAAGATCATACTACTGAAGTAAGTTAAATAGTCACTCTACTTTTGGCCGCGACAAGTCATTATGTTTTGTTGGGCAGCAATAGATGGAGGTTTTGGCATCTCTTTGGGTGTAATTTGGTCACTGAGATTGATTTATTTACGGAACAGAGAAATGACAGAGAGGTGCTGTAGGATGTTGGCCATTTGAAGTTGAAAGGTTGGACCTCTGAGAAGCGCACGCTATGGAGAAACAATCTTGTGAAGCTTTTAGCCCAAGTATCCTGTGAGAGTAGTTTTGTAAAGATAAAGACCGTTATGGTTGAGGGTAGCAAAAAGTTCATGGTGTTTTTAACTTCATATATGTAGCGACTATCAGAACGAAAACCTTCTGGTGTTTATGCATTGATCTCTTTATCTTCTCTCTTGATTTGGGTATCTAATGGACCAATATGTACTTTGAGGTATAAGGTCATATTCAGAGTCATTGGATTTGACATGCAGTGTTAAGTTTGTAGAGATGATTTGCTTAAAAACTTTTTTGTTGTTGAAAGTTATGGGTATTCTGTTTCTATCCTTCATTTATAGTCCGAGCATCTGAAACACAAAGTATATCACAATGAAGCCAATATAGTGACAATCGATAAATATTCAAGGAACACAGTTGGTGTTTGATGCTCTTTAAGTAGTTTGTTACGTGATTGCCTTCTCTATAAATGTTAATAATCTTGATATTCTACACTTTCTTTATCATTTTGCAAAATTGTGCCACCGTCGCAGAGTATCGGTGGTTTGCATTAGCACCAGACATGATAAACTGACTGCACATCGAGAGTTAAGCTGCATTTGTAATGTTTGATATCCTCTCTCCCAGGTTATTTTGAGGCCAATCACATCAGCTCTTAAATCTGCACGCGTGATCGAACACATTCTCACTTAACGTTACAAGTAGAGAGACATATGCCCTCACTATCTCAAAGCAAGCCTCCTACAAGTGTTTGACCCGTTCCTAAACTAACTGAATTATCTGAGTTGAGGGTCACCTATTGACTTCCATCAGATATCCACCTTTATCCTAGCAGCGAGAGCAATCATAGTTGTTCTCACACACAAGCATCCTCCGCAACTCTAGTCCAACCAAGTGTCCTATAGTTATTTGGTTATATCATTAGTTATTAACTACAACTAACTAGTTAATTCCACAAGTAACTAGTTATTTATTTTTGTTGTAAGTGATAACTAGTTATAGGCTCTCTTGTAACTATTTTATTTTTATATATTAGTTACTTTTATGTAACAAGTTATTAATATAACTTGTTATTTTCTCTTGTAACTATTTAGTCATATAACTAACTTTTATTTTTTCTCGTAACTAGTTTGGAGACTTGCTCGAAAAGTCACCGGGATGCATCGTTAAAATCATCAGAGAGTCGGAAAAATATTCGAGATTTGGTGGGCCGATCAATCGCTAAACAGTCGCTGGCAAATTTCGAAATCTTGAAATAATCGATGAATTTTTCCCAAAAGCCACCAAATTTGTTGATTTACACGACTTGACGCAGTCCAAAATCTTTGAACTCGTTGACGCAGGAAAATGAATAAAACTTAACTGTTTTTTTTAATAGAACAAACGGGAAGAAAAAGAGACAAAAAGAAAGGGTGAAATAAACAGACAGGAGGGATCCAATTTGTAAGCTCTCAAAGCTTTTTCTCCTCTGCGACGACGGGGACGCAGGCCTCAATTTCAGCGACAGAGGAGCGCTGAGATTTTGCAACTGAAGGATCTAAAGTTTTCTCTTGCCCCCTTCGCCGTCCTTCTCGTCGATTTCGTCAGTAGCTGGCAGGTACAAATTGTCGCTCTCTTTCTCTTTCTCTCCTCTTCTGTGTGTCGCATCTCTTCACCCAAAGATGCACATTTTCCTCATATTGGAGGAAGGAACGTAATCCTCAGTCTGAACCCACAAGTGCGGTTGTACTTTCATTGTCAATTGATGAGAAGTTTTCCTTGTTTAAGCCCTAATCCTTTGTTGTGCCGTCACTGCTTTGTCTCCCTCTCTTATCACCTAACGGTGAGCGATGATGTCTAATTTCGCTGTCTGCATCTCTGCTTGCCTGGTTTTGCTTCGAATGTGGACTACTGTTGTTGCATTGTGGAGATGAAAGCAACTCGTCCGTTGTGTTTGTTTTTTTCGTTAAAACGGATGGGGTTTCCAGATCTCTCATTGGCATTCTTTTCTCTTGTTAACGTCCCCTACTCCCAGAGTCTGGTATTCAAGGGAGCAATATGGATTGACGGAGAAACACTTATGGTTCGTCTGGCTTTGGTGCTCGAGCATGTTTTCTGGAAAATGTGCGTAACTTAGAGACCATTTTGCGGGAAGTGGGTATAGAGGAAGAGTTTCATTTTCTTTTGGAAGATATGGCCGATGCAGCAGGGTTAGTGGAGGCCGCTGGAACTCGATTTAGTTCCTTGGAGTTGATTGGCAGGGGATCATTTGGAGATGTTTATAAAGCGTAAGTTGCTGCTAAATCTCTTTACTGAGGTGCTCTGTGTGTCCCAATACAGTGTTGTTGTGTTCGTCTGGAATACCTGAATGAAGACTGTTTATTTTCTGTTTCAGCTTTCCTTGCTGGCTATCGACCCAAACTTCCTGTTTGATAAAATCAATGTTGAACACTATGTATGAAATTGATGTTTCCTTTCTGGTATAAGAATTGCATGGATCTATGTTCAATTACTCCACTAGCTTAATTTTACTTTGTTTCTGTTAGATTGCAGAAGTTTTAATATCTGAATTCATCATTACTTCTCTCATGATACGTGGTTTAAACACTAAAAGGCAAGACCGCATGATATACTTGAGAAGTTCGAGTCCAAGCTTGCTCTTTACAGTGTGTATACGAAGCTTGAGGAGGGAGTGTTGAGAATATTACGGTATTAATCAGTTTTCTTGTTAGAGGAAATTGATTTTTAGACATCTTCCTAATTAGGTTAGGTTTTTTATCCTGGAGAATCCTAACTAAGGAAGGTCTCTAAGATCTAAATGTATAGATATATGTGTATCCTACCTCTGATATAATAGGGGAGTAAGTTATCCCCGAGTCATAGAATTGTTCAATATCCTCACTATCTCAACCTTCTTGATTTTCTAATTTGCAGGTTTGATAAGGAGCTTAACAAAGAAGTAGCCATCAAAGTCATTGATTTGGAAGAATCGTACGTATTAAGAATTAGATTTTATTGCTTCGTCTTGTTCAAATTAATTATTTTATGGATTTTTCCTCCATTCTTGCCCCATCGCTTTGTGCACATCTCTGTAGTTTCCTCTCTGAGTGAAATCTAGTAACTAAATAGAAATCTCAGAAATTCTCCTCCATTATCTGGTTTCTTGATGCTTAAAAAAGTTCTCAAACAACACACCTCATAGTCGAATCCTAGGAACCGCCACAGCAAAACTTATCCCTCAAGGCTATTGACATGGTTGGACACAAATAACTTACTTCATTGTCTTTTTTCTTGTATTCACGGGGTCGGAGTTTGTTGCTGCCTTCTCCTCATTATACAAAATAAATCTTTACAAGCTGACATCAAATTTTTGCAGTGCTATGACAATTCCCTAAGAACATTTCATTTGAGTTATGAGTATAGTATCTTATTGTTATGGAAGTTGTCATTTTCATCAGTTCTCTATTCATACGTGTCTGTCCTTTATCTGAGTTGGGTTGCTTTAAATTTGGTCTCTGATGATCTAGACCCCAGACTTTGAGCGTTTATTTTAACTCTCTATTCTTATGCATCTTCTTTCTTCTATCGTCACTGGATCATGCTACAAGGCTGCGTCTTTTTTCCACCACCATTTCTGAACTAGTTTTATCAGTGTCGTGTCCTGTATATTCCGTACTTCTAGTTGACATTCTTTTCCGAAATTCGTTTACTTGAAACAGGTCTCTTGAGTCTATTTCCACTATTTAATCTGAAATACCACTACAGCGTGAAAAATGTTTAAACCTCAATGACGTAAACCAGTCTTCCCTAAGTGCTCACTATGAGTTGAACCTTGACATCAGAATCTAATAGAGAGAGTGTGGGTAATCATGTGAAGTTGATTTCCAAATCTTTTATCTTAACGCTAGGCTTCATATTGATATGACTATGTAGTTGTATCTCAACAGTGAAATCGAAATATTCAGTGTCCCAAATAAACTGCATTGTGACGTTTCAGGCTTAATAATAATAATAAAAGTTTGACCAAGTATTGCGCCTATATATACTTTGAATTCTAATGCCTCGTAATGTACATATTTTTGTCTGAATTTCGTAGAAAATGCTTCCTTGGTTGTTGTCCGCTTGTGTTGGATACAGAAAAACAGCTTTGTATTCTGTTGGTGATTTATTTGATGTGTATGAATGCTTAAGTGAAGTACAATTTTCTAATGTTTCTAAGCTTTTTTTTATTTTAAACTGTTGCAGTGAGGATGACATTGAGGATATCCAGAAGGTAGTCAAATTTATTTTCTTGTTCATGTTACCCGTATCATACCTGTTAAGGTGTCCAATCTTTGTGATAATCTTTCAACTGGTTGACTAATCGATTATCCAATGATGGCAGGAAATTGCTGTTTTGTCCCAATGTCGGTGTCCATATATAACTGAGTATTATGGCTCCTATCTTCAGCAGACTAAACTATGGATAATTATGGAATACATGGCTGGGGGGTCCGTTGCTGACCTAGTAGGTTACTTCGTTGACTTAATTCTGCTGCTGCCTTAATATTACATGTTCTGGAGGATTTGATTAGTATAATGTATTTATTTCTCCAAATGAGAGGTGTAGGTCCTTGATGAAGGACAATTTTGTCAGTGCTAACAATGGTTCTATTTTTGCAGCTTCAGTCGGGTCCACCGCTTGATGAAACCTCAATGGCTTCTATTTTGCGTGATTTGCTTCATGCAGTTGAATATTTGCATAATGAAGGGAAAATTCACAGGGATATCAAAGGTTATTCCTTTTCCCTTTCATCAAAATTAATTGATGCGGATTTTATGTAAACATGTTGAAAACAAGCGAGTCAAGCTCATCAGATTGCCTATGATATGCTAGCTAACTTGGGCCATGTACTATTTGTATTGTCTATGCAGCTATTCCTTTGTATTACTAGAAATGACAAAATGAGAGCACTTTGTTTATGTAGACATACTAATATTGGCTTCTTGTTTGGAAAAGAAGTTATCAATGGTTTGATATGAACTACTTGTAAATAACTATGCAGCGTCACTCTAAGTTTGATATGCAGTACCATCCATGACAATATGACAGCATCTTCCCAGAAGCCCCTTCCTGAAACTCACACATGCCAGCAGAAAAGATCATTTCACACTTGACCTCTTAGGTTAATTAGCTTACAAACATTAGATACAGTTCAATTTAGGGACGTAAAGATGTAGAAAGAGTGGAACATATGAGGTTACTTGAACCCATCTACCAATATTTGAGGTAATAATCCTCTTGTTGTATTATTAAGACGGAATAACTCAATATTTATAGAGTTCTATATAGAAAGATGTCTATTCTAATTAGGACTATTACCTACTGAATATCAATAAAAGTCCTACTCTAGATTGGATAAATAAAGAAATATAATAATGCATATATTCTGTCGTATCTCAACACTCCCCTCAAGCTTGGTATAGGCATCGTAGAAACCAAGCTTGGATTTCAAGTGCTGCGAAAACTTCTCTAGTCAGTATGTCTATGCTTTGTTCTGTAGAGGGTGCATATAGAACTTCTATAGTTTTGTTAGAAGCCTTTTCTGAGATGAATTGCCTATCAATCTCAACATTCTTAGTACGATCATGATGGACAGGGTTCATCACTATACTGATAGTGGACTGACTATCGGTTCTTAGTATCATGGGACCATTTTCTCGACTTGCAAGTCCTTTAGGATTTTGTCCAACCATATCTCTTCGTATATTTCTAGAGCCAATACTCTCTATATTCAGCTTCAACACTACTTCTCGCAGCTCTTCCAGGCTACTAGATTGCCCCAAACATAACTGCAGTAACAACTGGCGGATCTTCTATCAGTGATTAGTTTACTCTTCCAGGTTACTGACTTGGAGATGGACTTTAGCCTACTCTCTTATATAAGAGCGGCTCGTCTACAAACTTCAGATATCAATACAGAAAATACCTTCTGAATCTCTTTATCTTCATTTAAGTCTGCATTTAGGAATGCATTCTTAACTCTGGAGATTAGTTTACTTATTTAGAATATACTCTGCTCCTAACAAATTCTGACAAATTAGTAAGATAAATCATAATAATAAATTAGCTTATCTGGTCGGATTTCCACAGATTTCAAACTGATTGGCTGACTGAGAAACTCATCCTTGCAGAAGAATTTGTCCAGTCAAATTTAATTGCTCCAAATTTGTCACCCATAAGTTCCATTAATTAAAAAAGCATGAATGGGGTATTGTAATACTTCCAATTTTTTTTAATTAAAATTTTACCTATTTTGTAATATTGTTTTTTGTTTATTTCCAGCAAGGGAGACTACAAAACATTTTAGTTCAGACTAAAAACAATTTCAATTTCTACTTAGTTGTTTTGAGTCATTGTCAGAGTCATCTAGAGGAGTTCTCTAGATGGCTCTTTTCGTGAGTCCGTTCGCCCTGCATTTGGCACTTTCCTTTTCATGTACCTTAATTTCTGATATTCGTCACAACTCTTTTATTTGAACAGCGGCAAACATTTTACTGAGCGAGAATGGCGATGTCAAGGTATATCATCTATCTTTCTAAAGTAACACAACTCTGTAACATTGTTTAGCTCAAGACTTATTTTTAAGATTGATACACTATTCATTGGTGGTGATATATCTATACCTTTCAGTATTTGATGTTTCTTCTTCGTGCCCATGTGACAGGTTGCAGATTTTGGCGTTTCTGCACAACTTACGAGGACAATCTCCAGAAGAAAGGTACTCCTTTTGTACAATGAGTTCATAATACACAAAAGCCTGGACAGTTATGTTGCTTCCATACTCCTACCCTGATTGTCTATGTACCCATACCCTTCTTTCTTGTTTTTCTTTACCGTTCTGAACTTCTGATAGGTGACTTTTGACAGCAATATCTTATGTTTGATTGGATATGCATTTATATGTTTTAATCAATGTGAAATGGAACTTGTCTGTGTTTTAACGCTTTAATCCAATCTGAAGTTATTTATATAATACTGACTGTCATCTGAAATGTTAGGATGTTAATCTAGCAACATGGTTTATGAGTTTCTCCTCAACCTCAGTCATTTCTATTTTTATTCAAGTCTATACACTGACTTGAATGTGTGCAGACTTTTGTTGGCACACCCTTTTGGATGGCTCCAGAGGTGATTCAGAATTCAGATGGATACAACGAGAAGGTATTATAACGAAGTTTAAGTATTTCTCTTAGACTCGCTTATTTTCTTCTGCTGCTGTGCATTGTTGTGCTCTTTTTCTTATCCCACAAAACTGCAATTCGGATTCGGGAGATGAGAAGGAAAAGGAAAAAGTGCACAGACCCTCTGGAGAGAGCGAGAGTTTATAATACATCTTGTCTCATATTTTGTCGTTATGTCTTATTTGAACAATAATCTTTCTGAATCAATAGCTTTATTCAGGCTGATATCTGGTCTCTCGGGATAACTGCTATTGAGATGGCGAAGGGGGAACCTCCTCTTGCTGATCTGCACCCAATGAGGGTCCTTTTCATCATTCCACGAGAAAATCCCCCACAGGTTTCTCTCTTTCCCATCAAGTAGTCCTGTATGTACGTTAATCATAGCAGAAGAATGAACAATGGCAATCTTTTGGTGCAGCTGGATGAACATTTTTCTCGTCCTATGAAAGAGTTTGTTTCTATGTGCCTAAAGAAAGCTCCTGCTGAGGCAAGTAGTTGGCTTCTGGGCTCTTAAGTTTCTTAATTTTCTTGCAGTTTGTTATCCTAAAGCTTCTGCCAGATATGTATCAATGTTGTTAAGATATATATTTTTATGTATAATTGAAATGTTGAACAGAAGTGGAAGTGTAAAGCGAACTGTAGAATCATTAGATTATATGGACCATATAAAACAAGAAATAACATAACTAGAAAATAGGTGACTATAAGTACTTCAAATATATGCCCAGGCATTCATTTGAACAATCATACTCATACTATCATACATATGATTGAATTCATTAATTAAGTAATTGTTCTATATTTTGTCACAATCTCACTAAAAGTGTAATTCTAGGTGTGAATCTAGTTTTACATACAACAATGACATAAATGTGGTTATGATGTTGGCATTTTACTCATGCACAACAGGGATGGTGGCCTGCATTAGATTTTCACTTGTTCGCACTGATTAATCTTCAGTTGACGTCATGCAGATACATAAAAGCTTCAATTTTTTTAGTTAAAACGAGCTTTGATTGTTTTCTGTTGAGATTAATTTATTATTAATACTATAATCTGGTGTATGGTCTAGTCTTATTAAAGTAGATAACTACCATTACAGTGGATGAGCCAAAAATTTGTGGATCTTAGTTACATTCCTTTAAGGCAGCAAATTGTAGACAAAGGCTCTGCCAAAGGAATTATTTGATCAACTGGTGTCCAAGCTTGGTTTGTATAGTATTTGCTCCCAAGCTTGGGAGGGATACCGTAGTAATGGAAGGATCCCTTCTGCATTACTTGTCTTCTACCAGCAGCCTATCCTCAAGGACTAGCACCGAACCATGGGCTGGTACAATGTATTTTACTACGGTGATCAATAAGATGTAGTAAAAGTCTTGCTTTCTTTCTCGACTGATCCCCTGTGAATAAAATGAAACTAATTTCAGTTTTTCTTGTAGTTTGAGATGGGATAGTAGATTAATTGCAACAGACTCTCCAGAACATTTTTTAATGATCATAACACACATTGTTCTAATTTCAGAGGCCAAGTGCTAAGGAACTCTTGAAGCACCGGTTTGTTAAAAATGTTAAAAAGAGCCCAAGGCTTGTCGAGAGAATAAGGTGTGATGTATTTCTTGCATACTTTTCTTTTGATTGTCATATGCTCCTTATCCCCTCTTCCTTTTCCTGTGTTCCATTAAGCATTGTCAATTCAGAAAATAAGTTTGGCCCTGTCATTTCTTTTGTTAAAACAGAGGCACAATCTCTCCCACTTTTCATTCATGATAAATAAGTCTCAGGAACCCCAACCATGGTACATAAGTCTGCAGTACAGTAGAGAAGTTGTGGCCAGTTATTTAATCTAAAGAAAAAGTTATGGGCTGTTTTGTGACCCTAAACCACTGCGATATAAAAATGGCCAAATGGATGATCACAAGAACTATGAATTTCAAAACATCATTTTAGTGATAAATTTATCTGACTTGATGTTAGTAAATTTTACTAGTGAACTAGCTTATCCCAGGATGGATTGTAATCTATGGTGTAACAGCTTAACCTGTAAGAGTCTGCATGTAAGGTGGGACAAAGGAATGAAACTTTTGGGTCATGCAGCATTATTCTACAACATAAGCATGGCATTGATGCCACACTTGTTATCTTGACAGGGAGCGTCCGAAGTATCCAATTAAAGATGGAGATAGCCCCAAAAATGGTTCAGAAGCAAGAGGGGAAGCGTATGACACCGTGAAGGTGACAAGGGATGTAAGACCAGATGGAACCATTAAAGCCAGGTAGGTCCAGTCTATGGATTCCTATCTGAGCATGTGACTTGTGTTGTTTTTTCTTTTATTGATGACCCTTCGAGTTTACAGTGGTCCAGCAAAGCCCCTGAAAAATGCTGGTTGGGACTTTAGCATCGGTGGAGCACAGAGTACAGGAACTGTTAGGAGTTCTGTCAGGCCACCTCAGGTTAAAGAAAAGAAAATAGATTCGGCATACAGTAAGATAAGTCAAAGAGGGACATTGGTGCGTGGTACTCACTTGCAAGCTTCATCTGAGAATGCAGTTCAGGAATCAATTGAACCTTCCCATGTAAAAGTTTCTCGAGATTCATATTATGATGATCATCCGGATAATTTTGCTGACGATGTGAGTTTTATCATTTCCCCATCTTATACTATAATATATTATGAACTTTATGGTTGATGGCGATATGATAGATATTATTCTCTAGTATGGTTTCCAACCTAGTATACCTGGTGGATGTTTTAATTCCCACGGAAACCGTTCTTTCTTTTGAATTATAAGCTCTTTGTTTATTGTCGCTTCTGTTTCTCTCAACTGATGAACTTTTGAAATTTTGTGGCTTGAATATTCTGTACTATTGTACACTGTTAAAGCTATTCTGAATGTTTATTTCCAGAATGACTTCGCTGTAAGTGGTTCTGGGACTGTGGTTATACGCACTCCTAAAGGATCTCAGTCGTCTTCTACTCGAGATCAGAGTACCCCAGTATGTCTTTTCTTCAAGTATTAATATTGGTATATGCAATGTGCATTGTACATCTTGCAACTAGTATGTAAGATTTTAATGTTTTGTGCAGTCTAGCAGTGCGCTAGCTTCCTTTGATGATGCATCTACGAGTGGAACTGTTGTGTTTCGTGGGCAGCATGATGATTCTGATTCTCCCCGGACTCCTAGATCTAGACTGGGGATACAAGAAAGAAGTTCAAGTGCTTCTCAAGAAGACAGTGCATTTAATCTGGCTGAGGTTTTGTCTCTCTTTATGCTGTTATACAAGAATTCTTTTATATTTCTTGTTATCATTGCCAAAGTTTGAGGGATTATTATCCTAGAAGATAATAATAATAACAATATATTTATATATTGAAGACTACAAGTTTTTAAAGTTAAACTCATCAATTCTAAACCCTAAAACACTCAATTCAGAACCCACTTCGATTATAAACCAAGTGGGGTATTTAAATAACAATGGATGATTTGAATCTTAGTGAGGTTGTGTTGAGCAAGTCAAGTGTATATGCAGGCAAAAGCTGCATTGCAGAGTGGCCTGAGAAAAGGAAATGCTAGAGAAAGGTCCGCTTTCGGCAAGATGAACAATAACGGACATGAAAGTAGAAGAAAAGAGCCGATTACAAACAGCTCTGACTCTACCAGGTATACATTAAGCACTAATAATTTTCAGCGTCTCAAACAGAGAAGGCTTTCTTTGTGACGCTTGTTACATTTACTGTGAAGTTCTCAAGACTACCTTGATGCTCAGAAAGCATTTGCAAAATCACGCAAATCAAGTAATGAGGAGGAAAGTGCAAGAGTAATCTCGTCATCAGCACCCTTATCAATTTTACTCGTACCTTCCTTGAAAGAGGTAATGAACTACTTATTTTTTCCGTAAGGAGTTCACTTTTGTGGTAGAAAAAGTCTTGTAGGTATTGCTGTTTTCAAAGCTTATTGATCTGTTAATTACATATTAAAGAACCATCTAGCTTCAAGAGATTATCTTGTGGGTTTCTGTTTTGTGAAATGCTTGGGTTATATTTCAATTGCTTGTAATCCTCCTCCTCCGAATGCTTGCACTGTAGGCAGGTGGGCATGATTTAGAAGGATCGGGAGTGCGTGCAGTAATGAATTCACTTGCAAATATGGAGCGGATGAAACCCGGGTCTTGTGAAATTCTTGTCAGAAGTTTACTTCAAAGATTGTCAAGGTTGTATATAGAGCAGTTCTATTACCATAGTTTGTGTTCAGAGTAAGGATGTGTTATTTATTACTCAAGTGGTTTTTGTCATTGACTGGTGAGCAGTTCAAAGGAAGCTTCCATGAAAGATTTACAGGAGTTAGCGGCTTCATTGTTAGCCAAGAGCAAGGCCAATGCTGAAGAAGCTCAAAATGCTGCTAGGAAGCAACAGAACAAAGATCTCAATTCAAATCCCAATCTTAGCCCTTTGGCTAGGTTTCTGCTCTCCAGGTATTGATTAATCTCCCTCTTTGAAACAACTTAAAAACTTTTGTCATGAGTGTGCTTTAAGATTGTGGTGCAATGTGCAGATGGCAAGGCCGAGATGTATAATCGAAGAAAACTTGGTTGGAAGGCTCTACGGAAATACACATGCTTGCTTATTTTTTGCATTTTTACTTTATCTTTGCCTTTTGCAATGTTTTTGGTCTCGGATTTAGCATGTATATATATTATTAATACCACTATTGCTATTGTTGGTATTTGTTATTATTACATTTATATCTTTGTCAGTGCAAATAGAACATTGGTTGTTTATGATATCATTTCAGGTTATTTATAGAGCCCTTTTTCCTGGTTTCTTATTTGTACAAGTTGAATGTTTTTGTATTGAACGGTACAAAGTTATTTTATTCAACTGACTCGGACTAGAGTCTACAGCATGATAACTGATTCACTGGCTTTGAAAGTAGAGCTGGGAAGTAACATTCGTTTCACGATTCTAGCAAAACTGTTGTTAATTTCTAGATTTGATGCTGCTGCTTACAAGTCATTGTACAGGAGAAGAGATTTGCTAGAAATCTTAACTAGGAGATATCATAGACTACAAATTTGATGATTAGTCCATGAAGATGAATGGGGGAAAGAAGAACCTAATTTGGCATACACTGGGGAGTTAGTTTCAAGAAGGGCTGAAACATTCCGAATTTTCGTACCAAAACTGATACAGTACCTACCCTATAATATCGATATGTCGTTGAGACGAAACTCGGCTGTCCAACGGCAGGGGTTCAGCGGGAAGTTGACGAACAAAAGCAGAGTAATGGAAGAAGGGTTTATGCTCTAATACTATGTGGAAATTTAGAATAATGGGTTGATATTCTTTATTTCCTTGGGTTATAGCTTCAGTTATACAACAGAAGAATGGGTTCATTTTTTCATATTTCCCTGTTATCCTGAAAATGAGCATTTGCAGCTCCAACCGTATACTATGAAACATAGTACTACTCTCTTGTCTTCTTTCTGTACGACCTGTTTCTACTTCTTCCTGGGAGGCGGCCTTGGCGAAGTAAGTTTCCGGAAGGATGCGTGCAAAATCGTTACTGCAAAATAAAATACAGACTCCAAGGTATCAAGTATCTTGAAACCACAAACGCTGTTATTGGAGTATAATATACGTTGTTTTTGAAACAAAAATACCTGCATAACTCACAGCAATCGCACAAATGAGAGCCTTTGGAACGTTCAGCATTATCAGAATACCTATAGTCGCTGCAACATTACACAGAACACACATAAATACCTTTCAAGAGCTGAGCATAGCTACAAGACACGAACAAACAACAGAAAACATAACAGAAAATAAAGGCAACATTGCAGCGGAATGGATTTACAATCCTCTCTCGAGTTGACATACAGATCAAAGGAAGTTACAGATCAAAGAATGCATCGCTCAATGGCTGCTTGTAGGAGCTCTAAGAAACAATATCAACAATTTTTACTTAAACTGAGAAAAGAGGAGGATCTACTTCAAACAAAGTGATCAATGGAGAGTTGAAGCCCAAACTAAACCTCAATTTGCAATTGGTAGGCACAAGTGATTCAGACATCCTCATCTTTAGTAGCTGAGAGAAGCCAGCTCTATTACCAGAAATACCAAATAACCTATATCCAGGACTATCTTTCTCTTTATGATACTAAGAAAATTGGGTGGAACATCCATAAACATCAAATGAGAAAAAGATAGTTAAGGATTGCTTACCACATTGAGCAGTGCGGACCAAAACCTGCTGAAAAAGAGGGTGCCTATCCCATCCCCATCTTTCATTAGAAAACCTGAACATCTCCCAAACACCCAAACATGATATTAACCCAATGAGAGCTAGTGGCATTTGGTACCTACATACATTGCACACAGACAACAGAGAATCAATACACACTTCTTCAAGAATCGTTGTTCTCTTCATTTTCATCCAAGATGATACAAGCATCTCCAATCCATCAACTGAACAGAAATGAGAACAAAAATTCACAATCTAATGGCTCTAATTTCGGAATGTATTCTGTTGTTCAAGGGCCTTCCTTTCCATCAAAATGGAACAACCAAGGAGCAAGATGATCATCTCATGCAAAGATGCCAACAAAGATTCAATCTTCGGTTTGGTTGGCAACAAGAATCATGATTCCTAAGAAAGTTAAGTTAAAATTAGTGGAAAAAAGTTGAGTTAGAGGTTGGGAGGGGTTGTGAAAGAAATGTTAAATCAAGGGATATAAAGAAAAGATTGGGAAACACCTTATATCCCTTCATCCAAGTTTCCTTCCACCGTCCCATCAAACTGTAACTCAATTTTCTTAGGCTAATTTCAACTCAACTCTTCACTTTTTCATCCAAAATGACACAGGCATCTCCAATTCGTCAACTTTGAACAAAAATTCAGAATCTAATGTCTCTAATATCGGATTGTATTCAAGGGGCCCTCCTTTCCAACAAAATGGAACAACCAAAGAGCAAGATGATAATATCAAGCAAAGATGCCAACAAGAATTCAAGCTTCATTTCTCCCAAACCACTGATTTGATCAAAGCAATTTAAAAAAGCACTTTATCTTGACAACAAACTAAAACAACAAAAGCTAAACTAACAATATTCATAAGCTCAGTAGACAATTATAAGGAGAATTAACAAAGTGCACAGTAATGCTTGGGTTTCTCTTACAGAGTACAGGCGAAGAAGGTGACGAAGAGAGTTGCATAGTTTTTGGCGTAACGCTTAACATTCTCTTGAAGCCTGAGTCTGGCCTGATCGGAGCCGCCAGGAAGGGAGTAAGAACTGCAGTCCCCGATGAAGGCGGAGGTCCAGGAAGGGGTCGCAACGGAAAAATCCTGGGGAGCGAGCTTGGAGAAAGGATTGATAGTGAAGACGGAGAGAAGAATGAGGATTTCCGAAAACAAGGAGTCGAAAATTCCACCGGTTATGGAGGTCTCAGAACAGGAGGCAGCAGCGGCGACGACATTGTTATTAGAGCTGGCGGCGGCGGCGGAAGAGGAAGTGCTGGTGGGCGCGGAAGACGAGGAGTAAGAGTGCTGGTCAATTAGCTCGAGGTAGCCGGAGTCGCGGAGCCAGGACTCGAAGGCTGCGTCTGGAACGCTTGCGGATAAGGGGTTAGCCGAGAACACCATTCCGCCTTGATTTTGCTTCCCCAGCCTACCATGCCCATTATTGTCAATTATTAAAAAAACAATATTGAAAAGAAAAGATAATTTTTTTCAATATTAATAATAATAATAATAATAATAATGCACCATTTCAGAACCTCCTAGCTACTAGCTTAGCTCTTCTCTGCACCATTATTAGTGTCATCTAGAAATAAGAAAAGCTTAGTCATCACTTGAGTCATCATCCCTATCATCCTGGACACCTTTCTTCTTCTCGGCGACGGTTGAAAGCAAAAAAATTTGAAACATTTTTTATGTCGCCGTCCACCGGAGAGTACGCTCCGCTACTTCCGGAACGGAAGAAGAAGCAAGGAGCGGAGGAGGAGGAACCCCGAGGTTCCATCTCAGGGGCGGTGTTCAATGTCTCCACTAGCATAATCGGAGCTGGAATCATGTCGATTCCTGCTACCATCAAGGTGCTGGGAGTAATCCCTGCGTTTCTGATGATCGTCGCCATCGCCTGGCTTGCTGACGTCTCTGTCGAGTTGCTATTGAGGTACACTCACTCCGGCCATTCCACCACTTACGCCGGAGTTATGAAGGAGGCCTTCGGGGGGTTCGGATCGGCGGCTGTTCAGATTTGCGTCATGATTACTAATCTTGGATGCTTGATTATTTACCAGATCATCATCGGTTAGTTTCTTACTTTCAAATTTCAAAATGTGTTGGATTTTGACTAGTTCATTTAACTCACTACAAGGAATTGTTAAGTTCGATTGATGAATTGAATGAATTAATTGTTTTCTGAAACTGCTTTGGCAAACGAACGGTGTTTGTTCAGGGGATGTTCTGACAGGGAAGGGGGAGCACTTGGGAGTATTGCAAGAATGGTTTGGGGTTTCATGGTGGAATGCTAGGGCATTTGCACTCTTCCTGATTCTGATCTTTGTCATGCTTCCTTTGGTCATGTTCAAGCGACTTGGTGGGTTCATTTTTCTTTCTTTGTTACCATGATCAATCTTGCAAAGCTGAATCTGAAGGTTGTTTTTTGTTGTTTTGTATCTCTGTTCAGAATCCCTCAAATTCAGTTCAGCCATATCAGTTCTGTTGGCAATAATTTTCGTTGCCATAAGCTCTGTGATGGCGATTTATGCACTTATACAAGGAAAAACCAACACACCAAGACTGTTGCCTGAGTTGGAAAGCCAATCCTCCTTCTTTGAACTCTTCACTGCTGTCCCGGTGATCGTTACAGCTTTCACATTCCATTTCAATGGCAAGTACATCATAACCCCCCTTTCTGTAATTTCCTGATACCGCACTTCAATTCCAGAAGTTGTTAAACCTTGTAAACAATTGCAGTGCATCCAATTGGGTTCGAGCTGGGGAGCCCTTCGATCATGCTATCCGCTGTCAGAATCTCAATGGTGCTATGTGCAGCCATCTACTTTGCAATCGGAATCTTCGGTTACCTTCTCTTCGGGGAATCAATCATGGCAGACATACTTGTGAACTTCGACAAGACCTCCGATACAGCAGTCGGTGCACTGCTGAACGACATTGTGCGGCTGAGCTATGCTCTCCACCTGATGCTGGTATTCCCCTTGCTGAACTTCTCCCTGAGGGCGAATCTCGACGAGTTCCTATTCCCAAACAAGCCCCTTCTGGCTAAAGACAACATCAGATTCTTATCCCTCACTTTTGCGTTGCTGTTGTTGAGTTACTTGCTGGCAATTGCCATACCAGACATATGGTATTTCTTTCAGTTCATGGGGTCAACTACTGCAGTTTGCCTTGCCTTCATTTTCCCTGGTTCTATTGTACTAAGGTACTAACTATTTCTTTCCCCAATAGCTTTATTAATTCTGATTTTTTGGTTTTTGGATGTGGAATCTGATTAGAGTTTGTGAATTTGTGACGATGGCAGGGATGTGTATGGGATATCGACAAAGAGGGACAGGATATTGGGGGCAGTAATGATAGTGCTGGCTGTAATAACAAGCGCCATTGCAGTATCAAGTAATATCTATAGTTTGATTGGTGATAACCAGTAGTGAGAGTGCCGTGCCATTCACGTTTTTTGTTCATATATACTGAAGATCTGGACTGTACTGAAGGTGGAGTTTATGTCTGCGTGTGTAATTTTGTAAAAAGATGAATCATGTAATATACGGAAACTACAATTTGCTTCATAAGATCATGATGAAATGGACTTGGCCTCCGATCTATGGCGTAACTATGGCTCATTTGGATACGAGATTTGGACAGCCCGTAAAAATAGAACATTCGATTCCTTCGTTAACACGAAAATGAACGTGACTACATTCCCCAAGCGACACTTATGAACAAGTACAAATTGCTAGAAACTATGTTTTTGTTACAATATGACAACAGCACATATGCACAAAACTAGGCAAGTGATTCTGAATATATTACAAGCCCTACTGATTACGATCACACATATACAGAGTTATTATACACAGAACGCAGCAGCAGCAGCAGCCGCCCAGCCCAGTCCAATCATCCATCCGAGCCAATATCAATGAGCGAACACTGTGGGTTTTTGTTTTACTTCTAGTCAGCTGACAGCACCATATCAAATCTGCTTCAATCACAGCGATGATTCGCAAACGAGGTCATATCCATGGCCGTGGGCTTTTTCTCCTGATTACGTTTTCACTTTTATGGGCAAGAAGCTTGTGTATCACGTCACATTTCTAATCGAAATTGGGAGGAGGATCCAGGTATGTGTCTGAAGGATTATTAGTATGTTTGACGAAGGCCTCCTGTTAGCACCACAACAACATTTTCATTTGTTTGTCACTTATTAGAGATCAAACCTGAATACTTCTCAACTACTCTTTCTACTCGTTCCAAGGATATGAAAAGCATACCTCTTGATCTTGATTAATAGGATTGCTGGATGACCCTCCAGTAACATCTCCAATCACCTGCATGTCTCCTTCAGCAAGAGTAGGCTTCAGATCAACTGGAGTTTCCTAAGAGACAAAAACGTAACATATGTTAGACCAAACATTTAGAAAAGGGTAACTTGACACATCTACCCAATCACCAAGACCAGTCTCAACATACAAAGATTTTACAATCACAGAACCCAGATAATGCTGAGAAATCCCAAAAGCAAACATAAAAGTAGATGAGTTGCCACTCTCTACATACAGGTTCCACTTGATCTGCAGGAAGACTCCTTCCACCTTTACTGAGATCCCTGAGGGTACCCTGCAAAGTGCAAATTCATCAAGATAAGACCAAAACAGTAGGCATTAACATAGTAGTGAAATTGACGATTTAACTCGAAAATGGGTAGAATATTACCAAGACTGTCCTAGCAAAGATCATCCAAATTATCAAAACAAAGAGGACATTACAGACCTTATTTGCCCACATGAGGCCACATGCATTACATAAAGTTCTTGGTCCAGCTGGTCCACGTCGCATTGCAGGAGTATTCTTCTCACTTACACCACAATGTTGACACCTCCTAAGCCTGCAAAAAAATTGCATCCAACAGTTAGAATGGCAATTCCAAGAGTGCACCAACTACCTAGAAACAACCTGTATTTTTAAAGAAGGAAGTTTTAAGAAATTATCAAAGCACGAGAACTTCTAGATATCCAGAACACATGAAACCTAGATATTTCAACTCACGCAGTTTCCAGTACAGAATTGCCATCTTGAGGGAAACTCTGAGCAGTGTCGTAACTTGAACCGCCAGAATTTTCTTTTAATGAAGCAAATTGGCCATTCTTCCGATGCATCCTATCAGAATTATGAAAAATCAAAGAAGCGAATTAATTCGACCTGCAAAATTCTTACAGTGATATGCTCCAAGACACAAGAAATGCAGAATCGACCACTTCCAATATATCTCACCTACGATTACATAGTTAAAATTGCTCCCACCGTATATATAAAGTAATATCAAGAGTAGATAAAGCATAATGAACATCTTGAACAACAGAAGGTGCAGCACATTTTACAATAGCGAAGAGGTTAACATAATCTAATAACTCCAAAAGAATGCAAAGCAGAAATAAAAAGTTTAAATGACGTTATACATATATACACTACCTCTGTGCAACTTCTTTTCGAACAGTGTATCGTATTTTCTTGTCGAAACATCGCTCCTTCCTCTTCTCCCGAAACCTGACAAGGGATGCTATTCGACGCGAAAGATTAGAGCGTTTTGGAGAATCCCCCATGGCCTGCAGATACGGTAAAGCAAACAAATGAGCACAACTGCATAAATAAATAAAAATTCTGCAACTTGCTTCTCAATATAGACATGGATAAAATTTACCCTGTTACTTTGATGATCAAACGGTACTTCAAATCCAGGTACAACAGGAGGTGGTACATCTTGTCGCCCCAAAAGCAATAGCACAGCATGTACCTGTAACAAAGAACACTAGTTCCCATTTTTGAATAAAGTAGCCCAAGCAATCACATCCTTAATTGTCAAAAGCCATTTCAAATTCCAGGAATGATGAACTGAGTCAACAACAGTAAAGAGAGAAACTGGAGAGGGACCTTTTCGGGAGAAACGGCAGGAAAAACATAAACCTCTCCTTCAAAAGAGAGAGTGAGCTCGCTGCTCCTCCTCCTGGAAGCCATGGCCGCACCACCACTAGTACTACGGCCACCAACCACTGCTTCCGTACGAAGCCCAGCGACGTCGTTGATGTCAGAGTTCACGTGCGGCAATTCCACGTCGTCGTCCATTGGGTCATCGCAGTCGTCGTTTGCGTCTTCGAGCTGTTGTACCAACAATTCGGCATCGTGGTGGTCCTCCAACGGACGAGACTGAAGCGGCTGGGGATTGGCAGCCGCCGCCATTTTTATTAAAGCTAAGCAGTAGCCAGCAAAAGCTGCTAGGCCTGCTTCATTGCAAGAAAGAACTAAAACTCTGTGGTATGTATCTTCCTTGGGATGGAGCTGGAGCTTCGAAAAGATGGAGGGGAAAATTATAAACAGATTAGAAGAAGAGGAAGAAGAAGAAGAAGAGGAAGAAGAGGAGTGGAAGTGACCTAAAATAGGTAAGAATTGCAAGGTCTGAACTCTGTGTTACTCCTAATTAACGCAATAATGAATAATCCCCTCGTTTTCTTTTTAGTTCAATACTCGGATATTCACATTATCCGAAAACAAATTATCCCACAAATAATCTTTTCTTTTCTTTGCTTGACTTAAGGATGGCAATGATAGCTCCAAAATCAGCTACCTACCCGATATTCGTTCCGTTTGAGCGGTTAAAATTCAATTAATATAGATAATTGACGGGTACGTATAGATCTGATATCCATTTATATCATATAATGGGCGAAACGGATTCGATGATATCTGTTCGTAACTCACTCAATAAGTATCCGCCACTTAAAAAGTTCTCGTGTAACTATCGAAATATATAATTTATTAATATCTACGAAAGCCAATCGCTCAAAAGGAACTCTTTTATATAGTTGCTGTTACATTTGGTATTGCCAACAATCAATCTGCCATTTGGAAAAATTTCAGCTGTATTTATTGTTCAATATTTTAGTTTTTGTTTGGTAGTAATTGGGTATTACCCGGCAAAACAGGTAAAAACAAAACCCATCAATAAGCAGGAATTGTGTCCATATTATGCTCGTTTGTATAAACGGATGGGTATGGGTAACACCTAACGGTTAGATGGACGGGTAATATATATATCAAACTCGCACCCATACCCACCGTTGCCATCCGCCTTATTGAGTTGAAATTAACTACTTATTCTGAGAACAATGTTCAACATTCTATGACAACATCTTTTCGTATCGCTTTACATCTCCTACTTCTGTCGTTGCCTTCCTCACAACGGTTTGACGTTTGCAGCAACGCCTATTGTCCCCTTTATGTACCACGGGCATTGTCTTGTGTGACGGTTGTTGCACCTTAGCCAACTAGTAACCAATTCGTCTCGTTATCCTTTCTTATGCATTGCACATTCTCACCACTCATGAAGTTACAACGACGGTGCCCTTACGTCCAGGTAAGGCTCTGTTACTTACTGTGTTGCGATTAATGGTTCAATCGAGCTTAACATCTCGTTGCGGTGACACATAATTCTCATCCAGCTCTGATAATACCTAGTTGCAAATTATCCAAAATTATCCAAACAAACTGTCATTAGTTTCTCTTCTACTGATAAACGACACTTTATACATCCAGAATAGATGAATGGTTAAAACTAAGTCCACCCCTTAGTCATATAGTCACCACCACCAGCAGACCCAAGTTCTCATCTCTCTGTCTGATTTAATCACAGCTATATTCACTTGTTGAAACTGTACATCCCCCATCCACCCCCTCCCCCCCCCCCCCCCCCCATCATACAGCTCTGCTTCAGAAATCTTCTATCCATCAAGGCTCTGTATTTGTGCACACATTACACCACCCGACTCCCCCTCACCGTTATTCGAGTAAACAACTTGCTCATTCTCTGTATTGTGCATCCCAGCTACCGACACGTTTGCTTCACCTTCTGCCTGTATCTATATAACAATCATCTCTCTGTAACTAACGCATTCATTATTATTACCATCAACAGAACTTTAATCCAAAGACAAAAACATATACTGTACCTGCTCTACTGGTACTGTACCATGATCCTGGTTCTTCTTTGACAAATCTCTTAGTACTCCCTGTGCATTATTTCATTCATTTTCACCAATCAATGTCAGTGTTCACACGCACTACGTTAATATCTGCAAACATATTTCAAATATCCCTCTTCCCAAATAATAATAAAAGCCCCAACATTCTTTCTCAAACTATCCTGATAATCTCTAGTTCAATGACAATTATCAAGCATAAAAAATAGTAGAGTCAAGAAACTTGCTCTCTTTCTTTACTCCGTTCTTTCTTTCTCAATCTCAAATAACGGTTAGTAAGAAAATCGGGTGATATGCACCACTATCAGGCATCAGCAAACGTATAGTATGAACTAGGCCGTTCACAGAAACCAGTTCAAACTCATGGATATCTTATCATGTGTATAAGTTAGCTGGGATTCGAAAAAGATGAATTTCAGAACCTGAAATGTTGAACAAGAACAGTTTATATCCTCGTGGTTGCAGAAAACGTGCTGATAGAAGAGAACTGACCTTGTTTGCATAGAAAAGGCCGCATGCGTTGCAAAGAGATCTTGGACCAGATGGACCGCGCCGCATCATCGGAGTCAATTTGGAACTAATGCCACAATGGGTACAGCTACACAACAAATTGAAACAATGCAACAGCTTAGAGGTAGCATAAATTTTAAGACAACAAGCAAGGTTCCTGGTTCAATGTTGTTACATTTACGTGAAAACATACTCCAAGCAAACACGGGAGCACTGAACATCTTAGCGCCATCACACAGAAAATAATAACTCCAAAATGACCCCCTCAATATATACTCCCTAGATTGAAAGTAACTAACTTTTTTGTAAAGAGTCAGATCACTGAGAAAGTGAGAAGATAAGGACTAAGGAAGACATTGTTATCTTACTATATTTCTTGCTGACTGTCATCATGTCCTGAGTCCTGACTGCCATCCCCGCCATCTGTTCCATCGGGCTGCTTCGCTGAGGTGAACTGCCCTTTCTTGCGATGCATTCTGATCAAGACAGAAAGAACAATCGGTTTCAAAACATAATCAGCCAGGTGAAAGGGAAAGAGCAGCACAAATTCACAGCAACTGTTAAGATTTCCAGAAAAAAGAAGCCAAACGCATGTGAGAATGCGCCAATAACGCCATGCTAGCAACTGATGCTAATGACAATATTGAACAGTTTGTCACAATCACCAGACCTTTGTGCAACCTGTTGCCGAACGCCATATCTGACTTTTTTGTCAAAACATCGTTCTTTCCTCTTCTGTCTGAATCTGTTTAACGATGCTTCTCTATGAGGCTGTGTAGAACGCCCTGGATATTCCATCACCGGATCCTAAGCAATAAAGCCAGTATCATAATCCCACGCATAGGTAGTTATAAGAATTGATTCTCTAGTCTCATTATACATAACTGCAGCAGACAATACCCTTTGGCTTTGAGGTGCGCCATCCATGCCATACAGACCTGAATTTACTTCACACCCTCCTAGAAGTAATAGCACTGCCTGAACCTGCAGCCACGAGCAAGTAAAGCACATTACGCCAAAAGCTAAGACTCAGAATATGTTCCCAACCCAATCATCTGGAGAAATCTTAAAATTATACAATGAAATAGAACTAGCTACGGAAAAATTTAAAATTGACCAGAGCTTAAAAAACTGAAGCAATCAGCAGAACTACACACCCTGTCTGGAGTGATGTCGTCAAACACATAAACCTGGCCACGAAACGTCAAAGTAAGCTGGTTGCTGATATCGCCGCCCTGGAAACCAAACTCCGAGCCAGGGCCACCACAGGCAGAAGCATATACGGAGTCAGGAGACATGTCGTCGACCATGATTCCAGTTGCGGCGACGGAACCGTCATCATATCCAATGTGGCTTTGCTGGCCCATACAATCCGGTGCCCCGGAAGGATCGTTGTCTTCGCCGGAACCGGGGACGACGTCAATCTGGTGAGGAATATCCACGGACGGAGAGTGCGAGTACATTGCCGTGAACTGCTGGGGGCCGGAAATCATCACAGTTGGTGGGGGCGGCGGATTTCCCGAGGAACCCCGAGAGATAGAGGGAAACGTCTGTACAGAGATTAGGGTTTTGCCAATGAAGGGAGGGAAGGAACCCAAGAAGATAGAATCAAATGCCGGAGAATCGAGTAGAGAAACGGAGATGTAATTGAGTTCTCAGGGAGGTGATGTAGTTGAGGAGCGTGCCGGCGTGCCCCCGACGGAGGGAGACAGTGGAGAAGAAAAGGGGGGAAAGCCGAGAGAGAGAGAGAGAGAGAGAGAGAGACTGGACCAGACTAGACCAATTGGAGAACGATGGGAGTGAGAAACTTCTTTTCATTTTTATAAACATCCAAATTGTCCACTGAAATATGAGCCTTCAAGCAATTGGCCTAATCTTTAAAATGATATGGACATCGGTTTTCCTCTATCAAAAAAGCCAACAAGAAGAAGAAAGCAAAGGTAGACTTGAAGCATACTAAAACACACAAGGGCCAAAAGGGGAATAGAAGCTCTACTAGATAAGATGACCACCATTTCCATCCCTATCTCAATCTGTAATGTACATACAACAAAGATGATATCTGTTTCCATCTCTAAAAAGGATATAACAACACAGCAATGACAGTCATAACCAGAAATCTGAGGTTAGCTACACACACCATTTTTGGGTAGATTGTATCTTCTCTTCTCTATCCAGACTTACAATGTACATCTTGGTGCGTTTATTAGTGTGTAGGATCAATTAACCAGCCACACACACATTTTCCTTCGAAGGAAAATCATAAGCTGAATCTGCTTTGGTGCTGGCACCTCACACATATATCCGGTAATATCAGAAGCCAATTCCCTCTCTAAACTTTCTGGATGAATGCTGCTAATATAGTAATATGGGGGTATCATTACTTATATATATATGTATGTCAGAGCAAAACTGTGATTCATTAATCGCATGTTCTTCTAACATCCAAAGTGCATTATGAGTAAGATGCTGGATTCTTCTTCATCGCCAGTTCTGCAGCAAAATGAAAAATTAGGTGAATGAAATATATTCCGGGCTAAACAGATCATCGGTCGATTCTCACTAACATTTATAAATACTATTCAAAAGACATTCCAGCTGAATCGTTTCGGATTAAAAGATGTTTCAAAGCTAATAAAACAAACAGAAAAATCAAGTTTGCATACCTGTTATAAACACAATCACCGAGCAGCGGTTGTGACTTGCGAAAAAACCATGCTCTATAGCGGCCCGGAACCTCTTATTTTAGTTCGAGAAGCACTTGCTCTGCGGAGCTGGGCATTCTCTATAGAGTATACAAGAATGTGTCCATCTTTGGTCCCGGCTAAGAAACATTGCTCCGGAGTTACTGCTAGGCTTGTTATCAGTTTACCAGCTCCAACATACCTTTTCACAACATCAAGATTGTGCATTGACCGCACAACTATTTGCCCATGGTCACCAGCGCAGACCAAAAATTCACCACATCTACTGAGTTCAATACAGTTGAGTCTCCCATTAGACTCCAAACTGGCTAGATGTTTACCATTAATAGAGTAGAGATGAAGACTCAGGTCGTTTTCAGCATAAAACACTATATGTCCATGCCTCGAAGCAACAAGCTTTGACAGTGGTTGGCCAGATGGATGGCGCAGAGATCTCACATATCGGCCTTCCCTCAGGGTATGAAAAATACATGTTCCATCTTTTGAACCACTGATAACAATATCAAGCTCCACGCTAACATACAAGCAGGTGATTATGTCGTCATGACCACAGAGTATATGGAATGGGGTTTGAGTGATGACATAATCTCTACGAGGTACATCCGTCTGTGAGTTTCTAACTCTTTTGTCATGAGCTCGGCCACGGACCACCTCCCACACCATTACAGTGGTGTCATAACTTCCAGTTGCAAGGATTGTGTTGTCAGCAGATACTGCAAGTTAATAGACAGGGTCATATAGGAAGACAACGATAGCTTAAGAAGCCCCACAAGATAATAGTAGTCTTCTTAAGTGCATTTTTGGTTTAACGTTTTAATCACACATATGTGAAGGTTTAAAAGCACCATCTAATATGTGTTTTGTACAAAAAGCACCAAATATGCATTGAACAGATTATGCCAGGTGCGTCTCCAAAGCAAGGGATTGCAAATTTAATGAGACAAAAAGGCATTCGGATGTCTAATTTTATCTTTCATTTTCCATCTCTCCTAGCTTTAAGTGTAATGCCTAGAGAATCTTAGATAGGCAGATCTACTGTATACATGAAAGTAGTACCTGCGACACAGCTGACTACATCTTTATGCTGGCGAATACTCTGGACTGTCCTGCCGTCATTTAAGGAAATAACTTGGAAGCTATTTTCCCAATTACCACATGAGATTAAGAAGTTCTCAGCTGGTGTCAACATTGTGGCAAAGCATTGGGCTCCAAGCTCGAAACTCTCTGCTAAGGGACTTGCAATTTTTCGACAAGTGAGGACATCACCACCAACTCCAAAGAATGGATCCTGAACACAATTGAATAGTTATCATTGAGAGACACAATGTGAGCAAACAAAATCTGTAATAATGATAATAGTATTTTCCAGATTCCTGGTATGCATCAATGGAGATCCTTGTATTCACCTGGGAAGCAGAGAAAGTAAAACTGCCACCAGATTGCAGTTGAGTTGTCAACCATAGCTTCACCGACAGAGTGAGCCCTTGGCTAACTATCACTATGTTTGAGTCCACAAGACCAACGTAGAGTACAGCAGATGACAAATTACTTATGCAAGTCACAATAGATGTCAAATTGATAGAATCTGGAGCGAAGTACAAAGGATGAGCAATTGGGATTGGCGGGCCTCTTCTTGGGTGTTTCTTGCGAAAAATCTGGATTGGCGTCTGACCAAAATTTGCAATTTGGTCCTCAATTGCTGATCTCTGCAAATCATCATCCATTGTTTCCAGATCCACAGCACCTTCATAAGTTAAATAATAGAAGATGTTCCCAGCCTGCAATAGATCGCAAGGATATTAGCAACCTTAAAAGTCAGCATGTAACACGTGCACTGACAAGCTTCCAACAATCTGACCATGGATATTATGATAATAATATATAAAACATAAGTTCGGGCAATACCTCTACTGCTGGTTTTCCTCTCTGCTTGTAGCCAAACACCAAATCGATCCAATGATGGAGATTCGAACTTACATATTCACTTTCAAGTGCCTCTCTATTTATCTTTATGAACAGTTCCGGTGAACCCTGTAACAAAACATGATTCATTGAAAAACAATAGAGAATAAGCTCCCTCGACATATTTGGCAACCTTTACCAATGTTGCATTTATCATTTGAATTTCCAAAAAAAGCGAAGTAAAAACCCAGCTACACAGACGAAAAATCCCACCCAATGTTGGAAATTTTAGAAATCCTCTTCAACTCTCAAACGTTCTTAACTATCACATTCATATAATACTTGGGCTCTACAGATAAAAACGTTCGAGATAGGTTATAATGTACCAAGTACCAACCTTCAACAACGGGCTAACTTACTGCATATAACTTACTAAAATGAATCTTGACCGAAGTCTGTTACTCTATCTATAGGAGGAATACATCTCCGGACTCTCATAGGTTAATCTTCCACATAAGTGACACCAAGCTACAATAACAATAAGAAACAGCATAGACGGATTAAGAGGTTCAATTGCAACAAGTGAACCATAAAGAAATTGACAAACCTTAGCCCAGGGAGGGAGACAAACATCACTGATCAGATCTCCATCTTGTTTGACTCCAAGATGATAAGAGTTCGCATTTACAAGGAACTCCGGCATGTAGTAGAACTCAGGAGTTAACTCCTTCACATCACTAGTATTAGAAAGGCAATTCCGAAATGAAGCCTCGATGCTTTGAAAAAGACGATCAGCATGGTCAAACTTACCACCCTGGAAAACAACAAGGTAAGCGAAACTTTTACTGAACTTCGACAAATACCAGTGTGCTGCTGAGAACTGTACCTCATCTTTGTCATCAGACTATGATGTCAATTCATTAGCAAACAGAATCATATTTCAACTAAGCTTCTACTTGAAAGTTAATAGGCAAATACCAAAACACCCATACTATTGCTTAAGGGTGCGCCGTAATCATTTCATGCATTTAAAATAATAAAATTCTGTAGAGTACTAGCTTTCCCCACCATAATGAAAGAATCTCACAAACCCATCTAAATATAAAATTCTTACTATTGCCCACCCCACAAGTCATTCATTTTGCTCACTATATCTGGTATGTCAGAATCCGTCAGGGAGCGTAATTGGACCTGTCATTCTTTTTCTTCTTCGGGTTATGGTTTAGAAATGTTATGAGCAGTTGATTTTAAATAATTCATGTCAGTACTCAAATTGGATAGGAACATGGGGACAAGTCACCACTAGAAGAAAAATACATTGTTAGTTTAGAAACTGTAACTTCTTATATGCTCAATTGGTTACCCAAACAAGGCACATGGTGTCATTGAAGAAGTTATTATTAGTAGTAAGTTTTCTGGTTCTTCTGTCTCTTTTAAGAAAAATATTATATAAGAAAAGCTAGTTTTGAGAGTGAACATCCTGCCTACTTCAACTATTAGGTTAGTTCAAGTAACTCGTGATATTCTAATGAGTTATAATATCTACAGATAATCTATTCCGATGTACCTGAGTTTTCGGACAAGCATCAACATCACAACGAAATTTAGTCAAGATATCTGGTCTATAGCAATGGAAAATACTGTTCATTGTAAACAGGCACTTCTGCTAATTTCAAAACGTCTATGATACTTTAGTATGGATCGAAATTACAGATAACCTTAAAATAAAAGAAAAGAGTTAAAATTAGTACCTGAAGATTACGGTGTAAAGATGTAAATGGCTCTAATCTAAGAAGGTAGTAGAGCACAATTCCCATGCTTGAGTAATGAGAACCATAGTAGAAACTGCATGAAGAAGTACTATCAGTACATAAGAAAGGCTAATCATAAACGGAACAAAACATATACATTATGGCAAACACCTGGGTATGTCAGGATCAGAAAAGTTACGGTATCTATCTTCAAAAACCTGCATGATGAACACCGTATGCAGATGTATTACACGATAAGGGTTATCAAATATTAAAAAATAAAAATAAAACATAGAATCCACAAAAAGAACAGACCTCAAACCGTTTTGAATCCAGAGCACCAACGGGTTTGGTGAGATCACGAAAGGTTGATGACTTATTAAAATCAAGACCCTCGGATGAATAATCAGCCAAAACCCAAGGGAATACAGGATACTGGGTTAAATCATTGTACGACCTTCCAGCAAATGTGTTGAGAACCATTAAGTATTCAAAGTTGGTGATATCCCTCCTCCTCCAACGTTCTCTGGCAATTTCTGCCATCTCCAAGGCGGCACGTCTGTCGAGAAATGAAATATGTCCACTTTTGTCCTTATTACTTCCTTTCGGAAACAATAGTTCATTTCTGGTAGCAATTATCAAAGTCCCAACTTCTTTTGCATCCTTCAATGATGTAAAATTCAAGAAGACTGGAGCCGAGGAATCAGCGAAGAATATCTCTATGGCGGTGTATCTAAGCAGATAGCGAGTCCAATGCACAGCTTTAATCTGAAAGATAAGTACATAGATAAATAAGCTTCGAAATGGATGAATAAATAAAACGTTAAAGCATACTGATTAAATTTTACCTTTGAAATACACCATCGTCTATGGCGCTTAATGTTTTTTAACTTTCTGTCCTGGTGATTTTCATTTGCTGTCTCTGCTCTTTCCCACGAAATTCCCGTCTCATGACTTGAATCATTATGAACAGGCCACTTAACAGATTTGTTCTTTTGTTCAACCTTTGTGGCTTCAGAATTAGTTGCAGAGTTCAGGTTTTTGAAAACAGACGATCCTCCAGTACCTTCAACCAAGAACTCACCAAAAAAATGCAGGCCGTTCTTCATTACTGCCAGATTTCCCGCCATTTTCCTCTTCGGTGTCACAAGAACACTTGGAACCGAGGCAAGAACCTGAAACAACCAAGTAATTGTGAGTAGTGAAACAATACCAAGTAATTCTTGAGAGCAAACAGGACTACAGAACTACCTCAGTAACATCCGCTTCTGCAGATGAGAAAGAAGAATCTCCCTTTCCGGGAACGGTCTCTTTCTGATCACTATTCCCTTTAACTAGCTCTGCAAACTGTCTGTCTGGATTATCCACAAGAATAGATGAATTTTGGGAACTCGGATCATCTTCACCAGTTTCTGAGTTCCCCTCTTCAGTTATCCTCCGTACACCCTTTAGTAGAAACCGTTTCATCTGCTCAGGAATATGACCCACAAAACTGCTTTTACTATCAGTCACAGGAACATTATCCTGGTTGCTAATGGCGGATAATGGAGGGTGGCACAGCTTTTCATCAAAATGATAATTACGTTTCAACTTTGGCCTGCGCCGCCATGAATCTTCTGTCTTGTCAAGTTTCCAGTGTGTTACAGCGGCATTTGGAAAAGGATTGGCAGACCAGGGACCTCTCTCGTCAATGAGAGTACGGAACATGTGTATCCACTTTTCCTGTTATGCAGAAGATAATTTGATATGAAACACCAACGCCCAGCAAGTTTCCATGACGAACAAAGTCAATGGACACCAAATGTACATAATAGAAAAGAATAAACCGGGATATAAGGAAATACATACAGCAACATTTTGCTGTTCTTCCTCATGTGCAAGATGGAATCCAGATCTTCTGCTATCATCTGACGACATAATAGAGTTCAAGCTAATATGTATCTCATCTTCAAAGACTCTCTTGTTAATGAGTTCCATGGAAGACTGTTCATCTATCCTAGCACGGAGCTCATCCAACTGCTTGGAACGATCAGACATTGATGTCTTTATATATTTTATCTCATCCGAGACCTGAAGAACGGAATGAAGCACGAATAGTTGATAAATATATAGGCACTCAATTGGAGATTGTAACAACGACTTCAGTGAAAAATATGGAAACCATACGAAAGAATATAGGAAAAATCCCACATATTCTCAATAATGATAACCCCACAGCAGATAACCACAATGGTTTATGTTCTCATACAGTAATTTCCATAAACATGTGAAGAAAGGAACTCGTGTGGTAGAAATGTGTCATTCACCAAATTGGCATGCTGGATACAGTATTACATGTTATTGACAGTGAACCATTAACAGATGGTCCATACTTCAATCCAACTATTCAATTTCAGAGTATTTGTATTAAATTGTAGATAAAGTAAAAAATACACAGCGATAATGACCCTAACCCTGATCACATTTAACTAAGTCTCTTAAAACAAGGGATTGACATCTCAAGATTTCCCAAATAAACATCTAGAATCGTTGCTTGAATCGTGACATAATGGCATTAACTGCTATCTACTAATTACCCTATTTCCCATAATATCAGCGAGTCAAATAAAATCATGGTTAGTTTAAAATAGATTTTATTATAAACAAAACTATTGATCAGGTCAGCTTGATTTGAACCTGATTCTCTACCGGCCATCAAGGAAGAGTTGCTGTTTTGTACAGCAAAGCAGAAAGAAGGGACACCCAGTTGAACATAAAGTAGTGAGAACTGATATGAAAGATTCAACTGAACAAGCAACTATAAGAGGGATATACCGCTGCCAGAACTCTGTCCTTCTGAAATAAATTGTTAATGGAACTCGTGTCCTTTGAGTTGCTCCCTGAATCAGACGATTCATCCATATTTACCATGCTAGCTGCAAGCAATGATTTCCCATAGTTCAGGCCTTCTCGGATCAAGTGAGAGACTACATGAAATCGAGCTCCATCATCAAGTTTGCCACACTGACCCCTGACAGAAAGTAAAGCCCTGGAGAGAGCAAACAGTCAAAGTAACAAAATTCTTAATTGATAACTCCAAAAATATCTTACATATACAGAAGCGCAACCAAATAAACAAAGAAACACGAAGCGTACCAGATATAAAACTGCAATTTGCTCTTACTTTGCTCTTCATCGACAGGAAGAAGTGAAGGAAAAAGGGAAACAACCTGCTGTACACATCTTGATGCTCTTTCTAGTGAAGCTTTGCAAAGGTATAAGATTGTAAGACGGCTGACGATTTTCGGACATCTTTCCCCTCTCAAAAGCATTGCCTTATCAACAGTTTTGTTTGGTTTACTACCTAATGCATTTCCAATCCCGCCTGAAACAACCACTGCAGCCATCTCTGCTGCAGGAATGTTTAGTGATTCTACCAGGCCACGGGCCCGTTGGCCAAAAGATGGTCCAACCGATGATGATGCTTTTGGTAATATTCTACTTGGACCCCTTCCATTAAGCTCACTGATAACAATCCACAAGCTATCATATAAATTCCACCATTTCTGATCCAGCACACCATAGTTTGCATCCGGATGCATACTGACCCATGGATTTCTACAGAAAATTAACAATTCATTAAAAGCAAAAATAACCACCAAAACACGAGAAACCAGAATTACTGCCTAGTATTAAAAGAATCCCACTAGTTCTTTGAATACCAGGTTAATTTTTTTAGGATAGAAAAGCCAGTCTGCAAAGAAACAGTGGGATTCTCTCCACATTGAATCCAAGTACCATGAATGTGGTACAAATGACATCCATTTATTACTAGAAAGACGCACTGCCATTTAAGTCCCAGCATCAATGATATGAAGAAACTGTGATGCCTTCTCGGCAACCAGGACATTTTATATGTTTACATTACTTGGATAAAATTACAATCAGCATCACCACTTGCAATCCTTTGCATAGGTATGTATCACTGAAGGCTTTAAATTTAGATCTCGATGACCCAAGAGGATCCCAAAATCTTTTCATCCCTGTGCAGTACTATAACTTGAGGTGGACTCGTTTGGCAACACTAGGATTTACAAGAGTATCTTATTTAGTTCACACCAGCAATTTAAGACACTACATACATGATGCAGGTAATTTGAGGGAAAAGATAAAATGTAATCGAAGTTTTAGCTAGACCAAAAAGTGTCTAGTACACCATCAGAAAGCTAGTGTTTGCCAAAATGATAGAAAGCAGCATCAACATAAAGAAAAAAGACGATTAACAAAAAGGTCAGGAGGCTGTACCTCAATGTTTCACTGTCAGATTTCCCTTTTAGAACCTCATCCAATCCAAAGATGTTGTCTTTATGACTCTCTGATTCCAGCAGATCAAATGGCATCTCGTGGTCAGTTGCAGAAAGCTACAATGAAAACATGGAAACATGCTTATACACCATTCCAAAAACCACAATCTAATAGAAAAGAATCAAATGCAATTCCAAGAAGCACCATCATTTCCATGACCTTGAAAATAATGGATAACAGCCAGAGACATGAACTAAAAAGAACAGACGTCCAAAACTATAGGGGGAAGCAAACATGAAAGCACAAGAAACAGTCATTCACAGACATAGGCCAGAGTCTTAATGTTTTAATGCCAAAGAGAACTTTATACATGCTTCATATTCAATTTACTCTCTTCGGACTACAAAATTCAGAAACACATTAATCCGTGGTCTAAACTTGAATGGAGGTAAGCAACGACCGGCCCT
Source organism: Linum usitatissimum (assembly GCA_030674075.2). Lineage (NCBI taxonomy): Eukaryota > Viridiplantae > Streptophyta > Magnoliopsida > Malpighiales > Linaceae > Linum > Linum usitatissimum. The sequence continues at coordinate 3,874,007 of JAUJYP020000804.1, read as the reverse complement.
CTATTTATACAAAGGTGATTCAATAAGTACTGCATTCTGACAATGGTTGAGCAACATCCATATTTGTGGACCTCTCTATCATTTGACTAACATCTAGAACAAAATGCTGGCTGAAAATTAAATTCATTGTTGTCACTAAAATAGGAAAGATACCAACTTATTCCTCCTGTCATAATTGACTTGGATACAGCAACATTAAAAGGATGCTCGATGTGTATCCTCTATATCCTGATGAATAACATATAAAACATTTGTGTGGCACCAAGCGAGTTTCCACTGCCAAAGGAGGCCGAATTTGTAAGACGAAGATCAACATGGTGCACCGTAATCTTAAAAGTTTTCCATTTGTTGATAATCGCTGTAGGTGTAGAATCATCAACAATAATATATGTTCCTGCTCAGTAACGCATCTTACTTGTACCTTCAGAACTTTCTTACCAAGCTTTATCACTTAATTAGATCATCTCCTAACAGGTTCAAGAGCTTGTAGTGGCCATAATATCAAGTGAATCATGTAAAAAAGCTAAACGGAAATACAAATCAATAAATTGTGCGAACAAGAACCTTGTTAGTTTCATATCGAAGTAGGGGTAAGTAAATTTATCGATTATAACAGAATGCTTTTCAGCACTTGATACATACCAGAATGCTGTGGTCCATTTCAGAGCAAAGCATCTCATCTAGCAGTCGGAGAAGGTATAATGTATTGTCTCGGCATGGTTGTACAGCAAACACATTTTCAGCAAAACATGAGTCTAGTAGCCGCTCAATCACATCCTCATATATATCCCGAAGTAAGCAGTGGTATGAAATATCACCCTGTGGATTGAAGAATTTATTAAAATGAAAATTCATGCACAAGGAGAATCAGAGATGCATTAAATTTTCATATTTCAACAACGCACTTGCTCACTGTGCATAAGCAGGAAATTAACCGTGTCTTCCAAAAGCTGCCAGCCACCTTTAACAGAGCGCAAATAGTGATAAAGTACAACACAAAATAGAGTCCTCAGCATATCTTGCTCCGGCACTTTGTCAACTGGGTTATGAGACTTGCCTCTGTAGGTTTTTAACGCATCAAGCTCTACAGAAGAAGACAACCAAGCATTCCATCCATGTTCCTATTCAGAATGTCCAACGGGTTAGGATTAGCTGCCAAATTTAGAAGTTATTCATTCAGAATGTTCAACTGATCATAAAAAAACCGATCATACCACCAGTGCCTCAATGTTTGATGAATTTGAATCTAGTAGATCTAGGAGATCCTTAATCATCTTTGTCCGTGCTGATCCATCCTCACATCCAGACAAATATCTAAAAATAAGGACCAAAATCTGAGGAAGTAAAAAGTGGGAACTGTTGCCTTTGCTTTTCTGCTTGTCAACCTGGCCCTGTTTCTGTAACACCTACATAGGCAAGTTCAAAGAAATAATCAGCAACAAATTCCACAGCATTTTACCATCAAGTCAAAAAATAAAATTAAACCAGTTTGGGAGATGAAATTCCCAAACAGAAACAAATACCAAATTCATAAATCAGCCGTTACCTGTCTAGGACTGGCACCACCGAGGAGAACATCAAACAAGGTAGCACATAGATTATCCGTAAGTGGATATTTGAACAGCCTATCGGAGATAGATGCAAAGATTGGCTGCATTCTCAAACTAATTTTCTTCTGCCTCTCTGAAATTGACTTGGATCTTCCAACAGTAAGATTGAAAAACCTGGGGCCCTTCTTCTCAGAGGGCAGACCAACTAATAGTCTTCCTATAAACTGCAAGCTCAGCAACCGTACTGGCTCGTGATCTCTACAGTAAGACAAAGGTGGTATGCATATTTTACAAAAGCAAAAAAATGGAGTTTGAAACCGAAACTGGTCGAAAATTGATTTTCTATGAATGAAGAATCATAAGAACTGCAGAAAGGTAAAAATGAATGCTTACCGCTGTAAGAGATTCACAAAGACATGGCAACCACCAATCAGTTCGACTTGTTCAAGAAAAGCAGCAAGCAGCTGTCGTTGAGAAAGAGCACGAATGACCATGAGTAGAAGATCCTCAATGCACACCATATCCTGGCTTATCTCAAAGAAGGCCACCAAAGCTTTTAAATCTGACTCAGCCATGCCCTGCCTGCAATCCAGAAACTAAGTTAAAACTTCTAAAGGAAAATCAACTGTAATACATAGCACAAGAACCAGACATTCTTGAGATTCATGCCATACGATGAGCTCTGATCCAACCACTGAGGTTTTAATTAGAAAATCTAAACGACGATAACCAACAAACCAGGATATAAAGAAGTTTAACAGCCTTGGGGAAGAAACAAAAATGCATTACCAGAAGACTACCTGAGGCTCATTTCACCAAGACTTAGCAAAAGCAGACGAATTTTATGTATTTCTTCTCTATTAGGTCTCTCTCCGATTATTTGTTTTGTTATAGGATGCAGAAGAGGCTTGCTTCCAACAGCGAACCGTGATTTTGGAGCATCCCAGTAAAACTGGCAAATTATATCAATGATACGTGGGAGCCGGCAGAGGCTCTTCAGCAACCTAGGATCATTATCAAACTGCTGGATGAGAAACATGTACAGTTCACGCTGGACCTTGTAACTTGTATACACCCAGATCAAGGGGTTCAAAAATATGCTAGATATAGCATCTTTCACAAGTAGAGCGCCTGAACCTGAACAAAGGTCAATTGAATTATGATCTATATAAGGACGACTGATCCTTCGATTCAATTAACAAAAGATCATATCGACTGAATAATGTAAATCAAAAGTATAGTACTCCAAAATGAAGAGTAGCAGTGTATGATGCTTACCACAGTTTGCAGCAATACCGAACAGATGTTTTAAAGCTGCAAGTGCATCCAAATTAAGTTGCTCAGGTGGAACCGACTGCAATAAGAACCCCAGAATTGAAAACCCAGAAAGAAGATGCATTTGGTGTTGATTTGCTAAATTTTCATCCAATACAGAAGCTATGAGCTCAATAACTTCAGCTGTCAGACGTTCTTTTGTGATAGGTGTAAGTAGTGTGGGCCCAAATGATCCACTTTCCTCATGCTCATACTTATCGGACTGTGCAATAAGGGGGAAAAACACTGAAACACCACCAACACAGTAAATGATATGTTGCAGCAACCGTCGAGAACATAACTCTGTGCCACCCGTAACCATAGCATCAAATGATTTCTTCTCAGTAGATTGATCCAATATAGAAGCATTGAAGAGCTTTTTACCATCACTAGCCTAAAAAGAAATCAAACAGTTAATAATACGTGGCAATATCTATAAGAAACCATCACTGACCAATCCCATAACTCCATGAAAAGTTACCAATCTTAAACTGCTTACTTGTGCATTCAGTCCAAAGATAACCTTCAATGACAGACCATCTCTTGCGTCAAGAATTCCACTGGGGAATGGGTTCTGATTGTATGGAGTAGCTTCGTTATCAAGGAATGAATACATATAGCTAGGTCCTAAGGAGTATATACCCTGCACTTGCTCAGAGGACATGGCATCAGAGAACAAATAAACTGGGCCAATCTGACCATGCAGCGCGTGGACATCCTGTAGAAACTCTGAGTAAATATCTTCTTCGTTCTGAGGTAAATTAATTTTCATGCCGACTCTACAGTTTGTCATCAAGTCATTAACTTTAGCATATCTGAAAAAGATCATAATTTGCAAGTCAGAAACAAGAATTAGGACTACAGGGTGAAGACTGTATATTTAACAGTCACTACTGCATAATAGAGAAAAAGGGCACCAAATATAACCTGCATTTTTCAGATGACACAAGATTTCCATCGACATAACATCTCACCAGGCTGCCTCCTGAAAAGGCCCTGCCAATGCTGTGAGTGACGCACAGGAAATGCCATTTCTTTTTGACAATGTTAACGTCCAGATTAACAATGTGTCTCTTGAGATGAATGGACTGGGATAAGAGCATGAAATGCATAATTGGTTATTGAGAACTGAAGAATTTTCTGATCAGAGAGAAGTGAAAAGGCAGACAACAATTATTAAAACAAGACCAAAGCATATCCAAAGTTCAATGCTGACCTCATAAATAAGTTTTCCCTCTCCAAGTACTGCTAAGCACCCTTTTCCATTATCATTCAGAAAACTAAAAAGGCCCAGCGTACCATGCCTGGGGAAGTTTTCCACCCTAACCCAACACGAAAAGGAAAACCCCTTGTTCAGAGGCCACTGCAGAGGTGTTTTGATTATTATACCCTACAACGCATGAGAAAATGGTCAGTCATGTTAAGTAACTGGTGAAAGCATATACCCAAGACACCTAGAACGACACCCAATTCAAAGACGAGGCACAAAAGTAATTTTTTATATGGGGAGCGCTACGGTACCTTGGAGGTGCCGGTACCCTCTTCGCTAAAAGTTTCATATTTTGAAGGTTTAAAATTCAAAAAAAAAATCCTGAAGTCCTAACAATAAACCCTAAACACAAAAGAATGATGCTAACACACTAAACACAAAAGAATGACGCTAACACACTAAACACTAAACTCGAACCCTCAAACACTAAATCATAAACTCAAACTCTAAATCGTATCACAGACTCTAACTTTTGACTATAAATCAAAATAAATAGATCATAAACCCTGAATATTAAACTCTAAACCCTAATACTATATCCTAAACCCTAAATATAAACCTACAACCTCAAACATTGTAATTTTGAACACAAAACATGGGAAAATTTAGTATAGAAGGTTTCCTCAGGGTACCGAAGCGTTTTCCTTTTTTATATATAATCTCCGGTATCACCGGAAGGCACAATTAACTCTGACGGGGAATTCATAAAAAAACACTCTGGCGGGTAGGCTGTGCCGATAAAAACTTGTATTTTGACAATATATTCTCAAGTTTGAGTCTCGTGAACAACGTTATAGAATACACTACTCAAGGTCAATAATAGGATTTCCACTAGGATCAACTGCTCTCATGGATTTTCCCGAAGCACAATCTCTTCACCGTAAGAAACTAGAAAGCACATATGAGAACCATAATTCATTCTCATTAGAAAACGATAGCAAGGATAAACATGAAGTGAAACGAAATACACCAATTAAAGGTAACACTCTGAACTTATAAAATTCTAGTCACATATTTCAGCAAAAGCTCTCATTTTCCCAACAGAATAACCAAGGATGATGCACTCTATCCACTTGCACATCGACGACCACTGAAGTAGGAAGGAAAAACCAAATCACATGGTTTCTCAACCAAACTGGGGAAAACGAAAATCCTACATGGGAAAGGATTCCAATATTTGCATAGTTACGACTCACCAGCATTGTTTACATTGTTTACGGCTAACTCAAACAGAATAGTCCAACAAAAGCATAGAAAACAAAAGATGACGAAAGAGAAGTTTCAGGAGGACAACTCAGCAGCCTGTTATAATGCATGTGTGTATGACATCATATCAACTAGTCAGTTGGCATGCTTGCATTTAATATTGTGGGCAGCATCATTAACATTTATCATGTCTGCCAATATGCTTAATAATTAATAAGCAGCCAGCATGATAAAGGAATAGAAGAAGTCTATGCTACTATATATGAATCTTATTTCTATCAATGAAGTCCATATTCCCTAATCAACTATAGTTAACAGTGTAAGGGAACACATGAAACACTGAGCAGACGGGAAATAAATAGACAAACAAAGTCGCTGCCAAATTGGATAGGCTTTTCAGCGCAAAAGGTCAAAGCTCGAGCAAAGCCACTTCCAGCTTCATCCCACTATAAACTGAATAACATGCTTATGCATATAATTGCACCATAGCTATGCCAACAAACTTACAGAGTCATTTCCATTGAGGTCAAAAAAGGCTGTTGGGCCTTTCTCATTTAGCATGGACAGCATGGTGGTCAACAGTAGAGAACAATACTGCTGACGAGTTCCAACTTTTTCACTCCGAAGGAGGGCAAAGATTTTACGTATATCTTTCCCAGACACACTATGCCCGCCAATGACCTGGATCAATTGAGCAATCTTCAAAATGACGCTGTCTTTATCTTCTACGGAAAACCAATCAATAAGAAAACTAAGCATTCCTGATCTGACACAGGAAGCTCGATTTGAAATGGAATCCCTAAGCAGCTTCTGAAACATATTGAGCCCATAATGCCGCAAAGACTCACTGCTCTGCCCAATCACAAGACAGCGAGTAATTATACATAATGTTGAGCCAATGACAGTAAGAGCAATACAAGATTAAATAACAGTGAAGGTGGAATCTAAAAGAATGAAAAATAAGGATATTGATCTACCAACCTTCTGCAGCACACTCATATAAAGTATGATAACATCTTCATTCTGAAAGACGCACATAGAAGAAAATTAATCAAAAGAAGCAAAAACCCAAGCCAAAATATTATGCATAATATATCACCATGATAAGAGGCACATGATGATACCAAGCAGTCAATTCAGAGAAAGATTTAAATCATGGGCAAGAACGTTACCTGTATTAGAGGGTTTGCCATTGTGTCAAACTTCCCGTCAACAAGCATATCAAGCAATGCATTTAAAAGTGCTTCACTTGGACGCCATTGACAGAATTCCAGTAACAAGCTTTGCAATGTCTGATAACCCGTGCCAACAAGAGCTCGAAATGATGCCTAATAGAAGCAGATGATTGATTGGTAACCCATTGAACATAACAAAAAGGAGCACTGTATTGATAGATACGATAGAAGAAGCAGCGGATAACCTTTGAGCTGTCATTACAAGCAAGGAGACAAGTAAGTGTCTGGAGGACATTCAAAACTAACAACTCTCCATTCGCCTCGTCCAGGTTACCATTTAACAAAGAGACAACATGCAAAAAGCACTCACCATCACGAAACAACTCTTGGTAATACTGCAAAAAGAAATAATTAGTAACGCACAGTGAGTAATGACAGCCAAAGAGCCAAGATATCACCCTCTCAACTAAAATAAACAAAAAGGAAAGAACACAAAAATGGAATGTTTTAAAAGGAACTGCATCAAAATTTAAATTGGCTTGTAAAACCTACCGTGGGATCATCAGTTAGCATCTCTCTCATTCCGGCCAGTAGATCAATAGACAGTTCTGCATAATTTTTCTCCCTTTCTTTGATTTGAGTGAACGTTTCCAAATATTTTGAACACAGCTGCCGTTTTGCTTTTTGGTCTTCAGCAGATGATGGTGTTATCTAAGGGTATTTAGGATTGTGTCAGTACTCAAAACAAGGGAATTTGGTACGAGCTAAAAATTAAAATTAATCAGGACAGGGTAAGGCGATTACTGAATACCTTCATAAGGTTGAGAACATGCTCAAGCACCTGATTTCGCATGCATCCTTGCCAGAACAACTCAAACAAGCACTCAATACAATCCCAGTCATGCAAAACCAAACTATTTGCATCATTTGCGGACATGAAAAATTCGGTAAATAGTCCCATGCACGTCTCTACAAATTCAACCTGGCTGTGGGTTACCGCATGTGCATCCGATCTGGGATCACTGCTTTTACTTTGCACCCTGAACTCCTCTGCTTGGATGCAAGCAACTTTCAGCACCCGAGAAATTGCATTGAGTCTCTTAAAGGAAGCTATGCTTTTCTCAGACGACAGCCGGAAAATTCGAAGAAGACTCTTTCCAAGAATTTTTGCAATCAGGGAATGACAGGAACATTGTTCAAGAGCATCCAACAATGCCGACAATTCAGGCTGAGACACAAAGAGCACATGCAAAAGTGTAAGAGAAGAAAAACCGTCAAGCAGGAATTCAAAAAACCATATTAGTTTCCACAAACAGAAAATAATTCATTCAAGTAAACTCATGGATTATATGGAACCCGCCTCATGATAATGAAGCAACAACCAATTAATACCAATGAAAAACATTCAACACACGACAACATATTTGATCATATTGAAAGACATAACATTGAGCTATATAGAATATCACAAACAAATGCACAAAAGCAAAATATCAACCCACCAAATTATGAACACTGCCTTTACAAGTTGCTGCAAATTCTACAAATGAGACTATCTCCATCTGAAGAATTTCAATGCTGTCTGCCCCTGTTGAACTGTTGGTTAATGAAACCTGCCCAAGCTTCCCAGGGAATCCTTCGGAGCTAGTGAAACACTCTGAAGTACTTTGTACTGAAGCCGGTCCAAAATAGAAAAAGTTATCAGAGAAGATCATATCCCAGATGCCCTCTTCCCTAAATACTTCTAGTGATATGGGAGATGAAACAAGAACCTTCCTGAAAGCATCTAGGACACAATGCTGTAGAGCATTTAAAAAGACCCTGCAAGGAATAAAATGGACAAGCAGAATACACAGAAAATCAGACATAAATATTAGTTGCTTCCAACATAAACATATAGCACGCATGAACTCCAATCATTACCTGGAAAGGCTTGGTAACTCATTTTGATTTGAACAAGCCTTCATACACGGAAATATCGTCAGAAGGACTCTCATAACCCACCTAATTGAAAGTTCACCATATGCCGAGGAAATTGGTACAACCATTGGCCCACTATTAATTTGAGACTTTATAGTTTCTGGAGCAACAACAAATGAGCAGAGAACCCCACTCAACTTAACAACATGCTCACTCCATAGATGAGAGTGAGAAGCATCAGGGCGCAGAGGAAAGGAAGGTTGCAAAATCACATGACTTTCACTTTTCAAGTTAAACAGCGGCAGATTGGAATCAGCCAGGACAGACGACTCCTTGGTTTGCTGCCTGTACTCTTGAAGCATGAAAGCAAGTGCGCAGAAGCTATTTGCAAACTTTTGGATTCTCCCATTTTCGCATAGATATTGCAGGCTGCTCAAATTACGAAATCTGAGCAGTTGTCAAGGAAACTATTTTTAATAAATTGAGAATACTTGCATAATGATACCACTTGAGTGCAAAGTGTTAAGCAATTGCACGTCCTTGTGATACTGAGCATGGACAAACTGAAGCAAAACTCACCATTCACCACCTGAGCATGTCTTTAATTAGCAATGGGCCACCAAGTTACAAGTGTTTCCAAGGATGAAGTTAAAATATGGTCAAGATAATAGTATAAGTAAATATAAGTCGGACTGGATCACATAATCAGTTCCACCTGTTGAACATATAAATAATATTAATCATGGCTATATCAAAACCATAATTCTGGAATTGAAGGTGAAAGAGCCCCTAAACATGACCAGGACCTCCCTACTCATGCCCAAACCGACACAGAAATGTTATATACAAGTGCACGTGACAAAGGATACACAGCTTCTCTAAGCACGGTCAAAGAAAGTGCATGAAGTTCAAATATTTTCACCAACGGGTTCTCATCCCTGCAATTTAAGTAGGTCACTATCATCCAGAATGACAACCGGACTATAACATAGAATATTCTATATGCAGTTACTTAAGTATAAAGATAACACACCGAATAGTTACATACATTCATACAATACCTTCTATCACCAGAATAAGTGGAATTCTTCAGTAAAAGCACATTGATTGATGGAAGCCCTAGTCCATCTAACAACACTTCAAGCCCTCCAATACTTTTGAAATGATTTTGACCACGTGGATTCTCAACTAATGCCGAATGAAGGATGTTCAGAGTCAAATACTGCAGTGATATGTCTGTCCACTGCTCTTTGAGACTCAACCTTCTAATGACACGCAACAACTCTGAAGAAGAGACAGTGATTTTGAGTACACGAAGAAAAAAGAAACATCATCAAAATACTACTTTCTGACAAAGAAGAAAATGCAAACTCCTAGCCGACCACATATTTTTGCATTCCATACAGCATGAAACCATACTCGAGTCTGTCAGCATGATGTTCATACAAACATGTCAAAAGGGAGGTTGGATTATACAAGATAGCATATACAGCACATACAAGCGAAACGTAATCAGGAAACAGTATCAATCAGTATCATTACAGAAATAGTAGATATTGGCACGTGTAGTGAAGTCTTCAGGCATACCATTCAGTATAAGCATTCAGTTTGATGATATCAATCATATCCATTTAAGAAGTAGCAATGACAGACAACCTTAATGAAATGCCAAGGATAGGAATCAGTCTAAAATGTATTGCAACAGAAATATTTGCTAAATCAAGACACATCTTCTACAGCTATATTATACGATTCAAGAAGTCAAGCACATGCGTACAGAAAAATTACAAGTGCCTACCTTACCTACTAACCAATTAAGGCCACCAGCCTCCATTACAGCAACAACTGCCTTCTGACGCCAGAACATCTTTGAATTAATAATAACCTTTGAGCTGGAAGAGGCATCAATTGATGGTGCATATAAGGGTTTCTCATTGTCATTTACGTTCAAACTTATAAAGTTGCACATTATTGAAATCACGTGAACAAGTATTTCCTGCAGGAGTAGGGTTTCCTTAAGAATCGGGTCAGACAAATTTTCCTCGCCGGAGAGCGCACCAGCTATTCCTTTTAGATGGACAACAGCTCCTGTTTGGCGGGGACATAAATCTTTGTTAAAATTGGAAAAATGTCAACTCGCTCAAGTTAACATTTACTAAACCAACTTCAACATATACTAATAATAAGGATGCTCCAAGACATTTCTTACATTTTTTTGACAAGTCAAGATGTAACATAGATAGTAATCAGATATGAAAATAAACCCAGATAACTGACGTTTGCATACTAAGAGGTTCGAACACTAGTAAGAGTACCTTTCAGTAATGCAGTTAGTTTTTGGACACCACTATAGCAGCCAAAAACTCTGCAGTTGTGCATTGAACGAGTTATTATAGTTAAAGCATCTAACACAGACAACCCTTCAGAGGAGACGGTCAAACTTGTCAACTGTGATAAGTCCACCCCAGTATATGTGCTGTTGGTATTCACTGCAGACACAACGAGACAAAAAAGTTACTTTGACACATTACTAGTAGCAGATATCACCAAGCTAAATTTAACAATGCATAACAGATGCTCAAAAGTTAGAAAAGAAAAAGAAGAATAGTTATCGTTAGCATATTGCTAATTTGGGAAAATTCCTTAGCTCATCAACTCAGAGAGCTGAGCTATAAAAAATAAAAAGACAGTGACTAACTACTGGTCCCTGATTTTCAGGAATTCCAACTACTAAAAAATAACTGGGCCTCATACTAACACTATCTACAAACGGATCTACGCTAACACATATAAAAAAAATCTAAGCTCTGTGATCCAATCCTGGATGACATTTTCTGGTAACATTTATGGTCCGTTTGCAAGAGGAAATGTGGAATGGAATTTGAATGGGAATGGGAATGTTAGCTCCCAAATTGCACTGCGTTGGGATCTAAGTTTCCCGCTCGAATGGGAAAGTGCTCAAGATTCCATTCCACATTCCCACTGCCAAACGGACCATTAGATGGACAATTGAAAAGCTGGAGTTTTCCCAGACTTTATAATAAGCAAAGCAGGCATCTAGGACAAGCTTCAGAAATCATACTTGGTTGTTCATTTGGTGGCTCGCCATTGCAAAATACATGTCAGGTTTCAATTTCATTCTATTGTCTTATATATTTGATGCATACAGTTACTTTCAGTACTTGAAAGCCCAGTCTTGTAGACTCTTTCAGTTTTCATTTATTGAGGATTTAAACTTCAATTACAATCTACAAAATATCAGCAATTTCTGGGCTTCAGTGCTACCTGAAAGCTTAGAAGAGAGCAAAAACATCAACTTACAATCCGCAATCAGGGTGGTTAAATGTCCAATCTCCTCAATTAGTGTCAGAATGACCTCAGCAGGGTGCCCAGCAAAACAACCAACAACCATATCACCGCAGCATGAAGGATATTCTGCAGCGTCACTTGTTGTAGTCGTCTCTATGAACTGACCGGAATTTACAGGCGCCCAATTCTTGTATACAGCAACAAATTTCTTAAGGAAAACATGAAATAGCTTTCTCTTCTCAACCTAAACAGAATACATTGAAGAATAAACAAAAGCATATCAGAGGAAGATAGAAAGGAATAGGAATAAGAATACAAACATAAGAAATATGTCTGGACTGAGAAAGGCATCTATTAAAATGGGAAAAGGGAGATCAAACAATCAGCGTACAACAATTGTTACACTTCCATATCACTCTTATCAGACATATGAGTATATGACCATGTGGAATCTCAACACAAACAGCTCTTCATATTCAGAAACCATAAGATTGAAGAGTATCAATCAAGCAAGACAGCTCGATAATAAAGGTCTAGTAGTTACTCAAACTACATATAATAGGAAAACGAAAAGATGACTACTTTTTTCAGAAGCTATCTTTCTTTCACTAACTTGTGCTCAGTAATGAAGTAAGGAAAAAGTTATAGGCACGTCATGTGTTTACTTCTACTTGGATAACCACAAACAAATGTTTTATGCTGCAACCTGCACTAATAACACCCACCTGGTCCAAGAATACCATAACCACCCAACCATTAAGATATCCATCTTATTAGACAAATTAAACAAGGCTTAAGTTTCCCAAATATGTTTCAAAGGATATCCTTCTAGCTAAATCCAAATGATTGCAAAGGGAAATTTGGACAAATACTTGACCGGCAAAAACCTTTAACTGGACCTCTGCAGTTAGAAAACTTACATGTTTCTTATACTACATAAGTCAGAGAATCGTAATCTCCATTCAAATACTGAACGTTCAAAGCTCTAGCATTGGGTGTCAAGGAAATTGAAACAGAAATACCATAACATTGTTGAATCCATAACACGACTATATTGCAAGACATAGAAACAATTATTTCGTAAAACAATTGGATATTGGATACTTTTTTCATTTTTAGTACAATCATCAAATTTATTCAGCTAAATAATTCAGTCTCCGATTTTATTTAATATTTATATTTTGCATCTTACATTCTTAGCACTACATTTTTATAATGTCAAACCGGAAACTTTGCCATGAGAAATAAAATGTACTTAGTAATATGCATTCACAAAATCAACTAAAAATTCTATCATCGTCCAAATTAAACCGAATGCATATTAGATATTTTAACAAGTACCTTATTGGCTGTACCCTCATGATTCTCCCATAAGGCTCGCAAAATTGCTTCATCACCTTCTTCACTGAAGAACAAGCAAAAAGGTCAAGCTTCAGTTAACTAATGGTAAGGATAACAGATAAAAAATCGGTGTTGCCATGAAGAAAGGAAAAAGCTAGCTAGGTGATGAAGAAATAAGAAAGAAAGCATCCCAAAGTCTACAATGAGAACAATAGTAATATACAAAGTTGCTTTTCTGTTCCATTATGATCAAGCCACTAGAAATTGGTAGGAACTGTTTCATTTAGGTTTATGATCACAGAATCTCTAGGAGAGCAGAAAGACATTCAATAGATGAAGGAACAGTGAAAAGACCTTTTCTCACATCTCATTAAATCCCGAATAAGAAGTCTTAGCACATTCAATTTTACGGATGCACTGCTCCACTAACCTACGAACGCACTTAAAGACACAAGTTCTTGTCCGTCACTCCCTTCAGGCTGGTAAAGTGGAATCTCCCATCTCCAGCTTAAATACATAGATCCAGACCCCTACAGTTTCCAGAAGTAACAATTTGCAAACCCAACCAGGCTTGCAGCACCACTTTTCTAGACTGTTGCTTGCTACTGCTCCATGTTTTCTCAGTCATTGCTGGTTTTTACAGGGCTCTTTTGTAAACCAAGTTGCACCGCTAATTTTCTGAAATATTTCTTTTTGTAGAGAAGGTTTGCTCGCCTACTCTGAAGAATAGGCACCTAATACTCCGGTAACAAAAGGGATATTCTACACGGAGTATTAATTGGGTAGAAAGTATAGAAACAAGTAAACAGTAGTTAAAAGAAAAACTCCATATCGTGCACCTCGTCAGCCAATTACATATGGACGTATTATACAGCTACCGGAAGATTCTGGGTTAACTAGTTAGCGATCATTTGCAATTAAAATTAATGCACAGAACCCTAATTTAGGTACCTCGTGACCAGGAGGAAACTAAGCACAAGTAATGATTGTCAACACGAAGGAATCAGATAGAAAAAAGGTACGCAATCAGGAAATGTCTTAGCCACAATAGCTTCTCTATGTGAGGGCGACTAGTCAAGAACACTAACCCGAAGCAGATTTTAGGAGCGGGAGCTGGAAACTTTTCTGTTGCTAAGCGTGGACTAGATTCTCCAGTCTGGACATTGGAAGATCTCCGAATAAGGTCAGCCACACCCTTGACTATGTTCATCCTTCCCCAGTAGTGCTTTAAAAGGAGTTCAACAAATTCTGACGAATCATTAGGTGGAGATGGTCATTCCAGGCCATCACCTTCCAATCATCCAAGAGTAGGAACAGTCTGCGCATTCGAAAGAAATATCAATTTAGTCCAGGATTGCTGGAGGAAAATCATATGACTTCAATTTCCAGTTTTTGCCTGCACCCTGAGGAATCAGGGGGAAAAGAAAAACAAACAACGCGAAGAATCCACTTGGACGAAGTATGACCTTGAGGATACTAGTTCAGAAACAGTAATCTCAAACAACACAACTTCATCCATAATTTTTGAAGGACAGAAGTCATGAAAACCGATCATCCGGGAACCCCAATGACGAGACTCATTTAAAATCGAGAAAGAGAGGGGCTTGAAACAACGAGAAATTGAGAATCAGGAAACGGGAAAATTGTGAAGACCGAATATGACCTGATCAGATGAACGAGGGTTCAAGATATCCGCCGAAAATAGGGGTTTACGATTGAGGGATCTGAACGCGGAACGCTTCGAAGCTTCACGTTGATGGCGCAGAGTGAAGAAGAGGAATAAGGGAAGTAACCATTAAAAATAAAATCTGAAAAGAAAAAGAGAGGAAAAAAGGAGAACAATAATCAACAATAGTGCTTTTACAGGTTGAGACTTTGAGACTCCGATTACCATTTTCAATTACGGGATTACCCTCCTCCTCAGTTTTGGAGCACGACAGCTGAAGTGCCGATAGGCGGAAGCTATTCAAAGGAACAACGACGTCGTCAGTGCTAGTCGTTATTACAATATTATTATAAAGTTATCTAATTACTGTATTTTTCATTTGTTCGAAAAATATATATTTATTTTATTTTTTATATTATTATTTATGTTATATTTTAGACGGCTCGAAGTAAAAGTGGATTGCGTAATGACGGCTGAAAGTAAAATTTGAGTTAACAAGTGAAAAAGGGTTGCGCAAAGTAAAACCAAGCTGGGCGAACTAAAAACAGATTATGCAAAGTAAAACCTTGACTGCACGAAATGAAAATATACCGTAAAATAAAAATGGATTATGTTGGTAAAATAATTATTAATGATATATCGGTATGTTAAAATTAAGATATGAAAGAGAAGAGATGAAGTAGAAAATGAAATGTACAAGCAGCATCTGTTTTAAATTAAGATATGAAAGAGAAGAGATGAAGTAGAAAATGAAATGTACAAGCAGCATTTGTTTTAAATATGAGTAAATTTGCTAGAATTTTTTTTGGTCGAAGTAGACTAAAAGTATCAGTCAATATAAGATAAAATATTAAAAATAAACATTATATTAGTGTTTATTTATGGGTCTGGTGGAACGGACCCGACACCTCCAATTCACCAAGTTAATATTAAACTTTTTTAAATATCAAATTAGCATTCCAAATCTAATACATGACTTAACAAATTCCCAGATATACCCTTAACATTTCAAAATGTATACCCCTCTCATTTAGTGCGTGGGGAAATTTTTTTAGACACGATTAAATAAAAAATTACATCAACAATTAAGTAGAAACTTAAATTACAAAAAAAAATAATTATCGAAGTCTACTGTGCGGCGCATCACACTATACATTTCATAAATGAATTATTTAATTTCTTTCATCAGCATTTTACTTTAACTCTCAAACATGTGTGTAATTGTAATTTAGTCATTTAATTAGTTTATAAAGTGCGGTTAACTGAAACTCGATTTTCGATGAGTTAGGTTAACGTCAATTGGTTATAAAATTTGTTAAAATGCACTAAACCAGTTCAAATCTGAGCTCAATCCGTAATCGTTCAATTTAAAATCTGTTCGAAAGACAACACCAGATAGAATCGCTTTGGATATCGATCGCTAGACTTCGGCTAATTAGCCGAAATCGTCACCAACGTTTGGCCGAAATCACAAATGCGTCCCCATTCTATAAAATGTAACTAGCGTCGTCCCTTTCATTATCGAATGTAACCATTTTGTCCTACAATCAGGCTCCAATATAACGTCCGTTAATTTTGATGATAATGAGGCCAACAATGATAGGGACAACAATGCCCAACCCAACAAGCGCACAATATTATATATATACATAAGATATAAACTAAACGCAAAAAACTCTAACTGTCATTAACCTATGGGTATATCGTAAAAATGTCATCACAGTATCGATATAGTTTATGCGTCACGATCTATCTAATACTTAGTAAAAAATGTCTCGTCGTTAGATTTTAGGTTTAGGGTTCTTCAATTGAGATAATGATTTATAAATTCCTGGCCGATCAATTTTCTTGCCCACTGTACTTGTGGGTTTTTTAAGACTCAACTCTCCAATTAAGATGATGTATTATCCACGAACTCATGATTAACGATGCAGTTTCTTGCTCATCGTACTTTTGACTTTTAGGAGACCTAACTCCCCACTTTTATCAGTTCGCGATTCACAAACCCTTATCCGACTCTTTTTTATCCACTGTGCTACTCTTTTATGACAGTGCATGATCTAATCATCTTTCATACTCACTCTACTATTCTTCCATAATCATTTAACATATATATATTTTAAATATTCAATATACCATCATTATAACATTTTTCGTGATATAACACGAATGTAATTCTACATAATTAATAGTATTATAATATGACAAAAAAATTGTTATAACAAGTTTTCCCTTAAAGATGACGCAACTAAAAAAAACAAATCCAATATTGCCGCGGAAGCGGTAGCAGCGAAACCCCAAACCCGCTTAACCTACGCGCCGTTGAGCACAGTACTTCCCTCACAGCTGACGTGTCGCAACCTCAATGAACCTCAAGCTTACGTGTTCCCTCGTTGACAAAAGGTGCATAGTCACGCACCCTCCCTCTAACTGCATTGCTATTCTATGCTGCATTGCACCCTTTAGCAGTTAGCAGAAGCCGCAGCAGCTAGCAGCCCATCCCAACTTATCCCATACCCTTCTCCCTCTCTCCTACAATCTCTCTTCCGTCATTTCCTGTTTCTCCCTTCCCTCAACAAATACAAATAATACTACTAACCCACCAAAAACGGAAAACCTCTTCTCTGCCTCTCGATCCCACCGGCTTCTGTCCTTTCTTCATCCATCTGCTCCCAATCAAATACTTCCATTAGACGAAGAAGGCGTAACTTGCAGATCTGCACTAGCTGGATCCTGTGTGGTCTCTGTCTTCCTTTTCTTGCTTCACAAGTTGCCAAACGTATACATAGACGCCATTGAAAGAAATCATTAACATCAAAGCTTCACCAAGGTGGGGAAGACTTGTTCCCGAGTTCTCCGATTCAATTTCGAAGGCGTTTTCTGATTTTGATCTGCTCTCTGCCGGAGTTCTGAATCGCTGCCGTCGCCGTCGCCGTCTCTGTTAATGTCACCTGAGTCCAAACTTCTTTGCTATCTCAGTTCATAAATTCCTTCTTTCTTCTTCTTCCTCTTGGGAGTGGCTTTTGCGGAAGGAAGAAAAAAAAGTCAGGAAAAAAGTTGCGAGGGAGCTCGTGTGCTGACAGGACGGCTTGCAATTCGGAAAGTTTCTCGTGAGGCTTGTTGCGAAAAAAAGGGGCTTTAATTGTCAGATTTTTTGTTTTGGTAGCAAAAAATGCCTCACAGAACGACTTACGTCTTCCCGAGGCAATTCCCGGATCAGCCCTGTCCTTTCGGCGCGTCGTCGTCGAAGAAGCTGTTGGATCACGAGAAGAAGCCGAAAGCGTCACCCGAAGAGAGTGAAAAAGATGGGAGGGGGCTCCACCGAAAGTCTTCGGACTCTCTCACTGTTGGCGGCCCAAACTCACCAGCAGTGAAAGCGACACCGTTTCTAACCACCTCTTCGCCGCTCGCCGATCTCTTTACCACCAGCGATGACGAGAAGTATCACCGGAAGGAAAAATACCATGGCGTCGAGGAAGAGAAGCTCCGGAAGAAGAAGAAGAAGCAACAAGCCGCTTTCTGCGACTGGTTGGCTGAGAAAAAGATAGAGAGGTCCAAATCCGGTCATGTGAAATTGAAAAGCAGATTGTCCAGGAGTGATTATGACGACGATGATGTACCCGACGGTCAGCGGTGTACTATGGCGGTCGCATCACCGGACCCGGAGCCTGAGCCTAAAGTTCCGATACCGGAGAAAGTAACCGAAGAGGTTTTTGGTGTCAAGTTGAGGAGCAGATTGTCGACTGATCATGACGACGAAGAGACTGAGCACTTGCTGCAGGCGGCGCCGGAATCAGAGATGAGGGTTCCGGAGATAGTCATAAAGGATCACAGAGATGCTGACCGGGACTTTGACCGGCAGGTTTCGCTGCCGCGATTTTCCAGCGGGAGCAGTTATGCTGGGAGCTTGTTCTCCGGGACTACGCTCGATGGAACTTTCACGCTCTCCAGCGATCTCAAGGACACAACCACCACCGCCTCTGCTGCGGCGGTGCAGAAGTTGAGGCAGGATGCTGTGGCGCAAGAAGTGGCGGAGGAGGTGGAGAGAAGTGTGAAGAACTTGGCGCAGAAGGCGAAAGAGAGTTATTGTCTGCAGCTTGGTTTGGCTAGGAGGCTGAGTTCGCAAGCTGGTATTTCGAGCCAGCTCTTGCTATTGAAGGAAGGTGTGGATGAGATTCCTGATGTTGAGGCGGTCTCTTACAGGCTCTGGGTAAACCAATCGTTTCCCTCCTATTGTTAGCTAGCAGCTTCACTGTTCTTGCCATCCCGGGATTTAATTAGACTTTTTGAGTTTGTATAATTTTGCAGGTCAGTGGCTGTTTATCGTACAAGGATAAAATTACAGATGGTTTCTATAATATCCTGGGGATGAATCCGTATCTTTGGGTTATGTGCAACGACGAGGATGAAGGGAAAAAGCTGCCGTCTCTTATGGCGCTAAGAGAAATTGATCCTAGTAATACTACGATGGAGGTGGTTCTTGTGGATAAGCGTGCTGATTCACGTCTTAGGGAGCTCGAGGATAAAGCTCAAGAGCTTTTTTCTGCCTCGGAAAATACGTTGGTGTTAGTGGAGAAGTTGGGTAAACTTGTTGCTATTTGCATGGGGTGAGTTTTGTTTCTTCTTCTTCTTCGTATGCGTGTCATGTTCCGATATTAAAAGGTTTAGCAAAAATGTGCAGGGGAAATTTTCCAATGGAGCAGGGTGATCTGCAGCAGCGTTGGAAAATGGTTAGTGGAAGATTAAGGAAATTCCACAAGTGCATTGTTCTACCGATTGGCAACCTATCCATGGGACTTTGCAGGCATCGTGCTATTCTTTTTAAGGTCTGAGCGTATACTAATAACTCTAGCTTTTGGTTTCCTGCAATTTTGTTCTTAAGCACTTTGTGGACATCAAAAGCGTCCATATTTGGTTGAATCTGAGTTTCGACCATGTATGAGACCTTACAAAGGCCATGCTTTATGGCTCAAAATATTTAAATTACATGGAGTTGTATCATCTATGTTATTGATATATAACAAATAACCATCCCAACTGTAAGTGCGGCTACTGCAAATCAGGAAGTAAACCAATTTTATGACTTCGTAACAGAAATGTGCAGCTTATTTGTAACTGGCCGTACTTCTTGACTATTTTTTATCTTCATTTGCAGAAATTGGCGGATTATATAGGCTTGCCATGTCGTATAGCTCGAGGCTGCAAGTACTGTGTAGCAGATCACAGGTCTTCTTGCCTAGTCAAAATCGAGGATGACAGACAGTTTTCAAGGTCTGTATTTGACGATTATGTTTTCACGCTCACACAAGTGCTTACAATAGTCTATGGACGGAATATCTGACAATTAGTTGATTGCGTTTCCTAGTTTATCTGCATTTTTGTATTTTAGATTTTATTTGTAATCTTTAATACAAGAAGTACATGTATTCCTTAACAGGGAGTTTGTAGTTGATCTTGTTGGACAGCCAGGAAACATCCATGGTCCTGATTCAACAATCAATGGAGGATTCACTTCTTCAATGCCATCGCCATTTCAGATTTCTCATCTAAGAGAATACCAGCACCCATACACGGATGATATGTCATCTCAACTTGTGGGCTCAAGGAAGTTGGGTATGTTGCCTGAAAGTCATTATTGTGCAGATATGCATATACCATCTATAGTCATCGTCCACATATTAGTAAAGAACACAGTCTACAACATTGAGTATTGACCAGTAAATCTGGAGGATATTGATATTCTGACCCAGACATATACACCCATAGAATTTCACTCAATTGCCATAGCATATGTTAGTAGACTGTTTAAGGCGTTGTCTGTTTCTTTTGGCCTTATTGAACTGGTACCCTGGAAAAAGTTTCTTTGGCCATGTTCAGTGCATTTGATTTTGGGTAAACATATGTTGCAGGGGCAAATGAAGAAAGCCAGAAAGCTTTTGAAATGACACATGTTTGCGGTTTCAATGGAGTGGAAAGAACTTGCGTTGAAATAAAATCTTCAGTGATGCGCTTAGATTTGGATGCGAAAGCTGAAGCTTTCGATGCAGCTAGACTTGGCCAAAAGCGCTTGATATCCCATACAAATATAAACCTTTTGATGGAGTCAGAAGTCAAACAAGTGCAAAGCGAGCCTGATACCAGAGGCAGAATGTCAACTATCACGGATCCAAAGTTTTTGAACCTGGAGCCTTCACTTGCAATGGACTGGCTTGAGATTTCATGGGATGAACTTCATATTAAAGAGCGTATTGGTGCTGGTATTATTCTTCACAAGCTCTTTCGTAAACTATATGAACTGTTTCTGCTTGGATTTTCTGGAATCAACCTAAAGTAGCAGTATCTGAATGCCCGATTTCCATGCTTCCAGGCTCATTTGGGACAGTGCATCGTGCTGAATGGCATGGATCGGTCAGTAACTGCTTCTTTTTCTATATGTTCCTACTTCTAACTAGAGTGCCACATACGTGAGATTGTCAGATTTTTTATGAATGATGAACTGCTGCTACAAATTGTTATTTCCGATTTACATTTTTTGTTCAATTTCAGCAAGAGTTGGTAGTTGTGCGGATATCTAGTGGTAGGTGTAGTAAGGGCAAGGAGTACATGTCATAGATCAACCTCATGTGACTTCCATGTTATATCTCTTGTTTCTATAGTAGCTGGGTACATCCCCTAGATAGAGCATTTGATTTGTCCTTGTACATGAAGCTTTAGTTTCTATTAACAGATCTTAATTCTTTCTAACATCTGCTCATCCTCTTCACCTCAACACCACAAGTATCATCATTTTATTAAAATTGCAGGATGTCGCAGTCAAGGTTCTCACCGTTCAGGATTTTGAAGATGACCAGTTAAGAGAGTTACTCAGGGAGGTAGGTCATTCTCGAACGTACCAAATAATGACGATATTAGCTAGTCTTTTGCCTAATGATTATCCAAGTGGAATCTTGTTGGTATTACCACGGAAACATGGCAGGGAAAAATTGGAACTCCTACTGCTCCTGCTCAGCTTACGGTTTGATATTTTCTTTCTTCAGGTTTCAATCATGAAACGTGTCCGACATCCAAATGTGGTTCTGTTCATGGGTGCTGTCACAAAGCGTCCTCATCTATCTATAGTAACAGAGTACCTACCAAGGTAGCAATTCTACTTGTATTCATTATTAATTAAGTCGAGATCCAAGTAGATTATAAATCAACAACATTTGTTTTATCGGTGGACAGGGGTAGTCTGTACCGTCTTATACACAGGCCAGCTGCAGGGGAAGTGATGGACCAAAGGAGACGGTTAAGAATGGCACTGGATGTGGTTCGTCTCCTCACCTATATTATGTTCAGTTCTATTATAATGTATCCCTGACAGGAATTTCAAAAGTGGCTTACTGTTTTTCGAATCTGGTGGAAACAGGCAAAAGGCGTCAATTATCTGCATTGTCTTAACCCTCCAATTGTCCACTGGGACCTGAAATCTCCAAATTTGTTGGTCGATAAAAATTGGACGGTCAAGGTGGGTTTATTTTATGAATCTCCACATCAGCTCACTCACCATCTCTTGGTTAGCATCAAGTTGTTATTGACTCAACTGTGTGCCATTGACTTCTTCTCAGGTGTGTGATTTTGGGCTGTCTAGATTCAAAGCCAGCACTTACATACCATCAAAATCAGTAGCTGGAACGGTAAGTCTCAGTACCTCGGTCAGTGTAGAATTCTTTAGGTGAATGTAATTTTTTTTTAAAGGAAATCTTTACTGATTGTGAGAAATCATATTACCCTTAAAAACATTGCCCTTGATGCTCTTTTTGTATATTCTACTATGGGCGATATTATGAGAAATCATAACGTGTTGAAGGATGCAAAAACTCTAATTTGATTTTAATTTTCAGCCGGAGTGGATGGCTCCAGAGTTCCTTCGTGGAGAGCCTTCAAATGAGAAATCTGACGTTTACAGTTTTGGAGTCATATTGTGGGAGCTTGTAACCATGCAACAGCCTTGGAATGGACTTGGTCCCGCCCAGGTTAGCAGTTTCCCACTCCCACAAAACATTCATCCTTTTTAGAACTAAGAAGCAACTTATGGAAATTTATGTATTTTCTTGGTCTTTCTTATTTATTGGGACCAAGCAGGTGGTTGGAGCAGTAGCCTTCCAAAACCGAAGGCTTTCTATCCCACCGAAAACTTCTCCTTTGTTAGTTTCTCTTATGGAAGCTTGTTGGGCAGAGTAAGTAACTGCTGAATATCCTCAAATTTCCAATGTGGTGTTGTTATTCATAACTACTATATGTCTGAAACATAATCACAATGATTTATGATACACACTGATTTCGTCAATCAGCGATGCTGCTCAAAGGCCGACGTTCCGAAGCATAGTTGATTCATTGAAGAAGTTGCTAAAGTCCCCAGAGAAGTTGATACATATGGGAGAGGCAGGGGAGTAGCCTGTACTATACCACCCCTGTAAAAGGCTTTTGACGACTGGACTATACTATTTTGCTATCCAGCCGGAAACCAAATCCGAGCCAAGCTAACTTCCGAATTTAAAGTATGTACGACGAGAAAGAAAGGTAGTCAAGGTACATGCAGCTGATTGCATCACTACTAACTCCAAAACTGCTTTGGCTCCTAATTACCAGTTGATCCATTCAACTCCTATTTGTTTTTAAAGCTTTATCCATTGAAGACGATGCATGGTAACTCATTGGAAGATGGGAAAAATCCAAGTTAAGTTATGTAGTTGGCAGTCGGGCAAGCAAGCGGGATTGATAAATTGGGTATGCATTTCTTGTGTTTCTCAAAGTGTAAATGTTATGAATGTCTTTGTCATCTGACACCCTTGTTGGATGGACTGACTGATTTAGTCTCCATCTCTGCTATGAATGAAATAATAATCAATTTCCGTATGTCTGATTCCTAGCAACCTAATCTGATGATTCGAGTTCCTCATCCCCTTAACTAACATGTTTAATCACCTAGATAGCATAAACATTACTATACCGTAACGTTCCGCTTGCATTTATGAACCTTAGTTCACAAGTAAACTGCCCTCCTTGACATCTTGCCTAACCCAAGGATTATCTTGGTCAGGGAGATAATATTTGTACCTTCTCCACGGGTTCACATGTACTTAAGCTTGTCTCTCATCTGACAGTTTATCCTAATGAACTACAATTAGAGATGAAAGACGAGGTTGGCCGAATCCATAAACCGAGCTTCAGATTCTAGTTAATGTAACCTACAAGCGCAGAAGCAGAGACGACCATGTTGAGCAGCAACCGTATTTCTTGACTCGCGAGTAATCTCGTCCAGAAACGAGTGCTTAAGCTGCTGGGCTAAGCTTGGTGGGTGGTCAACCAAGGTGTCGACGAAAGCATTGACCACCCTCCTCTCTTGATCTGATGCTTTGAGGCTAAACCAAGTCAGTAACCTCACTCTAAAAGCTTCCTCTATCTCCCCTTGTTCCTCTAGCCATTTTATCACCCTTACTGAGTATTCGTAACTGCTTTCTTCTTCTCTTCTTTTCCATCCCACCGTACCAGAAACATCCTCCTCCTGCGTTTCGTTAGACTTGCACGGTGTTGATGGCGAAAATGACCCCTGGTTCGTCACTGCAATAACAGATTCTTCTATAGGTGGTGGTGAGCAGTCCACGTCTTTGTATTTGCGCTTCTTGTTAGTGCCATTTGCTGAAAAATAAAAGACCAGATCAAGCTTATCCAGAAAAGCAAAATGGAAAAATAATACGTAAAATTAAATCATCGATTTGGTTTGGCCGGTGAAATGTTGGATGGAATTTTGAGCATTTTCCCGGTTGAAAGGAGAAGTTAAAACCTCACGAAACTTTCCTCATTTTCAACTAAATTCCATCCAATTTTTCACCAATCACACCATGACTTAGATTTATTCTTCCAAACATGTCAATTCATTAGAGAACTCACATTCTTCCTTCTGTTTAAAATCTCTGCTACAATCAGCAGAGTATTTAGAATCAAAAGCTTCAAGTGCAGAGGCGCACATCTTCTGAACCTGAGCACCACAAGAGAGCCTCTTGACAATACCCCGTGCCATCTTTGTGCACACGAGATCGAGAGGTCCCACTTCGTTTTGCAACATTTGAACACCACTTTCTAGCATCTCATGGATGCCATAGTATTGTTCAGTTCCAGAGAGAATCTTTTGACCCAGAAGCACTCGCAGACACAACACATCTACTCTTCTAGCCTCCATGGCCACCACAAGTTGCTTTCTCCAGATTCTAAAACATCATCATCATCAATTGCCATATTCTTAACTTTTTCTAATAGTGAAACCAATGAACAAGAAAGCTTTTCTAAGATTAGTTTTACTCCAACTTAACAACAATTGATGCCATTTCAAAAACAAAAGAAGTTACCTCATTAGTTCATTGACTTCTCCACAAGCAACACAGTAGAAACATCCTTCCAACTTTGTACAAGAACCAGTCTTGACGATTCCAGACCTTGAATCCTTCATGGCACATATCAGATGGCAAGTAAGCCCACAAAAAGAAGAAGCGCAGGTTAACCACAGACTGGGATCCTTGTTTTCATCGTAAGAATGACAGATACAGCAAGAACATCTCTTGCAGAAAGCATCATCAGAAGATAAAGTGGCCCGACATGCAGCATTTCGGCAAACTCGAACTTGTTCTTTCTCATTCACCCCCACAGAATCATGGATTCCCTCTTCTTCTTTTTCTTCTTCTTCTTCTTCTTCTTCTTCTTCTTCTCTTTCACATTCATTCAGCCTTTTCGTCTTTAACCTTTTTCCAGCAGGGGCACCATCATTTTTGGAAGAAACCACCTTTAGAAGTTGGTTGATCATCCGAGACTTATTGTATCCTGCATATTTCCTCTCTTTACCCATCTCTGCACATATGATCTGACGAAGCTCCTTGCGCGTGAATGAAGAACTAAGAGTCTCACATGCATCGTTGTTGGCCCATCCAGCAATTTTGCAAGCCAGGTCCCTTTTCTCTTCAAAGCTTAGTTTACTGCATTGCTCTGGGTCAACAACACCTGCACAAATCATCATAAAAAAGAACGAACGAACGAATGATTATCTCATCGTTCATATCATGGTAATCGAATCTTATTTTCCAGGCTAAATGGAAATCACCGAATCAACACAAAAAATTGAACAGAAATCATCAACACCAGACATTGCAATTGAACATGAAAGCGAGAATCGTACAATACATGGAACTGGGCGTAACATGAAATTATCTACAGTATCTGAAGAGAGATAAAAGGGAAACAAG
This sequence comes from Linum usitatissimum, assembly GCA_030674075.2. Classification (NCBI taxonomy): domain Eukaryota; kingdom Viridiplantae; phylum Streptophyta; class Magnoliopsida; order Malpighiales; family Linaceae; genus Linum; species Linum usitatissimum. The sequence continues at coordinate 3,847,980 of JAUJYP020000804.1, read as the reverse complement.
AGCTTAGATGCGGAAAAAATGAGGACAATGTGGACAACAACTAACATAAACGCACTAAAAATAACAAGCCAAGCCACCGTTGATTGTGATTTGTGGAAGCTGCTGCTATATAAAGAGCAAAAGGAGGAGAGTGGGAACTCTGCTATTTTGTGGAAGAAACTGTTGCGAAGGAACAAATACAAGAAGGGCGGCAAGAGACTCACCGGACGCCATGATTGTGGAATGCAGGTGGGTAAAATAGAGCGATGGTGACAACAATGGATGGATTGGACACCCACTCACTGACAACGAAGAGGCAGAGAGCTAAAACCAACGGGGATAAGTTAGCCCGAGAAAATAAGAAAATGTAGTTGAGGTAGGAAATCGTCGCCGTGAAGAAGAGTGGGGGGAAGCGCCGAAGCCGAGGCGGAGAAGAACATTGCGTGCGTGACTTTATAGAATGAAATTAATTAATTAATTAACCAATAACGACGACAATCACACTAATGTTACACAACAACGTCAACAACCACAATAATCATTTTTTAGCCGTTTGGATTAAGTTTTCGAAAGTGGAATTTTGGTCCAAATACCACATAATACGTTTCATATTCGAAATAAAATTATTTGATATTTTGATCTGACGTATTTGAAATAGTGGTTTTTTGTAGTATTTGAAATACTTGGGTTGTGGCCTTAGGGGTAGTATTTCAATTAGTGGGTTGTTGTAACACTTTATTATTTCTTAAACCCCAAACTATCCTTAATTTGTTCTTCCTATACCCATCGTTATACCTATTCATAAAATTCATCCACATCTCCGTCCTCATCTGAATATCAATATTCATACACATCTCGAAATCGTAAATTTCGAATACTCGTGGGTTTCAAATACTAGTGGGTATCCCAATTCCCACATAACTTATTAATTGAAATTTTAAATATAAGATTACCACATAATTCAACTTCAAAAGACTTTAAGTCATAAAACATCATTTTACATTAAAACACATAACAAAATAATCTCACCAACACGGCAATTATCTTCATTAGGGATTGAGCTTTATGAGGGTAATATAGCAATAGACCTATTTATTTATCAAATACTACATGTGAATTAACACATTGTTTTGAATCATCCAAATAAGATAATTTTTATATTACAAGTCTTTATACCACACAAATACAACATTCTCAAATAACCAACTATTTTGTTCTAAATACCTCATCCAAACGATAATTACACAACATTCTCTTAACCCGGTCCGGATAAGCAACCAATTCGAGAAGGCCCGGATAGGCATTCTCTTGATCTCTTCCATGCCCAACCCAGTCTGAGTAGATAGCTACCTCGGTCTGATAAGCAACCACCTCGCGACCCGACCAAAAGTGCCAAGATCAAGAAGGCCTCTTAAGTAAGGTATGGGCCTTCCTCTTCGGACCGTCAGCCGCTAATATGCTTATAATGATTTTTCTATAAAAGTACGATGGTAAGAAAAGTATTCGTTGGTAAAATGGTGTTAGAGGCTGCATTTGGAAGGGAGAATTAAGATTTAATTTTCCATAATAACGTTGGAAGAGAAATAAAATTTAACCACAACATCATTTTTTATTGGATTAATCGGCTAATAAATTAGATACCGAAATTTACACCAAAGCAATAATAAGATAAACAGACAGGTGCTGGTCTCAGTAGTGGTGAACTTTAGACAGAAGTAGGGAGAGACCTAACAACCTTTTTTTGATTGATGGACAAACGTTCTACAACCCGTTCAGAACTTTCACGTAGATCTCACTAACGCCAACATTATGCAGTCATTGCATAACACGCGGTTGCGGGAATGTATCGGTTGCCAAGCACAAGCTATCAATAAACTCGAGGCTCGGGTCAACCGTATAATAACTATAGAGGATCGGTTAGTATATATGCAGGAAGTAGTAGGTTTGAAAATGGGGAGGTTCGGAGATGGTTATGACATATTTATTATCCATTTATTTTTGTAATAGTTATTGATATTAATCATATTCGTGCAGTTAATGGTTATAACCACTTCCCGTTATGAAAAATAAAATAAAAATTAATATCAAAATGCATCCATTTTAGTTTATCTTTAAAGTGGTGGATGAGATATTTTCAATCGAAGAATAATGATTGAGTTGTATAGAAAACGAGGAGACTAAGAGATATCATCGAAATCGAATACGACAAATGAGCTATTTTTTAGGAAGGAATGAGTAAATGAGTTAAATTTGTTATGAATATAATTACTATAGTGAATGCACCATTGTGTAACTCCTTATTCCATTCTTCAATGTATTTCATTGTATTTATTTTCCCACCTTTATGTGTAATAATATTAGAGAGTATAGGTTATGATCTATAGCCTATAAATAGAGCTCTCATTTGTAGCATTCCATACACCTCAATAAGAAACTCTCTCCCTCTCCATATTTCTCTTGTTCTTGTCTTTCTTTGAGTTTAGTTTCATAACAAAATTTATTTATTTTCGATACATTTTATATACATTTAGTTTATCTAGTGGGTTTATTGAGCTCATGTATTAATGGATAAATATTGATTATATAGCGGGTCGGTGATGGTTATGAGTATCGTTACGGTGATAGTGCGGTTACTACAAAACCCATAACCTAACCTTCTCCATTCCCACCGGTTAACGGTTATAACCATAACCTCAAAATACACAATCAACACGGTTAATAACCGTCAAACTCGATAAGATTATGATCGGTTAAGCGGTCGAGATTGCCAAACCTAAGAAGATAGAGGGTCACTACGTGACCAAAATAAAGGCAATATGGAAAGTCACGTGGAAGATCGTCGGAATAATAGTTATAGAAGGCTAAACCTAATCATTATTAACTTAAAATGACACAATTTAATAAAAATATAATTTTTTTTCACAAATTTTAAATCCGACTCTAAATTTGAATATTAACAGTCAAACATGACAGTGATGGCATAGCTGTCCACTTATCTTCCACATAAGCTCCACATCATAAAATATTATTTTTTAATTAAAAATTAATAAACTCTAAAACTTAATTAAATACATTAATAATTAAAAAATTAGTTCATACAGCTTGGGCAACTGTTCATCTTCCTCCTCCTCTATACATGGCTAATGGAGCAGACTCCCCTCCTGAACAAGATGGAGCGACGCCGAAGTTAAAATCGACTGAGGTCCTAAGAAATCAGCGGATAGCCTAAATCTTAAACTTCCCAGATCTGAAATAGATCGAAGATATCTCTCAGAGATGGAAGACATTCTGATGGCGTCTGCTCATCTCCGCTGCCGCCGCGGTAGAAATCTCCTACTCCGGCGGTGGAGATTTGGAATCGACGAGGCTGCAGTTAGGAAATTTGAATATAGACTAATCGAGATCTGAAGTTGAAGAATTGATAGCTGAATTATAAACCTCCTCCAAATCTGGTCCGCTTCCACAACAAAATTTTCACAGAAAGACAAATAGATCCATCAGTGGCTGAGATCCTAAAATCGTCTCTACACTGCGTATAATGTTGTTTTTAGGAGACTACTTTTCCTTACCACTCACCTAGTTCCACCATCATCAACCATACTTTACCCACCCATCTTCCTTTGGTCGATGACACCCCAACTCGTCCAGACCCTACTATATCCAACCTCGCCTCCACCCATCTCCATTCACCCACCACCTCATTTCCTCTCACCAACACCCATTTCATCCTCACATAATACTCACAGCCAGTCATCATTATCATCATCTCACATTTTAAAGTGGGTTTATACAGCAAAATTTCACCCCGATGGCAGCTTCGATAGATACAAAGCTCGGGTTGTTACTCAAGGTCATCACCAGGAATATGAAATAGACTATGAAGAAACTTTTACCCAGCCGCTCGTATGCAGACAGTTCCAATTCTTCTTTCTCAAGCCGCTCGGGCAAACCGGCTCCTTTATCAACTTGACGTTAAAAATGCCTTTCTACATGATCATCTCAAAGAAACCGTCTACATGGAACATCCTCCTGGTATATATCTGTTTCTTCATATCAAGTTTGTCTTCTTCGTCACTCTTTATATAGTTTGAAACAGGCTCCTCAGGTATGATTTAAAACTTTTCAAACTTTAATTTTACAGTATGGTTTTACTCAGAGCAGTAATAATCCTTCTCTTTTCGCCAAAAGCATAAATTTTGGCATCATAGTTATGCTCATATATGTTGATGATATGATATTATCGGGCGGTGATGTAATTGGGATTCTCTAAATTAAAAACATTATGAATAGTCATTTTAAAATGAAGGAGCTTGGGGATCTCTTATACTTTCTTAGGCTTTAAATTACTCGATCTCGTTCGAGTCTTCTTGTCACTTAGGAAAAGTACATCAGTGATTTGCTTGATTCTACTCGGATGGCTGAATGCCAAGCTTGCCTCACTCTGATGGAACTTAATCTGAAACTTGGGAAGGAAGAGGGTGATTTGGTCTAAGATCCGACCTTTTACCATAAGACTGTTGGCAGCCTTATTTATCTCACAGCACAGGACTTGACATTGCCTATGCAGTTCAAGTCGTAAGCTAGTTTATAGCCAATCCTCGCACTTCTCACCAAAATGTAGTGTTTTGCATTCTCAGCTATTTACATGGAACTCGTTCTATTGGGATGTTCTTTCCCCGCACAGGGGAGCCTCATTTTTTTGCGTATGCTGATGCGGATTATGTTGATACTCGTTCCTCTAAATCTGGTTGGTGTGTTCGGTTCGGTGATGCCTTCATCTCTTGACGTTGTAAGAAACAAGATAACGTCTCTAAATCTTCTACGAAAGCTGAATATCGATTTATGTCTGACGTATGTTCTGAGGTTATTTGGATTCGTCGTCTTCTTCAAGAACTTGGTGTACAAGCAATGACACCCATACATTTGTTTGGAGATAATACCAACGCTCCTCAGATTGCCAGTAATCCTGTTTTTCATGATCGGACTAAGATTCATGTTCACTACATCCGGGATTTTGTTCGGTCCGACGAGATTGGTCTATTATTTATCGTCAGAAGATCAAATTGTTAATATTCTAACAAAGGCGGTTTTTTCAAGCCGACATTGGTTTTTGTCGAAAAATTAATGTTGCGTAATCATCATCAATTTGAGGGGATGTTAATCTACTATAGCCCAATGCGGTCACTTATTTATGTAGTTAGTTTAGCCGATTAGCTATATAAATTTGAAGCTGCTGTATTCTAGGTTAACGCTTCTATTTCTTTTCATCATAATAATAACAGATAATTTTTCTCTCATGGACTAGTCGATCATACAGTCGAAAACCACATTAAATCATTGTGTCATTCATCTCTCGCTATGCTCGATTTCTATCAATCCCGCCTGTGTCATCCATATTCCTAAATTCCGGCGACCAGGAGAAACTCCGGCGAGTCTGAAAAGTCGGCTAAAATTTGTTAATATACCCAACCAACGGTATAAAATAGAAAAATGAAGATTAATATCAATTCTCTCCATTGTGTAGAGTTTTTTCTCATTTCGGGTAGGATTGTTCCTTTCTATGGTTTTTCAGTTTCTTTTTTTACGACGTTAGTTTTGTTTCCCCGACGATTCCTACGATATAGAGCAATTAAAAGTAATGAAGTCTACGGTCATAAATCGTTGAAATCATCTAAGAAGGAAGGTCATGCTCCATCAACCATATCGTCCAGCTGTATAATCGTCTCTTGGGGGGTTGTGGAGGTCCAGATCGACTCCAGCAACGCTCGGCCCCCTTTGATCGTACATCCATCCTGCATTTTATGTATTTCTCAATTCCTAATACTCCCGAGTCATTTTCGGTTTTGTTTGCTACTTTGGTGTTTCCTTTCGCTTATGTTTGCTCTTTTCATTCTACCTTTTGACGTTGTGGCTTTGAACTGGTTGTTAAGTACAGTAACTAATTGAGTTAATTGTTTCTTAAATTAATTACTTCTCTCTTGCCACTCGTGTACGAGGAACACCTCTTTTATATAAAGTCATGTGTTATATGAAATGTGCTATCTCACTACTTTTCTATTGCAAGAAAATCAATATTAATTATTAGGTCCTAATGAAAGGGCTGGCTACCAATCCGCGAGAAAGGACAGATGTGCCCATCCCATCCCCATCCTCTCTCTCTCTCTCTCTCTCTCTCTCTCTAAATTACTGTTTCCAAATTGTGATGAGCTGCCAACTAACCTAATTAAGTATGATGTTGTTGCTATTTTAATAGGAAAATTCTAGAGCCAGAAAGTTAAAGCCGGCTAATGGAAACAAATCTCCATCAACCTAAGTATTGGAGGAGAATCATGCCACTTGTTCCTTATAACCTCTCGTTCAAAACATGTATTGAGCTGAATTAAATTAAAAATTGGTATGTGTATCAAGTAATTAATCGATAAATTAATTTTAATATTAATTTATAACAAAATTAAGTTAATTGTACTACTTTTAGTTGAAAATATAATATAAATGTGTCATTGACGAGCTTTTGTCATATATTTAACTCTTGTTTAACTAAATTTATGATTGTTACTTAGTCTAAACAATTAAATAGAGGAGCTAAACTTCAAATACTATTAATCGGATTATGAAATCATCAAAAGTTTACATATAATTTAGTACTCGAGACTAGAAAATTAAATCAATTAGTCGGAAATCGTACACCGACTCTCTCTAATTTCAACACTATAAAGCACTAAGCCAAACTCAAAACTTCTTCGAGTCAAACTTAAAAAAGTTTTAAATATATACGTAAAATTAATGGTTCAGACCGAAACTGGGTGAGCCGAGACTCCCCGCACCCACCCCCCTTAGTTCCGCCTCTGCCATCCGCTAAGGACTCACAATTCTAAAGCAAATTAGACTCCTAAATCAATTACAAATTCAAAATAATTTAATGTATTTAATTAAATTACACCTAAATCGTATATGAAAAATATACTTATAAATATAAAAGAAAAATTAAAAAATAGATTGAATCATAACCTAAGGCAGCCCCCATCTATCCCCCACTGAACACGTTCTGGTTTCTTCGGGCTAGGGTGGTTTATGTACATTTAATTGAAGAAAATATTAAGCTCAAAACTCCTATAAATAAGGAGCTAGTTGTATGGGAAATAAGTCAGAGAAAAACAAAGTCACTGAAGTTAGGAAAATTACTCCCAAAGTCCACCATATTCCAACACTTCCCTTTCTCGTTAATTCTCCTTCCAAATTAACAACCATGGTATCCTCCACTACTCCGGCGCCGCTAGCGTCCGCCGCCAGGCTGTCGACAGTGGTTCCTGCATCTGTCACCGGAGAAAACAAAAAGGAGTGGGCGCTGTCGGGGGTTGACCTGGCCATGAAGCTCCACTACATAAAGGCCGTATACTTCTTCAGCAAGGAGGCCGCAAGTGATTTTACCATTTTGGACCTCAAGGCGCCCATGTTCCCCTGGCTATCCCACTACTACCCTGCTTCCGGCAGGATACGCAGGCCTGACGACCAAGACGACCGCCGTGGTGGGACGCGGCCCTTCATCAACTGCAACGACAGCGGGGTGAGGATCGGAGAAGCTCATTGCGCAAATTGGACGGTGGAAGAATGGCTCTGCCGCCCGCCGGCCCAAGCGGAGGAGGATGATGGTTTTCTGACGTCGTTTGATCATGTTCTTGGCCCTGATCTAGGATTTTCTCCGCTCGTTTATCTCCAGGTCAGATACTAACTAACTAACTAACTAACTAACTTAATTCACATGAACAACTAAACTCAAACTAATTAACTATCTGTCAATTAAACTTCTCTAATTTTTGGTAACGGATCAAATATAATTTTGTACAACATCAACATATTACGACCACCGACCGATGAAGTTTGTTGTGTCACCATTCAAGTACAAATATTAATTTTTAATGTTGGTTATTAATTATCTATGCACATATATTTTTATTCACGCATATACAGGAGCGGAATAAAAAATTTAATCCGAGAGACGCCAAAAATTGGCAAAGAAAAAAAATCTTAGAGATCTATACCGGAAATTAAATATTTATTATTTTTAATGTAACTATAAAATTAAATAAAAACGGCCTTAAAAACCTATAAATTCAAATAAACTTTGCCTATCACGTATAAAATGGAACATGCAAATTCTTAACTAAAAATAGAATAAATGAGCTCCAACGCTTTCTTGAAAATTTGACCCCGTATCTATTATGACAAAGCCTAGTTGTTAATCATTCCGCCACATATAACTTTCACCGACAACTATGAATCACCACAACACCCTCCGACCATACTAATCAAAATTTTCAAATATTTAAAGTAGCATTTATTAATTGGTGAGATAAATTAAATTATACTTTTTTTTTCTAAACAAATCTTGTAGTAGACTTCGTATTTATGTAGATGTGGAGAGTTAGGTTGGGTTGAATCAAAAAATATATTTATGAAGTCAATTAATAGTAAATGATTTAATGAAGAAATAAAATTGGCAATATTCCTCCATGAATGGACAAATTCACAATTGTTCAGAGTTGTAATAATTGTGACGTGTTTCCTGATTGTAACTATGATCAATTTGAAAATTGTTTTGGTACCCAGATTATATTCTACCATGAACTCCAACTAGCATTCATCACCAACCTACTTTAACTAAACCAGCCATCAATAACACAATGAGACCACTATTATATTAATGAGCAATTATATTCAATAATGGTTAAGCCTTATCAATACAACTGAACTGAAAGGGCCGGCCGGCTGCCGGCAAACCACACCCCAAATTCAATGCCTAAGTACCAACCCCGTGCACTCTCACGAGTCAAAAACCGGCTTTTTTGTACTTTCGCATTCAATAACTGAAATTGACCAATGACCAAACACCCATCCTATGCTATTTATTTTATGGGGAAGACTCGCGTACATAGGTGTATACGGTATATTTAACATGAAAAATATTGATTTCAAAAATTTTAAATCGAAACAATAAATGTTGAACACCTCACATGCAACCCTAAACAATAAAGGATAATGTTAAACCTCTAAATACTAAATTCTAACCCTCAAACATTAGATCATAAAATCAGATTCTTAATCATACTCTAAACTTTGACTTTGGACCATAAATCCAAATTAACCGATTATAAAATCCTTAATTAGACACTAAATACTTACCATTTATGTCATAAACCCTAAACACTAAACAAGAATCTAAAAAATCTTAATTTTAAATTTAATATATAACAAAAATGTTATAGAGTGTACCGTGCACTCACATATATCGAAATCTTTTTATTTTATATTCAAATTAAGCTACGAAAATTATTTATTATTTTAAATCTCGAATTAGGAAAGCACTATTATTTTCACGTTCATAAATATTAGAAAAAAAAAACTCTGGAAAATCTTGTAGTAAAAAACACATATACCACCCCTCTGAATAGGGTAGGAGGACTGAATTTGAAGAATTGGGATGTGTGAATTATACATAGTGAAATTTATTGTATTTCGATAATTCAAGATATTGGGAATGAGTACAAATATTTTTTTTATATTATTCGTTAATAAGAAAAATCATAAGATATTCATTATAAAGCTTAGCTGGCAATAATCTATTTGCTAAACGCAATTAAGGAGGCATTTAGTATATCTCAATGACAAGTTTGTATTTTGCAGTTCACTTGGTTCAAGTGTGGCGGTCTTTCAGTGGGCCTAAGTTGGGCTCACTTGCTTGGCGATCCATTCACGGCCTCCACATTCATCAACACTTGGGCCCAACTACTCAAAGGCCATGCCATAATTCCCGACGGGCTGGATCCTCATCGGCCCAACTCCTTCCCAATTCAATCTCCCACCAAAAACAAGATCCCTTCATTCATAAAACGGGTCGAGCCGGTCGGCGATTGTTGGCGCGCTCCTCCTTGCTACGCAAAGATTCAAACTCACACCTTCCACCTGACCTCAGAGCAATTAAATAGAGTCAAATCCAGAGTCGCCTCCTCCAAAATCTCAAATTTCGATATTCTGTCAGCGATCATATGGAAATCGCTATCGAAACTCAGGAAAGTAAGTACCGTAACGATCTGTTGGAACAAATTTCCCGCGGCTTGTCCACGGTTGGGGAACAAGATGGCGGTGGGGGCGATTCATGCCGATTTCGGTACTGTAGAAAAGAGCGAGGTGTGCGAATTGGCGGAATTAATTACCGCAGGGAAAAAAGAAGACGAAAGCGAGCTGATTGAGGAGAATGTAAATTTCGACTGTATAATGTACGGAACGAACTTGACGTTTGTGAACATGGAAGAGGCTGAGATTTATGGTGTGGAGATGAAGGGGCGGAGGGCGATATATGCAGAGTACAAAATCGAGGGAGTCGGGGAAGAAGGGTGTGTGTTGGTGATGAAAGAGAAAGAAGGTGGAAGGGCGGTGACCGTTATGTTACCGGGAAAAGAAGTGGCGGAGCTGAAAGAGGAGATGAGGAAGAAGTGGGGTATTGTGTGATCAGCTATATACTATGGTGATGTAAATGGTAAAATTAAAAAATTACATGAGCCGAATAAATAAAAAGAATATATATATATATATGAAGTTATACTTGTACCATACGGCGTGCGGTATACACATAAATGTATGGAGTTTGCAAAATAAAATTATGTTCTCTCAGTCTCAACTCTCAAATGTACTGAATTTTATACCTGTATTTGTTTTTTACACTATATACACATGATTGTCTAAATATCATTCATTCCTACGTACATCTAACACTTTTATATATTGAGTTTTTAATGAATAAATCGTCTGTTAAAAATGTAAAATGATTAAATTAAGATTGAATTGTTTTATCTTTCGATTAAGGACTAATTACGGGTGTGATGTAATTTTTTTTTTCAGGAATGCGTTGTAGTTTTTGAAGTCTATGTTAGTTTAGTCTTTTTTTCTTTAATTTTTTTCCTTTCATACCTTGTTTGTTTAGTGGTGATCAACCTATTGCTTTCTTACTATACCGTAGCCTCTATGGCATACAATTGGTTATTCCATCCTTTGAACTCCTTCTCTGACGTTTGGCACCTACCCAATTACTCTAATGAGATTGAACAACCTTCTTTCTTTTTTCGGTGGGGTTACCCTACCCGATACAATGGTGATTCTGCGATAAGTTATCTTTCCATCAACTGGCTTCGTATGTTAGTTTTCTTGTTTTTTATATCACCGTCTCGAGTTCGGTAATCCTTAATAATTGCTACGACTTATTTTTGTCGTGTAATTGCCTAATAGTCTAATACATCCTCACAAACAATACTAAGATAATAAAATAGACGATCTTGTTTATTTGTAAATTCATTTATGAGTGCTTTTATGATTTGTTTGCATATTGAAACATTAATAAAAACTTATGGTATTTAAAATTTGAAGTAATAAAAGTGATAAAATTCTATTTTAATTTTGGTAATTTAGAGATCAACCTTTTTCAAAATATAAATTTTCAGATTTACTTTTCTTAAAAGAGAAGAGAATCCGAAGAAAATTACCCTTTCACCCCCGGAGTATACTATTATCCCGCGGTTGATAATACGGTGAAGACGGTTAATGTAATCATCGTCGTCGTCTCACTTTCCCTCAACTCCCTCCCAACAGTACGGAGTGAGAATCCTTCAACCGTGGCACCCACGACTACCCTTCCCCGCTCCTCCCTAATTTGACTTATCTGGGGTTTCCTTCGTTTTCTGCCCTCTGGTTTTAGCCCTTTTAGGGGTTTCTGTCGTGGACGATTTTGAGGGATTTTTTTTCTGACCTAACGGGGTATCGCTGTCCTTCCGGGACGATTCCCTGGTTCTTGCTTTGATTCAAAGCATGCAACAACACCCATATGAGTAGAAAAGGCTTATTAACGATGGTCGATAAAACGAAGAAGAGCGGCAAGCAGAAAAGGGGGCGGATCAGTGAAGAGGATATCTTCTGCGTCTTGCAAAGGTATTACCTTTTGTCTTCTTCTTGGAATAATTTTCCAGCAAGATTGATGCTTTTAGTTTCCTAAATCAAGCCTTAGGTGGGATATTGTTTATTGATGTGGGTTGTGAGCATTTTTCTGTTTATTTGTTTGTTTTGATTTTAGGTATACGGCTACGACAGTTTTGGCATTGTTGCACGAAGTAGGTCAATTTGAAGGAGCAAAGATTGATTGGAATGCCATTGTGAAGAAGACTTCAACTGGGATTACTAGTGCCAGGGAGTACCAAATGCTATGGAGGCATTTGGCCTATCGAGATTCCTTGTTGGATAAACTGAATGATAACGATCAGTTGCTGGTATATACTTGCTTCCTTCTTATAAAAATTTGGGCTTCTCTGTCCTTTTTCCAACTTATTTATGTATTGCTTGTACTCATCTATCAGCAGGACGACGACAGTGACTTGGAGTATGAATTGGAAGCATGCCCTGAAGTTAGTGGTGAGGTTTCGGCTGAGGCAGCAGCAAGTGTAAAGGTTAGCCAGTAATTTTTTTATGTTGTCTTGTTTATGTCTCCCTTCTGCATAACTAGTTGTTTTCCTCCTTCCTTATCATTTGAATTTGTCTCGTGTTAGGTGTTGATGGCTTGTGCTTTACCAAATGACACCAATAAACACACAGGAGAAACTGTTGAGGCTTCATTGATCCGTTCAACGACAGAAAATTTGCAACTTTCTGCAGTTCAGAAGCAACAGTTGGCTATAGTCACTGATTCAGAAGGCAAAGATGGTGATGGAACTCAAAATCAATCCAAAAAGAAGAGAAAAACATGGTCCGATGCAAAGGATCTAGAATTGATTGCTGCAGTACGGAAGTTTGGCGAGGGCAATTGGACCAGTATAGTAAAAAGCGGCATCATGGGAGATAGTACTACTTCACAACTATCTCAGGTTATTTATTTATTGACATCGGATTTGACTGAATTTCTGTTCTGTCTTTGCTGTGCATCATGGTCTCAGTTTGTCTCATGTTATGATAAGCATTAGGTTAGATGTCTGTTTTAGTAGTATTGTGATTTTGCATCTGTTGCTCGCACCATTGAGTTTTTTCGTATTAAACTGTGGCTTGTCTAGAAATGTTATATCTAAGGGCTGAAGCAGGAGATAGTGCCGTGCAATACACGAGGTCCATAATGGTAGTTGTTAACCGTTTGGTTTAACTGATTCAAGAGAACTTATACCACATCAATGCTTCTCCGCCTTTTGGTTGCTATGAACTCTTATCACGGTCCAGTCTGTGATTTTGTTATTGAGGTCTCTGCTATGTGCTTAGATGCCGTTACTTGCTGTTAACAAGTTGTGTCATAGTTGTATGTGGAGGCGAAGCTTGGGGATTTACATTTTGAATTTATCATGGCTTATTGTGCTGAGCTCTTCAGTTTTGCTACGGAAACTATTGGCTCTTAGCATAAATACTGAAGTAGCTATTTTTTCTGTGCGTCTAATTTTTTCTCATTCCACTTGCATCTAATTTTTTGTACCTCTCCCTATTTTGGCACTGGTAATTGGTAAAGCAATCCGTTGTCATCTAGTCCGGTCAGGATGTCTGGGGTTACCCAGTTTTCCCGGGTTCAAATCCCGGCGACGGAAGTGATGCTTTGACCATCTTTTCCCCTCTCATGTTAGTCTTGTTGATTTGTACTGCCATTTTGTGCTGTTGGTTCTATGTTCATGTGCAGGGTGATATTATTTTTATTTATCATGTTAAGGTTAGTTTTTCTTGTTTTCACTTTCATTGACCTACTTTATCCAAGCAGAGATGGGCCAACATTCGAAAGAAGAACAACTTAAATTTTGGAACTAATCCAAGAAACTCACAACTATCCGAGGCGCAACAGGCAGCTCGTCATGCAGTGAATATGGCTCTTGATCCCCCGACTAGGAACACATTTATAAATCGCACAGGTACTTAAATGTTTACTTGTAGCAACTTATCATGTCCTTGGGTGAGATATAAGCAACTAATTTGTAGAATTTATAGGTATACCTCCTAAACAGGAGCCACAAAAGCGGCAAGCTATCACAAGGTTCTCGATAATGGGAACTATGGGTACAGCAAGTAAGGGAGCGAATTTAGCTTCAGATCCTGTAAGAGCTGCTGCAGTTTTTGCCGGGGCTCGTATTGTAAGCCAGTCAGATGCTGCTTCACTCCTCAAGTCGTCTCAGGGAAATAATGTCGTCCACCACATTATGCCAAAAGGCAGTCCCTCGATAAGGACACCGATGCTTTCCGGTGCATCATCCACTCACCAGGAGACTCGTCCTAAGGTTCACCATCCATCTACTGGAGTAGCAGCAGCAGCAGCAACTAGTGCACCGCTTTCCCCTCCATCAATGGTGCAGGGTCCTCGTCCTACATTAAGCCAGCCGAAGAAGATCTCACCTGTTCAACACAGTTGTTCGGAACCTCTGGAGAACAAGCGAGATGCTAAAACTGTAGATGGTTGCCGTGTTGAGCAAGTTGTGAATGATAAAACAGCAAAGGGTGTGAAATCCTCGGAAGGTAATAATGGTAAGATGCTAGTTGCTGAAAACTCAAAGGAGACTGTTGAGAATAGCAAGGGGGGTCCGCTGAATACAAAACCTGAAGGGACTCTGGAAGAGAATGATATTGGTGACTGTAAAGAGGAGGACGAGAAGAGAGTAACCAAGCAGCAAAGTGATGATGGCGATGGCAGTGAAATGGTGGTGACGGTGAATAAAGGACAAGAAGCTGATAATAATTAACAGGAGATCAGAGGACAAGGAAGCTGTGTGAAACTTTAGAGCTAATTCAGGGTTTTTGTTTTTATTCTGTCTTATCCGATGTAATTAATACTAAATGTGTTTTGGCCTACAGGAGAAGAATGTGGACATCTTTCGTTGTAAAATGCATGCTGTAGATGCACTGTTAATGGTGAGGGTTTGCTGAGTTAAAGTAAGAAGGTTCTGTCTCTGTTCTGACGCTGGAACAGAATGAGAAAAATCCAAAACAACAGAGAAGTAGAAACCGTAGAACAAAAACAAATATGAAGTTGCATATAACAAATACAAATTGAGGATGATTCAATATATTGCTAGTGTTAAGCTCTCTGTATGTACATGGTCTTCGATAGGTGGTGCATCTTTATACTTATTAATCAATTCATTTCTAGAGCATTCATTCTGTTGTCAATTACACTCTGAAAATAATAAAATTTCTGCTTATAAAAACTGTAAATTGTGCATGAATTGCAAGATAATAGCCTTCAGAAAAATGATGAATGTTATATTGTTATTAAACTTTGCATTTGATAAACATAGTCCAAATCACCCGCGGGTCGTTTGAATGAGGTCTTTTGGATATGCGATATTCAGCTAATTTTTGTATACAAGTTTGATAATATATATATCAAAATAATTCTATCCTTTGATTATTTAAGTGCATCTTTATAAATACAAAATCCAGTCAAAACAAAATTCACAAGACCAACACCAAACCCAAAAAATTACTCACAGATCAAACAAAAATTATATATAAAACACACACAGAGATAATTAGCTTCAGAGGCGGCGAGCAGCAGAGGCGCCAATTCCTACTTGCAGCCATGGGGACGAATTCCCATTACTTAAATTGATGTCCTTTAGCTCACTAAGCTTCGCCAACTTCACCTTACTCTCCGCCTCGTCGTCGACCATCGACCAAGCGCTGCCGTTTTCATTCTTCTTCTTGTTCTTCAAATGGCCAGAAGAATAGTCAACGCAAACGACGTTGGTCGTCGGAGGAGAAGAATGGAGGTTAAGTTCCAGCGAGAGATCAACGGAGTTCTCGCTAGTAGTATTTCTAATCAAATTATTATTACGTCTAATAATAATTTGTTGACTTTTCTCTAGATGGATCAACTTTGCTGCCGTGGAAGAAGAATTATTATTATTATTAGAGGTGATCCAGTGGCACCGTTTGTGGCCACCAAGTGCTTGACCCGAAGAAAATACCCGGTGGCAAATGGAGCACTCGTGTACTTTGCTCGACAGTTTCCTCTTGTTGTTGACCGACCCAGGATGAAACTTGGGGAGGAAGAATGTGTCGTCATGCTGTACGGTGATGACATCATCATCGGCCGCGGCAGCGAAACAGCCTTTCACTTTCTTGTGACTTGCTCTGTGTCCGCCGAGCGCCTGGTGAGAGTTGAACACTTTCTTACATGCTTTGCACTCGAACACCCCTTTGTTAGTGTTATTGTTGTTACCTAGTTTGGCCGTCTTGTTGTTGGGAGGTGAAGGAGGGATTATCATTTGAATCATCGTCGTCGTAGTCCTTAATTTATCACGATGATCATGATCGTCTCTACTCGCGGAAGCACACGATTCTTCGGGCTGGTCAATATTGACGATCATTGTGTTTCCGGCATTGGATAGCAACATGAGGCAGTTGGCCAAATCTTCTTCCTCGGTTGATATAACCTTGGCTCTCATGGACCTCTTCCTTTTGGACCAACCGGTGTTTCTCATGTTAATGGTGGAGTAGTCTTGATGATCGGCACTGGAGACGACTGAATCGGCATCGTTGGAGGAGGTGCATTTGTTTGCGGCTTTGTGCTCGAGGAATGATTTCCACGACAGGAACTCCTTATCGCAATTCTCGCATACGCGTGTGGTTTTTAGCCGATTAGGGTTCGTGCGCAATCCGTACAATGTCTTATCATTGTTATTTGTAGGAGCAACAACGTCGTTGTCTTCCCAATCGCTCGTATGATCATCTCCCTCCTCTTCTTCTTCCGTGTCCATGTGATCATAATCGAAACTATGATCATCATAACGTATTCCATGAGCTCTCATATGCCCGCCTAGTGCTCTCCCGCACCCGAATCCTTTCTTGCAAATCTTACACAAGTATTGCTTCGACTCCGATTCTTGATCCACGATTATTAGTGCCATATCCATTTACTCGATGAAGGAAAAATAAACCCCAACGAAGCGGAAATAAGGGATTGGATAAGAAATGATATAATGCAGAATGAATATAATTAATATCGTGATATTGCAAGTTGTCTTTTGTTTTCCGTTGTTGTAAAATGGAATGAAAGGAGTCGATGTGTTTTGAGATAGAATGAAAATCAGATGTATTTATGGGAAATAAGATCACTCTCCTATACATGGGACAGTATGAGAGAGTGACCTTATTTTTCGCCAAGTAATGGTTATTGAGAAATAGAGAAATAAGATGAGAGAGATTTTGAAAATCGCATGTGTTAAGATAAAAAAAGAATTTCGGTGATCACGTGATGGAATACGATACAAGGAAATTGAAAAAAAACTCTAGACTTTTTCTATAACACGAGAAAAATGTTTTCTATTTGCAGGTTTTTCTGCAATTGATGGTGGCGCCGTTGCAATTTTTAGTGGTGATACCTTATTGCTATCACTCATATCCTCATCCATTATTTGCCTATTTGCCTTCAATTTTAAGCCATATAATGAAACCCTAAATCTTTGAAAATATCCTTTGGCTTAGCTTACACTATTCATTAGATTTAGTTACACATTTCTATACAATATGTTGTTCTATATTGGAAGTCTACTTAACACTTTTGTTAAACCGGTTATTATAAGAACCAAAATGCCCTCTAAGTGTACGTGACATGAATCTCAGGGTCCAACTCTATCGAATTAGGCAACGCCCTCCACTTCCGCCACCAGAATCCAGATGATGGCATCTTGCAACTGTATTGGTCAATTGTATGCTTTATTGGAATATCGACACAAAGTTATCCACTATCATACTACATAATTGTAGCACATTCACAAATTAAGAAAAAAATCTTATTTTATCTTTTGAGGGAGGTTGCATTTCTTCATATGTGGTGTTGAGCTCACATTTTGAATTTGATAGTGAAAGATGAATTAGATGTCATGAAGGATGATAAGGGATAGTGTAGCTTATTGGTTATTAGTATGTTCGAATTTCAACGACCCCGAATATTAACCCTTAATTTAAGCACGAGGTATGATAGGCATGTACAAATTCCAAATCCGTAAATTGTCTTTTATGTGAGAAAGCGTGTTAAAAAATGATATATGGAGCTGGTTGTTTCCATGTTTATATATGGAGCTAGCCATCTAAAGACTAAAGGGAAGAATAAAATAATGCCACTCGTTCGTATTGTCTACAACATAATCCGTGGAGAAATCTGGAGACTAAATCTATCACGACGACGAATTTGTCCGGACTTGATATCTTGAGCACAGTAGCGCAGAGTTTTCTCAATCTGATACCCGCCGCCGACGCTTACTTCCCTCTCCAAATGGCAGCAATAGCTCTCGAACACACTCAGATTCACATGCATCTTGAATCCCATCATGAACAGAAAATCCACCTCCATCTTGTTCAGTTCCCCAGTCGTTATCCCTCCCACCCTCGCCAAATACGAGTTCTTGTAATTCCTATCAAAATAACAACACCAAACAAACATTCAATCAAATTTGAATTCATCCTTAATTGAATTGAAATTAAACGGATCGATTGGGTCTGATGAATGAATCAATTGACTTACATGTCCTCAACGTATTTGGAGGCGAGGACGATGGTGGTAATGAGGAGGCGATGAACATTTCGGGAGGTGATGATGAATCCGGGATTTGCTTGGCAGAATCTGTCGATGTAGACGTAGGCGACCACGTAGACGGAGGGTCCGGCCCGGGTGTAGCGGTAGATCCGCTCCAGGTAGGATTGGATTGTCAGGTCCGGTACTATGGAGGAATCGAACACCTGGCCGGTTCTAATCGGTCGGGCGGCGGCGGTTACTGAAGAGTTCCTTTCTAGGATTCTCTGGTTACGGGCCATGGTTCGCTCGAGTAGAGAAGCAAGAACCGATATTACCAGCGGGCTGTCAGCGGCGGATGAAGAGGAGGAGTAAAGATCTGATCGGAGCTTTTCCGGAGAGATTGTGAGGGAATTTGAAGAAGCCATAGCCATAGCCATTGCCGCTGTGTTGGTTCTATTTTATTTTATTTATAATAATAATAATAATGATTGAGATGTAAATTGGTGGGTACTGGGTACTCTGCATTTTGGCAATTGGGAGGAAGGTGGAAGGAAAGTAAAGATGGGAGTAATTTAATTTAATTTAATTTATTTATTGGGTTTAAAAAAAAGAAGATTTTATAAAATGGATTTCGGTGCTTGATCTTTGTGCAGCCAAGTACAGACAGGATAAAACAGCTAATCTCCTTAATAGTAATTTTTAAATCTAATTTTTAAATTTAATTTTAATAAACTAAAAGAATATAAATGTTTATAATCAATCATTTAATTTAATATTACAATATATATAATAATGTATTTTAATTTATTTGATTTCAGTGGGGGAACACCAGATTATAGTAAAAGTTGATGTGTCCTTTTTTTATTTTTCATGCGCTTACTATTGCTAATATGATATATCTTTATTATTCGTAAATGGATCTCGATAAGCTATAATTTTTATAGGGCATTGCTATCACTAAAAATAGAATTAGTAAGTTTATGAAATACTGAACCTTTAGTTGATATATATCTAGTATCATAATATTAAACGTTCAATTATTTAGCACTTAGACTCGATAAGCATATATATATAACACTTATACCCGATAAGCATATATGTAACACTTGGATCCGATAAGCATATATATATAAATAAAAATAAAGGTGATTGGCCATAGTTGATAGTAAATCCTCATAACTTTGTTGTTCTTATGTCAATCTATACTTTTTAATCCTTTCACGGATTTGACAACTCACGTGTTTGACATCAAAATAAAAGTTCGTCGAAACTATATCATGATTGTGTTTGTTTTAATCGTATTTGAAAAACTAAATTTTTCTGCGCAAAATTATTCAAATTTAAGTTCGTATGTAAAAGATATTAATTAAATAAAAAAATTAGGGAAAATATTAATTAATATATAAATTAAGTAAATTAAAATAAAAAAGGATATTAAAATATAATTTGATTGGCTAAAATGCTAAACATATAAGTTCAAGGTTTAAATAATAGTTATATTGAGGTGGCAAAATCTAAAATTTAAAAATACATAATATTTATTATAGATATCATACAAGACATTCGAGTTTATATGCAGTCATGCAGATTTATATTCTTGACCACTTCATTTTTTTGTACAACATATATCTATGAATATATTTTGAACATGTCATATCTAATTTCACATTGTATATGTTTTAAAATATACACAATTTTTCTATACAAAATAAACAATCTATTTTGGATCAAGTGTCTAAGTGTACTTAATGATGGAACAGTTAAGGTTTAAGAGTCGTTTGAATAAGATATTTTAGATATGTAGTATTTTGAAATAAAATGATGAATTATTTAACAATATGATATTTATGAGGTGCAAATATTTTATGACATGAAAATTATCTCGTTTGGCTAATGAGTTACTCAATGTGGTATTTGGTAACAAAAATGTCACATTCTTGAAATAGTGTGATATTTCAAATGTTTAGGTGGTGGAGAGGTAATTGAAATAACTAAAAAACGAATTATTTCAAATACCACAGAATTTTGTTTTGATTATTTTGATGATGTATTTGATAATTTTTATAAGTAAGTTATTTAAAATATTATGATCTAAATTACCAAAAATTTTATAATAAATACCAAACAAATTATTTAATCCAAATAACTTAAAACAAATTAATTCAACTAAAATACTTCACTCAAATACCATTCAAATCATTTTATATCCAAACAAGTTTGTAAATTTTTTAGAAGCTGTATGCTATTATTATTATTATTATTATTATTATTATTATTATGTGGTCCTGATAGAGTCGCCGACAGTGAGCTATTAAGAGGGAAAGGGGACAACTCACAAGAACACCATTATTAAAATGAAGAAAACAAAAGTTAACTTTCCCAGCGAGCCAACTATATATAAGCTATTAGCTAAGCTGTCAGGTGTTAGGAATTTGGACTCGGCCAAAACACAAGCGAGACCGGATAGGCCGATAGACGACTTGTTCATTGATGGATTGAAAGGAAGCCAATTGCCTTCTAATGGTTCCTTCTCTGCTCACTCGACTCCGAAATTCGGTGCCAATAAATTCTTTATTGACATCGTTTCGATGATCCATAATCCCATCTAAACCGTTTAAAAAGTCAACTTTGATTTAACGACAAAAAATATGAGGCAAAAATGTAATTTCTGTACTTCTTCATCTTCATCAGGACTCTAGATGCTAAATGCTGGCTCTACCTCTACTCATAAAATTCACATATAAATTACCCTACAAGTTGAACTGACGATCGGCAGAATTTTTTCTAGAAAAATAAAATAAAATTTCAAAAACATAAAAATGACGATGGTGATCACGTGGGTAAAAGAAATTCATTAATAGAGGTTGAAACCGCCAAAAATTGATCAGAAAACTTTCCAGATCGAAAATGGTGGTCGGATCATCCAAGACTGTGGTCAGTGATCGAAGATGGTTGGATAATAGTCCGACAAAATTATTATAATACTACAGGATCATATTGCCCCTGATTAATCTAAACTCTTAGATCATATATGAATTCAAGGGTCAATCAAGGGCCCATATCTCTCAAACTGTTCCGATAAAAAATGCCTATTGGCACCAAAATCAAACGATGGTTCGTTCCGCTTAGTGCGTGAAGTTTAACACATAAAAAATCAACTCAACCAACTCAATTCAACTTGAACGATATGAGTTTGATAAATAAAAATAAACAATTGTTATATACAATTCGTTACATTTTATTTCACACCATCCATATTTACAAAATACACTAAACCCAAATCGTAATCTCAGCCTCCTTTCCCTGCGATCTAACCTAGTTACTCTTCAAATACGATCTCTCCTCGTCCACTTCTCGTAGATCGTGTTTAATGTTTCCCCTACTTCAGTAGAAAGACTATTCAGTCTTTCCTTGGCTAGCCACTCGGTAATCATCCTCGTATCACGAATCCTACCGACAATCAGTTAAAAAGTTATTGATGTTGGGCTTCTACAGAACGTACTAAAGCCCAAACAACAAAACCAAATCCAATTTTCAGCTGAACACATTATTATTAGCCAAGCCTGCTGTTTAACAAAAGATGAAGCATTGATCTGAAAACTAAAACTATATAATAGTTAGTAAAAATCTGTTTAATACTCGTATAATACATGACATATATGTATTATATACGTTTAAAATTTTCGTTTTCGTATTGTAAAGCTGTTTAATTTTTTCACTTTTATGTGATGCTTCACGTTCTAAATACGTTTTATCTTAACTCTATATGATATTAAACACGAGGAAACATATTTCAAAATACACAAAAATCATTAAACGAACACAAGATATTATGATAATTGAAATAAAATTGTGTGGGGAACATGAGACGGGAGAAATTTTGTGGTGACTTGTGATCCAAGTCGATGAATCAGGATCCAATCATTCCGAAACGACTGATGGATATTGACCCTACTGACCACAGTTACTTTCTTACCCTTTCTGCTACGTGAATTTTACATTTCGTGGCCATAATATTTTCTATGTAGCGCGGCGTAACCTGGGTTGTATTGGGGTCCTGTTTTTTGTAAGCCTCGATTGAGTTCCGTCTAAATTCGTTATTTCGATATAATTCATATGCGTCTCCGTTAGAATAACTACACCAGAAATTAAAATAATCGAGAAGTTAAATCTGTTATTTGATGAAACTATCTAAAGTATGAAATTTTTTTATTTGATACTCTAATAATTTTTATAAACAAGAGAAGGTAAAGAACTAGAAAAATTAAAGACAAAACGTCAAACTGTATACATACGTCCACTCTGTGCAATTGGGCATCTAATCCAAATACATTGACTGAGTCAACTATAGGAAGAAAACATACATTCATATGTCGAAAACAAAAGGCAAAGCGTAAATAATAACAGATGATGAGCTGGCTCTAGTTCTTGGAACCAGATCCAGGCGGCTTCTGATGAAGCTGTTGGTACAATGCAGCCATTCTGCTGTATGCATCCATGTTCATGGCCGGCTGCTGCTGCTGCTGCAACCAATTTTTTCATAACATTATTTTATTAATTTTATTTATTTACGAACCGTTTCCTCCCAATAACTCGAATCGTTAGGAGAGGGTTCAGATATGTTCTATAGTATTCATTAACACGAACTCTTAAAAAAGCTGAGATTTGCACAACTTTACGCGGTAGCACCTAATGAGGGTTATTTAGATGTGAAACGGAAACCTCTTAGTCTTTTCAAGCTGTGATATCACGTTAAGAACCGTTTTATCCTCTTGAATTTTTAGAATAGGTTTCATATTCGTTTTATGTATAGTATTCATTAACAGTTGCTAATTAGTTATATATACCTGCTGGGATTGAGAAGCGAAAAACGCGGACAAGGGGTCGGGGGTGATTGCAGAAGGCGCGGAGTGCAAACGATCGGCGGCGGCCGCGGCAGCAGAGAGGCCTCCGTCCCAAGAGGGCATGAAGGGATGAGTCTGATGGAGTAGCTGGGGAAGCGCGGCGGGTCGAGCCATGGAGCTCATGTCCAACATACCCATCCCCATACCCATTCCCATCCCGATGTTCATCGGGGTCATCATTGACATTTGAAGCTGTTGTTGCATCGCCATTGGTAGCATCATTGCTGGCTGCATGTTCATCCTGTTCATCATCTGGACTTGAGCTTGCAGTTGCTTCAAATAATCAATCACTTCATCCAGCATTGATGCCTTGTCAGTCTACATGCAAAATTAAAGAGGCTGATTGTTAGTAAAGTTGGGTGGAAATGTCTTTTCTTTCTTTCTTTCTTTCTGTTCATGAGTTGGTCCCATTTGTATTTAGTAATATATATTGGAAATAATATATATATATATATGGACTAGGATCGATTTTGTTGAGATAGAATTAAAGTCGACACCACGTCAGTGTTTTGGTGCTTAATTATGGACCATATATGCAAATCCTAAATCACTTATCTCTTCCGATTTAATCCAACTAAATATCTCATCCATATTAAACTTGTACATATATCGCGTTGAGTGATGTTAAAATAATTACGAATTTTAGTAAGTTTCGAACTCAAAATCTCTCGAAACCGACTAATATTCTCCCACTCGAGAATAAAACCCTAAATTAGTTAGGGAAAGGATAAGAAGTGCAATTAGAAATATTCATATTCTTTTGCAGTCAATTTGAGGGAGGTTGAGAATATTAAATATCAGGATCTCTACTTTGTAGTGGGGCTGGGTTCATTCATTTCAAACCATTGATTGGCCTGCAATATTCTTTCTCTTTTGCTGATTCCTCATTTCTCATTCCCCTTCCATACTGGAATACAACACCTCACAGTTTGGCCAGTGAAAAAGGAAAAAAGAAAGAAAACAACACAGCTCTTAATTAGCATATTCATATGCTCTGTACATACCTTGCTGGAACTTGGTACCAGTTTCTGCAATGTCTTCATTCTCTGATTAATCTTATCCCTCCTTTTCTGTTCAAAATTGTTTTGAAAATAAGTCACTTCAGAGGCAACAGATTAATTATTACTAAGCAAATGAAAGAAGAATGGAGTGTCCAAAGCAAATCTAGCACCTAGTGTTTATTTATTGACGCATATTTTGTATTCATCGAAAATTTCGATCTATCTCAAT
Organism: Linum usitatissimum; assembly: GCA_030674075.2. Classification (NCBI taxonomy): domain Eukaryota; kingdom Viridiplantae; phylum Streptophyta; class Magnoliopsida; order Malpighiales; family Linaceae; genus Linum; species Linum usitatissimum. The sequence continues at coordinate 3,823,353 of JAUJYP020000804.1, read as the reverse complement.
GGAAAAAAAAATAGAATGAAGCAATTGAAGTACCCGTTCAGATTGGTTATGAATGGCAGCAGCTCTACTTCTCTTGGTTGAAACCGAAGATTTCCCGTTTCCTTTCTTCTTCTCATCGTCGCCACCTTCCCTCTTTATATTTCAGAACAATTAATTATTAGATATAAGAATTGGATTTCCTTCAGTAATATTGAAGTGGCGATATGAGGAATGTAATCAATCATTGTAACTAGTCTTGCCTGGGGGCGACTGTGGCAGGCGGAGTCATTTTCGTCGGCGGTCCCGGTGGCGGCGGTCCTGGTATAATCATCGTGGGACCCGAAAGAAGTGGTGGAGGTGAATCCAACCCCACCATCCCTCTCGCACGTATCCAGCGTCACTCGCTGGCTATCCCTCCCCAAGCTCGCGCTCCCACACGCGCTCTGGTCCCTCCCACTCCACTCCGGACGCGCCGCCACTTTCCCTCCTCCACGCCTCCCGTTCTCCAACACCCCGACCGGCCCGCTGCACGACCCGACCCGTGCAGAGCCGACCATCCCCGCTACCGGAGCCGCCAACTCCATAACCCGTTGAGCCTTGGTCCGATGATGATCTTGAGGAACATTAGTTGTAGTAGGGACAACGTTGGAGCAAGGGACCAGAGCGTCCATGGCCACACCCACACGGTGGTTGTGGTCCAGCCATGTGACGAGCTCTTCAGCTTCCACACCGAACGGCTGGGCCGCCGTGGTTGTGCCTTTACCGCCGGCAAGGTGACTGGCTTGATTTACAATAGACTCGAGTGTACCACAGGCACGTGGAGCGTGAGTAGTTGTTGTTGGGGCCAACTTGGCGGGCATAGCGGGTCGGGGCAAACCTAGGCCGTGCATGGCTAACTGTCCATTCTCCCAAGTAAGCTCCGCCACCTCATAATCCAATCTGGATATATACATACATACAAATATAATTTAGAAAAAAATGAAATATTTATATCATTATAGTTAGGTGGTAGATGGTGGTCGCCGGAGAAATGAAAACGTACATGGAAACGGCGGGAACGGTGGAGTTGGAGTTGGAGCGGAGAGTGAGCCTGGAAGGAGTTGGATTCTCCTCCTCCACCTCCCAACTAGGTACACACTGGCTCATGTTTGACAATTTAAATCTGCAGCTTTTTGAAGCTACCGGAGAAGAAAGAACAGAACAGAACAGAACAGAGAGAGGTAAGCTATGATTTGAGTACTTGGGTTTGACTTTGTTGTAGTGTTAGAGAGCTAGCTGCTTCAATAACTACGTGGGTACTGATTTAATATATATATATCGGGATTGATGCTCCATATGTGGCTGTTAATTTATTACATATTTTGTTATATTTTTATTTGTTCATTTGTAGGCTGTTTGTATGTCACGTTTCAACTACGTATGTATGTTGTAAAGCCTACATGTTCATTTTCATTGTTTACGTAGAATTCATGTAATTTACCGTTTAAGAAATACCTATCACACGTGTCATTGTGTCGAGTATGTTGGAATGCATTCTACATTTTTTGTTTTTTCTTTTAACTTTCATGTTTGAACGTAATAAATGTATTTTTTTTCTTAAAATAATAAATTATTATACGTGAATTACCACTCTTTATATATAGATCGAAAGATTATCTACTTTACTTTTAATTCCGTTATGGAGGCTAAGAGAGAGCTCAACATGAAAGGAAATTTGTAAAGACTTCTAATGTGATTTTTGTCAATTGCCTTCTCTATTGATTACTACCATAGAGACAAATATGATTGTATTTGCATATCAAATAATTCCTCACACTCACATACCTACCATGAATAACTATCACAGAGAGTTATATACTATCACTTTATAAACGTGCACGGTGGAACTTAGTCTTATTGGATCGACTTTAAATCAGATATCAATACTCCGTCGCGACAATAACAACATGCAACCACAGTTGACATTATTTGTTACCTAAATATCGACAGAGGACAAGGACGCTACCTAAATATTGACATAAACGCACGTTGGAGAACTTTACTCTAAAAAGGGACATGTGACCGTTATAACTGAGTTTCAAAATGAAAGATCCCCCAACATAAGATATTTGAGAAGAGCGAGAAGAATTGGTTATATGATAGTTTATGCAGGGCATCGCCTACCGAATTTCATACAACCTCTTCACATCAAAGCCAAATTTCATACGAATCACGATCTTGGTTCGTATAACTAACCCGTGCGAGCCTTGCCAACGACGGGTTTTCAGCCCTAAAGGCACCCAAGGTAGAGAAAAGGGTCTCGACGCATTATTGGAATTAAAGTTTGAAAACGAATCGATGGATACATTTCTTGCCTAGGGGATACGGTATCAAAACACAAGTTTTTGAGGGGCAATGTCTAAGTCTTTCTTACTGCATTTTAATTAGTTACCATATACAGGCAGTATTTCCTGTACATTATACAAGGATAGGACTAGTGAACTCATTACTCGACAGCATGAACAAACAGGTAGAATCAATGTTCTGATTACAATAACCTCAATTCAAAAGAAGTGCTTCTTCAATGTCCGGCCTCGGAAACCCAACCAGAGACCATACTCTCATCCATCGGCTTCAAGCCTCCACAAGATCTCGCCACCGACTCAAACAGCTTCTCTATCTCCGGAGCACATCTTATGAATGACCGGTTCCAGAAATTGTACCTCGGATTCTACATATTCATTATTATTTTCAAGTTTAGATTCAAAATCATGAACATGAATTACGTCGAAAGTATTATTACTATTATTTACCTTGATTAGCTCAATGAAAGTGATCAAAAGGCCCCATGGGTGCGGTCTATTAACAATCAGACGTTCCAACAGCACTCTGGTAATCTGCTCCTGGATTATTTCCTGTTTACGCATTTCAATTCAACCCATAAGAGAACGAAAATCCTACCCAAAGAAAACCGATACTGAAACGACGAGAGTCCGAATACCAACCTGGTTTGACTCGGCAAATAAGTAGAGCAGGACAAAAGAGAAGTAATGTGTGTGGTTATTCGGATAGCGCAGTTGGTTAGCAACGGCATTGAGGACGAGGTATCGACCTTCATTGTCTAGCTCAACTACTAGGGTCTGGTAAATATCTAATTCAGCGTCCACCAACAAAGCTTGAGGCGTTCTTGCCTGCAGCTGTTGGATTGCCTGCAAAATACCACCACCAAACGCATGATCGAAAATGTAGCAAGACGTAAAAGGCAAGAATCTGTGGAAATCGAGACAGAAGAATTACCTGCATCCCAGTGTAAAGGACGAGAGAATTAATCAGTGATACATTGTAACGTGTCCCGGCCGTTGAAGCCTCACTGGGCATAAGAATCAGCCTCTGTTTCAGGTCAGTGAGAAATGAAGAACCTTGTTGCCTCGTCTGCAAAAAACACGCAAAAAGTTTTGAAGCTGACATGGATTGAATATCAGATAGTTGGAGCATACTTGCGCTACAAATCAAAATTACCTTCAGATATTCATCCACGTCAGCTTTCATGTTTCTCAATCTCAGAGCTGCATCAACCTCTGACAAAATGTGAGGTGGTTCTCTAATTTCAGGAAGCAGATCAATCTGTTAACAGAAAAGGATGGTCCTTTGTCAGCTTCAGTAACAAAAGGGGGGGAAAAAGAAACAAAATTACTGCAAGTCTGTCTATCCCTCTAGTTCAAAGCATTGTAACCAAATCAAAACCTTTAAATTTGGGGTGGATGGATCGGGAAGCCTCATGTTGCGCGGAAATGCACTCAAAATAATATTGCGCATTTGTATGCAACTTGGTGGTATGACGTCACAGAAGGTGAAATGATAGTCACATAAAAACTCGGGGAAATCATGCAGTAGCACCAGCAACACTCTGAGGGTACCTTTGTAAAGGAAGGAGACCTGCAGGAAATACAAGGGCGTAAGGGGAAAGCCGCTTTCCCTTAGGATTACCATTCAAGTAAAAGAAACTAGTTAAGGTCCATAAAAGAAAGCATACTGGTCCTCGCAGATCAGAATTTCTTAGAAAGGGCTCAAGGAACTGAAACAGATCTACTAGCAGTCGTTGAACATATGGCCAGCCCTTTTGCACATTTCCAGTAAGTAATTTCGGCATGAAGCTTCTGTGACTTACTAACTCGAGCCACGCATAGCTGTAGATGCATAAACAGGGTTAGCAGACCAGAAACCACAGTTCCTTGTCATAACATAAGAAAAATTGCAGAACAATCTTTCCATGAATTATGGAGATAGTAGCATGAGGGATACTATCCGCAGCATAAGTAATGGTAAAAAAATGATTTGGGTGCAGAAGCTACGTGATAGTCAAGCAACTGCCCAATATACATGGTCAATATTTGAGTTGGGTACAACAAAAAGCACCAAGCTATAGCACGCAAGATTCCCTGGGGCTTTGGAACAAAGAAGAGAACCGTGACAATTAATTAAATAATGAAAAATCATTAATGAATAATATCTACTTAACTGAAGAAGGAGAAAGAGTGCAACTAAATCCGTGAAGAGAGTAATAGTAACTAACATTTCCACGGACCAAGAACAGGACAACCTTTTGAAGAAAATTTTCATTAATTTGGTCCAGCTAATTAACCATAATGAATATTGATCAAAACTCTGACCTGAACGCAGGAACTTTAAGAGGTTGCAAAAGATGGAACGCCTGAGCAAATGAAGTCAGAATCTATACAGATCAAACATCTAGTTAGACGAGAGTTTTAACTCACAGTGAATGGAAACCTAGTAGCAGAAAGGACAACAACGAAAACAAGCAAGGGGCATACCTGAAAAATCCCCCCCTCATTTCCAGATTCCAATGAAACAAGGTCAAGCATCAAGTTTATAAACAATCTGAAATACGGCCTTTGATTAAAAGCAAGTTTCTTGTCCTCGGAGTCTTTTTGTATATATTTTACAGTAACAGCCAGCATCTGTCAAACACAATGTGTAAGGATAATGAATTTGAAGCAAGGAAAACCCAAAAAATATCCACCCTACTTACCTTTGACAGAAGGAACTGTTTAGTAGGTCCCTGCTCAACCTGATAACATTAGCAAATCATTAAAAAAAATATAGAGTTAGAGAAAACAGAAGCAAACCTAACCAGACACAAATGATTACCTTTAGAATCGCAAAGAGGAGTTTTGCAAATATATCAATGGCAAGAAACGACATACTCTGCCCTTGCATTCCAGCTGAATTCAACCCCTCAGAAGAGAGACAGTGGTCAACAGAAAGTTCCTAGTAACGTACACAACGAAGTAAGCATGCATTCTTAAACATGGGTACAAAAGTAAGGAATGTCTGCATCTTTTGGTGCATCCCCAGATGTTCTAAAGCAAAAATACATATTGGAAAGACATTCACCATCAGAACGCGGAAAAATCGGTCAGTCAAGTCATCACCCTTGAGAAACCCATTCTGGCGCAGTTGCAAGAGGTAATGGCTATATGTAGAATCATTTGAGGCAGGTAGTTCACATATCCGGTACCATTCACGGAATTGAACAGTAACCTATATTTAAGTATCAGTCATGTAAGAATCTTTAAGTGGCACCATAGTCCGAACTATGCCTAAAGTACATCGGTTACCAAAAGGAAAGCACACATTTCATTCATCAAGGAAACATACCTGATCTCTGAATCCTGCAGGGTCGGTTTCTACGGACTCCACGGTACTGAAGTCTTCACGGTTGACCGAGGAAGGATTGGTAACCTAACAAAAACAGAAGATAAAAATTTACGTAGTTCCAATTCAAGGCATAGCATAAACTTTTGCCAAGTCAAACACTACCTTTTTCTGTCTTGTTATATCATCTTTTCCAACAGCAAAAGCTGATATAGCAGCAACATTAGCAGTAGGGTTCTTCACAATCTCCATCAGTTGTTGCAGTGACTCGGGAGATCCAGGTTTTGAAGCAAGCTGCACGTCAAAATAATTAACAAACTATATATGCCAACAAAGAATCTAACAGTAAAACAGATCAGACCTTTGTCAATGCATCAACAAGATTATGAAGTTCAGAGATGATATTGTAATCTTCAACAACCAAAGCTTGGATAAGTGAAACAGAAAACTCGGTTGCAGCTTCTGCAATCAAAATGTAGTTAACAAAAAATTGTCATATCAACAAAAACCAAGATTTTCAATTGGTAATGCTAGTCCAAGGTGAATGGTTAAGTTTACGATCAACCCAAAAACACTATGCCAATTCCTTGGAATAACGAACAAAAATAACAGTACAACTTATAATCAGGAACATACTATTCCTTCCACCATCGATAAGTTTTGCCATATGAACATTGTACTCTGCAAGATTGAGTAATTCACTGCGTATAAGAGCCATAGTGATATCTTTATTGAATTTTCGCTCCTCGTCTGAGTAAATGACCTGAGGATACAATATAATATAATCATTTGAGGAAGTATGGCTAAAGAATGTACAACAATAAGATATTGAGAACATTTGGAATGGCCAAGTCAGGTTAAATCCTCATTGTGACAATTATAACAACCCAAATAACAGAATACATTTGTCCATAAGAAATAAGCCATAAACAACCGCATGCACATCAATCAAAAGGGCTAATAGACATACCCAGCTAGTAAGTTCTTTAACTACAAGCTTGCAGACATCTCGTATTGCAGCCAAAATTGCAAGAGAGGCACTAACATGAGAAATGTTAAAAGCATTCTCATATAAGCCCTTGAAAACCTGCATGAAAAATAAAATATAAGCAAGAGCATAAACAGCAGGAGTAGCTTTGGCATTCTTGTGCTTTTGTAAAAAACCGACAACAAAAATCAAGCCACTGTAACTGGAAAAAAAGTTCAAGAATCAACCCAAACAAACAGACCTTTTGAGCAACAGCTAGGGCAGCCTCATCACGACTGATACAGCGAAGTATTATCTCAGGTACCTCGGTAATCACTCCCTGAGCATATGCAGACAAACACAAAGGGAGGTCACGCATCAACTTGCGTCACACATTACTATAAGAAAAATGAAGTTTTGAAGGCTGATTTATCAAGATCCTCAAAAACAAAAAAAATGCAGTGCAGGGAGAAATGTAAGGTACCTGTAACTCTGCTTCTCTACCATCACTTGTGACCAAAGCTTCCATCTAAAAACCATTCAAAACAAGGATAAGTGTGCATAAAAAATTGTTAACGGCGTAATCACAGAAATAACTGATCTACAAATTCAGATCATCTGGAATATCTTTCAGCCGCTAAGTATTGCATCAGGTTTTACTACAATGAAAAGAAAAATGAAGCACTTGGAGATAAAAACCTTTTGAGCAATGACTTGGTACTTATCCAGTGCGTCCCTTGTGCTTAGTGAAGGTTCAGATACAGTAGTCCCAACTCGTTCAGAAGCAATAGATGATGGCATTTGTTGAGAGGAAGATCCAGATTCCTTGATGAACATAGGTATAGGTTAATAAAGAAGCCAAAACATACACCACATACAAAAGATAGAAACGTACAGAAACTGGTATTTGTCCAACGTTCACATTGTCGGAAGGATCTACCAGCTGAGATTCAGTAGCTGGTACAGTAGCATCTGCTCCAATATTTATCGAGGAAGTACTGATGTACCAGCCATGGAAATAAAACAAAAATCAGTTTAGTATTACAGAATGATAAGAATAAAACCAACCATCCCAAATAAACAACAGACCTTGGAAGTGCTGCTGAATTTGAATCAATTGCCTCAGAACCCAGATCCAACGTTTGAGTTGCCTCGAATCCCAAACCCACTACACCAGAAGAATACCCTGAGATGGCCTGTCCAGACACCATGCCATGTCCACCAGCAAGACCACTGCCAGTAGCAATAGACTGGGAGCCCTGGGTAGACTGACTTTGCCACGGAAGCCGAACAAAGTCCTGAATGGAACATACAAAGAAGAAAAGAAGTTGAACATTTTGTACCCTTAATCACCCGTATGAATTAAAAACCAAAGATCAAAGAGTGTCAAATAACCATGGGTAAATTAAAAGAAAAAGACTACCTCGTAAACTCGCTGCTGAGACAAGGACAAGTGCCCAGGCTTAGGGCGGAGAGCCTCAGGTACCACACCCATGGAACACTGGTCATACATGTTTGTCTCAAATAATGTTTGGCCAACACTGTCTCTATGTTTCCTTCTCAATGATAATTGGTGGGCTATTTCATCGCTAATACTTAGCATCGCCTGCACGGTATAAAACAAGGATAGGCATTAGTATAGTCTACTTCAATGGTTAGAATATAGACACAGTAATCACTGGGAACAATCTTAATGTCAGTAAGGAATGAAATTTTAATCAGACCATTAACTAGCTCATTACAAGCACACGAAACCACCTTGCTAAAAAATACCAGAGAACATATATGCACTTGATTTTGGCTGGTCCATTGACCCACCAGTAATGTTATAATTGATATTTTATTACCTTATTAATATTAGCGCAAAAAATCTCTAAATACTTAAATTATGAGGCTAAAAAGCTGGTGCAATAGCTGCAAAAGCAATCTCACATGTCAAATTGACTTTACAAAAATAGATGTCAAGTATATCAGCAAATAAGTATGCAGAAAAGGTTCAAGGAAGATAACGTAAATATAAAAAAACGAAAGAAGCAAAATAAGACCTTGTCTGTTGCAGCTTGTTCAATCAGTGCACACCCCAAATCAAGGTTATCATTGGTGGCAAGCTGCACAGCATGTTCAAGAAGCTCACTTGTGGTATTCAAACCATAGGGTGTGGTTTGAAGGGAACTCCTCATAAGGCTTGATATTGAACTACGTAGAGGTTCCTATGATGAAAATTAGTATATGACTTCGTCAACTCACAGCATTTATAATATCAACAGAGTAACACAACCCGGCACTTAATGGTAATATAGCACGGCTAAGTAAAGCCAAAACCTTGCAGGTGACGTGAGCTAAGCTTCCAGCCAAGCTAGCAACCATTAGGTGTGCCGCATTGCATATGCGAGTCTCGTCAGTTTCCATGGCATAATCCTGTACGTTAGCCCAAAAAATCATTGAAGAAAAAAACCAATGCAAGTTACAGAGGAAACCAGAAAATGATCTCCAGCAATGAGGAAACTAGAAAGACTGTCAAAAAGTACAGAAAGCATCATCAGTGGATATCCAAGGACACGCAGACGAGGGCTTGTGAGAAAGCGGCCATTTGAAATCAGAAAAAACCCAGACTACAAAACATCAAGAGGAATACCTTTAAAACAAGCTCCTTTGTTGTCTGGGTAGCTATAGAAACACTGCGCTGAACAATACCTGGTACGATTTCCTTGACAGCTCTTTCAATTACAATAGGGACCATCCTTTTCACATGTGAATCAGATGAAAATTTAACATATGATTCATTGAATAGGAACTAAGGTAACAAAACATGAAAAGCATAAAAATAAAACGGTAAATTCTCAAACCTTTGAAAATTCAGACCCCAACCCTGAAGCTTCTGGTTAATGACAACATGGGGAGCTATATTGGCCATTGACACTGTAGGGAACTGCAAACGGTAGAAGATTTTGTTGATTGGAATATTATAAAGCCTATTATATTGTTTACTGAAAGGAGTAGCAGAAATATAAACTAACCTGACTAGCAGGAAAAGGAGATTGTGTAGGAGTAGGCTGGAATAGTGATTGTCCAGAAGGAAGCTGGTCAGACAAACTCAAACCAGGTAGTTTTTCATCCTCCATCTTTGTGCCAGAAGAAACCTGGACAGGAGAAACATACAAAAAGCACCAAAACAAAGCATTAAGGATAACAGGAATGCAGTTCTGAGATCTCGAAGTGCAACTAAACAAGAACCAACCTGAGAGGGCACGGGTGTACGACCCCCAGAATTAAGAGGCTCAACTGGTAGCTCCCCAGGATTCATTGGAAATACCACAGATTTAATCTCCGGGACGGCTTGTGGTTGGGATGGTCCAACATCTTTAGTAGAAAAATCAGGATTACCTTCAATCTCTCGTTTCCTATCTTTGAGAAGTGAGGTAGGCGCAATATCCTTCATATCTACACCAAGATGCTTAAATAGGACCTGAAGTGTCCAAACAATAAGTAACTAACAGTAAAGAATTATCTACTATCAGAAGGTACAAAAAGTCAAGGTTACATTACCTCCATGTCAAATTTCAAGTTCATTTTCAAATTGGGCATTGAGTAAATCTCAGCAAGCAAGCTCAGGATTCCCATTGTCCAAGGATTGGGTGGTTGATATGCAAGACTGCTTTGGCATGGTTCAAGAACCTAAGAGCAGTTAAGATCAATTATATATAGACATCAGAATCACAACATTCAAGAGCATACACAAGTATAACTCGCAAAGAGTGTACCTTTGATGTGAATGGAATAACAGCAATCATTAACCCTTTCTCATATGCCTGTCCATAAAAAAAGGAACACAAAATACGAGCAAAAAGAGCAAGGTGAAACAACCACACCAGAAACAAATCAAAGTATGCACTTACACAATAATTGACCAAGGAGCTACCTCTATGATCAAAGATTTGGGATCTATCTCACGGGCCCTTAAAACCTGGTTTCGGCCAATTGTTAATTTACCAAGCCAGCTCCCCAAATTCTTTAGCAGCGAACGCTCTTCTGAACTCGATTTTATAAGCTCTGATCCTAACAGAACCTGAAAATAATATGCAAATAATTCACACAACGTAATCCAAAAATCATTTGCCGTATTTGTAGAAACTAAGACGGGGATTAACCTTGCAATTTTCATATGTGGCTTGAACAATCTCCTTATTCAGAGCCTTTAAATTAATTCTGTCTAGAAACTTCAAGTACAAGTCATGGAAATTTGGCTCAATGCTAGCTCTGTCCAGATGAAACAAAGTAACAGTGAATACAAAGATCAATTCAAACGTCATACTTTACTAAAAAACAGGTGAGCATAACCATACTACATGAATGGTATGGCATAAAACACTAACCTTTTCATGACCATATACTGAGCAAACCAGGGATAAAAATGTTCAGTCAGTATTTCACTGAATTCTCTAGATTTTGCTTCAATATTGGCAGTAGAGATATTGTTAATGATGAACGATATTTTGTCTTGAATTTCAGAAGCAGGAGCCTGCAAGCAGAAGCATATAAGTTCCAAAAGCATATGAGAATGAAGAGCAGAGAAAGACAAATATATCATTAACAGGTACATGTATATTATTTCACAAATGGACATTGTTAATATGAAGTATAAACAATTGATGATTGTCCAAAAATATATGACAGACGCTTCTGCCCATGAACAGAAACGAAAGAGAAAACTAATGGAAACTAACTGGATGTTCAAATGTAACCTTGAATTTCACAATAAGAAATAAACTAGCAAGTTCTAGATTAAGTTCTCCCAAATGCACCCTTCATTATGTTCTGGAAGTACACAAATCAATATTGTACCTCAATTTGTGTGTCTCTTCTCTCTGCAGCTGCTACAAGTGTTTCAATGTTCAGTGCCGAGCCAAACCCTACATTGATGGAAGGCAGTAAGACGCTATACAAAAGTAACACTGAAAAAAGTAAACCTTGAGAAAATATCATTGAAGAGAAATTCAGATTGATAAGAAAGATACTGGTAGAGGTAACACTGCGAGTAGGTCGCAAGAAACCAGGTGAAGAGGACGGCATAGCCTGGGTGGTAGAAACGCTCTGAAAAAGAAATCAAATTCAAAAAACAACTTTTAAACCTACAAAAACGTTCACACTTCACAAGCAACCATTTGCAACACATACTCTCTGAAGGGTAGACAGATCAGGTACGGAACCAACAGTAGATTGTCCACTTGATAAAGGTGGTTTAAAGTCACTAGATAAAGCTACAGATAGCTTATGGCGGTCATCAAGGGGAACTTCAACTCTCTGTTGGATGTTGGGCAGAGATGATGGTTGCTGCACAGGAGGCGTTAAGTTAATAGCATTGAACTGCAAATACAAATAGGAGAATATGGAACGAAGATCAGGATCAACAATATGTTTATACTTTTAAAACGCTTTCAGAACACTTTCATGATGAAATCTTCAAACCTAACAGGCTTATCATAGAAAGGAGATGAGTCACCTCGGTGCCAAAGCAGGTGGAAAATAGCTGAATCATTTATGAAGAGCCATGGCCATCTCACGCAATTGCATTGGTACATAGATCCGTTTTTAGGAAATTAACAATAAAAACAACGAGTACAAAGAATGTGCCACAAATTGGAGATGCCATGAACTCGTTGATAGAGCTTGATCAATTGGTAAACGAGGCGTCGAAGACAGTAAAGGTGATAACTATAGGATCATTCTTTCTAGCATCGGGTATTTTTTACTCATAATGAAGTGCTCAAGTTTTGTTTCCGCACTCAATAGATGGAATATGAACATAAAAAACATATGTTACGAAGTTTTTATTTTCATTAGCAGTCATTTCTGACCCAGACATGACATTTACCTCGAGAAAGTGAAAATAAGAGCTCTATACCTCAACGTTCCCTGATACAGCGTGCGGAAGAGCATGTTGGTGACTTGCAGAGGCATTGGCATCTTCTGTCTCAAGATGCCCTGATGAAATTCTGGCTAGTGCCCGTTCAATGAAAGCAAAGAGCTCAGAATGAGCGCCGCGAAGATGAGATATTTGCAAGATATGATTGCAATACTGTGGCCATTCAGTCAGACGATCCACGAACTGTTCCAGCGCCTTGGTACCGAACACAAACATCTGCAGGTAGCACGTTTAATCATCCAGACTACACACCCCAAGCATAAGAACAAATGGCTAGCAAGGATATATACTTTTGAATCTGGAGGCTTGCGTAGTGCATCTAGAACACCACGTAATGCAATTCCAAGAGTTACATGTGTTACCAGTTGGTGCTTGATAACCGAACCTGAAATGAGATGAATAAACAAATAAAAAAATCGGCTCAAGACAACCAACAGAGTCTAGTCAAATTGGGTAAAGAAAACATCATAGAACTGGCACAACTATTTTAGGAGCAGCAGATAATTTCTGATGACTTGGGGAAAATGCAATCACCAAGCCTACAGTTCAAATGTTTTGAGACACCGCATTTGAGGAAGTTTATAAGTTACAAAGAGCAAGGCAAGTATCAAGACATCAAGTGGATATCTCACATAACAAGAAGACAAAAACAAGAGGACATGCTTATGAGTTGTGATACACTAAGAAAGAAAGCCACCCTAAACAAAACGTATATGAACTCACCAAAGAGTACGGCTGCAATTTTAAGCTGTCGTTCTGGATACTTGGGAAAGAACTTGTATTCCTCAAATAGATTGCTAATCATACAGTCGAAAATAGAGCGTTCCCTGTTGATAGTTGTGAAAGAATACATTACAATGACAATTATAATAAATCCATGATATTACTCACAATCTTTCAATACCAAAAAATATGGAGTTTCTAAAACCGTGCACACACTTCAATACGAACACAACTCTCCCCACAATCATTCTCAATGTACAGAAGGGAGGGAGGGGGGGGGGGGGGGGGATTACAAATGTACAAGCAAACCATCAACTTTCCTTCTTAATTTACTGTATACAGGTAATTGTCGACAGACAACCCGCAATATCATCTCTTCTATTTAAACTTGAAAGAAAAACCCTTCTTGCACTGCCAATAGAGTGTCATTTAACAAAAGGAACCAGAACACTATACCTAGATAGAGAAGATTCCTTGAATCGAGCAAGCATTTGAACCATTCCATCTATTGTCAACTGCCCAGAGAACATATGATGGAAATATAAGTTTGCCTCCGCCTCGACGTCATCCGAATAGCCATCAGGGGAAGATGAATCAGCAGAGGCACCATTCTGAAGCCTAGGATTTGAATCCAAAGTTGTCGTTAACAACCTCTCCATTTCCTCAGAAAGTTTGATATCTACAATCAGGGGGCTGTGAGCCTTAAGAGCCTAAAAACATCAAACTTAAGTTCAGCAAAAATCATTATATTGTGACAATTGAAGATACAGTGTAGAACTGTGAACCTTCAACATTGTGGAACTGGTATTAATGTTCAAATTCACAGCAGTATTCCCATGGCGAAAAGGTTTCCCCGAAAAATCTTGTGATCCACCAAGCTGAGATTCCTTCAGAAACTTGAGGCACTCCTGAATTGCACCATAGAGTATAAATTAGAACAAAAACAATAGTCCATCTTGTGACCAAGTCATTGAATGCCACAAGATTACTCGTCAAACAGGTAAATGCAAAATGAACTGCTTACCTCAAAAAATGAATCCTTAAATGTTACTATATTATTAGTCAACCAGTTCTCCAGGTCCAACAACTCTTTCCGTGATGCAAGGGCAGCTAATCTTATGCCAACACGGAAAGGAATCAACTCCAACACTGAAGACAGAATCTACAAATTGGAAAAAGAACACAAATTAAAATCAGAATCTAGGAAAAAAACCAAAAACTAGCAACCAGCTCATACAAGTAAGCAAAGAAAACAAAACTGTGTCGAAGGCATTTCCCCCAAAAAAGAAAGTGCAGACGTCACAAATAGATGACATACTTGTCAAAAAGAAAGTTTTTTAACTGATTAGAAGTCAAGTTCGCTAACCACAAGTGGAAGTCATCAAACAGCTGTAGAATTGAAGATGCAAAGTAAAGGAAACATTCACCTTCAGTTCCTGGCAAAGGTCTACAATTTTAGCCATGATATCTGGATCAATATTTTGAACGTCCACAAACCCTCTAACAACAAGGCCAGGGTTTACATGCCAGATGTACATGATCATGTCAGCAACATTGGAGCTTTTGATGAGTATATGGAAAACCTTAAACACCACCTCATATTGCAGCAGGTTATAAGCAGTCTGCATACCAAGAAAACGCATCACCCAAAAGGAAAATCAGCAGAACTAAAAGAAGAGTGTATCAAGTTAGCAAAGCAACTCACAATTACATGTGACATCCCTAGTAGTAAGATCTCTGGGCAATGTTTAAGTGGATATTCCAGCATAGCTCGCACATAGTTAGCATGACCCCTCTCAGCTAACTGACAAAGAACGTCCAGGAGGTCAATACACAACCATGCTTGATTTGCACATCCAGCTTGAAGCTTGTGTCCATTATCTGCATCCATGTACGCCTGCCATAGTAGTTTATTAAAAATTACCACTGAGAGATCATTCTGTCAATTAATTATGAATGAAAGCAGAAAGTAGCAAGCAGAGATCTCCAACCAGCTGTCTCCCAGAGTGAGCAAAGGTTAACACTTCAGGGGGTGCCAACACTGCATATCTAAGAATCGATAGCTGTCCCTCAGTGTTCTTCCAAGGAACCCTGCAGATAGCATGAAGAGGGAATGGATCCTACCCCACACAGTTGATGAGAGTCGGAACACACCAGGCCTACATTTTGCGAGATGGACTGTAAATACAAGAATATCCCGCACTGACAAATACCTGGCATGCACAGCGATAGATGGAGATAAGAAAAGAAAAAGCCTCCTCATTAGGAACATAAAATCCCTCATGATCCAAGCCCTCAATGACTTTAATCCAGTTGGTATCTGGTGCCTGTATCCAAAGTTCCCAACTGGTTTAGAATGTCCTATACTTTGTAGTAAATGAAGATCAGAAGAGTAAATAGGAACTCACAAGTTGCATGACTGTTCTTACAAGGACCTCAACATCCCAAGAGCTAACAGTTCGTAGATCATTGGAAAAACCGTAACCAAGAGCAGTACTGAAGGTCGAAAATGTACTCTGGTTATCCTCCAGACCAGTCTGGCTGCGTACAATTGCACCAAGAATCCTAGAGATGGTAATCTCAGTAAGTGGCTGGAGAAGAGCTAATATCTCTGTGCAATGTGAGGCATCCAATGTGCATCCATATCCTAATTCCTCCATAACATCTCCCACACTCATCTCCTTCTCCATGTCAGCTAAAATTGCATCAAATTCACTTTCTTCGCTTTCATACAAACGATCGATGGTTCTGGAGAAAATACAAGAAACAATAGCTAGATTAAACTACTTCAGCACATCAGGAGAACAGCCATATACCATACAATATAACAGAACTGAAACAAAGATGGGAAAAGTACCTTAAAAAGTTTTTCTCCCGTAATTCTTCTGAAAGCAGTGGAGTTAACACAAATGGTATAACATCGTTTGATCGAGTCAGTGATAACATCTGCATAAATTGATCGACGTGCTTGGAGAAGCCTTCCGATCGCTGGAGGAACATAACAATATTCTGAATCTGCTCAGTAGAGGTTATAGAAACAGGATTGGCGCACAATTCCTCAAGCAGAGACATGCAGAAATTTTTTGCTGCAAAACAAGGACATTACAAGTCATCCAGCATAATCTAAAAGACACAAATTTGTGATCAAACACAAAACAATTATTTAGCTGGCACTTCAAAGCTTACGCACCATACATCCTAGTGTCGAGATCATCAGAATCAGACAAAGCGAGGCCCAGTCCAATCTTTTCCTGTACCGTTAAGTGCAAACTACTAGACAAAGTCTCCAACACTTGCTCACTTATTACCACACTACCCAGAGACTGGCAGAACACTGTTGAGAAATTTGGTTTACTCATCAGAAACTTGAAAATGGACTCGAGAACTTGTTCAAGATGGACGTTCTGCAGATCTGTTGGGTAGATATTAAGGTGTTCAAAGCAGATCTGAAGCAGCAGGATGCTCCCTTCAACACCATAATCACTGAACTGCAAGAACAAAAGAAAAATCACTGATCAGTCACTGAAGAACAAAACCACCGATACGTTTTCTCCACCTCATTGAAGCAACCCGGTGTATCAGCATTTCATCCGGGTTAACAACTAAGAAAATACTTGAAAGGAGCATACTCCATTCATCTAATTCCAGGGTCTGCAAAGGATAAAGCAACAGTACGTATCCTAGATTCCTCACAGTGACTTTTTAAAACACGAAAGCTGCAATTAAGAACATCGTACGCGAAGTTGACCGGCCATTACTGTTTCCCAAATCGCAAGTAGAAGGCCACTGTATTTATTCAATGAAACCGAAAAGGGTAAAAATATAGCAGGGAGAGTATCAATCTCTGTTAAGGACGCCTGAAACATCGATTCATAAAAAATAAAACACCCAGGATTGACACCGATCTAAGCCACAACAAGCAATATCGACCAAGGATCAAAAAAGAACTCTAGGGTTTCCGTAGTGGGTGAATTCCAAAGTATAATTCAACAATCAATACAAGAATCAGACCACACGAGAGCGCTCAATAGAAAGACTAGGACTCAAGAGCAAAGAAAGGTACCTGACAAAGCTCCCGGAAAACAGAGTCGGCGTTGGCTCCGTTCAAGCTCTGAAGCAAGAACCGAATCTGGTTCGGAACCATCATAGAGAACTTAGACATCGAGGACGAACCGGGAAAAGGCAGGCGAAGGCTGTTTAGGGTTCCTGGCTGCTGTAAGGCAAAATGCAGAAGAAATCGAGCTACGATGAGTTTCGAAGATTTTGACAAGTGTGCTCTCTCTTCTTTGGGGATTTTGCTGCTTCTTGGACTTGGGCAGGCGGGCAGCTAGGGGCATGGATTTTTGTAAGGAAAAGTTCACTAGAAAAGCCTAATCTATATTGTTATTGCATGATTTGGCACATTTTTTTCGAAACACAAAATATAACACAATTTCCAATGACTATTAATAGATTTTATCAATCTTGGCATTAATTGTTAGAACGGATGGCAAACTAGACGATGTTACAGTTAAATTTTAGGTAGATTGTCATATAGGAATCCACTTCGTACTCTTCTCTTCCAACATCCACTTCTCTTTCTTCATCTTCATCTTGTGAACAAATAGCTCCAATAGTGAAATTGACCGCCGCAAGAAGTGGCCACGGGGACTTGTAACGCCTCCTTAGATGGCTAAGATTGTTGAGTAGAAGCAGCTGCCGACGAGTCATTGGAGGATTTCATTGCTGAGTCTGATTCAAGATCCCTTACAAACCCTACTTCTGCTATGGGACATACATGTATGTACTAAAATTGAAACTCAAAGAGCTTCAGACCTGATTCACTCGTCCTTTCAGTTCTGTTCCAAAAGTCAATCGAGCTGTTAATTTATCGAATTAGGGTTTCAACGATGACAAGATTAGAACTCATCGATTCATCAATCATCTCCAAACACAAACGAGATGATGAAATGGAGTGAGGCATCGGGCCAATAGTTTAGTCATGTAGCCAAAACCGCAAAAGTGACGTTGATTTTTCCCTGTATTCTAACAGCAGTTTGGCTTCCATCCAATGTTAAGTGGCGTGGTGGTAGGGTTGGTTGTTCGAGATGCAGGTGGAGTGGTGTTATAGGGTATTGGGTGGACATATTCAGAAATCCTAGACCTCTATGTCTTGGAACAGTTGAATGTGTGTGTTGCTTGTGAGTGATGCTTCCAGCATGATACCTGACAAGTGGATATTGGAAGGGATTTGGAGCTAGTTAGCACTAAGATTTCCCAGCGGAGCATCCGGTGTATCTCAAGTGGCCATCATTGCATAGATCCTTACCTATCTAAAGGCATGTCCTCTACTTCAGATACAGGTCACGTTTTGTTGACGGAGCTGCTTATATCTTTGTAAAAGAAATAAGCAAAGGTTATCATATATTGAATTGGGCCGCAACCCAAAAGTGAAGGCCTTGCTAAGTTTGCTATGCATCAATCAGGCCTCAGGGTCATCAGGAAATGGGATATTCAAAAGACTCAAACGAGACTTTACTGTTAAAAAAAGCTGGCTTTGCCTGAGATCGAATTTGATCGAGTAAACGCAACTCTATGACGACCGTTGCAGACGCATCGCCGGAGGAGAAACCTAAACCATCACCGCCAAGCAGTTTTCCAGCGGAGATCACCTCGAAAGCACTTGCAGAAGCCGCACCATGGGTCGACCACACCGTACAACAAGCTCTGAGTTACCAAAAGACCGCAGAGGAGAAGCTCGACGCTTTCATTGAAGCAACCAGATCCCGCATCTCTGATATTCGCTCCAGCGGTTCTGCCCACCTTGAACAGACCATCGTACGCTCAATTTTTCCCTTCATCAATTTATATGTGTCATACATAGGACGAATTAAAAGATAGGAGTAGGTTATTCAGAGCTTAACCTTGTCGCAATTTGGCGGAATTTGCAGTATTCTATACAATGTGCTGCATCGGAGCTTGGCGTTTATGAGGATTTGGCATTTAAAAAGCTTAACGGTAATAAAATGTGACCTCATAGATTTATGTCTGCGATGATTTCTCTTTCGTTCCTTGGCAATGCCATGTTGGATGAATCAATGTTCTATCTTTTGGTATTTTGATCGCAGAGGGTGTACAAATTGCAGCTTCACATCCGTTTATCATGACTGGGGTTACTGCCGGTTTGGGGCTTGTACTGTTTAAGAGTATTGCTCTCAATTGTTGCTTCATTCCCTCTGTCTGGAACAATTTAAATTTATCTTGGAGTTGATATCATTCATCAAACGCAGGTCCAAGGCGGTTTATTTACTACAAAACCTTGCGTTTTGTATCCAGCGAAGAGGTGAGCCTCTTCTTCATTGTTGTTTGTCATATTCGCGCTAAGCTAGAATGATCTAGGTAATGTGACACACTGGATAAATGATTTAGCGGATAATTATCTGTTTTAGTTGTCAGGTTTATATCTTTTATGCCAGGTGGTTGATTGTTAATGCAAACTAAGGATCATGCTAAATGTCTTTTTCCAGATTTGAACTGGGTGGAAATTTTAGGTTGTTTGTTTTTGGAAAAAAAAATTAGGCTTTTGTCTGAAATCAGGAAGTCTATTACCTTGATGTACAAAGATGACTTGTGATTATCAAGCTGGATGCGTACATGTCTACAACTTTCGCTATTCTTCCTCAGCTTGTTGAGTCAGTTACATTATTCAGGATTGATGGTAATGATATGAGCACTCACTGTGTATTTTATTTTAGAACTTAATTTGTTATTAGTTAGAAAGTAAGCCATTCCCTATCTTTTTGTAGCTCGTACCAAACTGTTTTTCGTCTATAACTTGATTGGGTTGAGTCCATCTTTGCATTGAGTCTTTCTTTGTCATCTATACTTTCTAGGTATTACTAAATCATTTCATTTTGAGGACATATGCTACCTCACTTATATCTCAAAGTTCATACTCAGTCAGATTCTATGTTTATGGAGTTCATATCTTTGTGCATTTGACTGCAGACATTGCTTTCCCGTGCCGATGCTAAAGTAAAGGAGTTGCGACAGTCTATGAGCCTCCTCAAGGCTGAAAGTGAAAAACTGGAGGTTAGCATTTCTTTCCTCTGTAATTGATGAAGGGTACTAACAAGGCCCACCAATTAAGAACACAGATGGGGTTATATATACACACTACTCCTGTTAGGCTCAAAGATAGCTCAAATATACCAAGACTAACAACTACTATTCACAGCTAATAAACGAGGAATAAATCTAGCTAATTTTAACAATTATGTGCCCTGTTCAAATTATTACTGTAGTTGCATTGTAAGCAAGACAACCTATTTTCCATAAGGTCATTAATTTTCACCAAGATTTCACACATTCAATCAGATAGGGGTCCTAAAATAGTATGCAGTAAGAACAGTAGATCAACGAAAAGAAGAGCTAGATCGGAGCGAAATATGAACTGAAGAATGGGAGCTGTCAATGACATATCGCTGAGCAGCTTTCCGTAGATTAAGTCGGGAATGTAATCTATAATTGTTTTAATTGTTTTATATGTTTTCAGCGGAGAGCATCACTAGCAGAAGGAGAGTTCATCCGAGGAACGAAAAAACTGAGGTTTGATTTCTAAGAGAATGGTGCAACAGGAAGAGGCAGTTGTAGTTGTCAGAAAATTTGCCACAGAAATTTAGTTTTGTGTTATTTTTGCAGACAAACGGGAAAGCAGATCCAGGATGTTATTCGGTCAGCTTATAAGATTGAAAGACAAGCTGCAGGTATGTATGCGATACATTAATTTCGGTTATAAAAATAGTTGTGCTCTCCTCTAACTTGTGATGGTATATAATCAGGCTTGAAAGATGTCCTCCAAGAACTGCCTGGTAGGGAAGCATATCGATTTCGGTCACAAGTAAGTAGTTAAGTTTCTTCTTATATGTATATATAGTTAAGTGGTGGGCGTGCTTGGGTGAGTTTGTGAAGCTGACAACTAATGGGGGTTGCAGGTTAAAGACGTTGCTAATGAGGCGAAGAAAGAGAAGCATGTATTGAGCAAGGAGGTTACAAAGATCAGCAACTATGGGATCTCGGTTTGATTCAAGCTCGTGATTTTGGTTTTGCATTCTGAAGTTGCAATTTTTGGGTTGATGTAAAGTAGGTTGAGATAGATGTGTTGGAGTGGGAGTTAACAAAGGGTGCCTCGCTCTTCTAATAAACACAGGCGTGTAGTGGGTATATTACGCTTGGGGAGAACTTGTTCCCAGAACAGTTTGTTGGACCAATTGGGGCTATAAACAGGTTGAAATTTACTCAATCTGCAATTGCAATGCCTGCTGCTGTGTTATTTGTATGCAATGTAATGTAATGCCTGGGTTGGACAGAGATAATAACAAAGGGGAACAGACTGTAGGAGATGTTGAAATGCTGCAGTGCCTGACATCACATGGAGTGGGGGAACGATCCCGATGCAAATTGCTCGATTTTGACAAAACAAAAATCAATATTCTTCCATCCATTTCCATGTTAATTGACCTTCATTTATCACCCCCAACTCCATCATCATCCATTCATCGTTAGTGTCTTTTTTTTTTAATATCGCCCAGATCTTTGCATGTGAAGCTGTAGCAGGCTAGCAGCTGTAACAAATGGAGCCCTATGTATGTATAAATAAAGTGCAATCACGTGCAATCTGCAAACCCTCTCCCTGGCCCTCACCTCTACCTACCACTCTCTATAACTTCACCTCCAGCTCTCATTCCCTCAGGCACACACCCCCACTAGACCAATTACGGGATAACTATGGTTAATCGATTTCGATCGAATTGTTAGCCTTAAGATTAACTATGGAGCCGAACTGAGCCAATTATGTCAAAGCTAAGGAGCCAACTTTCACATGTCTAGCTACCCAACTGAGCCAATCATGTTTAGCTAAGGAGCCAACCCTACATTACCTAAAGATGAGGAGTTATTTGAAATAATTCACAAACAAATTATTTACAATACCACAACCTTAAAGACAATAAATTTTATTTTGATGATAAAACGAGTTATTTTGATAAAAAATTGAATTTAAAATAACATAAAAATAAGATGTTTCAAATATCATTATCCAAAATAACACTAATTTTTATTTAATATGAATCAACGGTAATGCAAAAATTAGCTCTCCTTTCCTTATATAGATTTTGAGTAGTTGGGGGGCCATGGGGGAGCTTTAAATTTCTCCCAACCGCCGCTTCTTAATTCTTCATCCTATCTCTCTCTCCCTCTCTCTCTCTCTCAACTTTATTTAATTAGTAAACATTGAAATCCTGCTCCTCCGCCTGATTATTATTGTACATAGTACTAGCCCTGCCCACCGCACCTGACTGCTGCCGCATCACCATCATCTCCTTCTGCCTCCGCAGCTCAACCACCTTCCGGTGGGAGTTCGAGTGCTGGGTCAATACGAACGTCGGGCTCGCCGCCGGCCTGTACTCCGGTACCAGCCTCCCGGACTTGTACCTCACCCCACACGCATTGCACAGCGTTTTCGGTCCCATCGGACCCGTCCTCCACTGCGGCGTCTTCTCCGACGCGCAGTGCGTGCACCGCCTCACTCCCCCCTCCGGTGTTGGCGACGACGCCCTGCTGCTAACCCCTCCTTCCACCTTCCACGCCGCACCGCCCCCGCCGTTGACTGCTGGTAGTCTAGATCGCTTGCTGCGAGCTGCTCTGCCTCTGCTGGCGGAGGAAGCCGCGGTTGATTGGACGACATTGATAGCTGCGAGGGAGTTGGGAGGGAAGTCGGCGAAGGAATCGTCAACGAATTGGGACAGCCATTCCAGCTCCGCCACGTCATCGTTCTGCAACAAATTTTAATTTAAAAGATTCAACCATCCATGCTGCATCAAAAAATTCAAAATCAAGAAACCAGAATGAACAATTAAATTACCGGAAGGGAGAGCTGATGAGCAAAGTAGTCGGGGGAGAAATCAGGGGCGGCGGGGTGAAAGGAGGATGAATGGTGGTGGTGGTGGAAGGAAGGAAGGGAGGGGAGATGGTCGGAGGTGGAGGCGGTGGAGGAAGAGGTGGTGGTGGAGGAGAAGAGATCGTCGTTGGAGAAATCGAGGAGATCGTCGATTGGGAAGTTGAAGGAGTCGGAAGAAGGAGGATGAGGAGAAGGATTGATGGAGCCATAAACGTCCATCTCTGATCACTCAGCTAACTTTGAATTGAGTATCAGGTGTGGGCGGCGGTGGTTGACGTCGTCTCTATCTAATCTGATTCCGAAGAAGAGAAAGAGATGGAGGAGGAAGAGAGAAATGGGGAGATATAAGAAGGAAGGAAGGGAGCAAGGGAACGTGCTGGGGGAGTGAGCTCAACACTCAACTCAATTACTAGTGTGAGATGAGAGAGAAGGAACGGGGGTGTGCATTTTTTTTCTCTTTTCTTTTTTGTTTTCTTCTCTCTCCACGCCCCCCCTATCATAAATATTATTTTTGTCAAATATCCTTCCCTTCCCATTTTACCCCTCTTTCACTGGGATACAATTTACAAGTATGGAAGAAATAATGCAATTTTGATGAGTTGCCTAAAGAACCAAACAAAAACAAAAGAAGCGTACATTCCGCATTGTCCCGCACCGTACGGCCACAACAACATTCAGGAAGGGTGACCGGCGTGAGACGAATTAGCTGCAGCTGGCCGTTGCTGCCAGCCTGGATGCTGAACCTTCTTTTAAAGGTTGCCTGCATTATTCGAGGTCGGCCGGTAAATATTGATAGTTAAATAATAAAAAAAATTAATTTCCTCGTAATTCCGCTCCGAAAAAGTCACCGTTGTTTAGGTTGTATCCCACGTCAGTAGAGTAATTTGGTCAACTCTCCTACGCTGTCGGTTACCCCCCACTCTCGCCTCTTATTTTATTGGGGGGCAGGATTAAAGTGTATAGGGTAAAGACTAGTAATTACTAATTTACCCATCTCCATAATCACTCACTAAATCCTATATTAGTGATTAGTGAGGGAGCACAAGGGAGAGAGTACGAGTATGGGAGGGGGAGGTGATTGGGGAGGGGGGGCCTAAGAGGAGCTTGAAGCACGTGACACTGACGCAAGTGTTGTGATCCCAAAGTAAAGGCCACTACCACGTGGGCCCTCACGTGCACATTTCTCTATCTAATCCATCCTCTCCCCTATCCTCTTCTCCTTACTTAATTAATCAAATCATATCAGCATAAACCTTCAACAAATACTCATTTAACCGAATTAATTAGTCGGTAATTAATCACCCAAACTGGGTGATTAGCAGCCCTACATTTTGACCTACCACCAGGAGACACGACTAGAAAAAGGGTGATTGCGTCCAAGTATATATAAAAATGAATGGGCTGCGTCGGTGGATACTTACTTCCTTCCAAATTCAATGAAATGGAACGGAGACAAGGCAGAGGAAATACACGTGCATTGCAAGTAAGTAGTATATATATACAATAATAATAATAATCTCGGAAATCTCAGCTCTTGCCATTGTTTTTTGGTTTGCTAGTAATTCTGAATGCCGCCGGTCGAGTATCCAGCACTTGCATGCTTCTCTATTCAAATGGAGCTAATGGGGGTTTAAGTTATGGGTTTCCTGCCCACATATAGAAACCCATGTGATCGTGAGAGTTGGTGAGTTACTCGATCAATGGAAGCTACAAGTACCATGGCACAAGAGGACTGAGCTGTCAAAATAAAGTTGATTTTAGCAATCTTAAAGTATTGAGTTCGAACCCGATTACGCTGCACAAAGTGTAGAAAAGTGTCGCCAGATGATGAATTTTGGCCTACCCCCAACCACTGTCTTACCATTCATTCTTTTAAGGGATAAACATGGTTATTTCAACTGATATATGGTTATAAGTTAAGGGGATATTAAGTTCAAAATTAATACACCCGAATATTATCTAATTATGATCTTCTTATCATCTCGAGCCGCCTTCATGTTGTTGATCTCCAAAATCACTTCTCGGATCAGCGGATCATGGATGGCAAGCTAACCTGCTAAGTCATGCCGGAAAAATCCAATGAGTGAAAGCGGTTCTATCGAGCATGATAGGTTAATTGGATGAACGTTTTTATTTTTCTTATGAGTGTTATTCGTGAAATTGAAAAGTTATGCTCCAATTTTATCCGGGGTTCTATTTAGGGAAAGCAACGAAAAGCCCGGGTTTCATGGGGAAATATGGCTTTTCCGTTCGAAAAAGGTGGTGTCGGAATTTTAAGTTTTTTATATTTACGGTTTACAATTATTCAAATTTTAAATCTCTATTTCACATATCACTGATATGATATCAAACTTATTTTTAATTGTCAAATTCATCACTTTTTTTATATTTCTGATACCTAAATTGATACATAACCACAATTTATTAACATTGTTATATTCTCTTAATAGATTCCGCAATCCGCTTCACATTACCCCCATTCCCCACACATTCATTCCACGAGAATCCCAATTCATCGTCCTCCCAATTCTCAATTTCTTTCTCAATCAATTGATTTTTATCTTTACTGCAGGTTTAGACCTTACCATTCTCCCCACTTTGAATTACTCAGGTGACGTGCTTCTGATCGAACACTTGTCTTACCGTTTGGACAAGCTTGAACCCGGAGACATTGTTCTAGTTTCATACACAATCGAACAAGGAAAGGTTGCGGCTAAATGAATAGCTGGAATTGAAGGTGATCGCGTCACTTTCCTTACTGACCCTTCACATTCTGGTAAGGGTTCTGAAAAAAGATTGATTTTTCCTCCTCCAATCTGTTTGCTACTTTATGGGTTGCTGTGTTTAATGATTCATGGGTTCTTTGGCTAAGTTGCAATTGGTAATAATGTGGATTCAGCGGGTGAAAGTGTATGATTATGCTGATTCGAGATATTTCGGTCCTATTTTTTATGGTTTGATTTAAAGAAGAGCGTTTCTAATGGCGAGTGATGACTATATCCTTGTTTCCTTTTTGTGCATTATTTACTTGAATTCGTGTTCTAACAGAATTCAAAGTCAAAACCAATAAGGAACATACAAAATCATGTTACTGCAGACTGTTAATTGTTTCGGTTTGGGGTGAATAGGTAATCCTTATTTGTATTTGCTTAGTAGAAATCTAGAATCGTGGATCCAGTTCTATGTATACTTTGTATGTACCAGGGATCTTCCGGTATGTATGTTGTCATTCCGTTTGAATGAAAGATATGCACACGTTTTTGCAGCTCAATATTAGAGTAAAAATCCAGAAGTGTATTAATGGTGTGTTCAGAGTAATAAACTAGGAACATAAGATTGAAAGTGACGGTGGATGAGTCGTCCGTGCCGATGTGCTGGCTTAAGGTCGGAGGCTTCAGCCACGTCACCGTCTAGGTGCTGCAAGCGGCAATAGGCATGGGAGAAGGGATGATTGGATTGAGACTAGAACATTGGGTTTAGTAACTCGGTAAGTTAGGGTTTATCGATGATTGCTTCCTTCGAAATGTGGTTGTGCCGGCGGAGATAGCTAATGCGGTTGATGGTGATGAATGATGATAAGAATGGGGAAATAATCAACATAGTCACAGACATTGTGGAATGACAAAGAGTGGGAAATAATGATGACGTGGAAGTGGGATGTGCAATGTTAAGAAATTGTATTTGAGTATCAATTGAGATACATGAATTAAAATGTGATTAATTTGAGAATTGAAAAAAACATATGAGACCAAAACTAAAATATGAAATAGAGATTTAATATTCAAATAATTATGAATCATAGAGATCGAAAACTTAAAATAAACCTTAATAATAGATGTACGTTATAAAAAAATATTGAACGGATCAAAACTTTCATACATATCAAAGAATTCACTCTTATTTTATCATAATCTGAATTGAAAGAAAGCAACGGAGTTGATCAAGTGTAATGATTTCTGGATTTGAAACAACAACAATCGACACAATTTTTTTTAAAACAACAATAATCAACAATTTAGTCCCTGATTTTTATTTTTTTGACAAATTAATGATACACTCAAGAAATTACAAGTCAGAAACCTAACCCGAACCAAGAGAATTGAATCAGGCTGATTTGGCTACCCAATCGACTTTACAGTTTCCAATCCTAAAAATAAAAACCAAAAAAATTCAACCATCAAACGCTAAACTCCCAAAATCAACAACTCAATATCAATTTCGATTCAAAAACCATGAAATTACATTAAACGCAGAAGAATTCACAACCTGCCCACACTTGACACTTACATACATAACGCTATCCACAACCCAAACGTAAAGGCAAAAATGCTATAATGGCCTTTTGGGCCCAACTAAGCCACTTCAGCCCGGACTCAAAAGCAATGCTATAGGTAAGAACTAGTGGAGGAAAATCATGTAGTTTATTATTATTTTATAAAACAATGTCTAGTTTATTAGTATATTTTATAAAACCATGTGAAGTTTATTATTAATTTAGTTAGTTCACATAAGATATGTTCTATCGTATAAGTCCAATTTTAGTTCGTCCGTTTGATGGCAATTCAAATATTAATTATTATAAAAAAGTCTGAAATTATATTAAATTAATGAACAGTCAATAGAAAAAAATTGCCGAGATTGTATTAAACCCATCTCATATATAACCAAAAAAAAGAGAGAATAAAATAGTTAATGTTGATATAAGTAAAGGGCAAAAGTGACATTTGAGATGTAGGTTTCTCTTAAGGTATATAAATGAAAATATAATTAATAAGAAAGAATAAAATAATGTTGTAGTACAAGTTTCCTTCCTACTACCTTAACCCCCCTAACTGAAAACGACTGCAAGCAACCTGTGGTCTACCTGTTCTCCCCCCGGCCCCCGTTTTATCATTTTCTTTTTTATTTTCCTACAATCAGTTAATCCAATAAAATTATTTTCACAGGTTTAATTAATATTAATATGTAACTTCAAAACATTAATTTTCCCCGAATTATAAAATTTCATGTATATATATAGAAGTCAGTGTATTGGTTGCTTCTTTGGATCTGCTGTTTCTCTCTCTCTCTTCCCTTCTCTTCAGTATTCCGTTCCCCTCCCATCAATTCTAGCAAAGCAAGCAAGAATGGTCGACGACGATAAGCAGACAGTGTGCTGTATGTGCGGTGACGTAGGGTTCGCCGAAAAGCTCTTCCGCTGCATCAACTGCCGCCACCGTTTCCAGCACTCGTACCTAACTACCTACTTCCTCTCCTTCCTTATGTGTATATAAAGGGGGATGTTAATTAATAAGTTTGTGTGATCGATCGTCAGGTACTGCAGCAACTACTACAACAGCAGCAGCCAGTCATCGGAGGCAATCGAAGAGTGCGATTGGTGCCGGAGCGAGGAGATAAAAAATGGCAGCAGGTCTAGGAAATCGTTTCCGGGCGGAAGTGGGGAAAGTAGTACTAGGTCGGAGTATTCGGGTCAGAAGATGATAAAACAGGAGGAAATTATTAGTAGGGAAAGGCAGCAGTCAGGTGCGGGCGGGAGGAATAATCACGGCGGACTGCCTTCTCCGAAGACGCGGAGGTACAAGCTCCTCAAGGACGTCATGTGCTAGGGATGGGACGGGACGGGGTGGGGTGGGGGCAAAGTATAGCAGTAGGTGGAGGACGTCCTTTTCCGTTTGTTTGTTTGTTTTGATGGTTGGAGCCTTGGAGGGGGGGGGGGGGGGGGGGGGGGTGTAGAATATAGAGAGGAGTTAAGTGTAGGGGTGTTAATTAATTGATAATTAGAGATTAGAGAGATAAGAAGAAGCTTTTGTTTGGTGTTGTTTTTGCCAATGTAAATAATAATAATAATAATAATAATAATAATAATAATAAAGTAATAAGTACAAGTGCGAGTGCAAAGAATGGTTAATAACATCATAATTAATTAAGTTCCCTAACAACATATGATATGTGTTGTGTTCCATATGTAAATAGTGAATTTCAGTGCAGTTGGTGAGTGGATTAAGGAGGAGAATTGAATGCATTTTGGATGCTTCTGGGTGAAGGAATAGTACTATTACCACCACCACTCCACTCCACTCCTGCAAATTGAATTTTATTTTTATTTTTATTTCTGGGCTAGCTGCAGATTCATTGAAACCTTCGCCTCCATACTATTTACATTCTATTTTCTTCTGCAGCTTTAACAAGCAAAGCAACCCCCCTCCACTGCACCACCATACCCCTCCTCCTGCAATCAATTTTAACACGTACAGGCTTTGCGATAGCCCCATCTGTACGTGTCATGGTACAATTTTCTGCGCTAGCTTGCTCCTTCTCAACTTGCAGCTTATCTGTTTAGGGTTTGGTGCTATAGGGTCGACGCCCCTTGGTGCCAATCTACGTGTCTTGGCCATTTACGAGAAACCAACAAAAAACAGAGCATTCCTCTTCCTCCTACACAGAGTTGACAATCTTTGCAATCCTCCCTTTCCCTCTTCTGTACTAGCCTCCAAAACCTATTTAATTACTCCATCCCCCACCACCACATAACACTATAGACAATACATGATTGGTTTTCATAAAAATAAATAATTTTGATAATATCCTAACAATTAGCTTCTTATATAGATGCAAATAGTGTTAATTTTTTCTTTTTTTTTTACAATTTCCCCACACTATAAATCTTAAAATACTTTCTGTTCATCATACAATTAATTACTCTCTAGTCCATCCTTTGGAAAAAATAAAATGAAGAATATAAAAAAGCCCACACAGAAATTATAACACAAGCCCAGCTGAGAGGGCAAAGCCACAGCAAAGCAATCCCAGGCCCAGCCACGCAGTCGACCCAGTCCACCCAACCCGAGCAGCTCGGTTCGTAGAAATATCAGATTCGGACAACGAGCCGATCGTAAAGTTAGGGTTGGACCCATACAGAGCCTGAACCCCCCTTATATCGTCAAGGCTAAGCTCAACTTTTCTCTTCCTGGGCTTCAAGCTAGGATACATAATCGCATCTTTATCCCCCGAGTGGGCCAGCCCCAACACGTGTCCTATCTCATGGACCGCCACGGACTCCAAGTCAACGGCAACCTTTGACTTCTCCACCGCGAAATCCAAAGCCCACCTCTCCGCCGCGTCGAGGTGCAGCCGCCCACTCTCCGGCGAAAAAGAGTGGGCCAGCACCCCCAGCACCCCGTCGAACGGCTCCCCGTCGCCGTGGTCCCCACTGTAGAACCCGATCTTGACGTCGGCGAACCCGTATTCCTCCTCCTCCGTAAAGCTCACCGGAATCACCGCGCTCCACCGCTGAAAAGCCCGGCGGAAGGCTTCCCGGATGGAATATAGCGGCAGGTAATCGATCGTGTTTTCAGGGGAGAAGGCGTACGTCAGCTTCGCGCGTGGGGATTCTAGTTGCATATTCCACCGGGGCTCTCCCGGGAAATACTCGAAGCTTGTAGAAGTGCGGAGCTCCGGAGGTTTCTGGTTCGATTTTACTCCGCATATCGACACGTGGATGGAATTGGTAGGGTCAACGGAGGTTGACTTGTGCGGGGGAGGTCTTGATGCGAGGCATGGCGCGGCGGAGATGGATAGGAGGAGGAAGAAGAAGAAGTAGAGAAGAAGCATTAGCCTTCTCTGGTTTCTGCTGGTTATTTTTTGGATTGTGGAGGGAAAAAAAAACCTTTATTACGCAACGCAACGAAGGAAGGGTAAATTCGGTAAATACAAAAAGGCCACCCCCCTTTTTTTGAGATTTTTTTATTTGTTTCTGTGGTTGAAAAATAAGTAGAATAAAAAAGCAATCATAATTACTAATCAATTTAGTTTGGTGGATGATGACACATGAATTATGATGAATATGGACTTGTTTGATAGTGAAAGCTTACACTAATAAATATCAAAAAATTTACTAAATGGAAATCAGAAATTTTACAGTATGAAATTCGAACATGAAAGCAAAATTGTCATATCCAAGATTGGTGCAGTTTGCTTAGTCCAGAAGTTATCTACTGTGGCTGTTACAGACACATGGGGAAGGTGAAAAGCATAAAAGTATCAATCTGGTCACCAAAAATTACTTCTTTTATTTATTTTTTTTTTTTTTGGCGTAAAAGTGGAGTCTCTTGAAACTCATGTGTCCACTCAAACAACGTGGCACCAAAAGGCAAAAGAACAAATGAATTTGACTGCCCACTACTCCACCACTGTGACTGGCCGACTCCTCTTCACGACTGCATCATCCAACGACTCTACCTCCGCAACGTTATCGGCGAATCTACCTCCATGGGATGGAACAGAGAGTCCGACGACCACTCTATCTCCAAGACAAATTGGGCCGTGGGTCAAGGGCTCGGGAATCTCTGCAAAATGATGGGCCAATCGAAACTCGGATAATCAACAACTAATTGGGAACTTTATAAACATCCTTGGGGGAGGCCCATTTGAAATTCTATTCGGTTTGGAGGAATCCATTTTTATTTATTTTTAATTAGAGATAGTATTCGAATTGTCATTCCTCAAAAATGATTAAAAAAGCTTATAATATGTCCACAAACGAAACTGTATGGACCGCGGGTCTCCGCGCAAAACAGGCGACAACCTCGATTCTTACTTACCAACATACAGACAACGATAAAGAACACATAATGCAAAAACACGACTAAATAAAATTAATTATTAAAAACACTACTAGACTAATCTCATGGTTATTCATCCCTATATCCTAGTTAAGAGACTTCGAGACCACCTAGTGGTCTGTTTGGATAAGTTTGGAGGAATCAATTTATTAATTGCTAAGGAATAATTAATCATTATTCTGCACAGTTGGAATAGTTACGGCATTTATGAAATTAATTTTGGTGTATTATTTAGGTTTAGAGTTGCATACTTGGTTTAAGCTAAGTTCAAACCACTTTACATTTTGAGGATTTTGCCTAAAGAATTTGCATCTTTTCGGCTGCTTATGTACCTCTAACGAAAGAGCGCAAACGGTTTCGGAATGTATTGACTCGGACTTCGACACTCCGTCTCGAAAGTTAATAACCTTTCAAATCACTGATCGACTAAATCAAGTCGTATCCTGGATTTTAGTAGAGTTGTGTACGATTACACTTTATGTAAAGAATTCTTCCTACCCTTTTTAAAGCTTAGGGTCATAAGGAGTTTATTCATAGGATAAAACTACTAACACCTTCAAAATTAAGACTTAATGCAATTGAAAAATTTCGAAAATTTGAGAAATGAAATGTTACATATGTACACGGAAATTACAAAGCAATAATAACTACACCATCAATATGAAAAATCATTGCAACTGTAAATATTTAAACGACATGACCTTTCATTTAATTCAAATGAAACCACAGCAAAACTTTATCCAACATTTACCCAAATGTGGTTTTGGGTTGGTTTTATGACTAGGAAATCTGTCCAAAACTCAATCGGAAATCGGTCTGAAATTCAAACCAAAATCGATCCAAAATTCCTATTTATTTTAAATTTCGGTTTTAATAACATAATTTCTAATTAATCATACAAAAACCATTTGGTATAGAGTTGCTCAAATATTAAATTAATTCTTAACGATTTACAACTAAAGAAGAAAACAAAGGAACGACGTTGCCATGTCAACAAGTAACCCTTTATACCAGACAACGCTCGACTTCGAAGCTTCTCACCAGGCCTGCTTAATTGGTTATGGAGTATTGCCTTGATGGCTACCAACATTATCAGGTTAAAGTTCAGTCAGCACAGCAGTGTGGGAGTTCGAGAGTGTCTCTATCTCTTGCAATAGAGATGTTAATGATGTTGGGGTTGAATAGTTTGAGTATATTGGAGAAGATGGCTACGTACATCATATTTCGAATTCCGCCTCAAACGTACCGTTGTTCTCGAGCTTCTATGGCGGCCTAAAATCCGCCGTTAGTCGACAAATATGACCATGCCAATTAGACGCGCGCTAGCTTCACACCATCCTTGAACCACGCCAATCTGTCCTGCCCACATAAATGGATGATTTTCATATTGCTTCGTCTACGGACTTGGGACGGTTCAAGAATTCGGTTGGGTAATGTAATACCCCATTTTAAATGATTCGGTGAAATCACTGGTTCAACTCAACTAAACTAACTCGACGTGTTAAACATACCAAAATAAAACATACATCAAACATCTTTTTAATATAATATGCTCATAAATACTCCCTTACACTAATTTAGCTAATAACTGGAAAGTAATAATGAAATCTTTTTCGTGTAGTCTAAAGATTCATTAAATGCTCCTTTCAAATACCTCATCAGAATCGTGGCCCTAAGATAACACAACCTCAAATATAAAAAACAATAAAACGAATAAAACCTCCAACTCCAACACTTATGATTCAGAACATAAAAGCACTTCCAATAGTAAATTAGCCAATAGGTTTCTAGGACATAGTTAGTAACAAAGTATCGGAAATCCTAAAATGTTGCCTACAATGAATTCTAGAAGGTAGCTCTATGGTGGATCAGATCATAGAGCTACCACACACAAAAATTGGGTTGAATAAAGTCACCAACCTTAAACATAGTTTTATATAACGTTTATCAAGAAGATTGTGCAATCCGAAAATGAGTCATATGTACGCATGATATCACCTCAAAACATGGTGAGTATCTCACCCATTTGGATTACATTTGTACTCATCTCGATCATATATTTGATTAATATTGACACTCAATTTAATTACAAGTATATTTGTGTTAGATTTCTCTCAACCGGACCATTTTGGTCCGTTGGACTTGGTTACAAGTGTATTATTCGATCTTGAAATTGTACTTGTATCTATTGGTTGTATAATCCCAATGGTGAATTAACATAACTTCAAAAGTTTTGATAAATATTCGGCGGGATTTCTTGTCCATCCGAGAAGAACAAATCTCACAAGTCCATTTTGATCTTACAAACAGAATGAAAGGATGATTAATATTAATTAGAAATGAGGCTAATCAAATAATAATCAGAGATTAAGCGCAACACTAATTAATAATTAGGAGGATTAACTGCGTAACTCACCATAATAGTCAACGTTACACAGTCTACATCGTTGTAATTATTATTTGTTCTTCTGATTAATTAGTCACCCACTCAAGAAAAACAGTGAGCTTGATGATGCCGAAGACGAAGAGGAAGCCGTGGCTTGATCATACGGTCTCTGCTTGAAGCAGTCCAGAAACATCCTAGGAGGCGACACCGCCACTGTAACCGACGAACACGATTGAATCCCGGATTCCGACGGCGGCGACCCTGCATCAACCGTAAAAAATATAAATAATCGAATGTTGTCTACTGATTAGTTTATATGTATATGTAATTAATTCTCTCACTCTCAGTAAGGTTGTCGGATGGAGAGTTATTATTCCACCCAGTTTCGGCGGCGCCGGCCGGCGCCTTGAGGGTTTCCTGGCTCTGATTGGTATTGGTGTTATTCTGGTTCGATTTTCGCCTGCGACGGTTATGATCGGCCAGCCTCTTTCTACAGCTTCGTTTTCCATTGTCGAACTCAGAAAGAAGGTGGAACCTGCAGTAAGAACAGACAAGAAGACATGATCATGAGCAAAGTTTCGGTTTGACGGAAACGACCCTGGTACGGTCACCCCGAATGATTGGGGTCCGGGAAAACACAATGCATGAAATTTGGAAATAGACGACAGCGGTTGATGGGTATTTTAGTCATTTGAAGGAGTAGTTGTGTCACCTGTACATGTCTTAATCAAGCAGCAGAATCATTAGAGAAAATGAACAAAAATGTATTAACATATGGGAATGGATAAGTTTTTAATTACTTTTGGATGTCGACCAAATAGCGTAAAACTAGGAAACTGGAGCTGATATGGTAAAGTTGAACTTGAAAGGGTTAAATTGGAAAATCAAGACGTTTACAAACATTCAATCCTAACCTAATTTGAGATTTATTAGACAAATCAAAACTAATTATTCCTCATCTTTAACTAGGACATGCGTTAAAACAAAACTAACAAGACACACGGAATATTAATTCTTGCCTAGTTTGTAATTAGCACTGAAAACTAACCTCTCTTTGGTTTTGGGTGAAACGAGCGGATAATTGAGAGCGAAGAAGACGACAAAAGGAGAAACAGAACAGTACGTGAATCTGAAACAAAGAAAGTGAGAGAGAGAGAGAGAGAGAAAGAGAAGTCTACGGACGGAAATGCCCTCGGGATTGCTCCCCGTACGGAAGCCACCAATCATTTTTGGCTGCATTCTCAGTGTCTTTCAGGGACATTTCCGCCAATTAGGACTCGACATTATATTCAACATCCACCTTCCCAAAAATTTCAGCACACAGGTTTTTTTTGTCAAAGAAATAATTATTTTAAAAAGTATAGGAAACTAACAAACCTGCTGCACTGCTGGCAGAACCGCTGGGTTAGGCCGGCGGCGAGGACGGTGGAGGCCTTGGAGTGGAACTCACAGACTTTGTGGCGGCGGTGGTAGTGCTTGGCGTGGGTGAGATCGGCAGTGCATCCTTCCGCCTGACACCTCGGGGCGTTTGTCATCATCCCTCCTCCGCCGTGTTCGTGGAGCGTGGATCTGGACCTGCGGTAGAGCCGGCTGACGAAATCGTCTTCCGTGGACGAGAAATAGGTCCTCCCTCCCAGATTCAGCCCGATCCGGGAGCTGAAATCTGAGGAAGACCTAGCTGCGGCGGTCATGACCATCCCGCCGTCGTCCTCGCTCTTCGGAACCAGGAAATACGGGTTTCCAGAGGGGTGGTCGAGGGAAAGTAAGGAAGGGTTGTGTGTTGTCGTTGCGTAGCCAGCAGCATATGTGGTGGCGCCACGTGGATCGAAGAAAGAGTGGTGGAACAAGGCCGCGGAGGGTGGTTGCGGAGGAAGCAAGGAATTGTGGTCGGTGAAGGAGTGGTGGTGGTGAGCTTCAGTGGCGGACGCGGCGTTTGAGTAATGGTCGAAAATCTGGCGGGATTGGTCAGGTGATTCTTGTTGGTTGGGTTCGTCCGAGCCGGAAATCAAATGATTTGCAGCAGCCGCCCATTCATACTCCAACATGGTGAGTGAGCTACTACTTGGCCTCGTAATCTGTAAAAAAAAAAAGAATAATTAGAAACAGATCGCTGTCTGTCGGGTAAAAGAGGAAACCGAAGCAGTAAGAAAGCTGGGTTTGGTTTTTTCCAGCTTTGTTGGGGGGTTCTTGAAAGAAGGAATCGTGTTGGGGTTTGAGCCGCTGCTGATTCGGGAAATTAAGTAGTACAAGTGTGGCACAGAGTGTTTGCTTTAAGCAGAAGGAGGAGGAGGAAGAAGAAGAAGAAGTGATGATTTAAGATTAGGAAGCTTGGAAATTAAACGTTATAATTATAGAAAACTCACCTGCTGCTACACAAGCAGGGACAGAGAAAGGGGAGATAGGGGGAGGAGGAGGAGGAATTTCTGACGGAAAAAGTTTGTATGGGGGAACAGATTCCGAGGAACCCTAAACCCTAATGACTTTGCTGCTATATAAGAAAAAAGGAGAGAGGGAGAAGGCGCGTGGGAGGAGGGAGGTCAGGTTGAATATATAACAAAGAAGAAGAAAAAGTGTTGAAAGTGCAACTTGGATGCATGGATGGGTGGATGGGGTTCTCAAACAAACAAAACAGTAGTAGTTAGGTAGGCTTTGTTTCCATAGCGAAATTAAGAGTGGGCGAATATTAGAAGTATGTCTGCGCTATGTTGTGAAAAATGTTAATAGTAAGGGTATAATAAATATTTGGAGAAGGTATGTGTCA
The DNA here is from genome assembly GCA_030674075.2 of Linum usitatissimum. Taxonomy (NCBI): domain Eukaryota; kingdom Viridiplantae; phylum Streptophyta; class Magnoliopsida; order Malpighiales; family Linaceae; genus Linum; species Linum usitatissimum. Next base: position 3,786,401 of record JAUJYP020000804.1, on the reverse strand, counting down.
AAAGATTATGAAAGAAGAGTATAGTGAGTATGAGAGACGATAAGGTTATGTATGATCGTAGGAGTGTAGCATGGTGGATTGCACATCATCTCAATTGGAGTGTTGAGTCTCCAAAAAACTATAAGTACGATGAGGAAGAAAGTTGGTCGATCGACCAAATGTTTATAAATCGTTATTTCAAATTGAGACATGGGTCTCCGAAAGGCAATAAAAAATATAGATACGAAATAAAAGAGCAAAAACGATAAAAAAAAATAGAGAGGATAAAAATGAAAAATGAGAAAGAGATATATGGTGAGCATGGTAGTAGAAAATTCCACTTTTTTATGCAATAATAACTCTTTTATAATTGTACGAAAATTCTATATAATATATTCGAATATAGGTTTAAACTCGTAACAAATTTAAAATTTTACGAAAAAAGATCTTCGATCATCATGGTTCTCGGCTAACGATGTAGCTCTTCCTTAATTTTTGGTAATACTTGTTTATTTTCTTTTCTCCGCTGTTGCTTCAGCTTGGTGTTTCATTTAAGCCTCGTCTCTCTCTTTCACGCTCTTTCTCTCTGCTGTGTAGTGAAGCGATGAGAGACGTTGATGCTGAGCTGGGGGGCAGCAGTGTCTTTTCTTTGTCGTCTTCTGATCAGTCACGTACGCGTACTCACTCCTCTTTTTATTGTGTTTGTTTTTCTTTTGCCCAGAAACTAACTCCTCCGAAACAAAGAAAGAAAGTAAAGCATTTGAATTGATGATGCTCAACTGCTCTCTGTATCTCTCTCTCCCTCCCTCTGTGTATTGGGTGTTGATATATTAATATGAATGGGGTAGGGGTGAGCGAAGAACCAGCTGAGCAGAGGCAGAGTCAGAGAGTATAGTGTACAAATTGAACAAAGACCCAGCAACATCAGCAGCATCTCTTGCCAGAGATTTCCTCTCCATCTATGGCCACCTAGCTCCCTTGCCTGTCTACTCCGCATCTCCAACTTCATCCATACTCTTCACCCACTCATCTTCCCGCCTGCCTGCCTGGGTGGGTCATAAAAAATAAATTACCAGATGATGATTTTTTTGGCCTACCCCCAACCGTTCATGCTGTCAAGGGATAAAGGGGGATACATAGTTAAGATATACATTAATTTCTTGTTCAGGGATGATATGGGGAGCTAATCTACTTGAATCTTCTTAACTCTATCGGGTTTGTTATTTTTTAAAGGCGAAATTTATTTATAATGAAAAATCAAAAAGGAATTCGACTTACAAGAAGTGAATCAAGGTAAAGTAAAGAGAAAGGAAAGAGACATCACATGAGCAAGAAAATCGTCGTCGAAGGTGGTAATTGCTTTCATTGTCGCCGTTGATCCGGATTTGTTCGAGAACAACCACGACCTTTGAGAGGACATTCCGACGTACAACAAGAGACGAAAAGAAACAAACCAAAGGATGCGACAAAACTGAACACAAAACTAGCCGGAGGGAGGTCTAGCATAACATCTTCTTCTCCAGTTTGCGCACCTGTCTTTAGAATTTTGGACATTCACCGAGACCCAAAGTGAGACAATATCATAACCGACACTATATCGTATTTCTTTGATTTTATTTTATTTTAAAATTTGATATATTAAAATTTGGTCATAACTGATTTGAAATGGCAAGAAATTGAAATACTACATATTTCAACCATTTATACCAACTATTTCGCAAATAGCTTGTTTGTATCATAAATATTTTGAAATTAAAAAAATAAATTCTTAATTTTGCAAAATACTAATTTAATTTGGCAAATAACTAATACACTCCTAACATTATCAAACTTCGATTCCCCTTATACACTTTTTTAAATAAAGATAATTTAGTCTTTCTTTATAAAAAAATAATCCCTTCATCTTTGACAAAATCTCTTATATCCGTCGAATGGATTTAAAATCACCTCCCCAGATCACTTGGTGAGTTTAAATCTCTCCCAAATCTCATCTCCTTTTTGTAACCAAATGTGCTATTTGGATCGAATCTTCCGGAACCACCAAGTCATCTTCCGTATCTCAAAGTCTAAAGAATATACTAGATCATTTCCGTCCGCTCCCCGATTTGGATATTATATTATATAAGTTGCAACTAATATAATATCATATTTTGCCTGACGATCGAATGTGAATTTGGGAGGGGTATTAACAAAGGAGTTTGAATGAGTACGTGGGAGTCTCTTCAGGTAGATTTACGTACACAAAAAACATGCAAGAATCGTTAAGAGAGATTGTCAACATCAAATACATATACAGAATGAACCTAGCTAAGCTAGCTGGCTAATAAACTACGTTCCACAAACACATAATAACACACACAACATAGCCATCAAGAATGTTCAGAACATAACCCACATGTGGGTTTTTGTGTGTTCATGTGGGTCTTGTCGTCACTTGGAGAGGGGGGGGGGGGGGGGGGGGGGGGAAATGTATTTATTAATTGACAGAAAGAGTAACTGCGGTTGGTTGAAAAGGGAATAAGAAAAAGAGTGGAGGGTGAAGATGCAGGAAGTTTCTCATAATTGACCACTCAATAGCATTACATTACAAACCAAGCTTTCAACCCTACAGTAGCTACCTCCCAACTTTCCATCTCCCACTACGAAGTAAGCAAGCAATCTTCTTCATATTGAACCAATAATAATTATAACAGTAGTAATCCTGGTTTGTTGGGTATGCCTGGGTATACAGTGTATGTAAACCATGTGGGGAACTTGGAGCTAGCTAGGAGGACCACCAGAGCTTTAACAGGGTGAAAGAAGGAAGGAAAGAAAGGAAGGAAGATGACAAAAAGAGAGTGTTTTTAACAAAATGGTATCTTGAAAATGTAATTGCAGGGATGCCCCCCCACGAAACTTCCACTCCATCCTTTTAAGTGAAAAATGTAATAATATATATTGCAGATGATGGTCCCCCAAAATGCAAACTAACACCATTATTCACTGACATCTCCAATTTGGAGTTAGCAAGAAACCAACAACAACAGGAACAACAGATTGTGAAAGACACCACCACCCACCCACCCACCCACCACTCTGTTACCTTTCACCTTCATCATCGTTTCTTTCATTACATTGCCTCAACGGCTTCCCATTAAATTTGTTTGATCAAATTTGTTTTTCATCAAACTATGGTCGGTTGAGAAAGCATTTTCTGTAACGATGAATGTAAAAATAAGTTTCGCAATCGAACAGAAGATGAATTGTGGAATGATTGTCCAGTAGCGCATATAAAAAAAAGATGTCGCTGTGTGATATTATACTGGTATAGCACACGAATAATGTTTAAAACTTCTGTTTTCATATTTAGTGGTTCACATACTAAGCACTTAAAAAACACATATTAACTACATAATTAATATTTAATTTTTAGATGACTTATAAAAGTAAAACTCCAAACGTATTAATTCCGTAATGTACTCGTACAGTACTTTGCTTGCAACACGACTAGCTTCATTTGTGATGCACAATTGAGCCAGTCAGAAACCCTGAATAAGACAGAGTGGCAACTACCACACTTGCTATCTATACTGCCCACACGAATGCATCTCAAAACTTTTCTCTACAGCAATGATATAACCCCTAGCTTCCTTTATAGTTGCAGAGAAGCCTTTCCCAGTTTCCTCGGTTTTCTGAGAGACTCACAGCACTTGCATTATGAGGTAAATGCTTCCCGCTGCTGTGTCGGAAGCTCCAGATCCGGTTCAGATTCACTTAGCGGAGCGAAATAATGATCAACCATGTCATCTGTCACCTGCTCCAACCTTGGGGGATTCCACTGCCCAAACAAATTGAGACTTTTTCATGGTTCTAATTAATCGTATAAGTTCACCAATGCGAATATCATACAACACAATTTCCTCAACTCTGAAAAACTAACATAGCCGCCGTACCTTTGCAGCCAAGTCCTTGTCTACCATACGTGCCCTAACACCCTGATGTATGAGCAGACCATAAAACGTAAGTAAATGATCATTGCAGATTTTATGTCGGTTACATAAACGGAGAGACTCATTATACCTCGCAGAAGTCTGGCTGGGAGATCCCCTGTAGAGACATTCTATATTCACGGACTAAGCACTGATCAAATGTCTGAAATCTTCCATCTCGTATCTGAAACAGTCAATATGGCAGCTTTGATCATGCTACGGCTACTCATCTGGAGGAAGGCACAGCAGCGAGCGTATATAGGACTTACAGATTTTAATGAAACCTTTAAACTCAATGGGGAGCATTCTCCGAGTCTTCTCAGTGTTGAATTGCACCAGGGATCATTCGTTGCTGCAGCTTCAGTTTCCTGATACAAATCATAATCCAAATGCATAATAACAGATAGGTAGTATTTGCATAATTTCAAGTGGAATTTCTTATTTTATAGACCAGATTCTAATCACCATCAACACGCCATAAACTGGAGTTGGAATCTTACCAAAGCATCTATGATTTCTTCAACTGTGTTCTGGCTGAAACATTTATCAACCGTTTCAATCCTGGACAAGGAGCCAATACAAGATCAAATTAAATCGACCGTATCTGAAACATGTTTAATTGGCCTGTTTTATAAAATTTTACACCAAAACAAAAACACAACTCTTGCTTTTCTAAAACAAGCCTCGGACAAAGGTTTCCATGAAATTATAAGAAGTATAATGAATGAACCTGTGAAGTACACTCATGTTATCTGGATGGACAATGTCACCATATTCTTCTAATGAAGTTTCAATTACAGAAGGATCATCAGTGGCCAGATCAGCCAACTTTCTCTCAACTAATCCAAGCTTCTGTATTACCAGAGTCCAGCAAGAGAGATTGGAGTTATTCAGATAGAAAATTTAAAATATAACACAAAGACGAGAGATAGTTCATGAAACTTAACTGTACTGTGAGTGTAATGAGTAGCTAAGCCACAACCAATCATTTCAGCTCCCTTCAGTGTCTCACCCGTAAGAGCAAGATATTCACCTATTAACATGATCCGATGATTGCAAAAAGTACACAGTAGAAGCACGTTTTTCTATATGTCCCAGGGAAGTGAATGTAAGGCCAGAGCAAAGACCAGAACAGATTCGCACAGTACCTAAATGACCAGGTAAATGTGAAAGGTAGAATGATGCACCAGCATCAGGGTGAAAACCAATAAGGGTTTCAGGAGTAGCAAATAACTGAAAACAAGCACAACGTGTTGGTTATAACCAAAATTGAAGCTTTAAGTACTTGAAGAATATCATATGGCTTTTGATATCACATACAGTTCTTTCAGTCGCAACCCTAAACATCCCAGGAATCGAAACTCCAGCACCACCACCCATAGTAATGCCATTCAGTAGAGCAACCTACACGAATTAGAGCATCGACATGTGATCATATCAACCCTATCAAAAACAAAAAACGTAGGAAGTCCCGGATTATGTCACTACTCACGTTTGGCTTCAAGTATGTACCTAGCAGGTATATATAACTGTACAATGTAGAAAAGAATTCTTTGCAGCTATCGAACTTCCCTGTGAAGAAGGAAAAAATGAAAACTAAACAATTGAACTTACAGAAATGGTTGGAAATTTTGGTCAACTAGTTGTAGCAACAGCAAAGGCTAAGTAAGCCACTACCCTGGTTTATGAAGTGATGAAGAGAAACAATATCCCCACCAGCGCAAAATGCCCTGCCACTGCCCTTCAGTGTAAAATAACATCACACTCAGCACAGAAAATTTTCCGTTTGGCTAGAACTGAGATTACTTCACAAATGAAACAGAAAGCCAAAATACATGGACAGAAGGAAGTACCTTCATGGCCACAAATCCAACATTAGGATCATCTTCCCACGATTTGTACAATCTGTTCAATCGAGCGCCCTAACAACAAACCATGACAATTATTCCAACTGCACCTCCTTCAATTCCCAATACAGAAACAGCACAGATGCGACCGAAGTTTGAAAATAAAAGAAGCTACCAACCATAGTCGCGTTGAGGGCGTTGAGGGAAGCAGGCCGGTTGAGAATCGCGGTCCGGCAATGAGCTCCGCCTTCCACCAGTACCTGAAATGGATACATAAGGCAGCCGATCAGGGTGGGAGAAATCGTGAAATCCCAATAAAAGAAACGGATGCATCGAAAACCTCGTCGTGATCATCATCCACGTGGATAGGGTTACTCTTCCTACTGCTGCTGCTTCCGGCCACGGAACAGAGGCCTCTAAGGTTCCCCGAGTAACCCTCCGCCGCCTTCCCCCGCCGCGATAGAAACTTAACTGCCATTTTGAGGCCTTCCATCGGCTTATTTTCTGTAACAACAGACTAGGGTGCTGGTGGTAAGTAACTGGGCACTTGGTGAATCAACTGGCACATCGAGACAGCGGATGGAGGAATTTCATATCACCCAGATTTAGGGGTATTGTTCTAAGTTGGCTACTTAGCATCATAAACCACTCACCTAAATAAATCGCATTTTACTCCTGCTATTTTAGTAGTGCCGTCCCTTTTGGTAACGGAAGTTGACACAAGTCAACAATTCATCATCAAAATTAAGTCCTCAAAATGGCTACTTTCGAACCGAAAACCTATTCGGTCCTTCCAAAAAACACGACTCCATTTATTAGAAATACATTTTGTGCACGAATTTCAAATGGATTTGACGGAAGTTGATCATTGCTAGCGTTGATTGTTAAAATTGTCGGAAAAATGGGTGATGCTATGATATTTGTTACTAGGATTCACAATAGCCCACGTCAGTTGTGTTATGACATTGGTGATTAGGATAAAAAATAGATGGTGGTATGATATATAAGCGCTCGAGTTAGAAATATTTGGTCGAACTCGAGTTAGAAAATGTTGGTTTGTGTCAAGCTCGAGTCTGGCTCGTTAACTACCATTTAAGAACGAAAATACGAGTTCAACTCGAACTTCGCTCATTAAAACCCATAATGAGAATCTAATTTGAAGTTTATATGCTGAAAATTTTGACAAATCAACCTAAAAATAAGCTATCCTATAATCTATAAGTTTCTACATATATTTTTCTGGTTAGTAATAAAAAACCCTAGCCCCTATGTATACTATCTTGTTGTTTTTTTATCTTGGAAAAAAATTAACTAATTTTGTAACCAATGGAGAAAAGTGGTTAAGAATCTCGGATCGGACATGCCTTTCTGATCGGTTCGACCGCAAATCAGTCAAAGAGTCAAAATCTAATGGCCGGTTGATGAATGGTCAAATCGGATGTTAATTTGGTTTGAACACGAAATTCGGTTGATTGGACCTGATTTTTATGACTACACTTTTTATTTTAAAAAAATGCAGTTGTGGGATTCAAGCCATGAGTTTTCAAGTAGAGAGGATGAATAATTACCATCTTTACTAATATCAGAATTTGATTAAATCATGCATTTAGTTGATAATAATAAACATCATGTCAGCTAATTAACACTAAAAAAGTAGTATCTTACCATGAATTAAGTAAATTGTACATTAAATCCCAATTATTTGATTAATAAAAACTTCAAATCATTTATATAATTTAAAACTTCTTAAAAAGTATTCAACAACCATATATTTTTTACAAACTAGATTATGATGTTGAACTCTCTATATTACCAGCTTGATCCGGCTCAATCAAAAAATCGTCATATCCGACTTAATTATATTTATTTATTTAATTAATAATTAAAACGGTTCGACCCGATTTTAAAAACGATCAAACTCCAATCGAACCATCAAACCTTAAACCTTTAGGCTCACCGAATTCACTCTCCTATCCAATTTTCAAAACTTTGGAAAAAAAGATAGTTTTACCAGGGTTTCTAATATATTCCTAATTTGTACAAGTATTCTTAACGTCGGATTGGACGTTGCGAAGGAGAAATAGTTTAGTCGCTTGTTAAAACTAGTCTCGCTCTCCGCTCTCCGGCCAGCAGTGGGGGCGCTCCTCCACCTCTTCTCTTCTCGAGCTCCTCTCCGGCTTCGCTGGGTGGTTACGTGCTAGGTTTTCCGCTTTCCTCTGTTCGCTTTGTAACTCGATTCAGGCACTTTAGTTTGTCAGCTCAGTCGGACCAACTCCCATAAGGTTCTGGTAGATTCGCAATTGGAGTATTTTCTCTTCGTCTGTTAGTTTCTATTCTGCTCTTTTGGACGAGGTATTTTTCATTGTTTCGGAGCCATTTGTTTTGTATCGGGTTTGATTTGCTGTGTATGTATGAGCTTGAGAAAGAGCTCAATGTTTGACTTAAACAGTTCTTAGGTCATTTACCTAGCTCAAAGTTAATGTTTGAGTGAGGTCTTTAGGATTGGGATTTATGTTGCAGGAGGTTGATTGTACATTAGCCGATCGTTAGAAGATAATGGATTCGATTATATAACAGAAACTTTGATGTTTGATTGGATATTGAGCATTGGTTGTTAAGAATGAACATAATTAGGAAGTATCCACCTTATTAGCTACAGTATAATCGTATGGTTTCTTGGCTAGCGTATTCTGTTTCAGTAGCAATTTGATGATCGTCTGGCAGTATGCCGACATCTCTCTTGGTGGTTTATGTGGTTTAGTATGCAATTGCAGAAGTCTGTCATTTCCAGCTGTTTAGATTTTAGTTTCACTAACCTTCAGTTATCTAAGTTGATGTTTTATGAGTTTTCCTTCATCTTAGCTTTCGATAACAGCTTTCATTCAAGTTTATCAAGAGATATGATTACTCTTTCCATTTTGCTTTTGCAGTTATAGCAGATTCGTGTCTCAGCCTGCAGTTCTTAAGAGTTTCCGAATGGCTTCCGGTCTTGGACTCGAATCTCTTGTTGACCGTATGTTATTGTTGATAGCACTTCTGTTTTTGCCATTCCTTGTGCTGGTCTTTTTTATGGTTGAACTCATTAGGGTTCTCAATGTTATTTAATTTTCTCGTTGGTTTGTCTTTAAGAGATGTCCATCCATCTTCCAAAATGTTGAATTTTTTTAATCATGTGTGTGGAAGTATGATATATAAAAAAAAACCACTCTCCATTCTGGACAGCCTTGCGTGTGTTCCATATTAGTTTACTTTAACCCTGAACATCTGTTTTTTGACAAGGTGACATATATTATGTCGACTAAAAATGCATTTCACTGTTGAGCTTTGACTTAGACTAGATTACTAATCATTTTCGGACGTTAAAACCGAAAACATGAAGAAGCTTCAGATGTGGCAACCTGAAAGCAATATCATGTTGAATGGGAAAAGAAATTAGATGTGTGATTTGGTTATGATTGGTACTGAGTTTCTCTTCTTTACATAAATCTGTTTGTGCTCATTATTTTTTCTTTTATGCAGAAACTATTTCTGTGATCACAAATGATGGCCGCAACATAGTGGTATGTCATGACGCTTGGCCTATATGCTCGATCTTAATCTCGATGTATAAAAGCTTCTTGACGTAGAAGTCATCCAAATAGTTTTACTTCTTCCTCCAAAGAATGCAGGCTAACTTATTCTACTCTTGGTGTAATTTAGGGCAACTTGAAAGGCTTCGATCAGGCCACTAATATCATCCTCGATGAATCCCATGAACGTGTTTACTCCACCAAGGTTTGTTTCTGTTTAACCGATCTATGTGTTTGAGAGTTGGGATGCTGCATTCTTTTTCGATTCACTTAGATGACTATTTGTTCTGCTATTTGTAGGAAGGCGTGCAACAACTGGTTTTGGGCTTGTACATAATAAGGGGTGATAATATGTAAAAAATGCATCATGAAACCTCTTTGTCTTGGAAGTTAGTGGTATCTGTTGTTTTCTGTCTTTCTTATTAACAGTTTGCTCCTTCTTCCAATGTTACAGAAGCGTGATTGGGGAGCTTGACGAGGAACTTGATGCGCAGCTTGATATGTCGAATCTCAGAGCACATCCCCTCAAACCTGTGATTCATTGATCACTGGCTCTTAGCATTTGGAGTTTCTCTTTTTGTAGACCAACTGATGGATGGATTAGCCAGCTATTGTTCTAAGGAGTCGATGTATCGAGTGAGAACAGTCAACAGTGAATTAACTTGAATATTGTTTGGTTCTGGAACATGTTTCAACTGGATATCGTCGTTCAAGGACAATACTCTGATTAGGTTTAAATACACTCGTTAAGGTGGTTCACCTAATGATCATGTGTCTTGGTTTAAAGAATAGAGGAAAGGGGTAGGAAGTGGTGCCAAACAGATGTACTAAGGCTTCATTTTCTGCTCCAACAAATCCAATCCGGGCCGGATTTACCAAATCTACCGAAATCCGGACCTCTCCAAATGGATTTCGGCGGAATTGGGAATGTTGGCCGCGGATATCATATCAGAACGAACCAACGCCCTAATCCAACCGATTTTTCCGTAGGATACAAAGCCTAATGTATCTTTTATTGTTCAAAGGGTGTCAATTCCAGCCGGAATTCCCAAAGTTGCCGGATTTGACAAATCCGAACCACTCCAAACGGAATTCGGTGCTGGAATGAAGTCCCCAAATCCGGTGGAATTAGAGATGTCATTTTGTTATTGCAGAAAATGTATTCAACCAAATTGATTGTGTTGGAATTGACCCATAAATCCGGCCAATTCCACCCCAAATCCGCCCAAAAACCTGATACCTCAGTAAATAGGGATAGCTGGGAGACAGGAATTGTCCCTACGGTGTACTGGTGTAAGGTTACTTGGTTCGTCTTACAACTCTTGAATCTCAGTAAAGAAAACAATGTCCTCTGATAGAGTTGGCAGAGCGGAGAAAAATAAGAAAACAAAACATAGATAAACTAGACAACTTTGATGAAACCATCTAAACAGGTCGTATCTCGAGAGTGACATGGCCACTGTCTGATATGACTGGTTGTGCATTGGTACTGGTCATTTGCTGGACTAAAGGAGGGTTGATGACAGTCATCTGCAACAACGAGGCTTGGTCGGAGAGATGGTTCCTCATCTCCCTATGTTCTTGACAAAGTGCACACCAGTGCAGGCAGCAGTGCACTAGACACGGATCGCACGGAGAGTCCTTGAGATGGTACTTCTTCTGGAGCGATTGTCGAAACAGTCCGGTGTAAATTCCGCACATCCACCAAGCGAAGAACAATCCTTCGCAGATAAGGAATGATGTCCTGATGTCTATACCTCCAAACAGCAATGTGGCCGCTGCCATAGCCACTCCTCCTTCCACGCATATCGCGTGACACATGCATGCATTGTTCCACGGTATGTCTTCTCTCAATGTCTCGACGTTCTGTCCGAACAACACGCACGGACAGAAAAACCCCGTCCGACCTATCGGTCATCATTGGCACGATGATATTAATCGGTTATATCATTCGGGTTAGGAAGATATGAAAATTGCGGGAGTGGCACTTACAGCTTTCGAAATCTTCGGTGCAGGCGCATATGCTGGTGGCCCAGTCCTCGTCGGCTGGAGGTTCGTAGCTCTCTGGTAGAGGTTGTCCGCATTCGTTGCATCTGTGGATGATTAGCTGGTAACAAAACAAGTAATGATCACATTCACACAACAAATGTAGATTCTTCGGAGTTTTTTTACAACGAGGAACTGCTCGGGTACTTATTTAAGCAGATGAAAAGTGCTATAAGAGGTGAGTGACTTGTGGCGCTCCGCTCCCCGTGATCCGAACCCGGGATCTCCATGTTGAACTACCACATCAGCTACAACTCGTTCGTAAATATATATATTTTGTTACCGATTATAATAATGGTTGGTTTATGTAACTGTGATGTAACATCTGGCCAAGATAGATCAGATTATGTGACATCCTGTAACAATAAGAAAGTGACCTGAGGGACTTGGATTGGCTGGTTGAGTTCTCCGGGAGTGATGTCTTCAGTAGGCGGGGCCTGTTCTTTTGTTAACTTCACGTATCTTGATTGAACGCTTCCGCTGTCTCCCATATCTCGCGCTCAGTGAAAAAGTCCACCGTGATTTCGATCAAACTACCACCACGAATCGCTTGCTCTGCCCCTCAAATCAAGACTCACACAACAAACCCTCTAAAAAACTACTAGAGCCATAACAAACAATGAGTGGAAGAGAGTGAAGTAATTACATATTCGAACAATGCAAAAACAAAAAGTTCTGCAGAATTTACAGGGGAGCATACATCTCTTACCCTTTAAGTGGATGGACGATTCGATCCTATCTTTTTGGCAACAGATTCCCTATATTTGGACATTTCATTTCTACAATGTTTGTATTTGGAGACTTAATACTCTGCACCACTTGCTAAAAACTTAATATCGCGATAAATTCGACCTCGATTTTGGTCAAGTCATTCGTTTTTAATGTGGATATGGCCTGATGACGGATTTCATACTATGTAGTCCGTCGTCGGACTGCGACCCACCCTTACATCGTACTTCTTTAATTAGTTCAATCCCGCTCATTAACTAGTTCAATCTTTCCCTTAAAACAACTAGTTCACTCTCTCCAAGTAATCTATATCTTAATAGGAATAAATTCTACTATATTTTGTTTTGTGTAGTTGATTTAGTTCGGTTGAACTATTACTTCAATGATGTGTTTTAGTCATTGAACTGATAGGTCCAAAGGCTTTGGCCGAGGTCGGGGAAGATCTTGAATCGCAATGGCAACAAACGGTTGACAAGCTCTCGTAGTGAAACTTGACCCGAGTGTTGGTTCCTCGCCTGAGAGTAGCCAAATAGAGGCTTGGTAACATCTAAAATGGTCTGTCTCCAATTTGCAGTCAAAGACACCCACAACAAACACCATTTCGATGGCGGAGATCAGCCGCAATTCAGAAACTCGTAAGGCCAATGAGTTTGATCTATAAGCCAATCAACCGGAGGTTATCAAGAGTGACACTTAGGATAAACCCGTCAAAGGAGAGGGGCTGGAGACGTAACACTTTGTTATAATTTTTTTTGTCAGAGTAGACCGAGATTTTCGGTCAATACAATATAAAAAGAAATAAACAATATATTTTTGTATGTTTGTAAAAGTATTGAATATGATCCCGAGACTTCTAAATCACCAACACACAACTCTATCATTAGAACAAATTTACTTCGTCACGAAGTTCCTTCAAAGTGTAGTATGGTTGGTGGAGGCTAATGGAGTTGTTTATTTATTTGTTAGCCTTTAAAAAAGGAAAACAGAGTTAAGAAACCAAGCCCAATCGCAGGCCCACAGTTCCAACTTTCATTGTCGATCTAGGTAGCAAATAGTGACTAGTGACGCTGACGCGCGCAAATAACTGCTATCAACTCTGATTGGATTTTGATTGATCAAACTCCCAGAGTGAAGCTAGCCAGCCAGGCAGCCATGGATCCTCCTCCCCAAAACAAATCTTCTTCTTCTTCTGCACTTGACTTGCCACCAACTGGGTCTTGTTCATTTGACATTCTGGGACCAGTCCCATCCCAGGAAGAAGTCCGATCCGCCATAGACTCACTACAAAGGTCAGTCGCAATAAAACCAAAACCCAGAAGAAATCTGCAATTTTGAATTCCTTTTTTTATCATATCTTTGTCTATCAATTTGACTAACAATACAAAACAGTTTCATGCATCAGATATCGGAGCTGCAACCGGAGAAGAAGCCATCCAATGGATCCAAAAGAGTTGGCGACGCTTTTCAGCTCCTTCAGTCAGATCCAGCCATTCAGGTTTATTACATTACATTTGTTAGGGTTCATCAACTGAAAGTAGTAGTATCTCTCATTTCCATGGGTTTTATATTTTTTGAATTAGAAACTTGTGGCTGCTCTGGCAACCGATAAGGCGGTCTGGGATGCCGTCAAGAAAAACGAAATGGTGCAGAAGAAACTGCAGCAGCCAGGCCTTCCAGGTGAACTTACTTTCATTTCCTTTATTATCAACAAGACAAAAGAAATGTTCCTTATGGATGATGATGATGATGATGATGATGATGATGATGATGTTTGAACTCATTCTCTCTGTATGTGTTCAGGGGAGAGCTTCAAACTCCACGGCGGCAGCTGCAAACAAAAAGGAGAAACGACATGCGATTCCGACCAAGCTAACCATTTGTTGAGATGGATAATGGACATTGCTTCCAGGATCACTGAACTCATCCAGAAATGGCAAGCTCTTGTACATGTTGTTCGTCATCCCTTCGATTTCGATGGTGGACCGCCGCCATCGGAGCAGCTGTTGATGGATCAGAGAGCTGGGTTGCCATTGCTACTCGCTGTTGTCACCCTCCTCATTGTAGTGATTGCAAGAGTTCAAGGCCTACATTGTTGTTAATTCACTCTCTACCGCTGTAAACCTTACCCTTGTTCTGGCAGTAGAGCTGTGCTGTTAATTCTGAGGTTCCAAGTTCAAATCCAGCACAACCTGCGACCGGACTCGGTTGTACTGTTTATTTCGTTCTATCTTGTATTGACTAAAAGTTTCGGTCTACTCCGAGAAAAAAAATGCTCTTCGTCTATTGATGATTTAAATCATCTGTTTCATGATTGCGAAGTTCAGTCAGGAAATTTGCTGCGTTTGCTATGGTGGAGAGATGCTGCTTACTACTGACTGGGACGAAGTTATCGTACCATCTGGACGTGTTTTCTGGAGGGCCATCACTAGTGCCATATGGAACGAGACGAAGTAGAAAGCATGCCGTAGAGATGGGAAACTGCTCAAGAGATGTAGGAATTTGTATAGAGATTGCATTTGTTTTGAGATAGTTTCTTTTGTTTCCCCATGTATTTATGACTTGTGTTGAGTTCTGCTTGCAGATTTGCAAGGCTGCATTCCTGCAGTTTTGATGAATGAAATATAATACTCCTCATAAAGAACTTTCTTGTCTGATAATCTGTGCCTCCCAAGTGTTTAGGTGTGAATGTTAAAACTAAACTACATTCGTCTAATTCGCAAAATCAAACGACCAGCTAATAGAATTCATTCATATGCATGTGCATCCGCAGAATCAAACAGCTAAACCTTGTGACGATGAAGATATAATCACAGTCAAGACAACCACAATCTTGGACCCACTGGTTCCCTATCAGCTACAGTAGAACCTTCCGAAGCAACCTTTTGGATCCTTGAAGAGAACTCTTCCGCCTGTGTTAAAAGATTCACATACACACTATCAGGATAGATGTGAACAACACAAGTTCAATGATGGAGAACAAAAATGAAAAAGGGGATAACCTTCTCATCAATCCACATTAACGAACTCAATTGATTGTTCAATATTCGAACAACGACGTCCAGTGGTGTCATCCCATCTATCGGATCAAGCTCACCACCCTGAAACAGTACACAAGTGCATCATCATCAACAGCTCTATATCTACTGAAACTTAAATTCAACCAAGAAAGGATCATCCAAGATTAATTTTAACTTTACCTGGCTGGCATTTAGGTTATCTATAACAGACTTGATCTGTTCTGTCGTCTGTTCCAATTCCCTCTCCACAATCTCAGCTTGTTCATACCTGAAGTACGAAAACAGGGGTTTTATAAAATCAATACACCAATACAAGTATGGTACCTCTTGCATCAATGCATACTAATGGAAACAAACATAAGATCCCTCACATCGCATCCCTTGTCGAAGCAGCTTCATCATTCAGAAGCACCCCGCGCTCATCCTTGTATATACGTTCAGTCTCATTTTCCATGCTCTCCAAAGCCTTGTCAACCTAACAATCCATGTTTTTTCAGCAAGGATGGAGAACCAACCATTTCATACACTCGTATCATTTGCAAAAACCAAATAACCAACTGTAGAAGAGAGGCTGCCATATTACAGCTTGTGACAAGATACAGTAAGAACTCATGAAGTTGCTTAAACGTTTCATCTGCTATCAAAATGGAGTATGTGTTTGCCAATAAATCTCGCATTCTATCAAGCATACACTCTATATGAAAGTTTGATGGACAACCTTTTGGATCAGCAAAACAAGTTCTCGTTACTATCGTTACGAAATTAGAGTGCTCATCACAGCTGGAATGCATGTTGGGGAAAACATACAAATATGCCTAGCTACTATAAAGCAAATTATGAATCACCGAGTTATAAGCAAAATAGAAGAGTACTCAAATGTTTAGAACCTAATGGCAAGTATGCACAAGAATCGCTCTAATGAGGATGACCAGCACAGATGATTCTGCAGTATGTGACAAGTGTTTATATAAAATACCTCTTGCTGATGAGTCTCAATTAACTCCAATTGCCGTTCCAAGTTAGCTTGAGTCTCGACCACTTTTGCCACTTCAATCTGTGAAAAGGCTTGTATATTAGATTCACAAATTAAATCACTAAACTTTAAATCAATGTAAAAGACACCTAGGTTATTGTAACAAATCACGTCATTAAAAAGTTGGAGTTATTTTCTTAAGCAGCAACCAAGTACCTCAAGCCTCAGAAGAGCATCACGGTTTTGCAATATTCTCTTGTCCCAGTCAGCTATTGCCGTGGCTTGCTTTCGGAACTTTCCAGTGCGCTCTTGCAGCTCTGAATTCCATTCTTTTATGATCTTTAAATTGAAAGAAGAATAACCAATTCAGATAAAAATGGCAAGGTGGAAACTACATGAATTTTTTTTTAGGAGAGATTGAAGATAAAGCATGATGTTCAGAGCTGCAAACAACAGCATTACAAAACAATAGAATAGCTTCTAACTATGACCTCTTCGACAGTTTTTCCAGCTATCTCGGATGGCAACTTTGGTTCAGTGGTTACGGTAGTGGTGGCACTGGAACTGGTCCTACAGACAAATCACAGAGTGAGAGATGAAACGAATATCACATATATTAACCTTCGGAAAGGGAAAACTACATACTATAAATGGTTGAAACCATATTCAGCTTTAAAATGAAAACATGAAATATCCACAAACTTATGAAATACCGGTCCCAAGGAAACACGAAGTAAAATAAGAATATCCCTTCGAAAACATTGAACGCTAGTTTTAGGACAGGCTAGATAGAGACACTAAGAAGTAAGAACCCCAGGAATGAGAATTCTAGGTAAACCAACCCGCTGCTAGAAGGAACAAGAGACAATGATGTGGGAGCAGTTGTAGTTGTAGAGGAACTTGTTAGAGCTTTTGAAGATGAAGCAGCACCTGCAAAATAGATTAGTCGACACCTTTAGATCCTACTGTTTGTAAACAAGTATCTTCATTTGTACAGCTAGCAATTGAAGCTTCTAAATGCCGGGAAGGTGTTCTCAAGAAGGATAGGAACCTTAACAAACTAAGCTTGGAAGATGTTATGACACTAACGCTGTCATGTCAATACAAGAGATTCAGTAATTAAATTTCATTTCGCTGAAACAGCTTCATATACTAGTTGAAAATACTATAGAAAGTGTCTTTATCTTCACGAGATGAAGATCTTACGAACACCAAGAAACAAATAGTCCCAACTTTCATGATGGAGGTTCCGTGTTAGCTCTTTCAGAGTGAGTGATTAAAAAAGATGACCCTTTCAACCCAATCTCAGTGAGTGACTATAATTACTAAGCGAAAAAAGATTTACAAATCCACGCTAATAATCCAAATCCCTCCTCAGCCTCTCTACCTGGCACGGTCAACTTGTCATAGTCCTAGACAGACTAAAAAAAGTCATACAATCAGCAGACTTCCAAAAACGAAAACAGTAAGAGCTCCACCACCAATCGGCTCACTGAGTTAGAATGTAAAGGTAAATGGTCGCAGATATTTTACCTGGCATCGAAAATGCAGTGAAGGGGGTAGTAGTGGCAGACGACGCCGCAGTAGTGGAAACTCCAAAACCTGTGAAAGCGCCGGTGCCAGCTGCACTGGTTGTAGTAGATGAAGTCGGCACCGAAGCTGCAGGTGCGGAACTCACAGCAGTAGTTGACGCAGTTGCAGTTGTGACAGTGGAGAACAACGAAGACGATGATGTGGGCTTGGCAGCAATTGTGCTGGAGAGAACCGGGGAAGAGGAAGACGCCGCATTGCCAAACCCGAAGGAAGGTTGTGAAAAGGCAGCACCAGCAGCAGGTGGTATCCCAAACGAAAAGCTTGAACTGCTTCCAGAGGATGATGATGATTTCGTTGCAGCAGGAGCTGCTGAAGGTGTTACGCCTACGGCTGCTGTTGAGCTAGAAGTGGTCTTGGTCAAGGAAAATCCGCCAGAGAAAGGGGTTGTATTAGTAGTAGTTGTTGTAGATGCAGTAGAGGAAGGGCCAAACAAGCTAGTGGTGTTAGTTGAAGTGGTAGACGACGATCCAAATAGAGGTAAAGTAGAACTGGCAGGTGACAGTGCTCCAAAAGGTGAACTTCCAGCGGATGAGGGAACCGAAAATAAAGACGATGATTGACCGGTACTTGTCAACGAAGAACCAGTCCCAAAGAGAGGAGAAGCAGACGTTGCGGTTGTAGGGAACAGTGGTGCAGCAGAATTAGCAGGTGAAGGGGAGACTGTTCCAAATGCTGGCGCGGATGAAACTCCCCCAAACAACGAAGGTGAACTTGCAGGCGCCGACGAAGTCGAACTAAACAGTGAGGATGAAGAAGCCGTAACAGCAGCACCTCCAAACAAGGTTGAACCAGTAACGGCAGCGGAGGAAAGTGAACCTAAAAAGGACGATCCTGGAGTTGCCGACGAGCTAGCAGCGGAGGAAAACAGAGAGGGAGCAGTAGCTGCTGCGGAGGAGGAGGAGAAGGGAAATGAGAAGGCAGGGGCGGCGGAAGTAGAAGCAGAAGACGACGAGGAAGGCGTCGATCCGAAACCGAAGGAAGGAGCCGAGGAAGCAGGCGAAGGGGAAGGCGCTGAGGAAGCAGAAGAGAGAGAAAATGCGAAGGGGGAGGTAGACGCGGCAGAGCTAGGGTTAGGTACAGCGGAGGCGGTGCTGAAGCCAAACGCCGGTGAGCTAGGGTTGGCGCCAAAGGCAGAGGAAGATCCGAATGAAAAGGCTGGGGCGGCATTGGAGCCGGGGGTGGATCCGAAGGGGGAAACGGAGGAGCCGAATGCGAATGGGGAAGAAGACGATGAGGACGACATTTTGCTCCGCCTCTGGGCAATTTTCTGATTCGGCGGTTCTTTACTTTTGAAAGGGAGAGAAGTTTTATTGGGTTTGTATCTCGTCGGAGGAAAGGAGCTTCAGCACAGGATGGACCCAGGTGAAAATTCAAACCGAGTTAAACTCGCTTTTTCATAGTCTTGTCAATTTTTGGACCAGACCGGTCTAACCGTGAACAAGTGTTGTAGGCTTAACTGTGAACAAATGTTAAGAGCAGAGTTGGATTCTTCATTAGCATTCCTTCTACACTGTTCATATCAGATCGAGTTGAAAATGATTCTCCATAAAAGCTGAAAATTGCAGGAGGTCCGAGAGGGACCCGAGTAACTCTTAGGTTGTATAGATTATAATATCTTGAGACTATAAATAGAGCTCTCTCACTTGTATCATTCTTCACACGTCAATAAAATACATTCTCCTTTCTCGTATTCTTGTCTTCTTCTTCGTTTTTAATTTCTTAAAACGTTATCGGCACGAAAGTTCTACTTTATTTCAAAAATTATAAAGCATAATGTCCGTTCGACCATATCTTATATGTCAAAAGCCGTTTACATATACCACCATATTTGACCATTATTTTTAGTATCGTTGGCTAATATTGTCTCATTTTAGTTTTTTTTCACAATCAAAGATTCTTGATGTTTAATCATTGTGAACTTTGTTACTGATTCCGAACATCTGTTGATAGCTTCGTTAATTTTTTTTATAGCCTTCTGTTTCTCACCGTAATTAGCATTTGGATTTGAAAATCCTAGGTTATCATGTGCATTTTATTTATATAGTGATTTGTTCAACTGTTTTATTTAGTATCTTGTTGTAATAAGAAATTGTTTTCTCTCTAATTGTGATTGATCCGACCTGGTATTTTAGACTTAACTATTTTATCGTGGAATGCTTTTTTTGATGGGCATTTTTACGTAATATCTAATAAGTTTGGGAGAACTAACATAACTAATTGTGGCATACACCTTTGATTTGATCTGATCCGCTCACTTCTATTTTCATAATCTTTTATTTTGATTAATTGATATTGTCCATCTTTGTTATATATTCTGTTGGAGACTTTACTTATATGAAATGTGCTAATATAAATCTGTTATATACAATGAGCAAAATTTTTAAATTTTTTCGATTTTAACAAACACATTTTTTCGTTAATTTTTCCATCCAAATTCCATATAATATGCTGATTATATACGCCACATAAACTATCCATCTACATGGCAAAATTATTAACTGATTATGAATTTCACTACATTTTAAAAAATGTTCTTTGATAAATTAAAATGATTAAAAACTTAAAATTCAAAATTCAAAACTAGTTAAAAACTCAAAGTAGAAACCTCTATCCAAAAAATAATAGTTTTGAGTTTAGTGGAATTATGGTTTGGAAATTTCTTTTCATATAAATGAACAAGTTTATATGACGTGTACAATCAGTCTACTAAATAAACAAAATGTAAATGGACAAATTAAAGAAAGGATGTGTTTATTAAAACCGTCCATGTAAATTTGCATCATTTACCCTCCACTAGCAAGCCAAACTGCCATTTTTGGTTTAATTTGAGCTCCAACATGGTGATACGTATCGAAATCATTCAATCTCATGATCTTTGATTGATTTCATGAGAAATCTACGAAAAAGAACAGTTTTACTGGTAACAATCCAGGTGTCGTGTCATCATCCTGTACAGAATACAAGGGTAAATTTTGAAGATGTTTTTGTTGTGAGACACCATTTCCATCAAGTTCACTAGCATACTGATCTTTTGCAACACACAAGAAATAACATGACAAACCAAAATTATTGGTTTACACACAACAACAAGCAGGTGGTATTCGGTCATGTTGAGAAACTTTCATTTTCAAACCAATATATGAAAACCTTTCTGTTTCTCCATCTCCAGAGAGAGCATTTCCACCGTAAGGAAGCAGAGCCCGACATCGATCTATGTCATGAACAAAAAGGTTCAAGATTTATCGCCGCCGATAATAGTACCTGCAATGCAACAACCACCAGGAACATCAATCACAATGGCATGGCATGGCAAAGAGATGGAAGAAGATGGAAAAAACGAGAGTTACACGTATATGTTTATGCCGTAGATGGAAGCATATTTCCGCAGCAGACGTTCCACTGTGTACCATTGTGACCGATCTGATCCATCCTGATACCCTATCCTAGGCATGTGCAATGAAGCTGAAACAGGAACAAACACAAATTCAGTACAGGAAAACCTCGGTCAAATTGGTAACTACTGTGAGACATAAATTTTACCCGAGTGTTGTGCTGCTGCAAATGCTGCCTTGGATAAGCAGCGCTCCAACTCAGGGATGGATATGTCGCTGCGAGCAACTTTTCGTCTTGGACTATACGACTGTACGACGCCCAAACCCACCCACTGAGAATTATTAGTATTCCCCTCTCCTCCATCATTGCCCTCTGCATACCAGCAACATAAATATGAGTAACAAAGATGATTCCCTTTTTTCTCTCAGGGAAATTGGTGGCACAGCTATTGACAAAATCATTTCGTTGTTATTTCACAATGCAGTTGGTGGTTCAAACAAAGAAGAGGAGCAATCAGTGCCCATTAGAATGCATTTCATCTGCAAAGGCATAGAACTAAATAAACTTCGCTCAAAGACACTGACCATTTATTTTTATCAAGTGCAGATCCCCAAGGTGTAAGTCGTCAAATTCCGAAGCCCGTTGATAAGCATCTGGGATAGCAGAAGAAAGTCTAGCCAGTGCATCAAATAATCCTCCTCGCCCCCAATTTCCAGAATCGTCCATACAACTGTCAATATGTTTTGGGAATTAATCTATTAAGACTAAAATGGAGAAGGAGAAAAAAAGATTCCTGAACCGTGAGAAATCCTTATGGTAACTGGAACACTTGCTTAAGCTTTGACATATCTTATCAAGAGAAATTTGTGGACAGTAAGGAACAACAACCTTGTGGGTTATAATGAAGTACACTACCTGAATATAACAGTGGGCTTGGATGGGCAAACATGTTCTGGATGTGTACAATCTCCTGAAACAAAGTGAACAGATCCTGAATCTGACAATATATCGCCATTTTCAGGAGCATTCGGGTCATTGAGAGACAGTGAATGATATCCGTGGGCTTCCCACTTTGCTAACTTCTTTTCTTCAGCTTTCTTCCGAGCTTCCTCGAGATTATCATGCCTCTTCTGGAACACATTATTCCTCTTCTCTAAATCCAATGTTGGGCTGGAAGTTGATTCTGACTGTTTTCTAAAGTTTTCAACCCAAGAAAGATATGATGCCTCATCAAGACCGGGGTCATAGCTGATTGAAGAAGAATCTTTCCCAATAATAGGATCAAGTTTGCTCCTCTGCTCAACTGAATTGAGTTCGAATTTCTCCTCAGCCTTCCCCAATTTGTTTTTGTGGCGGATGGCAACTACTTTCTCTGCAACAGCATCCAACTCTTCCTCGCTTAGTTCATCTAACTTTCCATCATGCATATCTGAAGGATCAAACATGTATAACCCCAATATGATAGATCGCATGTCACCAGTATCAGCTCCAGTTTCTTTGCCTTCATGCTTCAGATCATCTCCAACAACATTATGACTAAGCTGCAATTTCCTTTCTGCCCTTCGCATAATAACCTACAGCCACAATGGGAAAAAGCTGAACACAAAATTTTTAAAATCTTCAACCAAATGTTAATAGTTGATCACCTCCTCCACTGTCCGTCTGGTAACCAAGTTTATACATAACACGTGATTCATTTGACCAATCCGGTGTGCTCTTTGCAGTGCCTGCTTGTCAACTTGGGGATTCCAATCTTGCTCGTAGAATATAACCTACCATCCGCACAGTGCATAATTCAGTCAAATATCTGTCAGTCTACACACAAACTAACCCTGCTAATCTTAACATAAATCAATGAAGGATGTGCTTTCAAGCTAAAGAAACTTTCTGTGATGTACTTTTAGCTGCTTGATTCAGCCTGTCACATTTCCTGTGATATAGATGCTGCTAGGCAATCAAATAATGATTGGCAACTCCAACAGGTGAAGGGATATGCAACTAAGATACTGAAAAAAATGAATGCTGCGTAAGTTCTTCATTTCAATCCTAGAACCAACACTGAACCTGGTTTATGGAGCCTGATTTAAAAAGTTGGTGAAAAATATTTCAAAACAAACAATAAATGTTTAAACCAGAAGCAACAGGATATTCAAAATCGAACGCACAGTATCTGCAGCCACAAGATTCAAGCCAACACCCCCTGCTCTTGTAGAAATCATGAAAACAAAAGCAGTACTGCCATCAGTTGCAGAACTTTGCAACCGTGGTTGTTGACTGAAACTTCGTATTGCAGCAAACCGCTCTTCAGCCCGAATTGAACCATCAAGACGCTCATATGTGTACCGACGCAACTCCAAGTAATCCTACAGTCCATTAGAGTTGTATAATGCAAAAAGTTCAGACTTTAATAATGACTTCTAACATGAAAATGTCAGTGCAGCAGGGAAGCTGTGAAGACTGCATACCTGTAAAATATCTAGTGTACGGGTCATCTGGGCGAAGAGAAGGACTCGATGCCCGGAAGCATGTAGCATTTGGAGCATGCGATCCAATATCACGAGTTTCCCACATGCCTAAAGATCAAGTTCACAAATCACAGCAGAATGTTAGATCCAGGCTATTCTCCCTGCATTATGGATAAACCATCAGCAGCAAAGCATTTTGGCCGGCTCTTTTTCAATAGCCCGCTAACAAAGCCACGACTAAAATGGGAACACCATCGACACCAGGTTCAAAACACCGCCATCACAAGCAAGTGCTTCTCAACTATCGAAGCAGAAAAAACTTCAACTTTGACAAATGATCTTCGTCAAATAACTAAACAAACCTACAGCTTAACAAATAAACACATAAAGTATCCCATCTCTTACATCTCTATGTTCTCTTGAGACCAACCCGTGCTACACCAATATAAATCCAGTTTAGAAGCTCAATCTAGCTTTACTCGTTAATTAAGACATACCTGGATCAAGTGTTCTCCTTCTTCATAGGGCTCAGGTTCAATTCCAGGAAAAAGGTAAGGATGGCTACAAGCTTTTCTTAGTTGTATCACCTGAAGAGAAGCAAACTCACAGATCAAATCCAACTCATACCAAAAATATTCACGTATAATATGGTTAACTAGGAAAGTAACAACTTCTTAAAGTGAAGGAGTGGAAAGTTCACATACAATATTTTGCAGTGATGGCTGGTTAGAAGCTGTAGATGTCAGTGCAAGAAGTTTTGGAAGCTCTTTCCTCAAGATTGAAGAATATACTTTCTTCTGCAGACTAGCTAGTGGAGTCATCCTATAATGATAGTGCATATATTTCATTTAACATTCCTTTTTACAAATTATAGATCATTAACAAACTAGAATTATGGAGGTAACACTTCTTCTCATAGATACTGTGTTCAACGCAGTACGGTACATATATACAGCTCTCTAATAGAGACTTTCCTTCAGAAGGATATTCTGACTGTAAGTCCCTTTCCTTATCAAACACGGATTCATATGGAGAGATAACCTATAGGCTAAGATAGACTTAACGGCTACAAATCAAGACACTATAATCATATATTTGATCTGGCATATTTCTACACAAATTGAAACGAGCCTCAAGCTAATGAAATATCTCATCTTATTGGAACATGCTTACACAGTAATCTCAGTTAATGGTGGCAGTACTAAGTTTCCACACTCAATAAGCTTAGCCTTTGTCCGTCGAAGCATGAAGGCCTTCAGTATATGCTTCAGAGACTTAAATTGCTCCTTGACTTCGGTTTTATCAAGACCTATATGAAAATTATATTAAATATTTCCATTGCAGCGATTAAACAGTAACTCGTGATCAAAGCAAAATTAAATAACTGTATACCCATTGCAGCAAGCAAACATAATGCAACACAATGAGGCATATAGGCCCAATGACCTTCTCCAAAGTATGGCGTGTGCTTTGAGATATAACTTAAGTATGCCAAAGTGAATCTTATTACTTTAGGTAAAAAGATCATGATACCAAAAATTGAACAATATGGTACATATTTGACTTCAGAGATCCAAAAAATTGAAGCACGGCAAAGATAGACTTCATCCTCAGTCATTTAAAACAACCTGGCAAAGCATCAGCAGCTTCTTTGAATGTGGAAAGGAACTGTTGTAGCATCCCAAATACTGAAGGCATACAGAAATGCATCAAAGACCAGAGTTCAGTAAGATTATTCTGAATGGGAGTGCCAGTCATCAACAACCGTCTTGGCATGAGAAATCGATTGCTAAGAACGCCATACAGGACCTGGATGGACATGATTGAATGACAGCAGATGTCTAATAGAAATCGATATTCACGAGTAATAAAGAAAATCAAATCCCTCAGCACATACACTGGAAGGATTTTTCAGTCTTTGAGCTTCGTCAATGATTGCATAGGACCAAGGAATTTGAGAAAGAAAATCTTGATCCATCAGTGCTATGTCATAAGTCGTCAACAGCACGTCAAAAGGAAGCAATGTTACCTAACGATGAGAATGAAGACTTAAATATACACTTCAATGAAGATCGTACAGTCTCTGAAGGAAAGTATGTGGTAAACTCACATTAGATGAAGAAGTCTGTTGATCTACGTGCTCATAAATTGTCTTTCTTATGGAACGCCTATGCTCTTTATCACCCAGATATCTGAGGACGGTAAGCATGGGAGTGAATTTGGCCATCTCCGACACCCAACCATCTGTCACACTTAGAGGACACAGAACAACTGTATACAATTGATTACGAAAAACGAATAAAATTAGAAATCCAACAAATCAATACCCATATGGTTCACAAATTAAGCAAACGCATAATCAAGACTTACGAAATGGGCCAGGTGACTTCTGCTGAAATTTCAAGTAGCCAAGGAAAGAGATAGCTTGCAGGGTTTTACCGAGTCCCATCTGTTAGCGACAAGATCAATATATATAAAATCCCACAAGAAAAACAAGTATCTGAGCACAGTGGTATTAGATAAGGAGCAAATATGGTTTGTTCAAGCAAATAAATTGATTTAACTAGAAAGACAGTTGGACAGAAATAAGGGGCTCTGGCAATTGAAGGTTCACGCACAGCACATACCTCGTCCCCTGCAACGATAAATGCAAGTAATGATTCAGTAGTTCAGTCAGATGCCCCAAAACTTCAAATTCAATCACTTAAGAACCATGGAAGATGCAAACATTCAAAACGGGAAGGGAAAGAGAAAAGAAATTAGCAGGACGTTAGAGTTTCGCGGCACCTAAAATAACATTTACACCGAGAAGATACCGCCGTATAAGCCATGCAACTCCTTCGACCTGGTGAGGCTTCAACGTCGCTTCAACTCCGATTTCTCGAGTGTTTATGGCCAAATCCTCGGCAGAAGAGGTGACTTGTGCGTCGGAGTCGAGTATGATCGTCGCCGCTGTTACTAATCTCTGCTCGTAGTTCATCTTCTTGGAATAACTTTCCTTCGACTGGTATCTGAGAAGACAGTTATTCTTAGAGAGACAGAGACATCCAGCTGAGTCTATGAGGTGGGATATAGACACACCCGAATTTTTTAAATTTAAAACTATATAAGTGAAAGACATATTTTATTATTCATGAAGTTCTTTCTCCTTTAATTGATTTTTGTTAAATTTATTTAATTAAATTTCAACTTAATTATATTCAATCAAATTATATATTAATTAAACAGATATATATTATTCATTAAAAAGATTTTTTCATTCTAATTGAACTTTGGACGCATTTAATTGTGCCTTAAAACTTGACAACGGTTGAGTTCGTGTTCAAGTTCAGATAGTTGATATTTATTCCTCACCCATTGTAGTTTCGGGTTCAGGCAATACTCATCCTATATAAAATTTAGGGTAGTAAATGTCATGCGTACCCATACCCGTCAATTTTCAGGCGGGGTTCGGTGTATAATCATAATCGAAAAAATTTCGAAGCTCAAAGCGAAAAATTAAGAAACTATATTGTTTTCCAAACAATTAAACTATATAAATCACTAATAGAACATACTAAATTATATAACTCAAATATTTGATTATTTCATACACGATAGTCGTAAAAAATAAAAAATAATTAATCATTCTATACATAAAAACATCTCATTACAAAAAAAAGTTATCGGGTCGGGTTCGGTTTGGATACTTCAATATCCATACCTTACCCGTACCTGCACATAACGATTCTCGAGTTTTTTCCATACCCTTAAAATACTCTATCAACTCGGATTTTATCTTGTTTGATCAAATCGGGTTCGGCGGATATCCGTACTGACGGTTATGATTATCATCTAATAAATCAAATTAAATATTAACTAACTTATATATTATTCATTAATGGTCTGTCTCACTATTGTATATAAATTAGTTTTGAAGTAATATATGTGTTTGCAGTATATATATATAGGAAGCGGACACAATCTATTTTAACGATACATTTCGATATTAGGAGTGAAAAACCCAGTCTGATTTAGCCTCACTCGGGCGGGTGAAATCAAAATTCTTTCATATTAAATAGGATCGGATAGGACTCGCACTTTCAAAAATAAATGTTTCGAACTTTCTACATTATTGATGAGTGAATAACCATGTACTATAAACAAACTAACAATTAAACGGTATTAATTGCGCGCACCTAAACCCTAGTGGTTCAAAACAAGGCGGTGTCTCGAGATAACATATGTAGTACGAAGTAAGGACCATTTCTTATATGAGTCGTCGGATAAGGGATGATTAATCCTACGGTGGGTACCATTTAGTTAGTAAAAGGGTATGCTTGGAAATGGTATTAATTAAAATCTGTAATTATAAATACAAATAACCTAATAGAAATATTAACTGCCAGTTCATAAGAAAATGCATCGGCTGCCTCCCAAATCCTTCAAATTGATCGCCGACGAGCATCTCACCGGAGCTATATCTAAACGACACCAAATACGGCGGGTTCATCTTCTACCTTAATGGCTACTATATTAATGGGGGCAGACAACTATTTAAGGGAAATGGCGAGGACTCCACTTCTATTGGCGAGAGCGGTGAAACTATAATAATTAGGAATACATGCGACAGTACTGAGAACAGTATCAACATTCAATTTTTTTCCTTTCCTTTTAAGGGAAATTTTTTTATGATGATTTCTTCATAATGGATGATCATGTGGCAGTTTATGATGTTATCGTGAAAGATTATCATAAGATTATAAAAGATGATCTCTCAGGTCGGTTCCTTTATTCATTATCTATTTTGGTTGAAGCTATGATGCTTCTTAGAGCCACTGAGTTTGTTCAAAAGTCGGGTCTCCGTACTATTATTAAATTTGATTGCCTCCTTCTGATTCAGGCTTTATCGGCTCACAATAATGCTTGGCCATGATAGTGTTATGCATGGCTCAGACGGATCAAAACTATCTATTTTCAGTTAGGTTTAATTGTTTTTTCTTTTATTCCCTAAATGTTGAATGTGCTTGCCAATTAGGTCGCAAGATCTAGTTGTGGGCATGTTGATGTTAGGTTGAGTTTAGATCTTGATGTAACTTGTTTTTTGTAAAGTTTTGTCATTTATGATGAATATAATACCAACTTTGCTTAAAAAAAATGTAACTCCGTATTAGAGTAACACCCGACTACAAAAAAATTTGACATATTTTTATAGAACAAGTGGCTTAGTGTGGTAAAAAAAATAGCGGAATGCATTCTATTTTATGATAGCCATTCATCCATGTACAAAAAAGTTCAAATCATGTAGTCAAAATTTATT
This sequence comes from Linum usitatissimum, assembly GCA_030674075.2. Classification (NCBI taxonomy): domain Eukaryota; kingdom Viridiplantae; phylum Streptophyta; class Magnoliopsida; order Malpighiales; family Linaceae; genus Linum; species Linum usitatissimum. The sequence goes on along the minus strand of JAUJYP020000804.1, from coordinate 3,757,583 downwards.
TGTCAACAAAAAAATGTAGCCAAAATTTAAAAATGCACAATCCTGATCAATCTCAACCCTTACCCCATGCTTCTAATATAGTATAATGGTTGTATGATCATCAACAATTTTTAGAGCATTTGTTCTTTACTTATCCTTTTAACTCTTTATTTTTATTCTTATTGTGGTTTGATTTTGCTGTCTCTGTTTGATACATATTTTGTCTATTTCCAATAAAAAATATTTTTTTATCAAGCGCACCTTGCCCCTGTTTGGATTCTGTTATGATGATGACTCTGGAAGAATAGGAATTCGACGGTCTTCGATCGTACACAATGGCTCCGTCTTATCCTCTTCCGGGAATTCTGTCGCCATATGGCTGAATTACAGCATTTGGTGTCACTCTCCGCGGGCAACATGGTCCTTTCAGTGCCCATTCCGTTTTCGTCCTTCTGGTTGCCTCCTGTTAGCCCACACTTCAAAATCAATGTGGATGGAGCTGCCAGACTAGGAGTTGATGGTTCAACGGCTGGGTTTTACGCTGCTCTTCCGAGACAATCTTACATGCAGTTGGTATGCCTTACTCGGGCATCACATACCTCTTCCTTATTGAGCTTTTGGCCATTCGGGATGCCTGCGCTTGGTGTGTTCGCACGAATCATCTACATATGGACGCGAAGGGAGATGTGAAGGCGGTATTGGGGCACATAAACGCTGGATATTGCAACTAGGCCGTTGGGGTACAAATTATTTGGGAGATCAAACAGTTTTTGGGTGCACTTCTAGAAGTCCAGTTGCAGGTGGTTTGGAGTTCAGGTAACAGAGTCGTCCATTGCGTGGCTCGCATAATCCTTAGGTATCTCTTTGAAGTGTTGTCGGTAGTCCTCACTCCATGGGTTGATTAGGATTTTTTGGTCTTTGTGTACTATTTTTTTGTCTCCGTAAAAAGCTTATCTATATAAAAAAAAGACAATACATATACATTTTTATAAACGATGTACATTTGTATGAATCTCATATAACCCTATACGAACTTCGTACAACTTGTATAATCGGTTGTTAGAGAACTTTTCCAACAAATTAAAAACTTTCCAGAAACCTACAACTCGTGTGAATCTTTTTTTATCATTTGAGTCGGAGTCGGCAGATAACTTGTCACAAAACTCTTTCGGTCGTTGAAATATTGCCGGAGACAATGTTCAGGTGACGGACTGACGGGAGCGAGATGCTGGATTTGGAAATATAAAAGGGAAGTTTATTAAATGTGAAATGACCATTTTATTTCCAGTTAATTCTGAACTCTTGGATCATGCAAAAGAGACCTAATGGCCATTATTGAGCTGGATTGGAGGAAGGAGTTTTTAGCTCTTTGATCATGAATCTGACTCGACACCAAATGTTCTTTCAGTGAGGAAAAGAAATCCTCGCCTCAACGTCGGTAGCATTTTTGGTGAAAGGAAGCGTGCTAATTCATTCTTCCCCGAGTCCAAGTAAACATTTTAGGCGAGATTCCTTCTTTAATTTCTCGAGGCTGCACAATTCACGATTCTTTGTACATGCTTCGCAATTTGCCCAGTCCGTGGCGCCGATTGAGGTAAGAGAAATTGTCCAACTCTGGCTGATTTCTCCAATTTCACTTCAGTTTCTGTCTATCGAAATCTTATTTGGATGAATTGGAATGCACGACGAGCCTATGGGGAAATTTCATGTAACGCAGATCTTCTGACGTTGGGTTTTTTCATGATTGCATGCCCCTTCTTCGTATTTTGATGATGAAAATGGTTGGAATCATTATCAATTGTGTCAAATCTTCATAAGTCCTGTACTTGTTTCCTTTTAAACGTCGGAGCATCTCTGTTCAAAATCCAGGGCGGTGTTTCTGTTATTGATACCTTGAGAATTTTTCCATAGCTTGCTGTTCTTGCGTTGTTGAAGGGGGCACTAATTGATGCTGAATTTTTATTTGGTTAATCATTCTTGTGCAGGTGAATGATGTTGGTGGAGGAAGCTGGAGAGACTCCTAGAAGTGAAGAGCCAGGCGCTCCTCTGTTGGTTTGTACACTTCCTTACTGTCCTCCTACTGCATTCATTTGATGCTACGTTTCAACGACTTCACTTGGTGTATCAGTAGGTAGTATATCATTCTTGTTCACCAGAAAGGGACTGACATTTACGAACATTGGTATTGGATGGGTCCTTTTATGATACCCTGATGTGATAATAAACTTGACAGAACGTCTAACTTATGGCAGAAATTTTGAGTGCTAGCTTGTGAGTATCTTGTTTAGAGTTCGGAATGAGATACATTTTTAGTCTGCAGAAACTTGGATTTTCTTATTTGAATAATAATATGATAGTGCTGGTCCAGAATTATAGGCTTACCTGAAAACCGTTGTTGTTTCAGCAGCAGGATACTGCCCACAGCAATGATAGTGCCGCTGGTCCACAGCTATTCACTTCCGTTCCAAGTCTGAATGAAGCTGCTAATTATCTTTCCCAAACAACTTCCTTGATTACCAGTTGCTTCCCTTCAGGTAGCCAATTGTTCAACCTAGTTCTATGTGCTGCATTGCTTATGAGCGACTAGATGGGAACATAACCTCTTGTATGAGTGTATGGATGCGTATTATCATTTCACATGAGAGCAGCTCACGACAGTTATTAATTTTTTCTGACATATATAATTCGGATTTTGGACAAGAGCCATTCAATTAAGATAATTCGATATTCTCTACTTATTATTTATAACATGGTTGTTTTGAATATGTATTTGGTTTCCGCAACTCAGTAGGGTTTTTGACTTTGCAGTGGAGTTTCCTGCGAGAGATTTTGGATATTCAGTCCCTCGTGAGCAGGAATTGTTATCAACCTCTCGTGCTCAAACTCAGCAATCTTCAGCGGGCACCGCATCTTCGGGCCCATCAACTTTTGCCCGCAGTCCTCCTTCTGTTGACCGAGTAACTAGAACTTCTTCCGCCACCCCATCTGAAGATACCGGTGCACTTGTACCATATAGTGGTCTGAATGGAATTTCAATATTTCAAGGGTATACTTTCAATCATGTATTTGTGGCTAACCCATTATTTCCTAACAGTTGAAACTCATGCGATTCACTCCAATACAGTCATCTTTATTAAAAAAATTTATTGGGAGAGTAGAAGTGCATTCAAAACTCTTCAAGACCAATAGGAATATTATTTTGATCACCTCTGATTCCAATCTATGGAAGGATGTTGCAATGTAACGGAATTCTTCTTCAGAGCTCTGAGAAGTCACCACGGGAGGAATAGGCTAGTGTCTGTTAGTAGAGATGATGGCACAAGGATTAATGAATCGAGAGAAGTGTCCAGGTTTCAGTGCTAGGGATATTCCTCACCATTCCCCTTTAACGTCTTTGCTTAATGGTCATGCTTGATTGAAGATGCTCTCATTTTATGAAGAGCTGTTGGGTGAATAATGACACTTCAAATAGAAGAATATAGTTTGAACCACGGGCTGTAGTTAAATCTCTCCAAACTTAACTCTTTTCAGCATGATTGGTTAGGAAGAAGAGGAATTCGTAGAGTGCCTTAAAGTGCACTTAACAACTACTCACGTATTTCTTATGCTTCCTAAAGTTATTTCTATAATATTATCTTTCTCACATATATCATTTCTATGCCTAATATTGCTGAACTATGTCGTGTCCACTTTCAGACTTATTGAGAGGGCACGTAGAACTGTTCGTGGGTCTGCTGATGATATAGGGTGGCTACAACGTGCACCAGGGATGCCTCCGGTTGAAGATGGAACTGAAAGGTTTATGGAGATTCTTAATAGCATAAGGTGTGTTCAGTTCGTCGTGTTTGGCTATTTGTGTACGACTTACAAGGTTGCTAATTAATTTCTTTACTCTCAGGCATGGTGTGCACAGGTTGCCCCAGACTATGGTTTACTTGTTAGTTCCAGGTAGAATGTTCTGAAACAACTTTGAGTAAAAAATAATGAAATAAAATTCTTACATGTTTCCTCAAGTTGCATTTCATAGGATTCAATTTTTTTGATAAATAACACATTACTTCGATGAAATTGACCGAGCAATTAACTTCAATTGGGTTTCTACATTATTGATAATCAATCAATTTCTCCTGTTATGATCATGTAGCACCTAAGGCATGGGGCATTCCGTTTAAACTCTTCATTTGAGTTTCTGGTATAGGACATAGAAAGAGCACTGTATAGGCGTTGGCATACGAGGTTATAGTAGAATATTCTAGATTAGTGTAGATAATTGTTAGCTATAAATTGCCTATTCCGATTGTAAGATAAGTAGGATAGTTAGCATCCCTAAATAATAGGGATTGGGAGGAATTAGAGGCAGCAACATTCTGCTAGGCTGCTAGTGTATTAGAAATGGGGTTTATTTACTTTCACAGAATATATAACAGAGAACTACTCTGAAATTGTTCAGGAAACAGTAGGTAGGTATGATCCAAAACACAAATGCAGCAGTACATGCTAAGGATAGCAGTGGGGTCTTTGAATCACTTATGTCTTATAGTAATTGGTTAAAATCTGTATTGAGTTTAGGATTCCGAAATCCTGACTGCCAAGTTGTGAGAGCTAAAATCAACTAACATTTAACAATTTGAAGCCAAAAAAAACCCTAACAGACAATAATGCTCGATGTAAGTGGCTTATGCTCAAGATGCATGATATACTCAAGGCTTATGCTCAAGATGCATGATATACTCAAGATATTTTTTGCTAGGGTACTTTCAGGGATGATACTAGTCCTTTTAGGTTTAGACTTTAGGTACGAGGATTTACACATTGTGTGGCGTTGGAGTTTATGCATCATGTTCTTTTTGGAATTTCTTCTTACGTGAATGTGGAGAGTAGCTTATGACATCTATTGTTTTCTTATTTCTTCGAACAGGGCTCTTCAGCAACCATGGACCACTTTATTTTGTTAATACGAAACAGTTTTTTTCAAAGATGGGTCTCACTTGTCACATTGCCAAGATTCACAGCGAGGTATTTGTTTGTAACGTTCTGACCCTCTGCAGTTTGAGTTTTTTACTTCTTATTTGACACCGAGCTTTTGCATAATCAATCAGGCATCAGTTGAGAAAAATGCCAGAGAGATTAAAGAATACATTGAGGAAATGTATTGGGGCTCAAATAAACGTGTGATGCTTCTTGGACATAGTAAAGGGGGTATAGACTCGGCTGCTGCTCTGTCATTGTACTGGCCTGACTTGCAAGATAAGGTAGCTGGACTTGTACTGTCGCAAAGTCCTTATGGCGGTAGCCCAATTGCATCCGATATTTTACGTGAAGGGCAACTTGGTGACTATGTTAATGTACGGAAACTCATGGAGATTATCATATGCAAAGTAATTAAGGTATGCTTGACTCTGCCCGTCAGTTTCTTTCTTAGTCGATCCATTATTTCTATCTTGTGCTAATTCTGACATTACCTGAAACTTGTCAAGGGTGATATGCAAGCCTTGGAAGATCTAACATACGAGAAGAGGAGAGATTTCTTGACGAAACACCCGTTGCCACAAGAGCTTCCAGTTGTATCGTTCCACACGGAAGCCAGCGTTTCACCAGCAGTTCTGGCTACGCTTTCTCGGGTAGCTCATGCAGAGGTGCCAATAGTTGCGCCTTTATCCTCTGGCGAGGCAACTAAACTCCCAGTTGTGATGCCTCTTGGTGCTGCTATGGCAGCTTGTGCTCAGCTGCTCCAAGTCCGGTATGGTGAGAAGAGTGATGGACTCGTGACTCGTCGGGACGCGGAGGTCCCTGGATCTGTGGTGGTGCGACCAGCTAGGAAACTAGACCATGCCTGGATGGTGTATTCATCATTGAACGACGATCCTTCCGAGGCAGATGCTTCTCAAGTGTGCGAAGCTTTGCTGGAATTGTTGGTTGAAGTTGGGATGAAGAAAAGGCATCAAATTGAGAGGAAACAGGAATAAGTGTTGCACACCAAATGTATATTTAGGATACAGGATTAGATCAATTTTGTATACGTAAATCTTAACATCAAACTACGGTGGGTTTTACTTTCTTAAGGACTTTTAAGTCACGTGAGCTAGAAAAGAAAAGGATATACACAGGGGGGTGTATGTAACGGCCGTTGATCTCTCAGTGGCTACGGCTACATAGGATGCTATAAACATTGCCAATTGTCGCCAAGAAGATCTTTCGAGCACAAGCATCTAGGGATGAAGCTCAAGTCTGCTTTGCATCCACTCCCTCCGAGCAGTTCATCGAGTGTCCATCTTGCCCATTTGACCAGCGAGTCGCTCTATGGCCGTCAGCACCTCAGAGTTACTCTGGCTGGCGCCTCCCGTGGTTTGATCCCTCCTCTAGTAGCCATGACTCTGTGTCAGAACCCTCAGGTAAGCATGGACGCCAGCAGTGTCGGTCGCCTCTAGCACTGTGAGAGGCGACTGTGGCTCCCATTCGTTGCCTCTTGCGCAACAGCTTCATGTGCACCGGCTCATAAATGCCCATTGGCAACGGGGATAGTGTCTAATATCCTAGAACCTGTCCAGACGTCCCAGATAGTAGGCAAAGCAGGTGATGTATCCACCAGTAAGAAGAGTAGACAGTTCAAAATTAGACTTAGGTGCAGTGATGCCCCGTCACCAGTAAATGAAGCATCGGCAACTCTTGTACAGTAACCCCCCAACCCCCCGCCGCCGCACACTTCGAACACCTGGAAATGGTCTGAGGCAACAGCCTGTGCACGAGCCGATGAACACATGGTTGCAGAAGAATGAGGCCTTGCTGACACCTGGAAAAGATAAAACCAACAAACTGCAGTAAGAAACCAAACATACTCAAACAATGTGCAAATCAAGAATAATAAGGAATTAAAGATAGGAAGAAGCACCTGCTCGGTACGGGGACGGATCCGGAGACAAGCACGGCCAGACGTCAGACATGTCCTCATAAGTCGGAACCATTTTAGGTAACCAACTCTCGGTACCACAGAGTCTCCTTCAAGGGTCAAAGCTTCACAAGCTGATGTCGCAATATCTTATGAGAAGTCTGATTCAGATAGTTCTCGTTCTGACGTCATTAAGTGTTTAAGAGAGAAACGAAGGTCAAGATGTCGAGGAAGAAGGGTCCATATGATACCGATTCAAGTGATAGAAACGAAGGAAGAAACATCTCGTTTTGCCTACTTTGTCACCCACATTCACGTTGTATTTACTCATATTGAGTTCGTGCTTCCTATTAATTATAGTTGTTGTACAACCTGAGTAGTTAGAGTTTGAACCATATTTGGCTTTATCGAGTTCAATAAAGTTGCCAACGTCGATAAAATATATGGAATTTGCATCTTTTGTCATGCACATTAAAAGGCGAGACACGAGGTGTCGGTAGGTATTGGAGCCTAGCCATCATATGGGGTATATCAAGCTAGTCCAACTTTTCAAACAACCGCTCAAGGAGTTCTTTAGACTTGTGTTTGGTCATGGTGGTTTGAGGTGGTGTTGTTACGATTCGAGGACGAATCGTCTTAAAGAGGAGGGGCATGATATAAATCAGCATAGATTTTATCCAATTTATAACATTTGGGTCATAACTCTCTATTTGAGACTATAATTAATGCAAGGTCAGCGCAACATTACAAAACTCAATTACCTTTCCATCCATATATTATGAGTCATCAGATTCGAAGATATCAAAGATAAATGCTCATATAAAATTGACGACCTTTTTTTTTATTATGAAAGTTGATGAGCTGGATACTAAATATGTGAATTCAGTAATTCTCTTTACTTAAAAGTTGTTTATTAAAAATTAAAATCGTGTTATGAATATTATAATTATGTGTATGAATGCCCATTTGTAACTCTTACATTTGTAACTCCTATACATTGAACATGAGAATGAATATCCTATTTAAGTGTAGTTATACTAGTGATGTATAGGTTATGAATTCTAGAGCCTATAAATAGTGCTCTCTTGTACTATCTTCATACATCAATAAGAATACTCTTCTCCTCCCATATTCTTGCTCTTCTTCCTTTTAGTTTCTTAACAAATCGAAGCTTTTATTACTTTTCTGTGTGAAAAAATGTTTGTTTTCTCTTTTCTACTCCATGATCATTCTTGTGTAAATTCTATCCGCCATCAACAATAAACTATTTAAATCGAACAATAATATGAAACCAAAATCTAAGTAATAGCTAAATAACACGTTCGCCTTAAATAATTTATGATCATCGTAGGTCCATTCATCGTTGTAGTGCATCTCAATCGCAATTTTCGATTGATTAGAATGATAATCAAGTCGAACGCTTGATGATGTGTTTTTGATTACTCATTATTGGAGCCATTTCAATAAATACTTGACCGAATTTCAGATTGATATTTGGTGAATAATAACATAAAATTAATGGTATTTCAGTAATTAATGTACTGAACTACTATAAAACGCCCTAATTTTTACTACTCAACGCCCTATCATTTAAATTCAACAAGTAAAATTACACGAATGCCCCTCGAACCTAATCTTTAAATACACATCTCTAAAATCACTCACCGCCGCCACCGCCGTTGCCATCACTGACCTTCGCCGCCGCCGCAACAGGTACTCCAAAAAAATTTTTTTTTTGAAGTAGTCGGCACGCCGACTGTTTCAATTAATTATTATTATTTTTTTAATTTTATGAATTAGTAATTACTTAATTTGTAATTAGTGAATTAGTAATTAATGAATTTTTAATTAATTAATTAGTAATTAATAAATTTATAATTAATGAATTAGCAATAAACGATTATAATAGTTAATTAAATAATAATTAGGTTTTTATCAATAAAAATTAGGAATTAATTTAATTTAATTTATTTATTATTCGGGGAAAAATTTAAAACTATTTTACTAATTACGAAATATTAATTAGGGTATAATTAATTACATCGTAACAATTAACATCGAAATTAATAAATTAATAAATTTGATAATAAATAATAAGTAATTAATAATAACTTATACTAATTTAGTTAATTAGTGAATATACAAAAAAAAATTTTGAAGTAGTCGGCACGCCGACGGTTCCTCCCGACGGTCGGCGGGCCGACTGTTTCAATTAATTATTATTATTTTTTTAAATTTATGAATTATTAATTACTTAATTTGTAATTAGTGAATTAGTAATTAATGAATTTTTAATTAATGAATTAGTAATTAATAAATTTGTTATTAATGAATTAGCAATAAACGATTATAATAGTTAATAATTAAATAATAATTAGGGTTTTATCAATAAAAATTAGGAATTAATTTAATTAAATTTATTTATTATTCGGGGAAAAATTTAAAACTATTTTACTAATTTAGTTAGGGTTTAGGGTTTAAAATTTAGAAATAGGATTTAGGATTTAGAATTTAGAAATGGGATTTAGGATTTAGGGTTTAGCGGTTAGGGTTTCTTCATTTCACCGCTACATCCTAAACCATACATTTCACTCCATTTACATACATGCCCCATGCAATACACTCCAAACATGTCTCATGCATATCTCGTGCAAATTACTTCTACCTTCATAATACTAATTAAGATATGTATTAATATGCATGTGTCATGATACTTAATTTGCATTGAATATGAATGGGTTTAGGGTTTAAGGGTTTAGCGGTTAGGGTTTAGATGGGTTAGGGTTTAAAAATGGGTTAGGGTTTAAAATTTAGGGTTTAGGGTTTAAGGGTTTAGCGGTTAGGGTTTAGATGGGTTAGGGTTTAAAATTTAGGGTTTAGGGTTTAAGGGTTTAGCGGTTAGGGTTTAGATGGGTTAGGGTTTAAAATTTAGGGTTTAGGGTTTAAAATTTGGGGGTCGGCGGCGGTGGCGGCGGCGGGGGAGGGTGTCCGGCGGTAGGGCTACGGTGACGACGTTTTTCAGTTTACGATTCAAAGGGCGTTCACGTCATTTTTATTATCGAACTCAAATATTGCGACGATATTAGGGATAAATGCTCATATAAAGTTGACGACCTTTTTTTTTATTATGAAAGTTGATGAGCTGGATACTAAATATGTGAATTCAATAATTCTCTTTACTTAAAAGTTGTTTATTAAAAAATAAAATCGAAGCTTTTATTACTTTTCTATGTGAAAAAATGTTTGTTTTCTCTTTTCTACTTCATGATCATTCTTGTGTAAATTCTATCCGCCATCATCAATAAACTATTTAAATCGAACAATAATATGAAACCAAAATCTAAGTAATAGCTAAATAACACGTTCGCCTTAGATAATTTATGATCATCGTAGGTCCATTCATCGTTGTAATGCATCTCAATCGCAATTTTTGATTGATTAGAATGATAATCAAGTCGAACGCATGATCTCATTACTCATTATTGAAGCCATTTCAATAAATACTTGACCGAATTTCAGATTGATATTTTGTGAATAATAACATAAAATTAATGGTATTTCAGTAATTAATGTATTTATCAATTGTCATATGTTGAAAGATATTATGATATGTTGAAATTCCTCGAATTACCCTCCACATGTCCCCACAATCCCATTTTTTTGGTTTATTAATATTTTTATACTTTACCTATTGAAATAGTATACCTTACCTATTATTTGCAATCAATGAATACCTTATTTATTAAAACATTACAATATAGTATTTTTATTCAATTTTCGTTCACAATTTCATTAATTTTTCCTGAAATCATGTTTCTCCAAAAACCCTTAAATGTAGACGTTCTCAAGTTCTTGATTTTCTAAGGAAAGGTCGTTGGAGAAAAGTGACAACAAGCGACAATTCTCCAAAATCATATTTGGACAAATGGGTGACTCTCCAAAATCCACATTTTCAAATAGTCTCTCCTGATCGATGTTCATAGTTAGATATTAGATGTATATATTAATGATTGACCTCCTAAGTAATCAAATCTGCAACAGATCAAACTTTTTAAGAAACAGTGTTTTCGAATCGCCTTCCGAGTAACCAAATCTACAACGAATCAACTTTTCAAATAACAATTTCTTCGAATCAAACTTTGGTTAGAAGTTCCGCTAGCGTCACGTCATCAAATTAACAGAATTACAAAGCGAAAATTGGATGGAAGTATTATATTATCATATTTTAATAGATAAAATACTAATTAATTATAAATGATAGGTAAGGTATTCGTACAAAAATATTAATAAGCCCCATTTTCCTTCATGAGAAAACAAATTTTTAAAATCCAAACTGCTCTCTCCTGACTCACCCTTCTCCTCTCTCTCTCTCTCAAAGAGTTCTTCCATACAGGAGCCGTAAAAAAAGTGAAGATCGCATCAAAGAACTGTACTTGCTTCTGCCTTTTTGGGATTAGAGAACTGAATTCCATACTGCTTTAGTTTGTAATCTGTCAGGCCTTCTATAGTCCAGTGGGTTGTTTGTTTCCGGAATTCGGGCTTGTTTTCCCAGCGGATAGAAAAGGCAGGTAAAATGACAAGTTGTGCGCGTGTGCTTAATTCTTTGAATTAGGGTTTCCATAAAGGGAAGTCTGTTTTGCAGTTTATAAGTGTCAGAGGTGGGGAGTTTTCGGCGTGTGATGTGAGTTGAGTGAAGCTGGTGGTTTCTCCGCGGTTTGGCGTGAGACGGAGAGGTGGGGAGCGTTAGGGTTTTCAATGGAGAGCACCGGCGAGCCAGACCGAAAGAGGCGACACTTTAGCTCCTTGTCGCCTACTGCTGTGATGGCGAAGAAGCAGCCGCTCTCTCACTTCTCCGATGATAAAAAGGTGTGGTGGTGAACCTTCTTCGCCTCTCTTTATTGAGTGTATTCGCTTGGAATTTCGTAGTTCTATTTTTTTGTTTGATAGCTTTCGTAGTTCTATTCTTCTGTGGTAATTCAATTTCCAGTACTAGAGCTTGTGTAATCTGGTGCATAGTAGTTGATGATAAGTGATAATATCTAGCATCCAGTAAGCATGTGTTCTGTTTCATGGTGGAAATTTTGGTGATATAAGATTCTAAAATGAAAGGGCGTCACTGGGGCATCGTTTATGTCCCATTTACAAGAGTATGTTCTTGTCCAAGCAGTGCTCTTGTTTTGCCAATTTCTTATTGTTGTGGCATGATGCGTGTTGCTTTGAGCTGATTGTGGGACTGGATATTGGCACTGCTTCTTGCGTTATTTTCTGCAATTACCATCATGGATGTCGAATGCTGTAATGTGATAAATCATGAATTGGAACTGTTGTTGAGTTGTCATCGTGTTCTCGCACGTTTCCGTTTTCCCTTTTCCGCTATTCGTATTTTTGGTAGGTTCATAACTGTTGTATTGCACAGTCGTTTGTTCTACCCCTGCTCATATTCATTTTCTTTCTGTCCTGGACTAGAAAAATTATCTAAGCCTTTCTTTTCGGGGTATGTTTTGGTGCATTTGGTTAAGCGATAATTGAGCATATGTCAGAGTGACTTGTGCAAATCTGTCTCTGGACGTGGAAGGGGTTGCAAACCTACACATGAACACTTTATAGATTTACAGGTTATGGAGTCCTGCAATTATTAGGTATTTAGCTCACTTCTGCGTCCTCTTTGTTTATGTAGCTTGACACTGCTGTCCTTCAATTCCAAAACCAAAAGCTTCTACAAAAATTAGAAGCTCAGAAAGTTGAGTACTCCATATTGGAAAGCAAGTACTCCCAGCTCAAAGAGAGGCAGCAGCCTTATGATTCCACATTAAATGCTATCGACAAATCCTGCAAATTGGTAATTCCTTGTTTGTTTTTACGTTCCATTTTGCGTTTCTCTCATTGTCCTAGTGTGAAAAAGACAGAAAAGTGGATTGACATATGACTGTGTCTTAGCTTTTACTTTCTCTCAAAGCATGTTGTTTCATAGTCTGGAAATCAACTATCTGTTTTTTTGTGACAGTTGGTTAATGACTTAGAGGCTCGCTCGAAACAGTTGAGAGAATCAAGTAGTTCGAATGCATCCCAGAAAGCATTAAAAGGTAGGGATTAGTAGCTCCATTTAATCATGGGACTTTCTCCTCCTGTTAAAATGATGATTTCCTGGCATCCTTTAATCAGCCTTTTGGTTTTATACTGTTTAAGGAATGCCATACACTATTCCATAGCCTGTTTTGAATCATTACATGAGAACTAGAAATGGAAATCCAATTCCAATTCCCTTTTTGATATATTTCCGTTACAACAGTTGTATTTGGAATAGTATTGAAAGTTTGATACGTCAATAGTCTTATCTTTTCCATAAAATTTGAAAAGATGAAATATACAAAACAACCTCTCCTTTGTCCTTACTTCTATATTCTCTATCTTGTTATCTTTTCTTGCTCTCGCAGCCGCCGTCGTCACAGAGACAAACTCGAGAAAGTGAGTGACAGAAATTATCCATGAGTGTTCAGTAAGCAATCCGTTGTCTTCACGGTGTCCCTTGTTTGTTTTGTCTCAGAATAATCCCTCCTCTGATCAAAACCATAATCTCCTGTTGATGTTTATGCATCAAAACCTCCATTCTGCCTACCCAATTTCAGATGAAGCAACTTTGACCTAGGCTCTTCCTTCTTGGTCTTCCATAGTTGTCCCTGTTGCTCCTATTGTTCTTGCGCTAGGTTATTATAGTGGCTATTATTTTATTTTACATGCCGATGGATCATCCTCATGACCACAGGGGTAGCTCATGGATCTTCCCTGCTTTGGCTGAAGAAATACGCAGCTGCAATGATTCTACTATTCGTCATTGCTGTCTAATTTCATTTTTTGTGTTTGTTTGATCCGATATGTTTTCATATTGGAATTTGATTTTGACCTTTCTGATGAAGGGTTTGAAAACCACAATCCAGGGGTTTTCTTCTTAGGCCCCGCAAGACGAATAGAAAAATCGGGGCCCAAGGAGCAAGACGACTTGAAAAATGGGGGCCAAAGGAGGAAATAGAATTGTTAAATTTTGGGTTTAAGTTCCATTGGTTAGATTTTGTTTTGTAAACCTAGTCCTTTGAGAGATTTCCGTTTCTTTTCCAAACATTTGTTTCCAACACAAATATAAAATATAGTAATCATGATGGAAATGCATCTCACCATGTTGTGATTGTAATGGAACTATTTGAGCATGATTTTTTTGACATGATCACAACCTAGAGATACAAAGGTTTCTTTTGTAGTTCAACTGTATAGACTGTAATGGTTGGATTGAGATGCTGAATTGAAAATAGAGAGAATAATTTAACGATCTTCTGATTCTGTATTTGTTATTATTCGTCAGAGGATATTGCCGTTGTTCCTGAGGACGCTTTCCTTAGTCGACTCATGGAAACAGGTGCAACCGAAAGCTCATCTGCTAATATTATCCCTGAGCAGATAGATGAAAGCAGGGAAACTGGTTCTGGTAATGTTGAAGTTGTACAGATGGAAGCAGAGATAGAGGCTGTCACAAATAAGATGAAGGATATCCTTAAAAGTATCGTGCTTGCAATAAATGACCTTTGGCATGTGAAGCATGAATTGCATGCTGCGGTTCTGAAAGAACTTCCAAACGATGGTAAGAGCTTGCTGCCAATGTTTAGCAAAGTTTCGGCTGATTTGTTGCTAGTCCTCTTGGTTCCCTTTGCATACTGCTCCTTCTGTTAGGTGCATGCAGGCAAAAGTCATGTACTGAATTAGTTATGGAAGTCAAGAACTTCAGATCAACATTAAGTGACCTTCATTTAAGGCACAAATCGCTGTCGAGGGACTTGCAGGGTAGACGAGATACCGATGCAAAGAATAAAGCACAGCTTATGCGATTGAAAGGTACAATATCTGTTGGTAGCTAATGTCTCTTTTGCAGATAAATTTTTTATTCGTTGCATCCGATGTAATGTTTATGGTGATATTCCATCAATTGGAATTGGAGTATTGTGTGTGAACCCTTTGGTTTTGTCAGCTGTGTTGGGGAAATTTCATAATTGTGTTGGGAGGATAGATGATTTACATTTGCTTAGAAACATGCTATTTACTTTCCCTGTTTATGTTTGCTCCCTGATAGGAGGTGTAGCCTGTGTTACCCATTCTGCTGCTCACTACAAGGACGATATCCAGGTCCTCTAATATCAATAATGTATTTTTATGTATTTTTGGCATCCTTCTGAAGGAGAATTGGAGACTTCAGTTAGTGAATTACGCGGCACTAATTGCAAAGTAACAACTCGCAAGGCAGAGAGAGATGCAACAAAAGGAACATTTTTCCCTGTCTTAAACCTGGGAAGTAAACATGGTGGTGGTGATAAGAGTGAAGAGAAACAAAAAGGTCTTCACGAGATGGAAGCTGCACTCAAAGAGCTCTCTGTAAGTTATGACTTCTATTATTTGGAATGAAAAGTTCTACTCTTAAAAACTTCTGATATTGATATTTTCATTACTCCTTAGGAACAAGCTTCCTCTCGGTTGGTGGCCTTAAAAGCGTTACATAATGATAGGATAAAAATGTTGGAGCACTTATCTGATTTACAGGTTAGTTCTTCTTTGCAGTTTAGGCATGGTTGGTATATATAAGAGAAATTAATTTGAGCTTAGTGTATAGTTTTTTCAAGTTATTTTTTTGGGGTGCAGAACTCGTTGAAGAATATCAAGTGCATCTCCTCCTCACAAACCTTCCTTTTAGCAAGGGACCAATTAGAAAAGTCGAAAACAGAAGTGTCCAGATATCAGGGCATTTTTGAGAAGTTTCAGGTTGAGAAGGATAACCTTCTATGGAGGGAAAAGGAACTGAATATGAAAAGTGATCTCCTTGATGTTTATCGAAGATCTTCTGCAGTTATGTCTTCAAGACTATCAGAGTTGGAGTCAGAGATAAATAAACATATTAATGAACAGCATATGATTAAGGTTAAGTTGGAGGAGGCATCAAAAGAACCTGGTAAGCTGATTTCAAACTATGTTTTTTCTTTTATCAGAGATCCCATTCTGCTTCTTCACTGTACTCTCGTCTTTTTACGATTGCTCACTGTAGGGTGGAAAGAAGTTATTAAAGAATTTAAAGTATTAGTGTCGTCATTTGCTGATGATATGAGTGCTATGCAATGCCAATTAAGTAGTTATAAAGAGGCTGCCTCAGATATTCATTCCTTGCGAGCTGATGTGCAGTGTCTGTCAGAAGTGCTTGATAGAAAGGTTGGTGATTTTTATGTGTGCTTATTTATGTATGCGAATGAAGGACTGAAATTTGTGTTTCATGGATCAGGCTAAGCAGTCGACAAGTTTATCATTGAGGTCGAGGAATCTAGTTTCCGAGATGGAGAAGTTGCAATCTTTGGTATGACTTGTCTCCAATTGCCTGCTTTCTGAGCAAAGACTAGCAGTCATAGGATGACTTAGTGTAACTAATGGATAGATCACATTCTTTGATTTTAATTGTTTTCTTGTCATTTCTTAGTTCAGGATTTATTAGTCTGCTTATGTGAGTGAAATTTTGGGAATTAGTTTTACTGGATTAGGGTTTGTAGCATATGATGCTTTGGTTATTAGGATATATATACTTCACCGTTTAATTAGAGGTTATTGCAAGAGTACGGTTTTTGTTGTGTGGCTTATAGACCTAAACATGTCTCATCAAACTTATTGTACATTTCCTCCGACTGGGCACGGTGGCTTTTCCAGCCACCCTATCAGTATAGAGCCCCATTTTCGGATGTTCATAAACTCTAGCAGCTTCACATCTCTGTTTTTCCCAAATTTTCGGAAGCTCTACTTAACATTTGAGAATATTTGTGATAACTTCTACAATCGTTTTCAGATTTCCTTTGAGATCTCACTTAGAGCAATGGCCAAATTTGTAGATCCTGTATGAACTCCAGATTATTAAGTTCTAGCTAAAGCTAGTGTTCTTCTGAAAATTGCTGCATTGTTAAGGATTTGGCATCTGTTTTAAATGGGAGATAGATGTTTGACCAGGACAAAACTTTGAATAGCTGGATTTTATGGGGAACAAACAGTTAATTGCAGTGTGCAACAAACAGTTAGTATCAAAGATGTGATATTTGATTTTACATTATTCGAGGTGTTAGCATTATATGGTAAGTGTATTTGAGTCCTCAGGTTCTCCATCTTCTCTTTTGTGGGTTTTTAGTTTAGACGGTAAAGGTGGTTGGGTTGATGAATTGTTTTCCTAATTATCAGCTAAATACATCTCTTATCTGTTGTTGTTTACTTTATAATTACTTTGGCTCATTCAGGCTGATGATAACTTTTTTTGCTACCTTTTCTAGGTCAAAGATCTACAGGAAAGTGGAGCAGAATTGAAAGTAATTTCAGACATGTATAGGCGTGAATCAACTGATTCAAGGTGAGTATTTGCTGGTGTTGAAACTGTGCAACCCTCATCTCTGTTTTATCTACAAGGAGGTTGGTGTGCTTTTAGTGGATATGATGATAAATCATCATGTATCCATCATATATATGGCGGCAGGGATTTTCTGGCGGCAAGAGATTCTGAGTACCAGGCTTGGGCTCAAGTTCAAAGTTTAAAGTTATCCCTTGATGAGCAGAATTTGGAACTACGTGTTAAGACTGCAAACGAAGCCGAGGCAATTTCACAGCAGAAGCTGGCTGCTGCAGAAGCTGAGATTGCTGATTCAAGAGAAAAATTGGAAGCTTCAAAAAGGTTGAGCTTATAAATCCCTGTTAGAAATTCCATTTATGGTGGTAAAGAATCCTTGTAAATTACAAGATTATGTTGAAAGATCACATGCACTTTGCATACACCACAAGGCACATTTAGGTTGTTTACGGTTTTGAGTGCATTTTTACATAGTGGAGAAAGAATATAAAGCATATAGGTAATTTCAAAGATGTGTGATTGACTTTGTATTTCGTACTTTCTCATGAATATCATTCAGTTGTGATGTTCTAGACCCGGACATGCTGCTCCTATCCAAACTTTCTGTGTATCCTAGGAAAAATACTGAACAGTTGGAAATTATTATTTTTGTAGAGAAATGTCGAAGCTTTCCGATGTCCTCAAATCCAAAAGTGAAGAAAATGAGGCATACTTGTCTGAAATTGAGGTCATATCTGAAATTTATTATTATCTTTCCATGATTCTGTATGGAGGTTGTCTCTATGTTAACTTTAGTTCAGAACTTTGTTGCAGACTATTGGACAAGCATATGATGACATGCAAACTCAAAACCAACATTTACTGCAGCAAGTCACAGAGCGAGATGACTATAATATCAAGGTATTTAAATTTCATATATTGCCTAGCTTTATAATCATTCATTGTCATAATCTACCCAGTTTTCTGCTTGCATGAGATCGGTTGATTCCAAATGTTCTCCTTCATCTTGTGTTATAAGATTCTTTCCAGTTGCTAATATGATCACTGTTTCAGCTTGTTCTAGAGGGTGTGAGAACTAGACAGCTGCATTACTCTTTGTTCACAGACAAATTATCCCTTCAAAAGGAAATTCAGCAAGCCAAAGTTTCTCTTGACTTTTATAAAGTGAAGGCTGCAAAAATTGAAGACCAGGTGCTCTTCAGTTATTCTGATTGCAGATTGATGTGATTCTGCAGTATCATTTCTAAATTTCTGTGTATTCGTTCCTTAATTCTGCCTTGCAGTTAAAAAGTAATTCAGATCAGGTTCAGAAGATTGCTGCAGATAAATCTCAGAACTCGGTCACATATGAGAATGTGCAGAAGAGATTGCATGATGCAAGGAGATCATTTAGTCAAACGAGGGAATTGCTTGATGTCTCACAATCTAAGGTTGAGGAAAGTCGAATGACTCTTGCTGAGCTGCAAATAGACGTGGAAAAAGAGAGGTGAAGAAAGTTCAGTCTTCTCATTTTGCTTTTTTTTGTCAAGTTAAATCAGTTACCCATTTGTATCATGCAACAGGTTTGAGAAGAGAAGAAAAGAGGAGGAGTTAGAAATTGCAAGAAGAAAGCTGTTATATCTTAGAGCTGAGTCAGAGGGTTCATCAATCTTAGAGAAGCTTCGGCAAGAACTTAGAGAATACAGAGAAATTGTGAAGTGTAGTGTCTGCCATGACAGGCCCAAGGAGGTAAACTAGTGTTCCTTACCGAATTATGTGCATTGCTTGCTTTTAAGGCTAACGTACAAAGCCCTCAGTTTGAGGGGAAAAAGTCCCTTTTAACATTCTATTATATGTATAGATAGTGAGATAGTGTTATTTTTCTAGATGGCCTTTGGCTTGTCCTTAATCGACCACTGAACTTGTTTCTGCAAGTAAATGGCGTGTTTTTGTTTCGACTGGAAAAATTGTAGCTAAAATAAAATTGTGGTTTTGATCTTAAAATCTTTCAACTTACAGTTTTGTTGGTGCCTAACGATCCTGATTCCACAAAAAATCAATGGATCGTGGAATCACAAAAAATTCCGACCAAAATATTCTTAGAATCTTATGGAATCAACTTTTTTTTTGGTATTCGATTCTACTTTGTCTTGCTCGGTTTGAAGTAGAATCAAGAAAAAATAAATTTTGTTGGTTAAGAAATTTTGATTAATTTAGTTGTGAGAAGTGATTAAAACATCAAATGCACAAAATCTATTTATTTTTTCCTCAACTGGCCGGCCTTTCCCAATTTTCCCTTATCTCGTCTTCTTAAGAGTCATGCAATCATGTTTTCTTTCATCTGATCTACTCAAATAACTTAATGATGAGAATATCTTATTTAGAAATGTATTTATTCTAAGTAGATTTTTATCTTAAATGTTTCAAGAAGCAGTTCATTAAGTCTTTTGCGTTTTTACGATTTGAATCTATGATTATGATGTAACCCCAGTTTGTTATTCCACATGAAATCCCGATTTGACTAGCTTGACTGGAAATAAACATTGAAGATCCTTTTAATCTTGGATAAGTTCTAGGCTTGGTTTTGAATTGTCCCCTTCAATCACAAAAGTAAGTTTGCTTTGAATTGAAGTCAAAGTGGATAAGCGTGATCTGTTCCTTGCCTCGAAAAAATAAGTTCTCTTTGGTGGTCGCTACATGCTAGCACTTACACAAGATGTAGCTCCAGGGAAACTATGTTCTGTGATTCCGTCCGTCCTTCCTTCCTTATTTGAAGTGTTCTTTCTGTGTCTACTTCACCTTCGCTGTAGTCTTAATGGTGTTTCCGTGGTACCCTCTGAAAAGCTGCCCGCCCGTGTATTTAGGCGGGGAATAGTTGGTCTGCTAGGTGCTAACTTTGAAAAGAATAATATCATGACAATGTATGTAAATTGAAATGGCATGCAGCATCCTGACCAGTGTTTATGATTTTGCAACATCTATAATGACAACATTCTCTTTCAGGTTGTCATCACAAAATGCTATCACTTGTTCTGCAATCCTTGTGTTCAAAGAATAATGGAGACTCGTCACCGGAAATGTCCAGTGTGTGCTGCAAGTTTTGGACAAAATGATGTCAAGCCGGTCTATATATGAACTAGTGCCTGTCAGGATCATGTATGCAGAGCCATTGGGCTGTGATTGGGATCTCACCTGTTTAAGCCACAGGTTCATGTCTATCGTCTCGCGTCACGTTAGACGACTGTTGAAGAATGGCTGTTAAACGAGCTGTTCTCCGTGTCTCTGTAGCATTTGTACCAGATTGTCATAAGATTGTTGATTCTAGCTTTTTCTTTATGTGTAAGTTCACAGAAGTTTAGCCGATCGTCTTGCATCATTGCTGGATTGAAGCCAATGGAGCCTTTCCAATGTGTTACTAAATGAAGGCCAGTAGGGATGTGGGAGGAGATGCTGGAAAAATGGTTGGACTTGTTTGCCTTTTTATCAATACACTCACTGATGACTGAACACAATTAGATAACAGTTTTGGTGTTGTACAGGGATTTTGATATTTGATATTAGAGTTGGTTGAGATACTAGTGTCTTTTCTGTAAACGGTGTTATAGTATGTGCCTGGATGTATATGTACAGCTATTCTTTTATATCCATTCCAAGTCTATGCTCATGTTCAGGTTTTTTATAGGCTGTCTCGATTCTTCTCGTTTTCTTCACTTTTGCTGTCCGAGCTCGATTTCTCAGTTGCTTGTTGAAGGGTATCATCAATGCCCAACAGTTGGCGGCTCCGACAGGATTCCGAGCCCGGGCAAAAACTAGCGATTTAAAGTCGTCCGATTTAACGTGATAAATGGTTCCGATCAGTGGACATGTGACATTATACAATGAACACTTCCTTTGGAGAGAGCGTATAGGATAATGAGTGCCATTTGTGGTGCTTGATGATCCAGATTATTGGAATTTCCACGATGAGTACTTGCAGTAGTACCGCATGATTACTCGGCAGTGGATCTCGCGTCGCGGTGGGGTTATGGAGGCTTTTGTACGACACGATTCCTTACCTACCTTGTTTTTCTTCCTTTGTCAACTTAGAATTGTTCCAGTGCTAACACAGGTATTGTTCGTTTTGTTATTGGATGGCTTGGAGCACCACCATGTCGGGAGGTAGCAACAGCTCAGTCCTAGGGACACCAACCAGGTGAGAGAGACCATTTGCTTAATGATTTATGCGAGTGGCTCTACACATCTTATGTTCGAGGACAGCCATTACCCGCACATGGCACCAGATGGCACGACGCACCCAACATACAAGCTGTACGATGTGCCCCCGACTTCCGGTATGATCTGGCATCTACCGTCTTTCAATTAATGTTGTTGGGTCTCCTAAATTGAAGCATCTCCTTTGTCCTTTCCAAGAGGCTATAACTTCCTTCGTCTGCACTTTTTTCCTACTCGGCTACTCTTTTCCCCCAAGCCCTTGCATTTTAGTTTACAAACTCCATTGAAGCAAAAGTGTAGAGGCTATACGAGCATGATATACCAATATCGTCAACTAACGGTGTATACCTCCAGACGTCAATAATATTTTCCAATACGGCAGCAGAATGCATACCTAGTTTAACGGCAGCAGAATGCATACCTAGTTTAACGGCAGCATCACCTACGTTAAGCATTACGTCACCGTTTCGCGTCAGGTAAACAAAATATAAGGAAAAATGAAACCCTCCGGTAAACGGCTGACAAGCGACCCTGAGAGAGAAGAGCTTTACCATCCAGCAGTCGGCCGGAGATCGAACGACGAAGACTCTCTCTTTCGACGCTCCTTTGCCTTGTACGTTGTCATATGATTTTAGTTTCGCTTCTTTTCGTTGTCGATTGTTTTGGATCTTATACTGCTTAGATCGCCTGTTGCTCTTGTTGAGCTCATTGCATTACTGTTATAAGATTCTTGGATCCGGGATGAATCTGTAGGGTGGTCTCGTTTATTGTTTCGCTGGTGTTTATTTGCGGTGGATTTTTCTTTGTTCCGTCTGTTGTGTTTGTGTCGCTGTGCTTCATTAAGGGTTTTGAATGAACTTCTGATGTATCGAGTAAGGGTGGAGCCTGAAATGCATGATCCAAATTTTGCTCTCCCGTTAATTGTGGTTTGTTTTGAATCCTGGGGGTAGTTTGTTTGGCAAGCTTTCTTTTTCAATCGCGATTTTACGTGCGAATTCTGACCTGGTAATGCAACAAGTTGCAGGCTGAAGTGCTGCCATCATGTTTGGGCGTGGAGGTCCTAGGAGGGGTAGTGACAATTCTAAGTACTATGAAGTCCTTGGTGTCCCGAAGACTGCGAGTGCTGATGAACTGAAGAAGGCCTATAGAAAGGCTGCCATAAAAAATCATCCCGATAAGGGAGGAGATCCGGAGAAGGTAAGAAAAAATTGAATAATGCTACTCCTTAATTCCGAATACAACACAAACAAGCCTATTAAATAGGCTTGTTTGTGTTGTATTCGGTACTGAGGTGTTGAACTAGCTTTTTCTATTTTGAGCATTTGGACTGTTCAATCAAAGCTTGCTTGGTATCTTGCAGGGCATTTAATATGTCAAATTTTGCCATGATGGTTCTGGAGATTCGGTGCTCTCTTAGTTATCTTAGTTGCTAGGTTTTTTAGAAAAATGTTAATTTCTCCTCCTTCAAATTGCATTGTAAAAGTGTGGTTAATAAGCGTCATCTTTCTCAGTTCAACTTCACCTTGACCAACATTCTTCATTTGCCGTACTTATTAATTTAGCACATTAGTTTTTTTATTTGTAAAGTGGCAGGGTAGAGGTCAAACCCATGACTACCTCTATGGAGGAGTTCCTACTTAACTAGTAGATGACAATGGCTTCCCTTAAGTGAGCACAATATTTATGTTCACTGTGTTTTGGTTAGGGGGTTATTGGTTGTAGGCGTTGAGCTTAATGTGAGTAGTTATATTTTGTCGCCACGTTCATCTGTAGCCTATGTTTCCAACAGTTTCATCTGCAAACATAAATCTGAAACCTTTTGTAATAGTGCCTGTTGTTGTTGGAGCTACATCTAATGATTGTCATTTATTCCTTTTTAGTTCAAGGAATTATCCCAAGCTTATGATGTTCTGAGTGATCCTGAGAAAAGAGAAATCTATGATCAGTATGGTGAAGAGGGCATCAAGGAGGGGATGGGAGGAGGAGGCCATGGTGCCCATTCTCCTTTTGACATATTTGAATCATTTTTTGGCGGTGGGGGTTTCGGAGGTGAGTTTTTTTGTTGAGTTTTTTCCTACTTTGTCCTTCTTAATTTGATGAATCCTAGGTTCGTATTCCTAATTGATTGTTAATTTTGTTTGATTATTATATAATTTATTACATTAGTTAACTCAACATAAAATATGGATGCAGGAGGTGGTAGTTCCAGAGGAAGAAGGCAGCGAAAAGGAGAGGATGTAGTGCATCCATTGAAAGTCTCCTTAGAGGACTTGTACAATGGGACCACAAAGAAACTCTCACTGTCAAGGAATGTTCTCTGCTCCAAGTGCAGAGGGTAGGCTTATTTTCCACCTTTTTAAATGAGAAATGTTGCATGAAATTATTAGATTTTCATGCATGGCCATCGGCTAGAGTTTCCAGAGTTTGAAACCATCTCACAGCTTATCGATATCCTTCTCGGCCATATTTCAGTAAGGGATCAAAGAGTGGAGCTTCTGGTACATGTTATGGATGTCAAGGTACAGGAATGAAAGTGACAACCCGGCAGATTGGACTAGGCATGATTCAGCAGATGCAGCAAGTCTGTCCCGATTGTAGAGGCTCAGGTATCTCTGCGTACATGCAGTTCTTTTCAATTTTATAATCTACCTCTGAATTGTGGGAGTGCCTTATTTTAGGCGAGGTAATCAGCGAGAGGGATAGATGTACACACTGCAAAGGGAAAAAGGTTGCACATCAAAAGAATGTGCTCGAGGTTCATGTCGAGAAGGGTATGCGCCATGAACAGAAAATAGTTTTCGAGGGTCAAGCTGATGAAGCTGTAAGTAAACCTTCGTGCGGGGTATACCCTTTTAGTTTAGACATTTTTTTGTAGCTTGTGTAACTCAAAACGCATGATTTTGTAGCCTGACGTGGTTACCGGAGACATCGTCTTCGTGTTGCAACTGAAAGAGCATCCCAAGTTCAAACGAAAGTATGATGATCTAGAAATGGAGCATACACTTAGTTTGACGGAAGCTCTGTGTGGATTTCAATTTGCCCTCACTCATCTTGATGGAAGGCAGCTGCTAATCAAATCAGATCCGGGAGAGGTCATTAAACCTGGTGGGTGGTCTTAAATACTCTCACCCTTAGTTAATAAATCTTGATAGCCATAGTCTCAGGACTAATTTGTTATATTTCTTTTCCGGAATGACAGGTCAGTGCAAGGCAATTAATGACGAGGGAATGCCGCTGCACGGCAGGCCCTTCATGAAGGGAAAGCTATATATAAGGTTCAAGGTGGAATTTGTGGAGTCTGGTACACTGTCGGAAGAGCAGTGTCGGAAGATAGAGAGAATACTTCCATCGAAGTCATCTGGGAAGAAAGAGCTGAGCAACATGGAGTTGGATGATTGCGAAGAGACTACTCTGCATGATGTGAACATGGCCGAGGAGGATCGGCGTAGGAAGCTGCATCAACATCAGCAACAGCGAGAGGCTTACGATGAAGATGACGACCCATCGACGGAACGTGTCCAGTGTGCCCAACAGTAAAAGCTCTTGCTTCGTATTATGGACTTGTTGTATGTTTTGCTTACTATCAGCTGCAGATGGATGTTTCGAATTTAAACCTAGTTCGTTTCCAAATCGTTTTATTTTGGAACTTGTAGGATGAGAGTTGTTATCAAATAGGGCAGCCCTTATGGTGCTGAAGGATTTTCAAGCATTCTAAATGTGGAAGTGTACTGAAGGGTACGTTGGTAACTTTCATAGAAATTCTGCTTTTTTAAAATTGTTCTTAAATATCTTTTACTTATGTAGTCAAATTTGAATTACTTTTAAGCTAAGATTTTACATTTTAAAATACTATAAAAGTAAACTAGGCTCGATTTCGAGGAAGCTCTAAACAAGGCATAGTTATTACTAATTTAAAATTAGTTTTAGTTATGAGCTAGGTTTATATATTTTTATTAAAAAGTTGAAAAGTATTATAATTTTATGGCATACAAATCATATACTAATTCGATTGGCTGACAATTAGACTACAGGCCGAATAAAACACCAGTTACTCATTCATATAATTTAGAGTAGCTAGTATTTTGTTTGGCCCATTAACCTAATTAAACTAGCAAAACAAAAACGGACTTGATCAATAAAAAGTTGAAAAGTATTCATGGTGTACACAACATATACTAATTTGATTGGCAGACAATTAGGTTACAGGGCGAACAAAACACAAGTTACTCATTCATACAATTAGAGTAGCTAGTGTTTTGTTCAGCCCGTTAGCCTAATTGAACCAGCGAAACGAAAACGGACTTGATCGATTTGCTTAGAAAATTACGAATTAAGCAAAGTATTATTGGAGTATCTAATACTCTAGAATGGTCTACACCAACACATAATCAAAATGAAGGTAGATTGCAACTTAAAGACCGGACAGAAACTGGACAAGTACATATTACAGAGTGAAGGCCCCAGATGCTGGCAAAAATAACCAGAGGAGAAACACATTTTAGGTAGAACGATTCGCAAATAATCAGGTCAAAAAATGAATGACATTGTGGGGATTTGAATTTGAAGGAAGGAAACAATCAGAGCTCGGGTTTGGAATCACCAAACTGGCTCAATAAAATGCCCATATCTATACCATTGAGCATAGTGGGGATGGCTTTCTCATAACTGCATCGCTTAGAGAATCCTATTTTCCCTGAATTCTGCACTTTCTTGGCGCACTTCTTGAACTTTTCGTGGCACTTGATGTTGGTTAGACCGTTCTTCCCAACGCAATCATCGTGAATCTTGCAGCAGGCGTCTAGATCGTCGCAGGGCTTCTCCCCAGGGCAGCCGGTCCACCCTAGCCCACAATACTTGCCGTAACGTATCCCAAATGCTGAACACAATTATAATGAATCTCAAACACTGATTAAGCAAATCAAAAAGGGATAACAGAATGAAGGAAAGAAACGTACAATCACAGTTCTGCACCACACAGGTCCTGCTGCAAATTGCCTACTGTGTCGGCAATCGGAGAGGATGATTTAATTCAACAATAAGAAGGTAATGAAAAAGATGCAGGCTGCGATCAGGATCTGAGATGATAAGGACATGTTCACCTGAGCGCCATGACGATTGGTGGCGGAGGAGGAGACGAGGGAAAAGAGGAAGAGGAACACGAAGGTGAATGCCGCGGCCAGACCATTAAACCTCATTGTAGTAGTTGAGGTATCAAATGACGGCAGCACTTCAGCCTGCAACTTGTTGGATTAGTTAGCAGGACAAAATGCGCACACGTAAAATTAAAAATCCGGATTGAAAAAGAAAGCTTGGCTAACAATGCACCCCCTAGGATTCAAAAGACACCACAATTAACCAGACTGCAAAATTTGGATGATGCATTTCAGGCTCCACCCTAATCCGATGAATCGAGACCCTACAGATTCGTCCAGGATCCAAGAGTCTTAAAAACACTAATGCAATGAGCTCAATAAGAGCAACAGGCGATCTAAGCAGTAAAAGATCCAAAACAATCGACAACGAAAAGAAGCGAAACTAGATATGGAAACATACTACGAAAAGGAGCGGCGACAGAGATAAAGAGAGAGTCTTCGTCAGTCGATCGCCGGCCAACTGCTGGATGGTGAAGCTCTTCTCTGTCAGGGGCGCTTCTCAATCTTTTACCGGAGGGGTAAAAAATATACTTAATGGGCCGCCATTTCTCATGGATCCGTTGAATGGGCCAGATGGGTGGGCCTTCACACGTGTGGATGCTTCTTCAGCACGTGTCCGAGAAAACAAAACCCCTCCGAATTTTGTGCGAGCCTGGGGGTTTTGGTTTTGGGTTTGCTTCTCCTCCGTCGTATCGTCCTCCGATTTGGTTGCTTCCCAAGTTTACAACTTTCGGATTCTACTTCACGCTTTAGGCTGCTGCTATATCACCGCTGCTGGTCTCGCTTCTCGAGGTTCATCTAAGGTGGAAAATGCAAGGCTTGAGGAGGAAATCTGCGCTTCTCTTGAGATCTCCGACTGGGTTGTCTTCTCTTCTTGGCTCAAACCCTCATGCAAACTTCGCTACTGCTGCTGGGAAAGCTGCTGTTATCCCTTTATCGGATATAAGGGCAAGTTTTATTTTTGCACCCGCTAATTGGAAATTGATGTTACCTGTTTACTTAGAATGGATGGCTTTTTTCCCAGATTAAAGTATCTGATTTCATATCTGTTTTGCTTTGTTTTTTTGTGTGAACGGATGTCTATTTAGTTTGCTTTTGAAATTCATGCTGGTTTGTTTATATAGCAAGGTTTCCTTGATGCAGATATCTGGGGCAGCATCCAAGTCTAGGGGGTTTCTGACTCATTTCAGTGCTCGTGGTGGTGCCACTCGGGTCAGGCCATTCGTTGCTTAGTTTACATTTGACTCCATATGACATCAAACTGATGTGCTGATTTATTTTCCCCTTTCCTTACAGTGGGAATCTCGTGAAGCAAATGGTAAGTGATGTTATGCTCATTAGTTACAACAGATACGTACCCCATGCTCATATGCCTATATCCAGTTGTCCTCTACTACCCGTCTATTGTTTCAGAGTTTTTCTAGTGAAGTGCAGTAGAAATATGTGATGAATCGTTAGAAAAAGTCATGGTAGAACTGTACTGGATCATGATCTCCTAGGTTGTTTCCCCCCGCCCCTGAGCAGTAGGACACTTTTGGATCAGAGTTATAGTTCTTTGTTTTAAGAGGAGACTCCTTTCAGAGAGTTTATAAGCTATTATCCTCTCATGTTTTTTTCTGGAAGCTATTCTAACTTAACAACTAATTTGAAGGCAGCAACTTTCTACAGGACTTCTTGTTTTCCGGAATGGATGGAATTGTGGACAATCCGTAGCAGGGTTTAGAACACGGTGCCAACTTCTACAGAGCGATTCGAAAAAACAAAGCAGTAATCAATTATTTTCCCGATCCTTCGCATCAAGACCGCCCAGGAAAGCTGAGCAGAGCCGCTCTGAGGTTAGTATTGGAGGACTAGTTTCCCTTATCTTTCTATGATATCGGTGAAGAAAACTTGATTCCCAATTCTTCCAAGACAACATTTTTAAGCTCTGAACATCTGAACCCCCACCTTAAATTGATTCATGTCACTGGATTCCGTATAATGACTAGATTGTTCTGGTTTGTACTCATTACTTGCTTATCTTGTTTTGTAGCAGACCAAAAAAGATGTGTCCACTGTTGAGGATCCTTTTGATGCTCCCACTTATAATATCCCAGAGAAGCCTGTCACGTTTACAGAGGGTGCTTCCTATACTTTGGTAATCCTAGTTGGTCTTGGATTAGCAGCTGCTGCAGGTTATGCTGTTTTCAAGGAACTGATATTTGAACCAAAGGAGTAAGTGCTAAGCTATTTAGTATCTCCGTCTGGCATTCCGATTGTCTCTATTTCTAGCGACCCCCATTTAATGTCTTCTTCTGCAATTCTACTTATAGGTACAAGATCTTTAACATGGCACTGAAAAGAATTCAAGACGACAGTCAGGTCAGTAGTTCTTTTATTGTTCGCCGAAAACCAACGCTTATATTGATAATTATCTGTGGCCAGCACAACATATAAAAGTAGCTTGAGGAAATTCGTGATAGTCCCGTATAAAAT
Organism: Linum usitatissimum; assembly: GCA_030674075.2. Classification (NCBI taxonomy): domain Eukaryota; kingdom Viridiplantae; phylum Streptophyta; class Magnoliopsida; order Malpighiales; family Linaceae; genus Linum; species Linum usitatissimum. Next base: position 3,728,494 of record JAUJYP020000804.1, on the reverse strand, counting down.
TGAGATCAAGTTTGCTACTGTCCTTGGGGTGGGGATACAGCTAGGATATTAGTTAAAGGTGTAATCTAAAGGTTTGGCAATGGGAATCATGATTCCTAAGAATGTTGAGTTGAGACTAGTGTAAAAAACTTGAATTTGAGTTGGGAGAGATTGTGGATAGAAACTTGGCTCAAGGGATATAAGGATTTCAAGTGGAATTTTGTTTCCCAATCTACTCAATGGGAAAATAAACTTTCCTAAGAATCCTTTATATCCTTTGATTTGACTTTCTTTTCACAACTCCTTCCAATCTCAACTCGCCTGTTTTTCACTATCTCAAATTTCTTAGGAATCATGATTCTCATTGCCAAACCTAACTTAAGTTAGTGGTTTGGGGATCTTAACATTCCTATGCACGGTATGTCAGAAGTATAGAACCTTGACAACTAAACAGGTACTCTGGGTGATTGCTCCATTTTCTGTATAAAACAGCTCAATGAATATATGGGTTGCCATGACTGCAGCAGCCACCTTATTGTCTTGCCCTGTTCTATTTGTGCAGGTACGGGTGAGGATTGGATCTCCGATAACAGGTTATGGTCAGGAAAGTAGAAACCGTGCTGCCCGCCAAAGAATTCCAAACAAGATCTACACTGACGAAGATGGAATTGAGCATGTCCTGGTATGCACAACTCACCTCTTTCCAATTTGCCTATCACAAACTTTTGCTCTTCTCCCAACTCCAAATGATTGCGTGCAGGTAAACTTTCATATCCGTGGGCCACATGGAGCTGGTAAGGTATCGGCGGAGATGTTCAGAGATAAAGTGGACAAGCAGTGGAAGTATACCTACTTGATTGTTCAGATCACACATCCTTCACAATCTCAACTGATTCTGGAGTCTTACATACCGGCGGCACCTGCACCAGTTCCAGCAATGGGACGGTAATCATTTTGAGCATCAACTTCCAGAAACAGCAGCCTGCATTTTGTTTCAAGCTTGACAATTTGAATAGTATCCATTCTACAGTTACTGATTAAATATTCAAGTTTTGACATTGTTAGCAAAAGTTGTGATTTTTATTTTATTTTTGCTACATCCTCATGAGAAAGTGTGTTCTCTCAATGGAATGAATGATTGCTTGTACATGGAAGAATGTTAGCAGCGCTTGGTTTGTTACTGAGGAAAGATGGGAAGGTGCTTCCTATTAATCTATTCCGACACCAAAATCAATAACAAAAGACAACCATCCACACATTGGAACGTTATAAATCGTAAATTGTAAAATTTTTATGTTCTTGTACAGAGAGCAACGGTCGTCACCTTCTCTCAGGCAACGGTCGTCACCTTCTCTCAGGCAACGGTCGTTTTCTTGTACATGGAAATCACAGAGCATCCATCCTTCTGTCCTCAACCTCACGGTGCAACCATTAACCAATCCTTCTGTCCTCAACCTCACGGTGTCCTCAACCTCACGGTGCAACCATTAACCAAAACTGACCGGGGGAACGGAGGGTTTAAACTACGTTCTAACAACACATATATGGTTAATGAGTTGTTTGGATAAGTTATGTCGCAAATGAGGTATTTTGGAACAAAATTATCATTATTTGGAAATGTGGTATTCCTGAGATGTAAAACATTTGAGGCAGGCTTGAAATAAGGGATCTAAACTCATGGAATTATGCTTGCACTGCTCGTCACATCTGGAATATATTGTTGAGAGCAGGTTCCTTATGGATTGCATGGATCTATCATTATAGGATCAAGCAGGGGACAATTTGGGAGTCCAAAAGCTCCTCTTATCAACCTTGGGTCTGGAGAAGGATCTTAAAAGTTCGAGTTGTTATATCCAAGCATATTAGTAGAGATGTTAATGGTTGTGTACTCTGGAAGGGCAATAAAATGGAACGATACTCTATTTTGCAAGTTTGGGATACTATCCGCAAGAAATCCCCTGTAGCGGTCTGGTACAACTTGATTTGGCAAGGCCCTACCATTCCGAAGCACTGTTTAATTGTTTGGTTGGCGTTGCAGCAAATGCTTGTCACGATGGAGAGGATTGCAAGATGGGGATTAAGTATAGATATTTCTTGTTATCTTTGCCAGGAAGGGATTGACTCTACTTATCCTTTGTTTGAAGGATGCTCTTTCATTCAACCAATATTTTGCGTTGGTGCTTTCTTTAGACAGGGGAGTTGGCGAGAGCTAGTCCAACAAGCAGTCAGTGTTTATAAAGGGAAGACCAATGATGCTTGCTCAGGACGTCTCATCTGTAAGGTCATTATTAGCACGGTTTGGTATGAGAGGTGTCGTAGACATGTTGGTGATAAAAATAGGAGAATTTGGGAATTAGTGGAGCAAATTTGTAGAGATGTTCGATTCCTAATGGCTTACTGTAGCCATTAGAGCTCTTGTCCGATTTTTGTACAGTTGTATTTAGAACAATGTATGACTCTTGGCTGGTGGGGTGTTTTGCTATGCTAGCACACCCTGCATTTTGATGAATATAAAAACCCTAACATATTCATCTAAAGAAACATTTGAGACGTAAGAATTATCTTGTTTGGCTAACATAAAAACAATGAGTTATGGCCTTATGGGCTTTGAATTGAGAACTTTGATTCGAGTTATTTCAAATAACAGATTACAATATACCACTACTTTTATTTCGGATGACAAACGAGGCATGTTATTTAGACGAAAATACCTTATTCAAATATCTCATCCGAACGAGCCCATGTCTTTGGACTTATGCTCAATTAGATGGTTGATTCATCATCTATCACAACAATCATCAAGCTCAATTGAGTACAAATGTTACAGTAGTACAAATTTGTAATTCTAGCTACACCGCTACTTGGATTGGAGATACATTAACCCATAGGCCATAATCCAATCTATATATAATAATTACATGAAATCAAGCAGAAGGTGATAGCAATTCTCGCCTCCTCTTTCTACATGCATAATCATAATACATACATACACAAGGCCAAATGGAGATTCAGAAGTAGGAGCCAAAAGCTTCTTCCTTCAAATAAATGGAGCCTCAACTCTCACCACTTCAGTTCCAGACTGGCAATCCTTTCCTATACTCAAGTCTAGTCACAACCAAGTACACATAGCAATCCCTTAAAACGATGGATATACTTACAATGTTGAGCTGGAAACCTTCAGCTGGCTAGTCTATTGCCGAGTTCTTTACTATAAACCTGAATCAACCCATTCTCTTCTGCAGCCTCAAGTTTCTGCTTTAACTTGCTCTTGTAGCTATCATCTTGCTGCTCTAGATCACGTATAAGTTCAACCTGAGGACATGAGAGATATCAGCTAAGCTGAACCAACCATCATCTTTCTTCTGTATATAGATATACATAAAGATGACATGAGGCGATAGTAAATAGTATCACCTGCTTCTGGAATGAATCAAATTCATCAGAGTTTAGAGAGCCATCACTATTGGAATCGAGCAGTTGCATCATCTCCTCTGCATCCTTCCCCGGGGCACCAAGCTCTTCCATCACTTCCATTAATTCCTCTATGCTGATCCGTCCATCTCCATTCTTGTCCAGAAGCCCAAACACTCTGTCTCTCCCCTCAATCTCAATGCCTTTAGCAGCAGATGGAACATCCTTGAGACGTAGTGCTGCAAATTCAGCTGCAGCCATCATTATTGTCTTGAGCCGCTTTGCCTAACCACCATAAATATCCAGAAACAGAGTTAGAGATCCAGCATCTTCAAATATAAACTAAACATTATAGAGTCTAACCTCTTGTGCATCAGTAAGACCGGCTTTATACAAGGAATGCGAAGCTGCTCCACCAACCGCCTTCCTGTCCATCTCTACAGTACGTATTTGTATTTCCATCATTGGTCTAGCATTGTTGTCGTCACTCACATCAACAGCCATGTGCAAGCTTTGATAACCATTAGCTTTTGGCTTGGCAATGTAGTCTTTTGTTCTATCTGGTATATCCTTCCATAACGAACGAATTATTTCTTGTGTTCTGTAGCATGCCTTCTCACACATGTCTTCTTTAGGGTGCAAGATGACTCTTAGCCCCAGAACATCATTTACTTGTTCCGGCTTTCGACCATCCTTGAGCAGCTTCTTCATAGTGCTATAGCGGCTTTTGTAGCGACCTTTAACAGATACATCATCCACCATCTCCACCAACAATGGATCATCTCTAAGGCAGTGATGCAGACGTAGAGCATACTCATCCATGATAGACCGGCTTCCACTCTCATGGCTGTGTAGCCAGGCATCGACGTAGAGATAGGAATATGGAAAGAGATAACTAAAGGACAGATCCTCAAGCTCCAATGACAGTGAGTGCGTTCCAACAGCATGAGCCAGTGGGGCATGTAGTCTCATAACTTGAAGAGACACCATGAGTTGTTGATGACGAGGCAGGTAATCCAAATTTCTCATCATGTCAAGCTTGAGTGCCAGGTCCAGAACAAGAGCACGGATGTCATAATAAGTAAGGCAATAGCGTCGCAACATAGAAGCAGCAGCATCATCATCATCATCTAACACATCCAATCTGGTAGGAAGTGTTTTAAGGCGCCAGGTTTCGTGGAGAAGATGTGCAGTAGAAGGGCCAATTCGGTTTCTCACCTCCTTTAAAGATATGGCATTTGCCTCAAGCACATGCCACAATATGCTAGCAGAAAGAACTTCTGCATCCATCTGTGGTTAACCGCTCTGGATGGTAAGAAGCCCCGTAATCATTGTAGAATTCTAACTAACATGGAAGTAGAGGAGGGCATTAACTATTACTAGGGATCACAAATTTCCCCGCATTGCACGCCAAGACGCGCAGGAAACGAATTGGATTCAAATCTCGAGTGACCTAATAGCAGGATTGGAATCAAGCTTATTTGCAGTTCAACTATCATAAGAAGGAAGTAGAACCTGAAGATCGGCGAGGAGGAGAGCGAGAGACAAGGCTTTGGCGAGAGGAGGTCTTCCATCTGGAGCGAGGCCCAAGTTCTGCAAAATGGGGATGGAGAGCTTGAGGGTGGCGAAGAGCAAGCGAGAGGAGCTGGTAGAGAGCACATTCATCCTCTGCGTCAGAGAATTGAAAGCTCCCACGAGCTCCACCACCATCTTCCCACCAGGCTGCTCCAAGGGGTGGTTCGCTGCCGTCTTTCGCCGAGATGAACGGTTACCACTTTTGCTCATCGGCATCGTTATGCCTTTCAGGGACAAGATTGAAGAAGTTGACTGCGAAGGTACGGTTAGGATGCTATGAGAGGATAAGTGACGAAGACCACACAACTCCATCGCCATCAGCATGAACACCGATTCTCCGTCGGAGCTGAAAACGTGGTCGAGGTCCCTTGATCGGCTCTTTCTCCGACGAAGAAATGAAAAGTTGTTATATTATATGTTCTTTCCTTTTCCATTTTCCGGCTATTTAACTTCCTATGTATTTGTTACACTTCAGCAAAGAAATACAATCATTACCAACTGGCGGGCGGATATGGAACAGGTTAGGTATAATATCTGTTTTTCGGTTGTTTAGTAATTTCGGTGATACGTAGTTTTTTTACAGGAGAGATCGAGAGAGTACGCACAATTGAAATTATATATTAATTTATTTTGTGTAATTGGCCCCTATATGGGTTGAGAGATATGAAAGAGCAAAACGAGTCCCTTTACATGTTGGTTTGTTGGCATCACGTCGGACCACTTGCACCTGCAAACAAGCAAACGCCGTCAAAAAGGCCAAGATCTCTGCGACAACGGCGCCACCTGCAATACGATGTGTACTCCGTTGATACAACCATGAGAGGATCAGTTCCGCATCGCCTTTTATGTCCACCTGTCAAACTTCATTCCGGAAGCACCCATCACAAACATCCTAAACCACCAAAAACTTGAGAATATAGGGATCAAGAAACCCTAGATACGTTAGGCTAACCCCCTCTCCAACACTCCTTCCACGCATTCTGAACCACTATAACCACCACTCTCCCAACCGAATCAGACACCGTGCCTTGAGGCGGGGGCAAGCGAGGGATCCAATCCGCATCAATATTTGATTTGTTAATCTTCCTTTCAAAAGTGTTGATCGGTTGTTTAGTAATTGAATTTTACCAATACACGTATGTTTGTATAAACGGGCAGGATTTTTATACCTGTCAATCAATTGGCAGGTTTCGAATTTATTCATTTGGTCTGGTAATCTTAGACTACACGACCAAAACGAGCCGGATAATAAATATGTCTTCTCGTATTCTCTGCCAAAATTCCAAACCAGCAAAATCTCTGGTTGATTCCATGAAACACCAACATATGTCATCTGAAGTCTGGTCGGAGGAGAGCACGTCGCAAATAGTTACAGAAGCATTTTTAAGGTTATTATCATTTTCCAGCAAGGAGTTAAACAGTATTTACAGTGTCAGAAAGAGAGCGCAAAATGCAACCCAGTCCAGCCTTCGCTGTCAATTTCTCGTGTATCCGCAGGCACTGGTCACATGTCGGCCGATCTCCTGTAGACAACCCTCTGTACACATACCTGGCAAACCATATGTCTTAACAATCAGTTTCGGGAGCAAATATTTCAGCAAGTGGCTAAGCATAGAGATGATGCAGGACATTGGTGCTTTGCAGTTGCTACTTGGGGAGACGAGTAAGTTAATATTGCATCTAAGTTCCAGGAAATAAATGTTTCAAGCTATAGCTAGTTTGGCTAAATGGTCATATGTCCAGAGATGCTCGGTATAAAAGAGACCAAGATAGAATTGGTTCCAAATATGCCCAGGCACATTTCAAGTATTGCTACAAAAACCTAATTCAACCAAATACTCTTAGCTCTTAGTAATTAGTATAGATCCAGAGAAGTTCCAACTAAATGATACCAACTTATGGATACCAATCCAGCAAAGTGTATACTTTGGCAGAGTAAACGAAAGAAAGACTGAGTTCTGAATAAACCAGGCTTAGTTTCCTTGACTAATTAATGCTGCTCCAATCAAAACGAGAGCTGTCGTCATTTAGATGTTTCCTATTATTCCCGTGTGACAAAGTACAAAGATGCAGGAGCAATCGAACATTTTACCGCTCTTCGTCTACCAAAAAAGCAGGTTAGCATATTAATTTATGAGGAAAGTACCACAATCAACAAACCCAGGTGATAACTTGGGGACTTGGTGAATAAATCAAACCAAACTTGCATGACGAGTCCTGGATAACTAGCAAAGTGGCAACTTTGGCCATAGAGGAACTCATGACTGAAGCCGCGGTGTTCAACCCTAAAACGTTCTCTAGTGGTAACAGGAAGTTAAGCATCCAACTCGTCCTAGGTTCAAAAACTTGGTAAATCACCTACCTATGGAAGTGAGACATTGAAGCAACTGAATTCAGCTGAACTAGTGTTTGGTGAGTAAGGCAAAGCATATTCAGGATCTAATGTTGGAGTTAAGAAACATTGGAAGCTTAGCTAAATGAACTATCTCTGATCCTTCAAATGAGATAAGGTGCAAGGCTACTTATCATTTAGGAAACAACAAAAATGGAAGCAATTAAGAGTACAGGGGGGAGAACTGAACTCACTTCATGAGGATATCGTAATACTCAGGGTCCAATGAGGTCAGCATTCCGTCCACGTCTTTGATCGCCATAATCGCTCTATGAACCACTATCCAATTCGCAGACTGCAGCACGTAAAAGTAGAAGAGAATAAACTTTCACCTAAAACTTCTGCTAATAAATTTGGATCGGAAAACGAAGAACTCAAACCCTCACCGAGGAACAGAAAAAGGGAGGAAAAATAACAGACCTTGCATCGCTCATCGCCGGTCTTCGGAGGCGATCCTTCAAGCGCTGTCTTGAGAGCTTCAACTGGCTTGTACCTGGTGGTTCATGGAGAAAGAGGAATTAGAGGGAGAGAGGCACAGAGAAACAGTGAAGGACGGAGGAAGAAGACGAAGGGGGTATATATCTGTTACTGTTTGAGTAAGCTCTCGATCTTGCGAGACTTCTGTTCGATTCTGGTAATGATTGCCTCGGCGTTCTCTGATTCCACAAATCCGTCAGCACCGGCCATTGTCGCTTATTGCCAAGTCTCCAATATTCGTTCCGGCCAGCTAATTGCCAGATACCTGTTCGCCGCTCCGGAGAAAAACGGTATTAAGTTTTTTCCACGATGCCACAACACAAGGTCTCAACCGCCGACTGTTACAAATCTGGAAAAGTTCAGAGGAGGAAGAAAATGTTTGTTGAAGCCCAGTTGCAGCTAATCACGGCCGTTCATGAAATCTAATGGTTTTGGTTATTTTTTAATTAGGAAGAGTGACAAAGAAGAGTATTAATAAATTTAAAACTTGAGAGTTAATAAATAAAATTTTTAGCTCTTTTACGGGTTAGGGTTTTCCTCTCAACTTGAGAGTTAGGATTTTTCGGTGATTGTAGATCGTTGATTTTTTAGGAGGTTATATTTTCTCTCACAGGAGAGTGTTTTCGATTATAAGGTAATTGTTTAATTGAGATCTTCCTTACTTTTTTGATTTTTTTTTATCTTTTCTTTAAATTCTCACGAGCTCTTGTGTTTTTTCTAACGGCTTATATTACTCACATGAGAATTGGGGTTTGATCTCTATCTTGAGAGGATTGTTATTGTTTTCAAGTTTTTCTATTACGGTTTTGCTCGAAATCCTATCGACAATCAACTAAGAACTTCTACAATAATGGTGGCCGATGTTACAAATCTGCCACACGTATTGCAGCTAGGGCGAGAAATCAGGAGCAGGCGCACCGGCTAATCAAGGAACCCAAGACCGCTATAATCCTAGCCTCTCTTAACGGATCAATAAGGATGGCACATCCAAACGGCTAGGTTTTCTATTTCACTCTATTTTGTTTTTTTTGTCTTTCGGATTCTGAACTCGATTTGTTCTCTTTGTTTTTTTTTGTTTTTTTTATCGGTTAGTACACAAGTTTTTAGGTCTTTTTCGTTTTCTTTGCTTGCCCAGTCAGCCCGGTTGCAGTGGTGGTACAAGATTTTGCGTTTTGCAGGATGATCTTCCCCTTGCAATCCACACTAGGTGGATCGCCTTTTGATGGTTGACGACAGTGCCTTATCATATTAATGACTTCGGTCAAACTTTAGTAATGGAAATTTATCGATGATGGTGCGCATTGATTGAAAAAAAAAATTATTTTTTTACTTTTTATTAAGGGCAAGAATCCTTAGAACTTCAAGAACTTTCATCTTATTACCCAAATGTATACGACTTATTGACATTATTCTTTATGTTATGATCTAATATAAACTATGAAAATTATGTCACAAATTTTGACCATTAACATGTATACGTAACTTGACATCGTTAATAACGTGACAAATTAACCTTATATAGCAACTAATTAACATCCAAAATGACACCTCAGATTCCACATTAAATTCTTAAAGGGACAAAGTGGAAAAAAAAAATTCTTTACCCGCCGCCAAAAAGGACTAGCGTAAAAAGAGGGTGCAAAAATTCAGCGGCAGAAATTTTTTAAGTTGAAGTTCAGCTGAAGTCAATCACCACTAACCACATCAATTACTGAGGATATGGAGTTGTGAAACATATATTTGTATGTTTCTATCTCGCAATGGTAGTTTGGGTATGGTAGTGAGAATGATGTACACGTTTTTTTTATATTGTCCTTTAAATGAGGAGAGATAAAAACTGTGTCAGATTTAATTAATAAACAAATTTAAATGTTTCTCTCTTATATTTCATTAACTATAACAATTAAACTCACTTAAGTATTTTATCTTACATCCAATTTTATTAATTTTTGCAGCAAAATGTTTGTTATTCAAAGACGAATCCAAAAAGATCATTTTTGATGATTTTTGAAGTAAAACAAATTTAATAATTTTCTACTTTGTATTCGTTCAAGAGTTTGTATTTGTAATACGAAAGTTCATGTTATACATAAGATTGTAATTTTGAAAAGTATGAACGTATATATGCAAAAGTTCGTGTTAATTCATACCAATGTTTTAATAAAGTATACGAATGTATTGATCATAGGAAAGTATAGATACAAACGTATAGATTGTAGTATATGGAAGTTTGTGTTATCCATACGAAATGTACGAGCATATGAATTTGCAGTTTATAAGGAAAATCGTGTTATTCATATGAAAGTTCATGTTATTCATATTTTGGATGATTCCATATGTTATTCGTGTTATACTTTTTATGTGTTTTTGTCTGGGATGATTTCATATGTCTTGTAGTGATAAAACTAACAAACGTATAGATTGTTGACAAGAACATATGAATGTTCATTAAAACTATTAAATTTATACATTCAGAAAATATACATATTCCATCTCTCAATATAACAAGATGAAATGATGAAATGTCATCAAAGTTGATACATCAAGTTATAAATTCATAAATACAACTTGTACATTCATCAAAACAACCATTTAAAATTCGTTAAACGCAACACGTTGTCTTTATCACATACTCCTACAACATGGAAAGAAACATAAAAACTTGTTAGATACAAACTTATTAGGTTTGTAAGTTTTATCGGTACAAACATGGAATTTTTCAAGATCATAAAGTTGATGAAGAACTCAAACACACGGATGTTTTAATGAGTTCGCAGGTTCGTATGGGCGAAACATACGAACTTATTAATATAATCATACATTTCGTATCTATAAACATGTATAACACATACAAAAGTATGAACTATCTATACGTTCGTGTTTTATTAGTACTTTTTTGTGAATTCATCAAGAACACAAAGGACATGAAGAACACGAAGAATTTAGAAGATATATATAAACAAACTCACAAATATCTATACGTTCGTATGATACAGTGAAAACAAACGTACCACCAATGCCTGTGTTCTTCCTAGTGGGTCGTGGACACAACGTTCGTATTGGCAAGTGAAAACAAATGAATTACCACGTCATGCATTCTTATTGGTGACGTAAACAAAACACTCTTACAAGATAGTGAAACAAACGTACACGACCTGTGTTCGTCCCGATGGGACGTGAACAAAACGCTTGTATATATTAGACAGTTAAAACAAACATACCACCATAGTGGACACAAAAGACCAAAAAAATGAATAAATAACATAATGAAGAACATAAAAAAATCCAAAACAACCAAATCCACAAGAACTCGAAGAACACAAAGAACAAGAGTTTAAAACGGAGCTCACCTACCTTTTCGAAATTTGTGTTGCACTGTTCTAGTGTTTCTTCATGTAAAGATCCGTCAAAACAAACCTAAATCGATCATCCATTCAAAGAAATTGAGAGAGAAAAACTCAGATCAAACAAAACCATAAGAACTCGAAGAACATGAAGAACAAGAGCAAGAAATAGAGATAACCCAAATTTCGAGGATTGCGTTACATTTTTTTAGCGTTTTTTTGTGCAAAGATCCTTCTTGATAGTGCTAAAATCCATCTTGAAGAGTAAAAAACGAACTCAATTTAGGATTCTTTTAAAAAAATTGAGAGAGAAAAGAGAAAAAACTAAAAAGAGAAGTGGAAGAAAATGTGAGTTTGAAAATTTTGAATTAAAAAGAAAAAGATATGAGTGGTTATGGTATTTATAATATTTATTTATTTTTATTTTTTTATTTTTAATATTTTCTCATATACTTATCGAATATGAATGTATTTCTCTCGTATGCTTTCCGGATATGAATGTATGAATGTATTGATATTGAACATGTGAATTAATAAATATTGGTATTTAATGTGTACATAACGAATATGAACGTACGTTTTCTAGACATCTCTCCTTTTTTTGTGTCAGAACATTTTATGAATCTTCCTTTTCCTCTACAATTATAAAAAGGAGAAGTCAAATTAACATTAAAAATGAGAGTAAAAATTTCTCAAAACATATCTAAAATACTCTTGGTATAAAACAGCATACGTTCGTATATTTTTCAATTTTATAAATCCCCTGTATATAATGAATGATTGTGATTGGTTTTAGCCACTAATATGACTTTGGCTTAAGCTTTTAGCTGTGGAATTTACCCAAGGAGGGGATGCGGACAGAAAACGGGGGACAATTCTGTAATTCAGACAACGGTCTAATTGATTTGTTAATTTTTTCTTGGCTTTACTCTCACTCTCCCCAAAATTAGTCTTGCTCCCTTGCATTCAAAGTCTTCCTTCCCTCAGATTCACACAAACCCAGAGAAAAACATTCTCCCCATCTATGGCGGATTCGGTCCATTCAACCCCCTTAGCCTCAGCCGCCGCCGGTCAATCTAAGTCCGTCAAGGCGAACCCTCCGTCATCATCCGCCGCTTACTATTCTCCTCTTCTCTGTAAGTTGTTCCTCTTCCTGCTGCTTCTTCTCGCTATTCCGCTATTGCCCTCGCAAGCGCCGGACCTTTTCAACCAGAGCTTCCTCACAAACCTCTGGGAGCTTTCCCAACTTCTATTTATCGGCCTTGCTGTGTCGTATGGACTATTTAGTCGTAGGAATGCCGAACCGGATGATCACTTTGCGACCGATAATAGCTCCCAATTTACTGTTGCCGAGTCCCAGTCGTCGTTTGTGTCTAGAATATTCCAAGTCTCGCCTCTCTTTGAAGATAGCTATGAGGTTCCTTCTGAATGCGAGGATAAAACGGCTGTTTCCCATGTTCAGCTGTCTGCGGCTAGTTACAGTTATACTGCTCCTGACCCGGTCGCCTATGATGGTTATGGGAACCACCAATCTGTTTCTGTGAAAAATGGTTTCGAGATTCCTAATCACTCTGGCGGGGATGAGGTGATGCAGGCTTGGAATGCTCAGTATTTTCAAGGTCAATCAACTGCTGTTGTGTCTAAACCTAATATGGATGTTTTGGGTCAATGTGAAATGAACAACGCTCAGAAACCCTTAGGTTTGCCTGTTAGAAGTTTGATTTCGAGTGGTAGAGACTTCAATATGCCTGATTTCAGTAATATTAACATCAGTAAGGCTGCTGCTCAGAGCAAAGAGGATGATGGCGGTGCATATGGGTCTGGTGAGGAATTCTTTGGAGATGTAAATCCTGTGAATTTAGAAGAGAAGTTTAATCAAACTGTTGATTATTCAGACTTTTCATGGCGTTCGACATCTGCTAGAGAAGAGATAGGAGTAGTAGCTGCTGTTGATCGTTCTGGTCATTTTCGACCTCACTCCATTGATGAAACTCAGTTTGAGTCTCTCAAGTCAGAGTCATTTTTTGGTTCCTCCAACACTACTTCTGATGATCGTTCTGGGCATTTTCGACCTCTCTCAGTTGATGAAACTCAATTCGAGTCTCTCAAGTCAGAGTCATTTTTTGGCTCCTACAAACCACCCATCTTTTCTGAGGATGGTGTGATGCAACATTCGGCAACCACTCAGCATCATACAAAGTCGAACTCACTTCCTTCCAAGTTTCCCAACTCAGATATGAATGAATCAGGTGATGATAAGATTTCCCATGAGTCTAATCCTCCTGTCACTACTAGAGGTTCTCGAATGAATGCATTCCATTTAAGGAAGTATAGTGGTAGTGGCTCTTTGTTCAAAAAGGAATCACAGGGAAATCCGAGAGGTGTGTTGAAAGAGAAGGATTTGGATAGCTCTAGGGATCCGTTGAAAGGTTTGGGTGGGAATAAGGGAGATGAGGATGATTCAGAGAAGAAGAACAAGAAGAGCCAGCCGTCACTGAAATCGGATAAGAACGCTGAGAATGAATTGCTGGCTAAGCCTTCGAGAAGGGGGAAATCTGTAAGGACAGTTAGATCACCTGGTGGCACTAGTACCACTGAGGTGAAAAGGGATGCTGCTGTGGCCATGGTTCACAGCTACTTCGACGATGTAGTCGGGAAAGCATTCGATGAGATTGAAACCAGTAAGAAGAATCATGTTGCAAAGATACCAAAGCCGTCATTTGCAGAGTACAAGAAGAGAGACAGACAGAGATCTTCTGAAGCAGTGGATGGGCATAAGAAGAACGATGTCGGGAATGCAGCAAAGGCAAGAATTGCAGAATCAAAGAAGAGATCAGACGGTCGCAAATCTACTTCACGTGTTTCGGTGGAGCCTGATGAACATGAGGAGAGTAAGAAGGAAAGCATTCCGGTTGGTGACAGCAGGGGCGAAGAGGGACATGAGCACGAGTTGGATGAGGTAGATAGGAAGGCTGCAGAGTTCATAGCAAAGTTCAGGGAGCAAATAATGCTTCAAAAGGTGGCATCCATTGAAAGATCAACTAGGAAGCGTGTGATGGTGAAAGACAGTAGGTGAAACACGGTGGGGGTTCAAGTAATTCTACTACTTTGGTTTTTCCTTTTCTATTCTGTAGATAACTTATGCAGCATTGGTGTAAGTTGAATTGTTCCGGCTGTTTTCGAGCCTGTGGATACTTAATTTCCCCACTATCAGAGCAACAAGAAACTACCTTGTTGCTGCTGTTTGAAATACTGGCATCTCTTGAAGGATCATGCTTCTTATCACAAACGCAGGAACTAGACATTGTGTTTATACACCGTTTTACAAATGGGACATTCTGGTAGAGTGAAGCCATCCGATCTGCAAGCTTGTTGATTCTGCGCCCGAGGGATAAAAGACAATACAAGTTGTAAGCGATTACAAAAAAATACCTTTTATTTACTATTTTGTCAAAATAACTCTTATCGACTTATCGTATCAGTCATCAATACGATAAGGATTTTGTGAATAGCGAATCACGAAGAGAGATTTTTTCAGCCAACATTGGTGAGCTCATAGAGTTTTGGAGAAGAGGGAGAATTTTAAAGCTGCCATTGATGATTGATATGATACAAGTTTTTTAGAGAGATTTTTTCAGCCAACATTGGTAAGCTTATAGAGTTTGGAGAAAAGGGAGAATTTTAAAGCTGCCATTGATGATTGATATGATACAAGTTATTTTAGTAAAATAATAAATAAATATTTTATTAATAGTGTAGTGACCTAAGATTCTGACTCGTTGCCTCTTCCAAGTGTAGCCCATTCTTCCTGGCATTGGCGTTGTTGGTTTTGTCGTTCACCGTACCTGTGGTTCTTTGGTCTCTGCGCAGGTCAACTCATCCACCACATTGTGGATCCACTAACTTTGGAGTTTTTAGCCATTCGCCAAGCACTCTACGTCTCTGGTGTTCGCTACCTCGAGTCCTGTCAGATCCTCTCGAACTCAACGGAGGTTGGGAGGCTCATTTACTCGGATGTGCTTGATATCCATGTTGGGTAGCTCCTCCCTGAATGCCGCCAGTTGGTTCAGTCCTTATTTTTAGTTACAATGTCTCATATTTTCCGTTTTGATAACTGCGTCGCCTATTTAGTGGCACACAAAATTTTTTTTTAATCCAAACAGCTCTCATATGTTATCTCTTTCTTATAGTATTTCATCTTCCTAAAAAAACTATTATATTTTTTTCTCTTTTTATGCATTACGAACGGATACCTTCAAATAAAAAAAAGTATTTTACTAATGATATAATAGTCAATTTTATGGACCAAAGTGGGAATTTCTACTCCGGTCACCGGTTCGCAATGGCAAATAAGTTGGGCCCTTGGGTGAATTTGAATGGAAGCAAAGCCCAATTATAATAAGACTAGCAATTTAGCAAAATCAAACTGAGGAAACCGAAATGGAGAGGAAGAAGATAAGGTTACAGTTCGAGGACGGAAGAAGAAGAAGAAGAAGGTAGCTTGGGTGTTGTCAAAGGAGGAATAGAAAACTGAATCATCAAGTGGGTGAATCGAATCATGTTAGCCACCAATTTTCATATTCCAACACCGTTAACATCTTCTGGTTCGAAGAAGAAGCATATGTTGTTCAGTTGCTCTAACCACTTAGAAGTAAAACGTCGAATTTTTCTGGTCGTCCCAGCAGCAGCATCAACTTTCATCTTTTTCCAAACATTCCCATCTTTTGGGAAGACGAAAAGCAAGAGCCCATATGACGAAAGGCGGCTGCTTGAACAGAACAAGCGGGTACAGAGGGAGAACAATGCGCCTGAAGAATTCCCCAATTTTGTTAGGGAAGGTTTGTCTTTGTCTTTGTTGCTTTCTTACTATCGACCCCCCAACTTCAAATTTTCTTTCTTCTGAAGCTGCTGCTGATGGTTTTGGTGCAGGGTTTGAGGTTAAGGTAGTGGCATCAGACAAGTATGTGAAGACTGAATCTGGACTTATATACAAGGACTTCCAAGTTGGTGAAGGTCAATGCCCAATAGCTGGTCAGCAGGTTTCTCCTTCATTCTACATATCTTTGACCAATGAACTTAGACTTCCCCCTAGTTTTGCTAGAAGAATCATAATTTCTAGAAAAGTTCAGATTAGTAAAAGAAAGTTCAGTTTAGGTTGGAAAATATTGAGGAAAGTATGTTGAGTTAAGGCATATAAAAGATGCTCAGGATAGTGTATTCGGTAGATTGGGAAACACGGTTCTACTTGGAATTTTTATCTCCCTTACTTCGTTATAACTCTAACTCAACTTTCTTTCGCTATTCTCAACTCAAAGAATCATAATTCTTGTTGCCGAACCAAACATTAGTTTACCCTTTTGGTGTCCACCCATCTTTAATTTCATTCCACATCACATCCAAGTTCTTAGAGTGCAGATATTTTTGCAGGTGACGTTCCATTACATAGGGTACAATGAGTCAGGGAGGCGCATCGACAGTACCTACTTGCAGGGCTCCCCTGCCAAAATCCGTCTCGGCACTAATGGCTTAGTTCCTGGTAACAACTCTAAATTGAACCATAAACTGCTGCCCAAAACCAAGCAACGATCGACATGATATCTCCAAACTATGTACATTTTGAGCATACGTATCATAAGTAGAAGAGATTTATGGTTGTGCATGATGTATGGATCTTGTACGATTTCGAAATGGTTTGGTTATGACAAGTGTCTTGGTTGGTTTTGTTGTTGTAGGGTTTGAGGAGGGGATCAGTGATATGAGACCTGGTGGAAAGAGGAGGATTATCATTCCACCAGAACTTGGACCCCCAGTCAGTTTCTTTCTTGCACTCTGGTGATGTTATTCCATGATTCTTCTTCTAACACTGATAGGTGTACTGTAAAATTGTGTCAGGTTGGGCCTTCGACATTTTTCAGCGCGAAGCAGTTCGAAGTGTTTGATGTGGAGCTTCTCAGCATTCAGGACTGCACAAGGAGGACTATCGTCGGCTTTTATTCTGATGTTGTTTGCACTTGACTTTGAAACATCTTACCTGCCTCCAATTCATCCTTCTTTTCTTCATTTCCAAGTCCATCGGAATTTTACCGGATTGTGTAAATTGTAGAGTTAACTACTGGAACAGTTCACATCGACATAAGAAACCAAATTTGACGGAGAAGGTGCAAAACCCCCAACTATGGCGTGATATGTACATTGTTGATGTTGAGGAGATGGACATTTATGGTAAAGGATTGGATTCTAGTGATCTGAAGCATATGAATCAGATCTATGAGGTGGGAGTAGCTTTAGTCTTCTTGGCATTTTGGTTAATGTCTCAGCGTAGTTCTAGAGGGAGCGGCGGATCAAATGGAGTAAAGTCGTCGGTGGGAGCGAGGGCGGTGGCATCTACGAAGTGATCCCTACTGATTGAGGCATGAAATTAGCCCCAACACCAAGATGGATGGGAAACAGCAGAACTAGCTTTGTCTTCTAATAAGGTCTTTTAGGACTTGAGCCACTTGCGTTTACTTGGAGAGGTTTGTACGAACATTTAAGCGTTGAACGGCGGTGGCCAAGGATTTGAGTCGGTCCATACCTTATTTGAAAACAATCACTGCAACCGGATGAACCATAATGCTGTCAAATAGAATGCATTGGCGTGAGTTCATGTACATATACGCGATGTCACAACAATTGATACAACAAACAAACAGGCAGCCAATGTCAAGATTGCGGCTTATACCAATTTCCAACTCAGTGTAGTCAGAAAGATGCTTCTTCAGCAGGTGCCCTATGGTAAACAATAGTCTCATCTACACCTGGCTTGGCGTGATACTGACCATACAATGCATACACTACAACCATGATAAGGCTCAGTACCACGAATCTTACCCACGCTTCTTCATGCAACTGCAATACACATAAATAGCTCACCCATTATTCAAGTTTTAGTTACATCACAGGTAAGAATGGTACAGGATCGAAAGCGCACCTGGGCAAACAAGAAGATGTTGAAGAAGATGCTAACAGCCGGTATAACAGGGACCCCCGGACAAGAAAACCCTGGAGGATCTCTGTATGCCTGTGAATCAATCATGCGGGTATTTTAGATCCTACTAGTAGTTTGCCAGAAAATAAAAAGGAGAGGAAAGCTAATGGAGAGTGGCTACCCACTTGGCGGAAACACAGAGCGACGATGGAGGCTACAGCTATTACCACTGCAATGATCATAACAATAAATGAAACATCGTAGCGGTAACAGACGCCTGTAACAAAGCCACAACCAGCTACTACGACAAGGCAAATGACACCTTCCTGCCAGGCTGTAGTCCACCTTAAAGAAACTTGCTTATCATTCCAACGAAGGGTCACAACACATGCAGAAACAACGGAATAACCTGTCTACACGACAGTTAATTATAACGCAATATGTCAGGCAGATATTAAACAACTGCTAGGTATGGATGTTGCTTGTCTACATAAATATGACAGAATATGCATCTTAAGAGGGTTCAAATCGTACCGAGTATGTAGTAGAAGGGTTAGGATAGCGTACCAATGAACCAACTGAAAGAATGTGCGAAAGGATCGACACATTAAATAATCCCGCCAAAATAGCAGCTACGATGCCAACCCAGACTTGAGAATGGATAGGAGTGTGGCGAGAAGCATGCACTTTGGCAAAAACTGCAGGAAGAAGACCATCCCTTCCAAGCCCAAGATATAGTCGAGACTGCACAATAAAAGACACAGCTTTGATAGTCTGATTTTGTTTTTCCACTATATGAGTACATACTGCAAGCAGATTGTATACTGTGGGGTGGGGGGGGGGGGGGGGGGTGCCAATGAGTTTTACCTGAACATAAAGGCCAACTAAAAGTGTTGTTGTCAATCCAGCAACAGCACCGATGCTGATTAATACTGTAACAAATTTCAAGCCTTTGGACCTGAAAGCTTCAGCGAGAGCATCTTCACCAATGAGATTATAAGGCACCATCCCAGTGATCACTAAACAGACCGCAATGTACAAAACAATACAAATGAAAAGGCTTCCGATGATTCCTAGTGGCAAGTCCCTCTGAAATATGAAAGATAAATCAAACAAAAGGAAATGTTGAGGAATGAGTGTACTGATTCAACTATTATACATTTGCAAATAAAAACAAGTGCAAAAAAACCCCTCAGTGTTGACATAAATAAGGCGGACCTGTGGTTTCTTTGATTCTTCAGCAGAATTTGCAACTGCATCAAAACCAACATAAGCAAAGAACACCACAGTTGCACCAGTAAATATTGCTTTCACGCCATTTGGAGCAAAAGGAGTCCAATTAGCTACATCAACCTCGAAAGCACCAACAAAGATGACAATGATGACAATGACAACCTGCAATCACAATTGACATTTATTTGTTATGCAGGTTTTGGCATTACAAACTCAGAGAACTGACAAAGGACAAGGATGCTAAATAACTATTGACATATACAGTGAGGCCCTTCTATATATGTAGGATGTCCTTCGTCAAGTGTCATAAACTTATGCTGCAAAACTTTACTATAGAAAAAGGACATGTAAAGCACCTTTGTGACAGTCATAACTGAGTTGAGAATGGAAGATTCCCCAACACCCCGACATAAGATAATTGTGAGCAGAGCGAGAACAATTGGCGCTAATAGATTGATTGACACAGTTCCACCAAAAAACTCTTCACCACTTCCCACCCATCTCGGAAGACCTCTGAATACAGGAGAGAGCTCCAAAAGTGTAGCTACATAACTTGCTAAACTCCGAGCTATGCTAGCCGCTCCAATGTGGTAATCAAGCATCAATTGCCCGAAAACAAGAAAAGCTGTGATTTCATTGAAAGCCGAATACGTATATAGATATGCTCCTCCAACAACAGCAGGTAATCGAGAGGCTAACTCAGCATAACAAAGTGCATTCAATACACACGAGAGTCCAGCCAGTATGAAGCTAATCGTAACTCCTGTGTACAAAAAAGGGGGGAAATGGTGAGTATTTAGCAGCAATTTGTGCCTAGAAAATTTAAGACTAACAAACCAAATCTGCATTATTGATTTATCTTGTAGGAATGATACAGAAATGAAATCATTCGGCTATCAAAAAGTACAGAGCATCTTCACATTCAAGCAAAACCGGAGCTACCCTAAATTCATTATTTCTCAATAGCAGTTCCAGAGGGGATCATGAATTGAAACTTTTTCAGATAGAGCGAGCAGTAGAAAGAGACCAGGTCCAGCGTCGCGGGCGACGGTTCCAGTGACGACGAAGATTCCGGCGCCGATTGAAGCGCCGACGCCGATGAGGATGAGGTCGAAGAGGCCGAGTCGACGAACAAGGCCGTCGGGAGGATTCCGGGCGAGGTTGGTGTCATGAGGAGAATTCAAGGGTTTTGACCGACGAGCTGAGGACCATAACTGAGAGAGCCATGAAGAAGAGGTAGCAGATCGAATTCTCTGCTGGCCTACCATCGATGGCAGAATTGTGACTTCTCTGGATGAACTCAAATCATTATTCATCAACCAGTAACAACTCTACGACAGTGTGTAGCAATTTTTTTTGGGTACTGATTTCATTTAAATCCAGCACCTACTGATTCATAAATCCGACGGTCTCTGATGGAGCCGGCCCGATCCAACGGTCGGATGTGTTCAGTTTATTTCTTTTCATTTTTTTCCTACGCCGTATCTTTTCGGTTCGAGTTGATTTTTAATTGAGTTTTGCATTATGGTTTTGAGATTTTGAATTTTGGGTTTGATTTAGAGTTTAAGGTTTAGTTTGTAGAATATTAAATTTTTAATTTGGATTAAAAATTTTAAATTTGACCTAAATTTAAAATTTAAAATCTAAAAATTCAAAATCGTAATGTAAAATTAATTGAAACCGACTCAAACTAAAAAAATGTGATGTAAGAAAAAAAATAAAAAAGAATAAATTGGAGGTCGCTTCTACCATCAGATCAAAGCAATCTAAAATCTATGGCTAACATTCAGATGGTCAGACAGATAGTTTTGAAAATTATCTATTTTTCTTTCTTTTTTACATTTTTTTTTGTTTGGCTGCAAACGGGCGAGCCATCTGCATTTGGTTATTTTCCTTTCTCACTCTTCTGCCACTTGAACTTCTTATGCGTGGCCAATCTTGACGGTCCTATGTAGGCATCTGCACATGCAGATGATATGCCCGTCTGCACCCAAGCCAAATTGGCCAACTAGAAATCAGGCCACAGGCGGTGTAATCAATTTCAATCTTCGCCAACGGCCAACTGTTCCTCGTTTGTATCGACCCATATTCATTCATCACTCCGCCTCAACTTCGCTTCTCGCCATTATCAAACTCCCCTGAAGCTCATTTCCTCTAACCTGTCTCTTTGGTTAGTCTTTCCAACGGAAACTCGCATTGAGCGCATCGATTTGTATTCGAGATGGAGGCCACACTTCCAGCTAGCAAATCGGTTACCTCCGTTCCTGTAAGTGCTACCCTAATTATTTTGCTTTCTCAACAGTTTGTTAATTTGAACTGCATTGTTCAGAGTTGAGCTCAAAGTTACCGTGTCCTACTTCGCTTGAACTGCAAATGTATTGCCCTGTTGCTTCCAGATTGTCTGCGTTATATTCTCATTATCTTTGAAAATAATGATCCTATCAGCATAAAGTCCGCTACAAATTATTCATTCTCCAAACACAAAGTTCAGGTTTCTTTTTGGCCATATCAGGGTTTACTTTTGAGAACAACACCAGGACTAAGAAGTTCACAATGTAGCTTTTTGGTGAGAAATAAGGTCAATTTTCCCAGACAGAGAGCTCATGCGGCCCAGGTTGCTCAAAACACTATTAAGAGAGGTGGAGCTCTACGTGTAACATGCCTTGCAGAAAAAATCCTGGTCGCAAACAGAGGAGAAATTGCTGTTCGTGTGATACGAACTGCCCACGAATTAGGAATACCATGTGTTGCTGTTTACTCAACCATCGACAAGGATGCCCTTCACGTAAAATTGGCTGATGAATCAGTTTGCATCGGTGAAGCACCAAGCAATCAATCGTAAGCTGTCTTAAACTGCTTTCTTTTCATTCTACTGTTCACTGCGGCTTTGTTGTGAGTAGTAGTTGTTTCTAGTCTGGTAGATCATTGATTGTCATTGATACGAGCTATGTACATATACATCATGAAAATAGCGCTGATCTGTGTATAGGTACCTAGTATTACTTATAGCTTTTGTTTATCACTCTTCTCAATTCTATGCGGATCCATCAACAATATATGTTCATAATGCTAGCATAATTGCTTCCATTGTCTACAGGTACTTAGTGATAGCCAATGTCTTGTCTGCTGCTGTTAGTCGTGGATGTACGATGTTGCATCCTGGATATGGTTTCCTTGCTGAGAATGCCACATTTGTTGAAATGTGTCGAGCACACGGAATAAATTTCATTGGACCAAATGTAAGTGCATAACCCATATTATGACTGGATTCTCAGTGCTATATTTCGTTGGAAAATGTGGTGTTTATATGGTGTCGATATAATGATGTCAAATACTTAATGGAGACACAGTCATCATCATTTTTCTTCTTCTAAAACTGTAATTTCTTTCCTTATGTTAAATTTCGCAGCCAGATAGCATCAAAACTATGGGTGATAAATCCACTGCCAGAGAAACAATGAAGAATGCAGGAGTTCCAACTGTTCCAGGAAGTGATGGATTGTTGCAGGTAACTCCTTTGATCAATATGGCTTATTAGTTAACAACTGAGAAACTAGAGACATTAAATTATCTGTTCAGGCTGTTAATTTCGTACGATTGCTTGTCACTGCAGAGCACAGAGGAAGCAATTAGGCTGGCTGAAGAAATAGGTTACCCTGTGATGATCAAGGTTATATGAGCTTCCTTCTATGATAGTATGTTCCATCCATTATTATAACGCAATACAGTAAGAACTGGATAAGAATATGGTGAAACTTCAGTATGGAAAAATGAAACTTGTATGGATTTTAAGCAATGTTCTTTTTAAGGTTTTAGTCTGTGTTATTGTCTCTGCAGTGCCTATGGGATGACTCTAACAATTTAAAGAATACCGCTTATTCAGCTCTTATCAACGGATGACTTCTAATCTACTCAATAACATCAATAGTATCTTTTCTCGCAGGACAAAAAAATTTCAAAATTTCTTGATTCATTACGAAACAGTAAATATGTTTGAATTTCCTTGTGATATCTTCCTAGATCCGTTGTATGTGATTGATCGGTATTCTAGAAAATGTTAATTGTTTTGATCCAGTTGGCAATTGGCACAGGTTTGCTGCCTTTCGTAGCTATTAGTGCCTTACATTGGCTTTGTCTATCTTTTAGGCAACCGCTGGTGGTGGTGGGCGTGGAATGCGTCTAGCTAAACAACCAGATGAATTTGTGAAGTTGCTTCAGGTAATTATAAGTTTAGGGGATGTCACATATAGCATCTGTACCGTGTTGTCTGTTTCCAATTCATCATACAAACTATGGGTAAAGTAAAAACTTGGGACTTTCTCTCTTTTCAGGATGAACTAAGAATGATTGTGTCAGCAGCATTGAAAGTGTAGTTACAATAATTTGTTGTTAGAGATTTTTCCATGAGCATGCATACCAAGAAACAACAGAAGTCTTGGAAACAAAATTACAAGTATTTGGTTTTATAGGCTGTAAAACATGAAACTGTCTGGCAGTTGCAGAAAATGATTTGCGCTAATGCTATTTGGTTCTGTTTCTTGATTTAACAGCAAGCCAAGAGCGAGGCTGCTGCTGCATTTGGAAATGATGGAGTTTATTTAGAAAAATACATTCAAAATCCAAGGCACATCGAGTTCCAGGTACTTCTGCTTTCACTTGCTGTTGGCAACTGTCAGTTCCTAATACTACCATGGGTGTCTATCATACCAAAGGAATTGAACAAGTAGATCCTTGGTGTTTGTTTCTTAGCGACAGAATGTAGTCCATTCCGTAGTTGTTAATAACTGCCAGAAACTTATCACAAAAGAAAAATCTTAGTTGCCGTAAGCGATTTCGGTTTACTTGCCACAATTTCTTTGATTGGTTTATGAATGATAGAATCAAAAGAAGAATACTGCATCATCTGATCCTATTATTGAGTAATGGAAGTAGAACTAGTTCCTCTTAGCAAATTGTTTGGATCCTCAGGTCCTTGCAGATAAGTATGGTAATGTCGTCCATTTTGGGGAGAGAGACTGCAGTATCCAGGTAAATGCTCGATTCTTCTTAGACAAGTGCTTGTTTTAAATGGTTGAATTCTAATAAGTTTTTGTTCTTGTCCTGCTTCAAGCACAAATTAGCTTGTACGACCTTTGCATCTACTTGGCATATCTGCAATTTGCTGCAAGTTCACCTCATAGGAATATTTTTCGCCAGAAATTGATTGCACAAACGGCCCACTTGTACGACCTTCGTATCTATAATTTTGAATATCAACATGGAAGTGGCAGTAGCTTTTTAACCAAGTAGTTACAGTTCGGGTAATTATTTCTGTAAGTTATATATGATTGGAAGGTCAATTCTGTTCAACAAACATAGAGATAAATCAATTATGGCGGTGGTAATCCATCATCAACCTTGTTATATTGGTTCGTTATCCTTTAATAACGATACAGTTTTCTTCCATTGAAAATTGATGTTACTTATGTTCTTGGATGGGATTTCTTCTGCAGAGACGTAACCAGAAGCTTCTGGAAGAGGCTCCCTCTCCAGCATTGACCCCAGAGTTGAGGAAAGCCATGGGTGATGCAGCAGTTGCCGCTGCCGCATCCATAGGGTACATTGGTGTGGGAACAGTGGAGTTCCTTCTGGATGAGAGGGGTTCCTTCTACTTCATGGAAATGAATACTCGTATACAGGTTGGAATCGTGGAGATTTTATTTTTATCAAACTTTTATTCAGTTACACTAAGAATATGCCAAACAACTCTATTGGGAAAATGTAGGTTGAGCATCCTGTAACTGAAATGATTTCATCTGTGGACTTGATCGAGGAACAAATTAGAGTAGCCATGGGAGAAAAACTTCGTTATAAACAGGTATTAGAACCAACTGCCAGCTGTCTCAACAATCTATTGTTGGACAGTACGTCTATCCTCAGTTCTCCTGTTGCTTGTGTTCTACAGGAAGAAATTGTGCTCAGAGGTCATTCAATCGAGTGCCGGATCAATGCAGAGGATGCATTTAAGGGATTCAGACCAGGACCCGGTATCCTGGATTGTCCTTTAGATCTCTTTTCTTCATTACCAATACTATGGGATATCTGAAGCGTTATTTACTTGTAGTTGAGTCTCTGAATATCTTTCACTGTTCTATATTTCAACAGGAAGAATAACAGCATACCTTCCATCTGGAGGACCCTTTGTCAGAATGGACAGCCATATTTATCCAGATTATGTTGTCCCTCCAAGCTATGATTCCCTGCTCGGGAAGGTTTGTGTTTTTTGAGTTATATTCTGTGACTTCGTTACAACAGCATTTGAAGCTGTCATGATCATGTTTCTAACTGGACAAGTTTTTCTTGAAGCTGGTGCTAAAATGGTTTGGTTGTTGCAGCTTATAGTTTGGGCCCCGACTAGAGAAAAGGCAATTGAGCGTATGAAGAGGGCCCTTGATGACACTATTATTACAGGTACTTTGCTGTCTACTGTTTGCAATAGTAGTTTTCTTTTCTGAATGTTCAGTAGTTTTCAAGAGAGCACAATCTTAACTATTGTGCATTGTATAAAAAGAAATAAGAGATGTTGCAATGGTCATTAGGATTTTACTGTAGTTTCAGTACGGTTTGTTTTGGGGTAGCAAATGAATGGTTTCATGCAACTCGATTTTTGTGCTTGAACTCTACAAAAAGGTAACTAATTTACTTGTATTGATGCAGGAGTTCCTACAACAATTGATTATCATAAGTTGATCCTTGACATTGAGGTATGTTGCGTGTTCATTTGTTTGTTTGTTTGGATTCGAGCATTCATTCATCATCTCCATTCCCCATAACAGGACTTCAAAACTGGAAACGTTGATACAGCATTCATTCCAAAGCACGAAGATGAATTACAAGCGGTAGTTAGCAACCCTGACTCAGATGACCAAATTGGATACTCTGTTGAAAGAGTACTTATCGAAAGAGTAATTATACAGTAAATAAACTTCATTTGAAACAATTACCGAGTGCTATCTTTTATCACTGCAGCCAACCCAGATAGTTCCAGCAAACGGGGTAGCCGCTTAACTTCATGATAGATGCAAGTCAGAGGCCGATATTCGAACTGCAGATGACGGTTATCAAGAGAGTTCTGAGGCTCCATATAGTTTGAACATGATACTGAGATTCGTTATTTTCAGAATTTTGATGTTGTAAGCTATTGGCGTAATGTATAACACAAGCGGTTGTGGTTGTAGCAGACGCCTTTGCTGTATGGGGCAAAGGTTAACATAAATATTAATCATAATGTGAGTGATGGTGTTTGCTATTTCGCAAGAATGTTTTTGTTCTCGGCTAAAGAAAACGTAACACTAATTATGAAACACACACTGCATAGCATTTCTAAATACCTATACCATGTCGTCGGGATCCGATGTAGGAAAATGTACATCTCAAATCCAGAAACACATGGAAAATATACATATCGAATCCGGAAACACATCGCTTTGAAGCAATTTTACGAGTAACATTCGTCGGGTTCAAGTAAATATAATCACATGGGATTTGAGCTTCACTCGGAAGAGATTGGAAGAAAGGGTTTCTAGATCAGTCATCGTCAAACTCAATCTCCATTCTCTGAAAATGCAAAAGGCGACCCCCCCATGTCAATAGTTCGACATTGCCGGCTTCCTCCATATCAACGTCGGCGTTTGAAACTCCTCCTCTCCGCCGCACGTTCACGCCCTCTGCTGCTAGCGTCCGTCCACTCTCCCAAGGGCATCAGTTTGAATCGAAATGTCAATATATTGTTCAAAACCTATTGGTTTCGAAATGAGTGATTTTGAGTTTTAAGATCAAAATGACATAATTGATTATAATGTCCCCTATGTTTGAGATATCATATAATTTTTCAATTTGACAAAAAATCTTGTTTTCTTAATTTGACAAAGGAGTTTTAGGAAGCTAAAGCAACAGTTGGTTTCGAAAAAATGCAGTAAGATAACAAAATTTCGGTGCTTCAAAACAAGATTTGGGACATTCTGTAAATGAAAAACCAAACAAAACACCATATATGGCACCCCAAAGTGACTGCAAAAAACAACAGCAACAATTTCAATTAAACCACATGAAATTTTTTATTTGAAATCACATGAAATTTTAGATCAATTACAATCCAATTTCAGATCGTAAACTGAAATAAAAAATAAAATGTGAAATAGAAATTTAATATTCGAATAATTATGAACCGTCGAGATCGCAAACTAAAAATGGACGTTAGTAATGGATTTACGTATAAAAAAAACTGAACACACCAAAAATTTCGATATACCAGATATACTGAAGAATTCACCTCTAATAAACTATCATATCTTATTGCTTAGATACATTAATTAAGTAAATGCATAAGTCTTTCTCATATCAACCTTCAATATAGTAATAGTGTACAAAAGTTATTGGATTTCGCATTTGCACACGATTAAAACGGAATCGTTATTTTATGCTTTTGTTCTAAGTGCAAATTCAACAAAACTTATAATAGGAAAACAATGTTTGAGCATTTGTTACAAAAATCGTTTTCATCACATTATACATAAACTTGGTTGGGCTTAATTAATTTGCACTGCTCTTATGAATGGAAAATCTTTGAAAAAGATAGCAATATAAACCATAAATATGAGAGAATTAATAAGATATGCCCATCGAAAAAAAAAGAGAGAACACTCAAAATGTAATGAAATGTTTAAAATTGTTCAATTATTAATAATATGGAAATATCTCACATATATGTTATGTGTTAAATAAATGCATCTTGTACTTGCAAACTACGGTCTATAAATATTTTGGTTTCACATCGTCGAGATTCTCGATTAGAACTAACCATTTGTAAATGAGTTTCTAACTCAGTGTCATTGATACCAGCTGATAACGATATCCCTAAATTATTCAACAAATAAATAATATATATACCTCGAAAACATGTTTGTCTTCGTTGTTTTGCGAATATCATCAGCCATACTTTTGGAACAGGAAATAGCATGCATACAAGTCAGATTTATAAGTGTGACAACTTGTCACTTTATGCTCTAACTTCTTGTTAGTCATTTAGTATATATCACTGACCTGTGTATGTACTATGTTTATTTTGTATTACGTGCTCTGGACTTCGAAAAAAGATGCCTCCTAAGAAGGAAATACATGTAAACATTATAACCCAACCTCATAACTATACTAGCAAACATAAAAGGTAAAAAAAGAAAGAGACCACCTTGTTTTTACAACGTTTTTCTCACTGTTTTGGGATAATGGATTATCCTTATGTTTTTCCTATTTTGATGGGATTTTGTGGGCTTAATAGCCCTTAGTTAGGTGTTATTTGTGTTGGAGTTTTTAGATGTTTACATTTCTTTATGGTATGAATTGTTTTTATTTCTGAATTCTTTTTGTATTGTTTTGTTTGTTCCGTCTTTTGTTCCATTTTGGTATGGTAAAGCCATCAGTTAGATTATATGGGTTAAACTAGTGATTTGATCGGAGTTTGTTAGAGTGGTCTTACAATATGAGTGTACCAGAGGCGTTATGAACCTTATTGAGAACCAATATTCAATATTTATGCAGTACTGGACTTCCAGGAGGTGAAACACACTCTTGCTTGCTAGGTGTTAAGTAGGAATTTTTTATTTATTTTGAAATCAAAGAATTTTCCAAGTTTTGAAAGATAATAAGAACCATGTTTAAAAGGGTCACTAATAAATGTTTTTAGATATTGTCAAAATAATTCGGCTAATGAATTAACTGGAGTCGAATTTATCTAGGGTTTCTTTATCGTGACTACTCGAAGTTATGAAAAGTGTTGATCGGCTAACAAGTTTGTGGTTTAGGTGCCACGAACATCAATCAATCAAAAAGAAAATAAAATTGTTATAAACTAAAGGTTAAAATAAAGGTTGCAATATTGCACGATATAAGAGTAGAACCAAATTGGAGAAAACGGTTTAGACTTCGAATCCCCCTAGACTATCCAAATTCACGAATGACAGACGAATTCAACGATTTGAAACGAACAAGATAGATTCAATTCACCGTCACAGTTCTTCTCTAATCAAATTACGTTGTTTCGAGTTCGCTAATTTGCAACCTATCTACTATCCCCGTCCGCTCTTTCGAGACGAAGATCAAAAATCCTCTAGGCGACAAAATGAACGAGAACTGCTCACACGACAGACTAGTTTATTCGCTCCCAGATGAGGGTTAACGCCTAACCAAGTTGTTTAATTTCGGTGTTCTAAATATGCAAGCTCTTTCGAGACGAAGAAAAATCTAACAAAGTTCTATTCAAGACAACCAAGCAAGAAAAAAATGGAAACGAAATCAAACAAACTAAAATCCATCCAACTCGCATTAATCGTCAAAGTCAAACAATCATCCGTCCATAAGGAATTACCTAGACTTCATCTAATCTAAGCACGAAGAGTTTAGCTACTCATAATCATGAAGAACAAATCAAAATCAATAAAGGAACATATTGGAATTAGGTTTACAAGAAGAAATCCGAAAAAACCTAATTTCGCCGAGAACCGTTGAGGAAATCGATCCGTCAATTTTGATTATGTCTTCCGATCCGAGCTCCTTGAAGTTGAAGCCTTCTCGTTGAAATCTCCTCTAATTTTCGTTCAAAAGCCTCTGTGAATTATGAGGGAGAGCTGAACTTTTATAGAGAAGGATTCCTTAAACCTAACAGACTACTAAAAGTGCGTTGTACGTGGACCAAAAGTGCGCCACATACTTTTGGTCATTTCACAGAGCACTTATAGTCTAATTTACAGAGAATTGAACTAGCTTTCCAACACCACCGACCTTGCATCAATCAGACTTTCGAGCTAGGAGATATGTCCAAACTACGAAACTGCGACATTTTCCGACCAAGGCGAGATCCAAACTCCTTTAAGATGTCGAAATGCTTCTTATTGTTTGTCCTCGATCAGCCATGCATGCTGTATCTATCCGATTAATGCCTTGATATCATCATGTACCTGAAGTCTATAAAAAACACTCCAAAACGACATCAAATGGACCCCGACCGGGTCCGAGACACTAAATCGAGATAAAAGTTTAAAATGCATAAAACATCCTAAACTTCTACCTAAAACAATACAATTATGCATGAAATGTCGCTTAAATGAGGATGATAAACACGACAAATCGAGTGTCATCACTTGTCTTCAAGACAAAGATTGATAAAAGCGATGGAACACACCTATAAGCGAATCAAACTACCAACATAGCAAAGAAAGTCCATAATCCTCAATGCATCCCTAAATTTATTAACAAACAAGTGAAATTTTAAACGAAACCTAAACAGAAAGTAAATGCCTCACAAGAAATTCTCCAAGTTGCCACACATCATCATACATGTTACACCAACCATCTAGACGTACTCTCAAAAGGATTTGGCTTAAAGATGAAGCCGAAACAACTCACTCAAGTGTTTAAGGACAGTGTTTATGCGCCCATCATCAACTCTGAGGTGCGCTTCCAACACTTGCATTTCATCCTACTTTTACTCATCACATCAAGGCACATCAAGCACTAATCAAGAGGTCTTTTATTCGGGTTGTAATGTGGACAGAATAGAGAAGAGAAGGTGAAATGACTTTTGGTGGTGGGACATAGCGACAAACGACTTGGTCTACTCTAACATGGAGCTAAGCTACTAACACAACTAAAACTATGCAAGGATCTAACTTTCTATATGAGTTGAAACTTGATCGTCTATCCCTTATTCAAACTACTACTTCGAGTTTGTCTGCTCTTTTATTCCACTAACTCGAGACCTTTTGGTCTTTTTTTATCTTTTCAATTTTTCTTATCTCAAGACTGGGTATTTTTTTCACTTGTCACCTTCATTATTTTCAAGATTTTCAATTTTTTTTCTTTTTTCTCATCTCTTTTGAAATTGCAAAAATAAATCAAGAGATTCAAGGGAAACTACAAAATCCTGCACTATATTCAATTTAGCAACCTTTCGATCGAGTTACATGCCACTAGTGTACATATGATCAAATGAAGGTTTGAAAGAAAGGGGATACGGTATTATGGAGGGTTATGAAAAAAGCTTTTTGGCTATGATTGGGTTACCTAGGGAAAAATGTAAGGACGTGATGGATATTTTTGTGGTGGAGCTTTTCTAAGTGCCTCTATCCTTCTAGTGAATCAATGCCGAGCGAATTCAGTTCAAAATCATGCAAGTGTCGGATTAACAACAAACAGAGAAGACCACTCAAATCAAGTTTAAGAAAAAATCTACTCACTCAACTTCATTTGGGGATCATGCCTCTTGCCTCTTCGGATTTCTCACGGCTTTCAGGTTTTCCTATGCAACTTTTCTATTTCGATCAGTGAGGACACTGTCCAAACTAAGTGTGGGTTGGGTTTACGAAGAATTCTTATTAGCTAGTTATGTTGGGTAGTCGTCTTACATATTAGTCCAAATCTCAAGCTTGTTGGAACCATTTTTTAATCAATTACTTGGCATGCTTAGAATATTTCCCTATGATTTGCACACTTGAATTGCTGATTTACTTGTGAACCTAGATTGTATATGAGTATTGACCAATGATCAAAGTCTATTGATTCGTTCATTAGAGTTACTTTGATGTGTTTAGAGTAGCACAGACTCTCCAACTTGATGTGACCAGACATGCATGTTATCGAGATAAAAGTTAAAAATGCATAAAACATTAAACTTCTACCTAAAACAATATAACTATGCATGAACAATCACTTAAATGAGGGCGATATATATGACAAATCTAATACAATGCATGCTTATCAGTCACTAAACGATATTCTCACCCGTTTGTCGATCGAAATATGTTAAGATGAGATTTGACATGACATGTAGCCCACCCTTGGATTATGTAGCCCCCTAGACATTACAATACAATACATGGCCCTTAGAGGCCAACTCTATACAAGGTTCTTAGTGACTACTATTTGATCTTAATGACCAACTATAATATGGGTTATTGACACTTTTTAACAATTGACTTAGCATAGTGTTCCTTAGAAGAGTACTAAGTCACCTTGCATATTATAGTTAGTTAGAACAGAAATATAATAAATTTTTATCTAAATACATAATAGTATGAAGTGAATTAATGTTCTCATTAGACACTCATCAATTGGTGTTGACATATTTTTGTCATATACATCAAAATTGTAGACCATGTACCAAGGAGAGCCAGGGGAGGAAGTCGTGGTAGAGTAAGTACTAAAAGGGGTCGTCTTAAAGATTAATATGGATGGTGTAGTACATCATCTATCGAATGATGCTACTAGTTTTGTTCTTCTTGATTTCATTGGTCGTTGTTATTAACAATTGAGATATATTATCTATTTTGTGCTTGAATTACTCGCTTTTAGGGATGCATTTTTTTTATGTCTTTGTCGATTTGTCTGTTATTGACAGTAAATATGGTACATAGTTGGTTCTTTCTTGTCTATATGATTAATAAATGGCTCAACTTGGCATGAACTATTTCGTCCGAGATCCTACAAATGATAAATATATCGCAGATTTTCCCTTTTATATAATCGACGATCGATAAACATGTCTATTTATAACAAAGACCCTCGCTATAATTTATTTTTACTTATATATATGAAAAATATGATATTCATAGAAATATTTATTTTATTGCAAAATTTCACACTAATCCTAAATTAATCTTGAAGACTATAAGAAACCTTTGACGGAAGAAAGAAGACACAACACAATCTCAATCTATAGTTGGGGAGATTAGGGAGAGGGAGATAGTTTAGACACACACATGCTTTGAGGGTTTCTCTTCTCCTCATTCCTTCTTTCCTCCCCCTCTTCGTTCATTTTCTTTTGATCTCTTCCTGAATTCTCCCTTCTCTCTCACCCACCTTCTACTTCCCTCTCCTTGTTCTATCAATCAATCCTCCATTTCAATGCACTCCAATAATGTTCAGTCGAATTAATCCTAAAGAACTTGAAAGATTTCAAGTCCACCGCATACTTACAAGAAAAGCCTAAAAGAAACCCCAACCTTCCCCCTCATAGCTTTCTGGGTTTGAGAAAGCCTTGAATTGCCTCCTAAGTATTGCTGCTGGTGTGTGGTATCCAATTCATTGAGTTTTACCTGTATTGAGGCGGTGGCAATTGTAGATTTTGCATCAATCTAATCTTTCATATTGGTTTTGATTTTGTTCTTTGTCAGTGTTTTAGATATAGGCTAATTCGGTCTTCATATAAATGCGACAATTTGTAATTGGGTTTTGCAAAGTTGGAAGCTTTTCCTGTGTTAAAGAATTGTGTTGTTTACTGCGGGTAGATTGAGTTGGGTTCTGTCGTAGGACTGCTGTTGTAAGCTATACAAGCAGGCAGCTGGTTTGTCTTGGTGCAGTGCGATTCATCTGCAGAGATTATGAGTCGTAGGGTGCGACGGAAAGTGGGGAAGAAGGGCAAAGAAAAGGTAGTTTTCCCTTGTTATCCAGAGATTGAAGAGGAGGATGTGAAGAACTCCCAAGTTGTTGTTGATTGGACAGGCTTGCCTGATGACACAGCAATTCAACTGTTTTCCTGTCTGAATTACCGTGACAGAGCAAGTCTTTCCTCAACTTGTCGGACTTGGAGGGTTTTAGGTGCTTCTCCATGCTTGTGGAGTTCTTTGGATCTGCGAGCTCATAAATGTGACTCTGCCATGGCAGCATCCGTTGCTTCTAGATGTGAAAATCTTAAGAAGCTTAGGTTTCGAGGGGTGGAAACTGCTGATGCTATAATACATCTCCAGGCTAGGAATTTGAGAGAAATAAGTGGTGATTACTGTAGGAAAGTAACTGATGCAACTCTTTCTGTAATTGTGGCTCGCCATGAGGCACTTGAAAGCCTCCAACTTGGACCAGACTTCTGTGAGAGGATTAGTAGTGATGCCATAAGGGCAATAGCTTTTTGCTGTCCTAAATTGAAGAAACTCCGACTCTCTGGTATTAGAGATGTTTCTGCTGATGCAATCAATGCTTTGGCCAAGCACTGTCCTGAATTATCCGACCTTGGTTTTCTGGACTGTCTTATGGTTGATGAAGCCGCAATTGGGAATGTGCAATCTATTCGTTTTCTATCAGTTGCTGGGACATCAAATATGAAATGGGCTGTAGTTTCTCATCTCTGGACCAAGCTGCCTAAACTGATTGGTTTAGATGTTTCAAGAACGGATATTAGTCCGGCTGCTGTTTCAAGATTATTATCATCATCTCAGAGCTTGAAAGTCATGTGTGCTTTAAATTGTTCAGCTCTTGAAGAAGACACCAGTTTTAGCGCCGATAGACATAGAGGCAAATTGTTACTTGCCCACTTCACTGACATCTTTAAGGGGGTATCTTCATTATTTGCCGACAACACAACGAAACTGAAAAATGTTTTTGTAGACTGGAAGGATGTGGACAAGAAAGATAAAAACTTGGAAGATATAATGACTTGGCTGGAGTGGATCCTTTCTCATACACTTTTGCGCACTGCTGAAAGCAATCCACTAGGTTTGGATAGTTTCTGGCTCAAGCAAGGTGCAGCTATATTCCTAAGGTTGATGCAAAGTTCACAGGAGGATGTTCAAGAACGAGCAGCCACAGGACTAGCTACTTTTGTTGTCATTGATGACGAAAATGCCAGCATAGATTGTGGAAGGGCTGAGGCAGTTATGCAAGATGGTGGTATACGTCTGCTTCTGGACCTTGCCAAATCTTGGCGGGAAGGTCTTCAGTCAGAGGCTGCTAAGGTAAGTTTGTACTGATGTCGTAGCTGTCATACATCTCATACATCTTCGCTGTTATCACCATAACGTATGAAATACTCATAACCAAATTTATGTTTTTCTTCAACATGTAGGCTATAGCAAACTTGTCAGTCAATGCAAATGTTGCTAAGGCTGTTGCTGAAGAAGGTGGGATCGAAATCCTAGCAGGCTTGGCAAGGTCCTTGAACAAGCTTGTCGCGGAGGAAGCTGCAGGTGGACTTTGGAATCTTTCAGTTGGAGAGGAGCACAAGGTTGAGGTCTTCCAATGTCATGTATTTTGGTTTTTCAATTTTATATATTAAATATTAATGGCTAGTCAAAATTACTTTCAGGGTGCTATTGCTGAGGCTGGTGGAGTTAAAGCTTTAGTTGATCTTATATTCAAGTGGTCATCTGGTGGAGATGGAGTTTTGGTGAACCATCTTATACTATTTTTGCATTTTAGTCAGAATCAGTTTTTTTCTGCTAAGATGCTGTTCACTGTTTCAATTCGTATAAACTTAGGTTGAATTTCATTTTATGTGCAGGAACGTGCAGCAGGTGCTTTGGCCAATTTGGCAGCTGATGACAAGTGTAGCATGGAGGTTGCACTTGCAGGTGGTGTTCATGCATTGGTGATGCTCGCCCGCAGTTGCAAGTTTGAAGGTGTCCAAGAGCAGGTATTTGTTTTAGATGGATTACTCATTTGTAGCAAAAGGAAACAATGTATCTTCTTGTTGTGTTTTTTGTGTGCATAATGAGGCTGTGAGTATTTGTATGGATAAACACCTCATTTCAAGCTTGAATTTCTGTAGGTGCTGCTGCATGCATGCATACTTGAGGATGACATTGTTTTTTATTCTTTAATCTTTTGATATACTCTCATCTGCTGTATGCGGTTCTTCTATCTGCATTTCATCAATTTCAAGTGGTCATTTGACAATTATCTACTCTAATCAAGCAATAACTGCTACGTTTGACCTATTAGTATATATATTTGAATCAACAGTCTGTCCATTGAAGAAAAATAAGTGAATCTTCGGATGATTACAGGCTGCTCGTGCGTTAGCTAATCTGGCTGCTCATGGAGATAGCAACACTAATAATGCTGCGGTTGGTCAAGAGGCAGGCGCCCTTGAGGCACTTGTTCAACTCACTCGCTCTCCTCATGAAGGTGTCAGGTATTTGTCTTCGCTTTTCGGTTCTCCGTTCAAACACATCTTTGCAGGAACTTCTTTCTACCAGTAAAAACAAGATTGCATATCCGGTAATGTGATGTTATCTTGAATGCATGGACACACAAATGTGTTCATCACACTTTACTCATGTTCCTAATGTATGGTCTTATGAATGTGCTAATTTTAGCTATCCGTTCAACAGGCAGGAAGCTGCTGGTGCATTGTGGAACTTATCCTTTGACGATAGAAATCGAGAAGCCATTGCAGCTGCTGGTGGCGTTGAGGCACTGGTATATTTATTCTTTCACATCCTGTATTTGTGAATTCAATTAGGTGTGCGGTGTAGAAACATATTCTGTTGGATTCCGAATTCTTTTCCA
Organism: Linum usitatissimum; assembly: GCA_030674075.2. Taxonomy (NCBI): domain Eukaryota; kingdom Viridiplantae; phylum Streptophyta; class Magnoliopsida; order Malpighiales; family Linaceae; genus Linum; species Linum usitatissimum. The sequence goes on along the minus strand of JAUJYP020000804.1, from coordinate 3,691,803 downwards.
TTGATGCTTCATGGTAGGAATCTAATGTGTTTATAACTAGAATGAGACTCTAATTCTTACATGCACGAGCACATAACATTAAAGATAGAAAAGAAAGAAATTGCCGATCCTGAAAAAACCAAAAGCAATGTAGAGATATTCCGGTGTGTTTATATCTGGAATGACCTCCCTTTGGGATTAGGGTCAAATAAAAACGTGCCCACAGAAATTGCTCAAAACGGATGTCACATATGTTCAAAAATTTGTTAGATGTGGCCATTTTTGGGGAGAAAGGTTTATTTTCTTAGTTCATGCTCATTTTTATGTATGGAGACAGAACCAATCCAGATTTTTGGTAGTAACTATTTTTGTAGTTTAGTCCTTGATATGTTCATGCTCTTTTTATGTATGGAGACGAAACCAATCCAGATTTTTGGTAGTAACTATTTTTGTAGTTTGGTCCTTGATATGTTCAGAAGGGCTTCTTGGTTCACATTTTCTGAACTTCTATCCAAAATAATGTTACCCATGCCTTGTGGTCTACTATATCCTTTATTTCTTTTCAACAGTTCTTCGGTCTAGGTTAGGTTTTACTTGTACCCTAGCTAGTGGTGCCTTGTTTTTTTTTTTGAATATTGTTCCTTTTTGTTCAGGTTTCTCTTGCACAATCCTGTTCAAATGCCTCGCCTGGTCTTCAAGAAAGGGCAGCTGGAGCACTCTGGGGATTGTCTGTATCGGAAGTCAATAGGTATGTGTGTTCATGGCAATTTGTTCATATGGATTTCGGCCTTCTACTTCTACATGCTGCACTATGTGTCGACAATTTAGCGAAGGTTTTTGAGGGAGCAAAATTACGCTCCTTCAATGTGGGTGTCTTTATCTGGTTAAGATGAGAGAAGAGGGGGGATTTTCTGTATTACTAGGTAAATTGGTTTATCACCCAATATATACACAGATACAGGCTCCTAAACATCCTAAACTTCCTATATCAGTATTATACTACAATCAAGGAAATAAAACTAATTAGGGAAACAACAGATACACTATACTATTCAACACTTATTTCAATGTTATTCATTCTGTCATGTTGGACTGGGTTATTTACGATGCTGATGGCTGCTTGGCTATCACATAACATCCCTATAGGGTCAGTATTGTCCATTTTTAATTCGTTGAGACCTCTTCTCAACCACACTACTTGGTCTCAATGAGCCAAGGCTTGATATTCAGCCTCAACACTGCTTCTAGAAACGCCAATCTGCTCCTTGTCCTCCAAGTAACCGGATTACCCCATATGTATGTACAACGTCTGTCAGTAAGCTAGCCCAATGGGCCCTTCCCAAGAGACATTTTAAGATATATGAGAATTGTCATTACAATTTCCAGATGTTCCTCGTTCGGATTTTCATTTTCCATGTACCTACTTGCAATACTCACTGAATACGCAATATTAGGGCTAGTGTGAGCTAGGTAGATAAGCTGTTCCACTAGTCTTTCATACCTGTCTTTGTCTATTGGAGTACCTTCACTTTCCCTGCTCAAATGTTTGTTGGGCTTCATAGGAGTATTTGAAGGTTTACACCCAAGCATACCCCTTTCTTTAAGGAGATCCATGACATACTTCATCTGGAATAGGTAGATGCCACGCCTTGATCGAGCTACCTTGATTCCCAGAAGCTATTTTAATTGACCTAAGCCTTTTAGATCAAACTCCCTGACTAGTTTAAGCTTTAGCTGGTGGATTTTATCTATATAATCTCTTGCGTTTATGATATTATCGACATAGACAATTAGGATAGCTAGCTTTCCAGATTATAACTTCACAGCCTTGGCAAATCTCTTGAATTGGGCTTTTGGTGACTGTTTCAAACCCATACAAACCTTCTATAGCTTGCAGATTTTCCCTTAAGAGTGAATCCCTGGTGGAGGATTCATAAACCCTCCCTGAGATAGCTCTCCATTAAGGAAAGCATTTTCTTACATCCAGCTGATGTAGGTAAGTGAGGATTGCAACTAAGCTTAGAAGGACTCATATAGTGTTTAAATTGCAACAAGTGCAAATGTTTCCTCGCAGTCTATTCCATTGGTCTGAGTAAATCCACAAGCAATTGATCTAGCTTTGAACCTTTCTAGGGTGCCATCGGATTTATATTTGATGTTAAGTGCCACGAAAGAGTTTCATCACTTTGACTATCAAAGCTTGTAATCAGTTGCAACTTTCTAGGGTCCTCCACAACATACTACGACCGGACTTGCATCCTTGAAAATACAGAGTCCACTCGAGGCGGATGAAGACTAGCGGAGGTAATTAGAACTATCCAACTTGAAGATAACAGCTTGTCTGGATATGAGTCGGATCCATAACTCTTGTTGACCGCCATAGGTTGCTGACTAGCGTAATTGACTTTAGTATTATGAGAAGAATGGGAGGAGATGGAAGGCTCGAACATGGCTGAGAAATTAGGGTTCGTGAGAGTGAAAGTTTAGACCATGAACTCACACTGATACCATGTTTGCAACCATGAGAGGAGGGATGTGGAGATTTTTTGTATGATTAGGTAAACGGGTTTATCACCCATGTATACATGGATACTGAAGACCTACAAACTTCCTATATTAGTATTATCCTTGATAATACCAGAATCAAGGAAATAAAACTAATTAGGGAAACAACATATACGGTATCATATTCGACATATTGATTACATTTATTCGATCTTAATGTTAGCTTATTCCCGTGGCATATTTCTCCTTTGTGCAACGGTACTTTGGCAGTTTGAGGACCAAGTTTGGAATTTCACCTGCTGGTCGACCCCAGACTCCCCCTCCTCCACCTTCAGATACTATAATTTGCATAAGAACCATATACATTATACGGGCGCTATGAAAAAGAAGAGGAGAAAATCGATTCGGTGACCAAGGAGCATTGGAGCTTCACAATTTCATCTACTTACCGTGCCTTTGTGAAACCGCTTGAAGTCTAGGAGAATGGACTAATAGACTACCAGATTCAAAAGAATCGTCCTTGTTTCTTTTGACATAACAGGGGAACTCTACCCCGTTTGGTGACCATGGAGCATCAAAGTTTCACAATTTCATCTACTTAACGTGCCTTTTCAAATCCGCTTGAAGTCTAGGAGAATGGACTAATGGACTAACGGATTTGAAAGGATCATCCTTGTTTCTTTTGACATAATAGGGGAATTCTACCCCGTTCTTGGAGCTCAACCTCCATCGTCAGGGCCAAAGTGCCCCGTTATAGGAGCTCAGTCTCCGCTGTCGTAGCCTTGTGCTTCATTAATACTACTGTACTAAATATCTTCATCAAATCTCATGTTCAATGGTCCTCCATCGATATAATTAATGTAGGAGGTTTCCCTTGTTATAGTGAATCCACATCTTTCTGATCCTTGTCTTGTTGACTTTATGACTGATGATCAATTAACAGACACTCCATACCAAACTCTTTGGCTTTTATTCGATGGAAGATTGAATTAAAAAGAAAAATGTTGATCGTAATCGAATTCTCCATGCTGGAACCATTTGTTCCTGGTTTTCAAGGAACTTTAATTGTTACCGTTCAAGTTTAAATAGCAGGGTTGATGGGGCTCGTGATTCTTTCTATTAGCTTAATTTAAGATGTTCATAACTTTTTTTGCTTCAAATTTTTCCTCCTAAATCATTTCTCTCAATCAATAAATCATAATTATAGCAAAATCAATAAATTAGTACATGGGTAACCATATAAATGCACTAGCAAATTTTTTTATGACGTGAATAAGGAAACCATGTTTGTTAACTAATAAAGCCATAATTACAACAAAACCAATAAATGTTATCTTCGAATTTCTTTGAACATGTGTCGATCTCAATGAATCTTTGTGAGCCTTTTCGCCCCATCATTTTTATATCACTTTCCAGGTTTGTGATATCTCGTAATTCTTGGTCTTTGTTGTGTCGTCCCCCTCCCCTCTTTTCTTTTGTCTGGTGTAGGTGCGCTATCTTGAATCTCCGACTACTCAGCTCTCTCCCAAAAAAAAAATCTGACGTAGATTATAGGTTTAATAAGGCAGTTTGCTCTATTGTTTAAAGAACCAGATGGTACTTTGGATGTCCTGCAAACTTAAGAACCAGGAAGTGAAGGATGCTGTTTAGGTCGAGAGTTTTAGTTACTGAACGGTTTCAAACAGTTTTGTGATTCACGTCACGTTGACATGATGGATCGTGTAGTAAATGATTACAGGATCTGAAGCAATGTGGATTGTGTTGAAGTGTTTTTCACTGCAAATATTTCTATTATATGCGTAGGACAGAATTGGTTTACAGGGTGCATACTTTGGTTTTTCTTGGCTCACACATTAACATTATATACTACTGAATCATTGTTAGCATTGCTATTGGACGAGAAGGAGGTGTTGCACCTTTAATTGCCCTGGCGCGCTCTGATGCTGAGGTTAGTATGTTGTTTCTTTGTAGTTCTGTCAGTACTATGCCTTTCGCTATAATCTCTTGTAAGTTGGATATGTAGAAGAGAACCCTCTCTTATGTGCCATTCAGTGCTTTCTTGCACTAATTTCTGTTTATTTAGCTGGTATTGAACGATCAGAATTAGTATTAAGTTATTTCTGTGGCATTCCTAGTATGAAAGAGAAGGTTGCTAAGGCTAATTTCTTGTTTACTTCAGGATGTTCATGAAACTGCTGCTGGAGCTCTGTGGAATCTTGCTTTTACCCCTGGTAATGCTCTTCGGATAGTGGAGGAAGGGGGTGTACCGGCACTAGTTCACCTTTGTTCGACATCGATATCAAAGATGGCACGCTTTATGGCTGCTTTGGCATTGGCATACATGTTTGACGGGAGGTACTTGCTTATTTCATATCGCCTATAAATTATGTTCTATACCGAGGAAGCGGTTTCTTGTGGTATATATATTAAGCGTAAGGTTTTCTGTGTATTATTGAACTTAGAAGGCGAAAATATACATATAGGCAAAGGATAGGACTCCTACCATATGTAGGAGTCCTAATAATGGTAAGAAACTAATTAGGAGATATTTACAATAAAACTATTCTATTTAGCTCTATTACGTAATTCCACACTCCCCCTCAAGCTGTGTAGTGTACACATTGTACATTCCAAGCTTGTCGTTCAATTCATCAAATGGAGGTTTATATAGAGCCTTCGTGAAGACGTCGGCAATCTGTTGATGGCTGGAGATGTAGTCCAACTTCACTCTTCCACTCGACACATTTTCAGAGATGAAATGTCTGTCGAATTCAATGTATTTTGTTCAATCATGATGTACTGGGTTCCTTACAATGCCTATAGCGGACTGACTGTCACAAACCATCTGTATTGGACCGTACATTTCAATCTTCAGTTCTTCGAAAACACGTTTCAACCAGATTCCTTCTTTGATTCCTGAGGAGACTGCTCGGTACTCGGCTTCAGCACTACTCAGTGATACAACTTTCTGCTTCTTGCTTCTCCATGTAACCAGATTTCCCCACACATAATACAGTATCTGTGAGTTCACTAGCCCAACTGGCATCTGTGTAAACAGTGATGTTGCGCTGGTTGGTATTTCTGAATAAAAGACCTTTCCTTGGTGAAAGTTTCAAATACCTGAGAATGCGAATGACCATTTCCATATGCTCCTCCTTTAGATCATGCATGTGTTGACTTACAATGCCGACAGCATATGAGATGTCAGGATGAGTATGAGCTAGCTAAATCAATTTTCCCACGAGTCATTGATACTTGCCTTTGTCAATAAGTGGTTGATCTGTTTCACGATTCAGCTTCATATTAGGTTCCATTGGAGTACCAATGGGTTTGCATCCAAGCATTCCTGTTTCCTTGAGCAAATCAAGAACGTATTTCCTCTGTGAAACCAATATACCCTCCTTGGACCTAGCAATCTCCATACCCAGAAAATATTATAGTTCTCCTAGGTCCTTTAACTCGAATTCAATAGCAAGTTTCTTCTTTAGATTCAGAATTTCATCATGGTCGTCACCTATGATAATAATACATCAACATATACAATCAGGATTGACATCTTCCCTTTCGAGCTGTGTTTCACAAATAGAGTATGATCTGTTTGACTTTGAGTGTACCCTTCCGATTTCACAGCCAAGTTGAATCTCTCAAACTAAGCTCTCGGAGACTGCTTTAATCCGTATAGCGCTTTCCGCAGCTTGCATACGTGTGAATTTTCTCGAAAAGAAATGGAGGGAGTTGGTTCATGTACAATTCCTCAACCAAATCCCCATTGAGATACACGTTCTTAACATCCAATTGAGATAGAGGCCAGTTTAGGTTTGCGGCCAAGGATAGCAAAATTCTGATTGTATTTAGTTTTGCAATTGGAGCAAACGTCTCGTCATAATCCACTCCATGTGTTTGAGTAAAACCTCTAGCCACTAGACGTGCTTTGTATCTTTCAACCGTACCATCTGACTTATATTTGATCGTAAAAATCCACTTGTAATCAACAGTTCCCTTTACTGGTGCCAATCTCACAATGTCCCAAGTATGATTCAGCTCGAGGGCGCGCAACTCTTCAAGGACTGCAGCTTTCCACTTTGGATCCTTGAGAGCCTCCTGGATATGTTTTGGAATTTCTTCGTTGTCAATGCATGAATTTAGTTTCTCATAACTCATAAAGTTACCAATAGGATGTTGAGTGCAGCTTCTAGTGCCTTTTCTTATGGCAATAGGTCTGTATTGAGAGTAGGAGTAACAGTTTCAACCACTGCAGGAGTAGGCTGTTGTGGCTGTATAGAAAACAGAATATTCAGGTATTCTGTGTTATGTTATTATCGTTCTTACTGCCATACATATATACACAGACACTGCTCCTAAAGGAGCAGAATCGTCTCTTGGTAATCCCTACAAATCAAGGATTACCCTACCTACCAACCTACTATATTATTCTGCTACTAATTAGGGTAATTAGACTAGATATGATTCTGCTAATCCTACGCCTAATACTACATAACTGTATGTTGTAATTCTACACTCCCCTCAAGCTTGGCTGTAGATGCTGTAAAGGCCAAGCTTGCCTTGTAAATTGCAGAAATCATTTCTAGGTAATGCCTTCGTAAGAATGTCTGCAATTTGTAACTTAGAAGGGACATACTCCATCTCGAACTCCTTATTAATCACCTTCTCGAAATGAAATGACGATCCAGCTTCAACATGTTTAGTACGGTCATGGTGAACCGGATTTTTGACAATGCTTAGGGCCGCTTGACTATCACACGAGACCCTAACAGGGCTCTCATTCTCCACCCTGAGCTCCTTTAGGATACGCCTTAGCCAAATCCCTTCACACATACCATCTGCGAGAGCCCTGTATTCTGCCTCCGCACTGCTCCTTGAAACAACGGCCGTTTCTTGCTCCGCCAGGTCACCAGGTTTCCCCAAACATAGGTGCAAGAAGTCGAAGTTGACCGTCGATCGCTGAGGTCTCCGGCCCCAACTAGCATCTGTGTAGATGGAAATCCTGCGCCCAGTGTGTTTCTGGAATAGTAATCCAACACCTAGTGTGCCCTTTAAGTATCTTAGAATCCTCATCACTGCCTCCATATGCTCTTCATTCGGATTATGCATATGCTGGCTCACAATGCTCTGGAAATGAGATGTCTGGACGGGTGTGAGCCAAATATATCAATTTTCCTACCAGTTTCTGGTAACTCCCCCTTTCTACTGGAGCTGTTTCCCCGTCATGGATGAACTTCAGATTATGCTCCATTGGTGTACTCGCTGGCTTACTCCCAAGCATTCCCGTTTTCTTCAACAGATCTAGGATATATTTGCGTTGGGATAAGCTCAGTCCATTGCGTGATCGTGCCACTTCAATGCCTAGGAAATACCTCAAGGTACCTAGGTCTTTTATCTCAAATTCCAGTGCTAATCTCTTCTTGAGATTTCTGATCTCCAGTTCATCATCCCCTGTGATGATAATATCATCAACATAAACAATGAGGATTAACCTCTTCCCTTCCTGATTCTGCTTCACAAACATGGTATGATCAGTCTGGCACTGATAATACCCATATCCCTTCACAGACTCAGAAAATCTATCAAACCAGGTCTGTGGTGACTGCTTTAGGCCATATAGTGCCTTCTTAAGCTTGCACACCATCCCTGGTTCAGCTGTGACGCCTGCTGGAACATTCATATACACTTCTTCGCTTAAATCTCCATTTAGAAAAGATTCTAATTTCAAGACTCCAATGGATCTATGATAAGATATTTTATCTTATACAACGGAATGGTATACAAAGTCAACAAAGCTCAATTAATACAAAATAGAATTTATGGCTACACAAAGCGTTGAGGGTGGTTCTAGATCGCGTCCAAGACGAACCGGTGCAGGGTCGTTATTGAAACCATTGAACTCGGAATATGGTAAAGTAGCTCCTGGATGGGGAACTACTCCTTTGATGGGCGTCGCAATGGCTTTATTTGCGATATTCCTATCTATTATTTTGGAGATTTATAATTCATCCGTTTTTCACATCTGCTGGTAGAGAGGCCAGTCTAGATTCACTGCCAAACTTAGTAAAACTCTCACAGTCTTGAGTTTTGCAACAGGGGCAAAAGTCTCCTCGTAGTCCACTCCATAGCACTGAGTGAATCCCCTAGCTACGAGTCGAGCCTTATATCTTTCAATCTTCCCTTCAGACGTATACTTCACAGTGAATATCCATTTACTGTCAACTGTGGACTTTCCAACTGGTAGTCGTACGGTGTCCCATGTCTGATTTTCCAGCAGTGCCTTGATTTCTTCTAACACGGCTGTCCTCCAGTGAGGTATACTCATGGCTTCTTCAATGGAATTAGGGATCCGTGTTTTATCACGGACTCCCACAAATGCTCTGTATTTTTTGCTTAAGTTTCCGTAGGAAACCCACCTCTCAATGGGGTGATTTGTGCATGCTCTGGTTCCTTTCCTGTGAGCGATTGGAAGGTACGTTGTGGCATCCTCCTGAGCTTCCATTGTACCATCACCTTGAGTTTCCTCAGGTTGCTCACCACCTTCACCCATATCACTAGATTCAGCCCTTGCCTCCATGTGCTCTGACTCACTTTTGTGGGAGGCTAAGACCTCAGTAGATTCCAGGTCAGGATGAGCATGTGTGATGTCTGCTACCTTCTTCCTGCGTTGATAGACCAGAAGAGGAGGGTTGTGGCTTTGGTTTTGATGTATAGATTCAGGAAGGACCTTAGGGGGCTCTAGAGTATTACCCTAAGATTCTAGGGTAATAATACTGCCAATGGAAGACTCGATACTTGTAGAACCAGAAGTCTCCCCCTGAGGCTGACAGTGGGAGTAGAAGGCACGATGTTCAACGAACGTGACATTTTTTTAGTGGTAAACTTTGCGAGTTGAGGGAGAATAACATTTATACCCACTATGATGAGGAGAGTACCCTAGGAAAACACATTTTTCACCCTAGGGTCTAACTTGGAACGAAGGGATGAGTCTAAATGCACGAAAACCGTGCAGCCAAAGACTCTAAGGGGAAGGTCTGATGAGAGAGCATGGCTATGCGGAAATATACTAAGCAGAATACTACGAGGAGTTTTAAAACTTAGGGTACGACTCGGGAGGCGATTTATGAGATATGTGGCTGTTAGGACAGCATCACCCCATAGGAATTTTGGGGCATTTGCAGCAAACAGGGATGCCCTTGCAACCTCCAGCAAGTGACGGTTTTTGCGTTCAGCAATTTCGTTTTGCTGAGGAGTGTAAGGACACGAACTGCTGTGAGCAATTTCGTTAGCCACGAGGAAAGAGTCTAATGACTGATGGAAATAGTCCTTAGCATTATCTGTATGCAAAACTCGAATAGGTGTAGCAAACTGAGTTTTGATTTGGTTCTGAAAAGTCTGGAAAATTTGTTTTGTTTCAGTTTTTGATTTCATGAGATAGGTCCATGTTAGGCGGGTGTGATCATCAATGAATGTGATGAACCACCTAAAACCACTGATTGTTTTAACAGCGCATAGACCCCAAATATCGCTGTGAATAATTGAAAAAGGATATGATGGTTTGTATGGTATGTTACGATAAACTGCTTGTGTTTGTTTAGCAAGCTGACATATATCACAGGAAAACATACTAGGGTTTTTATTGATGAAAAGGTTCGGAAACAATTTTTTAAGGTAGGAAAAACTAGAATGACCTAGGCGATAATGCCACATCATTACTGGACATCCTAACTGACTCGATGTAGAACTCAAAGAAACTGACTTGGAAACCTCTCCTTCTGGTCTTGGTCTGTTTATTGTCTTTAGTAGGTATAGCCCATCACACAACTCAAACCTGCCAATCATCCTCTGAGATCCCGCCTCCTGTAATGTACAGTGAGAAGGATCACACGTTAGTCGACAATTCAAGTTTTTGGTGATTTGCCTAACGGAAATTAAGTTGCAATTTAATTTTGGCACATAAAGCACAGGATACACGGTTTGGGTAGGAGTTAGGTATGCTGTTCCAATTCCTTCAACAGGAGCAATGGTTCCATCAGCAATACGCACTCCTGCGTTTCCTCTGTGCTTCTGAATGTTATGTAGGAGTTGTCTGGAGCCTGTCATATGTTCAGTAGCACCAGAATCCAACACCCAGTTCTGCTTGAACTGATTTAAGGCTATGAGAGCAATGGGTTTAGTACCTTGTCTGGCAAACAGACTGTGATGGGCTTCAGCTGAACTTGCAGAAGCCTTCTTAGCAGTGTACTGGGACATCATCTGCTGGAGGATCTCGAGCTGCTCTCTGGTGATCCCTGCAAATTGGTTGGCCTGCTCAGTAGCAGCGGCCCGTGCATGAGCCTCCCTTTCTGCCTTTGGTTTCCAGTCTGCAGGTTTTCCATGTAACTTCCAGCAGGTCTCCTTTGTGTGACCTAGCTTGCCGCAAAGGAGTGCACCGAGGTCGTGCCTTGCCCGACTTTGTATACCCATATCCTTGTGGGTTGCGGAGTAGTGAGTGGCGAGGGCAGAGCCTTCAGCTTGAGCACTCTTAGAGTCAGGGATCATCAACTTCCTTCTGCTTTCTTCCCATTTAATCTCAGCAAAGGCTTCCCTGACTGAAGGAAGGGGCAGGCGACCATAATTCTGCCCTTGACCTCGTCCAAGGCTTGATTGAGTCCAAGCAAGAAACGAATGGTCCGTTTTGCTTGGAGGATTCTCCTATAGAGCTCCGCATCCTCTGTGCATTTCCAGAGATGCACGTCATAGAGGTCCTGCTGCAGCCAGTACTTGCACAACTTGTCATAGTACTGGGTGACGGATTGATCTCCTTGCTTGAGATCATGGAGGCGTATCTCCACTTCAAATGCCTCCGCATTGTTAGCCTGGTGAGAGTAAGTATGTTGTGCTCCTTCCCAGATCTCTTGAGCAGTCTGGTGGAGGAGAAACTTCTCTCCAATTGAGGTGGTCATGGAATTCAGGAGCCAGGACTGGACCATGTTGTCCTCAATATCCCAATTTGCGAATTCTGGATCTTCCTCTCCTGGCCTCTTGGATTTTCCAGTTAAGTAGCCTCTCTTTCCGTTGCCTGAGATAAACTTCAGGACTGACGAGGGCCACTGGAGATAGTTATCTCCGTTGAGGCGATGATTGGTGATACAGCCTAGGACTGTATCTGATGAGGCAGCTGGATTTGAGTGCTTCTGGGAGGGATCTCCTGAAGTCACAGACGGCGAGGATGGGGCTTGAACTTCATCGTTCGTGTTCGCCATCAGATGAGAATGACAGAGAGAGAAGAAGAAAGGTAGATGGAGCTGGATTCAAGGTCTGAATCTAAGCTCTGATACCATATAGAAAACAGAATATTCAGGTATTCTGTGTTATGTTATTATCGTTCTTACTGCCATACATATATACACAGACACTGCTCCTAAAGGAGCAGAATCGTCTCTTGGTAATCCCTACAAATCAGGGATTACCTACCTACCAACCTACTATATTATTCTGCTACTAATTAGGGTAATTAGGCTAGATATGATTCTGCTAATCCTACGCCTAATACTACATAACTGTATGCTGTAATTCTACAGGCTGATTTACAGTTGCCTCGACTATTGACTGTGAGGATAGTTTTCTCCTTGAATATAAAAGGTCTTTCCCCCCTTGGTTAGTACTCGTAGGAACCTCGGGTGAAACAGTAGAAGTAGTTTCTGAAGTTTCTGAATTAGTATCCCAGAAAAGTTCTCATATATTCGGTACCAATATAGAAGAAGACCGAGACTCCCCTGCACCGAACTTGTACAAAATATGGCTGTTTTCCGAAGAATGTTACATGACGAGAGTGATAAACTTTCTTCGTGGAAGGACATTAGCACTTGTATCCCTTCTGATGAGAAGAATAGCCGATGATAACACATCGGACTGAATGAGGTTCGAGTTTGGTGCGATGAACCGGAGACAAGTGCACAAAAGCGGTACAGCTAAAAACTCGAGGGAGCAAATCAGAAGTAAAACTCGCCATCTGAGGGAAAATATCAAGAAGACACTTCCGAGGAGTGATAAACTTGAGCACACGACTAGGCATCTGATTAATGAGATAGGTCGCTGTAAGTACTGCCTCCCCCTATAGATACTTAGGGACATGGTGAGTGAACAAGCAGGCACGAGCAACTTCTAAGAGGTGTCGGTTTTTTCGCTCCGCAACCCCATTTTGCTGAGGTGTTTCTGGACAGAGCTAACAAGTATGATACCCTTCTCAACCAGTTAGAACTCAGGATGCTATTGAAATGATCCTTAGCTTTATCCGTTTTGAGGACTTGATAGTTGTCTGAAACTGAGACTGAACCATGGTATAAAAATCCATGAAGAGAGTCTTAGCTTCGGTTTTCTCCTTCATCAGAAAATTCCAGGTCATCCTGATATGATCATTGATGAACGTTATAAACCAGCGTGCACCATTGACGTTTGCAGTCTGTAACGTCCCTCCTAAACGCTAAACCCTATCACTGTGGATGATCGAGAAAGGCCGAGTAGGGTGGTAGCCGAGACCCGAATATGTAGTTCTAGTGTGCTTAACAAATTGACATATATCAGAATGAAGGAGTTTCTCATCTTTATTGACAAATAATTGAGAAATCAATCGTTTGAGATAAGGAAAACTCGGATGTCCGAGACGAAAAAGCCATAACAAAATATCACTAGTGCTACTATTAATGCTAGACGCCACATGAACTTGATGTTTCGAAACTGCGCTTGAAGCACGAAGAACGTATAAGCCATTCACCACTTCAAGCTTCCAATCTCCCTCTCCGATGTCGCTTCCTGCAAGATACAACCAGAGGACCCAAACGTAGCTTCACAATGATGATTAGCAGTCAACTGATGAACGGAGAGAAGATTGCACTTTTGGTTCGGAACATAAAGAACTGGAGAGATGGTGAGATCAGCACTAAGATGAACCCAACCAAAACCCTTAACAGGAGCCAAACTCCCGTCAGCAACCTTAACTCTAGCCTCGTTGGGATACTGCTGAATATCTTGAACTAGATCTCGACATCTAGTCATAGTATCTGTAACCCCAGAATCCAATCATGGGAGTGAACTGAATTAACAGATAAGGCCTCAGAGATAATACCTTTAGCAAAGAGGCTCAAAAAGCTGGCAGGAGTGGGTGAAGAATTTGCATCTTTCAGAACTTGAGTGAGCAGACGTTGAATGGCAGTCAACTGGCCGGGAGAAATATCCTGGCTGGAAGGGGCAATCGGAGAGGCCACTGCAGTTGTGGCAGCGTTGGCTTGACACTGTGTCGCATTCTAATTAGCTGCAATCTTTCGAAGCTCAGACTTCGATTTCCAGCCTTTAGGTTTTCCTCCCTTGAGAATAAAGCAATCCTCCTTCGTATGGTACAATTTCCACATAACTCACAAATCACTGGTGGGTCTTTATCATCAGGTTGTTTGAATCGTGCCGATTTAGAGTAAAGGGCAGCCATATCTGGGGAGGCCACCTGAAGTGCGGAACCAGAACTATCAGACGCTCCTTTGGCCTTGGAAAGCATAACTTCACGACGATATTCTTCTTGACGAATCTCAGAGGCAGCATTCTCCAGAGCAAGGCCCTGTGGTCGAATATGTCTGCTTGGCGTGATCCTAGATGGATTTCGCCGTAGGATGCAGTAGATAGTTATTTCCAATCTTGGAATCCATGGTGGAGATGAGCCAAAAACGTACCAGGTTATCATCATTGTTCCACTTTTCATAGCCCTCTGCAGTAGTGGCAGGCTTGGCAGTCTTACCGATAAGGTATCCGCCTTTAGATTTCCCAGTAATAATCATTTCAATTGATCGGGGCCATTGAAGGTAGTTCCGAGGATTGAGCTTGGGCACTGCAAGACCACCGGTAATGGTGGTGTCTGAATCGGATGTCATAACCTCTGTAGAGATGGGAACAGAGATGGCAGGGGTTATAGTATTTGGGCTAGGAGGATTATTTGAAAGAGAAGAATCCCCGTCGCTGCCGGACATACCGGTGACGGTTTATGAGGAAGAAGAAGAAGAGAGGCAGCCGGTGGCATGCGGAATCGTCGCTGGCTCTGATACAATATTAATCTTAGAAACCAAAATATACATATAGGCAAAGGATAACTCCTACCATATGTAGGAGTCCTAATAATGGTAAGAAACTAATTAGGAGATATTTACCATAAAACTATCCTATTTAGCTCTATTACGTAATTCCACAATATATAATTAACTCCTTGTGACAGACTCGCGAAATTCTACATTTACACTTTCTTGTGTGTTCAGGATGGATGAGTTTGCGTTAGTAGGAAGTGCTTCGGAGGGCATTTCAAAGAGCGTAAGCTTAGAAGGAGCTAGGAGACTAGCGTTGAAACACATTGAAGCCTTTGTCCTTACATTCTCAGATCAACATGCATTTGCAGTTGCTGCGGCATCATCAGCTCCTGCAGCTTTGGCACAGGTAACAGAGAGGGCTCGTATTCAAGAAGCTGGACATCTAAGATGCAGGTTTTTTTCTTTTTATCTCCCTCACTACTATTTTTGACATCTCAATGGAATAAAATTGTAACCAAGTTGTCTCTCTGGCCTCAGCGGAGCTGAAATCGGAAGATTTGTTACTATGTTACGAAATCCATCTTCTATTCTTAAAGCCTGTGCTGCATTTGCTCTTCTCCAGGTAAAAAATCATAACCTCTTAGTAAGTAAAGTTGATCATTCATTCTCACTTCGGCTTAGTAGTCATTTGTTTGGATTCCTATAACAGTTCACTATTCCCGGTGGTCGGCATGCAATGCATCATGCAAGCTTGATGCAAAACACAGGGGCTGCAAGAGTGCTGCGCGCTGCAGCAGCCGCAGCAACTGCACCCCTGGAAGCCAAAATATTTGCCAGAATCGTGCTCCGGAATCTTGAACACCATCAAACCGAACTTTAAACATAATGCAGAGATATAAAGCTTTTAGCCCCCGAGTTGTGAAGCCAAGATAAAATCATGAATGACAAGGTCAGAGCTTCTCTGCTACTTGAACAAGGATATATTTAACTGAAGTGCATGTTGTTTGTGTAAGAGGAAATGACAGCCGGTTTGGACCGAAGAAGAAGGAACAATTTTTTCTTTCAGTTAAGAGTCTTAGTTTTATCTCCCCGTCATAAGGATCAACCTTTCATCCATCCCAAGGGGGGAGAATGTAAAATGAAGAATAGGACAAGTCGGAGAAGAAGGGATTGATGTTTTTAGTTAAGGATATTGGTTCTGTCCAAGTTTTTAAGTACATAACATTGTTTATTAGTCCGGCCTCTTGAATCTGTATTTCATCGTGACATAATAATTCCTTTATAAAGATGTTGAAGTTTGTTTGAAGATAGTGGATGTTCTTTTGTTCTAATCACATGCTGGTGCTTGCTTGTCTTGCACGTTATCATTGTAGCTTCTTCTAACGTTACTTTGTCTATTTCCCTGATCGACCATTGCTTTGGGGGTTTGCCTTCTTCTTTGTTCACACCTCACGCCAAGCGGAGTTTGGTTCAGCCACAGTTTCATCCTATGCCGCAGATTAATCGGGGTATTATGATGTGATCCAGGACAGACGTAATTGAACGTGATTTCATTGAAAATTTGCACACTGATTACATTACAGGTGATGACTAACAGATTCATCAACGATGACAATAATTACTTGGTCAATGTTATGATAGCATCCTGGTGTACGGAAGGCATGTGAACCTATAAGCCATACAAATCAATCCCAACTCTCCTCAATCCTAGTTCGAATGTAGCTATCTCAAGATATTGCTCGGGGTATTAGTCGACGTAAATGAACATGACGAGTACAAGGATCAGTGTTATTCATCGAGTGCGGTCTACTAGTTTCCAAAAAATATCGTACATATTGGTATCCAGCGGATACTGAAGTAATGAGGTCTGGTTTAGTTTGGAAGAACGAACTAATTGTTAATTACGCTGAAAGGCGCCTGCTACAACCAGACAACTGCTTGTTACATTACGCTAATAGCTTACAACATCAAAATACTAAACAGAACCAAAGTCTATCATGTTCAAACTAAATGGACCCTTAGAAATCGTTGATGATCATAAAGTTAAGCGGCCACCCCGTTTGCTGGCACTATCTGGGTTGGCTGCAGTAATAAAGGATAGTAATCAGTAATTGTTCCAAATGATGTGATGCAAAGTTTCTACACTATAATTACTCTTTCGATATTCTTATCCAGTTCTTAATGTATTGTGTTATAATAACTCATGGAACACACTATCAAAGAAGGAGGTCATATAACCTTGATCATCATAGGGTAACCTATATCTTCAGCCAGCCTAATTGCTTCCTCTCGGCTCTGCAGTGACAAGCAATTGTATTAACAGAGGCCGAACAGATAACTTAATGTCTCTAGTTTCTCAGTTATTAAATAATAAGCCATATTGATCAAAGGAGTTACCTGCAACAATCCATCACTTCCTGGAACAGTTGGAACTCCTGCATTCTTCATTGTTTCTCTGGCAGTGGATTTATCTCCCATAGTTTTGATGCTATCTGGCTGCGCAATTTAACATCAGGAAAGAAATTACAATTTTAGAAAAAGACAAATGATGATGACTGTGTCTCCATTAAGTATATGACACCACCTAAACACCACATTTTCCAACAAAATATAGCACTGACAATCCAGTCATAATATGGGTTATGCACTTACATTTGGTCCAATGAAATTTATTCCGTGTGCTCGACACATTTCAACAAATGTGGCATTCTCAGAAAGGAAACCATATCCAGGATGCAGCATTGTACATCCACGACTAACAGCAGCAGACAAGACATTGGCTATCACTAAGTACCTGTCGACAATGGAAGCAATTATACCAGCAGATGAACATATATTGTTGATGGATCCGCATAGAATTGAGAAGAGTGATAAAACAAAACCTATAATTAACACTAGGTACCTATACACAGATCAGCACTATTTGCATGGTTTATATGTACATAGCTAGCATCAATGACAATCAATTGCCTATCAGACTAGAAACAACTACTAATCACAACAAAACCGTAGTGAACACTAGAATGAAAAGAAAGGATTTTGAGACAGCTTACGACTGATTGCTTGGTGCTTCACCAATGCAAACGGATTCATCAGCCAATTTTACGTGAAGGGCATCCTTGTCGATGGTTGAGTAAACAGCAACACATGGTATTCCTAATTCGTGGGCAGTTCGTATCACACGAACAGCAATTTCTCCTTTGTTTGCGACCAGGATTTTTTCAGCCATCAGATCCTCTTTTATTCATCCCTTCCAATCCAACAGCTCAGATTGATGTGGGCTGTCTGGGTATTATAAAAATGTATTTTTTACCATATTAGTTTGTGAACTAACATAATTCTCTCAATTTAACTCCGATGTTTATGTCATTTATATAGAAAGATTCGTCTCTCAAAAACGCATAGACCAATATTGATTTTATTTCGACATTTTTTAAAAAAAAATACATATTTTTCACCTTATTCCAAGCATAACTTCTTGATTCCAAGTCATCGATTTTCATACTCTTGGCATAAAAAATACGTGAAAGACGAATATAATGATATAAAAAGTTTGTCGAAACCTTAGAAAAGTTATGCTAGTTTTAATCATCTTTGAAAAATTAAAATTTGGTGCAAATTAATCGAATCCGAATTTGTATGTAACAGATATTAATTAAATGATAAAACTAGGGGAAAAATAAATTCTTACCAGGAAAAAAAAAGATAAAATAAAAATAAACTGAAGTGACGAAACTGCCCTTGTCTGGAAAAATTCAACAGCCTTCAGCATCAACTTTCTTCAGAATCATATCCCCAAACTATTGAATACATTCCCTAGTTGGCCAATTTGGCTTGGGTGTGGACGGGGAAATCATCTGTATGTTCAGACACCTAGATCGGACGGCTGAGGACTAGTTTGGGCGATCAAACGGCTGGGACGAGAAATGTGACAATTCAAGTGGGGATGGGAATCTCAAAATTGGGCATGAACAGAAAGTGAGAAAATCAATATTTATATTCTATTAAAATTTACAGAATCGTAGTCGTCAACAAGATCCGACGGTGGCGCCTCCGGGAGAAACGGCGGTGACTTCTTACATTGCATACAGATACAACAAGGCCTTCGTTTCATCATCAATGTCAAACGACAGCAGTTTGATTATCAAATAATATACAACGGGGAGTCGTCCCTAGTTGACCATGACTGTAAAGTGTGATTTCAAGACACAATCTTTAGAATTGGTTGTTGACCTTGTGCTTGTGTTAGCCCGCCTATTAGTCCAAGCAGCATGTCTTTGGCTGATGAAACCCACTGCAGAGGGAATGAAGGAGATTGTTGTGCTACGACCATCTTCAACGAAGCTTTGTCTTGTATGTACGGTACGATATACTTTCTCATATCACTGTCAGAGATTTCAAGATGATTTCCAGACATGGTCACAAACTTCACTTTCCCTGCTTCGTCTAATGTTCTCAATCCGATCCAATCTTCAACGTAAAGCTTAGTCTGCATGGATACATAGTAAGTAGTACTGCATTACTATCTACCATTCCCGGTTGAAGAATGGTAATGGCAGTCTAATCTAATCAGCATTAGATTTTAACTACCATCAAACTTCAAGCAACCTAACCAAAAGCGGTTGAATTATGACACAGGAAGAAACGAATGCATGGATAATGATTTTACCTCGTTCACGGACAGTATAGTACCAAAGGCGCCATCGGGGTAGTATCCAAACCATGCCGTTTCTTTTGGTATCAAAATTGTGTCCTGATCAAACTGCCAAATATGTATAGTTGTTAACGGAATACGAAAATTAGAGTCGATTTAAGAATGTGAAACTAACAAAAAATGAACACTCACCATGATCAACACTAAATTCTCCAAGCTTGTAAGCCTGTCCCTATAATTATCATTTCTGAGGCTTTGGATTTCATTGTTCAGTTTGGGAAGAAATCTACAGCCTTTCATGTAATCATCCATATCCTACAGAATGAAACAGAGACACAGTACATAATGTATCAAGTTATTCGTCAAAGCAAGCTGATCATAAACCATGGATTAAAGTGGAAACTTGGTTGCCTTACCGTGGGAATTTTGAGATAACCACTTGGAGCCAAATGTTCCTGCAAGAGCGAAAGTTAACGCTGATTCAACAAGGAGCAATTGGCCTCATTTCCACGATTGTCTAACCAAATATTACGAAGGAATTGAATGTCAAATAGTCATATACCTGAACATAGTTGCTGTATATCTCTAGTTTGAGCAAGGCATCCAGAATAATGCATATAATTCCAGACTGCAACCAATAACGGCATATTAACTTTCAACAACGAAATCCAAGGTGATATCTTCTAAGTTCCATTTCAGTTCCTAATGAAACTAGATAAGTATAGTATACATTCTCAGTAGGAGAAAGAAAAAAGGGAACTGAGTCAGTTGCACCTACTCCACACATTGGGACTGAAGCAGTACCGGCATGAGGACCACCTAGAGACACAAGATTCCTTACCTGTTACAAGTCACATATAACAAATACAGTCGTCGGAAAATGGGGAACAGGCGTGACAGTCAATAAAGGTTGAATGATTGAAACTATAACTAACTTATTATGTTATCATGCTTGCTGTATCAGTTAAGCTGGAACTTATTCATTGTAAGCAACTTCAGTTAGAATTTATTGATGGTCCAGAAAGGAGTTTCACAATGAACGTTCCAAGAATAAGCATAGTTTATCAGACTAAATCTTACAGGAGGGCCTCCATCACAAAGTTCAACAATCCCGCGTCCAACTAAGTTACCCTGAAAAATTGAAGTTCCTTTTAAGAATCAATACAAGGTTGCATCAAAATGAGGGGCACTGACAAAAAAGTAACAAAATTCTAAAGGAGACTGATTAGCAAGTCATATATGCAGGTACACGTGAAGAAACATCGATCATTGTTCCATTTTTCCCCAAATTCAGAAACACCATTTTGAACTTGATAAATCACCTGAGAAAGACCAACTATGTTGTAACCATTGCTGAGTTCACTCATCGTCTTCACCTGTCACAGTAACAGTAGCACAGATGGAAACAAATTACGGGATCCGGAAAAAAAAACCGACCAGGAACGCTGGTATGTTTTGCAATGGCTTATTCACCTTCTCGCAAGCAATGTCCGTCTGCAATCAACAAGTGAGGCAGCAAACTGTTAGATAACGAGGAAGAGATTTTCAGAGAGGCCATAAGCGAAGAACAACACAGTAACCTGATTTAGAAGGGGCATAGTCCAAGAATCCCATGCTCCATCTCCAATCTCTCTGCAAAATGAGAAAAAGGATATCACAAAGTAGCATTACGACTTATTTTGGGTATGCATTCACAAAGCAGGCAGTATAATTGAAATCAGAGCATTACAGGCAGTATCCTTGTGAGCCAGACCACTGACTTAATAGCTCAACGAATTGCGAGATTCCTCTGTTACCACATTTATCACCAATACCTAAACACAAATACACAACAAACAAGTCAAACTTCGTTTAAATGATTATAAACGTTTGAGAGCAGCTCCTAGTGACTCCAATTCCTAGTAACGGAAGTCAATTTACCATGGAATACGACGAACGGAAGGGAAGAGACGAGTGGAATGCCACGGTTGAAGGCCAGGAGGGCACAGGCGAAGCAGATGAAGATGGCGGGGAATTTGCCGGAGGCCATTACTGGATTTTGAGCCCCTCAGCCGGCTAAAATGACTGGGGCTTTGAGCAGCAGCTAGAGAAAAACCAGAAAGAGAGATGAGAAAGCGATGGGATCGGAGGAGGTGGCCGGAGACTGAAATGTCCAAACTGCCAACATACCTTTCCTCAGTTCCTTAGTATCCTTCGTCACCACACCAGTCACCACCAAACGGGCCAATATAGTCTAACCAAACCAATCATTCAACCAAACCTCTGCAAAAATTAATTCTTTGATTTGCTAAACCATTTTGTACCCAACCAAAACGGTTAATATTTACCGGCCTAAATATCATTTTTCGTCCCCCTAAAACTCCATTAAAATTACCATGGAGGATGGAGGTTGTTTGGCAGGCTGCTATGGATATCTATAGCATTTAATAATTAGTTATTTAAAATAATTTTATGTTTAAGAGCGTAAATAATTTGTTATTGGGTGTTATAGATATTGCAAGATTAGATTTTTTAACTTTCAAAATCCATACACTCTAAAGCAAACACATACGAAACGCGGTTACTATGTGAGACGGGTCTTAGCAACGTGTTCTTTACCTGTCACAGTGTGTGGGACGGGTTTTCAACCCGTTTCTGTCACTTTTAATACGAAAATTTTCTAGCAGACGGCGGTGAACCAGAAAGTCCCCTGCGATATGCTCAATTAGCCTGCCTGAGCTGCCTATACATATAGGCAAACACACCAGCCTCAAGCGTACCCGATCGAACTAAGAATAACTAAACATAAGAATGTTGTCGTAATACGTAGTAATGAAACAAAATGTATGGATTGGGTAAGTCTGAGACGCGAGAATAAGATATAGTATCGTAGGATTTTCACCTCGTAGCGTAGTAATTAATCAGATAAAGTTGAAAAAGACGAGCGCCCCCAATAAAGTATGTGTGTTTCAAAGTTTTTGAATACTATCCAGCTTGGTATGTATCATTAGATTCGTCTTCTAAATATAAGTTTTTTCAATTTCAGGAAAATAAAAAACAAATTTGGAATGAAGGAATTATGCTTAAATCATAAAGAAATTAAAATAAAAACAAAGGAAAATGTAGGGATTAGAAGACATTACACATCAATGAGCAATTCGAAAGTGAAGTGGGCAAATCAGAAGTACGAATGGCAATCCTTCGAAAAGGAAGGACGAGATAAAAAATAATGCATTTTGTAAAATCGTTGGAATATTATCAAGAATATTTTAATTATTCGTCTTTGAAAGTCTAAGATTATGGTCATATTGGAAAAATTGTATATAAATAAATATAAGAAGAATTTTTTTTTTGTCAGAGTACATCAGGACTCTCGGTCAATACACAATAGAAGATATAAAATAAACTTTATATTGGTATTCATTTTGTGGGATATGCTAGACCCGAGATCTCCAAGTCATCAAACACACAACTCTACCACCAAAACCATTCCATTTTTTCAAAATCCCCATCATATTCACTCTTGATACGAACCACGAGTCCCGAGGAGAGAATCTGATGGCCCTATATGCAGTGCTAATAGCCATCCATCTTCAACACCATACCATAGTTTATTGCAGTGTGTAAGATGAAAGATAAAACCCAAAACAAATCCAAATACTGTGTTGCCTCCTCCAAGCAGTTATTCAGAAGATGCAGTGTAAACACATAATAGCCGTACTCCTAAACGATAAAACCTAAAATTCTATGCTGCTTACTGTATTCTTCTTAAAGCTGTCCTCAAACCATATCAAGGCATCAGCTTGGCGTATATGAAAATACTTTTTTTAAGATATGCAAACATTATAAAATCGTCGTACTGCAATAGAAATATGCTGTTAAGCCAGTAATTAGAGTACAGAATGCCAGCTTCACATGCAGGAACACAAGGTTGTTAACTTTACCAAAGTTAACAAGAGGCATAAGCTTAGGTGCAAGCGGCGGATCTCCTTAAGAGGCATACCAAACGACCGTATTCATCCGTCTGAAGAGGCATCTATCCATCATAGCCGGAAGAGTGGCCAATCAAAAACATTCTTCTCTTTGTTTCGTTTGGTCAAATTCTGCATCAACATACTTTGCTGTCTTCATATATATATAACAGACTTACCATAATCTTTCTTCATCCTCAACCCACCAATCATCAATCATCCTCTTTTTTCTTCCCTCTTTTAATATCTCTATACCATCCCCACCCAACATCAAGAGAGACAACCCAAGTTTCATTAGCAGCAGCAGCATCCTTGTGTTGGAGACTCTGGTGCTGGAAAGATGGGAATCCAGTCACTTGATGCTGTTATGAAAGAAACAGTTGATCTGGTAATAACTTAATGATGTAGCAAATGGTATAGTTAATGTATGTCGAGAATGCTATGTACCTTATGTTTTCTGTTTTTATCCTAAATGAACAGGAGAATGCACCCATGGAAGAAGTGTTTCAGCATCTCAAGTGTACAAGAGATGGTTTGAGCTCTGATGATATTCAACAAAGATTGGAGCTTTTCGGACACAACAAGCTTGAAGAGAAGAAGGAAAGTAAATTACTCAAGTTCTTGGGGTTTATGTGGAACCCTCTTTCATGGGTCATGGAAGCTGCAGCCATCATGGCCATTGCTCTTGCTCATGGAGGGGTATACTATCCAAAAGTTTCTTCTTTTTCCAAATGGGTTCCATGCTCTATTCTACTAAACATTGAGAAGATCATGAAAGATTTCATTGATGATATTCTTCATGTGTATGAATGCAGGGGAAGAGTCCAGATTACCATGATTTTGTTGGTATCATTGTGCTGCTCATCATCAACTCCACCATCAGTTTCATAGAGGAAAACAATGCTGGAAATGCTGCTGCTGCTCTTATGGCTCAATTGTCACCAAAGGCCAGGGTTCTCCGCAATGGCAGATGGAGCGAGGAAGATGCTGCGATTTTAGTACCTGGAGACATTATCAGCATCAAGCTCGGTGATATAGTTCCAGCTGATGCTCGCCTTCTTGAAGGAGATCCTTTAAAGATTGATCAGGTTAGAGACCCTTTTTATATTTGAATTTCAAGAGGGTCTACGTTTGTGTTCTAAGTACAATTTCAGAAACTTATCTTGACAACGTTTGCAGGCTGCTCTTACTGGAGAATCGCTTCCAGTGACCAAGAATCCAGGAAGTGGAGTTTATTCTGGTTCAACCTGCAAGCAAGGGGAAATAGATGCAGTTGTTATTGCAACAGGAGTCCATACATTCTTTGGAAAAGCAGCTCATCTTGTTGACAGTACAAACAATGTTGGCCATTTCCAGCAGGTTTGCCAGTTTCCCTTTGTTCAAACAAAAGAAAAGCAAAAGGAAGGAAACCCATTTTGCATTACCAGGATCACTGACCGATGGAGCTTTTTTATCAGGTTTTGACAGCAATCGGAAACTTTTGCATTTGTTCCATTGCTATTGGTATGGTTATAGAAATTGTGGTGATTTATGGCCTGCAAAAGAGAGCATACCGAGTCGGGATTGATAATCTACTGGTTCTACTAATCGGCGGGATCCCAATTGCTATGCCAACAGTTCTGTCAGTCACGATGGCCATTGGATCACATCGCTTGTCTCAGCAGGTAATTTTCCTGCCAGACCATCAGAGGGGAAGATAGCAAGATCTATTAAAACCTGAGACTTGACAAGGGACTTGAAATGCAATTTGCAGGGAGCCATAACGAAAAGAATGACAGCCATTGAAGAAATGGCAGGGATGGATGTTCTTTGCAGTGACAAAACAGGAACATTGACACTCAACAAACTTACTGTTGACAAAACCATGGTTGAGGTACTTACTGATGATCCTCTCAATACTTGACAAAGATATTCCTCTGCAAAAAAATGCAGATGGAAAGTGATTGATGGCCTTTGCAATCTTAGGTTTTCGCCAAGGGTGTTGACAAGGACATGGTTGTGCTCATGGCTGCCAGAGCATCAAGGCTGGAGAACCAAGATGCTATTGATACTGCAATTGTTGCCATGTTGGGTGATCCTAAGGAGGTACTCTTTTAATTTGTATGCAGCACAATTTGATAATGAGATTTTTGCATCGCCATTTTCCAACTACCGATGCTTATCTTTATAAGGCACGAGCTGGGGTTAGAGAGATTCACTTCCTCCCCTTCAATCCAACTGACAAAAGGACTGCCCTGACATATTTGGATGCCGATGGCAAAATGCATAGAGTTAGCAAAGGTGCACCAGAACAGGTACAAAATCAGAACCTTCCAAACAGACACAGACTCTCACTTTTATTCCATCAAGACATCTGAACTCTTCTTGGCGTAATTTGCATTGCAATACTCAGATTCTCAACCTGGCATATAACAAATCAGAAATCGCCAGTAAGGTTCATGCGATCATCGACAAATTTGCAGAACGCGGATTGAGATCCCTTGGAGTTGCCCACCAGGTGAATTACCATCTATGATCCAAATAAGAGAACACAATTTCCATGCTAGTCATTCTGAATCAATGGAACAACTCACTCTGATTGCAGCAAGTTCCTAATGGGGATAAGGACAGCACAGGTGGACCATGGGAATTTGTTGGCCTCCTACCCCTCTTCGACCCTCCTCGTCATGACAGTGCTGAAACAATTAGAAGAGCTTTAGATCTAGGCGTCAGTGTTAAAATGATCACAGGTGACCAGCTAGCCATTGGCAAAGAGACAGGAAGGAGGCTTGGAATGGGAACAAATATGTACCCATCTACAGCTCTGCTTGGTGAGGGTGGCAATGAAGCAACCAGCTCTCTACCTATTGATGAGCTCATTGAGAAAGCTGATGGCTTTGCTGGAGTGTTCCCAGGTACATTTTTATTTCCCTTTCTAGGTTCTAAAAACTGCAACTCCATGAACTTTGACCAATCAAACACTGACTAATGTTTGTTCACATGTATACAGAGCATAAGTACGAGATTGTGAGGAGACTTCAAGCCAGAAAGCATATTTGTGGAATGACAGGAGATGGGGTGAACGATGCACCAGCTCTGAAGAAAGCCGACATTGGTATTGCTGTAGCGGATTCCACTGATGCAGCAAGAAGCGCTTCTGATATAGTCCTGACAGAACCTGGTCTCAGCGTCATCATTAGTGCTGTCTTGACTAGCCGCTCCATCTTCCAGAGAATGAAGAATTACACAGTAAAATCGTCTCCTTGCTGCTAATATTGCAACCTCACAAAGATACACTAACCACTTCTCTTACCTTCAAACCATGTGAATGGAAACATGTTTTCTAAAATATAGTTTTCTCTTTTTCCAGATTTATGCAGTATCAATCACCATCCGTATAGTGCTAGGATTCATGTTGCTGACTTGCTTCTGGAAATTCGACTTCCCACCTTTCATGGTCCTTGTCATTGCCATTCTTAACGATGGTCAGCTTGATTTTTTCCTCAATCTTCACTTGTTTCCATTGATCCTTACATCCAAAGGATTCATCCAACTTGCAGCTATATGATTATTCTTTTATTCCAGGAACAATCATGACCATATCCAAGGACAGAGTGAAGCCATCACCCGTCCCAGATAGCTGGAAGCTGAGTGAGATTTTCGCTACTGGAATCGTCCTTGGTGGCTACATGGCCCTCATGACAGTCGTTTTCTTCTGGCTAGCTTATGAAACCAATTTCTTCTCGGTAAAACTAACCATGAAACCCCACACATTTCTGCAAACAATTCATTGCCTAATTGCTAAAATGACTCATACGCCCCATTTCTTTTTTCGTGGCAGAAACACTTCCATGTAAAGAGCTTCAACAATGAACACTATGACCTCACGAACAAAGCAGTTGCAGATCAACTAAACCAGCAATTGGCATCAGCCCTGTACCTTCAAATAAGCACCATCAGCCAAGCTTTGATCTTCGTGACCCGGTCAAGAGGCTGGTCATTCCAGGAACGCCCTGGCTTTCTACTTGTCTTTGCCTTCTTAATAGCCCAACTGGTGAGAAACTTTACTACGCCCTCGCATTCTGAACCCATTATTTTGCAACTGAATGCTGACTGATGACAAAAAATTGTGAGATGAATCATAGATTGCAACGGTGATATCAGCGGAAGCAAACTGGGAATTTGCAGGAATAAGAAGCATAGGATGGGGTTGGACTGGAGCCATATGGGCTTTCAACATAGCGACTTACCTGCTTTTAGATCCCATCAAATTCATCGTCATGTACGCTCTCAGCGGCAGAGCATGGGGACTGGTTGTGGACAAGAGGGTATGTAGGCTCTTCTTATAAACAAATAGATGCATTAACTTGAAAGGATAATATTAAATGGAGGCTTCTTTCGTTTATTTGAAATTACAGACAGCGTTCAGCAGCAAAAAGGACTTTGGAAGGGAAGAGAGGGAAGCGGCATGGGCAACGGAGCAGAGGACGCTTCATGGACTCCAAAACAATGGTGACATGAGAATGTTCTCAGATAAGAGCACTTACAGGGAGATGAGCCTCATGGCTGAGGAAGCCAAGAAACGAGCTGAGATGGCAAGGTGAGATTGATTTTTCACAACATTTTCCATCGATTATATAGAGCTTAGCTGGCTGCTCTTCATCCTCTGCGATTGAACATCAAATGTGTGT
This sequence comes from Linum usitatissimum, assembly GCA_030674075.2. Lineage (NCBI taxonomy): Eukaryota > Viridiplantae > Streptophyta > Magnoliopsida > Malpighiales > Linaceae > Linum > Linum usitatissimum. The sequence goes on along the minus strand of JAUJYP020000804.1, from coordinate 3,663,995 downwards.
TTTTGGGCAGAATGAGGGAGCTTCGCACTTTGAAAGGAAGAGTTGAATCGTTCGCCAAGCTAAGGGGTTTGGATATCGATTCCAAGAACAACAATTATACTCTCTGAACAAAACCTCACATCATCATCGTCATCATCATCGTCATCATCATCATCGTCGTCGTCGTCATCGTCGTGGTTCTATCCTCCGTTTTCTTCTTCTTTTCTCATCAGAGATTTGATTAATTTTTTTCCTTTTTAAGTTTATGTGACATTTACTTGCCCTTGTATTCAGATTTCACTTTTCATAATTAATAAATATTAAATATTTTTTATATATTAATCTATTTAGCAACTTTTTCATTTTTATTAGAAATTTATGAAGTCGTTCTTCAATAAAATGATAAATCTATTATTCTAAAAAGTTTCACATCAATTAGTTACGAATCGCCTTAACGATAAAACCAATAGAGTCGAATAAAACTAAAGCGTGTAAGCTTTCGCGGATGCCAACGTGTATGTCATGTTCTTCAGCTTCTTTGTGCATAACTTGTATGTTTTAGCTTTCATTCCTCTTCCGTTTGAACCATATGTCTCGAGATAGAATTTTTTGTCTCATGACCACCTACAATAAACACAAATACTCCAAAAAAGAGTTCAAATGTAACGAAATGGTCCAATTGAGAAGATCTTAAACTAAATGTGGATAAAGAACAAACCAATATGCACAAATGATCCTAACACATATATTTTATGCTTAAATGTAGTATAAGTAGTGGCATTGGTGGAGTTAGAAAATTGGCCAAGGAGGATCGAAATTCGTACCTAACAATATGTGGTAGGAAACCGCTAGAAATCCAAACTAAAATTTTTATAATCGAAAGCACATACATCCCCACTAACAACAACAATCAAAACCTTCAAAAATGTTTTATAGTTTCATTTGTCTATCATTTGAAGGCTTAACATGGTAACATCTTAATTTTAGCCATTCCCAACATGCATGTTAAATATTAGCACAATTTGAAAATTTTCAATTTTTATATCAAAATTGGTCAATTTCCAAAAGGGTTAACCTATGAAAATGAGCCATTTCGACATGAAAATTTCAAAAAAATTCAAATCGGAGAATATTCGGCTTGCATATTCGAAATGACTAAAAATTCAAGTTTCCTAATGGTAACTCTGGTAAATAATGTCCACGTGAAGTTAAAATTCAATTTTACTTGATTTTATATTAGTGTTTGAAAATTGTCAAATTGGCTTACTTTCTGCATGCATGTGGTGAGAAATTGTTAGAAATCCAAGCTAAGATTTTTGTATTCGAAAGCACATACATCCCCACTAACAAGAACAATCAAAACCTTTAAAAATATATCTTTTAATTTTATTTGTCTATTATTTGAAGGGATTAACATGGTGAAATCTCAATTTGTACTCATTCCTAACATGCATGTCAAATATTAGCCAATTTGAAAATTTTCAATTTTCATGTCAAAATTGATCAATTTCCAAAGGGGTTAACCTATAGAAATGAGTCATTTTGACATGAAAATTTTAAAATTTTCAGATCTGCTAATATTTAACATGCATGTTGGAAATTACTAAAAATTCAAGTTTCACCATGATAACCCCTATAAATAATGTCCAAATGAAGTTAAACCTCAATTTTACTTGGTTTTATGTTAGTGTTGAAAATTGTTAAATTGGCTTATCTTATTTGATGTATGAATATGGTTGATAAAACAATTATGATTAAAATTATTAACTATTGACTATATAAAAAAGTTGTTAGTAATTATAATAATTAAACTCTTTTACAGTTAGTAATAGGATTAGTTTATAAAAATGTTGAAAGATTTTTATTTATAAGCTAAAAAAGTTTCCTTTTTCTTTAATAACTCAGTGGAGATAAAAATTATATTTCTAGGTTACATCAATATAGAGGATGATGCTTGATTACGTTTCTTATAGTCTTTTTTTAACGTGCTTGGTTATGTTTTGTTTGAGCTATGAGATTTCGGGCACTCCTCTAAAACTAATATAGGTATCTAACGAGTTGCCGTCTCTCGCTGAATATTGTCCCGGCTGAATTCTGGAGTGTAGGGGTATTTCCGTAACTCCATACTGTTATTTTACATATTAATTCATATTTGTTTCCCATAATTTTTTTATTTAATTAATATTTTTTTGCATAAAAACTCATATTTGAATAATTTTTACGCCAAAATTTTAGTTTTTATAAAACGATCAAAACAAGCACAATCTGATATAGTTTTGATGAAAATTTTTTCGAGGTCAAAACGCGTGAGTTGACTGCTTCAAAACTAGATTTGATAGATATTTCCAACTTACATGTAGTTATTGACAACGTATATGTAGCTATTAACAACTTAGACATTCCTATTAATAACTTAGAGGTAGACGTTGGTATCAACAACTTAAATATATGTATTAGCAACTTAAACGTAATGCATATATGTATGTTCGATGAAAACGTAAGGTAAATATAAGGGAAGGGGCGACGTAGTTATTATCCAATTAGACGTAGTTATGGAGGAAATTCAGATGTAGTTATCACCAACTCAGAGTTAGCTATTAGCTACTTACATGTAGACGCAGTTATAATAGGTTAGATGTAGTTATTATTTAGCTAGACGTAGTTATTAACAACTTAAATATAATGTAGATATAAGGGGGAAACATTGTTATTAGCAACTTAGACATAGGTATTGCAACTTTGACGTACGTATTGACAACTTAGACGTATGTATGGTCGAGGAAAACGTAAGGTAGATATAAGGAGGGGAAACATAGTTATTGAGGGAATTCAAACGTAGTTATTAGCAACTTAGAGATAGTTATTTAGAAATTTTGATATAGCTGCTAGCAATTTTGAGATAGTTATTGACAACTAGTGTATAACGTAGATATTAGCAACTTATAGATAGTTATTAGAAACATAGACGTAGCTATTAGACATATCAAAATATGATCGATCCTCCCCAAACTATTTGAAGAATTTGCTTGAGAAAATGGATAATACATTATCCGGTTGGCCCGCAAATATTGTCTCTAGTTGGGAGAGTAATCATTACTTTCGGTTCTTAATATTATTGTTATTAATGCTTTTTATTATATAGTTAATTTTTTTATTTGATGAAAAACACTCTATTGGACAAAATTTTAGCGCCGCCTCTAACTCTTAAATCGAAACTTCATAAAGTTGTTAAAGATGATGCTCAATGGTAAAACATTGATTGGGAAGATTATGATCGAAGGAGCGAGGTCGATACTCGTAATGTTGTGAGGCTATAACATTTAGGAACCCAAATGAAGATTTTTTTTACTCAAGAATAATTTATTTATAGAAAAAGAAATACAAATGCAAATTAAATACACCATATATCATAGAAGAGGGTGAAAGAGAAAGAAACAAATTCGAAATTCCACCGGAGAGAAAGAATGTAGAATGTCCTAACTGTCCAAGCTGGACGTTAACCAACTGGTCTCAGACTCAGAGAGTGTAATGCTGGTTCATGGAGTCGATATCATATCCCTTCAGTTTGGCGAACGACTCAACCCTTCCTTTCAAAGTGTGAAGTTCCCTCATTCTGCAAAACCCCAACAGAGGATCAAATCAAAGGATGGAATTCTCAGAATTTCAGTCAAGAAGATCAGCTGTCAGGTTTAGCTATGGATGTCGTGTAAAAACTCACCTTGCGATCTCAGCACGTTTTCTGGCTTCTTCAGCCATCAAGCTAATCTCCCTGTAAGTGCTCTTGTCGGTATCGCTCTGGAGGCCGTGGATTGTCCTCTGCTCCGTCGCCCACGCCGCTTCCCTTTCTTCCCTTCCGAAGTCCTTCTTGTTAGTTAGCGCAGTCTGATTGGAAGGAAGAAGCAAACTCCGTTAATTAAGTAAGTTCATGGCTGTTTTCATAAGGGTTTAGTCAATTTGGGGATTAGGTCAATTTCTTTGCAAAGTACCCTTTTGTCGACAACGAGTCCCCAGGCTCGGCCGCTAAGAGCGTACATCACGACAAATTTGATGGGATCTAAAAGCAGGTAAGTCACTATGTTGAAAACCCATATGGCTCCAGTCCAACCCCATCCTATGCTTCTTATTCCTGCGAATTCCCAGTTTGCTTCCGCCGATATCACCGTTGCGATCTGTGATTCATCTCAGTCAGTATTGGAAGAGTTCAGTTGCAAAATAATGGGAAAATATGGGTTCTGAATGCTAGGGAGTAAAGTTTCACCAGTTGGGCTATTAAGAACGCAAAGACGAGTAGAAAGCCAGGGCGTTCCTGGAATGACCAGCCTCTTGACCGGGTCACGAAGATCAAAGCTTGGCTGATGGTGCTTATTTGCAGATACAGGGCTGATGCCAATTGCTGGTTTAGTTGATCTGCAACTGCTTTGTTCGTGAGGTCATAGTGTTCATTGTTGAAGCTCTTTACATGGAAGTGTTTCTGCCACGAAAAAAGAAATGGGGCGTATGAGTCATTTTAGCAATTAGGCAATGAATTGTTTGCAGAAATGTGTGGGGTTTCATGGTTAGTTTTACCGAGAAGAAATTGGTTTCATAAGCTAGCCAGAAGAAAACGACTGTCATGAGGGCCATGTAGCCACCAAGGACGATTCCAGTAGCGAAAATCTCACTCAGCTTCCAGCTATCTGGGACGGGTGATGGCTTCACTCTGTCCTTGGATATGGTCATGATTGTTCCTGGAATAAAAGAATAATCATATAGCTGCAAGTTGGATGAATCCTTTGGATGTAAGGATCAATGGAAACAAGTGAAGATTGAGGAATAAATCAAGCTGACCATCGTTAAGAATGGCAATGACAAGGACCATGAAAGGTGGGAAGTCGAATTTCCAGAAGCAAGTCAGCAACATGAACCCTAGCACTATACGGATGGTAATGGACACTGCATAAATCTGGAAAAAGAGAAAACTATATTTTAGAAAACATGTTTCCATTCACATGGTTTGAAGGTAAGAGAAGTGGTTAGTGTATCTTTGTGAGGTTGCAATATTAGCAGCAAGGAGATGATTTTACTGTGTAATTCTTCATTCTCTGGAAGATGGAGCGGCTAGTCAAGACAGCACTAATGATGACGCTGAGACCAGGTTCTGTCAGGACTATATCAGAAGCGCTTCTTGCTGCATCAGTGGAATCTGCCACAGCAATACCAATGTCGGCTTTCTTCAGAGCAGGTGCATCATTCACCCCATCTCCTGTCATTCCGCAAATATGCTTTCTAGCTTGAAGTCTCCTCACAATCTCGTACTTATGCTCTGTATATAGGTTAAGAAATCTTATTTAGTTTTTTATTAGACACCATGCACAGAACCTAGAAAGGGAAATGAAATCGTGTTTTGTCTTATACCAGGGAACACTCCAGCAAAGCCATCAGCTTTCTCAATGAGTTCATCAATGGGGAGAGAGCCAACTGCATCATTGCCACCATCACCAAGCAGAGCTGTAGATGGGTACATATTTGTTCCCATTCCAAGCCTTCTTCCTGTCTCCTTGCCAATGGCTAGCTGATCACCTGTAATCATCTTAACACTGACTCCTAAATCCAAAGCTCTTCTGATTGTTTCAGCGCTGTCATGGCGAGGAGGGTCGAACAGGGGTAGGAGGCCGACAAATTCCCAGGGCCCTCCTGAGCTTTCCTTATCCCCATTAGGAACTTGCTGCAGAGACCAATGAGAGTGACTTGTTACGTTATTTGGAATGATTGGCGTTGAAATGGGACATTTTATACGATTCAGGAATGCTATGTCACATTATAGTTCACCTGGCGGGCAATTCCAAGGGATCTCAGTCCACGTTCTGCGAATTTGTCAATGATTCCATGGACCTTGTTGGCAATCTCCGCTTTGTTATGCGCCAGGTTAAGAATCTGAGCATCCCATTTGCAGAGCGTAGCCAGAAGAGTTCAGATTTCTTTGTAGAATGAGTTCTGATTTGAGTATAGCTTCTGATTACTTACTTGTTCTGGTGCACCTTTGCTAACCCTGTGCATTTTACTATCCGCATCCAAATATGTCAGGGCAGTCCTTTTGTCAGTTGGATTGAAGGGGAGGAAATGAATCTCTCTAATCCCAGCTCTTGCCTTTTAAAGATAAGCCTCGGTTGTTGGAAAATGGCAATGCAAAATCTCATGATGAAATTGTGCTGCATACAAATTAAGAGAGTACCTCCTTAGGATCACCCAACATGGCAACAATTGCAGTATCAATAGCATCCTGGTTCTCCAGCCTTGATGCTCTGGCAGCCATGAGCACAACCATCTCCTTGTCAACACCCTTGGCGAAAACCTGCGATTGCAAAGGCCATCAATCACTTTCCATCTGCAGTTTTTTTACAGAGAAAAATCTTTGTCAGGTACTAAAAGGATCATCAGTATGTACCTCAATCATGGTTTTGTCAACAGTAAGTTTGTTGAGTGTCAATGTTCCTGTTTTGTCACTGCAAAGAACATCCATTCCTGCCATTTCTTCGATGGCTGTCATTCTTTTCGTTATGGCTCCCTGCAAAGTGTATTTCAAGTCCCTTGTCATGTCTCACGTTTTAATAGATCTTGCGATCTTCCCCTCTGATGGTCTGGCAGGAAAATTACCTGCTGAGACAAGCGATGTGATCCAATGGCCATCGTGACTGACAGAACTGTTGGCATAGCAATTGGGATCCCGCCGATTAGTAGAACCAGTAGATTATCAATCCCGACTCGGTATGCTCTCTTTTGCAGGCCATAAATCACCACAATTTCTATAACCATACCAACAGCAATGGAACAAATGCAGAAGTTTCCAATTGCTGTCAAAACCTGATAAAAAACACCCTCGATCAGTGATCCTGGTACTGCAAAATGGGTTCTCTAGTTTGAACAAAGGGCAAACTGACGAACCTGCTGGAAATGGCCAACATTGTTTGTACTGTCAACAAGATGAGCTGCTTTTCCAAAGAATGTATGGACTCCTGTTGCAATAACCACTGCATCTATTTCCCCTTGCTTGCAGGTTGAACCAGAGTAAACTCCACTTCCTGGATTTTTGGTCACTGGAAGCGATTCTCCAGTAAGAGCAGCCTGCAAACGTTGTCAAGATAAGTTTCTGAAAATGTACTTAGAACACAAACATAGACCCTCTTGAAATTCAAATATGAAAAGGGTCTCTAACCTGATCAATCTTTAAAGGATCTCCTTCAAGAAGGCGAGCATCAGCTGGAACTATATCACCGAGCTTGATGCTGATAATGTCTCCAGGTACTAAAATCGCAGCATCTTCCTCGCTCCATCTGCCATTGCGGAGAACCCTGGCCTTTGGTGACAATTGAGCCATAAGAGCAGCAGCAGCATTTCCAGCATTGTTTTCCTCTATGAAACTGATGGTGGAGTTGATGATGAGCAGCACAATGATACCAACAAAATCATGGTAATCTGGACTCTTCCCCTGCATTCATACACATGAACAATATCATCAATCAATCTTTCATGATCTCTTGGAACCCATTTGCTAAAGGAAGAAACTTTCGGATAGTATACCCCTCCATGAGCAAGAGCAATGGCCATGATGGCTGCAGCTTCCATGACCCATGAAAGAGGGTTCCACATAAACCCCAAGAACTTGAGTAATTTACTCTCCTTCTTCTCTTCAAGCTTGTTGTGTCCGAAAAGCTCCAATCTTTGCTGAATATCATCAGAGCTGAGACCATCTCTGGTACACTTGAGATGCTCAAACACTTCTTCCATAGGTGCATTTTCCAGATCAACTGATTCTTTCATCACAGCGTCAAGTGACTGGATTCCCATTTTTTCGTTTTGAGTTTTGCTTAGATCAGATAGAGGATTGATTGTTTGATGAAGATTGTTTGTTGGAAGTTAACTATTTATATGTGGTGGAGTTGGGAGAAGGGAACAAGTTAGAGAATGAAATTTTGAATGAAAAAATGATAAAAAAACGAGTAAGAGACGATAAAGAGTATTCTTTCGTTGTGGTTTAGGGGCTTAAGGAGATCCGTCATCCGGCCTTGGTACAAATGCTGCTTGTTAACTTTGCCCTACACTTCGATTACCAGTCTTCTTCATAAGGAACATAATGTGTTCGAATTAGACTTTCGGCCAACACAATATAAAAAATAAAATAAACATTATATTGATGTCACTGAGTCCGAACCTCATACCTCGAGATCGCCAACACAACCTAATCAACTAAGCCAGTCAAATTCAAATATAGAGCATAATGTTGCAACATTATTATTACTAGAAATATCCCGTGAAATGCAGTGTGACGTAAATTTGCTAGTACATACGCATTTCTTTGTTATAGCTATCTCTTCTTAAGAAACGTGTAATTTGGTCACTCATTTTGCATTCATTACTTTAACACAAAAGGGTTAAGATTAATTAGACTCAATTAAATCATACTATATACTAGATTGATACCCGATTTGTTGGCTGATTTACTTTTAACTATTTTGATTAACACAAATTGTTCTAAATTAGTATTATCGATTTTCAATTTATTAAGGAATAAATAGTAATTATATATCAAAGTAAATTTAAAAATGATCGCAAGAGATTGTAGTCTTAATATAATGTTCAAAGTAAGGATATGCTTCTACGAGTGTAGTAAAAAATCTAGGTTATAGATGCTTCAATAGCTAATTATTTTATAAACAAAACAAAAAATATAAAGTTTTCTAAATTCTATATTTTTTGCTTATTGACCTTATGAATGCATCGCATGTTTTGTAAGTAAATCTCATCGACTCGTAGTTTTCAAGAGTGCACCTTGATCATCTAATTATGTAGCAAACAAGATGTTTCTAAAAATCAAACGGTTTTTTCATTGATGTAGCAATTAGACCCGATAATATTATAATAAAAATAACAAAAATTACTAAATTTAATTGAACATAACTAATAGGTATTCCCGATTATATAATGAGAAATAATAACTGAATTTCATTTGATATAGCTAATAGTTTATCTCATTGACATGCTGAATTTCATTATTGGACATAATTTTTTAGATTCATAAAGAATGAATGAGTAAAGAAGTATTAATTTTAGAATAACAATTTTAAGTAACTACGATATATTTAGAATTAAAATTAAATGTTTAATTGATGTAACACTTAGACCCGATAATTTTTTTATGTTGATGATGATGTTGATATTAGATGATTTTTAAAAATAAAAAGTATCAAGATTAATGTCATTTTACTCGAAAAATTATAATGAAAAACATTTGTGAAGGGAACAATATGTTTTGTATAAACTATAAAAATCTTATGAAGGAAAAATTGATTAAAAGGAAAAAAAAATATGTGAGTGTGAGAGAGAATTTAAAAAATTAAAATATATGGCAAAAATATGATAAAATTATGCAATTGGTTATATTCCTAAATTTAAGAGGAAGAGAGGAAAAGTGCAAAAAGAATGATGTGGCATAATGTAAAATTTGAAAATGTTTAACATATATTGTTGATGTTGATAAAAATGGGTCAAGCAAAATAAAATGGGAGCTTTTGGGTTTTTATCAATGATGGAAGTCGGTCAGAGTTGATAATAACTTATCATATTCGGTTAGTTAACTAAAGTTATATAAAAACCTAATTAGGTTGGTTATGGTTGGTTTTAGTTGAAATAGGCAACTGCAATGAATGTGGGTAAAGACTTTGTTTCGGTTTTTTTTTCAACAATAACGGATGAGCCAACTAAAGTCGGCCAGTGAATCAATTTGAACTATTAATCGAAACCGAATATACACCCCATAAAGTTTCATGATTTACAAAATGGACAAGACAATTGTAGAATTTTGTATCATCAAAAGACCATTCAAGCTCAAGAGACAAAGGTCCAACCATACACATAGAAACAAAGGGAACCAATCCCTAATATTGCAATAGTAACTCTCATTGTGCTTTTATGTATAAAAAAATTAAATTATTTACTTTGACACAAAAATGGCACAAGTAATATCTCCTCATGGGCATTACAAAGTTGATGTTGATATTTTAATGCAAATCCAGCACCACAAAGCTTAACAATGCCATAATAGCCGGGTTGATTATCAGTCTTGGTAAATGAAGATTCTTTTTTGGAATCTTGGTATAAGTCTTTTTACTAATAATAATGATTCAGTCAGTCATATGACCGAACAAAAAGGAACGAATACAGTGACAAAGCAAGAGATCGGCCATGTTATTGTTGTGTGTTGTGTTCTGTTGTGTGTTGTGTTCTGTTGTGTTCTGTTGTGCTAGCTTGTGTTGTCAGAAATAAAGCTTCCAGAATTGCTGGCAGGCAGGTGTTAGGAATCGGCTTCTTTTGTTTTCCCCTTCTGTCTCCTGACTAACCGGTATCCTTTTTTCATAACATAACTTATCAAATTTCGACGAGAATTCCACGACTTCATGTATCTTTTTATTATGATACCAGACGTAGCCTGTTCTATGTCACAAAAAATGTTATGATGAAAGTACGATGAAAATTGCAAGTACGTTTTAAGTGTCAAAAAATTACGAGAGAATAGTACAATGGCTGGCTTTTCTTCTTATCAATATATTGCTTTTGATTTCCTGGAAAAGGGTCGTCGGGGAGGGTTGTTTGCCAAAGGATGATTTCAAAGTGATTTCAATATATTGCCCTGAAGTCGCTTTTATTTATATGACATCCATGGCTTCAATAATTTCAAAGTGCATTTCCATATCAGGAACCCTTTCAGAGAAATAAACCTTCTGGCAAACCTGCAACTTCCCTCCGCTCCTTCCAACTTCACATTCAAGCAGACGCATTAGTTCGTCCTTCTCCTCTCGTATCCAAACCCTCTTGTCGTCCCCCCATTGCCTTGGAGTTCCATGCAGCACGAACCGAATTCCTCGATCTCCTTCTCGCCGTTCTGCAGCTTCCACGTTCAGGCGCTTGCCGATTGCCTCAATCACCCCAGGATCGGTTATGTATGCGCCAGCAGAGTTCAACCCAACATCAACATAATGAACCTCGGAGATACTGTTCAAGAAGTCCTCTTTGCTTCCGGGTACTATCTGATGAGTCGGTTCTTGTGAAATGGATTTCGATCCCAAACAGCTTAGCTCGGTGACTAGCTGGTTAATCACAGTGCCACCCTTGCTGAATCCAAGGATGTAAGTAGCAGGAGCGTATGAGGATGGGAGGAACATCATTGGCTCCAATGCCTGTGATTTAGTGCCTGAAACAGCTTTCCTTACCTGCAACCAGATAACACATAACACTCTATGTTAGAAACCGAACAAGAAAGTAGGGTTATGGATCTGTCTGAGTCGCAGACTAGGGTCACTCTCGTTAAGACATTTGCGGCACTACCTCGTAGTCACGCAAATCAAACTATCAACCAGTCGCCTCCTGAATAATACAGTCACTCCCAAGTTTCCTTGTTCGTACAAAAACAAAGAGTTCTCTGAAGAACACTCTCAATCTGTCTCTCTACTCAAATTTCGTCTACTTTTTATTGAAAGTGGATCTTTAGAGATACTTTCATAATTACCTCCACAAAGATAAAGTCTCATCAAAACCAATCCAATCAACTAAATAACTAGCAATCAAACCTAACGGGATATGATTGAGAGTTTTTCAATTATTCACACTACCTCAACAATCTAACCCATCAAAGTACATATTTGTTGTTTCTGCTTTCTAGTAGCAAGGCACAGAGAAAGCTCTACTGAATCGAGAGAGTTCAATTGATCCATACTACTGATTACCGTGTACGTTAAAGATCAAAGCCAAAAGGGAAGCAACCAAATTGCAGGGAGTGAGAGAAGAACCTCGTTGAAGCAATTTGACAGCAGGGACACAATGGAAGTGGAAGCTGGGAATCCCTTAGGGTCGTAATATTTGGGTTCCCCCCATCGGTTAACAGTGGGGATGAAATCTCGATAGATAGCAAAAGGGCCATTGTATACAGAACCTTCGATAACCCAGGCGTTAACAGAATCCCCAAACTTTGAGACCAAAATGTCAGCTATCCTCTGCGGATCAGATAGCTTCTCAATCACTGGGCTACCAGTTCCGGCGACTCGGTCTCCATGGAACAGAATGGCATTCGCTGAAGGCAGCTTCAGCTGCTGCTGATGATTCCCTTCGTTCGTACAGAGATACTGATTTAGATGATTAGGGTTTCGAACGAAGGAATCAAAGATAAACAAAACAGGAAATCAAAAAAAAAAGACTCACGGCTAGGGTTTAAGGAAATGGTTGAGAGGCAGAATGACACGGCGACTGTGTAGAGAGGAGTCTCTGGCTTCAATGGAACCTTCAGCACGCCCTTCCAACGCTCCATCCCACAGTTTTCCTAGGGAAAAAGATTTCAGGCCCGCGAGGACGAACGATCATAGAACTACCATGAGAATTACTGCATAATGGCAATCAGAAGTTAAGGGTTTAAAAAAAATTAAATGATGGCTTCGCCCGGGTTCGAACCGGAGACCTTCAGTGTGTTAGACTGACGTGATAACCAACTACACCACGAAACCAGTTGTTGCTACTTTAAGATTTATAATTACAGATAGAGCTGGACAAAATGTTACAGACTTGTGGCATGACGGTGATCATCCTCTTCATAGAATTATAGTATTCGTCATCATGAACAGGTGGAAGGTGTAAGGTTCCATGATTAGGACAACATTTTTGTTGACGACCAAGCCGCTTACGAGATTCACGGCTCCAAGGCTAAGCTCAACTTCCCACATTTGGTTGGGACCCGTGGCCATGATCAGGTGGTGTGTCAGCAGGGAACCGGAGCTGCGACTTCACGCAAAACCACAAGTACTGTTGCGTCTTCCATGTTTCAGAGTGAAGATAGCAGTAGTGTTACTGCGTCGACCACTGAATTCGGCGGTGGCAATGTCGACTTTGGATCGTTGATTGCATCCTCCATGCTCAACAGCTTAGTAAAAAAAAGTTTATTCACCAATGACGGTGAGTTTAGTAAAAAAAAGTTTATTCAGGGTATCGGGTTTGGTTCTAGCAAATACTAGCACTATTGGGTAAAAAAAATACCCGACTGTGAAACTCTCTTCTGTTCTGATTTAACAATCAGCCAGGAAAAAGGACGACACTTTTGATGCAGAGGGTTTCCCTTCACTCGGATAAAACGCACAACTAACAAGTATCCATCTCATGTACCGCATAATTCATCATCATATATCCCAGAAACACTAAACCCACCATCTTCATTTTGCGGTATATGTGATACAGCACAAAATCCAGCAACTTCTTTGCAGTACACAAACGATGGAGTCCGAACTTCAGTGGTCTAAGTGAATGTTTCATGCTACAGGGTGCCGCCTCCTGCAATGTTTACCCATGTTGATAGCTTAACGAGTTGATTGAACCACACTGGAAGAATGAACAACACTGTAATCGTGATATGCAAACGAGTGAGTTTTCAAAATCAAAACCTCTTGGGACGGCTTCGATCTTCCTCGTAGTCCATCACTCCACCTGGTTCGGAGTAAATCTCCTCGTGCCCTCGGAAGTCAGCATCCGCCTGCTTACAGGTTGTAACTTCTGCCACAATGTAAGTAAGACACATCGACCCGACTCCCCCACTAATATAACTAAATTACAATTTGTAAATCTAACAAGACTTTCAAACAGGATATTTATGTTATCTTAAAGAATGGACTTCCGCATCAGTGCATAACAATATATCTTTCGGCAAAGTAAAACACGGATTTTGCATCTCGGCTACAGCAGCAAACAACAACCATTAACAATAGTTATTAGCACAGGATTTCCCTAAACCAGTGACCATCTTACCATTTATCAATAAGCCTCTCTACAAACAACAAATTAAGAGAACATTTGAGCAATAAGGCTCTCCTACGTTGGAATAATTTGTTAAAGCTCATGGAATTCTACAGTAAACATAAAGTTGGACTTAACTGACCTTGACAGAAAGAGACTTCTTTACTTCTTCCACCCTATCTTCTACATCCTTCTGGTGCTTCTTGTCTGCTTCACTCATTGTATCAGCCCACTTGATTTTATCTTGGATAGTCATAAGAAGATTGTCTGACGTAGCCAACCTAGTGATTCATTAGATATAAGATCAGATATTACACTCGCAACTAATACATGCAACAAGAAAAGGGAGCATACAACCATTTATAAGCGACATTAGACTTAGCATGTCCGTCGATATCTAAAGAATATAAAAATAAAAAATCCTGGAATTCAAGATATCAAGCATGATAACTTCCAGCTTCATTAACCTGGAACACAAACTGGAAAGAGCTACAAGGAATTTGTAAACAAAAAAGAAAAAGAAAACCATAACATTAACAAAGCAGAGAGTTAATCTTGGCTTTGAGAGCCTTGACTCTCTATTTTCATAATCCAAATAAAAATGAAGAAGAATTTGTATACAGTTACTTATGACACACACAATTGAGTATGACATAATAGATTACCAGTCTGACAGAGTATGTAGCATATTCCCAAGTTGTTCAGGCCTAAGATCTCTCCCAGCTGCAAATTGTACCTGTAGTGCACAAAAAAATAACAGAAGAACTTCAGAGGGCATATAACAACGAAAGCAGATAACTGGAGTGTACCAAAAAAACCAGTACAGCAATCTAAACATCCCAGACCTCAAAGCACCTTCGCAACTGATCAAGCTTTCCTCTTACAATTCCCTATAAAGAACCAATTCATAGAGGAAGGAAGTAAGCAATATATTATGAAAAGAGAGAAATATACAGCGAGTAAATTCCAAGTTCTCTTATTAGATCCTGAAATCAATCAATCAATCACCAACTAAAATAAGATATGGAACGTCATGTTCATATAGGAGAATGCAGCGGAAGGGATACCTACCGCATACATACACTCATTAATGAGGAAGTCTTCAAGTTCACGAACATTAGTAACATCTAATTCCTGCATGAGCTGATGGTATGGAAGTACCTGTCAAGAAAACCCGATCGAGCAAGCTCTTTGTTATGCGAAGACCCAATAAAAAGGATTCAGCAAAGGAGGAAGATCATTGTCAGGCTCAAGAACATCAATTGTTTGTTGATCTGAAATCATTTCTTTGAATAAAGAATCGCCCAACAGCACAAATATATGGATTACCCGTTCGATCATAACAAGTTTGAAGTTACCTTGTTCGACTCAGCGAGCGTGAGCACAGTAAGTTGCTTCAGCTTAAGGATTTGTGCAGGCACCAACTGAGGAAGACTACCAGCATTATCTGCCAATAGAGCGGGTAAGATTGCAGGGTTTCACAACCGTAAACAAACTGAAATGGAAGAAGGAAGAAGAAAGAACCCTTCCGGTTGCTTACCCTTGTAATCGCTCCATGTTCCATGTGCGAACAATCGGAGCGTATCAAGCAACGTAGAATTCTCGGTCCTTTCAAGCTGCAGTAAGAGAAGCATAAAGTTCATCACATTGGCTACGAGTCTACGACTACGAGTAGTAAAGGGAACTAAAATTTTAGTACTGACCCCGGCGACGCTAGGCACGGCGAGAATCTCGGAGAAGGCGAAGAGCGAAGGGTTGGAAGTAGCCTCGACGACAAGCGGCTCAATGGCTGAACCAGTGAGTGAAGAAGCTTGCTTCACGAAATGATCGATCACTTCTGCTTGTTTCTGTTCGATATCCATCTTCGGTCAAGAATACCTTCGGGGAAGCCCTAAGAAAGGACAGGGACTGCAGATACTACTAGCTGATAAACTAGAAAGACTTAACGCTTAGTGGGTATTTGAAGGGGTCTGCATCTGCTGGGCACTTGGAGGAAAAGAAGCGAAGAGGGGAGAAATTTCAAAATGAGAGACGATGCTTGCTTGCTTGCTCGCTAGGGATCGAAAGTTGGTGACTGGATATATAGGGTCTATCAATCTTAATAATTCTTTATGTTTAGCATTTTTTTTAAACGTTTTAAGACCTTGTTTTCGGTCAACTTGGTTTGAATGGTAATTTATCAAATTTATCGTCAACATTTTTCGTTTTATTCCGTCCACTCTGCTACGTAAATCATGAAAAGCGTAGGCTTTATAGCAGTAGTGGGAGTGAGACCATCGATCCAGAAGGTTCAGAACTCAGTCCAACCCGTTGCCGGTCATGCAGCCGTACTAACCCATCCGGCCGTCGCAGTTCCCTCTCCCACCGCAATACCACTCCCTCGACCCGGCCGAACGTCTCGAGGTCCTAGCCAACCGCAACGGCTTCTGGTACGAGTACGACCTTCTCATCACTTTCCTCATCCGCGACGGCTTCTCCCCTTCCTCCATTGACGAGTCCACTGGAATCTCTGGCGTCGAGCAGAACCGTCTCGTTGTCGGCGCTCAAATCCGCGAATCCCTAATCGAGTCCCAAACCGACCCTACACTCATCTCCTACTTCGAAACATCGGGCGTCGAGCTCCTTTACGAGCCGCGCCTACTCAGCGTCTCCCAACGCGCCGTCGCCTCTCGTTTCATCATCGAGAACCGGTTTGATTCTCGAGGAGCGAGCGATCTCGCCAAATGGATGAAGGATTTCCTTAGGTGGAAGGGTAAGAAGAATTGAGAGGATTTCTTTTCCTTTACTTTCTTGGTCAATTTTATAACTATACATTTACAAACTCTAAATTATATAATTAGCCATGACATATTATAATATATAGTTGTAGATATGTATAAATATTAGTTTTTCTTTCCCGGCAAATACAAGTAGTGGTGGATATCAGATTTGTTCTCATTTATAGTTAGTAAAATACGATACGAGTATCGTATAATATTAATACGTTCAGAATTTCATACATTATTTCAATATAGCAATACGTTTAAAATTTCGGCAACAACTAGAAAATATTAAAATTTTAAAATTAAACGGCTCTATAATAGTACGAAAACGGAAGTTCTAAATGCATATAGTACGTATATGTGTATTATACGAGTATTAAACGAATTTTTGCTAATTAGAAAATGATGGGTCTTGAAATTAGATTTCAAATAAGGACATTATGGTCATTACATAATAAATCACTAACGAACTGAAAATTATATTTCAATTACAAATCTTATCATCAAACCATATAACTAAAATTCCTCAATAATTACACGATTTTTATTTCTCAATTTTCTTTTTCTACTTTTCCTTCACCTTCCATTATTTTATATCGAACGAAACCTAACAAAAATCAAAACTCTGCTGAAAAACACACAGCATAGTGATCAAAATTAAAAGTAGCTTCAGCATTGTGCCTCGGCTAAGAGAAGAAACAGAGAAACGAAGGACCATCACCCCAACAAAATAAAGACCCAACCCTAACAAAACAAAGCCTAAAACCCATCAGTACAGCCACCTGAACAACTAACAAACAGCAACAAAACAGAACACAGAAAAAACCAGTAACTACAAACCAACCCATCAACAGAAGCAACCATTCAAAGCTGGTAAAAAATCATATTCAACCATTCCGAACATTCATTCCCAAACGCAATCTTATGTGCCTGCAACCATCCAAACTAATTGTGTCACCGAACAACTTCTATCTCTGAATATCCGATCATTTCACTCAATCCAAATGTACAGCATAATCGCGTGGTGAATAACCCTCCTAAACTTGTCGAGACACGAACCATTTTTCGGGCCCTCTTTCCAGCCAGATAGCAGCTGAATAACATCACTCGAGACAGGTCCAGCCACCCCCAAAGTCTGTTGCAAACGAAAAACGAGACCAAACCGCTCTTGAAAAAGCACACATCATATGACTTACGGTTTCCTCCGAGCTGCCACATAAGCAACACCGGTTTGGGACAATGACTCCCCCTTCCCCTAAGATTGTCCACTGTAGCGATATAATTTAGACTAGCCATCCACGTGAAGCAACACCTTTGTTGGTACCAAGAAAATCCACACCACTGAGTATCGGTAATCAAATTTTAAAAAAGAAACAGAAGATGGAACTCTTTTTTTTAACGAATTTTAGGGCATTTAAATATAAGCCTTTAGATTAAAAGTGCTGAAAAACTGACGATCTGACGGTCAATGATCAGTTCCGCACAGCAACACGGTCCCCATAAGCTGAAACTGTTGGAGTTTATCATTTTAGTTTTCGAGCACCAATCGGGAAACTAACGATGTCGAAGACCGGTGCCGATTCCACGAGCACCACTGCTGCTGTTCAAGCCACCAACGACGACGCTTCCGCCAGTAAACTGTATATTGTTCAAGCTCCTTCTTCTTTTCCAATTTCATCGAGTTGATTCTCTCGTTACACTCTTTCTTATACGACGTTCTCGGTTGGAAAAGAAGAAAGGAAATCCATCCACAGATATTTGATTCCAGTTCTGCTACTATGTAGTTCATAGCTGTCAATAAAGTAGGATGCATTAGGATCATACGATATCCAATTTGATTGTATTTGCAAGTTAGATGTAAAATGTTCAGATGAAGATTACAAGTCAGGTATGCGGTTAACTTCGCTGATTGCTCTTGTGAGCTGCTGCTACCTTTTGTGTTTCCTTTCTGGATCCTTTTTTACAGAGGAGTTGTTCATATGTTTCTACTTCAAACAAACGAACAACTGCAAACTAGTTTTAATGATATTTTTGAATTGTTTCGGGGGAGGGCCTGATTGTCGATTGTCTTCTGGTGGTTGTAAAGGTCTTGTGTGAAGAAGGGATACATCAAAGATGACTATGTCCATTTGTTTGTGAGGAGGCCCGTGAGAAGATCTCCAATCATCAATCGTGGTATGATTTTGGTCTAGCAATTGGATTATAATCCTTTTCTTCAACAAATACCGAACTCTCCACTTTTGCTTGTGCTTGTTTCCAGGATATTTTGCTCGTTGGGCTGCTTTCCGGAAGCTTCTCAATCAATTTCTCGACTGTGAGATTCTTGGTAATGCAAAGGGCCAGACGAAGAAGCAGATATTGTCACTTGGAGCAGGGTTTGATACAACGTACTTCCAGTTGCAGGTCTTGTATATCTTCATGGGGGGTTACACTGGTGTTCTGAATGCTGGGCTTGTCTGTTGTTGCTAGTTTGCATCTTGGAGACATTGTTCCACTTACAGAATGTTGATGATGATAGCTGTTACTTGAATCTATAGGCATGCTTTATTTCTGTGTAATGGGTCCAATTTGATCAAGCTCGGGGTAAGAAGATCTAGTCTACCTCATTTATGGACCAAATTTCTTCACGTTCTGAAAAATTTGATGTTACTGCTGTTTGGTTTCCTCCCATTGTTGCTAATACTGACGAAAGCCTGCAGATCTTTCCAACTTACTAGTTTCTTTACTTTGCCATAAAACTGAACTAGTTAGGTTCTGATTGGAGTTCTTAAAATATGTTCCGACAGGATGAAGGTAGAGCACCATGTTTATACGTGGAACTGGATTTCAAGGAGGTGAAACTCTTGATTTATTCATCTCTTCTCATAGTTCGTAGGACATTGAAATTTCTTTCCAGATACTTTCTTATTATTGAGTCAGTGGAGGAAACATATTCCAAGTTTATTTCCATCATTGCCACAAAAGCTTTTGTCTCTGCCAAGCCAATTACTTCACCAAACAAATTTTTGGCAGGTCACTAGTAAAAAGGCAGCTATCATTGAAACCCAATGCCAGCTGCTAGACAGAGTTGGTCCTGCAGCTTCAATCTCACGAGGTAAGGGTGGTAGTCAAGTGTCATGGATGAAGCTATTCTTGTTAAGACACTAGATATAATTTGTAGCATTCTCAATCCGTCCTCTGCAGGTTAAGGACTTGCTTTTGATCTAAAGTGCCTCAACTTCTAGTTTCACTCTATTTAATATCTTTAACTTGACAGAGAATGGTGAAGTGCTTAGTGATCATTACAAGCTTCTCCCAGTTGATTTGCGTGACATACCAAAGCTGGATGATGTTATAGCTTTTGCTAATATGGATCCTAGGTATGTATAAGGTGTCATCTTCTTTGGAACCCATATAACAAAGTACTTGTCTTCAAGGATTTATGAATTCTGTATATGATTATTTTAGTTGCTCCATTCTGATACTTTCATCAGCTTGCCAACATTTATAATTGCAGAATGTGTTTTGATATACTTGGATCCAGTTTCAACCCGTAATATAGTTAGCTGGGCATCAAACGCATTTTCAACAGCTGTGTTTTTCCTATATGAGCAGGTTTGAAGTCTTTTCAATCTTAAATGCTTTAATTTTTTGTCAGAACATTCACTTCTGCTTTCTGTTGTCCTTGACTCCTTGTAGATTAAACATTTGTTTGCCATAACCAAAATTACATTTTATGGCAATTGTTCTTCAGATTCTCCCAGATGATGCTTTTGGACAGCAAATGATCAGAAACTTAGAGGTTAGGATTACCTACTTTATATTTTCACCAGTTTGCTTCACATTTGCGACTCATTTGGTGGCTTCCACCCTTATATATACCATTGGAATCGTGTCATAGTTCTGGCTACTTCCTGTTTTGGTCACTCGCTTAGACTAGATCAGAAGGTCATTAACAGGTTAATCTAAGTTCTCAAGAAGCCCTTATAATCAGTAGAGATTTGGAATGTTTTGTATGGATAATTTTAGACTGCTAAGTAAGACAGGTTAATTACAACAGCCATGTCACATATGCAGTCAGGATTTTTGTGTTACTTTTCTGACTTGTGGTTGAACTTATCTTTCTTAATTTTTTCGTGATTTCAGAGTCGAGGATGTGCACTATTGGGTATTGATGCCACACCCACTCTATTTGCAAAAGAGAAACTTTTTCTTGAACAAGGATGGGAGGTATGTCACTCTTTAGACTGACATACATCCTCTTAATTTTCACTTGAAATTACTGAGGATGGTATTATGTATTATGTAAAATCTACTATGATGTATTGCTCTTCAAGTTGGCACAAAAATTCTCTATATGACCATTTAAATCTAGGCCTGGTATAGAATTGCCTCAAGGTCTATACAAAAACAGGTTGAGGTGTTCGAAGTGTATATTCTTATATTCATTTTGCAAACTTTAAGTGTGTGATCAATGCATTTGCCATGTCTATAGATGGATAGGATATTGAAAACAGATAATGTTCTAGTGAAATCACTTCACGCAGGTTTCTTTACTGTAGCTGTAGCTTTATTTAAGTGTTTCTATACTTCTGGAATTTTCCTTCCCTGAATATCTTCATTTTGCTCAAAACATGACGATCCAGAAAGCTGTTGCTTGGGACATGCTAAAAGTTTATAGTGAGTTCATTGAAGTTGCAGACAGACGAAGGTAATTCACCTTATATGTATTGTTTAATCATTTTATTTTATTTTGTATTTTCTTCAATGTGGTAGATATGTTCCATAATCTAGTTGTTACGGGAGCATCTCTTCAGAACTTGCTACCTTCTGCCTACCATGGATCAGGCAAATTATGCACTTAGAGCTGTTGTGTGGACACTTTATGCTTTCATTTGAGGGGTTAGAGATACGAGTGGCGGGTGCATGATGAACAGTTTCAGCACTGTTTTTCCAGTTACTCTCACTTAGTGTTCACGTTGGATTTAGAATGTTAAATTGATGCCTTTGATCTGTCTGAAATCCTCTAACATCACTTCTCTTTTCAAATGAGGTTCGAACCTCATTTGGTAAATATAAAGACTTTTAATTTCTTTCCGCAGTTGTATATGTTGTTTATCCGCAACATTCTTTCTGATGTTCTTTCATATTCCATAATCCGGTTATTAGGATCGAACGGTTGGAGTTATTCGATGAGTTTGAAGAGTGGTACATGATGCAGGCAAGCCAATTCTTTCACCTTGCTCTTTTATGCGTCCCATTTTTTATTTTATTTAATTTTGTAGGTCTTCTTATATTAGAATAATGTATTTATGCGCGTATCTGTGGCCGGGTTCTCAACCGTAAAACATGTTCATACTTATCTAGTGTGGCTGGCAGCATTGTAAAGTTCATTGATGCCTGTCATGTACTGCTGTTTTTTTCAGGAACACTACTGCGTGGCGTATGCAATCAATGATTCCATGGTACGTAACAGCACCACCTCGAGCATAGTTTTACTAGGGAGGGCATCACCTTTTTTAATAATATTCTCCCATCTTTTTGCGTTCTTGTTTTTTTTTATATTCTCTCAGCTTTTGATGTGCATTTAACCTGGATTGATGTTAGTAAAAGATGCTGATGGGGGGTATAAATCGAATAAAATTGTGGGGAAAAAAGGGTTTATATGTTTTGGCAGAAGAATCCGACATATGGGTTGCATAAGAAACGATAGATAGGATAGCTCCTGAAGTTAACTTGGTACTGATATACAGGCACTGTTCGGAGGGTACGGATTCCCAAACCGTCAGCCGGCGGTTGTCAGAGACGACAGCCTCCCTGCATCACCGTGAGAGGAAAATAGCAGAGTCTGTTACCTACACCAGAGACAAGTTCCCCCCAGAGATGGGGGAAGCTGTGAGTGTCAGGTGAAGAAAAAGAAAGAAGAGGTGGTGGTTTATGTTGAGCTGCTGAAAAGTATATTATTATGTGCCATTTTCAGTTTACAGTGTGCAGGAAGAGGCTGCTGCTCTATTCTATATTTCTATATTGTGGTGGCTCTGTCATTTGGTGCTTAATTAGCTGTTTGGCATAATAATTTTAAAATGGTGGGTCGTGGGACCTAAGAACTCGTTTGGATTTGCATCATTACCATGTGCGAGTGCCGCCCTCCTTTTTGGTTGGTTGGATGTTTGTTTGCATTTTGCTGATGCTATTTGTGGTGGATGATTCTATCCACCAAATCTCTTATCTTCATCTTTTGTTTTCTCAATCTACTTTTTTTTCCTTCTTTGGATTGTGTTGTGCACTGCCCCTCATCTAGTAATGATAGCAATAAGAGTGTTGGGAAATAGGAATTGGCTTACCCTCCATTTCTGTTGTTTGTTTTGGTAAAGTAGATCTTTCTGTTTCACTTCTATTTGGCGTACAATCGACGGGGATTAGCAATTGGTGTCCGAAAATGCTAACTTTATTAGGAACTAGAGGCATGAAAGAGAGGTCGTGAACTTTAAGTGATGTTAGACTCTTGATAGTTGATCATGTAGTCACATTGATGTGGAAACATTTTCTCGGCCGATGATTTATGCTATTGTAGTGAGATGAGTGTTCAGCACAATCTTCGAACTTGGGGGATTTGTTCTCCAAGGTAAGATTCGCGATATTTCAATTCTACGAATATGTGATGTTTTTTTGTCGATAATGTACAAATATATGATGTTCAAGAAGTCAATTTTCGATCTAGGTGGTCTTTTTTTTTTGTTGATTGGGAGACATTATTGCCAATATCATTGGCAATAGATGACATTGTGGCTGACATTGGCAATTTTTGGCTGATGTGGCTGTCCACTTCATTGTTGGCCAACTCGTAAACTATTAGAGAATGGGGGATGGCGTTTGCATTTCAACTTCAAGGATGGGATTAATTAACTCGAAAGAAGATTTAGGTGTTATTAGAGAATTTTAATAATTAATTTGGACTCTTCAATGTTTGATTTTAGAGGTTAATTAAAAATCAGCGGTTTATTTCTTATCTTTCTATTATTCTTTGTTTTACTCTTTTTTTTATTATTCTTCAATCTTGTCCAACCACCTTTGGGCGCCATCCGACGGTGGTGGCCACTCAGTAGCAACGACGGCTTGAGACGAGGACGGCCGATTTGGTATTTACAAATTAAAGTTGCTGCGCTAGGAGTTGGAGATGGAAGATGAGAGTTCAGGGATGTAAATAGAATGATATCAACTATGTCCTTCGAATTTGGAAGCTTAGATATATCTAACGATGTAGATTTGTTAGAGATTCTCGGAGATGTTCAATTTCGGAACAGGGATCCAACCTCTCTGCTATTTGCTTGCGATTCTCGAAACTGCTTTTTTTTTTCGCAACACATTTATCGTTCCAAATAAGATAGAAGAAAGAAATAATTATCATATAGGGTTCCGTAAGTGTAATATAACTTAATGATACTTTGGAGGGTATTGTTACAATTTTACCCGTAGAGCAACTTTATGTGGACGGTTTGGAATTCCGATTGGTGTACCTTGGCTGAAGGCTGGAGATTTAACAAACTGTGTGTTGTACTTTCTGTACAGTTTTCTACGTTAACTTAGCAACTTCAGAGATTTGAAACAAACGTTAACTAACTGTTTTGTACTTTCTGTAAAGTGAATCATTTTGGTTGAATCTAAATTAGTGTGTAGTTTTACTTTCTTCCGGCTATGGGGTGAAGGAAAAGAGCATTTCATAAAGTAGTGGAAAGGGGGAGAGAGGGTAAAGTTTTGCCCTTTTGAAAAAATCAAGGTCTCGGTGTTTTTTGGGAGCCGGTACTGGGTTTGGAGTCATTAACATTGAGCCACCCACAATAATATTATTGTGGTTTCGTAATATTGACCTCTTAACTAATCATAACCTTATCGATTTTGACGGTGTTATTAACCGTATTAATTGAGTATTTTAAAGTTACAGTGATGCTGTAAACCGCTAAGTATGTGTAAGGTTAAGTTATGACAAAATTATCACCATAACCATACTCATAACCATCTCCGAACCACTATATAACTAATATTTACTTGTCAATTATGACTCATAGTTGCAACTTGCGAGGACTCTAGTAACCAATTTTAGATGGTATTTGCGAAGATGAGATTCAAAAACTGTAGAAGAAGGAGCCCCAGTCGCTTGCGGTGGAGAAAGAAAATGAGTAAGCCGAGGAGAAGGTGTATGGGGCTGGCTTTGGGGTTCGATTCAATCGTAGATTGATTTAACCTAATGTGAAAATATTATATCAAATAAAAAAAGGACTCAAATATGATGCAAAATCAACATATCTAACCGAAGTTTAGCCGAAGAGATCCGTCTAGACTATTTTATTACCAAGAAAGACGTAGAAATTACTTTGTCAAATACTAATTTATATTTGATCCAAACGTAAAAAAAAAGGATTGAGGGTTTAGCCGCGGTAACCGTATTGGTTAAGTGAAAAGGCTCTAAAGAGGTTTAGTTACACCCTATGGCCCTATT
Source organism: Linum usitatissimum (assembly GCA_030674075.2). Lineage (NCBI taxonomy): Eukaryota > Viridiplantae > Streptophyta > Magnoliopsida > Malpighiales > Linaceae > Linum > Linum usitatissimum. The sequence goes on along the minus strand of JAUJYP020000804.1, from coordinate 3,638,975 downwards.
CAAACCGGCCTATCATCTAATCTAGGAAAGGGGGGAGTCAGGCGATGGGACTAGTTGTATTGTACAGTTGAAATACTTTCTTGGGTTCTAATTTTCCACTCAATCAAACTTCACTTCTTCTTCTTCTTCTTCTTCTTCACTCGCTCACTTTCCTCACTCTCACTCACCACCGACTAACTGAGTCACCACCCAATCCTCCCTTTCTCCTCCTCATGGGCTGCACAGCTTCCAAATTGGACAACGAGGACACCGTCCGCCGCTGCAAGGAGCGCCGCCGTCTCATGAAGGAAGCTGTTTTCGCTCGCCACCACCTCGCCGCCGCTCACGCCGATTACTGCCGCTCCCTCCGCCTCACCGGCTCCGCCCTCTCCTCCTTTGCTTCCGGAGAACCCCTCTCCGTCTCCGACCAGACTCCCGCCGTCTTCCTCCATCCTCCACGTGTCCCTCCTTCCCCTTCCCCATCTCTCCACCCCCCTCCTCCTCCGCCGCCCTTTTCCCCTACAATCGCCAGCTCCAAGCTCCCTCACATACTCTCCGACTCTGCCAGCGGCCGCCGCGGCCCCCGCCCCCCCAAGCAGATCAACACTAAGCTGCCGCACATACTATCAGAGTCTAGCTTTTCCTCTTCCCCTGCTCGCAGCGAGATGTCCAATTTCACAGCTAATCATAACGGCGGCTTCCCAACTGCTTATCAAGCCGATTCCACCTACACCGCCACGCCTTCTCAGGCCTCCTCTGTCTGGAACTGGGAGAATTTCTACCCTCCTTCTCCTCCTGATTCAGAGTTCTTCAATCACAAAGCTCCTCCTCCTCCTTCGCCGCCGCAGAAGCAGAGCCGCCAGTACGTTGACGTCACGGATGCGGACGATGAGAGGAACACCGAGACTGAAACCGAGCGATCTGAGTACGATTTCTTCCACAAGAAGCAGGGATACGCGGAGAATCCCTTCGCCGGCGTCCGGGAAGAGCCGGAGGAGCCGCCGGAGGAAGTTCACTGCAGCGAATGGGGGGACCACCACGATCGTTACAGCACCACGAGCTCCTCCAGCCAAGAAGAAGAAGAAGACGAAGATGGGCAGGCCAGATCCGAGATCGGGACGCGGTCGTCCGTCAAGTATCAATCTGAGAAGCAGCAATCTCCTCCTCCACCGCCGCCGCAGATATATCGGAAGGCTAGTAAGTCCGATGGAGCGGGTTCGTCAGCTAGTTTCAGGACGAAAGACATGTCCGATACGAAAATGGTGGTGAGGCACAAGGATTTGAAGGAGATCGTCGAATCCATCAATGAGAATTTCGAGAGGGCTGCCGCCGCCGGCGACCAGATATTGGAGCTGCTCGAAATTGGCAGAGCTCAGCTCGAGCGCAGTTTCAGTCAGCTAAAGAGTGAGAGCTTCTATTCATTCATAATGATTAATAGATTGATTTGGAAATTTTGATTACTAGTAGATTGATTGAAACCGACTGGTGCAGAGACGGTTTATCACTCGAGTAGTGTGTTGAGCAACTTGAGCTCGAGCTGGACCTCGAAACCGCCATTGGCAGTGAAGTACAAGCTGGACACGACGACGCTGAATGAAGCAGGCGGCAGCAGAAGCCTTTGTTCCACTTTGGAACGGCTTTTGGCTTGGGAGAAGAAACTCTACGAGGAAGTTAAGGTACCACCTGGTTATCCATTGCCATCATCACTGAAGCAAAAGAGTGGGATTTGAATTTCATTGTAAATTTTGTGTGTTTAGGCTAGAGAAGGTGTGAAGATCGAGCATGAAAAGAAGCTGTCGACCCTTCAGAGTCAGGAGTATAAAGGGCAAGATGGAAGTAAGCTAGACAAGACAAAGACTTCAATCAACAAGCTCCAGTCTTTAATCATCGTCACCTCTCAGGCTGTTTCCACTACTTCTACCGCCATTGTTGGCCTTAGAGACGCAGATCTCGTTCCTCAATTGGTTGATCTCTGCCACGGGTATGTTCTAAGTAACCATTCATTTTTACTAGGAGTCAGTGGGTTGAACCCCCCCAAAGATATCTGATTTTGAATCCATCCAGTCATGAGGTAGAACACTTAAAGATAGCAGCTTTACAGGACCCTTCACTTCTTAACTCAATACTCCGTGTAAATCTTTCTTTGTTTGCCATTGTCTAGAAAGAATCAAAGAATCTGCTTCTGTGAGTCAATTTTTTCAAACGACCATGTACCTTTGGATCGGTTTCACATTGGAACAAGCATCACAGCTTATCGTATAGGATTCGTGGTTTGGTTGGTTGGTTGGTGAAGCATTATGAGCCGTCTAATTCCACTTGGTTCATGCCTTCAATGTAAACACATGTGCTTTTGGTCTCCTTCTCTGTTCAATTCTTGAAAATAATCACCTCCAGGCGGACCCCATTTCTGCAGAGATTTGCTGGATGAATGGAAAACCGGGTCCAATCAAATTAAGTATTTGCATGACCCACTTTTTGGTCGGCGACAGATATATCTAAAGAGGCTTTTAATTCGTTACTGTTACTTACCTCTATACCCATGTTTCCATCTGCTAAAAGTGTGCTAGATATGCTTCTTTGCAGATTCATGTACATGTGGAAGTCGATGCATGAATGCCACGAAGTACAAAACCACATAGTGCAGCAGGTGAGCGGCCTAGTGAACAGAACAATGAACGGCCACTCAACCTCTGAGCTCCACAGGCAAGCAACTCGCGACCTTGAGTCAGCCGTCTCAGCTTGGCATTCCAGTTTCTGCCGCATGATAAAATTCCAACGGGACTTCATCCGGTCCGTCCAAACCTGGTTCAAGCTCACCCTACTTCCTGTCAGCAACGACACTGCCACCAGAGCGATAGAACGTTCTGATGTGTACGCCTTCTGTGAGGAATGGAAGCTAGCCCTCGATCGTGTCCCCGACACAGTTGCTTCGGAAGCTATAAAGAGCTTCATCAACGTCGTCCACGTCATATCAGTAAAGCAAAGCGAGGAGCTCAAGATCAAAAGGAGAAGCGAGACCGCGTCAAAGGAGCTGGAGAAGAAGGCTTCTTCTCTACGTAACATAGAAAGGAAATTCTACCACTCTTACTCCATGGTAGGCGTAGGGATCCCTGAGAATGAAGCAGGACCAGGAGGACTGGATGCTCGGGATCCCTTGTCGGAGAAGAAATCGGAGCTGGCGGCTTGCCAAAGGCGAGTAGAGGATGAAATGCTGAAGCATGCAAAGGCAGTGGAGGTTACTAGATCGATGACACTGAATAATCTGCAGACGGGGTTGCCTGGGGTTTTCCAGGCGTTGACGAGCTTCTCTGCGTTGTTTACGGAGGCGCTTAATACGGTGTGCAGACATTCGTATGGTATCAAATAGTTTTTTCCGATTAAATGATACATACAATGAGTTGTTGGCTTTGCATTGTATTAAGTTAAAAGACATCATTTTTGGGCATGTAAATATATGTTGTTTGATCTGTTGTTATATATTGTGATTGTTGAGGAAGCTGAGATGGAATGGAGAAATGAGTGGCCCTGTACTGTACAGGAAGTTGCAGCTGCGTTGCATTTGTTGTACTCTTTAAGACTGAAATAAAATGCAAATTTTTTTCATATTCCTGATTGAATCATTGTTTTTTAAGATTGGCATCAATGTTTATGCACAGTCCAACACATGGAGGCAGTGTTTCAATATACAAACTTACCTAAGGAACACTCCATGGTAGGGATTGCTTGGGAGGAACGGCAGCAAGAATGTCACTCTATGTTGACTGGGCTTGGAGTCGACATCGGCCACATTCTACTGCTCATTCTTTGTATAGTTCGAGTTGTTAGAAGATAATTTAGATAGATTTTATAATATTTATTAACACACGCCCCTCCAAATAGCACTTTTCAGGAGAACTATGGTTTACACAACTTCATATTATAAGTTATGTGCACAGAATGGAGGCTACCGGGATTCGAACTGGAGACATCTTGGTCTTTCAAAATTTTGATACCATGTCAAAAACCGCTACATTTCTATAACTCAAATTATTTGAAGAGGGTTCAGAGGTTTTATATTACCCATTAACAGTAATGTTAAGTCTCAGTTCAAAACCTTATGAGTCATAATTTCTGAAGGAATATGGATAACAAGAGTGCTTAATGAACTAAGAATGAAGACTGAGGAACCACTAACACTAAGGTGTAATAATCAAGCTGCAATCGGATCCAAATTCATCACCAACCATATGAGAATTGGCTGACCGAAAAGATAAGAGAGCTCAGTAGTACAACCAGGGTTGTTGACGAGCCAAGCAGTTCGACGATCAGCTCAGGAAAAGTTCATTCCTCACCCAACTCGATTTTAAATACCAAACTTGAATTAGGACCTCTCGATTCGAGAGGCTCGTGAGCTAGTTCGAGTTCGAGAACCAATTTGAATACTAGTTCGAGCTCGAGAACCAACTCAAATACTAGCTCGAGTACATGACTCGTTAGTAGACTCAATAATGCAACATGCGTTTTGCCTCGAATACCATATACAATATATCATATGTAATTCGTGATTGTGCTAATGGAAATGTAAATGGTATATTGTTTATATTCAACTATTTTTCAATTAAGAAAAGTAAAACGTGTAAGTTTTAGGATAACTTGATTTTTTAGCTTGACTCATAATATTCTTTGGGTAAAGATTCAAATTCCGCTCAAATTACTGGACTCGTCAGGGGTTTTAATGAGCGAATGGTAGGTAAGGGTAGGTAATGATCCAGACTAGAATAGGCTCGAGCTCAACATGAATTAAAATTTTCTAACTTGAATTCTAACTCGACCTCGTCTAAAAAATAACGAATCAAGCATGAGCATAGTTAAGTTCGGCTTGGTTCGTAAACAACCCCAAGTTGAACTAATCTACCCCCAATACCAGACAACAAACAGTAAAAAAAATAGAGAGCTCACAAGTATAACTAAATCAGCGGATATGCTCATGAATACACTACAAGTACCTTGTTATGTATCCTACCTAGAGTTAGTTACTTACTCAGTACCTGTAAGTTGTATCTGTGTTCGGAATGCTCACACCAGAAATTTGGCTAAGAAATCATCAGATGGTTCTGTTAGAAAGCTACTGAGAGTTTCAATTTTTTATCCGTCATTGGCTTATCATTTCAATATTCTCTCATCATACCAAACCCAAAGAGAAATATGCATGTCTCCAACACACGCCAATCCTCTTTACAACATCATCATAACTGTTCTTAACACTATTGGATTTAATTTAGTAAAAAGGATTATAAACCGATAAGAGACTGAATGGTTGGATGGATGCATCACCTAAAAGAACTCGAAATCCAGATATTTACCCCCGGACTTCATCACGTCTCCTGTTTGAGTTTGAGCCACCATTCTTTTACTAGTGTTCTCAACTCCAACTGACCTCTTCACAGCAGCAGGAGCAGGAGCAGCACCAGCACCGTACTTCTGGGGCGGCAGCTGAGCCTCCTCCATAGGTCTAGGGACTTCCGGTGGAGTACTGCACCGAATTAGAGCCCAATTCACTCCTTCAAAGAAAGGATGCTGCTTTATCTCCGTTGCTCCTCTCTTCACTCCAACCCTCTGCTGGGGTTCCTTCACCAGCAAGCCACGGATCAGATCGCGACTCGCGTAGCTTGTTGCTGGCGCTTCCGGGAACTTCAGCTGCTGCCCTACTACGTTGAACAATGTAGCTCGGTTTCCTGATCCCTTGAAAGGCGTTTTACCGTAGAGTAGCTCATGGAGGAAGATCCCAAATGTCCACCAGTCAACAGCACTGCCATGTCCTTCCCCCTTTATTATCTCAGGGGCAAGGTATTCATGGGTTCCCACGAACGACATGGATCGAGCAGCAGTTGGCTCTGCCACCAGCTCTGGAAGTGATGGCAATCCGAGATCGGTCCTATGAGGAGGCTTCTTTTGGTTTTTCTTCTTGTTAGGGAAGAGACGAGGAATGAAGCATGCTGGCTGAATGCATACTGATGTCGGTTCGATGCAAGCAGTGGGTTGGACACAGAACGCACCGCCACGCTTTGATGGATTCGAATCGTGTGACGTCCTTATCAAGGTGGGTGAAACTGCACAGCGAAGGGAAAGGTCGAAATCTGAAAGCATTATATGGCCATCATCACGAACAAGAACGTTTTCCGGCTTCAAGTCTCGGTACACTACTCCAAGCATATGAAGGTATTCCAGAGCCAATAACACCTCTGCTGCATAAAATCTGCATTCAAGAGAGTGAGATTCAACTTCTTGTTCCACAAAGTATATAACTTTAAACTATACCGCAGGATGAATTAACATAGTGTTATGAACCGTTGCATCCCAATAACTCAAGTTGTTGGGAGAAGGTTAATTATGAATCTTATAGCATTCTCTTATAGTAAGTAGCTCTCTCTCTCTATTAAGATACATCAAATGAAAGAAGATGAATTACCTTGCAGCATACTCAGAGAAATGCTTCCCAGGCTGGCGTTGCCTCAAAGCATGCAAATCACCACCAGGGCAGTTCTCCATGACCAAACACGAGAATCTATCAGTCTCAAAATGGGTGTACAACGTAGGGAGGAAAGGATGATCCAAGAGTTGAAGAATCTCTCTTTCAGTCTGAGCCCTTGTCAACTTCTTCCTGCTGGCAAGCGAAGCCTTGTCCATCACCTTCATAGCGAAATAACATCGCGTCCCACTAAGTTCTGACAGGTAAACACTGCCAATGTCGCCACAACCAAGTCGTCTAAGCAATCTAAAGTGACTCATCCCCAACATTCCATCGCGAGCTCGGATCGCAAGAATCGCCTTCCACCTCGGATCATTCCCTTTGTGAGGTTTGTTCGCACTTCCAGTGATGTTGCTCCAGTTGCTATCATCACTAAGGCCACTGCTATCGCTCGCTCGGCTCCCACTCTCCAGAGAATCCCTTCTAATTCCACTAACACTAACACTACTCCCTTTCGTACTCTCGTAGTTTCTGTCCATACTGAACATACCGTCGCTCGACATAGCATCGCTCCTATACGTACTGCCACCACAGCTATGGATAATGCTCATCGCTTCGATGCTACTATGTGGACTAGCATTGCCACTTGGAGGCAGAGAAGCATCCCATACACATTCCTTGGAGAAAGGAGACTGCAAAGAGACCAAGTCATCATTGGCTTCTTCTTCTTCTTCTTCACCCAAACTATCAGGTGGTGAAAGAACTGAACTTGGTTTCTTAGTAGGAACATCCTCTATGTTGAGAGACATAGATGTCAAAAGACGTCCACTTTCGGATTTGGTTTGGCCAATGGGTACAAAGACAGTTGTTCTCATGGGATCTGTATCAATGGGTTCATCAGGATGAGTAGCCCCAGAGAAAGAGATACTAGTAGATCCATCAGCAGCTTCATCAATAGAATCACCACTAACCTTAGACATTACTAGCTCCTCTTGTAGCTGAAAGATAGTGTCTTTTCCTTTCCATGGCCTTACAGGGATGGGAAATCCAGTGATGTGAACATCTTGTTTGGAATTGAACTTTTCCACAGCTTCTCTAACTAAACCAATCTGCAACTGAGGAGGCAATTGCCCCCTACTCCCACCAGGACCCCTTGAACTTGATTCTGAAAGCTTGTACATTTTCCCCCCTCCCTGCTAACTAACTATGCCAACACTCACTAACACACAATACATTAACCTGCAAACAAGAGGGAATCTCAGTTTGGTAAGACGCTACTGACAAGTAACGACAGATTCTTTGATATAAACTAACAAAAATAAACCCCAGGATGGGGGAAAGAAACAAAAAAGAAAACTAGTATAATAATGATTATAATAGTAATTTAAGCAGAATGTGGAGAAACTTGAGTAGGAATCAAATGAAGTGGAGCAAGGAGAATAAAGGGTAAGGGAGATAGTGGAGCAGAAATGGGGATTAGGGTGAGATCTGGGGAATGGAGACTGGAGTCTGGAGTTGGGTGGGCTTACCAAATAAGCTTCTTCAACTGGTAAAATGTTAGTTAAAAAACAAAGAGAGGGGGACAATAGAAAGAAACCATTTTTAAATAATAGTTCAGAAAAGAAGAGCAAGCATTACCAGCAGCAAGGAGAATGGCGAGGTAAGCTGTAGTGGTTCTGGTTTTGATATTTCTTTCTACACCCACCCTCTATCGAGAGATCTCAGACCTATCTGTTTGTTTTTCTCTTGTCTCTGCAATAATGTTTCTTTTTGGTTAACAAAGACAAATAAGAAAAGGAAAGAAGGAAATAAAGGAAGGCTAATATTAGAATTGAATTGAATGGTTGGTCTGCTGTTCTGGTTCTGTCTGGGGTTACTTACCTTTGGCTTTAGCTCGCTCTCCCTTCATCCTCTTTTCCTTTTGCTCTCAACTTTTCCTTTCTTTTTTGACAGTAATTGGTCTCAGGTAGTAGTATAGTCAAGCTACAACTTCTGCTGCTGAGCCAGCAAGAGTGCAGCTGATGGCCCACATGGTGGCCTCCGCCCTTCTTTTTGTTTTTGCTTTTTTCCCGACCCTTGCCGGATAGACCGACCCGCTTTCAACTTAGGTTTGGGTTTAGGGTAATTAATTGGTAAATAAAATGAAAATCAGGTTGTAGGTTCACGAGTTAAAATCGATATGGGTACTAAAAATCGACTAGTTGTCTGTCCGTACTCATACAGGTTGGGATATAGAGTTTCACTTAGGTATGGGATAACCTTGTTACGGAAAAATAGTAAGGACACATCAATTAAAAATCAACTTACTTAAAATTAGGTATAATACATTTTTTAATTCAATTTTTATGAACCAAATCGATAGAAATGTCAAATTAACATTTTTTTTATGGTGTGGATCGCCAACTCATCAACCATTTCAATTAATATAGTATTTTTTCTAGCGCTCAAAATCGCAAAAAGGGCATATGGAAAATTGTATGTTGATTTAGTGAGGTGGTAAGTGGGAACAAAAGAAAGATAATGGTGCTAATTAAAGTAGTAATCATCAGTTTACTTTATTCATTTCATGTCACCATCCAACTGATCAATTGTCATGTGTTTGTCCCCAATCCCATGATACTCTTCCTTATTTTTTTTATTACAATATTACTCTCATTATTATAAAAAAAATCACATTTCTAGATTGCTCATTTTTCACATACTTCCTTTTTGTTCCTATTTATGTTATTTTAATTTGTACTTGGATAGATATATTGCACTACATCCCTCAAAAGAAGTGTGAGGAGAAATTATGTTCGGGTCAATATTCATTTTGATTTTGATGATATGGTTATTTGTATGATTTAATATTTTAGTTTTGTTGAAGGTATCGATCTATCGCTAGTAGTTATAAGTATAAATAATATTATTAATTTTTCTTGATGTGGGTTTAGGGTTGCGTTGATTTTAATGTATTTTAAAAATTTAGTATTTGATTTTTGTTTGGTGATATCAAATTACACTTCAAATTTAAAAAATTTCTAAAAAAAAAGTAACAAAATAAGACGATTAATAACGCTTAGTATTTTTAGAATAGAAAGATAAATTAGACTAATCAATATTTTATATTGTTAATGTCATCTCGCAACATGATTTAGTGGTATATCCATTAGTTTTTGAAGGTCGATGGATGAATGACAATAACGGGTATTAAGCTAGTTATGTTGGATTTCTTTTGAGGTGTAACAAATTAAACAAAATTGAATATAAAAGACATAAACATGATTCATGAATATGAGGTGGGGTTGTGTTTTGTCCCCTTTTGCTTTTTGGAAAAAGCATCAAATTTGGTTTGAAAGCGTTGGTGTGTGTATTGGAATTAGCAAAAGTAGGCAATGGTGGCGTTTAAAGCTGCATCATCCTAATCATACTTTCTTGTTTGGACCGGATAAGACGATCATCCAACTGCAACTATGGGCCTTTGATGGTCGCTTCCATCGCTTAATGGGCCTTAGGTGGGCTCTGTTGTTAATGGGCTCTAGCGATGATTCAAACCCTAACTCACTTTGATTGGGATTGCGAGCAATCAAACTAAGTGAGGTTTCAAATGAATATTATATTATTAAATATGAGATTAGAGGATGAGTTTATAATTTTTTGGATATTTTATTTTTATAAGTTAGCTTTTGAGAATAAATTATACCTAGTGAGTTGTAACACTCGACCTGAACATTGTTTGCTCGAGGCGACGGAACAATATAATATAACCAATTTTAATGAAAAGAAGTTGTGGGGATCAATTTGAAACAATTGCTAAAGTGAGGTTAGGGTGAGATGGCACTACTAGGGATATGTATGCATTTACTGAATTAACAATCTTGTTAATTTAGAAAGTCAATAAACACTGTCACATGAGTTTAAGGTAAAATTTTCAAAAAAAATATTTATAGGTAGAAAATATTTTATAGATTATCTATTTATCATTGGTGCAAAATGGTGTTAAGAAAACCAAAATGCTCATTAAAAATTACTAAAGATTGTAGGGATGGACGTGGTTAGAAATTGTTTAATAAATTGATTGTTAACGTATTTGATATGACAATGTAAACACAATTAGAAATTGCTAAATGAATTTTGCAATAGATATGGCGGCCTTAAGCATATTATATTAATGATTAAGAGCATCTTCATCTCTAGTTTTTTAGCAATTGTTACGTAATGTGGAAAGAGAGGTGGCATGCAATAAGCAATTGTTAAGGATGGAGGAGTGCTTGCTAAATTAGCAATAGTACTAATTTAGCAAGTCTATTAGCAATGCCATATATGTAAAAATGATGGATAGTTAGAGAGATTATAGAGCTGTTAACGAATTACATTGCTCATGAACAGTTCATCGATCAATTCAAAAAAAGTTTGTTTAGAGTTCGACTAAAGATAAATCAAGTCAGCTCGCGAATCTGCTCGAAAATAAACTAGCCGAGCGTAATATGATTCGACTGCACAAGCTCGCGAGCCAGCTTAACTCCTAAGCTCGGCTGCACAAGCTCACGAGCCAGCTCGATTAACCTTGTTAAGTAAAATGCTACGAGCAGCAACTTCATCCTAGCATGTAGGACGTAGTGACCCCGTGGATGATGAGAAACAAATCTACATTTGATCCAATAGGACTATTGTAAGAATGTAAGATTGGTTGCGTAACAAGAGTGCTTTTCGGGTTAGCTTGTTCCTTTTAGAGCGACTATTATATTTAACTATTTGTTGGTTGCTTGGTCATTTATTCAAATTTGGATGAGATCTCCGCTAATGAATTCCGACTCTTAACTTTAATCATTAAATCCTAAACTCTACTAAATACTAATGCGAATAAGCTGTAATTTATAAATTATAATTATAATCCATAAACTCAAAAATTAAAATCTTAAATCATGAAAACACTCAAATTAAATTGAAGTTGCAAATTAACCCAAAAAAAAAGTTATAACTTGTTAATAAACGTATAATCTCAAACTCTAAATCATAACCCTAAAATTTATAATCTCAAAAAACTAAACCTTAACTCTAAACTTTAAACCTTACGAATATCCAAACACTAAACTATCTTAAACTTATAAATAAACTATTGAATCTATTAATTGGTGGTCAGTATACACTTTATTATGTTAACTAATATAGCAATATGTTATTAACTAAACTTAATTAATACCCCATTGACCTACCTAAAATTTATAAATAACTAACAAACAAATTATATTTGGTACCTATTGATAATAATAAAAACTTATCTTTGGTAGATGCTTTGTAAATTGTAACGTTATATCATACATGGAGAAAACAACACTTGTATACGACCCTCAAAAAATTGTATCAATTACATGCAATTGAACAGATATAAAATTGTGGTTGAATTATCAAACCTCCTACCACTAAATTTTTTAATATAATAATCGATACGATTTTAAAAACATTATTGTTTATCTGTTTGTAAGCAAAGCTGCCAATAGGCGTGCATTGCTGAATAAAACTCATAAAAAATAACGGACATAATTTAGCCTAGTAAATATGGTATGTGGATTTATTGAAAAAATATAATATTTCCATGATTAATACGTTGGAAATTTTGTATGTCATTTTAATATAGTAGTGCATTTAAAAGTTTAACATCAGTCATAAAATATTAAATTTTTTTGATTTAGAAGTAAATATAAGTTAAATGCTATTACATTATCAATTCAATGAATTCCTTAATTCCCATCAACATCAATTATAGACATAATTTAAAGGTGAATATAAGTTTCAAATTTTAAAATACGAGTAATAAATATATAAAAAATATTTTATACATATATTAATATATGAAATATCAAATAAATAATAAAAAATTAAACAATCTTTAATACACTCACAAAAATTTTAAACACATTAGTATTTATAGGGAACGCTTTCGATACAAATTTAAGTTTATCAACTAAAAATGAAGGGTTAGGATGCATTAAACAGATTTAAGTTTATCAACTGAAAATGAAGGGTTAGGATTTGTTTAGAATGAAAAACACGAGTTGAATTATATGACGGGATAAATTGTTCACCCAACTTATTAGTCTGACGGTTGCTTTGCTGGGAATGAAAGATACTCTCAAGTGTCAACTACCCACCGCCTCCTCTCTCTCTCTCTCTCTCTAGATCGCTCCTCTCTTCCTCACCAGCGTCTGTATTGCTCCATGGCTACAGCCTCTGCAAGTGCCGAGAGGATCGACTTCTTGCAGAAAACCGACGCCTCTCCCTCAGGATCACCCTCTAGCTCGGCTTCTCATTCCTCTTCTTCCTCCTCCGTCGCTAAAACGCCTGGTTTCAACGAACTCTCCAATTCTTCTTTGCCTCTGAGCAGTCGGGATGCTGAAGCTCAGGTAATCTTCAATTGGACCGCAGCGTTTTACTTGTCACTGCTGCAGCGTGACTCGGTGATTTTGGTCATGTTCAGTTTGAAACTGATTGGGAACTCTACCGCTCTTATGTTATAATCTGTGCGGATTTGAATGGTTCGCGGCTTCGCGCAGCTGCGCTTCGATGAATTTTCATAAGTGAAGTGATGAATTTTCCTTCGGATTGATCTTTTTTCTTGATCACCTTCCATTTCCAATCGAAGGGAAGGCGATCACGGAGCCTTTCATACGTTTTCAAAAAATTTCCTTCATTTGTACTTGTGTTCGTATGTGTTCATCACCGAAAGAGGATTGGGTGGATTGATATGCTGTAGGGCCTCGGAAATGTACACGAATTTAGTTTTGGTCGATGTTTTTGGTAAGATGAATGCAAAAGAATTTAGTTTTGGTCGATGTTTTTTTCCAGAATTCTGAACCTATAGCAAGCATCTCCCGCTTTGGTGAGTTAAGTTTCAACATAGGTAATTAGCACTTTGTTGTAAAGAGGTCATCTGATAGCTTCCTACTATTTTCCTTTATGGTTCTGGCGTGCACGATTTCATTTCAACTACCTGCAATAGTTCATTTGTTGCGGATTGAATATTTGAACGAGCTGATTGATTTTCTTGATTATTTTAAAGTTGATTTATTTGATCTTTGAAGTGTAAAAGCTCATTCGATGTGATGATCGTTGCTCTTTCAGTCTGTATTATCATTGCGAAATGAAGAGTATAGACGACTATTCCGCCTCCCTACCGATGAAGTAAGTCTTTTTAACGATCTTTATGTTTTCTCTCCTGGTATCTCTTGGTGGCATTACTTATTAGACACAAACCAATGTAAAAACGTTTTGTTTGTTCTTTTCAAAATTTCTTCAAATCTGCATTTTATTGCCGGAAGTGAGAACTGCAACTGCTTTACTAGTGCATGAGCTGGTATCACATTCATTCGGTTACTTTTTAGTTGATGATATAGTAACGATATGAGTGATTACGGAGTCAATATGTTGGCGGTGTGTAACTGTTAGTGAAGATAACTTCGTGAAAGGTTTTCTCGCGTTCAAGATTTGGAGTAACATGGGATAAATTCTCATTCTCAGTTTGATTTTTCTGGATTATATCGTTTAATATTTTTGCAAACCGATGATGGACAATGCTCCATCTACTCCTCCCTCTTGTTCTTTCTTTTGTTCCTTCCCCTTCCTTATTTTGGTCTGAACTTTAGGTCATGATGCTATGCCATTCGCTTGCCAATTTGAGAAAATAATGTGTCAAGTTGGATAGGAAGCACCTTCTGGAAATATGAGTTTTGGCTACAAAATCTTCTGCATATCCTCATCGAGATTCTATTCAACAGAACCAATTCTAGTTGTGCATATCACGTTTGCTCAACTTTGAGTAACCATATTGTTTCTTCCATATTTTCATAAAGACATCTTCCCGCAACAATTTATAAAATATTCTCATTCGCATAACTCTTTTGATACAGATGCAAGTCGTGGATGCATAATCTTGTTTTCTGTTTTTCTTCTTGCCTCTCTTTTACAGGTCATTGTACAAGATTTCAACTGTGCGTTCCAGGAGAATATTCTTCTTCAGGTCGTGGCCTCTATGTCAATTTTGTGCTTGCCTTTGCTTTCTCCTATACACTTCACTTCGCGTGTTATCTGTGATTTTCACTAATATTTGTGTCACTATGTGGATTCTGAGTCATAAGTTATTACTATCTAAACATTGAGATCTGCTGATATGCTGCAGGGGCACATGTATATCTTTGTTCATTATATTTGCTTTTACTCAAATATATTTGGATTTGAGACAAAGGTATGAGAAGTCCTTTTTTTTCCTATGCTAGTAACTTATACTACAATATATGATAGTTAAAACTCGCGTATATTTTTATTGCTACAGAAGATAATCCCATTCCAAGAAATTACAAGTGTAAATAGAGCAAAGACAGCAGGGATCTTCCCAACTGCAATCGAGATTATAGCCGGGGATAAAAAGGTACCGCTTAATGTGATTCCAGCCAGAGTGTATTGGGAATGCTACACTGAGAAAAGTTCACTGCAGTTCCAAATTATTTGATGATTTTAATTTTAAATGCTGTTATGGGTGGCAGTACTTCTTTGCATCTTTCCTGTCACGAGATGAAGCTTTCAAGACTATCAGTGATGGATGGCTCCAGCATGTTACTGGCTCCAAAGGCGCAGTTGGAGAACTTCAGGTTTTATACTGCTTATGATCAACAATTGTATGGTCAAATTAACTCTTTTCAAAAGGGAAAAAATAATCTCACCCGGTGGAATTGTAAATCCTTGACTTCCAATGCATATGTTGTAGCCCAAGTACTAAATTGAAGTCTTTCCTCCGTCAGTAGTTGGCTGGCTACATTTTAATACATGATGTATTGGAAAATAAGGAACTCCTCAAGTTATGATGTGCCACGTGCTCCATGGCAGTGGCAGTCAGAGGTTGCGATACCATTCTTTAAGCTGTATAGTTTCTTAAAACCGTGCCACATTGTGCAGTGTGAACCTTCATTATTTATGCCCCATTTAGGTGTTGGTATCTACCATCGAATAATCTCTGATTGCAATTGGATTCGTCATTCATGTGGAGTCTTATCTGTTGCTATAGCTTCTGGTTTAGTCCTTCACCAGTCTATATTACTTCAGGAATCAGTATCAAGGTTCATTAGCCAAGACAATGGCACTGGTAAAATAGAGAAGGCCAGTAGCTCAAAAAACGTAAATGAGCTGGAATCCAATGACAGGTATTTTCATCAAGGATCTTGGTTATATGTTTGTCTTTGTTCTTACATTCTTCTTAGTTTAATAGTTAAATTCCTGTTAGCAAATCAGGCAACAGAATGATCCTTGCCCAAGCGACTCAAGTCCTTCCTCTTGCAATGAAGATGATGCTGTGCCGATAACAGCCCAGTTGGAAGACAGTGTGGGTCATCTTGTTGCGCACGCAGAAGACGTCGACTCTTCGTCTTCAAATGGACCTTGCATGTGGACTGAAGAAAATTGTGATGCTCCTGATAGTACGTCAAACTCGTTACATTTTGTACATATATCCTAAAACCTAAACTTTAAACTAAAACCTCAAAACTCTTAAATTTAAGTACAAAATATGGTAACATGTTGTAGAGGGTACTCGGTACCCGTGGATACTGAAGCGTTATATATATATATCCGAGTTTCCTTTTTTTTTCTAACACAGCCTTTGCCATTTTAACACACCAGCCTGTGGTTATCAGGTCATATTCAGTTATTTGACCATATCGTTGATTATGAAGTAGCTGGCCTGGACTTAACTTGCAGTTGATTTATTAAGATGAAAATCCCAAAATTAAAAGATGTGTTTTGTTTTGGTAGCTGACCTGTTTAGAAGATTCTTTGTGAGTTTATAGGCCACAGTAGATATAGTTTAGATAATCATAGTTCCTTGGAGGAAAAGGTTTTCGTCGTGATGGGTTTGTACTTTTTGAAGTGGACCAGGAAGTGACCTTTGCAATAGAAGTGTTGTGCTGATATTACAGCGATTCTTATATTATATTGTGCACTACCTGAAAATACATCTTAAAATTTACATGTGCTGTTTCTGTATGAGGTTGTGTTCTAAAAGACTAAGCTGGTTATTGATATGTGCAGTTTCAGCATTATACACGAAGGTCGGAGAAACAAAGTTCCAGGTAGTTTTTACTAGTGTCACAGTTTGTTTCCTTCTATTAGCATGTGAAGAAATTGCATCCTAAGTTGCCCCATTCCAAAATCAATTGGCGTTGGAATATTTCATTTTTATTGTTTTTCATCCCATGAATTGCAGATAAAAGTTGAAGAGTTCTTCAGTTTGTTCTTCTCGGATGATTCCACCGGCTTTACTGAATCTTTCCACAGCAGATGTGGTGACAAAGGTGTTCGTTTACTTGTTTGATTTCTCAAGAATTGTATATATTTTGATTATGCAGGCATGAGCTTTAAGTCTGAGTTGCATAGCTTTCAGATTTCAGATGTACTTCATGGAAGCCAGATGAGAAGTTGGGACATGTTCGTAATGTGTCATTTCTGCATCCGATAAAGATCTATTTCGGTACGAGGTTCTTCCTGTTCAGATATGAATTCCTGTTTGTTTAGTTTATATTCTGCATTGTATCTTTTTGGGGTTATCTTTGTTCTAATATCAGGTTTTTATCTTTTGTTGAAAGGTGCAAGATTTGGGAGCTGTCAGGAGGTTCAAAATTTTCAAGTATACAGGAATGGGTCAGTATATGGCATTCATAGTGGATTTCTTCCGATATCAGCTTTCTACAAGGAATGTTATAAAACCAACTTTGAACCTTTTACCACAACTCGAGTTGTTAGGATACCTTGATTCTGTAGACGGTATCAAATTGTTTGACCCAACAGGTCTTTAGGTAAAATCTATTAGTCATCAATACAACCATTCGGTTTGTACAAAGGTTTGGTGTACATATAAAAACTTCAAACCCATTTCATAAGAACAGAAGACCAAAGTACAATACATAAATAAACAAACACCTATGATATTGGACTATATTATGTTGACGTCATTATTATATTTTATGATCAAAATCCATTGTGAATGATAATGAAACTGAGTTAGCTGAGAACTGTATTTGGTGAGCTTAAGTGCCTACTGGTTGTAATTTTCCTTCAGTACTTTTGGTTGTAAAACTTGATTCCCAATTTAGCATTTTCCTTCAGTGCTATTAGTCATTTATTTACCGTCCTCTATGCTGTTTTTGGTGTTAAGGATATCAACCTGACTAACTTAATTGGTGTATTGCATGTTCTGCGCCCTTGACATTGTAGACATCTTGTTATTGGGACATCTCAAGAAATCAATGACGTGCCTTATGGGGATTATTTTCGTGTCGAGGTACAGAAAATGTTTCTAGTTGCTCAATATCCAGTAAAGTGGGGCGGTTGACTTGTCATCTTTTGCTCACCCTTAATATTTCCAGTTTCTACTTGATCGTGCACTAGATCTAGTGTTAAGCCCTTTTGTATAAGTTTTAACTGACGAATTTGATTCTATAGCAGTTCCATACATCTGCTACTTCACTTCCTTGATGTACTTGTTTTATTTGATATGCTTGTATCATCTCTCTTTTCTGTAAACAAATCAGGGATTGTGGGATGTTGTTAAAGATGTAGATGGATCAAATGAGGGATGCATTTTGGACGTGTACGTGGGTGTTGCATTCAGCAAGAAGACTGTATTTAAAGGTTCACCATTTTTGGTCTAGTCAAATTTTTTTTTCATCGTGTCTTTCCAATCTTGTTTCAGCACTGTTATTTTGTTCTCTTTGAACAATGCATAGAATCTTAGATGATCGACATTTTCTCTGGTGCCACGATTCCCAAACTTAGATCCGGTGACTTCATGATACTGCAGGTAAAATAGTGCAGTCTACCTTGGAGGAATGTCGGGAAGCTTATGGAATATGGATAAACATGGTGCAAATCTTGGTCTCTCTGCTCTTGTGGGTTCTGCTTTTGGTCATATAATATGGATATTTCATCTTAGTATGGTTTCTGTACAGGCGCATGAATTTTTGAAGCAGAAGAACCTTGAGAAACAAGGTATGAATTTATATTATTCTCCGCGTGCTTGAATCTGCAGTCTGAATTTTGATAGAGCGAGTCTGATTAAACATCCCATCTTTCTTCTGGTAGAGGAAGTTCATCCTGCTGGTTCAGCTGCATATCCCGAAGTCCATTCCGAAATCGAGTTAAGGAATGGAGATGCTTCAGAAAGGCCATCCGTAGCAACTCTCGCTAGTTCCCCTCAAATGGCAGGTTCATCAGTAGTTGCCAGGCAACACGCCAACAGCTTTGTGCATCAGAATACGGCGAATGGCCCACCTATGTCGTCGTTTCTCAGGGGGTACAGGACAAGACTGTATACATTTTTCAAGAGGCAAAGCCAAGTTTCTATGATCTTGCTAGTCGCGTTTGTGTTGATCTTTCTCATGCAGGTATGCGGCATCTTGACTCATCTTCTGAATAATCTACTGAATAAGCTGTTGGGGCTCTGTTAATAGAAAATGACATTAGTGTCCATAGGTTGGCGGTAGTGACATTCATTGTAATTTTCAAAACAAGGGCATATTAGAAAAGAAAATCAAATCACTCAAAATTTCTTGATTTTCAAAAGAAATTTATGTTGTTGCCAAAATCACTTGAGCCCATGGCTCGTTATGAGAGATTTTAGCTCTCACAAAATCTGGTTCAACTTTTCCAATCCGATCATTCGATTTCAATTCTCCCAAAATTTCTCACTCAATTCTCCTACACAAACAACCTTGGTTGTCAGAAACAATTTTCTGAAAGCTATTGACTTTGTTGTCGTTGGTTTCGAAAACATTTCAGGTAAGCATAGTAGTGCTGTTAAACAGGCCGCAACTGCAACAGGTTGTCATAACTTCGCGTGGAGAGCGATTCGGTAGAGATTGGGGCAGTGAACAATCAGAAGCAGCATGGGTAGAGAGGCGGATATACCTACTTAAAGAGGAGATGTTAATGGCGGAGTCTAGACTGGAGAGATTGAGGCAGGAGCATGGATGGTTGAAACAGCAGATTAAGGACTTGGAGACTACTACTACTACTACTAGTGCTTCTTCCAAGAGTGTATAACAAAAGTCAAATGATGAATCGAGTCGTAGTCCGGTAACCCCTGAACCTGGATCTTTCTTTCGAGTTGTAAGCTGTAACTGACACGAGTAGTTGTGATCAAAAGATTCAGTACTCTCATGAAAATGTTCTTTGTGAGATTGAACCTGAGAACCGGCGAGTAGAAAGATGGCCCTTAGGAAGGGCCGGCGAGCTACCATGGGAATATACATCTACATAGATTAGTTTATCGACTCCCCGGACCGAACGGTCTGTGCTGAACATTGCCCCTCGTACAGTTTTGGTTTCATGGTAGATAACAAACCTCCTGAAGAATGGAAGACGATTAGAATCGGCAGGGCCTCGAATCAAAATTCAAAGATGTACGAAGCTAAGTTCGAAGTAAATTGTTTTCATGGAAATCAATAGTCTGAACGCTTTAATTTTTGCAATAGTTTCTTGCAGCAATTATGTAGAGTGAATTAAACGATTAAGTTGTAAAATTGTATAGTGTTAATAGATGAAAAATGACTCACTTTACTTTGCTATATCAACAAATCGCCCCTGTTCGACTTTACTATGAATGTTCAATTTACCCCTCTCGTAATTAACAATCAAGTCATTCCCTCCTGCATCAGATCGGATTGCCTTACTCTAGTCCGCGGCCTGCGAAAAGGCAAGGGATCCTGACCTTGGAAATGTGCAACTTGGATGCATATCATGAACGACACCCTCAAACCAAACCCCCAACTAAGGGTTTCTTTCACCCTCTGGCTAGCCAAGGCAGCAACAAATGGGACGCTTCCGAAATATATTATTTCTTTTAATACGTGGTATTTTTTGTCACAAACTTAATTACTACAACAATTATTATTAATATATACTCAAAGTTAACACTGCTCCCTGCTTGAGACCAACCAGCATTCAATATCAGTTTGCGAAGAAGATAAGTCAACATTCAAACCCTTGTGTCTATGTACTTCCCCTGGTCTGGTTACAATCAAACTACATCTAATATCTTCATTAGACTCCAAAATTTGGACGGCAAGACTTTTTATCCGTATGATAATTAGGCCAAAATTCATGGTTTCAACTTTCAATAACCTATTTAAGGAAAGGAGCTAGGAGCATATTCAGATTTTGACGGATTATACGTGGTAGGTCTATTTTCGACGGATTTTTGGATTTGGAGGAATAGGAATAGGGTTGTATATGAATTTATCCGTCGCGTTCGTGATCTTACATCGACCTTTATAGAGAAGATGCCTCATCGCTTCTTAAGTTTGAATGATTTTGATCATTTGTTAAATGATATATATGTTTCGAGCTAATTTGAGATGGTTATTTCGTGAATAAGAAAAATGTTTTAATTTAAAAGATGTAGGAAAGATTTATGAAAACAAACAGTGAGCCTATCTATCACTTTCCATTGATTTATTTGCTTTCTGCGTTGCACGAATTCTTTTGTTCTGGACAAAAGTTTCAAAACTGTTCCTAGCCATTGGATTGGTGGCCGGACGAATTGCGGCTGGAAGTAACGACGTCACATCTTTGCTAATAATAATGTGGAATTGACTCGGGGCTTTTGCATTTTCCACGTTTGCCCCTTTACTATTGTCTGTATGATTGCCAACCATTGCAATTACATTCGGACATGAACCCAGGTCTGAG
Source organism: Linum usitatissimum (assembly GCA_030674075.2). Taxonomy (NCBI): domain Eukaryota; kingdom Viridiplantae; phylum Streptophyta; class Magnoliopsida; order Malpighiales; family Linaceae; genus Linum; species Linum usitatissimum. The sequence continues at coordinate 3,617,836 of JAUJYP020000804.1, read as the reverse complement.
GCGACTGATTTGCAGCGAGTACTATTTTCCGGCGACTATACGCCTTGTATTCCGGTCTAAGTAAAGTTGCTTTAATGTTAAAGTTATATGGTTGCTGAGTTAAAAAATTAAAGTTTTATGAAATCAAGATGGAAAATGTATTGAGTCGTGGATTTGAATAAAAAAATTGTATGTATATTCAATAAACAAATGACAAACAATTTTTAAAAAATATAATAGTAAGTTAAAATACACCATTTTTTCTATTGTTTTTAGTTGGAATAAAATTATATGTGTTAAATTTTGTAAACTAAATTTATAATAGCTATTTACTGATAGGTTGGTTATTATAAGTTTAAATTTGATAATTAAATTATTTAGTCTAAATAAATAAGTAAAATAACATAATTTCAAATATTATAAGCCGGATTACTAAATCATCTAAATTGTACATATAATTTAATACACGAAACTACGAAATAAAATATATGATCGAAACTCTCCTTAACTCCGTCCAATCATTATTTACTATAACCGTGGAAAGTGGGGGGAGGCACCGCCAGTTTGTGTAAAGTGGGACACCCATTTGAACAAAGTAGGAATTCAGAACACACTCGAAAAGGGCAAAAAAACCTAAGTACAACATCTTTGGACTTATATATATGGCCGGTTGGTGCGTGGTTAGGGGATTAGACCGGGGGGGATATCCTAGTGATTCTTTGGTCCCCGATATTGAAATTTGGTATATTTAATTTCCCATTTTTTAATTTGTTTAGACCATTTATCGTAAAGTTTCAAATAGCTATTTCAAAGTTTTAGATTTGATATTTGGTCGAAAGTTGTTTTGCTTCAATATAACGTAGTTTTATATTTAGGACTCCTACCAAGATATGTTTATCACAACCCATCTCATTTTCTAGTCAGGAGTATTTTTTGAATACGCTCCTAGCCACGAATATTAAATCGTAGTTAAAATTTGAACGTTATTTGTGATCAGAGCTTTCAAAGGGGGGGTCGTTCCAACGCCTTACTGCTTATTCAAGGGCGGGCGAAAGCGCCTATGGGTATTCACTCGCTTTCAAGTCTACGATTTTTCTCCCGAGATAGAGCTTTCATTTGAATATAATACATGTTTGAAGTTTTGCCCTTCTTATTTAATTTTTAGATTAAGTGATCGATCAAATGTAATTCAACAATTATTCATAATTGATCTATTCATAATATAAGAAAATGAATTCGTCAATCGATTACCGATATAAAAAAATTTGCAATCGGAGCCCGTAAATATTACAGTCATGGTTATTCGCGGTAACGTGCGTAGAAACCCATTGCTGCAAATGCTTAAAGCCAACAACATGAAAAGACAATCAACGTTTCAATTTTGTTCTGGTAGAAAGCAACGTTGCAGTCTGAAAGCCGGCCCAGCGCGTTCACACACATAAATGTCGTAAATTAACGCCTTAAATGTGTGTTTTGATTGCCCACTGTTTCTCTCTAGCCTACACATGTATCTAGTGTTTCACTTCCAAGCAACCTACGACCATCTACTTTTTAGGATATTTTTTTATATATTAGTAGATACGAATTAATTTGAAATAACAGTTTTAGACGAGCTCGAACAAAAATTATAAAATAAAAATAATGTTAGCGGTGGGTGAACTATTTTAAGTTCAAAAAGGGAGGTAGGGTAATCGAGTCATACACAAGCCTCCATGACCCCGCCACGACACGAGATTCACCGACAAGGAGTCGTGTGGTACCATTATATGATCCGAATGCGCTAGCAACTCACCAACCACTACATGATCCGAATCTTGGAAAACCATATGTGGACACTTGTCGAGTCTTGTTATCTCTAATAGTTTGATGATCTTGCTCTGCTCAATGTTCCGCATCACGATGGGTTGAGTCATCCTGAACTAACGAAGCACACTGTCCGACCTCGACATGACCATGGCAAACAATTAGTGGCGTAGCCAGGAATCAGTAAAGCGTTGTTCATATACAAAGATTAAAAAAATTGAGTCAAATATCTCACTTAATATAAAACCCCACAACGAGTTTTCATGTTCTAAAAGTATTATACAAAACATTTTTTGTCCAAAACTGCAAACTACATCTTTCTCGATATACATCACTAAACAATCATTCAACAATTTATTTCTCATTGAATTGCGAAGCTTGTTCTTGACATATGTCATCGTTGAAAATGCTCTCTTGACATAAATTTAAGTTGAAATAATATATCTCAAAAGCATATTGTAGTGGAGTAGCAGGTGGATTTAATCAATTCAAATGGTATCCAAAGTTCGAATATGATCTCAGGCAAAAAAATAATACATTATGTTTTAATATTTTTTTCGGGTCATGGACACACAGTTGGCCTCCTTGTATTCGCATTAGCAAACAACACTACCGCGAAGCAGCAGGCAGCCGACCTGGCCTTCACAGCGCCAGTCAAGGAGCTGTTGCAGGATTACGAGCTGTGTGTGGCAAGCCCGGACAAGTGCTCCGAAAAGGCTGTAACTGTTGAAGAACCGGTTAACCATCGCAGTTCTTACTATGACTAATTATTTTACTCGGCCGGTCAAGTCGGGCTCTGAGCTGTAACTTAGCTTGTAACAGACTAACAGTACCTAACTCAGAGATCTCCGTTGTTCCATTAATTATACACTTTCACTAGATTATCATATATGGTGTTACACGCCCACGTAAACGGGACTGGGGACATGGCAAACTAGTTGCATGCATGTGCTTGTAATAATTTATCACCATCCTCACTAGATCTCAGTCACCATTCATCTACTATTCCTAGATATTCACATTTAATTTTGATCTACTGTTCCATAGTTGTACTGCATCATCAATCAAAAGCCCAATTTTTCTCTGTGATGCTTATTGAATAATACTTTACTCATTGTAGTCGCTATAAATGGACACGTGGGGCTCACAAATCCATTCACCAAGTGTAAGTACGTGCTGAGCTCATGACACGTGGCCACATCCATATTCTTCATATACGGCGACTCCCTGCTGCTCAGCCTGAGCTCCTTACCGACCTCCGCATACACCCAAGGCGTGGCTTCCACGTGCTTCTTTATCCATGTCGGCAGCCTAATCGGCAACCTCACCTCGCCGTTGTCCACAACAAAGCCAGGCACTTTTGTGATGACATCATCCGAGTTGACAATCCGCAGGACCCTGATCCCACCTCTCTCCAGCTGGCACCTGAAGCTTCTGTTCCCGACCCGGGGACCACCAAACGACATAACCGTCACCATCGTGGAGTCGCCGCCGCCGCCCAACAAACTCGGATTATTTAATTTAATATCGTGCGCTGACAGTATCGCCAGCGCAGCTCCAAGGCTATGGCCGGTGATGGTGAAGCTCAAAGGCGGCTCGTCATCGTCCTTGTAAGTCTCCACGATCTTCGCCACCTCATCCTTCACCATGCTCTGCAGGCTAGGACACGTGGCCGACCCGGACGTGTACATACTGAGAAACCCACTCTCCACCATCGGCGGCTCCGGCGCGCCTGCGTTGTCGACACCTCCCGGAAAGCAAGTGAGGTGGACACGTAGGTTCTCGAGCCACTCGAGACAGGTGGCGGTGCCGCGGAAGGCAATGACGACGTCGCGACGGCCGAGGCGTTTGATCTCTTCTTTGTCCTGGCAAACGGCGACGTACCCTATCCAGGTGGAGCGCTTGGAGAGCCAATGAGATGACGGGCCAGGGCGGTCGAGCCAGCGGGGCAAGTGGACCCCACAGGTGGAGCGTAGGTTTTTGGTGACGACGTAGCCGGTGGAAGGGATGCCACAGTTTGGAAGCAAGGAGTTACGTGAGAACTTACAGGCGGCGTAGGAAGTTGAGGAAGGGTCAAAGTCAAAGGAGTCGTACGTTGCCTCGACGAAGTGGCCGTATCTTAGAATCTCGGATCGTAGAGTGTCGTGAAGCGGGTCAAGGAGGCCGTCCCAGTTGTTAAGGCCTTGGTACTCCTTCCATTTGGATCCCAGTTTGGGAGCAGAACGGCCGCCGGTGGGTGTAGTAAGTGCCACCTGGATGTGAAATTTGGGACGAACTGGAGGCGGTGGTTGGAAGAGATGGGGATTGTGGTGGTTGTGGTTTGTGAAGAGGGAGGAGGAGGAAAGGTGTGTCATAATAAGAGTGTAGTAGTGGACGGTGGATTTGCATAATAATAATAATAATAATAATAATATGGTATGGTATTTATATATATATGGTTTTATACGAGGGTAGGGGGAATCATTGGGGGTAAAGGGAAAAAAGTGGACGGTAGTACCGGCTGCATGCACATCTTACATGTAGTAGATAGGTGGATTGTGGAGATCATAATCATTCAATCATTTAGTAATTTTGGAAAATGACTTGTTCCTTTCCGATACAATTATTAAATCCATAAACTACGTACGATCCAATTTCTAGCTTAATTATTACATTCATGTCAATTTATTAGACATATATTAAGAGAATTTGATAGATAATAATAATTCATCGTTTAAATATATGTATTCAATTAATTCGAATTATGGCTTGTGTTATTCAATATATAATAAGTGTTCCGTCCGGATGGTCCTAGTTGAATAGTAGATTTTTGGTTTGACTGGAAGGTCGGGTGAGAGTGAGAATGCCTTACTTCTTTCTTGTGAGGCGTTTGAAATTTTTTGTCGGACGATTTCTCACAAAACGTATGAGGAAGAGTGGTAAGAGAAAGTGACGTGTATGGTGATATAAGCGTATGGGAAGATGATGGAAAAATAGAGAAGTGTCATTTGTGGGGGTGAGACTGTTTGTAAGCGTTCAGCACAGCGAGGACATAAGGATGTGTGTGCCTGCGTTGGTAACATGGTAGATGAGATGACACAGATGTAGTGGCTAATGACCCTTATATAAGTTTATACTGTGTGTATTATCTTAATGTATCAAATGAGTAGAAGGTTTCACTTCAATGATGATTGACACCCTTATCTTCGAGTATTTTGGAGTATGTTTCATTAATGCATGAGTTTAATTTGTTGGGATATTTGTTTTATTTTATTTTATTGATAAAAAACTTTAAAATGTCACGAAATTTGGACATATGTCGAAAAATGTTACCATGGTTTTGATATAGATTGTTTGTCACGAATTATTAAGTTTTTTGCCAAAAATGTCACGCCGTTAATTTTCGATGGATGGCGTTAACCGATTTTGAAACAGCACCGCCACGTCAGACGTTTAATTTCTTTTAATGATGACGTGACGTGCATACGTGGCCGGTCCATGTTGATAAAGCGGACGAAAGTCTACGGAAAACGTGACGGCGTCAATGAAAAATTACCAATTGTACCAAAAAGTCAAAAAACACGACCTTAAAGTGTTTACGAAAAATGTTAAATTTACGGAACTATTAATGTCTATCGCCCGATTTTAGACTAAGTATGTAGATTAAAAAATAATTTTGTACGCGTATGTTTTGTACTCCCAGTTCAACAGCTCTTTCTCAACGTCTCCCCCAATCCCCATGAATTTTAAAAATGGTGGCATCCAATCTTGAAACCTAATCCCTAAAAGACCCACCATTACGTTAAGATGCAATCTGATATCGTCATTAAAACATCCTTAAAAATCATATACGAAGTGCATCATCAGGATATAGTAATTCCATGTCAACAAATGATTGCTTTTTAATTAGTGGACAACTTTACACCATTGTTGTTTTCGATTAAGGAAAAGGTACGGACAGGTTTGTGGGAATAACAACTTCAAAAAGTGCAGTAGAGCTTGGGTGCCGATTTCATTTAAATCAACACCTGCTGATTTTTAGATTTACGGTCGCTGATGGATTCGTCCAGATCTAACGGTCGGATGTGTCTAGCTGGTTTTTATTTTTATTTTTTTTCTACACCATATATTTCCAGTTCGAGTTGATTTTAGATTTGAGCTTTACGTTTTTGGGTATTGGATTTTGGGTTTGGGTCAATTCAAAATTTATAATCCAAATTGAAAACTTAATACTCTAGATCCTAAACCTTAAACCGTAAACCAAACACAAAACTCAAACTCAAAATTTAAAATCCAAATTGAAAACCTAATACTCTAAACCCTAAACATTAAACTCTAAATCAAAACCCAAAACCCAAAAACCCAAAACCGTAACTCAAAACTCAATCTAAAACCAACTCGAATTGAAAAGATATGATGTAGGCAAAAAATTGAAATAAAAATTAAGCTGGACACATCTGACCGTTGGATCTGGATGGATTCATCAAAGACCGTCAGATCTAGAAATCAGCAGGTGCTGATTTAAATAAAATCAGCACCCAAGAAAAATTGCAAAAAGTGATCCTCTTCGGCCGATAATATAAATAATACGTTTGAAAAACTAAAATATGCAGAGTGGCCCAATATCAATCTCCGTCCACCCACTCACAGTCACCCTTTCTGGCCAGGCAAAAAATTCACATGAAAAGTAACGGGTTTAAATTCCCAAATATGTTCAACTCTTATTCTATACTAAATTTTTAAATAGTTAGTTTGGTTGGTTATTTGGATGGGTAATTTAAATTTTTAAAGAGATTTTGTTTTAAATTATTTATTTGGATATAAAAAATAAAAAAGATTTGAAGAGATTTGACATTACTATATGGGCGATTTCAAATCATCCAAGAGAGCTAAAGATTTTAGAGGAGATGAGAGACTTGATAATTGATACGGCCGTAAATAATTGGTATGACCGTAAATTACCCGTGTTTCTTTTTTTTTTCTCTTTTTATAATAATTGCATTCAAAGTCAGTCATAAATCACTAATCCAAACGGTTTATTTCGAAAAATAGTAAACTTCATCCAAATCTCTTATAATTTCAAATCTCTAACTATTTCAAATGTCTTATATTTCAAATCACCTACCCAAATGACCAGTATGCTATGTTTGGCAATAGGAATCATGATTTCTTGGAATGTTGAATTACAATAGTTAAGCATAGTTGAGTTGATGTTGGAAGGGATTGTGAAAAAAATGTTAAATCAAAACCATCTCCAATGCTAAGTCTCAAATGGCTATTTTAAAATATCAAATTTGGCACTTTAGAATAGCTAAACAATGTTTTGCTTCAATGGTATAGTCTAATATTTAGGACTCATATCAACGTATGTCTACCAACCTCCAATAAAAATAAGTCACATGGATTCCACTATCTATCTATTTTAAAAAAAATAAATAAAAGGTAATCTTTATGAAAATGTGTCCACCAATAGTCAATAGAAACAAGCCATGTGGATTCCACTAAGTCTCAAATTTGTCATTTGAGACTTGAATTAGTCAAATATAGGACTCGAAATGGAATTTTTTAGCCATTTGAGACTTTAGCTTTATGCATTGGAGGAGCTTTAGTCTTATAATTTAGCACTTTGGCCGTTTGAGACTATGCATTGGAGATGGTCTAAGAGATTCATAAGAAAGTTTATTTTTCCCTGGAATAGATTGGGAAACATGATTCCAATTGGAATTCTTATATCCTTTAATTTGATCCAATTTTTCATCAATAATATTATTTTAACTCCAACTCAACTTATTTACATTAGTTTCGACTCAACTTTCTTAAGAATCATGATTCATATTACCAAACCTAACGATAATGTGTTGATATGCTTGTTTAACAATAAGAATGGTAACTCTTTTTATAAGTGAAACAAGAATTGTAATTTAAAAAGGAATTAAGTTACGATAAATAGAAAAAACTTGGGTTGAAGTTGGGAGAGTTAACTGAAAAAATATTTTTTAATTTTCTCTGAGTATATCGTAAACACGCAATTAACAAAATTTACTTACACCAGTCTCAATTCAACTATTTTATAAATCATCACAATCTTTAGCTTACAGTGCTCCTAGTCGTCATAGTAATTAGCACGATCTGATGTACGTTGCTGCAGCCAAACTGCAGTCATACTTTGCAAATGTACTTCATGTCAGAAAAAAAGCTTGCAAATGTACTTCCATTCCTCCCACTTCAGTAGATTTACCTTGATGTTCCTTAAACTATTTGTGTAACTTCAGTAAGTACACTTTTTTTTGGGGTAGTAGAAAGGAATGTCTCTGTACAATGATTTGTTCATTTATGAAGGGAACTAAGTCCATCAAGTTTTCTGTGGGGATAGAAGTTGTGCACACTTTTTCAATGATAGCAAGGCTCTTATATTTTTCTTAAAGAGGTTCGTTCAGGACCCATAATTGGTAGCTTCCATGGTGGCGGTTGGCCCAATTTAGTTCATGAAACATTCCGACACTGCACTTTCATAACTTGAGTTCACTGCAATTCCCAGCAACTAAAAGAAGCATGGATAGTTTTATTATTATTATTATACTGATTGAAATTTTACAACAAAAATGCTAATCATGGATAGTTAGATTGTAAAGTGAGCTCTTAACATTTGCCAAAATTTAGATATTTAAATTATGTCATTATATATGACAACTCATTGATTCTTTTTTATGATGATATTCATCGCATTGAGTCACTTCAAATTGTGAGATCGGTCCATTAGTCGAACAATGTGCACCTGGAGACGAGCAGCCAGGCTGGCAGTATCTCCAAAATGATGGCACTGCTAGCTCCACAATGCATGTTATGGTCAACCAGTCTCCCTTAATGTCCACCTTCCAAGTACCCTGTAGGCAACACCAATCACAAACATCACGAACAATTAAAAGCTTCAAAACATAGAGAATAAACAGAAATAAATATATTTTTTCCACTATTTACAAAAACATGAAAAGTCAATAATGCCCATATTAAAGAGTATAAAAACCCCGTACGGAATAACCCAACGAGGTAAAGATAGATTTAACCTAAGCATCCTAACGTAACATTATATTGTAAGTTGGAGCTTAGCCCACATAGTTGAGGCAACTCGGCCTGACCAGTGCGTAAGCCCTCTCGTTCAGTCCAACATGAGTCGTTGCCCAAATATTTACCGTGCGGCCCGGCTTTTACTGTTCTCGGTATTGGCTGTTGGCTGTTGCAACTTGCAACAGGAAGTAAAGCTAACGTTTGAGAGCAGTGAGAGTGTACTGGGAAAAAGCTTTCTCCGGATAGGAGCAAGCTACGGCAGCCATGTCAATCCTCGCTCTGCCTCTGGTCATCTCTGTCCTGAAACCTCAGGCGTCCCGCTTTCTCTTCCTTTGCTCCGTCGGTGACCTCAACCCCAACCGCCTCCGATTATCCCGCCGCCACTTCAGAAGAACGGCTGTGTCCTCGCTGACCACCTCTGCCTTTCAGCAGCTGCAGTCGTCCACGGAGCCGAAGAGTGAGCCTCGTAAGGACACCAGCCTCACCTTTCAACAAGCAATTCAGCGACTCCAGGCGAGTGTTATTTTTTTCTCTCCATCTGTTTCATCGTTGCTCATAAATCGTCTAGCTTCTATACTTTTTTGTTAAAAAAATTGGAGCTGTTATTTGGTGTTCTGCTTCTGCAGGACTACTGGGCTTCTGTTGGTTGTGCGGTGATGCAATGCAGCAACACGGAGGTAACTCAATAACCAATTCTGCACATTCGACAGCTCTGCTGTTGCTTGCACTAATTAGTTTATAAAACTGCCTATAATGATTAGGTTGGAGCTGGGACTATGAATCCTCTCACTTTCCTGAGGGTCCTCGGTCCAGAGCCATGGAATGTGGCGTAGGTTCTTGCACTTACAACTCATATCTTGGCCTTATATGTAGTTGCGCATAATCTGTAGCATCAATATCTCATTCTAAGTTTTCAGTTTCATATATCCAAGGAAGGATGGAAGAAAAAGAAAGCTGCTTCGAATTGTTTTCTTCTAGTATTTCTTTGATTGTTTATCGCTACCATCGGAAGTGATAATGTGTGTTGTTGATTTGTTGATTTTCTTTTCAAAGGTATGTAGAGCCTAGTATTCGGCCTGATGATAGTCGCTATGGAGAAAATCCTAATAGGCTTCAGCGCCATACTCAATTCCAGGTTACATTCAGTGTCAATTACAGTATTTTATTTCCTCTGATTGTTTAGATGAATAATCCACGCGTCTATAAGTTGTTTGAATATGTATTTCTGGTTTCGTTTCAGGTTATTTTGAAGCCTGATCCTGGAAATTCACAAGACCTTTTCATTCGCAGTCTGTCCGCTTTAGGTTTATTTCCTTATCCTTTAGAAACTATCTATGTCTGAAATTTTACCGTCAAAAGGGAAATTAGAATGTGAACAGAATAAAATTGTGTAATGTAGAAACTATCTACATTACAAAAATATTAATTTATTTTAGGACAAAATACAAACCGCCATAAGCTGTAAATCTGCAGAGGACATCACGTTTGAAGCTAGATAGGTTCTTGCAACCACCAAGTAGGCTAATATTAATTGGTTTCTGTTGCTGAATGACCATGTGTACTGCTTTATTAGTGTGTGCCTGTGGTTTGCTCTGCAACGTCTTTTCTGTTTGATACCCTTACGGTTCATTTTATGTGGCAGGCATCAATGTTAATGACCATGATATACGGTTCGTGGAGGACAACTGGGAAAGCCCGGTAAGATGATGTGTTTATATGGTGCATTAGCCTGTACTTCTTGCAAGCACTGTAATTGACAGTTAAAAATTCGTGCAGGTACTTGGTGCTTGGGGTTTAGGCTGGGAAATATGGATGGATGGGATGGAAATCACTCAATTCACGTATTTTCAGCAGGTTATTAGCACTTCAATATATGATTCTGCGGATATAGAGCTACTGTTTCTAGTGTTGACACTTGTTGGGCTAAAGTTCTGCTTGTTTTTATCTGTTCTAATACTCTCTGCATTCTTCCTGTCCAAGGCTGGAAGTCTTCAGTTGTCACCAATATCTGTTGAAATCACTTACGGCCTTGAGCGCATACTCATGTTGCTTCAGGTGATATCGCGTTGCTTTTGTTAATTTACTTTGCCATGGTATAGCGTAGGAATTGTACTAAAGCTTTAGGTGACTAATTGGCAGGGAGTTGATCATTTCAAAAAGATACAGTATGCTGATGGTATTACCTATGGCGAGTTGTTCTCCGAAAATGAGTAAATTAACAAAGTTTCTCTGGTTCAGTTTGTGTATTATTTTTTCCCTTCTACTGGTTATCTCAGTACTCTATTTAACACGGACTTTATGCATGCTTATTTCTTCTCCACTTATTAAACTAGTTTATGCCCTGCATTTTTGTCCTAAGCAAGGTCTACCTTTACTTGATCTTATTTTACCTCTCAAATCTATCTTATAAACTGGTTACTATTTGTAATTGTTGAAAGGCAATTAAATGGATACTCTCTGTTTCAGGAAGGAAATGAGTGCATATTATCTGGAACATGCTAGTGTTCAGCAGCTTCAGAATCATTTTGATCTATTTGAGGCAGAAGCACGTTCTTTGCTTGCCTTGGGTTTGGCCATTCCTGCGTAAGTTTGTGCAATGGTTTTTTTGATATCACATTCTAACAGCTCCCTTTTGCTCTGTGGTTACAGAGCTAGATGTTCGCCTGTCTTGTTTTTTCTTCCAATGCTTCTTTTAGTCTCACCCTTTGAGAGGTTCTTTTTGCTCTTTGTTTTACCAAACTTGATGTTGCCTATCCTGCTAGGTATGATCAGCTTCTGAAGACATCTCACGCTTTCAACATTTTGGACGCTAGAGGATTTGTTGGTGTGACTGAGCGTGCTCGTTATTTTGGTCGGATGCGTAGGTGTGTTATTTATTCTTAAGTAAGATGAACCTTTTGACTTCTCGTACAATTACAACTACTAGTAGAGTACATCATTGGATTGAGCTCTTAGGAGAAAATTTGCAGCTTTACCTGTGTATCTTCCTGAATGTTAAACTGTATCTCCTATCATCGTATTCTGTAATCAACATTCATTTTAAAGATTGAAATCTAATTATTTATTTCATCTAGGAACTCATGAAATCTACTTGTTCTTTGATGGTTCATCAGTTTAGCTCGTCAGTGTGCTGAACTTTGGTTGAAGGCCAGGGAGTCGCTGGGATACCCACTGGGTATCGTATCTGAACCTGCTGATTCTACATGTTCTCAACAGTTTGTGGAGGTGGAAGACAACAACATGGCCAGTCCGAATATTTTAAAGATCTATTTCTGACTTCGACTTCAATTTTGTGTCCCGTCCTCTTTATACTAGATGCACAGAGCTTCTGTCCGTGAATCCAAATTTGATCAACCTACTTGTTCTTTTAATACCATCTTGTACTGTTTACTAGGCAAATATTTTGTGTTTTTTATAAATCTATCACCAGTTAGTTTTGAAATTAATGAGTATACTTGAACAACGAACTGTTCTTACCTGTTACTCTACGTCGTTGACTTCGCACGTGCTAGGAAAATCTCGATGCAATAACTTTGTTTATTTCCTTTTCCTAAGCAGATTCTCAATGACAAAAGGTCATTTGTTCTTGAAATTGGCACTGAAGAGTTGCCTCCACTTGATGTAGTTCATGGCACCGAGCAGGTATATGTTTGGGTCCACATTAGAAAAACTTTATATGTTTATTAGTTTCGTTCATATTGTGTTAAGATACATCTAATACTGTCCTTGTGCTTTTTCATGCTGCAGCTTGAAAGTCTAATGTTTAAATTACTAGAGAAACAAAGATTAGGCTATGGCAAGATTCAAGTGTTTGGCACCCCTCGCAGATTGGTGGTACTGCTATAAGTGTTCTGTTATTTTGAATTTTTGGCTCCATAACACCTTTCTTTTGCATCTAGTAAAGCAAAAAACTTGCAATAAATATAGATCATAATCTTATGTAATTGATAGGGAATTATGTCTCTATTTAAATAGAGTCATATGCAGAGACCTATACAAATAGGATTCTGTCGACTAACCATATTTAGGATAATTTCCTGTTCTAAAAGATAAATAAGGAGTGTACAATAGTACTAATAAATGATACATTGATTTGCCGTAACTCAACACCCTCTCTTGACATAGACCAAGCTTGAACTTCGACTATTTATAAAACATCTCTGGAAGTAGCTTTTGTGAGAATTTCTGCCCCTCCCCTCTGTAGAGGGAACAAATAATACTTCATTTATGCCACTCAAAGCCTTTTCGAAGATGAAATGTTTCTTCAACTCCACATGTATAGTGCAATCATGGTGAACATGGTTCTTCACTATACTGATGGCAGATTTACTCTCCAGTCTGAGTGTAATTGATCCCTTAACCTCCACGCCTAGTTCCATTAGGAGCCTATCCAACCATATTCCCTCACAGATTCCTAGGGCAAGAGCTCTATACTTAGCTTCTACACTGCTTCTAGCTACAACCTATTGCTTTTTACTCTTCTATGTGACTAAGATTTCCCAAACATGCGTACAGTAGTTGTTGGCCCACTAACATCTGTAAACACTTCAATTTCTCTTCCTGGATGTTTACCGTACTGGAATTGTATTGTTAGCTAACTTGTCATACATATAACTTCCCTTTCTGGATTTAATTACAACCTATCAATGTTGTCAGGTCTTGGTGGAGAACCTGTGCTCTAAGCAGTCAGAAAGTGAGGTCGAGGTTAGAGGTCCTCCAGTTTCAAAGGCATTTGATGGGCAGGGAAATCCTACAAAGGTACATTGGGCTTGAGCTAAAGTTTGTATGGCCTTGTTTTTGGAAGTTTGCATGCCCTTTAGCTTCTTAAGATGGTTGCTTAGTACATTTAGCTTGTGTTTTGCTACCAGGCTGCCGAGGGCTTTTGTCGTAGATACGATGTATCGCTGGACTCTTTGTTTAGAAAGATTGAAGGTGAGTTGGATCAATGCATTACTCCCAGGCTTTCAGAACTATCTAGTCTGCAGTCCATTTTACTTGGCTCTTGTTTTGAATTTTGTTTTCCCTTCACCATCTTCCAGATTTGAACTGTCATAAATAAGAAATTTTATGACTTCTATGATTAGGACAGTATGGGCTATACTCTGAAAACTTCCACATGGTTGGGTGATGAGCTGTGTTTAATTGAGCCGTCACTCTAAGTAGGATTTTTAAATTTGCGGGAGAAAAAATATTGGCCTTTTGTTTTATTATCGAGAAGAAGTTCATTGTTTCATTTTGCTTAGGTGAAACCTAGAGCTTTAATCTATGTTAAACACTAGAAGTCGTGTATCTTATTTGCTTATTTATATTGTCAGGGAAAACTGAGTACATTCATGCCCTTGTAAAGAAGACGGCTCGGAGGACATCAGAGGTTGTTATACTAATTTCGGTGTTTTTCAGTAAAGGCATAACCGTGTGAACCTCCTTGGGACTTGTGTTCATATATCATGTTTCATTCAATCGTGCTATGTTTTTCATTTGGTCTCTGAGCCATTGTGATTCCCCTGTATGATAGATCTTGAGTGAAGATTTACCTGGTATAATCAGTAAATTATCATTCCCGAAGTCCATGCGTTGGAACTCTCAGGTATTGCATGTTAGTTTGATACTTCCAAATATTTTGATTTACCTCCCCTCTTTCTAGGCATTGATAGCATATGTTAGATATCTGCTTTCCTATAGGTCATGTTCAGCAGGCCAATTCGCTGGGTTATGGCCTTGCATGGAGACACTGTTGTTCCATTCACATTTGTGGGAGTTTCGAGGTAAGAGTGGTTACATTTTCTCTCTTTCACCTTGTTGCCTGATTGAAGAGTATTGGTGAATGATTGTTTTATCAGAATGATTTTACAAGACCTCTTTATAATTTATAGTAGAGTGGCTCGTGTTGTGTTACAAGTTAACAACTAGCTAATCATTATCTCTAGGACTTAATTTACATAATAAATATATAATTTACTTACTCTACTTCAATAGACCATAGAGATAACTGATACGTTATGTTTGTTAGTAGATGTCGAGGACATCACGATTGGAATATAGTTCTTCAAATGTTTCTTTGAGGCCATGTCTTGGTTAGGAAATCAGTTAGTGGTGCTCTTGAGGGTACATATTCAAGTTAAATTACTCTACTAGTAGTCTGTTATGAAATGTCTGTTTAGTTCAACACGTTTGGTGTGATCAAGATAAATGCAATTCTTCACAATGCCCGGGGCAGCCTGGCTGTCACAGAACAGTTTAACTTGACCTCCATTTTCCATCTTGAGTTCTTCCAAACTCTGTTCAGTCACACTCCTTCATCCATCTCTTTAGTTAATGCTCTACACTTGGCCACTGCAATATTCTTAGGCATTACTGACTATTTCGTACTCCACATAACTAGATTCCCCCCTGTAATTAGCGAGGTATGTCCTCGGTTCTATTTTTCATTATGTAGGGTTACAGAGGATGATTATAATATTATATGAACGACTAACTTACTATAGTTAGATGTAAATAACTACAGCTAACTTATTAGTCTAAGTATCTAAAGAAAGGAATCCCTGCATATTAGGAGCTAGAAATGTAGGTGTAAATATCACTATTTTCTACACCGCCACACAGGTACGGTAACTTGAGGTCGATTTTCCTATCAGTACACTATCCAATCAACTAACATTTGTGTGAACATGAACTCTTCTTTCATGTTTCTGAAGGTGAAACTCCATGTCTTTTTTAGATGCACTAGTATTCTCATTTGAAATTATAGGTGCTCTCCATAAGACTAAGCATATGCTGACAGACACTGTTGTAAACCATTCAAACCAAGGTTAGGTGACATTAAGTCCATATAAACCTTTCTAAGCTTGCAAACTGTTCTTTTACGTTATATATCTGATCTCCCTGATTAATTGTAAATTTATTATTAGCTATATAATAGCTTATGGGTAATTGCATATTTTAGGGAGATAAATCATAAATCTAGTAGTTAGCATTGTCAGAATCTCTGATTAACAGAGATTGAGTTAGAGGCTACGTCTCTGGCTAGGTGTTGTTGTTATTCAACTTCATGTTTGCTTCCTTTACAAACTTTGTTGAAGTTTTCGTATATGTAATTGCAGTGGAAACCTATCGTATGGTCTTCGCAACTACCCTTCATCTACAATTCAGGTATGCTCAAAATGAACATGTTAGTTTCGGGTGAGCTAATTTTTCCTGCGATCATAATCCTTTATAGGTGCTACACCCTAAATATGATATGAAAATGCCAAAATTGCTCGTTTTCATTTCACACTAAGTTCATAAGCTGATCTGGGGAGATGCTCTATATT
The DNA here is from genome assembly GCA_030674075.2 of Linum usitatissimum. NCBI lineage: Eukaryota > Viridiplantae > Streptophyta > Magnoliopsida > Malpighiales > Linaceae > Linum > Linum usitatissimum. The sequence goes on along the minus strand of JAUJYP020000804.1, from coordinate 3,601,700 downwards.
TGTAACAACGTTTGTCTATTTGATATCATTCAGCTCCTTCACAATGTATTGACCTCAAAGCATAGTTTTCACTGGGATTATCTATGATATGCATGAAATTTCTTAATTCTTACAGGTCAAGAGTGCTGAATCCTATGCAACTGCATTGATGACTGCTGGAATTAATATTGTTATTGAGGTATAGCTTGAGATTTATATTTCTTGATTTCCTTCTTTTTATGCAGACTGCCAGTAAAGAGAAACTTTTACATATTAAGATTTAGTGATTTACAAGAGATGGCACTTTATCTTACAGGATCGAAAGAAAAGCATCTTGGAGCAGTCAAATTTATTGGCAGAAAGTGTCAATGGTCGTCTCTTGGTGCAGGAAAACTTGCTTCATGAGGTGACGAAGTTTGCGCTATATGAAGGTTTGTATTACAAGAGACTGCAGAAGACTAATCTTGCTTATACCTTATAGGTAGTTAATCTTGTTGAGGCACCAGTAGCCGTGCTTGGAAAGTTTAAAGAGTCGTTTTTGGAGCTTCCAGATGATCTCTTAACAATGGTAAGATTCTTGATTTTCTATACTTTTGCTAAATTTAGGTAATTCCCTGGTTAGTTTTATTATTGGGGACTAAACCTCTATATATATAGTGATGTAAATAGGGAAACTACACCCAACTTCCTAATTGAGGCAATACAAGTAATATGCAGAATATACCATGCATCTCTACGGCATTGATGCCTATATTGTATTTTCAGCCGAAATAGCAGTCTTAAGTTAAACTTTTCACCTCGTATAAGTTTGGTTTCAATCAAAATACATGTGATACACATATAGTTTGAGAAATAAGAACATAATTTTGTTTTTGGGTAAGTAACTGAAGAAGCGTTTGAATGTCATAGTTTAATCTAATATATGTTGCTATTATATCGCCAGGGCTGGATTCTAGTTAGCTGTTATCGATATAGATTACATGTTTGCTCTGTTATAAATTTGCCAGCATTTGTTGATCTTCCTAACTATTTCTCATGCAAAGCAGTAATCATAGGTGTGGAATTCCAGAATGATAATGATTCTGGTATGATTATTATTGCTGAAATGTTGTTTACATATATATACAGGTTCTGCACCATTAGGGTGCAGAATCACTCATTTGTAATCCCTATAAATCAGGGATTACTCTACCTACTACTTTCTATTATTGTTCCGCATAGATTTAGGCTAGAAGAATCGAATAATCCAGCTAACCTACTACCGATTTCTATGCCTACTCATACTCTACTAATTACCGTAATTCAACACTCCCCCTCAAGGTTGGCCGTAGATGTTGTGAAGGCCAAGCTTGCCTTGTAATTCATCAAACATATCCCTAGGCGATTGCCTTAGTAAGAATGTCTCGCGATCTGCTCGCTTCGATGGAACGTACTCCATCTCGAATTCCTTGTTGTTTACCTTCTCGAAATGAAATGACGATCCGGTTCAACATGTTTAGTGCGATCATGATGAACTGGATTCTTCACAATACCGAGTCTTTGCCCGACTATCACACGGCACTCTAATAGGTCCCTTATCTTCCATCTTGAGTTCCTTCAAGATACGCCTTAACCAAACTCCCTCGCAAATACCGTACGCCGGTGCCACTATACTCGCTTCAAGACTGCTTCTTGAGACAACAGATCGTTTCTTACTCCGCCAAGTCACTAAGTTCCCCCACACATAGGTGCAATACGCTGAGGTTGACCTTCGATCTGTAAGGTCTCCAGCCCAACTTGCATCCGTGTATATCGAAATTCTGCGACTAGGATGTTTTTGAATTAGTAGCCCAACACCAGAGTACCTTTTAGATATCTCAATATCCTCATCAACGCCTCCATATGTTCTTCATTTGGATTGTGCATATGTTGGCTCACAATGCTCACTTGGAAATGAGATGTACGGACGTGTGTGTGCTAAATATATTAGCTTGCCTACCAATTTTTGGTAACTCCCCCTTTCTACTTGTGGCGCTTCTTGGCCAAGACCAAACTTCGATTGTGTTCCATTGGTGTCTTTGGCAGAGTTTGCACCCAATCATCCCGATCTCCTTTAACAAGTCTAGGACGTATTTCCGTTGGGACAAACTCAGTCCCTTACTAGATCGTGCTACTTCAATTCCTAGGAAATACCTCAGATTTCCTAGGTCTTTTATCTCAAATTCCAGTGCCAGCTTCTCCTTGAGCTTTCTGATTTCCGTTTCATCATCCCCTGTGATGATAATGTCATCAACGTATACAATAAGGATGGCCTTCCTCCCTTCCCGATTCGTTTTATGAACATCGTGTGATACGTTTGGCACCGATAGTATCCGTACCCTTTCAACGATTGTGAGAACCTCTCGAACCATGCTCGTGGTGATTGCTTGAGGCCATACAGTGCCTTTCTCAGTCTACACACCATTCCTGGTTCAGTGGTAACACCTGCTGGAACCTTCATGTACACCTCCTCACTTAAATCTCCGTTGAGGAAAGCATTCTTCACATCTAGTTGGTATAGGGGCCAGTCTAGATTTACTGCAATGCTTAGGAGAACTCTCACAGTTTTCAACTTGGCTACTGGAGCAAATGTCTCCTCGTAGTCCACTCCATAGCACTGTGTAAATCCTCTGGCTACAAGACGAGCCTTATACCTCTCAATCTTCCCTTCTGAGGTATACTTCACTGTGAATATCCACTTGCGATCGGCGTGGATTTCCACGTGGCGATCTTACTATGTCCCATGTCCTATTCTTTAGGAGTGCATTTATCTCTTCCGATGCTACTTTGCCTTCCGATGGGGTATACCCATAGCCTCCTCAATAGAGTGAGGAATCCGTGTATCATCGAGAGTCCCTACAAACGCCTTGTATTTCGGCTTAGGTTTCCATATGAAACCCATCTCTCAATGGGGTGAGTTGTACACGATCTAGTCCCTTTCTGTGTGCAATTGGAAGGTAGGCCGTATCATCCACCCCAATCTCTTCTACACCGGCGTCTGGATTTCCTCTTCCGTCCGGTCATGATTCACGACTTCATCACCATGTTCAACTCCTTGATCCATTTGATTTGACTCATCTTCTTGGGAGGTCGGGTTCTCATCAAATTCACGGACGGGTTGAGCATGTGAGTTGACTTGTCGCCTTCTTCCTACGGCGATAAACCGGGAGAGGAGGGGTTTGGGCGGGTTTTTACGTGGGAGTGGATTGGACTACCTCGGGAGAATCTAGAACAATTTGAGAGTCGAGAGTAGTAATACTCCCAATGGAGGACTCAACCATAGGATTCTCCCCCGAGGCGGACGGTGGGAGTAATAAGGGAGATTTTCAAAAAACGTGACATTTTTTGAGTGATAGACTTTGTGGTTATGTGGAGAGTAACACTTGTAACCACTTTGTGATGGGACGAATATCCAAGAAAGACACATTTGATCGCTCTAGGATCAAGTTTAGTACGAAGTGATGGATCTAGGTGAACAAACAACTTGTACAGCCAAATATTCTAAGAGGGAGGTCGGACGATAGAGCATGACTATGAGGAAAGGTTTTTAAGAGAACACTACGAGGAGTTTTAAAACGTAGGGTTCGATTTGGGAGACGATTGGTAAGATAAGTGGGCTGAGGACGGCATCACCCCATAAGTTCTTTGGAGCCTTGGCGGCAAACGGTGATGCCCTCGCAACCTCTAGCAAGTGACGGTTTTTGCGTTCGGCAACTCCGTTCGTGAGGGGTGTAAGGGCATGGAGCGCCGTGAGCAATGCCATTAGGTTAGGAAGGAACTTAAGGATTGATTGAAATAGTCCTTTGCATTATCGGTGTGAAGTACTCGAATAGGAGTTTGAAGCTGGGTTTTGACTCGATTTAGGAAGTTTTGAAATATATCCTTTGTTTCGGTCTTTGATTTCATGAGATAAGTCCATGTTAAACGGGTGTGGTCATCAATAAAGGTGATGAACCATTTAGACCCACTAACCGTTTTTACGAACACGGACCCCAAATATCGCCGTGAATGATGGAAAAAGGATGTGTTGGCTTATATGGTAGGCTATGGTAGATGACTCTTGTACGTTTTGCAAGTTGACGGACCTCACAATAAAAAGAATTCGGATTTTTATTGATAAACGGCTTAGGAAACGAGTTTTTTAAGGTAAGAGAAACTAGAGTGGCCTAACCGGTAGTGCCACATCATGACGGGGCAATCTAACCGGCTTGTCCTAGAACTTAGGTGTCTTGATTTGGAACCCTCTCCCCACAGTGCGGATCCGCTTGTTGTACTCGAAGGAACGATCAGTCACACGGCTCAAACCCGCCAATCATCTTCGAGATCCCACCTCCCGCAATATACATTGTGATGGATCACATGTTAGACGGCGAGTTAAGATCTTGTGTGATGCGACTAACGAGAGATTAGGTTACAATTCGGCTTAGGCACATATAGGACGGGGAACACGGCTGATTTGGAGTCGGGTAGGCCGTCCCAATCCCTTCGGCGGAGCAATTGTTCCATCGGCGATACGGACTCCTGCTTTCCCTACGTGAGCCCGGATATTGTGGAGCGAGTATGTCTAGAACCCGTCATGTGTTCGGTAGCACCGGTATCCAAAATCCGGTGTTGATTAAAATGACTTTGAGTAAGGAAAGCGATGGATCTAATACCTTGGCTAGCAAACGGTGTGGTGAGTTTCGGAGGGTCCTGCGGATGCTTTCTTAGCGATATCGTGCCATCATCTGTTGGAGAATCTCCATCCGTTCTCTAGTGATTTGACCAAACCGTTGAACTTGGTCGAGTTTGCCGAGCGAGCTTGTGCATAAGCCTCTCTTTCTTTCGCCTTAGGTTTCCGGTCCGTAGGCTTCCCATGTAACTTCCGGCATGTTTCCTTAGTGTGTCCCGGCTTGTTACAGTGCGTACACCGAGGTCTAAGCTTTCCGGACTTGGTGTACGCACTTCCTTGATTTCCGGTATCTTGAGTAGCAAGGGCGGATCCTTCTACCGAGGTGTTTTTTGAGTCGGGAATCATGAGCTTTCTCCTCGCTCTCTTCCCACTTGATTTCAGCAAACGCCTCTCTTGCGAAGGAAGGGGAAGACGGCCCATAATCCTTCCTTTCGCCTCATCTAGAGCCCGATTTAGGCCAAGAAGGAACCCGATGGTTCGCTTTGTCCGGAGAATCCGCCCGTAGAGGTACGCATCTTCCGTGCACTTCCATAGATGGATGTCGTATAGGTCCCGCCGTAACCGGCATTTACTCGCTTCGTCATAATACTGAGTGACGGATTTCTCCCCCTCGCTTGAGATCATGGAGACGCATCTCCACCTCGAAGGCCTCTCGCTTTGTTGGCCGATTGGAGTAGGTGTGTCTCGCTCCTTCCCGCATCTCATGAGCGGTTTGGTGGAGAAGGAACTTCTCGCCAATGGTCGTGGTCATTGAGTTCGGGAGCCATGACCGAACCATGTTATCCTCAATGTCCCAGTTGGCGAACTCTGGATCCTCTTCAGCTGGCTGTTCTGTCTTCCCAGTCAGGTACCCTTTCTTTCCTTTCCCTGAGATGAATTTTAGAACGGACGACGACCACTGCAGATAATTATCTCCATTCAGCCTGTGATTTGTGATGCAGCCCAGGACAGTTTCTGATAGGGCTGCTGGATTCGTGCGTCTTAATGACGGATCCTCTGTAGTCACAGAGGGAGACTGTGGAATGTTGTCAGCGTTGTTCATGGCTGGAGGATGAGAAAATAGAGAAGAAGATAGGAGTTTTCAGAAGGAGAACGGGGCTTAGATCTAATGAATATACCCTCGCTCTGATACCATGTGGAATTCCAGAATGATAATGATTCTGGTATGATTATTATTGCTGAAATGTTGTTTACATATATATACAGGTTCTGCACCATTAGGGTGCAGAATCACTCATTTGTAATCCCTATAAATCAGGGATTACTCTACCTACTACTTTCTATTATTGTTCTGCATAGATTTAGGCTAGAAGAATCGAATAATCCAGCTAACCTACTACTGATTTCTATGCCTACTCATACTCTACTAATTACTGTAATTCAACAATAGGGAATCTATTTGAACTTGATAGTGAGTAGTCCCGATGAGTTTTGTTAAGGAGATGAGGTACAATCGTGCTACAGTCCTAGTTGAGTACCATATCGCTAGTTATAAGATTGACAAGTCGGCTTATACCCACTTGTTACCCTCTCCAGACAGCTTTGGCGAACTCTGTTGAAGTTATTAAGGAGGGATGTGTAACCAGTGACTTTAGAGATGTGATGTTGCTGCAAGAATAAATTTTCTGCGGAAGTGAGTGGTAACCACAATGCATCATTCACACTCATGCAGGTCATGCAGAAACACCAGAAGTATTTTGCAATCACTGATGATGGCGGAAAGCTACTTCCTTACTTCATTGCTGTGAGCCCAGATCAACTGCTATATACTTTTATAATCTTTAATCTTTTGTTTGAACTCGACTGACAGGAGTTTCATAACAGGTAGCAAATGGGCCCATAAACGAGATGGTGGTTAGAGAAGGGAATGAAGCTGTGCTTAGGTATGCAGATGTATCTTAATAGTCAACGTTAGGCTGTGTAAAAGTAATGGCATTATTACAGTTTGTACCCTCCTTGGTTGATTTGACAGCTGCACTTATATATACACGAAAGTGTTGTCGCCTATGATCTCTTTATATATGATCAAACTCTCATGAGGTTATCACTATTTTTTTGCAGAGCACGCTATGAAGATGCTAAATTTTTCTATGAGATGGATACTCGAAGGAGTTTCTCGGAGTTTCAAAGTCAGTTAAAAGGGATACTTTTCCATGTAAGTTACGTTGTCTTTATCTTGGAAGTTCTGCGAATATTCTGAGCACAGCTGCATGTGGCAGCAAGGTATAGGGAACAGAAACCTGAGCATCGTATCTTTGATTATGTAAACCATTAGATTTCCATCTAGACGGAAGTTAAAATTGCATACAATTTTATTCCAGACTGCGAAAATGCTTTTCAATTTGAAAACCAATCATTTCGTATAATATGGTGGTCTTGGAATCATATGTCATGTTATAGCTTGCTGATTATTGTCTATTAAGGGTATATGACACTTTCACTTTTATTGACAACTAATAAATCAGGAGAAGCTCGGGACAATGCTTGACAAGGTAGTTCGCATGCAAAAAATGGTTGGAAATTTGAGTTTGGAGTTGGGTAATGGTGAAGTCATGTTTCAAACTGTCAAGGATGCCACGTCACTAGCAATGTCGGATCTTGCTACTGCAGTAGTAACAGAATTCACTGCGCTTTCTGGAATAATGGCACGCCATTATGCTCTAAGAGATGGATATTCGGAGCAGATTGCGGAGGCATTGTTCGAAATCACCCTTCCAAGATTTTCTGGCGACGTTCTTCCAAAAAGTGACGTGGGGATTGTTTTGGCAATTGCTGACAGGTGAAATCAGCATTCTCTGTTTAACGAGCATCCCTTTTCAAACTGTAGTTTAGCTTGTGCATATTCAGCCGAGGAGGTTGGGAATATCTGGTTACAGACGGATATACTATAGCATCAGACTACTGTTGCATGAACAACATTTCTACTTCTGCATGCTCTTTATGTTTTTGTTTCTGATAGATTTGTGTTGGATTCTTGATTTAGCTTCTCTTCATTTTCTGTACCTTGCAGATTAGACAGCCTTGTTGGTTTATTTGCTGCCGGATGCCGGCCTAGTTCTACTAATGACCCATTTGGACTGAGAAGAATCTCATATGGCCTGGTAAGAGGAATAATCATCATTCATTGTCAAATTAGAGAGGAGAAGTAGGGTTTGAGAATCTCTTCTTCATCTTATGATTTACGTATTAGGTTACATGAATATATATACATGCTGTCTCATTCGGTTCTACCTAAATAGGAGATATTCTAGGATCAGACTTATTATATCCGCTAACCACCTAATTCCTATTTTAGTAAACAAGGTAGCTAGGATTTCCAATACACGGCAAATCCTATATTATTTAACACTCCCCCTCAAGTTTGGTGTAGATGTTGATCAACCCGAGCTTGGAAGAAAAGAATTGGAAACCATCGCGTCCAAGGGCCTTGGTCAGAATATCTGCTGCCTGGTGCTTGGATGGGATGTACTCAACTTGAATAACTCCCTTTGCTGCATTATCCGAAATGAAATGTCTATCCACCTCCACGTGCTTGGTACGATCATGGTGGACTGGATTTTTCACAATACTAATGGCTGACTGGCTATCTGACAATAGTTGAATAGGTCTGTTCATATCCATCTTCAGCTCTTGTAGAACCCGTTTTAGCCAAATTCCTTCACATATACCAAGAGCAAGGGCTCGGTACTCTGCTTCAGCACTACTACGTGCTATTACATCCTGCTTTTTGCTTCGCCAAGTCACGATATTCCCCCACACATAACTGCAGTATGCAGAAGTAGACCTTCGAACAGTTAGTTCCCCAGGCCAACTAGCATCCATGTACATTGTAACGTTGCGTAGTTGAGTCTTCTTGAACCTTATTCCCTGACCAGGAGATCCCTTAAGATATCTGAGAATGTGCATCACGATTTCCATGTGTTCTTCGTTGGGAGCATGCATGTGTTGGCTTACAATACCTACTGCAAATGCAATATCCGGGCGAGTATGGGCTAGGTAGATGAGCCTACCTACTAAACGCTGGTGCTAGGTAGTTCCCTTTATATACTGCTGGAACATCAGCATTATTGCTGAGTTTCTTGTTCTGTTCCATTGGAGTATCAATTGGTTTGCAGTTTGTCATCCCAGTGTCTCTCAATAGGTCAAGCACATACTTCCTTTGTGATATAACAATCCCTTTGTCTGATCTTATCACTTCAATAACCATAAAGTACTTCAAGTTTCCAAGATCCTTTATTTCAAATTCTCTAGCCAATCGTGCCGTTTTTCTCCAGCACATGGATCTCTTCTAGGAGATTTCAAAGCTTCCTCAATGGAGTTGGGAACTTCAATTTTATCGAGTTCCACTGTAAAATGCCTTGTTTCCATTACTGAGCCTTTCACAACTCACGTAATTACCAATGGGGTAGTGAGCAGAGCTTCTCACCCCTTTTCTGAAAGCAATCGGAAGTTCCAGGTCATTAGTCACATCGGCCACCTCAGTTACCTCCTCTATCATTTGCTCTTGAGTAGTAGGTTGGTTTGTATGTTGACCCGTTTCTTCTGAGGACTCAACAATTGTCTCAGAATTCAGCTGTTTCCTTCTTTGGTACAACAAGGAGTGGCGGTTGTGGATTCTGCTCCACTTGCACATTGACCGGGAACTCCCCCTGCACATCAGCCGCCTCCAAACTATCCAGCGATATTAGATCACCAAATTGCTGCCGTGGTTCTGAAACCTGCTAGTCAATAGGTGACGACTCCCCGTGGACCAGAGTAGAGGGGAAAAGGGACTGTGATTTAAAGAAGGTTGCATCCCGAGTAGTGTAGATGCGCTTCGTAGCTGGTACATAACACCGATAGCCCTTCTGGGAAGAGGAGTACCCAATGAATACCGCTTTCAGAGACCGAGGATCCAATTTGGATCGGTGTTGCGGGGCAATATGAACAAACACAGTGCACCCGAATACCTTAGGAGGGAGATCCAATGAATAGCTGGCAATATGCGGATAAGACTCAAGGAGCACCTAACAAGGTGTTCGAAAGTTGAGGGAGCTTCTCAGAAGTCTGTTGATAAGGTAGGTGGCAGTGAGCACAGCCTCACCCCAGAGATATTTCGGAACATGATGGGTGAACATAGCTGCTCGTGCCACATCCAGAAGGTGCTGATTTTTCCTTTCGGCAATGGCGTTCTGCTGTGGAGTATCAACACACGAGCTGGCATGAATAACCCCATGCTGCTACAAAAAACTACCCAGATTACTATTGAAATAGTCGTGGGCGTTGTTGGTTTTGAGAACCTGAATACTGGTATTGAATTGAGTTCGTACCATGGTATAGAACTCTTTAAAAATTCCTGTTGTTTCTGTTGAATTACAGAAATAACTAGGATATTATTAGGCGTATAACTTAGAGTAATCTAGCTATCCTATAGAATCAGTCTAGCCTGATTTATGCAGTGTATTCATAGTAAGTGGTAGGTAGAATAAATCCCCGATTTGTAGGGATTACTACGAGCTGGATCCGCATCCTAATGATGCAGACTGTGTATATATGTAAAGGAAACCACAGAAATAAGGATAATCATACCAGAATCATTCTGATTTCTGGAATTCTGCATGGTATCAGAGCTTAGATTCAGACCTTGAATCCAGCTCCATCAACCTTCCTTCTTCTATCTCTCTCACTCTCATCTGATGGCGAACACGAACGATGAAGTTCAAGTCCCATCCTCACCATCTGTGACTTCAGGAGATCCCTCCCAGAAGCACTCAAACCCAGCAGCCACATCAGACACAGTCCTGGGCTGTATCACAAATCATCGCCTCAACGGAGATAACTATCTCCAATGGTCCTCGTCGATGCGAAGTTTATCTCGGGCAAGGGAAAAGAGGCTACCTAACTGGAAAGACCAAGCGACCGGCGGAGGATGACCCGGAATTTATCAACTGGGATATTGAGGACAATATGGTCCAGTCGTGGCTTCTGAATTCAATGACCACGTCCATTGGTGAGAAATTTCTTCTTCACCAAACTGCCCATGAGATCTGGGATGGAGCTAGACATACATACTCCAATCAGGCAAACAAGGCTGAAGCCTTTGAAGTGGAGATGCGACTCCATGATCTCAAACAAGGGGAAAAGTCAGTTACTCAGTACTATGACGAACTGAGCAAATGCGCGGCGGCAGCGGATCTGTACGACGTTCACCTATGGAAGTGTACAGAAGATGCAGAACTGTATCGTCAAATCCTTCAGACCAAACGGACCATCCGTTTCCTCCTGGGACTGAATCAGGCCCTCGATGAGGCCAAGGGAAGGATCATGGGCCGTCTTCCTCTTCCATCAGTCAGGGAGGCGTTTGCTAAAATCAAGTGGGAAGAGAGCAGGAGAAAGCTCATGATCCCTGAGTCTAAGAGCATTCCAGTGGAGGGTTCTGCCCTGGCCACTCACTACACTGGAAATCAAGGGAATGCTTACACCAAGTCTGGAAAGGTGCGTCCACAGTGTACTCACTGTAACAAGATAGGACACACTAAGGACACCTGCTGGAAACTACATGGGAAGCCTGCTGACTGGAAACCTAAGGCAGAGAGGGAGGCTCATGCACAGGCTGCTGCCGCTGAGCAAACTCAACAGATTGGTCAGATGACCAGAGAACAACTGGAGATCCTCCAGCAGATGATGGCTCAATTCACTGCTAAGAAGGCATCTGCAGGCCCCTCTGAAACTCACCACAGCCTGTTTGCTAGGCAAGGTATAAATTCTACTGCTTTACTTGCCCTAAATCAGTTCAAACAACACTGGATATTAGATTCTGGAGCTACTGAACACATGACTGGTTCTAGACGCCTACTCCACAATATCCGGGCTCATGTAGGGAAAGCGAGTTCGTATCGCCGATGGAACCATAGCTCCGCCGAAGGAATTGGGACGGCCTACCCGACCCCTAATCGAGCCGTGTTCCCCGTTCTATACGTTCCAAAGCTAAATTGCAATCGATTTACGTTAGTCGGATTACACGGGATCTTAAATGTCGACTAACCCGTGACCCAACACAATGTGTATTGCGGGAGGTGGGATCTCGGAGGATGATTGGCGGTGTTTGAGCTGTGTGATGGACTGTACTGTCTAAAGACAATAAGCGGACTAAGACCAGGAGGAGAGGGTTCCAAGTCAGCACACTTAAGTTCTAGGTCAAGCCAGTTAGAATGCCCCGTCATGATGTGGCATTACCGGTTAGGCCACTCTAGTTTCTCTTATCTCAAAAAACTGTTTCCTAAGCTTTTTATCAATAAAAATCCGAGTTCCTTCTATTGTGAGGTTTGTCAACTTGCAAAACAAACAAAGATCGTTTATCATAGTACGCCATATAAGCCAACACATCCTTTTTCCATTATTCACAGTGACATTTGGGGTCCATGTTCTGTAAAAACAAGTAATGGTTTTCGATGGTTCATCACCTTCATCGATGATCACACTCGCTTAACATGGACATACCTAATGAAATCAAAGACTGAAACCCAACAAATTTTCCAAAACTTCCAAAATCAAGTCAAAACTCAGTTTCAAACACCTATTCGAGTTCTTCACACTGATAATGCAAAGGATTATTTCAATCACTCCTTAAGCTCGTTCCTGACAGCCAACGGCATTGCTCACAGCAGCTCTTGCCCTTACACTCCCCAGCAAAACGGTATTGTTTGAACGCAAAAACCGTCATTTGCCGGAAGTGGCAAGAGCATCGCTATTTGCCGCTAAGGCGCCAAAGAGCTTGTGGGGTGATCTTGTCCTCACAGCAACCTATCTTATCAACCGTCTTCCAAATCGAACCCTACGATTTAAAACTCCTCGTAGTGTTCTACTCAAAAACTTTCCCCATAGTCATGCTCTATCATCCAACCTTCCTCTTAGGGTATTTGGATGTACAGCATTTGTCCATTTAGATTCCTCCCTACGTACTAAACTCGATCCTAGAGCAGTCAAATGTGTTTTTCTGGGATATTCCCCTCATCACAGTGGTTACAAGTGTTACTCTCCAAGTAACCACAAAGTCTATCATTCAAAAAATGTCACGTTTTTTGAACACCATCCTTACTACTCCCACTGTCAGCCTCAGGGGGAGAATTCTACTGTTGAGTCCTCCATTGGTAGTATTATCACCTTGGAATCATCCCCTGTCATTCTAGAGTCTCCTAAAGTAGCCAAAAATCCTTCCACAGAACATAACAGTCAAATCCCTCCTCTTCGGGTCTATCGGCGTAGGAAGAAGATCGGCGGAAACACACATGCTCAGCCTGACCAGGAATTTGATGAGATCTCAGCCTCCCAAGAAGGTGAGTCAGCACAAATGGATCAGGGGGTTGAACCTAGTGATGTGGTTGGGAACGGTGGTCAAACGGAGGAAACAGAGGAAACTCAGACTGCTGATATAGAGGAGACTCAGGTAGATGATACAGTCTACCTTCCAATTGCTCACAGAAAAGGAACTAGATCGTGCACAACTCATCCTATTGAAAGATGGGTTTCATATGGAAATCTAAGCCAGAAGTACAAGGCGTTTGTGGGAACTCTCGACAACAGAAATCCCTCATTCCATCGAAGAAGCTATGAAAATACCTCACTGGAGGGCAGCAGTGTTGGAAGAGATAAATGCACTGCTCAAGAATCAGACGTGGGATACAGTACAACTACCAGCTGGAAAATCCACAGTGGATTGCAAATGGATATTCACAGTGAAGTATACTTCAGAAGGAAAGATTGAGAGGTATAAGGCTCGTCTTGTAGCCAGAGGATTCACACAGTGCTATGGAGTGGACTACGAGGAGACATTTGCTCCCGTAGCCAAGCTAAAAACCGTGAGAGTCCTTCTCGGCATTGCGATGAAATCTAGATTGGCCCCTATACCAATTAGATGTGAAGAATGCGTTCCTAAACGGGGATCTAAACGAAGAGGTGTATATGAATGTCCCGGCAGGCGTTACCACTGAACCGGGAATGGTGTGCAGACTGAAGAAGGCACTGTATGGCCTGAAGCAATCACCACGAGCGTGGTTTGAGAGGTTCTCTCAGTCCATGAAGGGATACGGGTATTATCAGTGTCAAACTGATCATACCATGTTTGTAAAGCAAAATGAGGGAGGAAGAAAAGCCATCCTCATTGTATATGTTGATGACATTATCATCACAGGTGATGATGAAAAAGAAATCGAACTGCATTAAGGAGAAACTAGCACTGGAATTCGAGATAAAAGACCTAGGAAATTTGAGGTATTTCCTAGGTATTGAAGTGGCACGATCTAGTAAGGGACTAAGTTTATCCCAGCGGAAATACGTCCTAGATTTGTTAAAGGAGATCGGGATGATTGGGTGCAAACCTGCGAGCACGCCAATGGAGCACAACTTGAAGTTTGCTCTTGGCCAAGAAGCAGCACCAGTGGAGAGGGGGAGTTACCAGAAATTGGTAGGAAAGCTAATATACTTAGCTCACACACGTCCAGACATCTCGTTTCCAGTAAGCATCGTGAGCCAACATATGCACAATCCAAATGAAGAGCATATGGAGGCAGTGATGAGAATTTTAAGGTATTTAAAAAGCACACCGGGTGTTGGATTGCTGATCCAGAAACACACTGGACGAAGAATTTCGATTTATACGGATGCGAGTTGGGCTGGAGACCTTACAGATCGAAGGTCAATCTCGCCTCGCACCTACGTATGGGGGAACTTAGTGACCCGCGGAGTAAAAAACAAACGGTGGTCTCAAGGAGCAGTGCTGAAGCAGAGTATAGGGCACTGACAGATGGGATTTGTGAAGGAGTTTGGTTAAGGCGCATTCTAAGGGAACTCAAGATGGAGGATGAGGGTCCTGTTAGAGTGCTGTGTGACAGTCAGGCTGCACTAAGCATTGTGAAGAATCCAGTTCATCATGATCGTACTAAACATGTTGAACTGGATCGTCATTTCATCTCTGAGAAAGTAAACAACAAGGAGTTCGAGATGGAGTACGTTCCATCTAAGTAGCAGATTGCAGATATTCTCACGAAGGCTCTACCTAGAGATATGTTCGATGATCTACAAGGCAAGCTTGGCCTCCATAACATCTACAGCCAAGCTTGAGGGGGAGTGTTGAATTACGAAATAACTAGGATATTATTAGGCGTATAACTTAGAGTAATCTAGCTATCCTATAGAATCGATCTAGCTCGATTTATGCGGTGTATTCATAGTAAGTGGTAGGTAGAATAAATCCCCGATTTGTAGGGATTACTACGAGCTGGATCTGCATCCTAATGATGCAGACTGTGTATATATGTAAAGGAAACCACAGAAATAAGGATAATCATACCAGAATCATTCTGATTTCTGGAATTCTGCAGTTTCAGACGTTTCCTTCATGAGGAAAGTCCATGTGAGCCGAGTATGATCATCAATAAAGATGATAAACCACCTGGCTCCATTCATATTCTTCATTTTCATAGGACCCCATGTATCACTATGGACGATGGCAAATGGTTTGGTTTGTTGGTACCCTAGACCTGGATAAGTGGTTCTAGTATGTTTGGCAAGTTGGCATACTCACATTCAAACAATTTAGCATCTTTATTAATGAACAAATCCGGAAATAACTTCTCAAGGTACAAAAAATTGGGGTGACCCAATCTGAAATGCCAAAAAGTGGCTTGGTTCTCAAGACTATCAATACTAGCAGCAACTACATTGGCACTCTTTTGGTTTGCAGTTCCAGCATCTTGTTTGTACTCCGTGCCTCGCAAGATGTAGAGCCCATCACTAACTTCACCACTACCAAGGATTGCCCCCGTTTCCACTTCCTGCAACACACAACCAGGGGAACTGAATTTAACTTCGCACTTCGGATCACTAGTGACTTGTTTGACGGATAGAAAGTTGCAGCTAAACTTGGGAACGTAGAGTACGGGAAACAAGGTTAGGTGTTCAGTAACATGGACTAGACCTACACCGACAATGGGAGCTAGGGCACCATCTGCTATTCGAACACCCTGATTCTTAGGGTACGGTTGTAGATTCTGAATTAAGGATCTGCATCCCGTCATGTTATCTGTTGCTCCAGAATCAATAATCCATACGTTATGTGACTGTTTAGAGGAAAGGAAAGCACTGGTAATACCTTGCTGTTCAAATAGACTAGTTATGTATCCCTTTGGCTCCTCTTTCCCTAGCTTCATTATGTGAGTGAACATCTTCTGAAGTGTCTCGAGTTGTCCCTTCGAGAACTGGGCATCTTCAGCTCCTTGGTTTGTGGCAGCATTAGCACGAGGTTTTTGTTGTCCCATCTTGGAGACCCAGCCAGGAGGACCCCTAATAATCTCCCAATAGTCGGCTTTGGTGTGATAAGGCTGCTTGCAAAACGAGCACCAAACAGTCGGAGTGGATGATTCAGAATTGGTCTTCTGTTTTCCCTTGCTCCGATTATTTTGGGCAGCAAGCGCTGTAGCAGGAGCCTCAACCTTCAAGGCTGAGCTTTTAGAACCTGTCTTAGGTTCTGTAATCATCAGATGGCGCCGATCCTCCTCTCTCAATACTTCAGCAAAAGCTTCTTTCAGGGTTGGGAAAGGCTTAGTCCCCATAACCCGACTTTTGACTGCGTCCAGGTCTTGATTTAGGCCGAGGAGCAGCTGAGCTGTCCTCTTCTTTTCCAGAAACGTTCGAAACGTCTTGGCATCATTCGTAGTGTCCCACTTTTTAGCTTCGTAGAGATCCAATTGAAGCCAAGTTCGAACCATTCGATTATAGTACTCAGAGGCACTCAGGTCCCCTTGTTTGAAATTGTAGAGCTTTGACTCAACTTCAAACAGGGTTGATGAGTTGTCCTGAGTAGAATAGGTATCTTTTACATCATCCCATAGCTCCTTGGCGGATTGATGCAGTAGATAGTTGTCTCCGATGTCTGGTTCCATTGTTGATCTGAGCCAGAATCGGACTTGATTATCCTCGTTGTCCCACTTGGTGAAAGCAGCTGCATCGGATTCAGCTGGTTTGGTTGCCACGCCAATCAGATATTCCCCATTTTGCTTCCCTGTGATGAACATCCGAACGGATTGAGACCACTGGAGGTAATTCTTGCCATTGAACTTTCGAATGGTGAGTCCTCCAGCGCCGGGCTACGAACTTGAACCATGGTTATTGCTGGTTGCTGCCATTGTTTCAGATTCAGAGATTGTGGATTGATTTATTGAAGAAGGAGATTTTGGAGAAGAAGGAGAGGAGTCTGTTCCGTCATGTTTCATACCAAGGATGGAACGAAAGCACCGGCAGCAGAATTAGGAACCGGCGGCTCTAATACCATGTCAAATTAGAGAGGAGAAGTAGCGTTTGAGAGTCTCTTCTTCATCTTATGATTTACATATTAGGTTACATGAATATATATACATGCTGTCTCATTCGGTTCTACCTAAATAGGGGATATTCCAGGATCAGACTTACTATATCAGCTAACCACCTAATTCCTATCTTAGTAAACAAGGTAGCTAGGATTTATAATACACGGAAAATCCTATATTATTTAACATCCTCAATGTTCACTTGTAGTAGACTAGTAGTACAAGTACATTAAGCTTATACTTTGTTTTTGCAGGTTCAGATATTGGTGGAAAGGGAGAAAGATTTGGATTTGCATCTCGCTATAACACTTGCTGCAGCGGTGCAACCTATACCTGTTGATGCTCATATAATAGATGACGTGAGTACTTAAGTTTTCGTCCTTTGCTCGCAAGTGGTCCTTTTAATCTCTCTATTTGAATAGTGACATCAGGATTCACATAAAAAGATTGTCGGGAGATCAGATTATAAAAAATTAACTTTTTTGTATCAGGCACATGCATTTGTTACTCGAAGATTAGAGCAATTCTTGGTAAGCCTCAATTTTAAGTTGTAGGTGTCCTCCCCTAATTATCTGTAAATTCTTTATAAATACTTGGTTAATATAAGCTAAATTATAAACACAGGTTGACAAGGGAATAAGTTCGGAATTGGTCCGTTCTGCCTTGGCTGAGCGTGGGAATTCCCCTTATCTGGCAGCCAAAACAGCATCAAAAGTAAGCTGCATTAGTTGTAACTCTTATGTTCATGGTATGGTCCTGTTTAGTTTTGGAAACTTGTCGTTCAGAGGTGCTGATAGATACTCTACAGATGCAAATGTTATCAGAAGGTCATCTATTCCCTAAGGTGGTTGAAGCATACTCTCGTCCCACTAGAATAGTTCGAGGAAAGGACTTTGATTCCAGTTACCAGGTGTGTACTTTGGTCTCGTACTTTGGACTTTAATGCATCTCCAAACATTGTTCTTCTTTATCTTTCTTCTTTAGATTATCATTCAACATGGCCTTGCCTTGTCTATTTAAGAAATTCAACTTGGGTACTACTGACAAATTGCCTTTGTCCTGCAAGGTGAATGACACGAAATTCGAGACAAATGAAGAGAGAGCCTTGTGGAAGACTTTCTTGTCCACAAGAAGCAAAATTCACCCTGGCATCGAGGTGGACGAATTCGTTGAAGTTTCTTCGGAGCTGGTACAGCCGTTAGAGGATTTCTTCAATAATGTCTTCGTCATGGTGGTAAGTTATCCTCTGCTTAAGCCTATCTATCAGACTAGGATCCTTATCTCTACTGACAAGGGTTAACGGTCTTATTCATCGAGCAGGAAGACGAAAACGTACGAAACAACAGGCTTGCGCTACTTGCGCAAATTGCGGATCTTCCCAGAGGCATTGTGGACCTGTCACTCTTGCCAGGGTTTTAGTGGTAGAGATATCTCTTACGATGAAATCGTTAGACAGATAAATGATGATTGTTTCGTCCTTTGTTTGAAATTCAGTTGTCTTAGTACAGCCAGACAATCCTTGTAAAATTGTCTACTCATTACCAAATTGACGTGAGAATGTATGAAACGGAGTTCTTCCAGGTCCAATTTTGAGTCAAACTTTTTGAAGTTTAAGAATCTCAAACTAAAGAGTAAGAGGATAGTTTGGTCATATTTAAAAGTATTTGATAGTTTACTCTTAAGTCCCTAAAAAGTTACACAATATTATGATATGGACATTTATTAGTATTCATAACATTATCCAAATTTTATTGGTTGCAATTTTGACAAAATTCTAATGAGGCATATATTATTTTGTCAATTGTTATATACCGTTTGTGTTTTACTTCATACAATCTATAAAATTATTATTATATTATTAATAAAACAAATATTCACTATGTTGCTAAAATAATTTGTATCGTATTAATCATCAATGATAGTTATAAGATTCTCCTACATTTCAAAAAATCTATAAGCTTAGCAATGGCATCTTCAAAATCTCTCTCCGTTTTGATTCCCTTGTAACTAATACCATGAGAATTATTTCAGTAAAATAATAAATAATTCTTTTTATATTAGGGGCATATTAGTCCATTTAAATTAAAATACAGACTGCAAAGTAAAAATACGGTTGTATATAACATCACCCATTATTTTTTTTAGATCGCAGGAAAGAATTCGATGTAATTTATTGAACTTGAGAACAAGAAATCAATTCCATATCAAGAAATTCACATTTATAGATATTATGGTCGATGGATAAAGTATTCGTTAGTTTTCTAGTAACTTCAAATTCTTTTCTCTGAGATCCAGAGTTAACTTTTTTCTGTTTATTCTATCAACAACTCTCAAGTCACACGTTGGTGGCTTTCTTGAAACTGTCGACAGATGTTGAAAATGAAGGGGCTTCCACACGAATGTAGTCATACATAATCCCTTGGAAAGGACTAGTAGCTCTTGGCTGAGTCAAATATATTGTGTTTATCCCTGCAACAAGCTTGCTTCCCGCTACATCCACATTAAACAGCCAGTACAGTCCATGGATTCCATGCCTTGCTATCGAATTATCCCTCCCGATCAATCCACTCGAAAACACCGGCACAACTTTTGGATCATTAATCCTAACCTGCCAAGAACCCCCCACAAGTTTTTTACATGTTAATCAAACCATAATGTATGTATGTATGTATGCATAATGTACCTGCAGTTCTGAAAAGGTTGCAGAGGCAATCGCGACTCGTAGCTTGTAGATTCCGTTCTTCTCAACATTGTCGAGAGCGAACTTGATACTCCAAGTGGTTCCTTGATATGTGTTGTTTTCTCTCTTCCTGGAGAAGAAGAAAACAGAGGGGAATTAAACAACAACCCGTCGGGGAATCTACGAAGATTCGGGCAAATATGTGATCTTGTTAGGATTTGTGTGTGTGTTTGATTAATTTGTACCTGGTGACCTGAGCAAAAAACCAGTCTTTAGTATAATCACTAGTTCCAACATTATAGACCAAGTCCTCATTTGGGTATAATTCTTCATATCTCTCCCATAAACCATATTGCCTGAACCTGTTAATCAATCAAGTTTCAGGAAGTTTTGGCATATATATTGGTTTACTACTGGAAGGAAGTGTTTTGTCAAAACTTACTTTTCAGGATGATTGACAAAGAGCTTATTGATGTACTTGGGATTAGGATCAGGAACATAGAATTCCGAGGCAGATCGATCAGGAATGCCAATTTCCCATAGCGTAGGACCATTTCGCGGGGGCTCGAAAACCATATCTCCCATGTCAACGTAGCAACCTACGATGAGATTTTAAGAAAGAAAAATACTAGGTTACGCGAGACACTTAAATCGGAGTTGGTATGATGTTGTCCGACGGCCCGAAACAAGGAGAGACCGAATACCTGAGGTGATGGAAACAAGGTTGAGATTCTTGTAGTCTCCAATAAAGCCTGGAACCCAAGCGTAGAGATTGTAGTCACCAGTGATGATATGGTTAATGGAGAAGAAGCCATCCTCGTCTGTTTTAGTCCAGAATTGATAATTCTGAAAGTCACATGCAAACATATATATAACTATGAAGTGTATGTGAAGTTTGAATTGGATGTTAGAGGTAATGGTGATCATGGAATTAAGTGGACCTTGCATTCTCTTTGCCAAGATCCAACATCTCCAGGAGGTGCCAATCCAACGTAGGCTCCACTTGCATATATAGAATCATCTGAAACGAACCTGCAGTACAAAATATCAAAAACCGATACATCTCAATAACTCAAGTTATTAGGAAAAAAATTTGATTGATATTTTTATTATTTACTAACACAAAATAAATTAAGTTGAAGCACATATATACATAGATTTTGTATTAAAAAATATAACACCTTAAAAAAAACCTCACATCAACAAAGTATGACAAAGGCAATAGTCTGATATTAATTAACTGATAAAACACATTTTCAAAATGAAATGAAAAAATTCTTGTACAAATTCTAAAATTAACACGTGCTCAAAATGACGCAATGTAGATGAGTGACCTCCTAAGATGCATGTAAGCAAAATATATTTCAAAAAAATCTAGATCCAAAGTGGATAATATTTTATCGTAAAAAATCAGGGTGGTAAAATAAATTCATATATAATAATTAACCTGTCATGAACAAGGAGTCTGCCGGTGACATTCCCACGTTGCTGAAGCTTTTGGTAGTCATCTGAAGCTGGAAAAGTGTAGGGCCAACTCTCTACCTCTGCCATCATCTGAACATAAATGATCACATCTATAAGGTCTAAGTACTATATCAACTTATTTCGATCTATTTCGCCTTTTTCATTTACCAAATATTACATTTAATTAACTTTTTTTTATCAATAACATTTAATAAACTCATTAACATACCCCTTATAAATATTTTTCGAATACAATATCATTTAATCACACATCATTTTACTTTAAAATACCACATATACAAAAAAATCTCATCCAAACGACAAAGTTAATCATGCGTCCAATTCCGACAAATTTGAATTGCAGGTGAATTGCCAATAACGAATAAATAGATCAGGGTATCTTATCCAACCATAAATTGCCATAATATCTTGAAAATTTTCATGTAGTTGATGTATGTTATTAATAGTTTAAAATTGACAATGCTAATTTTTTAAAAAAATCATATTAAACACAATAATCAAAATAAATCAGCTAATATATCAATTTAAATAATTAAAAGTAAATCGGATAACAGACCAATACCTGAGACTTGGCATCCTCCCATAGTGAAGGAGGAATATCATCGTCTATAGGAGAAGTGGTATTGAAATACATAAAAATGGGTCCAAAAACCTTCTTCCATTCTTCTCCTTCTCCGAATTTGGGCACCAAATCTTCTCCTGCGTAGTGTGCACTAAGGAACATCTGCAACCCCAACAAATTCACCGTTACACCAATCACAAGACCATCATTTCTAATTATCGGAAAGTTTCCCGATTAATTTCCTGAAAATTTCGACCTCTGTTCACTAAATTTTTAGCACCCACGACTTTACGTTTCTGGAAAAAAATTATTTTACTGGAAATATTTTCTTACGACCGGCCTTCAACTTTATATAGAGAGTTGTACAGATCATACAAATATATATAGATTTATACAAAACTGTACAAAAGCGTATACATATTTGTATGATTTTGCACTCAATACTTAGTATACACATTTGTATGATTGTGACATGTTCATTTTGCTCTTGTATTTTCAACTGTTAAATCTAAGACATAATTTTTAAACGGTTTAAATTTAAAAATATTTTTTTTATTGAATCCAAAAGCCATTTCTCTCCCTCCAAATTCGTACTCCACTGCATAACACGAACATAAATGTTTGAGACTTAACTGCAAGTGTGGTTGGACCAACATGGGAAGTAAGGTTCTGTTTGACAGGGCCGCCGGATCGAAAC
Organism: Linum usitatissimum; assembly: GCA_030674075.2. Taxonomy (NCBI): domain Eukaryota; kingdom Viridiplantae; phylum Streptophyta; class Magnoliopsida; order Malpighiales; family Linaceae; genus Linum; species Linum usitatissimum. The sequence continues at coordinate 3,579,266 of JAUJYP020000804.1, read as the reverse complement.
TCGTCGGTAGGAGTAATTTGCCAAAAGCCAATAGGTGGGTCCATACACATCCAACCATGGACCTTATTGTCCTTGTTGTCACAAGAGTATTGGTACTTGTCGTCCACCTCACCCTTTAATTCAACCTCCACAGGGTTGACCATCAACACTGCTTCAGGGTACGCTAATGGTTGACCTCTAGGAGGGATTCTGTCATCCGGAAGGGGCATGTATCTTTGTCTGTTTTCCGATGCAGCCATGTAATGAAACCTGTCATCGCATATCGTTAATGTGGTTTCCGTCAAAAGGGTTTTTCGTATTAAACAAAAAAGACAACAGTTAACTAAGGGTATATATGTACTTGTCTTTCCTGAGCTTGAAAGCGATCCTGGTCTCGGCGAGGCTGAAAGCGGGCCAATCTTGGAGGTGGTGGTAGATTGCGTAGGAGTAGAAACCAGAGCTCCCACTCAACATGATGAACCTTTTGTCTATGTTCAAGGGAACTTGCTTTCCCTTTAGGGATGGATCCCATTTCCTTGTGAATGATACCTCCACTTGTTCTTCTGTTTCTGTTATCACCTCAAAACTCGTCCCTTTTATTCTACACACGTAGTTACAATATATTCTAACGCAGTTAATTTTTGGGAATCAAAATATATATAGAAACAACAATTGGGTTGGAGAGAAAAGTACACGTCAAAGGTTCCTGCAGTCCCTGGTGAGCTCCATACGAGGTCCCAGTACCCTCGATTGGTTTCCTCGTTAAGGACTTCGAGCAGATTGTCGAGCCCACCGAAACGAATCCCAGTCACTATGCCTTGAGGATTCGACATCGTCACTTGTACAATCCCATTATCCATCACCACCTGCATATATATACAAATGCACCACGTACGATCGAATTTCTATTCATGATTCTGGCTAATTATTGTTAGAGAAAAGTTTGGATGATGAAGATGGAGGTGTGTACGTACATGGCGATCGTTGATATGGAGTTGCACTCCTGTTGGTTCCATGTCGATTGCAGCAGAGCTAGCTAAGCTTAATATACTACAAATGTGTGTATATATGTGTAGTGCCTACGTACCACAAGCAGCCATTGTATTTAAAGACAGAGCTGATGGCTCATTGGAAGAAGGATAAATAATAATGTGGGCGGTCCAATTCAAAGTTAACAGATCAAACTTTGAAAACTGATGAAGGACCTAACAATAAATTGCCCTCTAATAAAATACTGAATTGCTATTCGTCGTTTTAAAATTTTAAATAAATTGCCTTAAAACATATGAAATTACTCAATTACCCGTTCATTTATTACGAAAAAACTAAACCGAAAACAAGGATTCACCCACTTTCCGACGATCGAAGGCGCAACGATCATTCGCTGATCTCCTCTGGCAGCAGCAGTTAACTAAATATTTATTTCGAACGGAATCATGTACGATGAAGATGCTAGACAACTGAGGTAATCGTCAGCTTTGGATACATGACCAGTAAGTGTAATATAATGAACATGAAGCTATGCTAAACAACTGCAATATGAATGCCGACATGTATTAGTTGCATTGCTGTAATGAACAGTGTAATCTGCTTTGCTTATTCGTCGCCATTCTATTCAAGCTCTGAAGGTATATGGTTAGTTTTTGTTTTTGCTGATATAAATTTCGACGATGAAGGTTGGGATCGGCAGATGATTGTTGGGAGCTCCCTGGAGATTCGTCAATGAATTTTCAGCGAAAGAATTTAGAGAATACAGATTAGGCCGGTTTATGTATTCAGTAGGGGCAATTTCGCCATTTAAATTTGCTGGTTGTTTTGCATTTCAAAACTGCAGGTATATGAGTGAGTTTGGTGGGTATGTTTATGTATTACTTTGAAAAATGGTATCTTCTCTTAACTTGGTCGTTACTCGGTGTCACCCACCACCAGCGATTTAACTGTGATCTGTAGTGGCGTGCAAGTTTGGATCCAGGCGTGACTTGACTACCAATTCTTTGAAACGATGTTCAAAATCAACAATGAATGTGGCTGGTTTGTTTTTATCACGTACAATTAACTCAATTCGTCGTATACAAAAATTAATTGTATGATAAAAAAGTTAATTATTAGCGAATTACAAAGTTAATTATCAATAAAAGATAAAATTAACATTATAATATTAAAATTTTTGTACAATTACAAAATATAATTCAAAGTACATCATCTGCAATAAATCATATACGATTTTATATTCGAAAAAGCATTATAAAATATATTTTTATCCAAACTAACCCCAAATCTTGTTTAAAATATGACAAATAAGTTTGTTCTCTTCTTTAAATAACAGTATATACATATATAAATTGATAAAATGATTGCAGAAGAGATGTCAAATTTGTGGGATTGTAGATGGAAATTTTCTAGTAGTTCAAAACTTATGGTGTGCATATATGTAGAATTTTCTTTTTTTCTTTTCCTCTTCCTAGGGGATGCATGCATCCCAAGTTAATATGTGGCTCCGCCAATGAGCGGAGCGATCATTATCAAAGTATGAAAAATGCTCTTCGTTCAATTAGGATTTGAGTTAAATTTAATCAATAAGAAATCAAACTCGGTCGTTCATTTGATTACACGACAAGCACTCAAATTATGACCGTTCTCGTCATCTATTGAACTCTTTATATTGCTGGTTTGATCTTTTCAATTACAAATTTATCCGATCAATTTAACATTATTTATTTATTAAATAACTGTAACGGTCCATCCCGAAACACTAATGGTCTTAAAGCCCTCAGCCTCGTCAGTTCTACCCTGCCCGGTTCCGAAAACCGTGGACTTAGAGCTGGTTTATGTTTCTATTTTATAAAATTGACTCTATTAACGAATTAGCTATCTTGTGGGATAGGACGATTCTTATTAATCCATGTGATCTTCACTCAATAGCTGAGCAATCATTCTCAAAGTACGACAAATATTCTCCGCTCAACCCATGGTTCAAGTCAGATCGAATAAATAGGAAATCAAACTCGGGTCGTTTATCTAATTCGACGATGAGCACTCTAACCCTTACCGTTCTCGTATCCCCTTTAGCCATTCTGAAAATGAAGAAAATCACTGCAACGCCTCTTCTTGAGTAATCGTATGTGATAAATTTATTGAACAACAGATCATTGGAATGATCATACAGAGAAAGATAAAAAATAGTAACAGTAGATCAGAACACTGAATTGCAATCGATAGTTGAGGAATGTGCATTCACATGATCCGATTCCTACTGCAACACGATCACAGATCAAAGGTAACATCTTTTTTTTTATCAAGTCGGCTAATGGACGTTTTGGCTAAATATACATAATACATAGCAAGAACCAAATCTCTCTATAACTGGAAACTCTTTTCAATCTTCTCTTCCGTCATCATCTCCTTAATTAACTTGATCCCCTTCTCTTCTTTTCTGGAAAACAAATGATCCCAACACAACAGCAATGCTTGTTATTGCCACAGTTAACAACATTCGTTTCAGCGAGTACTCCTGTCTTGGACGGCCTCCTCCTGCTCCAGCTCCTCCGCGTGCTCTTTCCGTTGCTGGATATCGATTTGCATCCCTTCACCAACAAAAACATTTCGAATTTCCAGTCACTGTCGTGGAACTTAGCAGCCAACGTTAGCTTAACCGCAAGGCAAGTCATCACAAGATCAACAGATTCATAGTGTTTTCACAGACAGCATTTGTTTTCAATAACTTGAAATCGATAGATTGATAAAATTTGTACCAAACAAACAAGACCTTACACAAGCTTCACAGCTACGGCCTAATTCAGCAATAACACATATCCACACGTGGAACCGAAACTAACCCGCAGTTGAGCACAGCAGGATATAGCAGCCTAGATTTCTTTGCACATAGAGACCATGTCAGTTGTTATTTTTTTGTGTTCAAGAAGCAGTTCTAAATTATGTTTCCTTTCCAAGCAGCCATCTCGACATCTTTGTGTGATTGATATGAAGCAACTTCCAGGAAAACAAAACACTTGAACCTAAATTACATACTTGACTGATGCTAACAGATAGATAAATTACAACAAAAAGAAAGAAAGAAGGAATTTAAAAGATGCAAGATAACTGAAGAAGGAAGGTATACCTGGAAGAGCCAACAGTATCGTCTGGAACACCGGTGCATCTACTCTCATGGTTGATCCTCTCTCTTAGTCTTATATATCTACTACACAAGTGACACAGTTCTGTCCGGTTCCCACAAACCTCCTATATTTCATCATAAACAATTACTTCCATATCTTAAGTGACAAGTTATGTCTGATTGGCTACTGAAGAAATGATTTTAAGCTCATTCCTACCTGATGCTCAGCCAAATCAATTGCAGGCAACGGGAATTCACAGAACTCGCATGTGACAATTCTTTGGGGGCAGTTTTCACCTTTATGTACACCTAACATGTCCGGTTCCATTGTCTCACTGCAGAGTGAACAAGATACCTACTCCACAACCAGAAAAAACAAGGTGAACACAACTAATCTGCGAACAATATAACTCAGTTTGATTTCCTACTTTGGCCGTGGAGAGAGACTGAGGTTCATGAATCAAACAACATACATATCTCCCCCCACGATCACATACATGTAAGACTTATTACTCTGAATATCTCTATATGCCAAAGAGGAACCATCACAAATATCAGAACTATTGTAGATCATATTATCTAAATGGTGATAATGTATAGAATCAAGCGACCCAGAAACGATACGGCAAGTCAATGCTGGAAAAGTATGAAACAGGCTAGGCGAATATCATACAAAAGAACCAAATGCAACATGGAAGGAAAGGTTTGATGGATACCGGAGCATGAGTGTTCAAGTAATGTTCTTCAGAATGGCGTTTTGGTACCATATCTCCACAAAGTTTGCATTTTTCGAGATTCCTGGCGCAGTGTACCATATGCAGATCAAGATTTGAAGAAGGGATAGCTCGATCACTGCCAAAACATTAAGAAGAACAAGAAAACCAAACCATGATTCAATCTGGTGAAGGAAGCAGCAACAAGAGAATGGTAGGACTGTATACATCGAGGTCAAAAAAACTTAATTCGATACATCACACGTATACGATAGCAGCAGAAAGCAAACTGTTCAATCTAATCAAAATCCAACACGGAACAGCTCAGAGATCCCCCACTATTGTGATAACCTAGAAAAGTACACAACAGATTACCAGTGGATACAAATGCTTGTAGACTCCTCAGATGCCATTGCCATCGTCGATTGAAAGCTCACGAGCGTCGGTGATCGTTATTCCTCAGATCCAGAAACCTACAATTGATGAGAAATTGAACCCGGCAACAACCAGGAAAAACAAACAGTATGTGAGGGAATTGGAAAAGTGCGAATTTGGGAGGAAGGGTGAGATCCGAGCTCGAAATCTTTAGCAGATTAACGACGAAAATTCATACACAAAGGCAAAATTAGGATATTTTGTTTCTTACCCTTGAATCCCAATTCCCAATCAGGAGCAAAATCAAATAAACAATCCATTTTATTTGATGAACGGGAAATCTAGATCCTTGAATATCCCAAATAATCTAAAGGTCTAAATCAGTTTGGGTAAAATGGTCAATTTCCTAGCTCTGGCGATTAGCCCAACATCTCCGACAACCGAAAAGTTTCCCGGAGAGTCCGGCAACGTCAACCTCCTTTGATGAAAATTGTTTCATTTATATGAACACCGTCTACGCTTTTTGTTCTAAAGGATTTTTTCCAAAAATTGGTTGATAACGATCTAATCATAGCGTCCATCTCTTTATACTAAGTGACATTTTCTTTCGATTTTCACGTCATTTATGTGGTCTTTTGGTTGTTTAGGCTCTTATTATGTGATTGTAGACGTCATAAGACCTTTATGGTTATATTTAATGTGTACCTTTATGGTTATATTTAATGTGTATTTGAGGGTTTTTATGAGGTTTCAAGATTTACTCTGATCGAGGATGCTCTTTTGATAAAACCTAGGTCTGTGAATTGGTTAATTCGGTTATTAATTATCGGTTTCGATCGGTTAAAACTAAATTCTATGTTTGAGCGGTTAGCTAACCTAACCGACTGATTTTGGTCGAAGGTTAATTAACCGACTGTTATCGACTGTCACGGTTAAATAACTGTAGATTAACCCACGGATTAAATGCCAAAATTGGGGTAGTTTCCTTAGAATTTGCAGATAACTCCACTTCTTTGGTTAACCAACGGTTTAACCAACCAATTACCCGATTTCACCAAATATATCGACCGTTTCACCGACAGATCTAATTTCGGTTAAACCAATTTTTGATGATGCAATCAATTAACCGTTTTAACCATTAAAAAAACCCAGCCCTAATCACACCGGTCCAATCAAAAGCTCAATCGGATTTCAACGCACCCAGAATGAGCAAAACACAAATCAGACAAAAGCGTGCAACCTTGTGTATGCACTAGCCGTGCACGTTCACATGCAACTTTCCAGCCTATATAAATACCCAACATTTCACAACTTATATAGAACCTTTTGACCAAACTTCCCACCTACGAGTTTGAGAGAGCTTCTGGAGCATCTTGGATACACAGAAACTTAAAGCACTTGGATAAAAGAGAATAGAAGATCAAGACGAAGATTGGAGCATCCAAAGTCTTTCTCACAAGACATGTTATGAGCTGGTTTCTTCTTCCCTTTCTATTTTGCCCTAGTGAACATGTGTGTAGCTTAACTTTAGATGTGATTTGGTTAGGGTTCATGTATCTTGCTATGATTACTCCCTAAAGCACATAGGGTTGGGCATGATTGATGATTTGTGGAATGGAAGTTGTTTTTGTTCTACTTGGCTTGAAGCTCATTTTGTGTTATGCCGTGATTTGGACTAAATGTTGTGTTTCCAATTGAAAAGTTTATTGGTGAGTTCGGCACCTAGCACCACCATACTTTCTCGAGATCATCGATCAGTGACAAGAACATGAAAACGTCAATTCATAGAATGAAGTTGATAAAAACAATTCACAAAAATGAAAAAAAAAATATGAATCAACAGAATGTCAGTTTGTCTTTAAAGAGTTTTATTCCCTTCTCATTACCTAATGTTACAGAATGATTCAAAAATCTATCATAAATGTATACAATGAACTATAATCAAGCGTGAGTTTTTATTATTATAACAGTCTATAACCATACAAACCATCTGATTCGATTATTGATAAGATAATGTGTTCCTTTTGACTTTTTCTCAATGACAGCATAGCATATGCCAACCGTACCTAAACTATTGGTAAACTGGTTTCATTTTAATATTGAACTTTTCATCAATGACCGATTGTAGCCATATCAAAACTCGTTAAATTATTCCGAAAATTTCACATCAACTCTCTCTCTCCCTCAATGGCAATTGGTATTTGTTGGTGTCCAATAATAAAGAAAACATGATGGAATTAGGAAAACCATCCTAAGAGTTTGAGAACAACAATTTTTATTCACACAGGCTTTTGAATTATGGGCCATTAGTAGACACATGAACATGCGTGCGAGGAACACAATCCAGTGGGCAAAGGGAAACGCAAATCCCTTCACATGTGCACCAGACAAATGCTAATTAAACCTCGACATCTGCTAACACTTACTGCTCTTATCATATGATCTGGATAGATCTTGTCCGTCCATCTAATACAAAACACTTACTGCCCTCCAAGTTCCAAGGAATGTACACACATATTTCCCAGTTGTGTCTTTCTTTCCACTCAGGTAGAGATAGATTCTCGTTTTCTGCATCAACTAGCCTAGAGATCTTCCCTTTTATAATGACTTACTGTCTCAGATCATAGCTTCATACTACTCTTTCAACATTAATTAATTGTTCAGACTCAAGTTAGTACAACTACAGATGACTGCAAAATAATGTATATTAAATGTTAAAACCTAGAGTCCTGGAGTATTCTTTTTATGTCATGGTCATTGATCTAACCAAACGAATATGATATCATCATTTAGTCTTTATATCGGCTAAAACTAAATTAATCAGATACGTAAAAGACACGCTATCTAATTTTTAAAAATATAATAATAAAAGTTTGGAGAATCACTTCATCATATATGATTAATTGTGCCTACCAGCTCATTAGTGACCAACCTTTTCTAAAACTTAATATCTAACTTTTATAATGATAGCTAGACACAAAAACTTTGGTAGAAGCATGTTATTGTATGGGTCTTGACATTTGTATTGGTACTTCTTTTAAATGTTTTTGTATGTGTTATTTTTACTATGTGGCTATCGCAGTAAGCAAGGTTGGTTATTAATTCGTCAATGGTGTGTATATGTATATATCTACACTCAACAAGCTGTACCAAAAACAATCAAAGGAAGGCAATCATAATGGGTTGGAACTTGGATGAACACTAATATGCTTGACATATATACCCGATTGATACGAGTTGAGGAGTAAAAAAAATGAGGCGAGATCATGGTAAAGGAGAAAATGAGCAATCTATGGAGGAGATAGATCGAAAAAAGGTGATAATTGAAAAGGCAAAAAAGGAAAAAAAAGTTAAGAGGTTGGATTATGAAGATCTATAACTAATTCTCCCTCAACAATTCAAATTATTGAAATGTAACGGGTTCACATAATTAATCATCTTTCAACCGCTCGAGTTATTGGAATATAAAGGTTCTTGGCATGGTATCAGAGTCGTACATGACCGAGAGATCTTCGTTTCAAATCCGGTAGACCCATAATCCGTGCACATGACTTATCAAAACTGTGCAAACCTTAGCTCTTATGAGAGCTTCACTTTGAAGGGATGTGTTAGTGAATAATATAAATATCACTCATAATCCTTTCCCAACAACTTGTATTATTGGGATGCAACGGTTCTTGACACTTCATTGACTCTAAAATCTAAAAATCATAAGTTTATATAATGAACAAACTGTGACCAAATGTGAGTTTTTCTAATTATGACAGTCTGTAACCATATAAACTCTCTGATTAAATTATTTGATAAGATATTGTGTTTCCTTATGACTTTTTCCTCATGACAGCCTAGCATGTGCGAATCTTTTCTAAACTATTCGTATTGTTTTCATTTGGTATCAAACTTTTCGTCAATTACAATATGACAGATTGTAGCTATATCAAACTAGTTAAATTATTCGGAAAGTTCCCACTAACTCTGTCCCCCTCCTTTACCTAAATAGAGAAACCATGAGGCCATTAACTCTTGGCATGGAAGTTGGTAGTTGGTATCCAATAAAGAAAAGATCATAAGAGTTTTGAATCAAAGTACAACTTATATTCATAAAAATGTGAAGGTAGCGATGAGAACTAGGAATATGTGAAGAACACAAACACACATGTAAATTAAAACACAGGCTTTTGAATTATGGGCAATTAACTTGGTTGGTTGGTTACTGCAAAAGTCATTGGCCGTTGGACACATGAACGTGCACGTGCGAGGAACACAATCCAGTGGGCTACGGGAAGTAGAGATCCCTTCACATGCGAACCTCGACATCTGCTAACACTTACTGCTCTTATCGCATGATCTGGATCAATCTCGACCGTCCATCTAATATAAATGTATTTTGGTGTTCTCTCTTGTTGATTTTTATTTGAGTTTTATATCGTTCGTTGATTTTTCTTCGTGCTCAGCTGCAATTACCAATCCTTTTTAGAATTGTGGTTTTTGTAGAGGATGAAATCAGTGTCAAAGCTCTTATTGTTTGTACATTTTCTATTTGAACCTCTGATTCACTTCTAACAATATTTCATTCGATCAAGAAATACAACTTTTCTCAGATTCAAGTTAGTACAACTTTTCTCTTAATTGCAAGACATAGAGTGCCAAACGTATACTTAAATGTCTTTTTTTATAAACAATGTATATTAAATGTTAAAACTGGAGTTTTTATGTCCCTAGGTTATTGATTTAACCAACGAATATATGATATTATCCTTTAGTCTTTATGTCAGTTGCACTTAGATTAATCAGACGTGCAGAAAACACGCTACTTAGTGGTTAAAATATAACAGTAGAAATTTGGAGAATCAATTCACCATATATAAATGTGTCTGTCGTAATATGCTATGTGCATTTGACACCATCTAATTAATAAGATACTTTTTCGAAAACTTAATTAACATATAACTATTTTCATTATACTTAGACACAAACTTTGCTAGAAATTTGTTACTCTATGAACCAATGGCAGATTCAAAATTAAACAGATACTGAGTTATATTTAAATTCAAAATTTATGTATTCAATAACCGATTGATGTCTAAACCTAATACTAAGTTAAGATATACAAAAAAAATATTCATACTGTTTTTAGTTTTAAGAAAATTGTACGTGCCCCTGGCAATTTTATTCTATATTTGGATTGTTGAAATTTGAAACTAAATTTATAATTATTACTTTGTAATATGTTAGTTATAAATTTAAATTTCTTAAATTACTTAGTTTAAATAAATAAGTAGTTAGAAAATCATAACTTCAAATATCATTAGCTCAATTATAAAATCATCAAAATTTTACAAACCCTCGAAGCCAAAAAATTAATGAACCGTTGGGACTCTTCCTAACCCCCTCTGATTTCAACGATGAAAAATAAACCAGAACATTTCTAGGGAAGTGAGCCTAGCTAATCTATATATGTTGCCAGCCCAGTACATTTCCAGGAAATTGAACACCAGTACTAATTTAATTAACATCATATAATAAACACAGAAATAAGATTGTGCATATGAATTACTAATTACCATGTATTTCATGCAATTAAGAAACTTGTCGTATGAAAACATTGGATATGATCCGCAACACGGTTGGACTATACAAACTTGTCTGGGATTAGTTGAAGATTTGTCCTTTTTTAAAAAAGGAAATTAAAGCTTCATTAAGGATTCATATTAAAAGAATTGTACAGTAATTGGTATCTTTACGAAATTATAATTATAATGACAGTAGTGTGTTATTGGAAAGCCTGCCAAACAGCAGATTCAGACAAATACAAAGCTATCCATCCACATGTTACACTGCAGCTTTCAGAAGTGATCAGTTGGCTATTTGTTTCAAATAATCAAGGATCATATACAATTATATATGCTAGTGGATTTTCTTTTCTACAAGTGGATATTTGTTTTATAGTGTTTAATTTGTTCCATGTCAGGTAAGCTCTTATATATATGGCAAGTACTATAAAAGAAATTGATCATGGAAGACAAGTGTTTAGTTATTGGAACTTGCTCTTTTTTGTCACAACTTCGGACAACAGTGATGATGTCATACAAATTTCTTGTAAGCAGCCAATCAGAACAACTTAAGATCCACAAACCCCCCCCCCCCCCTGAACAATAAGAATTAATCATAAATAAAACAAGAGACAAACACGAAGCACATAAACTCTTTTTAACTTTGAAATTTGAGGATTTTGTTTCTGTTAATCATCTCTTCAATTATTATTCTTCACCGCTCGACGTGGTTGACCGGGATGCAAATGGTGAACTGATGTTTAGAACCAAGTTTGCATCTCTTAGCAAAAACAAATGCTTCAGATGGGGGTGTAACATGCAGCTGGTTCAACTCAAGTAACAGCCGTGTTTAGTCCTAGTGGCTCGAGTGGGAATCGTCTTAATGAGAGGAAAGGCATGATAGATTAATTATGCGTAGATTTTGTCTGGTTTGCTATTTCGGTCACAACTTTTTACTTGGGACTCCATTATAATACATTGTCAACGGGGCTGGAAAGATTAATTCAGTAACAATGTTATCTATATAGTTGAGTGGTTGTACAATCTGATTTTTTTTCAAGAGATTCAAGATTTGAAACCTGAAATGAGCAATCGTTTCGACGCTCCTGTGTGACATCACCGATTTCACTTGGACTGACGGTCTGCAATCTGGCTCGGATTTTAGCTGACGGCGACAACACTCAATGCCCGTCAAAGGAATTCTTCGTATATAACAAAACAATTTTATCCATATATTATGCACAATAAAAAGGGTGTTGAGAATCACCAAAACTTCTCTAGAATCATCTCCAAGTAATTAAGAGCTAATCATTAAATAAATAAATATTTAAGATATGTGAGTTGAAGAGTTTAGAAGAAGAAGAAGAAGGAGGAGGAGGAGGAAAGTGTATGGAGAAAATATTATGTATTAAAATATTGTATATTTTTATGTACTATGGCGGTTGATGATTGATATAAATTGGTGTGTGGAGATGTTGTGAGTGTGCAGCAAAGAAGTGAAGATTGAGAGAAATAGAAAGAAATAGAGTGGTGTGAGTTAGGGTGGAAGGGTGTGAGGTTGTAATATTAAAGAGTTTAGTGACTATTTTGTAAAAGTGTGAAATATTATTATATAAGTTATCTAAATTATAAAAGAGTGCAATTTAGTCACCCAAAAAACTCAACAGGGGGATGATCAATTATGCTCGCCCAAAGGTGACGGATGAATTATAAACCATTGTGATTCTCGTGTAAAGTGTTTATAAAGGCTTTTCCATCCATGTTTTTACAAAATACTTCGATGATAAATATTTAAGTTTTTAGTTCGTTGAGCTTTAAACATGTTAGGATTCTTTGAGAGTGGAAGGTGATTCGTATGTGAGAGAGTCACAATCGTATTTCCGATAAAAAAAATTCCTCATTTGTGGCTGACAGATATTTTACTTTTGCCCCATTTTTAAAATTTTAAGTTTGTGCTTCGGTTCTAGACATTGATGTTGGATTTCTATCACAAATATTGTTGATGGTATAATGCATATCAATCACACTAAGTGGAGTTAATGTGACGGTAGAGTTGTAAGCCGATGACTCAAAAATATCGAGTTTAAATCTAATACACTTTAAAAAAAAATATAATGTTTATTTTATTTCCATTTTGTACCGGTCAAAAGATTTAATAAAAAAACAAAAGATGTACCCACAACATACCAAGGTTAAGGAAGTCTGTTTAGTAATTCCAATCCGCAGGCGAGAAAAATGCTTTGGAGTGTTGTAGTTAGGTCACTCAAATTCCTAGTTTATGGGTGAAGCCCATTGCAATCCTATTCTTATTAGGGTTTTGTTTCATCAATTTATATAAAGCTCGAATTATTTTGTTGATCATTATCTGGCTAATAATTTTGGTCTTTTGAGAATTCTAGTATGCTAGATTAAATTTTTTGTTAAAATTTTTAACATCGTTAACAATAAGGCGGACAAAGTTAACATGATATTCACTTGACCAGAAAAATGAATGCCATATCAGCCACCACATCAACATTTCAATTATAAAACAAAATTTAATTAAATAAAAATTTGATTATTCTCAAAAAAATAAAATTCAAAATCAAACCCTACAATTCTTTTTATTATTTTGTTATTTATTATTTTTTAATTACATTATTTACTTAATTAAAAGATAATGACGTGGCTATATTTGACATGTCAACTGACACGTCACTTTGGCAGTCTCAGTTTCTATAAAGTTGGACAAAAAATATAACAAAATATTGTTAAAAGTTAGATTTGAAATTTAAAATAGTTCGACCTAAAATTGATAGAGTGGAAATTTAGATATGGTAGGTAGGTCTTTATGAACAATCATGGTACGTAGCTTTGTTTTGATTCTGAGGAAAACAGTTGGGGGTAAAACTGGAAATTAAATAGTTTGTTTAATTACAACTTGCAAATATATAATAATAGTTAAGTTCATTTTTGATTTTGCTGGTTGGCCCCATAAAAGAATAATAAGGTTTGTAGTTTTAGGAAGAATAGTACGAACGACTTGCCCGAAATGGGAACTCGCGGACTACGAATCCGTATACACACGTGTCAGTCATCTATTGCTACCAGTTTAGAAACCCGTGAAAATAACTCCAAAAGCAGCAGCTGAGAAATCACTCATTCAGCCCTTTCCCCAAATACTTCTCTTCCTCTTTCTTTCCTCTTCTGTTAAGTTTCTCCTCTCCATCTCTGAAAAGTCTTTGCTCCCCCCCTCCCACCGCCACCCGCCGCCTCCTCCGCCATCTTCATCATCTAACTGTAAAACTCATCTTCTATCTCGTTTCTCTTTTCTCTCTTGTGATTTCTATTGCTAAATGCTTGCTCGATCTGTATTTGAATTTGAATATGTTTTTCTTCTTCTTCTCAGGATCGGAATCATTGTTGTGTGTTGGTAGAAGAATGGGGAGAGGGAAGATTGTGATAAGGAGGATCGACAATTCGACGAGTAGGCAAGTGACTTTCTCCAAGCGGAGGAACGGACTTCTCAAGAAGGCCAAAGAGTTGGCAATCCTTTGCGATGCCGAAGTCGGAGTCATCATCTTCTCCAGCACCGGCAAACTCTACGATTTCTCCAGCTCCAGGTCACCTACCTAAAATCCTTATTCTCCTTCTCCGCCTTCTTCTACCTTCTTTATTATTTTATTATTATTGTTATTAAGTATTTCCAGCTTTTCTTTCCTTTTCAAATGAAAACTGGCTAGCTAGCCATTTTTGGTTGACTGAGATCTCTCAGCTCACAAGTTCTAAACCCTTAAATCTCTATTAATCCTCTTGTTTGTCACCGTGGCTGTTGAAAACTGATGTTTTCTCTTTCACAACTGTGATTTTATGATCTGCGATTGCTAGCTACTTGTTCCCCCTCCCCCCAGATTTGCAATACTCGCCTGTGCATTGCGCATTAGGTGTTTGTTGAATTGCGCCAACCAATATTTTTCTGTGCTTTTTCCGTAGTATTCAGTCTTTTTTTTTGGTAAAAACGACCGACGATAGTCTTAAGAATTATTATTAGAAGTGATAAAACGGGGAAAAATAACCTCAATCATATCCGGTTTGATACAACCAATAATATTATCGAAAAAGGAAAATATACGATGAAAGTTAAAAGGAAGAGAATGTCCATGATGAGCAAATTGATCTGCAATCCGGTTCCCTTCTCAATACGTATGAGTGATAAACACACACCAATTTGAAGCGATCAAACTCCGTAGTTCTACTCAGTCTATTATCTTATTAGTTGATCAGAATCTCAGCACAAACATTTTACCGGCATCTCTCTCACAACAAAATCAATCTAAACTCACTCAGGGAAAGAATTAAGATTTGGCCACTTCCTTTAATTACTATAGGTAGAAACATTCATTGAGATATTAGTCTAAGATTCGGGGATGTTTCGAATTGTCACAACGCGCAATAGATCGTAAAGCAGTATAGCATATTACGTACTATGCTCGTAACCGTAGGATCTCTAGCTCCTCTTATCTAGTCGAGGACTCCAAATTTCAAATTTGTAACTGATTAATAGATTTAGGCTGGAATATAGTGGAAAAGATTCGGTCGTGTACATATTGATCATACGGACTTATGAACACATTGGTACTGCGAACCGCAAGCTTTTTCTGAGTTAATTTTGGGTTTAGAGATCGTTGTGGCAAAGGTAGCAAGGAATCTGAGAGAGAACAAATTAAGCTTGAGGAGATCAACTACGTGTGTATGTATGTGAAATAAACATGTGATGATGTCTTATTGTTTTAAAACAGACATCACAATGTACATCTTGTCTAATTTCATCTTGAACTCATACAATCTACATCTTGTCTTCGTGTTCTTGAAATCTAGGGCTTTTCTTAAACTGGTACACGATTATCTATAACGTTTAATGCAGCTTTATTCGCTTCATGTATAGTTATTTCCACTAACTAGGGCTTCATATCTAGCTAGTAATACTATTTCTTTTCAGTTTGCGATGCAGATAAAAAAGAAGAGTCTTTTCAAACCATATCAAAACGAAAAGTAAACATTATCATCGTGTATTTCATCGATGGTAACTAATTTATTCAACATGAAACACAAAGTGCAGCAAGTAACATAATTATTAGAGATTGTACTGTGGAGGCCAATTGATCTGAAGAATCATGTTTTTCATAAATTGCAATATAAAAGCAGGCTTTTACGATCTGAAAATTGGTACCAACCCGAAATCTGTCTAGTTTTGTTACGGGAAAACCCGATACCCGTTCAAAGCGGGTAACAGATGGGGTCAGATTTGATAGTATCCGCCCGATGGATATCTGATATGTATATATTGTATCGTTTAATTACAGTTGTATAAACCATTTATAAAAAAAATTTACAGATGTATAAACCAAAATCCCATTTAGAGTTCACTAAACCCCTACCTTTATCTTTTTCTATTTTCATGGAAGTTCATTCAAACTATTTTGATGATATGCTTCATTGTTTATGTTGGATTTGTTTCATTTGATTGAATACAAACCTTTTTTGCCAATATGAACTACTATATTTTCACCATTCTACAATCTAAAATCGAAAAATACTTTATTGTGTCTATTGAATGAGTAATTTGTTTTAGTAGTTAAAAATTACCCGACTAAACGGGTAAATCCATCCTAAATCCGGAACCCGCGAACTAATGGGGACGGTTTAAAAATTATACTCATTTATGGCTAATAATGGATATACCAAACCATCCCCATATTTACCAGTTACCATATAAAAGAGCAGTTAATCGAACTTAAACGTACTAGGGTTTTTTAATATAAAAGGCGCTTATATACATAGAAAATATATACTGTACAAGGAAAAGGAAGCAAACGAGGATACAAAACCTCTCGATGATCACATTGTCACCACAAACTCTGATCTCGTAAGAGATTAGTAAGTTGGGTTGATTTGACCGATTTGACTTGGCTGAGTCGGGCTAAACCCTCCAAAATAACCTAACAAATTAAACTAATAAAAAAAAGCTTAAGCAAACTAATTAAGTTAATGAATTTCAAAATGACCTAAATTTGCAGAAAAGGTAAATGAGAGGATTAAGTTAAAATGCAACTGAGATACACCTTCATAATGAATAGTAAAGAGTCTTAATAACATGTATCAAACTAAAACCTAAAAACCCTCCACAACTCAAACACTACATTCTTAGTTAGAGGTGCTGCTGAATTCATCAATGTGCTATTTTTATCTTTGCACTTTAATTTGTCTATGCTAGCTGCTACATCTATTGCAGGCAGACGTACGTGTTCCTTCTTTTAGACTTTTAGGCCTAGAGGTAGTCGTTGGTTCATTATATTGCAGGGGACTAGCTACTAGCCCCTGCAATTCCAAATCCCTAACTTCCAACCCTAGGAGAGGAATTACAAAGACATTGGATTGAGTCTTAATTAACTTGTTAGTGGGATGTATCCAAAGTCCTTTTTTATTCCTTCATGTTTAGACTCACTTTTGAAGACACCACCCTTCAAATTCAACTACTAAATAATTAAAATTTGTGGGCATGTTTATGTGGTAAAGCTCTGTGTTTGGTAATACGGAGGTTTCGGATAAATAGACATCAATGTAGTTTTTATTTTTCGTCTTTTTTATCTTGTATTGACCAAGAATCTCGGTCTATTCTGGACAAAAATATTTTGTGCCCAAATTCATATTCTCAAATACATCATTTTCAAAAAACACACTTTTCAGCAAATACATGATCTTTAAACCTCGAAAGCAAAACAACCCTAAGCACTTCCATCTCTCTGATACATCAAGTTCTTTGCTAACTAATGTTCGAGACAACCCAATAGCAAAGAATTGTTACAAGGTTTATCTTTAGAAAACAAAATCACTCATACTTGAAAAAATGTGCAGATATAACTCATATACCGGTCAGTATGGATCTAGGGGTGACTTCTCTAAGCACGTGTCCTACTCTTTTTAATGTCCAAAATGACAAAATTCAGTTATAAATTAGAGTATTTTTTGGCCATGTGCTACTTTTGATTTTGAATCCGTCGCTGATGACAGTGATGTGAATAGATTCTTCACTCCTTTTTATTTTCAAAAATAGAGAAGGTAAATAATTAAAAATCGATCTCATCACAAAGTTAAAAAAATGAACTAAACATTAAGACGATGTTCGGTGTCTATATATATATGGGATGTGTTTGATTCATATCAGATACCTCCAAATCGCTAAAACACAACGCAACCAACTACATTATTGGCAAAAACAGTATATTCAACCGTGTAAAACTCATAATTAACGTACAAAATTTAAAAATACTAATTGCAATATCCCATCTGGTAAGCCCAGTAATTAAAATCCATTTTCAAAGGTTAGAACAAATAATTAGATTATCTTGCTGGGAGTTGTTTATGTTCCTTAAACCAGTTTGCAGTTTTAATTAAGTCGTGTTGGAAATTGAATAGTTGCTAAAATTAATAGTTCAAAATCTAGTTATAGAACCCTGACGTCCCCATTATAAAGTAGAAACCAACCTTTACACCGCGTTTTTCCGTAATCAAGCACGATGCGATTTCTGAGCTGGATTTGTAGAGGACTATAGCCTTGGGCCGCTGCTCCACCCCTTTCGCTCGGAGCCGTGGGTAGCATGAAACACGGGTCCTTGCGAATCGATCCACCGCTGCAATCGCAGATCCATGGGCCTGCCGGCGTTGGAAGTAACAGTGCGACTTTCGGGATCCTCGACCTTGGATTCAGGGAGGGAGACTCCAACGACGGGGACGGCCGATCCAGGCCGATCCTCACGAAAAAGTTGCCCAATCCCTCTTGCTCGCCGCCGCGGGTAGGATGCACCACGGGATCCCGCATACTAATCAGTCGCTGCATCCGCAGAGTCACGACCCACCGCGGCCTCCGAGCTTTCCGACATTGGGAACAACGGTGCTGCCCCCGGAGCCTTCGACATGGGAATCAGAGAGGAGGACTTCAAGGGTGGGAAGTGCCAAGCCCCAAATTGCCCTCATCGCCCACCTGTAGGAGTCAAAGCCGCTCAACTAAGCAGATCAGGCGGATAGCCATGAGACTAGCCTTATGGTGTTTCCAATAAGGACCATGCAGTGTCTATAGCTAGGGTTTTTCTTTGCTTTTAATTGTGTGCCTGCACATTTTTTCTTATTGCTGTCTAGTGACTTTGTTCTCTCTGTCGTTGTTCGTTAACTAGTGAGCAAAAGGATCGAAGTTTATGCTTTTTGGCAGAAACTTGCGGCCCATACAACTCCATTGTGGTCTGTACCTCTGATGGGCACATTGTACACTCTTTTGATCATTTTTGAGGAATGACAATTCGTGTATCATCCATATTCGAAAAAAAGTATACTGGAAATATGAGTGCTTTTAAGGTTTTTTATGTAGAAGGTTAGGGTTTTCTAGAGAGCATAGCACAGCAGTTATCAACCTATAAAATTTTGTCCCTATTTCACAACCAATTATTCGATCCTATTCTCATCTCCTGACCGATTATGAAGGTTAGGTCCAGATCTCTCGATTACTAAGATCCTAACCTCTTTTAACGGATCCCAATAAAGCGTGCATGCACCTAAGTTCTGCTAGGTTTCTTTTGGAGACCGTCTTTGATGTTTTTTGTTTACTTTTCACTCTAGTTTAGAGTTGGTTTTCTTTAGTTTCGAGTCGAACAATAGTTATTAGTTATTTTCTTTTGGAGTCTTGGGATGGTAGTCTTTCTATTCTATTTTTCCCTTACAACACAATGATGTTGGAGAGAAAGGACGACTGAGACTGTCTCCGAATGGCTCCCGGCCCATGCAGCTTCGTTTGTGGAGACTGCACGTCCAATCTGAAACACTGTACGATGCAAAAGCCTTTCGGCCAATGGATAATAGAAACACCAATGACGGTGATTATTTTTAAAAAAGTATATTAGAAATGGTAATTGTTTTTAATAATAATAACGCTCTTAAGTTTTACTGGAAAAAAAAGTAGAACAACATATTATGTAAAAGAATCAACCCAAAACCCATAACCGATCCGTACCAGATAACGTCGTTCCCAATTTCATCGACACATCATTTTTTTCTCATAATCATATTAAGAGTTTGAGACGCAAATCAGAAATTGAAAATTGGATGGTTTCAATTTGATAATCCATAACTCTCTCATCTCCTTGCTTAGCTAATCTCCTTCTATAATGCAATTGAAACTTTAAAATTGAACTGTGATTGATAAACTTAAATTGAGGTTGTGTTATAGTGCTCTATTCTTAAAATTTGTGTGTTATATGTTATTTACCGACAATATTCAACTTTTGATATTTTACATGCGGTAAAAACAAAGGAAATGATGCTGGAATTTTTCTCCTTTTCTTTCGATTTAGTTACCGAATAACCAATTTAACTATTTTTTTACTTTTTCATTTACGCATTAGAAGATAGCCTCTCCATGCATAAGCTTCTTTGACTCAAGTGACTTAAGTAGGGGGGAAGTTTCATTGCCACCACCATCATTTTCCCACTGATCTGCAAAAAGAACAGGCATGCATGTCGGTAATATAGAGCCTAAGATCTATACTGTCAACATTACTGTTTAGTGTTTATTGTAAGGGGATTAAAATTCATAATTCAAGTTTTAAATTTTAATTTTTTAGTGTTGAATGATTGAGACTGACATGGATGTAAGTTATGCAGTGTTGTGGTTAAGAATTTAACAAGTCACTAACTTGTAATTTGTTTTCTTGGCCTCCCTCTTCCCTTGTTACACATTCAAATGAGCACACCCAAACTTGATTCATTGCTATCATCTCTCCCATTCAACTCCAAGAAGATAATCAAAATCCCAGCAAAAACACAGAAATAACAGCAAGCTTATGTCCTACTTTCTTTTATTACTGAGCTTAAGAATGTTTGTCAATTGGTACCTGATGATGAATAACATACTCCCTTCACTTGTCTTTCTTTGCTTTTTTGCAGCATGAAGTCTGTAATCGAAAGATACAAGAAGACTAAAGAGGAAAATAATCAATTGGGTAATCCCACTTCTGAAGTTAAGGTATTTCTTTGCTTCCCAACTAACTCAAATTACACTTTCTTTTCATAAATATTCATTATTGCTCCAGTGAGACTGCCAATAAGACTTTTCATTTTGGCTTGGCATAGCACTGCCAGAAATCTACAAAAGGCTACAGCAATAAAGCATTCCAATATGATAAAAACACTTATTATTTTATTACAAAGAATGATACAAGTATGTTTACCTTTTGCATTGAAGCGTAATTAATTAGACTGCAGGGGTTAGCAGCAAGAAGCCAAGTTTGTTTGCGAACAAGCTGCTGCAGATGTTGGTGTCGAGAGTAAACTTTGAACGTTAATATAAATGAATCTGAGACATAGAAAATCACTATGCATCGTGTCATATGTGATTTTCAGGACCTGATATTAAAGTTTAGATTGTAGAGAGCATGAAACTAGACTGCAAACAACATATATATATAAACTGTACATTATTTATGACAGAGACCACATGAGAATTCAGAAGAAAGTCACTGTTAACAAATTTGTGTTGTGTTTTTACTCAATATATACATATAGTTCTGGCAAAGAGAGGCAGCAATGTTGAGGCAGCAACTTCAGAACCTGCAAGAAAATCATAGGTACATCCATCTTTCTTCATATACAGCTGTGCTATAAGACTGAATTCATACAGAGTAAAATCAAGAGTAATCTATTCGTTGTCAGAGCAAAAACAAAACAAGTTTTCTATGTAATCAATCAATGACAGATGATGGCAACGGGGCCTTATCTAGGAACAGTTTAATGTCCCTCTGTCATGCAAATCTGAAGTCATACATACACCAAGGCACAAAACTGTCATTTTGTGGCAAACATTGAGCATAGAAGTATAAAATTTACTGCCAATATTAACGTCCCATGGGAGGAAATTGCATATGATAGATACCCTTATCGTAGTTATGTTGTCATACGCTATAAGAAAAGTTTGAGAGGTGTTGTAAGGACCTTGAGGATCTTTTCTTTTTGCGTAACAGGCAAATGATGGGTGAGGAGCTTTCTGGTTTGAATATAAAGGATTTACAGAACTTAGAAAACCAATTGGAGATGAGTCTTAGAGGGGTTCGGATGAGAAAGGTTTGAAAGTCTTCCTCGTCCAAATTTATGCTCGAGTTTCACATTGAAGTTGAGATGTATTGTTTCTTAACTAACAATAGTTGCTGGCTTCTTTATTTATAGGACCAAATTTTAATGGACGAGATACAAGAATTAAACACAAAGGTGAATTTTCAAATAACCGTACTGTCCCTGACACTGTCCATAAATATCTATTAGACACCTAATCTTATTCTCCTTTATGAGTCTGCAGGGTAACCTCATCCACCAGGAAAACATGGAGCTCTATAAGAAGGTAAATGTGTTGAATTACAGAAATAACTAGGATATTATTAGGCGTATCACTTAGTGTAATCTAGCTATCCTATAGAATCAGACTAGCCTGATTTAGGCAGTGTAATCATAGTAAGTGGTAGGTAGGATTAATCCCGATTTGTAGGGATCACTACTAGCTGGATCCGCATCCTAATGATGCGGTATCGTGTATATATGTAAAGAAAACCACGAAAATAAACATCAATCATACCGAATCACTTAGAGTTCCGGATTTCGCATGGTATCGAAGCTTAGATTCGGACCTTGAATCCAGCTCCATCAACCTTCTCTCTTCTATCTCTCTCACTCTCATCTGATGGCGAACACGAACGAGGAAGTTCAAGTCCCATCCTCGCCATCTGTGACTTCAGGAGATCCCTCCCAGAAGCACTCAAACCCAGCAGCCTCATCAGACACAATCTGGCCGTATCACAAACCATCGCCTCAACGGAGATAACTATCTCCAATGGTCCTCGTCGCATCGAAGTTTATCTCGGGCAAGGGGAAAAGAGGCTACCTAACCGGAAAGACCACGCGGCCGGCGGAGGATGACCCAGAATTTATCAACTGGGATATTGAGGACAATATGGTCCAGTCGTGGCTTCTGAATTCAATGACCACGTCCATTGGTGAGAAATTCCTTCTTCACCAAACTGCCCATGAGATCTGGGATGGAGCTAGGCATACATACTCCAATCAGGCAAACAAGGCCGAAGCTTTTGAGGTGGAGATGCGACTCCATGATCTCAAACAAGGGGAAAAGTCGGTTACTCGGTACTATGACGAACCGAGCAAATGCTTTGCTGCAGCAGGATTCGTACGACGTACACCTATGGAAGTGTACGAAGATGCGAATTGTATCGACAAATCCTCCGGACCAAACGGACCATCCGTTTCCTCCCAGGGATCGAATCGGGCCCTCGATGAGGCCAAGGGAAGGATCATGGGCCGTCTTCCTCTTCCATCAGTCAGGGAGGCGTTCGCTGAAATCAAATGGGAAGAGAGCAGGAGGAAGCTCATGATCCCTGAGTCTAAAAGCATTCCAGTGGAGGGTTCTGCCCTGGCCACTCACTACACTGGAAATCAAGGGACTGCTTACACCAAGTCTGGAAAGGTGCGTCCACAGTGTACTCACTGTAACAAGATAGGACACACTAAGGACACCTGCTGGAAACTACATGGGAAGCTCGCCGACCGGAAACCTAAGGCGAGAGAGGGAGGCTCATGCACGTGCCGCCGCCGAGCAAACTCAACGGATTGGTCGGATGACCGGAGAACAACCGGAGATCCTCCGGCGGATGATGGCTCAATTCACGGCTAAGAAGGCATCTCGCAGCCCTCCGAAACTCACCACGGCTTTTTGCTAGGCAAGGTATAAATTCTACCGCTTTACTCGCCCTAAATCGGTTCAAACAACACCGGATATTAGATTCTCGGAGCTACCGAACACATGACCGGTTCTAGACAGCTACTCCACAATATCCGTGCTCATGTAGGGAAAGAGGAGTTCGTATCGCGGATGGAACCATAGCTCCGATCGAAGGAATTGGGACGTACTTACCTGACCCCTAATCAGGCTGTGTTCCCTGTTCTATACGTTCCAAAGCTAAATTGCAATCTGATTTCTGTTAGTCAGATTACACAGGATCTTAAATGTCGACTAACCTGTGACCCATCACAATGTGTATTGCAGGAGGTGGGATCTCAGAGGATGATTGGCGAGTGTTTGAGTCGTGTGATGGACCGTATCTTGTCTAAAGACAATAAGCGGACTAAGACCGGGGGAGAGGGTTCCAAGTCAAGATACTTAAGTTCTAGGTCAAGCCAGTTAGAATGCCCCGTCATGATGTGGCATTACCGGTTAGGCCACTCTAGTTTCTCTTATCTCAAAAAACTGTTTCCTAAACTTTTTATCAATAAAAATCCGAGTTCATTCTATTGTGAGGTTTGTCAACTTGCAAAACAAACAAAGATCGTCTATCATAGTCTGCCATATAAGCCAACACATCCTTTTTCCATTATTCACAGTGACATTTGGGGTCCATGTTCGTAAAAACAAGTAATGGTTTTCGATGGTTCATCACCTTCATCGATGATCATACTCGCTTAACATGGACATACCTAATGAAATCAAAGATCGAAACCCAACAAATTTTCCAAAACTTCCAAAATCAAGTCAAAACTCGGTTTCAAACACCTATTCGAGTTCTTCACACCGATAATGCAAAAGATTATTTCAATCACTCC
Source organism: Linum usitatissimum (assembly GCA_030674075.2). Taxonomy (NCBI): domain Eukaryota; kingdom Viridiplantae; phylum Streptophyta; class Magnoliopsida; order Malpighiales; family Linaceae; genus Linum; species Linum usitatissimum. The sequence goes on along the minus strand of JAUJYP020000804.1, from coordinate 3,554,844 downwards.
TTAAGCTCGTTCCTCGACGACCAATGGCATTGCTCACGGCGGCTCTTGCCCTTACACTCCCCGGCAAAACGGTATTGCCGAACGCAAAAACCGTCATTTGCTGGAAGTGGCAAGAGCATCGCCGTTTGCTTGCTAAGGCGCCAAAGAGCTTGTGGGGTGATGCTTTGTCCTCACGGCAACCTATCTTATCAATCGTCTTCCAAATCGAACCCTACGATTTAAAACTCCTCGTAGTGTTCTACTCAAAAACTTTCCCCATAGTCATGCTCTATCAACCAATCTTCCTCTTAGGGTATTTGGATGTACAGCCTTTGTCCATTTAGATTCCTCCCTACGTACTAAACTCGATCCTAGAGCGATCAAATGTGTTTTTCTGGGATATTCCCCTCATCACAGTGGTTACAAGTGTTACTCTCCAAGTGACCACAAAGTCTATCATTCGAAAAATGTCACGTTTTTTGAACACCATCCTTTCTACTCCCACTGTCAGCCTCAGGGGGAGAATTCTCTTGTTGAGTCCTCCATTGGTAGCATTATCACCTTGGAATCATCCCCCGTCATTCTAGAGTCTCCTAAAGTAGCCAAAAATCCCTCCACGAACATAACAAGTCAAATCCCTCCGCTTCGGTCTATCGGCGTAGGAAGAAGACTGCAGAAACACACATGCTCGGCGACCGAGAATTCAATGAGATCTCAGCCTCCCAAGAAGGTGAATCAGCACAAATGGATCAGGGGGTTGAATCTAGTGATGGGGTTGAGAACGGTGGTCAAACGGAGGAAACAGATGAAACTCAGACTGCTGACATAGAGGAAACACAGGTAGATGATACAGTCTACCTTCCAATTGCTCACAGAAAAGGAACTAGATCGTGCACAACTCATCCTATTGAAAGATGGGTTTCATATGGAAATCTAAGCCGAAGTACAAGGCGTTTGTGGGAACTCTTGACAACACGAAAATCCCTCACTCCATCGAAGAAGCTATGAAAATACCTCACCTGGAGGGCAGCGTGTTGGAAGAGATAAGAGCATTGCTCAAGAATCGGACGTGGGATACGATACGGCTACCGGTGGAAAATCCACAAAGGATTGCAAATGGATATTCACAGTGAAGTATACCTCGAAGGAAAGATTGAGAGGTATAAGGCTCGTCTTGTAGCCGAGGATTCACACGGTGCTATGGAGTGGACTACGAGGAGACATTTGCTCCCGTAGCCAAGCTAAAAACTCGTGAGAGTCCTTCTAAGCATTGCGGTAAATCTAGATTGGCCCCTATACCAATTAGATGTGAAGAATGCGTTCCTAAACGGGGATCTAAACGAAGAGGTGTATATGAATGTCCCTACAGTGTTGCCACCGAACCGGAATGGTGTGCGTACCGAAGAAGGCACCGTATGGCTCGAAGCAATCTCCGCGAGCGTGGTTTGAGAGGTTCTCTCAGTCCATGAAGAGATACGGGTATTATCAGTGTCAAACTGATCATACCATGTTTGTAAAGCAAAATGAGGAAGGAAGAAAAGCCATCCTCATTGTATATGTTGATGACATTATCATCACAGGGGATGATGAAAAAGAAATCGAACGGCTTAAGGAGAAGCTAGCATCGGAATTCGAGATAAAAGACCTAGGAAATTTGAGGTATTTCCTAGGTATTGAAGTGGCACGATCTAGTAAGGGACTAAGTTTATCCCGGCGGAAATACGTCTTAGATTTGTTAAAGGAGATCGGGATGATTGGGTGCAAACTCGCGAGCACGCCAATGGAGCACAACTTGAAGTTTGCTCTTGGCCAAGAAGCGACACCGAATGGAGAGGGGGAGTTACCGAAATTGGTAGGAAAGCTAATATACTTAGCTCACACACGTCCGGATATCTCGTTTCCGGTAAGCATTGTGAGCCAACATATGCACAATCCAAATGAAGAGCATATGGAGGCAGTGATGAGAATTTTAAGGTATTTAAAAGGCACACCAGGTGTTGGGTTGCTGATCCAGAAACACACTGGACGCAGAATTTCGATTTATACGGATGCGAGTTGGGCTGGAGACCTTACAGATAGAAGGTCAATCTCGGCTATCGCACCTACGTATGGGGGAACTTAGTGACTGGCGGAGTAAGAAACAAACGGTGGTCTCAAGGAGCTTGAAGCGCAGTATAGGGCAGCTGGCGCATGGGATTTGTGAAGGAGTTTGGCTAAGGCGCATTCTAAGGGAACTCAAGATGGAGGATGAGGGTCTCGTTAGAGTCTTGTGTGACGATCAGTACCGCACTAAGCATTGTGAAGAATCCGGTTCATCATGATCGAACTAAACATGTTGAACTGGATCGTCATTTTATTTATGAGAAAGTAAACAACAAGGAGTTCGAGATGGAGTACGTTCCATCTAAGCAGCAGATTGCAGATATTCTCACGAAGGCTCTACCTAGAGATATGTTCGATGATCTACAAGGCAAGCTTGGCCTCCATAACATCTACAGCCAAGCTTGAGGGGGAGTGTTGAATTACAGAAATAACTAGGATATTATTAGGCGTATCACTTAGTGTAATCTAGCTATCCTATAGAATCGACTAGCCCGATTTAGGCGATTGTAATCATAGTAAGTGGTAGGTAGGATTAATCCCCGATTTGTAGGGATCACTACTAGCTGGATCTGCATCCTAATGATGCAGACTGTGTATATATGTAAAGAAAACCACAGAAATAAACATCAATCATACCAGAATCACTTAGAGTTCTGGATTTCTGCAAAATGTACTACGAAAAGAAAACACGGAACTATACAAAAAGGTAAGAGGCTTTGATATCACCTGTGAATGATTACTTGTGTCTGCACCCATTTTGTGCATTTCAAGTTCAGCTGTCAATGATATTCCTTTTAGCTCCATTTGCATCCCCCGTTCCAAAATGAAAATGGCTTCATACCAACAGTGTTTAAATTGTACAGGTTTATGGAACGCGGGATGCAAATGGAGCCAACAGAAACAATCTTCTCATCAATGGTCTGAGCATCCATGAGGATTCACGTGAACCTGTACATCTCCAGCTTAGTCAGCCACAAGAAGAAAATCATGATGATACACCAACACAAGGAACCACAAACCTAGGGTACATTTAATTATTATTCCCTCCGTCACATCTAATTTATTAAACTACTTCTAAAGAGTTTCACGTTGGATTGCTGCAGCAGACTACAGCTGCATTAGCAAAGAGATTGTCCGGGTGGAAAACTAAATTGTACAGTGGCCCATATATTACAGACTGAGCCTTTAGTGCAGTGGTATATGAGCTGCTGACTATTGAAACGTTAAGGCTTTTCTTTTCCATGATAATTTTTTTTAAACAAAAATTACATGTGTGGGATTCAAGGAAATATTGCTACTTATATGAAGATACTACTTAATTGTAATAAAGAGGACTGGCATTGTGTTACGTTATGATGTGCTTTAAATGGTCAAAGTACTGTAAACTGACAAGATAAAAAGCATTCTATTGAAGTTATATTTCAAAATTAAAACAAATTGTGGTAACAAGAGACATGAACACGTCAAAAGTAGATTCATATTTCACCAAGGGACACACAAGCAGCACAATCAGAGAAGACTTACAAGAAATCACAAACTTCAGCAGCAACAGCACCTTCTAGGCCAACTCAGCCTGCACAGATTACATGTATAAATTCACAGCACTTGTAAATCAAACTTAGTTCGAAACATCTTCTTTGAGGGAAAGGAAGCAAGCTCTATACTATGAGGCAACTTCGGACAGATTATCCTTAAGAAGAAGGCGATACGTGTCAAACAAAATTACTTCTAAAATGAGTATCTTTTGACAAGGACCAATTCAAGCATCACTAGTGTCCCACATCGTTCTCATCTATCGCAGGATACCAACAACTTTGTTTTGGATTAGCACTTTCAATTGGTTGCAACAAAAAAATTGGCTGCATAGATTGCACCTGAGGTAATGATTCTCCAAATACTACATGATGCTAAATATTAGTTTTCCGGCAGCAGTCTAGGACAATGAAAACAAAGTGCCAAACCATAATACTGATAAGAAACCCAGAATCAATGACCAATTTGGCATCTTTCTTCTTAATCTTTTAGAAACCAGCAGAGGATAAGTAATAAAAAAAAATGAATAGTGAAGAGGATTCAACAACGTAGGACATAGAACCAAAAAAAAAGATAATGCAGAGTAAACAAGAGGACCGGAAAAAGGGTTCTGTAGCCTTTGGTTACATTTTATATAATAAAGAAGAATTTATCATTGTGCATGGGCGGAAAGTTCAATTAACTCTCATTCTATGGCAGCCAAAGTTCTTAGTTCTTACACCCTTACCACCTATCTGAAGCTTTATGAATCAATAATAGCAGGGAAGAACTATAATGGGAAGCAACACTAGTAGTCGCTGCAGAAGCACTTGGTCTTTGTGCACCTTCCCTCACTACCAATCCTCTAGTAAAATGATCACCTCAGTACAAGAATTAAACCACATGCATTAAAAAGAGACTAACGCCATAACATGGCAGGCTTTAGGTATCCCATAGACAACTATGATTGAAGCTAACTGAATAAGCAAATGGGACTCAAATTAAGAAGTAACTGCGACCCTCAAATTTGAAGGTACACACATGCTCCACAAAAGTCACGACTAGCCAAAAAGATCCAAAGCATTTTCCAAGGCTAAGGGACATTAGTGGTCTCTTGTTTAGACATGCAAGAGAAGCAAAGTGGTTTCTTGTTTACACAATAGAGTACCAAATACAGCACCACATTTGAGATCTAGAATGATATAACTAACTTAAACCAGGTTGCAATCGGACTGTGGCACAAAGAGAACCGTAAATAGAGTGAGAGTGGAATTGACATAAACAAGTCCAACCCCCTTAATTTCAGTCATTGATCCATCAGCAATCCTTACCCATGCATTCTTTAGGTAAGGTTGTAGGTTGTGGATGATGGACGCATCTATGGTCGCATTGTCAGTGCACCATAATCAACTCTCCACACATTACACTGTTTATGGTGACTAAGATAGGCCTAACAAATACCTCGTGTGAAACCATTCTCGTGTGATGTTCAGAAGATCATGACAATCTAGCATGGCTTGAGAACTTGTGGACTTCTCAAGCAACTCAATTTGACCCGCTAAGAATGAGTCTAAAGGGCTTGTTTGTTTGTCTTCAACCTTCTAAGCTACGTTGACACATCCATGCCTCTTGGTTTTGGGTGTCTACACAGGTGGTCCACCAATGATATGCCATCCTTGGTATGGCATGTGCGTTTGAAATGATCACAAAATTTCACCGATAATCTTTTGATAGCCAACGCAGAGCCTTCCTCGACAATCTTCAATGAGCCCACGGCATCACACGACAACGACTTGCCCCTAACCGGATCTCAACAAAAGCTTTCCGAAGTTCAAGAAGGGGTTTCTCATTCATCACCCTACCTCTAGCAACATCAAGGCTATCATTTAATCCCAATAAGAATCTAACCGTATGGATCTCCCCCACTAATTCCTTATAGAGGGTCGCATCAGTAGTGGAAGTCTATTTGGGGTCTTAATACTTATCAATCACCAGACACAAATGGCATAAGGTATTGTAGTATTCTAAAATGGACTTATCACCTTGTTTAAGATTGTATACCTTGATCTCTATGTCCATAATTCTGGTTGTGTTGTCAACATTGGAGTAAGCATCTTCCGCATGATCCCAAATATCATTTGCGGTCTTTTCGAGGAGTGAGTGATCTCCAATGGTTGGTGTCATAAAGCTAAGTAACCATGTTTTCACAAGGTTATCATTCGGCTTCCAAGCCTTGAACTTAGAGGCTGACTCCTCAGGTGTCGAGATTTCCCCCATCAAATAGCCCTCTTTTCCTCTACTGCTAATGAAGATGAGGAATGACTGGGACGACTGGAGATAGTTATCATCGGTCAGCTTGTGAGAACAGATGTAGTTCTCATAGTTTGTTGACGTGGTATTGGTTGGAGATGTATTATGGGTTGATGGTCTCCAGTTTCTCCTGACACAATCTCTCCAACAGCTCCAAACTTGAAGGTGGTTGGCGCCATTGATTGAAAGAACATATCGTCTGACGGGAAAGAGATAGTTGGTGGCTTATAGTTGGTTCGCAACCTGAAGCTTTGATACCATACAAATGTTTAGGGAAGAAATATTACCTTTTGATTATTATTTTGCTCTTAGGCAGGAAACATATATATCGGAAGAAGTAAGGTGCCTGCCATAAGGAGAACACTGAACTACCTATTTAGGAATGTAAAATAAGCTCAGTAATAATACTAGTTATTAGCCTAACTTAATCATGGGATAGGGGAGTATCCACCATATCTCTATAGTGTTCTTAGTTTCTACAACCTTTACAACATAGAGGCAATTACTAGAATGTGGACAAGACATATGAAAAGGGATCCATGATCAGACGCAATCAAATATTCACAAAAGAAACCAATTTATATTTTGTTTTGAGTATTATTCAATTGTCTAATTGCTACTTAACTTAACATAGTCCATTTTTTTCCTTAAAAACAGTCTATTTTTGTTAAACTTGTTTACTATCTTTTTTGAGATTATAAGGGTTGTTATTCCACTTCATCAATTAGTAGTGCGGCAGTTTAGGAGTTGTACCTATTGGTCCTATAGTGTTCTAGATTTATGACAAATTTGATATTATGAAACACTGGATTTTTTATACAAGTTCCAACATAGATTAATCTCACAATTAGTTCAGATTTACGAAATTATGGAGAGAAAGACTTATTCTAAGACAGATAGAGACTGTATATTAGCAATGAGGTTATTTTGTTTTCAACAATAGTAAGAGGTTGAAATGAGAAGTCGGCAGTTGGAGCTCAGAATTCTTTTCATGTCTAAAGGCTCTTGAACATGAGGTGCTCAACCTAGGTTTTTAGTAGAGTATAGAGCACTTCTAAAACTCACATCAAGCAAGCTCTAGAACTAAAATCAGAAAACATATAGAGCCATTTTTATTTTACTGAACAATACAACATACTACTCAAAGAATCAGCAAGAGATCAAGAACCTATGCCATATCATGCCACAACCAATACATTAAAAGACAACTTTGTAAACCTTATCAGGGTAAACACATTAAGTACTAATGAGTACAACCAAAGCAGCTTACATGTCAACTTTAATCAAACATTCACAAGTTTTATCCTACAATCGACAGACGACAATATGAGAGTCAAACAAACATAACACCCTCTTTTAAACGCCCAAGGCGTGGACATCTATTTTTCTGGAGAGTAAAATAGACCAAGCATTCCGTTGAAATGTACTATTGATTTATAAATTCCGTAAGCCACGAGCCACCAAAAGCATCAAATAAGAACACAGCTTGCAATTCCAGATACAAACCAAAACATAAAGAGGAAAATAAACAATTGTATCTGCTACTAGCTAGTAACACAATGTAAGGTTTCTAATTGTGATCATGCATCTAGAGAAATTACGATCACAAATTAGCAACCAAAGCTTGAGTCTGGATTTAGGAAACCAAAAGGAAGATGTGTGCCTAGTATAGCTGCCTGAGCAATATTTTATGTGGCTGTTTCCAACAGTGTGCTCAAGCAATCATATAAAACAAAACTTAAATAGGTTGCTTTCGCGTTCTCGAAACCAAGACAATCTAAGGAGACACAGAACATTTCAACTGGCTAGGGATTTGATAATGCAATATTCTGAAGAGAGCGTAGCAGGAAAAAAATCAGCAACTGTAACTCTTAGAAACGCGGACTTACATGCCAGTTGATTGCAATCCAGATGGACCACAAGAACCTCCCCCCAGCCGTTTGAATTGTCAGCCAAGTACACCTGAGAATAAGAAATCATTATCAAGTAAGGAAAAAAGATACTAGTACTTAAATGGAACAAACAGCTGAGAATTCCCCAGTGAAAGGAAGAAAGAAGACACGAAATCCTTTGCTGAGTTAACAATGTAAGTGAAGTTAAAGTTTAAACCGATTGTTGTTCATGATTAACTGCGGCTAGAAGTCCCCTCTCGAGTATAACCAAAAGGCTCCTGAGAGAGAAGACTCGAAGTTATCCGGCTATGAGGAAAGAATCCGCTGCTGAGGAGACAACTGACTGATCGAGTAACCGTAACTAATGCGGAGAAGGCGTAGGTATGGGAAAGCTTGTAAGGCAACAAAATGGCGATTGAGACGTTGTGGAGACGGCGACCTAGCAGATTCAAAATTTTGAAGGAAGACGGAAACGGCGAGATCTGCTTCAATGTGGGGGACAAGTAAAATTTAGAGAAGAAGGAAGAGAGGAGAAGGAAGGAGGGAGATGAGGAATTTCTCGAAAAAAATGAGAGAGACTGTCTCCCATGGATTTTTCGGATTTTTTTATTTCAAGGCCCCCACAAAATATCTACCATCTTAGATTCGATCTCGACTCAAGCGGCGTGTGAACCTGGTTTATAAAACCGGCCCAAACCATGTTTTCCCAACTACAGTCTCTTCCGGGTTAAAATCATTACTGGTGATTCAAGTTTTGAGTTGATAGCATTTTGGTCATTCAATTTTGTTTCTTAACAAGTCCATGGTTCGATTATTAACATGATAATAAAAAGGTTCCCCCATCCATTTCTGTCCTATTTTCCATCTGAAATATGACACTCATAAGTTTGCCATCATGCCATGTCACTTAGGACACCATTTTAAAATGTTTTAAATTAAATTATTTCACTATTTCATTTTACTAATACGTTTATATGTTAAATTAACCAAATTGACAATTCTAAATATATGTGCTTCTGGTCTATTGGCCGATTAATTCAGTTGAGAGGATAATTCCAAAGTTAAGATTTTACTTTTTTCTCAACATTATTACGAAAAATTAAATTTTGGTTCACCCAACCCTTGATAATATTGCATCAATAACTCGTTGTAACGGTTACTAAAGTTTAGAGTGTTTCCTCTTGACTGTGAGAGCAAAGATCATGAGGCCCATACCTTAGGTGGAGGGCGTTTCCCGCGACCCTAAACCACTATTTTTGTTGCACATGTGAACCGAACCTTTTTATAACGAATATGTTCAGAGTAGGAATATGTTCTGTTCTGTTCGTCTTTTCTTTTTTTCTCGACGCAGATACACTGTACATTAGTATATTGGTGGAGCTCAAAAGAAAGTTGTATGTATTTGGTAGAGAGAGTTGTGCCAAAGCGAGCAGGTTCTTCGCAAGAGGCAGTCGTTTTCTTCTCCAGAAACCACTCCACTTGTCCATCAGAACTTCTTCGTCTGCTGGTTGACCAAAACCCAAGAACAATTGACGTCTTTCAAAGGTATAGACCGAGTTTTTTGCTACTGGATTTCGATTTTGAATAACTTCACTGGTGAAAGCTGCATTCCCCGAATAACTTTTCTCGAATTATATGGTTCAGGGTCCAGCTCGGTTACCAATAATTTCTACTTTTTTCAAACGAATAATAATTTTGTAACTGGTTTTTTCACCCAAGTAGCAGGAGAAGAAAGAAATCTCATTGTTGGACGATAAGTTCTGCAAGAGCGTCTCTTATTTTGGGTTACCTCTTATTAACTGTGCTGTGTGGCTGTTCGGATTTCATTTCTGTTTATGTCATCCCTACTGCAATTAAACCTTGGTTTATTTTTGTAAGGTCAAACACACAGTGACTGAAAATGGTCGACTTGAAAGGATCACCGGATCTCCATGGATATAAGATGCCTGCCGAGTGGGAGCCTCATTCTCAAACTTGGATGGGTTGGCCTGTAAGTTTGTTGTTCTGCCTCCTTTTTATTATTTTGCTCCTTTATCCTTGCTTTCAAATTTGAATTCTTGCTCTCATAGATAGAACAATGTAATTGAATGGTACTGATTTCTCCCTGTATGTCTCATATATGGGATTAAAGGTAGTTGGTTGTTCATGTTGTGCTTAACCTTTGGCTAAAACTTTTGAGTGGCCCGTTCTGAAGATGTGCCTACCTAGCATCTGATGGGTGTCTGTTTCTAATTCTCTGCACATCGTTCATTGTTTATTGAAAGGATTAATTCATCAATATGTGCTTGGTTGGGAGGATCCACATCCAGAATGATATGATACACCTGAATTTCTTTAGGGGATTCTAAACCGTATATTCTGGACTTCATGTGCAGCATTCTTTTCCTATCATTTCTCAAAGGGTTTCAATGAATCAAAACCGTTGTGTAATTGCAGGAGCGGCCAGATAACTGGCGGGATGCTGCTGCGCATGGTCAACATACTTTCACCAAGGTCGCAATTGCTATTTCAAAGTTCGAACCAGTGACTGTTTGTGCAAGTGCTGCACAGGTTTGTTGAGATTTAGTTGTTTAAAGCCTCTGTCGCTCGTCACAGAATCTGGTAGTTATTCTACTGAATTGAATTTGAATTACCTCCATGTTTAGTGGGAGAATGCTAGGACTCAGCTCCCAGAACACATTCGAGTCGTTGAGATGAGCATGAATGACAGCTGGTTTCGTGATAGTGGTCCAACAGTGAGTCTATCCTTTCATATGGACCTATAATGGGGCAGATAAATTTGTCAATTGAACAATTTCTTAAGGTCCTTGCTCGCGTTGTAGTTTGTCATAAGGAAGAGCGTTTCGGGCTCCAACATTTCGGAGCAAGAGATTGCAGGCATCGACTGGAACTTCAATAGTTGGGGAGGTAAATCACTTAAATCTGTGTGACTACTGGATATAAAATACAATGTATGCACCATATGGCTGCAACAGTTAACTCGTGATTTTACTATTGGTCTTCATAGCTTTACTAGAATCCTTGTATAAAATGTCTTTTCCCTTATATTTGCAGGAGTTGACGAGGGTTGTTACCAAGATTGGAGTCTGGACACTGCTGTCGCATCAAAGGTAGAAGACAAAATGCGATAGACCTTAAACTTGGATTCTCGAAAATGAGATAAAACTCCTAAGAAGTTGAATTCTAGATTTGTTATACCTTTGTGTTCACTTGTGACTGGTGTCTATTGTAATTTGATGGTAGATTCTTGAAATTGAGAGGTGCCCAAGGTTTCGCCATACTATGATTCTTGAAGGTGGAAGCATCCATGTCGATGGAGAAGGTTAAATCTTTTCTACCTTATTTTCTTAAAAGCACTCTCGTTTTTTGGCTCTTGCTAATAATGTAAACAACTGCAATAACCGAAATACATTGGTAAACAAATGTATATGCTAAGAAATAAAATTTGGACAAGGAAGTGCTTCCATGAGTAGTAATGGTGCAGAAAGATGTTTGATTGCGTGAATACTGAATTTTATAGGGATAGACCTTTTGAATTGTGTAGTGCAAGTTTATGTTATGCTGATGTGACGTCTGTTTTGTGATGAATCTCAACATCGTTAAGCCACCCGTGTGATCTGTTCTCTAGCAAATTTTCTCTTCTCAAATAACCAATTTCTGCATCTTAGATCCACCATGATATGGCTATAGTTTAATATGAGCAATTTTGTTGGCTTTCAAATTTATTTCACATTGTTCCTATCTAAAATATTGATTTCATAGTTTTTGCTGTGTACAAACAGGAACATGCCTTACCACTGAGGAATGCCTCTTAAACAAGAACAGGAATCCTCATCTTACAAAGGAACAAATAGAAGATGAACTGAAGAAGTATCTAGGAGTTCGTACGATTATTTGGTTGCCTTGTGGATTATATGGTACTTTCCACTCTGTTAACAGTTGATTTTTGCTATATACCTGGATGATCCTCTTTTACGCTTCATAGTTTCAGAGATTGGTATTATTGAAGTTTGTCTACCTCATATAAACAACAACCATAAGTGTGAACCAAATTCATGAAGTGTTGTTGACTTTGAATTTAACAGGGGATGATGACACAAATGGTCATATTGACAATATGTGCTGCTTTGCAAGACCGGGCGTGGTTTTGTTGTCTTGGACCGATGATGAAAAGGATCCTCATTATGAAAGAGCAGTAGAAGCCTTTTCTGCTCTGTCTAGTGCAACTGATGCTAATGGCAGGAAGCTAGAGATTGTCAAGCTTCATGTACCAGGACCGCTTTACATGACAGAAGAAGAAGGAAATGGGTTTGCTCAAGTAAGAAAACAAGAAATTTGGGTTTTAACACTTCATTCTCTTGTGATAACATCCAGGTTTGCTGTTTACATACTCAAAAAGTTGAAACGTTTTGTGAACAGGACGGTGATGGTAAATCAAGAGTTTCAGGTACAAGACTTGCTGCTTCTTATGTGAACTTCTATTTCGCGAATGGAGGGATAATCGTACCGCAATTTGGTGACAAAAAATGGGACGATGAAGCAATTCGAGTCCTCTCTCTTGCCTTCCCAAATCATGAAGTAAGCAATTGTTTCTATCCTTTCTTGTTTTATGGATAAGTGTATGATCAAGTGAATTTCGAACAAGTAAGCCAATGTTTCGTCCGTTTGCCCTCGACATGCTAATTTGAACGTTTGGTTATCTCAGGTGGTTGGAATCGAAGGCGCAAGGGAGATAGTTCTGGGTGGTGGAAACATACATTGCATCACCCAGCAACAACCAGTAAGTTTTCCTGGTGATAAAGCTTAAGTAAAAGCCTTCTAAAGTTGGAAGGGGGCAGCTATTTGGAAGTGACCTCTGTTATGTTTTTGTACTCTTTCACAAAGCTTCTTTCCAGCCAGCTTTCATACTAGTCGATATGTATTTGGAATTTCAAATACGAAGTTTATATATTTAATATTTACATCCAAATTAAAATGTGTTGGATTTGACTCCGATACATTCATTGAACAAGATACTCCATTAATTTCAAGTACATTTGGAAACATAGTAATTTCAAAATCCACACTAAACCATTTTTTTATGTTACACTTTAAACTCAAACCATCTATTACTATTAAATTTTGTCGTAATTTGTTGTAAAAGGTATTTATTTTGTTATGGTATGAAACTCAAGTATTATAATATAACTTTTTTATTTCATTTAGAGTTTGGATTTTTCATGTAATTGATTTTCTAAGCCAAAAAAACACACCTATCAACTAACATTTCGTGGCTCTGCCACTATGATCGACTATGTAGAAGTCTAGTCAACGTCAAATGCATGATCTGGAGGGCAAAGTTTACTGTCACTATGTAGAAGTCTAGCCAACGTCAAATGCATGATCTGGAGGGCAAAGTTTATTGTCTGACACATCCTTTGCCCGCTTCCGAATGGCATCAACTCCAAGTTTTTACCCTTGAGGTCAACGTCTTTGTGTGTCGAGAGGAACCGGTCCGGTTCAAACTTGTCTGCTTCGGACCAAACCCTTTGGTCGCGCTGGATTTTAGATATGTTGATTATTAGTCTAGTCCCTTTTCGGACCAAACAACCCCCGACTGTGCAATCTTCAATGGCTTGGTGGGGTACGACAAGAGGACCAGGTGGGTACAAGCGGAGGGTTTCTTTGACGATTGCATTCAGGTAAACTAAGTTGTCGATATCTGACTCTTGAACTTGTCTTTGGTCACCTATGTTGTTGACCAGTTCAATTTGGGCTTTATGCAATACGTCGGGATGGTTCACGAGTAATGCAAACAACCAGGTCATCGTCGCTGTTATTGTGTCTGCACCCGCTAGGATAACACTCTGTACGATAGTATAACAATCAAGACAAAAACTTTGTTATTCTGAAAATGGATTATCCAAGAAAAATTTAGAGTAAGTAAATTACCAGAGAAGTAGTTTTGTTAACGGTGTCAGAATCTATATCCAATATGCCATGCCGCCTTCATCCCCTACAAGATTCAGAATAACGTCCATGAAGTCGTCTTCCACTTTGACCCCGCCGTTGGAATCTCTTTTTGCCTTATGCTCCTTCAGCCACACTCCCATCATAACGTCCATCTCCTTCCGTGTCTTCCTCATCGCCTTCTCGAACCCTCCCACGTCCAACCACCTCAGATAAGGTATACCGTCCGCCACCACGAACCTTCCGGCAAGTTCAAAGAAACTATTCAACACTTTCTTCATTCTAACGCCGTCTTCTCCTCGCTTCAAATACCCTATAGATGCCCCTACGATCATCTTCAGTATAACGTTCAACGCAATGTCCCCGAACCAGGTGGTCATGTCCACCAGAACGACACCGTCTCTTCCTTTACTGCACCAGTACCCGTACAACTCTTTTATTGCGAGATCGACCTCTGTTTCCCTCACGTGTTTGAGCAAATCTATGCGGTCAACGTGGCAATCTTCCGGATTTCTCGCCAGTAGGGCCCGTATGGGCTGAACGGGAAGATGGATCGTTGGTAACCGAGTCTATCCGTGGCTAGGGTTTTGGGTCTGTCCGCGAACGCACGGTCGTGTGTGGTCAAGCACTCCTTGGCCATTTCCCAATTGCTGACTACCACAGCCGGGTGGGCGCCCATTCGGATGGTGAATAATGGGCCGTATTTGTCTGCCATCTGCCCCAATACTATGTGCGCTGGCCGTTGTCCGCCTAAGAGATGGAGGTGCCCGATTATGGGCCATGCGCCGCCGGCCTGGAGCGGTGCTTTGTTTTTGTTATTGCCGACGGCTGAGCTCGATGGTCGGAAGAGGAAAATGAGGGAGGCTACTATGAGGATCGAGAATGACGGTAGTAAAGTCATGAAATCCATTATTGGCTACGAATTTGATTGAAGTGCTAGAGCCTAGCTAGGGGCCTCTACTTTTAAACGGCTAGCTCGGTCGGCTAATGGCCTTTTGTGTTAGGTTCGAAATAATTACAACTTTTGGCCAACTCTCGTGGGATTGCTTTAGTTTTCAATTAATGTACTATGAATGTGTGTAATATTTATCTTCAATATAAAATTTGTTGGCATTTTAAATCGATTATTAATGCATGATTATAAAATATGACATAATTTATATTTTGGCCTTGTGAGCAGTTTATTATAGATAAAATATTAATTACAATGGATTGCAATACATGCTTTTTATAATCAACTAATAAAATATCTCAACCAATACGATTAAGTGTTATTTCGAACAAATAATTAATGTTTCTTTAATTTGCTTGTGAGATGCTAATTTTGAAAGTTTGGGCATGTCAGGTGGTTGGAATCCGAGTAGCAGCAGCTTGCAATGAGACCATAGTAATGCTCCTCTTTCACAAAGCCAATGTCTTCATAATCATTTGTGATTTGTTGTTGATGTAATTTGTGTATTTGGAATTGTAATTACGAATTTTATATATTTACATACAAATTATAAATTAGATTATTGCCGGCCCATTGGTCAGAGCCCGGGTGAGTTAAGATGTTCATAATTCGCACCCTGCACACAACGATTTATTTTTGTTTAATTTATACTAAAATATATCACTAACTCAAATTTTTTTCATTTGATTGGTTTTGGGTTGGACGAATAGTGATGTAATATCATTGCCATATCTTAAATAGGTTTTGAATTTTAATTTTATCCATTGCTTTTTTATTGAAAAATTATCATTGTCATCTCTTAAATATGCGACACTTAATGAACAATGATACAACTCATATTAAAGGTAAACGCTCAATTACTTTTGAAGTATCGATATAACCCATATGTATAATCTAATAAACGCCTCGTAGGATGTCATATAGGCAGAGTATCGGTATTTCAAGAATACCGAAGCGTTGACCCTTAATATTGATTGTATTATTGTTTGTATCTTACGTCAGATATAAATTCTTGATATTATCATATGAGCAAGATCAATATAATAGTGTGGGTGGGGTCACTATCAACTACCAAGTCAAACCGAATCCATTCAGAACACTCACTTACTTTTAATTAAGTTGAATTACTATATATATATATATATAATATAAATTGATTAGATAATTAACTCAACCCAATGCTTACTCTAAATAAACCCGAAACAGTGTCTCATCTAATATAAAGCAGCCACCTCCAGCATTAGGATTCATATCAAAACAACCCTCTACGTAAGAAGAGTTCGTTCCCTGTAATCCATCGATTTCCAATGATCTAAATAGGGAATGGGAGGAAGATGAGACACAACAGAACAACATAGCCAATTGGTTGGCTCTTCGATCAATCGATGTCTCCTCTTCCTCTCTTTCCCTACTTCGATCTTGGATCGATTCTTCTACTGCAGAACCAAAAGTTGCTATGTCGATTGGTATCAATAGTGGTTTCATCCTTGATCACTCTTCTTTCTTCTCGGACTACCGACGGTACGTACTTAATTTGTTTAAACACGTATGTGTTTGAAACTTAAAGAATATTTACAGACGCTTTATATATGATTTGATTCTTCGTTGGATTATCGGACTTGTACATGCATGTATAGTGAACATATAAGAACAAGTTGCATGAATTCATTCTAGGCGTCTGTAATTCAACGTATGGTTCGCACGTCTTCAGGTACGTTCTTGTTTCGTTTTAGTAGCAAGAAGCAGAGAAAGATCAAACTGTCTTGGCTTTCTTGGATTCCATTCCATGCATGGTTTCGTGCAACTCTATGATGAATTTTGTTGATATATATATGTTCACTGATTAACTAACGCCCACTGTTTATCTGAATTACTACACTGCTGGGTGGTGGCGGCCGAGGAACAATCGGAACGGAGGAGGAAGATGGGAAATTTTTAGTTTGGTCACTGGAATATTTCAGTAGCTACGGACCAGTTAGTCAGCCTTTTCCAGTAACATATTTGGTCACTCCAGTATCAAACGAGTTTAGATTAGGACACCGTTACGTCCACAACTTTTAGAACTTGTATCTCATAATAAGTAGTTATACGATAAAAAACTTTGGATTTGGGATCCGTAATTTTATTAACCAAACTCAAATAACTCACAAAGTTTGTTGAATTCGTCTGTAATTAGGTATATAAGAACGTTATAACTAGTTATTAGAATATTGTAACTGATAGTAACTAGTTATAAACGATTCATATAACCAGATCAGATAATTCATCCTGTAACTAGACGTAAATGTTAATAACTAGGTATACTAAGGTGGTCGGATTTTTGGTAGTGCCTTGACGACAACTATAACTAGTTATCGAGTTACACGCACCCGCGACTACTTTGAGTGCATATAACCAGTTATAGACATTTGTAAAAAACTTGTTATATTATATAGTTAATTATGAAAAAATGACCGAAAGTTCATTAAAGTTTTAGTGTAAAAATTATAAATGATTATAATCTGTGAATATGTAATTTTATAGACAAAACTTTTTATATAGATTTGTCAAAAAAATCAATAAAGGGTCGCTGAAAAGGTTACGGAAAATCATCGGAAAATTCTGAGTTACGGAAAGTCATCGGAAAATTCGTCGGAAAATTATGGTGGTGGTTGCTGGAAGTTGCCGGAAAAAGATAATGATACATTGTCATTCTCGAACTCTTAAGAAAGGTTTTACTCGAATCCAGTTCCGTTGTCATGGGCCATGGCTTACTTACATAATTAGTGAGCTCTGACTCGAACTCGAGTCCAAAATCTTGCCCAATATTTAAATCGGAACAAAACAAAAATACGAAACCACTCTCCCTTTCACCGTCGTCACCAACCCCCACTTCCACTGACTGTTGATTCTGCCACCATTTCCCACCAACCAAGGAAACCTTAACCTTCACCACCCTCAACGTGCGTACCTACAACAACATCACACCGTGGCTCTTGACAGCAAAAGCCTAGCAGCGACCTAGACGTCCAACGGCAGAGATCCGTTCTAGAGCGGTAATGGCGTCCATGGCTCTTCGCAGGCTCTCCTACTCTCCCATCAGACCTTACTGCAATGGCGGTTCCCTGTATTCCATGGTTAGCTCCTTGTTCGTTATTGCAATTCGTCTTAATTTGATTCTTTCTGGTTATGAAAGTTCGTTCTGATCTGTTTCTGCAGTCTTCCTTGCCTAATCAGGCAGTTTCCGACAAAGACTCTGCTCGCGCCACCGTGAGCCTCTACCTTCTTGCGATCCATTTGTTTCTTTTTCTTTTGTGATTTCTCTTTACCGTGTTCTATCTGTCGTTCTCAGTGGATAAAGCAATTGAATGCACCGCTGGAGGAAATCGATCCGGAAATAGCTGACATTATTGAGCATGAGAAAGCCAGACAATGGAAGGTATCACGTTCAGTTACATCAACAAATGCATTTGATCATTTCTCTCTCTCTATGAGTTGCTACTGCTGCTGCAAAATTCATGTATTCTGGCCAGATTTGGGACCATTTAAGCAATTGTTGAATTTGGGATCTAAATTTCGACCTGTTTTCAGGGACTTGAACTCATCCCTTCAGAAAATTTCACATCAGTTTCCGTGATGCAAGCTGTAGGTTCTGTTATGACCAATAAATACAGTGAGGGTTACCCTGGAGCAAGATACTATGGTGGAAACGAGTATGTGGACTACTTGATGACATTTTAGCATTGCAATATGTGTAATTGTTTATTTCTTTGGTTGATTATATCGTTATGCAATGATTGAGATCAATGTTCTGAGCATTCATTCCAAATCACCCATCACCCGTCTCTACAACTTATGGCTGGGATCTTTTTCTTTTGGTTCATTAGGTACATTGATATGGCTGAGAGATTGTGCCAAAAGCGTGCTTTAGAAGCCTTTGAGCTGGATCCTGAAAAATGGGGAGGTTAGTAAATTAGTTAGATCTTTTGATAACAACTGCTACTAGATTGGTCATGTCATGTCCATTTCTTGCCTACTCCATAATTATCAGAATGTACTTTATATTAATAAACCTGTAACCTCCTTGATTTTAATATAAGTAAGTTTTTTTATTCTGGTTGACCTTGCCAAGTGATTTCCTGTTGATGTATGAATGATCATGGTACAACATATATATTCCTTCCCCTTTGGGTGAATCATAATTCAGAAGAAATCTGTATCATTAGCTCTATAGCAGATGTGAAAATGTTGAAGCAATGTACCTAGCGAACTTCATGGTAGATTATAATCATCCAAGAGAGTTACTTGCTTACTGCTATAAGCTATAAAGATTGGCTACTAATTTGGAATATATTGGTGAAGGATCTCCATTTACAAACTGAAGAGAATTTTTTCCAAATGTTACTTGCCTGGTTGACATCTCTTGCTGCACACTAACTATTGCTGTATTAGATTAGAAATAGACGCGTAGACATTAGTTACCAGAAAAAGATGGATTTTTTAACCACGATATAATTTTGCAATATGCTTTTACATATGTAGTCTTCGTATGTTGAGCAATCATGTAACTATTTCATCCACTTCCTCAGTATGTAATCACGAGTAACTGACGACAAAAATTATTGGTTGACGCCTCTATTCTTTTCCTGCTGAATCTATTGAAGACGTGTTACATGTGTGCCTTTTGTTTTGCAGTTAATGTCCAGTCACTATCTGGGTCTCCAGCCAATTTTCAAGTTTACACTGCCTTGTTGAAACCGCATGAGAGAATCATGGCATTGGATCTACCTCATGGAGGCCATCTTTCACATGGTTATCAGGTACTTATATTCAGTGCCAAGCTTCGGTCAGCGTAGATATATTTGTTTTCTGCTACTGCTCTATGCAGGTTGATTGTTCGATTATTCTAACAATTTATACAAAACCTTGTGAAGCCAAATGAGGCATATATGACTGACGTTATTGTTCATTTTTCCAAATATGATTAATATCGTTTACTTATCCTGTCATCTTCCAGACTGATACGAAGAAGATATCTGCTGTGTCCATATTTTTTGAGACAATGCCCTATAGATTAAACGAGACAACAGGTTATATTGACTATGATCAGGTACCCTTTTCACTACTGTTCCTATTATGTAGTTTCTTTTCTCAACACTAGTAATGTTTCGCTAGTATGCTTTTGAAAGATATAACAATACTTGCTATTTGAGTTTATGTCATCGTTCAACATTGTTGTTGAAATTGGGGTTGGCGTGGGTACTGATTTCTTGCAGTTAGAGAAAAGTGCTGCACTCTTTAGACCAAAACTTGTAGTTGCTGGTGCAAGCGCTTATGCACGTCTTTACGACTATGCTCGCATCCGCGAAGTAAGTTACATAATCATATAGTCCACAGTAATGAATAGTCCTGATATGTGTTTAATATTGGTGGTTTGGGATGAATTTGACAGGTCTGCGACAAGCAAAAAGCTATCTTGTTAGCCGATATGGCACACATTAGTGGGTTGGTAGCAGGTGGTGTCATCCCATCTCCTTTCGAATATGCTGATGTTGTGACCACCACAACTCACAAGTCACTTCGTGGTCCTCGTGGAGCTATGATATTCTTCAGGAAAGGGTTAAAAGAAGTTAACAAAAAAGGGCAAGAAGTGAGTTGAATTTCTAAATAAATGAGTGAATTTCCCTTGTAGAAGTTGATATATTGAAAAATCGTTTTCAACTGTGTGCTTGTTTAATTTTTATCCAAGCCATTTTAGATTCTCCAGGAGTGAAAGGATGGATAAAAGGCTTTAGAAAGCGCATCTTCTTATGATTTAGCTGCCTCTGCAGGTGATGTATGATTATGAAGATAAAATTAACGCAGCGGTCTTTCCTGGACTTCAAGGAGGTCCACACAATCACACAATTACCGCATTGGCAGTTGCACTGAAGCAGGTTGGTTCCCGGTGCTCCATCATTTCAGATCATAATTCAACATATAAACCTTTGGACTCGCCTCAATTGCGTATTGCTGGTGTGTTAGGTCAAAAGCCCCGAATATAAAGCCTACCAAGAGCAAGTCCTCAGTAACAGTTCAAAGTTTGCACAGGTACTTATGGGTGTCCAGTTGACCCTTTTAATCCAGTTGTAATCCTAGTAATTCTGGCTTATAATATAAACTCTGTGCAGAGCTTGCTAGATAAAGGTTATGACATTGTATCTGGTGGGACAGAGAACCATTTAGTCTTGGTGAATCTGAAAAATAAGGTTGGTTTTACTTGTGTGTTTGTAAGAGTTGTTTTCAGTGTAGGATTGTTGTGAGAAAAATGATGGTTCCTTCGTTCTTGACAGGGCATTGATGGATCCAGAGTTGAAAAGGTCATGGAATCAGTTCATATTGCAGCAAATAAGAACACAGTCCCTGGGGATGTGTCAGCCATGGTTCCGGGCGGTGTTCGTATGGGTAAAAATCCTGTTCCTTTCCTCACTGACATCATCAGTCGTTGAAAAAAGACAGGTTTAGAACTGTTTGTTTGTTGGGCAATGTATTTCAGGAACTCCGGCTCTGACATCAAGGGGCTTCGTTGAGAAAGACTTTGAGAAAGTAGCAGAGTTCTTTGATGCAGCTGTAAAGTTGGCCTTGAAGATCAAAGCTGAATCCAAAGGTCATTTTTCTAGTTTCGTCATGTGTGTCTGTTGGAAAGACGTTTTATCGCCTGGATATTATGTAGAGGTGACATTGTGTGCTTTGGACTCCAGGACCGAAGCTGAAGGATTTCAGTGCCGCTCTAACGTCAGATGCATTCAAATCCGAGATCTCTAACCTGCGCGGAGATGTTGAGGAGTACGCTAAGCAGTTTCCCACAGTTGGGTTCGAGAAGGAAACAATGAAATACAAAGACTAAGAGTCAACAAATAGAAGAAACAACAACCACAACCAAAAAGTCAGTTTACGAACGAACTTTTTGTAAGAGGTGAAATCACGACGACGCGCATTTAAGAATACCCGATTTGAGTTATCCAAACATATCGTGGTGAGCTTTTGAGGTGAACATGATGAATAAGTGGAGTCTCCGATGCCAAATTATGTGTAATAATTTTATTTTGCTGATCATCCCTCCGAATAACATGTTCTTCAAACTCCAGAGTCACTTGGAGTTTGCTCAGCTTGGCAAGGAATTGCTTCAACTCGTGAAAGTTTACTTGATCGTAAGATTAGACAGTGGAATGCGACGACCGCAACCAGTTGGAAAGCTGTTTCGTTACCCAATGGTATCAGGGGAAAACTGTAACCACATCCAAATTGAAGGAAACATTGGTCAAATTAGGAGCAACAATTTCAATCACCGTTCGACCTGGACTACTTCTCTTTGAATCGAAAGTGAATTCCCGTAGCTTGTCGCAATTGAGAATCCAGAGTTCGTAACCTTCTTCATATATGCAACAATTCAAGGTAAGTGACTCGAGAGATGGGACTCCCGATATCAACTCGCTAAGTCTTGTGCTTTTCAATAGCGAAGCATCTGTAAAAGAGTGATCATATCATATATATATATATATATATATATATAATCATGTAATTTTCACATATATAGAATAATAATACAAGTAACTTTCACATACCTATATTTACTACTTAGAGATTTGCTGTGGAAGAAATGTTTAGCTGGCGACCATACCAGTGAAGGAGCAAGGAGGGAGCGCCCTCGATCACGATTTCGTTCATGGAAACCTCGACTGCTTCGAGTACTTTGAGGTTTGGGTGGTCTTGAACCTGAAGCCTGTGGATTCCTTCAATTCTTTGCAGACTGAGCGTCTCTAAAAGAGAGGCGGTGGAAATCATACCATTCAAATCCAAAATTCGAATACAAGTGAGACGGAGAATCCTTAGGGAGCTTCCAATCGGCAAAGATACTAGCATCTGGCGGCAGGGAGCAATGCAAAAGTATTTAAGGTTATGGCGCTGCAGCAACTTTGGATTTGGGAAAACTTCTTGGATGAAGAGACCACAAACTGTTTTAGGGATTCCTCGGATATAGTCATACAATGTTGCTTGAATTCGAGATACGTAATTTTTTCTCTCTCGCTAATGTGCTCTGCTCCGAAATTTCAGTTTCCGCCGGCGGTTCCGCCTGAGCTCCGACCGCCGGAATCTTCTTCACGATCTGATGAGGCTACGGCCGGAGAACTGATCCCCAGTCCAGCATCTGTTGCTGGAGAGCAGTTAGGCATTCAAAGTAAGATCTCTTACGCGACAGCTGTTTCCAGAGATCTGAGGTCCCGTGACCCATCTCCGGCATCGACTATCGTGGTGGGTGAAAATGATATCGCGATGAGCCGAAAGAATGGTTTTGGTTATCTTAACATTTCAGGGGGGCCTATGTGCTCGAATCTGTGCTCCGCTGCAGAAAACGCTTGTTGTTAGTCTCTTGGGAAGAGTGTGGGTATCCGGTACATGTACGATCGACGGAGGGCTATGTGGCGGCCGGAGGGTAGGATGACAATGGTTGATCTGGATAATAAAAAAAATTTGGTCCCTTTTGATAATCTTCAAGACTACGACTTCGCTCTTACAGGTGGTCCTTAGATAGTTCTTGAACATTGTTTGATTTGTCATGATTGGGACCCTTCTTTTACGATGGTTAAGAATTTGCCTGCTAAAATGGTGGTTTGGATTAGATTTCCAAAACGACCGATTCAATATTATCATAAGGAGATTTTGAAAGGCCTGGGTGATTTAGTTGGGAAAACGGTTGGAATTGATCGGAGAACTCTTGCTGCAGCTAGAGGAAAATTTGCCCACCTGGCTGTTGAAGTTGATCTTCGTCAAGTTGTTGCAACATGGGTTTTTCTCGATAATGTCTGGCAAGAAGTATTATATGAAAATCTTTCTTCTCTATGCTTTGAGTGTGGCCGAATAGGTCATAAGGTCGAGAATTGTCCTCATAATCAAGTTTTGGCTGTTCCTGTTGATACGGTCTCATCCCAAGTGAATTTAGCAGGGTCGGCAGGTTCACCAGAGAGGATTATCGCTGGCGAAAAGCAACCGGAGTTCGGCCCCTGGCTCAATTACCATATGAAATCTTGGAGGCCGAAACAGAAGGATGTTACGTCGCCTTTTGCGCTAGCAACGGTCAACAATTATCATAAGAAAGGAAAGGATCTATTGGGTGTTGGGAAAAGGTAAGACTTGGTGCAGGAATCGGGTGCCGTGGATGGAAAAACCTCGCAATCAAAGGGTGGGATTTAGCGGTGGAAGGGTCCAAACAGGATAGTTCATTTCCTTTGGTTGGCCTACCAATGTAAAATTCTCACAAATGTTGAACGCCGGAGACGACACATGACAGATCTTAACGTCTGCTGTGTTTGCAAAATGGTGCAAGAAGCTACTCTGCATCTCTTACGTGACTGCCTAATTGCCAAGTCAACTTGGAAAGCTATACATGGGACTAATATTTGGCTTTTATTCTTTTAATAGGATTTCCCAACGTGGTTAATGCAAGGGATTTCACACACATAATTAGCCTTGGATTTTGGGTTGTGTGTTGGCTCTTATGGAAGAGTGTTCCGTAATATTTATGTTTCTTGCGATCAGTTCCGCTTACGTCCTTTACTGGATCGTCAGGGTTCGGGAGACAATAAAAGTTGGGGATAGAGTATTTTCGAAAATTACTGGTTGGAATAGTGCTCCTTTTATCACCATCAACACTGATGGCTGGGTTCTGCAACTTGAGAGTGTGGCGGCCGCGGGGGAATTGTTCGGGACGATCAAGGGACGGTCCTTCATGTTTTGCTGTAAATTTAGGGAGATGTACCATCACTCGGGAGGAAATTCGAGGAGCGATTTTTGGTTTGCGTCTCGCTTGGGATAGGGGCTATCGGAAGGTTTACCTCCAACTTGATTCACAATGTGCGATTTCAGGGTTGTTGGGGGAGCCTCCAAACGATTTTCGGCATCTTTCTTGCATCCTTGAAGCAAAACAGCTTATTGACAGCGATTGGGATGTGTGTATCTCGCATACTTATCGTGAAGGCATCTGTGTAGTGGATGCCCTTGCCCCATCACAGGCACGTTCTTCCTTTTGGATGCAGTTTCGACTTTCCCCTTCCTATTTCGGTTGTCAACTGTATTCATGCGGACATGATAAAACTCTAATAAACTCAAAATAAAGCCCAGTAAACTCAAAATAAATCTCTTTTAAGAGAACCAAATACTATTCATTCAATAATAATTCATGTTCTCCTTTATAGATAAAATGTTTGGATGCAAATTTTTGAACTTTGGTTACACTAATTTTTTTTCCCTAGCTTGCAATTTGTCAAAGTTTAAATTCACCATTCCATAGTTGAATCTTTTGAAAACTTGAGAGTGCGATGGTTTGACCTTGTAATTTCGAAGCTCAAATTTTTAAATCATTAATAATTAATACCGATGATCGTGAGCTTAGGATGAAACGAAAGCTTTCGAATCCCAAACTCGAGAAGCGAGTAAAAGTTGAGGATGCGGTCTCGATGCAAAGATAGCTCAAGAAGTAAAAAAGGGTCGAGGATGCCATCTCGATGCACATATAATGGTGGCAAGCATATTTACTTAGCTTGTGTTAATTCATTTTTCATTGTAGTTGAACTTGATACTTTTTCACAAATTGAACTATACATACAACGCTAATGTGTATCATTTAATGCTTGGGCGGCTTTATTGAGAAATTGAATGTTGGATGTACTATAATTTCATTTTAATGTTTGGTGCATTTTTCAACTGTTAGATCTAACCTACTTACTTGAAACGCTGAGATTTTATTGGATCCGATGAAATAGATGTGTTCCTTGAACGGGATTCGAACTCCGTTGCCGCTCCCAGTAACAGATAACACAGCAGAGCAGGGGTCTATCCTAATTGAAAACTTTTTGCCGCCTCCCAATATCCATTTCTTCCTTCCATGGCTTCTCTATCTTCGCTTGCTTCAACCAGCACCTTCCTCGCTGAACCTCATCTACACAAACTCCCCTCTTCTGCTCATCTCCCCCCAGAAAAGGTAGTATCTGCTCCATCATTTCTCTTCATAGTTCGCGGCAGTTTTTCGTTTTTAATTTTCTTTTCCATGTAATTTTAATGACTGACCTCTGAGCTTCTTTCCAGAGAAATCAAGTAAACACTCAGTTGGTTGGAGCTTCCGGACAGAAATTATCTTACAGCCTCAAGGAAGCGCTTTCTTCCATAAGAAATGGTGCCACGTTTGAGCCCGAGTTTTATCCTCCTCTTTTACAGCATTGCCTTGATGTGAAATCGGCCTCGCAAGCGAAAATCCTTCATGGCCACATGATCAAGACTAGAAACCACGAGGAAACCTTCTTGGCGATGAGCCTCCTCGGCGTTTACGCAAAATGCGGCGATATGGAAAGTGCTCGCCAAGTGTTTGACGATTTGCCTACAAAGAATGATACTGCCTGGAGTGTACTGATGAAGACTTACGTCCAGAGCTCGATGCCGGAGGTAGCTGTTGAAGTTTTCCAAGAGCTGTTGGAAAGTGGTTCACTTCCTTCAACTTTCACTTTGACCATCGCTCTGAATGCTTGCTATTCCTTGAACTCGTTGGATTTAGGGACCCAATTTCACGCATTCATTATCAAGTATAGGATGGAACACGACACTAGCGTTGGAAACGCGCTCTGTACTTTCTACTCCAGATCTGGCAAGTTGCATTCTGCCATTAAGGCCTTCCGGAGGATCGAATACAAAGATGTCATCTCATGGAGTTCAGTTATTACTTCCTGTGATAACAATGGTGATGCGGAAAGTGGGTTGAGATTTTTTGCGGAAATGCGCGAGGAAGATGTGGAACCGAACGAATTCACATTCACTGCTGTGTTGAGCCTGTGCAGTGTCCTGCTGGATTTGGACTTAGGGTCTCAGGTTCATTCCCTGATTGTCAAGCTTGGCCTTTTGTCCAATCTGAATATAGTTCTTTTGATTATGAATCTCTACAGGAAATCCGGATGGATCGACGAGGCACAAACTCTTTTCAACACATTGGAATCTGTGAGCTTGGTTACTTGGAGTGCAGTCATCGCAGGCTATGCAGAAACAGTTAATGTGGCAAAGGATGAACTTATAGCTCATAGGTGCGGAACCGAGGCGTTGAGAAACTACTTGAATCTGTGTCGTTTGGGTTTGAAGCCTAATGAATACACCTTGTCGAGCATCTTTACCGTATGTGGCAAGCTTCTGGCATCGGAACAAGGTGAACAAATTCATGCTCAGACTATAAAGTCGGGTTTTTTGTCAAATGTGATTGTGGGAACTGCAGTAGTGAATATGTATAACAAATGTGGAAGCATTGAGGAAGCAAGTAAAGCCTTCCTGGAGATGTCTTCCAGGACTGTGGTATCTTGGACAACCATGATTTCAAGCTTTGCACAGCTCGGCCGGTCTCAACAAGCCCTGCAACTCTTCGAAGACATGAGGCTAGCTGGAGTTAAACCGAACTATATCACGTTTATGGGTGCCCTCGCTGCTTGCAGCCATACTGGGATGGTTGACGAGGCATTGAGCTACTTTCAGATGATGCGAAAACAATACAGAATCAAGCCTGCAATGGGCCACTACGGATATATGGTCGATTTGTATGTGCGATTAGGTAAGCTCGACGAGGCTTATAAAGTCATCAAGAAGATGGAGTTCCCGCCGAATCAGTTCATTCGACTGCTGTTGATTTCTGGATGTAAGAATCAGTCAAATGAAGAAATGGGATTTCATGTTGCTGAGCAACTGCTGAAACTGAAGCCAGACGATTTCCTCGTTAAATCTGTCTTGTTAAATATGTATAGAGCCGCTGAGCGCTGGGAAGATGTTTCAAGACTCGAAGAAGAAGCGACGGAAGAGGAGAAAATAGAAAGAAGGGTGGAAGATTGGAGCTGGATTAGCATTAAAGATAAGGTTCGGTCTTTCAAGACAGGGGTCCAATCGGCCCCTGAAGATATAGAGACTTCAAGTTTGTTGGAAGAACTGCTAGTGAAAGCAAAGAGCCATGGGTACGAGTCACAACAAGCTTTGGAGGGGAATGATGAAGAAAACACGGACTCTTGTGGTCATCACAGTGAGAAGTTGGCTGTGACGTTTGGGTTGCTGAATACCCAAACTGGTTCGGCCGTACGCATCAGCAAGACTACAACAATGTGTAGAGACTGCCATAACTTCATAAAGGTGGTCTCACTTATGAGTAGTAGGGAAATCATCGTGAGAGATAGATGGCTCATTCACAGATTTGTTGATGGACAGTGCTCTTGTGCTGAGTTCCCTGGCCTGCTATGAACAGATGGAAGATCCCAGTAATTTTCATAACTGCCCCTCCCTGGAAAAGGTATCTCACATTTCTCTGTCAGTTGGACCTGTGCAAAAATAACAGAGGGAAAGGGGACAGTGGTGGCAAAATCTCCAGTAAAACAAGTAAAGAGGTTTCAGGTTTGGATGTTATCTAACTGAGCATTAGCAAACAGTCCTGTTAACTGAAAGACGAGGGGGGTTGCAAATGTCACAGGAGTCGAGCAGAAGACAGAAATGCAGGAATATGTGTACTTCGACAGTCTAATTCATGCGATTTCGCAACGAATATTATTGATTTGGCAACTATTTCCAACTGACTGGATGTGATTAACTGTTCTAGATAACAGAGTGACATTTACCTCCGTGTCTAGCTCGGTAGCTACTACGTTATAGGGATTTGTAGTCTAATAAGGAAGCTATAGTTATTTACGTCTCTAACTTGAACTTAGTCTGGCATGTAAATGTAATCAGACCTCTGTAACCCTACTAATTCAACGAGAAAACTGATCTGGCTGTATCATGTAAATATGTTGCAGGTATGAATACCAAATTTGAAGTCTGTGTTGCCATAGATCAATCAAAATATTGGGAGTCAAAACCTGATTTGTCTAAATGAACTGCATAAGGAAATTACAATTGAGAAGGAATCTTCTGTCAAGTGATGAAGTATATCAAAATTTGTAGATGTCTACATAGGCAAATGAAACTCGTTCAAATCGAGGCTCTAAAATCCAGTTCCAACTAATCTGCAAAAAAAAAAAAAAAAAGTTATAAATCAACAACGCAGCATGTTGCTATTCTCTTGAGAATGGGTTGGCTGGCAATGGCAGAGTATGTTAAGAGGGTCACTGTAAGTTGACGTAGGCAGCCAAGTCAACTTCAACCAGATCTGAGAATTAAATCATTTACAGCTGCAGCTGCCAAATCAATTTTGTAATGCTCTGGAATCATAATATATTATTATAGAATAGAAGGATTTCAGAATATCCAAGCAAAGGATTCGAATCCTACTTGGAAGAACATGACAACTTGCCTTCTCAACGTGACACACACACATCCCCATCTCAACAAACTGACACCAAATGCCGTTAGTTTTTTTATCATTTTACTGCATGTTGCAGCTGCCTATCATTACTGGCAATTATCATAGTATTAGTATAATGTACTCTTCCTTAAAGTACACAACTAAACTGATGATGTCCAACTTGATAAGATTCCACGCAGACATTTGGGTCAACCCACGTACAAAATAAAAGCAAATAGTTTCTCTATCAGAGCACATGTAATTGAAATTATGACCAGGAATCCCTTTCACATACATACCATGCGGCATCTTTGTAACGCTGCAGTTAGGTAAATCTCTAAGATGCCGACCTTCAGTCTGGGTACTTGCTTAAGCAGACCAATGGATTTCGAAATTCAATCAGAGAAAGATCTTCACTAATATCAGATCTCACTTAAAATTTGGCCAAATCCCTTCCCTTAATATTATTGCAAGAGTAAATCAATATCATTACACCAATACAAAAATGTCAACAAACAAATTATTATCAAACTATCAACAAAATCGAAAATTTACTCTCAAGAAGCTTGCGCTTGCGCTTGAGCTTGAGCTTGTGCTTGAGCGACTTTAACATTGGCAGCTACAGCTACAACTTTAACGTCCTGATTACCGGCTGCAGCACCTTGCCTAGTTGTGTCCATGGCCTGCTGATAAGGTGTAGTAGTAGTAGTGAAATAAACCTGTCTTCCTGCACTATCATAACCCACTTGCATATACCCATATTGCTGCTCCGCCACCATTCCCATTTTCTGCTGCTGAACTACTCCCATTCCCGCCTGCTGCTGCTGCTGCTGTTGAATGGAAGCATTATACGCCGGTGGCTGTTCCCTGTAAACCTCTTGCACCACTCTCTGCACTCCATGGTAATAACCACCTCCTATTTGCCCCGTCACCGGTGATCTCATCCCCTGAGTTTGGTACATCCCTCCACCGGGGATTATATATACCTGCTGCTGCTCGTTTCCTCCCCCAGCAGGGTATGGACCGCCGGCAGTCACATGGCGTTCCTGGACGTACGCGGGCGACATCGGCACCGGCATGTGAACCGGAATTGGGGAAGGACCGGCTCCGGCTCCTCCTAATTTCTCCTGTTGGACTTTCTGGAGGTAGAATTCTCCAGGGAACCCTCTTGAATTCGAAACGGTTACCTGCTCCTGATTGCTGATTTGGAATCCCTGCACATCCTGGATCTGTTGATTCGGATCCCCCGACCCGAATTCCGACCCGCCCGATAAATCCTTATTACCCGATCCAACAACTTCCTGGGGGGCCTGCTGTTGTGGCGCCTGCGCCTCAGCAGCGGCGAGTTTAGTCATCGGAACACCAGATGGAAACCCTTTCTCCAACCCGAAAAGAAAATCGGGATTACCGGAAGGAACAACAGCCGGGGGAGAAGGAGAAACGACGTCGAGATGGTGGCCACCGACGACAGGAACGGAATTCAAAGCGTCCACGAACCACTGACCTTCCGATTTCATAGTGTCGCCAGATCCGAAACTCCTGGCCCTGGGAGATGTATTAAAGAGGAAGATCCTAAGCCTGGCCGGTTTAGGGGAGGCGCGACAGAGGCGATCATACTCCATCATCATGTGCTCCAGATCCTCATCGTTGGTGACGGAGATCAAGGCGTCAAGATCCTCTCCGGGGAGCTGGTACTTGACGCAGAGGTCAGAGGAGTCAGATCCGACGGCGGAGAGGGAGGAGAGCTTGGTGACGACGGCGGAGAATTTGACGTTGCGGTCTAAGGAGAGGATCTTAGTGTCGCCGCCAATGTAGGCAAGCTGGTTGTCGTGGGGGCGGGGTTGGATTTTGCCGCCGTAGCTGCACATGAATTTCACCTTGTAGTTAGAGGAAGGAGGCTCGTCCCATGACTGAGTGTCGTCGATCTCGCGGGATCGTGGTGACGAGTCGCCCGAATCCGGATACGAAGAGTAGGAGTAGTTCTCCATAGGAGGATGAGGATTTGAATGATGATTGTAATGTTTTCGTTAGGGTTTGAAGTGAATTGGAGAAGAAGAAGCCATGGATCCAAGTGGAGGGGATGGAGTGGGAAATTGAAAGTGGGGGCCTTGAGTTGATTTTATATTGAGAGATTGGATGATGGATGCGGAAGACTGAAAGGAAAGCCAACTGGAAGCTCAAATGATTCGAGTTGCATACAATGTCAAAAGATCATGATCAATGATTTCATCAATTGCCGTATCTATCTCCTCTAAACACGGGTATACCACAAAACTGAGCGACTATACTTAAGAATAGCCTTTTAATGTGGCTTTCTTCTCCGGAAGGAACTATCTTTTGAATTGAAAAACGCTTTAGACTTCGTAAATACGAAACTATCTAAATTGACTTATTCGAAAATTTCTTTTACGGTATATTTTTTTCTAAAACTCGGTAATTTTTTGCCAGCTAGATCGAAATGCCGACCAATAACACTACCCGGCTGGAGTCGGATTCCGGCCTCCAGATAGGGCCAGCCGGCCGACACTTGTTGGCAGCCGGAACCGCCCACCGGCTGGCCCTATACAGCGGCCGGAATAGGGCTCCGGCCAAATAGTCTTATTGGCCGAAATTTCGGTCCGGCGGACAATATTTTAATTTTTAACGATCTTCGTTAATGGTTAATTAGATATTATCATTCGTCACAAGGATTTAACACATTTAATATCATTTTGATTCACACTAAATTCAAATTTCAATAAAATTTATTTTAAAAACTAATTTTCTCATTCTCATCCAAATTTTATTTCACATTTCATCCGACAAACCAAACCTATTTAAAGTGTACTTCTTATCTTATGTATTTTTTACGGAACACACATTAACTACTTAGCAGAACACGATGGATGAAAGCTACCCCATCTTATCCCCTCAAACATTAAGGAAGAGGATGCATAGATATTCATATGTTAGTGTCTAGTTTATGGAGTGAGTTAGATTTAAATCCGAAATTTTTGAATCACAAAATATATAATTTTATCACCAAAACAGTTTTATTTAGACATTAAAAATTAGAGATTAGGTTACAGTGAAATTGATTGGCCAATTGGGATAATTATAATTTTTAAAATTTTGGTCGGTTTAAATTGTTAAATAACCGGTTCGTATTAGTGATTATTCAAACTATAATATATAATTATGTCTAAACTGACGTGACAGTGCCTACATAATAAAGTTGTCGTAGAATCAACCTACAACGGTACATAAGACCACCTCATTATGCAGAAAAATAAAACAGGACAACTTTACATCATTTTGCAAGTACGGGGCTAATCGATAACCGATCCAAATTTACGAGACGAATTGAGCATTTGAGCCGTACTAAAAAACAGGGCGAGGAGGAAACACGAAAGGACAAAAAAAACCATGGGCTTCTCTACCATTGCCATTGTTTGCCATGCACGTCGATCCGAGCAGAATCCAACCTCCATTTCATTTTTCAACGCCCAATCTCATCGGCTACAATGGTGAAGGTGGTAGTAGGAGACGAAATTCAACTCAAATTGGCAGAGGACCGCCTTACTCATTCTGGTTTCACCGCCCAGGTCTTCCCACACACCCACCCCCCTCCTTGTCCTCAATCCATTGATCGCTGCCTACTTTTAAATTTTTCATTCTCGGAGTGAATTGTTTATGGTTTGTGTTGATTAGGTCGGCTTGGTGATTGGAAAGCTCAGTTCCCAATTGGACCGAGGTTTCGTCTTCGATTTGGTTCCCACTCCGTTGAACGACGCCGGCGAGCCCGCCTGTTCGGTCGTCGACACCAAAGATGACAAGGATAAGACTGGTTCCAAATCCAAATCGCAAGTCTCTGATGCTTCAACTTTGCTTATCGGCATGGACTGGGTAGCTGAACACGCTCGCCAGGTCTTCTTTGGATTCCTCGTCACCTTCATATGCCATTTTACATGAATGATATGTGTTTTTAATTGATTGCGATAACAATCGTTATGGGGATTTCTAGGTTTCCAGAATGTTGGTAGGCGGGATGAACGTGGTGGGAGTTTATGTTTGGGTTACTGATACATCATTCAAGAACTCAACCATTACCCTTTGCCAGGTAGCTTCGTTGGATCTTCTCTTTCTTAGGGTTTCCTGTTTTCTTAGAGCAATGTCCTACGCATTCCGAGCTGATTTGTGTGTCATTAGCGGTACTAGCTTTTGCAGACAGTGCAAGGAGTTGCAGAAGCCGCCCCTATTCTAGAGGGGGATTTGGATCAAAGGCTGCTTCTTCATATATCTTATAGTCCCAGAAGGTAACTTTCATTTTTCTATGTTGGGGTCTACATTTTTTGCTTCTTATGTTGTCTGAAAGTTGATCTCTGTATGTAGGTGGACGTGTCGGAATTGTATGTTGTCTTCAAGCATCACATCAAGCAGCATACGCCCCTGTGATTTCAAACTAGGGAAGGTCTTAAACTCTGTACAGAGATTTAGGTGCATTTACAAATTTGAACTCAGGTAGGAATATATAAAATCTGTGCTCTTTACTTTGCATTCTTGATAGGGTGGTAGTTTTTTCCGTAACTCATCAAGCCTTATACTTCCAGATTGCCAATTTCTGGTGAACTTGCATCAAATGGTTCAACACTGAGTGCAGTTCTTCGTCATGGAATCTCAACTATTGGGAAACAGCTAAGAGGTGCAAAGGCTATTATTGATGGAAAGTTGGTAAAATGAGTAATGTTATGAAGTTGCTAGCTTTTAGATTGCTCTTTTTCTGTTCAATGTTAGACAACAATTTTAATTTGTTTATAATATTTATGAAAGATCAAAAGTGACGAGCCATGCACAACCGATTGTTTACATGAAGTTGAATTGCTTCTGCCGTTCACAGAAAGTGACCCTTATACCGAAGGTGAATTGATATTTCCTGTACGTCTACAGTAGTAGTACTGAATTTTAGCAGGGTGGTATCTAAGATTTGGATGTTTATGTTTGACTTATAAAGCATGCAGTGGAAAGGATGTAGACGGTCTTCTTGTTTTTGGTGGATCTGTTTCCTCTTTCACATATGTCAACACCAAAGAACCAGTTTCACAGGCCGTTGCTGACATAAAGGTATGTTGGGGTTACTAGTTGGTCTTTCTTCAGTTTCTTGATCGAGCTTGCACCTTTGTGTTACAAAGACTTAGAAGATGCTGCTATCTGCTTCATGTTTAAAATCCCCTCCTTTGACATTCTTCCCGGGTAATGATTGCATTGGTCCTAGTTCAGACTGAGGTTTGGTAATCCATGGGGCCTCCACGGTTGCAATTAAGGACGAGGGTTGAATTCCCTCATAACCAGGAAAAAATTATAAAGTTGGTCTCAAGATATTGTGCTAAGCTCCTCATTTGCATGTTGGGTTACTCTATAGAAGTTCTTCTGGTGATTTTACCCTCTGGTCCTGTATGGCCAAGATTATAAACATTCACCCTCAACCTTACATGGGACAAATGGTTGATTTCTTTGGATTTGGGAACTGCTTAATTTCATATTCTGCAAATTGAATTTGAGATGCAGATATCTTTTCATATTCTCCCTAGAATTAATGACTGGATGACGAAAATGTTCAGTCATCAGTCTTATATTTTCAATGCCACTTTAGGACCTCCATTCTCGCGGTGGATTAAACTTTTCTTTTGTCATTTTAGTTTGATATAGTCAGAAGTCTGCAAAGCAGACTGGATATGATATGTGTTGGAGTAGATGAAGATCGTGCTGAAAAAGATGAAGGCCGTGAGGAAGCAATCAATAACAAACCGTCTCAAAAACCCATTTCCAGACTTGTCCTCCACTCTTTAAGGTGTGTACTATAAATCATTCTATAGGTAGTAGTATAGAGTGAGGATTAGTCTAAAGCTCACTTCTTAACTTCAAGATGATTTTCACATTTCCTGATCTATCAATGTGTATTTATTGCTCTACGGGTTAAAAACAGGAAAACATGCCGACTTGCCTTTCCGCGAAGAGTCTTCATTCCATGGTTGGCTGATATATACATTTGCGACTACCTGCAACCTTCAGAGACGCTTGAGGTTTGCATATTGGCTCGTCTGTAAAGACTAAAAACATGTCAACACTGCATTATACCATTATCTATCGGAATGCTGTTTTATTTTACTTTTCGCAGGTGATAAACAATCATTGTGTAGAGTTGATGTCGATGCAATCCCCAAGTGATAGCTCAACATTCCTGCAGCCAGAAGAGGAAGCTCCATTTGTTATCTCCAAATCTTGTTTGGATAAGAAGAGAGAAGTTGATGCAAGTGCAGATAGTAGCATCAGACAAACAACCGAGTCCTTTAGCTATAGCTTGGTAGCAGCTGTCTTCATCTTTTTTTTTTGTTGGAAAAACGCAGAAGTCTTCATCTTATTTGTATCTATCTTGATATGTTTCGTGGTTTTTATGAAATCATAGGTTTTGACGAAGATACCGTACAGTTTGTTTGGTATTCTTATTACTAGGAAGAATGACAATTGAAGAACACGTTGTCATTGAATACTTGAAGAGTAGCTGAGCAGTTGACGTTTATTGAAGTTTAATACTTAGTTATTAAACTTCATAACTGACTTGCTCTCTTGGACGAGTTCAATAATTAGTTATTTTAACTTATGACTAGTAATTCGGTCACATACCTACGTATTAGATCGAATAACTAGTTACTACTTACTAGGGTCTAATGATTAGTTATTACATTCCATTATCTATATAACTAGTTATGAACACTTTATTTATAGAATGTGACATGGAAAAACCCTTATCATGACCAAGTTTCCACTATAATTATGAAGTGTTGCTTTTTCAGGTATTCTATCCATCTTTTTGCTTGTGGACAATGTAGTAGTAGTAGTGGGTTGAAGCCTAGCAAGTAAGCAAGCTATTGCTTTTCGGATAGAAAAATAATCAAGTGAAAATAGCAACTTTGTTAGGTTTTGGAATGATTGGCATTTGGACTTTAGGAGTTGGTTTGAAGAGGGGAATTGTGACCTAGATGATTTAACAGGCCTTTGAGATTTTGAAAATATATCCACACTACACATCGAATATAAACAAATATAGTTTTAGTTAGGAGTTGGGATAACGACTTGGACCTAATTCCATTTCGGATCGCATTAACTCCTAATGAAATTTAACTATTATGTTTTATGATCAAGGCGAGATGATCATCCGTAGTACATATCATTACAACCGAAATTTCTTTTAGTGTTGAGGTAAAATGTTAGGGGGTCGTACTTTAATTTCAAAATTTAGGATTTATTTATTTTGATTTATAATAAAAAATTGATTATATGATATGATTTAGAGTTTAAGGTTATGATATAATGTTTGAGTGTTAGGATTAATGTTTAAGGTATTAATATAATTCCTTAGTGTTTAGAATCTAACGTAAGGAGTTCTAGATTTGTTTTCTTTTTGTGTGTGTGAAAAAAATGGATGTCAAATCATAATCATTAATAATAATAGCTCTAGAAAATATAGTAATAATTATTTTGATAATTAAATACTTGAAAATTTAATATTTATTTGATTAATACTTGGAAATTAATAATTAATCATGTTAATTAAATGGAATTAATAAATATTAGTAATAATAATGACAATTAATTTTGTAATTAAAAAAAAATTATTACCGTCGCCATTCAACGGCGACCGTATTGATACATCGTCGCCGTTGAATGGCGGCTATATAGTGTACACTGTTGCCATTCAATGGTGACGGTATTAATTTTATTTTAAAAAAAATTTGGTCTCTTCCGCGAGCGAGCACAGTCAAGTAAGAGGGGTTGAAACGAGGTATCACGATCGTCATCCTCAGCCCCGTCACCGTCCGACGGGATCTTCTCATCGTCGCTGTCTGAGTCGTCTCGAATGGTATTAATATCATCGCCCAAATTCGGGGGCTGGTTATCAAACATCTCATCAACCGTCAGCTCTCTCTCCTAGCATAGTGCTGGTCGGGGTCCACATATATCGGTACAGAAATCTAAAACTGCGCACTCAACTGACCAACATCCACTAACCTAGACTTCTTTCCCTTCGCTCTTTACTTGTTCAATTTTCGATTAAAAGGAAAAAATAGGACGATCGATAAACCGCGGAAAACGATGATCTCCCCTCGACATCGCTTCCAACTATATATGCAATTTAAATTATAACTATTAATTATAAAACTAACACTAAACCCTACTTTTCAAACAAACATTCAATTTGAGATGTATAATTAGTAATTCATCTAAATTAGACTGACAATTTATTAATTTGAAATCTTTGTTATTGATGAAAAAAATTCATTACAATGTTAAGTTTGTATTTACTAATTAACCTTAATTAGCATGACTAGTTACTAATTTTAAGTATTAATTAAAGAAATATTCAATTACCAAATATTTAATTATTAAATTAATTATTACTATATTTACTAATATTTATTAATTAACCTTAATTAGCATGTCTAATTAATAATTCCAAATATTAATCAGATAAATATTCAATTACCAAATATTTAATTATCACATATTTAATTATTAATTCATTAAACTAAATCACACTAATTACATTTTAACAATAACAACATAATAATTAAAAAATAAATAAAAAAGGTGATCGTCGCCATTGAATGGCGACCACCACACGCCCGCGGTCGCCATTCAACGGCGACGGGCGTTCAAGAAAGTCGTCGTTCAACGGCGACAGTCTTGAACAACCGTCTTCGTTGAATGGCGACGGCGGCTGTGTGGCGGTCGCCATTCAATGGCGACGGTCACCTGTTCTTTTAAGTTCGTACCTCAGCGGGGCTGCGACGGCGGGCGTGCGGGTCGCAGCGGCGGCGGCAGTGAGCGATGGGCTGCGGCGAGCGGGGAGCGGCAGCGGCAGTGAGCGATGGGCCGCGGGGAGCGGGGAGCGGCAGCAACGGCGACGAGCGGGGAACGGCGGCAGTGAGCGATGGGCTGCGGGGAGCGGCGGCGGGGAGCGGCGGCAGCGAGCGGCCGACGGTGGAACTGTTAGAGGAGAAGGGGATTGTTTTTCAAAGGGTTGAGAGTTTGGAATTAGATAATGTATTTGATCCGAAAAACGTCATGTATATATAAATATTACGTTCAAAGAACATTTATATAATTTTACTTATTAAATTCAAATATTAAATCATCGAATAATAAAAAGCCAGGCGTGAATCCCGTGGAGTAAACACGATAGCAGCCGGCAAGTTAAGTGCAAATAATGGGACCCCACAGCAGACATTTAATTTAAAATGAATCTAATCACCAAGCAACATCAGAAGTTAATGGGACCCATACCAATTTTCAACTCCGTACTAATCACAACCAAATTACAGTGTACGGCCAAGAACAATGGTCTACCCCAAACCCAGAAAACTAAACCAAAACCAGCAAAACTCGACTGACACCTCAACCAATTCTCAAATCACTGTAAATAAATATCATATCGAGCTTCCCATTCATTCCGCCCGTTACTCCATCTCCATCGCTCTCCACGTTTTCCCACCACCTTCCCTTTCAACTACCCACAAACGGGAAACTCCTGAACACAATTTTCAATAAAACCCCACCAGTAATATTCCATCAATTCAATGATCACTTCTTCTTCGCAGATGGAGGAAGATGATCGCCCCATCATCGGCTTTCCTCTCGGATTTGCTCTTTTACTGCTCACTCTCATCACCATGAGTGGCGTCTTCATCTGCTGCCTTCACTGGGATCGCCTCCGTTCCCTTTGGGACGTTACTACCACTACTGATGAAACCCACCATAAACCATCGCCTCCACAACTGGTATATAACCAATATTATATGCTCATACTGGGTTTTTCTTTTAATTTGTCCTCTGAAATTTGGGGGTTGTTATTTTCCGATGGGGCAGAAAATGGGCAAGATGATGGGGGAGAGCCTGCCGGTGTTGATGCCAGGAGACCAATTGCCCAGATTCGTGGCCATGGCTTGTCCGTGCAAGAAGCCGATTCTAGAGACGATTCAAGTGCAAGTTCAGAAGCCGCCAACCACTCTGTTTCCTGTCCCTCCTCTGTTTTAGTATCTTTGTGATTTTGGTTTCTTCTTCTGTTGTACAAATTTTAGTCTCTTAGCTGTTACTAACATCACCTGTGTATCGTATATGTATACTAATATGATTTTCAGTACTCGATCTTATGCACTGCCTGCTCACAAATCGAAGGTGTAAAAAACAAGGGCGCGACAGATAAATGAAAGCAACTTACAAACTCTTGATCCATACTACGATTTGGTTTGACGGATAGAAAATTTAATAAAATATAGATAAAGTTTAATATTTTATATTATGATTTTTAGAAAAGTTGAATTGCCAGCGACTATGCACACTCGTCCAACAGGCAGCGATCAAATTAGTTTATTTCTGGTGGCGTTTGTGGATGTTTCAAAACACGGTGGCTTACGAAAACTTCATTCACTCCAACGACAATTCCAGTCTCAGTCGGCGGAGATCTTCCTCCGACGTGCAGCTGCCAAGCTTCCTCAATGAATGCTCGCCCTGTCTCTTCCCCTCGTGCTCGGCCAGTGACATGGAGGGTCAGTGTAGATGTTGTGATGCGACCAGAGTCGGGTTTTGGTGATATTGGCTTTCACTTGTGTCGCCAATTGTTTACACTGCTCAACCGCCTTCCACTGGGCCGCCGAACAATCATTGACCCATCGTACTTACGTTGTCGTCGCTGGACTTCAGCCACTACCGATGAACTATGGTTTGGGTTTTCAGAACACAAACGACCTAATTATCGCAAATATGATCGGGACAAAAAACTGTAATGAAAAGTGGGTCATTCATCTGACTGGTCCGACTACAAAAATACATATCATCGTGATTAGTTCAATTGTAATTGCGCAAACCGCCACCATAAACAGTATTAATATCGACCACATATTAAAAATCAATGAAACAAGAGACAAAAATAATACTATAAAGAAGTGGCATATTGAATCGATACGTTTATTATTAAAACGATATAAAGTCAATATATGCTTTATTATTCATTAAAAAGTTATTTTCTTAATTATGGACTCATTTAGTTGAATCTCAACTTAATTATATTGAATTAAATTAAATATTAACCAAATACATATATATTATTCATTAAAAAGATTTTTCTCTTCCAATTCAACTTTGTCCCACTTAATTGTGTCTTAAGGCTTGACAATGGTCGGGTTTGGGTTCGAATAGCTGATATCCGTTCCCACCCATTGTAGTTTCGGGTTCAGAAAATGTCCAACTTATATAACATTTCGGGTAGTAAATGTCATACCGCACTCATACCCTTCCGTTTTCAGGCGGAATTCGGTTATAACCGTTATCGAAAAAAACTTCAAAACTAAAAGCCAAAAATCAAGAAACTATATCATTTTTCAAACATTTAAACTATATAATTGGATCTCAACTCAACTATGTTCAATCAAATTAAATAATATTAACGATCCATTTCAGTTACCAGTACCGGAACACATGGTCTAGTTTAGTCCGACTAGGGCCGGCGAAACCAGAATTATTGCATATTAAATAGGATCCGATAGGGCTCGGACTTCCAAAATATAATGTTTTGGATTTTCTATATTATTGACGGATGAACAAACGCACACTACAAATCAACTAACAACAAAGCGACATCGCACGCTACGGTGTTTTCCTCCCCACAAATTGCTATATGTAGATGTGAACATTTTTAAAATGACATGCCAAAGGTAAGTGAGCCACAAATATCGATATCAAGCCATCACTTTGGGAATTACATGAAGTCGAAATAGGAGAATCTTTGATGCCAACTTAC
This sequence comes from Linum usitatissimum, assembly GCA_030674075.2. Classification (NCBI taxonomy): domain Eukaryota; kingdom Viridiplantae; phylum Streptophyta; class Magnoliopsida; order Malpighiales; family Linaceae; genus Linum; species Linum usitatissimum. Next base: position 3,514,006 of record JAUJYP020000804.1, on the reverse strand, counting down.
AAGAAAATGGACCAAAGATGTGTAGATTGTTGTTGCCACACACATTTCCCTTGTGTTCAAAATGACCAAAGTGTATTCCATTTCCAGCCGCTTTCTTCTTCTTCTTCTTCTTCTTCTTCTTCAATTCTTCTTCTTCATTGTCTTCTCTGTTCAGTCTGATTTCCCAAATATTCTGAAACCTTATCACTCCCCCATCCCAAATATGTGGCAAAGAATGCGACAGAACAACATCACATCTTGTCTATTCTTCTCCTCCTTCCATCAAATTAGTATAACCAATCAGTGCAATAAGAACGTATTCTATATAAACTATCCTAGGGTTCGACAAATCATATCGAAAAACTCTAGACCTACCTGAAATCGCATCAAGTTACGGGGAAAATGTGAATTGTCCGGGTATTAAACATGTACTATAATCCGTGATACACTAAAAAATTGAATTCGTTGAACATAAACATAACATAGTATTGTGTTTATGATATCATATAAAGGGGAGAGGTATTAGATGGCTTGCGAACCCCAAACGCATGTGCCCCGGTGGCCGGCCTATCGATTGAGTCGAGCGCATTAGCGCATAGGTCTAGTCGGGCATGAGACTTTCTCATTTTCTCTCGAGATAATTTGTATATTAAATTATCTGAATTTTTTTTTCTTTAATGGAAAAGGAATATGAAATGATTTTGTTGAATCGAAAACGCGCGAACGAGAGGCAATTTGGAATGACTATTTTATTTTAAAGGCGACCGGTTGATATACTTTGCGTTCACGCGATTTTTAACGACAACTCTAAAGTATAGGCATGTAAGTAACTTATTAGTTGATAGATAAGATAATCTAAATGCGTAAATATTGAAATTAACTTACATATAAATAGTGGAAAGGCTGAAAGCAACATAAGTTGCAGGCCACCTGAGCAGCACAGTGGAGAACAAGCATAAACAGTGGTAGGAACCAAGCCAAGGCAAGTAGGCTGAGAATTGTACAGTAGTATAGTTACCAAAATGTATTTGTGTCCACTCCTCAAGTGTCCAAACACAAAAACGTGCTTCTATGAGTCAACAACCTCAGAACAGAAACGCATCTGAATTTATTGAGTGCTCCCTTCAGCTAACTACTAAATACCCCACTGCCCAGTATATATAAATAAGTGCTCCTTTCCCCCCCCTGAAACTCCCCTCTCTCCTCCCTCCCTTCACTATAGCAGCAGCAGATTCTGTAAGAATTAACAAGAAGAAGAAGAAGAAGAATGATGAATTTGTACGAAGAAAACGAGAGGTCAGTGATGGGGGTACCTCTGGGATTAATTCTTCTGGTGGTGACTCTGTTAGCCATGTGTGGAGTCTTCATCTGCTGCCTTTACTGGGATCGGATTCCTCTCCATTCTCCACCTACCCACCACAACAACAAACCATCCCCTCATCACCTGGTTCGTATATAATATACGTTTCTCCTTCTATATATGTTCTGGGTTTTGTTTCTTTTAGCCTTATGTGTCGATTTCCTTGTTTAATTGCAACAGAAGGCGAGCATGGATAAAGTGGAAAGCTTGCCAGTGATGATGCCAGGGGACCAAGTCCCCAGCTTTATAGCCATGGCTTGTCCCTGCAAGCCGCCGGTGGCTTTGGATACCATTAATATTCACTTGGACAAACCTCCAATCGTTACATTTCCTGCAGCCCCTCCTCTGTTATAGTATTCATTTTCTTTGGCAGAAAACTACAACTCATCTTACTCAGTACTACCACTCTCTACTTTAGATTCTTAGTGTTGAGTTGTAATCTGTATGTTTCTCAACTTGTATATATACATATTGGAGAGTTACGGCGAACAACATGTTGTCTTTTGGAGACATCAACAGTCGCAAAACAAAACATCAGAACCTACAACTGTAAACAAAGTCGACAAAGGATAACAAGTGCCACATAATATTTTATATACCCTAGTAGAGTTAGTGGATTTCCCTCAACCGAGATTATATGATTATAAAATCAAAAGGGGATATATTTTGTACTGGGGAAAAGCCAAAGCATGTCTGCTAATGGTAATGACTGCATATTATGTCCCTCTTTTTCTCTCTCTTTTTTCACCTTATACATACTAGAAATTATGCTGTCCAGCAATGCTGCAAATGCATAATGAAAGAAAATTTTGATTGTCACTAATCAAATGAATACAATAACTACAAAATTATACTTAGCTATAGATGTTTTTGTGATAAAATAAGAGATAGGAAGAATTTGTTACGATTGACGACTTAATTATTTTTTGGTGAAAAGACGGGAAAATTTTCAAGAATTAAATTAAAGAGATAGTACGAGGAATGTAAATACCGATAGAGTCGTATCACAACCAGCGGGATAGGCTCATGACTGGTGTCATATAAAAATGTAAACCTAGATCCAAGGAGTGACCAAGAAAATTTGATGCACAATTGGCTTTGCGGTGTATGTGAGAGATAGAAATGTCTCAAGGATGAGGCCGCAATTCCTGAAATTCCAGGACTGCAATAGCATATCGATGAGCCAAATGTTCAGGTTTATTTAGGATAGCCAAGGCGATTCTAAAGTCTGATTGAATCCAAAACTTTATAATTCCAAACGAGCTTCGTTCCTTTAATAATACCCCCTAATTTCAGCCCAAATCATCAAATATTTATCGAAATTATAACTAAAAGCCTGCACAAAACCGCCTCGGTAATTTTTAATGAGCCCCCATCTAATAATTCAAACTTTTGCAAAGAGTTAGACATATATCATTATTATTTTAATTTGGTCAAAATTAAAATAATAATGATATATCGATTCTCACCCCTGATTCCGAATTTGTATATGGGACATTGGACAAGTTATCTCCAACTCTATTTAAGTCCAAACTAAACTTGATTAGTTTGTTATATATTGTGCTCTAAACTATTCAACTTTGTTGTTTTTATATTATGCAAATATACGCTTTGCTCAGCATGCTGTTGATACTTAGCTAGTGCGGATATACTTTTAGATATAAATATGTTATAAATTGCTGGTAAAGTTTCTGAACTTGCTACCTATTGGACTGGATGATGTTTGTCATTACCACTAATGGAAGGACAAAGAAGATAATCTAAATTTCCAGTCTGATTAAATTAAGGACCAAATCCAAAAGCATTGGGCATTATTATTTATTAAGGGTGTGGTTTGGATTTCATCTCCTTTTGCTATCATGAAATGAGGTCACACTTTATATTTCAGAATTTATGAGTTTCAATATCTCCAGAATCATCCATATGGCCGTTTAACTACCTTAGAGGATAATATTAAAAATTATTTTTGACCTAAATTATTCTTACGTAAAGTTATTTACATATCGTGTGTGTGAGTTAGTGAAATTGGCTGATAATTCCGTATAAAATTGATTTCCAAATTAACAAAAAATTACTTTTTCGGTTTCCAATTTAGCAAAATTAACAACCAGTTGTCACAACTGATTTTCAAATTTGAAATTGAGAATATAAACTAAATATGATTCATCTTAAATTTTACAATCAAACCAAGTTAGAACGAAATGAAAATAAAATGAAATAGTTAAAAGTAACTAATTGTTTGATATAATGAAGCCCAGATATTTTGAAATTTTTGGACCAGAAAGGAAAAAGTAATGAAGCCCATCGGTCCAATAATGAGGCCCATTACAAAGTAAAGAGCGAGCGAACTTCAGCCTTCAAGGGTTAATAGCTTTAATAGTTACTAGATTTTGAACTTTTTATTTATTCGTTATTAAATTAAAAATTCTGAAGTAGTGACTGAATTATCGAGTACTAATCCAATGATCACTTTCGTATATAATTCAATTTTTTATTTAAAATTATATGTCGTAATAAGTTGTCATTACATAATGTAATAGTTCATATCTACATTTATCAAATCATCATCTAAGTATCTAACCCAATCACACCGAATCTAAACCAATAAATTTTTATTAAAATTAAATAAAAATGTTACACTAAAAAATGAAAAAACACAATCTTCTTCCTTGTCTAGCCCGTTGAACAATCTCCATTCTTCTTTGTCCATCAAACCTAACAAAACCCAACTACGACATATTCAGAAAGTTCATTTCCGTGAACGGACTATGAGAATCGACTCAACAAGATGGAAATCAGCCATTTAGAATTGAGTCATCGCTGATCGAGTAAGAATGGAGCTATGTCATTGTAACATTCTTAAATAGAAGAACTAAAATGATCCAAGATCCTTAGCGGTATATCAAGTTTGTGATGAATTGTAAGCACCCTAAACAAAATACTGATCATAATTTCATTTTTTACAATTTTACCTAGAATTTTATCAATGTAGAACCACAAAACACTAAATAATGATTCGAATTCGTCCGTTGTGGTTCCATCATTGGGCAAACTTTTAACTAGGATGAAGTCTCTTTAACAACACCTTTTCTTTCTTGATATATGTATGTACAATGGAGAGATGCATTGTTTAATATTCAAATGAATTAAGAGCAATTAATTAGCAGCCACGCCACTTCTCTCCTGATCGGGGTGGACTGTAGAGTTTGGGCTTCACGCTGTAGGCCCGAATCGGCTTCCATTTTATTAAAGAGGATCAACGGCTGTGATTGAACCATCTGAGGCACGCAGCCAATCATAACTCCCCGGCAGTATAATCAATTTTCACTTTTATTAATTATTGTTCGGCGGAGTAAATAAAAAAATAAAGAAAGAAAAAAGGAGGAAACAAAACGAAAAAGCTGAAGCAGAAAAGCAAGAGTGTGTGTTTTCTTTCTTCAAAAAGAAAAACAAATTTTGAGCTGATTAATTAATTAATTAATTTTTTTTAAAAAAAAGAAGAAGAAAGAAAAGTGGTTATTTTAATGCATTGAGCTTCACATCAGACAGCAAATTAGCTTTTGTTATTTTGTGACAAATGGAGGGTCCTTAGTCCTCTCTTTCCTCTCCCCCCCATCTCTCTCTCCCTGCTTCCCTATCCTAGTCTTCTCTTCTCGGAATCCAGTCTCCAAATCCGTCTTCCGATCAACGATTCCGGTCAACCTTAGGTCAGGTGACACTCCCTTTTTAGCTACTGTTGATTCCTTTCTCCAGCGATTCTTGGTGTTCTTCTCAAGCGATTCCGGTAAAAAAAAATTGCATCTAAGCAAAGTAATGAAGGTTTCTGGAGCTCAAAGACTGGAAGCTGAAGTTGATTTTTTATTTTATTTACCTGGAAGTTGGTTGTTGCTTGCACGAAATTTTCCAGCATTTTTCTTGCCTTGCAAACGGAACATGCATCTAACTTTTTCTTGCTTCTCTGCGCCTGCGTTTGTTGTGCCATTTTTTCCAGCTTTTCTTTTTAAAATAATATTATTTCAGAAACATTTCCTGGTGGCTTTGTCGGCCTTCTGTTCTGGGTTTGGGATACAGTTATTATTATCGTCTGCAATTACTTGGACCTTGAATGCTTTGCTTCTTCAATTTTCTCTTTAAATGCGTTTTGTCCTTTCCTTTTCCTTTCTTTGTTTCTGGGCTGGAATTCTCGATTTCGAAGTGCTTATTTGTGGATCTATCATCATCTGTTTACCTTGTGCTGGTATTTTGTTACTAACTCGGAAGAAACTTTTGTTAGTTGTTTTGATTTTCCGATGACTTAGGTCAAGCTGGTTTGCTTCGTTGATTTCCTGATGTGCTTTTCTAACTTGCAGGGTTAAAGTAAGAACTTGTGAACATTTTTATTTTGTTCGATTCTTCTGATGACTCCGCCACTGCTTGGTGGTGTGGAGGAGGGTCAAAGCAATGCTTCTCTGCTTGCTTCTTCGACATCCTTGGAAAGTGTTTGCCAAAATGGGTCTGCTGAATTGAAAGAGCGCAACTACATGGGGCTTTCTGATTCATCTTCGTCTGGAGATAGCTCTGTTATCTCTGCCGTGACCGGTGAAAGCAAGGCTCGGCTGAACCTTAAGGCGACAGAACTTCGGCTTGGGTTACCAGGATCTCAATCACCTGAAAGGAATTCCGAGCTTTGCTTATTTGGATCCACTAAACTCGATGAAAAGCCCCTCTTCCCTTTGCATCCAGTAAACGAGAGCAATGGATCTTCCACGCCGAAAACTTTACTTTTGGGGAACAAAAGAGGGTTTTCGGATGTCATGGATGGATTCACAGAGGTAAATAAACACAGATGATTGTACTTGCATGAGATACTCTCTCATTCACTGACTTGAAACTGGTCATCTGTGGTGTTTACAGGATAAATTTTCTTCAAAACAAGATGTAAATGGGATGTTGTCCTCCAGGCCCTCTCATAACATGGGACTGAAACCAGGTTCTATTCTCGAGAACCTGTCTTCTCTACCGGCTAAAGCGAAAGAGGCGGTAGCGCAAAATGCTGCACAGGAGAGGCCTCATGCTGCAAAGGACACTAGATCAAGCAACAGCCCAGCACCGGCGACTAAGTAAGCTATCGTGTCTTTCACTTTCTGTTAACCTATGCATGGGAACTGATGAGAAAACTGGTTATCTGGCAGGGCACAAGTTGTGGGCTGGCCTCCTATCAGGTCCTTTAGGAAGAACTCACTTGCTACGTCCAAGAATACTGAGGAAGTAGATGGAAAGGCAGGTTCTACTGCTTTGTACGTTAAAGTGAGCATGGATGGTGCCCCTTATCTGAGGAAGGTTGACTTGAGGAACTATTCTGCATACAAGGAACTCTCTTCAGCTCTTGAGAAGATGTTCAGTTGTTTTACCATAGGTAAGCAAAATCTTAGTTCAAGTTAGATGTGTAGCACTCTCGGTACTAACTGTCTTTCTAGATAATTTATGTTTTTGCTGCTTTTATCGTTTGATAACAGGTCAATATGGATCCCATGGAGCCTCAGGAAGGGAGGTGCTGACTGAAAGCAAGTTGAAAGATCTTCTGCATGGTTCAGAATATGTTCTCACCTACGAGGATAAAGATGGTGACTGGATGCTCGTTGGTGATGTTCCCTGGGAGTAAGTATTAACCATTTTAAATATTTGCACTTAGGATGGTTGTGCGACTTATCCTAATTGAATACTTCAGGGCGTTACTACAGTCTAAAAGGCTAGGCTTTTTAGTAGATGTAACTTATAAAATGTGTATTGACTTAAACAAAGTAAAACACATACAGTTTGGTTTCTGATAATAGCTAAGATTTTACTCCTCTATGAATAGGGTTGAATAACATGTATGATGAGAACTTTTTGCCATCACCCTCGGACTAATTTGAGTAGAAATGAGACTAACTTGTAGGATGTGTTATGATAACAGCCAAACCAGTGTATTCTATAAAAGTGTTAGGAGAGCATGCGAGTCATCATGTTTATTCTGATACACTCCTGTTATCAACCATGAACTGGGAGAGATGGTCAGATGACCTTGAATCTTTATACTATATTAGCAGTTCCTTGCTCTGCTAACTTCCTGGGCAATGGCAGCATTGAACAATTATCAGCTTAATTGTTGTGTTTAAATGATTATATGCTACAAGAAGTGGGGTGTTTACTTAGTTGAATCATTATCCTTTGTTTGTTAATTTGTTAACTAATAAGCAGTCATCAACTCTGTGTACCTTGTTCTCTAATTTAAGCTTGTATTGTTCTGCACTGACTTATGTTATGCTTGTTTTCTCCTTTTTCAAGTTATAGCCTTCTCTCTGTTTTTTCACAACCTAATGTTTATTTTCGTTCAACATTCTCACTCTTTTTAATATGGTGACATTATTTATTTGTTTAGGATGTTTATTGAGACCTGCAAGAGGTTGAGGATCATGAAGGGTTCTGACGCCATTGGTTTAGGTGGGTTTGTTATTTCATGAAATATACTTGTATGGTAATATAGTGGTATCTGAATCATCAAGATTACTTGAAAACACTGTCATCCTTTTAAGAAAGATTTGAGTTGACGGAACTCGAATATACCATCTTATGTTTTGTTGATTCACCATATGCATAAAGTAGTGATAGAATTGTGGTGGATTCACTGAATGACCAAATCTTGTTGTTACTTATTCTAATGTCTTTATCGTGGAAATGAGCTATCCATGGTAGGGTTCACCATCAACTCCTTATCTATTAGAAATGTGCAAAAAGAGGAGAGTTTTTAAAGAGGCCCGAGATACCATTGTATGGCCAAAATGCTAGACTATTCCATGCATCCTTTGCAGTAGCTATGTCTAAATCTAAGCTGTAATTGTAACGTACAATATTCCAGGAATGCTATCTGACTATTTAGAGAGCATTGATTAATATTTAGCTTGATGGTGTAACTGTTCATACGATATCTTATGCACGGATTTGCAGGACTTGATGCATGTTCAGTTTGTTGCCCTCTTCAGTTTTCAGCAGACATTTGTTTTAATTGCCTTTTGTGTGGTTTGCAGCGCCAAGAGCGGTAGAGAAGTCCAGGATCAAGAACTAGCCGGCAAAAGTGCCCATCATGAATGCCATTGAGTCCAGCAGCTTAGAACTTTGGGTTGGTGAACAGAGGAAGGAGGAGGATGGACAAGGTGGTCGATGTTCAGGGCACTTGTTGGTGGTAACTTATCTGCTGCTTGAATAGTGTTATTTTAATTTAACTCCGTTTTTGTTTGTGTTATTAAGTTGAGAAAGAGTAAGGTAATGTCTGTTGGATGTGAGTTCCCTTTGAAGAAACCTTTGGTTCCCATGAAGACGCTAGTAGTACATGTATTTTGTGTGGCCACTGCAACTGCAAGCAATGCTAATTCTATTTTGTTTATTTAAAAAAAAACGAGAGAAGATGAGAGTTTGAGTGAAGTTGTCGTTTGTTTGCTTAAAATTGCTACAAAACCTAACTACTGATTGTGTTGTGTGGTAATCTGATGATTCCTCACTTGATTCTTGAACCACAAGGTCTGATATCTCTCTACATATTTACTGCAATTTTAATTGTTTGCTACGGCCGGACGGTACTAGAAAACCAAGAACCAAGAGATAAGGTTGTCGGGAGACAAAAATGAAAGACAACAAGATTGGAGTGGAGAGGCCATGTGATTGGCAGATTCTTGCTCCATTATTGGGTTGGATGGACTTATCTCTCTCTGCATGCTTACATAATTCATGCCCTTTGGTAGTAGGACAGTAATAGAGTTTGTATAAACGCACTCCCCTTGGGTCCACGGCTCTATCAAGCAAGTTTGCACCTCCTTGTGTGGCATTTGTAACAGTTTAATAGTTCAATGAAACCGAGTTGGGCATCAACCGACTGGTCACGAGCTGGAGTGGGATGTTATAGTGTAGGTGGTGGTGGTAGACTATGGTCGAGATTGAAGACAAGGGAGGGGAGCGAAGCTTGATGAAGGGGAAACTTAATTATGGGAAATTATGTTGCATTCAATTGATCGATCGAAGTCTGCGAGATTAAATTGGCTTGCTAGAACCTCGAAGCAGATTATGCGATTTGGGACATCCTGTTTATGGTTTATTGAATAATTTTGGCATTCGGGTTCCCAGTCCCGCTAATCCAAAACCCATTTCGGATCCGGGTGAAGTGTTTTCAGGAACGGTTCTTCTTCCGACTGCGATTCTGTTCTAGTCCGCATTTCGACTCACAGACTCTCTCATTTCCTTAGGAATGGAGGTGATGCCTTTTCTCTTCTTATTGTTAGCAATTACTTATCCTGATGTTCGTCTCTACTTGGCTTAAGAAGGTAGTAACAGAGAGATGGGAGTTTGGAAATTAACGTCTGCTTGAGGAAATGAGCAAAGGAAGTTGGATAACTGAATATTAGCACTTAATTAGCAGTAGTTGTATTTAATTGGTCTTAAATATGAAAGTGATCAGATTAAATGTTTTAAGTTTGGGTTTGGGCTCAATAAATATCAAGCCCAACTATTATACATACATATGAATTCATAAGTAATCTTTTTGAGGCCCCAAACCCCATTTACATGAACAGCTCCGACAGTGATCCAATGTACGTACGTAAACTTGTCGGCCTGCTCACAATGTAATTGTAAATTTGAATAAAAACACCCAAAAAAATCAGAATACATGAATGAATGAAGAATGACCAAAATGGATCTTAGTGTCGAATTGAATATTATATCGTTAAACATGTGATTAGTGAATGGGTTTATAATTTTTTGGAAGCTTTCCTCCCCTCGCAAACTATTTTTTGAGTTAAGTTCGCTTGCGAGTGGACGACCTGAAAATAAAATAGATGTTGTGGTGGACTTCGGTTCAAAAGCGTTGATGGATTTGTAACCTTTGGGGCGTACTCCCTTTACAACCTAACTTTTGAAGATAAGTAATAAAAATAAAATCGTAACAAGGAATGTTTTATGTCGGCAAAAGGAAACAAATCGTGACTATTTTACGTTGAAACCCGGTCCCAAATAATGTAGCCCAGAAGCAGCAACGACAACCTCCGGCCAAACTAATAACTCAGATTGAGCTGAAAACATTACATGTATTTAGTCTACGGTCAAAAGAGTGCATAATTAATTATTGGCATATTTATAAATATAATTATGGTATGATTGATTCTTAAAAAAATAAATTAGTTAGTAATGTTGTTGTTGGTTATTGATTAGCAGTGGGTGGGAGTGAATTATGATGGTCAAATTGCGCATATGGAGTGATTAATTAACAAGAATAGAAAACTGATGGGATGTCTTCCATGTGAGAAGAAGAGATTTCTAATAATTGCCACGTGAGCTGCGAGAATTTGTCATCACTCCCAAATCATTAACCCTTTACTTAATAATATTAATTAATACTATTAAAAGTCCCTTCCTCCTGACGTCTAATTATTATAATGCTATTTTAATATTTACATTTTACGCCACTTCACTTCCCTGCTAATTAGTTGCTTTTAACTTTGAAGGTTACATTTTTGTTGGTTTATGTATTTTCATTTTGGTAAATTGAATATACAGAATTTTAATCACTTTGAAAACTACAACGGTTCTAATTATGTGACTTATGAAATCTTGTCAACATCCTACATTTTTATCTTGTTTTTGACAAAACTAACTTTTAAACAATTAAATTCGCAGGTCCATCGGAATTGGTATAGAGCTCGCTATTATAATCTTTAACGCAAAAAATAATTACATTTTTGAGATAATTATTCCATAATTTTAATTTAGTTTGATTACATTTGCTTTAAAAATAATTATTTCATTTTAAATAAATATTCATAAAAGCAAATTTTGTATATCCAATACAACATGATACTATTGCTGAATGCTCACTTACAAGTTCAGAATCATATTTCTTCAAAAAATTGATAATATCAAATAGCTTACATACAACAAACTCAATATTGATAACATAATCTAAGAACCAAATTGAAGTACTACTGTCCCTCTGAAGTTAGGTACTTGGATTCAACATTATGTTCTGTTTATTGTTAAGTTACTAGCATGAATAAAATAAATAGTAGGAGCTAACCAAGTTTTGTGACTTATACAAAAATCAATTAGAAAAAAAAGATACAATATTTTATAAATAAGAATGATAAATTTTAAATAGACATGAACAAAATAAAAAATCTTAATTATTTTTTGAGATTTTTTTATCCGAAAATTTCTAAATTCTCAATATTATAAAATAACCTCAAATCTTTTGAGGGTTTTTTTTACCTTTTTCATCTTCCATTTCGTAATCCTAAAATTAAGAATTCGATTTTTAATCTAGTTTCTACAATTTTATTACTATTTTAGAATTCAAATTGTAATCTCAATTTTTTAAATTTAAATAAAACGAAATGATTATTGAATCTAAATTCTATTTTTTATCTAAATAAAATTTATGTGTTATATTTTATAAATTGATTGTAGCTTGATGGCACGATGGATAACCCGAGCCAACCTGTGATCCGCCCGGCCCGAAACCCGATGAACTCGTGATCTGGTGAACCCATAATCCGATTAACCTGCAACCCGACAACCTGTGGTCCGAAAAACCCGTGACCAATAACTTGTAACCTGACTAACCCGTAACCCGACTCGTGGCCCGCCCAAACCGCCCGTTTGAAGCTCTAAAAGAAGAATCTGAAGCACAAATATTGTTGCTGACTAGCGGATTTTACCCCGCTAACCAAATACCCACTAGACTGCTCTAATGGAATCATTTTCCCTAAGGTCTTTCTAACGCTATTACTCAAATTGATTAAGCTAACTAAACTAAGTAATAGTGAATGATTGTTTGTTTGATTGTTGAAGTATCCAATTATCAACTAAGAACGCAAATCAAAAGAAAGCAAATGCAAGAGATTGAGTTTCGAGTATGGAATGAAGGTTGTTCGGATTCGATTCCACTAAAGCTAGCAATGCATGAACGAACGACAAGTTATCTCAATTATTCAGGTTATAATGGCTTGGCGATTTCCTACGATAGTCTTAGATCACTCTCGTGCCTCTAAGGATTTATTCTGCTCAACCATAAACTCCTCTCTTGAGCTAATCTACACCTAAGCAAAACGCACTAAAGGTGTTTGATGAAATGCCACAACGATAAATGATGCAAAAAGGCTAAATGATTCGTTCCTCTCTCAGACTAACAAATAATCTAGAGTTCTTCCTATGTGATCTATCAATCTATATTCCTCTCGGACCCACAAATTAATGACAATGATTCAATCAAGACGGCCAGACGAAATTGAATCAGAAATCCGGTTTAGCAAGAACACATCATAAGCCTGAATAACCTGGATAACAAATCAAAGGGGTTAAAACCCCATCATCCATACAAAAGTTAAGATAAAGTTTCATCTCATCCAAACAACACAAAAGTTTAGCTACTCATGGTTCAGGAAACAATAGGGGAAAAAGAAAGGAAAGTAACCCGAGAAGAAAACATCTTTCGTTGAGAAATCTCCGTCTTGTTGCCGATCTTCAATCCGTCTCTAATCGGTGATATTCTCTCACTTCAATCGATCTCTGGAACTCTTTCTCTCTCTAAAAGCTCGAATCTCTGTCTAGAATAATGTGTCTCCTGTTAAAAGGGCTGTTCGGGCTATTTATATCATCTCTTCCAAGTCGGAGAAGGAAAATAAGTTGAGAACCCGTCTGAAAGTAGGATATGTCGTGTCCTAGAAGGACACGTCGTGTTCCTTAAGGAAACAGACGTGTTCTCCAAAATTTGTGTCTCGGTGGTAGGTTCCAGAGAAAAGGACACGACTGTGTCCTCGAGGAACACGTCGTGTTCTCAACGGACACGTCATGTTCCTCTTTAATTTCAGCACAGCTTCGCTCCATGCAGCTCAAAAGTCCGTCTTAGTCCCCGCTTATCCCCAAACGCTGTAAATAGCTTGAAATGCATCAAAAACATATCAAACAACGTAACACGGCCCCGAAGGGTAAGAGAACTAAACGTGAGTTTATAACGAGACTAAGTGTGTCGATAATACAACACATCAATCGCTAGATGCACCTAACTAGTATAAGATCATCTTCATCCCTAACTTTTTAGCAATTGCTAAATGATGTGGAGGGTAATGTGACATTTAATAAGCAATTGCTAGGGATGGAGAAGTGATTGGTAATTTAGCAAGTCAATTAGCAATGCCACATAGGCAACTTGCGCATTTTTCAATAAATGCATTTATTAATATAAAATTAATTAATTCTAAATAATATTTAATAAGTTTTTATTAGTTCATTTTTATTGTGTTTGATTGTAAAATGATGAATAAAAATTGCTAACGAATTGCTGAAATGGAGATGTTTAGAAATTGTTGAACGAGTTAATTGTCTAAGTTGTTAATGCAACAATAAAAATACTATTAAAAATTACTAATCAATTTATGAAATGAAAATGATGTAAATCATTCGTCATGGAATAAATTGCATATAATTGTTGGTCTCCCAATATGTTTTGCCTTGGTAGAGGGAATTTTACCATTGAATGGATGCCAATATTGTATAGACTTGTTAATTAGTTGTTGGATTATACTATATGTTCTGCAGCTTGGTTTACCCATTGACTATATTAGGAAATTAAAAGTAGTAGAAGGATTTATATTGCATATAGTTGTTGATTTGTATAACATTATATACAAGGAGGAAGAGGCTGAGAGATTAGCAAGGAGATAATAATCATTAATGCGAAGTAGATACTTGGATATGTTACAGTTTATTATTCTGCAATATTAATGAGCATTGTCCTTCATATAAAATTTTCCTTATACGAACATGAAAGTCGTAGCCAATTGAACTAGATTTCCAACGCTATTGATCTTATATCAATCGGACTTCCGAGCGATAAGTTATCTCAAAATTACTAAACTGCGACGTTCTCCGATCAAGTCTATCGTTGTATTATAGAATAGCTTACATATCTGGGTGGCTATACTTCGGAATCAAGTAATTGGTATTCAAATTTGTTTAAGCAATGTGGTAGTTTTGTATGAAAATCAAGTTTCAATTTATGAACTCTTCAACATATTTTTGAGAAATACCCAAATTCCCCTACCAAACGACCCATAGTTTGGTTTTGGGTATTATGACTTTATGTGATGTTCACTGCCAAAACCTGCTGCTAGGTAGCTAGATAGTAGCTAGGTTCATCTCCCCACGACCCATGCAAATATATATATATAATAGTTAATACTAATATTACGTTTTCTGTACGCCTTGGTCAGTGGGCCTGCCTTCCTTCCTGGGTCTGGGTCCCCACAGAAGATTCCATTTTAATTATCCACTGCTCAAAACTGATTTAATCCCCCCACCCCTTTAATTAACATTAATTGCAACGGCCAACCTTTCCTTCTTTCTTTTTGAACCGGGAGATCCTTATGTGTCGTCTGGAATATAATAATTTTTTATTTTAATATTTAAAATAATTAAAATCGAGTTATTTTTCACATTCTTATTTTATACCATCAAAATATATATTACATTTTTAAATAGTACATAATTTTCCTTCAAAATATTCTATTTATAAAATAACTAATACAACTCGTTAATTTCGCTAACCAGTGGAAGTGGGTGCACCTGATTATCAGCTCATTTATACATACATGGGTTCTGGTTTCCCCATTACGGTGGACACCCAGACGCAGGCCGGGACGGTGGAATCCACGACCCCCAAAAACTCAACGCACAAAATCAAAACGAGATGATATGCAAGTGTAAAGGGTGGGCGAGTGAGTGAAAGCACGTAGGAAATTAAAGAGGAGGAATGGATGGGGGCCATGGGGAAAGGAAGAAACAGGTCGGTGCAGGACCTGACAGGACAGTGAGACTACTACGTAACGTGCTCCAGTGACTTAAATCAGCCCAAATCGTTGACCTTGTCCTTCTTTATCTTTGCCTTTGGACTTTGGAGCGTAAAATAATACACTCTGTGAAAAGTGAAAACCTCCCGGCCAAACCTTTATTGACTTAACCGGACAGATATTTACCGCAAGAGTAAAAAATGTCTATGGTAAAATGGCAATTTTTTTAGCCAAGATTAAATTGAAAATTATACGATTTGGTCATACAGCGCGTTGCGCTTCGTAAGACGCGCGGCACATCCTACAATGCGTTAATCGAGGACTAGTTTAACAGCGGTTGTAATCCGCTGTTAAACACCGTTTGGCAGGGGTTTAAACCGTTGTTAACTGACTTTATAGCCTCTGCAAAACACTGTCTTCTTTGTAGAGTCTTTCTTTCTCAATAGATAATGGTCGAGTTCGCCTTCATTATCCGATGGAGGATCTCTTTTACTCGAACATTGAAGTTGAGTATGCTGATGGTCACTCGTAGAGAGTCAAGATGAGTTTAACCCCACGTTTACCTGAGCGATTCCTGTTTTTCTGAAGGAAATGAAGATCCCTTCGGAGGCCATCCTCCGGACCGTGTACTATCGCCATTATATGGTGGTCGGCGATACTATTTATGGGAAATGTGTCCGACCGTGCACCGATGAAGAGTCTTGAGGAGCTATTTACTACATGGTAAATAACTTCCATATGTGCAACAATCCGGAGCTGTATTTTGAGTTCGAAGGTCCAATCACTGGTGTTCATGGCTATATTGGTCAATCATCAACGAGTGGATACTTTGAACCTTCTGGTTCACAGACGTGGACGAGTGGACGAGGTCTCTCAGTGCGGCAGACAACACAAAGTTGATGCAGTGTATGACGACGAGCTTGACAATGAGGTTGCGTACGATTCGAGTAACAACAACGAAGAATGGGAAGATGATTAGGCCATGAGTGAAGAGGACGTCGGTACGCCAATTGACCCTCTCCATCCAGAGGGTGGGAGGATGCTGATATCATAATCGGACCGGGCGCTGCAACAACTGTCCATGGAGGTTACACATCACCAGCAGCGCATATGACATCTTTTGGACAGTTCGGCAGTGAAATTCACATCACACATGTGACGGAAGCGATCACAACGCAAGATATACCCAGCTGGATGTGAATGTCATCATGGATGCGGTGATGCACCTTGTCCGGTCAAGGCCACACTTTCAGATCTGTTTGATCCAAGATAAGATTTCACACATTTTCCAACGTCAGATCTTGTATAGAAAGACGTGATATGGGAAGCAGAGGCTATGGAGAAGACGTATGGCAATTAGGATGCGTCGCACATTGTAGCTGGCCTCCAACAGCTACTTTCTAATGGTCATCTAACGGCTGTTGGAGGGTACCTACAATGCGCGGTGTGTTCTAAGATGTGCGGCGCGTTCTAAAATGCTTAGCGCGTTATAAATGCTAGTAATTACCAAATCGTATAATTTACATTTCAACTTAATTATCTACATAATTTTCGATTTAATTTTGTCTAAAAATATTTAAAAAAAAACTCAGATAAAGTAATAACTGAAAGAGTCAACAAATTAATTCCATTTGGACGTTAATTGAGTGGGGGAGTGGAAGTGGAAGGAAGCAACCAACTTTAATAATGATCAGCAACTTATAGTTTGTCATTACTGTTGATAATAATAATTAATCAATGACTCGCCAAAAGTAGAAGAAGAGTAGTAGCGGAACAATTTGTTTGGCTTATTGATTATTATTATTATTAAAAAAGGGGAAAGAAACATGGGTAGTGTCTATGAATGAATGAAGTATCTCTTGTCAAATCAGACTGGCTAACACAACATAACATGCACAGTTAGTATAAAATATATTCCTTGATTAATGTATGGAAGAAGACTTTAGGTGTGTCACATTAATTAATTAATTAAAAATTGGGATTATAAAACTATTAAGACAATGTGGGTTGTGTATATATGAAGGTCAGAGAAAGAAAGAGAAGCAGATGCGGTAGATCTCAAATATTAATACCACCCTTCCTTCTTTCCTTCCTGCCACCTTTGAGATTATCGAGACTATACAAATAATTTATTTACCTCCTTTGGGTTGAAAGTGTTGCTTGCTGCCATGCCAAGCTGCTCCTCCTCCTATTATTGCTCCTGAATTCCATCAATAACCTTTTTGTCTTCTCTCTCCATATCGTCATCATCATCTTCCATCCATACTTTTGCTTCTCTACCCAACAGGAAAAGGAGAGAAAGATAGAAGCTTTCAAGTTTTTCTACAGAGAACAGAAAATCCCTTTTAATTATCACCTTTCTGCTCGCCGGTCATGGGTACTGGGTGGAGAAGAGCCTTTTGTACTACTGTACCTAGAGATAAGCACCTTCCCAATCCCACTAGTCCTCCTCCTCCAACTACTTCAACCCCCAGGACGACTAAGAAGCTCTCTTTCTTCTCCTCCGGAACTAGCAGCAGTAGTAACCCTTCTACTCCTCGTCTCCGCCTCAGATCTCTTTCCAGTCCTTCTTTGCGCTCCCGCCCTACTACTACTAGTTCATCAGCACCTAATGTCAATACTGATGACACTACTCCTACCCTCCATTGCAAGACTACTCATAATACTCCCAGAGCAACAACCAAGACTCCTACTGCTACTCCCAAACCCAAACTCCCCTCCAATCCTTCTTCCCCTCGCTCTCCTCTCAAGCTCTCCCTCTTCAAGAACAGCTTTAAGTTCAGGGTACGTGCGTAATTCACCTTCTTCTTCTTCCCTCGTTGATTCCAATATCCGGTTGTTGTGCTTATCTTCTTCTTCTTCTTCTTCTTCTTCTTCTTCTTCTTCTTTCTGTTGCAGAGTAGTTGCGGAATCTGTTTGAATAGCGTGAAAACAGGGCAAGGCACGGCGATTTACACGGCGGAATGCTCTCACGCTTTTCACTTCCCTTGCATAGCTGACTATGTTCGTAAGAATGGCAGCCTCGTCTGTCCAGTCTGTAACGCGGCCTGGAAAGATGTCCCTCTCCTCGCTTTCCATAAGAATCTCCATCCTCAAAACCAACCCACTACGGTCAAGCCTCAGATTGAGGACAAGAGGGTAGTCATGGTTGATTCTTCTCCCAGAGCGGTCAAGTCGGTGATCTCCTCTAACTCTAAGGTAGAACCGTCTTCCCCCAAATGTTCCGATTTCAGATCTTACGATGACGACGAGCCCCTTCTGTCTCCCACCGCCGGCGGTAGGTTTATCCCGATTCCCGAGGCTGCTAATGAGAATGTCGACGAGGAGGAGGAAATACAAGTCGATGTTGAGGAGTTTCAAGGATTCTTCGTTAATCCCACTCATTCGATAAAATCCGAGGAGACGCCGTTGATCGGCAGGGACTCCAGAACTGTTCAGGTTAGTTTGTTACCTGATTCCGCCGTCGTATCTGTCGGCCACGGCTCGGAAACTTATGCGGTTGCATTACGGGTGAAAGCTCCTCCGCCTTTGCAACAATCGGTATCGAATAGAGGTAACGCTTCTGCGACGAGTCGAGCTCCGATCGATTTAGTTGCAGTACTGGATGTCAGTGGAAGCATGGCCGGTCCTAAGCTATTGATGCTGAAACGAGCTATGCGTTTGGTGATCTCTTCATTGGGATCGGCTGACCGCCTCTCAATCGTGGTTTTCTCATCCGTTCCGAAGCGAATGTTGCCGTTGATGAGGATGACAGCTCACGGTCAGCGTGCAGCTCGGCTCATCGTTGACCGGCTGGTTTGCGGTCAAGGGAGCAGTGTGGCTGAAGCTCTAAGGAAAGCGGCTAAGGTGCTGGAAGATAGGAGGGAGAAAAATCCGGTGGCGACGATCATGCTCTTATCCGACGGTCAGGATGACCGCGTCCAGAGCAATCAGCGTTACGAGAAGAGCCATATGTCCTCCACATCCACCAGGTTTGCGCACATCGAGATCCCTGTTCATGCTTTCGGTTTCGGCAAGAGCGGCGGTTACAGCCACGATCCAGCGGAGGACGCATTCGCCAAATGCGTTGGAGGATTGCTTAGCGTGGTGGTTCAAGATCTGAGGATTCAGCTAGGATTCGCAGCCGGATCTGCTCCGGCAGAGATCTGCGCCGTCTATTCGTGGAACGGCCGGCCTACTGTATTGAGCTCCGGCTCGGTTCGTCTAGGCGATCTGTACGCAGAAGAAGAAAGGGAGCTATTGGTAGAGCTGCGTGTTCCGTCGTCGGCGGTGGGACGCCATCACGTGATGTCTGTGAGGTGCCTTTACAAAGATCCAGGGACAGAAGAAGTTGTGTACGGACGGGATCAGGCGCTGCTAGTTCCAAGGCCGCACGCCGTCCGTTCGTCGGCGCCGAAGGTAGAGCGGCTGAGGAATCTATTTATAACGACGAGAGCGGTGGCGGAGGCGAGGAGGCTGGTGGAGCACAGCAACAATTTCACGAGCGCGCATCACTTGCTGGCGTCGACGAGGGCGCTACTAATGCAGTCGGAGTACGAAGGGGCGGAGGAGTACCGGAAGGTGGTGGAGGTGGAGCTAGCAGAGCTACACTGGAGGAAACAACAGGAGATAGAGGCGGGGGCGATGATGATGCAACAGCAACGGAGGAGAGGAGGAGAGAGGGAAGCGGCGGTGGTGATGACTGACGAGAACGGGGAGCCGTTAACGCCGACATCGGCTTGGAGAGCGGCTGAGAAGCTGGCTAAGATGGCTATGATGAAGAAGTCGATGAATAGAGTGAGCGATTTACACGGGTTTGAAAACGCGAGATTCTGAGCATTTTGGGCAAACGGGGTAAAATTGGAATTTTCGTTTTTTTTCTTTGATAATTTGCTTCCTTGGTTCAAACTTCAAAGTAAAAGCGGTTTGTACATTTATGGGAGATGAATGAGAAGTCGATTGATCAAAACGTAAAATTAGTGAATATTGGATGATGATACCGCATTTTGATCTACCAACTTCTATAATGAGAACGTTACTTTTCAGTTTTTTTTAGTGTCTGGTGGACGCCCGACTCATGACCTTGGCTAGTCTTCGGGTCCTTGACTTTGTTGCCCTACATCGGGTTACACTTTGGCGGGCCTTGCTCTTGTTCAATTCGGACAATTGCCCTCGTTACTCTTTTTTTGTGGCGGTTCTGGAAGGGACGAAATTTGGTGGTCTTCGAGCGACAAAAATTGCAATCATCCGTCTTTCTACGCCAGTTCTTTCGCAAGATTGCTCAGTTGTCTTTACTCCCTTCAACCTAGAATTACCCGGTAGCCTCCTAATTGAACCTGCATTAAGATTAATGTGGATGGTGTGGTTGCAGATTCGACTGGTGGCGCGATGAGTTTGATGGCACTGTGGTTGTCAAGATTCTTGCCTTTCTGGCGGCGTCCTTGCGCTTGCAAGTGTAGGTCGCCCGACGAGACCCTAACAGAGCAGCCTATAAAATGACGAGACAAGCTTATCTCAATTGCCATGTGGATGCCGTTCTTAGGACTTGGGTTGTTTTTTTATCAAAACGATTGTCATTAAGGCTCAAGAACCGATTACGGTCATAATAGAGATTACAGGGGGATGGGAATATCATTAATCCTACTAATCTAGTCGGGAGGAAGAAGATCATGAATGAATTCCTTGACTAACCAATCACCACGAGTATTCCTTCTCCGAGGGATGAACCGGATTTCCATCAGATCGTACCTTCGCAGCGAATGCAGGCAACATGCGATTGTGGAGGCACAGTCCCACAGCCAGCGGTTCGTCGCACCATTGAGTATGTTGACCAGCACTAGGCAATCCGAGAGGATCAGGGAGCGCCCAACATGTTGAGATGCATACTCAATCGCAATCTATAAGGCTTTAGCTTTGGCTGCTGATGTGCTGTATTTTCGACACACTTTTTCTCGTTATAAACTATATTTATGTGTGTTGAAATGTATTCAAATTCAGGATTTTGAGTACATGTTTAGTTCTCTTGCTCCTTGGGGCCGTGTTATGGTGTTTGGTATGTTTTTGGTACATTTCATTTGACATATGACGTTTAGAGATGAACCAAGACATGATGGGGAGGCCGGGACAACTCAAAACTTTTGACTTAGAAAGAAAACGTTACTTTTTAGTATTTTGAGCATAACTTATCGCTTGGAAGTCCAATTGATGCAAGGTCTATAGCGTTGGAAAGATAATTCGATTGTCTACAAATTTTATGTTGACGCCATGGTCAAATTCCGTATACTTTAGGAACACGACTGTGTCCTGTTCTCTGGAAAGAAACCAGAGAGCGTTTGTTGGGAGGAACACGCCTGTGTCCTTGAGGAATACGCCCGTGTCCTTGAGGAACACGGCGTGTCCCTCTTTCAGACGGATTTTCCAGGATTTTCCTTCTCCAACTTGGCCCAGAAGTCAATAAATACCCCCGAAACCCCTTATTGACGAAATACACTTCATATACCCATATTTTCGAGTTCTTAGAGAGAGTTAGGGTTTCAGACAGACGATTGAAGCGAGAGGATAAACCAAAATTGGTGAAGGGCGAATCATCAAGTCGAAGATTGGAATTTTCACGAAGAACATGTCGTCTTCTTCGGTTTTTCTTCTCTTCTTTTGTTATTTATTTTCCGAAACCATGAGCTGCTAAACCTTTTGTGCTGTTTGGATTAGATGAAACTTTAGCTTAACTTTTGTATGGATGATGGGTTTCTAAACCTTTGATATTGCTATTGATGTTATTCATGATTATCGCGTGTTCTTGCTAAACCTAATTTCAGATTCATTCTAGTCTCATCATCTTGATTCAATCTCTGTCATTGATTTATGGGTCCGAGAAGAATTTAGATCAATAGGTCCCTTAGGGAGAACTCTAGAATTACTCGTTAGCTTGAGAGAGGAGCGTTTAATTTAGAATTTTTACATCTTTTATCGTTGTGGCATTCCATCGAACACCTTTAATGTCTTCTGCTTGGGTGTAGATTAGCTTGGGAGAGGAGTCTACGGTTGAGCAGAATAGATCCTTAGAGGCGCGAGAGTGATCTAAGACTATCGTAGGAACTTGCATAATTGAGATTGCATATCGTTCATCCATACATTGCTAGCTATTGTGGATTCGAGTCCGAACAACCTTCATCCAATCTTTGAAACTCGATTTCTTCCATTTTGATTTGTTTTTATTTCAGTTATTAGTTGATAGTTTAATACACCAACATAAAAACAACCAATCAATCATTGTTACTTGGTTTAGTTAGCATAATCAACTTAGTAATAGCGTTAGAAAGACTCTAGGGAAATACGATTTTATTAGTTCATTCTAGTGGGTATTTTATTAGCGGGGTGAAAATCCGCGCTTCAGCCGCAAAAAGTGATTGACTAATCTTGGGGCCAACTCAGGGTAGGAGTGAAAAATTCGAGGAATCCTCCCGTTGGGGCGCTGTCAGCCATCTTGTTGACTGGGGGGAGGTGTATGCAGATTGTGGGGTGATGGGGGAGTGGATCGATAAGGGTTTTGGGTTCCTGTTTAGACTTTGTTTGCTTTGGTATCTTGATTTTTCCATCCTAAAGCTATCTATGACAAAAAAAAACCTTTCCACTAACAAAAAGTCAGTGTGTGCTCCATTCTTGTGTACTCGTTAACAAATCAGAATGTTCATGTGGAAGGCATTGCAAATCAAAGAGGCGAAAGAATTGCCTAAAGTTTCACCTTCCTAGCTATACTTGTGCATAGAGCATTATTTTGCAGCACCTAGAAACCACAAGTAGAATGGAATTGTTGAATGTAAAAATCGAACTCTTATTGAAATTGACTTAACTACGTTAAATGATTTTGGATTACTTATAAAGCAAATTGCTGGACTCACGTACGGAAAAGATTAAGTAGCCGTTGGGACTCGCAGTACCCAAACATTTGATCTGCAACACACCTCGTACAGATTTTGATCAAGGAAATTTAACGAGTAGAATGCAAAGTAACAGGTAGTTCTTACATCTATCGATGAGCTGAGTGTTAACTACTACACAAACTAGTGTATCGGGGAGTAAGATACTGGTAGTTAGTATGTGATTGTAGTTGCCAATTTCCACTGTACGTGATTTCGATAAGATAAAAGTGATTATCCCATAGGGCAACATTTGAGAGTGGACTGACACCAAAGCTAACAAATTTTATGAAACGAGGTAAAAACTTGTGTTTGTGTCTTCTCCTTACTCTACTGTTATCTTCATTGTTCGCCAAACCCCATTAACAGAGAAGCAAGCAGCCGTTCTTCGTCGTTGGGCTCCCTGATGGTGATGTGCGATGTGTATATGATGCTTTATCATAAGGCGGTGGAAGTTTGTAGTGGATATATAGAAACCATACAACGATTAGAACTTGTCCCATAAAAAATGTCGCTATACATGTCCCATGAAAAGATCTCAGAGTGACTTTTCGATTCTGTTGAAGTACTTGTGTGGTGAGGATGATGACCTTGTGTGGCTTTCTGGATCCCTTATTTCTCAACAACCCAACTGGTTTTTTGAGGAATACAGAAGTCGGCTCCACCTTGCTTGTTATTTTTTTAGATCTGGACGAAAATACCACCCTAATTAAGTAATTACAATCCCTATTCCAACAAGCAAACGGTACCTACCACCGTGCAAGCTAAGATATAAAGCATACGCAAAATGGAGGGCATAAGCAAACTGGAGGCTTTCCAGCTGCACCTCCAAGTTTACTGAACATTCAGCCACTTACCCACCAATGTAAGATGCTCAAATGGAACACTCCATACCTATAACCCATGGAAACAATTACTATCTGGTACTGGTATGACACCGCACATCCATGAACTGAACACCAAGCAGAGGTTCAACTCATTGTCCCCCACATGATCTAAGAAGAAAAATAAACCCGATAAATTTCCGATAAATAACAATGAAGCCTGCCTCCTCGTCCATATAAACACAGCAATTATACATAGGTTAGGAAAATCGATTGATTGTCTGACACTTAAAAAAAATGAATCAAAGTAAAAAGGATCCCATCCATGCAGAGCAGGGTCTTATTACTTCTGGCTGGTTTTGGCTCGAATCTTTTGTTCCAGGATAGCTATTTCTGTTTCCAAGCTGAACATCCTGTTAAGAGCATGCATATTCTCAAGTGTCTCAGTAAGAGTACGGCTGTTACTCCCGTCGCATCTCAAGTGCTGCATCGGTCCGTGTAACAGCTTGTTCACAATTCCGCGACTCAGATCATCTACAGCTCTCCTCGTCTTCTTCGGGATCTCTTCACCACCCATTTTCGACAGACATTTATCCAGCTCCGCTAGCCTGATCCTCTCGGCATACGCTCTCAGTTTCTTGATGGTTGGTACGGTCTCGAGCGAATCCCTCCAAGCTTCAAACTGCTTCGTTTCCTCGGTGATGATATCTAGAGCTTCCATTGCTTTCCTGAGGCGATCCTCTTTGTTAGCAGCCACAACCTCCTTAAGGTCGTCCACGTTGTAGACACGAACGTTTTCAAGGTCGTTAACACATGAGCCAACATTCCTCGGAACAGAAATGTCGACAAATAATCTCGAGCCTCCAACTTCCGAGTTAACAGCTGGGAGTTGCTCGACATGTTCTTTTCGGAACAGCGGGACATCCGATGCAGTGCTGGTGAATACCACATCGGATTCAGCTGCACATGCGAGCATCTCATCGAGCGGTCTGTAAAGGATCTCAACATCCTTGATCTCTTCGCGTATGGCTGCCACTCTTTCCTCCGATCTATTTACGACCACCATCTTCGTGCAGCCTTTCGCCGCTAAGTGCTTGATCACAAGCTTCCCCATCTTGCCTGCACCGATAACCAACATTCGGGCAGTGGAGTGTGCGGCTTTGGGGATTTTCATGAGTGCAAGTTCGACCGCAGCAGAGCTCACAGAAACAGCGCCAGCAGCGATGCTCGTCTCCGACCTGACACGTTTCCCAACCGTTATCGCGTGTTTGAACAACCCGCTTATGTTCCTTCCAAACCCAACAACACCTTGGCCGACATTCACAACTTGCTTAACCTGGGCGAGAATCTGACCCTCTCCAAGAACCAGCGAGTCAAGACCAGCAGATACTTCGAACAAGTGACGCGTTGCATCGTTGTTGTAGAGAAGGAATCGGTGCTCGCAGATTTCTGATGCAGGGATGCCGCTTGTCTGACAAGTTAAAAAGGATAATTTAGCATTCTGATGATTTGAAACTTATCTTATCTTAGCTATACATACAAAGTTACTAGAAGGACATTGAAACACCAGGCATGAAAAAAGTAATCACCTTGGACATCCAGTCGGTGACCTCTTTAACTCCGCGATGCTGAGAAAGGGCTACAACATATATCTCCATACGGTTGCAAGTACTGAGCACTGCAGCTTCTTCAATATGGTTGAGGCTACAAAGTTCAGCAATGGCTCTAGGCCATTCAGCTTCTGGAATAGCAAGCTTTTCACGCATTTCAACTGGTGCAGTATGCACACTGAGTCCTATAGCCACGATGCTTGCCCTTTCCTTTGTATACCCTGCGTATAGTTTCCTCAATTAGTACCTCCATCACATCAGAAAGCAATTCAATTACACGCCCAAAGTCCCAATCAATCCAATTTATGAATCTAATCGAACAATCAAAACGCTAAAAGAAAAAAAACTCACTATCAGCGGCGGATGTCTTCAGCTGCTCGAGGGCAGACTGGCTAGAAACGTTGCCGAGGCCAATCCGAGTGTCGGCAGTCTCAACGACACCATCTTCTACAGATGACGAAGCGGTGACATCAAATCTGAGCCCTCCTCTCAGCATTGAACTGCTCTTTCTGCTCCTGGAGCAGTTGATCTTCAGTTGAGAGGTAGCCAGATAAGCCCGGAGAGACGAGGGCGACCCAGATGAGGAAGCCGACGGGAATGAAGTATTCAACAAGAAAGCCTCCATCTTGGCTGCTGCCAAGGTAGTAGCGACACCGCTCGAAACAGCCATTGTAAAAACAAAGTAGGAAGAGAATTGAAGAGTACAAAAACAGCGATTAATAGTTCTACTACGGCGCTCCGAATCGGAATCCCCAGCCAAAACAATCCCTTTTTGAATTTGAGAAGGGGAAGAGAGGGTTATTGGAGAGAATTATGACTCTTCAACGGAGCGCCGGCTTCCGAGAAGAAGAAAAAGGAAGGATGAGGAGCCGCGTTATTTGGTGGATTTGGTCGCTGGTTGTGAATTTTCAGCTCGTTTTAGTTATGGAGGCGCTTGGTCGTTGAAAAGAAAGAAAGGGAACAATTGAAGGAATTGACCCACCTCCTAGCTCCTGCTACCTCCTCCGATTTCGATAAGAAAAAGGGCTCAGCTGGATTCTTTGCTGATTTCTCATTGGCGGGTGCTCACCACGTATTTATCCACATTATCTTTTCCACCCTCTTTTTTCTGTTTTCTTCATAAAACAAATATTTTTCCGAGTAGAGTTCGTATTTGGTATCGACTTACGCAATCAAATTACACCTAGCATTATTATGGCAAAATAACCACACGTAACATGATGAAAAATACCATATCGATAAAGGACGAAAGAGATTAATAAGATTTGAGAACGATGAAAGAACCAGCGCAGAAATGAGTGATCTTTCAAGAAAAATAACCCCAGAAACAAAATCTGTGAAAGCTAATGCCACCAGTTGTATTCTGACATATTATACTTGATTAAGTGACATGTTTACGGTACTCAAACTAATTTGTTTGGTTTTATAAAGTACCGACCGGTAATAGGACACATTATTTCCCCTTTGCATCGACGCTTATGCTTCAAATTTGGAACTCAGCATCCGTATATTCAAATCAGATGGACATCTATCCAACTTTGATCCGGTAGTTGTTGTGAAGTTGAAGACTAAACGCATAAACACCAACTCCATTACTTTAATAGCTAGGTTCAGACCAGCAACACCATATGCATTATCAGTGGTAACTAATAAAGTTTTATTTTGAAAGGAACAAAACAAACAAACAAAATGGCATCCAACCCTTCGATGCTCCAATGATTCTTTCAATGCACTCACCCATGCATGCACTGCGAAATCCCCCAAATACTATTGGGGGGGATTTTGTTGTTGTAATAGGTGATCCAAAGGCCAACAATGATTGACGTGGTTGATGGAGGGGATGATGGTATGAAGAGATAAGATAGACTGTGAGCTGATTCTGTGATATGGGGTGTTGTGAATGAGATTGGTTTCGTGGATTTCAGGGCTTGTGTTTGCCACAAGTTCATTATGCAACTCGTGGATTCCATCCCTACTCATGTTTTTCCCCCTTTTTTTTCAATTCGTATTTCATCATTCTCTTCCTGTTTATTTCTCAACATTTCTGCAAAATCATAATTCATTCATTTCTATTACATTCCATAAAAAAAAACCAACAATTACATTTCTGCTACATTCATGTCACGATATAAAACAATTATATTTATGTATTAACTTTGAGTATTTAGGTTACTCAATATCTTTATCGTATTTATTTAAGAACTGTTGCATCACAATAATTTAAATTATTAAAATAGAGTTTAGGTTGATTTTATATTATTCGATATCAAAATCTCCTACCATATGAATGTATTTGTCACGAATAAAGAGAGCACGGAAAAACAAAGAATGGATGACTCCTTCTATTAGGATTAGAGTGTCAAGTCTTGTAACACCTTACATCCCATCCCACCGTAGAAATATAGAATTTATTAAATGACTCAAAAGATCTCAATATTCATTAGCTATCTAATAAGGTGTTATGATAATCGCACAAACTCTTCTATACAAGGACACCAACACAACATATTAACATCACTAATCCAATAAACCAATACACTAATATCATTAATACTCGAATATTAGGTACATATTATAAGCCAGTACATACTCCAAAATATGGGAAATTCCACATCGAGTCGGTATATGCGCTCCTTAAATTGGAGTCGCTCCAACAACTTTAACTAGAGTCTAGTTAGATCATCAACATCCTATAAATTGATTAGCAACTTCTAATAGGTACTTTATCGTCATATCAATAATTTTAACAATTCGGCCATTCAACAATTTCTAACCTCCTCCATCCCTAAAATGTTTTAGCAATTTCTAACATCATTTATTCTTTTCTAAATACTATTTTTCACAATTTTTATTGGACAATCTTAATTTATTAATTTATACATAAATGCTAGTTTAGGTGGCATTGCTAATTGACTTTCTAATTTAGAAATTTTGTTTAGCAAGTACTCCTCCATCTCTAACAATTACTTATTTGATATCACTTCATCTTTCACATCTCTTAGCAATCGCTAAAAAAATAAGGATGGAGATGTTCATAGAGGGAATTGTTAAAACGGAAATCGAAAATTTGAAATGGTATTAACTATAAATGTTTGGGATTACTTAAGAGCATCTCTACCCCTGCATTTTTATTAATTGATAAATAAAGTGGAGGATGATGTGATATTTTACTTAGTAATTGTTAAGGAAATAAGAGTACTTGCTAATTAGCAAGATTGCTAAATTAACCATTTCATTAGTAATGTCACATAAAATTATGAATCAATTTCCTAAGAAAATTAATTATATTAGTTATGCCACATAAGCTTATTGGAATGCGTTTTTAAAAATATCACTTTTTAATAAATTATTAAAGTATTTTAGAAATGGAGGTGATTAAAAATTGTTACATGATTTGATTGCTAAAGTTAATAATGTGACGATTTAGAAATTGTTAAACAATTTTTGAGATGGAGATGATCTAAATGGTGAGAAATCAATAGAGTTAGAGTTATCATATATATATTAAGACTAATCAATATTTTTTTATATATGACATAGTATACATTTAAAATTTTATAAAATCAGTTTTAATACACTCAACCGTTTTGTATCCGTCGCTGCTGATTACTTTAATCATTTATGATAGGCAGATCAACAGACGAAGGAGGAGCTGCAGGGGTGTTATAGACTGATAGTTTGTGAATTCTGTATCGCTGTCATTTACTTTTCTGTTTGTTCGATCGTCCGCCATTGTTGACCAAGCTTCAGCTGGCTCTACTCGCTATGGCAGAAAGAAAGGCTCGAACTTGTCGGGCCGTAAGGTTTCTATAGGGCTACATCTTTTAAATAACTAAAGCCCAATACATATAAGCCCATCAGAGATTAATCAGATTAGGTTTTCCATTTCCTTGTTTCCAATAGTCCATTCAAAAGGAACACTTGGTCTTCTGAGATAATTTGATAGAGATGGCTTCCAAAAGAGACCTTCACGAGTAAACGCCGGCGATCTTTATTGGAGAAATAACCTCACCGGAGCGTTGAAGACTTGAAGTTGTTTGCTTGTCTAACTATCAGTCCCGTTGTACTTCTATTTAACACTACATCATCGAGTTATGAACCAATCAAATATAATGGGGATGCTTACATAAACTATCAAACTAATGTCTATCCTCTGAAGTTTAATTAGTACGGATATGACATGATCAACGTAATTAGGACAGTCATGAAGTTTTTGTCAACTATGCAACGTATGGAAGTTGGAGAAGATATCCATTGACTTTTGGGATATGTTATTAACGTAACGATTGACTTTTAACTTCAATACTATTTCAAACCTAAAATGTTGGAAACAAGTATAACTGTCAACTCGGCGGGCGGAACGGGTCATGGGTTAGCTAGGTTACGCGAGCTCAGGTCTTATGCTAGTTGGGCTAATTACAGGTTCATCTAGCATTGCGGGTTTGTCGAGTTGCGGGGTCATCAGATCACAGATTCATCGAGTTCTTGGTTCCTCAATTTTAAGTCGGGCGACTCACGAATTGGCTCTGGTTGTTCATTCAGTCATAATAGATTGGTGAATCATAGTATGGCCATTTGTTTATCGAACAAATAGTTAAGCAAGTGTTGAGGTTATTAGTAAGAAGTAAAAACAGATTATCAGAAGTAAAAATGAATTTCATAACGTAAAAGTGGACTTTAGTAAAAATGAACCGTACGAAGTAAAAATAAACTGCGCGAAATAAAAACGGACTTCATTAGTCAATTTTTTTATAAAGAACATTAGTAATTTTTTTAAGAATATATGTGTATAGTAGTGAAATTGACGATTTACGCTTTTGCTTAAGCCTAGCAATTTAGATTCCACGCAAATCGGAATCAGGTGAAATTGGGTGAAATCAAGTGTAAAATGGGTAAAATAGTAGAATATGCCGATTCCACTATGGTTCATGATTCCACTTGTTTGAGCGAACCGAAACTAATTTGCGAGGGTCAGATGAACCGAACACAGATTTGAACGAATCAAACACACATTTGATTGAACCAAATACATATTTGCGCGAACTGAAACTGATTTATGCAGGTCAATTGAACCGAAAACAAATATGAGTGGGCCAAGAAACAGATTTGAGCGAATCAAACATAAATTTGAGCCAAGCGAAACTGATTTTTCAATTATACTTTTGAATTATACATAGAATAATTTGATGGATCGAAACTTGGAATTCCACTTAAACATGTACTTATTATCTTCTAGATGACGAAGATGTGGATGAAGTGGAAGGATAGCATAAAAGAGGTGAAGATGATGAAGACCTATATGTTAATGAAAATTTAGACGGCGAAGATGATGCATGTAGATGAAGTTGCTATTGTATTTTGAATGGTATTATTTATTATTTAATTTGAGTTTGGATAATGAACTTAATCAACATCTAGTCACGTTATGAAATTTTTATTTTTGTAAATTAAATATAGCGAATACGATTTTACGATTACGATTTCACGTTACTTTTCGATCTCACGATAAAATAGTGATTTATGTCCATCTTAAAATTAAAATGGAAAATTAAATAAATAAAGTTAATATTTTCCATCACACGTATTATTATTTTTGTAAAATGATGTGTCTGTCATGTTTAACGATAGACTCAAGGAATGACCTACCCTAGATCATTTACCTTTTATATTAACGACTGTCACGTGTAACTCTGAAGCAAATATTACATGTCTATAATCCATTATTAGGTCCATAATCAATTCGTTATTGAGTTTGATTAGCTGAAATTAACAGTGCAGGTTCATTAAACAATTCAGAACAAGCTGAGTCATACATAGATAAGATCCACAAGAGGCTGAGTCTGCCAAAATGATAACAGCTTTATCATGAAACTTAGCCAACTACGACTAACCAAAAAACAGGTTGAGCCAGCCTTGATTCAAGAACCAAACCAAAGCATGCTAATTACTTTACTATATGTGGGCAAAAATACTATTTTGTAAATGGGGAAAACAAATCAGAACCCAAAGTGATCACAGCTAACCGCAGTTGGGTTGACATTCCTAACCCTGGTTAAATCTATCGAGTCGTCGTCATCGTGTAGTAAGAGACATCTCAGCTCCCGCCTCTTTCCCCCCCGAGCCTATATAACAAGTTATTTGCAGCTAGCTAGCATCCTGCCATTCCGCCACCATTCAAGGACGTTATTATATCTTCTTCTTCTTTGTCAGAAACCCACCGTCCCAGAAATTTCCTGCTATCCTTTCTCTCTCTCAGGTATGTAAATGAGTAAATGCTTCCTCTGACTCTTTAGTCTTATCCTCCTGCGATTTCAATTCCCCGCTTCTATGCATTTATTACTTTACTTTACCAACTTCTCATCCTTATCATCATATATATCATCTCAATTCCTCATCTTTCCATTTCCGATTTATTAATTTCCAGGGAAAGGCAAAACTCATATACAACATGGCTTCTGGCGGCGGGGCTAATGACAACAACGGCCAGTTCAGCTTCTCCTCGGGGAGCCACCGTGCTGCTGCCCCTGTCGTAACCAAGGGCCGGAACGGTCTGCCGAAGATCCAGACGCATGATGACAGCAAGAAGTTCAGCAACGCCGGAGCCAAAGGATCGCCCAGCGCAGCCAACGCGGAGGATCTGTGCTACGACGACAGCGCTACACCGATCAAGGCTCAGACGCTGGATGAGCTCCATTCCCTTCAGAAGAAGAGATCCACCCCTTCGACTCCCATGACCGCTCCTGCGGCGGTGGCGGCCGCCAATCAGGGCGGCGGCGCCTTCTTCACCGCCATCTCGGAGGAAGAGAGGCAGCGGAAGCAGCTGCAGTCGATCAGTGCGTCTCTGGCGTCGCTGACGAGGGAGACTGGGCCCAAGGTGGTGAAAGGAGATCCCGCGAGGAGGGGCCCATCAGCGGCGAAGATGGTGGGACACGTGGAGCATTATACGCCGACGATCAGCGCCACCGATAGTTCGCTCAAATTTACTCATGTCCTCTACAACCTCTCCCCTGCTGGTAAATTCACTTCAGTCGTCGTCGTAGCTAGGTTATTTAATTAATTTTCAATTCATTTAACGAATAAATTATGATTGGGGGTGCAGAGCTGTACGAGCAAGCGATAAAGTATGAGAAAGGGTCGTTCATAACGGCGACGGGGGCACTGGCGACGCTTTCAGGGGCTAAGACTGGAAGATCGCCAAGGGATAAGCGTGTTGTTAGGGACGATGCCACTGAGGATCATCTTTGGTGGGGAAAGTAAGCTCCATTTCTAGTAGCTAGATTATATTGGTGATGATCATGATTCCTGAATTAAGTGTTTGGGATCTCGGCAAACAAGTAACAAATTTTAAAAAATGGAAATGGATGCAGGGGATCGCCAAACATCGAGATGGATGAGCATACGTTCTTGGTGAACAGGGAGCGAGCTGTGGATTACTTGAACTCATTGGACAAGGTGCGTACGTGTCCCTAATTAATTTTCTCAACTTTAGGATTTTTCACCATCTTCTTTAATATTCTGTTACGTGGCATTTGATCATGGCTTCATTCACGTATGAGTATGAACACCGTTTGATCGAGAGTGACCATATGATGGTTAAAAATACTGATGGCCGACCCAAATTTCAGCCGTTATATATGTCGTGTCACGTCAGAGTCTTACAATATAATTTTCACTATATTGAAGAAATCACGTGGTCCTATAATAAATTAGTCCGTCACAACTCAGAACATAAGTTTCTTTTATATATATATAAGTGTAAAATGGTTGATTCAAGGTGGGATCGAAAAGTGAGTGAAATTGTAATCGTAGGATCAAAACGTAGAAAATAATGGTGTTGATAAACTCTTGGGTAGCTATTTGAAGAAGAAAATGTATCGAATTTAGACTTTTGATATTTTTTATTAAAATAGTCCAAATCTATCTATAAAAAATATAAATTACTAATATCACTTTGCTTTTGGTTCTTCTAAACCAAATCTTCTCCAATACCGACATATTTCTTCCCTGACCATGACTACCTACAGTTTGTATCTCCATCTTCTAATAAACAGTAGATTTTAGGCACTGGACATGATTAGACAGAATTTGATTCTATCAAGAGTTTAGACAAAAAATTTGAAAAACTTGTACAAAAAGTAAAGACTATACTTGATTAACAACTATAAAAAACTGTACATTCTCGTAGCCAGCTGGGGAGGGCCGTAGCTGGTGTAGCCTCCAACTTCCCAGCAAAAGGCAACAACACATACAGATAGGATGATATGTCTACTTTATCTTCCAACACTTATCTTCCAACATGATCAAATGGCAGCTTTCAGACGTCATGTTTGGCTTAATACCCTGCATCCGATATATGCTTTTCTATTGGCTGTTGTATACAAACCGTCACCTTTTCCATTTGCGCGTCCGTCCAAAATAACAAGAAGATGGTATGGAGTATGGAGGCACTGCCTAGTTTGGGGCGCCTTATCTTTCTCCCAACGTTACCACCATCCATCCCACTTCCCACATGCATATATCTTCAACGTATAATAATATATAGTCCTGACCATTGCTTAATTATAATGTTGACATAATGAACCGATCAACCATGTTATTATAGAATTTATTTGCATCATTGCTTAATTGAATTCATCAAACTTGCATGCATCTTTGACCTTTTCCTTGACACTTGTGATTTTCCTCTTGCTACAGGTGTTTGTGAACGATCAATTTCTGAACTGGGATCCAGAACACAGGATCAAAGTCCGTATTGTTTCCGCCAGGGCATATCACTCCTTGTTCATGCACAATATGTTAGTCATCACTCATCACACAGATGTGGTTTCTATTTCCAACGTTGAAATATTAAATTAACTGCGTGGGGTTTTGGTTTACAGGTGCATTAGACCGACGCAGGAGGAGCTGGAGAACTTTGGGACACCAGACTTCACAATATACAATGCAGGGCAGTTCCCCTGTAACCGTTACACTCACTACATGACCTCTTCAACTAGCATTGACATGAACCTCGGGAGGAGGGAAATGGTGATTTTGGGAACCCAGTATGCTGGTGAGATGAAGAAAGGACTCTTCAGTGTCATGCACTATCTCATGCCTTTGCGTGGCATCCTGTCTCTCCACTCTGGTTCCAACATGGGAAAATCTGGAGACGTTGCTCTCTTCTTTGGCTTATCAGGTTATTATAACATGCAATTGGAACCCTATTATTTCGATTTTCTTGTGGTTTGTTTCTGACATATTCGTGTTTATAGGCACTGGGAAGACTACACTGTCGACTGATCATAACAGGTATTTGATTGGAGACGATGAGCACTGTTGGAGCGACAACGGCGTCTCAAATATCGAAGGCGGTTGCTATGCTAAATGCATTGATCTATCTGCCGAGAAGGAGCCTGATATCTTCAATGCCATCAAATTCGGGACTGGTAATATGAACCCATTTCTCACAAGTAGTTTGCTGTCATTAATAATGGAATTTTAACTCAAAATGGCTTCATATGTTATAGTGTTGGAGAATGTCGTGTTCGATGAGCATTCAAGAGAAGTGGACTACACGGACAAATCCGTGACAGGTAAACAATGGAGCTTATATCTATATATTTCGGTTAATAATTGATTTAGCCCTCTCCTCCTGTGTTTGACTGTGTTTCCGATTGGCAGAGAACACAAGGGCAGCATACCCAATTGAGTACATCCCCAACGCAAAGCTACCTTGTGTCGGACCTCATCCAAAGAACGTCATCCTTCTGGCGTGTGATGCATTCGGCGTGCTTCCTCCAGTGAGCAAGCTGAACCTGGCGCAGACCATGTACCATTTCATCAGTGGCTACACTGCTCTGGTGGCCGGTACAGAGGATGGCATCAAGGAACCTCAGGCAACCTTTTCAGCCTGCTTTGGTGCTGCCTTCATAATGATGCATCCCACTAGGTATGCAGCAATGCTGGCTGAGAAGATGGAGAAGCATGGAGCTACCGGATGGCTAGTTAACACCGGCTGGTCTGGCGGAAGCTATGGATCTGGGAGCCGTATGAAGCTGGCTTATACTCGAAAGATCATCAACGCAATACACTCCGGGGAACTTCTCAACGCGAAGTACGCTACGACGGATATATTCGGGCTTGAAATCCCATCAGAGATTGAGGGGGTTCCTTCAGAAATCCTTGATCCTATAAACACTGTGAGCTTTGCTTTTCCTTGCTTGTTTTTATTATATATTCCTTGTTTGGCTTAATTGGATGGCTGGTTTGGTTTGGTTGGGCAGTGGTCGGACAAGAAGGCGTACAAGGATACTCTGCTGAAATTGGGAGGTCTGTTCAGGAAGAACTTTGAAGTGTTTGCCAATCACAAGATAGGGAAGGACGGGAAACTCACTGATGAGATTCTTGCTGCTGGTCCTAATTTCTAAATTTAAGAGAAAGTTGGCTGTCGAGGGAGAATAACGGAGGAGGAGATACAAGGAAATCAAGTTGCATTTATATGAAGAGGATAGTATTATTGCTGTGGTTATTGTTGTTGTTGTTTCTTCTTTTTCCCTGAACAAGCATGAAGCAAAACGAGTAGAAAAGAAAATAAATGCACTAAATCAATGGAGCCAATTCGTTCGGCTTTATAATTTCCAAGCTCCTAATCTTCCTTCTACTGAGCCAATAAAAGAATAACCTTTTCCTTACCTTGGGCTTTTCCAGCGGTGACGATTAGGAGGATGGAGCAGGCTATCTTGTCCCCATGGCGATGGAAGGGGTGGTGTAGACCGTCTTAGATGCTTAGGGTGTCAAACGCCTAAAAAACCTGGCACAATCAAGCTTGGACGTCAATGGCGGATCAGGATTGAAGCACCGAGCCAGATTTGAATATAATTTTGTGTATTCACTGTTGAGTAATTATT
The DNA here is from genome assembly GCA_030674075.2 of Linum usitatissimum. NCBI lineage: Eukaryota > Viridiplantae > Streptophyta > Magnoliopsida > Malpighiales > Linaceae > Linum > Linum usitatissimum. The sequence continues at coordinate 3,477,599 of JAUJYP020000804.1, read as the reverse complement.
TTTCGAAAATATTTTTTAAACATAATATTAAATTAAAATATATAAAAAAAAATATGTTGTGTTATTTTTAGTCAAAACAAGTTGTCCTTCAAGATTAAATGTGTCACCTGCGATTTTTTTCCTAAGCAAGTAATAGTAAATGCGAGTACTTAATCGAAATTATGATTTAATATGTATTAAGTACTGTACCGATATAATATAACACTAAACCGGATCTAAATTTGCCCTGACCCGAATTTAAAAAAATCGTAAATATATACCTAAATTTACGGCTCAAAAAAAATTGTCCTTAACCGTAGCGCCCCCAGACTCCCCTCTTGGATCCCTCCCTATCCTGCTCGGAGTAGCGAGTCACTTGCACAGGCACTGTGGAGGAAAAAGGCCATCCTTGTACAATGCAGTTATTTTTAGCTGTCTACGTCTTGGGGATCTTCGGCTAGTTTGAGTTGTGTCTTTTTGGTTTTTGTTAAGGCCTCGTTTGGTATAGAGTAATGAAAAGTGGAGAGTAAAAAAAGGAATTGAAAAATTAGAGATTGTGTAATTCCAATCACATTGTTTGATGACAAGGTTTTTAATTGAAATACAATTTTTAGTTTGTTAGGGATTTATTATGTAATGACCATGATGCCCTTATTTGAAATCCAATTTCAAAACTCATCATCTTCTAGTTAGCAAAAAATCGTTTAATACTCGTATAATACATATATACATACTATATGCATTTAGAACTTCTGTTCTCGTACTATTGTAGAATCGTTTAATTTTAAAATTTTCTAATTTTCTAATTGTTGCCGAAATTTAAACGTATTGCTATATTGAAACAATATATAAAATTCTGAACGTATTAATATTGTATCATACTCGTCCCATATTTTACTAACTATAAATGAGAACAAATTTGATACCCACCACTATTTGTATTTGCCAGGAAAGAAAAATTAATATTTGTACATATCTACAACCATATATTATAGGTGAATTCTTCAGTATACCTGGTATACCGAAACTTTCGGTGTGCCCAGTTTTTTTTGGTAACATAAATCCATCACCAACGTCCATTTTGAGTTTGCGATCTCGACGGTTCATAATTATTCCAATATTAAATTTTTATTTCACATTTTATTTTTATTTCAGTTTGCGATCTAAAATTGGATTGTAATTAATCCAAAATTTCATGTGATTTCAAATAAAAAATTTCACGTGGTTTAATTGAAATTGTTGCTGCTGTTTTTTGCCGTCACTTTGGGGTGTCATACATGGTGTTTTGTTTGGGTTTTCAATTGCAGAATGTCCCAAGTCTTGTTTTGAAGCACCGGGATTTTGTTATCTTACTGCATTTTTTCGGAGTTGTGTTTCATTTGTCTCCCTCTCTTGCTCTCTGAGCTGCTGCCTCAACTTGCTAAACCTCCTTTGTCAAATTGAGAAAGCAAGATCTTTTGTCAAATTGAGAAAACATATAAGATCAAAAATAAAATGTAAAATAGAAATTTAATATTTGAATAATTGTGAACCATCGAGATCGCAAACTAAAAATGGACGGTGGTGATGAACTTACGTTACCAAAAAAAAACTGGGCACACTGAAAGTTTCGATATACCAGGTATATATGTCATGGTTAATCGTATAGTTTTTTTAAATATGCATTATATAATTGCAATAATGTATTTTATGCTTTGACTAATCAAACCAATATCTCACTTTTGTTCCCCACATCGGTTGTTATAGTCGTAAAGAAAGTTGTGGGTAATCATGACAATATCTATCAATTGTTACGAAAACTTAGAGTTTTGAAGAAAACATCATCAACACCATATATTTGAAAAATGCACATTTGAGAGGAAATGTAGGCTCAAAGGAAAAATATTTTCATAAAACTCTGACCAATTAAAACCAAACAAACAAATATTTTTTTGTTATTTTGAGTTTTTATAAAATTATTTTATTTTCCTCTATAGCATATGAGGTTTATTACTTTTTTCTTTCCTCACTAGTAGTAAACCAGAGAAGCTTGAGGTCATGCGTGAGATGAATGCGACGACGGAGTATAAGAATTTGAAGAAAAGTAGAGACAAATAAATGAACAGGGTTTCTGGTTATTCTTCTTCATCCCTAACTCTGGCCTATAAACTACGTACGAAGCTTCTCGCTAACAACTAACCAAGGCCAACTAAGCCCACTAACTGAGAACTAAACCAACCCACAAAACAAAATAAAACAGACTAAACTAACTTCAGAAACCACTGTAGCATGAGCACGAGTCCGCACATAACGTACCCCTTTCTTAGGAAAGTATGTTGCGCGCTACCTGGTTTGGTTTAAGGATTAATCTCTTTGCACGAGATTCCATCCAAATGCAAATAATAAGCTGTTTAGTATCATTTTTGAGCTATTGTCATAATGAGTATGTGGTTGGATGTCCGCTATTCAAAATACTCACATTTGAAATTAGGTCATTCGATATGGTCGGCTAATTAGAAGAAAGCTGTAATTTTTTTGGAAACCACCACCTTCTGGGTTGGTTGTACTTAATTCAGATGGTTTGGTTAATCTAGAGACGGGTCAAGCAACTGTAGGAGGCCTGATTTGAGACAGTGCTGGTCGTGTTTTATCGGCTTCCAACATTTGTCTGGGTAGGTGTGTGTTCAATCACCATGGTAAAGTTAATGGTTGATGTGAATGACCTTCATATAGATTGGGAGAGAGGTTACCAAAGGGCACATCAACAACAACTCGACTCTAGAAATGCAGTGCTGCTTATACCCGTCAGGTGACTGGGGATCCACCAATGCTGAGGTGTTGTGATCCAATTCATGAGTTGATGAGGAGGGTGTGGGAGATTGAGTTCATTCATGTTTACCGTGAAGGCAATCACGCAACAGATTACTTTGTTAATGGCGGGCACGAGATGCCCATGAGTGTGTATGATTTCCCTATTTCTAATCCGTTATTGGCTTATTAGTCTAGATATGGTGTAATTATTGTTTCTGAAAACAAATTGATTGTGATTTGGATAAATTAAATATTAATTTACCATCATTGGTAGGATTGTGTTGCAACACGATGAAAGTATATTGCTAAAAATCTTAAAAATTAAAAAATCCTACATCAAAATGTGAAGTTCATTCTGGTCTGCGAAAAAGATGTGAAGTTCATTATGGTCTGCAACTGCAAGTTTCCTGACGGATTTCATCCTCAACCCCTCCTTTCCTTTTTGGTTTATTGACATGAGTTATGATATTCGTATCACATTCTTGTATAAATATTTATTTTGAAAGCCCTACGATCCACTCGCCTCATCATCACTGCAACGTTGGCGTCCCGCTGTTTTTGAATTTCCCCAATTCCTCCCCCTCAATGTTCCATCGCTCCCTACTCCACTAAACCCTAACAACTTACCCAATTCCCTCCATTCCCCCGGGAATCCAATTTTCAATTTGTTTGGTACTAAATTCCTAAGTGCCAGGGCACATCCATGGCTTCACGAGACCAGGCGCTGTCTCTCCTCGGCGCGGCTAGGGCGCATGCCGATGTCGCCGTCAAGCTTTCTTCCCTTAGACAGGCTAGAGACATTCTCTTGTCCGTCCAGCCCTCATCGGCTGCCGAGCTCTTCCCTTACTTGGTCGACCTCCAGTATTCATCTGACAACCTCGTCAGGAAGATGCTTCTTGAGTGAGTTCTCTCAAACCCTAAATTCGCTTTCCATCTTATTTCTTTCCTTTTTCTGTCGGGCAGAAATTCGCAATTTATTCCCCAGTGCCTTAGTTCCCCTGCTTGGTATAGTGTGAGATCGCTCTTTTTCCAGTAATGTAGGTAAATTCGTGTCTGAATCCTTGCTCTTAGGCAACGGAATTTTTTTAATATTTTGTCTAAGTGGACTTGGCGATTCCTTGATTCGTTTTGGTCCTTTGTTATCCATCTTGAGTTGCTAAAGTGTTGAGCTTTTATGGGACCGACTCATTTTAAGATGTTTCTTATTGAAGCTGCCTTCAACCGTGACTAGTCCGTAATCGCCCTCTTTACATTTTGTCTGTCTGTTTGTTTGGCAGGATAATTGAAGAACTTGGTATGAAAGCTATGGAGCATTTTCACCTACTAGTGCCGGTTTTGTTGGTGTTTCTAAGAGATACAGATCCTATAATTGCTAGGGAGGCTGTTGCCAGTGGCATACATTTTTTCTGTGCCGTTCTGGAGGAAATGGCATTTCAGGTATGTCGCCCCTTGTGATTTTAGTTTACATGAACGTTGGAAGTTGCATACCTTTTTGAGCGTTTTGAGTTTAGTAGGCTCAGTTTTCACCGAAGCTAGTATGCTGAAATATGTTTGTTGTAGTGAAAATAATGCACCCAGAATCTGCTCTTTTGTTCTTCTTTCTGCTATCATCATGAGATGACAGATTTTGTTAGTTTGATCATTCTCATGTAAATCTTGATTGAAGTACTGTGAGATAGAAATATAGGATACATGAGAGATCAGGCACTTCTCTTTTCATTAGAAACGTTGTCAGAACTTAGTTATCGAGGTCTCTGGAAATCCTAAAATAAAATAACCTTTTAAGAAAGCCAGTTAGACTGACGCTTCCTAGTGAAATTGGTAGGCAAACAAGCATATTGTCGTCGAGAGTTCATATGATGGTTATCTTATAATATGTCAGAAATGTACTCGTAGATCATGAAAGAGAGCTAAGTTTTATTTGACTGCCAGAATAAATTATTGGCAAAATATTTCCACCCTAGTTATTTTCCTTCTACTTCCTATCCTATGGCCTCAGTTCCACTTTCTATTATGTCTTCCGACGCCTGTCTATCTATTTGTCACCGACCTTTATTCTATCATATGATTTATGTGATTCACCTCGACATCACAGTTTCACCAACGTGGTCAAGTAGAGCGCTGGCTTGAAGAGCTCTGGATATGGATGCTTAAATTTAAGGATTCTGTTTTCTCTATTTTGTTTGAGGTACGTTGAGCATATAATGCGATTCTGACATAACATCAATTAGTTCCACTTGCCCAGTTGGGGGTTGAAAGTACCGGTTACTTCACATGTGAAAGATACTACTGTCTGTTGTTAGAGTGCATTTGGTTTACCTTTGCTTATGATACTGTATCGCTGATTGGTACATCACTTGAAATTGTTTGTAGCCTGGCTCCATTGGACCGAAGTTGCTGGCATTGAAATTTCTGGAAACATACATTTTACTTTTTACTCCAGACATGAATGATTCAGACAAAAGTGCCATGGGAGGTATTTCAATTTCACCCTTGAGAAGTTCTCATTATGCGATTGATGAAGGAATGTGTTATGCATGCCGATTAATGAGTGATTTTTTTGATTTTATTTCGTTAATTTCATATTGTGCTGATCTTATTAAGTTTGTTGCAGGAAGTAGACGATTATTTAATATCTCATGGCTGCGAGGTTACCATCCTGTGTTGGATCCTGTTTCTCTCATTTCTGATGCAAATAGGACATTAGGTATTCTATTGGATTTTCTAGGGTCACCTGGCAGCCTTCGTGGTTCATTGGCAATTGCTGTTGTCAATTGGTGAGTGCTAGTAATGTTGTGTGCACCCTTGCAATTTATCTGTTCATTTTCCTTGCTCATGTTTTTGCACTCTATTTGCAATATTAGTGCCCTTTTCCTATCTCCTTATCATTATGCTTTTCAATAGTCGTGGAAAAAGTTTGTGATTTTAACTGAAAAAGTTATATAAGTTGAGTTCAAAAGCACCATGTTCCCCATTTATCATTCATTTTCTACTCTTTAGTTTTTTTGTGACTTCTATATGTTTGGTTTGGTCTTCTGCATCTTAACTAGCTTTGGTAGGCATGGATTTTTTCGTACTCTTTTGTTCCCATGGCGTTTGACTATTGACTTCATAAAACCTCATGATTAGAACTAATTTACTACTACATAGAACAAGATAAAGATAATTACGAGTCCACCATCAAACATAAGGTTGAATTGTAACAAAAGATGGATCTCTCCTTGTAGATTTTTCTGTTTCAAAAAGATTCCACTACTTGCTATTTCATATATTACCTAATCTTAAATGTTACTCTTGTTTATCGTAGTTCTATTCCCAAGGAGTTTTGAAGTCTGTTATTTCTGTTAGATTGTTCTGTTTTTACTTTTGTCTGTTCTTTCTGCTTAATGTTCTCGGAAATACTAATTTATGGACAGCTCATTCTCAGTTTAATGTTACTTTGGTTTGTAAAACCTGTTTTGATTTGTAAGTCAGCTACATGTCTGCATGTCTTTATGAGTGCGTCCATATGAGTGCCTTTGCTGTATTCATTTGGTCTATAGAAGATATGTCATATAGTAATTCTGATGGAAGTAACTTTCGCAGTTGATTTTGTGATGAATAAGATGGTCTGGTTGCTCGCGTATGTTCTTCACATGTATGTATTTGCATATGCTCTTCGTAATATAATGCTTAAGATGTGACATTTTTTCATCTTTTATCATCATACATAATTTTATCTTGGTATCTGAATGTGTGGCATATGCATTGTCAGGCTTATATAAGACAGGCACTTTAGTTCAAGCTATAGTAGCCTTTCCATTTTCCCCTTTCTGCAGTCTTTTTCGGTAAACAACTGTTTTTGGGAACTTTTGCATCCCTTATGTCAAGATAACTGCTCACAAGCTTCACATGTGGTTTATCCACCAATGAATTTGTGGTAGTTAAAATTGCAAATTTACCTGTGTCTTTTACTGTTCAACCAATTTGTGTATAAAAGAACTCAGTAAGATATGTACTTGGATGCTGTAAGCTGCCTATTGTGCACGATTCTGTTACTTGAGAGGTTGGAGGAATAATAAAGCTTGGAAACAGGTTGTAGTACAAGTTTTTGCTTGTTTGTCCCATCATTGCAGCATGCCGACCAGCTTTCTTATGTGGAATTACTGGGCCTGGATACTTCTGCAGTCCAGCTAGTGGGTGTTTACAGAGTAGACTCTATTCACAATTTTGGATACTTTGGAGCACCAGTGGCCAGTTATTGGGATGGTTAAATGGTCAATCCCAGGTGCTGAGCGAGACTGGGTGGTCAAGCAAAGCAGTATCTTCATAACTTATTAGAGAGGCCATTTCGTTACTCTTATTTGAGGTTTTGTTATGTAGGTCCATACTATTAAGGATGTCTGGATATTTGAATGTATTATTGTTTTGTTACTGTTGATACACAATTAAGGCCTAAATAATTGAAAATTCTTTTTTAAACTGGGGATGTCCCGTTCTCTTCTGTTATGGTTTCAAGTTCCGTTTTCTCTTGATCTAATAGTTTATTCCGCTGGTATCTATTGCTGTTGATTAAACAACTAATACCTAAAGTTTTCACAAATCCTTATAATACCAATGGTTTCATCATTTTCTGGTCCAGTTTGCTGTCACAATTCTACCTCACTATCAGTTCATGCACTCATCTCCTCTCCCTTTCATGCTAGTTAGTAGCAGGTATTGGAGGAACCAATGCCTTCTTCTTGTTGCTTACTATATGATATTACTGGTAATAGATGTGAAATTCTGGATTCTTGTACTCTTGCAACTAATTCCAGTAAACAACTCATACTTTTTTGGTGGAGTCAAAGGTGCTGAAGTAATTCCTTGGTCAAGATTACCGTGTAAGTAGGGTTAGATAGCTGTATCTGGATTTTCTGTGCTGTTCTGGCAGACAAAAGTATCCTCACTTTATAATAGGTGCTTTTACTCTTGGATTAGCTTTTCTAAGTTCAATTTCTTTTACAACCAAGGAGATGAACTCAGAGAAGTGGTTGTTTAAAGAAGCAAAGATAGTGTGATAGGCTAGAAGCTTGTAACCTGTTATCTGCTGCGTTTATCCGTCTGTTATATTTGTGTGCCCCATGCGCCGGGATCATTTGGATTGCCTGTTGGCTGTTTTCCAGATTGAAGTTATAATGTTGGTTGTCCTTGTTCAAAGAAGTCACAGCAGTTATAATGATTTTTCAACGAAATATGTGGACATTATGCTGACATTCAGTTGAGTTTCCAGAACGATAAACTATTCTTGTTAATCTATTGGTTAATAGTACGTGATGCCACTTGTTGGGAATAGATGCTGTCTGGAGCAGAAAGTTTTTCTTGATGTGAAGCAGGTATAACTATAAAGATAAAAGTATACGACACTATTCACAATCACATCAGTACTAAGTGAAACCTAAAATATCCTAGCTGAACTGAGTTAGAAGAGTGGAAGCACTTGTTTTTGCCCTCACAATTGGTGTAAGTACTGCTGAGTAATTTGCATTTTCTAAGTACGATCACTTGGATGCACATTGCTCTGTAGTTAAGTCGTGACAATCAGTCATGAATTGCTATTGCTCTATGAGTTTATCAGTTATTAGTCAAGCTTTGCACTGAGTTAGAAGCGCCTGTTGGTCATGATGTGATGTATTCTTTTCATAGGATTTTCAACTTGATATCAACGTGTTTTGTTTTTAGCTGGCAATATGATTAGCACATTCATACAAAAAACATGCTGTGATTCGAACTGGAAAGACCTATCCCTTGTATTATTGTCCTGGTAGAGCTTGCGTCAAGCTGCTCTCGCAGTTCATTAGCCTGCAAGATTATATGTTTAATTCATTCAAACTCCTTGAGTTTGCTTTTCTGGCTTGTTTTCCTATACTTATGTGGGGTGTTGGTTTGCTCGGCTTATTTATCTTTGAGACTCAGTTTTGTTTTGTTTGTAAATCTCAGCAGATTCTGGGTACTCATATAGATGCTCTTTGTGTCATTAACCATGTTCGTTTATTGTTGGTTTCTAAAGCACATAGTATCTGAGATGATGTGCCTTCTAATACATCCGATACATATTGTTGTTTCTCTTATAGTGGTACCTTTTTGTTTTTATTTTATGATTTCCCACTAGTTGTCTGGAAACATTTGAGTTTTTGAGGAGTGGGGTGCAGGATTTTGAGGACTGAGGTTAGGTAGACATGGTCTCCTTTTTTATGTTCGCTGATTTGTTTTCATTTGATCCTTATGTTTGTTATGGTTGCTAAATAAGATTACTAGATAGATGCTTGATCTGCTTATGGCAAAGTGTTGGCATGGTATTTCTTGTGCGGTGACACTGAACTCTTAGTTCCTGCAGTGATATAATTGTTCTTAGGTTTTCATCTATATGCTATGAACATTTTATGTATGGGTAACTTTCAATTATTTATTAGCCTATGGCTTATCTTAAGGGATGCAATCATAGGTAAGTAAGTTTGCCGTACAGATAAATTTATGTAATAGCTAAAACTAGTATAGATAGTTATAGCTTGTCGTCTTACAGTTGGTGGAACAATCATCAGGAGAATGAACATATAATATAGGTCCTTGGTTGTGATCTTATTAGGAAGTTGCTTTAGTCTGCAGTATGTTTCGTGATCATTGCAAATAAAAATCCGCAAGTAGGAAGACCAGTTGTCACAACTGTGGCTCTTGTTCTTGATATTAATTTTGTTTTGCATCAAGTAATTCTTGTGGCTTGAACTTCTCGTAAGAGGAAACGATTTGAGTTTCCGAGGACTCCTGTTTTGTCATGATAATAGTTTTATAGATGCGTTGGGTCATCATGATGGCACATTAGGGCTAAGATTCATATATATAGTTTAGGGATATATTATGCCTGGCAGCATACAGGAGGTTTTGCATTGTCTAGTGGTTTTTCTTGAGAGGGTATTTGAGCGTTAACCTTGAGAAATTAGCACCACTTGAAATTGTTGGCTGTATTTCTCTCTGTTTGGAGTGTATATAATTTACTATTGATATCATTCGTTTGCTAAACGACTTTGAACGAAGAAAATGGAAATGAAGATGAAAAGGGAGAAAATGCTTGCACAAAATTATGTTTGTAAATGTAGTACGTTAGTTCATGAGATATAACTGGTACTTCTGATGTTGATGTTAAGATATAGGACCTTGTATTACTTCATAAAAAAATTCATTTCCCTTTCAGTGCTCGATTTTCGTCATTCTGTCGTGGTTCATTGTTATCCATGAACCTGTATTGCGATTCCTAGCTTTGATGGTTATTTGATAAGTCACAGTAAATAGCAGATCATTAGCCTCATGTGTTTTCCCCGCTTTCATGCATTATCATCTTCTGTACACGCGTCTTCCTTGCTTTTATGCATCTTCTTTTTGTACATACAAATTTCCTTTTTTCATATAATTCCAATATAAAGTACATTGATGCATGTTTATCTGCAGTTGCGTTTATTCTGTTTCTGTTGGTTGTCTTCCTGGGTTACCGTTTGTTGGTGTGCTATAGCTGATTTTTTCCTTTCTACTTTCATGAATACTTCATGCTTTTGCCTTCTTAGCTTCATATCTAGTCATTTGTGCAACCTTTATGATGTTGGAATATCTTCTGTAAACCATGACACATCTATCTTTTCAACAGTCTCTCGTCTATAGCAAGGAAGAGGCCTGTCCATTATAGTGTTATCCTTTCAGCATTGTTGGATTTTGATCCCAACTCTTGCACTGCTAAAGTTTGTCATACCACCAGTGTCCAGTACTCCTTGAGAACAGCCTTTCTCGGCTTCTTACGGTGTACTAATCCTACCATTTTGGAGGTAAAGATCTTAATTTTGTATCTTTGTACTCTCTAGTCTCTATCTCAAAATATGCTGATCCGTTTAAATCTTATGTATTGCAACTTTTAGAATTCTTGCACATGTCCAGAAGTGTTTATCAAGCTTTATTATGACCGTTTATTGGAAACAATAGCTGATTATTGTCTCACTGAGTGTTTAATATTGTTGTAACCCTACAAAAGATTTGAAGCCTCCTTAGCTGTATCTTTCTGGTCACTTACCTATCCGCTGATGCTCACAAATGGAAAGGGAAAATCGAATCAATTCATCAAAAGGAATTTTGTCAGTTTTGTTCCACCATGCATTGTATATATGAAGTTAGTTCAATTTTCCTTTACTTCTTTAAAATGGCAAAAGAACAGGAAGAAATTTGCGTTTCAATCAATAGTTAATTGCAAAATTATTCAGACATCAACTTGTAGTCTCCCGGTAGCCAAGTGGGAAGTGAAAATACAGGACTGTGATCTGTGGGTATTTTTATTTTTCCTGAGCTGTTATTAAGAGTCTGATCCCGTCCTGTAAGGAGGTTTATCTCTAGGCATTGTGCGTTTACAGCAAAATCTTCTTTCCTGCTCACCCGTCTTGCTAGTTGTAACTCTTTTGGTATTTTCTTGCCTCTCCTTTCTGTTTCGTTTTCAGTCAAGAGATATGTTGTTGATGGCTTTACGTGTGATGAATGCTGGTGATGCTGCTGATCAAGTTGTCCGCCAAGTTGATAAAATCATCAAGAATACCGAGCGCAGTTCACGCGAATCCAGGTTCAGCAGGGTAATTCCTCCAAGTATTGAGTATCTTTCAGAGAGTCATTATTTATCCTTTTAGCACCAGACTTGATCTGATAGATTTGTCTTATACATTACTGTCTTGATGGAGTTTACTTTGATCATTAGGATGACCAACAATCCAGCCAACCACTCATTCCCATGGATCAATCAAGGAAAAGAAATCTTCCCCTGGATACTGACGAGCCAGTTAATGGTCATGAGGTGTCTCTTAAACGAAGTCGTTATGGTCCTAATGACTCTTCAAGCATGACAACTCACACAAATCATTCCGAGAAGGGTTCAGTGTTTGGCAATGGCACTCCGTCTAACGCTCCTGCAGTAGATGGTGATTTGACTCCCGCAGAGCAGATGATTGCCATGATCGGTGCATTACTTGCGGAAGGAGAAAGAGGGGCTGAATCACTTGAAATTCTTATTTCAAATATTCATCCTGATTTACTTGCTGACATTGTCATCACTAATATGAAGCATTTGCCTAAGACCCTGCTATCTTTGCCAAAGCTTGGTAAGTTGCCAGCCTCTCACCAACTTAGCTCTGAGACCAGCGCTGTACAGGTTATTGCACCACCCATTGTGAACCAGTCTGCTTCTCCAGCCCTTGTTTCTCAGGCTGCTGCATCTGGTGTACCTACCAATATCTTGTCTCCGCCTGATGCATCAACTACCAATAGTTTTCCCGCAGATTCAAAACGAGATCCGAGAAGGGTATCTTGCAATTTGTATTCACTTTCCACATCTTGTTCTATTCAATTTTTTTGGCTTTTCTTTCTCAAAGTTCCATCATAATTGAGTGTTACTGGGCAATATGTCTTGTTTCTGATTACTGCAGGATCCTCGCCGCCTGGATCCACGTCGTACAATGCCACCTGTTGGTGTATCATTGACATCTGATGTAGATGATACTGGTGTTATGGAACCTGAATTTGACCGGTCTACTTTTAGTAAGCCTTTGTCATTCTCTGTGTCAGGACCTGTTGAGAATATACCAACAGCTTTGTCTTCGAACAATAATGTCGAGGAAAATATAGAGTTGACTTCTGAAAGTGATCAAGTCAGTGTGAAAGATGAGGACTTTGGTACAGAAGAAATCGTTCCTACCTCAGAAGCTATTCCTTCTGCAGAGTGTTCACTTTCTCCTCCAGATCTAGTTGTCCAGGACCGCGATGCATCATATTTTGATGTGCCATATGATGCTGAAACATCTTTCCTAGAATCTGATCAACATTCTCCTGATGTATCAAAAGAATTTGTGGCTGAGGATACTCTTTCAGATCTTCCCCAGCTTCCAGTGTTTGTTGAACTAAATGAGGTGCAGCAAAGAAATGAAAGAAAAGCGGCAGTTGAGCGGATTATTGAATCCTATAAGACCCTTCCCGACACTGATTGCAGCAGCCATACACGCATGGCTTTACTTGCTCGGTTAGTTGCTCAGGTAGGCATTTAGCTTCCTGTTATCACTTTTGTGGTGTATAGTCCACTGTTATATGTTTCTTTTCCTTTTCATGTGTTAACCTTTCTGACTGTTTTCCTGTCATAAACCATTGTGTCTTAATAACTCGAGTTGTTGGGACAGCATTCAGTTAGTTTTTATATTATTCATTAACATTTCCTTACATCAATATCTTGATCTGCAAATGGGTGGATCATCCTTTTGGTTAATGATCTATGAGGCGATGATATGTAGAATGTTTTCAATGGGTATTAAAGTAACTATGGATTTCACTGTTATCGAGTTGGTTATTGTAAGTCATGAAATGACTACCATTTTTCCAAAAAGATGGAATGACTACCATGGTGGATCATATTTGGCATTTATTGCATAATTACACTTATTATTTCTATCAAGAACTCCCTTTCTAGATATTGTATGACTTCTTCTCAGTAACATACCAATGCCCCCACATGTAAGCAAACAACCCATACATATGGAGATTGCTTATGTACTTGCATTGCAAGATAAAGCCAATTGGCCACACATTGTTTTCATCTGTGGTGGATAAACCATCATCTAGTCTTTTCTGCTACGTAGTTTCATATTTATCTAGCCCTGTTTTATTTCCTTCGTCACTGCCTGCTTACATTTTGCTAATATGAGGTAATTCCTCTTGTTATTGATCTTGAATGATAACCAACTCTATTTATAAAAGAGCTGTACAACTAGGGTTAGAATCCAAGTCCTTGTAGGAAAAGACTACTACCCTTATTAGAATAATACTGACTTCCTATGCAAGAAAGGAAAAATATAATAATCTAAATAGGCTGCCGTATTTCAACACATTTATCCCTATTTTATATGTACTCCAATGTTCTTGAAACCGCTTGGTTTTCCGCGATGCTCCATCTCGTGTTTCCTTTTCCAGATCGATGCAGATGATGATGTTGTCACAATGCTGCAGAAACATATAACAGTGGATTATCGGCAACAAAAGGTAGTAGCTATTACGAAGCTTCTTCAGTTGATTTGTGTTGTTTCATGCTGATACTTTTGTCCTTGAGTAGTTAATATGAGGTCAATACGGGCTTGTAATTGAATCTAGAGTTAATAACACCATAATGAGTTTGGTCTATCTGTGGATTAGTTTTTGAGGTCACACTTGGGTTTCTTATTTGGCATCAGACATGTAAAAATTTTACAAGTTAGAGATCCTTCATCTTAGCGTACAAGAAGATCCTGATAAGATTTGCAATCTCAGCTCTTAACTTGATGAGTTCCATTTGTAATGCTGCAAGTTCATGCATGGGCTGTCATCCATTTCAATTGACTTGCCATCTACCAAGCCTCCAGAGCTATTGGATTACTGCAAGGGCATACTTGTGGCCATGTCTCCGTTATTTTGTTATTTTGTGCCCTCTTTCATGTTATCCCTTTTAATGCAAAAAGCAACTTAGTTCTTCTGGTGTAGAGGAGTTTATAATTTGTTCACTGGATTTTTTCCGTTTCTTACTGCTTAACTAAGTTCTGCTTTCGTTCTTTTTTCTCTTAACTTCGCTCTCTGTGTTTGGCGCCCATTTAACTCAGGGACATGAACTTGTATTATACATCCTTTACCATCTGCATTCTCTCATGGTGGTAGATGCAGTTGGAAAGCCCTCCTATGCCGCTGTGATGTATGAGAAGTTCCTATTGGCGGTGGTAAGTTTGTACTGTACTGGCTGGTTTAGCCTCTTCCACCATGTATACAAACTGAAGATCTGTTCTTTCTGTGCAGTCTACATCTTTGTTGGATGCTTTCCCAACTTCTGACAAGTCTTTTAGTCGACTTCTAGGCGAAGTTCCACTTTTATCTGAGTCAGCATTGAAATTGCTGGATGATCTGTGCTTTTGTAATGCTTTTGATTATCATGGGAAGGAGGCCCGTGATGTTGAACGTGTCACTCAAGGCCTTGGTGCTGTTTGGAGTTTGATTATAGGGCGACCAAAGGATCGGAAAGTTTGCTTAGATATTGCTTTGAAGGTAAGGTTAACGTGTGTAGCTGGTGCTGCAACATTGTAATATTAGGTAGCTATAGACACCAGTTAGGTTGAGCAATACATGGAGGATTAAGTATCTAAGCTGTTTGTATGTTTCTTGTCACTTTTGTAGTTTCTTCTTCTTCTGATCATACTTCAGTATACTCTTCTGTTGTTGGTACCTCCAACATGATATTTTTTTGTACTTGAGAGTGCATTATACTTAGAAAATTTGAGAAAACATGAAGAACCTATAAGAAATATTTGGGGCCACTATGATCTTGGGATATTGCGATTTGACGTGTATGGATATATGAGATGTGGGTATAACTTATGCATTTTTCTCTTCTCTTGATGGCAGTGTGCTGTTCATTCACAAGATGATGTTCGAGCAAAGGCTATTCGGCTGGTATGTCTTTTGTCAACCCTACCATATTTATATCACAATAGTTTGTTCGATTTTGCTTCTTGAAACAGACACTTGTTTTTTATAGTTTTTGCATCTCTGGCTTAATGTTCTTGAAGTTAAGAAAGTATTTGTTTTTCTTCTTTGAAAGGTGGCAAACAAACTTTATCAGCTAAGCTACATCTCAGAAAATATTGAGCAATTTGCAACAAATATGCTGCTATCTGCTGTAGATCAGCAGGCTTCAGATGTAGGGCTTTCTCAGTCAATATCCACTGAGCAAAGAGAAGGCGAGGTACACCTTTTATTTTCATGATGTTTGGTATGAAAAAATTGAGCTACAATGAATACCATGTACTCTTAGTGTGACCAATTATGGGTTCCTTTGTTGTGATGCTACTCTGAGATGACCTTGCGTACTGGCTCTCAACAAAAAAGAGCAGTGTGATATAAATTCAATGTTTAGAAGAACCGTGTAAAAGTGAAACACAACTAGAGGTTGCTGAAAAACACAATCCTATTATTCGAAGCTGATTGTGTTTTCTGTATCTCTTATTTGAGTTGGTAGTGTAGGCTGGGAGATATTATGACCCTAACATTTCCTTTATTGTCTGGTATGTTCCATTGATTTTATTTTATCTTCTTGGCACGCTGCTTTTAGGTTGGGACCCAGGAAACCTCAGTTAGTGGTTCTCATGTTCAAAGCGTTTCAACCTTGTCTCTCCCGGAAGCTCAGCGTCTTATTTCTTTGTTCTTCGCTTTGTGTACTAAGGTATCATCTGATGTATTCATTTTTTCATAAACAAACATTCTTCTGTCATACTTCTGGTGCTGATAGATTTTTTTTTCCTGCTATCAGAAACCTAGTCTCCTTCAACTTGTCTTTGATGTTTATGGCCAAGCACCAAAAACAGTAAAACAGGTCCCTTTTCTATTCGTGCTTACTATTGCTCTCCTTTTTAGTTTGCTATTTTGTTTAGGTAGAATATTAATCAATGTTATACTGTGTTATCAGCCTCAATCTATTATGTGTAATCATTGGTATCTTTCTTGCAGAATTTTCGTTACTTGAATAATGTTGCATCATAGTATAGAGTTTGTTATACAAGTTTAGCTTCAGAAGTTCCTTTTTGGTCACATTTAATAGTTGGTCTCGTTTAGCATATGTATTGGCATACATGTTTTTTGAATTTACAATTTGTTTACATTTGTTTTTGCTTTCGGTGGGTAATTGAACATCTCTTCTACACGAGTTCAACTTTGGGTAATATAACTGCTAATTTATAATAAATTGAGGCATATTTAATCCTTTTCTTCTTGGTGCAGGCTGTTCACCGTCATATGCCTATTCTTATTAGGACTCTAGGATCATCTTATTCCGACCTTCTACATATAATAGCTGATCCACCAGAAGGGTGTGAGAATCTTTTGATGCTGGTACCTCTTGGACCTTGAAACTTTGATTACTTGATGTTCAGGTTCAATGCTTTTCATATATGCTGATGGCGTATGTTTTTTTAAGGTGGTCCAAATATTAACCCAGGACACAACACCTTCGACTGATTTGATAGCTACCGTCAAACATCTATATGAAACTAAGCTAAAGGTTTTCTTCCAAACTTAAAGGAGCTTTTGTTATCTATAGATATTGATCTTTAGATATTTGTCACATGTTTAATATTTTTCTGTTGCAGGACGCTACAATACTAATTCCGATATTGTCATCCCTTTCGAAGAGCGAGGTTTCTCTCTTTCTCTCTGATTGCTCTGAGAGCGTTGATGTTCATATAAGTTTATTTTGGACCGAAGTGATGATTTTGGCTATGAGGAACTGTACAATATTTGTAGTTTTAGCAACACATGTTTTTATTTCCCTAAAAGTCGACAATTGCAACTTGCCTCTATCTGTTGTAGACGTTTCTTGCAATATGATTATATGCCATCTATTTGGTGTCACTGACTACACATTTGTGCTGCTAGCCGATTCTATTGGAACATTTATCTTTTGTTGGAAGTTTGCTTGAGCTTTGGGTTTTTTTCTAATTTTAGATAAGCAGGCTGGTCAGATGTTCGTTTAAATATGCTCATAACTCTTTACTGGAAGATGATGTTCGTTTGAATTTTACTTTTGTCCAAACTCGTTCAGATTATGAGTTCTCCAACTCTATTTGTTTTTGTTTGTTTGTGACTATTATTAGGTGTTACCTATATTCCCACGACTTGTTGGGCTTCCGATAGAGAAGTTCCAGATGGCACTAGCTCATATTTTACAGGTAATGTCGAATGGTGTTATTCAACATTAGTAGAGGCATCTTTTGAAAGACCTTAAAATTTGCACGGTACTGAAAATTAATATAATTGGAACACCCCTGTCCGTTTTTCCTTGAGGTTTGTATTATCTGTTTCAGGGTTCAGCGCATACAGGTCCAGCTTTGAGTCCTGCGGAGGTTTTGGTTGCCATCCATGGTATCAGTCCCGAGAAAGATGGCCTTGCATTGAAAAAGGCATGTTGGTGTTGTTAATTTCCGTTTGAATAGGAAGTCAATGCTTAAACTGTCTTGAACTTGTATACCAAATGGTCCTCATGATGGATTTTTGGAGATGATTACTTGACAAACAAAAATAAAATAACAAGTTGCCACATTCTTGCTTCTCGACCTAGTTGGTATGCAATGTTGGGCCTGTCTTAGGATGATTTAGCATAGCACTTGGAGTCCTAGTGTCTGAGGGGGTTCCGTTCTTTAACAGCTTGTCATCCATGGTACTGCTTTGTCTGAAATGGCGAAGGCAAAACTCCTTCTAATAGTTTTATTCAAACCAGAACTTGTTTGATAAAGATCCATTTGTTGCTTCTAAATGTGTTTTTTACTGATTTGTTCGAAAAGAGATGGTTTATACTTGGAACTGGCTTTGATTAATTTGTCTTGGTGTGGCTCATTTTTCTCAACTTATGATGTATGTTTGTCCTTGCAAGTGGGTGTTTTAATTCTGGTTGGTCGTCTTCTTCTTCTTCTTTCTGTTTCTGATGTATACAGATAACAGAAGCATGCACAGCATGTTTCGAACAGCGTACAGTTTTTAGCCAGCAAGTCTTGGCCAAGGCACTGAATCAAATGGTATGTGGCTGTCATTTTCTTCTTGGAGACTCCTTTTAAACTTTGACACTAACTATATCGCTTCTCAGGTTGACCAGACACCTTTGCCCTTGCTCTTCATGCGAACGGTGATTCAGGCAATTGATGCATTTCCTCCCCTGGTAATCACTGCGATTCATTTCCGCCTTCACATCAAACTAAATTTTCAACATTTCATCTTTTTATTTCATTTGTTTTGCGTTTTCCGGACCTTGTTTTTCTGGGAAGTCAAATAAACGCATACAAGAAAAACTCACTTACTAAATGAACATTTAACCATTCAAGATATGAAGAATTCCTTTTTCTGACCGTAGCTATTATATTATTCATTATGTTTTGGGTAATAACATATAAATTTGGTTAAATCGTACATTTCCGGCAGGTCGATTTCGTTATGGAGATACTCGCAAAACTTGTCAGTAGACAGGTAAGATTAGCAAGTAAAACAACAACATTTGATGTGATTAGAAAACGGATGACCGACCATAGCTTACTTTGGTGGCCATGATTGTTTCGTTTTCAGGTGTGGAAAATGCCAAAATTATGGGTGGGATTCATGAAATGTGTTTCGCAGACGCTACCTCATTCTTTCAACGTATTATTAAAGGTTTTACGTCTGTTCCCTGGCGAAGTTATTAATTTTCTTTTTTGCTTTCAAAACACTCTAAACGAGTGAATGATGCCAATTTGATGCAGTTACCGCCTCCACAACTTGAAAGCGCGCTGAACAAGTATGTCAATCTTAGAAGTCCCTTGGCTGCTTACGCCACTCAGCCTAGCGTAAAGGATTCGCTACCTAGGTACATCTTTCTCGACTTCTGGAATCAATTTTTGAACAAAGCTGACTTGGATGATAATTTCGTAGCCTTTTTGCCTTTCCTTGTGCAGATCGATATTAGCAGTACTGGGTCTTTCGGGGGAAATGCATAATAATACACAAGCGCCTCTGGTGGCACCTTCAAATCCCAGTTGAGCTCAAAGGATGATCAGAATGACAAAGATACTGCTGTAGATATTGCCTTTGAGGCTGCTGGCCTTGTACAAACAAGGTCAGGGAGGATTGTTCGATCATCACCCTGCATCATTGACCGATATGCTGTGGTGCTAATTGCCATTCAACACGAGACGAGATCCGCTGGGCATATGCTTATTTGAGAAAATATAGAATTAGTTAGTTTGTAATTGTCAGTAACTTTTCAATTTTGTTCAGTCTTCGTTGGTAAAACAATATGGAATTTTGGTGCATTAGATAGATAAAGCTTCATTGTATTCTAGAGTCTGTGAGGGATCGCTATGGAAATATGGGGTCCTGTGTAAATGTTGCGTGTACCAAATTGGTAGTATTTTTATAATGACGAAATTAGGAAACAAGTTGAATTATAATAGATCCGAATTAAATCTAGCTCGATTCGAGCTTTTGGATTTCAGCTCGGCTTGATCTACTGGTCAGGTTTGGAGTTGGTTCGAAATTACCATTACCGACCTGGGAGTATTCGAGTTAGTGTTTTCCAACTAAGGGTGTCTCTGTGCACAATTCCATGTTTAGCTCAATAGGTTTGAGCCAATATTTGGGTTCATACAACAACATATCCTTCCATTACTACTTGTTTTATACATTGTCAGATTCATGGTAGTGTGTTGGGCCCGGATTTATAGATCCGATTGGGTGTCAGAGGAAAGCCCATCACAAGCATAAGGCTATTCAACTAACTAACATCGACAGAATGGAAGGCCCATTGTATTCTCTTTACTATATAATACTCTTTAACCACACTTACACACTACATTGCTATAGGGAATAGGTGAACAATCCTGAATATTAGTAGCATTGTCCTTTTTGGAATTAATACAAGTAGAGTAGTTGACAAAATTAGCTTTGAGGATGACTGGTTCAAGGAGTTCATCCCGTGGCAAGAACAAAACGATCACGACAAAGTGCCCCTAATTTTGCGTGCAAATTCGTGTACCTATAAATACCTTCATCACTAAAAATATTAATTTCAAAAATTTAACCCCAAAAAATCAATTTTAAACCCGTTTATATTTAATTATAAACACTAAACCAATACCTCAAAACTCTTAATTTTAAGTATAATATTAAAAAAATGTGGTACATAGCTCTAAATGATACATATATATAATATGCCTGGTATTTTCCTATGTGGCCCAAATAATTTGATCCTATCTAGTTAGAAAATTTATTGTGGAATTATTAGAAGTTAGCCCTAACCAAGAACTCAAACATTGATGGACAGTTGGCATCATAAAATGATTACATTTCAGTTCCCTCTCCATTTATTCTAATATCATTTTCTCTGGCATGTTTTTGGAGAGATTAATTAGTATTTGATTTAATTGATGTAACTACTAACTAGATTGCATGATTATTATTATTATGTTTATAGGTCGTGAGTTTGGGTGGCTAAAGACTAAAGAGTGGTGCCCTTAATTTTCTCATACAGAAGACGACAAAATAAGTTTCTACGGTCGGGCCACCACCTAGCTAGTAATAGTATTTAGTACTGTGCAGTGTTAACCTATACAATGAGTAAATGAGAGCCGGAATGTCGGTCCCTTAGTTGCATGTGCACTCGGGGGAACGCATTATTATTACAGATGACGAATGGTCCAGCATCATGCAGAAAGAAACTCAATTTTCTAAATCAGACCGGTTAGTTGATCGGTTAGATGTTACTTGGTTGAAGAATCTTAGTTGACTATCTGTAATTCGTAACAAAACTCACTTTTATTGTCTTCTGTTCTGTTCGCTGCTTTCGCAGGGTGGTGTTTTGTTTAGTGGTCATTTTCATACTCGGGCTTAGATAATTATTCCAAAGGATGGTGATTGATTGATCGATGAATGATTACACTCTTGATTTGTTGCGTCCGTACTGTTGGCATTACTCGTGTGTGTACGTATACCGTAGATATGAAATAGTACGTATAAAATATGCCAAGTACATTATCCACGTGTTTGTAGAATGCAAAAGAAGAGATTCAATGAACCTTGAAATTAAGTATAATAAGGGGAAGAAGCTGCGTGAAGTGTCGATGTGTAGCCGATAGTGTTGGGATCTGCAGTGATTATTTATCTTTATTTGTATGTTTTTTGAGTGAATATTAGCTTGTTCGTGCTTTATTTTAGTGTGGTTTTGTGTTTTGGGATTATGTGTTTAGACCCGTTCACTTGGACCGTTACGGTCCATTTGATGTGTTTCTTTGTAGTATTTGCTATCCACATGTACTTTAGAGATAGGTGGTCTGGCTATGAGGCTTTGGATGCGGAATAGAGTACGATTGGAACTCGAACGGAAGAACGAAACAAGAAATGGTGAAGAAGAAGGGCTGCACGCCGTGCACCCCCTGTGCTGAAAATCCTGGATTCAGCAGTTTCCGTATAAAAGGCCAAATTTGAGGAAAGAGAAAGATCATCTTCCCTAGCATAATTTCTTCGATTTTTCCACGGTCTACCTTTGCAAAAACACCATATTTGCATCCCTAGAACTCCGATTGAAGATCCGAAGAAATTCTCATTGAAGATTGAAGTTAGGATTGAAGCTAGAAGATCAAAAGCGAAGATTGGAGCAAGTCTGATTCATTGTCTCTTCATCAAGATAGTAGTTAGGTCTTATTCTATTTTCTCGTTTTATAGGGTCATGAGTAGCTAATGCTTTAGAGTTTCTTAGTTGGTATGTAAGAATTGAGCTATGATACTCTCCCTAAAAGTATAGGGTCGATGATTGTTGGATAATTGGATTTGAATGAAAGATTGTTTCGATTGTTGGATTTTCAACCTAGTTCTTCTTACGACTTGAATTAGGTCAAATATATGAAATTCTTTGTTTGGTCAACTTAGGAAATCATATGATTAACAATCTAACATAGTAGAAAGTTATCGGTGGGGTAAGCCAATAGCTCGATTCTACCTTTCGTGCTTCTTTTGGGTTGTAACGGTTATTCATCGAATAATTGGCTGGCGCTCTGGTTTGCACCCAATGGACCAAGTTGGGTGTAGTTATCAGTAGCTTAGGTGTTGATGGACCAAGTTAACACTATTTCCAATTGCTTGTGATTTCTTTTAATTCTTAAAGAGCACCTTATCACTTTGTAGAACTTTTCGGTGTTCATTAC
This sequence comes from Linum usitatissimum, assembly GCA_030674075.2. NCBI lineage: Eukaryota > Viridiplantae > Streptophyta > Magnoliopsida > Malpighiales > Linaceae > Linum > Linum usitatissimum. The sequence goes on along the minus strand of JAUJYP020000804.1, from coordinate 3,455,073 downwards.
TGGTTAGCCTAGTTGAGGTTATTCTAACCTTGATTGAGAAACTACTAGTGGTAAGAGAAATCATATTATTCAATCCAAGTCCAACGTTTGCTCGATCCGACTCCTATTAGGAAGTTGAGCTTGATGAATCATCCCTCCCAAAAACTTTCCTTCTCCTCCTAATCAAACCCAAATTCTCAGTTTTCTTTGAATTAGTAGCATAACTAGAAACCGAAATCAATTTATTCAGTCTAGACCGTATTGATAAATTTAAGTAGAAGCATAACGAGAAGAATCCTTAGACACATATAACGCTTATATTGTCGAGATAACTTCACAATTATCATTTCTCGAAAAACAAGAAAAGTATAAAGCAAGTTTGAAACTTTCCGCAAGGCATGCAATGAGAAAAAACTATGTTAAACCCAATGCATATATAATAAAAAATAGCAAGTACCCTTTATAACTATGTTGATGCACTAGTATGTAATAGGGTAAACCGTAAACGTACGTGTAGTGGTAGCGGTAGTGGCTATAAACATGACATGAGGAATCATCCCAGACGAAAGAAAGAAAGAAAGAGATAAGATTGCCACCCACGGCCACCTATTGAAAAAGACTCATTTATGATATAATCTCTTCCTTTCAAATTTGTTAAGACGGTTTAATATTTTTTTACCGAAGTCATTTGAGATTTAGCAAATCACTTTCAAATCCTGTTATATTTTCATATTCAAACGTAATTTTTAACCAACTCACTTAAATCCACGAAATATGTAGCCTTTAGAAAGTTGTCAAGCCTAAAAAAACTAGTAGTACTCCGCTAAGACAATCGATTGGAAGAAAAGCGGTTATGTGCCGGAGGATGATGACGATGTTATTGGTTGATTTCCCAAGTCGAGGAAAGTTCGGGCTCAGATGCGAGACAAATGTCGATAAATTACTGGCTAATACAATAAAATAAAAGTTTTGGCATTTACACGTGGCGAATGTTGGTTATTCTGCTATTTATAGGAGGTTTACCAATGAGTGTGCTACAATATTATGTCTTTGATTGCTCTACTCGTTTAAAAAGAGAGGGACATACTTCATTTCTAAGATATTCCAACTGTTTTTCAGATAGACAAAATACAAATATCATACCGGAAAGAACGATCAATGTTTTCAGAATCATATCGGAGATTATACCGGTGAGATTAACGGTATAAGGTTTAATAGTTCAACTGTTATGCTACCTTTGTCATACCGGTGTTGAACCGTTCCGAATATTAAATAAATATAAAATAAGTAATAACTATCAAAATACCATACCGGAATTTTTTTTCCTCGAACCGAAATTATATCAAAATATAAGAAGAAATTATATAAATGAAACATGTAATATATCAAATTATTTACAAATATTATATCAGAATTTATAAAACAAAAATATTTATGAACTTCATTTTGATTTTCTTTTGATATTTTAATTCTTTTTATCAAATCAAGTAAGTATGTATTCAGTTGAACTTAATTTCGTCATTTGTTATATTATAAGTTGTTAACTGCTAATAATCAACACAAATAGTGTTGGCGAAGTTGGTTAGAGCTTCTAATCATTTATTGTACATGTTGTGGGTTCGATACCCGTTGAAAGTATTATTACTTTGATTTTTCCAACAAAGAAATACTTATTGACAATATGAACTGCGGTTTGACTTTAACCGGCCACTACAACTATAAATCACTGATTCAACCGATTGTATCGGCCGGTTTGTTGTTGTTGTAGTATTTGACTCTACTGGATTGGTTAAGTATCTGGTTCACGATTCGACTGGTTCAACCGTCTGGTCCGGTATGGTTCTGAACCCACTGAGAACGATAGCAATGTTTTATTTATTTCATCTCTTTCTTTTTTTTTTGTAATTCTTTTCATATTTTTCATTTATATAATACATATTACTTATAGGAAAGAATAAGCCCAGAAAGTATGGACCTGTTTCATGAGAGGTTGGGGCTAGGCTAGGCTGGTGGCCCTGGGCATGCAGTCACCCTCCATTTGGCACTTGCTTATTTGGAAGACCCGGGTTGGGATTTTGGAAGCCAACCCTTCTCCCCTTTCCATGGCTGATGGTTCTTATTAAAAATGTCCATTTTCAAATGTCCTTCTGCTGTTTATCAGAATACTGATCCTTAGATTCTTTTGTTCCATCGAAGAAATGAGTTGTGAAAATAAAGCTGTTCAAAATAAAGTAGTGAAAAGTAAATGATAGGTTCCATGTCCATTTGGGGTAAGTTTACTACGTAAGGAAAAGGTTTGATAATAATAAAATGGGCGATGAGGGAATGAAGCTTTAATCTATTCTATAGGCTTTTCACTTTTCTCTTTTAGGCTGTAATATTAAAAGAGCATAATAAAGAGCACAATACGTACATTAATTTCAGTGTACACACATTTAATTATTTAGGAAATTGAAAAATCGAACTTTAGGGAAGAACATGCAGATTATTATTCCTAATCTTTTCCATTTTTGGAAGCTATGTTTTTTGCCTTTCAAGGAAAGGAAATAAGCAAAAATAAATAAAAGAAAAAGATTCTTTCCCTCAACTACAAATAATCTCTATAGTAGCCCACAATGTAAGAATTTCTTTTCCCCCAACCATTCTCAATGAAATTATATATAGACTAGTTAAAAAATGTTATAAAAAAATTGTCGTGTAAATTTTGTGATTGTTGATCGTTAGTTTATGTGAGATTAGTGATGTCATCAATACTGAAATAATTGAGCATTTTGAACTACAAACTCAATATCTCTAAAAACAAAATAAAATGCTAGGAACACTCAACTACCCCTAGTAACCGATTCTAACAAAGTCTCAATCTCAAGCTAATTATAAGATATGATTACAAGTTTGATCCACGACGTGATCAAAATCAGCTGTGATCCTCAAACCAGAAACAAAAAAAAAACCAGACTTAGGGAGAGAGAGAAATGAGGTTAATTAGGAAGAAAGTGCAGAATTAATTACATGATGAAGACAAACATACCCCTCAGTCACAATCGTCGTCAATCAATCAATCAACCAATGATTAGTACGTAGACGGTATATTATCGTTGCGCATTCTCGCCGCCGCCTCCGCCACCGTTGGAAAGAATCAATGGTTCGGTCTCTAGCATATTATTATCTTGGTAATGATCCCTTACGCACAAAATCATCTTGGTAACATTTCCCTCCTTGTTCATCTTCCTCCCTTCCACTGATATGGGCAACACAGGATCAGCAGCAGCAGCATTAGTACTACTAGATCTGGTGAGGTCTCTTGATCTTTCAACCTGGACCATCCAATCCGTCCGCCACAGAACTATGAGCATCAGTACCGCACACGATCCTTGCGCGGCAAGCAGCCCAAACCATAACCCGACGAATCCAAAGCCCGCCCTGAAACCGAGCCAAACCGCGACCGGCATTCCCACCAGATAAAACGACCCCAAATTAATATTCGCCCCGACTGTAGGCCGAGCGCTCCCCCTCAACACACCGCACCCTGTGGTCTGCGGGCAGTTACCCAGCTCACACAGCCCAACTATGGGCAGTGCGAGCGAGGTCAGCTTCAGAATCTCAGAATCCGAGGTGAACAACCGGCCCCACCGTGATCTCATCCCCGTGGCGAAACCCATCGCGGCCACACCCAACACCACCGCAACAACCATGGACACGATGGTCGAGACCCGCGCACGACCGGGTCGGTTAGCGCCCAGCTCGTTACCGACCCGGGTCGAGACGCCGAGTCCGAGGGAGGAAGGGAAGACGTAAACCAACGACGTCGTCTGGATGAGGATGCCCATGGATGCCACGGTGGATTTAGGGTTGGGGAGCAAGCCGCAAAGGATGATCATGAGTTCATACCACCACCATTCCAAACAGACAGACACGCACGTGGGGACCGCAAGTTGCAATAGTGGTCCCCACCCTTTTAAACAATTAACCCCTGGTGTAACCCATGACTCCTTATAAACTCCCGATACGTAAACAAAGGAGATTAATAAAACGATGAGGTTGAGGTTTGTGATAACCGCCGCCGCCGCCACGCCGGAGATTCCGAGTTTGAAGTGGAAGACGAAGAGGTAGTTGAGAGGGAGGTGGAGGAGGACGGAGGCGGCCGAGCAGGCCGCTAGAGGGAAAGTGACGCCCTGGGTGCGGAGGTAGATGCGGAGAGGGTGCAAGACGGAGAGGAGGAAAAGGTCAGGGATGGAAAATAAGGTGAAGGTTGCGGCGGCAGTGGAGATCGATTTGTCCTGGCCGCAACGGAGGAGGATGGACTCGATGTTGAGCCAGGCGATGGAGATGGGGAGGGAGGCGGTGAGGAGGAGGAGGACCGTTCGTTGGAGGGTTAGACCAAGGAGCTTCATCTGCTTGGCTCCGTAGGCTTGGCCGCAGATGGGCTCCATACCCATGGCGAGTCCGGATATTACGGAGTAGCCGGTTATGTTGGCGAAGCCGATGGATAGTGAGCCGCCGGCGAGTTCCATCTCGCCGAGGTAGCCGAGGAAGAGCATGGAGATCATGGCTCTTGAGTAGAGGATCAGTCCGGTTATCGCCGTTGGTCCTGAGATTCTCCCTAACGCTTTTATTTCCTCCATGGCCTGTTCATATCAAGAATATAAGTTAATGATTTGGACAGTATATTTTTATAAGTTAGGTAAGTGAATAGTAGTAATATAGAGATTTGTTACCTCGGAAGGAGATGGCCATTCATGGAGTTTCTGTTGATCATGCTCATATTGTTGTTTGTCATAGCCGTAATTAGATTTCGGTTTGGGAAGATGGGTTTGGTTGGGTGAGGTATGGATCAAGGAAGGTGGAGAGGATGATTTAGGATTACACATGACAGAAGCTAATAGGTGTGTGTTGTATATTGAAGCAAGTGAGATCAGAGAATGATGAGAATAGAAGAAATTGGAGAAGAGTTTGATGTTGGAAGATGGAGAGGACTGGGGAGTGGGTTTAATTTATATATAGGTGGGGGAATGGTACAAGTTTCATTGTTTTTGTGGGTGGGGGTCCAATCGGCCATTATGTGTCTAAAAAGGGCTATTGGAGGAGGAGTAGTTAATTAATTACTTACTATTAATTAGTCGCAGAAACCCATTGGAGATGTGTCAGTTTCTCTTTTGGGTTATATTATAATAGCTTTTCTTATTTAATTAAATGGTAAATGGAATTGGAAAGGTTCCTTTTTTCTTCTTTATGGTTTAAGGGTAAGTGTATAATAAAAAAGGTTCCCTTTTTTATTCCTTTAGTTTTTAAGGGTTAATGATAACCGTCTGGATGTTGCTAGCCATTAGTTTAAGTCAAAAGTTTTGTTGGGTAAAATTGATCGAAGTGGTGGGTTTCTTATTGATCAAAGAGGTAGCTAGTTGCCTGTTGGGTTGTGGACAGGATAGAGAGAGGTTTGCTGCATGTTCAAAGGCAGAGAAAAGCAGAAGTATGCATGTTGGAGAAAGCTAGCTAGCTAGCTGAGATATATAATTATATGATGAAATTAAATTCAGGGTATCTTTTTTTATTTTGTGTGTGTGCAGAAGAGCAGAAACTCGAAACTCACTGCGTACCCATGTGAGTGTGATCTCACTTCCTACAACCCAAAAACAATAGGGATGGAGATTCTTTTAACCCCGCATAGAATAATTTTATGTATCGACAAAAAAATAAAAACAAAATTATTATATTAGATCGAGTAAGATATTTTCCAGATTAGGAAACGGTATTTAAACTTTCCTTTACTAATTATAGCAATAAAGGTGCTGGTTTGAAGTTAAAATTTTAAGAAACAAGACTGCCCAATCCAACTGGAAATACAATTTGGGTGCAGAATGAGCATTTGTTAGCAGGTGCTAACGCTCGAATCTGACGGTTGATAATTCTAATAAGAGATCTAACGGTTGGGATGAAAAACACACAATTAGGGTTTCGGGCGGCGAAGGATTGGAGCTGGAGCTTTCAGTCGTCTGTAGACAAGATTGAGATCGAGGCCGCGTGCCTAGTCGATAGCCTGGGAATCGGTTAATTCGTTATTAACGGTTGGTTTTGGTCGGTTAAAACTGAAATTCTATGATTGGTCGGTTAACTGCCTTAACCAACTGAATTTGCTTGGAGGTTAATTAATTAACCGACCGTTAATCGACCACCATAGTTAAATAACTGTTGGTTAACCGACCGATTAATTTAAGTGACATGTTAATACTAAAATTTGAGTAGTTTCCATCGAATTTGGGGTAAATTCACTTAAAATTTGGGGATAATTTTACTTCTTCAGTTAACCGTACTTTCAACCGATTACTCAATTTCACAAATGTACCGACAGTTTCACCGACTGACCTAATTTCGGCTAAACTGATTTTTAACCGATGCAATCGATTAACTGGTTTAACCAAAACCGAGAAGTCATCCCTAGTCATCGATGAGGGATGGAGGCGCGGTGGAGGAAAGAGGCAGAGGAGGAGGGTAGATAGAAGATGAGCACACTTGATTTTTTGTGTGCTTTCATCCCAACCGTCAGATCTCTTATGGTCATTACCAACCGTCCGATCAGGGTGTCAGACCCTACTGACAGATGCTAATCCTGCACCCAAGAAAAGCTGGAAGAAAGAAAGACCAAAACAAAACAATATAAACCGTATGCTTTCTTCTTGCCCATGAGAGATGTATAGTGCAGTGCAGGCGACCACGCTCGTGTAAAATTCCTGAGTCCTCTTCCAAGTTCCAAACAGAGGAGGCCCCATCTTTAGTTTGTATATATATGTCACTGGGTCTCTCTTATTTGTGTTCCCCGCTTGCATCTTCTGATCTCCTTTACCAAACGGATAGTGTTGACTGTTGAGATTAGCTGCTCGTGTGTGGTTGAGTTTCCTTCTTCACCTCCAAGTGGATATTCCAGTTTCCTTCTTCATTTTTTTTGTGTGTCTCCGCGATCAATACATGTTACGAAACCAGAGGTTTCTTGTAGTTTAGTTGCGTAGGCAGGCTGGCAAGCAGTATGAAATGAAGACCGCACCAATTATCCCAAACTTCAGTTTGCGATTCGTAATCCACTATATGAAGCAGCAATGAAGTCCTACCGTGACCTGGAACGACTATGGAGTTGAAAAAGACTGCTCTATCAATCCGTCGAGTTTCTACGACTGTAGAGTTGGTCCCTAAAAGTACTAGAGACCATTTTAACCTATTACTGATCATTTATGAGTTTTAGAATTGCATTTTTTTTTGTAGATAATTAGTTAATATAGACAGTCTTTTCAGTTGGCTTATGAACACGAAACCTAAAGTTAATATTTAATTCTCATTGTAAGATATATCAATACATACATGCTCTTATTTTTTGGAATACTACTTCTATTGGTTATTATGTACTTTTAAAAGATGCCTCTAGTTAAACCCTATAAGATTGTCTTCATTATTGAGATAATGGGGAAGGGAGGAAGGAGACAAACAAGGTAGGTATTATTGGGATATATGAAAAAGGGACCACGATGATGAGGGTGGGGGGAAGTAAATGGGGCGGGTGAAAGCAGCAGCAGCAGCAGTAGCAGCAGCAGCAGCAGAGTGATGCATGATGAAGGGATTGTATTGGGTGCGATATGGAGAAGCGCAGTAGTAGCATTAGTATTACTACATACTAGTACCAGAAGAAGAAGAAGAAGAAGAAGAAGACAAAAAACAAAACGTAATGATGATTCAATGGGGGACGTGGATAGAATTGGAGCCATTTAAGATGGATGGGTGTGTGATCCCTATTGTGAGAACCAGAAGCAAACCTGTCTCTCTTTGGGATGAAATTCAATTCTTTTCTCTCAACCTCCAACACCAATCCCCCACAACCCATTTTTTCTTGGATGCTGATTTCATTTTTATCAGCACCTGCTGATTCCTAGATCTAACGATTGGTGATGGATCCAACGGCCAAATGTGCCCAGCGTGTTTTTTATTTTATTTTTTATCTTACGCTATATCTTTTCGGTTCGAGTTGGTTTTAGATTGAGTTTTGGATTACGGTTTTGGATTTTGAGTTTTTTTATTTTGAGTTTGATTTAGAGTTTAAGATTTAGGTTTAGAGTATTATATTTTCAATTTGGATTTTCAATCTAAAACAAAAAATAAAAAATCCAAGACCCAAAAAACTTAATTTAGAACCAACTAGAATCGAAAAGATATAGTATAGGAAAAAAATAAAAATAAAACAAACTGTACACATTTGACCGTTGAATCCGACCGGACCCATCATCAACCGTTGGATGTAGGAATCAGCAGGTGCTGATAAAAATGGAGTCAGCACCCAAACCAAACTGCCAACAACCACACTCACTCTCTTTCTTTTCTTCTTTATTTACTGATCAGAGTCGCAGTCGCAGGGGGTCCGTGCCCTGCAGCCGCTAGCTGCCCACTCTGTCTCTGTCTCTCTCTCTGTTTCTGCAGCCTGCAGCAGAGCAGCCAGCCTGCAGCCTTCTCACAATCGCAGCTTCAAGAAATTCATCATTCACTCACTCAGTCACTCAACTCCATAGATAGATACCCAGCCTTCTTTCTTCTCTCTATTTGATTCCCAGCACCCTCCTCCTCCATATCATCATCATCATCATCATCATTCATACCGTTATCTCAATGGGAAGTGCTCTTTGGACGGGTCTTCCGACTCTTTTTCCTATTTCCCTTTATTGTAACTAGTAATATTATTCATGTTTGCGAATGAGTTTGCAGCCCATGTGATGTTTCCGCCGGTTTAAATTTGAAAATCTTAAGTTTGAATTTTTAAAAGTGTACTCTTGCCTTCTAATAATTTATTTAATTGGTGAAAAAAATTAAACATTAATTATAATCGTGTCTGTTTGTTAGCTATATCAAATTTAGATATAAACTCTTCAAATTACTAACGTAACACTCTATTATTAAAACAACTTTACTTTTGAACCATATATCAAATTAATTTTGTGTAATTAGAATAATTACCACTGTATTGGACTAGATATCTAGGCCGGTGGAGGTTTGGACTTTAGAGTGGAGGTAAACATACGGATATATCCATTCTCATTCATGTTCCAAAAATGTATATATATTTTCATTTTGTCTCCATTTGAATATTAATATTCATAATCATATCTAAATATATATATATATATATGATCTAAGGTATATGCCACATCAGCCTTAATTTTAGAAAAAAATATAACTTTAATTTTTTACACAACCATTTCCTACTCATCCTCCTAAATCTTCTCTCAAATCTCATCACATCTAATATTTCTCTTTAATTATTTTTCTTTATCATTATCTTTAGAGAAACAAATTAGTTTCTCTAAATGTTTTATATTCGAACCCTCACTCTTATTTAGTTTTCCTTTTAATTAGTTTTCTTTTTATAAAATTTTATATGTTACTCAAAAAATATTGTGTCATTAAAAAATATTCTTTGTTATAATTTTTCGAGTCTAATGATATCAATTTTAATATATGTTATTCAATTTTTGAGGGAAAAGATTCATTCAATATGGAATGTCTTGTGGAGAATAACCAACCTTCACAATACTCTATGATTTTTTATGCATATTGAATCATATTGTTCACTTCCAACATAAACTAGCATAATATATGTGATTCATTCAAAAGTCCAATTGTTGTAGACTATATAAGAATATCTTAAATGGATCTAACATATAACTCAACTAAGCAATAAGTGATTCAAAACAGTTCAAATACCATCCAGATATATTTAAAACTCATAATCACATGGTACAAAATAGTTCAAAAATTTCAAAGAATAATTAGCATTTATAACACGGATGTTGAATTTCATTTGGTTTAGTTTCAAGCTTTAAATTATCTTAAATACGTTGAAGATAAAAATAAGCATAAAATCAGCCGGCCGGCGGACTTTTCAGTAGATTGTAAAAATTATTAAATTTCATAGTAAAAGATTGATATAGATCAATTTTAAACTCCACATCACCACGTTTTAATGTCCTGCCTTTTAATGGTGTAAAAATCTATTAATAGATCATTCCTTTTTAAAAAATTAACATATTCAAACAAATATTTTTAAGTTGCTATATGATACCTCTTCTAAGAAACATGTTATTTTTGAAGTACACAATTAAAGTAAGCTTTTTCTTCTACGCACTCCATTGATCACTTTCATGTTCATTGTCAAGTATATGCATTAGGTTATTTTTAAGTTTACCATTTCTCTTCTATTCAATTAGATTATTTTCTTTTTCAGATTTCTCATATTAAGTATTTAAAAGTATACTAGATTTTGAAGTAAATAATACATTGATGTGTGCATATACATATATTGTTACTTTTAAATATGTAAGAGTTTGGTTCGAATGTTTAATCTCTTCCATGGTTCTGGTCCGATATATTCATTAGTTCATGTTTAAGTTTACATTTTCTCTATTTTGAAATAATTTTTCGTTAAGTGTTTTCTTTTCCAAATTTATCATGCTAAATATTTAAAAGTACATCTGGTTTTTCAAGTGAATGATACATTGACGCGTACATATCTGTTGTTACTTTCAAATATGGAGTTCGGTTAAAATGTTTTATTCTCCATATACATACATACATACATATATATATATATATATATATATTGTATGTTAAATGTTCAAAGTTACATCGGGCTTTGAAGTAAATAATACATTGATGCATGCATATTTATGGTTCCTTTCAAATAAATAGTTTCAGTTATAATGTATAATTTTCCGCATTTCTGAAAAATATATTTGAAGAGCCATCAGGTTTTTAAAGTAATTAAATAATATACTAATGCATAACTTATTATGGATTTTGTTCATCATAAGGATTGATACATATTTTTAACATTTCTAAATCCAAGTTTACATATGTTGAAAGAGTTTAAGAATTAAATGATTTCATATATTTTAAGATCATAAGAACAATAATAATTTGGTGTATCATATACAATAAAAAACATGATGTTATATTAGGCAATAATTTCACTATTGTTCTTAGTTTGGCAGAACTCTGGTACTTTTTTACAATTATACATGTTTCAATTGATTTATTTAGGTTATTAGTAGTAAAGTAAGAGAAAAAAATTTAAATCGGTGAACGGGCAAAAACTATTAATTAATTTATTTATGTTGTCAATTGAAAAGTAAGAGACAAAAATCTCAAATCGTCCAACGGACCGAAACAATATCTAGTTCAAAATTGTGAGTTTCAAATATGTATGGGTATCCCATCCTAATAAAACCTGATTAAAATTTTCAAACATGAAACTATATAATTCAAATTCAACAATTTTTTTGTGTAAACTCTAGTGTGAGACCCACTGGCCGACTAATTCAGTCGAGGATGGTCCAAGGTTGAGATTTTACTTCTTTTCCAATGTTGTTGTCGGTGATCGAACATTGATTCACCCTTTCAAATGCAGCCCCTGACAACACTACCCCAACAACTTGTTGGTAAATTCATCAGATTTTTAAAGGCAAACTATATAATTCAAATTCATCAAATTTTTAAAAACAGAATTATCATTTTATAGTCAAACAAAACATAAGGGCTTTTTTAACCAAAAAAATATAAGGGGCTAAAACTAGGGATAGATGAAATGTTGGTAAGGGTTAATTAATAAAATTAGGGATTTTCAAAGTGGAGTGGAGTATTAAGAGTTATTGAACTATTTATATAAAAGGAATAAAATTACGTCTAGCGGGTAATATATGCAGGAATATATTCAAAATTGAAAATAACAATGTGGCCAAATTTAAATATTATTAAGTTAGAATAATTTTTTTTTAATTTATAATTAAATTTATCATTCTCGACCCAAAAAAAAGTGCGTGCTCTGAGAAATCACCCACTAAACTGTAAGCTACTTAAACACCATTTCAAATCCATCCCCGTTCTTCTTTTTCGTGTATTTCTCATACCTGTCCATATTTCATTCACTATAAATATTATATTTTATTGATCAAATTGAATAGAGTAGAAAATTCACAAGTAATATTTTTGCCATGTATGTATCTTGCATAAATGTAGATATTATTTAGGACCTATTATTTATATGTTCGCGAGAAAAAAGTTATTTTGTTGAAATAATTTATTTTGAAATGGTTTCACCACACTGAATTCCACAAGCCATGTAGGTCAGATTCCATGAGAGATACGTGTCGAGTAACAGTCCCAGTGGCCACTTCCCCCGAACCCCCATCTCGACACACACTAACAAACACTACTACTAAAGCATCTACGTGCAACCGCAACCGCAATCCATGCTGCTGTCCATTAATCCTAGTAAATTAATCATCAATTGAACTGCAAAACCCAGCATCCAACTGCAAGTTGCATTATGCTATGTCAACAGTAGCAGTAACAAGAGTAGTAATACCTTTGAGAGAAAACACAGTTGAAGAATTCCATTCCATTCCATCGCATCGCATGGGAGAACAAACAGTTCGATTGATTCCATTTCTATCAAGATAAAAATGTTCTCTCTAATCTCTTCTTCATACAACACACATATATATATATATATGTCCCAAAAGTTGTGACCCTTTTCATTGATTCTCTTCTCTGCCTAGCTAGTTATGGCCCTTATTCTACCCGTCTGTCCCCTGAATTCCCATCCACTCTGTTACCTCTTTCCCCTGTACTACTGCTGCATGGCGAAATCATGACATTAACATATAGATAGATGCTCTGATTCCCTAGAAGCAAATTAAAAGCTCCATCCATATGTAATGCATGCACCCACTGAATGCTGATTCTGATTCCTCCTCCTTTTTAATCTTTTCGCACTAAATCTAGCTAGCAAGCTCTGTTTGTTTTTAACTATATATGTATGTGTGTACAGTCTCCTCCACACTCCTTTTAAATGATTCCCGAAGGGATGGCATTGCTGGAAAATTACAGGCTTTCATTTCATTTCCTGGAAAACTGATGATAAGCATAGTATATAAACAACATCATCAAGAATTTATTCCAAGCAAAGTGCAGCACAGCAGGCACAGAATTTAGAAAAAGGAAGCACAAAATAAAGTATAACATGTGAGTGATGACCAATGAAAATCCATATATTAAGCAAAAGTAAACAAACCAGAGAATTGAGCGGGGGGAAGAAAGACATGTCTCCATCAATGTTTCTATCAGAACAACTCATAAACGAACTGTTGCCCACCATCAAGCACAATTCATTCATTCCTACGCACAGACACTCAGTCTTGTTCCAGAAAAAATGCTAATTATCCCTTGGGTTAGGACCACCAACCAACCGCCTAATTAATTTAAACTATTGACAAAATTATATACCCCACGTATCTGTCTTCCAATTTACAACACCACTCTTTTTTCTTATTTTTTAACTGATCTGATAATATAAATATTAATCAAAATTCTCTAAAGAACAACTCGAATTATTAGGATGCAACGGTTCTTAATATGGTATTCGAGCTTTATATGACCGAAAGGTCGCTGTTTTGAATCCCAATAGCCCCCAATCTATGTACATGACTTATCGAAGCTATGCAAACCTCAGCTCTTATGAGAGCTTCCGTTTGAGGGGGTGTGTTAGTGAATACTATAAATATTAATTAAAATCCTCTCTCAACAACTTAAGTTATTGGGATACAACGGTTTTTCACAATTTTATCCTTACGATATTTCCCTAGAGTGTTAGGACTTTTGTATCACCCAAAGCATGTTCCTAAAGAGGAACATTATACTTGGATCTGAGGCTCACTGTTGAAACTCATAGCACACACCAATATCCTCTGTTTCCGGTGTTCTCCTCTTTTGAATTTGTACTTGAAATCCTATGATATGTCCTTTAACCATTTGAAAAGGGGATCTTTCTAACAAATGTTCTAGAGTCTATATCACAAGTCGCTCCCAAACAACCCTCCAACCTTCTCTACTTGTTCATAAATCCAACTAGCCATTCCAATTGGACACTTCGGCTGTTTCTTTTGGTCCATGAAGCCCACATATTAGCAGAATGGTCAGAAGATGATTAAGGTTAACAAGTTCAGTATTGACAAGGAGGAGGAATATAAATAAAATAATATAAAGATGGGTTTAACTCATAAGTTAAGAATTTGGATCACTAATTTACAACAGTCATTGTGTGTTGTCGTCTCTGCAGTGATCGCAGGCCTATACGTATATATATACTACTGACACTGAGTAGAACTGCTTCATGTTGGCGGTCGGATTGATCATGGTGATATGAGCCCTTCAGTTGACGCAGTCCGCGGAGATGATGTCTCGTAAACCTTTACAGTAGTACACTAGCTTAGGCGAGCCGCTTCCTGCTGTTTGGTTGAGCAATCTATGATTAGGACGAGATCCACAGTAGCCGAGGCGGTCAACTATCTAATCGGTCAATGCTGACTCTTCATCAGCAATTCACCTTTACATTGGCTATCATCCGACGACATCATGATATATAGTGGTAGAGTTATATTTTAGTGACCTCATAATCATTAATTCAAATTCAATATATCCTATAAATAATAAAAAATACTATTGTAATGTTTATTTCACATTTTATCTATTCTGAACAAATATTACACACAGCAATTGGACAAAACATATGCGAATGGGTAACTTGGGCTTTAACCTGATATCTTAGCCCAAAAGAGGTAACTTGGGCTTTCGTTCCCCTTTCAATAAGGCCAGCTGGTTACGTCAACCAAAAATAAATCGTCCAAATTTGGGCTTGGGCTAGCTGGCCACGACAGAGCCACAATACAGGGATATATGTAACCACCACCGACAAGATAATATATACTACTAACTCCACCCCGAGTTCAATCCGTGTCCATCCCATTGATAACATTTACTGGTAGTTTCTTTTATCCTGTAATTTAATTTGCAACTTGCATCAGATAACTAGTTACTAACACGTAAATGATTTCGTTACAGCACCTTGTCAGCTCGACGAGTATCGGTTGTCGAATGACGAGATATAATCAGAAAACCGTTGTGTGAATAATCCAATGTAACAGAACAGTCGAACTTAATTTAGGGCCAAAGTGAGAAATTCCTTTTGCTGATTGCGATAGTAGTTACTAGTTAGTTAACCTGAGATCACAGTGACGACCAGTACCTTTGAAGGAATGATAGCTCAGTACACGCAGCCAACCACCGCCTTCGTTCCTTTGCGCATAAGAAAAAGTTTCCAGTTTTAATAGAATAAAATAGCTGCTGGAAAAACCGACATCTGGTTACCATAAATTTCCGAAAGAATGCCGACCAGTCCGATTGCCCATACACTATACACCCAAATCCCCAATCCTTTCGTCAATTCAAATTTCTAGAAATGGCTAACACTATGGCGTCGTTCGAGTCCTTCTTCAATGACTGGCTCAATCGCCAACAACATCTGCTCGCGCAGCTTCTGGAAGCGGCAAAATCGGGAGAATCAGCAGGGGACCACCACCTCAACGCCCTAATTGACCAGTGCTTCTTCCAGCACAGGCTCTACTACCACGAGAAATCCAACGCCGCCACTCGCGGAGGAGCTTTGCTCTTCCTCTCCCCGCCGTGGCTCACATCCTTCGAGCGCAGCCTCCTCTGGCTCGGTGAATTCCGGCCGTCTACCGTGTTCCGCCTCCTCAACAGCTCCGTCAATGACCTGACTGCGGATCAGTGCCAGAGGATCGAGCAGGTGAGGAGACAGACGAGAAGGGAGGAGATCGCGCTGACGGAGGTAATGGCGACCATCCAGGAGAGCATGGCCTCGCCGGGGCTGTTGAGGCTTGCAAGGGCTACGGAGGCCCAGATCGACGGGGAGAGGAGGGAGGTTGACGAGGCTTTGGAGACGCTGAAGGCGGCAATGCTTGATGTGATGATGAGAGGCGACTCCCTACGCGGGGTGACGGTGGCCGGGGTTGTGGAGGCGCTGAGCCCCGTGCAGACGGTTGCGTTTTTGGTAGCGGCGGCGCAGTTTCAGTTAAGTGTGAGGAGGTGGGGCCAGGAGATGGATAGGAGAAGAATTCTTCACCAATAATGACTATGATTATTAACTAATTTTCTGTTTGTTTCAATGCTGTTCAACTCTTCAACTTCTCGCCGCGTTTGTTTGTTTCCTTTTTCTTTTGGTTCCCTTTTCTTTCGGTTCCTTGCCGGACGAAACACTAGTCTGTTCGCGGAACAGATCGGACAGATCGGAGTTTAGTCGTGCCAGTCAACCAGGACGAAAATATGGTATGTTTGGTTTGTCTGACCGGACCGAAAATCAATCCGTCTGGTCAGTCAGTCGCTATTTTCGAACTTCCGTACCTAAAAATGTTCGACCGAAATTCGTAAATCTTTCGGTTACAGAATAATTCAATGGTTTAATTTTTCACATGTTATGTCGTTATTATATCAGTGTAACGCAAATTTAATATCCGCAATCGTTCAATTTAAAATCTGTTACGTTTAATCCGAGTTCAGCACATATACAGATTGAGCTCACATTTTAATTGGTTTAGTGCATTTGAACCAATTTCCTAATTAATTGACATTAACCTAACTCATCAAAAATTGAATTTCAGTTAAGCACACTTCACAACCTAAATGAGAAAGAATAAAATGCAATTACACAAAAAATTTGGGAGTTAAAATGAAAAATTGTTTTGTCCAAAGAAATGAAATAATGGATTTATGAATTCTACATTGCCCCGTGCTCTTGTAATTGTCATTTTTTATAATTTAAGTTTTTATTTGTTGTTTATGTAATTTTCGATTTAATCGTGTCTATACAAAAAATTCTTGAAGAGTGATGTGACACTTTTTTAGTAATTGCTAGTAATGTAGATGTGTTTTCTAAATTGGCGAGCTTGCTAATTAGCTAGTCAATTAGCAATGTCACATAGGCAAATTGTTATAATTTTGAAGAAATATATTTATAGATAGAAAATAAATTGAAAATAGATAATATCTAATGATTTTGATTGATTCATTTTTATTCTATTTTTTGTTAGAATGATGATTAAAAACTGTTAATCAATTGTTAGGATGGATAAGGTTAGAAATTACAAAATTAAAGTTGCGGGATAAACTTCCGAATATAAATTAGTAATCAATTTTTTGTACGGATGGTTTAATAATAATAATAAATTAATAATGTATGATCCGTTCGTTTTTTAGAGTGGAGAGAAAGATGACGTCTTTATTGTTGGTTGGGCCAATGACGTTTAGGTGGAACTTCAACACATGACTAATTGAATTTAGGTCTGAAGGCCCATGATGAGTTCCATTTATGGGCTTTATGCCATACCAAGAAATAATTATGGGCTTTGTGGCAAGTGATTATGGGCGGCCAAGCACTTAATTTTTTTTTCAGTGGATCACGCTATAAAATAATAAGTAACATATTTATTATAGAGATTTTGGTTTTCTTGACAGATAAGCTTGCATCGCTTTTAAGTGTAGACTGACTGTTGATGTATTAATAGAGGTGAATTCTTCAGTATATCTGGTATATCGAAATTTTCGATGTGCTTAGTTTTTTTTGGTAACGTAAATTCATCACCAACGTCCATTTTCAGTTTGCAATCTCGACGGTTCACAATTATTCAAATATTAAATTTCTATTTCACATTTTATTTTTGATCTCATATGTTTTCTCAATTTGACAAAAGATCTTGCTTTCTCAATTTGACAAAGGAGCTTTAGCAAGCTAAGGCAGCAGTTCCAAGAGCAAGAGAGAGACGAAGGAAACACAACTCCAAAAAAATGCAGTAAGATAACAAAATCCCGGTGCTTCAAAACAAAATTTGGGACATTCTGCAACTGAAAAACCAAACAAAAAGTTACAGCAAAAAACAGCAGCAACAATTTCAATTAAACCACATGAAATTTTGGATTAATTACAATCCAATTTCAGATCGCAAAATGAAATAAAAAATAAAATGCGAAATAAAAATTTAATATTCGAATAATTATGAACCGTCGAGATCGCAAACTGAAAATGAACGTTGGGGATAAATTTAAGTTATCAAAAAAACTGGGCACACCGAAAATTTTAATATATCAAATATACTGAAGAATTCACCATTAATAGAATTGTTTATTTAAAAGTCAAACTGACTATTTTATATTTTTTTCCGTCTCACGACCTAACTATATTAATTCTTAAATTATTTTTGTTTGCTTTTTTCAATTTCTCCCCTTAACAGCTATTAATGAATAAAAAACTGATTTTTTCGCCCTCCTCTTTAATCCAGCTGCCTCATGATGCATACCGCGCTTCTTCATATATGTATATAATTTCGATGGAGACTCTAGCACTTATGAGTACTCTCAATACTAAAAATATTAAATATATAAAAAACCGGGTTAATTCTAATTAGGATAAAGAGTTAATTATGACATTGTGAAGAATAGGCCAATTATATATTTGATTGGATAGCGACTACCCTGTGTACATTTTGTACGTGGTAATTGATAAAAAGTTGAAAGTTTAGAAGCTGCTGTGATCTTTCAGCCTTTATATTCCTCGGAAACAACCTAAAAATGTGCTAATAATAATTAGATAATTATAGTAAAAAAGCCACCGAGAGAGTTACAACTCACACGGAGGGTCTTGAGAAATGTGACGAGGGAGTAATACAATAATAATAAATAATAATTGAATGCACCTGCTACTTATTATCTTTTGATACAATAATAATATTCACACTATTTCCTCAGGATTTTTTTTAGTTGTCTGACATAAATATATAAACACGACATTTATATTTATTTGACTATTTCGTAATATGTGTTAAAATTCGAACACTAAATTTCCAAATTCCGTAACATATAATCCTATGATCGAAAAATGGATACTAAAAGGTGGAAATAAACAAGGCGAAGCAATGAAATCTATGATTAATAATTGTTGGGAGTGGAAGCTGTTGGTGGTCACGCGTATGAAAGAGAGTGAGCAACAAGGTTTTCTTGTTGTTAATGTGATGTAGAGTAGGACCGCAATATCCACGTGGTTATTACAGCAGACTAAAGAAAAGGAGGTCAAACTCGGCGGCTTCAGACTTTCTTTTTGATATTATTTATTTTGATTTTTTTTACTTAGATGGCTGTCGTGCAGACTAGAAGATAGAAAATAGTAAAAACATATTTGTTAATTTAAGGTGAGAATTGTCTGTAATATATAAAATGAATGGCTTTATCACCTAAATGACAAATTAAACCTCAAGTGGAAGTCAAAGAAGACGAAGAGAAGCGTAATGATCTTGTTGACAATGAAGCCTCCAGAATTAAATAGCAAATGGTCTTTATAAATATGAGTGGCGAAAAGTTCAACATCCCCTTTGAGATCAACCTGCAAAAAACTAGAACGACAATACCGGAAACAAGCATCTCGAACAACCAAATAACTCAAGTAGGAAAAGATCATAAATACTTATATTACTTACACTATTTATAAGAAATTTTACCGCTTTCCGTGTTTCATTATGCTAACCGCTACCCTCTAACTTAACACCATCAACACCAAATTTAGTATTTCTTATTGTTCATTCCAAATGTATAGTTCAAAAAAAAATAGAGTATACCAAAACTTTGGTTGGTGAAATAAAAAAAATCCATCAAGTTAGATGGCAGATATAATCTTCAGAGCTTGACAGTTGAGCTAAATTAGTTCGTAAAATGCAAAAAAAAAAAAAGAGAAAAGGATCACCAAAGTTATTAGATTAAATATGAATCGCCAAGTTAGCTTGTGATTTGTTAGAAATATATAATAAAGAACAACAAACAAACATTTGGACAGTTTCATACGTGTTTGATATTGGATTGAAACTGTCCTTTCGGGAGATATTATATAAAATTGAAACGATATAAAGAAATATATACGAAAGTGATGAAAACCTCTAACAAATGTCGTCGCTCGGGGACAAGCATTCGAATACTTTTGTCCCGATCTAGATGGGTAGGTCATCCATCTCTTCTGTTCTTCACATATCGACAGACACCGCAATAAAATGAAAACCTTGGTCTTCATCTTCGTCCATTTACCAGTGATAACGTATGCTTTGGAGTTTGGAAGCTAACTCAGATGAACAATCCTTTGTAATGTATGCACCATCTAGAAGCTTTTTTCATTTATCATTAATTCATTATCTAATTAAAATTGAAGCCAGCATCAATAATTCTACAACCAGTCTATGAAGACAGTATTATTTTATACTATTTATTTCATCCTGACTGATTCTGTTCACTAGTGGATTCGTTGAATATTAATTTCTGAAATAAAAAAAGAGACTGAATAATTCACTAGTCTTCGTGTCAAAAGTTTGATGACTAGTAAACTCCTAAAATTTATTTATATTTATAATTTTTTTACCTTTTTTTTTATAATGATAAATTTATCAGGTTTATTTTCAACTATAAAAAGAATTAAAAATCTTAATGATTATATAGATTCCAAATTGTGTAGACTAGTCGTTTGTGTATGATGTCCCACTTAGATAAAAATATATAATGGATTCATGACGAGAAAGAAAGGAAGTGGTCTACAAAAGAAACTACAAAGAGTCAAAACAAAGTAGTGACTGGAGTTGTACTATTTATCAATTTCCACTTCTCCCATTGGCTGCTCCGCCGTATTGGGCCATACGAATCCATCGTTATCCTTGGGCTTAAGATAATAATAGTTAAAAAAAAGAATGGTAATAGTACAATACCACTTGTCACTGCCAGTAGTGTTTTCCATTCCGTTAACTTAATTAAACTAATGAATATTTGTCACTATAAACATTATATATACGCCATTTTAATTATTAAAGATGGTTTTGCCGAGTAGTTCCCTTGTTCATCTCTGGTTATGACAGAAGCGATGGTGCTTCTTAAGGCGGCGGAGGTTGCAAAGGACTTGGGTCTCCGTACGATCATTTAATCGGACTATTTGCTCCTCATGGCCCTGACAATGCTATGCATGGCTAGGAAGAATCAAAACTCCTCATAGCTTCTCAGTCTGATTTAATTGTGTTTTCATTTATTTCCCGAAAGTTGAATGTACTTTCGGAATGAATCGCGAGGTCTAGTGGTGCTGATTTTTTGATTTCGAAATGGATTCAGTTCTTTATATAATAAATTATTATATGACTCAGCCACTTTTTTATGATGAATATACAACCAATTTGTTTTAAAAAAAACATAAAGCCGTTATATTTGTGTGTGAGTAAAGAGGGAAAAAAATCTTATTTGACGGTAAAACAACAGACTTGAACCTTCATTATTAAGAAGCAAACGTGGCAAGGCAAAGATCGTCACAAGTGAATGTCCTAGTCCCTAAAATAAAATAAAAAGTGAATATGCCCACACGCACCCTTCGTCACTTCTTCTTTCTAACCCAAAAGAAAAAAAGATACTAATCAATCACTCTGAAAGCCACCATTTCCCCCCCTTTGACCCCCTTTTTCCCCCCGCCCTCCGTTACAAAATCATGCCTATCTCCTACTCCTAATTTCGACATCCCCTCCCTCTCTACTTCTAAACAATTCCAAACCAATCTTTCCATTTTCTGCCGCCAGCCGGCATGTCGATAACCACCGTCACCTTCCTCCTCTTCTGTTTCCTCTTCTTATCCTCTCCCGTCCATTCCGACGACCTCCAACTCCTCCTCACCCTCAAATCCTCCTTTCTAAACCCAAAAAACACTCTCGTTTTCGACTCCTGGACCTCCTCCAACTCCCCCTGCAACTTCACCGGAATCACCTGCTCCCAAAATTCCGTCACCGAGATTAATCTCTCTGCCTCCAATTTACAGGGCTCCCTCCCCCTGGACTCCATCTGCCAGCTCGATTCCTTGGAGAAGCTCTCCCTCAGCCGGAATTCCCTGACTGGAGTTGTCTCCAATGATTTGAACAGCTGCACCAATCTCCGTTACTTCGATTTAGCCAATAATTTCTTCACCGGGCAGTTCCCTGACATCTCTGCTCTTTCTCACCTCCAGCATCTCTACTTGAACCAAAGCGGATTCAGCGGCGTATTCCCGTGGAAATCTCTTGCAAACGAACTCCTCACGCTTAGCTTGGGAGACAACTCCTTCGATCCGACGCCGTTTCCGATTGAGATACTTCGGTTGACCAAGCTTCGCTGGATTTACTTGACCAATACCAGCCTTGAAGGGACAATTCCGGAAGCAATCGGTGGCCTCACCGACCTTGTTAACCTGGAGCTCTCGGAGAATCACCTCACTGGAGAAATTCCGTCTTCGATTGGGAATCTAAAGAATCTCTGGCAGTTTGAGATTTATGATAACAATCTGACGGGAGAATTACCGGCAGGAATCCGGAACTTGACCCGGTTGGAGAATTTCGATGCATCCAGGAATCATCTCAAGGGGAACTTGTCGTATGTTAGGTACTTGACTAATCTCGTCACCCTCCAAATGTTTCACAACGAGTTTTCGGGAGAAATCCCGCCGGAATTGGGCCAATTTCAGAAGCTCGTCAACCTTTCCTTGTACGAAAATCAGCTCACCGGTCCACTGCCGCAAGATATTGGCTCTCTGTCGAATTTTGATTTCATCGACGTTTCCGAGAATTACCTGACCGGTCCAATTCCGCCAAACATGTGCAATAAGGGTAAGATGAGGGGAATTCTGATGCTTCAGAACAACCTCTCCGGCAATATCCCGACGAGTTACGGCGACTGCAAGACCCTCCTGAGATTCAGGGTCAGCAAGAATTCCCTCTCTGGCCAAGTCCCTCCTGGAATTTGGGGGTTGCCTAACGTAAACATCATAGACATAGAGAATAATCAGCTGGAAGGTTCGTTGACCGCCGACATCGGAGAGGCGAAATCGCTAGGACAGCTTTTCGTAAGCAACAACCGTCTCTCCGGTGATCTGCCAGAGGAGATTTCTCAGGCCAAGTCGCTGGTTTCAATTTCGTTGAGCGATAATCAGTTTTCTGGGAAAATTCCTGAGAGTATTGGAGGATTGAAGTTGTTGAGCAGTCTTCAAATGCAGAATAATCAGCTGACCGGTCCAATTCCAGAGTCTTTAGGCCTCTGCAATTCTCTCAGCGATATAAACATGGCTCAGAATTCCATCTCCGGCCAAATCCCGTCCTCGTTGGGATCTCTACCGACTCTAAACTCTCTAAACCTAACAGACAACAAGCTGTCAGGCAGAATTCCAGCCACGTTGTCGTCGTTGAAATTGAGCCTTCTGGATCTATCTTATAACAGATTAACAGGTAGTATCCCTGTTTCTCTTTCAATCGATGCATACAACGGAAGCTTCAATGGAAACCCTTGGCTCTGTAGTGAAACGGTCAACGGATTCAAAAGGTGTCGTCCTGTATCAGGAATGAGCAAAGATGTTCGAACCCTTTTGACCTGTTTGGCAGTCGGGTCATTGATATTGCTTGTTTCGTTTGGATGTTCCTTACATTTGAAGAAGAGAGAAAAGGA
Source organism: Linum usitatissimum (assembly GCA_030674075.2). Lineage (NCBI taxonomy): Eukaryota > Viridiplantae > Streptophyta > Magnoliopsida > Malpighiales > Linaceae > Linum > Linum usitatissimum. The sequence goes on along the minus strand of JAUJYP020000804.1, from coordinate 3,431,685 downwards.
AGAAGATCGATCGTTGAAAGCAGAGAATTGGGATGTGAAATCATTCCACGTTCTGACGTTCAGCGAGGACGACATTGTGGAGTCAATTAAGCAAGAGAATATCATAGGGAAAGGAGGGTCCGGTAGTGTTTACAAGGCCACTCTCGCCAACGGCAGAGATGTGGCAGTGAAACATATATGGACCGCCACCACTCAAGATGGCAAGCACAATCGGAGCACGACACCGATGCTTGGTAAGCGAGGTGGCGGCGGTGGTGGGGGGAGGAAGTCCAAGGAACTTCATGCGGAGGTTCAGACACTGAGTTCGATTAGGCATGTCAATGTGGTGAAGCTGTATTGCTGCATAACCAGCGAGGATTCGAGTCTGTTGGTGTACGAGTACATGTCGAACGGCAGCCTTTGGGACCGGCTCCACGCGTCTCAGAAAGTCGAGCTCGATTGGGATACGAGGTACGAGATAGCTGTTGGTGCGGCGAAAGGGTTGGATTACCTACACCATGGATGTGAGAGGCCTGTGATTCATAGGGATGTCAAGTCCAGTAACATTTTGTTGGACGAGTTTTTCAAGCCGAGGATTGCTGATTTTGGACTAGCTAAGATTGTTCAATCCAGTTCAGGCAAGGATTCCACCCGAGTCATTGCTGGAACTCATGGATACATAGCTCCTGGTAAGTGTCTGAGAAGGGTTATTTTTCTTCAATATATATGGCTATTGAGGGGATTCACTGACATTTTGAGTGATGGCAGAATATGCATACACGTACAAAGTGGACGAAAAGAGCGACGTGTATAGCTTCGGGGTGGTGTTGATGGAGCTAGTGAGTGGGAAGAGGCCGATAGAGCCCGAATTCGGAGAGAACAAAGACATAGTTGATTGGATAAGCAGCAAGTTAAAGACTAAGGAAAGTGTTTTCAGCATCGTGGACTCGAGAATACCAGATGTTTACAGAGAGGAAACGATTAAGGTGCTGAGGATTGCGATCCTCTGCACAGCAAAGCTGCCGAATTTGAGGCCAACAATGAGAAGCGTGGTGCAAATGCTAGAAGAGGCCAAGCCATGTCAACTGCTGGGAATCATCATTAGCAAAGATGAAAAGAATTCTTCGGGGAGAAAGTCAACTTCAGAACATTGAGTCTAATGACGGAATCTTGGGAGCCTTCAAAGATACTACGCGGTTGGGTTTCTGGGCCCAGATCAATCGATGGGGAGTTGAAGTATGTCATATATGTATCATAAATGTGTAAAAATTCTAGATGAGCTGTTCATTTGCTTGTATAAACTATTTAGGGATTACTATTAGCAATGACGTTTGTACTAATACTGACGTTGTACCTTTTTTGTTTTGTTTTGTATTGAGATGAACTTTTGCTTTTGTTTTCTTGGCCAGACGAGAGCAAGGGCTCTTTTGTTCTACTTTCAAGTTGGAATAAATTTTTGGTGGGAGGTTGAAAGGCATTTTATGTAACCTAATCATGTAACATGTAAGCTGAAACATAACAAATATTGGGTTTGATTTTTATGTTAGACCCGTGTCTCCGTAAAATGGGATTTGAGGATTTTCGAATTGGTTAGATTTGAGGAATCGTGAAATTTTGAGCTAGATTTAAATATTTCGTCTTATGCTTACAGCTTATATGAGAATATATTCCGAGTTCATAAAATACTTGGTTGCTTACTTACATTTGGTTTGATAGTTCACTGTGTTTTGAGTTTGATTTCAGGCAAAGAACAACTCTTTTGTCATAGGCAAGTTTTTTTTTCAAACCCAAATATTGTAACTTCTATTATATTCATTAAAGGAAAAGTTATTATATAAATAATTTACATAATATTCAAGATTCAATAAAAAAAAAAGAAATTTAACATAATAGAATTTGACTACCCAATTAGCTTGTTAATTCAGCTTTTTAGGAATAAACGAATAAATAATATAATCATTCAATGACAAAATTGTCCCTCATATGACCGATCCTAACATAAGTGTATAAATTAGTAGGAGAATAACACATAGTTTTAGAGGATTTTCTAACCAATATATAGACTACTGACTTATACCAACTTGTAGTAATAGTTTTATCATTAAAAATATAATTTTAATTGATGTATAATTTATATATTTCATACAAGTGAATGATGTTGTCCTCTCCAAAAGTAAAAAAACAAAAGCACAAGTCTTTTAAATATTCAGCATTGTTGAGTGCACTAAAGTAAAATAATGTTCTAACAGTCTTGTCCACATATCAACGAGCACTTCATAAAGATCAACATGCGAACAGTGAATGCTCCAAATGGTGCTTGATAGCTATGTCATTTTCTTTCTTTTATCCTATTATTATTGTGTCATCATCTTAATGGGTAAAATAAGAGGATAAACACTAGGGCTCTACTTGTAAAATGCCATAAAGTGGCAATCTTGAACACGTCCTATACGGTATGATTTCATTGTTGATTTTAAATAAATTTTAAGGTAAAACAGTAAATTTAGTAGAACAATATAGGAAAACCAGAGGAGGAGAACCCAAGGCGTCAATAGATGCTATTTTAACCATAATGTTCTCTCTTTAAATTCCAAATGATGCACTATTTTGCATACATGATTATGAGGATGGGAAGTATTTTTCGAAAAAGAAATAAACCATATCGGAGATATTAGATATGAGGGATAATTTTTTTTATAGGCATGATTAAATAAAAAATTACGTAGATAGTCAAATCAAAATTTAAATTATAAAAATGACAATTCCCAAGATTTATAATGCGTCGCACGCCGTAGGACGCACCGTGCATCAGGGCGCGCCGCATTGTAGGATTCTCAAATGCATTTTTTATTTCTTTTGACAAACCACCTTCTTCATTTTAACTCTCAAAATTTTAACGTCAATTATTACGAAATTGGTTAAAATGCACTATACCAGGTAAAATGTGAGCTCAATCCGTATCTGGGCTGAACTCGAGATAAGCGTAACAAATTTTAAATTAAACTATTGAATTATTTTGTAACCGAAATCTGTTACGTTTAATCCGAGTTCAGCCCAGATACGGATTGAGCTCATATTTTAACTGGTTTAGTACATTTTAACCAATTTTGTAACCAATTAACGTTCACCTAACTCATCAAAAATCGAGTTTCAGTTAAGCGTACTTTACAAACTAAATTAGTGACTAAAATGAAATTATATAAAAGTTTGGGAGTTAAAATGAAAAAATGGTTTGTCCAAAGAAATTTAATAATGTATTTGAAAATTCTACGACCCGCGGCGGTTGCGCGTAGGCTTTGTAAATTTTAGAAATTACTATTTTTTATAATTTAGAATTCGATTTAACTATTTATATAATTTTTGATTTAATGGTGTTTATAAAAAAAATTCCCCCATCTGAGAGGCAGAGCTACGTTGGGAGTGAAGGGCTGTATGCAGCTTACCTTGGCAAAACAATTTACCGAGGTGAATAAAATTTGAACGCCAAAACTTTTCCAACAAAAACTAGCGTGCTTACCATTTATACTGAAGTTACGTTTAAATATATAGATATATCATTGTATTTATTTTCATCAGTTTATCCTAAAATTTAATTCAAAAATTGGAGAAACTAAATAATTCAACCTTAAATTTATTTATCCATAAATAATTCTCTAACCATCTCAAACAGATAATTTTTTTAATTCTATTACGCAAACACGATATTTACACAATCAATCTATCTTAAAATTATTAAAAAAATTCATTTCAAGCCCAAATATCTAATTGATCGATTCTTTCTATACAAAAAAATATTTCATTAAACAAAATTTTAAGGTCATTTTCATCTTCAAATTTTAGTAATTGTTAAAGTAAGGGAAGAGTGATGTGACACTCATTTAATAATTGTTATAAATGTGCATATACTTTCTAAATTAACCCTCTTACTAATTTAGAAAGTCAATTAATAATGCCATATAAGCTAATTAATATATTTTTTGAGAAAAATATTTATAAAGAAAAATACATTCAGAATGATGTATTTATCATAAGTACAAAAATATTGTTTAAAGTGATGGTAATTCTACCTCTGCTTAAATTTATACACTTTTAAGTGATGGACTCTTAAATTTCACCCATATGAAAAAATTGCATAGTCAATTAGTCATCGTAAGTCATAACCCCGTGGAGTTTGGTTACTAATTTTTATGGGTGCGAACTCTTAGTTTATTGGGTCCGGATGCAGGTGTGAAAATAGGTTACTAGTTCAGTGGGCATTCCAGAAATTGGGCTGAAGCCCAAAAGCCCAGAATGAGACTCCTCTGCAAACCTTACTAAAGCAGCCCATCCAATTCAGTCTTATAAACGCCTCTAGTTTCAGCGCCTGGGCTTTTGAGACACAGGCTTCTTGTTTCACCCTCCAAAAAAAAGGAACAGGCTTCTTGCTCTCGCTGCCGGCGGTAAAACCTTCCGATGTTCTCCGACTTCAACAAGCTTTTCTCCGGTCAAGTTCTTCAGTGAAAGTGTGTTCTATCTGCGCCTCTTTCAACTTTAATCCCTGTGTTTCTAAATTCCCCCTTTTTAATGGTCTTCCGTTATATGTTTCTAAATGCGGATTACATGTTCCTTAGTTGCCTGAAAGAATTTTACCGTCACCCACTGGCACTGTGCACTTGTTGTATGCTGAAATAATTCCTAACTGAGAAGCAAATGCCTAATGTCTGGGTTCTAAGAGTTCCCTTTTCAGAAGTTTATTTATTCATCCACTTATGCCCACAGCTGATTCTTCATTTCTGTTCATGTTTGAATGGTGGTAACTGGTACCCCCACTCATTATTTCTGGGAATACTTGTCAACTTGTTTTTGCAGCCCAAATTCTAAAGCTCATATTTACTGTCGGATCTTTTTTTTAACTTTCGAGCTAGCAATGATTGTCAAACATTTTTCTTACTTTTGATTGGCCTGCTAATGTCAATGGAAGCTCATGGCTTATGGATTTACCTAATTTGGTTATCATTTTGTTTCTTTGCTTTTACTTTCAGAGGGTGGAGGGAGGCAATATGGAATTTGCAATAACATATGAGCGCTGCTAAACAGGTAATTTCTTGTTTGTCTCAACTTTCAATTGCATTTCTGGATGGCATAGATACTTAGTGACTGTGACTTGTTCATTAGGCTAAGTTATCATATATTGGTGATAAAAATGGAGACAGTTTTGGACAAAGATAGAAACCCCAAGTGTCTAATTTTCTGAATTATACATGCTGTGTTAGGATTTAGTACCTATTTTTTCCATGACCAAATTAGCTATATCTATGTGTTCTAATCGGTTTAGAATAACATGTATGATATTGATCCCTGGTTTGATTGGAGAAAAGCCCTGTCTTTTCATCCAAGAACAATTCCATTTTTTTTTCTGGAAAGGTAGATACTTTTCTCAGTAATGGAGTCTCCACCATGTCCAAAGAGAAGACTTGCTTCTTTGAATCTTATTCTCAAGTGAGGACCCCGCAAACCACTCCTGGAAGTATAAAATACCAACCACCACGTAAACACGTGTTTTGGTTGCCCAACTGATATGATTTCTATACTTACATGCCAAGTAACATATGAAGATGTCCCTCAACCCTGTTTTCTTTAATCTGTTTGAGCTGCCTACTTAATATTTAAGATTACTGGTGGATTGACATGAACTAGAAAGAGTGAGTGAGGTTCACTTTGGTTATTTTACTGCTCCTGGTACTATATTGGATCATCATTACAGTAGAGAAGTGGGACCTATAAGCGAATGTTTAAGCGCAAGAAACTCCTTTTTTTGTTATTCATACATTCATAGTACTGGATCCAGGGGCCTCCCATAGATTCTTCGCTGCTAGAAATCGAGAAGCTTGGCAGGTGAATTTTTTTCCATCTGCTGCTCTTTAATATCACGAGCTGCTGTCCCTTTTTCCATTACAAGTTGGTATGTTCTGCGCAGCCTAGAACTCGAGCCGTTTTTAAGGGCTGTAGGTATTGCTACGTAGGTAGCTTCATGAATAAATTTGAAGCCAATAGATCTCTTCTAAATGAAATGGACGATCCAATTTGTTAGCTGTCTTTGTGAGAATAACCTTTTGATAGAAAATGAGGGGTTCCAATCCACTTCAGAATTGAAGGGTTCTCGACTCACTATCTATGGAGAACAAGCTTAGTGCCTAATATTTATTCTCCCTCATACCTCTACGCCAAGTAGCAGCACCATATAAATTCCTCTGGGTAAAATAATTGAAGAAAAAGAGAGTTAAAAGAACATATAAAGGGTATCTGATTGCTTTTTTCCTTTTTTTCCGGATATGTCCTGGAATTGGAATGGTGACCAAGTTATTAATCAATCAATCAGTCCTCTCCAGCTTATGGCTTGGTTGAAATGGACCCTTCAGTATGTTTTTTAATAAGAATAAAGACTCCACTTCAGAACTAATTGATAAGAAAAACAAATAAAACAAAGAAGCTCCTTGCGAATCAGAATTTTCCATCCCCATCCCCTGCCAATAATACTAAAAATCTATGCGTTACAAATAAGCAGGTGTATGGTTGGCTTAGTTTCCTCCTATCTTTATCAAGGCATAAAAACAAAAAAAATGGAACTGAATGAACAATATAGTGATCGATTGAAAAAAGAATTTACAAGCTGCTTTTCCAGTAAATGAATAATAGCAAGTTGTACATCTTTATGATTAGCCTCTCAATTTCTTAATAGTTACAGGAGGCCCTATATTGTTTCGATATAATACTTGTATAAGGTTTCTACAGTAATATAATACTTGGAATCACAAGTCAAATGGGTTTTTGATCTTGGTCACATTTGATGCATCCTTGGCCTTGTTTGACGACTTGCATTTGCAAGGATCTGCCTCAATCAACAGTTGGACAACCTCACTCATGGTTGGCCTTAGAGCTGGATTCTTGTAGGTGCATCGGATTGCAATTCTTAGGACTTGGATCATCTCATCCCTGAAAGAACCCGATAGCTTTTTGTCTAAGACCTCTATGACCCCTTCCTTGGTTTCCACTTTCGTTGAAACCCAGTAAATGATGTTCTTGTTGTCTCCAAAGTCTGCTTCTACAGGCTTCCTCCCAGTTATTAGTTCCAGCAGCACAACCCCGAAGCTGTACACATCGCACTTAGTTGTTGCCTTTGATGAGAATGCATATTCTGTGAAAGCATGCATAAACTAATGAAAACCCAAGTAAAGAAGTCTGCTTGTTTATATTGCATAATATTTTTCAGTACCTGGGGCCAAGTAACCGTAGGTGCCTGCAATAAGAGTCGTTGTGGAATCTTTTCCTCCTCTAGCTTGCAAAACCTTTGCTATCCCAAAATCTGCCACCTTTGGATGGTTGTTAATATCCAAAAGGATGTTGCTTGACTTGATGTCGCGGTGGATGATAGGTGGCAAGAGGTCATGATGCAGGTATGCTAGGCCCTGAGCAACCCCGAGTCCTATCTGATGGCGGGTAGGCCAATTCAGATGAGTCCAACCTTTATGAAGTGCATCCCATAGATTTCCATTTGGCATGTACTCATAGACCAGCAAGTTGACGTCCAAGCTGGAGAAGTAACAGTAAAGCTTGACTATGTTTTTATGCCTTATATTTCCCAGAGTCTCAACCTCAGTCTTCAATTCCTTGTCCAGAAGCAACTGAACATCTGCTGCAGAATCTTTGCTTCTCTTGCTCCACAGTCTCTTCACGGCCACAACTTCACCACTGCTTAGCTCAATCTTGTACACTGTGCCAGAACCGCCATGCCCCACTATGTTCTTATCAACCAAAGCTTCAAGGATCTCTCTCTGGTCGAAACTTATTCGGTGGAAGCTCTTCACATCATATGAAAAGAATGAGGTAGACACAGTCTCATCGGGCTCCATCATTGCCCTTTTTCTACCGAATCGGCGTTTTAGAAGCAGCAGAATTCCGACCACTATGATCACTACCGAGATGCTGATTGCCCAGACGGAGTTGTGCTTCTTCCGGTAGTTTCTTTGCGAGCAAATGGGGAATGTTTGTTTGGATGAAGTAACTGGAACTGGAACACAAAGGCCAGGATTCCCTGAGAAGCTCTCCACCGTCCCTTCTTTTATCAATATGAGTGGGATGGGACCAGAAAGATTATTGTTTGAAAAATCGATAGAATTTGGTAACAGTTCACTGACGCTCTCAGGGATACTTCCAGTCAAAAGGTTATTTGAAAGATCAAGAACGTTAAGAGATTTCAGGAAAGAAAGTGAGTTGGGAATAGATGAATCCAGCTTGTTGCCTTGCAACATCAGTAAATTAAGCTTTCTCAGGTTTCCAATCTGAACAGGAATCGGCCCCGAGAGGATATTATTGCTGAGATCAATCTTAACCAGATTGATAGCACCTGAGATTTCAGGAGGTAGGACTCCTGAAATCTTGTTGCTCTGCATGAAGAGTTCAGACAAATTTCTTCCCATTGCAATTGATTTGTCAATCGAACCACTGAAGTTATTGAAACCCAAATCAATGATGGAAGCATGGGGAAGACCCAGAAGACCTTGAGGTATTGAACCCTCGAGACGGTTGTGACTAACTCGGAACCTCAACAGAGACTTGCATTGTACCAAACTATGTGGCAACTCCCCTGAAAACATGTTATCCAAGACAAGGTAGTACATTAGTTTACCTCCCTGGCAAATCTCTGCCGGCAAAGGACCTGAAAGGCGATTCTCTGACAAATCTAGAACAATCATATGAGAGTGCTTCCCAAGGCCTTGTGGAACCTCCCCTGTGAAAGTGTTGCCATATAATGACAATATGCGCAGTGATGGTGACTCAGCAATAGAAATTGGAATTTCTCCAGTGAGACTGTTATTGTACAGCTGAAGTACTTCAAGCTTTGGAAGGCGGCATATAGATTCCGGGAGGTTCCCTGTTAACTTGTTCACTGACATGTCCAAGTCTATGAGCTCTGTCAAGTTGCCAAGTTCCTCAGGTATGTTGCCAGAAAGCTCATAGTTGTAGTAGAGCTCAAGTGACTTGAGATTCTTCAGCAAACCAAGCTCTGCAGGAATCCTTCCCGTCAGGAAATTCCCACTTAGCTCAAGATCGACAAGAGAAGTCATGTTCCCTAACCATGCTGGGATTTGACCACGCACCGCACATGTAGTCAAGATCATGGTTTTGAGCTTTGTCAGCCTGGTAAAGCTCTCGGGAAGTTGCCACGAGTCGGGTGGGTATTCTCGTTGAAATCCAACAGCTCAAGATTGGTGAGATTGGTGACCGAAAGTGGGAATTCACCTGTGAAGAAGTTGTAAGACATGTTAAGCACCTTCAGATGTCTCAGTGGAGAGAAATCTGGTAGCTTTCCTATCAGAAACAGAGCACCCATGTCCAATTCTTCAAGGAAAGAGCAGTTGTTGACAACGCTGTTGAGGAAGTCACTATCATGGAGATGGTTGTGTCCGAGCTGGATAACTCGCAATTGTGGGAGGTAGGAGCAAATTCCAGCAGGGAAACGAACATAGATTCGCCTCCATGATATGTCAAATTCTTCAACATAACCTTGGGGGTTGCAGGTAATACCAGTGAAGTTGCAGAAAGGCTTCCCACCATCGACATCCCAATCAGGCAAACCATTTCCGGTCAGGGAAGTCTTGAGAAGACTGAAGAACTCAGACTGGTTATTGCTGATTGCTTGCAGAGGAGAAGTAAGAGCAAAAAGTAGGACGTACAGTAAGGAAATCAGCAGGCGGAGAGCCATATGGTAAGAGCAAAAATGCAGAGGGAAAAAAGGTTAAAAGAGCTGTTGCAGAGAAGGAGAGGTGAAGAAGGGATGTAGCATAATATAAATGGAAGGAGTTATAGCCTATAGGGGGGAATCATTGATTTCTGAGGAGCATCACTGATGATGGAAAAAGTATGTAGGTTTGGTTCTGTGCATATCTTTGCATGAACAGCTCCCAAGTTGCTTTACGTTTATACTCCACTAAATCATGCAATTGTGTAGGGAACAACAGCAATGGAAAGCAAGCTCCTTTTTCATCCTGATAGGATAGAAATGTTGGGTATGCCTTTTTTTCCTTATCTTTTTTCGTATTGTCCTTTCTCATAATCACAGGACATTAACTTGATTAAACCTAACAGTAAGTATCTCCGATATTGTACGATTTAAAAATGGCCATTATTTTCCTGCAAACTTGTCATTTCCAGTACCTGTATCGTATACTTAATATGAGCAAGTATAAGAATTCTTTTGCGTTTATGATGATGCCGAAACTGTTAAGTGCTGAAGTATGCTTTAATTGGTTCTGATGCGGAAGACTAATAATTGTTTAATGGGTGTGCTTTTGCATTATGCAGGGCCCATAAGCAACCACTTGACTCTTATGTACTCTCACTCACAGCTTTCTTATACTATACTATTAAGTATTAACTATTTGACATCAGGGTCAAGGTTGCTCCAGTGAGGTAAGTGCTCTCTTTGTTCAGAATGGAATTGTACAGCTGACCTTTGTGATCGGGTCATAAACAATTTGATTTTCCTCTAAACCATTCTTTTAACTCCATTCTGTTGTAAACTGATTAAATTCTGGGCTTTCAGAGTCAGATTCCTGGGCCAAGGAGGGTGATGAGTGGGAATATGATTGTTTGTACTCACATGTATGATGCAGCTGAAAAGAATTTGACATGCGACATTATATTATTCCTCAAGATTTTGTATTAATGGATTATCTAGATTAAGATGAAGAAACCAAATACGCAGAGAACCTTGGGCTGTAAAGGTACAAGAATAGTACAAACTGCACTTCTGCGTTTCTTCCTGCTTCTGCAACTTGTCCTTATAATACTTGTCTGTCTATCCCACCAATGGAATAACAAGGATTTTGAGAGATGTATTAACCAAGTGTATTAAAACTTGATTTTTATATGCAATTGTTTTTCGTTGCAACACTCAGTATATCGGTATTGCTGGGTTGTAGTCTGAGAATTCTAACCACTGGTGTCGCAGTGACAGGTTGGGAGTTCTCGTAGCAGAAGTTCAAAGAGGTCTTAAACTATCATAATTGGTGACTTTTTTAAATTAGGCAAATTCAATCCAAGTTTACACCCATGTGGTACTTGGGTTATAACTCAAACATTCTCTTCCTCAAGCCAATGACCATATATCTCTTGTTATTTGCTTATCCGAGCCGCCTTGTCTACTGCCATCACATTCCATCTGTCACAAGGTACCACTCTTGACAATCCTTCGCTAGCAACTTGAAGGCCCGCCACAACATGCCCAACTTCTTCTAGGATCAATCTCACGAAACAAGCTCCGATACCGCTTACTAGGCCTACCAACATTCCAACTACTATAATATTGCCTGTATTTTTCAAAACTTGTACAAATTTGTTTTTGGATTTCTTTGTAAAAGTCTCATACTAGTTTAGTTAGTAAACAATTTTTAAGCTAGACAAATCTACTCTGACTTACCGATATCATACTTGAATTATAATCCAACAATCCCTTTTTCAAATCAAGTACGACACACCTTAGTTATTTAGTTTTAGTATTTTAACCGATTAAAAAGAACCATTATGAACATATGATGTTGATAATCAAATATGAGGATAAGTAAGCAATAATAGAACACAAAAACTGGTCAATTAAAGTAGATAACCAGGTATGAAACGTATAAGCAGGTAAAAAGTGCATTAACATGTACTGGAGAACCAAAAGCAGTAAAATAATAATGCAATAAAAGGTTATTGAAGACATTACTGGTTAATCAAAGGATAATAACAAGGAATCGAGGTAAAAAGATTGGTTATGTAGTGCTATTACCAGTTTGTAACATAAAATTTAGAAAAATGAACATGCAAACTGATATAATAAACAAAATAACACTTTGAATCCAAGAAAAAAATAAAAACTTTACTTATGGTGCCATGTTTCTTATTCCCATCACCAGCAAATTGAGTTGTATCATAAAGAAAGATGGTAAGAAGTTCCATTGGTGGCAAAATAGTCACAAACCTATGTACGCGCCTAAGAGAGACCTCTCAAAATCTCACTACTGGATGCTCTTCACCTTCGATCATGTGCTCACATCAATGTATTATCAGTCTGAATCATTAGCGTCCCAACTTGGCAACCAGCCGCTTCTCTATCTCCATTCTCTTCTTCAACATCACTCCATATTTCGAGGCGACCTCCTCGCTCCCTGCACCAGCTGACAGCTTGCAGCTCAGCGACGCTTTCTCGACATACATGCTTGCTATCGGAACAAAGCTACCCTTCTTCTCGCAGAGCCATCCATGCGCAGCTCTCAAAGAAGCTCCTAGAGAAGCAGAATCTGTGCGACGAAAACCCAAATTACATATCACCTCTCATACTATTCAGTGAAAGCTGTTTGTTATTTTCTTCATACCAGGTCTTTGGACGGTGTAAACTCCACACCCGAATACTGAAGCTATTGACTTCAATAGGCTATGGTTAGATGACGCTCCCCCTGTGGCCATTATACGCTTTGGAGGTACTGGCATCCCAAACCTTTCAGCATGACCTCTCATAGACAGAAACTGGCCCTCGACTATAGCTCTCACCTGAAAATATGCGTGTTCTATGAGATTCAGTTTCAAGATAATCATGTGTAGCCATTAATTTGGAAGGCTACTACCTCGGAAGCAGGATCAAATTCTTTCACTTCCTGTTCACTCACGCCTTCTAGGGTATCGCCAGTGAAATTTTGGAGGATGTAGCGATGGAAACCAACTGTAACAGATGTAAAGCCAATATTAGATGGGAATATTTCATTGTTCATTTGTTCATGACATAAACACCATAAAACCAGGGACTTACTTGGAAGTGGAGGAAGGATTTCATGGTCCTTGTAGTAGTAGCCCAACTTCCCACCTGTTGATTGAAGACCAGAGTGATGAGCAAAAACAGGATACTGAAAAAATAGAATCATAGATAGCATGTGTACAAACAAACCATTGAGGGGCGGAGTTTGCTCCAAGAGTTTGTTAAAGACCTCCCATGAGCTACCAGCACAACAATTACGCACATCTGAATGAAGATCGATGTCATGTTAGCAGGGTCCATTAAATGGAATCAAGCGAAAGATGCAGGAAATAGATCAATAAGTACCTTCACGAGTAAGAGACCCATTTTTGTAGCATAACATTACCATGTAACCGTTGGCATCCACAGGATTAGGGAAGACATGACCTTCCAACCCTGGTTTAGGATCGCTAGATATCCCAATGACCTGCAATGTGCAATAGTAATTACTGCTAAAGGTTGAACTATGTGACTACTGACTAGAGTTGTTGACACTGGAGAAAATGACTCCATCGCAGAAATAAAATAGAAGAAAATGTAAAAGACATTAAAATGATTTCGTGACACAGTTCCCTGGAATAATAATATTCTGTAATCAAAATTTTAACAGGCATCCGCCCGCATTTTTTGGAGATACCACAGAAGTAACTAAAATGTTTCAAACTATGGAAAAACCTTATGAACGGTATAAAAGTGAATTTTCATTGTAACTCACAGTATCACTGGTGCCGAGACTAATTCCCAGGTCACCTGGTACGCTCAAGGTTAAACCTGGACAGGTTACAGATACGAGAGTTCAGAATGTTTACAGCCCCTGACAAAATTTAAACATGAAAAACAATTTCGAAGGGTAATGCTATAGAATTAACCGTTCGCATGAGATGAAGATGTGCAGAAAGGAAAAAAAAACCCACCAGCTAAACTGTTAGGGTTATCTCCAGACCAATGCACAACCAAACAATTCTTATCAAACTTGTATCTGCATGGAAATGAAATCCTCACTTGTAACATTAAATATCATTCAAAACAACCTTCAACATAACCATACTTTAGTAGAAGACCAACCTATCCACAAAATAAGGAGCAATAGAACCAACAACAGCATATGCAGGAGCCAACTCCCCAAGCTTTTCCTCTAAACCAGGTGCAGTTGCCTGTGATCAACACGAGACTTTCAACACAATGCACCATAACAAAAAGCATGAAACAGCAGCAGAAAAACAAACCTCCAAAGCCAGTTTAGACCAGGCCTTCTTCTGAATATCCATCAAATTCATCCCAGCGCCATCGGCATGATCAATGGAAGCATACTTGCCAGCGAAAATAGAAGCCATAAAGGAGCTAACCAGAGAAATCCTCTCAGTACCGTGATAAACTTCTGGCTGGGTCTGAAATATCTTTTTGATTTGGGGTCCAGTGAACCTTTCGTACCCACGAGAGCCAGTTATTCGAGCAAGCTCAATCGCTCCACCAACAGCTTCCTCGATTTCCCTACATTGGGCGGTGGTGCTGCTGTCCATCCATATAGGGGATTCGTTGATCGAAAAGGCACCGCGAAATTGTTCAGCCAATGGCTTGCCGGAGTCGAGTGATGAGAACAACGCAGAGCTGCCATTCTTCCAGTAAACGCTGCCGTGTTGCTGTCCGCTGCCGGATAGAGCAGCAACCTTGCCAAATTCCAAACCGGATTTGGAGAGACGGTGAAGCACCAGATCAAGAGCTTCAATCCACATCAATGTCGGGGAAACAATCCGGCCGCTGTCAGATGGGTCTCTGTAGACGCCATCCTTAGTCTTGTAATGCGGGAGATCAGAATCGAAATGAATTTGTTCTGATTGGACGACATTGAGATCAGAGTCGAGAACCGTTGCCTTCAACGACCTTGATCACAATTTTAGCAGAATTCATTCGATCAACCTTTTGGGTCCATTGATATAGAGAAAATTTGAATTTTTTTTCTTCTTCTAGTGATCGTAACTCAAGAGAGTATTTCATGATTCAAAATATTGCGAAGAAATGAAAAGAAGAAGAAAACTCAAAACTGATTCAGAATAGACTTACTGGGTAGAAGAATCAAAGCCGAGGAAAAGGGAACCGGGAGGGAGGGCTGGATTCGCCATTGAAGAGCAGCTCGTGAATGAAGTCAGGTGAATTTGGGTTGGGATGAAGAGATGTTGTTGAAATATTAATGTTACTAACTGTGTGCCTCAATATAGGAATTGAGATTTTGGATAATAACGATGATGATTATCATTATCAGCATTAACTCCAACAGAAAGATTTTGGAAGATACAAAAGGAATCAATTGTTGAAGTTCGAGTCCAGATAATCCAGAACCACGTAGGACTGGTAGCCGGTAAACATATCATTTCCACTTATCTCTATCCAGTTTGGTTTTTTTTTTGGGTCAACGAGGAAACTCAAAAAACTGAATAGAGACCTAAAATTCTGTCTTCTCCTTATCATTTCTCCAATGATCAGAAACGTCAGGTGGTGGGGAAGCATGCAACATCTCCTCTTCCAAACTTGTTGCATGACCCAGTCTTGCAATGCCATCAGCAACCTTATTTGCCTCCCTTAACACATGAGCAATTTTACAATTCCAATTGCCAGCCGACAAAGACTTGATATCGAGTAAAATGGCTGCAAGAGCATGTCACTTCACAACTCCGTTATGGAGCAGATTAATAGCCTCGAGGGAATCAGACTCCAGAACAACTTGACGATAGCCCAACATACTAGCCAACAATAGCTCATTTCGAATAGCCAGCAATTCAAGATGCATAACTTCCTTCATAGACGTTTTTTGAGAAAAATCTGCGATCCAATCACCAAACTCATCACGAATCACACCCCCAAAAGCAGCGGACTGTGTCTCCTCCCTGCGACTACCATCCACATTGATCTTCACCCACCCCGAATCAGGTTTGTGCCAACCGATGAGTCTTGTAGCAGGGGCGGAGGCCGGATCATTTCCATGCAACCTCTTGATTTCTGCTGCGAAAATAGAGACTAATTTCCAGAAAACAAGCGGAGGCCAAGGGTCGGACTCGTGCTTCTCCCTGTTCCGCTGCTTCCAACCGTACCAAATCATGGCGAGGAACCAGTATCTCCATTCAAAATCCATACACTGAGTATAACACATCTCACAAATATTGTAGAGCAACCATTCATTAATCTCCAACGAAAAGAAGCGAACCAGACAATTCGGAAGGATATGATGCCACATCTGACGAATAACCGGGCAATCTCTGAGAGCATGTAAGGCTGACTCCTCCTCGTTACAACGGCCACACTCAGAAGAGATTGGAACGTGGCGACGTTGTAGCATTAGGTTCGTGGGCAAACTCTCGTGATGTAGCAGCGACAAAACCCAGCGCACCCTCTGCGGCACTTTCACCTGCCAAGTCACTTTCCATCGATTATCTGCAGGGACAACTCTGTTATCGTGAAATCTTTGGTAGAAAGAACAAACCAATAGGCCGACTTAACTGAGAAAACACCATTAGGTGTTGAACACCAATACCGCCCATCCAAGAGGTTGCCTAAGCATCTCATGGGTATCAGAAGCACCTCTTGTTGCAATTGAGTGGGGATGAAAGCCTTGATCAGATCTTCATTCCATGTCCGTCCTTCGACTAATAAATCAGCCACACGCAACCCAACGTTAGCAGCAGCCAAGTCAGGAGCGATATTAGGAAGAGGCTGGTCGCCAATCTACCTGTCCCGCCAAACATCAAAGAGTTTGGTTATGAATACAACGTTGTTTAATGTTTAGATGATGACTTGTAAATCAAATGTAGAGGAGTAGCCTAACAGGCCCAACATATCCCGGGTCAGCGGCAAGGGCCAAAGGCCCTCTCATAATTGTGGCAAGTATAATTGGTCCGTTTCTTTGGTTCCACATATTACTGATAGGCTTCGCAATATTATAAATGTCCTTGAATATTTGATCCTATTCAATTCGATTAGAGTAGGAAATATTCGTATAAAAAGGTTACGGGTGGATACGGGGAATATCTGCTCAAAATAAATGAGAACGGGTCGGGGATGAATTTAGAAACCCCGCCTCATACTCATACCCATACCCTATCCAATATGTAAAACTACCTTACAGCTCTACTTACTTGTTATCAAACGTAACTCTAAATTTAAAATTCTTAATTTTACTTCCAATTCAGAGCGATTTTTTACTCTCCAAGATCACAATTCCACGAATTTACTTTTGATGTTACCCTCATGATCATGTAGTAATTTTATTTTTGAAAATTTTAATTAAATTGTATGGGATGGAAATGTTCATATATATTCGAAACCCACAAATTTAAGAATGAAAAAAATATTAAGATTCAAATAAAAATAAAAGCATAAATAAGAATAAATACCCACCCTAAATCTGTTCCAGTATCGAACTTAATTACAGATGATAGTGGTCTTTTAAGCCAAGGAGTGTAAATTGCTTGGCATCTTAGTTGAGGGCTTTTTGAATCTTTCATTTCGGTTTTTTAAATATTTATTTGTATCGTTTTACTTTTGGGTTAGTCCCAATTGTTAGATAGACCGATCTAAATGGTCAAAATTAAAGAAAACGATCGAGGCGGGTTAATATTGATCGTTGTCAAGAGGGTATGCAGTAAAAAGCTGTTGTGTACCCAACGACCATTGAGTTGTTCGGGATAATATTAGTAATATACTTTGCACGAACGGTGTACAAATTTTTTCAAATACACATACAAAAGACCATCCAAATACCCACACAAATACGTATACACTTGTATACATATAAATGTGTTTAAAAATGTATATACACATACAAACACCCATACACACTCATACAAACTCTCATACACACCCCTCGTAAAAATGGATATACACTTTGTTCAAACTCATACAAATACCATACACACACCCATACAAATTCTCATACAAACACCCATACAAAGTGTACAAACCTCATACAAGTTGTACGGACGATCGTCCAAAAAAAATTAAAAAACGTAGAGCCGTCCGTGATGATGCTAGATTTGTCACATTTATCGGAAAACTTTCCAAATCTCTATAGTTGAGTTATGATCCAACAAAATTATTTAAATACTACATGACCATATTACTCCTAATTAAACAAAACTATTAAATCTCATAGGGATTCAAGTATCAATCAACGGCTCAAATTTATCTTAGAACAACAATGCCGATAAAAAGGTGTTTGGCACAATAATCGGACTCCGATTCCGGTCTCAAATATATTATTATTGTATTGTTATAACATTGGACTTGGACTGTTGACCTAACGATATATGTTGTTGACTCCAATCATTATCGAGATATACTAACTTCCTTTTCTTCTTTAGGGTAAGAAACAAAAGAAATTCACAAGTTGAGGATAGGCACGATTCCAAAGCCTTTATTACAACAAGAAAGTTGGGTGGATAAGGAAAAGGGAACTGAACTTCACATCACATGCCCTCCCACTCAGTCGGTCAATGTTGAAATTATAGAGGAACGGCGGACAGTAAGGGCTTCACGATGACAAACATCGGAATTGAAAATAATTTGGTATATATGGTGGTCGGCCCACGAGAAAGGGGAGCAGTGAAGCAGTGAAGCTTTGTTTACAAAAGGATAGCACATATGTATGGGTCCAAAAGATGGTCGGGGAATAGCTAGAGATGGTCCAGAGCCCATGTTCTCACCCATAAGAGTCGACACTACAAAGACTCCATAAAATCAAATTGAAACAGAACCACAATACCATACTTCAAAAAGCAAACACAACCACTAGCCTCTTCTCTACACCACCCATGGATCGGTGCCTACTTCCCACTCCTTTCTTCCTATTTTTTATCGAAAAAAATCCATAATGTTTCCTTTTTCTATTACGAATATTATGCCTTTTAATCTTGAAGCATATTACAATAAATCATTCATTTCTTTTTGGAGAAATCATTCGATTTTATCCCAAAACAAATACTGGAGATTTAAAATGCTTAAAAGGTTGAAATAAAAGATAGTTGGATGGAGATTGTTTTTTTTTAAATAGACGGTTATCGTGAAGAGAAAAAATAATAAAAAATAAATATTAAAATGTTCTTAATTTATTTACAAACATATATCAATTTAAAAAAATAGTAATAAAGTGATATCTCTTCTCCTTTGAAATCTCTCCGGATTCCTTTTTGGTATCTAAATGAAAGGTTTAAGAACAAATTTCTACCCAAATTCAAACCATTCATTCAAAATCTTCTATCCAAGTAACCTGAAAGTCTCCTAGTGATTATTTAGAGGACAAAATACATGATATAATCAATTGTACATTGATTGCTTTAATGATAAATCAGTAATCATAGTATATATAATAACGATTCAATTATAATTTGATCGTTGATCAATTGTATTTTAAATGTTCACGAATTCGTCAAAAAACATGGATATTATTAATTGTGTTGATAAATAAAATTAATATTTAAAATATCTCGTAACCACTCAAATTTTTGGGATGCTAACATATCGTATGAAAAAATTATCCGAATGGATATATATATATATTATAGAAAGAGCAGTGGTTGATGGATACGCCAAAAATGATTGAACATTCAGATTTGTAATGCATCACGTGGAAAAGATATGCCAAATTACAGTAAATCGCTGTTCATCAATAGCAAAAGAACACAAAGATTCAGAAACGAATTTTGACACTGCTTCTCAATAATGCCATGCAATAGCTTTCGCGGCCGACAAGGTAGAAACTACATAAACATATATATATATATATATATATATATATAGAGAGAGAGAGAGAGAGAGAGAGAGAGTTAATTCTTAATCATTTTTATTTTCTTACAAATCGACATCTTAACCGTTCCATGAGATTTATATATCCACATGATATTCTGTTAAGGTAGTTCTCCTTCTTTCATTAATATCTAGTTTCTCAACTCATTTGTACCTTTTTAGGATGTAACGATTTTAAAATAAGTGGGTTAGTTTTCATTTTAACGAAAATTCATCACTAACATTATCCTAATAATTTGAGTTATAGAGATCGGATGTAACGATTCATAATGATATAAATGCCGGATTTACTTGGGTTGATGGCCGTATGATGAGATGGCAACCGTTAACTGGGGTTTCGACCATAGAAGTTAAATGTAAAGGTCAATTTTTGTGAATAATAAAGTTGATAAAGACATGGCGTCATCATATATTTGTTTGTATATATAATGCACGTTCCGTTTGTACCACAATACACCTTTATCTCCCAAAGCTAGTTTGGCCTTTACCATTACTACCACATAACTCCCCCCCCCCCCCCCCCCCCCCCCAAACACACTGTCAGCCCGCAAACATGGCGAACAATAGCAACAGCAAGAACACCTTGTACGTAGAACAACATCAACACGACCCAGAAGAAGTATACCACCACAGCGACAACCAATCCCGCCTCGACCTTGACGACGACGGCCGCCCCAAGCGCACAGGAACATGGGTGACGGCGAGTGCACACATAATAACGGCGGTGATAGGGTCAGGGGTGCTATCACTCGCTTGGGCCATAGCTCAGCTGGGTTGGGTGGCCGGACCGGTGGTGCTTCTCGCATTCTCCTTCATCACTTTATACACCTCCACACTACTAGCCGATGCATACAGGTCGCCCGACCCTGTCTCCGGCAAGCGTAACTACACCTACATGGACGCCGTGCGTGCTAGTGTCGGCGGAAGGAAGGTTCAGCTCTGTGGGATTGCTCAGTACGGTAACTTGGTCGGGATCACCGTCGGTTACACTATCACCGCCTCCATCAGTATGGTGTAAGCAATTATCTTTTGTTCAATTGTCATAAATTATTACATCTTAATAATTTGAATTGTTTATAAATTATTAGAGCGGTGAAGAGATCAAACTGTTTCCACAAAGAAGGGCACGGGGCGGACAAGTGCCACCTGTCGAACAATCCATACATGGCGATATTTGGGTGTATCCAGTTAGTGCTCAGCCAGATCCCTAATTTCCATAAGCTGTCGTGGCTCTCCATTCTGGCGGCCGTCATGTCTTTTGCTTATTCCATTATTGGCCTCGGCCTCTCCATTGCCAAAGTTGCAGGTATCATGATATTATATTTTTGATAGTTTAGCATTTTCGTCAGTTTTAATAATTTAATATTACAGGAGGGGATACGGGAAAGACGACGTTAACGGGAGTGAGGGTAGGGGTGGACGTGTCAGCAGCTCAGAAAGTGTGGAGGACGTTCCAAGCCATTGGAGATATCGCATTTGCATATGCATTCTCCACCGTTCTCATCGAAATTCAGGCATGTTTCCCTTTCCTACGTACTACTAGTCTTGTTATTATTATAACTCGTATGGTCCAGTCTGGCCCCAAGTACGTACATGCTAGCTAGCTACGTGGAAATTAACAAGAAGAGGAGAACCGAGAATGCATGTGGGGTGTTTGTTTGTATATAGATAGTAGATATAGGATAGTTGATTATTAAGATAATTATGATTTTACAAAATAAATTTAATATTTTTGTTATTACTTTGGTCATATTTATAAATTTTTTTTATTAGCCCAATGCTTTAATCCATCTGGCTCCGCTTATAATGGTAGGTCACTTGATTGCACTTGGATTGTTGCTTTTACAATTACATCCTTATTTGTGTTACGGACATCTGTCACTTTAAAAGCTTTATATAAATAAATGACGGCCCGCCACCAAAGATTCGCCATGCACCGTCCATTTTTTCCAAGATTTAGGTGGGCCCCAATTATTTTCCAAAATTTCTCTGGGTTCTTGAATGCGATGGACTGGAGCCCCCTCCTACTAATCCGCCAAAATTAGGAGAAGAAAACACAACATACAACTCGATTCATTTATGCGGCGTAGAGCTGTGTTGAGAATTTAGAGATATCGAATTTGAATTTAATATATTTTTGTGTTTATTTTCTTGTCCATTTTTGTATTCATCGAGAGGTCCAATCCAACCAAAAAAAAATTGTAACCTTGAGTGAGAGCATATGGATGGATATGGTTGGATGACAAAACTGAACCCATTGGTGTGGCTGTTAATTACAGGATACTCTGAAATCGAGCCCACCGGAGAACAGATCAATGAAAAGGGGAAGCCTTGTCGGCATCATGACCACCACTCTTTTCTACGTTCTATGTGGCTGCGTAGGCTACGCTGCCTTCGGTAACGACGCACCTGGCAATTTCCTTACTGGCTTCGGGTTCTACGAGCCTTTCTGGTTAATAGACTTGGCCAACATCTGCATTGCTATCCATCTCGTTGGTGCCTACCAGGTTCAACCTTCATTCAACAACCTGGCCTCTCTCTCAAAGTTACATCTACATTTGGTTGATCAACCATACTAACCGACTCTCTACTCTTTTCTGGCAGGTCTTCTGCCAACCGATTTACAGCTTTGTAGAGAGCAGCTGTCGACGAAAGTGGCCGGAGAACAAGTTCATCACAAAGGAGCATACCGTAACAATCCCATTCTGCCGAGGAGCCTACTACAACGTCAACTTGTTCAGATTGGTGTGGAGGTCTGCGTATGTTGTGGTGACAGTCGTCTTGGCGATGATCTTCCCATTCTTCAACGACTTCCTCGGCCTCATCGGGGCAGCATCATTCTGGCCATTGACGGTGTATTTCCCAATAGAGATGTACATTGCCAGGGCCAAAATCCCAAAGTACTCCGTTACATGGACGTGGCTGCAAATATTAACTTGGACATGCCTGGCCGTCTCACTTCTTGCTGCAGCCGGATCGGTGGAAGGTCTTATCCAGTCTGTCAAGACTTACCAACCTTTCCAAAGTGGAGAGTAAGAGCTACAGCTAAATTGTATTAATCTTCAGCAGTAATAAGACTTGATTGTACTAGTAATCTACAACGGGAACGATAAGCTTCGGCTAGACTTTGCAGCACAATATGATCGAAGCTATATTAGAGTTTTTTTTTGCATGCTGCAGAAAGTTCTTCATCTACCCGACCTAAAGTGTATTCCCTTTTAACTGAACTTGGTGCCCTGTAGGAGAGACCAATGTTGGTAATTAATGACATACTCATTTCTATATTTCTGGCCATTGAATAAGTATACAAACTAATTTCTTCCATCACCAAAAATTGGGCATTGGAGAATGCTATACCTATTCACTTGCCAATAAAAAGAAAGAAGGCTCAAGCAGATTGTTGTTCACTCATCACAAAAGCTTGGATAAGACTCTGTGCAGCATTAGTCTGCTCAGGTGTACCAGATATAATGATAACAGTCTCTATTGCTCCAGGCTTTGGATCAGTGATGATAATTTTTGCTTCAGATATCTGATATCCAAGTAACCAATACAAGTAACCAATAGCAGTTAAATATATACATTGACCACTGATTCACGCACAGAATAGTAAACATGTAGGAAAGTGAAATTCTGGCGTAACAGAAAACGAAAATACCTGTCGGATTTGCATCAAGCATGCCCCATCCTCTCCGTAAATTACTGGAACAATTGAACGTGGAACAACTACTTCGACTGTAGTACTTGTAGTGATAGCTGGGTGACTACTTCAAACAAACAGCACCAAAAGAGCATGTCAAATCGCCAGATCTACATAGCTTGAATGATTGCAAGAAATGGAAAACAAGGGGACTTGCACATATGAAGTAAGTGCTCAGACATCCATACCCTTCAAGACCAGAAATTCTTCCGTGAGGTGGTCCGGGAAAGTCCGGGAAGCCTACTGGAGCACCACTTTCAGGAAGTCCCTGCAAGCCAATTCAGGTTAAAGTACGTATGTAAACTTAACTGAGTCCTGAAATCATTAAGAGCCGCGTCCAAATCATACGTAATGGTCTACTTTCCCTACCTGAGGACCCCATGGTTTTCGTTCAGATAAATGTGGGGGCATCCCAGGTCTGTGAAGATTGTGCATGAATGGAGAAGGATCATCAAGGGGAGGGAAACCAGGACGTTGAGGAGGGACACTCATGCCATTAAAATTGTGGAATGGCATAAATGAAGGTGAAATTTCCCTCCTCCCTGGAAATGGATGAGGAAACGGAGGGGTATGATCTAAAAAGGCAGGATGTGAAGGGTGGCCATTAGAAGGCACTGTGTCGCCAAAGAAATGATGCTGTAATCTTGTGGTTATCTGCACCATTGCTTCCAGAACTCTTTGCAACTCGCCATTTATCTGCCAAAGAAACACATCAAATAGAAGGTTAACTGTGAATCTGCAAATAAACAAAGGAATTTATGTAGCTTGTAAGAATGTACATCCGTTTCAGAAAGTTCTTTAAGGAAAAGATAAGTTAGAGCATTCAAGCTTCAGAACATGAGGACAAAACTAACCTGCAAAACTTCTTCACCTTCAGAAGCACATTTTGGAATCTGATTCTTTGGTAGAATACGAATATAGGCACCTGTTGACTTTCTCATTTCAGCCATGATTGAACCAGCCTTACCAAGTAGACAAGCAATTTGATCTGAGGTAATAAGGAGTCGGGTCATCACAGCCTTATCCTGGTTATCAGGTCGAGTATTCAATATCTTAGTCAGTAGACGAAGCACGCAATCTTGAACACCTGATATTCTATCTCCTGGGTGCTGAAATTAGAACATGTAAAATAAATGACTGATACACGAGAGAAAAAGTAGTAGAAACGGAAGAAAAGAAGGTACGCCAATCCATACCACTGCAGAGATAACTACTACACGATCTTGACAGTCAGGGACAGGGTCCATAACCTTAACGTCACAGCCAGTCTCTTGTAGAAGGAGCTTTACCATAGATCCTCCTTTCCCGATGACAACTCCTGCCCTCCCATCAGGGCAGAGTAAGCGCAAGGTTAGTACATCAGTAGCAGGCCCCATTTGACCCCGAATGCCAATTTTGGGGAAATCAGGAGGTCCAGGAGGACCTGGGGGTCCTCGATAATGTGCATGAGTTTCTGCTCTTGGACCAAGATGATCTACTGATTGAGATGAAAGCCCAGACGAGGTGGCGGGAACCAATTCATGATCTTGACGTGAATTTTCTAAGAGCTTCATACAAACGGAATAAAGAGCTCTCTTAACAGCATCAATCTCTCCAGTTATCTACAAAATTACAAAAATTATAACGCAGAGTAAAAATTACAAGCACATAGCCCATGCAAATACATCAAATACATAAAACATACTATGAAGTTGCAACATGAAGTATGGATATATTGCTCAAGAAACATCACTGCTCAATGAAATAACCCAACTATTAAAAAAAAGCATGCCATATTTGAAGTAACGGAATATAGCTTGTGAACGAAAAATAACAGGCATTACCAGAAGTAGCTCATCTCGAGCTGATACACATATTGGAAGTTTATCCCTGGGAAGTATTCGAATCTGCGCACCACTTTGATTTGCCATTAGCTTGATTACACTGCCACCTTTTCCCAAAATGCATCCAATCTGACTGGAGATTACAAGTAACCTCAAAATTATTGTAGGAGGCTTGCCATTTTTCTCGTCTCCTCCTTCTGTCCCTGTTTCTGCTTCAACAAGTCTTTCAAAGATACACAGCAAGGGCTTCAATGCAGAAGTTCCATTCGCAGACATTTCATCCAAATGAAGAGCATCCTTTTCTCCACAAGCAAAAGTGCTGTCCTTTTTATCATCTTCTGCTGCTGCATTAGCCTCTCCATCGCCGCCTTCCTTGCTCTCTTCTTTGTCAGCTCCATTAGCATTCTCCTTACTCTCTGCATTGACATCTTCTGCATTTTCACGAGAACTCTCAATAACGACCACCCTCTCATCACATCCAGCAACAGCCTCCTCAACTCTGACACAGAACCCCGTTTCTTCAAGAATTTGAGTTATTACTTGCCCAGCTTCCCCAAAAATACGATCAACCTTGGAAGTAGGGCACAACACTCTGAAATTTACATTTCCGTTTGAAGATCTCAAAGGCTGCTCATTAGAGCTCAGGGTCTTCTGCAACTTCTCTTTACCATTTGATTCAGTCTGATCGTCATCATTCGGTCTCTTCGCAGGTGTTAATTGTGCAGACATGACAGCATACAGTCCCGGAACAGAAAACTCCCCCACCCTGCAATTAAGGAAAAGATTCATAAACTTACTTGCCAAAAATACAGTACAGGCAAGCAGTGGTAAGACAAAAGAACCAAAATGTAGGGTTCCCTGAAAGGTGCAGCCGTGCAGGACACTGGTGATGCAGTAGAAGACTAGGGCTACGGTTTTGGCAGCAGGGAGAAATTACAACGGAACAAGAGAGAACGCTTCAAAATAAAGCCATTTGTGTATCAATGATCCTAGCAGAGCATTCAACCTGGCATTTGAAATTCTTCGGAAATACGAATTAACCAGAAAACAATGCATAAAATGAAACAATCACCAAAGATTAGTGGTTTTGGGAGCAGAACTGATGGATTTTGATATAGCGAACGAATAGAGGTACTTACAGAATATAAAGGCGACTTGGATAGACGGGTAGCTCGGCGGTGAGAAAGGCATAAAACGTCGGGTCCGTCAGAAATTTGTTGAACTTGTGTTGAAGCTTAGGTTTCTGCTGGTGGAGAGGAAGCAAAAGATGTCTCAAATCCGACCCGCCCGCTTTATTATGGACCAGACCCGATTCTGGATCCGGCCTCTAGTCTCTAGTACTTGGCATGGAAGAGTGCTTCGGCTCTGAAGCGGGCAAGTGATTCATGGAGTCAGGGGTTTACCGAGTTTTATCAAATGATGACTTTTTTGGATTACAAATTTATTGCTTCAGGTTGTTCATCCGGTTACAATTAATTTACAAAATATAATATAACCAGTTGTTTTATGTGATAAAAAATAAATTTTAAAGGTTTTAATTTAAACTTAGAATAATTATTGTGCTCATTTTTTTGGATAGATCGTTATAACTTCTTCATTTTAATGCTCATCCGAGAAACAATTTAGAATAATTATTTTGGTCATTTTTTGGCAAATCGTCACTCCTTTTTCATTGTCATCCGAGAAACAAATATCAATACTCATCTGAAAAACAAACATTATTCAATATATCTTTTGTACCAACGGAAAAGAAACCCATCAAAACGGGAAACAAAAGATATAGATTGACACACCATAAGATGCACGCAACATGTATATTTCTTCGCACAACAAGATGCATAACATGATTTCTATCTTTCAGTACAACTTGAACCTCGAAGGCGGGGTGAGCGGCCAACAACGCACGACAAGCCCCAATCAAACAACCAAATTCTGAGTCATCTCTTTCCTCACACTTCAACGTTACACCAACTACCGGAGCATCTATCTCGAAAATAACTTTGTGATAGTTGTTGGCCGCAACCCATTACAAGGCCCCAACAGTGTGGCGGCTTCCCCCCTCTCTAGGCGTTAACAAGCCCACTTCATGCAAGTCTGCATGCCAAAAAAGAAAAACCCACTCCATACATCGTAAGGAATATATGTAATGTAATGTTCGCTTTAAGTCTATCAGTGTAGCTTGGGAAGGTGTCAACACCATTTAATCATAATTCTTATTGCAGCTTACTGGGAAGAAGTGGCGTCAGATTCTCCAGGTTTGTGTCAGTCTATCCTCCTATCCTCACCAAAGGAATATATAATGTAATGTTCGCTTCTCATCTTACAATCAGAAACTATAACCTGTGAATGTTCTGCGTGTAAATTTGTGTTCTCACAAACTTGTCTTATGGTTCGAAACCGCTGTGTTAAACCATATATATTTGACTTGCCTGCACTTTCCTCGGTTGATCTGCTGCACTATTCCTTTATTTTTTAGGACTACAGACAACTCATCCAGAAGTTACAGTTGGTGATCATCTGGATATGATAAAACATTTGCATCCATGCTTGCGGACATGAAACTGTCAACTCCTATGGTGAGTGATCTCTTACAAAAGTCAAACAGTTACTGGCCTTGATGAGGAAAATTCTTTTTAACTCTTGATATGAGATTCAATACTCGCTTCAAAAGCGTGAACCTCTACTTCTTCTTCAGGAGTTCATTAACCATGGTAAATCATGTTGCGGCTGTACATCTCATGTTATGATCATGATGACTTTTTTTTCTATTCATATCTGGTGTTCTTTTCAATGTTTACATTGATGGGGAGTTCATAAAAGTGGCAAGACAGTTTTCTTTACCTTAGGTCTGATGTTTGCCGCTGTCCATGTGTTTCATGTGCTGTGGGCTTCTGCAGATGATGCTGATACAGATCCGGTTATTCCTGGTGAGTCCTGGTGAGTTGTTTCGGATGAAGTGCTCATATGTGATACGATTATACAAGACCGTAATCAAACAAACAAGCAGTGGGTTAATGCATAATTTTGCTTTGCGTTGCTGGTACTGGATTAATGGGAGCTTAAGAACTTGTACGCAAGGCTGTTTAGTTGGACTTGGCTTATCTGAAGCAGCACGGTTATGGGAGTGGAAACAGTCTATTGAAAACCTGCACTAAGAAGATCCTGACCTATATCCTTTCGTCAGTCTATAATTAACTGCTTGGAGAAATGGAAATCTATAACCTTTCGTTTCAATTTTCCTCAAAAGCAAACTAAGAGGAAATTGTTCTGCTACTTATCCAGTAGGAGAGGGAAGAATGTTCAAGTTCAACCAACCAAATATCCCCCTTTGCTTCAACTTACTTCTAATAGAGAAAAGAAAACAGCTTGCTTATGCCAGAAATCTGTGATTGTGTTCATCCAATCCAAAAGTAGCAGAACAATTCCAACATCATTCATATAGGATCACAAACAGAAGAGTAGATAAAGGCAGAGCAGGAAGCAGAGTGTCTGAATTACAATCAAAATGCAAGACAAGAGCACAAACAAGCAAGTACCCACTTGTAATTGCTGCCTGAAACTAAGAAGCAGAAACCAGAGCAGTCTCAACGGCAGCACCAGCATCAGCATCACCGACATCTGCGGCCGAGACTAGGGTCCAGTCAGGAGGAAGCTCGGGCAGTTGCGGGTAAACGGTGGGTGTCCGCTTAATATCCCACGGCTGGCTTTTCCTTGGCCTTGTCTTCCTATGGTGAGCCGTCGCCTTCTTCTGCGGCCTCGATGAGCATTCTATCGTTAACCCGCCACAACCACCGCTAGTCGGTGGCTTCAGTTGAGTGACTCCGGTGAAGGGTTTGAAGGTGGGTGCTGCAGGTGATGATTTCGGAAGGAGCAAGGGAGAACCCAAAATAGAGGACATCGCCATGGATGGATGATTACCCTTTTTGTTCTTCTAATCTCTTTTCACTCTGTGGTTGCCGACTACCAATGGCACCTCAGTCTCTTAGTGGGTTGGGTTAGACGAAACTGATTCGGTCATAGATAAGACTTTGAGGGCGGTGATAGGGTCCCGGGTCGCCTACCTGTACGCCTCCGGACCGTCCAATTTCGTCAAAAATTGAATAGTCTGGATAAGACCACGGCTCTTTCAATTTACACAACTAATCTTCGGTCGGTTGGGTTGGGCCTCATCTCTCTTTTGTCCTTTTCAAATCATTGCCAGAGACTCGCGTTCTAGGGCTGCCCATTTCCAAATTTGGTAGTTATCAAAATAGACTTGGAAATCCGGGCCGTTTGACCGGGTTTTTACTCGACCCAACCTGATCAATTTGGGTTTCGGTAACTTAGAAATTCATCAAATTAGGGTTGGTTTTGAGTTTGAATTAAGCTGCTGGTAGGGCTTCAGGATTTTCGGGCTTACCCAGAAAAATACCCAGTCCGCTTCAACCCGACTTGTTGCTTACGAAACCCTAAATCTATCTATATATTTATTGAATTTAAGTGGTTCGGCAATTTGAATTATTGGGTTAGATTACTGATTTGCTGAGAAAAGGTCATTGGTTAGGACCCATCAACTCTAAATAGTATAAATATCAGTCGATATTATTCTGGATTTTAGGAAAATATTTTTCACCCACATGATTATTGTTGCATACTTCATATTTTAGGAAAATATTTTTCAGTGTAAAGAAGTTGGACGAGGATTGTACAAGTTCATACAAAATATATATGCACATTGTGTGTGATCATAATTCATACAAAACAAACTGTACACAATGTATATGGGAATTAATCAAATTATACACCATCTAAACAAAGTACTGTATCACAATTTGTACGAAACTTGTACATAGCATATAGATATTGTATGGCGTCCAGGGGAAAATTTGATGAATATAAAAGAGTTAATTTTCACCTTTGTCCCTGAAAAAATTCCAACTGTTAGATCGATTGAGGCTTAATTATGAGTACTGGAATCCAACTCTATGAACCCAACGAAGTTTAAACACTTGGGCGATAGAAAAAATGCAACATATGTTTAGGAAACCCGCTAAAAACAGATTTGAAGTGGGTAGGTAAGCTGGGATTTGGGAAACCTGCTGATTAGGGGAAAATGGAGGCGTTAGGATGGTGGCTAATGCTCGTAGGATCGCTCCGTTTAGCTTCCGTCTGGTTCGGTTTCTTCAACATTCCCAGGCTTAGGTCCGGCGTCTACGGCAAAGCCCCCAGTAAAGATTTCTTTTTCCTCTGCTTCATTTCCACGCAAGTCAATGCTTTCTCTTCATTCTTCAGTTCCTTATTTCACTTTCTGGAATTACGCCTTCAGGGTTGTCAGAACTAAGCTCTGAAACTGTCTGAGATCTATCTATGAGATGTTGCATCTACTTCGTTTATTCAATCAAATTTCTCGATTCTATAAATATTTCTAGTTGTTTATCTTCCCATATGGGACAAGATCCTGAATCTGCTACTCCTACAATCAGTACTTTGCTGGATCTTCATTACATTTTTGTCCGGTAGGGACGGGGGATGGAGTCCTGTTTCAGTGATTTTACTCTTTGGTGGGTGCCACAAGGGTATTCTGTGAAGAATAGGGTTAACAGGGGTGGATGAATTCGCTATGCGAATTGTTGCATCATATGTAATTGTTGTCAACATATTTAATAATGTTCTTGTGAATGCATGTTTCAGAAATTCTGCTGTACAGGCCAAAGATTTGGGTAGAAATTAGGAAGAAATTACCAACTGGAGTTCAATTACGTGTTGCGTACTTCAATGCCAATGGAGACGCGTTGTGGTTGCTTCAACTCATTCTGTGTTCCGAAAATAACTTCTATTCGGATGGATTTTCTTATTTATACCACGGTTTCCTTATGGGGATCCGCAAAAATATGTAACCGGTGACTTTTCTGTTCAACTTTCAGTGTCACCATTCGTCATAATAAGTTTAAGCTTTGCCAGGCTGTGAGTTCCCATGATACGCTATGGATAAGGAAATGGAAAAATTGAGGGATGTGGAGTTTGTTACTAAAGATTCTGCTGAGTGAAGCTAATGTTTCTACACCGCCGTTGACTGGTCTGTGGTGATGATGCTAGTAAATATGGAAAACAAAGAACTGACAGGAACAAACTTATTTGCGTTCTTCTATGTCCTGTTTAGCATATTAGATTTAACCCTGTGCAATCACCTTTTTTAGTCTTCTTCAATATACTTTAGAGTGACAGGGTTAATTGAGACAGAAGCTTTTCTTGGCAGCTTCATATATCCCTGCTTCATTTCCTAGTGAATGCTTGGTAGGAAGATCAGATTCAAACATTTTTTCAGAAATTTGAAGGCACCACTGCAAACTAACTGAACTAACACCAACAGAGAATAGTGAAAGAAGCTAAGGACTTGAGAGAAATGTTCCTTTGCTGTGTTGGACATGAAGTTAATTCTAGGGTTTCTGTTGTTCATTCTGATCCTCTTTGTGACTTTATGCAGTGACTGCAGTACATGGAAGGACATTTGCAATCTGGACACTGGTGACTTGCACTCTATGTTATACGTGTGCATTCAACCTTGATAACAAGCCACTTTATTTGGTGACCTTGTTATCATTCATATATGCGCTTCTTCATTTCGTGACTGAAACACTTATCTATCAGTCGATGAGCATTGCTAACTTGGCAACTGTAAGCATCTTTGCAGGTAAGACTGTTGCCTTTTATCTGCTTTGATTTCAGTTATCCTTGCTGCAATATCTATATACAGTTTATCATTATACAGTTTTAGGTACTATTTTTCCAGGTCTTCGTAATCTTTATTCAGTTTGTGTGCCTTTAACTATGAGCAAGTGCATGTAACAATTTTGTGACCTCATAAAACAATTGGTCTTAGTTAACCCAACCATTTTGGGCGAATGTCGGATTGTGGAATGCTTTATGTAAGGCGCGATTAGGCGTCTGCCTAGGCGGGAAAACCCCAAGGCACCAGCAAAACGCCTCGCCTCAGGCAAGGCGATGAAATAAGGCGGCCGACCGAGGAATTTCTAAGGAATCGCGCGGAATCGATGAGGAATTGATTTCCACGACGCCTAGGCGGCGAAAGCTGCTATTAGGCGTTAAAACTAAGAATAAAAAACATATAGTTCACCCTAAATTGAAAGATTTTGTGTGATCACTTAGGAACCAATGAGTTTGACATCGCCTTTATGGCTTATTTTATAATTTTGTTATGTTTTTTATGTTTGATATCTTCTATATGAAAACTCAAACATGGGCTATCTTGAACTTTGTTAGTTACATAACTATAACTCTGTGAACTTATGAACAGTTATGTTTAATCTTGCACACCTAACTTAAAATCTAATACATTTTTTCTAAACGCCTAATCATCCAAGGCGTGCGGTAGGACCGCACTGCCTTATTTACGCCTTGCGCCTTCCTGAACATTGAATGTATGTCAGAACCGGGCCTGAATCATTATAGATATTCTTCAAATTTGGTGTATATGATTTCCTGATCATCTTCCGTCGTTAGTTGCCTTGCTTCTCTGCATAGGACCTTATTCTCACATGAGGTTCTGTTCATGCTTTTTCTTTATTCAGGGTCTTAACTAAATAGCAATTTATTTATGAGCTTCTTCCTCATTTAAAGATGATTTGTGCGAGTTCTGGGCGTCGGCATCTCACTCGCCATTTTGTTTGGATATGTAGTTTGTTTGGCATGCTTATCTTTCACATTAATTTGCTTCTTGCATAGTTATCTACTCTGCCATCAGAAGATGAATCATTAGTTATTATGGCATCTGAGCTGCATCTATAGTATTAAAATTCCAACTCATATCCCAAGAGGTCATCTGAATTGCCATATCTCATTAAGCAACTATTACTGCATTAAACCAACGTTTTCATGGTCTTATATTTCATTTGAACCAGGTACATCAATAGTTTGGATGCTGATGCAGTGGAATTCCTATCAAAAGAGCTAACTCCGACCATTTTTCTGGAAGTGGAACCTAGACCTTCTCTGATTTTGCTGCTAAAGATTCATGCTGTTTGGAAACCTGACTGATGATGCTTTGCACTGTTCACAAAAGGGTTCATTTTACCGGGGCCGGCTAACTCGTTGAAAAGTTTGACAGCATCTGTTTTCCATGTAAACCCTCTTCCCCGTCCCCGTCTCCGTCTCTTTCCTCCTTTATATAGTTGGTTTCCTTTAGCTTTATTAAATTACGCAGAGAAGTATGCAACTGGAACATTGCCTCATATCCTTTTCGTTATTACTCGAAAAATCATACTTGAGAAAATGCAAGGAAATTCTTTTTTAGTTGATTGTGTATTGTTTTTGTGGTATTGCTCAAAATTGGGCTGGCCCCGCAGGAGTATCTAATTCATTGTCATTTTATGTCGTCGCAGCACTTGGTGCTGTTATCATTTGCTAATGACTAATGGAGCATCTTGATTGATTCCTGTTTCTAAAGAATTTGTTTGATTCAACTCTCATGAACTTTTAACAGTACCCTCATGGGTATTTGAAGCACAAGACAAAAGGGGATGATGCGTACATGTCGAAGAAAGCGCGTAGAGATGAGATGGCTTATCCTTGATGCTAAAGGTGGAGTGTTACAGTTGTCGCAAGCTTACAAATCGCAAAACGACATGCCCAAGCAAGACAGACCAAAATAGGTAACATCTCGCATTGCTATTGTTCAGCACTCGCAACTTTGCCGTTTAGTACATAATAGTATAGATATAGGGTGAGTCTGATTTTCAAACTCACCCAACTACTACCTACACTTTCACTTTTATTGTCTAATAAAGCATAAACTGTATAAAAGACAAAGCATATGTACAATTGCTTACTAACTCTTCAATTCATCCTTTCTCACATTTTCCCTAAAGTTTCATTAGTTTGAAACCCATAAGCTATTTCTCCATATGGGCATCTCCACTAAGTATAATCAAGCATCTTCATCACACAGCATGACTCTCATATAGCACGCAGGCTGTTACCTATATCTACACTTAGGCATAGTTTCAAATTTCAATCCAAGTGGGAAGATTTCTAACTCGTTGATTGAAATAGTACTCACTCTTCAAATGCTGCTTTTGAGTTCATCATCATCACCATCATCCTCGTGACCTAATGAACCGGTGCTGTTATCAATACTGGCCTTACCAGTTTCCCTATCCTCCACATCAATGAGATCCTCCACTTCCTCTGGTTCTTCCTCCTCTGTTCTCTCCCCTTCATCGCCACCACCGACTCTCCCTTCAATGTCCTCACTTTTCACTTGCTCATCCATCTCTCCCTTACCGTTATTTTCACCCATAATCTCACTTCTAGCTGTAGCAATTGGGTGGAGCAGGTGTTTCCTCCCTATTACTGAGGGAAGCCCATGATGTCCTGTGAGAGCCGCCGCCTTGTTGTCGTAGGAGTGCTTCATCTGGTAAATCAGCCAAATGGATATGACAAGCAGCAAAAATGTCTGCATAACATGTTTTACCTTGAACCCCTTTGATGAGTTCTTTGTCCTGATCCCAACCGGCGACTGCTTCATCGACATCCCACCCTCTGAAATCAACACAAAAACCCATTATTGAAAGAATATTACAAGAAAGGAGGGTACCTTATTTTTCTTTCAAATTGTATGATGACTCCTACCCTGTTAAGGTTTGCTTGTGAAGATTTGAGTGTGAGAATGGGAGAAGTGATGGTATGGTGAAGGAAGGGAGTGAGTGAGTATATAAGATGAGTGTTGTTGGGGGTGGGGAGAAAAACAGAAGTAGAGAGAGAGCATTAAGGAAGAGTCGGTGGGTCTAAAGAAGCAACCATTTGATATTATGATGCAGGATAGTACAGTAGAGAGAGAGAGAAATAGAGAGAGAAAGGGTGGGGTATGAGACAGTAGTGTCGGCATCTGTTTTCTTCCTTGCAAATGGCATCCTTTCTATGGGCTATGGATGGACTTCTTTCTTTAACCAACACCGTTTCCACATCATCACTGGTCTATAACCAACATTGTTTGGTTCGAGTAAACAATGCAGATGGTCCAAGTGTCGCAAAATGATAAAATTGTAACCACAAGGTGTAGTATTGGTTGCTCACCTTGTGCGTTAACCATGAAGTCAAGAGTTCGATTCTTATCTATGAGAATGAAGTACATTTTGTGGTAAGTCGTTTATCGCCTTATATGAGCACTCGTAATAAAAGTATCAATTATTATTATCGGTGATAAACACCCTAATTAAAAAAAGCAAATTGATAAAATTGTTCAATAAAACAAGAGAGTTAGATTGGGTTGAATTAAATGATTCAATCGTCTGGATTAGTTTTCGGGATAAAAAAGAGTGTGAAACTATTATTTGTGTAATTGACACACAAATGCATGAACATATTTATAGTTTAGACTTGATATTACATGTAGACACAGTAGGGGTCATTCCATTTGGGAAAGAAATTCATAAATAAGAAACTGAGAGGGAGGAACTTGAGGGACAAGTCCTGGACCTGTAATTCTAATCACTCCAAGTCTGAGTTGAAGGCTTCCCCTTTCATGATCATACGTAGTACGTACACGTGTATAGCATTTAGTATTTTACCAGCGGGAGAAGAAATAAATGAGCGGGCTCATTAAATGCATAAATCTGCCACAGTAAGCTAAAAGGCCAGATCTCCACTCGGCCTCCTGCTGTGCCCTGACGCTGAAATCCCAACAGCAACCCCGCCCCCACTCGCGACCCAGCATTTGCCCAGTTCTCACTCTGCGGAGCCTGCCTACTATTTATCTAATACCATGAATGTAGTTACGTTGGATATAAATTTAAATAACATAATATTAATAGCATAGTATTTACAATCCATTCTCTGTAATCGTTTACCAATGGAGACAACCTGAATAATGCAAATGTCAAATCTGCGTCCATCAACAAGAAACAATTTTACGTTAGATTTATGCTATCTGTTGCCCTATTTGGAGGTAAGAAACAGAACAATTTCTTTTCCTACTAAGACACTTGTAGTCCATAAAGTAAAGAGGCTCATGAAACTCAATCAAAGGGCCATGAAGGATCCAAGCCCAATAAGTTCAAGAGCCCCCTGTCACTCTCCAATTGACTCAATTACTCTATTTTGCAACTTCTGTAACCACCGACGGAGTTATTGGCTCAGCGCCTCACCCTCACACGCTGAAAATTTATAGATTTTGTATGTATCACAACTCCGACCAAACAAAGCCGGACTCGTCTTTTGTTGGGCGTCGTTTAATATTCTGTCGTTGATTAAAGGGGTGAGGAACATTGAAGGAAATATCAAATGCTTGTCGCTCCGTTGGTTAAGGCTGTTAATTAGTATTGTTACGATATTGAAAAATCTTGAGTTCCTATCCTAACATCTCTTTAAGGGAAAAGAAGTGGGAATTTAATTTGGAACAAAGGTTACAGTTAAACCCTTGTTTTTCCAAATAAGGAATTGACTTAAACCATGTAGTGAATTTAGACGAGACTACCAAATTATAGTTAGAGGATAACGTAGCAAGTCGTTTTTCAAAAAAAATGTTCAATCATCCGATGCTTTGTATAGGAACCTATCCTTGCACATGATCAGAATTTAATCGGATTTAAATGTCAAAAATTTGTTACGGTAAATCGAAATTCTCCATATCAAAACAAAAAAATTGAAGCAACAAGGATAGAAAAGTTCCTTGAGGAAACAGGAAAAGAGAAGAATAAGAAAAAAAAGGAAAAGGAAAAACAAAAGGGGATGACGGTTGGTGTTCAAGCAGGGGGGAAACAAGAAGGGAGGAACCATTAAACAAACAAATGGTTCCAGAGAAACAAAACACCAAACTACAGCAACAGAGCACACGACATCAAAGCAATCCGCAGACTATGGCGGTTGAAAAATCTCGTTCAACCACACTGA
Organism: Linum usitatissimum; assembly: GCA_030674075.2. Taxonomy (NCBI): domain Eukaryota; kingdom Viridiplantae; phylum Streptophyta; class Magnoliopsida; order Malpighiales; family Linaceae; genus Linum; species Linum usitatissimum. The sequence continues at coordinate 3,394,694 of JAUJYP020000804.1, read as the reverse complement.
TGTATCCGCCATTGAAGCCTGATTGTGAGCATGTAACCATCGGGAAGTGTTGAGTGTGATTTTCCAAACTAGCTGAGAGATTGAACAAGTTTTATTTCGGAGAATTCTGTTGTTGCGCTCGATCCATAATGACCATAGAATCGCTATATGCAGCCCCTTTCTGAACTTTCTAAATCCTCCCAAACTTTGACCCTCATTCCATTCCTCCAAGAGTTGAAACACATTCTGGGGGAGGGGTAAGATTTGTCCAGCTGTTTGCCAAAATTTGATCCACACTTTGTAGGAAAAAGGACAGTGGAGCAAAAGGTGGGAGACAATCTCCTCCGATTGACAGCACATAACACATCGATTCGGGACGATGATTCCTCGCCGGCGGAGGTTGTCAACAGTAGTTATCGAGTTTGAGCTTGCAAGAAGAGCAACATTCAAACATCTAAGTTCAGTGATGCTAAGTCCACCACGAGCTCGAGGAATCTTAACTTTGTCCCAACTCACCATATGAAACTTCTTAGTGTCCGACATTCCACTCCATAGAAAGGAGTTTTGAATTCTCTCAAGCGTCTTGATAACCGTAACCGGGACTCGGAAGATGGACATAAAGTATATTGGGAGATTAATCAGAACACTTTTGATCAACACCAATCGTCCTCCGAAAGACAAATGCTTGGCCTTCCAAGTATCAAGTCTATTACGCACCTTGAAGATGACCGGATCCCAGATAGCATTGCTGACCGCTTTTGTCCCGAGCGGCAAACCGAGGTAACTGCATGGGAACTTCTCAATATTGCATCCAAACACATCAGCAAAAGTTTGGGGGTCTTCCACCAACCCCACGGGCAAACACTACATTTGGAGATATTTACTTTTAGCCCAGTTATTGATTGAAAGACGGCGAGGGCTGCAAGAATAGCCCTGACCTGAGGAATAGAAGCCTCACAAAATAGGATTGTGTCGTCAGCATATAACAAGTGAGTAACCTCTCCCTCCCTCGTCCAATCATTCATGAAGAATCCCTCGAGGCCAAGGTTGTCCTTTGTGAGTTTGAGAATGATTGAGAGGAGGTCCATGACAAGGATGAAGAGGAAAGGAGAGAGCGAATCTCCTTGCCGCAAACCCTGGGAGCTTTTGAAGAATCCGGAAGCTTCATCATTGACGAGAATGGAGAAGCTAAGGGAAATGCAATTTTGGATCCAGTGTATCCAAGCTGTAGAGAAGCCGCGAGACTAAAGGATGAGGAAAAGACAATTCCAATTCAAGTGATCGAAGGCTTTTTCAATGTCGAGCTTGATAACAAGTCCTGGTCTTCTACTCCTAATTCTTGAGTCAATCAGTTCGTTTGCAATCAGAGAGGCATCAAGGATTTTCCGACCATGGACAAATGCTGACTGATGTATATAGATAAGGGTAGGCATGAGAAGTCTCATTCTTTCCATTAATAGATTGGAAACCATCTTGTAGACACTGCTGGTCAAACTTATAGGGCGGAAATCCTTCACATCCTCCATTGTCTCTTTCTTCAGGATCAAGCAAACGAATGTGCAGTTAACCATTTCTGCGATGATTGACCGAGAATAGAAATCAGAGAAAGTCTGTTGGACTTGCTCCTGAACAACGTCCCAGTTCTTCTTGTATAAGTCCATATTAAAACCATCAGGGCCTGGAGCCTTTTCCCCGGCATAAGTCATCATCGTCCTATGAATTTCATCAATCTCGAACTCCTTGGTGAGGCTAATACTAGCATCATTAGTAATGATGCCCCAATGAAGAGTGTTGGGGAATGGCCAAACTGCCAACTCCTCTGAATATAATCTGCAATAGTAGCCCACAATGGCGTGAGCAATAGCTTCCTGGCCCTCAAAGGTTTCTCCTCCAACAATAATCCTATCCACCCACTTTCTTCTCAAATTTTGGCTGGCGATTTTATGAAAATAAGCGGTGTTACGACCCCCAGCTTTAGGATCGTATCCCTAGATTTCTGACGCCAACAAATTTTTTGACGCCTCCAATGTTTATCTAAATTGCACTTTAACATACACCGCTGGATTCAGAGCTCATCATACCAGTCTCCACTCTCCTTTTGCCTGTCTAGATTAGCAATGAGCTCTAACTCCTTCACAATCTCGGTTTCATTGCGTTTGAAGACTTCTTTGTTCCACGATTTTAGCTTGTCCTTAACATACTTCAGTCGAAATGGCAACAGAAACACGCCACCTGACCCCCAATTTGTTCGCCCCAGGTTGTCTCAAGGAAACTTCGAAAGTCCGGGTGTTCCATCCACATAGATTTGAAGCGCCACGGTCGTTTGAGAGTAGATTCTCACCCCGTCGTTAGTAATAGAGGATTATGGTCCGAGCAAACTATGGGTAGGACATTAACCTTGCAATCAAGGAAATTGGACTCCCAGTCCCCAGAAACTAAGACTCTATCCAACCGGGACATAACCGGCTTCTTCCGGAAATTTTTCCAAGTGTACTGTCCCTCGCAAAAAGGTAGGTCCACCTGACGCACCACCAGATTCCTTAGCCACCCAATCAACTTGCCTGGAGCCCTAAAGGAAAAAAACATCTGAATCGAGACACTGCGACCATTTCGTTTCTTGAAGACATAGAATATTCGGTTTCAAACTTGCAATTAAATCCTTTACCCTGTACTTCTTGCGATCATCTCCCAAGCCATGCACGTTCCAGCTTAAGTTCTTAACAATCACGGGGCGGGGAGGAGGGTACAAGCTTATTAGTGCGTCTCGGCAGCGGTGTCACGTCTGAGAAGTAATCGTTTGTTCTGATTTTGTGTAATTCCCGCTCTTTCCAGGTAGACCGTGTAGTTTTCTTCTTCTTCTTTTTTTGAGAACAACTCCCTTGCCATTGACATCACCGCGTTATCCTCCCCTCCAACCGTCGGTGTAACTCCGATCGACCACCCTCAATTGTGACTTGAACGTTGAAGCATTCATCGTTATGGGGTACTGGAACTTGACTTGGGATTAAATTCGAAGCTTTTACTTTGACCCTGACTGAGTTCCATGCACAACCTTCCACGCTAAACTCTAAAAACTCACCACAGAAAGTCCCCAGGTGCCTGGACAGTGATGGAGAGCGGAGATGAAGTGGGAGACCGTCAAAGCGCAACCACACCCTCCCCAGCTTAGCCTCCAAGATCGATCTTCCTGCCCACTCGCACTAACAGTCTGCGACGATGTCCCTGTCTCTGAAGGTCCATCTCTTTAAGTTCACGATTCTTGAGACATCTCCCTTCGATGGGAGCTTAACCATCTATAGACCATCGGACATTGGCATCTATTCCTCAATAGTCATACCCCAGCTTTTTTGAACCCACACATGGAACAAGGACCAGTCTGCTGATGAGGGAGTAGCACCTGATAGTTGGAACACCAGACAACATGCCAGATAAGTCTCCCTGTCAGCTATGTCGGTGTGGTTCACTTTGATCGATCAGATCACGTTAGAGGAAGATGTCACACAATCCCCTTCATCTGAAAAGGGAACCTTTCGAACCATCTCAGCATAGGATTTTTCACCAACCTTCCACTATGGACTGTCATTCCTGCCTAGCACTCCCCCCAAAGCTTCAAAAGTTTTTCCAACCATCAGAATGGGGTTCAATAGGAACCTTAATGAAAAAGTTTCGGCCACGATAGCGTTCTGAAATGCAAAGCCATCTCCGCCCTCCACGCCACATACAACCTAGTGAGATTATCCTATCATGGTATTCCTGCTCGTAATGAATGGGAAACCTCCATTTTTTAGAAGCAGCCACCTGCATCGTATCCACCGGCCATTCCAAGTGAGAGGAAACAAAGACAATGAAGAAGGACCTATTAGGTTTTGTGAAAGTGTTGCTGCACTAATTTGTGAGCAGTAGTATATATGCATATTGAAAGGAAGCTAAAAAGCTAATGGTTACAAAATATATTTAATACAAGATAAGGTAGATGAATTGAACATGTGAAATACATTGAACTTAACACTCTCCCTCAATCACAGCCGTGCAAGGTTGAGATTGCGCTTGAACTCTTCTAGACTTCGAACGAGGCAATGCTTTGGTGAACCCATCTGCTACTTGATCTTTGGATGACACAAATCGTATATTTAGTTGCTTCTTGGCAACTCTTTCTCTCACGAAATGAAAGTCAATTTCAATGTGTTTTGCTCTAGCATGAAATACTGGATTTGCAGACAAATAGGTTGCACCTAAGTTGTCACACCACAAGCATGATATTTCTTTTCTTTCAACACCAAGCTCGGCCAAGAGAGACTCAACCCATATCACTTCGGCGGTGGCATTAGCCAAAGCTTTGTACTCTGCTTCTGTACTAGACCTCGACACAGTGGCTTGTTTTCTCGCACTCCATGAGATGAGATTAGGACCGAGGAAAATGGCAAAGCCGCCAGTTGATCGTCGATCATCTAAAGAACCTGCCCAATCAGCATCAGTAAAAGCACTCACCAAGAAGGAGGAAGATCGTTTAAAGGTCAGGCCAACATCAAGGGATCCTTTCACATATCGCAACACGCGCTTAGCTGCAGTCCAATGTGTGGTGGTCGGCGCATGTAAATATTGACAAATTTTGTTAACTGAGAATGCCAAATCAGGACGAGTAAGAGTAAGATACTGTAAAGCACCCACAATGCTCCTATACTTTGTCTTGTCTTCGAGTCCCAAAGGCTCCCCATTATGTGCCGAAAGTTTTTCGGTTGGAGAAAGAGGTGTAGGAGCTGCCTTGCAATTTTGCATATTGACCCGAGTCAATAAATCAGAAGCATATTTTCCTTGAGACAATGTAATGCCTTCTTGGTTTCTTTTAACTTCAATGCCTAAAAAGAAATGAAGATCACCTAGATCCTTGAGGGTGAAATCAGAACTCAAATCTTCAAGCAGCTCGGCAGCAGCTTTATCGGATGAACTTGTAACAATAATATCATCCACATAAACGAGGACAAACATAGTTACTCTCGCCTTATTATAAATGAATAGGGATGTATCGACTTTGATGTAGCAAATCCAAGATTCGTAACTTTTTACTTAATCGGGCGTACCACGCGCGCGGAGCTTGCTTCAACCCATACAAAGCTTTGTCAAGCTTGCAAACATGGGATGGTGCATTTTTATCTTCATAGCCAGGCGGTTGTTTCATGTAAACCTCCTCTTCCAGAACACCATGCAAAAACGCGTTCTGTACATCTAACTGTCTCAGGCACCATCCTCTAGACACAGCTATAGATAGAATGAGTCGAATGGTAGCAATTTTCACAACAGGGCTAAAGGTGTCTTCATAATCAATTCCATACCTTTGTTTGAACCCCTTGGCAACTAACCGTGCTTTGTATCGATCAACAGTTCCATCTGCTTTTTGTTTAATTTTGTACACCCACTTACAATCAATCACGTTCTTGCCATGTGGTGCAAGAACCAAATGCCATGTCTTGTTTCTCATAAGTGCCTCATATTCATCATCCATTGCATTTTTCCACTTGGTGTCATCAAGTGCTTCCTGCAAATTATTGGGTTCACCTGTAGCACAAAGAAAACCATATCCATATGGTATAGTACCATCTGTCCTTTTCTTCGGTCGTTGAATACCATGTTAAAGTCTGGTTTGTGGTCGTAAATCGGCCATGGGTGGAGACGGTGTATGTGTGCTAGCTGTAGTAGATCCACTAAGAGGTGAGGCAGCTTGTGATTGAACACGAGCTGGAGTATGGTCGCTCCTGTCCGGTGGTTGATTGGACGATGCAGAACTCAATACAGGTTCATTTGACGCGTTTGGGATGATATCAACAAGTTGCAGCACAGAACGATCAATCTGTGAGACCATGCCATCAGATTTGTTACCCAAATCTTTATTAGATTCCATTAGATTGTCTCCAAGAACCTGCAAGGAACCAACAGGAGCAACAATGCTGGTATTTTCATTAGGCACTTGATCAATATTATGCACACCCCCATGAGTAAATGTCGGCTTATCAAAAAGATGGTTAGGAAGAAGGAGAACTTCTTTGCGAAGAAGGGCACCAGCATTGGGATGGAGAGAAGCAAACGGAAAGACGATTCGTCAAAAATGACATCTCGAGAGATATAAACTCGACCGGTGGAGACATCAAGACATTTTACACCTTTATGAAGGGGGCTATACCCGAGGAAGACACACTTCTTCGAACGAAAAGCCAGCTTGTGAATGTTATATGGTCGAAGATTAGGCCAACAAGCACAACCAAAAACGCGAAGGGAATGATAATTAGGTTGGATATTGAGAAGGCGTTTTGTGGGAGTGTCAAGATTTATCACTTTGCTTGGCAACATGTTAATGAGGTGGGTGGCAGTGAGAAAAGCCTCGTCCCAAAATTTGAGAGGCATTGAGGAATTTGCGAGTAAAGCGAGTCCAACTTCAACAATATGACGATGCTTTCGCTCTGCAGAACCATTCTGTTGATGTGCATGAGGGCAAGACACATGGTGCGAAATGCCAACAGTTTGGAAGAAAGTATTGAGTTTTTCGTACTCTCCTCCCCAATCGGTTGCGAGTGATGATTTTATGATTAAATTTTCTTTCAACAAATTGCTGGAAATTTCGAAACACTGGAAAAACATCAGATTTCTTACGAAGCAAATAGATCCAAGTAAATTTACTGAAATCATCAATGAAGCTGACATAATAGGAGTAGCGTCCAACAGAAGTAGGTGAGGGTCCCCAAACATCCGAAAACACAAGTTGAAAAGGAACTGTGGAAACACTAGTAGACGTAGGATAGGGTAATTGATGGCTTTTTGCTTGTTGACAAGGATCACAAATAGACTCAGTATTAGACTCTTTGACAAAAGGTAGATTGTTTTTCCTAAGGACTTGTCGAACGATGAAAGACGATGGATGTCCTAAACGACTATGCCACCTTGCATGAGATGGCTTGGTGGCAGTACACACTTGTTTGGTGGAGTTTGGAGAAGAAGACACAAGAGGGTAAAGTCCACCTTGACACTTGCCTCTAAGAATAGTTTGCTTCGTGTCCTGATCCTTGATCAAGAAGTAATGTGGATGAAATTCAAGATAGGCATTATTATCACGAGGCAAGTTTATGCACGAAACAAGATTCTTGGATGCACTTGGAACATGAAGAATATTTTTAAGATGAAGATTACGGCTAGGGGCATGCATAATTGAATGACCAATATGCTTAATTTTCATACCGCTCCATTGGCGTGTGGATTTGATCATGTCCCTTGTACTTCTCATGAATCGTCATTTTGTCGAGCTCACTAGTGATGTGATCGGTGGCACCGGTGTCGGTGTACCGTTTGTGTCTATGCCGTAGGAATTGACAGCTAAATTCACCCCTTTTTCCTCATATGAATCGTTGTCTTCATAGCGCCACCAGCACTCACTTGCCGAATGACCTGATATCTTACATATTTGACATGTGACATCACGTTTTGGAGCTGCACGTCCTCGGCCACGTCCGCGACCGCCATTGCTCGAAAAAGTGCGCCCCCCTTTTTCACTAGAATTGATGCGGCCATTTCTACCACCTCGATTCGCCTTACCGCGAGGAGCATAGCTATTTCGACTTCGGGAGGCGACATTTGCAGTGTTATGAAATGGGCCTTTAGTTCCTCCATTGTCCGGCAAACATTTCCCGGCGCAAGTCATAGGCCGCAAGTTGTGCATAGAATTCGCCGATAGTGATATTGGGTTGCGCGTTGATGGAGGCGACCAAAGGATTGTACTCAATGTCCGGCCCCCCAAGCATATATTCGACCATCTCTTCTTCGGCGAGAGGACGGCCGGCGGCGGCCGAGCTCATCTCCGAGACCCTTCATTTTGGAGACAAAATTGGCCGCGATAGGTTCTCCTTCTTTGTATTTGCAAGAGCAATCCTTAGGTTTGTGGCTCGAGAACGTGACTGTGATGAGAACATGGCTCCAATTGCAGTCCATAGAGCATTAGTGTGTTCCACATTTACAACTTGCGTGAGCACCTCCTTGGAGAGCGAATTCAGTAGGTAGCTCAGGACCTGCTGATCTTTCACGAGCCATGTGTTATACGCAGGGTTCGGTGCCATGTCAGACATCTTATCATCATTGATTATAGCCACCCGTTGAGGCGGCGCGGGTTCTCGTCCCGTCAAGGAAGCCGGTCAACCGCGCACCTCGCGAAGTGCGGGAGCACCCGTGCCTTCCATAGAAGATAGTTGTCACGGGTCGGCTTTTCGAAGGCGGTGAGCCAAGAGACGTTGTGGTGATTGATGTGGATGTGGAGGCCATGGGAGACACAGAGTTTTCTTCTTGTTGTTTCTTTTTTTTTTTTTTGTAAGCCGAAGAGACGCTAGATGGATTTGAAAGAGGTAGCTCTTGATACCATATTAGGTTTTGTGAAAGTGTTGCTTTGCACTAATTTGTGAGCGATAGTATATATGCATATTGAAAGGAAGCTAAAAAGCTAATGGTTACAAAATATATTTAATACAAGATAAGGTAGATGAATTGAACATGTGAAATACATTGAACTTAACAGGACCTCCCAGCGGACGAAACTGTCATCCGAAAGTCACCTCCGGCAAAACCATCTATCTCCTGGACGTGGATGGTCGAGTCCAGAATCCTAAGAGTCTCGCCTAGTCGATCTCTACCTACCCCAAACCCCACCAAACCCCACCCCCCTCTCTCTCTACGCGCGCTTTCTCTTATTTCTCTTTAATGTAGTTTAAGATATTATGTTGATTAAATTGATTGGACATAGTTGATAGTAAATTTCGATAATTTTGTTATTTTTATGTCAATTTATATTTTTTAACTCTTTTACAAATATTATATATACAGAATAAATAAAAAATATTCAGTTGATATAACATTTAGACTTGATAATTTATATAATGAACAAACTTGATTGGACATGATTAATAATTAATTCTAATAACCTTGAATGGTTGAAATATAAAGCAAAAAGGAGAAGCATTTAAGTAGTAAAAAAAGAAAGCATTTAAATAATTATGATTTTACTAATGCAGATAAGAGTTTTTTATTAATTAATTAATTAATTTATCTTTTGATAAAAAAACTTTATTAAATAAAAACTGAAAATTTGGATGTAAAAAAATTAATAAGAGGTTTGTGTTAACTTTAATTTGGTGTAGGTGAGAGAAATATTAAATAAATAAAATAAATTGAAATAAAATATTTCTATTGGTTGAAAGTTAAAAAATAAGGATTGAAGCCCAAATCTGTAGTTATGCTGATGTGGCGAAATTTAAATTTTGAAAATACTTAATGTTGATTACACGAGACATTATTATAAGTTGGTTTAGCTAAAATCTTTGTTATCTTCTTGTATTGTTGAATCAAGGATTGAATATGAAGCTGCCACATTTGCACTTCCAACTCATTGGCTTGTAATTCGAGAAATCTTCACCACCTCTGTTGTAACCATCAGTTGTCGGAACGCTACCAACATGATGAGTGAAATAGTTTGTTTGAGGTTGCGCCGCTGCCGTCACTGGGACTTGGACGGCTACGCATTGGCCGCCGCAGGAGTGACACCTTATGTCATCACATTTTGGGGGCCTCGACCCTATAGTCCGACTCCTCACCATCATTTCTGCAACGCCTTTCTGCTGCTCAATACACACACATGGTGTAATATTGTCAATTTGGAGCAAGTAGCTAGGAGGAAGCATGAACAAAATGAAAGCTTCAACTTTATACCTGTTGAGCTTCAAGCGGCTTGGTGATTGTTCTTCCTGTGAAAAGTTAGGCATTCTCAGCTGCTATATATCGAAGTAGTCGAAATCCAGGATAAAGTTTACTGCTTTACTTACCTTGGGTTTGAAATGTGAGGAGGGTGAAGCTTGAGAGCAGAAGAAATAGCAAGCAAAAGTGAGGAGTACTGCTCATCTGCTGATGTCGTTGGACAAATCTTGGAGAGGATATGGAGAAAGAGGTGGGTGGAAACAGAGTAAATTATAAATAGTGGCTAAAGGTTAACAGAAATCTGCATCTTCAAGAGTGAATCTTTTATGATCAATTGGCCAGTAGAAAGAGGAATGTCAGGCAAGTAGAGAGAGAGAGAGGCCTTGGCAGCAGCCTCATTTCATGAACTCTCTTATTACCCATCTGAGCAAAGACAAAATAGGTATAGCTATGCATGAGAATCACAGCACAGCGCAGGTGGTGATGGGTATGGGTGAGATCACAGTACATCATATTTATGATTTGAGATATGTGAAGGGTTGGGATTTGGGAACAGTTAGACCTGGCTCTCTGTGGTGGGAGTTACAATTTCACACGCCAATGTCCCTTTCAATTCAAGTTGGGATATATGCTTCTTTCTGCCTTGGAATCACCATTACATTTCAGATTGTATGTTCCCCAAGGACTGGAGGATACTATTTTTAGGGTAGGCATATGGAGTTTGCTTGAGAATTGAGAAGTTCAGCATTATTTGTGAGCTGAGCACAGGTTTTTGGAAAGTGGGGATATGCAAAAAGAGTTTTTCCAACCAAGTTATGGGGTTGTGAATTATGATGTGGGGATTCCTGCCAATCTCTCTCACCTACTCAGTCAATTATCATGGGGGAGATGAGAAATTAAAGCAAAAGTTGGACAGTTTTCAACGATTTGGTACACTACATTTCCAGTTATAATTGTATGAAAATAATATAAAATTCATAATTAACGTTCTTCTAACAACAATTAACTTGACCCTGCTGTCATCGATAGCTCCTCTTAAGCACAACTGGTCTAACAACTCCAAGGACTGGTATGCCTTCAATCAGTGTCATGTATCGTGTATGAAACTTCATTGGGTTTACACTTTACAGCCCTTTGAAACCATACGCTTCAACAAGTTAATTGCACTAACAGTGTCTCCAGCTTTTGGACAGGGCCTCATGATGCAGTTGTAGTTCGAAGGACGTGCTTTCATCGCTAATCGTCCCATTTCACCCAAAATGTCGAATGCATCGTCAACCTTTGAATCTCTACTAAGCTCAACAATGTGTGTGGAATAGGTAATGACGTCTGGTTCGATACCTCTGCCACGCATTTCATCCAATAGTTGTATAGCTTGATTGGTTTTCCCCACCTTTGGAAGCCCATTAATCACTGTGTTATAAATAATTACATTGGGACAGCAGCTTCTGCGGTTCTGCTACTCAGCTGGTTAAATAACTCAACAGCAGCATCAACATTCACATCTTTGACCAATGCTGATAACAAAACATTATACATTCACAATATCTGGATGACAACCTTTGGATATCATTACCTCAAGATACTCAATCGCCATTCCCATTTTCTTGGAGTGCATCCACATTCTGACATCTTCTCCAACAAAGCGATTGCTCGAGTTAATAACCTCTTGCGGCATAGGAAATTAATCAAGATGCTGAAAGTAACAGCAGTGGGTAAACATCCTTTACCAACTATATCATTGAACAGTTTCTCAGCATCCATCAACCGATCAGCACCACACATGCTGCGCAGTATGTGATTGTAAAGTAACCGCATTAGGGATGCAGCCATAAGAAGATGGCATTGAGTTCATGAACTTAACAGCTTCATCCGAGCTCCCTTCCTGACACACCTCTTCACAATGACATTACAAGTAACGACATCAGGTTTGAGTCCCTTGCTTAGCATCTCATCCAAGAGCTTCATTGCCTGCTTCAACCCCCTTTCCCTACAAATCGCAGTGATCAGAATGGTGTAAGTAATGGCATCAGCAAAACATCTCATTTCCATTGCATGGTCGCTAGGGACAGGGACAGTCATTCTGGTTAACAGTTTCAATTAAAATTATATAAAACCAAAACATACTTTATTATTTATTAAAAGTTTTTTTCTTTCTAATTCAACTTTATTAAACGTTAACATCCACTCACGTAATTAATTAAGTTTAAAGAAAATATATTACTACCAAGTTAGTTTGAAGCAAATTTGTGATGGACTGGTAATCATCGACTGTTTTACCATCTTCACGCCTTTAAGTTGATGTAGCCAACTCCAATTCTCATTAAACCCTCCTCCTCCATTGTCCTCGATGAAAGGATTTATCGAATACGGCAAAGTCAAGTTCATGAATACTTGGCTTTAGTGAATACTCTTAGCACTACCACTTTCTCAATGATTCATATCAACAACGGTGAATAACTTAGGATGACAAACTCAAAACAAATCATTTAAAAAAGAGCTTTCAGCGGGGTGCGGGGTTAATATGGTAAACTTGGATTTTTAGTCATTTCCAACATACATGTCAAATATTAGTCAATTTGAAAATTTTCATGTGAAAATTGTCAATTTCCTTTTGTACAACCCATGGAAATTGACAATTTTGGCATGAAAATTTTCAAATTTTCAAATCGACTAATACTTGACCTAAATTTTAGAAATGACTAAAAAATCAAGTTTCACTCTGATAACCTCTATAAATAATGACCCAATGAAGTTAAAATATTTTTTTGGGTGTTGTGTTAGTGTTGAAAATTTTCGAATTGGCTTACTTTCTGTATGCATGTGGTGGCTTACTTAACTCGGGCCGGTCAAACCGGACTTCGGGTACCCCAAATCCCGTGTTAAATAGGCTCGGACTTGCAAAATATAGTTTTTGATTTTCTACATCATTGACGGGTAAACAAATGCACACTACAAATCAACTAAAGTATAAGTGGTATTGCATGCTCCTAAAACCTATTCCATTATCAATCTCCCGTGCTTTACAATACCCATTCACCCTTATTAACATTTTTGGTACCTTGCCTATCAAAAAGGTACATTTTAGTACTTTACCTATCATTTATAACCAATTGGTACCTTACCTATTAAAATATAACGACATGGTATTTTTATCCAATTTTAATCCACAATTCCGTCAAGTTCCCCTTAAATCATGCTTCATCGAGAACCCTTGAGCGTATATGTCGTATGGGTCTTGATTTTTAGAGGAAGGGTCGTGGAGAGAAGTGACAACAAGCAAAGACTCTCCAAACCCAAATCTGGACAAATGGATGACGACTTTCTGAATTCTGATCTGGACAAATGGACGACGACTCTCCAAACTCCACACTTTGAAACTTTTCCCCTACAATGTTCATAGTTATATGTATATATTCATAGTTGGCCTCTTGAGTAATCAAATCTGCAATATATCAAACTTCCCAAATAACGGTTTTTTAGAATCAAACTTTGATCGGAAGTTCGGCCGGCACCGTGTTAGCAAGTTAACGGAATTATGACGAAAATTGGATGGAAGTACCATGCCGTTACGTTTTAATAGGTAAGGTACCCATTGGTTATAAAGTATAGATAAGGTACCAAAATGTACCAAAAATATTAATAACCCCCACTCATCACTACATTGTAAGTAATAACATTAGCTGTCCGTGACCGTTGGAATGTGGGATGGAATCTTGAGCACTTTCCTATTTAAATAGAAAATTTAAATCCCAACGAAGTATATTTTAAAAAATAACTTTTTTATTTCCATCCAAATTCCATTTTACATTTCCTGCCAAACGAACAATAAGAACTACCTCACAACCCTCTAAAATCTCCAACACACGACATTTCAGTTGTCTTGCAAAACCCATAAATTAGGCGAGTGCATGCAGCCAAGTATGAGATTTCACCTTGAGAGACCATATTCTCAAGAAACCTAAATAAGTTTCCCAAATTCCCGATCCAGCCAACTTTCGGAGACGAATGTTGCTATTGGACAGCGGATTCGAAGAAATATGGCCCTTTCCTCTCCACCCATCTTTGAGTTTGTCGGAAGTAGTATTCGAATGAAGAGTCGAAACGGCACTAAATCGACTTCTAAAGCTTGAACCAGCTTTGCCCTTCACCCTCCTGTCTCTAACAAAACCGCTGGAATCCAACTATTGGAGCGAGTAAAAACCTTCATGGCTGCGAGTAGGACGCACTACAAAATCCATTTTTATCTCTACACAAGGACGACACCCATAACAGAGTAGTACACAAATAGGGGAAGAGAGGAGATTACTTGGCAGCAAAAATGGCAGCAATGTTATCTTGTCCAAGTCCAAGTCCAAGTTCAGATCAAACGCTGAACAAAATGGGCTAGGCCTGGAAGAACAATTATTTGGACCAAAAAAGGAATTCTGATTGTTTGGATCTGGTCCGTCAGAAATATTCTCCGGGAGAATCCAGTCAGTCATCCACCGTGGTGAGGGAAGGAAAAAGGAAAATTAAATAACAAAGAGCTGCTAGAGTCAGCTCTGTCAGTTGCTGGAGCCTGGAGTTAGTGGAATTTTAAATTATTCTACGCCGGCGGAGTGGAATCCCAATCGGAGAAAGATGGGTCTTCTTGCTTCTTCTTTTCAGTATTCTCCAATAAATAAACTTTTTGTCTTGCATTACTCAATACTCACTCACTGGCTCGCCAATACAATACCCCCTCTGCTGCAGACTGCAATGGCAATGCAACCACACTTGCGGCGGCCACTTATCTCCCACTCAGGATGCACTTTGTTTTCTTTTAAAAATCCTTTATCCCACAATCTCCCATCTCCATCCCGTGATTACCACTTTTCTCCTCCTTCGGTACACGACATCATCTCGTGAAGACTAATTACCTCGTCTCTTTTTAAAACCCCTGTTCTGAAAATGAAGTCGCCGCCATTCCAAGAGTGTCACTCCCACCAATGGCTAAACACTTGGCTTTCTCTGCCTCCATTGCTCTTTCTCTCATGTTCCCCTTTTTGCTTCCAAATCTTACTGCTTCTGCTTCTTATGTTGATGGTCGGTCGATTCTGGGACCTTATTCACGGCACCACCACCACCAGGTACAAAATCACCCAAATGTGACATTGACATGTATATATCCTTTTCACTTATGATCACCTAACCCTTTTTTCTGATTCATTATCTCCCAAAGAACCCAACTTTAATGAACATAATTGATGTCTACTTATCTAGTTCAAACCTTGCGTGATTCTGATATGTGTATTCTACTTAATACAGGCAAAACATGCAGGGGTTGGTGCTGCTGTGAATGATGATAACATTATACTGAATCCCAGATTTGAGGAAGGACTTAAGAATTGGTCTGCCAAAGGGTGCAGGATTGAGGTACATGAATCAATGGGTGATGGGAAAATCGTGCCTCAATTGGGGAAATTATTTGTTTCAGCAACACAACGAACAGCAACATGGAATGGAATTGAGCAGGAGATCACTGGACGTGTACAGCGAGAAGTTCCTTATGCGGTCACTGCAGTAGCTAGGATATATGGCAACAATGTCAGTGCTGCTACTTTACAACTCACTCTTTGGGTTCAAGAGCAAGATCTTCGTGAACAATATGTAGCTATTTGCAGGTCAAGTTTGTAACTTTTCTTCTTTGAACAAGCTTATATCCCGCTATGTTGCTCCAGAGTTGATGTGGACCACTATGATTGTTGTTGTGTACTGCAGCTTGCAGGCGACAGACAAGGATTGGATGCAACTGCATGGGGAATTTCTTCTTAATAGTTTACCATCAAGAGCGATTATTTTCATTGAAGGCCCACCGGCTGGAACCGATATTCTTATAAATAGTTTGATTGTGCAGCACGCACCAAAAATGCCTTCCTCACCACGACCAGTTTTCCAGGTTGGTCTGATTGATATGGATCCTTTCTAGTTTTAAGCCATGCATTCTTCTTAATATCGAGGTTCTTAGTTGTTAACTATTGCTAGGATCCGCCGTTTTTCATGAATGTGATTGAGAACAGCAATCTTGAGGATGGAACCTCCAGTAGCTGGTTTGCGTTGGGAAACTGCTCTCTGAGTGTTGAAAGTGGTTCACCGTACATTCTCCCACCAATGGCGAAAGATTCGCTTCGGTCACACGACTCTCTTAGTGGTAAGTATCTCCGTGTAACGAATCGATCGCAGTCTTGGATGGGCCCTGCGCAGATAGTGACTGACAAGCTCACAGTGTACTTGACTTATCAAGTATCGGCATGGGTGCGAATTGGCCCTGGAGCAACTGGTAGTCAGATTGTGAATGCTGCATTAGGAGTTGATGGTGATTGGATCAATGGGGGTGAAGTTGAGGTGAATGATGGGAACTGGCATGAGATTGGAGGGACATTCAGGCTTGAGAAGCAGCCATCTAACGTTATGGTTTATGTCCAAGGTCCTGCCTCAGGTGTTGATTTAATGGTTGCTGGGTTTCAAATTTTTGCTGTAAATAGGGAGGCAAGGTATAGCTATTTGAAGAAGCAAACTGATAAGGTAACTACAAAAATGCCTTACTGATACATCATTGCTAACTGTGGTGTTTTGTTCTGACTGGATGATTTACTTTTCTGGCCTTTGCAGATACGCAAACGAGATGTCGTTTTGAAATTTCCAGCAGCTGGTCTTAATAACATCAGTTATATTAAAGTGAAACAGACACAAAATAGTTTTCCTCTGGGGTCATGCATAACGAGAACAAGCTTGGACAATGACAAGTTTGTCAATTTTTTGCTGGACAACTTCAACTGGGTTGTTTTCGAAAACGAAATGAAGTGGTCATGGACAGAACCACAACAAGGTAAATTCAACTACAAGGAAGCTGATGATATGTTGGAATTCTGCAGAACCCACAACCTGAAAGTCAGAGGTCACTGCATCTTCTGGGAAGTGGAGTCAAGAATCCAGCCGTGGGTACGATCTCTTAACGAAACTAGCTTAAAGAATGCGGTTCAGAATCGACTAAACGACCTTCTCACACGTTACAAGGGGAAATTAAATCACTATGACGTAAACAATGAGATGCTCCATGGATCTTTCTATCAAGACAGATTGGGATATGATATACGAGCCGACATGTTCAGAACAGCCCACCAGCTTGACCCATCAGCAACCCTTTTCGTGAATGACTATCACATTGAGGATGGAAACGACGTGCATTCAACACCGGAGATGTACACGAGACAAGTCCTTGATCTCCGAGAGCAAGGTGCCGAGATTGGGGGGATTGGTGTCCAAGGACATATTGAAGTTCCAGTGGGGACTATAGTTTCTTCCGCATTTGATAAACTCGGAACTCTTGGACTTCCCATCTGGGTAACAGAGCTTGACGTGTCTTCTGTGAATGAGTTTATCAGAGCGGACGATCTCGAAGTAATTCTGCGAGAAGCTTTTGCCCATCCTGCTGTAGAAGGTGTGGTCCTTTGGGGTTTCTGGGAGCTATACATGTCCAGGAAAAATGCACATTTAGTAGATGCAAGTGGCGAGATAAACCAAGCTGGGAAAAGATTTCTGTCTCTTAAGAAAGAATGGTTGTCTGAGGCCAAAGGCAGCATCAACGACAAGGGAGAGTTCAGATTCAGAGGCTTTCATGGGACTTACGACGTTCAAATTGTGTCATCAACGACACAGACCATAAACAAGACATTCGTTGTCGATAAAGGACATTCGCCACTGGTCGTGCCCATCGACCTATAGGAAGTGACAAAAGATTCAAACTTTGGAGCAGAAAAGCTTAGAAGTAACAACTTACTGACGAAATTTCCTTGTCTTTTTACTTCCTGTACTGTACGTACTCTAATTAGTCGGACTGTCACGTTCTTTCCTGTTGAAATTTGGATTCCCTCCCACCTAACACTACTTGATATAAAATTGAATCAACAGATGACTTGGAAACAAAGTCTCCTGGGAATTTAAGTGATTGAAAAATGGAGGACTTCCCAATAGGCCTCTGATAGACCGACCTTGTATTCCAATTCAAGCATTTCCTACCTTGCAAGAAAGACAAAGGAAACTGAAATACAAGAGAAGTTAGCAGCTTCCATTTGAAGGGAGAGAGGGAGATTAGTACCAGATAAAATAAGTTGTAGATAATGGGTTTTTTGTGTTTCATTCCAAGGGAAGCAAGCTCTAGCCCATTGTTGCTGATTCAAGTAACTAATTTCAGTTTTCTAAATTTGGATGAACACTGAAAGGGATGACTTGCAGCGTCAAGCTAACGGTTTCTCCCATTTCTTTTTCAGTTCCTTAGAGGGATGTGATTGGCTGTTAGGTCATAGCAAATAGATGATGATGGTTGTTGGAACACAGGGTTTCTTTTCGTAGAGTTTACTTGAACGCAATACAAATTCAGGTGCTCTGTTTTCTTTGCTTTTGTCTTGAAAGCTTATAAAAATGAGGAGGATCACAGTCTGCTGCTTCACCAGTCAATCACCAAAGAAAAATCGCAAGAAGACGAAGCAAATTCAGGTGCACATTCCCCAGAAACACATTTATTTAGTTTAGATGCTACAAAATTTACCATCAAAGTTACATTTTTTTTATCTTACAGGAAGCCAAACCATCAACAGAGGAAAGCATGGAGCGACCCCAAATGAAGAAGAATGACATTGGCGGCGCTGGTAGCTCCGAGGTAGTTTATTAATTAACCAATGTGTTTTTTTTCACTAAAGCATGCATGATTATATTGGTTTTGTTTGAATATATTTCGTTTTTAACTTTATTCTCTACTTGGATCAAACGCGAAAAAAAATTCAAATTCCTCATTTTCTAGAATAAATAAATAAAAAATCCTCATTTTCTCGTTCACCAGAGTTATTTATTTTCAATGGGTGAATCTTTTTGCTCCTGCCATATTCTTGACAGACTGCGGATGACAGCATGGGAAACTTAACCAACAGCATCCATTTTCCAGAACATCCTAAAAGGAATATCATCGTGAACCATGACTTTTCTCAAGGGCTACAATCCTGGCATCCAAATTCTTGTGATGGATTTGTGGTTTCATCAAACCCAGACCGCCCAGGACTTTTACCAAGACTAGTAGGTGGTTATGCAGTTGTTTCCAACCGGAAACAATGGTGGGAAGGGATTGAGCAAGATATCACTGCCAGGATCTCTCCAGGCTTAGTTTACTCAGTTGCTGCCGTTGTTGGAGTATCAGGAAACATTCAGGGATCAACTGAGGTCATTGCTACCCTAAAACTTGAGCAGCAAGGAACAGGAATCCAATACTTACGTGTCGGAAAGTAATCATTTTGGGACCTTTTTTTTTCCTTTTACTTCCATCGGAACTGCAATCATACTAATCTAGCTACCTCTGCAGAGCTACAGTGTCGAAGGGGCAACTCGAGATGCTGCAAGGCAATTTCTGCTTGTCAACTATTCCTGACCGGGTGGTCTTCTACATCGAGGGACCTTCTGCTGGAGCAGACATCCTAGTAGCTTCAGTCAACGTTTGCTCTTCTGGACCTGCAATCAATGATGTAATTTATCCATTATCGAACTACATTTTATGTATCGGTAGTTACTTGAATTCATCTGCAGTCTTTTTGTTCTTTTATGACAGGTGTTGGATGAAAAGCATAGAAATGTGAGCACCAATATTATACTAAACAGCGACTTCTCTCAAGCACTGGAGTCATGGCACCCAAACAACTGTGACGGCTATGTAGTCTCGATAGACTTGGGTCACCCAGGACGACATTTAGTCGATGAAGTTGGAAGTTATGCAGTTGTCTCAAACAGAAAAGAAAGGTGGCAGGGACTGGAACAGGATATCACAAGCAAGGTTTCCCCTGGCCTAACATACTTGGTTTCTGCCTTTGTTGGAGTATCTGGGCAGATTCAAGGATCATCCGAGGAGATTATCGCAACTTTAAAATGTGAATACCAAGGCTCAGCAACAAGCTATCTTCTTGTTGGAAAGTATGATTCTTTTCTGGTTTCAACTCTTCTTTTGTCTTCAGTGAAGTAGAAACCATCCTAATGTTGTGTGGTTCCAAAAATGCAGAACCTCTGTATGCAAGGGGAAATGGAAAAAGTTGGAAGGAAGATTCTCTTTGTCGAATATGCCTGAACGCGTGGTGTTTTACATCGAGGGGCCACCTCCCGGAGTGAACCTCCTCATAAAATCTGTATTAATTGGCAACTCCATGGTAAGGGACAGCATTATTTAGTTAGTTCTTTCATTTTACAGTGTTGAGTGGATAATCACAAAGTTGGCGACTTTATTTCATCAACAGTGTGAGAGGGCCGGTCATGGAAGTTCTGCAAATGAAGATGAGAACCTCATAGTGAATCCAAACTTTGAGGATGGATCAAACAACTGGTCCGGAAGAGGGGGGTGCAAGATTGCAGTACAAAATTCGGCAGCAGATGGGAAAATCGTACCTCAGTCTGGCAAATTCTTTGCAGTAGCAACAGGACGTACGCAGAGCTGGCATGGAATTCAGCAGGAAATCACAGGGAGAGTGCAGAGGAAGCTTGCATACGAAGTCAATGCTATAGTCCGCATTTACGGCAACAATGTCACGAGTGCTGATGTACGAGCTACTTTGTGGGTGCAAAATCCTGATAACCGAGAACAATATATCGGCATTGCCAAGTTAGTATCTTTTCTTCCATATTTCAATTCTAACTTCATTCATATTCTACTTTAGTACCATACATTTTATAATATTGACTTTGTTTGGTACGTGATATCTTGAATAACTAGCTATTTGAGATATCATGATATTGGGTATGATTGATATTGAATTCAAAAAATATGAATATTCTTATTTGGTGTAGGATATTAAGTGATAGGGTTTAAAAATGATTAGATGTGATGTGCGTCTTGGTTTATAATAATGAGGACAGAAAAAATTACCATTGTAGCCCTCACTTGTTTTTAACTATTAAATTGCCTTTGGAGCAATTATGTTCACCGAAAAGATATTGTGGTGGTATTGAATATCACCTCATATAGGTGAATATTGAATATCACAATATTGCGATATTCAACATCACCGATAGCTAGCTATTCAAACTCCGAAACACGAAAATATCTCGAATAGTTAACTATTGGGTGATATTTTGAATATCAATATCACTCATACCAAACATGCTATTATGTTTTTTTTGCTGTGCAGTCTTCAGGCCAATGACTCAGATTGGATACAGCTGCAGGGGAAGTTCCTTTTGAATGGCTCTCCTAAAAAGATAGTTGTATATCTAGAAGGTCCACCTCCAGGGACTGATATTCTCGTAAATAGCTTCACTCTCAAACATGCACAGAAAGTCCCTCCTTCACCTCTTCCAATAATTGAGGTTAGTTTTCCCTTGTTCGTTATCCTACTGTTAAGTAGTTTTCAGTTTTTAACTCTGGAAATATGATGTGTGGGTTTTCGAAGAATCCGGCGTTTGGAGTGAACATACTTGAGAACAGCAATTTGAGCGATGGAACCAATGGGTGGTTTCCTCTGGGGAATTGTTCTCTAAGTGTGGCAACTGGTTCACCTCATGTACTTCCTCCAATGGCAAGAGAATCTCTTGGAGTTCATGAACCTTTAAGTGGACGATGCATAGCTGTCACGAAAAGGACACAAACATGGATGGGACCTGCACAGATGATCACAGACAAAGTCAAGCTCTTCTTGACATACCAGATAGCTGCTTGGGTTAAGATTGGCCCTACTGGAGCCAATAGTGGACCACAAAATGTGAATGTGGCACTTGGTGTAGACAATAATTGGGTCAATGGAGGACAAGTCGAGATCAACGATGATCGATGGCACGAAATCGGTAGCTCCTTCAGAATCGAGAAGCAACCTTCTAAGGTCATGGTTTACATACAAGGTCCTGCTGGGGGAACAGACTTCATGGTTGGCGGTCTTCAAATTTTTCCTGTTGACCGAGTCGCAAGATTCAAGCATTTGAGAAGGCTTACTGACAAGGTAATACTAACTAAATTGTCATGAATTGTTGCATCCTAATTATTCGAGTTGTTGGAGATGGCTCAGACTAGTTTTTGTATTATTCATTAACACCTCCCAAAAACTCGAGTTATTCTGAGAGTTTCCGTTTGAAGGGCGTGTTAATGTATAATATAAGAAGCAATTTGAATCCTCTTAATAATTCGAGTGATTGAGACACAACGGTTCATGATATGAATAGTGTCCCATCTTTTTGAGTTTTGAACTGATAAATGTATCACAATCTCTAAGAATCGCTGACCCTATATGCTTATGTCCTTATGCAGATCCGAAAACGTGATGTGACCCTGAAATTCACAGGAGCAGATTCAAGCAGCTTGCATGGTACATTGGTGAAAGTTCGCCAAACTCAGAATAGTTTTCCCTTGGGGACATGCATAAGCCGCACCAACATTGATAACGAAGACTACGTAAACTTCTTCGTAAATAATTTCAACTGGGCAGTGTTTGGGAATGAGCTGAAATGGTACTGGACAGAGTCACAGCAAGGAAGTCTTAACTACAAGGACGCTGACGACATGGTGGAGTTGTGCAAGAGCCGTAACATAGAAATGCGAGGCCATTGCATCTTCTGGGATGTGGACGGTACAGTCCAACAATGGATCAAGTCCTTGAACAAAGATGACTTGATGAAAGCTGTACAAAACCGTCTTACAGATCTCCTCACCAGATACAAAGGAAAATTCAAACATTATGATGTGAATAACGAGATGTTGCATGGATCGTTCTATCCAGACCGGTTGGGGAAAGACATCCGACCATACATGTTCAAGACAGCGAATCAGCTCGATCCATCCGCAACCCTTTTTGTGAACGACTATCACGTTGAAGATGGATGTGATACAAGGTCGAATCCTGAAAGGTACATTGAACATATTCTGAACTTGCAGGAACAAGGTGCACCAGTTGGAGGGGTTGGAATTCAAGGGCACATTGATAGTCCAGTTGGGCCAGTGGTTTGTTCAGCTCTGAATAACCTTGGAATCCTTGGTCTTCCGATCTGGTTTACAGAGCTGGATGTTTCCTCCGTGAATGAGTACATTCGAGCGGAGGATTTGGAAGTGATGCTACGTGAGGCCTATGCACACCCTTCGGTGGAAGGGATTATGCTGTGGGGGTTCTGGGAGTTGTTTATGAGCAGAGAGAATTCACATTTGGTGGATGCTGAAGGGGAGTTGAATGAAGCTGGGAGGAGATTCTTGGCACTGAAGAAAGAGTGGCTGTCTCATGCTAATGGTCACATTGATGAGCAGGCTGGGTTTGGATTCAGAGGGTTTCATGGGACTTACACTGTGGAGATTGTTGGCCGCTCCAAAAAAGTTACGAAAACATTTGTGGTTGAAAAGGGTGACACTCCGCTTGTTCTTTCCATTGATCTCTCAAGCTCTTAAATTTGTGGAAATATTATAGTATGTGAAAAATGTACCTTGAAGAAAATGGAAATAAGGGTAAAGGGTTTGAAGATTTGTCATGATTGTTCACTTTCTTATATTGGATTTGACATGGGTATAATTTTTGCTGTAATTAAAGTGTTTATTTTAAATCAATAAATAACGGTTGACCATAAAGTATAGTTCATTTTCGCCTGTCTATAATTTGATAGGTAGAGAATTCTTCGGCACAAAACACAAATATGTATGGACTTGTAATGCTAATTACCTGGCAATTTGACGATCCAAGTAGATGCAACCAGGCGAGTTTATTCGCGTCTGGGTAAATCCCAGTTTGAGAAATGAAGGGCCACTAAAACCAGAAAAACCTATGTGAAGGGCCTAGTAGTCCCTGAACATAATGAGAAGGCCTTGGTCCAGTAACATTCGTCAGAATCTTGCTATTGTAGTGTGTATTATACTATGGCCATTTGACTGTAAAATTATTATCGGCGATGTTGGGGTTGTATTTGTAAAGTTTAATTAAGGTTTAATTTTCATAATAATGTTGAAAAGGGGTAAAAATTTAACACAGAAATCATCCTCAGCTGAATTAGGTAGCCAGTAGATCAGATATCAGGATTTACACAAAGAAAAATTGTAAAATTATACCTATTATTAAATCTATATAAGAATATAGTTATTTTCATTTAACATGTAGCGTTTTTATAAATTTTTATTTTTTCTCTATCCTACCAATTATATTTCATCTCACTTGTCACCAAATTATTTTTCTTTTTTCATTTACTTTTCTTTCATAATATTTTTTATTACTCAAAAATATTATTATCTTTATAAATATTGTTCAATATAATTTTTCAAGCCCAATAACACTCAAAAACTATTAATTTAAATTTCATTTCATTCAAAAACTATTTATTTAATATTAAAAGCTAATACGTGGTTGATTCAAAATCTCAAATCGTTATAAAAATATATAAACAAAAATATTAAATGAGTTAATCGAGTACTTTTTAAATGGGTCAATTAACATTCTGTTTTCGCAAGTTAATCAAGTTACGCATCATTAACCCTTGACCAAAAAAAATTTACGGGTCTCTTGACCAAATAAGGAAGCTAATCAACATTGAGTCGGTTTGAATTGGACATATCCTTCAAACCTAAACATAGTTTATATAATATGATCATTCTTTCTAGATTATTTTGACAAGCCGATTAAGGTTACATTTTTTATAAGTTAATAGGGTTACAATCATTATGTCTTAACCAATTCAAAACACCGATTGGGTTAATTCGATTTGAATTGGACATATTCATTAAACATAATCTCATATAACATGATCCTTCATTCATGATTCTTTTAATTTAGTTAGTCAATTGATGTGATTTTTTGTAAGTTAATGGGATTATGAGTCATTATCTATGTGGATGTGAAGTGTTTAGTTTAACCGTAAGTGTTTTCCATTTAAATCATTACAAATCGTCATTAAACTACCATCAAATCACAATTATATCAGAATCGTACGAGATAAATTAAATGCTAGATAATTTTAATAAACATATCATGCCATTAAACTCTCCTTGCAACTGTGATTTTTCCATCTTCTCATCAACCCATGAAGGGCTCCCTATAATTATCATAAAAACACCATTTTCTTTTTCAAAACCTTCCCCAAATAAAATAGGAAAAAATAAGTTAAAGTGCTTGGTGTTGCAGCAATGTGCGGGCTACAATCATGATTTAATCACATAATAATTTGATTGAACGTTTAGAGTTTTATTACGGATTAACATATATTACTTTACTATCTATATCTTACTGGTACATGTATTTAACAATTTTTGTATCTACACACCCTAAAAGTACTCTACAAATTTTATTTGGGTTCACCCGTTTTGGTTTGGCTCATTAACAATAACAATAGTTACAATTATCATTCAAATTGCACATGATATCGATTCATAAATTTACAAAATTAGATTAAGATCTTGAAAAGATTTACAAACTAATGTGTCTGGTGCCACTGTAATGCACGGGCTACTAATTTCTTAAGATTTTACCTAAAAAAACACATGAATTAGGATTGTACAATACTCATACTCACTATGTCTTTGATTAATTACAAAAAAAACTAAGTCTTTCTTTTAGAATTTTCAAACAGACGGTGTTTTAGTTCATTTAATTTTCGGCCAACAGGCCGGGCACGATCTAGTTAAAAAGAATGAACATATATATAATAAAAAAACACTAAAGGTATGTTTGGTGTGGGGTGATATTGTGTGATATTCATATTTAATATCACTCAATAACTAGCTATTCGATGATATTGAATATCGCAATATTGCGATATTTAATATTCACCTAAATGAGGTGATATTCCCAATATCTTTTTGATGGATGAATTTGCCCACAAAGCATCTAAGAATTACATGCAACTCGAAGGCTACAATAGTAACTTTACTTCCCTTATTTTTGCTTCTCGGAGCCCACACCACACCTTCTTCTTTCCAACATTTACACTATATCCCACCCAAATAAGTATATTCATATTTTTAAATTCAATATCAATCTCAGCCAATATCGTGATATCTCAAATAACGTACCAAAGGACGCCTAGGTTATTCACCCAACTCGACCTGCTCTCGGTCAAAGAAGAAGAGGTCATCGCCCTTCTGGAGGCCATCCGATGGTTGGTAGACTTCAACGACGCGAATGTTATCTTCGAAAGTGACTCAATTGAGACTACATTTCATAGCACTATGGCAGATGACACGGAATTCGTCACGATCGTCCACTCCTGACACTGCCTGCTTTGTAATATCGGTCATTTTTTTATCTTTTCGTTGAGAATAAAGAACCTAATTGCTCATACATTAGCACGATAATTTATTCCATGCAACCCTGTTTGTAGAGCTTGCACGACCTACTTGGCTTATCAATGTACTTGTAACTGCTTTACCGCTCGACTTAGCATTGAGAATCAAAATTTTGATTTGACGTAAAAAAAACCAGGCTATTCAAAATGTCACCAGATTACACGAACAGATTGTATTATCCTGAAATGCTAAGTTAGCAGAGGTAGTAGGTGGGTTTGCTGGTGTAAAGAAAGCAGGTAGGTAGAGGAGCAGGAGGATGATGAAGAAGAAGAAGAAGAAGTGGGATTGCAGAAGGCAAACAGACAGAGAGAGGAGAAGAGAAGACCTGAAAACAGTCACATCCTTGTCCACAAGACCCCACTTCTCACATGCCTTAACTAGTTGCCTTTGTTAATTTCCCCAATATTCTTTTCCATAAAACAACAACTTATAATTAGTGCCCGATCGAAGGAAGGAAGGAATCTAAGCCCAACTTGATCTGCATATCTGCCTACTGGTATGTATACATACTTGCAATGAACAAGATTCTGTATCATTCTTATTATTACATGTACTGTTTTCAACATCAAGTCTTGCACAATAATGGTAAATGCTGAGGAATACTTAGATAGGGTGTATTTCACTCATTTCCATGGTTATGAATCTTTCAATTCCCTTGAACAAAACACGTCCTTCCATCTGGGAATCTTTAAACCCAAAAGCTCTGGAGAAGAAGCTTAGGTTTGGAATGAGAATGGGGGACGGCATAAGGGTTGGTTTCGTTTGGTTGACATGTCTGATTCTATGGATTCGGTCGGTTGGGTTTTAGACGCATAGAACAATATTATCTGCTTTTGTCGCCTCATGATCTATCAGTTTGGCCAGAAAATTGTGATGTTACGTCATTGCATTTTAGGCGACTTGTATTTTACAAATTGAAGTTAGGTGACCACGTTTTTATAGACCCAGATTTAGGTGACCTCTGAGGCTTTTGACCCATTTTGTATAGTTTCAAACTCTTTAAACTACCAATTCAATCCGACTCGATTTTATTTATTCAACTAAAATTAACAATTTAAATAGTTTGATTCTGATTGAAAACATTACACATTGAACTCTTACCCTCCTTTTGAAAATCATTCTTATTTCACTGCATATATTAATTCTTGCGAATTTATGTAAGGGGGCATGTAATCCGTGAAGACAGCAAAGTATGGAGTTAATGACGACATAACTTTTTTTTTTGTTTAAATGAAGTGAAAACTGAAAATAAAATATGGGAAACAGAAAAATAAAAAAAGTTAGAAAATAAATAAAGAGAAATACGTATAATTGGAAAGGAGATGGATGGTCAACATCAACATGGTCAGGACTGAGGAGAGTTAACATTTGAGGTGATTGGAAGAGGGACCATTGTCGTCTTTCTTTTGTTTCTCGTCATTTTATTTTGGGGAGTTTTAAGCATTTAATAATTAGTTAATCTACCAAATGCAATACTGATTAATTCCATGTAGATAAATGTAGAGAAAGAAAAGAAAGAAAGAGAAGGAGGCGCAGGGCAGCAAATCTATGGCTTATTCTTTGCGACACCACATTGTTATTATTATCGATGAATAAGTTGTCACCTTGTTAACAATTCAACTGGAAGCACCTGAACAAAATCTGGGCGTGAGTTGTACTCAAGCGTCGGTCAGACGCTCGATTTTCAATTTTACCTTTATTGACCTTACCGCGGAGTCTGATTAATCTCGTGATGTCAAAAAAACGACCTAATGAATACAAAAGAATCTAGTGGAAGTAAACCATCAAAATCCCAAAAAAAACCGCCAAAAGGTACCAACACATATCACACAATTAGCCGGATGCTTCCACCCGACCCAGGCCACCAAAACGCAGGAAGAAGTCTCATCCAGCTTCTTTGGTGGGTCAATGCTCAAATCCTTCATGTTCATGTTGCTAGATTTCTCTTTTCGGTTAGGTCAAAATCAATCAGGTTTCGAAGTAGTTTTCAGTTGGTTTCCTATCCTTTACTTCCCTAATTCTTCCCTAATTCTTTTGTCTGTCACACATCTTGTAGGAAAGAAAGAATTAAAACCATTTTTGTTTTACAAAATATCCTTGTTCATATAACTTCGATAATAAGATTTACTCCTCTAAATAGACTTTATAAACGATTCTGAAACGAATTTACATCATTTATGAAAAATCTCCACTGTTGGTTTTGGTATTAAAAAGAAAGAAAAGAAAGACTAGTGTCAGTGGTAAGTTTGACCAGGAAGTAAAAACAGGGAGAAAACCTTGTTCTAAAACCACCAGAGATGATTGGTCAGGCTGAAGCCATAAACATACAAAATGGGAGAAAAGTAATCGAAAAGTAGGTGTGTATTTTGGTAAAAGTTAATTCAGAGTAACAGTGCGAGTGAGTGACAAGTGAATAGTTGTAAATCAACAGTGAGTGAATGAATGGGGGGAAACAGCACTCGCGCTGTTTCCGCGCGACCCTCCCTTTCTTCAATGGGAAACAGCTCCCGCGCTGTTTTCGCGCGCCCCCTCCTTTGCTTTTTCTCTCTATCTCTCTCTCAAACGTCGCATCAATGGCGGAGGACCCCATCTTCAAATTCTCTGTTTCCTTTCTCTCAACCCCATCACTCTGTCTCCACCTCCTCCTTTCAATCACACTACTACTGCTACTGTACTTGCCATATTGCTTTTAGTCTTATGATAATAATCACCGTTAAACAATAGATTTAAGTCCCACTGTCGTCCTGCATGTACTAATCTTAGCAACTTCTTCTCTCTTCTCATCGCTGTCTCATCCCTCCTTCATTTGGTAGGTACGTAGCTATCCGATCAATTTCACTCGAGTACAACAAGAAATCACGTCTACATACATACACGAATCTGTATCCTGTGATGTTTGGCTACTGCTCACCGCTGGAAGGTATTCTTGGTTCAAAGTCCAGAAGATTGCCGGTATCAAATAAACTGACGGCCGACAATCCTGAAATTTACGGTGACATCATTAAATGTGGTGGCTGTGCCGCTGGGAGGGGTTTGGTGGTATATAAAAAGAAAATTAACAGCATCAGTATCAGACTTGTGTTATAATTTAAAGATATAATGCCAACCAATATTGAAGAATGATGAGTTACATTTCACTATGTTATACAAAAAAATGTGAGGACTGATGGGATAAGCAATTTCTGCGATTTCCCAATGCTAACCAGTGCACGCAGACGCAGGCAGGCTCCAGAGTCCAGAGTGGCAGTCCTCTGTTTCCACCATCCAACACGGTATGTTTCTTTTTTCTTCCAGCTTAATGAATCTGCCCTCCTTTCGGTGATAAGATAAAAAAATAATAATTTTGCCGTTCTGTCCTGCTCTGCTCTCTCATTTTTATCGTTCCATTTTCTGAATATATATTAGTTTTACACTGAAATTGCCTAGTATGTTAGGAACTATTCAGATATTAATTACTCATATGTCTACGATTTATTGGGAAATCTACTCGTGTTACCCAGAGGCGAAGTTAGGAAATTAGTTAAAATGCCCAACCATGTACTTGATAAAAAAATTCAATTTTAAACGAAATTGGAAGTGAAAAATTCAATGCTTCAATTTGTATAATAACCAAATAACAGTTAATTGTGCATTTGTCTATAATGAACCACAATGAAAATTAAATTTTTAAAAGCATTATAAATGACGCATTTTTTGTCAAAACTAGTACACAAATCGTATTCGCTATATATCACAAACATCATTAAACCACTCAGCTTCGAACATCATACTTAATATACTTCACATATGAAAATGATGAGTTATTTATATTATTTAAAGAGACTTGTATACTACATTATCTGTCAGGTGTTAGTAAATTTGTACTTGGTTTATGCATCATTGCCTATTTTAATTGATTTATCTCAGATTTGCACACACATACATGTAATATTGAAAAGGGAATAGCAACAATTGAGACGATTCGGCCGAACCCCGCATATATAAATAACTCCACGTGAATGATTTTCATATTATGCTTGTTTAAACAAACGATGGAATATGAGTAAAACTCGAATAATTAGACAGACATGTGATAATCTGATACATACCCGTTTTTATTTATTAATTGTCCGTCAGCTACGTAGCTTTGCTGAATAAAATGGAGAAAATGGATCTGATGGCTTACAGCTTCACAGATTCACTTGGGCTTAAATGGTGACATGACAGGAACAGCTCATTTCAAAAGATGATGATTGAACAAGATGACCATCATGATTTGATTGTAAAAATGCCATCCCCAATAATACACATTTTAATTGCATACCAAACCCTAGCTAGTTAATTCTCTAGCTAGCTTCTCACTACATTTGAATATTGGATTATACTACCAATACGTGTCCCGCAATTGCAATAAGAAATTAAAACGTATGAAAAGAAAAAAAGAAAAGAAAAAGGACATACTGTTATGAATATTGTTATTATGGTGCATGAATGCCCATTGTGTAACCTATACATTAACCATGGGAATCAATACCATTATCTCCTATTCAAGTGTAATTATGTTTATCATTAGGGGTTATGTATCATGAGCCTATAAATAGTGCTCACTCTTGTATGTTTGGGACACATCAATAAGAATACTCTTCTCCTCCCATATTCTTGCTTTTCTTCCTTATAGTTTCTTAACACGTTATCAGCACGACTGCTCTATCTTTTGAAAAGATTGACGATGTATCTGTTGTAATGTCCATATTTGTTTGATGTTGGTTTTTTTTTTTTTTTTTTATAGGGAGCGATCTTAAATTGTCGTTCTGTTTGTTTTTCAAAAGTATCTTCTTTAGCTATCTTTGATTGTATGGATCATTAGTTTATCAATACCATACCGTTTCGTTTTACATTTTTATGCTCGTAGCCATCTCTCGCTTGATTTCAAAACCGATTTTGTTTTTTGTGACTACAACCAAACGTGTATATTGGTCAAGCAAGTACCATGCCTCTAATGGGCCATGACCTAACGTTTGGATATTTTTGGTCATCATAAATAGTTTATAATATATAGTGCAAGGGATATTTGTGTAGTGCAAATGATATTTATAATCTAACGTTTAGTTTACGTCTATTTGATAACCTTCTAATGATTCACATTCATATTGTTGTTTTTTTTCCTTTAGTTAGTTTCTATCACATGTTGTTACATTAAAGATGTTAAAAGAATCATATGCCTTCAGAATGATATTATGACCATATGTTTACCTTAGAATATATATGTGAACTTTCAAGACTTTTATATTTTCCTCACAGTACTATAATTACCAAACATCACTTTTACATTTGGTTTATTATATAATATATGTTGATTCTTTATATGTGGACGTAATAGCAAAATATTATTAACAAATACAAATTGTTATAATTTGATCATGTATGTCATTACATTTTGTAATTATTATTATTTTTGAATTGATATTAATGTATTCTCTTTATTATTAATTATATCCCTTATTATTATTTCCATATGTTACTACAGTATTAAGTGTTTATGACATTAGCAAATGTTATAATTTATGTTTTTATTGCTCTTGGACTTTATTAATGATAATTTACTATTATTTTTTTTAGGTAGTTTTATTATTTGATTCATAATGTGATCTAATTTATTTATTTATTTTGATAGTTACATCAAACTTTTTGAAATTTGAGTATGTGGTTTTTGATGTTTCGGGCAAGAATTACTCTTCATGGGCTTTAGAGGCTAAAATCCATATATAATGGTATTGGTGAAACGAGACGATAATGCACGTCTTATTGTGACAAAGCTAAAGCTTTGCTATTTACTCGCCATCATCTCAATGATAGGCCGAAAGATGAGTACCAAGAGACACAACATATCGAAAGGACAAAGCTATACATATATTTTATATGGCTCGAATATTGAAGGTCGAAGTGACAAAATATCAATCTTTGTAGTGATTGATATACTCATAAAAGCCCGATATGATTGAATGCCCCACGAGACACATATCTTGAGAAACGGGTTATCTTATGTCTCCAATGTTGATGGTTCAATGATACAAAATATCACTCCATGAAGTGAGTGGATATAATCATATGTCCATAAAGTGATTAGACAATATATAGTCCCACAAAGTCAATACACTATTGTGGAGAAAAAGACTCGTTATTTTGGTCATGAGATAGAAATTTGAGAAGTGTATCTTTACCCATGAAAGGGTGTTGTGAAATTGATTTTGGTCATACAACCATCAATTTTATTTTGATAATAATACCTAAATGTTACTAATTTAGCCCTCAAAGTGAATGTGCATAAACACATATGTTACACTATTTTTGAAAGCATATGTAACTATGTGGAACCCTTTTATTCGGATGGACATAACAATTGTGGTTGTACGAGAATTATTGATCCATTAATTGGTGACATAGATGATTGCGAAATATCTCTATTTATCATTTAAACTATGCACCATTTGCATGACAAAATGAGTATTTTATGATGAGAATCACCATAATTAATTGTGATATATATCACATCGATAGTGCACCAAGATATATGGTGTAGTACAACATTTCTCTCAAACTCTGGATCGAGCTATTATATTTTTCACGAAGGAACAAAATCCTTATTCCAATTTATTTGGGATCAAGAGAGGAACAATAATATGGTCTATGGCTATATAATTATTGAATCAATAATATTATCCTCCAATTTGTACTACACACATGTTATTGTGATTGAGATACATATATATAAATGTAAACTATAAGTTTACTCGTCCTGACAACTATTATTTG
This sequence comes from Linum usitatissimum, assembly GCA_030674075.2. Taxonomy (NCBI): domain Eukaryota; kingdom Viridiplantae; phylum Streptophyta; class Magnoliopsida; order Malpighiales; family Linaceae; genus Linum; species Linum usitatissimum. The sequence goes on along the minus strand of JAUJYP020000804.1, from coordinate 3,361,912 downwards.
GCATAACCGGTGAGACCATCCCGGTTCATGATGCGAATCGATAAGTACCTCTATGGTCAATTTTGATGATTCGATGATCTAAAGTGTATGTTCTCTTGAACATTGTTGTGCATGATGGTCTCAACTTGGGTATTCTAAAGAAATGATTCCTAAGGTTATAGGGATTTAAGTAGTCCTTGTGACTCCCCTACTTCCTGGGAACACGAACGGTTTTCTGTTCTGTCAACAAGGTTTCGTTTCTAGGAAAGCATTTTGACCTTTCCGTTACCCATTGTTGGGTAAATCTCCAACACAACATAACTCATTTTTGGGTTGCTTATTCTCAAATAGAGTAGATTGTTGGATAATCATCAACTAAAGTAAGATCATTTCTCTTACACGCAAAAAGTAAGGGTGATATTTATGGATCCATACACCCGACATGTTGACCAATTATCTTAATTGATGCATCAACTAGATGGTCACATGTATCTAGAAATCAAGAGCTTGCAAGATTACTAGCTCAACTATTTTGGTTATGAGCATATTTTCATGATTATCCAATAACGAAAATGTGTCATTAAGACGAACATTTTCCATTTATATTATTGTGAACATGTCATTTACATGAACAACACAAATTCGCATTACGCCAAAAAAAAATTGTTATGAATTCCTCCATTATATGTGGTTTTTGGGTCAAAACCTTATACTTCCCATCTATTGATATATGGATGTGATATACACATCTGAATTGCTCCACCATCATTTATTAGGATGGGTTCTCAATACAGATTGAGAAATTATTGTGATTACGAGTTCATCGATGGTAAAATATCAAATTATTGTCGGAAGTATTTTGATGATTGGTTTGGAGGTTTATATTTAAACTTCCCAACATTAGGGGAGAAAACAAAAGTTGACCAAGAGATTAGATGAATGATCATATTATTTTGATCCTCGCACTAAGTAATATGAGCTTGAAGTTCAAAAGTATATAATTCATCATTTGCCGTACACTTTATCGACCCAAACAGTAAAACTCTCATGTGCCAACTCGCAATGCTCCAGTGAAAATGATGTTGACATTGGGCAATCTGACATCACAACTGAGTCTAAAACCCGTATAAAACATGGTAGACCACACGGTTCCAAAGAAAAAAATTCCTCAAAGTGAAATGGAGCTATATATCCAGATGGTCAAACTGAGGTTAAGATTATTTAAACAAAGCCACCAAGAGAAATAAATAATGTGCTCACGAAGAGTATCGAATACTCGAAAGATATGAATATATATCTCAATTATCTATATCTTGGATGGAAAATATTGGAACCCCAATGAAGTCAACGTCGACGAAATTTTTGCGTATAGTGCAACGCTAAATATGATAGTTGAAAATGAGGATCATTAGCCAAAATGCATGCAAAGATAGAAATGATTGGCTGAAAAATTTCAATTTGAGGCAAATTCAAATTCCCAAGAGAAATGAAAAGTTTTAAGACATCAAGTCTTTATACATTAAGATGAAAAGTATGAGTATGAGAAGTTATGAAACATTTTTTTTTTTGAAAGGTTTTGTACAACAAACCTATAACATTTTGATTATGAGAAACTATATTCTCATGTGGTGGATGCAACTAATTTTTATTATTCGATTAGTCTGGCAATTTGTGAAGGGAAAGAGTTTGCCCCTAATGGATGTCCTTGCAACCTATTTGTATGGTTTGCATAATTAGAATACACATGTGTATATGAAATTCCCTTGAGGATTTATTTTGCTGTAAGCAAATAATTCAAGTTCGCGTGAACGATATTCAATTATATCCAATTGACGTCATATGAATTGAAAGATTGAGAGACATGGTACATTTAGCATATCATACATTTCTTTATGCATATAATTTCTTCTTCATTTCAAGTTGATTTTTTGAAAAATCATCTTCGTCATATTTTATGGTTTCAAAATTCTTACCAAAATTTTCTTAATTTAATTTTATATTTTAAAATGTGTTTCTTTTATTTTGATATAATTGGATGTGATCATCTTTTGTTACATAGATGACATACACTTTATTGAGCTCGTAAAGAGTTTCTCAAAGCAATCAACTATTGATTAGCTATAGAGTTCGAGATGAAAGATGTGGAAGATTACCACTAACTTGCCAATTGTGCATCTCTCTCGAACATGTTTTTCATATATGATCAATGATATACTAATTATATCTAACAAAAAGTTATATGGATATGACATGGCTATCAATGCCTGGATGGTAGTAAGATCACTATGTGACTCTATGTCGATTTTAATCGACCTTTATTCAAACACAAGAACTACTCGGTTTTGAAGTAGTAATCTTGGTCATATTTGTGTTGGTTGAACCATAAATTGGTCTCATGTGGTAATTTTACCACTTGGTGGGCTGTGAAACCAACTTATAAAGCTACACCACCATTTCACGAGATGATTTTATAAATCATGTATGCTATTTATTTTGCATATATCCTTGAGTTGTAAGAAAATGTTGCAACGTGGTGTGATGATTATGTACTCTTTTTCCTTCACTAGGTTTTTATCCCATAGGGTTTTCCTAGTAAGGTTTTAATGAGACATATTCTCATCTAATGGTCATCCAAGGGGAGTGTTTTGTAAATATTGATTATGGATGACCATTGATCATATTGACGCATACCTTATATATACACACAAACTCAAATGAGTTGAAATTATTGTCAAACAAGTGCGCTCGGTGATAACTTGATTGATTTATTCACTAAAGCTCTCTCTCGCATCAACCGTTGGGAAGAAAATTTGGAGTTGGTGATCGAATGATCTCAACCGATATAATGATGAGCGAGAGTTGATATCCTCATCGGGGAGTCGATGTGAAGGATATCAACGGATGTCATCATCGGGGGAGTCAATACGTAATCGTACTCTTTTTACCTTAACCATGGTTTTTCCCACCGGGTTTTCTCGGTAAGGTTTTTAATGAGGCGATATCAATATTGTACTCGAAGAACATAATATATATTCTTATCCAATGGACATTCAAGGGGGAGTGTTATGAATATTGTTATTATGGTGCATGAATGCCCATTGTGTAACCTATACATTAACCATGGGAATCAATACCATTATCTCCTATTCAAGTGTAATTATGTTTATCATTAGGGGTTATGTATCATGAGCCTATAAATAGTGCTCACTCTTGTATGTTTGGGACACATCAATAAGAATACTCTTCTCCTCCCATATTCTTGCTTTTCTTCCTTATAGTTTCTTAACACATACATATATATGACACATAAATATTGTGAGCCGTTTTCTGAGTGTCCTCTCCTGTACTACATTGAGGTTTGGTTTTGGGGGTTTAAATAATGATATTAGGATCAATTAAAAAGTCTAAATTAAATTCAATTTCAATAGGCCTTTAATTGATTTTAAGCCTATTATCATGTCGATATCTCATGCCAACACCTTGTGTCAACGCCTGATCTCATCTACACTGCTCATGATCATGTTCACATCTCTTGTTTATTAACTTACTCGGTTTTGAATTTGTGTGACTATAATAAAGTGGAATAATGAATCAATACAAGTCTATATATAATATATATTGTATTATATTATAATAATAAAGAAAAGGGTAATGTAGCTAATTAAACTAAGCTAAAGATATGGATGAATAAATGTTAAAAAGACTGGCAGTGGACATGACTGTTATAAGACCCACACTGTCATCCCGATTATATTTTTATATAAATAAGTTGATTCATGCATAGGGAATAGGCGAAGAAGAAAGAAAGAACAGAGCAAAGGTTGGACTAGGACTTGGACTGGGAGTGGAAATTTGGGCTTTGAGTGACACCTGCTACTTCTGATGTTGCAGCAGCAGCAGCAGCAGCAGCATCAGCATTAGGGACGCAGTGGAATCGGTACCCTCCACAACACAACACAACACAACACATGCCCACTATTTCTGTCTGTGAGAGACTTGGCAACTGTCATTTCCTGCCTATATACCAAAACCAAGGCCTAATTACCCATTTGCCCTACCATGTCCGACCTATAAGTCTTTCGGACCAAAATGACATTTGATTGCACCGATTTCATATTTTCGTTAATTTCTTAAAGTTTCACTTGGTGATCTGGACGCTAAAAACTAAAGTGTCATTTAGATGTTGCGGGCAACATGAATTATCTACAAAGTATGTGATGCTTATCCTTCATATTACTAGCAGGTTTAATAGCTGGAGTGTAAAAACTCTTAGTTATGCTGAAAGACTTTAACTTGTGAGATCAGTTCTTGGGGCTATGAGTCAATTTTGGATTTCGATATTTCTCTTGCCCATAAATGTAATTCAAAAAGTTAATAAAGTTTGTAGTAACTATTTATGGGAAGTTAAGGATGGTGGAAAGAAGAAAACGAAGATTAGCTGGAAGCAGGTTGCAATCTGATAGTGTTAGGATTTGTAGTGATTATCTATCCCTATCTGTATGCTTTTTGAGTGAATACTAGATTGTTCGTGCTTCATTCTTGTGTGGTTTCGTGTTTTGGCATTATGTGTTTAGACCTGTTCACTTGGACCGTTGTGGTCCATTTGATGCGTTTCTTTTATAGTATTTGTTTTCCACGGGTACTTTAGAGATAGAGGGTCTGGTTACAAGTCTTTGGATACGAAATAGAGCACGATTGGAACTCGGAGGGAAGAATAAGACAAAAAATGGTGAAGCATAAGAGCTGCACGCCGTGCAGCCCTACATCACAAAAGTGGCCTCGTAGCAAAAGGAGGTGCACGACGTTCATGGGTGCACGTCGTGCAACCTTATTTACAACGAAAGTTATTTCAGCACAAGGGGTGCACGGTGTGCACTACCCGGATTCTGCAGTTTCTCTATAAAAGCCAATTTTGATGACAGAGAAAGGAGATCTTCCCCAACGAATTATCATCAATTTTCCACGATTTTTCTCTGCAAAAACACCATATCTCCATCCCTAGAAGTCTGATTGAAGATTCGAAAGAGTCCCCATTGAAGATTGAAGCTAGAAGATCAAAAGCGAATATTGGATCGAGATCAAGTCAATATCTCTTCATCAAGATGGTGGTTAGGTCTTTTTCTATTTTCTCTTCTTCTAGAGTTATGAGTAGCTAGTTCTTTAGAGTTTCTTGGTTGGGATGTAAGAATTGAGCTATGATACTCTCTCTAAAAGTATAGAGTCGACGATTGTTGGATAATTAGGTTTGAATGAAAGATTACTTTGACTGTTGGGTTTTCAACCTAGTTCTCGTCACGACTTGAATTAGGTCAAATCTACGAAATCCTTTATTTGATTGACTTAGGAAATCATATGACAATCTAAGATAGAAGAAAGTTATCGGTGGGGTAAGCCGATAGCTCGATTCTACCTTTCATGCTTCTTTTGGTTTTAACGGTTGTTCATCAAATAATTGGCGGGCGTTCTGGTTTGCACATAATGGACCAAGTTGGGTGTAGTTATCAGTAGTTTAGGCGTTGATGGACCAAGTTAACGCTAATTCCAATTACTTGTAATTTCCTTTAATTCGTATAGAGCACCTTATCACTTTGAAGAACTTCTCCGTGTTCATTATCGGTTAGTCTAATTCAGGTTATTCCAACCTTGATTGGGAAGCTAGTAGTGGTAATCCGCGTGCATGATCGTGTCGCGGATTCATAAGAGTGATAAGAGGATGCATAAAGAAGCCTTTCCTTAATATATATTTAATTGCACCGATTTCATATCTTTGTTAATTTCATAAAGTTTCGCTTGATAACCTAGACATTAAAAACTAAAGTGTTATTTAGATGTCGCGGGCAACATGATTTTAAATAAAATCTTAACAAAACAATAAAGGAAATAATAAAAAATGAACTAAAAATAGTTTAAAGGTTAGAAAAACGTAATGGAACAAGAAACAAAACCCTTCTTCTCCCTCTTCGTCATCAACAATCGGTCATTTACAATCGTTGACCATCACCATATCTAATTATAAGGGAAGCATCAGCCCAAAAAACCCAAGCTTCTGAGATTAGTGGTTCTAGTGGAGATGAAACTACTTGCAACTCTTACCCCATTGTTATTTATTTCACATAAAGCAGAGCCCGATGATTGGTCGTCTTTATGCATGCCAGCGGGTGGCATAAGCTAGTTTGTTCATTTTAGTCTTTTATTTAAAGATTGATTATTTATGTGATGATGACGAGAACTTTGTTTAGTTATTAGTTTATTATTGTTATTATTTCATTTCATTTGTTTTCCCGTTATAATATATATCATGCCTTAACTATTTCATACTTTCGCATATAACTAATTATAAATGATTATAGTCGTATAATCAGTTACAAATAATTATACCAAGTTACTAACTCGCATGAACAGATACATATGATTATAACTAGTTATCGAGTAACCGATTACTAAGTCATGTAGTAGGTACATCAGTTGGCATGTAACATAGACGACAAGGCACCATATGAGTTCATTAAGAGGTTCTATACGGATTTGAAGTCTGGAAGACGTGGCTATGGTGGATCACTCTCCTTACCATAGCTTATTACATCCAGGAAAACAACTTAATGAAAGAACAAGGCTACATTAGTGACCAGTTATTTGTATATCTAGTTATATAAGTTTATAATGGGTTATTAAGTCGTGTAACCGGTTGGAGGCTATTATAATCGATTATTAGGTCCCGTAACCAGTTATAGATTATTATAACTGGTCACTAAGTCATGTAACCAGTTACAAGCGATTTCAATGTAATAGGTTAGATACGACCATAACGAGTTACATATAGATGATTATAATGTATTATTCATGTAACTAGTTACATACGATTATAAATTTTTTACTAATATAACTTGTCACAAAGACTCGACAGTGACCCGCCGAGAAAATTGTCAGCAAGTCATGAAAAAGGCACCGGAGACTTGCCGGCGATTAGAAGGTGGTCGGGGATTTTAGAAAATAAAAAAGAAAACAAATCGTTTTAAACAAACAAAAACAGAAAGACTAAAACGCCTCGCATTCATTGATCCAACAGCCAAGAACAATCCTTGAAGTTTGTGACCAAATGGGCATTGTAAAATAAATTGCACTCAATTAAAAAAAGAATAATTAATGGTAAATACGAAACGTACGTGGAATTTTAAATATTGAGTTGAGAGTGGGGTTATTGGCTCCCGAAGAGGTAAGAAAATAAAAGCAAAGTAGGAGGGAGGGGAGGAGGCGGCCCCCTCATCGTCTTATCTCTTTGTGGTCGTTGATTGTCGTTGCTTTTTATTTATTTATTTTATTTTTATTCAAGAAAAATAATAATAATAAAAAGGAGAAAATAAAAAATGAAATCAATCAATCAAAGGAAAAGAGAAAGTCTTGTCATCCACCCAAGCAACGCAGCCCTTTGCCGGTTCCTCCTTTGTTTCTCCCATCTGTTCTTCTCTTTTTTCTCTCTTAAACACACAGCTCCTCCTTCCCCTCATTGATTATCAACTGCATATTATTAATTAAATACCCACATCAGGCTACTGGCTACTTACTAACTACATATGTGGTGCAATCTTTGCTGAAACTTCCATGTATGTTTATCTCTCATATCTCCCTTTGTATGCTTCTCATCTAAGTTTCCATTTTTGCTGATTTCTGTATATGGAAATATTCCTAGGTTTCGGAGCTACCTAGGGTTTATTATACCGCCTCAATCGCCTATCATCATCATCATCATCTTCTATTTTAGGGTTTGCAGTATTTAAATCAAATCTGGTCCCTTGATGGAGGAGGAGTACAACAACAACAACAGCAACAACAACAACAACAACAACAAGAGTGGTTATCAGAATCAAATGGACAACGACAACAACAACAACGTAGGCGGTGGGAGGGGGAATTTCTTGTTGGGTGGTAATTCATCTTCTTCTTCTTCAACTCACTTCCATCTCCTCAACAACAATTTCCAATCAGATCAGCAGCAGCAGCAGCAACAGGTGAAGACGGAGTCAAAGTTTCATCACTATTCTCTCCTCAGAGATCATCAATACCAGCAACTGAATAGTTCTAATACTAATACTAATAACAATAATAATAGTAATGAGAATTCGAGTAACAGTAATAGTACTGGTGGTGGTGTCGGCGGAGTAGGGGAAGTTGAAGCTCTCAAAGCAAAGATCATTTCCCACCCTCACTACTCCAATCTCCTTGAGGCTTACATGGATTGCCAAAAGGTCTGTTTTTTTCTCTTCTCCTTTTTCTTCTCTAATTATTATTATTATTATTATTATTCATGGTTTAATATTGATCATCAATTCCCTTCATGTCTGATTACTGATTAGCTAGCTCCTAATATATTATTATAATATATGGAATAGAATAGAAAGACAGACAGAAACAGAAAAAGAAAAGGAAAAGAAAGGTGGTTATTTATTTAATTAATTGCTAGAAAGGGAATGAGCTAGGTAGTAGCTAGTTTGTATATATTATATTTAATTAATTGAATGGATGGATCTCCATTCTATTCTATCAATCTCTCTCTCTCTATCAAATTATATATTTTTGTATGTGAATAAAAAAAATGAAACTTACATGGATGAATGAGGTAGGTGGGAGCTCCGGCGGAAGTGGTGGCGAGGCTGGCAGCTGCGCGGCAGGAGTTTGAATCCAGGCAGAGATCCTCAATCCACGGCCAGATGAACAACAACACTGCTAAAGACCCCGAGCTTGATCAGTTCATGGTTGGTGGTCATTTCCACATTTACCCTCATTTCATTTCCTTTATTACGTGGTTATAATCTAGCTTACATGCTCGTTGGTGGTGCAGGAGGCTTACTACGACATGCTGGTGAAGTACAGGGAGGAGCTAACGAGGCCGATACAGGAAGCAATGGAGTTCATGCGCCGCGTCGAAACCCAGCTCAATCTCATCTCCACCGTTCCCCTTCGCGTTTTCAACTCTGGTAATTATCTAATCTAACTGTCTACTGTCTGCTGTTTTTTTTCTTCTTTCAATATTCAACCGATTTTCACGGGCAAACCCTAATGAATCACATTTTTATTTAATTTATTTATACAAAAGTAAAGGTACGTCCGACACTTTATGTCTCTCTTTTATTTATGATAATAATAATAATAAAGGAAGGATTAATTAGGATGTCTGTATACCTACTGACTGACCCAAGAACAAAATTTGGAACAGAAATGAAAACAAAACCCCACTTCACTACACTACTTAGTAGCCCATCTCGACGTACATAATAAAACAAATGAATGATGATATTAATCCACGTTCATTGCGTCATCCTTTCTGACAGAGATGCCTGACATTGTCGGGGATTTCTATATTTAATTAACAATGATGCAATTGTATATGATGAACTGTGAGGTTAGACTAGCTATTATAAATATTAATTGGACTGTGAGAATGCATGAAGCAACGTACGGTATGGATTATTATATATGTATATGCTTGTGTAATGTGTGGTTGTGGAAATACCCAGAGAAGATCTGGAGATGCGGCATTATTGAATGATTGGTGTACTCATATCATGGATGGATGTGTCTTCACTTTCACAAAATTCAGTTGGGGAACTGGTGAAGTAGGGAACCTAGGATGCTGTTTAAATCAAGGCTCTTTACTACTACTACTACTACTACTTACTCTCCAATAGGCCAATATATGTTGTCTTGCCTTGCCTTGCCTTGCCTGCCTCTACAGTCTACAGTCTTGTCAGATCATGTGTAGCCATATCCTTCATTAATTCCTGCTTCTTTTGTTTCTCTTCTTCATTTTCCAACAACCCTGCCGTCTATTTTTTCTCCCATCCACTACGACGATTTAATTTAACTACGATAACTTAGAGTTCGTTACGTAAGATATAATTGTCGTTACGTAAGTCTTATGTTACTGTCTTTACTTTTATGTAACAAGCTTAATTTTGCCCGTCACGTAAGCCTTATGTAACGGCATGTACTCTTAATTGTTGCATAAGATATTGGACATAACAAACTTAATCTATAATTCATAATAGGTTGGTATGGCAGATGGATAGTTGAATGGAAGTTTGAGCATTTTTTAAGCGTAACAAAAATGTAGACCTAATCAACGTGATTATTGGACAGAATAATTTTCTGCCCATCTAAATTCCATCCAACTTTTCACGCTCCAAATCAGATCAATATTAAAATAACCATATTTAGACCAATTGATACCTTGTACTTTTGCTTTGCTGCTTCTAGGCCTAGAGTGGGAACCACATTTTATAAACATATTATAGCATTCAGATACCTAAAATCTGAAATATTGAAACACATAACTCGTGAGTTTTTTTTAAACTAACTCATAAGTTTATTAAGTAATAAAACTATAAATTTATAGTTTTATTGGTTTATTTGCACGATTATAGTGACTAAGTGCTACATTTCACCATGTAATGTTTAAGTAATAAAAACTATAAAAGTCTCGTATCTAATTACTCACAAATGTTATCTTATAAAAAGGTGTGAAAATTTGATTGGCTTATAAAAGAAAGAGAAAAGTAATATTTATGAGTGATGTGAATAAATAAGCTATGTATATGAATAATAATGAATGCCCGTGTATAATTAGAAATCGTATAAAAAATTTAGCATTTATACTGATAACGAATAATTAATTGTCTCGCATAGTCGCATGGCGACTACAAACTTCTTCCTTACAAATATGGCAAAGACGTAAATGTATTTATCTCAATCATTATGCTACAAATATTCTTACATATATATATATGGAAAAAAATCGGTGCTTGGTGCGGTATTCGGTTGCAAACTTTATTCCTATTTAGATTTTGGGTTGGTTTCTTATGGAAAGTTAGGAGCCTTGTATATCAGTCACTCAAATTATCGATTATTCGATTTTTCACACCTTTTGTTGTTGAAGTGCTCGTACCAACATGAATATTGGTGTGATCGAGAATTGCATGCTTTCCCCACTAGTTTATATAGTATGTCGACTCACTCATCAACATGAACTCTAACGTTATAAACTCAACGTTGTTTGACAGACGACAAGTCGGAAGGGATGGGAGGTTCGTCGGAAGAGGAGCAGGAGAACAGCGGGGGAGAAACAGAACTCCCCGAGATCGATCCAAGAGCCGAAGACAGGGAGCTGAAGAACCACTTGTTGAGGAAGTACAGTGGATACCTGAGCAGCTTGAAGCAAGAACTGTCCAAGAAGAAGAAGAAAGGCAAGCTCCCTAAAGAAGCCAGGCAGAAGCTACTCAGTTGGTGGGAACTTCACTACAAGTGGCCTTATCCTTCGGTACGTACGTTAAGGTCTTTTGTCTCATTTATAGGTTTACGAGTAACGCTTTGGTAGACGCAGGTACTGCACTTTACCATATTTTTGTCGTATATTATGCTTAAAATCAAGAGTTTTGAGGTTTTAATTTAGTGTTTGGGAGTTTAAGACATAGTGTTATGTGTTTAATGCTCATAGTTTAATTTTGTGGTTTATGATTGATTAATTTAAATTTATGGTCAAACGTTAGAGTTTGGAGTATGATTTATAGTTTAAGTTTATGAACTAGTGTTTGAAGGTTATGTTTAGTGTTTAGAGGTTTAGTATTATTCGATAGTATTTAGGTACGGTTGAATGTAAGGTTTTTAGGGTTTATTAGTTGGGTTTTAAATTTTTGGATTAGAGATTTTTAGTGTTGATTGTACACAGTACCCTACAAGTACCGAAGGGATTTATTGATATGCAACAGTTCTTGACATGATATCAACGTCTTACATGACAGAGTTTTACAGTTTTGAATCCCAGTAGCCCCCAATTTGTGCGTATGACTTGTCGAAACTGTGCAAATCTCAATTCTTATAGGAGCTTCCGTTTGAAGGGGCATGTTAGTGAATAATATAAATATCAATCAGAATCCCCTCCAATAACTCGAGTTATTGGGATGCAAAGGTTCATGACACTTGATACATTGCATGGAAACTAATGAAACATATGAAATGTTGGTGAATATATATAATAATGTAGGAGTCGGAGAAAGTGGCATTGGCGGAGACAACAGGGTTAGACCAGAAGCAGATAAACAATTGGTTCATAAACCAGAGGAAAAGGCACTGGAAACCATCTGAAGACATGCAGTTCATGGTCATGGATGGTCTTCACCACCCAGCTCAGAACCCTGCTGCTGCTCTCTACATGGATGCTCATCATTACATGCCCGATGGTCCTTACCGTTTAGGCCCTTAAAATTAATTCAATCATCATCACCTGCAGCCGCCACGCTTACTACGTACCTTCCTTCATTTCTCGTGTAATGTTTTGTTTGCATGTATTTGGTGATCATTACGCAATCTCATATATATCTGGTACTTAGCTATGGGAAGCTAATTTGTCAGCTTTCTGGGTATGTCTTTCCTTTTTTCTACGTGGGGCGTTTCCTTGTGTTGTGAAAGAGTGCAGCAAGTAATATATTATATACGGTGGCTTTTTGGTGAGATCGTCGATCGATGTGGAATAAGTGCAAAGCAAAGCAGGAGCTAGCTAGCAAAGTGTTTTGAGATGTGTGGATTTTCTTATTTATATACCTGAGACAGTGAGAGAAGATGTAGTTTTCATGTTGCTTCTTCTGGTGTTAAGTGTATATAATGAATGCTACATGCTGTATGGTTTTGCGACAAGTTTGTCGATGCAATCATCGATTTATATAATCTATGTACTAGTACTGCATTAATATCTTGCTTTGGAGACAAACTATATATCAAAATTGCAAACGGTTATTTTACTTCTTTTACGTATACTGAATTAGTCATCTCTCTGCACATTCTATAAAGAACAATTTGCAGATAGCTTTTAATAATTTTCCACATCGAACTCACATCCAGACTGAAAATCACTGAAATGTTCCAGTCTCGGCGAATGGCGATCAAGTGTGAGAAATGACGTTTACGAGGACGAACAGGCGCAGAGGCGCTCGACTCTGTGAAACATAGAAAGCACAGATTGGGCCAATCTAAGCCTCAATTAACTTAGGCCCAATAAGATTATATTTTATGCACATTAAATTACCGGCCCAAAACCATTAAGTGTTCAAATTACTAACTTGAGAAAATATAAAAAAAATCACACCAAAAATAAAAACATCAACAAATAGTCACAGAAAAAAGAATATCAACAAATACCGAACAAGGCGATTTATAAAGAAACAATGTCTATTTTATATACGAGGAATGAGTACCTTATGAGTTATTTTATTTTACGTACCTCCACACATACACAAAGTGACAAAGACCTTGGGGACTTTCAAAGTGTAGGATGTTTCATAGCGGAGTAACGAGAACCAGTAAACAATAAAACAAGAGCAGTAGTCAAGATTGAAACTCATCATCAATATTGCTGTCTTTACACACATAGCACTCTACTCACTCTTTTTTCTCGAACACTACCTAACAATTTTTCATCGAACACTTTTAGTAACAATTCACAATATAACTTAACTTTCAGGATGTAATCTTTTCTCTATAAGAACTTGTATATTTTGATATGCTCTTCCTCCTCTATTTATAGGGTGATTTTTTGGAGCCTTAGTAGTGAAATCGTACAATTTTATAACTTTACTTAGGTCTAGCGATTCATATTTTATGTAAAATTGGAATTGGGTTGAATCAGGTGAAATCGAGAGTAAAATCGGTAAAATCGACAGTAAAATTGGTAAAATCACGATTCTACTTGTTTGAGCAAACCGAAATTGATTTTCGAGGGTAAGTTGAACCGAACACATATTTGAGCGAACCACAACTGCTTTGAGTTTATTAATGAACATATATGTCACTTAGGATTGATTATGATGTTTAATTTGAGTTTGGATAATAAACTTAATCAGTATTTAGCTAGTTCATGTGTTTTTGCTTAGTAGAATTTTAAATATAAGATATTATTTAAGAGTCGTAAAATTTTATGATTTCGCGATTCGATTCTCCGATTACGATTTTAAGTCACTTTTCGATCTCATACTGACTCGACGATTTCACTACATTGGCTATAATATTTTAAGAACATCCTATATATGTAAAATATGAGAGAAATTAAAGGTCAATAATAAGAAATTTTACCTTGACCTAAAGCGAACAATATCTTATAGAAAAAAGTCGGGATGTTAGAAGTGGTATTAAAGCCTCTCGACGCCGCTCTTGAACGATCGTTAGACAAATCTCAACAAGGACATTGATCCCGAAAAAGGGGATGAGGGGGAGATTGGAGGGGGTGTCCAAGGGGATAATAGGTCTTCTTCTTCGTCGACATCACGACTTCTTCGCCGATGACTCTACAGCAGAAACATGTTTTCTTCTCCGGCGACAATGAGTCCGCTAATCATCGCATTCAAAATAGGTTAGTATGATCGGGAAAATAATTATTTGTACCGTTGATGGAGTTCGTTTATATGTTGATCAGTAACGAACGGTCGGGCGAACCCGTTGCCGGTCAGGCTGAAACGGATGATCGGTCCTTCCCTGAGAGGTCCAGATGGGACAACAACCCAACCCAGCTTAAAATAGGGATTTTCTAACTAAAAAAATTGAGCCGGAAAATGAACGGCGAGACCGTCCTCACGAAGTTCAGATGGGACCGCAGAGATAATTTGACCATTCGACGATATATTTTTTTTTATAAAAACTAACTTGAGTGATGAAGATGGGCGGCTGATGACTTGGCGATGATCCAGAAAGAATGGTTGGATTAGCGGATAATCGACGAAAGATCGTCGGAGATTCGTACCATAAAACTTTAGAAAATTAGATTTAGAATTTATGTATAGAATGGAGGGCCATTAAATCATTTATAATAATTAATACGAATTTAAAAATAATTCCAAGGCGCCGAATAGTATCCCTATCCAAGTTGGTCCTTCCCCTTTCACTAGTTGGTGCTGAATCTCAACCATCAACGGTGATAATCAATTTGAATACTTTCCATTGCAAGCTATTTCTTTCCGGTAGATTTACCTACAGCTATTTGTTGCTCAGGTTGACTAAGTCCAACATTCTCCAATCGTGAATAAAAAATGTTATTTAATTAAGCCAACGTTTTAGAAAAGAATCCACCCACTGATTCATCTGCCTTTAATTAAAGCCAACCCAAACAAGACATTAAGTAATTGTTTGTGTGGGACCAATCAATAAAAATACTTCAACACTCCACCTTTATCATATATTTCATACATTATACTAGTATTATATTCATGGAATACGATTTATTTTCAAGATGCCTTGATGGTGAAATGGTAGACACGCGAGACTCAAAATCTCGTGCTAAAGAGCGTGGAGGTTTTTTGGGGAATTGGATCTTAAAATTTCTAAAAAAGTTTAGTGGCAGAAGGCATTTTAGGTTAAAATTGGGGTTGAAACTAATCACAGGAAATCACATCAGTTAGCGGGAACATGGAGCCATGAAGCATACGTTTGTGTGCTTCTGGCTCATAAGGATAGTTTGGGTATGATGGAAGAAATGTTGTGCGCGCTTTTTATAGTGTCCTTTAAAGGAAGAGAAAGACTAATGGTGTCAAATTTAATTAATAAAAAAATATTCTGTCTCTTAATTTTCTTTAATTCTAACAATTAAATTCACTTAAATATTTTATCTTAAATCTATTTTCACTAATTTTTGCATCAAAATGTTTGTTATTCAAAGACGAATCTAACGAGACCAGTCTTGATGATTTTTGAACTAAAAAATAAATTAATAATTTTGTACTTTGTATTCATTCGAGAGTTTGTATGTGTGAATACGAAAGTTCGTGTTATCCATACGAACGTAATTTTAAAAATTACGAACGTATATATGCAAAAGTTCGTGTTAACTCATACCAATGTTTTGATGAAGTATACGAACGTATATATCATAGGAAAAGTATAAATACAAACGTATAGATTGTATTATATGGAAGTTCATGTTATATATACGAAATGTACGAGCATATGAATTTGCAGTTCATAAAAAATTTCGTGTTATTCATATGAAAGTTCATATTTTGGATAATTCCATATGTTATTTGTGTTATACTTTTATGTGTTTTTGTCTTGGATGATTTTCATATGTCTTGTAGTGATAAAACTAAACAAATGTTAAGATTGTTGACAGGAACACATGAATGTTCATTACAACTACTATATTTATACATTCATAAAAATATACTAGATCGTGCCTAACCGGTTGGTCGAAAGTCTAATGAACTAAAACACTGTTTGTTGGAAATTTTCTAAGAGAAGACATGGTTAGGTCATAAGAGAAGGACAATGTTATGGAAAAAATTATTAGAGAGGGGAAAATAATTTAGTGAGAGATTAGAAAATAAATTAAATTTTTTATTTATTATGGGAAGTGAGATATGATTGGTGGGATTGAGAAAAAAAAGATCAATAAAAAATATTTAATACAGTATATGTAAATCCATTTTAACTATATTTATATATATATTTCTTTAGACATATTCCATATTTAAATATAACAAGATAAAATAATGAAATGTCATCAAAATAAATTCATAAATACAACCTGTACATTCATTAAAATAATCATTTAAAACTCTCTAAACGCAACATGTTGTCTTTATTGGTTACTCATGCAAAATGGAAAGAAACATAAAAACTTGTTAGATATAAACTCATTAGGTTTGTAAGTTTTATTGGTACAAACATAGGAATTCTTCAAGAACATAAAGAGGATTGAGAACTCAAACACACGAACGTTTTAATGAGTTTGCAGGTTCGTATGGGCGAAACATACAAACTTATCAATATAATCATAAGTTCGTATGAAGAACCCAAACACACGAACGTTTTAATGAGTTTGCAGGTTTGTATGGGCGAAACATATGAGCTTATCAATATAAACATATGTTAGTATCTGTAAACATATATAACACTTACAAAAGTATGAACTATCTATATGTTTGTGTTTTATCAGTACTTTCTTGTGAATTCGTCAAGAACACAAGGACATGAAGAACACGAAGAACCCAAACGATATATATACACAAACTCACAAATATCTATACGTTCGTATGAGACAGTGAAAACATACGTAGCATCAACGCCTACGTTCATCCCAGTGGGTCGTGAATACAACCTCTGTATCTCCAAGTGAACACAAATAAATTACTACGTCATGCATTCTTCTAGGTGACGTGAACAAAACATTCATATTAGACAGTGAAACAAACGTACCTCCACGACTTGTGGTCATCGGTGGGACGTGAACAAAACACTTGTATCAGACACAAAAAACCCAGGAAAAATGAACAAAGAACATAATGAAGAACATAAAAAATCCAGAACAATCAAATCCACAAGAACTCAAAGAACACGAAGAACAAGAGGTTAAAAGAGAGCTCACCTACCTTTTTGTAATTTGTGTTTCATCGTGCAAAGATACGTCAAAACAAACCTAAATCGATCATCTATTCAAAGAAATCGAGAGAGAAAAACTCAGATCAAACAAAACCATAAGAACTCAAAGAACATGAAGAACAAGAGCAAAAAATGGAAGAACACTTTATGAGTCCCTCTCATCGTCTACAATTGTGAAAGGACAAGTCAAATTAGCATTAGAAAACGCACATAAATTTCCCAAAACATACTTAAAATACCATTGGAATAAAAATACATACGTTCTTATGCTTTTCGATTCCGCGGGTCCCCTATATATATTGGACGGTCGGGATTGGCTTCAACCACTCTAAAATAGTGGCTGAAGCCTCCTTCCGCCATATAGTACACCCCAAAATCTCTAAGTTAGAAATTTCACCAAGTAAATTGTTTGGATTACAATTAATTTTTGGAGAATATTTGAGAGTTGAATTTTTTTTTAATCAATTTAAAGAATTGAATTTTTGATGTGGCCCTCTAGAAATTTTAAACTCATATTGAAATTATTAAGTTGATGAGGGGATTTTGGAAGAATTCATTTCATTTTTGAATTCGGTAGTCCCAACAATCACCTAAAATGACACATACAAACATTTTATTTTTCAAAATAGCATGACCCTCATATTATCTAACTATTTAAATTATCTAACTATTTGAATTCTCTTCTTACAAATTTACCGGCACAAACAAACTCTAAATAATCGAAAACAAAGAATAAATAGGGTATATCATGTGATAGAGCAGATGGTATTGGTAGATGAAACCGAGTCAACTAGAAAAGAAAAATACAAAAACAAAAGTTGGCTTCGACGGAGCTTCCAAGAGGAGGCAACTTGCCACGATCCCTTTACTACCCCAAAATAATCCGCCGAAGAAATACCATAAAAGAGTTCCAGCAGTCCCAAGCAAACAAATACACTAAAAAAGAACAAGCAAATTTAATTAAATTAGGAACATGTGTTACGAGGTGAAGTGCTCAAGTTGCGGGAAGACAAGCTGGGGAGGATGCGGAAAGCATGTCCAGTCAGTTTACGAAAAGGTCCCTGAACCTCAACGCTGTCTCTGCAAGGCTTGGCCCGGTGTCGTCGTCGTCGACTCCACCAACCCCACCGCTCCGGCCGCCCAGACTACGACTACTTCTTCTCCTTCATCTTCCCGGTGCACCATCATGTGATCATTTCGTGTGTGTTTGTTTCTCTTTCGGAATACCTCTGAATTCTGATTTCCTTTCTCTGGCAATTTCTCGTTGCCTTTGTTTTCTTACTATGTATTAGACTGGTTGGTGATAACATAAAAAATAAATAAATGCAATTTGAGGTTGAATTGATCGATTTCTGGGTTTTTTCTCTCTTTGCTTCCTGGAGATCCAATGGCGGCTACTCAAGCCCTTAAACGAGCTAGCTTGCTGAGCCGGGGTCAGCTCGAGCTCGATCGGCTCGTTTATTATCGAGACGGCTCGTGAACTGACTCGTTAAGATTGAACCGAATTTCGATCTGATCTTTAACCGAACCGAATGGTTCGTCAACAGCTCTGGCTACAAGGTATATCATATACAACCTTATCGCATTATTGCCATTAAATATTTGTAGCTTTCCAGATTGAGATTCAGTTCCCATGTCTATGGGTCCATTTTGGAGTGCTGGATCAAGGTTTCATGATCGATTTTTGACTTTTGGGTAAAGATATCAAGCCTGGGTAATGGGGTTGGAAGAGTTTCACCGTGTGAGTTTCACGTTTTCATTAACGATTAACCCCATGGATGGAGCATATTTGTTGGTGGGTGTATAGAGATTTTTGGGCCGAGCTTCTCGTTGATTCAAACAATATCTAGCATACCAACGACATGTTGGTGCAGTGGTGTTCGAGGCTGCATTTGAAAGGACGGATTAAAGTTCGATCTCCCGCAACAACATTTAAAGAGGAACAAAACCTTAACCTCAGGATCATTCCTCGACTAGATTAATCGGCCAATAAGTCAAATATCAGAGTTTACACCAAATAATATATAGGATAGATATGTTAATGACGTGAGATATTCTCATTGGTTAGACAAATATTTAGGATGAGATAACGTGATAACATGAGGTGGAGTGTTCTTATTGGTCCATCTTGATTTCTATCAATTGGATAGATATGGTGATGACATACAATCAAACCCCTTCTATTAGTCGACTTGATCGAGTTATGGTTAATTCTGATTGGACAGATCAGTTTCCTTGAAGCCAAGTGACGGTTTACCCCCCTTGGTTTTCTGATCATTGTTGTCTTGTTGTTAATACAGATGTTCAGTCGGCCTCCCTTCCCAAACCCTTCAAGTTTTACAACATGTGGTGCACTCATATAGACTACCCTAATATAGTTGGTGAGGCCTCGAGATCAGTTCATCCTGAATCAAATTTTAATGCTCTCTATGCTAAGCTAGCCAAGGTCAAGTATGCTCTGAAAGCCCTGCACAGCTCTAATTTCTCTGACATTCGAGGGCGGGCTAAAGCTGCTACTGATGAGCTGAAAAGGGCTCACCTTGTTGTTCTTTCAAACCCCTCCCCTCTGAATGCTGTTGCTGTCAAAATATGCATGCTAAGTGGTCTGAAGCTTCACTTGTCGAGGAGTCTTTTCTTCGTCAAAAGGCTCGAGATCTTCGGGTGAACTGCGGAGACCTTAATACATCTTACTTTCACCGTTCGGTCAAAATCTGACAATCTACCAACACCATCACTCAACTCCATGCTGCTGATGGCTCTCTGTGTACTAATTTGTCCAGTATCATTAAGGAAGCTGTGGGATTCTATAAGGTTATGCTGGGTATGGAAGACCCTAGTCTCTTGAGGCAAACCTTCTGTTATTATGAAGATCTTCTTCTCCATAAAATTCCCACTGAGAAGGCCACTTTACTTGATGGCCCCATGACCCATTGTGAGGTTAAATCTGCCTTATTCTCTTTGGCGAGGGACAAAAGTCCCGGACCCGACGGGTTCATCGCCCATTTCTTCCAGCATTCTTGGGACCTGGTTGGGGGGGATGTCACAGAAGCAGTTCTCTCTTTCTTTGCCATTGGATTTCTGCCAGCTCGTGTTAATGCTACAATTCTCGCGTTGATTCCGAAGATTCCAAATGCTGACACCATGGTTAACTTCCGCCCTATTTCTTGTTGCAATGTCCTCTACAAATGCATTGCGAAGGTGATTGCTAATCGTTTAAGCAAGGTTCTCCCTGATCTTATTAGCCAAAGTCAGTCAGCCTTTGTTCGAGGCCGTTTGATCAGCGATAATGTTCTCATGGCACAAGAACTTGTCTGCTCCTATCACTTGGCTCAAACCACCCCTAGATGTGTTGTCAAGGCTGATCTCATGAATGCTTTCGACTCTGTCGATTGGAATTTTCTCCTTACTGTTCTCCGGCTATGCGGATTCCTGCTAAGTTTATCTCCTGGATTGATGTCTGTTTGAGTTCTGCTCATTTCAGTGTTGCCATTAATGGGGGGCTTTGCGATTATTTTCCAGCACAGAAGGGTCTCCGTATCTTTTTGCCATTTCTATGGAGGTTTTACATTGTTTATTGGCTCGTGTTGTTGCAGCTGGTTTGTTCACCTTTCATCCTCATTGTAAGAGATTTGGGATCACTCAGTTGTGTTTCGCATATAAACTCCTCCTCTTCACTTCAGGGACCCTTCATGGGGTGGGGCGGATTGTTAATGTTCTCAATTCTTTCTATCTTCTCTCTGGTCTTAAGAAGGTGAACCCCTCAAAGTCAGCTATTTTTTGCTCTGTTAGTGTTCCTGACCCTGTTGCTCGGGGAATGGCTCATATTTCTGGTTATAGCATTGGAAAGCTCCATGTTCGTTATTTAGAAGTGCCTCTCATCACTGGTAAGCCTTCCCTTAAATGCTGCCAGCCTCTTATTGATAAAATCACAGCGCCTATTACTTGTTGGAAAGCAAAGTTGCTAAGCTACGCAGGTTGATCTCAGCTCATCCACTCGGTTTTGACCAGCATGTGTCAATTCTGGATGAGTATTTTCCTTCTTCCCAAGTTGATCTCAGCTCATCCACTCGGTTTTGACCAGCATGTGTCTCGCGTCACTTGTGGTCGTTCCTTCTTAAGAGTGGCTCTTTATGGGTGGCATGGGTAACCTATTACAGATTGCGTCGGTCAGACCTGTGGACATGTAAGGTTCCCTCCAACGTTGCTTGGTTCTGGAGGCGAATTCTTCGTGCTCGACCTGTGCTATTTCCTTTTCTTACTCAGCAACTTGACGGCGTTTTCCGATGGGATGGTAAGCCATTGATTCGGTTTTCCATTACTACTATCTGGCAGACCATCCGGCCAAAATCCCCCGAGGTCCCTTGGAGCTTCATTGTTTGGCAAAAACCTTCTATCCCTGCTCATAGTTTCCTCGTTTGGATTATGTTCAAGGATAGTCAAATTTTTTTGGCTAAAGGAGTTCAAAATCCATACTTAACAATATATGGTGAAAAACATATAAAAATTCATGTTAAAATTTTTGTAATCGAAAACACATATATTCCTAATA
This sequence comes from Linum usitatissimum, assembly GCA_030674075.2. Lineage (NCBI taxonomy): Eukaryota > Viridiplantae > Streptophyta > Magnoliopsida > Malpighiales > Linaceae > Linum > Linum usitatissimum. The sequence goes on along the minus strand of JAUJYP020000804.1, from coordinate 3,339,975 downwards.
ACAATAATAATTAAAATCCTTACGAAAATATTTTTACAACTTCATTTGACTATTATTAAAATGGCTTAACATAGTGAAACCTCAATTTTTAGTCATTTCCAACATGCATGTCAAATATCAGTCAATTTGAAATTTTTTCGATTTTCATGTAAAAAATGGTCAATTTCCGTGTACTATGGAAATTTAACCATTTTCACAAGAAAATTTCAAAAATTTTAAATCGGCTAATATTTGACATGCATGTTGGAAATGATAAAAAATCAAGTTTCACTATGGTAACCCCTGTAAATAATGGTCAAATGAAATTAAAATTCAATTTTACTTGGTGTTGAAAATTTTCTAAAATGTAGGATAAGCTCTAACTTTTGACCATGAGATTCTAAACCTCAAAAATTAAACTCTAAACCTTTACCGCTATATCCCAAAATCCAAGATCCGAATACGAATCTACAACCTCCAAAATCTTATTTTTAAACATAACATATGACAAAATTATATATAGAGGATATCGATATTTGTAAGTACCAAAGTGTTACTCATATGTAGATATTCCTATTATCTTATTTAGTGTATGAATATGGATGATAAAACGATTATGGTTAAAATTGTTAACTACTGATCATATAAAAAAGCTGCTAGTAATTACAATAATTAAACTCATTTACAGTTAGGGGTAGGATTAGTCCATATGGCGATTTTGAAATGTTTTTGTTTGTAATAAGTAACTTTTGTTTTGTAAGACAAGAGGGTTCGGCCGAACCCCTCCTTCCGTAATAGCTCCGCCATTACATAACATCATCGTCAAATACATATATGCATGCCATCAACCAAAAACCTAAGGTCCTTTCTCATCCTTGTCCTTCACATAAAAAGGCATTCAGGGTATGTTTGACAATTGGAATCATGATTTTTAGTAGAGTTGAATTAAAATAGTACAAAATGGTTGAGTTGAGGTTGGAATGAATTGAGAAAAAATGCTAAATTCAAAGGATATGAAGGATTCCTAGGAAATTTTATTTTCCCATGAAATAGATTGGGAAACATGATTCCAATTGGAATCCTTATTTCCTTTAATTCAAGTTTCCATCTAGAATATTTTTCTACTCCGACTCATTTTCTTTACACTAATCTCAACTCAACTTTCTTAAAAATCATGATTCATATTGCCAAACATAAATCCAAGGATAAAAATAAAAAAATATCTATATCATCCGAATCCGTAAAATCTATCTACTCTCAAAATAAAAAACCAAAACATAATCTAAAATGTTGACATAAAAATTATCCCAATCTAAGTTCATATGTAAAATATATGAATTAAAGTTTTTGTAAAGAATCCAACATTTATAAAAAGTTATAAGTTTTTTTGAGCAAAATTCAACGAAATAATTACTCGAACCATAAGGTCGGTCGTAATTAAGGGTAACTTCTCGAGTAGTCTAAGGCCTTTGTGTGATTTTTATAGTTTTAAAATTTCAAGTACATGACCGACGTTATAACAGTGAACTTGATGATTGCGATTTTAATAATGCGATTCTTTTATATAAACGATGATGTGACGTACATATATAGTTGTTTTGTGTGGCGAATAGGATGAAATATGACTGAAAATAATAAATCATTTTAACTAAAAATACGATTTTAAAACAATAAAAAAGCCCTAACCTTAAAGGACTATTAAAGTCGCCGTCTTTCCATCATACATAAGTACCTAACCGCGATCAACGAGAATTTTTCACTTCTTCTCCGGAAGAACTCGAACTTCTCCCCACCCTTAGTGGTTTGCAGAACAGCCTTAGAGAGTTAGAGATGACGATGGCTGCCCCCGCTCACCTCTTGTCGAAAACTTCACTCTGTTCCAGCACCAACAGTCTCCTCCTCTTCAACTCTCCTTCATTCCTCCAAGTATTTAACTTCTCTTACTGTTCAATTATGGTTCTTCTCCAGGAAGTGATAATTTGACTGGGTGATTTGTGTTACTCGCAGATGAATGACGCAGGATAAATGCGCTCTCCTCCTTCTCTATCAGTACTGGGCTCTTCAGAACCTTCCGTTGGGGAGCTCAAGGCGGTTCCATCAGAAATTTTCAGGTGACAAAATAACCTAGAGGTATCAAATTCTGCTTAGGGAAGTGTCAATGACAACATGATCCAAATGAGCAATTTGATACTTGGATTTCATCCGAAGTAGAAATTTCTGTTCTTTCTTTTAGGGCTTGGCTAAAGTGAGAAACATAAAAATATGAAAACGAAGGCATATGGCGACTGAATTGGTTTTCGTTTTTAAAATTTGGAAACAAGCAGTGAAGCGACTGAAATGACTGCTACAAACTGGGACAAGCTCGGATTTGATCCCTTATCAACAGACTATATGTATGTGATGAAGTGTTCTGGAGGTGATACATTTTCAGATGGGCAGTTGCTATCATTTGGGAAGATTGAGTTGAATCCTTTCTCTTCTGTATTGAATTATGGAAAGGTCTGCAAGATGATAACTAGCTTCGTTTGCAACGTTTATGGGAACTGAACCTTCTTTTAATGGTGTGATCAATGGCTCTCTTGTCCTCCCTCTTCTGTAGGGAATAATTGAAGGGCTGAAAGCACACAAGAAAGCAGATGACTCTGTACTACTGTTTCGACCAGAGGAAAATGCCTTGCGAATGGCTAAGGGAGCTGATCGATTATGCATGGTTGCACCAACTGTTGAACAATTTGTGGAGGCTGTGAAAGTTTCTGTGTTAGCAAACAAGCGATGGGCAACAGACACATATATATTGTCAGCCCTTGTGAAAATATCTGTGTTTCCTATTTTTCGTGTTCGTCCTTGTTTATAAATGCTACATCTATACATCCGCAGATTCCACCTCTGAATAAAGGCTTTTTGCACATCCGTCCGTTGCTTCTAGGGACTAGCTCTTCTCTTAGTCTAACTCCCGCTTCTGAGTTTATGCTTCTTATATATGTTACCCCCATCGGGAGCTATTTCGAGGTACAGAACTCGCCTGTCTTATTATGGTTTCGTTGAGGTAGTAAATATACTTCTCACAGTTGACATGCCATAACATTATACTAATTTGGTTTTCATAGAGTAGTTTGGAGCCAATTAACCTGTTGATTGATGATGAAACACATCGAGCTGTTCCAGGTGGGGTTGGATGTATAAAGGCTATAGGGAACTATGCTGGGGTGAGCAACTTACATAACCCTTCTCCCTCCAATTTGGAACTTTGTTCTGCTTGATATATTAAGTTGTTGCAATCTGCTTTTGTTTCAGATTTTGAAGGCTCATGCTAATGCCAAGAGAAATGGTTTCAATGATGTTTTATATGTTGATTCAGTCTATAACAGATACTTGGAAGAAGTTTCCACTGCTAATATCTTTGTTGTAAAGGTACGAGTCCAAGGATCTCTTGATGTTGGCGTACCTTAAACTTGTGGGCTACTTTGATACAGAACTGAATGTCTGATTGTGAGCTCTGCCAGGATGAGCAAATATGCACACCTGAGCTAGGAGGGACGATATTGCCCGGGGTTACTCGGGCAAGTGCAATTGGTCTTGCTAGGATCCTGGAATTTAAAGTACGTCCAAGTCTTATCGATCTTTTCCCTTTTCATTTTTCGGGATTAACACAGAGCTAAACTCAAGTCACTATTGGTGGCTATTTCCCACTCACTCCTTGAACAACTCAGGTAAACTAGCAGCTTGTATCAGTTGAGGAATTGCTTAATGCTGATGAAGTATTCTGCACAGGAAATGCTATTGGGTTATTGCCTGTGGGTAGTATAACTTACCATGGTTAAAGGTAAACAAATGATGTTCCATTCCACCTTCATTTGTGTTCATACGATTTTGATATTACTACCGGTTGGTGAGAAAAAGATACTTTTGCTTTTGGTTTAGGGTCTGCTACGGAGATGGTGGTCCAGGCAAGGTAAGCCAACGGCTCTCTTCTCATCTAACAACATACAGATGGGCAATGGGTTGGACTATTGTGCTGAAGTAAAGACATGCATCTTCCCAAGTTTAAGATTCTGAATCGAAAGCAACTTGAGAGCAAAGGGGGCCAGACAGAAACACCCACCTTCCCAGAGTGTGGGGAAGAATGTTGAATGCCATTTAATATGTTGATAGTAACAAGCAACCAAATATGCAACACAAAACTGAATCTGAAATGGGGTACTATCATGGGGTATGAGTTCCCTTGGATAGAAATCGTTCAGAGTGTAAGTAGGGGAACTTATGGATGGTTACTCGTTCCCACATCAGGACAGCACATAGCCATGTTGGGAATAATACATTTGTTTTATATTTTGTCCAGCTCTAGTTGCTTGGAGTGGACAATAAATGTACTGGATTTTCGGATCGCTCAGTTTGAGCTGGGTCATCTTAACCTAGCCCAGCGCTTGTATGAATCATCGAAATAAAGATGACGTGTTGTAGTGAGTTTAGGGATGACACGACAATTTGAATAAAAGAGAGAATATGCACGGAGTGAAAGGTTCCCCGAGCAGTTTTTATGTTTTATAGTGCTGAGGAAGTTTAGATTCATCATGGCGGTTGATATCATATAGGTGATCTAAATCATTGAGTTGAGGCAGTTCTTTAGGATGGCGACAACATATGCCACTGAGCGATGATCTAGCTGTGGCGAGCTAGCCCTTCTAGTTTAGGCTGGTTTGCCTTGCCACAATCAGATGTCAATTGAATCAACCGGTTGGCACGAAACTGGAATAATTGGGTTGTTTCTTCCTACAGAATGATGAGTCATGATACGAGATATACACAGATGACACAGCAAGGAAAAGGTGGCTATGCATGCCATCATATTCCACATTTGATTGTGCCCCTGCTGTCAACTAGACTGCAGAAGACGTCTACTAGCTTCCCTCCTCCAAAAGACTTGCTCAATCCACACGTCTAGAAACACTGAATTTGTCTGCTATTAGGAATCGTAAAGTGTGTGCCAAATATCAATCAATGTCCATTGTGTAACTTTTCAATTGTGTAACTCCCATTGAATAATTCTTATGCATTTATTATATATTTTATTGCTCTCAATTATATTGTAATAACGTTAAAATACATAGGTTATGATTTCATGAACTTTGTGTATCTTCTTGAGTTTCATAACAAGATAAGCATTGAGCAATATCCCCACTACACAGCCACCTGCAGCTCTTGGTCTGTCTCTCTATCTCTCTGTCTTGAGTGGATAAAAAAGGTAAAATGGGGATTTGTATTGCCAACTCTACCTATCCTCTATCCATTGTTTAACATATCAAGCTTGGAATATCCAATTACTTTTACTTTTTTAGAGTATGGAAAACCATGTCAAATTACCAAAATGTCATCGCAGACCATGTGTGCAGAACTGGCAGATACCTGCGCTGTTCGGTGCTCAAACAAAACAAGTGTTCTCCTCAATTTTATATAAGTGTCATTCATTCTTCACTTCCCAACTGCCCCACTCCACTCCTCTCCTCCAGAGCTACTGTTCCTTTTCAAAGTCTCCTGGATTTCTACTTCTGGATTTGAACCCCGGACATGCAGAGGTTCCACGCCCTTGTTCAGACCCTCAGGGTTGCATCATTTCCATCAAAGGTTGGATCTTTTACGTACGATGCATCTGTTCCTGCTTTTCTTAGCCATGGAATTGTGCTTTTAGGCATCTTCTTTTATTGGGTTTTTTCCATTTTCTGCAGTGTAGAGGCTACTCACGTTACTACACTTCAAGGGCTGCAACTTTTGTAGAAGAAATCTGTGAACCCTCACCTTCATCCAGGTAAACTGGTTCTTATAGTGGGTTAAGAACCTAATTGTATGTTAGTGTCTACGAGGATGCTTGTAGTAACCGGTTTTTTTGGTTGGTGTGTCAGTGACGAGGATGCTGATAGGGATTGGGACAACTTGGGATTCGGTCTTGTCACAACTGATTATATGTATGTGATGAAATGCGGTAAAGATGGAAACTTTGCGCAAGGGGAACTCAACCCATATGGAAACATTGAGCTGAGCCCTTGTGCAGGAGTCTTAAATTATGGACAGGTAAGTCCAACTTGTTTGTTTGAAGTTTGAACTGTTCAATTAGAAGCTTGTCCAATGGATGGACCCATCAAAACAATATTGTAAGTGTTACCCTTGTGATCCAGGGACTGTTTGAAGGCACAAAAGCTTACAGAAAAGAGGACGGCAGGCTACATCTGTTCCGGCCAGATGAAAATGCGATTAGGATGATCAATGGTGCAGAGAGAATGTGTATGCCTTGTCCTTCGGTTCACCAATTTGTTGATTCTGTTAAACAAACAGCTCTAGCCAACAAGCGCTGGGTAATTTTTGAAAAATTGTTAATATATATATCGTGCCTTGGTTCAAGAATTAGATTTTATATGCTACTTGATTTGGTTGTCACCGTATGTGTTTGCAGATTCCGCCTCCTGGGAAAGGGACATTGTACATTAGGCCATTGCTGCTTGGAACTGGACCTGTATTGGGTTTGGCTCCTGCACCTGAATACACTTTCCTTGTATATGCTTCCCCTGTAGGCAACTACTTCAAGGTAATCGAATAATTACTACCAGCAATTTATGTACGGTTGTTCATCAATTACTGAGCGGAGTCGAACTTCATTATGCCAAGCTTGGCTCGTTACTTTTTAGGCGAGGTTGAACTCGCTCATGTCACGCTCAAGCCTATTCGAGCCTGGCTCGGTAACTAATCTTAATGAGCCACACTCGAGCTTAACTCGAACTTCGCTCATTACAACTCCCTGATGAGTCCAATTTGAGCTGAATTTGGAGCTTTGTACACTAAAAAAACACCGACAAGTCAAAGCTAAATAAACGAGTTATTATAAACTTTACAAGTTTCTACATCCCTCACTTGAAATAGTTAAACATAAATAGTGTATCACTTGCATTTTCATTTGCACAATCACAAATTACATATGATTTATTGTATAGAATATAGCAAATACTTGTTGCATTATTGAGTCTACCAATGAGCCATATACTCTAGCTATTATTCGAGTTGGTTCTCAAGCTCGATTCGAACATACCCTGGCTCAAGTTTGAGTCATTTAGTTGTTATCAACCCGAATGATGAGATACTCGCAAGTGGCTTGGTGGCTCGTAAACAACCCTAGTTTTGGTTACCCCTCGATAGTGTTACCGTACCTAATTAATTTGACATGGCAGGGGGCTGAAGCCTTGAAGTTGTACGTTGAGGAAGAGTACCATCGAGCATCTAGTCTGGGAACCGGAGGAGTGAAAACAATAAGCAACTATGGCCCTGTAAGCATTCAGTCTCTCGTCATTGGGAGGATCTTTTATACTTTTCCTTACAAAGAAGCTGTGTTGGGCATGCAGGTTCTGAAAGCTCTGAGCAAAGCCAAAAGCAGGGGATTTTCCGATGTCATTTATCTCGACTCTGTGGAGAACAAGTACCTGGAGGAAGCCTCAGCCTGCAACATTTTCATCCTCAAGGTCAGTAATCAGTATTCTTACATACCCTTTTGTTCATGTTCCAGAATCCCCATTCTGAAATTGATAACTTGTTAGGGAAAAGTGATTTCAACCCCTGCCACTAGAGGAACCATTCTTCCAGGTGTCACTCGGAAGTCCATCATTGATATTGCTCGTGATCACGGCTACCAGGCATAAACCCCCACTTTTCTCATCATAATGCTGCTTATAATAAGTCCATCATCTGAAAAAATTGTATCTTTTATTGTTTGGACAGGTTGAGGAGCGTCTGGTTCCAGTGGATGAACTATTAGATGCTGACGAGGTTTTCTGCACTGGGACAGCTGTTGTTGTTGCTCCTGTAGGCAGCGTTACGTATCGAAATCAAAGGTTACATTCTAAATCATAGGATTCTTTCTTTTTGTTTTTTGTTTTCAGATGGTGAATTAGCAGGGTAATATGCAGGGTCCAATACAGGACGGGGGTTGAATCAGTGACTTGGCAGTTGCACTCTACGTTGGTAGGGATTCAGAGTGGTGTGGTTGAAGACAAGAAAGGATGGACTGTCCAGATTAATTGATGATTTCCCCACCACTCCATTTTTAGCGGTAGATCTCCATTTTTTGTTCTTATTTGTTAGAACTGTAAACATGTATGTATCTGTTTGGAGGTTCTCTTCATGATGATTTTGTTGATATACGTATATTTACGTTATGTTTTGTAATGGTTTGTTATCTTGAGTTATCATGAGTAATAGACTTTTCGAATTTTTTTAAAAAACTCCACTTGCTTTTCAGAAAACTAGGCTGCATTGTATCGATGGTTGTGTTTCTTGTGTTTCATTACTGTCTGTCTGTGTTGAAATGTATGGTAAAATAATTTGATTTTTACAGAATTGTACATGATGTATGGTCTAAATAAAATGTAATTCATGTAATGATAGTTCAATTTTGAAATTTTTTTCACACTAAGTAAATTTTTTTTTAAAGTTTATTATTATTTATTATTTATGGGTATGATAGTGAAATTTGATTTTATAGTTATTTTCTATATACATGTAGCTGATTTAAAAATTTTGAATTATTTTTGTAAATTGGTCAAATTTTTATAGTACAACATACGAAAATTTAATTAATTTTGACATGAGATTTTCAAATTAATTAATATTTGATATGCATGTTGAAAATAGATAAAAATTGAAATTACAGCTGTTAAGCTTAAACTTTTTTAATGATAGTTAAATAAAGTTAAAAATTTTTTTAAGGATTTTGATTGTTAATATTAACGGGGATGTATGCGCTTTCGATTACAAAATTTTTAGTTTAGATTTCTAATTATTTATCACGATATATTGTTAGGTGCGAATTTTAAAACTCCTTGATCAATTTTCTTGCTCCTGTTCGAAATAATAACGCTCATAATAAGTGAAACTAAGAAAAATGAGTGAACGAACTAATTTTCCAGTCGCCCGATTTCTCATCTTCAAACAAAAATCACCTTACATAAAGAGGGTTATAAGAAAAGAACAAATGACACAGACGAACAATGCGACCTTTCTCTGACAAAATTTAATTAAACCCGAGTATGAAAGATATTAATTAATAAGAAAGTTAGGAGAAATTAGGGGGAAATGATATTAAATTATACAAATTTCGCTTACATGACCATCCTATTTACACTCATCAATCTTTAGATCTTTAGTATAAATCACAATCGTCCGTTGGAGTCAATACTGAGTGGCAAATCTTATATAGATTTCAATCATTTATTAGAGTCAGTTCAAGAGAGACTACTGTAACAATAATATTTTTTTATGACTTTAATATTTTTTTAATCCACTTGTTTCCTTGACCATTTGTTAATTCGGTTTCGGGCTTTATATAGGCTTCATAGGTATTGTTATTTTCCTTCTCCTAAACTCTAAACCCCGTATTTGAAGATGTATTGAAATTCATGACAAATTCCAAAATCTTTCGGGGATTGGGTACCGTAAGGATATCGCGAGTTCGGGTATTCATAATCCATCAATATCCGGCCAAACAAATCAACAACAAGAAAAACAATATGAATTATAAGTTCCATTCTTATATCAAATTACTAACTTATAAACTTCAGTCACATTCTTATTCTCAATCATCCAAACTAATGAAACAGTAAATTACTTACTTACTCTCCACATTATTCCCAATAAGTTTAGTAAATTTTAGATATAGTAATATCGGGTATTTCAAATATCCATCGGTGTAATCGAACAAATCTCAGGTACTCATCAATAATTAATATGATAATTCTAAAATCAAACTCCAATCCCGAACAAGTATCTAATACCAAATTCGACATCCAATCAGATTCTCAAAATCATGTTTATAATATAGAAAGTATGAGTTATCAATTATTATTGAATGGGTGCCTTATTGAATATGGGTCATTAAATAATCGCAATTCACAATATTGATATCTTCAATGGAGTAGGAGTGACCATCCTTTTCTTAGAAAGATAGATTGGTCCTTTAAAGTCTCACACAATTGGATGTTGACATTAAGAATCATGAAGAATGACCGATAAACTAAAGATTGTGACAAATTAGAAAGACTAGTGCTAAATTTGGGAAAATAGCTATAAAAAAAGACTACTCATTCTAGTAATGAAAGACTCTCGAACTTGTAAGTACCGATGACGTACCAGGCCCGTTCAAAGATGTTCGAAGGCGTGTGATAACATTTTTTTTTACAAATCAAATATATTATTATTTAATGATAGAGTAAAGATATAAGTGAGTACGATGATGCTACCGGAACACGCTTCATAAGATAGGTTGAAAGGGAAAAGCAAGTATTAATGCAGATACTTTGCTTTGCCTCCTCAATTTCCTCGACCAAGATCGGCTTTAGACTCGACGAAAGAAGAAAACGACACTCGACTAACACTACCCCTACTGCATAACATAACATAACACAACCGACACAAACAAAACATGAAAAAATCACCACTACAATGAAATTAGCCTAGAAATGAAACAACTAAGTAACAAAGGGGTAGCCGGCTTCTTGATCCCTTGCGATGACAGTAGCTAGAGACTTCATCAATCCGAAATTCCTCACATAGTTGGGCGGGTCGCTTCAAGCTGACCCTCCTGTACCATGGTTGTTCGAGCATGGCCATCATTCTTCGTTGATTTCCATGATTTCTGACCGTAGACTTCCTTTCGTTCCATTGGCTGGATCGTGGAGGGTCGTCGGGAAAGCAAAATTTTCATTGTGGAAGAAGAAGTTAAAAAAACCTACTTGAAGGTAGAAACAAAACTCTAATCGAGGAGAGAACAACCCCTACTCGAGTGTTACGTTTTCGATTACTATCATGTTATGTTATTGAATTATTGAAAAACAAGGAAGCCTATGATAGGCGGTATAATAATGTGCCTCTCTCTCTAACTAGACCGCGCCCCCCTCCCATGTTACCTCATGTTCACGTATGGGCCACAGTTTGCCCGGGCCATAGATTGCCCTCATATTATAGTCTGATTGATACGTACTCACTCGCTCTCATATTCACGTTTGGGCCGGAGTTCCCCTCATATTTCTCACGTATGGGCCACAGTTTACCCGGGCCATAGATTGCCCTCATGTTATGGTCTGATTGATACGTACTCACAGACTCTCATGTTCACGTTTGGGGCGGTTTGGCTAGTTAGTTGAGTTAGGGGGGGGGGGGGGGGGGGGGCTAGATGTCATGTCAAGTAAATCATGTCAAGTGAATCACGTTATGTGGATCATGCTATGCCTATTCACGTACGGAATCTTAGATATTAGTGGATGTCGAGGATGTCTTATGACTCAGAGTGAGTGCATTTTGGAGAATGGAATGCTATGTTTACTTTCTCTAGAGTTTTTAGCACTTGAGACTTGGTTTTGTTTTTTATGTTTTGGACTTGACTTCAGATGTGTTAATATGGTGAAACCTTAATTTTTAACCATTCCCAACATACACATGAAATGACAGCCTTTTTATAAAAATTCAACTTTGACCTCAAAATTTGTCGATTTCCAAAGGGGTAACACCTATCGAAATGAACCATTTTGACATGAAAATATCAAAACTTTGAAATCATATAATATTCGACACGCATGTTGGAAATGGCTAAAAAGTGAAGTTTCGTCATGGTAACCCTTGTAAATAATGGTCAAATGAATTTAAAAATCAATTTTATTCGATATTGTTTTAGTGTGTTGAGAAATATTTTTTAACTTCATTTGCCTATTATTTGAAGGGTTTAACCTGGTGAAACCTCTATTTTTAGCCATTCCCAACATACACGTCAAATATTAACCTTTTTAAAAAAATTTAATTTTTAACTCAAAATTTATTGATTTCCAAAAGGGTTAACATATGGAAATGAACTATTTTGATATGAAATTATCAAAACAACCAAATCGGCTAATATTCGACATGCATGTTGGAAATGGAAAAAAGTAAAGTTTCGTCATGGTAAACCTTGTAAATAATGGTCAAATGAATTTAAAAATCAATTTTAGTCGATATTGTTTTAGCGTGTTAAGAAATATTTTTTAACTTCATTTGCCCATTATTTGAAGGGTTTAACATGGTGAAACCTCTATTTTTACGAATTCCCAACATAGATGTCAAATGTTAGCCTTTGTAAGAAAATTCAATTTTCACCTAAAAATTTGTCGATTTTCAAAGGGGTTAACCTATGGAAATGAGCAGTTTTCACATAAACATTTCAAAATTTTCAAATCGGCTAATATTTGACATGCATGTTCAAAATGGCTAAAGAGTCAAATTTCATCATGGCAACCCCTATAAATAATGGTTAAATGGATTTAAAAATCTATTTTAGTCGATACTTTTTAGTGTGTTAAGAAATAAGTTTTAACTTCATTTGCCTATTATTTGAAGGGTTAAATATGGTGAAACCTTTATTTTTACCCATTCAGAACATACACGTCAAATATTAGCCTTTTTTAAATAATTTAATTTTCACTTCAAAATTTGTCGATTTCCAAAGAGGTTAACCTATGGAAATAAACCATTTTGACATGAAAATATCAAAACTTTCAAATCTGCTAGTATTCGACATGAATATTGGAAATGACAAAAAAGTAATGGTCAAATGAATTAAAAAATTAATTTTATTCGATATTGTTTTAGCGTGTTGAGAAATATTTGTTAACTTCATTTGCCTATTAATTGAAGAGTTCAACATGGTGAAACTTCTATTTTTAACCACTCTAAACATACACGTCAAATATTAGCCTTTAAAAAAAAAATTAATTTTCAACTCAAAATTTGTCGATCTCCAAAGGGGTTAACCTATGGAAATGAACCATTTTGACATGAAAATATCAAAACTTTCAAATCTGCTAGTATTCGACATGAATGTTGGAAATGACAAAAAAGTGAAGTTTCAATCATGGTAACCCCTGTAAATAATGGTCAAATGAATTAAAAAATTAATTTTATTCGATATTGTTTTAGCGTGTTGAGAAATATTTGTTAACTTCATTTGCCTATTAATTGAAGAGTTCAACATGGTTAAACTTCTATTTTTAACCACTCCCAACATACACGTCAAATATTAGCCTTTTAAAAAAAATTCAATTTTCAACTCAAAATTTGTCGATCTCCAAAGGGGTTAACCTATGGAAATGAACCATTTTGACATGAAAATATCAAAACTTTCAAATCGGCTAGTATTCGACATGAATGTTGGAAATGGCAAAAAAGTGAAGATTCGTCATGGTAACCCTAGTAAATAATGCTCAAATGAATTAAAAATTAATTTTATTCGATATTGTTTTAGCGTATTGAAAAATATTTGTTAACTTCATTTGCCTACTAATTGAAGAGTTCAACATGGTGAAACTTCTATTTTTAGCCATTCCCGACATACACGTCAAATATTAGCCTTTTAAAAAAATTCAATTTTCAACTCAAAATTTGTCGATCTCCAAAGGGGTTAACCTATGGAAATGAACCATTTTGACATGAAATATCAAAACTTTCAAATCGAATAATATTTGACATGCATGTTGGAAATGGCTAAAAAGTCAAGTTTCATCATGGTAACCCCTTTTATTTATGGTCAAATGAATTTATAAATCAATTTTACTCGATATTGTTTTAGGGTGTTAAGAAATATATTTGAACTTTATTTGCCTATTATTTGAAGGGTTTAACATGGTCAAAACTTAATTTTTAACCATTCCCAACATACACATGAAATGATAGCCTTTTTATAAAAATTCAATTTTGACCACAAAATTTGTCGATTTCCAAAGGGGGTTAACCTATGGAAATGAACCATTTTGACATGAAAATATCAAAACTTTCAAATCGGCTAATATTCGACATGCATGTTGGAAATGGCTATAAAGTGAAGTTTCGTCATGGTAACCCTTGTAAATAATGGTCAAATGAATTTAAAAATCCATTTTATTCGATATTGTTTTAGCGTGTTGAGAAATATTTGTTAACTTCATTTGCCTATTATTTGAAGGGTTTAACATAGTGAAACATCCATTTTTAGCCATTCCCAACATACACGTTATATGTTAGCCTTTTTTAAAAAATTCAATTTTGAACTGAAAATTTGTTGATTTCCAAAGGGAACACCTATGGAAAAACCATTTTGACATGAAAATATAAAAACATTCAAATCGACTAATATCCGACATGCATGTTGGAAATGGATTAAAAGTGAAGTTTCGTCATGGTAACACTTATAGATAATGGTCAAATGAATTTAAAATTCAATTTTATTAGATATTTTTTTAGCGTGTTAAGAAATATATTTGAACTTTATTTTCCTATTATTTGAATGGCTTAAAATAGGGAAACCTCCATTTTTAACAATTCCCAAAATACACGTCAAATATTAGCCTTTTAAAAAAAATTCAATTTTTACCTCAAAAATTCAATATTAACCTATGGAAATGAACCATTTTGACATGAAAATATCAAACTTTCAAATCGGCTAGTATTCGACATGAATGTTGGAAATGGCAAAAAAGTGAAGTTTCGTCATGTTAACCCCAGTAAATAATGGTCAAATGAATTAAAAAATTAATTTTATTCGATACTGTTTTAGCGTGTTAAGAAATATTTTTTAACTTCATTTGCCTATTATTTGAAGGGTTTAACATGGTGAAACATCTATTTTTAGCCATTCCTAACTTACACGTCAAATATTAGCGTTTTCAAATAATTCAATTTTCACTTCAAAATTTGTCGACATCTAAAGGGGTTAACCTATGGAAATGAACCATTTTGTCATGAAAATATCAAAACTTTCCTATCGGCTAATATTTGTGCATGTTGGAAATTGCCAAAAAGTAAAGTTTCATCATGATAACCCCTGTTATTTAATGGTCAAATGGATTTAAAAATCAATGTTACTCGATATTATTTTAGCGTGTTAAGAAATATTTTTTAATTCCATTTTCCTATTATTCGAAGGATTTAACATGGTGAAACCTCAATTTTTAATCATTCCGAACATAATCTTCAAACATTAGTCAATTTGAAATTTTTCAATTTTCACCTCAAAACTTGTCGATTTCCAAAGGGGCTAACCTATGGAAATGAATCATTTTGATATGAAAATTTCAAAATTTTCAAATCGACTAATATTTGATATGCATATTGGAAATCGCTTAAAAATCAAGTTTTATCATGGTAACCCCTATTTTAGCCCACTTGTTAGGGCCCGTTTTTCTCGAATTTATGTTTCGTTTCAAAAAACTATCTATATTTCTATTTTGAATATTTTGAGTCTTGTGTCCGTCCCAAAGCAGTTTTGTATTTGAATAAATGTAAATTTTTTGCAAAAAGTTGAGGTCGTGTCCAAAACTTTGTTAACTTCAAGATATCCTAATTTTTTTGATAAATCGATATAAAACTTAAACCGGATTTGTGTTTAATTGACAATTAAACAGGTTTTCCTCTGGCTATGAGGTGTTCCCTTCCTTCCCTTGTCCAACCAGTATTTCTTTCTCTGATTATGATCAACCAACCCCACAACGCAGCAACTGCTACTAGTAGCTAGATTGGTTCGAAACGACATCAATAGTAATTATTATAACGTCCACAACAATAAACACCATTGATCTCATCTCAACTACCTAGTGTGTGGTTGCTTAGATTTTTTTTTTAAAAAAAAACGGATGGAGTTGAGTTGGGTTGGGTTGTATTATATCGGTGGGACTGAATGAATGCAATATAGCCGAGGAAAGAGAAGGTTGGAGGAAGGTGGTCCGGTGGAAGAAATGTCTTCCGGAATCATAGCTTCGGTGATCAAAAAATTTGTTCGGAACCTTTCCGTTTGGGGAAATTTGCCAGAGTTACGATTTACATTATAAACGTTAGTTTAGAAAATGACTTATTTACCCCTTTGAGAGAAGATCAGTGAACCGAAATTCCAAGCTAAAAATTGAAAATTCACTTAAAATAACATAATTTGTTTTATTTATAGTTGAAGATGAGCTCATGTTTGCATGCACTAAAGGAATTCCTTGTAAAAGATGTCAAAATAATAATGAAAAGAAACTTTCCTATTCTGAGAAAAAATCGAAATTCTCATGAAATTTTCTACCTGTCATATTTAGCCTTATCTTGAAGTTTCACTGAAGGTCACCTCTAACACCTTCTTTCTCCTTACAATCCATTTATAAAATACAGAAATCGCCCGTGACAATGTGTTTTTTAATCCAATTGCGTGTTATTGCAGAACATCTGATTCCAATTTTAACTAATAATAAATTTTCACTCATCCAAAAATAATTCTTTGCATATGAATGATTCTCAATGTTACTTTTATGTTATTGATATTGAAATTAACATATTTATGAAATAAACTGAGTGTTATTGGTTTATAACTAAAGGGAAAATCTTAATACTATATGGTTTGGCAATATGATTCATATAAAAGTTAAGTTACAATTAATATAAACAAGTTGATTTCAAGTAAAATAATTTTTTGGATGGAAATTTGTATACAAAAATATAAGAAATTTAATTGGAATTATGTTTCCCAATTTATTTAAGGGAACATAAATTTTTTTAAAATAAATTTATATCTTTTGATTTAACATTTTTTCACAATTCTTTTCAACCTCAACTTAACTTGTTTATACTAATCTCAACTCAATTTTTATAGGAATCATAAATATCATAATTCTGATTACCAAATCTAACTTATGCTTCATGCTTCTTGTTGGATAATATAGTACATATTTGGACTATTTTTTTTTCAATTGGAGATAAAGTTCGTGTTACACAAAAAAATAGAAAATATGAGGAATGTAATAATGCAAAGCTAGAAGAATATTTGGACTAATTCAATTATATATAAAGTTATCTATATATTTTATCATCCATTTAATTTTATAATTATTAGAATTATCCTGGTAATGTTGTGAAAAATTTTAGAGGATAAGTGAAGATAGAAGAATTATATTTTTGTTATAAACACGTATTGGCCAAAATGAAAGTGTGAGAAAATTTAAGTTATATCAATTGAAAAATGAAAAATATCACAAGACTCATAAATAGTAATATGTGAGCTCAAAATAAAGCTCTTATAAGAGAACCAAATATTATTTATTTAATAATAATTCATATTCTCTTATTATAGTATAGATTGTTTTTACGAGTAACTATCGTGATAGTAAATCTAATTAATGACACCGCATCATCCCCTTTCTAATCTAGTATTTACACAAAAGTTGAAAAAAATCAACTAATCCATAAACTTAAATTACAATTTAATTAAGATAATGAACGGTTTAAATGAGTTTTATGCCATATAATCTCCAGTAATTGAGCCTGCATAATTTAAAATCTAAGAACGTGATTGCCTTTCCCTATAAACTACTACTACTCATCCTCACGTCTATCCACCTTTGAGTCACCCCCTTCCGGCTCGACACAACCCACAAATAAAACCCAATACACAAAGTCTCCTGTGGAATCGGGGATTTTGTCATATCGTGTTTTGATTCATTAAACCGCCAAATTTGGGCTCTTTGCAGAACAGCAACAGAGTAAGAAGTAAGAACACGACTTCTCAATCTCTGGACAGGAGGCCCGACCATGATTCCGACAACCGCTTCACGTGTTCGAAGTTTGGTTCAGTCTCTTGGTTCCATCGTCTCTTCTTTCTCCCAGGTTTGTATATGAAATAATTTACTCATCCTGGTGCTTCGATCGGAATTTTGACTAACCAATAACAAATTTATATATCTGAGACAGATTGGAATCGGAGCCCGCAATTCCTACAATTCTGGTGCTGCATCTTCACTCCAACAAGTTGTCAAACCATCTACTTACAGGTGGCTTGAAATTATAACTCGATGTACTCTGTTTTTTCATCGCTGTTCATATGATCTGTTTTTGTTTACTCTGTTTTGATTGGTGGGTGGTTTTTATTTTCCATTTTAAAATTCAGTGAGGATGAGTATGCGGACGTGGATTGGGATAATCTTGGATTTGGAATCACCCCAGCTGATTACATGTACATAAACAAGTGTAAAACAGACGGAGAGTTTGGTCAAGGTCAAGTTACTCGTTATGCCGCGCTCGAACTCAGCCCTTCCGCCGGAGTTCTTAACTATGGACAGGCAAGTGAATCAATCAACAAAAAACAATAATTTCATTTCTTCGTATGTATTATTGATCATATATGGATTTATTTATTCACACAGGGTTTATACGAAGGAACAAAGGCGTACAGAAAAGAAGACGGGAGACTGCTGGTTTTCCGACCAGATGAAAATGCTCTGAGGATGAAGATGGGCGGTGACCGACTCTGTATGCCCTGTCCGACCGTTGATCAGTTCGTGGACGCAGTTAAACAAATTTCCATGGCAAACAAGCGATGGGTAAGAAACAAAAACTAAAATTCCTCTGTTTATGATTCTTTTCCATACCGAAAAAAACCCAACTAATTGAATAAAAAATGTGGAAAACAAAACAGACGCCTCCTCCTGGGAAAGGAACTATGTATATAAGGCCTTTGCTGATGGGGAGCGGTCCGATATTGGGATTGGCTCCAGCTCCTGAATACACTTTCATGATCTATTGCTCCCCCGTTGCCAACTATTTCAAGGTGGGTGGTTGGATTTACTTTTGTTATTAGTGTTGCTTATACTGTTACTTACCTTTATTCTGGGATTTGAGCAATTTCGGTTTTGTTAATCAGGAAGGTTTTGCACCGCTGAATCTCTACGTGGAGGATGAATTCCATCGCGCAGCTCGTGGAGGAGCTGGTGGGGTCAAATCCATAACCAATTATGCACCGGTATTATTATTATTATTATTAGCAATTTCATAGTGACAGGATGCTAGGATGTTGCGGAATATAGATTGTGGGCATCATTGAAACATGATATAAATAGTGTATTATGCATATAAGTTTATTATAGTAAGACTAATGACTATAATAGAATAGTGCTGGTTCTTTTATGAAGGCGACATCAGCTCCGTTTGTATTGTCACTGAGGGTGTTGAAAATCTGGTCAATGGGTTGGTTAGAAATGATGGAAGATCAAAATTATTGGTTAGATAGTGGTCATCAAAATAATTCGAGTTAGATTCGCCAATACGCTCAAAATTCAGGCTAAATTGAGTATCCGGCCCAAATTCAACTACGTACTAATAATAGTACAACAATTAAACAACCAAAGTTCAATTCGAATCAAACAATTAGAGTAAATCATTAAGTTATTGGGCTATTCAGGTTTCGTTGATATTATATACATCGATAGCTGGTACCCATCAGTGGGGAATGGATACCATCAAACCCGTCCCACCCGTCATCCGTCACCCGATATGAATAGGTACCAGATTTGTATGTACCAGCCAATTATATGCATTGACCGGATTTTCAAACAGATTTTAGATAAGTACCCGCCCGCCATCCGATCTAAACCTTATACCCTTCAATTACCTGCATTGACCCGGATTTTCGGTCAGATTTTAGATATCCATGAAAATTACAATGGAACTAAATGGTTGACTATGGTAAAAAAGAAAACAAAAGTAATTGGTGAGGGATTTTCACTATTCACATGAAATAGTAATAAATAGTGAAATAGCCCTAACTTTTTTATGTATTAAATGAATAAAGAATAGTAATAAATAGTAAAATAGCCCCTAGCTTTTTACATGTTAATAATTAACTATGGATATGATCCTTTAGATCATTTTGACTATTGAAAGCTGAATAATTATGGGTCCTCTGTTTTTTCAATAATAAGGTTTTGAAAGCAGTAGCCAAGGCAAAACAGAGTGGATATTCTGATGTTCTGTATCTGGATTCGGTCAACAAAAAATATATTGAGGAGGTCTCTTCCTGCAACGTGTTCCTCGTCAAGGTACTTGAAAGGATTTTCTCAAAATGAAGATGCTAATCTTCTTGCGAACTAAATATTTAACTTTTAACTACAGGGAAAAGTAATATCGACGCCGGCAGCAGTGGGGACCATTCTTCAAGGCGTAACTAGAAAGAGCATCATCGAAATTGCCGGCGATCAGGGGTACCAGGTTGAAGAACGAGCGGTGGGGGTAGAAGAGCTGGAGGAGGCGGAGGAAGTGTTCTGTACAGGGACGGCGGTGGGTGTGGCCTCCGTGGGATCCATAACGTACCAGGGGAAAAGGTGAGTTAATAATTTTAGTTGCAATATATATGTAAGTACTTTGGTCTCCTCTGCAATATATATGTAAGTACTTTGTTTGCAGGATGGAGTACAAGGTGGGAGGTGAGACGGTGGCGAAGGAGCTGTACATGATTTTGGAAGGAATAAAGAGTGGAGCAATTGAGGACAAAAAAGGTTGGGTTGTTGAGATTCACTGATTATTTACTCCATTTGGGTAAACATGTCTGTGTATAAGTCGCATTATTTGATTGGCATCTGAGCATTTGAGATGCGAAATTATCAGTAGAAAAAGTTGGCATATCAGAAATCTTCAGCTGGATGACGACGGCTTCTGCTGCTGTGTATAATTTATCAGTTCAAGTCTTCAGATTTTATGAACTAACGAAGGTACATCAACACCTCCTTCGCCAGCATTTCCATGGCACAGTTCATACCAAACACAACTCACACCAACTCTGCACCTAATACGCTCAAGCTATGCAGAGTCTGACTCTGATGTGCCGCATAAGCTTGAGAACACAGTCGTATATCATCGACCAGTCCAAAACAAGGATATAAATACTGCAAAAAACACTAACTCTGCATATGGGTACTGCAAAAGAGAATCTGCTTCATAGAGTCATAGTCATCTTCACAAAAATAACAGGAAACATATACCAACTAATCCCCTCATGAAGCAAAATCACCAAGTCAGACTGCACTGCATGAGTCAAAGCCATGTTATTAATCAGGGCTTTTGGAAAATGCAAGCGATCCCCAAACGAGGTCATACCAACTCATTATAGCGGCCTTCAAACGAAATTGAATATTTCGCCATCCTTTTACCACGTCACAATGGGCAATTTCTGTTTTTCGGGGTTACTTTGCACCTCTGGGTTCCATGATGCTTCAGATGTCACTAAACTGAATCTTGGGTCTTCTTGAGTCATATGAGACCTATGGTCTTCATATGATTCGAATAAAACTGACCCAATTAAGAAATGGTGTGATTGGGCTTGAATTAGTAATGTCGTTGGACAAAATTGCATTTTCTTTGACTTTTGGATGGTTTTGGCTCGACCAAATATCTTCAAATAATGAATGATGATTTCAGTCTCCTTCTTAGTCGAGGGAAGTTGGTTCGATTGGGCTTGGACATGAATTCCACTCATCAGACGTGTTCAGGTGCACTTTGTGATCAGGGCCACTCGTTGCGTTAAAAAATTTTAAGCCTCAATAAGAATGGTTGGAATAATTTCATCTGCCTCCCTTTTCAAGTGACATTATTTTCTCCATAAATAACCTTCATTAATTTTTTTTCTAGTTTCAATTGTCTTTCACATGCTAATTTTGGACGTAGTGTTAATAAAATTAATCAACTGTTTTGAAGCACTAGACTATGATTCAAAGATTAAGAGCATATAAAAAAGACCCTATGGATACGACACTTGATCATCATTTATATCCTTTATTTCTATCATTTTGGATCGTAAACATCCAAAAAATTTTACATTCTCCATTTTTTTCAATAAAGAAGATGTGAAATGAACTTTTAGCCGAAATTAAATTCTAATTATGATTCAATTTCTTCTTCCCACCCGCCCGTCTCATCGCGTCCAGCCCTAACTTCCAGCATTACAACCTCCGCAACCCCCAACTCCGCCTCCAACAAGTCTACATCCTCCCCTCCAACCCCACTGTTACCAAATCTACCCACCCAAATTATCATCAAATTAACCGCAAACAACTGCACCTCCTATGGAAGCTCCAGTTTGAGCCTTTCCTCGTAAGTTATGATCTAAATACCGACATTGATGGTAGCTCTGATGCACCACAGAAGCTCCTTGATGATGGTGCTCCGAATACGCTTCATACATCATGGCATCGCAAGGACCAACTCTTCGAGATTAATAACGATCTACTAATTCAGAAAGTTGATGTTGGCCTCTCTTATCATCTATAGAGCTTAACCGAAATGGGCGATCGAGTACATATAGCTATTTGGCCAATGTACCAACTCACATGTAGAAATTCCAACTCACTACTCAACCACTAGTGGTACTGGTGATAACTTACCTATCTAAGAAATGGCTACTCTTCTACCTTCCAACATGGCTAAAACAATCAAGAAGGTACGTAATTACTAATTAGAGCATAAAACTCATTTTCTTACATTTATAGACACAATAAACATGAATTGATGAGTGGAGTTAGGTCACTTGATATTGACTACATGAAAGATCCTGATTCCCCATGTATACCAAGTTTGAACCTTGGAGAAATTCATGTACACATACTTTTTGTTTCGGACTAGACCTATTGGGAAGTACGAGATAGTAGACCTATTGGGAATTATGCTGAGTTTTGCCTAGCTCAAGCTCAGCTCATTCGTTTTCAATTCTTAACAATCCATGTTAAATTTGGAATTCAACTCGGATAAATTTATAAAAAAATATAATATTCTAAAATGGACACGATTTTTATAATCTAAATAAGCAATTAATCATTAAATTAACATCATTCATCACCATATTCTTATATTTTTTAATAAAATAAAAACATTCGAACCATTAATATGTATAAAACCAATTCACAAGCTACACTAATTGAGTAAACGAACGAGTCTCAATCGAGCCATCACTCGGGCCAACTTTCGAGCTTTAATCGAACTGGTACTCGAGCCTCAAACGAGCTGCCTCACGAGCTTGCCGAGCCGAGTTGGATCAGCTCGAGCTTAGCTCTTTTATTATTGAGCCGGCTTGCAAACCAAATTTTGATCGAACTTTTTCAGAACCGAACACCGAACTGCTCGTAAGCGGCTTGGTTCATCAACATCCTTACAAGATAGAAAGGAAACTAAACATTACACTATTGTTTGTTTATGAAAAGTGTTGGATTCGAACCTAATACCTTCAACAAACAACTTTACCCCTATACCAACTCCATTTTCCATACTACCATTAAAACAACGCTACTTGGACATATTCGAAAATAAAAAGCATTCGACTATAAAATTAAAACTAAATAGGTCTGGAAACAAAATGTGGAATACATGTATAACACAGTTTAGATTGGAAAGAGGAGCTTATTAGGGTTTCTTAATTATCCCAAATTAAAACCACACATCCTCCCCCACCAAAGCCATTGGTACCTGCTGTTTCTACTGCAACCCCAGCCTTAAAAAATTCTAGATCTCGCTATACCATCAAAAGGAAAATAAATGTACACACATAACCCACAAAACAAATAATTTAATTACTCAAAAATCAGAAATATTACATGGATCTTGCGGCACCTTCTTGGTAAGGATGCATCATCATCATCATCATCTGATCAACACCAGCAGCAGTAGCAGCATCAAACCCATAGTACTGATGATCCTCCTTATGATGATGATGACTAGTAGTCATCAGCAGTCCTTCAGCCAGCGACACAAAATTAGTGTGATGATCAACATCAATAGTAATATTATTCTTGGGGACTTGATGATGATCTTCATCAGTACTACTCATCACCATCATCATCTCTTGGGGATCGCCGCTTGACAATAGAAACTCCAGCCCTGCATCTAGACTACTACTTCCACCACCAACCTCCAAGCTATTATTGCAGTACTCAAGATGATGATCATTATGAGGATCCACAGCTTGGATAGTCTGTAGAACTACTTCAGTACCCTCCATGGAAGCAGAAGAAGAATGAGAACGGGAGTGGCTAGTATGAATATCGTCCGAAGAGAATCGGCCTCCGAGGTTGAGGAGCAGCTTCCGGATGGCCGCTTGTTCGTTAAGGCGCGACTCCTCATTACTGTATGGTATAGGCGGCCGGTAGCTACTAGTAGTATTTGGTATTACTAACCCATTAATTAACTGATCATTACAATGATCTGCTGGTGGTGCGGCAGCTTCTGATCTCCCCTTAATGCTGCCGCCACCAGCAGAAGTAGTAGTAGGGGTTGGTTTGCGGTGGACTTTGCGGTGCTGTTTGCCAAGGAGCTTCTTCCTAAGACGAGTGTTCCAATAGTTCTTTATGTCGTTATCTGTTCTCCCTGGCAGTTGCGCCGCTATTATCGACCACCTATGTTTTTTTCACAACATCATCCACATATACATCAGCTAGCCCTAATGATCAAACTAAAAATGAACTACTTAAATTGATGTTTAATTTTCGGTTTGTTTTTTAGTTTTTTGGTTTTTAATTTTTTTTGTATACAAAAAACCCGCTCAACAAGTACCACGTTTAATGATGTCACTGTCAGATAAATTTCGAGGATGCCGACCGTTTCTCCTTTGAAACAAAATCAAGTGCTACAAATATCACTCAACTACCCCTGTATGGATTTTGATGTATGGATTTGATTGAAGAAGTAGGGTTAGTAGGTAGGTAGGTACCTGCTTCCGATACTAATATAGAGGCTGCAAATGAGGTTGTCTTCCTCCTCGGAGAAGCCGCCATGTTTAATGTTTGGTCGGAGGTAGTTTAGCCATCTTAATCTGCAGCTCTTCCCACATCTCTTCAGCCCTGCACCATATCGATAAGAATTTTAAATTAAAACACAGATTAGTGAGTGAGATGCAGATGATCAGCTGGTACGTAGCTAGAAAAGAAAAGAACGGACCGATCTTTTGAGGGAGAGCGATCCAGTTGCCGCCGGTGCCGTGCTGGTCGATGTAAGATTTGAGCTTGGCATCTTCCTCAGGTGACCAGGGTCCTTTCTTCACGTTGGCCTTGTCGCAACACGGTGCCCTCCCCATCCGGCAACCCTTTGGATGATGATGAGCTTATGGATGGTGCTTGGTTTTCTGAACCCTCTCTCCCTAGCTAAGCTGGGTTGGTTCTTGTTGTGTGGGACAAACACTGATTGATTAGGTATGAAGAGAGAGAAAGGAATGTATAGGGTTTATAAACATATAATAATTAAACAGTGGAGTTGGGATGATTACTCTGATTAAAGAAAGGTGAAGGAGGTTATGGTGAAAAAAGGACATTATAAAGTTGCATTAAATAGAATTCACAGTCCACTACAGTACTCATAATACGGCTCTTTTCTTCTTGTCTTTCTTTGATTCTTGTCTTTCTTTTTTTTAAAATCTCATTTTCAACCCCTTTGATTACAGAAGCAAGCACGCTACCTAGCTAGCTACTGTTCACCATCTCCATACAAATACACCAGTACTGCAAATACACGGTACTCTCTGAGTCTTTATCATTCACCTTATCCGTTTCAAACATTTATATCAGTGGCTTTGGCGGGTCTAACTTGCTGGTTTTTCTCTTTCTTTCATAATTAGGGCTAATGGATTTTGATGGGTGGATTTTCAGCAAATTGATTGTGAGGGTGTGTGGACTTTGGCAAAATGTGACATCAACGTTTAACCTTCCCCAATTCCTCTTCCTTACTGTTTACGATTTCCATTTCCGCTCTGGATTATTGTCACATCTTAATGTAATCGCTATCATTTCAAATAAAACTATATGTACTTGGGATTTGGATAACCGGCACGGTATACATGCATGCAAGTCAATTTTCAAGTAAAGCATGATATAGATCCGAGTACGAATACTCGTTTAATTAGCTGGTCTGGCATCACAGAACACGTTACATTTTTGTATACAATGTAACCAAACACACACACCCATAGTTTTGTTGATTTTGACAACTATGTATGACATTAGTAGTTGAAAATGACCAGACTTATGTTCCATCACCACCTCTAAGAGAAGATCTAGCTTCGAGAAACCCTTACTCTCGTGCATCGTGCTAATACAACAACCGTTCAGGGACTTGACTGTGTTTTTTCCACTGTCGCGGTGCGGTGCGGTTCAGTCCGCACCGTGCCCACCCCTACCCTACTATGCAACTAGTAATGTTTGCATCTGCAAATGAGGGAGGAATCTCAACCAGCGTTCTTACATGGCATGGGCGTTGATTTTGAATGGTGTCTGTTAGTGAATAATATAAATATCAAT
The DNA here is from genome assembly GCA_030674075.2 of Linum usitatissimum. Lineage (NCBI taxonomy): Eukaryota > Viridiplantae > Streptophyta > Magnoliopsida > Malpighiales > Linaceae > Linum > Linum usitatissimum. The sequence goes on along the minus strand of JAUJYP020000804.1, from coordinate 3,313,891 downwards.
TAGAATCCTTTTCCAACAACTCGAGTTATTGGGATGCAATGGTTCTTGACATGGTATCAGAGTCTTACATGATTGAGAGGTCTCCGTTTTAAATCCCGGTAGCCCGCAATGTAATCAGTGCACATGACTTATCTAGCTATGCAAACCTCAACTCTTATGAAAGCTTCCGTTTGAGGGCGTGTCTTAGTGAATAATATAAATATCAATCAAAATCTCTTCCCAACAACTCGAATTATTGGGATGCAACACTTCTTGACATTGTCCCTATCCATATTAGATCAGAGTTTGACGGAAATCAATGCAACTACCTAGAGAGTACATAGGATCAATATGCATCCCATCAAAAGGAGCAAGCTACCAAGAGTAGCCAGTAGTGGGCACCATGACATATCTACGAATATTACCATTCTCGTATCCACGGGTATCACTCAAGTGCTTTTGTATGGTGTGACCAGAAGGGTCACCCTTGACGAATCTATTAAGAATATGTACACACATGCATGATTATTGGGGAAAAAATGGGCTTCATGACTAAAAAAAGTATTCCTGCCAAGTAGCTTGATTCCAATGCCTGCAAGTCAGGAATTAAAGTTGTATGCGAATCTCAAATTAGAGAAATGATAATATCATATGACTATTACACCTAATAGGGGTAGTATGGCCGGCAATATCAGTTTTGCAGCAAACCCTAGATGTAGTCCAGCCTATTTATATAATATTGAATATATTTCAGTACCCTGCAAACATGCATAGTGGCAGTCGCCTTTTGAACTTGATAAAATAATATTTATATGATAGAAGATAAGTATGTTTTGTGTACGTAGTACAACTAAGCAAAAACACATGAGCTCTGGCTTGGGAAAGGCACAGAACAGACAAGCACAACAAACCAGGACAGGGAGCTTGCTAGCTTCTTCAAGCATTCCTGAAGTATGAAGATCATGACGATAAGCTTTTTACATCGAAACATTGCCCTTTGAGAATGTGTTTGGATAGGTGTATTAATATTTGGAATTGGAATTTCAAATTTATATATTTGAAATGCATGCAATTTAAATGTATGTATTTGAAATACTTTTTAAATTAAAATCATGTGTTTTGATGCTAAACTATTTTGTGTATATTTCATATATAATACACACTTTGTCATCAAACGATACACAATTATATAAAATAGCAAAACAGAAAGCTTTCATAGCAGGTTGGTGGCGAAGCCGGCCAATACCTAGCGGTGGAGGTTGCCGGCGGAAGTCTCGATGAATTGAGGGCGAAAGTGTCAATGAATGACGGCGAAAGTGCCGGCGGAGGTTACTGACAGCCGACATGTGTGAAGGTCGTAGAAAAAAAGCGCCGGCAGATTTTTCGACAATCGAAAAACATCTTCGAAAAAAGTGCCGGCAAATTTTTTGATGACAGGAAAGAGCCACCGGCAAATTTTTCTATCACCGGAAAAAAGGCAGCCAAATTTTTCTATAACCGAAAACACCTCAGGAAAAAGTGCCGGCAATTTTGTTAATGACCGGGAAAAGCGCCAAAAAATTTTCTATGACCGAAAAACATCTCCGGAAAAAGTGTCGACAAATTTTTCGATGACCGGAAAAATTCGCTGGCAAATTTTTCGATCACCGGAAAAATCCCCTGAAATTTTTTTTGATCACCGTAAAAACCGCCGGAAAATTTTTCTATAACCGAAAAACATCTCCGAAAAAGTGCCAGCAAAATTTTCATGAAGTAGGTGGTCTTGTTATGAAACTATGAACATAAAGTAGAGCACGATTGGAACTCGAATGAAAAATCGAAAAATGAAATGGAAGAACAGGAGGACTGCACATCGTGCATAAAAAAATCAGTACAATAACCTTGGATCGAAGAGCCCTATACAACGAAAACCAAATGAAAGAAAATGACCCTTATTAGCAAGCTAATAAGTTTCTCTATAAACATAAATAATATGTACTTCTCAGTTGCGATGGAGAAACTGTCAAGCATGGATTGGCGGGTAAGGGAAGAGTTGGCATGGTCCTCATAGGACTGGCCTTGAAGAAGCTGCACAACGCAAACAAAGTAAATATGGAGCCGGAGTCGGCTAACCCTTATCCCAGACTATCTGCAATTCTAACAGAACACCTCTCAGACTATCTACACTCCTAACCCTTAAGCTTCAACTGTTGCAGTATTAATTTGTCATCCTTGTATTTAGCTTATCGGTTTGATTTGGTTTGATTTAGTGTTGTGCATTTCTTCTACATATGTGTGCATGCATGAGTAATAAAATACCTTATTATAGTTTCCAGTGCTGCATAGGTTCACTAAGCTAGTGTTGCTAGAACGAAACTTTTAATATTGAGTAAAATAATGCAGAAATTAATTTTCATATTGGGTTAATTTTTTTATGTATTATAAATTATATGGGGAATTGGTTGTTTGCAAGTAATTATTATTCTTCTAATTGTTCGTTCTTTCATTCTTCCCTCTTCTGTAAAGTGAAAGGGAATATCCCTGACATACAACAAACAACACAGAAGCTGGCTTAACACATGAAACCAAACCCCCCACAATTCATATTCTCTGCTTTAAAGACGCCAATTAAACACCCAAAAAAAACCCCTCATTACTATATACATAGCTCCTCTGTGACACTTAGCTTTAATGCCATAAAATATTACTATTACGTACGCTCCAAGCAGCCGTGACAACAGCCAAACGACGACTACATATAGCCCACTGCCTCATCACCACCACTACTTTATTTTCCTTTATATTTTCCTTTATATTTTTTAATGTTAAAAATTTAGTTTAAAAATCTGAATTAATCTAAGCAATAGAATGCATGAAGGGACGATAGTGAGAGTTTTTTTTTTAGTCGGAGGTAGATAAGTGAAATGATTCTTAAAAAAGAAAGAAAATAAATATAGTGTAGGTGTTTATATGTGGGGTGTGAATGAATTGGAACCCGGTACGTTTAGATTTTCAGTCACACAATCAGGGGAGCTGAGATGAGTCACGGCTGAGGGCAATTTCTACCCTGAGCCGTAAATTTAGGTATATATTTATGATTTTTTCAAATCCGGTTTAGTGTCATGTTATGTTGTTTCGACTCAATACTCGATACATGTGTATCACAATTTCAGCTCACTATTCACATTTAGTATTCGTAGATTAATTATTCGATTTAAAAATTTTCACTTAGTCTATGGGGACACCTAGAGTGAAAGTCACAAATATATGAGAAGGGAATTGTTTGTTTCCATAATTTTTGTCTTATTTTTGGGCCTTTTCCATCTTGTTTCTATTACCTCAAATCCAAAAATTGGAATATGTATTGATTAATAAAGAGATAAGAGCATCTGGAAACAGTAAAAACCATGGAACAGAATTTCAGAGAATATTTACCAAGTTGATGATTCCCAGGAGAATGAGAATGAGAGCCCATGTTTTTCTTCTCACTCTCGTCGCTACTTCTTTACCCCCCATATATTTTTAAAGGATTTCCAGTAAGATTTATGATTTCGTGTTAGTGTCCAGTAAAATAAATGATAATTATAAACAAGCACCTATCCAATATTGAGCCATAGCAGTCAGCAGATCAACCATCCTCCATGGGCAAACAAGAACAAGAAGAATAACCATTCACATCTTCGTCTTCCCTTCACATCGTCTTCTACGGGTTGAAATCTTCCGAGCATCGGTTTATCTGGGTTGTGAGAAAGGGAGATAGATTGGAAACAATTCCGATTGGTTGAGAAAGAGGTTCGAGGAGAGGACTGAAGGGAAGAGCATGATAATCATGGGGGTACTTTATTCTTCTTCTTGCCGGGCAGCTGCCATTTCAGTTCCGACGATCCGAATCTCCCTCCCCAAAATCCCCACTCTCGCCACTACCCAATTTGCAGCACCTCCACTATTTACCCTCCCCAGTCCCACAACCCACACGGCGGTCGAAGCAGAATCGACGGCGACGGAGGAGATGAGGTGGAAAGTTTGGCGAGTTGGGGAAGATGACGATGAGAGCTGTAGAGGAAAATCCAAATGTTAATTTTGTTTGGTTTTTGAGGATTATTCTTTTGATGTAATTGAATGACGTGGAGCCTTGTTGAGGATAGCGTAGTTAAAGTATTATCATTATATATGACGTGGAGCATTGTTGAAGATATCATCCGTGTTAAGTTTGATCGTTAATTCGACGATCAATTTTTAATTATGTGTCACAAAAAGCATTTTTACATACTAAACACGTATGAAACATGTTATACAAGTTTGATATATATTTTAAAAAATTCAAATGATATTTTAATAATTTTCTATATAGATTCACTATTAAATTATAGTTTTTTAATATTTTGTAACTGATATCAAACTTTCAAAATATTTTTATATTAAGTAATGTATAAAACTCCCAGCATCTTCCGCGTGCATTAATAAAATTGAGTAATTATTTGATATAACAAAATGATGAATAAAACTCTGAATATATAAATATCATAATATACTCGTATTTATTCGTGATGATTTTCTTTTATGTGTTGTTTGAATGAATTAATTTGTATAAGTGATACTTTGGAGCAAAGCAAAATGATGCTTTATATAAAACTGTACATAATGCATGGCTGGACTAAAGCCCATAGATATTTTGATAGGAAAAAAGCCCATGGATACAAATAATGTACACAAAACAAATTCGAACTTTAAGAAACATATATCATATGATCCATAATATTCTATAATTTTATTTATCCACAACGAAAGTGACAAATCTTGTCTCCCTATTTTAGTCCAACAAGCAACCTACTATTTAATACCCAAAACAAACTGATAAGCTCAAACGATTTACGACACTTTTTTATCCTAATTATTAGGATATTTTAGGATCGTTAGATATTTTATGAATATTTATTAATTTAAATTAATCCTTAATTATAATTTTAAATGATACAGGTGATAAATTGAATCTCAATTAATAACATTTCCCTTCCAAAAACAATTGGTACATGATTTTCTTTATGTTTATTGATTCAATTTAATCATTCTTTCCTCTTTTAATACAAGTTTTCATTGCTTTAAATTAATTAATTAAAATTTTCATTTTATTAAATTAATTATTTGAGAATAAGAAATAATTACTTAATATTCTAAAATCACATTTTCTTCCCAAAATTACTTTGAATTTTTTATCTTCCTTCCAAGTTTTGTTACAAACGGGTTTTTTCAAATTTTTTGTAATTGTAAATTATTTCTTTTCACCTTTTTACTTCCTGTTTTGACAGTTTTTTTTATTATGTTTTTTCCTATAGCCTTTTATATTTGTGTTTCACTAAAATTGTTAAAAATGAAAAATATAAAATATTAGAAATTAGATGAGATGTGATAGGACTAGAATTCGTAGCATTTATCTACCCTTTTTATGCATGCATTTGAGTGGTTATTAGCATGTTCGCACTTCATTTCTCTATAATTTTGTGTTTTGGCATATTTTGTATAGATCCGTTCATTTGGACCATTTCGGTCCATTTGATGTTTTCTTTGTAGTATTTGTTACCTACAGGTACTATGGAGATAGGTGAGCGATTGGAGTTTGAGAAAGAAAGTCGAGATTGGAATTGGCGCAACAGAGGGACTGCACGCCGTGCAGTCCATAAAAGCACTCAGAAGCACGGCCTCAAAACAAAGGCATGGCGTGCACCACTGCACGCCGTTCCTCCCTTTTTGGGTCGCAGAATGGAGAAGAATTGATGAAGCACGGCGTGCACCTCTGCACGCCGTTCCCCTGCTTTTGGTAAGCGGAACGGACACCATTGGAAGGTGCACGACGTGCACCCTCCAAATCTGGCTGCTACTATAAAAAGGGAAGTTGGAGGAAAGAGAAACCATTTTTCCCCAAACTCGATTTTCACAATTTTCCCCGAGATTTTCCTGCAAAATCCAGCACAAAATCTCCATTAGAAGCCAAATTGAAGATCCAAAGGAGCTTCAAGTTTGAGCCCCTCTTGAAGGATTGAAACTAGGATTGAAGATAAAAGGCCAAAAGCATCGATTCGAAGAAGAACAAGTCCATATTTCTTTGTAAGATGATGGTTAGGTTTTCTTTTCAATTGCTTTCTTCTAGAATGATGAGTAGCTAAATCCTTAGGGATTCTTGGTTGAGATGTAGGAATTAAGCTATGAAACCTATCGTGAATGTGTAAGATCGACGTTTGTGGATGATTGAATTGCAATGAAAATTTGTCTTGATTGTTTGGGTGTTCAACCTAATTCTTGTTATGGGTAGAATCAGGTCAAATTCTTGAAATCCTTTGCTCGTGAAAGACTTAGAAATTCATTCTGGAAATAGGTTATTGGTGGGGTAAACCGATAACCTAATTCTACCTTTTGTGTTTCTTCCGGTTTTAAGCGAAAGCCATCTTGTAATTGGCGGGCGCTCTGGTTTGCACCCAATGGACCAAGTTGGGTGTAATTATCAGTAGCTTAGACGTTGATGGACCAAGTTAACGCTATTTCCAATTACTCGTGGGTTCTTTTGTTTCCGGTGAAACACCCTTTCACTTTGTAGAACTTCTTGGAGTTCATTACTAGTTAGCCCGATTAAGGGGATTTCTACCTTAGTTGGGAAGCTAGTAGTGGTAATCCGCGTGCATGATCGTACCGCGGATTCATACGAGTGATAGGAGGATTCGTTTTATTCAATTCAGGTCCACATTCGTTCATTTTGAATGCATTCTAGCGGTTGAGCTTAATGACTCGTCTCTTCCAAGAACTCGCTTTCTCCATTGAATCAACTTATAATCTTTTAGTTTAATTTACTCTTTAGAATAATTAGAATCAAAATCCAAATCTTTTAGCCTAAACCGTGTTGACGAATTCGAGTAGAGGCATAACGAGAGGGACTTTCGGACACAAACGACACTTGTGTTGTCGGAATAACTTCGCAGTTATTCGGGCGATCAAGATGTTTATAAACTCGACACTCTCAATTACCAAACCAGCTAGTAAAACAGGGGGGAAACGCCAAGAACTATTAAAATAACATTCACTATTACTAAGTTTGCAATGGAGGATTATCTAAAAATCATAACTAAGTACCATAATCTCAAACCACTAAAATCTAAGACTAAATGTCACCAATTACAAATTTGAATACTCTCTAAAAACCTTGTATCTTTTCTCTAGTACATAGGTTACAACGAACAAGATTCGTCCACCAAATACCCCATTTTTTCGCCTTTCGTACAACCTCCTCATATTCGTTGTTGATCTCACAAGAAATCATCTTCATACATATGGAATTCATAATGTTTCTACAGTAATCTCTGTAACACCACACCGACGTCATGTAATCCTCCACTATCCCATGCAAAACTTCGTCGCAATTTAAAAGATAAATTAAACGTTCCTACATATAAAGATGCAAAAATTAAACACCATCTATTTTCATCTATTTTTCTCATCCAAGGAGTACTATTACATAAAATATGTACCTAACTTATAATTTGGGTACGGCATGTTCTGGACTAAACTGCACACTACGAGTTTCGAATTCGTTCCACATTTAAACAACTGAAAAACATGTTCCAGTTTCATTAACAATTGAATGATTTGAATTATTTTGGATTAACATGTTCCCTAGAAGCCTTGTCATTCTCCTGAAATTATCTAAATAAAGTTGTAAGTGGTCGTAACCAAAAATAATATTAAAATAGAAATTATTCCCGGAAAAATTAGTTGTGTACCTCTTCCTCGCTTTCCGATTTAAGTTATTCCTCCCTTTCATCTCTGGTCGAGGATATCCTCTAATGCCACCCTAATCGAAGTACCTACATCATTAAAATTGGAACAATGAGGTAACTAAATCAGTGATAAATAATTGGAACAAATAATCATACTTCTTTGGATCGTTCAACTTAATATTACACATTATAGAAATTGAAACATCAAGTATCACATAAATTTTAAATTTTAATTCCGGAACATCAAACAAATCATCTCAGTTACAAATAGGTTGTTTGTTTGTTAAATCTGAATTCTAATAATATGTTATGAACAACCTGTTCCTAATTCCATGAATAAAATCAACATGTAACAACACCAACTAAAAAAGGCGACCTAAAAAGAGACAACAAAACAGTTTTGATAAACCATTAGATATCGCTGAAACTTACAGAACTATAAAAAGGCAAATTCCAATCAAAATCTAGAAAAAAGAACATCTTTAACACCAACATGTTCCTCTATCAAAATATGAAACAACATGAATATAAACTGACACAATAGCAATTCTATAATAAATAAGTAAACTTTTTCTTGGCATGTGTTTGACGACGAGAACGAAATTGTGAAATACTACGACTTATTACAAGGAGGATGCAAAGGTGTAGCGGAAATCAAAATCTCCTCCGTAAGTTGACTCATCATTGTGCATTATATTAGTCTACTTATCTTTGTCTCTCTTCTTTCACATAACCTAGTGTGGTGAAATTCACTCACTCTCAAAACTCTCGAGGCGGTGAAAAACTTAAGAAACAAAAAACGATTGCATACCTTGATTGGGGATGAAGAGACCCGCAAGAGATGCGGTCCACCTATAGAGATGAACCCTAATCTACCAACGGGAACCGACTGCTTTGAGTAACCAAGATTAGCGGATTGGACAACAAAAGCTGCAGCTGCAGCTTACAATCGGAAAAGATTATCGGTCTATGATGGCGGTGACTAGGAAAAATCGTTGGAGAAGATGAAGAATGGAGATCATTGGTTAGATTTTACCGAAGAGTGAAAAACGTAGTGCGGAGATTTTTAAGGATTCAATCGCGATTTCTGTAGTCTGATTACCTTGTTGATTTTAAAAGCCTTTTTATTTGCATGGATAATCTTAAATATGACTTGATTAGGTACTATTCAGCTTAAATATCAATTTTTAATCAAAACCATTAAATCAGATTTTTAAAATTTAATGGCTATTAATAGTGTTTTAACCATTCGAATACTTAAGAGGTGTCTAATGATATTAGTTCTGCAAATGATATATCGAAGCCTATATTTAACAAAATAAAAAAGCCCATTAACTAATACAACCACCCATCGTTGGTTCAATTATGTAGAGTTGTCTAAACACAACCATTTTGAAACAAAGATCCACTAGTCATTTCTAATTGTGATAATTTCATGATGAGATCATCTCAACAGTCCCTAATAAAAGTTTCGAAGTTCTAGATATCGTTTGGTTCACATCGCTTCGCGTTTAAAATCAGTACGCCGTCCTCTAACGAAGTCCTTGATCCGCTTCATGGCGACATCCAACGTCTCTTCGGACAAATTGGCGAAGCAGAACCGGAACCACCCAGGCTCCGAACAATGGCAAGACGAACCGGGCGATATATTAACACCAACCTCAAACAGCATCTCCTTCCACAGCTCTTTCTCCGCTTCAAAACTCTTCTCATCACCTTTCAACAAATGCCTCATGTCCACCCAGCAAAACAACCCCGCATTGCTACCCTGGAGGCACCCTATCCCGGACTCTCGAAGCCCCGAAACCATCGCTTGTTGTCTCCTCCTCAGCCGCCTTTTGTTCACCTCCATGTACTCCGCCGTCATCCTCCTGTCCGACAGCATCTCCGACAGCAAGTGTTGAGTCTGCGACGAGACCAGCCCGAAGCTCGACATCTTGGTGGCTGCGGACACAACTGTTTCGTCCTCCGAGTAGATCATCCCGACTCTGAACCCGGGGACTCCCAGGTCCTTGGACAGGCTGGACACTATGTGGATGGGACAAGTCATCGTGTTGGTGTTTCTTGCGTTCCAAGCTTCTGCGATGCTGGTGAACCTAGGTTCGTCGAAGACGGTACCGGAGTAGATTTCGTCGCTGACGATGTGGATGCCCTTGGCGAGGGCGAAGTCGATGAGGAGGTTGAGCTGGTCGAGCGATGACGTGGTGCCTAGCGGGTTTGATGGGTTGGTGATTAGGATTCCTTTCACATTGAGGCCTAGTAGCTTTGTCGCATGGTCGTAGGCTTTGACTAGTGATGGCATCGTGATTTCGAAGTTGTTGGAACTTGAGCAGTGTATTGGCACGATTTCCACTTCAGTTCTCCACTTCAGGTCTCTATCGAACCTGACCCCACATTCAAATTCAGGGTTATGATTTAATAGTTTAATAAATGGTGGTATAACATGAGACTTAAGCTCTAATCAAATAATTTATCATTGGAGATAAGACTATTGTAAAATATATTTGTTTGCGGTGAATGTTTTTGTATTTTGGATGTATCGGTACTTTTTATATTAAAAACTTATATTTTGAAAATTTAAAATTAAGAAAAAAAATTTTAAATTCCTTACGTAAATTCTAAACACTAAAGAATGATTCTAACGCCCTAAATTATAAATCGTAACCATCAAACACTTGCATCATAATTAAATTCAAAGTCTAACTTGTATAACTTTTGACCATAAATAAAAATTATTAGATTTTAAACCTGAAAAAATTAAACTCTAATCCCCTAAAACTATACCGTGAACCCTAAGCATAAACTTATAACGTTAAATACTTAATTTTAAAAACAAAATATGATAAAATATTATATAAACTGTAAAGGATGCCGAAGCGTTTTCCATCTAAATATAGATATGTGATAAGTATTTCGATCATACCCAGGGTAGTATGGGGTGGGGAGAAGAAAAGCGTCTCCAGGATTGGCGAGGCAGAAAATGAGGGTTTCATTAGCAGAAGTTGCACCGGCGGTGAGGACGAGTTTGTCCGGATCAAATGTCACTTTGTTTCCTCTTATCTCCGACATGAAATTTGATAATGTCTGCCATTAAAGATATCAAATAAGAAGTTGCTAGAGAATGATCTTTGAGATGGAAATTAATTAATCAAAGATGCAAATGAAATTTGGGTACGGTTTTGAAAGAGGGAAGGCCATGATAGTCTTGAAAGAGAGCCAAGTGTTTGAATATGGAGTCGCCATTGTTTGTCTGTAGCGCCAATACTTGCGGATTGTTGGATATCCACGACTCCAATAGGTCAAACGACAGCTGCCCATGTAGAAATAAGAGGGAAATCATTGAGTGAGTGTATGACAAATTTAAAAGTATCATAGCTTCCATACACTAATTCAAAACCAAAGTCGAATTTGGAGTCAATAATTTGAGTGGATCACGGTTAGAAAAGAAAAACACTCTTTTGTTTTCACAAGGCGATGATGCAAACAAAATTAAACCGGAAACGAAAAAAATATTATAGATCCTCGAAAATCCTTTTTGAAAATATAGGTGGTTAGATTAGTGAACTAAATTTGACACTTCAATACTTTAACTCGCTAAATGATGTATGGCATTTTGTGTAGTGGATACAGGGGGGGAGTGACCTGATTTTCGGCGAGGCCGAGCTGAATGATGCCACAAGGGTTGTGTAATGGATGGTAAGGATTCCTCTCGTACTCTTGCCAACCAATGAAGTAGGATGAATCCTGACCGTGCGTCTCACACCTTGCTTTCCTCGACAGCTGCATGATAATCTCGCTAGCTACTCTCGATCGATCTCTTTGTGTTGATGATGGTATAATATTTTAATCTGGAGCTAGGTAGAAACATATGTATATATATAGGGATGGACAAGTGGAAACGTAATATTTTGCAAGTGTGCGGGGGAAGACACTTGTCCGACAATAAGTGTACGATTTTTGGTTTTGTTTTTTGGTGGACTTCACCGTCTAAACGTCCATATAATTACAGTCCAATGAGCAAAAATATTTAGAAGTAATGGTGAATAGTTATCCTGCAACTCCTTGAGCAATAATAATTCTTTAAATTAAAAATACTTCATTTATCTGTTAATTATACCATTGAAGAACATTTTAGAACTAAATTCAGTACTTTAAGTTTTCTTCCATTGTGGATGATTTTATTGAAAATGTCATCTTTTACCATATTAGTGTTACAAGTCAAAATGGGCACCAATTTCTACCCTATCAATACGTAGGCAAGTACGCCCCGTTGAAATTTTGGGCACCATGTATGCATTGTTGCTGGGATTTAGTTTCTGGACATTTAACAGCTTCTAGCTACATAGCAATGGCGCACGTACGTACGTTTTTGGTTCGTGAGAGGAAACTAAGGTGGCTAGTTGCAAAAGTCAAGTAATGTCCAGTCAGATCTGACGGTCGGGTTTCGTGCTGACAAGTTTGAATTAGAACCCACATTTCTGCAGCAAGCAAACGATTCATCGAGCAATGTGGAAATTAAACCCAAAAAAAAAAAGCAAACAAGAATTACAAAAGCCATGCTGACAATATCCATGTTATGCTGTTGATAAATGGATAACCATCGCCCTACCACATAGAGCCGGCCACGTTGCAAAGTTTATGTAAAACACCAGAATGGAGAAAATGTTGAAACAAGAGGACAAGTAACAAGTTATTCAATGTGTCGTGTATGTTATTCCCATTTATGGAACGTGAATCTACATGTACGTGGAGCTTCCAATGGGTTCCAAGATTGGGATGTGGATAAGGGAATGCCAATTCCAAAATTATAGAAGCAATTGGAGGCATGCAATGTACTGTGGAATACTGTGTGTGAAACCACTGCATTGCCATAAGTTCCCTGATTTTTGCTAAGTTGTGAAAAGCATGCAGAGGTTTATGGTCGCCCCAAATGGTGGATTCCTTGTACGATTTGCCTTACTATATAAGATAGTGATAGAGTGCATGTCCAGCCTCGTCGAACCACCCGTCCACACAGGCCCAACCCACAGAAAAACCAGATCGATTGAGGACATGAAAGTTGAATTGTTTAAGGTCTTTGGTTGAATGCTTCAGAGATTTTCTCTGTTGCAAATAAGTGAATCTCCACTCATTGGGGGAACACCAGTAGAAGTGGGGAGTAGTTTCACAAACGTAGGATTTCAGTTTTCGTTGGTGTATTTAAACATTGAAAGTTTATGGAATAAGCAAGCAAGCAATTAGTTATCAAAGAAGTTTCTGATTGTTCTAAGTCAAAAAATCGGAACAAGGTCCTCTCCGACCTAGAAATAGAAGCTTATGATTTCGCTATCTTATCAAAATAGTAGTAGCAATTGGGGTAGGGTTCAATGTTCCTCATCAATACAACAACATTTCAAATTTTTCTTTCTGCTAATAATGTTACCACGTACGGACACGACAACATGTATCCAATTCCACAGTCTCAATTATATTCAACACTTACTAACTACTAACTAGTAACTATTACTACTATTACTAAATATGTTGATTTCCAAAAAAATATTAGACTTTGATTTTTGAGGTTTTGTATCTATTAATTTTGATTTATAATTAAAGGTTAAAACTTGTGGTACGATTTAGAGTTTAAATTTATGATACAATATTTTCCCTGGGAAAGCTAAGCTTTTGTCCTTTAGAGATAGGGTGATTCTGCTTGGTCTTCGGTTTGGGATTTTGGCTTAATTTGGTGTTCGATGTGAAGATGGATGAGGTTACGTGATTTTTGATGTTTTTGATGTTTAGAGTTGGATGTGTCACCCATTTCATCTCGTCACCGGTTACAAGGTCGGTTTTTGTCGGGTTTTTTAAGGGAAACCTCAAATGTAATACGGTCAACTTTGGTACTGGCTATCCCGACATTCCAATCGGTTCGAAATCGATCTGTGATTTTAATAATCCGATTATCCAAAAACTCAGTTAGACCGGTTATGGGTAACTCAAGCCCAGACCAGATTGCACATATTCATATGTGCTACCAGTATTCTAACTATAAAAGGAGAATACGAATTACTATTGAACGAATAGTATTTGATTTTTTATGAAGACTTTATGAGTCTTGTGGCATTTTCCATTTCAATTGACATGACTTAAATAGTGTCACACTTTCATTTCGCTAATAAGTCCTCTATAACAAAAATTAAGTTCATCTATCTCTACTTATTATCTAAAACTTTTCGTAACATCTTGCAAATAAATAATTCTAGTAATAGTAAACGTGGATCAGTCAGTACATACTAATTCAACGTACAAACCAGAGTAATCCTACATGCATACCAGAACTATTGAAGTTTGTGAGATCTAGATTTCAGTTGATTAGAACTACTGGAGTCTTGAACAGCTCTCATGTTGAATTCTATACCAATAAACAAGAAGAAATAGATCAATTAACACTTCATAATCCCTATATCAAATACTTATGAGTCTATGCTCTATGTGACTAATTATTGAAGTCAGGTGGGTACCTTGTCTGTATTGACATCAAACTTATTCAACTCACCAAACATTGCAACTCTGACAAGGGACCTCTTGCTACACAACAGACCGACATCCCCTCTTTCTGAAAAGCAAAACAAGATATATAATTGGAACACATATCGACGTCGTATTTCAATCCACTTAACAAGATGTCTCCAACCTATACTCATAATTTGACTGACATTTCGTGAACAAATAATACTACTTCCCATTTGCCTATCTGCAGGGTATCTAAATCACAATGCCCTGTTTAAGTTTCATAAAGCTGAGATCAACTGTACACCTTGAGGTTGAAAAGTTGTGTGGGTGTAGTGTTAACTGTTAAGACATTCTTTTTGCAGCTGTGCTGGCCTGGAAAACCTGCATGTATATGAATACTGGTAAAAGAATTGCAGTAAATATAAAGAGAGCTCATGTTCAAGTATAGAAGCAATCAAGAAAAATTGCTCAACCAGATTGTGGCACAAAAGTAACGAGCATTCAATTTTAAAATCTACCTGTGAACAATATGATGCCCTCAGTTGATACCTTGGCCAAATCTGGGATGGTCTTGTTGAGGTATTTTGGAGACAGGTAAATCCAGTGCCTCTAACACAATGAAAAGGGAAAACGATTTCGGCCTATAAGGAAGTGCGAACTTGATATCAGAAACACGCACAAAACCTTTGTGTACTAGTGCTTGGCAGTCGGGTTCGACATCCTCCAAATCATAAGGCTCCACCACACCCCAGGCCTCAGTTTCGTCGTCTTTAAGCAAAATAGAAACCACTGAACAAGTATCAGGCCCAACATGCATCACTTTTTGCATGCTGTCACCGTATGCCTTTCGCAAAACTCCAATGGAACTGTCATCTACACGGGGTATGCATCCAGTTACTGCAATATTTAGTGCATGATAACTAAGCAGTTCCGGAGAAATTCAGAAGGAGAACGAGCTTGCAAGACTTTGAGAGGCTCACAGAAACTACAGTATATGTGGTTATTGTCTGCTTGATAAACTCCAGTCCTATTCTCTACAACCAGTTGTCTGTATTAGTCGAATTACCGGAGCATTCTTACCATTCAAACACAAGGGAAATTTTCTCAGATATAAGAGAACGAGCTACCAGAATGCGGGGTCATAAACAAAGCACCAAGTCAAACGGAGTTCCACAGCTCTGAGATGGTAAGCATGAGCACGCCTTATAAGATAACACTAGATAGAAAAGACTTCCACCATCCAGTATCACGAAAGTATGTATCCTATGCCGTTCTCCAGGTAAGCAGGTGTGCTGGGAGACAAATATCAGATCAACAAAAAATTGTGATGCTCGAGTCTCGAAAGTTTCTGTTCATCCATCTAGAAATTGAAAGGTCTGCAAATACAACAGAAACTTCTGGTGCAGTTGGGAGAGTTGTAAAGGCTTGTATCAGGTAAGGATCTCCTTTTAGCAGGAGTTGTATCTTTCTGGTAGAATATTAGAATTCTGTTTCTCTCATTCGCTCTGTTTCATACCCCTAATCTCCCATTTCCTGCCCTGCATGTATTTTGGTTATTGTTCTGCTCTAACTGAATGTGGTCAAAATTCAACCTCTGCTTTCATGAATGAAGATTTACTAGTGAGAAAATAAGAAACTTCATCTATCAGAATACATTGCTCGAGGGCAGGATACTGCAATTGTGGAAAACAGAAACCCTATCAAATTTATCATAACCAGAGCTCATTTTCTGCCTAACTACATAGTACATAGAGAAATGGAGATTCATACTGTTATAACTGCGTACCTCCGGAGCCGCCATGGAGAGATAAATAAGTACGGTCAATCCTCCCTGAAAAGCTCCAACGTAACCAAAATCCAAGAAAAGAACATAAACGACACTTGTTAACAGTGTCTATCATTCTGTTTCCCAGAAATTGGGTTGGGAACTCAAACCCAAATCAAAGAACAAAGCGAAAAAACAAAGAGTGATCTCACAATCACAACGGTCTATTTTTCAGTAATCATTAATTGTGACGATCATAGTAAACAGTCGTGAAAAGAATTAAGAGAAAACATAACAAGTGACTGTGCTACTGATACTCCAGTCCAGAGGAGTAGCTCGTGAAACGGCCTGGCCCAACCTTGTCGATCCAAGAGGCCTATATCAAGTCGTTGGCTGACATTTTCATGCAAGCTATATTTACGCCATGGAGTTAATTAATGTTACGTGGTGGTATGTTGAGTGGTTGATTGCGTATTACAATTTCAACAAAAAAAATATTATTTAATATGAAATTAATATGTGGATTTATAATTTTATCAATATTTTCTTTTTATGTGTTAAGTTTTGAAAATGAGTTTTACTCGAAAGGTTATAAGAATTAATCGCATATGTTATGGACCATAGGAGTTTTTCCAACTCACTTCCACCAGAACCGAGACAGAGTTATATTTTAGTTAATAAGACAATTCACTATGGTGACAAACTCAATTTAGAATTTTAAAAATAATCTAAACTCTAAATTCTAAACTCATAAAATAAAAAATAAAATGTATCTAAACTTTAAACTGTAAAAATTAAAACCTAAACTCTAAAGGGTCGTTGTAAATAAGGTATTTTGGTGTCAAATAATGTATTATTTGAAACTATTATATTTTTTAGGTTCAATACATTTGAGGTGTAAGAATTATTTTGTTTGGCTAACATAAAACAATAAATTATGAATTTTTAATTGAGTTATTTCAAATACCACATTCATATCGAATTATTTCAAATGGCACAATTTGAAATATCATATTTTTTTCAAATGAAAAACGAGATATTCTACATTTTAATCTAAATAACTTAATTTAAGTACTTAAATCAAAATATATCGTACATATACCTCATCCAAACATCCAAAAATCTTAAAACTTCTAAACTTACAAACTATCAACTGTTAAACCATAACTATAAACCGTATAAATGCACATGAAATTATGATAGATGAACAATTGTCTACATGTAGTTGGAGAGCAAGACTGTGTGATGCTTTGGAGAGCCCAACGGGGATTTCTGATTACATATATTATTAAACTATACAAAGGACCGCCACATGCAACAACGCCGTTTCTTGCTTCACTCACCGAAGTCGCCTTTTTATTTGACTCATTCAAATATTAATTAACTAATTATAATTATATAATAATAAAAATGTGTTGAATAATAGCATTGTTATTATTATTATTATTATTATTCAGGCCGAACCACATCCACCAACCATGTTCTTTTGTTCAATGCTGCTACTTGAACATTTTCCATCAATTTCATGTGGTACACTGTCACTGCTTCCAATATAATTTCTTTATTTTTAACGTCTATATAGTCAAAATATTGATTAGTTATAACTGAGGAGTTAGAATTAAATTTTGATGGTTATCAAGAAAAGTATAGCAATTATAAAAAATCTATATCTTCCATACGTTTAATTAATTTCGAGTATGATTGATTTGACGAATTTAATTAGGTATGTGGTCTAGAGTGAGAGTGTTCTTGTCTGAAAATAAGTGTTTGATAAGAAAATTAGATTTCATGATATATTATATATGATTAAACTCAAAAAAATTAAAATTATGAATAAACAACGAGAGAAAAGTGGTCAATAAAATGTCACAAACAAAGAGAAATACAAAGCCACATGCCTTTCATTGTCACCTTCATTTTTTATGAAAGGAATGGGGCTTTTTTTGGTTCTTTTTTGGAAAAAAAATTTTGAAATGTTATAAAGTTTAGGTGTATGTTAATAAATATTATTATGGTTTTGATGTAGCTTTTTTGTTATGAGGTATTGAGTTTTCATATTAAATATCACATTGTTAATTTATTTCGTGCTCCGTTAACAAAATTTAATTTATGTTTTTAACCTGGACATTTGAATGCATATGTTTCAATATATTTAATTGGTGTATGTTCCAAGTGGCCACATCATAATTGAAATTAAAAATATATTAATTTTAAAATTAATTTTTTATAAATAAAATATTTAATCTCTTTTCTGTCATTCTGTATTGTGCCGACTCCTCCATCCGCCTCTTCTTGTCTTTCTTTTCCCCTCCGCCGCCTCACCGGACCAGCTGCTGGTGACTATCCGGTGAGTTTGGAATTGGCGGCGCCTGATTCAACAACGAGGACGCACTGGACGGTGGGATCGTCAAATTCGTTGACGATTCAGAGTCAGGGGAGAATACGATTCGAGAGAGAGGTTGAGAAGGAGACGTCATCGGTGGAGAAGTCGATGTAGGGTGGATCACCAAACTAATAATGATTTGAGTTTCCTCCAGCCATTAGTCTTTTTATAGATCGGAGGTCGGTGGTGGGAGAGAGATGGAAGACAAAGAGAGGGAATAATTGGATTTGATGGACGGTCTAGATTGACTTGAAAATAATTGCATTTCAAATTAAAACTAAATTAATGATTATTCAATCAGTCGTCTACGTGGCACGTGAAAAGTTTAGATTTGCTGACTCACTTCACGTAGTTACGCCCGTCTACGGGGCACGTGAAAGGTTTAGATTTACTTACTCACTTCACGTCGTAACGTCCACGTGAAACCGAATCCAACGGAAATTACCTCGTGACAAAAAATCTATATAAAAATATGGTGACATTTATTGTCTGAACTTCATGACCGTTCAAAGTTTTTTTTCCCCCTTCTTTTTACTATAGACTTGTCAACTAAATATTATAATTGCTACAAATTATCTGTTTACACATGTATAATTGTCGGTGTTTGCCACGTGATTTTAACCGAAATTAAAAATTGTGATTAGGATTGCTTTCTCCTAAGATGTACTAATTTTATATGGGCTTAAAATTGTAATTAATAATTATTATTAAGAAATTTCATTTTATCGATTCACTTCTCTATACTATCTTATATGAACTATATTAAGAGTGATGGAATAGAGTAAGAGTAATTCTTAAATCTCCATATTAACCATTAGTATTAAAATATCATCGAGATTGATTTTTACTAGAATCTCTTTATTAAACACTTATATGACGTGATTAGACGATCTTACAGTTTTGCAACCACTAAACATGGCGGGACATCTTTCGTGAAGTAGCAACCAGCTTGCAAACAGCCAAGAATGGAAATTGGTTCCTCCCACATAAACATGTGCCAACTCCCATGATCTTACACTAGTAACTAGTGAGGCCAAAATCCTGAAACCACCTCATTGTTTGGAAATTAGTATCTTTCCCCTTCTCCAATTTCCAAATCTTGGGATTTTTTTGTTTCATTAAGCAAATTAAGGTATCAAATCCTTAAAAAGACCAGACAAAGTGGAACATCTAATCTGGGTTTTTTTTGTTGTAGCAGGCATTTCTGGAAAGAAAGAGAATCTATCAACCTAAGCAATCAAACCTCCAAAAAAACTCAATTTGTGCAATTTCCTCCTTTTTCTTTGCCATTACTTGATAGAACTTTCATAACAACACATCAAACTGATCTTTCAGCCCCCCTTATATAAACTGGAAAACATCAACTGTCATCATCAAGAATCCCTCTGTTTTTTTCTTTTCTTTTTCTTCCAACTTTGTACCCCCAACCCCCACTTTGTCTTCCCTTCTTACAAAAGAATCCAACTCAAAAACAAAAGAATTAAGAAAACAAATAACAGACATGAAAACCCAAAAGAAAAGAGTTGCTTACACCATAACAAGAGGGCATCAACGACTATACTAACATCATTTGTATATTCCTCCCTCCTCAGATCAGATCTTCACAGTCCTTGGGCTGAATCATTAATCAGTTTAGACTTTCCTGATGGCTAAACTAACCACGGTTCATACATTGTCTCCCACAACTTAAAGCTTTTCTTACTCTGCTGATGCTTCCCTTCAAAGTCCTTTTTCCATCCAGTGTTGCCTGTACCTATATATGATCCGTAAAACAGCTACAAAATCCTAAACCCATTTGCTTTGTTCTTCTCACTGAACCTGCTCTCCTATCAAGTCCAGACCCACCAGTAGGAATGATACTCCCTGGAACAGCAAGAAGTAGAAATGAATACCCTGAGCTGAGAGCAGGCTCCTTGCTGCAGCTGTTAAGAGAAGGAAAGCTAAAGACAACTCCTTTGTGTATATCCTGTTGTGTTTCTTCTTCTTCAGCTCTTTCTGCTCTTGCTTCACAATCGCTTCCTTCATCTCTGCCAGGTTAGGCTCGGACGAACCCCTTTGATGTTTAGTCTCTTTCTGAGCCAGCGCCACGAGGTCGCCTTCTGATGATCGTCCCGACTTCTTTGTGACAACCCACTCATAGGCACTTCCCAGCTGAAACAGTCCAGAGATCATTGCATTGAACTTGGTTACCGACATGGTGTTCTCGAATAAGAGGTAAGGAACAATGAAGGGGAAGGCTTTCGGTGCTGGGAGGATGTTTAAGAATGACATGGTGGCCGGGATATAGCATACAACCCATGCTGGAAGAGTGGCCTCTGGTATAAACATCGTCATCGGCAGAATAATACAGAAGAGTGTGAAGGAGTAAAATGGCAGGATCAACTTCCTCAGCAGGAAGAAAAGAAATATCAAATTGCACTTCTTCCATACGCTAATCTGCAAGCGCAAATAAAGCACAAAAGAAAATTAGCACGAAATTTAACACAACAAGCAAGTTAAGGAAGTTGGCCTTTATAAAAACACCTTTGATCGAACAATAGCAGGCAGACAGAGTCTAAACAGCTGCATAGGACCAGAATGCCATCTGTGTTGTTGCTTTCTGTAAGCCTCGTATGATTCAGGCAATTCACACTGGCACTGAAAGAACATTAAGAAGCTCTAGATTAATCAATCGTCAGCTATACTTAAAAAGGAAGTTGAGGCAACACAAAATGATCATGTACCTCGACATCATTGAGGAAAACAAACTTCCAGCCATGGAGATGAGCACGAACAGCTATATCCATGTCCTCAACAGTAGTCCTCTCTAACCAACCACCAGATTCCTCCAAAGCCTTAATCCTCCAAACACCAGCAGTCCCATTGAACCCAAAGAAGTTAAGAAACACGCCGTTTACTTGCTGCTCTACTTCGAAATGGAAAGCTAAGTTAATGTTCTGCAATCTAGTGAGTAGGTTCTCATCCTTATTAACAAACGACCACCTAGCTTGAACAAGCGCCAATTCCTCATTGTCCTGTAGTGAGTAAGTAGTTCACGGACCCAAAAACATGTAACATCATCAACGATTGTTCTTAACTGAACGGTCAATCCAAAGGCAAGTAAACAAGAATAAAAATAAGTTACCTTGAAATGGGGGACTGTTCTCTGGAGAAAATCCGGGGTGGGCTGGAAGTCAGCGTCGAAAATGGCAACAAATTCATAGTCTTTGACGTAGCTGCAGTTCATGGCGGATTTGAGGTTTCCAGCTTTGTATCCATCTCTAATCACACGGTGTCTGTACAAAATGTTGGCGCCCTGTTGCTGCCATTTCTGGACTTCTTCATTAATTAAGAGCTGGGTTGTGGGATCATCAGAATCATCGAGAACTTGGATCAGAATCTTGGACTTCGGCCAATCCAGATTGCACACGGCTCCAATTGATTGCTGATAAACCTTAGGTAACACAAAATATAAAAAAATAACGAATTTAATCTCAACGAAACGCTACCAAGAGAATTAGTCCAAGCTTAATAATAAATAATTCAATTAGGAGCTTTGGACTAATCACCTCTTTCTCGTTACACATGGGGATCTGAACAAGCACCATTGGGAAGTAGCCCTTCTCGCCGGTTTCCATGTCGGTGGCGGCCGGTTTGGGGACGGGTTTGATCTTCTTAAGCCGGATCCAGAAACAACCCAGACAGAGGACGAGCCTGTCTATGCTCTGAATAAGGAAAAGCACGATGCAAGCATTTGCAAGGAACTGGAGCGGCGGAGCAAGGTACTCCACCCGGAAGAGAACCCAGCGGGAGTAAATTGAGTCGAAGAAATCCTTAAACCCGAGAGGGGTAGCGAGGAGATGCTGCAATTCCAGATGGGGGGCTTCGAAATGCCAGCCTTTGAAATAAGCCACGAATTCGAACCCTAGAAGCAGCACCGACAGCCAAAGGAAGACCCTGATGCAAGAATGGAACCGGGTTCTGACGGTCGGGTTCTCGCTAACTCCGACGTCAGCGTCGTTGTCGGTGCGGCCCGACCTGACCCGGCGTCTGATGGCGGAGCCCAGGGAGACCATTGTGGAGCCTATGGAGGTTAAACACCCGGCGGCTTTGTGGGCTTTGAGGAGGAGGACCCATGTTAGCTGCTTGGCATTCTTGTTGCGAGATTTGTCACGGAGGCGGGTAGGGGTGTCGGTGCCGCCGGCGATGAGAAAATCTTCCTCCGAAGGACCTTCCAGCTCAATCATCGACCAATTTGGGTTCTCCATTTTCACAACCACAGGGGTTCCTCTGTGGCTTTCCTTCCCCCACCAGCCGAATAAGGGCGCCATTGCTGTTAATAATCGTAACAACAGATCTTCAACAGAAACTGTTTATCTTTTGTAATTTCCCGTTTCCTCAACAACTCGGATCTGTTATCCAAATGGTTGAGAAAAACAGGAAAATCAACGACCCCCAAATTAAACCCAACCCAGAAACAAGAAACCCACAAGATCTGAAGAACGATGAAAGAAAAAAAGAAAAAGAAAAAGGAGGGTTTGCACTAGAGCCAGTTGTCAAGAGAAATGGCGGAGATGGACAAAGAAATTGTCAGAGAGACGCCGTGGATTAGAGGCGAGAAAAGGAGAGCGGTGGTGAAGAGAAGAGGAAAAATCCAATGCGCCTCTCCGACGGGCGGGGGGCGGATGGATTCTTGGGTTTTACGGAGACCAGGTCGATGCTGCTCTGCTTCTCTCCATCATTTTGACAAGTTTATATACCAATTACTATTCTTGAGTTAGAGATTGGTGACGAAAATAAAAACAAAATTCAAAATTTCCCTTCATTTTTTAATGTTTATATTCTAATTTTTAATTAATAATAAATAAAAAGCGGAACCAAGGAAAAAAGAGAATTTTTTTTATTAAATAGGGAAAATAAAAAGGACAAGATGTCGAAGAAAGACTTGATGATGGGAGAGAGAAACAGTAAAGAAATGCTTGCATTTGATTCCAGCTTGCAAATACGATGTCGTAACTACAACAAATAATTCCAATTAATTAATCACCAAAGTGTAAACGGGGAAAAGAAAAGAAAAGAAAAAAGATTAATTTAAGAAAGGGGATTGTAAACAGCTCAACACGTCTTTGATTTTTGATTTGGATTTTTTCATTCTGATTATTTTAATTAATTATCATGCTCAAATTTTGAGTATCTAATGATTATAGAAACATAGAAAGTGTTGGAATATATGGATTTTCTGTGAAATTTTGGGATGGATTTCTTTCCTTTTCAATAATTTTGTTCTGTCCCAAATTGGGATGGATTTGGGTTGTCCTGGCTTGAGTCTCATGGCGAGTCGGTTTAATATATCGTAAATAAAATAAAATTGATAGTAAATTTAGAAGTGACATTAGAATGTAAGATATGATTTATGAGAAAAAAAATGTTTTTAGTGTACATTCTGAGCGAAATTATTCCTACCAGTTATGTTTGTTCCTTTGCAAAAGAGGAGAGTTAATTCGAACGGTAAAGCGTACAACGATCAAATTTTTTTCTTTGGATCAGCCCCTTCTATTGCTACATGTCGGTTATAAGATCATTTGTTGGCATTGAGATGTGGAATTTTCCTTGAGGCGATGGACCGCATGGTAATTGACCACGATTACTATCTTTCGGCCTCTGTCTCAACTGTTGCATCGGTTATCGTTAAGTTATGATTAACAAACTATGTCCAACATTGACAATTTTCCTCCTAATGGCACGGGGTTTGGATTGAGAGTTTCTCTTTCGAACTTTGCCTTCCACTTCTCTATGGATGCAAAGGTTACAGGAATTTATTAGAGCCTCGCGAGGCGCCATTCTATTTAATATGACGATTGTACACACCACATAAACATATCCATCTATATAGAAGAATTATTTGATTACTGAAAATTTCACTAAACTCAAAACAATTTTTTAAATTCAAAATGATTAAAGTTTGTTGTTTTTAAAATTATTTAGAGTTTTTTTTTATAATTATCTTGAGTTTAGAGAATTCCCCGTTAGCAAATAATTATGTCACATAAATGGGTAAACTGATGTAGCGTGTACAATCAACATACTAAATAGATTTTTTATGAACAAGCTAATAGAATGGAGTGTTTGTTAAAACCGTCAAAGTTCATGAGTTGGATCAGTTAAACTTACTAAAGGGATACTGATGTAAATTTTTCCATAATATAAGGGTGCAAATGTGTATCTTCCCATTTGAATTTATGATCATAAGTTAGAATTTGAATAAGATTTTGAGTATAAGTTTATAATGTAGTGTTTAAAAATTAAAATTGAATGTTTAGCGTTTATAATAATTTTTTAGTGTTTAAAGTTTATTTTAAAGTATTAACATCTGTTATTTGCATTTTAAATATTCAAAATATAATTTTTTAATATTAAAAGTACCTAGTATTTTTAAATACCCGAAAACTCGCCATGTTTTGATATTGAAGTGTGAACATTTGGGATGGAATTTCATAACTTTTTTTACAAGAAAGTTTTGAGGGTATTATTCTTCTATAAGGCTGTCTCTAACCTAAGGGTTATAATTTTGAAATAGCTCTTGAAATTTATTCCATCTCTTTCAACTCAGACTTAAAAGGTAAAATAAAATACAAAAAAGACAATGACAAAGAGCAAAAATGAGGAGTTTTAGCCTTTTTAATATTAAAGACTAAAATTAAATAGACTCATCAATTAAGAGTTAGTGAAGGAGAAAAAGTGCAGTTTATTATTATTTTATGAGATTATGTGTATTTTATTATTATAGTTAGTTTGTGTTATAAATTTTTATTTATAGTCTAATTTCAGATCAAGTTTGTTTGTCCAATATTAATTTCAAGATCAAATGGTATATAAAAGAAGTTGAAGTTAATTTAAATAGATGAACTGTTAATGAGATAATAACATAATGTAAATAAAAAAATAAAAAAAATATCTCAGAAATAATTCAAATTTTATCGAAATGTTGATCTCGGGTTATCATGAACAAATATATAAAACTCTAGGTATAAAAATTGAATTTGATTACTCATGACTTAAATTTATTGAAAAGTAAATAGATAATTTATAAGATTTGTTAAATTTAATCTTTTTTATAGTTTGATGATTTACAGTTTTTGAGGAGGCTAAAAGATTATATTTCAAAACAATCTCTTATTTTTAGTCTTCGGATTGGAGTTAGTCTAAAAGGCAATGTTTTATAAAAGGCTCGAAATGATAGTACAATTGGTTCAATCGTGTAAAAATGAATCTAATCTTGCTTGTTTGGTCACACAATCAACAACTTTACTAGGTCTTTCAAAAATAAATTAAGGATAAGGAAATGTGGCTGTTAACTAAAAAATTTCATTCATAAAAAGAAGTCAGGCATAACATTCTCATGACAATTTTTCTTTGTTGTCTTTAAGGTTTTAAGGTTAGAATAAATGTATGATTCTCTCTTAGAGGATCAAAAATTTATGATTAATGATTTCAACAAGTCTTAAAGTTTTAAGTAGGACTTTTATTTCGACTATCGAAACCAATTAATACATCTTTTGTAACCGTATATAGTTTTATATTGCTACCAAAAAAAGCTTATAGTAGAGAAAACACTAAAAGTGCACATATATATATATCATATCGTAAAAAGATGTGAATGTTGAACATTTAGTTGTATACGAATATCGAACCAAAATGTACCGATAAATACTACGTAATATATGGCTTCAATAATCCCTTTATATATATTATTATTCCCGCCATTATTATGTTTCGACATTTCCCTCCAGCTGTGTGCTGCCACCGGAAGGCCATGCATGGCCAATTTGCAGACATTCCATGTGGCAAAATGCTTATTTTCAGTGGATGAAGATGTGGTTTGTAACTATTCATGGCCTTCTATGTGGCTCTTCTACATCAAACGGTGCATGAAACATTGCAATGTTAAACACTCCACCTCTTTGATTTCAGTATAAATTGGGTTGCATCTGGGGTAGTCTCTTTGAGAACACATAAGAAGCTGGATCATGGGAAACCAACCAAACCAACCAAGTTATTTGGTTGGCTCTGTTTCGGTTTGTTTATCCAATCGAGTCAAGTTGCTGGTTGATCCCACTCCGGCCGGCACAATTCAGTTCGGTGGTATATCTGCGACGCTCTATCATAAGATATAAACACTCTGTGTAGAACGGATCTATTTTAAAGACAATGTATTTAACACATACATTGATGATATAATATTCATTTAGATATAACCCCTCTTTTATTTATGTTTATATTCTAAGTACTATAAATATGAACATAAATAAGTATCTATTTTAAGGACAATGTAAATAATCACTGAATCAACCTTTGTTGTCAATGGCGCATACATGAGGAGCTGACTCAACTCATTTTCGGCCTCGAACATTAAAATCATCTTTATCTTGTGATTTTAATTGAAGCGTTAAAATATAAAAAAAGAACACTCTTTCTTATACTGTTTTTAATTAAAACAAACACCCGCATTTCCCCTATAATTGGATTGTTTGAATTACGTTTATGATTATTACTTGTTAATAGATTGGTTATAAGTTTTAAATATTGTAGTTTGATAATATTATTTAGTTTAAACAAATATCGGATCGGTGGAGCATAAATTCACATATCATTAGTTGAATTACGAAATCATCAAAGCTTTATATATGATTTAGTATTCGAGGTCAAGAAATAAGAGAGTCAGGAACACTCGTATTGGGCTAATGAAAAGTGGCGCTGAAAGTTGCTCAACTCCTTTTCGAATCGGGTTTTAATAAATTCTACGAATTTGAACACTTGGCTCTTCAAACTATTTGGAGTTAGTACTCGAAACAACGGCCCGGAAAAATCTTCATCCTAAATTTTATGTGCAAGCTGGAAATTTGTGCGACTCAAGGTTAGCTAGTAAGTCCACTATCTGGGCTGAAAATGCTGTAAACATCGCTACAAATTGCCACTACGCTGGACGCCACCGCCAATACTATCATTAGCCAGGCCGCTACCTTGTCTCTCTTTGTCGCTATCCCATGAGAATTCCTGCCAAAAAAAATGAATGGGTTAACCACTCCTGCCAGAGAAGAAGAATACAGCACTCAACTTATAAAACAAACAATGTATTATTGCAGATGTTGCTCTTACCTAAGAGCAATAGCAGCTGGAAAGATGAAGCCAACAGCAACAGCGGATGTGGCACCGGTGAACTGGAAAGCATCCCAGATATTCGGCACGAAATTTGCGCCCACGAAGATTACTCCCATGAGAGCTACTGTTATGGAGAAGAACCTCTTGTTGTCTCGTGCTATGGGAACCGCATAGGGAAAGAGGAGTCCATCCAAGTTGAGGCGAAGGGAGTAGAACACTATCGGGAAGACGAGCATGAGATGGACACCGTAGCTAACCCTCACCACATCGTCGACCAACGAGCTATATGGAACTCCGAGATCACCGTCGAAATTGGCCAGCACATCATCCATTATCCCATCCCCAAAAAGAAGAACTCCAAAGAAGCTGGTAGCAACATAGACACATGAGCACAGCTTAAGGGATGCTCGAACGATGGACTTCATCTGAGTTGAATCTTTTAGCTCATTCTCTATCGGGTGAACTGCAAAAATATATATTGTTGAATGAGCAAAATAAATATCCAGGGTGCAGCTTGGAACCAAAAAACTGTACATAAATGTATTTACACGTGTGTTACTTTCAGTAGCTACTATACTTCACCTCTACGGATGCATTTCAAAAATAAATTTGCTACAGACTGATTTAACTCGTAAAGATTCTACGAACTGAAAAATACTGTCCACTATAGTTTCAGGCTCCTAGAAAACATTGCTAAAAAGATTACTAAACTGGCAGCACTGGGGAACATATAGCATTGCCATTTGCCAGTCCCTGACCGAGGTTTGGTAGATGTTGCAGAGCTTAAACTAAAAGCAGAGCAGATAGAGATTGATAAAACCTCGACAGGACATTAGTGAGACTACTTTAACTGCAACTAAAAGCTCTTTTGATTTACCATTATGGTGACAGATATAAGCAGTGACTATCACAGGCACAGTTGTGAAAAGTTTCCAGAAAGACGCCTGATCATTCACTTGGGGCATCAAACGGGGCATTCCAATCCTTCCTTCAACTAGCTTCACAATTGCAACTCCAGCCGTGATTGCTACGAATACAATAGCCAAAAGCACCGACACTGCGGACGTGTATCTTAATGAATCTGAAATCACAAAAAATGATGTTACAGCCTTGGCCCTTGGTTGTGATATCCAATCTTAAACACCAAGATTCCATGAGATGTTGATTGACATCCTTCTTCACTAATCATACACTATGTTAGTAATCAAATATGATAAGGATAAAGTAGCAGTACTTGTGGTAAAAGTACTAGCCATTTAGAATTTTATAGACGAGTAGGAATAACTTGATAAATATGAAATTACAGCCATAGTCATGATGATGATACTACTCATAGACGTCATGCTGAGCAAGATAACAATGTAATACTATTCTGAAGACAGTTATCAGTAAGCTTGGAGTGCATCCATATTTACCATCCACATACACTATGTTAGTTACGGTTCTCAACAAAGACTAGTTCATTCAGAAATCACAATTGATTTACAGGTAGGCACAAGATACGTAAAAGCATTGACATGCTGCAAAACTTACCAACGCGTTTGAAAGATATAAGCGGGCCCAAAACAAGGAAAGTGGTGAGAAGTAACAAGGTAGAACGAGCTGTCCACCAATGGCTGCTGTGACCACCAAGCCATTCATCTATCAGCCCTGAGTGATGGACCCCTTCTGACCATGTTCCAGCTAATACATCGCCTGCATTCCCCCCAAAAGTACACATTAGCGATCTTAATTCGCTGTTGGCGTGTTCGGGAAGCAAAATTGTGATCTGTTGAACTGAAAAAAGTTCAAATTAGAGAATAGAGGGTGAGAACGTTACCGATGATAATCAAGTAGACGATGAGCATTCCAAGGTTGTTGACGACGATGCAGATCTGAAGAAGCGTCCGGCCGAAACCGCCGAAGGCATCGGCGACGACTCCGGAATATGAGGTGCTTGTCTTGGAAGCACGACCGAATCTCAAAACCAAGTCAATCGACATCTCTGTAACCCAAGCGCCGAGCAGAATCATGACAAGGCCAGGAATCAGTCCCAATTGGTTGAGGATAGCAGGAAGCGCCATGATTCCAGCTCCGACGATTGTGGTGGAGAGGTTGAAGACTGCGCCGGAGAAGGAGGCGCCATCGGAGCTGGCCTCCACTTGATGGAAGCGGTCGTCGCGTTTATGAGGGAGAAGAGGAACCTTGGAACTCCGGCGGTGTTTGCGGTCGCCGGTCGGCATAATGGAAGGTCAAGAAATGGAGGGGGTGGCGAGTCAACGAGATTATAACGGCAGTCGACAAGTAACGGCGGAGGAAAAAGCGACACGTGGAGAAATCAAGAGGTAGTCGGAGGTTAGTAATTGGATTTAAGCGTTTGGGAAAGCTTTGGTTGAAAGTATAAAACTTCTGATGATTTGTTCACAAACAACAAACAGCGACACAACAGCACGGCATCGTTGTAGTTCGCATTGGCAGCGCCGTCCAGTTTGAATAAAATAAAGTAATAAACGTGTTGAGATGCAATCATACTCAGTCGAGCGCATACTCAGTCACACTCAATGCCTGCACGAAGAAAGATAAGTTTTTGTGTCGCTCACAGACTTTGTACACAAACGCCTGAAACACGACGTGATCATCAACATCCTACACGAGGGCAGCCGAACTATTCACTAAGCAGAGGAGACACATACGAACATATAACTTGGGAACAAGTTAGACTCGCGAGTCAGAGTCACGATTTGGGGTGGTGTTAACTCCTCGAAAAGACTCTCATCAACGTTTCCTCTTTCTCTTGGCGCCTTGGCTTGTCTTGGTTCCCGGGGGAAGTGATTCGAGTTTGGTCTTTATAACAGAGCTCCACAAGGCCCTTTCCACATCTGAAGGTGTGAACAAATCATCACCTGTACTTAACTCCTGTAACATAACCATATGGAGTGTCAATCACTATGGAAACTGGCAATAAGCATACTCTCCACACAAAACCATCATCTCAGAAGTGCACTCATAAAATTAGACTGCAAGTCACTAACTTGCATACATGAACAAATCAGCCAAACAGATTCCATAATTTCCATATGAATATCCCAAGGCATCACCATCTACAGCATGACTTCGCAAGTAGGGAGGAATGGAAATCCAATCCTAGTCCACTAGTCGCTATCTCGCGAAAAGATACAACTTAGATCACCGGTATCTGAAGGAACTTCTTGCAGACACTGGAGCTCCTAAAAAACCAGTAAACCACTGATAAAAGATGGGTGCGACCACAAAAATGTGAGGGAACTGTTGGTCGTCACCCTTAAGTGGCCAGCTGGAGGCCTCAACTCTTACAAACACTACATATTCTGCCTCCATAGTCCTAGTGACAGAATGTCTGGAACTCTTACCATTTCACAACTAACAAATATTTCCATACTAACGACTTGGTATAATACAAGTATTCTATCATTTCACAGGGGTGCAAGAGGCTTTATATAACTCCCACTCACAGCAGCTCTCTAAGAAGGAAATCTGGCACCTACTGATACATATACAAGGAACAGTTGGGACGAGGTAAAGAATGCATCTTTGTGAAAGAATTGGCAGCTGAACCCAAATTCAACGACACAAATTCTACAATCCAGCACAAAAACCGGCATCCAGGTAGAAACCAACCAGCCCATTCATTGACAAAGACTAGAGAGTTGCTCTGCCCAAAGCACTATCTTAAGGCGTTGGCCGTCTACACCAGACTGAAGAACACGTTATAACTATGCTCTATTCAATTCAATCCTGTAAATTGATCACCGAAGTCCAGAACCACACTATTCAGCCAGGATATGCATGAACCATCATCAAATTCTCAATAGCAAAAGACAAACAAAAATGTCTTGTGTTGTTACTAAAGATGATACTGACCTTGGCTTTCTCCTGCAGTTTTTCAGCGAACGCCAGATACCTTTTTAGCGTGTACTCTTTGGAGTTTCCAAGAGCTGCTTCCATAGCCTTAACGACACAAAGGAGACAATGATGAGCAAGTAATGCAAACAACCTTAAAACAGAATAAAAGAAAACGTTGAGAAAACAAATCGCTTTCAGAATAGTTACTTCGTCTGACATGAAGGGGGCGACATCAGGCGAGTAAGCAGCAAGAACGGCAGAAGCAGTGGCCGGACCAACGCCTTTCAGAACCGTTAGAGCAGAGATCGCTTTCGATAAGTCAGGGAGGGACTGGAATGCCTTCCCGGAAGCCGATTTCACAAGCTCCTCATCTAGAGAAGATACGAAATCCAGTAATCGCGGCCGCCATTTTCCTCGGGATAGCTTCCACTGCATCAGCTTGGAAAGTTCGGGAGTGGTGATGTGAGGGTTAGGGTTCCGCAGGGTAATGGCGGAAGGAAGTTCAACGCGGTAGAACTCGTCGAGGGAAACGAGGTCGGGTTTGTCAAGAGACGCTATCCGAGAGGGATAACTTTGGAGCGCATCTTTCCAGAGACTGATGTCGGAGCTCTGGAAATCCACCATTTTTTGCTGGCTTGCTGCAAAGTGGAAACAGCTCCTAGTGAAGTCGTCGTCGTCGCCGTCGGGAGTTGCCTATTTTTAGTTCAGATGGGTTGTCAACCTTTCTGAGTCGTAGCAAGCGGTGAACCAGTTTTGAGCAGGGACCGTGCTTTCTGAACTTAATTACACAATAAGCACCATAATTCTAACTGTTTTTCAACGTCATCATCATTAAAACTTCCCTAAATATGATATAACAACACATATTAGTCGGTTTATCATGTTCATAGTATTCATTCATTATATTCAAACGGTAAACATACAATTTACAATTACTCATTTGGTACAATAATGAAAACTTACCATATGACTTATCATTGCACTTCTTGAAATCCACGTACAATAATTCTATCGATCCTCAACTACAATAATAGACATGTTCAACAAATTAATTACAAAACGGAGATGATAATTTATCACACATAATATTATTAATCATAAAATTTTATCCGACTGTAAGTACATAAAATATTAATAACAAAATTGTACATATTATATAAATATACCTACTAATATTTATGGTAATATTCATTATTAAGATTAATGTTTAATATATTGTACAAATTATACAATTACGACTTTTGATTTTAATAATTAATATTATTATTAACAAAATTGCGCCATTAAATACGTTTATGAGCGGCCGTCGTAGTTGAATGGCAACGACGTTTTGTGGCGGTCGCCATTCAATGGCGACGGTCTTTACCGGCGACGACGGATCTGACGGTGGCGGTACAGTTGTGGCGACACTGCGGCACGGCGGCGAAAAAAAGTAGACAATTTTGATTGGTCGTTTCAAGTGGTATAAAAATTTATCGGTTTTTCGCATCTTATAGAGAAATTGCTATTTTACTATTTCAGGGGTGTTTTCGCCATTTCAACTTCCAGTTTCGAACGTTAGGCCGTTTCGTAATAAAACGTAGGGCGTTTTATAGCAATTCAGTAATATAACACTAACATCTTAGCCGACCTGGTCGGGTAAATATGATTTATATCTTTTTAAAATTTAATTATAAGATTCAATTTTAATAAACTAAAGGAACATAAGTGTTTATAATCAATCAACTAATTTAATGTTACAATATATACACAAATATTTTTTAATTTACTTAGTTTTAGCGGGGCAAATCATTTTGTAGCAAAAGTTGATGTGTCACTTTTGATTTTTCAAATATTTATAATATATGATAAAATATTTTATATATATATACTTTGATAAATTTTATTTCATACGGTTGGTATTGCTAACATGATGTATTTTTATTGTTCGTAAATGGATCTCGATGAGTTATAATTTTCTATAGGGCATTCCTATCATTAAACATAGAAATAGTAAGTTTATGAAAATACTAAATCTGTAGTTGATATATATATATCTAGTATCATAATGTTAAGCGTTCAATTATTTAACATTTAGATCCGATAAGCATATATATGTAACACATAGACCCAATAAACATATATATGAAACACATAGACCCGATAAACATATATATATATATAATTGGATATAGTTGATATTAAATTATGTATATATTATTGATTGTTAATTTTGATATTAGATGATTTTTTAAATGAAATATATCAAGATTGATGTTATTTTACTCGAAAAATTATAATAAATAATATTTGTGAAGGTAATAATATGTTTTGAATAAAATATAAAAAAATCCTAATTAAAAGAGAAAAGTAATATGTGAATATGAGAGAGAATTTAAACCAATTGATCAACTCTGCAAACCAATGCGTGACCTGTAAAGAAAGGCCGGTATTGGAGATTTGGAGGGAGATCTAAATTAACTATATTAAAATAAAAGGGTAAATATTTGGGTTATTTTATATACTTAAAATGGACCATTTCTTAATAAAAAGTTTAAAGCTCAGCCGAGCAACTACTCGCCGGCACAGATAAGCTCCACTTCAATTGATTACCTAGACGAGGAACAATGACAAGCCATTACGGTGAAGAGCTCTTCAATCTCCCTCAATTTTAATAGTTTGCCATTAACAATGGGTGGCTATCTTCAATCAAGTCTATCAAAGTTGCAACAATTAAGTAAACCCTAGTGGCTATACACTTTCGTGCTATATGATTTTCTTCAAATCGATTTGATTTTTGTCCAAAACATTTTTAAACTTTATTAAATAGTCACTAAAATTTTAACTTGATACACAGTGTCTTCATATGTGGTATCCGTACCACAAAGATATCAACATTCATATAAGAACATAGAAACATATTCAAAACATTAAAAAATCATGAAATCTCGGTGTTATTAAAATTACTACCAAAAGGCTGGCAACTAAAAGAAGAGAATAAAGTAATTCAAGAACGTCATAATGCAGAAGCATACATGAGACGCAAACCATACTCAACAAGCCTCTTAACGTCTATCGACGAGGTCAGTCACACTCAACGTTAATATTTATGGCGATTAATCTATGACCGACCAAACTAGGCGGAACATAAATTAAAAAGAATCTTTGTATTTTATGTTGGTAGTTTAAAGTTGAATAAAACGGTGCCGTATTTTGGATATAAAGAATAGGCCAAGCTTCGGAATGCTTTCCCGATAGCAATTAAAACGGTATGATAATGTTGATTGGCCCGGTTAACATTATAAGTACGTAGTGGTATCTCCGTCCGGCCCTAGAAACAACCGGCGAAACAAGAAAACGCAGCCGTTTTGTTGACACCCTGTCCGCCACCAGCTTGGCGTGGCAAAACGGGATGCCTATAAAATGGGCGAGGCCGTCGTAGTAGATTACCCGTGTACTCTTTTCGGTTTACAAAAAGACTTTCCCTCACAAACGAACACTTTTGCCAACGTAGCCTTCTTCCAGGGCGGAGCTACAAGGCCACACCACAATAAGCCAAGATTACAAAGAAAGAAACCACACTGTCCTTCACCGCCGGCGAGCAGCTCAGAAACAGCGAGATAGACGAGGAGATCGATCTTCTTTACTACAGAGTTTTCATATTTTTACATACAGCGATTGCGATTTCTCTTGCCGGATTTGGGATTTTCATTCCCCCGAGAATCATGGTGGAGTATGGAAGCCTGCTTGGCTGGATTCTGGCCTCTGTCCTTGGCCTGCTCGGTTGTTACGTTTTCGCCGCGAGGAGGAATGCAGAGAGTAGACGCAGAAGTGCATTGTCGGAAGAGAGACGTGATTCTGTCCGCAATCTCACCACCACTAAAGGAGAACACAGATCTGGAAATGCTTACGACGCCGATGTTCTCATCGTCGGTGCTGGCGTTGCCGGCGCTGCTCTCGCCCACACTCTCGGCAAGGTACGCGATTGCTCGATTTCAATTAGCTCTTCTACAGTTGTGGAAGAACACGTTTCTCTTATGCTCCAAAACTGTTGTTACAGTGTGAAGTACCTATCGATTACGCATCTATGCGGCTATGCCCAACCTTTGGATTTCCGTGTACTCTATTTCTTTCGTCTGTTTCGAGGACTGGTGAATTCTATTTGAATTGTGTTCCACGAACTACGAATCAGAATAGTGGATGTTTTGCTTAGCTGCAATCTTAGTCATGGGCTATTGCCCATATCATTTGCAGTGGATCTAATCTGAGCAATTGCTGACCGGCTTTACTTCCTTCCAAGTGGCGATCTCCCTATCATCTGTACTCGGAGAAATTTTGTTTATGGACTAACGACGTTCGGATTGGTCACTGTTGTTTTGATGTTAAAATTTTGAATTGGTCGTATGAAATTATGAATTTTGAATTACATGTAGCAGTACGGCTGTGACTTAGACCCTGAGATTTGTCCTTCTATCTACCAGATAACAACAGTTGGGTTCAGAAAATTTCAAGATTGCTGATTTTTTTATTTTTGGATGGTACGTTGATTTGCAGGATGGGCATAAGGTGCATGTCATCGAAAGAGATTTGACCGAGCCGGACAGAATTGTTGGTGAATTGCTTCAACCAGGAGGTTACCTAAAGTTGATAGAATTGGGTCTTCAAGGTGCATTTTTAGTCATCCTGTGAACTATCTATAATCATTATAGTTCAAGCTGTTGATATCCGTGAAATATTAATTAATTTATTGTTTGCTAGAGAAGGCGAGAATCTAACAAGGCACGATTTTTTCTCATCCCAGATTGTGTGGAGGAAATTGATGCTCAACGGGTGTTCGGTTATGCCCTTTTTAAGGATGGGAAACGTACCCTACTTTCATATCCGTTGGAAAAATTTCATTCGGATGTAGCAGGAAGGAGCTTTCACAATGGGCGCTTCATACAGAGAATGCGGGAGAAAGCTGCATCACTTCCCAAGTAAGTTTTTTCACGCTGTTTTAAAGATGGGTGGTGGCAGTATTCTTAAAGGAGAAAAACACAGAATTGATGTGAAGCTTCAGCAGTCCTTTCTCATAGGGTTTTCCAATAATTGTCTATTTGCTGATTCCATTAGTGTCCGACTGGAGCAAGGAACTGTGACTTCCCTACTTGAGAAAGAAGGAACTATCAAAGGTGTGCAGTACAAGAACAAAGACGGAGAACTGCAGACAGCATATGCACCCTTAACTATTGTCTGCGATGGTTGTTTCTCAAACTTACGTCGCACACTCTGCAACCCAAAGGTGAATCTAGCAGTTGATCATTCATGAGTGTGAAAGATGGACTTTTAAAGTAGACTCTGTCTTTCTTCAATTTATTTAGCCAATACTGAGGAATTTTTGCTATTCATACTTTGCAGGTTGATGTTCCATCATGCTTCGTTGGTTTGGTCTTGGAAAACTGTGACCTTCCCTTTGCAAATCATGGACATGTTATACTGGGAGATCCTTCTCCGATTTTATTCTATCCCATCAGTAGTACGGAAGTTCGCTGTCTGGTTGATGTTCCTGGACAGAAGGTTCCTTCCATCTCGAATGGTGAAATGGCAACATACTTGAAGACTGCTGTAGCGCCTCAGGTTTTTTACTAATGTTCACGTCCTTTTATACCATTGAACCCTGAACTGCCACCATGGACTAACATCCAATCATGTCCGTAACAGCTTCCACCAGAGTTATACGATTCATTTGTCGCAGCTGTTGAGAAAGGGAACATCAGAACAATGCCGAACCGAAGCATGCCAGCTGCCCCATATCCAACTCCTGGCGCCTTGTTAATGGGTGATGCATTCAACATGCGCCATCCTTTGACAGGAGGAGGAATGACTGTTGCGCTGTCTGACATTGTTGTGCTACGGAATCTTCTCAGGCCTTTGCACGACCTGCACGATGCTCCTACTCTCTGCAAATACCTGGAATCATTCTACACCTTGCGTAAGGTAAGTTATTGTTCTGCAAGTTTAGAATAAGAAAAGCCAGTAGTTTGAGTTTGGAGGAGACGTGACGAATGCTGTTATCTGAATGTGTATGTGTTCAGCCTGTTGCTTCAACAATAAACACGCTCGCGGGTGCATTGTACAAGGTGTTCTCATCGTCTCCCGACAAAGCGAGGCAAGAGATGCGGGAGGCTTGTTTCGATTATCTTAGCCTTGGAGGTGTGTGCTCGAGCGGGCCAGTTTCGTTGCTGTCAGGGCTAAACCCTCGGCCGTTAAGCTTGGTTCTCCATTTCTTTGCTGTCGCAGTGTATGGGGTAGGGCGACTCTTGATTCCTTTCCCTTCACCAAAACGCATCTGGATTGGAGCTAGGGTGATCTCGGTGAGTTGTTTCGTTTTTCTTAACGTCTCTCCATCCAGTTGTGGTTTCATTAGATCATTATGAGCCTGATAAATTAAAACATGACACAGGGGGCATCAGGAATAATATTCCCAATAATAAAAGCAGAAGGAGTAAGGCAGATGTTCTTCCCAGCAACTGTGCCTGCTTACTACAGAGCCCCTCGCGTTAACTGAGTCAAAAGATTTATCCCCTGGGGAGGACTGACAAACCAAGAACTCGATGATGGGCGATAAATGTGCTATTAGTAGATAGCTAATTCAATGTTGTTGGTTTAGTTTGATTTCAGTTGATGTGTGGGGGTAATGGTGTATCTCTGTTATATTGCTTGTGTTCATAAGTCAGAAAATTGTCTACTTTATGAGCTCTCTCAAATATATAAAATTTTGTCTCTGTTCCTTCCTATACTCTACCTCACCTTTCCTACTTGCTCACCAGCCAAGTTTCTCAGGACATCCAAACTTGTTACCTTCTTTTTTTTTTTGAAAAGGTAGAACATTCATTCAATCAAACTTCGAAAGTCCGTTAAACGAAAATCGCAGGTTCCCCTTAAGTTCGATTGGGAGAGCCAGTTCTCGGGAAAAAACAAGATTCCTGGTAGAAACTGCAATCCAATCGGCGAGCTTGTCCTTAGTACGAGGGGGTGAAAGCCACTTGGATTCTCGGATTGAGGCTTAGGGCCGTCCGCATCGAGCAAATGAGTGACGCACATTCCCATCGTTCGATGAAAGTATGTTCACAAGGATCTAACAATCAAAAAGGATGCGAATCGATCCTGGAGAGGAGGCTGCTAAGTTGATGGTTGCAAGAATAGCATGGGGCCGCTATAATTACGGGCGACCAAATGAAAAGGTCGCTAGAACCGCCACATATCCATCCATGGATATTAATCATGACAATACCATAAGCCATCGGTTGGGAATCGCTAATGAACGATCGTCACGTTCTATCTCAAAACCATAAGAACGAGGCAATGGACGAAAGGAAGGTTTTTATTAAAATAGCCTCCAGAGTGAGTGTATCTTACACATTTTATTTATTTGGATTTTGGTAAGAGGTGAGTGATTTATTCAATTGTCAGCATGCTGTACGAATGCGCAGTTGAAAGAGACGATGCATAAGTTAAGAGCTACTCCACTTGGGAGACAGAAACTGGAATCTGATTCCTCCTATCCAGATGTATATATTTACAACGAAATTTATCGAAAAGGCTTCGGTGCAAATGGGTATCAGCATTGTGGATTTGCCACATTTTACGGTTCAAAATTGATTCAAAGTATGAGTTTTGTTATTTTTCTTTTATTTAGTTATTGTTTATTATTATCATATTGTTAATTACTATTCTATTATGTCCGTATTAGTTTTGCTTTAGTTAATTTTTTACTCGTATGTCACTCTGATGTTATTATATGATGGCAGTGAACAGTGTTTCAAATGTTACTATATTATTAGTCTAATATTAGTCTTGTTTTAGTCCATTGTCACTCGTATGTTACTCCAACGTTATTATATTATGGTAGTGGATAGTGTTTCGGATGTTATTATAATGTTAGTCTCATATTAATCTAACATTATTGTATGTATCAGCCATTAAATTTTTTCCATCCACACTATGAAAAAAATAAACTATCAGCACCGAAATTTAGACAAAAATTTCTGCATATTGATTCGATGCGCAATGATGCCTTTGCTAGTTTGGTGTCTTCCATCTGGGTTTATATATAAGGCGGCATTGAATGGTACGGGACTAGATTTTCATTTTACAAAGGAGTGGTCTAGCTAGGTCATCCGTGTTGATGAGCCATTTTTTCGGAAATCTCCATACTCGTCTTTGGCTACTAAATGCAGCCGCCATGGATGTTTATTTTGAGATAGAAGAAATTTGAATAAAATTTATTATTTTTGAAATAAATATTTTTTTTACTTACGCATGTAAGATTTTATTAAATTTTGTTATGTGTTACATTATTCAGTTTGAGCTGGTCAATCGGATAGATTGGTGGTCTCTTCACCCATACAGTTGTGGTATTCCAATTCGTATTATTATGGGTCATAATATGAGCGGCCATATTAGCTTTTCGTCGACAGTACCTTCAAGTACAATCTGATTGAGTTAGTGATATGTGGGTGATTTCGAGTGCAATTATCGTAAAGTGAAAAACATGAACATAAAAATAGTAAATTGCCCCCAATTTATTTATAACCATATCAATTCTCAAAATAAAATAAATAGATTATTTTTGTTCAAATTCTCAAAACTCTCATCTTACCTCAAAATCAATACCCAACAAAATTTTCAACAGGCCCACATGATAATTTTTAATCACTACTAAATCTCTTTCAATTTTATTGTCCATGCGTGATTAGGAACTTTGGAATAAATCTCCATCAAACTTCATATCAATTTTAAATTATACGTCCAAATCACTCATACGAACAGCCTCTAAATTTTAAATGCTACAAATTTATGTGACTAGGCAACAATAATGTGGAATAGGAACTAGAAAGGGAAAGTATGTGATGTGGGGATAATGAAAAGCCCAAATCGTTAAACCAAAGCCCACCCAATGAATTGAGCAATTCATTAAGCCCAACTCTTCATTACTTAGTCCCACAGAAGATGATCACGATTTCCTGCTCAAACAAACATACCTGAGTTGTGACATCTAGTTTGATAGATTTGTGGTTCCTCTCCTAATAGTGGTTTAGTATAGGTTTCGAGTTCTAACTATGTTTTTCAACGGTTTAGTCATTGTACAGGGATCCTTAACAGCTATTGCATGTAGCTCGGAAGATGACGCCGATAGCGAGCTTGACATCAATGAAAAGTCGGCTAAATCGTCAAGGACGAACTACCTCATAACTTTACGAGTGATACAAATGCGCCTGCCCTAGGCGACCCGCTCAGCGGCATAATTCTCCACTAGGGGTTGTGGAGCCGTCTGTGGCGAAGCTAACTAGCATTGAGGGGTGTCATTGACACTCCTGGATTGAAAAACATTTATTAAAACCCAAGTATATATGATAGGTTGTTGCAAGGATCCATTCGGGTTATAAATTAACTCATTAACCATTCCATCATATTTATTTGTTTAATATAAATTA
Organism: Linum usitatissimum; assembly: GCA_030674075.2. NCBI lineage: Eukaryota > Viridiplantae > Streptophyta > Magnoliopsida > Malpighiales > Linaceae > Linum > Linum usitatissimum. The sequence continues at coordinate 3,273,076 of JAUJYP020000804.1, read as the reverse complement.
ATATTTTATCCGGCTTGGCCGGGCACATATAATTTATAAAATTCAATCTTAATAAATTAAGGGAACATAAGTATTTATAATCAATCACCTAATTTAATGTTACAATATATACAATAATGTATTTTAATTTATTTAGTTTTAGCGGAGCAAACCATATTGTAGTAAAAGTTTATGTGTTATTTTTTATTTTTTTAAATATTTATAATATATGATAAAATATTATATATAAATTATGATAAACTTCATTCCATGTGATTGGTATTGCTAACATGATGTATCTTTATTGTTCATAAATGGATCTCAACGAGCTATAATTTTCGATAGAGCATTCCTATCGTTAAAAATAGAAATAATACGTTTATGAAAATATTGAATCTTTAGTTCATATATATATAGTATTACAATGTTAAGCGCTCAATTATTTAGCACTTAGACCCGATAAACACATATATGTAACACATAGATTCGATAAGCATATATATGAAACACATAAACCCGATAAGCATATATATGTAAAAGAATAAAGATGACTGGACATAGTTGATAGTAAATCATGTATATATTGTTGATTGTTGATTTTGATATTAGATGATTTTTATAAAAAAAAATATGAAGATTGATGTCATTCTACTCGAAAAATTATAACAACATTTGTGAAGGTAATAATATGTTTTGAGTAAACTATAAAAATCGTATGAAGGAAAAACTAATTAAAAGAGATGTGAGTGTGAGAGAGAATTTAAAAAATTAAAATAAAAGAATAAAAAAAATAAATATCTTAACGGTGATTTGTTAAAAAGAGAAAACCATGAGAAACACTCAATTTTTTAAATATGCTGATGCGGTAGAATTCTAAATATGAAAATCATAGCACCATGAAATTAGTGCGGAGTTATAGATGGTTCCGTGATTCAGTTAACGCTATTTGAATTTTGTTCACTTACTTATTTGTTTAGACGAAGTAATATATTAAATTTAAACCTATAATCGACTTATATGTAAGTAATAATCATAACTTTAGTTGAAACAATTGAAATTTAAGAAAAAAATATCACCAGTGCCACATTAATTAAACCTGTTTAAAATGAAAAGTAATATATCAAATATTTTTTTATATATTTTAACTTAGTATTCAGTTTCACAAATGAATTTTTCAATTAATTACTTAATATATATAAATTTAATTCAAATTTGATTCAATACATTATCAACCGACATCCCTAAATTTAAATCCTCGCACTGCCACACCTCCCGTAACATTTCCCCTTTGCTGCTGGGCCCTCTACCCTATCCTCCTGCTTTGCTTACTTTTGAACTTAGGGGTCGTTTGGTATGGGGGAATGAAAATGAAGGAAATGTGGAAATTGAGAATTGAGGAATCAGAGATTGTGTAATTCCAATTACATTGTTTGGTAACGAGATTTGTAATTCAAATACAATTTTCAGTTTGTTAGAAATTTATTATGCAATGACAATGATGCCCTTATTTGAAATCCAATTTCAAGACTCGTCATCTTCTAGTTAGCAAAAATTCGTTTAATACTCGTATAATACATATATACATACTATATGCGTTTAGAACTTCCGTTCTCGTACTATTATAGAGCCGTTTAATTTTAAAATTTTAATATTTTCTAATTGTTGCCGAAATTTTAAACGTATTGCTATGTTGAAACAATGTATGAAACTATGAACGTATTAATATTGTACCATACTCATACCATATCTTACTAAATATAAATGAGAATAAATCCAACACCTACCACTCCTTTTATTTATTAGGGAAGAAGAATTAATATTTGTACATATCTACAACCATATATTATAATATGTCATGGCTAATCATATAGTTTTTCCAAATATGCATTACATAATTGCAATAATATATTACACGCTTTGGCTAATCAAACCAATATCTCACTTTTATTCCCACCTCGATTGTTATAGTCGTTATAGCATAAAGGAAGTGGGGGTAATAATGACAATATATATCCATTGTTTACGAAAACTCAGAGTTTTGAAGAAAACATCCTCAACACCATGTATTTGAAAAAGGCACATTTGAGAGGAAATGTGGGGCAGAGGAAAAGTGTTTTCGTAAAACACTGGTCAATTAAAACTAAACAAACAAGTATTTGTTTGTTACTCTGAGTTTTGACAAAATTCTCATAATTTCCTCTATACCAAACGAGGCCTTATATTTTTTGATCGGTACTCTCGATACTCTCTTGTTTTTTCCCCCTTTCATAGGATAGTTTGCTTGATTGAATCGGTGATGTCGGATTCTAAACACTAGGCTACTAAATCAGTAAATTTAAATTAATTACTTCTCTCGTTATAATCTATACGGGGATTTTACATCTATGTTATCGTCCATTCGGTGTATTTTGCACCTCGTCTAAAGTAATGAAACCTTTTTCATAAAGAAATAGCGATTGCATGTTGTGGCCGTGCGGTGGAAGTGGGTTAATTATTACAAGTCATTTAGAATGAGGAATGATTAAGAGTCACAATCATAAGTTAATTTTCCAAGATTTATGACGTAAAATAATACCAACCTGTGGCTGTTAGCAACAAACCGAAAATGTAATAATGGTCTTTGACTAATGTACTCCAACGCAAAGTGAAAAAAAATAAATACTTTGTTATCATTGTGTTCCTCTCCCTTTGCTTTCTTGGACACTTTGAATTATTTGGCAAGTACCCATTTTAACTTTGTTATAGTTCCCTCATCAAGTATATAATTGCCCACTTTGTTGACCATCAACCTCTCATCTTTTGCTGTCTCCAATCCCTAATATCCCTATGTGGGAGTATGATATGTTACGAACCCGAACCTGATACGATCCTTTTTAAATCGGATTTTCGAGAGCTTTGAAGCCTGGTCGGGTTCCCAACCCGCTAGTACTGGTTTCCACTGATGTCGTTTTGCATGCATTGTTAACGAAACTACATCGGACCTGCCAGTTGGTTGGTCCGGTCATAAACCTCTCTTGAAGTTGAAACCCATGTGGTGGTTTGGGGGTGAATCCCAAAATGGTGGTGACCCGGTTCAAATGTATGATTTTGATCAGTTTGATTGTCGGAACGGGTCCGGTTGGAATTATGGTTTTTTACCATTTGTAATAAAAAATTTGTTAAGAGTAAGGCTATTTTCTAGGACCGAGCATTGGGCATACACCTAGCAAATCAGGTGAATTGGGTTAATTTGGATGGATTGCTATGGATTGTGAGTTAGTTTGGGTTGATGTATTTATAAACAATGCATTACATAATAAAATAAATAATATTATAAAATTAAAATTCATAATCATAATTAAAACTAAATACGAAAATATCCATGGACCTTAAAATACTATTTTTAATATGTAATATAAGTTTTTTTGGGTCTAACGAATCGACTCTAAACCCAATCTTACCTCATTCAAAAAATTGGGTTGTCGGGTTGAGATCATTTCGATTTTTAATGCTAAAATAACAAGTCTAACATTAAATTTTTGAGCTGAGTTCGAATAGGGTCCAAAATTGCCATTCTACTGCCTGCTGGTTATATAAAATAAGTGATGAAGTGGTGATGGTGGCGGTAGCAAGCTGTGTAAATCTTTTGACTTAACGAAATAAAGACATGATAACAAACTCTGTCCTTTTGGTAGACAAAAATTAAAGAAAAAGACACACACTTTACCAAAGCATTTGTATAAAGATATCAAGCGATCATGTCTGATTCATTATGGGAGGGACAAAAACACCTAATAAGGAAACATTATAGATAAATCAAAATAAAATAAATACGGTGGAATATAATGCAATCAGCATTGCATTAAATCCCACTTGACGTAGGAATTATGGGATCATTTGCTCTACCCAAAACCAAAAATTTAGTGTTGACATCTCATATAATGACATCAGGATTAACGAGACGAGATTTAACGTGGTTTTCGACTTAAAGATTGACTCGTTCATAAGAGAAAAAGAAGATTGTATTGCTGCCATAGAGGAGGAAGAAGAGAGCTTAGTTACATGAAGGGGGCGGCCGTACTATACATACATATCGGCCGAACTAGGATAAGATCTCGTTATCTTAACAGAAACCTGATTTTAACCTGTATAATGGTTGCAACGACACCTGATTTTAGACCTGGTTTTTAGGTAGGATGGTGTATGACCTTGATCTACTCTAGTATTTATCATTTATGTTAATAATTAAGAGGGTTGAAGATAATTAGATGGTATGTATGGTAATTAAGAATCTATCTATCTATCTACTGTCCCACAGTTATATATATATATATATAATGATTAGAATGTGCAGGGAGACTGTACGTCTGGTCAAAACTGCAATGAGAGCCCTTAGAACGCAACACTAAGACTATAATTGCATGCACACGACCACCAGTGCTACTACAAACACACATACACACACACGAGGCAGCAGGATTTGCATGCAATATATGCTGTGCAGAGAAATACATATGTATATCATCATCTCTATTTCGAATTGTTTCCCGCCACCTGCTGCTCTACTATATGTCTATGTTCATCATCATCATTTCTTAATTGATGGTGTATCCGTCACCCCGCACCAGGACATTGACTCCCTTTTTATATAAAAATCCCACCTTCAATATTCTTCCTGTTTACTTCAAATCTGGATTTGAATCTGGATTTTTATATTCAAGTTTACTTGTCTGTTTTTTTATCAGCTTCACAGTGCCTTGTTTGTGGGGACTGTGTTCTTTTTTATCAGTGGTTGGACAACCGAGACCTTATATTTGTGGATGCAGGGGATGAACACTACTCTTTAGCTCTACTGCTTTAACTATTGATGCCATATATGTTAGACTAGTAAGCAATGTGTACTGCGGAAACTAAACAAACAATTACAGAATTGAGGTCGAAATTCAGAAAAAATCAGACAGAATAAAACTAGATTAAAGCTGAAGTAAAGAAGTAATGAAACTTGATTATGATTTTGGTAAATAGGTTACTGTCTTTGAAGCGATTCCTCGACTATTGATGTATTAGCTCAAGAAAGCTCCCCAAGGTAATCATAATTATCTCCTCAACTTTCTCTATTGTTTTTCGTGTTTCTATCGTGCATTTGCCTTCTCTCAAGCTTCCTTATTTATAGGCAACGAAAGACTTCAATTTCTTTCCACAAAACGTGGAGAACTAGAAGGATAATGACTAGGATATATCCACAACAACCAAACTTTGTTATTGTATGAGAAACGAGGAAGTTGATTCAGACTCCAACTCTAATTACTTGGTGTGAAAGAACACAGATTGAATTGTTCGAATGGATCAAGTTGTTCTGACCCAAAGTAATTTAGTTTTCGGTCCAAATTATGCTTGGACATTGCATTTCCAACACACTACTCTTAGCTCTACTGCTTTAACTATTGATGCCATATATGTTTATGGTGGTACTAGCTCCAAGGTCTCAACATCAGCTACTTGTACTTAGATAGCTTGATCTGGGTAGTTCTGGTAGAGTTTGTAACTCAACTCCAACCCTTTTCTTGGGTTATATAGAAAGGGTATTTTAGGAGCAACAAAATCCCACTTTCCACAAAGATTAAGGAGACAAATCCGTAACGAAATCATGACAAATTTTTAAAAATTCCTTGGTCAAAAAGAGAAGCAGGGAAAAGAAAACACAAGTTATGATTGTAATGGCTTTTTGCATCTGATGAGCACAGAGAATCTGCGTTCCCACCACCTCCATAACATTCCCCTTTAGTGAAGTGGGAATGTCTCTGTTTGTTATCAAAGCTTTGCCTTTGAGCAAATGGGGTCCTCCCTCCTATTTCCTAATGATGGTGTATTGCAGATTGGTGGAATCAGATCGATTTTTCCCCCACACTACTGTCAAAGTTGCCATCTTTTCTCCATTATTGGCCAAATAAAGTATCAACTGGGATGATGCTTTTCACTGTCTCATTTATAACTAGTTATAACACAAGGAACTTTATGAATAATTGCAAGCCATACACGTTGGAATTGGGATTTGTTTTCTTATACTAACACCAGCTGGGTTACAGAGATTCTTCATTAGTCTAACTACCACTAATCCCACAATTTCACCTTTCAAAAGTGATAAACAATTACTGCTCCAAACAACTCCTAATTCCCGCCTTTTAAAGTTTAACCCTTTTCCCTCCATCCCATCCCTCCAAAATAATACAACCTAATCATTTCCATCCCACTTTGGCTTCCCAACTTTTCCAAAAGCTCATGCAACGCAACTTTTCCACTACACTACAGTAGTACTACTACTACACTCTCAAGCGTCATTCCATGAAGCAAACATAGGCAGGTTAGCTTGGAACCAAGGAGGAATCGTGGACGATGATGTCACAGGGCTAACATACTTGCTGGACGCCAGAGGAGGCTTATTACCAAACAACATTGTTGCAGCAGCAGTAGTAGTGCTGGTGTTCACCACCTTTTCGGGGCTACCTTCTCTCGAACTGCTCAAGCTCGTCACCAAAGACGAAGGATTCGAAGAGGTTGAATGTGTTCCCCCTAAATTAGCTGTCATGTCGACTAGTCCGTTACTTAGAGATGACTCCATTGCAATGAGATCATGAAAAGGCGATGAAGACGATACCCTCATGAATCCATTCCCACCAGATTCCAATCCTGCTTCATGATGATTGTTGTTGGAACCATACAGCATAGCGTTCCACTCCAACAGACTAGTCACGTTTCCATTGTTGTTATGTGGTGATGTGCTATTGTTGTCTGAGGTGGTGGTTAAGTAACCAACGGCTGCAGCTTGAGGAATATCCATGGACGACGTAGTGTCCAATTCTTTGGATTTCCTCCTTGCTAGGTCTCCTGCAAGAAGAGTGTTGCTGGCCATGATCTTCTCCACGTCATACCTCGTGATGTCGAAATTCGTTACAGCGTTTGCACCGCGGAACTTGATGGCAGCAACGTCGTATGATTCAGCAGCTTCCTCTTGAGTAGCTAAAGCAAAAACAAAATATTTACTGTAAATAAAAAGATGGGATGTGGTGGTACAGAACAGGCAGCCTTATGAAAGGCAAGTCTTTAGTCTATAGTGGAGACGTGGGATCAATATGCAAATGAGAACTTTACCGTTATTAATGGAATGGAAAAGAAACCAACGGATACGATACTTACTGAAGGTGCCGAGATAAAGATCCTTGTTTCCTGCAACTCTACCTATTCTTGCTTGCCATCTTCCATGCTGATGATGTCTGATTAGTTGAAAAGAAACAAAAGAATTCTATTAGATAATCACGAGGAAGGACTTGAATATTTCGAAATTAAGTTTTGGCAGTATCTGGAAACAAAGAAAGAAAGAAAAAGCAAATGGAGAATCGACCAACCTTGTCACTCCTCTGTACATTGAGGCCCCTCTAGAAAACCCACTACTTTTCCTGGGAAAAAATAATAATTTAGCAGAGAAATAGGATTCAGCTCATGCATATTTCTTTAATCAACAACATTAATCTGTTATGAAGAATTCAAAACCGACCTTCTTAGATGGGCCACATATTCCTGACGGCTCATGTTCTTCATCTCTTCCAGCTCCTTGTGGTAATTTTCCAACTGGTAATTATTATTAGTCAGTGTCAAGAACAGAAGCAGTCAAACAGAACAAATCTACCATAACAGTGAAGGGGTAATAATTACTGGAAAGTTAATGTGGGTAGAAGGACCCCAGTACTTGAGTGCAGCAAGATCATAAGCTCTAGCTGCTTTATCCTCCATATCATATCCCCCTATTTAGCACACAATAATGTGATTAATCATTGATACTCATGTTCATTAACTTTGACCATGTTTGAACAAGGAAAAGACCCAGAGAGAAGGGTGTTGTCGCTTACCCAGATAAACTGTGGAGATGTTGCAGAGCATTAATGGAAACGGCATCCAAAAACAACACACCAAGCCATGGAACAAAACAACAACAAGAACAAAAACAGAGTCAGGGGAGACAGACAAACAAGAATGGCAGTTTTCAATAATGGCCAAACAAACAAATGAACAAGTAATAATTTTTACTGTTGAATGAGAAGAAAGAACAAACCTTGCCTCCCTTTCCTAGTCTGTCCCTCTTTCTTGCAACTGTTATCCCAGAGGTGAGCTTCATACCGACCAGTCCACCGGTGCCTGGACACACATATATAGATATCCTTACAAAAAAGTTGGAAGTTGAAAAATAATATGCAACCACCAGTACTAAGTACTAACCTTGTAACGCCGCGGTACTGGGAAGTGCGTTGGCCAAAAGTGTCGATGGACTTGCGGTGGACGGTCTGCTTCTGAGCAGGCTTCTCCGGGAGTGCTCTCTTCTTGCTCTCCGTGGTGACACATTGTTGTTGGGTAGTAGTAGTAGTGCTATTGTTGTTGTTAGAAGCAGTAGCAGTAACAGAGCTGGATTGAGAGCCAGGGCTCATTGACAAAGTCAAAGACTGCAAATCCCCACCCACGCAACAAGCAGCTTGGAGGTCCTGGAGGTGGTTGTTGTGGTTATCAAAGTTTGGGAAGCAGGACGGCGTTATCCAGTGAAAGGCGGCGGGATAATATGAAGAAGAGGAAGAGAGGTTATGGGTGTGGAAGTGGAATGGGCTGTTGGTGTCTTCCTGGTTGTTGATATTGTAGTAAGAGTCGAGGGTTAAGGAGGGGATATTGTGGTGGTGGTCGGGTCTGCCGGCGCCGGCGCCGAGAAAGTCTTCCAGTTTGGGGGAGGAAGAAGAAGAAGAGGTGGTGGTGGATGTTGGTGGGTGAATACAGAGAGAGCCGTCGGATTTGAGGGGCATAACGGTCAAAGGGGAGTGGTTGAGGTGGTGGAGGAAGGGTCCTTGTTGTTGTCCGGTGATGTAGAGAGGGTGGTCGGAGGGAAGATCCATTTTCATTTGTGGGGAGAGAGAGAATCCCAACCAGCTGCTGCCGCCATTGTTACTACTGTCACAGCTCATTCGATCGATGGGGGGGTAGATTGGTTTGGTTGGGGGGGAGAAAAGAACAAAAGGTGTCTCTTTAAACGGAAACAAAAGGAATGAATGAAGAGAGGCAGCATATATAATGTGGTGTGGACGAGAGATGTCACAAACAAAATATAATAGAAAGGGAAAGGGCGGGGGATGTCTTTCAACTATAGGATGTAATGTTATGTATGTATGGTTTCATATCCATTAATTAATATAAATATACTTTGGGTTTATTCTTTTATGTTGTTACAACTTCATCCCATTGGGATCTGTGTACCTAAACCAAGAGAACACACACCCTTCCCTTCCTCGGTCCCTCCCTCTAGCATGGCTTCCGGAGTAACATGAGCCTAACAACAATAAAAATATGTAAATAAAAATGAGGTGTTGAGGTGCTTTTTTTGTCCACCCGGGTGCATCCCTATGTGGAATGTATATGGCGTACTGTGAAACGATGACTAGACATCCACGTCATATATATTCATTAATTATAGTTTAAGTACCCAAATTTGACAGATTCATAGCGCCAATTTTGACATTACTTCCTAATCAAAGTTGTAGGAAATTGAACGAGTTTTTCAACTCCACCGGCCTTGCATCAATCGAACTTATGAGTTAGGAGATATGTCCAAAATACAAAGTTGCGATGTTTTCCGACCAAGTCGAGATCCATGCTCCTTGAAGATGTCAAAATGCTTCGCATTGCTTGTCCTAGACCATCCACACACACTGTATCGTTCCTATTAATGCCTCAATGTTGTTAAGCACCTGAAATTCATAAAAAAACAGTCCAAAACGACATCAAAAGGACCCCGAACGGGTCCGAGACAGTATATCGAGATGGATGCTAGAAATGCACGAAACATCCTAAACTTCTACCCAAAACTATACGAATATGAATGAAATGTCGTTTAAATGAGGATGATGAACACAACAAATCAAGTATCATCGAGTATCAATATGATTCTTCTTCTGCAGCAAGAAAACTTAAAAACTAAACACACCCCTAGACAAAGTAGTCTCATTTACAATGTGTTTTATGGCCATTCAATTAATTAAGAATCTCCCGAATGACAGTATCTTAGTGTATCTCGCAAGCGAATAGTTGACAGTGAAGTGAGCTTCTTTCGCTTCCACATCGATGATGCCGTAATGTTCCCAATTCAGGAGTAGAGACAATCAATACCGATTAATTCCCACAACTCGGCCTCCACAAAAAACTGCTCCAATTCTTCCGATCTACCAACATACGATTAATAAGGCGCCTCTTGGGTTCTTAGCTAGTGGCCATAGCAGTTAAACAAATCGGATCTGAATCAAAAATTGCCTACTGATGTTTCTCGTCGAGGCGAACTCAATCTCCTTCCAGATCTGTCACCGGGGTCGGGTCGTGTCTGCTCGGACGACCCTACGATGAGAAACTTCTTACCACGGCCGAATGGTCACCAAACTCGAATACGTCTTCAAGTTATCTGAATTTGGATATGGAAGAGGACTGAGAGCAAGCGTTTAAAGAATATATGCTATTTTGTCTCTCCGATCAGCCTCGATCGTTCACAAATATTTACATCTGATATTGGTTTTACTTTAGAGTTACAAGGAAGTTTGCGATTGGATAAGAATTACTTGCACATATCAACAGCTTCATCAAAAGCTTGCTCTCATTCGTCAAAGCGGAGAACTTATTTCCAGGTTCCTTCAATTCACTTGCAGAGATAAGCAGTTTGATTTCTCATCTGATTCGATTCCATCTCCGTGAAATAGTACAATTAATTCTGTTATATGGCTGAAAACATAAGGGTATGGAGTTTGAATCTAACCACATATGAACACCTATATTATATATGTTTATTATCTCTCTTGTACGAACAATTTCGCTCGGTCTATCTCGAACTAAAAAAAAATACGAAACACACACTCCATCTCGTGTGACTATATACGGTGGTTAGTTGTACAAGTACTAGCTAGTAGTTGAATAGAAAGGGGGGACTGGGGGGTCTGCTTCAGCTGAAATGAAATCTAGTGGGCATGTAGGAACAGGCCAATAGCAATAGCTTTGGTACAGAGTAGACACCCCAAACTGGTTCATATTTCATTTCCTTCTTCTCTACTCTCTTCCCCATTCTCTTCTTTTCCTTCTTTCTATTTCTTCCCACTTCTCATAAAGCAACTAAAACCATGGGGTTAAATATTGACTACTTTTTTATTTTTACTATAAGTTATTAATTTTTGAAAGATATATAATGTATCTTAATTTCTCATGGCCATGCTCTAACTAGGTTGGTTGCACAGTGAATAATTTGCATGGGAAAATTTCTGTGATTTTTCAAAGTAGACAGAAATTCAAAATGATAATGATTTCGTCTGCCAATTAAAAAAAAATTGGAGGATGATAAGATAAGAAAAAACTGGCACAGACTAGTAAAAGGGGAGAGCAGTACTGAGACTGGAAGTACAAATAGAATTCTTTTGATGATTGAGTCTCTGGGTTTTGTTTTAATAATGAGTGTTTTCTGGTGGATTGATGCTTTATGGAAATAATACACAATTATTATTATTATTATTATTATTGGTGTTGATTATGGTGCAATCATGACTGGACACTTGGAGATAAATGCTGCAATATTGTGAATTATTTGGGGAACATTTTAAAGGCCAGAACTGAGTTTCTAGGGTTTGGTGTGGCAATTAATAAGGTGGCTTAGATGTTCCATGCAGGGGCAGTAACTAGTTATATAAATGAATAATTAGTTGTTGACGGTATAATTAGTTATATTTGAAAACAATTGATTATAAAATAGATTACTGATTATAATACTAAATAATCAGTTGTATAAATAGATAACTCTTCTTCACTATACCTGGTATATCGAAATTTTTGGTGTGCCCAATTTTTTTATAACGTAAATCCATCACCACCGTCCATTTTGAGTTTGCGATCTCGACGGTTCATAATTATTCAAATATTAAATTTCTATTTCACATTTTATTTTTGATCTCATATGTTTTTAATTTGACAAAAGATCTTACTTTCTCAAGTTGACAAAGGAGTTTTAGCAAGCTAAGACAGCAACTCAGAGAGTAAGAGAGGGAGGCGAAGGAAACACAACTCCGAAAAAATGCAGCAAGATAACAAAATTCCGGTGCTTCAAAACAAGACTTGAGACATTCTGCAACTGAAAAACCAAACAAAACACCATGTATGGCACCCCAAAGTGACAGCAAAAAACAGCAGCAACAATTTCAATTAAACCACATGAATTTTTTTATTTGAAATCACATGAAATTTTGGATCAATTATAATCCAATTTCAGATCGCAAACTGAAATAAAAAATAAAATGCGAAATAGAAATTTAATATTCAAATAATTATGAACCGTCGAGATCGCAAACTGAAAATGTACGTTGGTGGTGGATTTACGTTACCAAAAAAAAACTGAACATATCGAAAGTTTCGATATACCAGGTATATTGAAGAATTCACAACAATTAATACTATAACTAGTTATATGCGGAAATAAATAGATATAAAATACTAGCTATTCATCTAACCAGTTAAAAATCTATAACTATAACCGGCCAAAACTATATTGATTTTGCGAATAGCCGATCAAATGTGTCGATTGTCACCATTTCCACTAACTATAACTAATCGATCACCGACTCCTTCTCCGGAAGCGGAAGCAGTGCCGCGAGCTCCTTATCATGAGGAGGAGGAGGAGAAGACCTCAACGCTCTTCATTCGTTGAATAGTTTCTTTTTTTTTCGATTTCGAAGTGAAATGCAAAGAGAAATTACTTACTGGTCTGAAGGTGTCTGTTACGTCATTATTGTTCAGACAAAGGAAGCTCGTACGCTTGGTAGGACAAGAGGGTTTGGTATTTGGGTTAAATGTTTTGTTATTAGTTTCTTTGCAGCTTCTGGAAAAGACAAAAAAATATAGAAAAAAAAAAAAGAGTATCCAGTCCACAGGTGAAGATTGTATTCAATGTTAATGGAAGGGTTCACGTGAGAACACAACAATCCCAAACCAAATCTTCAACATAGATCGATCACATTCAAACATATATTGTCCATTTTTGGACCCACCCACCCTGCCAACTTGGATGTCAAATTTATTAAAATTAACCATGAACGGATTATTTTGATGAGTTATTTTTTAAATTAAGTAATTTGAACTAAAATAATACGTTATTTTAAAATGTTGATATTTTTGAATTGCAAAATATTTGAGGTAAATAAAAATATATTTTTATTGCTTGATGTGAACCAAATATTATTCCAAAGTACCAAGAGGATGGTACCACAAAGTAAGGAAGAAGTTATATTCCAATATGGATATAACACCCCATTTTGGGTAACCCACTATTGGTTGGACTGATCCAGATGTTGGACTTGGTAAAAAGTGGCATGAGATATGTGACATGCAAACAGGTCACAATCGTGACAGCGTACATCATGGTCGTGGCATGTACACAAGTTATTGTTGTGAAAGAGGGCATCACGGTCGTAACATGTATATACATCAATGGTAGTTATGACCGTAATGTGTCGGTTATAAAAGAAAGTCAATTCTATAACAACTGATTTCGGTTAGCTGATTAACCGTCTATCTTGTTGAAGTAATTTGTTAAGAAGTGCCGAGAATCTACTCAGTTGCGCGGAACAATAATCAAATAGATCAATAATATGATTGATCACAAATTATGAAAAACTAAATCAGTTTGTACTTGAAAACAATAAGTACAGATGATTCAGATAAAAAAATACAGATGGTATAGTACAACCACTGCGGTGGCTGCATACCTTGTGACACAAAGAAGGACGCTAACCCAACAGCTGTGAGTGACAACAACAACAACACTGTCATGTCTTAATGCAACAACAACAACACAGCGCAACGAGTTTATTAACTCGGCCGCGTTTTCTTGTACATGGTTAGCCTCCCTCTTGGGTATTGTATATAGCACCATTTTCATTTTATTTATACAAGAAAGAAGCCAACGCAAAAAACAAGTCATTTCTCTTCTCCGTTATGCAAAACGGGCTTTGCTTTGCTTAGCCACAACCACACCCATAAAGAGAAGAGAGAGTAGTAGTAGGAAATTGACATCTCTGCTACTACAAACACACTTGTTCATTTGCAGTCACTGCTGCCTTCTGCAGTTCCTACACTGAAAACACCAATAGAAATACAATTAGATTTTAGCTTAGCTGTATTGACAAACTTGCCTTTTCCAGTACCTCACTCACCTCTCACCATTTTTCTATTTGTCACTATTCTTCTTCTCTCTCCCTCTCTCTCTGTATCTATCTTAACATCACCAGAGAGATGAAATGTCAATATCCAACCCCCCCTATTTGTCAAGTCTCAATCACATTAGATTCTCCCCTCCCCTTCTCTCTCCATCCTGTTTCCTCAACGGAGGTTTATAATTTACCCCCCTTTCACTTTTTCCTTTTCTTTTTATGTCCTTCTTTCAATCAGACATCCAGCTAAGGACGGTGACTGGCTGGGTTTCTTCTGATTCAGTACAAGGGAAACAGCTAAAAACCTAGCTGCTTATCCAAAATACAACAGATTGCCAATGGGTTGAAAGCTTGAAATGACAATCAAGCAAGTAAAGGGGAAAAAACCAGAGACTTAGTCAAAATAAGCTCTACCTTGAGCCTGTTTCCAGCTCTCTTAATTCTATTCAATTCAATTGCATATTTAATATCGTTATAGAGCAGAAGTCCCCACAATAGAAGTTATAAAATGGGGTGGTTTGTACTGTAAGGTGGATAAAAAAAGAAGAAGTAATGTGGTGGGTGGGGAGTTGGGTTGCTCTCAGTAAGGACATTACTGTTCTGTTTTCACCCTTTAAAAAAACACTGCAAATCCATTTACATGCAAAGTGATTGGCATTAATGGAAGCAGACTAAGTAAAAGGATGTTTCTTTATATAGTAACCTGAGCTTTTAAGACCAAACCAGTTTTGACTTGGAGCTGGGAATGTTTCTGCAAATGGGTTTTCGCCAATCGCTATCAGCAAAGAAAAGTTGTAATCACATGGTTTTTTTCTTACCATTTTCCTTTTCAGTTAGGGACTCCCTTTTGTCCATTGGGTTAACAGTGAACACAAGAATTCAAAACCCAGTCCTATTAATCTTTCCCCTTCTTCCTAAAACTTGGGGAATGAAAAATTTTCAACCAGACACCCATTTCTGGAGAATGAGCTCATCCAGATGCAGGTCATGAATTTAATATGCAACAGGTTGCAGCCAGCAGGAAAGGGGAATTCTTCAAAGCTGCAAAAATCACTTTCAGACTAGCTTAGTCATCCAAAAAAAGAGTGTTCTTGAATGTAGAGATTGAGCCATGAAAGAGTAATTATTGTTTATTTAGAATGTATAGACAATTGATAGACTATTCTACTGCTCTGTATAGATCCTATCATTGATGAACATTATCATCAATAAGTGTGACGTGATTTGCCCTTGATTTGGGGACTATATGATCTCCTCATACAAAGCCTAGCCTGGTCAAACTCAAACATGACCGTAAATAAAGTCAGCCATTTCTCTCATTATTATGAGAGAAAAAAATAATACCCTCCATAGAGAATTTGATGTGACTCGGTAGGGAAGATAGTATCCCTTCTTATTTCATTGGTCTGTAGTTGACGGCTGGCTGGATATGGTGGAATGATTTGGGTAACAGTTCTCAATTCCAATACACCCTCCTTTTGCTGCTACTACTACTCGGATGTCCAATCATCCAAAACCCAGCTAGCTAGTTGGAGCCTAAACATCCCACATTTTCCTTCCCCTACTTACTTAGACTTTACTTAGTAGCCGCCCGAGATTTAGGACAGTCACGGATTTTTCTTCTACTTCTCTTTCTGGGTTGGTTCAACAGTAACTAAATGGAGTCCATAGTTTTATCTGAAGTTGGGAGTTAGGAACCAACCAGATAATGAACTAAATATCTACAAGTGGGAAGGAAGTTTCCTTCTGACTTTGTCTACATTATGACCCATCAATCAGAAGCCAATAAAAGGGAGCCAACTATCCCAATTCCCAGCTACACCATATGTAATGCATATCTTACTTTCCTTATTGATGCTGGGAATCTAGGGGAAGGGAAGCAGTCTCAGAACCTTTCACCAAAAAAACTCAGGCAGAAATGGCTGACCTTGATAACAGACTATCATAGCCCCTCAGCACACTTCTTACAACTAGAGGACGACTCCTTCCTCTTCATCAATGGGGAAAATGCTCAAATATTAATTATAATATATGAAAGCCATTGTGTTGTCTTATATCTCTGGCAGAGGACAGACATGGTTTCAAATTCAAAACTGGGGCATCTCTAATTAACCAGAAAGAGCAGCAGTAGTACTACCCTGCAAAAAGTCCATCAAACTATGACTTTAAGAATCAGATAAGGAGGAGGACAAGTCACAATAGTAGATACTTTAAAATATCCTCCGAAGGGGGTAGAATAGTACACAAGTCCCAGCTGTAGACCATTCCCCTCTGTTTTGGCTGAAGCCTGAAAAACGATAGGCCCAGTAGTGTGTGGAGGGCTTCTCACAACATCTTGGTATGGGATTTGGGAAGGTCCATCGGCTAAGTAGTAACCTTAAATCCAAGAAACCTTAACAGTATGATAATATGAGAAGCTAGCTCAACCAATTTCGAACATCAGACATTTGAATTGAGATTTGGAAAGACTTATGTTTAAATAACAGACTGTTACTGTTAGCATTACAATTTACACTATGACCAGTCTTGGGTTTTCTCAAATACCTGCTACAATACGGTGCTCACAAACAGATTTCGGGGTTCACCATCTTCGGACCAATGATGAGAGCAACTGTATTAAGTTAAGAAGTGGTATTAGAAAGCTGTTCCTCGTGCGGTTTAGAAGACAATGCAAAGTTGCAAACACAGGTGATTAAAGGGAACACTAACTAAAAGAGGTGCCAAGTAGAGAAACATTAATGGAATGATGATCACATATCAAGTACAAACAAGCTTCACACTTTTATCAGATAGGGAAGTAACAAGCATCAAACGAACAGATGTAAGAAATGGGTTCCAAGAAATCTTAACTAATCATTTATCTACAAAAGAAGTCGTAACTAATCATTGACAAAGGAGAAGTACTACAGATATTCTCAAGTCATTCTACTGGTTACAGTGAAAAGGGGTATAATTTGGAGAATTAGTATGTCAATTACTAAGCCGGATTCTATTTATTTGAACACAGAGAAGGTTTAGTCTACAAATATTATGGATTACTTCACTGACAAGGCCGAAATGATATAAACCATTCTACGACCAATACCAAACATATTACTTCATTGACATTCTTCTACAGCAAAAAGAAATCTTAGCCCAGCAAAATCAAATCATCAGAATACAAAATAAGAAGTACCTCAAACAATTCGAAGGGATTTCCCCGTCGGTACATGTCGTCCTTCTTATCCTCCTTCTTAGGAAGAATGCTGGATACTAGTGCTCTCCACCCCGTCAGCAAAACGCCTGTGCTTCCCATTGTCACTAATACAAAGGTAGATGCTGGAACATGCCCCGATGTTGCTGCCCTTATGACTATCCCCAGCTGCCACAGAGTTAGTTGCATACTATTTTAGATAAAATCAGGTACCAAATACCCTTTCTCGTTAGTTGTAAACAAAATCCTGATCAACAATACATCTACCAGCAGTGAACCAATTGTATATCAGCAGAATGATGACAACAGAAATGGAACAAACAACTTCAGGTTTACTCTAATCAATACAAAGCAGAAACAGAAACTTACGGGAATTCCAACAGCCCAAGATTTGGCAGCTGCAACAACAGCCTTGGACGTACCGTTCATTCCACGCCCATCTTCACCATAGCCCCCAAGAAAGTAAGCACCCAGGAACCACCCTGCCAAATAAGAGCACTTACATTTATCCTTGTTACTGAATTATGAAAAAAGGAACTCATTCCAATAGAAAATGAAACTTTAAAACAATCATCCATGTTACCTGCAATAAAAGGATCAGCTGTGCGTAATGTATCCACGTCAAGTACAGGAAAGCCATGGCTGAGTCTCCCAATTGCTGAGAATATGAGCAACGACAGTACGTCCCCTCCAGCCAACAGGGCGACCCGACTGTTGAAGATGTTGAGAGATGATCATAAAACAATCTCACCCAGTATTGCTGAAATGTTGATTTGAGTAATCGGAGGAAAGAGAATTGGAAGATTTCTCACTCACCCCCATTTATCAAGTCGCGAAGAAGAAGACGAGGAGCTGGGTTTGTCAAACTGAATGACACCTTCAAGAGGAACATTCTTCTGACCCACGAAAACCGTATCTAAATTCGGAAGAGATGGACGGGCTGTTGGCTGCGGTTCCGAAGTCTCCGATTGCCTGATTGAGGAGGAGGAAGTTGGGGCGTCCAATCTTCCTCCTCCGCCGTCAGCCTTACAGAAAGTGAGACAAAGGCGGCGTCTCCTATGGTTTCTGGTTGGCTGGGCTAGTTGGGGAAACAAAGGAGGTTTGGGAAGGGTGAATTGGATGGAGGCGGTGGCACTTCTTCTTCTGCCGGAGAGTGGTGCTCCTCCAGGAGCTTGGCTTACCACCATCATATTCATATCCATATCCTCAGATTGCAGACTCCTTTCTTTTCCTCCTCAAATTACAGATTGCAGGTCTCCAAAGCTCTGTGCTGTCTTTGTTAATTATTATATTATGTTTTGAAAAGTTATATTGGAATTTCCTAGGCCCAAAGGCCCGATCTACATTGGAATATTAGTATTACAAAACAGAAGCCGGCAAAGGAATCGATTATTGATATCGGTGATATACACCAAGTTACACCGAAAAAAAAGGACGAAAGCCAATTGAACCAATGTTGTATTGAAAAGAGGCCAAATGGTACACACTGTGAAATGAAAGGTTGAAGCTTGACAGCGACTTATATTACATACAAGGGTCGAATCATCAGGTTACTTACAGATTATCGAAATTGAAAATGCAATTGTTCCCATGGCAGTCAACATACAAACAAGGAATGAAAAACAGAGAGCATCTAGATATATCACTGAAAGAATTCATCAGTCCCTTCCCTTCTAAATTCTAAGTCGACAGAAGTTGTGCAATCGGCTGTTAGTCCCTACAGGTTAGGCTGCTTCAATTATCCAAATCATTAGCTCGAAGAAGCGCTGCCCGGACCATCCCTCATACTTAAAGCGCGGACTTGCAGATTTAGTCCTTCAACCTGACGCGGTAGAATATTGGATGGAGAACATACACTTGCGCCGAAAACCACATTTAGTTTTTCATCAATTCCAGTCCCGACAAATCCAGTATAGTTATTTACCATGCTCCTCACATCACCATACCCACCACTCGGGTAAGGATAGAGATAACCGTCACCATAAAGAATAGGAGCCAAGCCTGCGCCTGTGCCTCCAACCATGACTGGACCACTCCAATGGTTCCCAGTCACAACTGTAGTAGTGCCAACGCCAGCTCTACCATATCCAACCACTGGATACACACTGCTATACAATCCAGTTCCATAAGGAGGATACCCACCACCGATATACATGGGAGCATAAGGCGGGTAGAGTTGATAACCAGAACCGTATGAATATGGTTGGACCCTCGGAGGCTCAATAATACTAGTAGAAGACCAATTAGTGTTGTAACTTGCTGATAAGCTGTCATTATTGTTCTTGCTCAAGTTCACTTCATCCTTCGGCACAGCTCTCTTGACCTCCACCTGCCTGCCATTCAACTCATGGAAAGGATTGAGCATAACCTTCTCAACGGAATCTTCGGAATCAAAGGTCACGAACCCGAATCCCCTTGGTCGGTTTGTCGAGCTGTCTTGCATCACGACCACATCCACTATTTTACCAAACCTCTCGAAATAATGCTTAAACTGAGCCTGAGTTAAACCAGCTGATAACCCCCCTACAAATATCTTTTTAGTCCTGAGAGGAATGATGCTACTGCTCCCATTGCTACTGTCGATACTGAATCCACTGCGCTTTTGTTCAATGAATGGCTGCTGGTGCTGGTGGTTCTGATACTGTTCACTTCTCGGGATGGCTTTCTTGACTTCTACCTAATAAACAAAACGAATAACAACGTTTTACCGAATACCTAACCACAACGTTAGCTAATTATAAAACTCAACAAGGCTCTGGCCAGTTGCATAGAAGAATGAACCAAAGCAGACTATAATAGTAACTAATAAATGAAAAACAAGACCACCTTTTTGTGTACAAGAGGCAAAATCTTTGTTGCAATGAAAACTTGAGAAATTCGTTCTAAGCTGAAGCAGAAACCTACTAGTGTCACTCATAACCAGAAAAATTCAAAATGCATGTATGAAAACAATCGAGCTAGTCCAAAACAAGATTAGAGCAACCAAAACAGCTGAATTAACAAGAGAAGAGCAGTAACTCGTAAGCAAGGGCATGAAAGAGCTAAAACTCACCGTACGACCGGATATAAAATGAGTTTCTCGGAGAGCCTTGTCTGCAAATGAAGGGTCAGAGAACCAAACGAAGCCAAACCCTCTGGGAATCTTGGTAGTCCTGTCCTTGGCAACAAGTGAACCAGCAACTTCTCCATACCTGCTGAAATGAACCCTGAGAGCTTCCTCGTTCGTCTCCCGACTTATTCCCCCGACGAAAAGCTTCGCCCTATCGAATTCCATGGCAAATTACAAGATCAGCTGCTCCAATTTCACAAACCCTAAAATCCCAAGTTCCCCAATTCGAACGAAGAAGTGATTTCTAGGGTTCCAGAGAGCGGTTAAAAATGAAAAGGCAAAGAGGAGAAACGTTTTTTTCTCCAGGGTTTTACTTTCACCTCACCTCCCTTTTTTTTTAGCACAAGGAATATGCCGCCCCATCTACCGGTCCAGTAAGAATCAAGATTTTATGGGCCAAACATATAATTGGGCCTACGTTCGCTACAATCAAAGGCTCAAGCCCAAGTTTACAGAGGACCAAAAGGCAGAGAGCGCATATTGGCCTATACTTTCGTCAAACAAATATGGCCCAACCGGTGACATCCTAGGTCTCTAACAGCGATCCCCCTTCCGTCACCACCACTTGACTCCGGTGGAATTCGTAGCCGGAACTCCGCTTGCGACATCTTTACAGTTCTCCCTCTATCCTTTTTCCGATTCAGAACTGACTCCTAATACATCTTTCACTACTAAATTAAAATTAATTTTCTCACCGTGCCTCACCCCCGGTCTTGAGCTTGGACGCAAGTCCTTCTCCACCGCCGGCTCTGCCGTGCCTCTCAATAACCTCCGTCTCTGCCTCTGCGATTGCGCTTGACCGATACGGCGTATCCACTTTGCCCTCTACAGTGAGAGGTTGCCAACTGTACCACAATGGCGAATAACTCAAAATCTTCGGGTGGACGCCGAGGTTGCATTGCGCAGGGGAAGAACGCCGAGGTTGCGCGACCACTTGTATAGTTTCATTGAAGGTAACGACTTTTAGCTTCGAAATTGTTCTAAATCATTGTGAATTAGTATGCATATACAAAAGAATGGTTTTTTGACTGATTGATCGATTGATTGCTAGGCTGGGAGATCGACACCAACATTTCTTCATGAGCACCAGAAATGGCTGGGAGACTCAGCAACTTGTACAGATGAATCAACCTGGATCTTTTAGAAACTCTCAATAGGCAATTCAAAAGAAAGTTGCTAGTTGCTACACACTTCCAGATTATATTTCTGGATAACTGAATCCATTATTATTCCCATCACTCAGAAAGTCCGATGATTGGTATTATTATAAGGGGATTACTATATGACGCCCTAACTTTCGAATTAAACGACGCCCTAAATTTCGTAATGACGAAACTATCCAAATTTACTAATTCGAAAAACTTAGTATCGACAAAACTATCAAAACGTATAATTCGAGAAACTTTGTACCGACGAAACTATCAAAATACTTATTTCGAAAACCTCTAACGGTACGTTTTTCGTTAAAATTCGATGAACAGAAGTCGGGATGAATCGAAAAAATCGCCACAAAAGGGCCCGGCCGGAAGCTCGTTTCGGCCGGAGGGGGCCCCGGCCGGCCGGCCATTCCGGCCCGCAGTAATAGCTGGCCGGAACGGCTGGCCGGCCGGGGCCCCCTCCGGCCGAAACGAGCTTCCGGCCGGGGACTCTTGCGGCCGATTTTTTCGATTAATCCCGATTTGTGTTATTCCGTCGGAACTTTCGTATATGCCGAAATTTTAAAATCCTAAACCCTAAATTCTAAACTCTAAAATCATATAACCCTAAACCCTTAAACTCTAAACCCTAAATTCTAAAACTTAGAACCCTTAACCTTAAAATCCTAAACCAAAGAAACCCTAAACCCTAAATTCTAAAACGCTAAACCCTTACTTTAGAACCCTAAATTATCAAACCCTAAATCCTAAATTCCGAAACCCTAAACCCTTAATCCTAAAATTCTAAACCATCAAACGCTAAACCCTGAATTTTAAAACCCTTAACCCTAGAATCCTAAACCATCAAACCCTAAACTCTAAATTCTAAAACCCTAAACCATTAACTCTAGAACTCTAAATCATAAAACGGTAAACCCTAAACCCTTAACCCTAGAACTCTAAACCATAAAACGCTTATTCTTAAACTCTAAACGCTAAACCCTAAATTTAGTATCCTAAATCATCAAACCCTAAACCCTAAATTCTAAAACCCTAAACCCTTAATCCTCAAATTCTAAACCATCAAACGCTAAACCCTAAATTTTAAAACCGTTAACCCTAGAATCCTAAACCATCAAATCCAAAACTCTAAATTCTAAAACCCTAAACCATTAACACTACAACCCTAAACCATCAAACGCTAAACCCTAAATTTTAAAACAATTAACCCTAGAATCCTAAACCATCAAATCTAAATGTCTAAATTCTAAAACCCTAAACCATTAACTCTAGAACCCTAAATCATAAAACGCTAAACCCTAAATTTAAAAAATCACGTCCGGCGTCGAGGCGTCCCGAAAAATTAGGTATCGGAAGGCTTCGATGCCTTCCGAAATTTTTTCCAGAAGGGAGTGGTCCGGCCGAACGAAATTCCGGCCGGACCCCCCCGCGAGAAGCTCGTTTCGGCGGGAGGGGTCCGGCCGGAAATTTGTTTCGGCCCGGGTGGGTTCGGGCCGGAATTTTATTCCGGCGGGACCTCTCCCTTTCGAAACCTAATTTTCGGAAGGGCCGAGGCCTTCCGATACCTAATTTTCGGAAGGACCGAGGCCTTCCGATACCTAATTTCGGAACGGCCGAGGCCTTCCGATACCTAATTTGGGAAGGACCGAGGCATTCCGATACCTAATTTTCCGAAGGCCCGAGGCCTTCCGACACCTAATTCTCGAATGCACCGAGGCCTTCCGAAACCTAATTATCAAACCCTAAACCCTAAATTGTAAAACCCTAAACCCTTAACCCTAGAACTCTAAATCATAAAACGCTTATCCTTAAACTCTAAATGCTAAACCCTAACTTTAGTATTCTAAATAATCAAACCCTAAACCCTAAATTCCAAAACCCTAAATTCTAAAACCCTAAACCCTTAATCCTCGAATTCTAAACCATCAAACGCTAAACCCTAAATTTTAAAACCCTTAACCCTAGAATCCTAAACCATCAAACCCTAAACTCTAAATTCTAAAACCCTAAGCCATTAACTCTAAAACCCTAAATCATAAAATGCTAAACCCTAAATTCTAAAACCCTAAACTCTTAACCCTAGAACTCTAAATCATAAAACGCTTAACCTTAAACTCTATACGTTAAACCCTAACTTTAGTATCCTAAATAATCAAACCCTAAACCCTAAATTCTAAAACCCTAAACCCTAAACCCTTAGAACCCTAAATCCTAAACCTTAAACTCTAAACTCTAAACCCTTAACTCTCAACCTAAAACCCTAAAACTCCAAACTAAACAAAACCGACAACTCGTAAATACTAAATCCTAAACTCTAACCCCTAAACCTTAGAACCCTAAACCCTATAACCTTAGAACTCCTAAACCATAAAACCCTAAACTCTAAATTCTAAAACTCTAAATCCTAAACGCTAAACCCTAAAACTTTAACCTTAAACCTAGTAGTATAGAGAATTTAATATCATAATTTGTATTGTATAAAATATAGTTACTAAATAATTTTTTAAGAAGTTTCAAATTATATAATTGATTTGAAGTTTTTATTGATCAAATAATTGAGATGTAATGTATAATTTAATTAATGTATGATAAGATGCTACTTTTTAGTAGTAATTAGCCGTGATAATGTGTATTATTATCAATTAAATGCATGTTTTAATCAAATTGTGATATTGGTAGAGATGGTAATCACTTAGTCTTTCTGCTTAAAAGACCATGGTTCGAATCCCCCTCCCACAATTTTTGTAAATAAAAAGTATTGTTACAAAAATTGAGTCCAATGTCTAATTAATTTCGGTTGAACCGATTCGGTCTAAACGAAATAATAAAAAAAAATAAAATTTGGGCCGATTCCGGCCGAGAACCAACCCGGCCGGCCGCCGATTTCGGCTGGAAACCAACCCGGCCGGAACCGACGGCCGGCCGGGTAGGTTCCCGGCCGGAACCGGCGGCCGGCCGGGCTGGTTCTCAGCCGAAATTTTTTTTTTCTCGGTATTTTATCTAAATGGAGGTTCGACGGATCTTCGATTTTTACTTCCGATCTTCATTTGTGGGTGTTTGATAGTGTTTGACGATATTTAGTTCGTCGGTATACACAACTTCTTACATAAATTTTGATTTTACGAATGGATAATAACGTAATTTACTTTATTTAGGGCGTTGTTTAATTCGAAAAGTAGGGCGTCAAATAGGGATTCAATATTATAATGGCTGAGCTGAAATTGAATAATATCAAGAACTTTTAATAAGCGGCAGAAAAGATTGATATCATAAAAAAATACTGAATTTAATTTCTACTTTCTTTTCATTCCATCTACGAGGGTGGGTCAAAGTATGAGGAGGAGACCGGAGGAGAGTACAAAATATTTGAAACCAGAGGAAGTCGACCCGTGAAATCTTCTGGTGGTGATATTTCGGTCCCAACAAAAAATTGAAAGTATTAGATCTGAAATCCCCCTTGTGACCTTGAATATTGTGATCGGGAAACAGTCTGAGTCCTCCCAGCTAGTTAGCCTCTTCAGTCTTCACCTTCCCTCAGAGTTGAAAATCTGGACACCAACCAGTTCAGCCGGCAACCGGTGATTTCGATCTGTTCATCCAACTTCCAAGTCTTGGATTTTATCCCCTCTATCTATCGCATTCCATTGAGGTACTGTTTCTTCTGCAACTCTTCGATCACTGGCCTTTTCCATTTTCATCTCTGTGAATCTTTTCTTCACTTCTGCACTGCATTGAATTCACTTCAGAATCCGATCAATCCGTTTTTTCAATTACTCGGAATCTGAATCTCCCCTGAAAAATCGTCCTTCAAATTTAATTTTCCATTATGGCTCTTCAAGTTCTGCAGTTTTCATAGAAGCCCTCTTTCTTTTTAATGTTTTCTTTACTGTCCTCAAACTTTTCGATATTTCCTTTTCGGTCCGTCTGTTGAGATGCACATGCACTGACAATTTATATCTCTACGGCTCTAACGTATTGCAATATATAAATACTTCATCCAACTTGTTACTTGTAAGATGATCCATTCAATTCTTTGTATTATACTATCAGCTAACGACACTTCTCCAGCTCATATCTAACGATCATGTCTCGTACACTTATATGCATCAGAATATAATAGTTTTCTAATTAGGCTGAATGTTGGATGGAATTTAGATGGTAACGGAAAAGTTCGTTTTCCAACATCATATTGTCAGACTAATTTTTTGGTCCGTTCAGAAAAATTCTTAAAATTTCATCCAACTTTTCACTTGTCAAACCAAGTTGGCAAACTTTAATGCTGTTGGAATGAATAGATACTTGGCATTTTTCCTTCGTCTATGTAAAGGAATTCGATGCTTTCTTGAAATCCAAGCAATAGACTACATTGTTGTCCTTCTCTTAATCCGACTCCAACACTATTTTTGTCTTTAGGCGCCTCCTCATCATTTAGTTCATTGATTTTTCATATGCATTGCTGTTCCTCTTAGTCCAAGTCCAGCACTTCCAATAGAGGATCCAACCCAGGATCGCACGTTTCCCCCGGAAGATCTGAGCATTTGATTTCGTTTCATCGTACTTCCATTATATGTTGCCGCTTTCAATTATTTGGTTTTCTTCTTATATATATTCTGCTTTTTCTTTCTGTCTGTACCTTATGAATTTTGCTGACATAGTTTTATCTACTTTGTGTAGCAATGAACATACGAGAAGCTTTGATGACACTGGTGGCTTTGATGCTTCCAGTTCTGATTTTCCTCTGCAACTTCATTCGAAGGAGGAACTCCAAGAGTAATACCAACACCTCACAACAATCAGAATCCTCACACATTGTCGATTATTCTGCTTCTACTTCTATTATCTCCCCACCGGATTCTGCGCTTGCTTCCGTTTCTGATGCTAACTTTGCACTTCCAGCTGGGGAATATGAGGTCTTTTTGAATTTTAGAGGACCAGACACCCGTCGAGAAATCACTGATGTCCTCTATCATTTTCTTGTTCGCTCCAAAGTTCGCACTTTCAGAGACGATGAGGATCTCCGGAAGGGAGAAGGAATCTGGCCAAGTTTGGTCACAGCTATTGGGGAATCCAAAATTTATGTTGCAGTTTTTTCTCAAACTTATGCACATAGCAAATGGTGTCTCAAAGAGCTCGCTGAAATGGTTAAGTGTCATAACCAAGATAAGGGCCACATCATCTTACCCATATTCTATAAAGTCGACCCTGGAGATGTGCGGAAACAGACTGGGCCTTATGAGGAAGCATTTAAGCAACACCAGAAGACTTTTGATGATGAAACCATACAAAATTGGAAAAACGCTCTGAAGCAAGTTGGAGAATTGAAAGGATGGCATGTCACCGACAGGGATGGGTACGTACATACTACTTTAAGTCTTTTTATTTTGTGTAACATTGACTGAAAACTTGATTTGAAACTCGGTGTTTTTCTTGGTTAGCGATATAAAAGGGTGACTGTCTCCTATTAAGTTTATAGGGCTTTCTAATTTCTGAGTTTTGGAGTTTGGATATCCATCTGATATCTTGTACTTGGAGTTTACATTACTCATAGTCATTTATGTCAAACCCATTTTTGCAGGCAGGGAGCTATAGCTGATGCTGTTTTTGAAATTATATGGTCACATCTAAGTAAGAATTATGAATTAATGACTGATGAATTGGTTGGAATTGATGAACATGTGAGAGATGTAGTGGAAAGACTAGATTTAGGCTCTAAAGGTGTGACAATGGTCGGCATCCATGGCATTGGTGGTATAGGAAAGACCACTATAGCAACTGCTGTTTTCAACAAAATATGTGCTAATTTTCATTGTTATTGCTTTGTGGACAATGTACGAGAAACACTACAACAAAGGGACGGTATGATTGCTTTGCAAAATAAAATAATTTCTAGTGCAGTTAGAAAGGTATCTCCTGTTTCTAATGCCAGTGAAGGGATCCGCATGATAAGAGATAGGGTTAGCCAATACAAGGTTCTTATTGTTCTTGATGATGTGGACGAGAAGTTCAAATTCGATAGCATCTTGGGAAAGTCTGAGAACTTTGTTTCAGGAAGTAGATTTATCATCACTTCTAGAAACACAAAAGTATTGACTTTACTCAATGGTTGCCGGCTGTATGAAGTTGGAGAAATGAGTTATGGAAACTCCCTTGAACTTTTCTGCAAGCATGCATTTAGACAGGATTATCCTCCGCACGATTACAGAACTCTATCAAGGGACATTTTATCTACAACAGGACGTCTTCCACTGACTGTTAAGGTTGTAGGATCACTTTTGTTTCAAGAAGATAAAGATGTGTGGGAAGAAAAATTAGTGCGGTTACAAGAAACGCCTGAGACGGAGGTCTTAGAAAGGTTGAGGATAAGTTATGATGCACTGGAATACGAGGCAAAACAAATATTTCTCGACATTGCTTGTTTCTATGTCGGAACAGATAAAGAAATAGCTTCATACATGTGGAGTGATTGTAAATTTTATCCGATCAGCAGCATTAATGTTCTTATCCAAAGGTCCATCATTAAGATCGGAGATAATAATGAGTTCAAGATGCATGATCAGTTTAGAGACATGGGGAAGGCAATTGTCCGGGAGGAAGATATAGAACATCCATGGCTGAGAAGTAGAATATGGTCAGATGAGGATGCTTTTGAACTATTAGTTGACAGGAAGGTACACTCCAGACTCTTTATTTACACCATGTATTTGGATCTTCACTTAGTTGGCCTTGACTTGAGGTTTAAGTTATTCCTAATATATTTTGGCATCCACTCACCTTTTTACAGGGAACAGATAAAGTCAAAGCTGTTCGAGCAAACTCGTCATCCCCTGAGATATGTCAACTTACAAATGAACATTTTAGAAACTTGTCAGATTTGAGATACTTTGATGGAAACTCTACGGAGCTTACTGGGGACTTCGAAAATCTTCTTGAGAACTTAAGATGGCTTCAATTGCACTTCCATGAAGACTCAGGTGACCGCTTAACTAACTTTCACATGAATAAACTGGTGATTCTTGATCTACGCGGCAGCGATATAACAGATGATTGGGGAGGGTGGGGACACATCAAGGTTAGCGAACTCGTGAATCTTGCTGACCTTACAACCCTCCATTTCATAGTTTGTGCTTGACTGATATATTGCTTTCTTTATCACATTCTTCTGCGGTACAGATGGCAAGGAAGCTAAAAGTTCTGGATCTGTCATATTGTCGTTTCATAACAAAAGTTCCCGACCTCTCCACTTATGTCAGCTTAGAGCATTTACATCTTTATGCACTGAGAGGAAGCACAGAAGACCTGAACATTGGTAATGTGAAGAACATTAAGGTGTTGAATCTCGAGAATTGTAGAATCCGAAAGATAGTGGGAGGTAACATTGGAATGCTTCAGCAGCTCCGGGAGCTAAATATCAGTTCGTGCAAGTGCGAAAACTTGGGACTATTTTTTGTCGACATCTCGACATTGCCATCACTAAAGATCCTGAAAACACTAAAAGTAGTCAAGGAAAAAGCCATGGATCTTCCCGCTAGTTTGAAGGAGATCAGCACCTCATCTTCAATTGCTAACCTTCCTGACTTGATAGACTTGGAGCACTTAAGATTTGAATATTGTGATATTGTTGTGCTCGAACTTCCAGGAGACAAGTGGTTGAAGCAATCCAAGTTGAAGTCTCTGGCAGTGCTATACGCAACCAACATTGTAACCATTGGTCCCCAGCTGCTTCCACCATCTCTAACAGAGCTTCATCTCTCCGTTTGCCCAAAGCTTGAGAGCCTGCCAAATCTTGACAACTTGGAAAATTTGACTGAACTGAACATCTACAGATGTTCTATGCTTCGCGAGATTGAAGGCCTTGGAGGAGGGCTGAAGTCATTGACAACTTTGAAGATAGATTATGCAGAGAGTTTGAATCATATTAACATCCTGGAAAATCTTGTGTCTCTTACCGACTTGCACCTGGAGTCTTTAAATGCTATGGAAAGACTAACCATTAATTTAGCTGCACTGGGCAGGCTATGCACGATAGTGATCTTGCGCTGCCCACTTCTCACAGACATATTCGGAGGCGTTGATGGTGACAATCAAGTACACAAATGTTTGCGAGAGCTCGAAGTTGGTGGATGCACATTGCTCGAGAAGTTACCCAACTTATCAAAGTTCCCAAGCTTGAGAAAGTTAGGGATTTGGGATATGAAGGGGATCGTGAACTTGGGTGGACTGGAGTCGTTGGAAGGGTTACAAGTACTAGAGTTATCTGACTTACCATCTATAGAGAATTTACCTAGTCTGTCGAAGCTAAGGAAGTTGGATGCACTAATTGTGTCGGATATGCAACGATTACGTGAGGTTGAAGGCATAGAGAACTTGGAATATTTGGAACGAATCCTGCTTCCCGGATGCGTGTCCTTAGAGAAACTGCCTGATCTGTCTGGTTTGAAGAATTTGCAGGTATTAAACTTGCGGGAATGCTGGAAGTTGAATGATCTTTCTGGTTTAAACACCTTGCAGGGCGTAGCCATTGATATGCCTGCAGAGTAAATAATGAAATGCTAGACTGATGTGCCCTGATTTCTTCCTAATTCAGTGTGCTAGACTGATGTACCCTGATTTCTACCAAGCAGTATAAACTGCAAGCCCATGGTTATTATATACAACTAAATGGAAAATGAGCAGCAGTGAATGTGAAGTAACAACTCATACTTTGAAACCAAGAGTTGAAACCCCTAATAATTCCATAATCAATATCACTTATGTGTGCAATCCCCCCCTACCAGTTCCCCTCTTTCAACCCTAAACATATGATCCCTACACCCTACTCCATTGGTACGATCAAATTATTGGCTGGCTTGTGTGCAAGATTGCATATTTCTGGAATTTCAATTCAGGGCCACGGGTAACACCCACGACCATCCCCATACCCACATCAATTTTTAACAATCAATATTTCATATCATCATAATGATAGAAAGACGTCAAGAAAGTTACAATAGGTCACTAAGATGTCTAAAGCCACAATCCAGGATAGAGCGGTCACGAGTCGATTTTGTCACCCAATTATCAACTTTGTTATATTTGTGGGGAGTGAAGGCCAAAACATTGAAGACCAAAACATCACAACATTTTTACAGTAAAAAAGATGATTGATTAATGATAATTTTGATCAGGATGATACAATCTTAAAAGATAATTGCCGGCTTCAAATTTGGACATTTCGACGGATCGCGCCAACAATTAACCCAACACTGACTACAATTGGGACAATTTTAAGCGATGGTAAAGAATTCAAGTTGCCACCGGAAGGTTGGGCACATCAA
The DNA here is from genome assembly GCA_030674075.2 of Linum usitatissimum. Taxonomy (NCBI): domain Eukaryota; kingdom Viridiplantae; phylum Streptophyta; class Magnoliopsida; order Malpighiales; family Linaceae; genus Linum; species Linum usitatissimum. The sequence goes on along the minus strand of JAUJYP020000804.1, from coordinate 3,242,084 downwards.
TAAAGTGTGTTCCAAGAGCGAACCAACAACCATTTCCGCAACCGCGGGTGTGTTTTATTTAAAAATAAAAGCTTAAAAATAACTAAACCGAAATTCCCTTTTCGCCATTCCCACACACCTCTCTTCCCTCCCCTGTCAACCCGCTCATCTTCCCCTACCCTCGGGCCACCCCACCGCCGGAAGCCTTCATCCTCACCCAGCCGCCGCCCTCACCAAACCCAGACGGCCGCCGGACTCAGCCCTGAACCCCGCCACCGCGTGAACCAACCAAAACCTTGCCTCCCGTCGGAACCTTCCCCCTTCCGTCATCTCGTCCCTTCAATTAGGGTAAGCGTACTTCTGGTTTAGGTTACGAGTATCTTTTGGTCTACACATGCGCACTTGTTGCCAGTATGGTTTTGTAATTGCCGTTGTTGATATCAGACAGCTTAACAGCTGTTCTGGCAATCTTAGTGGTCGCATTTTGTCACATTATACATTTTTGTTAGCATAGTGTTGCCCCGGAATCATCATCTGAGATAAAACTCTTTTTTCCCTCTGAAACATGAACCCCTTGAAAGTTCAGGACGTGTGTGAGAGGTTGCCACCTGCACCACAATGGCGAATAACTCGCAATCTTCGGGTGGACAGGTAATGATGATAAATCTGTTTTCACTTTTAATTATCGTAAACATTTTATACTTGATACTTGATTTTTCTTCTTGTAAGCTTCAGGTGATCCTTACATGCATATTTAAGATGTATTGTTCCTTTTCCGCGGATGGTTAATAGTCACTTTGAACTTTGCTTCTTTTTCGCCCCCTTGATATTCTTGAACATAAGTCGTGGGTATTTCGTTTCAGCAGTCCCCTGAATTTGCAATTTCTAGTTTCCAGCTCTATGTGGTGTGTTTAACTGCACAATTGCTCGATGGCTTATGTTTTTTCAAGTCCATGACACTTGTTCAACCCTCGACTTGTCTTCCTTGACCTCGAATGTTTTTTTGTGTCAATGCTAAGGAGGCAATAAATTCTTCTGATTGTCAGTTTCGACCAATGGCTCCTACACAGCAAGGGCAGCCATTTATGCATGTAGCTTCCCAACAGTTTCGACCTGTTGGACAGGGCATTCCCTCTTCTAATGTCTCGATGCATCCGAGTCAGCAGCATCAGTATTCTCAGCCTTTGCATCAGTTGCCTCCATGGTCTGGTCAACAAGGGCATTTGCAACCTTCATCACAGGCTGTACCGATGCAGTATGTCCAACCAAATAGGCATCTTACAGCTAGCTCTACACAGCCACAGCAAAATGCTCATACGCCTGCAGTGGGTGTCTCAGGGGTTCCTTTCTCTTCAACATATAATGTAAGATTTCACTTTACCACTGAGGTGCCTTATTTACTGTCAAATTTTCATGTGCAAAAAACTTGGTCTGTAATGTCTTGTTCTGTTTTAGTTTGTGCCATCATTTGGGCAGCCACAAAATATGCACGGATCATCCCAATTTCAGCCCGCTCCTCAGGTCCACACATCTGTAGCACCTCCTGTAGGTCAGCCTTGGCTGCCCCCTCCAAGTAATGGGGCACCACCTGTTATGCAAGTGCAGCCAAATGGGCAACAACCTCATGTATCTTCTTCTGACCCTGTAAGTTCCTTTGTTTCATGTTTCAGTAGTAATGCAGTTGAGGAGTACTGTTAATGACCTTGCAATTAGCTAACCGCTCTGAAAGATTACTGTTAGTTTTCTTAAGGTCATTTTATTGGCATCTGGATGAAGATATCCTTTTGTTAAGTTAGTTTCCTTGTGTTTCTTTTTGAACCAATTAAGGTGTGTTTGAGTGTGACCGGAATAGTTGTTTTATCTGTTGCTATATGCAGAAATTTTTTAGGTCGCTTGGTAGTAACATGCTGCATGATTTTATTTTGGTATCTCTTATAAATATATTAGGTTTGCTGTTAAAGAAATAGATATAGATTTCCTACCCAAAAAAAAAATATCTTACTAATCAAGAATCTTGAAGTACCTGCTGGACTGTTGTCTACTGTAGGAGACTGTTATTACTTTCTAGAAATCATGGGCTGTTCTTCAAAATTGAACTGTGCGACGTGAAGAAGTTGGGGTCAGACTGATTAAGTCATACCAAAATTTAGAATAATCTTTCCATCTTGAAGGAATTTGAGTCAATTTCTGACATTTCGTAACATCTTCCTTTCTTTTTCTCGTCACAATAATTTGTATGAGGAAATCTTAGGCAACAGATGCTCCTAGCAGTGGTCCGCAATCTTCACAGGATTGGCAAGAGCATACAGCTCCTGATGGAAGGAGGTTTGTTATACTTATATTGCATTCTTTACAATACTTGAACAACATGGTTATGAAAGGCCGACTTTGTTAATATTTTATGTTCAATCCTGGAAGTGAAGTGTACTCTTGTCTCAGTTTGAACTCGTATGTCTACGCTTTGGGTAACCCTATTTATGCATGTTTGCAGATATTATTACAACAAGAGAACACGACAATCTAGTTGGGAGAAGCCATTTGATCTTATGACACCGATTGAGGTGAGTTATACACCCCTGCATTCGTATTCTTTTATATTGGGAGTTTTCTGTCTTATTCTGTCACACTTGCTCTAATAGTAATCTTACATTGACATTGCGTTTCTGGCTGCTACTAAATTGGCCAAAATTTTTTTATTGGAGTTTTTGTTTCCTTTGCATGTTACTATATGGGTTTGTAGATGTCATGGAAAGTTCTGGACAAATGTAACGACTGCTCTAAATGCTCACTTTGAAGACGGGCTTTCACTTTCTCAAGGCAGGCAATGTTTTGTTTTTTACATCTATGTTGATTAGGGATACAGTTTCTATTGCGTACGAATTTCTGTTTAACTCAATTTAGTATTGAATTTATCGTCCTTGGTAATTTTTGCATGCTACTCTTTTGGATGACTATTTCCTCTTATTATTTAACTTTTCTTCTTTGAAAATAAATCTTCTATGGTTTCATGGCTGGTTTGAGATTTTATACCTTACATTATGTTGACGTGCGTGGAAAGTCTTTATATTCCTTTTGTCAGTTTTATCTGGAATAACTCTGGTTTTACTCTCTTGTCCAACTGATTCTAGCAAATGCCGTGCTCTTCTTTTTTGTGCATATCTCAATTGTTTAGTGCAAGTTGCAGGGACATTTCTGCCGATGATCTCAGATTTTGCTTGCCCATGTGACTTACTCAAGTTCTGTATGTTGTTGCTATTATTTCAACTTTTCATGCAGTTGTTGCTTGGTCCATCTTGTTGCATTTCAGAGTAATATGGCCGTTTGTTATAGTATGTCACCGCCAATGATGCATGATTTCATCCATCAGGAGGAACACCAGTATTGTGATGTCTATTTAATATTACATGTCCCTGACTAGGTTTCTGGCATTGCTATTATGGCTTTGATACTTAAGGATATTGTCTTTTATTGATTAGGCTAATATCAAACACACAAGGTACTCTCGTTGTCTAGGTAGTCATATCTTTTTTTTCCCATGACAATACTTTTATCGTCTGATATCCATTGCTGCGTTATTTGCTTGTTTTTTTGTGTGTATGTATGTAAAGTTCTCGAATGTTCTGTTTTTTTTTCTTGTCTACAATGAATAGTTTTAAGTATTAAGATCATATACTTCTTTTCTTCCACCTGGTTAGGTTGTGTGATAGCTGAGACCTTTAATCTTCATGAATGGACTTTATTTAGTATTTTTTTCAGTTCATATGCATGTTTATCTGACTGTAAATTTGACAGAGGGCTGATGCTTCAACCGTGTGGAAGGAATTCACAACACCAGAGGGTAAAACGTGAGTCTCTGTGCCTTCTTCTGGTTGTACAACATTCCCTCCTTTTGTACAACTTTTCTTACTGGTAGCTTCTGCAGATATTACTATAACAAGGTTACAAAACAGTCGAAGTGGTCAATACCTGAGGAATTGAAGGTATGACAGTGTTAACCATTTGTATCCAATTATACGCCCTCCATCTCATGCTCTACTGTTCTGTAGTTGGCTCGTGATCAAGCTCAGAACGCTGCTGCCCAGGGAACTCAGATTGTAACAGATGTGGCTGCTCAGGGATTGTCTGCTGCTTTAGGAACTACAAGTGGAACAGCTGCTGCAGCTATTTCGATTACCTCTCCTCCCTCGGTGCCTAATGAAGTTGGTGCAAGTCCAGTGCCACTCTCACTTGCTGGAGTTCCCCAGTCTTCTGGATCATCTGCTATTGTTGCTCCGTCTATTGTGACGAGTAGTGGTGTCCCAAGTTCTGTAGTTGTCATGGCTTCTTTACCTGCTGATACTTCAGGAAGTACTGGTGTTCTTGCTGCTGCTTTAAATGAAAAGGCATCACCATTGTATGATTACTTTTCCTGTCCACTCAGTCATTCTCATTTGAAGTAAATTATATCTAGTCTTTAAATAGTCTATTGCATCTCTCAATTCATGCAGGGGTAACTTCGATAATGTATCATCCCAAGGCATTCCAGAATCCCAAGATGGATCTTCACATGACAATGAGGTACTGCTGTTGACCTTTGTCTTCTGAGTCTCACTTTGATAAATATTCTGCATATATCAATCATCTTGAGAGAACTAAAGCTGTTCTCCGGCATTTGGCACTAGTCAAGTCAAGTTGAAAGGGACGTCACCCAATGTTCTATCATCTTTATGTTGCTGAACGTGGAATTCTATAATCTTCAGTAGTAGAGATATTTGAAATTGATCTGTTGCGTAATGCTTACTGTTATTTCAGGAAGCACCAAAGGGAATGATAGCTGCCGGGAAAAATATAGAGTCCCCTTCGAAGGAGAAAACTCTAGATGATGAACCACTAGTTTTTGTCAATAAGCAAGTATGGAGCCAGTTTTTTTGCCTGTATTTTGACCCATTATCCCTAGTTCCCTTTGCTATGGTCAATTCATCTATTTTGATCTCATGTTTACTTGTGCCAATAGGAGGCAAAAAGTGCATTCAAGGCCTTACTAGAGTCAGCGAATGTCAAGTCTGATTCAACATGGGAGCAGGTATGGTGTTTGTTTTTACCGTTTTGGTTCCTTGGTGACATTTCTCCACTGACTGTCATTAATGCCTGACATGCCAGGCGATGAGAGAAATTGTTAATGACAAGCGATATGGTGCCCTAAAGACACTTGGAGAGCGGAAACAGGCATTTAATGAGGTAAGACATCAAAGTAAATCTAATATCATGCTTTGTACTGCAGTTTCCTAAGACTATATAATTGAGACTGTTGTCTGGCTTAGTACTTGGGTCAAAGGAAAAAAATAGAAGCTGAGGAGAGACGCATAAGGCAAAAAAAAGCTCGTGAGGAATTTACAAAGATGCTTGAAGTAAGTGTCACGTAACTTTTGCTGAGCTGAATTTTACTCCCTTATTTGTATTTTGACTTTGGAATCTTCATTGTGGGGATATTATTTCAGGAGTCCACAGAGCTTACATCGTCTATGAAGTGGAGGTTCAAATCTTTTTGTTCCTTGGGCTATCTGTCATTGGTGTAATCTTCTAGCTCTAACTGCCATTTTCCATTTCAGCAAGGCACTAAGCTTATTTGAGAATGATGAACGGTTTAAGGCTGTTGAGAAATCCAGGGATCGGGAGGATCTTTTTGACAATTACGTTGTAGAACTTGAAAGGAAGGTATGTATTAATTTGCTCCGTGTCTTCGAGATCAGAACTTGAATGATAAATGCAAAGCAAGGATCCAAACTGTGAATGAATATATTGTGATTTAAGTTTGTGGCAAGAACTTTACCACAAGGAAAATCATAGGGAAATTTTATGTTTTCCTTCTGCTCTTCTTCGGTATCATCAAACTATTATCTACTGCATTGTCACTAGTAATGGCTGTGGAACCCTGCAATAATCTAGTCTTTGGAGTCCAATTCAATCTCTGTTTCTTCTTTGTATTGTTTGTGCAGACCTGAAAGCTCTTAATGTCTGATCCTCCATCTGTAGCATAATTTTATCTTTCCATTTTGCTTATATTTTGGGCGTCTCTGAAAACAAACATAGGAAAGAGAGAAGGCTGCAGAGGAGCATAGGAGAAATGTGGCAGATTACAGGCAATTTTTGGAATCTTGTGACTTCATTAAGGTACTCATTGACTTTCTGTGGCATACGGTGGCAACCAAAAGCTTGTCTTGATTGATGTTTAGTTGCAGGTGAACAGCCAGTGGCGGAAGGTCCAAGATCGGTTGGAGGATGATGAGACATGCTTGCGTCTTGAGAAACTTGAACGTCTGCTCATCTATCAGGTACATTCATGTGAAACTATCTTACTGAAACTATTTCAGACATTTAAACTGGTTGCGGCGGTGGCAGGATTACATTCGTGACTTGGAGAGAGAAGATGAGGAACAGAAGAAGGCATATAAGGTACAGTATAATTGCATGTATGGTACAACTATCATTTATCATAACAGCATTTGGAAGTTGAGTTTTTTATACAAGATTGTTCTACCAAGAAAGAAAGCTTTGTTTGTTTTTTCTACTTGAAGTAAACTATTTTTCCTCTAAGTTCAGTGTGATAAACCATCATGGTTAGTTTTGAAAATTACCAATTTTAGTGCATTTAATCAACATATTTAATACACTTCGACAATCTATTGGTGTTACCAATACCTACATGTAAATGAACACTTAACAACAAGCTTAACTGCAGCTGCCTTTTCATATTTTCTTTCGGAACAGGAACAACAATGGCGAGCCGAGCGAAAGAACCGCGATGCATTTCGGAAATTGATGGAGGAACATGTTGCTGCCGGTACTCTGACGGCCAGAACGCACTGGCTTGATTACTGTCTGAAGGTGGTGCATTGCATTTTGTGTTCAGCTGTAGAAGTTCTTGTCGTCATTAGCAGACGTCCTAAATATCTTAATGTTGATAGACACTTTACAAAGTTAAATATTCAAGTCAGCGAGAACCAACATGCTGACTGGGACCTGTTATGTAATAGTTGGCCCGCTGTTCTGTTGATTCAGGTTAAGGATCTTCCTGAATATCAAGATCTTGCAGAAAATACTTCTGGGTCGACACCAAAAGAGTTATTTGAGGATGTTTATGAGGAATTAGAGAAACAGGTAACTTTCCTTGCTGTTTTCTTCCTGATCTGTTATGTTTTTCCTTTGGCACCAGCAAAAGTTAGGATTACGAATTCTGTCAAGTGGCCCACTCATTTGCGTATAGATTTCAATCTAAATTATAAGAATTTCATTATGATGATTTGGCTTATAGGATTACGAGGTGCTTTTACTTACTGTAGGTTTTAGTATCTGTCTGCTTAATACCCTATTAAGTTGTATTAAATTACAACCTAGATGAATCCTGTGATTTCTGTGCTTTTATGTGTTTTGGTCCTGTGTGAGGGAGGATTCTTCCACCTTCATGATCTCATGTTGAAGGTATCAATGTTGATTTTGAAAGTTGGATAACTTGATCAACATCCTTAATCCCTATCTTTTTAGATGATTTAACTTACTAGCAGCTTTATATCTATTTCAGATCGTTTCTTTTTTTGGTTCAAATAATCCATATTCTGAATTAAGTATTTACAAATTGCGTTGTTAATAACAGTATCACAAAGATAAGGCTCACATAAAGGATGCAATGAAGTCATCAAAGGCAAGGAGATGTCCAGCTTCTCTCTTTTCTCTGTCACTACACTCGCCTTTCTTATTCCTGAATATTATCTGCAGATAACTATGGTTTTGACATGGGCGTTTGAGGATTTCAAAGCTGCTCTATCTGGGAACGTTGATTCCCAGTTTATATCGGATATCAACTTGAAGGTAGTATTTATTTTGCTGGGATAGAGACTTGCATAGTGTTTATTCAACCTTTTGCTGCTGAAGTTCATGAATATTAGATACAGTATTGTTGTGCGAATAGTATCGTGGATCTGCAGTCATCTGCTAACAAATGAAATAACCTTTATATATTGGATCTGCATTCCTTTTTTCATTGTTTCTGGATAGTTCTCTCTAGTGGTGGCTTGAGAGCATTCCGGTAATGCGCTTCAGTTAGTTTTGTTTTTGTAATCCTGTATTTTTTGTACCAGGGCTTTGATTCAGCTTTACAGCAGAAAAGATGAATTTCTTTTATTGACTGATATATGTTTGAACATTTCAAATTTGAATGGTAGATTGACTAGAGAGGTTGTAGTTTTGTTATATACTTCTTCTAGGAGACATTTCATCCTATATTCTTATTGCTATAACGTCTGTTGAAAAATTTATCGTCTTATTAGATGGATCCTATTGTTTTACTTATTTATTAAAGATTTTGTCTTACATGACCGATTGACAATTATCTGCACTTCTACAGCTTGTGTATGAGGATTTAGTTGAGAGAGCAAAGGAGAAAGAAGAGAAAGAAGCTAAAAAGCGCCAACGGCTTGCTGATGATTTTACAGAACTTCTGCATTCTTATAAAGTACTGCCTACATTTGTGAAATCGCATATATATGGTCATGGCCTATTTAATAATTTGCTTGTAGAATTGCTTGTGAACGTTTTTATTTGGTTCTAGGAGATCACTGCATCATCGAACTGGGAAGAGTCAAAACCACTGTTTGAAGACAGTCAGGAGTACAGGTCTGCATAAGTTTCGTAAACCGTATCTTGTAACTTCTCCAGCCTTTCTACGTGGTGGGTTTCACGATATTTATTTATTATTGGTTTTAGGGCGATTGGCGAAGAGGATTACAGGAAAGAAATTTTCGAGGAATACGTTGCTCATTTACATGAAAAAGCTAAAGAAAAGGAACGTAAGCGTGAAGAAGAGAAGGTATCTACATCACTTATCTAACTGAGGTTATTCGTAGGAAAAATCATACTAAACTTAGCATGCCCTCGCTCAAGTTGGCTTTTACTTAAATAACGAAAGAATGAACACTACTGCAAATTCTGGGTTTATCTTTTCATACTGAGATTCTTGTAACATGTTTACCGGTAAACTGGGAGTTGCTTGTATCGCTTGTAATACATGCATCCAGACTGAAAGTCGGGAATTTGGGATCTCAAAGCTTCATCTGCCTCCTACTCATCTTTGTATTATTTATAGTGCAATAGGGCTGTGATGTTGTGCTAGATATGTCCTTGCTGCAAATTATCAAGTTCTTTTGGTTTTTCCCTTTGGCAGGCCAGAAAGGAGAAAGAAAGGGAGGAGAAAGAAAGGCGGAAAGAGAGAAAGGAGAAGGAGAAAGAACAGGAAAGAGAAAAGGACAAGGGAAAAGAACGTACAAGAAAAGATGAAACAGATAGTGAAACTATGGAAATGGAAGCAAGTGACGGTTATGGGCAAAAAGAGGAGAAGAAGAGGGATAAAGAGAGGAAACACAAGAAGAGAAATTATAGTAATGCTGAAGATGTAAGCTCGGATAAGGATGAAAAAGAGGAATCTAAAAAGTCACGCAGACATGGGAGCGACCGTAAGAAGTCAAGAAAGGTATTTTTAGGTCTCTTGTCCAAGTCTGAAATATTGGATTAAGTGGGGTTGTTCACTAACATATTCTGTTGATTATCCTAGCGCTCATACGCACCTGAGTCGGAAACTGAGAGCCGGCACAAGAAAAACAGGAAGGATCGTGATGGTTCTCGTAGAAACGATGACCTAGAGGATGGAGAAGTCGGTGAGGATGGCGAAATCCGGTAGATCTTTTATCACCAGAACTTGATCTGTTTCTAACCATTTAGTATATGGAGTTGAATCTAGTACTTCAGATGGAATGATTATAATACCTTGCCTGCTGTTCTATTGGTCATGTGGAAAATGGTGATGAATTTTGTTTCAGTGATAAACATGGGAAGTTGGGAATATAGATTAGGTGGTAACATTCTCTGATATTTTGATATGTGGGACTGGTTGGGGAGTAATAACAAAGGAGATAGATGATGGTTTAAGCGAAGTCAAGTTCATTCTTTTAAGGTGTCGTTTGGCAAAAATAAAGAAAAACAAAAGTCATCTTTTAGCATTCTGGTTGTTAAGAAGTCTATATACCTTCCAAGGGAGGCACAGGTGGTTAAGGGTTCGTGTAAAGCAGCAAGGCATCCTTTAAAGAAGTAAGTTGATTGCAGAGCCTACATAGAGTACCAGTATAATAACAGTCCCACGGCCATGGAAGCGAGCGGTTGTTAAGGATGTTCACTAGAGTGATGTTGTCAGAGATCACAACCACTCGTTCCGTATAGCCTATGGCTAACCGTGTAGCTTCCAAAAGAGATCTTGCTTCAACATCAATCGCGGTGAACGGAAGAAAGTATCATTCCTGTCATCACATAAATGTCCATGGTTATTTCAAATGTCCACCAGTATAATACGATTGAAAGAAATATTTTCATATTTTCAAAGCTATATTTTCATATTCTCTACACGAAGTTTGTAAGAAAATGAAGAACCGAAATAGTCTGTAGAGAGCAGTTGAAGAAAAGCAGTTGGTTAGAGAGTAGTTGAAGAAAATCTCCTGGACGTTTGTCGTTTGTCCTTCTGCTATTTTTTGAAAATTCTCCAAAGATTTGTGTTGTGTTATTCAAATTTATGTACAGTCGTCCAAAATCTTAAAGACAGCAGAGAACATCTTCCTTGCTTTCATTCTGAGCAACAGATATACAGTCAAGTAGATTCCACAGCCTAATTAATAATCTCTACACCAATCAAGTCCACCATGATCTCTTAGAAAATTAGATCTTCAATCTCCAGTCCAATCTCCCTCCGCTGTTCATCATCGCTCCATTTGTCGATAATAATGCCCTGATCGCATAGCTCCAAGTTATGAAAAGGCTTGCCTTTCCTCCCTGACCATGATCTTAGTATCCTCTCACTTGTACCCCACAGTTTCTTCCTACTGCAGCTTCCATGGGCCATTTCAACAACTTCTGCTATGCAATCTAACAGAAGTTGCTGAGACACCTCTACTCTGGAGATTGATCTCTTATGTAAAATGACTTCATATGATGAATTGGAAACATCCCCTGAAACAAAACAAAATTGCATGAGAAGAGAAGTAGAAAGGTTGAGACTTTTTTGACATATTTTCAAAATGCTTACTGATCTTATTATTAGCTGGAGAAGAGGCTTCTTCATGAGTAGTAGATGTAAATCCATCTAAAACTGAATCAGGGCTGAATTGCTGGTTCTCATCTTCCATGCAATATTGCAATTGCAGGCCTACACCATTAATCTGCTGGTTGTTTTTGGTTCTTGAAGTCAGTTTGATGGAAAAAACAAAACAGAATAGAAGGAGAGGGAAAAAGTCACGTTGGTACCTTTTGGTCATTGGGATTGCAGAATTGCAGGTCCAGGTAACTGCATTTATTCCCTGATGATGATGATGATGAGCAAATTTCTCTATTTTCTTCTTCATCTCCAGAACCCCAATCCAGAGCAGTTGAGCAGCTGCTATCAAATGATGATAACCTCTCTGCCTGCAGAGTCTTTTCTGAACTCTTTCCCCTCTTGTTAATGGAACCTATCAGAATTCTGACCAACTTGTGGATTCCCTTTTTCCTGCTGCTGTGCTTCTTGCCATTGAAGCAGCCAAGGCTAACTTGTTCTTTGTTTTGCTTCCCATTGAAGCAGCCTTTTTCAATAAGGTATGTCTGCAGAATGAAAGGCTCCTGTTGCTCTTTAAGAATCTCCCCAAGTTGTTTGACCTGTGAAGCAGCAGCAGCCATTATTGAGAGACAAGAGAATATCTAAAGCTCCGAAAGAAGCAGAGAGAGGGAGAAGTCATAGGTGGTTATAGAAAGGAAAAAGAGTTATGACATTGAGGGAGTGATGTATGTCAACATTAATAAGGAGAAAAGGAAAGATGGTGAGTGTTGTGGGGCTTACAAACAACAAGAACAAGGTGTAAAAGTGAAGCTCAAGATTTTTGGTTTTTGATGCTAATTAATCTTCTTCACACGGCATTCATTTCTACCTGTTTAATTGTTTGTGGGGCATGCATCGTAATATTATAATTATCTTTGTGATGCTGTGGAAAATTTTAGAGAATAAGTAGAGATTAATAAAAAAATTTCTCTTACGGAAAATGTATAACGAATAAATTTTAAATTAGTAAAATGAAAGTGTGAGACAATTTAAGCTATATCAATTGAAGAATGAAAAATATCACAAGACTCATAAAAAAGTAATATGTGAGGTCAAGTAAAGCTCTCATCAGAGAACCAAACACTATTCATTCAACAGTGATTCATATTGTACTTTGTTAAATCGATGCGAGGATATTTATGGTGTGTGTATATATAACATTACACTAATGATTCGTTTGACAGGTGAAACGTGGAATGGAATTTGGATTGGAATGGAAAAGCTTAGCTCTCAAAATGCACTCCGACGTGATCTAAATTTCCCGATCAAATGAGAAAATGCATAAGATTCCATTCCGCATTCCACCTTGCAAACGTACCATAATTCGATTGTTGATACAATATCATCTAACCTTGATAAATTGGTACGTAACTGAAAAATGTAGATACAATATGAAGTTTGTGCTTGTCTCTGTCAAAAGTGGTACTGATATGCATATGGGTACAATGTATGTGTCACAATGACCTTGATGAATATAATTGAATATTTGAGGTTGTTGGTGGTAATTGTGAAAGCAGGTGGAAGTTTGCTTGGAGATGTGAGAAGAAACCTTTGAATCTAACAGCTTTTACTACTAAAATAACACCAAATTAACACTCCTATTATAATTTATATGGACCTGCAGGGGGGGTACGTGGCTTTGTAATTCAGTGATGGGTATCTGTACGTAGTGTTTATTACATTTGTTTGGTGTTGTCTTGTATCGTCGTTAGTCTGTGTGTTGTTGGGCTGTCCATTTGTAATATGTTGTTTTTGTCTTCCAGTTGGTTAAGAATTTGTTGCCAGAAGAACAAGACTACTGTTGTTATTTATTTATAAATTATTATGGTCCCAACTTCCCAACAGAATTGTCTCTTGTGTCAAAACTTGAATGTTCTTATGTGATTTTTTTATTTGAAAGCTGGATTTATGTGTGTCTAGATCCATGATAGCTAGGGGAATTGATTGTTATGAGTGATTTGAACTTCACATTTCTAATTAATTTTAAAATAGAATGTTTGGATTACGAAAAAAATCTCTCATGGTGGACTTAAGTAATTTGGGAACTAAAATAAATTTTGTTTTCCTAATAAACTACTGTTTCATTTTAAAAATTATAATGAATTTTCACACTTTTATTTGTCTTACTTACATATATTTATGTCATTTTTATTTTTATTTTTAATGTAATTATTTTTCGTTAATAAATCTCTCCAAATTAACTATTCAAATATTATATTTCTCAAAAAAGGAATTCTACCCATACAAACGAAAATTCATGATCAAGTTATGGAACTTGTTTGTTTAGAGTATATGAACCGAATGAAAAGCTAAATACAAGGGGCTTAACTTTTAAAATTTTAGCCCATCGGCTTGTTTATGAATCTTAGGTAAATTAGTTTTCTTCCCGTCATAAATTCGACGGCGATTACTCCAAAGAACTCGATACCCCTACGTAGGTGTCAGAGATCTTTCTTTGTTATAACTAAGCAGATTGTAGACAGTGTCCAAATGACTGTTCGATATCGGGGAGACTTGTCTTTAAACACCTTCTTTTCGTATTTGTGTTGTGCTTGTAATAGCTTGTATTCTTTTCTGAGCAAGCATGTTGACAAGGCAATTTTTGTCGAAAAAGTGAATCAAAGAGCGATTCAAAGAATTTAGTTTGTTTTTCTCTTTGATAGTGTTATACTTGACTTGAACCACCAACTTCTTTTGCGATGCATATATTTCTGTAAATATCTTAAACCGTCGTTAATACTAACGGGATACGATATCTAACTTTGGTTTGAGGGAGGAATTGTTTTATTTATAAAAAGATAACATGAATTACTATTAAATGAATAATGTTTGGTTCTCTTACGAGGGAGTTATTTTGAGTTTATGAGAGCTTTATTTTAAACTCATATACTACCCTTTATGGGTTTTGTAGTATTTTCCATTCTTCAATTTACATTACATGACTTAAATTGTCTCACGCTTTCATTTTGCTAATATGGTTTCTATAACGAAAGAAAAATCCATCTATCTCTACTTATTCTCTAAAAGTTTCCGCAGTATCGGGCAGATAATTCTAGTATGAAGTAACAAGGAGTAGCCAATAGAATTTTAAGTTTGACCATCAAAATTTTTAGTTGTGTTCCACCATGCATGCAGAAAGTAATTAATTAAGTCAATTCAAAAAAATTCAACACTAGTAAAACATTTAAAAATATATTTTTTAACTTCATTAGCTATTATTTGAAGGACTTAACATGTGAAATCTTAATTTTTAGTCATTTCTAACATGCATGTTAAATATTAGTCAATTTAATTTTTTTTAATTTTCATGTAAAAATTGATCAATTTCCGTGTGTTATACTATGGAAATTTGACCATTTTCACAAGAAAATTTCAAGACTTTCAAATTGACTAATATTTAACATGCATGTTGAAAATGGCTAAAAAATCAAGTTTTACTTTGATAATTCCTATAAATAATAGTCAAATAAAGTTAAAAATCAATTTTACTCAGTGTTATGTTAATATTGAAAATTTTCAAATTGGCTTACGTTCTGTGTGTTAAGCTGTCGTTATACGAATTGCATTTTGTTAACTTCGACCATATACAATTCAGTGGGAACCAAAATGTTTTACCATACATTTCAACACGTACAGACAGTAATAAAACACACGGGTCGATACATTCAATCAGCTCCCCGGCAGAGCGCGGACAAACAACCTAGTTACAATAATAACCCAAGTACTACATCAGCAAACTAAAAGCAGTTTATCTAATTTAAAAGTGTCTACCAAGCAAATTAGTATGAGACTTTTGAGAAGAAATCCAAAAACAGATCAATCGAACTTGACCTAAAATGAACAATATCATACTAATCAAAAAGATCCGTGGGCTAGCGATCCAACAATAGTAGAAGATGAGGACACATTAAATTAACAAAAAAAAATAGTTTACTCCTCAACCTTGTTTACATTTCAATCTCAAGGTACCTAATAGATAACATTTTAGTATAGAAACTTTCTTAGAAAAGAATCAAACAGTTAACTGCAATTACAATCATATTTTAAACAAAGCAAACAAGCAAATTGCTGCCAATCGTGACACATAAATCATATATGTTGTTTCTCTATCAGGAATTCAACAATCCAAGAGGTTTGGATACCGGACCTGACTGAAGAAGAGATCTCAGTTGCTCCATTTTGGCTTTAAACTCACTATCAAAAGCTATGAACGACTTCTGCCGACCAGCAAATGCAACACTCAACTGTTTGATCTCAGCTTCCAGGTTTCTCCTTCTATGTGCTTCCGAGTTCAAGTCCTGCACCACATTTTCCTTCTCGTCGTTAGCTGCATCAAGCTTTCCACGTAGTTCAGAGACTCTATGGGCAAGCAATCCCCTCTCTTCATTCAGAATCTGTATATCTCTTTCCAGCCTGCTGTACTTATCTCTAGATACCTCCAGAAGCTTGCTGTTCTGCTCCAGCGTTGTCACCACTTCGTCATGCTTCTCCTTGATTCTCTTGAGCTCACTCTCGAATTCTTTCTTGTCATTTTCCGCAGTTTGTCCAGCCACAGTGCAGCATCCCTGCATCATCAAGATTCAGAAATGGAGTTGAAAGGAATGTTTTGACCAAGAGAGGCAAATTGCAAACTACTATCAGCATCTAAACGCGAATCCTTGGAGTTTGCATCATATTGTCAAAATGTTTTTGGCTTATTAGTCAAAATCATTGAGGCAGAAATGAACATATGTAAAAAGAAGCAACATACCCAAGAGAAGGGCGAAAAATATGACAAGTATTGATATATGATATCTTGATGATTGTGACCAAGCAGCTACCTTAGACTCGTTATCCTTCTCTCCGCTCTGTAACTTGAAGACTTCTGATGATGCTAATGATGTAACTACGGCTTTTGACCTCTGGGAAAGCATTTTCAACTCTTCTTCCGCTGCAGAATCATCCATTGCGCGGGAGATGTAGCTTTCCAGATTTGACAACACGGTTTTGCCTATTTCTCTTGTTGCGGAGAGCAATGTTGCTGTTGAAGCTTCCGTCTCTGGTGCGCAACTCTGGTCCATTCAAAACCATGGAAGGCAAAAGTGAGTTTACAGATTTGGTAGCCAGGAAATGAAGCAATCTGAGGGCAAAGTTGCGGGCTAGATTTCACCTGTAATGTCGAATAAGCTTCTTCGTAGATGTCAACTGAACTTGCAATATACTTGAGAAAATTCTGAGGGATTCGACTAAATAAATCTAGTTGTTTTTCAAGCTCGGATTTTTCATGTATCAAACGATCATTGAGAAGCAAGAGTTCCGAGTTCTTCTCCTGTAAATGTGAAAAACAACACAAGTTTAAGTCGAAGTATTCGGTTGAAAGCCTTCCATAATTAGACTTGGCTTGCAGCAAAAATTAAGGAGGCAGTATCCATTGTTTGTACTCAAATTGTGAATCCGCATTAGCGTAAAACAGTTGAACAAAACATAAATACAACTCAGCGAGCAAACCTTGATTTCATTCTTCTCCACAGTGACAAGTTGCAGCTCTGTTCTTAGATTTTGGACCTCTAGTCTGTACTTCTCAAGAGAATATCCCTAACAAGTTCATAATAGTTGAATCAGACCTCTACAGATGTGCTGGAATCGACTCTAGACATCATAACTTTTAGTAAGAAAACGTAATTAATTTCAAACTAAGGTTATATTTTGAAGTGGAAGAGAAATTATGCATAACCAGATTGCTTGAAACTTTGAGATAAACAAAGGAAGGAACCAAAAAATTGTGGACTCACAGGAGTGACGTTGTTTTCCGGGAAGGACTGGACTTTTCTAGCCGGGGTCATATGAATTGAGTCAAAATCAACGGTGAAACCATTATTTAATTTCATCCAGGTGTCTTCATCAGCCACATTGCTCAAAGTTTCTGGGAGAGGACTGAAGTCAGGTAGCCTCACATTGTTGGATCTTTTTGAGACAAATGCATTAGGAGTCGCCTTGAAGCTAGGGGTTCTAAACAAATCCGCTTGGAAAGCACCGCTGTTGTCACTGAATTCTTCAACTAGTCTTGATGTACCACCACTCGGCCCCTGTCAGACAGATAGAAGTCATTAGATAATGCACAATTAACGTGAGAAAGTGCATACGCTAAGTAAGAACAATTTCGGTTAAACAAAGAACCCAAGTATCAAAACAAGTTACAGAAATGAGGGATAGGGATCAAACAGCAACATGATCAACTAGCAAAAGAAAAGAACATACAACATAAAGCTGCGTCATTGAGTTTAACATTACACGAATGGAATTTAAAGCATCAATCATTAGGAGCAAGCTTTTTATTTGAATTATACCTGGCCAGAGCTCCTATCACAATCTGCAGAGGTGACAATATTACTTAGGTTATCAATTTTCATTTGTTGCTCCCTAATACGTTGTTCTCTTTCCTTCTGCGACTTCCTCTCTTCTTCGAGCTGCATTTCAAGTTTCTCCCTCTCTAGCTCGTACTGGGAATTGGAAAAGAGAAATTTAGTAATGTACGGCTGGAATTCGTAAAAACTTGCATCAAATGTCTTATGACATAGCAAATGGAACCAACCTTCAGCATCCCATTTCGTAAGTTCAGAATTTCTTGCTCCAGAACTTCAGCATGAGATCCCTGATAAGATATCTATTATATGTATTACCCCAATAGATATTGCCATCACGATATATTATAAACGACAGAAGATCTTCACCTGAAGTTTCTTTCGGAGCTCTTCTATTTCTAATTTCTGTCGCTTCAGTAAGGCCGCATCAGTTAAAATCTATGAACAGATGAAGTTCAGTTAGTTTAAGTCTCAAATTTAAGGCAACCAGGGTGAAGGTATGGTCAGTACTTCAATAAATAGCTGTCGTATTTAGTTTGTCAAAGTTTAGATCAAGATTAATCCAGTAAAAGTAGAACCACATACCAAGGATACAGGACAAAACAAACAATTATTAGGGTGCTTGGGATTTGGTCTGAGACTGATTTACATGACCAATTAAACAGGGTTAATACAACCTCTGCTTTCTACTTGCATACACTCATGAATGCATCCATGTTGTTACTTCAGATTCATAACTAGAAACAGAAGCCACAAGTATTTAAAACAGACCTCATTCACTTGAGCACAATTCGTTATGCGTTTGGCTCGGCTGGCAAACAAGAGAGTTCCTTTAGTTTCCTCAACGTGAATCTGTGAAAGTCATAACTCATTTAGCGAAAAGAAACCTGTAACCTTGCCTTCTGAGAAGTGAAAGCATAAGCAGTGAAGTTATAAACTATGTACTACCGTACCTCTTCTGGAGCAAGGGTGCAAATAATTGAAGTTTTGGCATTACCGCCAAGAGCAGGTTGAAGTATACGAGTTAGTTTACTGTCGCGATAAGGTATATGCGCCCTACATTTACATTTTATTGAGTTAAGTACATCGATATCAACTATTGACAGATTAGCAATAGTAGGAGCTGTTACCTTTGCTTTCCACCATCACTTAGTTTGTTTATGACATTACCAAGAACCATCAGACTCTTGTTAATGTATTTTCCTTCTTTCAAACGCACACCCCCTGCTCCTGTTTTGGCAATTCTTTCTGAACCAGCTAAATCGACCAAATTCTACATCCACGAGAAAGGAAATCAATAAAGGTTGTATCTTGAGGAACCGTTTGTCACAAGATCGAGAAAGATGACACACCAAGACAGAGACTCGAACAGCATCGCTACTTGAATAAACGCTTGAAGAGTTTGTCACTTTCCCCTTACTCTCGATCACCTGGAAATTCAGGTCATTCAGATTGCAATTCAAGTGACTGAAAACAAATTTATTGTGATCTATACCCCGCAACAAAATGAAATCGTGAAGGCATACCATCCTGAATATTGTGTGAGATCTACTGCTCCGAGCATTCATGTTTGTTTCCCCGAAGTGTCTGTTGACTGCAGAAGGCGTGAAAAAAGATGCATTTTTAGAGAATTGAAGCAAGCACTACTAGAGAGAAATGAGAAATAGGCCTGGCTTTCAGACCTTCTCCTGATTCCATGAGCTTAAGTACTTGTTCAGCGCTATTCACGATTTCCTCTCTGAGGCCAGCAACAAATATGCCTCTCTGAAAAGAAGTAATTTTTTTGTGAATGGTATATTTCACAAAGGGGCTATATAGTATATACCAAAAGCTAATCCAAACAAGTAGCCAACCTCCAAACTCTCATGAATGGGCAACTTTTGGTTCTCTACAGCAAAGAGGTCATTGATTTCTTCATTATAGATTTCCATATAGGAAACTCTAATTAGAAACTCCCTATCAGATATCTGCACGAAAATGTAACATTCAGAATTCGATTTGTCAGTAACAAATGTTCATTTTCACATGCCAGTAACAAATGTTCATATTGAACTAGCTTACGGCTTGTATTTTGTCAAAAATGTCTCGTACTGCCCTGTGAATGATTCCCAGATCCTTCTCTGATCCGTTCATGGTGAACGTCTTGCCACTGCTCGTCTGTCCATAAGCAAACGCAGTTCCTGTAACCATCTCAATTTTTTAGATGGGGAACATTAGATTTACAATGAGCAGTGACCTAATTTACGGAGAAAAGGGAAACCCCGTTCAGGAGCTAGCTCACCATTGAAACCTTTAACAGCGGCATCAATGATATCCTTAGTGAGTAGCTCGTAAACCGTAGAGTTGGAGGAAGCTTGATCAAACACGTGATCTGCAAATTTTACCAAAAACGGCAAACAGTCACTCAGAACAGCTGAAACCAACCACAGAGATCAATCGGAGAAGATAAAAAGACGAGCGAGCGAATCTGAAATTTTCAAGAGCAGAAAACAGAGTGTCGGATCAGCTAGTAAACCATACCGAAAGCATAAGACACCCCGGAGATGGGAGTACCACCGGACCTGTGAAGTGAGATGCGATTGTCTTCGGTTAACCAGTAAGTTCCTCCGGAAGTTGTATCCAGAGGAGATGAAGCTACCGGCGGCCTGACTCTGACAGCAACGCAGATCTTCTCCATAATCGTTCTCTCCGTGCTCCTCCCTCCCTCCCAGAAGCCGTTGACGACTGTGTATCGATAGTTTGAATTGTTTTCCGCTCCAAAAGCTTTTGAATTTAATTGAACGTTGCAGGGCGGGCTGTTTGTGGAGTTTGTCAGATTAGGAATCAAAAGAGTTGGATTCAGGAGGAAGGAAATCCACTCCTTATCAGATCCAACAAAATCTCAGTCGTTGATCGATTTTCTTAGATTTAATGGCTGATATTTGAAGGGTGAATATGGAATTTCATGCTTCTTCATCAGCCCGACATCGACCGTTGCTATATGCTAGTCACCGAACATCCACTGAATTAATACAAATTGTAATACAGTTTTGTATGAATTGTGTATAAATTTTTATATAGAGTTTGATATACTTTGTACATTGTATACGAAATCATATACTAAATTTGATTTGTATTACTAATTTGAATAAAGTTGATTTTTGAATATGAAATTTCATCACGTTGTTGTTCTAAACAATGCACATTGAAATATTATTCAGGGATCTTAAGTGTTTTTTTAAACAAGCGATGATCAAATTTTATTAATATTGTACCGAAAGGTGTAATGCTTGAGGAATATTAACAAGTCAATTTGGAGGTGCTTACCCCACATATAAAGATGTATGGAATATAGATCGACGAGCATGTTCATGAGTAATCATATTCTTTTGTCTCTTAAACAAAACGGTAACTAATCCCTCCCACGCTCTTAGAAGGTCTCTACACATGCGGATGATTCTCTGAATTCTGAACAGTCTTCTTCCACCTCAGCAAGAGCCCATTGATCTGAAAATCTCCTTTGAAGATTAATGTATAATATATCTTGTTTTCCGATAATTGAGGGATTTGTACTATTAACTCATTAATTATAGATATGTATTTCTTCTTTTAAAATATTTGATGTTATTTAGGGTGGAAAAAATAAATAAAAAGGAGATACTAGCAAGAAAACTTTGTTTGATTTGATGGGGACTACAAATCTCGTTATTATCCATTCCTTGAACTTGGCTAGACACAAATTCCATACACATTTCATTTATTTATTTTTATTTTGTCAAAAATGTTGGGAACCCACTCAAATATTCCTTTATTATTAAGATTTCTTCTTCTTTTTTCATTAAATTCCTTTTTATTAAGATTTCATACACTAAATTTTGGACACTTGGTTCATATCCCAGCTTTATTTGGTATGCAGCATGCAGCTTTCTAAGCCTAAACATGAGGATGGTTGTTTGGTTTAAATGTGTGGCTCCTTCTTTTAATCTCATTTATATTTGTCAAATTGAAGTTTCTTTTTTGACCAAATTAATATGTTAGACATGTGCTCTTCTTTAACTGAGATTTTATTATAAAACAAAATGTTTTTTGGTATTTGAGTTAAAAGTGTTCCTAAAAGTATTTATTTGCACTTAGTATCAGGTCATACATTTTCTCTTTAATACATTTTAATTCCGTTTGAATAATTTTACAGTCAAAATCTTATTTTACAAGCAATTATTATGATTGTGGTATGAATGAATTTACCAACTCATGGAACAAGATGTAGAATTGGAGAACATGTTTCAAATTCGTCAGGAATAAAACTTGACCATTGTTTTTTCTTTTTTTCCCTCGAGGTTGTTGTTTCGTCCGGCGGACCGGTTGGGCGAACAATGTGTAGTTCAACTGAATGATTGATGTGCGAGTACTGAGTGATTTTGGAAAGTGTTGAAAATATGTAGTTTGAACTTGAGCTTGATGCGGTGCTAGTATTTTGGACTTGATCGTGATGCAGTGCCAGTTTTGGTATATATATATGGTGATTTAAAGAGACCTCATCTTAACTTATTTTTCACTAAAATTAGCTAGTGTTAGCTCCTCTTTGAGATGCTTGATAAGGATCGACCATTTAATTTATTCATCTCATCTTGAGCTCTATGTTAATGTTATTAATTGTAATGCTAGACTAAGCTATGATGTTGGTAAGGGCTAAGCAGTTGGGGGTGGTTACCCCCTGACCTAAGAAGAATTTGTTGCCTATCCAACGGCACCTTTCGGCCATGCATTTCAAACTCCCTAGAAGAGTTTTTTCCCTCCAATTCATCCATCATCAAGCTGGTTATTTTGTAAGCACCCCTTTGGTCTAAAAATAGATGTTTTGGGGTCTCATGATGTCAAGCATCATACCCGTTATCGAGATTTATATCAAGAGAAAATACACTGAAAATATACATATCTTGACCTACAAAATTCTGAATTGTTACTTAGTTTTAAAGTCTAAGAACTAGAATGCTGGCGATCTTATCTTCGAAAAGAATTTTTTAATATCCAAAGCTTGTAAGATGAAAACACTCTTTCCAACTTAATTGAAGCTCTTGCTATGTTGTGAACATCGAAATGTTACTGCTTCGAACTTCCCGATCTTACGGAAAGTCTCTGCATATTCAAAATCATAAAAATTTGTGAAGGGAGACGCTAAAGATAAAGTCGCGACTTGGTGTATCATGCATACAATCTGAAACATTAAATACAGTATTTATGATCGCAAAATAACTCACTAAAACACATACACTTAGCATTTACTAATTAAGTTTACTTGGGTGTGTACCCTAGCTTTATGCATTAATGATATTCTTGTGAACTCTGGAGAGCTTTAATTTGAGAAAAGGAGGAATATCTAAATTTGGATCACGTACATAATCATGTCGACCAACTACCAAAACAGGGCTTCT
The DNA here is from genome assembly GCA_030674075.2 of Linum usitatissimum. NCBI lineage: Eukaryota > Viridiplantae > Streptophyta > Magnoliopsida > Malpighiales > Linaceae > Linum > Linum usitatissimum. The sequence continues at coordinate 3,219,207 of JAUJYP020000804.1, read as the reverse complement.
AGATAGTGAAGAAATAGTATGTGTTCTATAATAAGTTTCTTTTAATTTGAAGAAAATAAATATTAGAAAAATGTTTCTTTATAATGTGTGTTTAGACCAATGGCAGATCGAAATAGGCACTTAAGCCGGATTTGAATTGAAATTTTGCGTTTGGAGTAACCAATTGATGTATATAATTTATGTTGTTTTTAGTTAAAACAAGTTATCCTTAAGGATTGAAAGTGTTACCGGTGATTTTTTCCTAATCAAGTAATAGTAAATGCAAGTACCGAACCGGAATTATGATTAATATGTATCAAGTACTGAATCGAATCTAAAATTGTCCTGAGTCGAACTGGAGATAATCCTAAATATATACCTGGCCAAAATTGCTCCGAGTCTTGGCTCCACCGAGCAGCCTCTAATTCCACCTTTTGGTTTAGATTCAAATTCGATACCTCCAATCACCCAACACACATCCCTTCTAACGGAGCTACTTGACGAGCGGATTTTACCCCGCTAATTAAATACCCACTAGAATGAACTAATAGAATCGTATTTTCCTAGAGTCTTTCTAATTCGATTATGCTAACTAAACCAAGTAACTGAGAATGTTTGTTTGTTTGATTGTTGAAGTATCTGATTATCAACCAAGAAGGCAAATCATAAGAAAGCAAATGCAAGAGATTGAGTTTCAAGTTTGGAATGAAGGTTGTTCTTATTCGAATCCACTAAAGCTAGCAATGCATGGATGAATGACAAGTTATCTCAATTTTTCAGGTTATAATGGCTTGGCAATTTCCTACGATAGTCTTAGATCACTCTCGCGCCTCTAAGGATCTATTCTGCTCAACCGTAGACTCCTCTCTCGAGCTAATCTACACCTAAGCAAAACGCACTAAAGGTGTTCGATGAAATGCCACAACGATAAATGATGTAAAAAGTCTAAACGATCCGTTCCTCTCTCGAGCAAACGAATAATCTAGAGTTCTTCCTAAGCGACCTAACACTCTATGTTCCTCTCGGACCCACAAATTAATGACGATGATTCAATCAAGACGGCCAGACGAAATTGAATCAGAAATCAGGTTTAGCAAGAACACATCATAAGTCTGAATAACCTCAATAACAAATCAAAGGGGTTAAAACCCCATCATCCATACAAAAGCTAAGCTAAAGCTTCATCTCATCCAAACAAGACGAAAGGTTTAGCTACTCATGGTTCGGGAAACAAGAAGGGAAGAAAGGAAAATTACTCGGGAAGAAAACATATTTCGTCCAGAAATCTCCGTCTTGTCGCCGATCTTCAATCCGTCTCTAATCGTTGATGTTCTCTCGATTCAATCGATCTCTAGAACTCTTTCTCTCTCTAAAAGCTCAAATCTCTGTGTAGAATAATGTGTAAAGAAGTATATCCCGTCCATTGGGAGTCTCGGGGTATTTATAGACTTCTGGACCAAGTTGGAGAAGGATTAAGTTCAAAAATCTCGTCAGAAGAAGGAACATAGCGTGTTCCACTGGGACATGGCCGTGTCCTTTCTTCTGCAGCTCTCGGTCGTGGGCATCAATAGGAGGAACACGGCCGTGTTCTTTAGGTATACGGAATTTGACCATAGCGTCAACATAAAAGTTGTAGACGATCGAATTACCTTTCCAACGCCGCTGGTCTTGCATCAATTGGACTTCCGAGCGATGAATTATGGTCAAAATACTAAACAATTACATTTTCTTCCCAAATCGAACGTATTAAGTTGTTCCGGCCTCCCCGTCATGCCTTGATTAATCTCGAGACGTCATATGACACCTGAAATTTATCAAAACCATACAAAGCAACGTAACACGGCCCAAGGGACTAAAGGGAACCAAATATGCACTAAATGTCAAAAATTCGAACATATTAAAGTATCCAAATATCCAAAATTATCAACTAAAAAAAACAAATTTACTAATAATCAAGCACATCACTACTCAACTTGAACTTAGGATAAATAATTTTTTTATCAATAACTTAGGATAAATATTAATAGAAAAAGTTGGTAAGGAGAAATTTGTGCACATGTATGTGAGGTTTACTTTAAATAACGACTGGTTAAAAACTTTAGCTTTTGGTGCAACTTTTCACCTTTTAAAAAAATTTCTCCATGAGTGTGCGTTTCTGAGATGTTGCTAGCTAGGATCTGGAACGGTCTTTGATACGACACATCCAAAAAAAGGAACCCCCAAACGGCCCTCTAACTTTCCACAACCAAATTTCTGGAAAAAGCAGTGGTTACCTCTTCACTTCACTTCACTTGCTCCTCCACTCCACCATCAATATGCATGTTAGAGAGGTTTCATATCCTAAGGCGCAGGTTCAAAGCCCTACGTCCTAACCCGATATGGCCAAATCCGATTGCCTCGCAGCTAATTCACAGTCCAGATCGCAATACGTGGCAGCACAGCTCGAGGCCCCCAAGAGAATATACATGGAAAGGTCCCCTCATTCGTGACAGCACATACACTGTTTGTCAACCCAACTGCCTTAGACCCATACACGCCTTCGGGCAACCGCTTGGTATTTCTTTGTCTCCCTCTTTTTCTTATATCAACCGCTTACCCCGTTCACCACATGCATCATCGTACTAACGACCTTACACGCCTCGCTAAAATGCGCCCTATAGATCCTAAGAGGCGCACCTTCAGTGGGATTGCACACTCCACCCAATTTTCCATCACCGAACTATTTATTGGTCGGACCAAGGCAACTTAGTCAAATCAGTATTCGTGTTGAATCGTAATGTATCGACTAAATGCCTTATCCCCATTTCATCTTTCAAATCTCAAAATCAAACAAGCGACTCTGTATACGAAACCAGGTGTAAGGATCGGATTACCCCAAACTCGTTGGATGTGCAGAGAGCAACGAAAAGTGCGGTGAAACCTTTCCCTTTCAGGAGGTTATGAATCATATATAATAGCAAGCATCCATCATGGCCGATTAATAATCCACTTGCGTCGTTATTTCGATTCGAAACAAGAAACAACAACATTAATTGAACAAATTCATGATTGATAATCACTAATAATTAATTAACCCCTCCAACAACAATATACTTCTTATATATATAGTATTTACAAAGGAATCTCACGATCAACCTATCAGCGATCGCACTTGGGAGGGTAATTAAGGAAACTTAAAATTAGAGTATTTATCGTCGACAACAATAATCGATCAATTCAGCCGCGGATATTCGGCCGATTTTAATACTATAAAATTTGAAAAGAAAAAACCAAAAGCAAGGGGAAAAGGTGGGCCCCGTATTTAGACCAAACAAAAACAAAAGAGCTCCTGAAAGACAACTCCTCTCTTTAACTTTACATGCTATAACAACGTGGGTTTTCTTATCAAAATCACCCCAGAAAGAGAGAAATAGCACGTTCGTTTTGTTTACTTCAATTTTTGGACCTTTAATCGGTCTTTTTTTTAAACTAATCGGGGTTTAATTTACGGATGGTCCGAGGTAATGTCTTTGGCGGTCGATTGATCATCAGAATCATAGGCCGTTATTAACTGCATGGCCGTGCATGGCAACTAAAGCGTGACACAAATGAGTGAGCCTCCCTCGAAGAGCTACCGACTCCGATCTCAGCCGTTGGTTGTCCCTCCGGACGACGTGGCACTGGCTCAAGGTCGAACCCAACATGTACTTGAGCTCCTGGTTCTCCATTCTCAACCGGTTAGCCTGCTCCGTCAGCTTCTCCAAATGCCTCTTTTTTCTCCACCGCGATCGTCGGGCCGACTCCCGGTTCGATTTCATTCGTCTCTCCTTTCTCTCATCCACGTCGTAATTAACCGAGCGGTTTGACCACCCTTCCGAACCGGAGTTCGAGTTAGGGCTACCGCCCGTTTGGGAGTCGAAGATGGACAAGAGGTTTTCCAAATCATGGGCTGTGAATCCCTGCTCGATATGAACCGGGCAATCGAATTCGGTTGCAAACATGGTATAAGAACACAAAAGCAAACCCACTGGGGAGGGGGGAAAAAACCCGGTTTTTTTCAGAAGTGAACCGGAGGAAGGGGAGGAGGGGAAAAGGGAGGAAATGAGAATGTTGGAGATGGGTATTTATGGGCAAAAGCATGAGGGCAAAGAGGGGCATTATCGTAAAAGAATAAAGTTGCTTTTTTTTCCCTACTAATTAATTAACTGTTGTCGTTGTGACTAAGGTGTCATATTAATGAAGGGATAGGGGAAGTGGGTGGGGGATCTCTCTTTTCATTTACATTTTCTTTGGTTTTTTTTTGGTTGTGTCTGCTTTATTATATAATTTATTTTCCTTTTCCATTGATAATTCCTTTTTTTTAGTGATGTGGGACATAAGAGGCAGAGGGAAAAGGATTAGGTTTTAGCTTAATCACGAAGAATCAGAAGAAAATACACATGATAATCAACACAGGTCATTTACTACAGTATTCAAAACTTTGTCAACCAAGGATAAATAAATATATATATATATATATTGTAATTAAAGTTAGTAATGATAAGAACAATCACTTTTAAACCCTGGTCTTCAAATACTAGCTAGCTACTATCCAAAGCAACATGATGTCAATACGTGTTATCTTCTCTTAAAGTTAATTATTTAACAATGTGCATGCCGTCATTGTGAACCAGACCCTTCCATTTCATTTGGGCTACAGAAAGAGGAAAAAAAATATATTTGTCTACCAAGTTATATTGAATTGTGGTTGAATGAGAAATATGTGCCTAAAAGATATACATTAAAAGTAGGTATTGGTACTCTTTTGAGATCGTCAGTTTTCGTGAGATGTTGGATCGAGAATGATTGATTAAAAGTTGAGTATATCTATCGAGAAGGCAATCGGATTGTTGACTACTTAGTTGGTCTTGGTCATAGTTTACCGCATTATATCTTTACTAGTGATCTTATTTTGTCTCTACATTTTTCGTATGACTTACTTGGTGTTTCCCAATGTCGTTTGATTACGAATGAAAGATAGGTGTTGATGCGTCTGAATTTTAAAAAAAGCAAGTATGTTGGTCAGTGCTCATTAATAAGAAATTGATCATAGGCAGCTAATGAACAATATATCATATTTAACATTAACATAACATACCAAACAACGACCATTAACATTACGGAACAAGTCTTTTCCATCGAAGTTTCAAGTAAAAAAACTGGAAAATTAATGAAGTTTGAGTAAGTGAATTGTGTGCAAAGGGGAAGTTTTAATGCTTGAGGGGTAAATAAATCATGCTTTTGGCAGATTTTTGGAGTTGTTTCAAAAATATTAAAAGAGAGACCTGTGAGTTTCAGATAAACGTCAGATTTTATTTCATGTTTTTGGCAGAGAATCAAATTCTCCCCGGTGGCTAATGTGTGCCAAATTGCTAATTGATTTTACAGATCTAAAATTCTCCCAAATTGCCACTCAGTGATACATCGACTTTTCCAGTGATATAGTTTCGTGTTAGACAAGATTAACACAGATTAAACTAAATGTAACGAAACCAAAATCGAATGATAAAACTGGAGTCGAATCTTATGTACAATTGCTTTAGGATAGATTCGCCCTACAAGGATCAGAAGAATTGACCGATCTCTCCAACAATAGAACCTCCAATAACCAGCCTGACACACCCAACCCGAATTTGCATTGCCACTCTCTCTTTGCATCTCCTGTATCCACTTTCAAAGAACCGATCTGAAGACACCACAAGCACACTATTGTCAGCATATATTCGAGTATTATGCCTGCAGTTTCATCCTTGGAGACTCGGAATGCAGTGGGTCTTACGAGAAAGAGGAGTCGTCCGCAGACGTCTCTTTAGACATTTACTATTCTTTACTTCTCTTTCGATGTTAAGCATTGAAACTGAAAAAATGCAGTATCTCCCTGTCAGCTAGCTAGTAATTCTTCCTTCCTAAGTGGACAAGAAAGGGGACTAAATTAAACCAAAGCAGGGGGGGTGCAGTCTTTATCTGTGTTATCTGCAACATCATCTCCACTTTGTTAGCTATAGCAAGCTTTACTGTCTAACTTTTTCCCAATGTTTCATGTTCGCAAACCTTCCTCGGTCTCCTTTTAAGGTTTCGTTCCTCATTGGCTGTTTGGTTCCGTATCCACTTTCTCTCCAATCTTTGCTCTCCCATTTACTATCCCTTTGCTTGGTCTCTTTGCCTTGTACAATAATAGAAACCAGAAAACCCCATTTTAAAGCTAGCAGCAAGCTAAGGGCCAAAAGGGTGTAGCAATATGCACATGAAGGCTACTGCCATACCAGTACTAGATTTGGCTACAAAAACGAAAACACACAAAAAGGGTATTTGGTCTATCAATAGATGGATGTAGTAATATGGGTTTTTAAAAAAAATTGATCTGCAGGGAGGCCTTTGGATTTACTTTCTGCAGAGTACTAAAGTTGCTACCAAAAGTTGATCAGTGAGTGATAATACACAAGTGTGTGTGTGTGTGTGATGTGCAATGTGCATGTTAGTCTCCACTACCAAAATTTCGTCCTTTTTGATCGCTTTGTTTGCATCAAGTTACCCTTTGATCAATAATAATAATAATGTTGGGGGCACCCTAACCAGAACTAACTGCCAACTTCTCTAATTTAGATTGATGCCCACTTTTCTTTTCTCGTAACAGATTGATGATGCCCATTAGTATAAACTATGTGGGAATGTGGCTATCATGTTGCATATTCTAACCCATTACTGTCATTTCTCTCTGCAACAGCAAAAGTGTATAGCTAGGGAACACATACCACTTCGAACGCAGCAAGCCATTTTGTTTTCTGGGATCAAAACAAAACTAGCAACTGGTGCTGTTTCATGTCTGGGTTTTGGTTTAGGGAGAGGACATTATTGTATTCTTTCTTGCTCGTTACTTTTTCAGTTTACAATGGGGGGGGGGGGGGGGGGGGAGTATATTACCTACTGGGCACGAGGAGGATTCCAAAAGCAGAGAATGGAGCTAGGAGTCCACTCCACATCATGTAACTCTTATGAGATCCGAAATCTCAGTGGCTTCAAACAAAAATTTCCAAATTTTCTAGGCAATTTGGATTTGACCTACTCGATTCGAGAGAATCCGCCTTCATGCTAATTCTTAACCATGAACGGGTTGGGGAACGGGTTTGGAATTCCCCCACAATGACTCTACTAATCATTCAAGTAGGTTGTCTCATTCAACCTAGTTCTTGGAATCTCCGATCAATAGGTTGGATTTTTTTCGAATAAACATTATTTCCAATGATAATTTGTGTTCAGCCTCTTCATTTATTTTGACATCAATTAGTCAATCATTATAATCTTAACCAAGGTAGTCGATTAAAACTGTGACTAACGTAGAATCAAAAACTAAAATGGAATCGTGATCATAGATTTAAATCATAAAATCGTAAGACCTGATAAAGTACTTCCTGAGAGTTGACGACTACGACATGTTCTCCCCTAAAAAACTGCACCTATTTGTTTGCCCATGTTCATTACTACATCCATGCAAATTGTTTACCTAGCTTTACACGATTGTAATATCTCAAATCTTTATAATATAAGCCACCATACTACTAGTTTACACACCTCTGTCATCCCTACTAAATGCTTTACAGTGATCTACACTGGGCTGAAGCACAATCATATAGGCAAAACCATTCATCTGCCATCAACGCAGCATCAAAATGAACACTGGGCATGGAATTGAAACCCTGTTGATCAACATTTGATTTCAGACCTGAAAGCTTCGATTATAAATAAGGGTAAACAGAGTAAGGGAGATATATATACAAATAACCCACTATTCAAGTAACGTATACGGTATATCAGTGGCAATACCAGTTCTTAAGCAGCAGGCAAGAAAACCCTGGCGTCGCCGACTATATGCAAATACAATGCTAGGCAAATGGTAACGATGACAGAAGACTTAGCACCAACATATCTAACAACTTCAATCCCCCTTTCCACTACTCCATCATGAACTGCATTTACACTTGTTTTCACACCATCACACATCTTCCACAACAATACCTCAACAACCGATCTCACCGTCTCGAACGTCACCCTTCCGGTCACATCCACCACAAACTTCCTGTTACTCGGCACTGCCAATGTAGACGATACCTGCTTAACCCATCCACCGCCATCCAATGAATCGTCGCCTTCTTCGGATTTGGGATTCGAGCTTGTTGTTGTCAAGATATGGTGCGAAGTTTTCACAAGGGTTTCGACAGACCCGTTGCAGATATCAACCAGAACGTCTCTGACATCATTCCCATGGCTCGGATTCGTAAGGCCAGCAAAGAATTGATCGTATGTGTTGATGTGGATTGTCTTGTCGAGAAACACAGTGACTGCAGTGCTCACGAACTGCTGTATACAATCAGCTATCACCTCCTTACACTGCTCGTTAGAAATCACGCTAACCCATTTAGGCACATCATCAGTAGATGAAGAACAGTTTTCATCACCAGCTGAGTAGAACCCCATAACCAAATTTCTAGCAAAGCTTCCAACCACAACTGACATAAATCCAGTCCCTGCTTCAGAGAATAGTTTCTCACTCAGCTGATCGCTCATACCGGAGTTATTCGCCGATTGATCCTCCACGGAGCCAGAACCACGCGAAATTCCAACGGTCAAAGCACGAGAAATTAAAGTCAAGGAGTCGGAGAACTCGGCCGATTTTGTGAGTTTGGAGATTTGCTTCAAGCTATTGGGGATCTCGTCGGAATCCGACATCAGAAACTCTTTCATGTCCCTAGAAACGATACCCATCGTCTCGGCGGAATCAGACACCATCTCAGCAACGGAAGCCAAAGCGCCGGCGAGTTTCATCAGCCTCCGCCGCTTCGTAGCGACGGAAGGCAAGTTATAAACCTTGTAAGCGCCGTAACCGGAGACGCCGATAACTCCTGCCAAAAACAGCCACTTCTTTCTCCGTCTGTACAGTCCCAACCCTTTTGCCTTCACCAATCCAAGATCCATAACCTCCAAGAACCCTCAAGCGCCACAAAGCAAAATTTGCAAGGCTGAGGTGGAGAAATAAGCGGCTGCTCGAATAAATGAGGTGGTTAGAGAATCCGGATATCCAATTCGTTTCTATGCTTCTGTTCTCCGGTCAATTAGTCCAAGCATATGGGAGGAAGTGAGTAAGCTGGATTCAAATTAATGGCGATCGTTTGAAAATCATGAGTATACTATAGCAATTCATACAATAAGGAAACTAAATGAATCCAGATTGTTAACGGATTTGTTGGAAGGAAGAGATTTTCATTCAGAAGATAGGAATTATAAATTGAGATATCGTGGGGATGATTACCTCGCCGGCGTCGAGAAAAATGGAAAATGCCGGCGGTTTCTAGTGGAAGAAGAGAACCGGGCCGGTGACGTGGACAGGTGGAGGGAAGTGATTGGATGAGAAGCCTGTGATTTGCGTTTATCGGGGAAGGAAGTTTTAAAGCGTGGGATATAAAAACAAAGATTACGTCTCGAGCGCGAGAGATTGAGGTTGTTGTTAAAATGGGAAGTTTGCGCTTAATATCCATTACGGTCATTAACTATTGGTTTCATGACAAAGTGATCATCAACCTTTGAAATGTAACCTACATACCGCCAACTTATTTCAGATGTAACATCATGGTCAATCCGTTAACACTCCGTCCAAAAATTATGTTAAGTTGTCATGACAACTCTTAATTTTAATTCGCATCACTTTTTATTACATCACTAACTTCATCTCAAACTCAACTTACCTGACACCCTTTTCACCTTCTTCCTTCTCCTTTCTTCAATGATGAAAACTCTCGGTTCGAGTTATCAAAAAAATTAATCTCTACTTGCCTCTCAGGACTCAAATTTTAAAGATACACAGCGTAGTACCCTAACAGGCTGATTTGGTCGGCAAACTTTACAACGAGGTAAAATTATAAGGAGGAAAAGATTTAGGGCACCGATTTCAAAAAAAAGTTGTCTAAGTCATATCGAAGTCCACACCATTGTTCTTTCGTGTTTAATCCCTTGGAACCCCAAATCCATGGGAAATGATGAGGATTTCATTTTAATGCAGGGGGGTCAATATAAGGATCGGTTTGGTTATAAGTTTGATTGGTCTGGTTTTAAATTTTTTGTTTAGGGTTAGATAAATAAAGCTTTTATGTGAGGCGATGATATGTTAGTTTGGCCAAAAATTTGTCGACTGTGAACAGAAAAATTGTGTGGTTACATTGCTTAATTTTATGAAATTATGTGGCCACAATGTTACATACCCAAAATTAAGTTACCTCCAACGCTTTTGACCCGATGAAAATAACGTTGATATTTTGACCAGGATACTTCTATTTCATTGAATCTAATCACACCATGAAGTGCCCTAAAATTTGTCGGAAACTGCTACTACCTGCTACTTCGTTGAATCTAATAAATAATACCCATGTTCGTTTATAATGTAAACTTGAAAGTTCTGTGTACAATAATCAACAAAAAATCAATACCCACTGTGTAAGAAATGCCAAATAGCCTTGACAAGTTCAGACCACTTGCGTACAATTTTATGAGAAATTCACAAGTCAGCCGAAGCAAATGAATTAAGGGAAGAAATCTCTCCAACGATCTCACGAATTGACGATTCATCATTGAGTATGGACGTATGAGTAACTCCACTCAACTTGATAACCTTAACCGTCCGGTTCGTACTCGTAGACCACAACGACTCCAACCCCAACAAGCTCACCATATTAACAGTCCCATCTCCGTCTCCATAAATGACACTCGGCCGCTCGTCAAACCCGTTTTCATACACCAACGCCTCCGCCGTATCCACTCTCGTCCCCACTACACACGTAATGGGAACCGATGGATGCGGTGGGTCGTTTCTGTACAACTCTTCCACCAATGGCTTAGTCCTTGTTTTGTACGGATAAACACCCTCTGGATACCCAATCGCATTCAAAAATTCCTCAATCTCGTACGCCGAGTAATTCCCATCAGGAGTAATCACAAGCGACGTCTTCCCGAAGAATTGAGAATTGGGGAGAAGCCACAGGTTGCTCTCGGAGCTTCTCTGTTGTCTCCTGACGAGCAGGGGATCCACCAGAGGAACTCCGAGTGTGTTTCCCGATGCAAATGTAAGCATTTCGTCCACAGTGCCACCCCACGGGGCGGACAGAGCGACGAAGTGTTTCACGAATCGCCCGGCCCACGAGGGAGAGTTTCGGGTCAGGAGTTGGAGGACGAAAAGCCCGCCAAGGCTATGCGACATTATAATTACAGGCTTCCCTCCGTTACTATTGCTGGCCTTCTCGATTAAGTCTTTCAAGTCCGATAGATATTTGGATCCCACCGCGCATGGGTGGCCTCCGGTTGCCAAACCGTACCGGAAATCATACGGGGCTCCGAATAGGGTTTCGCCGTCGGCGTAACCCATCTCTTCCAACGAACTCACCAACGGCGACATGTATGCAGTCACCCCCCTGGATTGGATTGGATTAGATTGGATTGATTACTTGAATGAAACAAGCGATTTGAATTGATTACTTACTTGAGACTGGGATCGAGGCAGAGGAGGGACTCGGTGGATCCAAAATTGGAGACTCGGGTTTCCACGCCGGGTGCGTTATAGAAATCATCGGAGTTCTTGTCGTAGTGAAGCATCATTCGTTCGGCGAAACAGCGAGTGAAAGTGGATAGGAGCACGGTCGGGTCGAACCACATCCGGAACCAGCCTCCTTTCTGTTTGACCAATGGGTAGAGGGAGCAGATTAGACTGGAGGGCTTGTAGTCGGAGGTTAATTTGGCTTCCAGCTGGTTTCCGCCGGTTCCGGGGACTAGGATCAGAGGGTGGAGATTCCCGACGGCGGTTGATTGACAAGTGTACGGCATTATCATCGCCGTCAAGGCAGCTACGAAGAAGCAGCTCATATGTTGAAGGGAAGTGGGTGTTGGCTTCATTAATGTGTTGATTCAGTTTGGGGAGAAAGGAGAGGGGAAATATGGATTGAGAGGGAGGGAATTCAATCCATGGATATGGCCTATCGGAGCTGTGAGCTTGGGCGGAGTGGGAGAAATGAGAAGCCAAAGATTTGCCACATCATTGTTTTCATTTGGAATATTATACATTTACACATCCACACTCCTATAAAAAATATTAATCGATCAAACCTCTTAAATTTTAACAATTTTAACAAACCCACATTTTTATCAATTTTTCCATCCAAATTATATTTACTCATTTATATCGATTCTCGTTTGAAATCTTTACTCATTTGTATCAACCCTAATTGATATTATCTTCTAGATAAAGACCAGAGTTGATTGGCTAGAGCTAGACCCAACAAAACCCACCTCATTTTCATTTTTCACTACAGATATGGATTTAGGGTTTTGGATTTTTTAAGATGTTTAAGTTGGTTGAGTTGGCGTGTGAACTGTGTTAGCTTTGATTTGGGGATAACTCGGACAAGTTTTCTTATGATAGTTTACTTTTAAAATTTGGTTCTGGAAGAAAATTATTGATTATTAATTAGTGTATCAACCTGCATATTATTAAAGGTCTTAGGAAGAAAAATTATGATTAAGAAATGGGCTGAGTGGGGTGTTGGCTCTTCTTTTCCTCCACATTTCTTCCTGGTTTGGCCTGTAAGCCGCCCCGGTCCTACGTGTTAAATATCTTACAGCACACTCCAATTCAGCTCGGCAATTTGTTTGGTTTGGTCTTATCCGAAATTTCTTTTTTTATTTATTCCATGTATGTTGGTAAAAATGAAGTGGATTGTTATAATTTACTATTCAATGTCTTGTTTTATTATTATTATTCAATACCCTAACATTTGAATTTAGTGAGTGAAATTACGTGAAGGGAAAGAAGTCTAGGTTAGAGCATGTTGGTTAGTCGAGTGCGTAGTTTCAAATTTTCGGATCGATATATGTAAACCTTGATCTGCACTCTGTTGGGAAAGAGCTGATGGTTGATGAAATTTTTGCTAGCCAGCCCCCGGATTTGGACGATGACATTCATACCATCTGAGATTACTCAGATATCGACGATGAGCAGATCCCGTCGGACGGTGACGGGGATGAGGATGAGGATGAGCAGATACCTCATTTCACCCCTCTTACTTGACAATGCTCGCTCGCGGAAAAGATCAACAGGGAGGGGTACAATCGCTCCATCAGAATCTGGCGCGGGCAGCAGGTCGTCTCAGGGATCACAGAGTTCTTCTACCGTGGGCCCTCGACGTTGCAGAGTTGGGTGTTCTATAGAGGTCCAGTCCAGCAGCACCGACTTGGATTGGTTGCTTACAGATCCAACACCTAATAGGCCACAGATCCCTATCTGATCCCTAATTTTGACGGTCATATAGCCCACCGCATATGGATGCGCGGTTTGGACTTGGGGTCGGCATCACAGTTCAGCCTCCGCCTTGGGAAGGTTATGGTTCATAAGTTAGAGAGGTTTTAATGGCCTTCCAATGCGGCTCGATATTTCGTCGAAGCCTCTGAGTTGTCTCAACTCGCAGGGGTTATGTCGTGGGGGTTGGATCTTCCCCTATTATTGGCGTTCGTTGAAAGGTGGCAGACAGACACCGACACCTTTCACATATCGTGCGGGGAGATGACGATTACGTTGCACGATGTGATGTACTTACTCAAGATTCCCATACATGGCACCCAACTTAGTTCAAAGGGCAAGAGGAATTATGTGGCGCGGCTTGCCTCCATACTTAATGTTTCAAGTACTGAAATAAGGGAGATGTGTTATGCAGTAGGCGGGTTTCACCCAGACCACTTACTCGGAGTTGCCCAGACAGTTGAGCTTGACAATGCGAGCACAACCGTCTGCTACTTGATTGCGTTGTTGAGTTTCACTGTTTTTGTGGACCGCAGTCAGACTCGTGTCTGTATTGGGGTTCTTGAGGGATTGCGAGATGTGCAGATGACTCGTAAGTATATCTGGGGTGCAGCCACACTTGCTTATCTGTACAGGCAACTCAGAGTTGCCTCTCGCGCGGGATCTACTTTGCTGTCAGCGACGGTGTTTTGTGGTGGTCGCAGCTGCGGTTCGTACCGGCGACGACATATTTGACGACAACGGCACGGCAGGACGGAGGCAGCGGCACGGCAGGACGGCGGCAACGGCACAGTGGTGGCGGCGGCGGCGAAATAAGGTAATTTTGATTGATCGTTTCAAGTGGTATAAAAATTTCTCGATTTTTCGCATCTTATAAAGAAATTGATATTTCTCTATTTTAGGGACGTTCTCGTCATTTCAATTTTCAATTTCAAACTTTAGAGCGTTTGTTGTAAAACGTAAGGGGTTTTTATAGGAATCCATAAAATTAAAGGTGCTATGTCATAATTGGCTTCTCTTTAATCAAATGAAAATTGACCACTTCAATATGAATGGACTATCTCGTCATAATATTTTATTTCTTCAAATAATACAAAAGTTTCGCGTGAAAATAGTATTTATCCACTAGCACGCCGACACAATACATACAACTCTTCTCATCCAGTGGGCTATTACTATAGGGGGAAAAGACCATTTCATTTCCAGCCAGAGCAGACTAAATAAAATTATTGGATATTTATTTAATTAAAACAATACCTTTGCCCGGGAGTCCTATTCTCCAGTCAAGCATATTACTTTCTGGATCCGATCTAAGGGTTAAGATTAACTATAGATAATATCGTTATATTATTTTAAATTTTTTGTTAGACCACTACCTAGTTTCAACACTAATATAAGCGGTTACGATCTACGTTGATGAAATTTTTTTACACCCACGTGATCGTCGTTGCTTTTATATTTTTGGAAAATTTTATTCGGAAATATTTTTTGACAACTAATCGTATCACTCTGTACGAGTAGTTTTACGGATCATATAAATGCCTATAGTTTATCTAAACCTATACACAAAAGTGTATACACATTTTTGTACAAAGTGTAATACTAAATATCATACTAAATTACTAACTATAATATTAAGTATGATATTATAATATAATATTTATATACATATTTATATGATTATGAAATATCAATTTTATCCTATATATTTTTAACTATTAAATTTAAAACATAGTTTTTAAACGATTGAGATTTGTTGAATTTATTTAGATCGAATCTAGAAGTCATTTCTCCGACTTCATAACTCCCTCGCCCGGCCCCACCATGGCATTTTCCTTGTAAAACCCCTTCACCGTACTTTATGACCTGCTCACCATTGTATTTGCATTTTGCACTAAACATTTTTATCTCTTTAACTAATAATTAATTTCTTCATAAATGACACACCCAATTCATTAATCCTCATCTTCTTTTACAACTTTCCCCAATCTCATCTCTGATCTCTGCCGCCTTTCACTCTCACAAATTTCCTCAGATTCTCAGCCAGCCATGAGTAGATCCAAATCAGGACAGAATCACAACATATTCGTCCGGATAATCACTTCCCCAATCCGGGCCCTGGGAAAAGCCAAGGATCTCTACGTCCGAAGCTTAACGGATTGCGCCGCCGGACCCCGCCAAAAGCGCCGCCGCAATACCTACTACAACAACAATAACGCCCCCCTTCCCCTTCCCCGTAGCCTCAGCGTCGCCTCTTCCATCACAAATATCGGCAGAGGAGGAGGAGAAGACATCCAGGAGCTAATGAGGGCGGCCTCCGTCCGGTACTACGGCCACCAGAACGAGGCGGAGATGTACGTGCAGCAGCTCCGGCAGATCCGGCAGCAGGAGAGGGAGGCTTCTAGATCTGATCATCAGAAGGCGCTTCCCAAGAGTGTCAGCGTCGGGATGGGGTTTATGGGGAGGATTGACGAGGACAACGCCTGTGAAGAATTCGAAGACGACGCCGCCGTCGCTGGAGGTGTTGGCGCCGGCGCCGGGAAAATTGACAAGCTCGGGGATAAGTATCCCCGGAGCAAGAGCTACGCGCCTGTTTCCAATCGGCTGGTCGTTTTCTAATAAAATTAATTAATAGTATTTACTTTATTCTGCTAAATTTACAGCTGGCATACTTCAAAATTTAAATTTTGGTGCTGCGGTTGTTGGTTTGTTGAATAATTAAGGTTACTGTGTCGTTTTGGTGTATAGTTTCTCAGATGTGGCGAACGGTTACAAAAGACTTGTACATTTTCGTGCAGTTAAGGGCTGCTGGCTACGTTTTCGCTATGTTTTGTTTTGTTGACTTGACTTCTGATGAATTGGTCGTAGAAAATCGAAACTAGAAACGTACTATGAAGGCAACTTCTTTGTTGATTACGGAGCTAATTCAGCACACTGTTTTCAGTTGACTTTCATCATACGGTAACACGGTCACAGTTTGATGTGTGGCTGGCGGCGGTGCTATTATTGCGGAGATTCTCGCCTATATGAAGGCTTGTTCTCGTCTTCAGATGTAGATTGTCAGGTGATCTGATAGCGGAGTTGTCTATTTAGTGGCACAGCGGGCTCTTTTACGTCTCCCAAACAGTGTGGAGACCTATCTCACTGTCTGGTCTATATTTAGTTCATGTTGTGTTTCTTACTATTTTGATTTCCTCTAGTGGGACTATCTCTACAAAAAAAAAACGTGGTGAAGGGTCGAGTTTGGACAACTTATATTTGTTTATGAATTGTTGTAGTTTTGAGGTTTGATAATAACGATCAATTTCGGTTAGAATCGTTATCGATAAAACTTTAAATTTGAAGGCAAAAATTCGAAAAAACATATCATTTTTTAAACACTTAAACTTTATGAATCACTAATAAATTAATATCAAATTATATAACTCACACATTTGACTTTAAATTTGAAGGGAGGAAAGTTGAAAAACTATATCATTTTTCAGATACTTCAACTTTGTGAATATAATACCAAATTATATAACTCTTTTTTTTGTCTAATTATGGTATCACTCGGATACACACAAAACAATTACAAACAATAACGTAATAAAAAGGTTTGGAAACCTGAGTTGGGATAATGTAGAGTTTCGCATGCCACTAAATGTGCAGCTCTATTATCTCGATGAGAGACGATGAAAATATTTTTTTAATATCACTTGGCTATATTTGACGGGTTTAACATTGTCAAATCTCAATTTTTAGTTATTCCCAAAAAAGCATGTCAAATATTAGTCGATTTGAAAATTTGAAAATTTTCATGTCAAAATTGGTCAATTTGTGTGTGTTATACAATAGAAATTTGATCATTTTCACAAGAAAATTTCAAAATTTTTAAATCTGCTAATAGTTGACTTGCATGTTGGAAATGACTAAAAAATCAAGTTTCGCTTTGATAATTCTTGTAGATGATGGCCAAATAAAATCAAAAATCAATTTTACTTGATGTTATTTTACCGTTGAAAATTTTCAAATTGGCTAATGTTTTGTGTATTGAGCCGTCATTATATGAATTGCGTTTTGTTAATTTCGACCATACACTTCAATATATATATACAGAAATAAAACACACGAATTTGTACGTTCAATCAACTTTATAATAAAGCACGGACTAGCAACCTACCAAATAAAATTTTGGGGTCTTCTTATAACAATTATTGCGAAAATCATACTATATTATTTTTAAATCGAGTGTGGATTTACGATCCCCTATAGATATTCAAAAACTATAACAGTTTGAGATTATCATTTTTAAAACAGTTTGTAATTAAAATTGAATGAGTGACTCAATCACATTTGTTTCTTTCTGTACAAGTAGTTCTTTCAATTAATTGGTACGGTTGGCATTACCAATTATTATAACAACATTATCTTGGATTTGTAAACTAATTTAAAAATATATGGTTTCTAGAAGTTTGGTACAACCTTCATCTTTAATAAGATAAACAATAATAAGGTTAATATAAATATTAAAAAATATTTGAAAAATTAAGGAGTTGTTTGAGATTGGAGATGCTGATTTTGGGGATTTAGGGTTTAAATCATTTGAGTTGAAATGGAGAGTTAATTTTAGATTACATGTTCCGACATTAAAAATGGAGAAGAATTAAGGTGATTTGTAATAGCAAGGAAGGAGATTTTATAGATTTATCTCAAATCATTTAAGGGAGTAGAGATTTCGATGGAAAGTGAAAAATTTTAATAGAAAATAGAAATCAATATACTTGAATATCCTGTAGATGAAATTCTCATATACGGTTCTCGGAGGGGGAACTTTTATGATTTATTTATCTCAATAAAGTCTATGATTGGTTTGAATATACTGTACTAGTATCCATGTGGTTAAATCACGGGATTAAAAAGTGACATGAGATCAAAATCGGAGAATTGATCATAAAATCGTAATATCCCATGACTATTGACTTTTCTATAATAGAAAATATTAAATATCCACAGAAACTGAAATGCGTAAACGTTGATTAAGTTCATTATCCAAACTCAAATTAACATTATAATCAATCTAAAAGATAACCAATCTAGATAGCTAAATCTAAGTAAAAATATAAAATTATACATCATTTTACGAGTTAGATCGTCGATTTCATAGATGTAACTACCTTGACTAGTATATACTCAAAAGAGGCCACCTCGTCAGCTCAAGCCCCTGAATGTTTAAGCTATAGCTACATTGTAGACCATCTTACTTCCTTCCATCTACTGTCAAACTTGCTTACCAGAAACAATGACAGCAATACTTTTGAGTAAAAAGTGACTTCATTGAGATAAAAATAGCAGTTAATTTACCATTACACACCTATCATCATCGTCTTACAAAATTCAAATCACGCCTTCTTACATGACTTCTTTATGGTTCTGCAACTTCAGATCATGCTTTCTTTCTCATCTTCTTCGCCTAGTCCTCGGAAAATTTGATCTTCTTCGGAGCATGTAACACCTCACCTACCTGCAAAAACATCGGGTTAACAACTTTTTTTCTAAACATCGTACAATTGTTCAATGATTTACCACCGGAACAGCAATTTTAAGTTCTAAGCAAAACTTGGTTCCAATTCTGACCTAGCCCTAAAGATTTGTCAATAGATTAGCTTTTAAGTAAACAGAGCGAGCAGCTTACAATGTCGGGGCAATCATAATCAATCCCAGCAGCAGTTATGCTCCTCTGCCGTTTCTGGCTTTGCTTCTTAATCTTCTGCACCAACTTATTGTGATCTTCTAGTGTTCTCTCCTGCGATGGGGGATATCATATTTTAGGAACTTTGAATCTTCCAATTCCGAAGATGCTTCAGAAGCACAACCAGAAACTCAATATCAAATATTTATCCAGGTTCCTACCTTGCTCTGCCTCTTACGTTGGATCTTCACTCGGTCTACCGGCTTGTATTTGTAGTAACCCCTCCACCTACAGCGAAAGAAATAAAACAATGAAACAGTAAGCAACCTACGGTTTGATACACAACATTGAAAAACATATCACAATAAGCTTTAGTTAAGTGGAAGTGAGATTACATTTTTGGATGAACTTTCTCCTGTGGGATAAGGTGAACTTGCAGAAGATGCTCAAACAGAAGATAATTATGCATGCAATCTGCCACTATTTCAGCTACCTACAACAACCAAAGTCATCATAGATAATGAAAACACATCTAGGCTGCAAGAAACGAATATGTTGCTGGTTATTCACTACAGACTTCAACCTCGGGATCTTCAAATTCCATGAATCCATAATGCTTCGATTTTCCAGTCTGCAGAAGAAAAACTAAATCAGCCATCGAACAGCAATATGCCACCCAAGTGGAAGCTATGTCTCAAACCATAAAAGCCACACACCTAACTGAGATACGGGTGTTTCAGGATATCAAATCCTCAGAAAACATACGAAGGGCAATAAAATTTCTACAAAATGAAGATTTTAAAACACCTAATCAAAACTATTGAGATGACAACAAACCTTTCTGTTCCTGGCAACTCTGAATCTCTTAATCTTCCCAAACTGAGAAAAGTAAGCTGAGAAAGGGAAAACATGAAGTAGCAAGTTAGCACACAGAGACTCCACAAGCCACCCCAAAACACGATGAAACCAGAGCAGAAAGAATAGCTCTACCTTCCATTTCGCTCTCATAGAAACCGTGGGGAATCCGACCAATGTAGAGAACGGTAGGCTTGGCAGTGCTTTCCAGCGGCTTCTCCTCCGGTATCTTCCGGCCGCGCCCTCCAGCTAGTGGCTTGAAGAAGCACAAAATCGAGCAATAATTATAATGAATTAACGGTTGTGAATAAAGTCACATACGGGACTGGCAAAAAATCTCGAAACGGATAAACCTACCAAGAAATCTGCAGCTGCTGCTGCTGCAATTTCTTTCTTCTCGGAGACTTTGGATGCAGAGGTGACTTTCTTCAGTTTAGCCTTCAGAGCTTTCTTCGCCTTTGCGCCCATCTTTGTAAGCGGCCGAAAAACGATCGATGAATTCCCGCCGGAGAGAACTGTGAAGGTAGAAGGTCGGTAGAAGGAGAGCTTGGAACTAGGAGTTCAATTACGTTCCCTTGTTCTAAAACCCTAACTAATACACGCCGCCTATGGAAAGATGAAGTGAGATTTATGGGCTTTTAGTCTTTGGTGTTGGGTTTGTATAGTTTACTTGCACCTTTGGGCCTATCCTTCGTGAATTACTGGGCCTAAAACACGAAAGAGGAAAATGAAATAAGATTATAGTCTACCGAGTTCCTTGTACATGGGACTAGACTACACTTTGTGGCCAGGTGTTTATCGCCTTGTGCGAGTATCCACGGCAAAGAAATCGATTAATACTATTAACGATAAACACTCTAATTACACAAGACCGCGTACTATGTTAAAAGTGAAATTCAGAAGGGTGATGAATTCATAGCAAACCGTTAGATAAGGACAGATAGATGAACTTTACATCAATGACTCTGACTTACGTGAGAATATTTTGGACATAAAAGGTAACCTTTTTTCCTACTCCATATATGCAAGCCAGTGCTCCATTGCTTTGTCCTTCACCATTTGCAACAAACTATTGTCCTCATTTGCCACAATCTTCATAAAAAACTCCTCTCTTCTACTATTTTGATATTCTTCACATCCCCATTTATCATTTCCATGCTGTATCCAGTTGATCATTATGTTGCTGCATCATGTTCAGTGTGAAGATACCACACGCTGTGTTGTCATTCTGACTTACTCCAAAATCCAGTCCTATGTGAATCCAGCAAGGTAATCCATCGTATAAACTCTGGCATTGACTACGGGCAGGTAATGAATTTCATACATCACCACCTTCTGCCCAACCGCCCTGATATGTTTCATAGCTTTTTTATTGAAATAGCTGTCGAGCAACTGGAATTTTTTATCTCGTAGGTTCACACAATAATTGGATTCTTCCCGCGAGGCAACTCGTAAATCCGTTCTACATCACTCTCCTTTAAGAGTACCCTCTACCCATCATCCATTTGCAAAGCCAGAAGCTCGAAATTGAAATTCTTGGCAATGAAATTAGAGATTGACGTGTCAATATGCTGTAATTTCAGAAACTCCATTCCTCGAAAACCACCTTTACGAAGAGTATTCTTCCTCTCTTCAGACAAAGAGTCAAACAAATCTTTCACCATCTTTGGACTGCACCTAAACTGAGGAACCTTCTTTGCTTCTTTCTGGCTTGCAACCATTTCTAGCAGTGGCATTGCACTTCCTATTTGTAGGCTGAGAAGTAGATTGAGGAGCACTCTCTACGTCAGGATTTGGCTCCGAAACAGAAGCAGAACCAAGCCCCATTTTCTTCTGAGGAAGCTTCTTTGCTTCTTGCTCTCCTTCTACAACAGGATGGCTTACAACCGGTTTACCAACATCAGTATTGATTTGCTTTCTTGAAGGCTGAGAAGCAGATCAAGCCACAAACTCCATACTCCCCTTCATGATTTGGCTCTGATGCAGCAGAAAGACCAAGCCCCTTCTTCTTCGGAGAAAGCTTCGTTTCTTCTTTCTCTACACCTACCATGGGTTGGCTCGTAACCACTTTACCAGTATCAGCAATGCGCTGCCTTTTTGAAGGTTGAGAAGTAGATGGAGGCACACACTTCTCTTTCTGATTTGACTCCATACCAGAAACAAGACCAAACACCTTTTTGTTCGCAAACTTTGACTTGAGGAAGATACACTTAATTCGAATACCTTTACTATGTGCTCCCATTGACTTTTGTTGACTAGCAGGGTCATGAATATTGTTTCTTCTTGGCTCCCTAGAGGCTTCTGAATTTGGTGAATTTTCGGATTCCATTACTGAATTAATGATGTGCACATGAATGAAAACACATACAATATATACATCAATAAGTACGAAAAAATACTAGATACACACAAAAAGTTCCCAGATAATACCCTAACCCTAGAGCCCATTGACACAAACTGCATAAACAAAATGCAACATCTATAACAGCATAGACAATACCTACACTAGATAACCAATAACAACTAGAAGTAACCATATAAACAAGGACAAAAAAAGCAAATAACTACATAATAGAAGTCTAACACAAAACACATACTATATATACATCAATAACAACGACAAAAAAACTAGATACACACAAAAATTTCCCCTATAATACCCTAACCCTAGAGCCCATTTGACGAAAACTGCATAACAAAATGTAGACATACCTCCGAACAAAATGCAACACCTACAACAGCATAAACAATACCTAACACTAGATAACTAAATGTAACCATATAAACAAGGACAATAAAAAAGCAAATAACTACATAATAGAAGTCTAACCCTAAAAACAGACGGGAGGGAAAAGCAATATTGAATTAAACGATATAAACGCCTCCAACCGAAATCCGTAAAAGCTACCATCGGATTTTTCAACAAAAAGGAATACAAACTCTGAGCAACTGCTTAGAGAAAACGCCCAAACAACAAAAGCAAAACCAAAAAGGACACAATGCAAACAACAGAGAAAATTGGAATAGCACCGAGGCACGACAGAGTACATGCAAACGATGAACACAAGTAAAAGAGAAAAACCGATGAAATCGCCACAAAGAGTATAAAATGCAGAGTGTTAGTGCGAAACGAAAAACGGAAAAAAGATATCACTAACCTACAGTGAAAAATGAACGAACATCGGAAGTGATTAATGGCGGAACTGACGAACGATCGGCGGAGCAAGAGGCAGAGCACAAGCGGGGGACGGATGCCGGATTAAGATGAATGCAGGAACCAAATGCAGAGTAAGATGAACGCCAGAGGATTAGTATGAACGTCGGAACACTGAGATGAACGTTAGAGGATTATTCTGAACGTCGGAATAATGAGATGAACGGCGGAATTGTGAGAGGAACCCTGAATGAAAGAGAGAAAATCGATGAAATCGGTGAAACCGCATTCAATGTTCAGACAAATTGAGACCTTGCGATGGAAGTTGTCCCTACAATTACCATTTTCAAAATATAAAACATGCTATGTCTAAAATACCCCTACGGTTATCATATAATTATACGACTCGCACACAGCAGTCAATCAAAAAGCTTGATCCAACAGTCTCACATTAATTCAATAGACTTCAGCAGTTGAAAAATTTCAACAGGGGACGAATTCACTAATTACACCGATCTCAAAAAAAAAGTTGGGGTTGGATCCGGATTATCTGCTACTATGACTTGTGAAATTGACATTAATCTCTTCAATGTCTAACTTTACATATAAGAATGCCTGATGTAAACTTGTAATAAATGGTTGTCTTATTTATTAGTGTTGCTTTCCAACTTTAAGGCCGTTTATAAATCGAGTTGAATCGAGCCGAACTTCATTATATTTAAGTTTGATAATGTTAAGTTTTATCTGAGTATAAATTCGAACTCAAGTTAGAAAATTTTGAATTCTATCGAGTTCGAGCGTATACTAGTTTGGCTCGGGTGGTTAGATTAGATATACTCCCCACCTAAATAACTCATGATGAATGAATGAATCGATGAGCATGGGTCTCTCGAGTCAAGACAGAGAGTGTCCATTTCGAGCCTAGAAGCTCCCAGATAAGATCAGCTCTCTGCCAATAATTTAATTCAACACGAGCTATAATTAAAGACGTGTCTAGTATTTATAAAGTACAGGATACCGTCAGTCAGTAGGGTATGGATCACCCATCGATATCGATATCACCATGCATGTTGGGCCAAAATATTAATTTCATCACCCAACAAAAGTCATGTTCTTTTGTTTTGACAAAAAGTCGCATTAATTAACTATTCGTATCATCTCAATGCAATAAATGCAAAGTGAAAATCTATTGTGTGTTAAATTCGATGTTCAAGAAGACGATAGACGTAAAGTAGTGGGGTTGAGATTTTGCTTACCGCCTAGTTTGTTTAGCTGTCGTTTACGCGAATTTAAGTGTTGATATGAAATTATAAATGTCATGTAACAGTATATTTTTTCGTAATTTTAATTTTTTATTAAAAAATGGTTTAGCCCTTGAAAATAAAATAATTTAAAAATCAATCATCAATATTTGTGATTATTTAAAATTTATTAATCGTTTTTTTATAACTGATCATGTATTATAAACTGCAAGTTGTACAAAAGACAACAAAGCAAAAAGATGTACGGGAAGAGCATCCACCATTGGACCCAGAAACAAAGATATTAGAATAAAATTGCATCTTCTAATCCAATAGGTAGTCACAAACCAGCAGCTTTCAACCAAGTTCCTATCGCCAAAGACATCCTGTAAACAACATGAAATTCAGAACTCACAATGTCCCGAAAAATCTATCAATCGTTAACTTCTTCTTCTTTTTCTTATTTTAATATTCACTTCCCTTATCTTCTTCTTCTTCTTAAGAAATCGCGGAAGGACTTCCATCATTAAAATTGTAGAAGTCTCCACTTTTTTTTTAAAATACACTTCTCCCATTCATTTCGTAACAACAGTTAAACCTAGTACAGACAAAACCGATTATTGATTTTCAAATCTAATTATTTCTTCACCGCCGTCTTCCATATGTAACCATCGGCGGCAAATCAGTGGCGCTCCAAACCTCCACTGCCGCAATGCTCTTCTGCGCCGTCTTCCATCTGCAACCATCGGCGGCAAATCACTGCCGTTACTAAACCTCCACCGCCGCAATCCTCTTCTCCGTCGTCTTCCATCTGCAATCCATCGGGAAATTACATTCGCTCCCAAACCTCCACCCGCCGGTGGCTTCTTCTCTGTTGTCTTCCATCGTCAATCCACCATCTTGTTGAAAACGGTTATCTTATAAATTGATTTTAGGCGGAAGAAACTATCTTTCAATTGTCTTCCCATCTTGTTTTCAAATTGTTATCTTATCAGTTGCAGTAATTTCTAATAAAATGAATTGATGAAGGGTAATTCACAAACAGACGAAAAATATGTTCAAAGGGATCCCAATTAATCGAGTGAAGATGGTGAGTCGTAACTTTAAGAAAGATGATGTTAAATAACATATTTGACGGGAACATGGCTAAATTCCCAGATGACGAAGTTGTTAATTACACAACTTAAGGGATTTCAACGACTAAAAATTAAAATGACAAATTAAAAACTCGTCACATCACATTTGCATCCAGTGCATGTTTCTACCTAAGTGTTACCCTTCATTTAATGAGGGAGAAAGTGCAGCCCCTGGCACAATCAAAACGACCCCACTGCCTAAAAATTCGAGGAGCCTTAGGCAAGATGATTTTCGCCGTTGAGCACCTAATCTCGCATAGACATACGCCTAGGCTCGCCTTGAACCTGGGTTAAATCCATAGAAAAAATCATCAGCCATCCTAATGAAACTAATTGCAGTGTCTTTTTTTACTGCCAAGTAATCAGAGTCAAAATAGAGAAATAGACAGGCAGCACCAGTTAACAGTTCAAATTTGTTTGTTTGTTGAAGAAAGGGAAACCGATTAAGTATCAAACTTTGATACGTAAATACGTTGATCCCAATCCGCACCACTACTGCTAGAATTTTCATCCCCAGCAAAAGAGAGAAAAAAGCAAAGAACTGACACTTGAACTAAGGAAAACATGGCGCCGGAAACAATCTTTTACTGTGTCTTCCTCCTTCTCCTCACTTGGCGAGAGGCAGCAGCAGCAGCAGCTTCTTCTCAAGCTACAGTCTCTCAACTTCCGGGATTCAACGGCCCACTTCCCTTTCACCTCGAAACAGGGTATGTCGGAGTGGGAGAATCGGAGCAAGTTCAACTGTTCTACTACTTCGCTAAGTCGGAGAATAATCCTGAGGAAGATCCGGTGGTGCTTTGGCTCACCGGCGGCCCTGGCTGCTCTGCTTTGTCCGGTCTTGTCTATGAAATTGGTGAGTGTGACCAAATAAAGAATCCCCTGTTTCGTAATTTTTTTTTCATTTTCTCATCAGCTAATAAATTAACAACTTTGTTTGAATTCCTATAAATTCGTCAGGTCCGATAAACTTCGAGGTTAAGGAGTACAACGGGAGCTTGCCTTCACTTGTATTGAACCCAAATTCATGGACGCAGGTGGCTAGCATAATCTTCGTGGATCTGCCGGTTGGAACAGGGTTTTCATATGCAACAACAGATGAAGCTTCTCAATCAGGTGATTTTCTGCAGATTCAACAAGCTCATGACTTCTTCAGGAAGGTAATTTTAATTGGTCTTTTGTCCCTTTTTTGTCCAATATAATATACAGGTTACTTACTGTTATTGTTTTTATGTGATCACCAAATTGCAGTGGTTGATCGACCATCCGGAGTTCATATCGAACCCGGTTTATGTAGGAGGGGACTCCTACTCTGGCCTAATTGTTCCAGGTGTAGTTGCTACTATTTCAGACGGGAATGAGGAGGGGAAGACACCATTCATCAATCTCAAGGTTCTGGGTTTATGTTTATACATAATGATTTCTCTGTTTTTGTGTTGGAAGTTCGGAAGATAATTAAGATGATGGGTGACCGCTGGTAAATTTCAGGGGTACTTACTAGGGAATCCTGCAACAGATCAATTGTTCGAGAGTAACTTTGAGATCCCATATGCGTATGGCATGGCTCTCATTCCTTATGAACTCTTTCAGGTCAAGATATGATCAACAACTGACATAGAGTAGCTTAGCTACGTTACGATACGTTACGTAATCTTGATAATCTAAACGGTTAATTGCAGTTGTTGAAGAGAAGTTGTGGAGGAAACTATAACAGCCCTGACCCTAGTAATGCTGCGTGTGTGAAAAGCCTTCAGGCCTATCACAAGGTAAATCTTACACTTACTTACGATCCATGCCGAATTATACAATAACAATAACCAGTTATTCTTTCATCAGTGCACTGCTGGAATTAACTTTGCACAAATTCTGGAGCCAGCTTGTGCATTCTATTCCCCAAAGCCTATGGAGATGATATTCTACAGGAAAAGATACCTGAAGCAGGATTTCCTGAAGCTCCTCAAGGATCAACTTCCTGCAATTGGCTGTCGTGTAAACTCCCCTGTATATTTTATCTACTTACAACAGATTTATATATATGAAGCAAACTAATGATGATGATTAATGATGATTAATCAGACTTATGGATATCTTCTCTCCAAATATTGGGCCAATGACCAATCTGTGCGCAGAGCACTTCATATCAGAGAGGTACGAACACTTCGGTACTCCCCTGTACTACATTTTGCCATATTCAATGCTTAAAATTAAGATTTTTTTTGTAATTGCAGGGAAGCATAGGAACATGGAAGAGATGCAATAACGGATTGCCATATAAGCATGAGATATGGAGGAGTGTTGATTATCATTTGTATCTCTCGAAGAAAGGCTACCGTTCGTTAATCTACAGGTCACATCTCATCGTTTGTGTTCATCTTGTTGTTTCCCCTACTGTTTCTTGTGTTCAAAAAATGTTTGATATGAGAAAGCTTCAACAGTGGTGATCATGACATGATGATGACTTACTTGGGAACCCAAGCATGGATACGAAAACTCAACTTCTCCATCGTCGATGATTGGAGATCATGGCATGTCGACAACCAAGTTTCGGGGTTCGTAACTCGAAATCCATACCCTAATAGTTAACATGTTTTGAGCTTCAGATTTCTTGGTATATGTTTAAAAATGATAATAATTGAGTTGGATTTTTATGATTAGGTATACGAGGACGTACTCTAATAAGATGACATATGCAACAGTCAAGGTAAACAGAATGATGGAGTTTTAATTTGATTCTATATTTTGAATGTTGGATCCATTGATTAAATATATGTAAATGGACCATTAATTTTGGATTAGGGAGGAGGGCATACAGCTCCAGAGTACAGGCCGTCTGAATGTTTAGCAATGTTTAGAAGGTGGATCACTGGGAAACCCTTGTAGAGATGTGATACTACTCGTCAAAATATTGCTACTTTGTATGGCTAATGGCTATATATACAACCAATAGTGTTGTTGTGTTATGTAAAGAGTTCTTATTAAATGTAATAATATTTGTCACTTTTACATTTATGGACTGTTTATAAACTACATATTTTTTCATGCAACCGGGCATTATCGCGCCTCTAATTTATATCTACTCAGACCATGTGGTTAAAGCTAAAAAGGTTAAATTTCTTTTGTTAAATTTGGTTTTTTGGCTTTGTAAAAGTGATTTTACTACAATGGTGTGAAAAGGCAAGGCTATTTAATTATCTCTTCGAATCTAATTAAGTGTTAATTTCGTAACTAGACTTGGATAATTTGTTCTAGAAGTACTATTAATCAATTAGAACGAATGTCTTGATGTAATTTTTAATTTTTTAACTCGTTTGGTTTTTTACGTATTTTTTAAGATTTTAAGATACCATCAAATTTGATATAAAGATTCGTCTTATATTCGTCTTTGAAATATAAGAATTTTGGTATAAAATCATTCCGCTATTGTTGGCCGTTGGATCATTTAGCTAAAATTTAGCATTTTATCAAATTTCTAGCTAAATTTTAATATTTATACATATTTTAGCCTTTTTGGCTCACCATTGTATAGTATGATAGAGCGAAATATGACCTTTTAACATTTGACTTACCATTGTGGATGTTCTTAATGCGAAATAATACTTACAAAAACTTGTCGTCATCAATAAAGAAAATTAGTCATCCACTTACAAAAACTTGATTTTTTAGCCATTTCCAACATGCATGCCAAATATTAGTCGATTTGAAAATTTTGAATTTTTTTTGTGAAAATGGTCAATTTTCCATAGTATAGCACACATAAATTGACAATTTTGACATTTAATTTTCAAATTAGCTAATATTTGACATGCATGTTAGGAATGGTTAAAAATTAAGGTTTCACCATGTTAAGCCCTTCAAATAATAACCACATGAAGTTTACAATTTTTTTAATGGTTTTGATTGTTGTTGTCAGTGGGGATGTATGTAGGGTTGTCATTACAGATCAATTATCAAGTTAACCATTTTAACCGATATCATTTACTCAATTTGGTTTGATTAGTGTGATTAATCTGGTTTAAATGGTCAATTTTATTGGTTAATTTGGTTATACTAGTTTAGAGCGGTCAATATACCCGCTAACCATTCTAATCATCGACCGAACATATATATACACCATTCTATCTAAAAAGGATAATATAAATTACTATTGAATTATCAGAACTTTAGTTTGGTTGTCTTGTGAGGGCTTTAGTTTGAGTTTATGAGAGCTTTATTTTGACCTCACATATTATCCTTTATGGGTATTGTGGTATTTTCCATTCTTCAATTGACATGACTTAAATTGTCTCATGTTTTCATTTTGCTAATACGTGTTCTATAACAAAAAAGAAGTTCATTTATCTCCATTCATTTTCTAAAACTTTCCGCAGTGTCGTGCGAATAATTCTAGTCTGTTTAAATGTATGTTAGATTTGGACGACTTATTAGAAATTCGAATAAAATGACCGTGTTCAAAATGTAATATACAAAAGGTTTATTTAGTTATTCCCAAAACGTTCATCATCATGTACTGATGAAACGCGAATCAGGGTATGTAGTTGGATGTCCGTAATGAAATCGGAAAATTTGTGTTGCTTTGCAGTATTTTTGCAGGTAGATTCTAGTCTACAATAGGAAAAAGGATCCATAAGTTTCTTTTCTCTTGACTAAGCTGTCAAGTTATGTACATTAGGCAAAAATGAAAAAACCTTGATGCCCGCGGGACAAGAAATTTCCAGTCGCAACTGCGACATGAATCTAACATGAAAGCTTTGAGCAACAGCCCCAAAATAGGAAGCCCCCAACCACCAATCTAACCACATCACTCAGTCTTTGTTTTCTTAAATGATCACCAACCATTTGAACTTCCAGAACACCAAAAACAAAATGGAGAAACCAAGCATCCTCTGCTTTCATGGGTTGGCTCTTGTGCTCCTGGCATTTCATTTTGAATCAGCTACCGTCATAAAGTATCTTCCTGGATTTGAAGGGCCACTTCCGTTTTACTTCGAAACCGGGTTAGTAAGCCCTCCTAGAACAGTAAACCAGTAGTCAGTCCAGAAGACAAAAACAAAAACTAAAAACCAATTTTACTGCTGTTTTGTTTTGGTCGTCAGGTATATTGGTGTTGGAGATGCAGAGGAAGTAGAGCTGTTTTACTACTTCGTAAAGTCGGAGACGAATCCTGAAGAAGATCCTATGCTTCTCTGGATATCGGGCGGCCCTGGCTGCTCTGCCTTGTCCGGCCTCACCCTTGAAAATGGTAATTATTAATCTTTGGTTGTTTTCCACATATGGTTCCCTTATGATCATTTCACTAACTAAAATGAATGTTTGAGCAGGTCCTTTTACCTTCAAAGAATTGGAATACAATGGAAGCTTGCCAACTTTGTTGCTCAAGCCAAATTCCTGGACCAAAGTAATCTTATAACTCTTGCCAAAATGAATTATAATTCTTCTTGCTGGAGTTTGGACATAAGATCAACCCTCTGATAATTAATGGCAGATTTCGAGTGTAATATATATTGACCTTCCCGTTGGGACCGGATTCTCTTACGCAACTAATTGTTCTTCTCCCCGGTCAAGTGACCGTCTCCAAGTTTCTCATGCTGATGAGTTCCTTAGAAAAGTAAGCTGCCTTGTGTTTTGGTCAGCAGTTTGATTGATCATTGGAATTTCATTTTCAAATTCATATAAGTGTTCTGCTGCTCAGTGGCTAAGGGGACATACTGAATTCCTGACGAATCCACTTTACATCTCGGGGGATTCCTATTCCGGCATCACCATTCCAGCTATAGTCCAACGCCTCTCTATTGGTATATGAATCTGACATTTGAGTATGAAACGTTTGATGTTCCATTGTAAAGACTTCAACTTTGATACAATCTCTGTAGGAAACGAAAAGGGCATTGAGCCGATGTTGAACCTCAAGGTTAGAACTTAGACGATGACGTAGAATCAATCCGAGGTTTGTAATTAATTAAACAGGCCATAGCGAATTTGTTTTCGGCAGGGATACATAATCGGAAACCCTACAACAGATTATAGTCTCCATATAAACTCTCAAATCCCAGTAGCACATGGGATGGCACTCATTTCGGACGAACTCTACCAGGCAATTAAGTTTTTCCATCTATGTAAAGAAAACTCAGCCAGTCAGTGTACTGTTGAATAAGAACAGTAGTTTTGTGTTGCAGGGATTGCAAAAAAGCTGTAAGGAAGAGTACTCCAAAGTGGATCCAACCAACTTGGAATGTAAGAATAACTTAAAGACTTACCGCCAGGTATCCTAATATCATGCAACTCTGAATCCTCTCCTTTTTATATCTGTCACTCTGCAACTGAGAATTAATGCTGTTGTTTTTTTCACGTAGTGTCTGTCTGGGATTAACAAAGGGTCAATATTGGAACCTATAACATGCGGGGTTGCTTCGCCAAATCCGTTAATGGAGGAGGAGGAAATTGCTGAATTTGATCAAGGAAGGAGAATGCTACTACATGATCACTATGATGATGATGATGATGGTGATGATGGTGACTCTCAACTCTCCCTTCCCACTGATCCATCTAACCCTGACTGTAAAGTACGTAACTATCATATCCAATTTCTGGAAATTCCTTTTCGTTTGTTCGGGTTTTCTACATTAGCATTATCGTTTGGGCAGAGTCGTCGTACGCTGCTTTGCAGATACTGGGCCAACGATGATACAGTCCGCAAAGCACTTCACATAAGACAGGTAATGTTCTTTTTTCAAACTCCCCCATAACACAGACTGCCATGAGGCTGAAACTAGCTATTATATATGCCATGGAAGGGGACAATAGGGGAGTGGCTCAGATGCAATTTTGGGTTGGATTACGAACACGACATTACTAGCAGCTTCGAATATCATCTCCACCTTTCAACCAAGGGTTATCGTTCATTGATCTACAAGTTTGGTTTTCTACTTTTTTTGTCATCTTTAATTCAATATAATACGGCTAGCTATTTGAAGGAGAAAATCCTGACGTCTTATGTGCAACAGTGGAGATCATGATCTTCTGGTACCGTTCCTGGGAACGCAAGCTTGGATTCGAGCTCTCAACTATTCAATTGTTGAAGACTGGCGTTCTTGGCGTGTTCAAGGCCAAGTTGCAGGGTATTTTTTAGTGTTTGCAGCATCCAACATTTACAGAACCAGAGTCCCATGATGAACTTTGTTCTGCCTATGTGCTTTTCAGGTACACGAGAACCTATTCGAATGGAATGACCTATGCGACGGTGAAGGTAAAATCATAGCTTAACTTCATTTCTGAATGTTATTTTGTTTTTTTTCTACATGTATTGATTGATGAAGCTGTCATAATAATTGGTAGGGTGGAGAACATGTTGCTTTGGAAAACAAGGCTGCTGAATGTTTTGCTATGTTCCAGCGATGGATACAGCATGAGCCTTTGTAATGTGTTGAGATACGGCATCGATCCCTAATAGTACAAGTTTCGACAATGTTGCGGAGTACAAAGTTGATTATGACTATACATTGTACCCTCCTGTTTTAATAATTGTATGATCTCAACTGATGAAATAAAGCATTCATCGTATAAAACTAGATAATGGTAACCGGCCGCTTGGGTCTGGTTCTGCTCGACTTCCTCCGACTCTCAAGCACCGTAACAGGAGCAGCAGTCTCGTCCGACAACTAAATCAAGTGAATAAGAGATGTCCTGACTTGAGTCAACCTCCCAATGGCAAACGTTGCCCGTTATCTACACAAGAACAAATCAATTTCTGGTGAATGTCCCCTCGAAAAAACGTATACATTTCTAGTGAATGCTGCTAGTATTGATATTATTAGATTCGTCTTTAGAGGACGAGTTTGTTTATTGGATTGAAGGAGTTATGCTCGAAAGAAAGTGATAAGTAAAAAAAGGATTACTGTCCGATCCGAAATTGACACCGTATATACTAGAAATTCTGACTGGGTCCAGTGTAATATAGATTGCCTGAAGTGTAATTCAGTGGAGGTAGTCAGAATTTTTCCTCATGCGCGATTGAAACAAAAGCATTACGCATTGTTTTCGGCTTCATTACTAGAAGATAAAAGGAAAAATTGTAATCGAAGTTTAAGAAAATAAGCCACTAAAAATGTCTAATGATACACTAGATAGTGTTTCGACCATTGATCGACTTTATATATTTTTTTTCTGACTTTACTATTGACAACCTAAATAAATAAGCTGACAATTATTTGGTCCAATGGCCGATTTGACATTTTTCTCTTATCGTATTACTGATAACATAAAGAATTCAACTGAATCATAAATAATTATCAATAAGGGCTGAAGTTTTCTAAAGCTAAGAATAATAGTTTAAGCATTTTTTACAATCAACCAACAAATTCAAATTACTCACTGGTTTGTCGGTCGATTTATGCTAATTTTAATCTTTAATGTGTTTAAACATTACCGACTGAAATTCAACCTATAATTTATAATGCTAATGAATTAAAATGATTGGTCATCGAGATTAAAAATGTTATAAACGTTTTTTGACGAATAGTTGGGCATAATGAAAAATGTAACCTCTATTGGCCCATTAAAAGAATCTTGAAAAAGAGATCATGTTATGTGAGATATGCTTAAATGTTATGGATATATCTCATTCAAACTGACTCAACCTGATTAGTGGTCTAAATTAATCAAGAAATAACAAAAGATAATAAAAAATAAAATATTGATTGACCCGTTAGAATAATCTTGAAAACATGGATATGTAATCTAAAATATACTTAAGATTAATGAATGTGGTCCGATTCGAGCGGACTCAAATCAATTCGAGCGTAATTTTAGCCTGCTTATCTTACAACCTATTACCCTGTACCCTTATGTACCCAGAATTTAGGTGACCATTGTCATGTTTTTTTTAAACTTGTGCAAACATTGATGTCTATACTATAATTAATTGAATTATATAAATTTTAAAATAATATATGATTAAGAAGCAATTAGGTGTACTTATAATTTCATTTCCCTAGTATTTCATGTTCTTATTCCATGTCATTTTTCAATTACCTAACACAAAATGCTAATTGTAATTGATTTATTCAAAATTAAGTTGTAACAAAATTTGTAACAATTAATGTGTAAAATGTAACCTCAACTAACCCATTAAAAAATATTGAAAGAAGGATCATGTTGAGTTATACTTGGGTTTGATTGATACGTCTCATTCAAACCAACTCTACTCTATTAGTATTCTGAATTATTCTTGTTAAAAGAATATTGAAAGAACGATCGCGTTATATGAACTGTGTTTAGGTTTGATAGGTATGTTTAATTCAAACTAACTTAACCCGATTAAGTTTCTGAATAGGTCGAGAACCCTCAAATTAAGAAAATGTAAGCCCTAGTGTTAAAACAATATTGAAAGAAGATTGATTCAGAGTGATTTTATATAATTTATAAATGAACAACATATTAGCCTCGTTTAGTGTGACATCAGTGACCAATATAATTGAATATACTTAAAAATATTGAGTGTGATGTGCATGTTGGTTATGTTTCCCATAACGACATAATCTTCAATATTATATGAATTATTTTCTTAAAAATTCAGTTAAACATAACAAAATTGATATCAATTTACTCAGAAAATATAGCGAACAACATTTGTAAAGGTCATAATTTATTTTGAGTAACATATAAAATATTATGGAAGAAAAAATAATTAAAATGAAAAAAATAAAGGTTCAAAATAATTAATGAGTTTTCTTTATTACAATAAAAGTGGTTTTTTGTAAATAAAAGAAATTGTTTGAAAAAAAAACTCTTTTTAAAATTTAAGGAAAAACCTTCAAAAGTTTATATGGTAAACTTAATTTTTTATTTTTTTATATATAGTTGTAGAGATATAAATTGTCAATAGCTCTTGTCTTCCGTATGCATTCTTTGGTTAATAATATGCACATTTCTTCCAAATTCTAAACACCGCAGAAGAATGGGAATCGTAATTCATCAAGTGGCTCGGGCGTTGTTGTTATTGGCGGCGTTACAGTTACAGGCGTTATTCGCAGTAGTTGCAGAATCCGGAGGAATCGTAAAGTATCTTCCTGGATTTGAAGGGGAGCTTCCGTTTGAGATGGAAACAGGGAATATCGGGGTAGGGGAGGCAGAAGAAGAAATGCAACTGGTTTATACTCAAAATTTTACATAGCTAGATGATGATGATGATGATGTATACTCAAAATTTTATCAAGGTAATTGTGATTAATGGAGAAATTACATGTGACAGGGAGCAGGACATATAGCTACAGAGAACAAGGCGGTGGAATGCACAACTATATGTTCAAAATGTGGATAAATGAAGTGCCTCTTTGAAGATATATGGAGAAAGGGATAAATCACTAAACCTGTCAATTCGGGGAATTTTCGTTATGGATATAACAGAGTTCACTGCAAATTGTAACTTATGTAAGAAGTTATCATATTTTTATTTGCAACTCATGTAAGAAATTATCATATTTTAGAGTGGATTTTACAGTTTTGTGTATTTGTGTGCTGAATAAAGGGAGTTATTATTTGATTCCGCTTCAATTTTGTCGCGCGACTTAAATTCCCTTGCGTTAGTCGATAGTTCGTTTGTTTCCAACGAAAAAAATCAATGAAGAATTGAGTAATTAATCTTCGAGATCATAGTTTCGGAGATGACTGCAGAGATTGTTGCTTTGTCTTTCCGCCCGGTAAACAACGTCGAAGGTAGCGCAGGAAAGAGTGCTGACAACAGTAATGACCAGAGGATACTGCCCGGGAGGGTCGGTTCGGGGTTTTCACTCTTGATTTGTGAGGGAGGTTTTAATTCATGGTTTTAGTTAATTAATTTGAAAGTCGTAATAATGATTTAGTATTTGGTGTAAATTTCGGCAGCATTCCAAAACAGGTAGATAGAGTTAGTTCATTGATCGGGAGATTCTGCTAGCTTTAAGTTTGCGTGATTAAGTTATTTATAACTAGTTACAAATACAAACAATTATAATTTGTTACAGGTATAACTAGTTATAAAAAAATGGCTGGAACTTGACCTCAAGTAAATCTCGCCAATATCCGGTAGATTCTCACCAGAGTTTGAGGTGGTGGGTGTTAGTTTTGAAAAAAACAATGATCAAATTACTTTGTTATATTAACTAACTTAACTACTCACTTAACTCTATACCATTAACTCAGTAGGGTTAAAATTATAAATCTAATGGTTGAGATTGGAATTTAAGAATTTCAAACATGGGAAGGGTGTTTTGATTTAAAATGACTGCTACCTGCGAGTCTTTTATACGACCTTTTTTTTATAGACATTGATCCATCGATATAAATAAAAACCCCAACTGCAGGTCCAAAGTTTGGGAAGAAACAGCAAATTAGTATGTCAAGTATACACTATTCTTTGTTTTCTTCCCCCATTTCTTTTTGTGTGGATGTTTTCGGCCCTTGTAGTCGATATACAGCTCTATAGAGATCACGATGCTTCTTCGTTATAGCGATGCCTACATAACAATAAGTATGCCACCTCCTCCGTTTTGACTCGGCCCGCTGTTCCATAGTTTGGTTGGTTTTCTGTTTCTCTCTTCTTTACTTATCATGGCGATCGCTCTTCGGTATAAAATCATTCCTTCGGAACCGAAGACCCAACCTCAAACCTGCATCCCAGATGAACCAGGTTAATGTTTCTGACATTTTTGCTTAAATCCTTAAATATAAACATATCTCCAGCCGGAAAATTACCGTTTGGTTTTCTCGAGAAGAACTTCAAGATTTCGTCAATAATTATAACCTAAGAAAGCCGCAGTAGACAATGTCAGAGGAAGTGTTGATGGTAAAAGATAAGGTATAGCAGGATCTTGCGTATTTGTACATAGTTCCACGCAATGCCAGACAAAAGACTATGGAGTCATAAATTATGCACATGATGAAGTACTCTTGGACCTAATAAAACTTGGAGACTGGCAGGATTAAGTACAGGGTTCATGGATAAGGCTTGAGGTCTCAGCTGATGGCATAAGTAGAATGGGTATTACTGAACAGGAGTCATATTCCATAACATTGTGAAGAAGGGCTGAAACCAAGTCTTAGGCTCAATGTTTGTAGAGGGGCTTTCATTATTTGGATACCTAATCTAATCCTACCCTCGATATTCAGGTAAGCAGGCAGTTCCTTGAGGTTATGTTAAAAGGGAAAACGTGAATCAAGTACTTACAGGGAATGAAAGATACAATATGATTTTCCAATCAGACCAAGACAGAGGTGTCACCTGCGACAAAGTTAAATTGCAGATTAATGATAAATTCTTCACAGCAGGGGAAATAATGAATAAAAGTGTTGAAAACGAATGCAATAAATCAAGGATAGGATAGAGAGGTCTTACAGAGAAAAGAACAGAGAGAGGAGGGATATATAAGATTAGTACGTGAAGGATCATAGTCAGGATAATTGATCCAACCAGCCACATATTACTCCAGGGAGGGATAACACTGGCATGGCAGGACACAGAATCAGAAAGAAAGAATGAAACAAGTGCAATTAATGGAATGGCTATTCACCCATAAGAAGGGAAATAGATTAAACGAAATACCCAGAGCAGAAACCAAAATACACAGGGAAACTTAAGTGTGCACTCACAATAGAGACTGATTTTCGCTAAGATTGTTTAGAGCATTAAACATCTCAACAACAACAAGCACTGTCATTGATACAGTTGATGGATGCCGGTCCTCAAATATGCTACATGGGTAAGTAGTATCCCTTGTTGAACACGTGTCGAAACTCATCTGCCATGAGAACAAGCAATGAAATTTGTTTTATCACAGAGGACAAGAGAGAACTTTTCATCCTATTGATAAACAGGATAGGTTATTCATCTTTAGATTTTCTTACCAGTTCTCGATATGGTAATTTCGGACCATTATCTGAGTACAAAAACCACCACACAAATCCTGCAACTGTGGCCAGGCCGACGTAGGCTGCATCCACAGCGTAAAAGATCATACATATTCTAGACTTTCCATAAATTAACTAATGAAGAGTGGTCATTTCAGTAACTACCGTTGAAAATAAAATTTGGTCAGGACATTTCTCAATTAAACATTAGTGCCGGACTAAAGCCAGTGGCGATAATTACCTCCAATAACCAAATAACGGAAAAACAACCATCCACTAACTACTGCTTCATTAACCTGCATATATACTTGAGAGATAAGAAACTCGTGCATCAAGATTTGTTGTTCAAATAAGAATTTATGCCAGTCCAAGTTTAAGGGACATGTGTGTACAAGCTAGTAACATATAATTACAAGAGGGAAAAAACCTCTTTTATAAATCTATGCAATGCCAAGACAATCTCATTTTGAGACACCAAGGCAGTACAGCCATTGCTTGGAAGTATGGAGCAAAAAGGGTATCCAACACCATGTCATGGAAAAATCAAATTAAAAGCAAAACATGATGATAATAAAACTTCAAAGATCAAGATCAAGATCAAAATTATGTTCAACAAGTATCTATCAGGTTCTCTCAGAAAAGGATTAGCTGGAAACTTTCAGGACAATAGCACATGCACGATGCAACTTGTGCAACCGAACAAAAAAAAAACAAATTTCCATGGTTAACTTGTGCAAAAGGAAATTACGGCATCAAAAGAGAATAGTTAAATCTTTCATTTCCATTGAATGTAGGGTCACTTAACTTCTGTTTATATCTGTATATCCATCTTGTTCCCGATAATCTATCAATTCAATCATTTGTTCAATTTAGTTAAAGAGATCACAGATGTTCTTGAACTAACAATACATGGAACCAAAACAACTTTTCTCTTTGAAGACATCGATTGAAGAAGATAATACCATCTGATAGTTCGTATATTACCTTCCGAGGTTTGACCTTCATAACATCACTATCTTGCTTGTTAAAACCAATTGCGGTTGCTGGCAAGCCATCAGTCACCAGATTTACCCATAGCAGTTGGACCTACATGATACAGAAAACTTAAAACTGCACCAAACTCCAATAATGGAATGTTTAATTTTAACGTGACAAACAACACACAGGTGCCGATAATCTTTAGGAAGAGATTCCAGGATGTGCCAACGAAGAAGATTTCTTCTGATAAGGAGGAAAACAAATAACTTGGGCCGTTGTTTCAGATCCCATACATTCAAACATTTAAATACATGCATCAACCCCTTATGCTCAAGGTCTAAGCGTTTCCCATCTTAGTTCAATCTGTATGATTTTAAAGAACAAGACAATTTGATACAGTAAGATCAAGAAAGAACAATGCAATTGAGGTTCATCTATGGATCCTCACATAGAATATAATGTACGGGAGCAGATAACTAAATTTCCCCTCATTTAAATACACATTCTGGTTCAATAAACACAAAAATCTCAGTTATCTTCTTGTTTTCATGGCTTGCAACAAAGTCGATCAAGTAGCTCAAACAGGTTAAGATTTAACTAAAAGAGAGCTAAGTAGTGTTTCTTCTCATATTTAGAGCTGGCTGTTAACGGCTGCAACATCAATCACCCAAGACTAAACTACTCAAAAAATATCCCTCCTTTGCGGCAAATAAGGCTAATGATGGCTTAACCACAAAATAAATAACTCACAGGAGCCAAGGTGTCTGGTATTCCAAGTACAGCAGCCACGAAGATACAAACAACTTCACCAATATTTGAAGAGATCATGTATCTGATGAACTGCTTTGTGTTATTATAAATTGCCCTCCCTTCTGCAACAGCCTGCTAAGGGACAATATCAATGTAGTGTCCAGAACTGGGGAAAAAAGAGGTAATTGCACAACCCAAGCATCACCGTTCTTCAGGAACTTGGGCAGGATACACAAAAACTTTGCACACAAATTAATCATCAATGTCGAGGGCAGCCATCCATCCAAAATACCAAAAGGACGGTTAATTCTTCCGGATGAAATAAAAATTATACCCTAGAAACGTGAGGCAGAATAAGAGGAAAAGGGAAAAATAACTGTCGAAAATTCATGCTCATAAACGTGTCTCTTCTACTGGCGCATCATTTTGGAATCCAAAAGTTCAGGGTGCTAGATAACGATAATATACAAATACTGATATGCAAATTGGAAAGTTTTGCTGTTTTTGTCCATTTAACAAAAGAAATTGCAACTGAGTTACTGGAGAACAAACAAAGCAAGAATTGAGGCAAAATAATTTGGTGCAGCAATTGCGGGGGGAAAAGTCATAATAGCGGAGTGTTTTGCAGGACACAACAAATGATAATATAGAGACCAATGAAAAATGAAAAGCACTCATACTAAACAGTGGAGAGCAAACTGTACCGCAACAATTGAAGCAAAATTATCATCGGCCAACACCATATCAGAGGCACTCTGTAAAAATCAAGATAATATTGAGAAGATATTAAAACGTTGCAGTACAAATGATAAGACACTATTCATAAACAAATTATGAGATATTAAAAACCAGAATTGCCATTGTTTTAACATACGAAAATTGGTGATCCAAAATAGCTACTATAACTACAATGATCATCCATAGAGTAAACAGGAGAAAGATAGAGAGAGGCACAAGAAGAGGTGGAGAGGAACCCTTAGAGAAAGTGAGTAAACGAGTGAGTAAACACGGAGTTCGTCATTCTTTGACACCGTAGAAGATGGAGCCATACTCACAAGTGTGGAAGCTACGACTGCATAAATAAAAGGAGAACACTGATATATTACCTTTGCAACTGCTGTTCCAGACCCCATGGCGATTCCTATGTTTGCCTTCTTTAGGGCAGGTGCATCATTCACACCATCACCAGTCATTGCCACCTGGAAGTTGCATAATTCAGCTTTCAGCACGATTCAGGCTTAACAGATGGTAACACTTAACGATTTTTTCTTGGGAAGACAGTTGGACACCAAGCACCATATATTTTAAAAGGTTCCTGCATGTGAAATGCACCCTACAAAGGAATTACCACTTCATTTTGATGTTGCAAGGCCTCCACCAGCATTTTTTTGTGAGTTGGTTCCACCCTGCATAGTTTCAGAAGGTATGATGTCAGCTTTGAGGCATAAAACATCTTAACAATATATGAATGAAACGAGGATACCTACCACAAATGAAACCAACGAAGTTAACCTACCTAGTAAAGAGTGCCATGCGTTGCAGAGCAAGTGTTTGCTGTAAAGGTGGAAGTTCTTCAAACTCCGAGGCAGTATAAGAATGCCCGGAAAAATCTTCCAAGTGATCGAAAGCGCCTATCTTCCGGCAAAGTGACTCTGCTGTTGACTGGAGCCAAAGCATCAGATCTTAGACAACGAGACATTATATGACAGCCTTGCTGCAATAAAATAACACCAGACTAGATGTTCAAATTACCTTATTGTCACCAGTAACAACAATGACGCGTATACCAGCAGTCATGCATGAAAGCATAGCATTTCTTACTTCTTCTCTTGGTGGATCAAGCATTCCAACCTTTGAACAAAATAGAAACACAAGGGAAATACCATAAAAAAGGATACAACCACATTTAGTATCAGGAATCCGAGAAGTAATGTTTTCAAGGAGAACAAACTTGGAATTTGCAACTGGGAGGCGAGAGAAATATATCAGTGGGTCATAGAAATAACACTGTCCAGACAGATACCTTGGGTGCGTATATATTAATATAAATACTTCAATAATATGAATAAAAAGCGTACCAACCCAATGAAAGTCAGGCCCTTCTCATCATCCAGGGAGAGGCTCTGCTGCTCTACAGGCATCTGTTTCATGGCCAGAGCCAGGCATCTCAATGTTTCTTTCCCTGCAAAACTGACCGGTAAAAGTGACTCAACCAGTGAAAAGAAGTAACAGCAATGGACATTGACATTAGTAAGATATGGAATGATATTGCATAACCAAGCACATACAAGAAGTACTCTGGTGCCAGCTGATGCCAAAATGATGTCTACTCTCAGTAATCAGTGCATAAAGTTAACAAACTCATGAGTGCAAAGTGCACCACCTTCACAAGAAATTGGTTCTTACAAGCACATTTAATCTCCATGCAAGACGAAAATGCAATGCAAAATATCAGAATAAACATCCAAAGGTGGAGAAAACCCCAATGCACGGCACATCAGTACAAAGAGTAGGTAGAAAATGATGGTTAAACAGTCTAAAACACTTATCTACAAATAAAGGCATATTAGCATTACATA
Source organism: Linum usitatissimum (assembly GCA_030674075.2). Taxonomy (NCBI): domain Eukaryota; kingdom Viridiplantae; phylum Streptophyta; class Magnoliopsida; order Malpighiales; family Linaceae; genus Linum; species Linum usitatissimum. The sequence continues at coordinate 3,176,640 of JAUJYP020000804.1, read as the reverse complement.
AGAAGCTACGGATATCCTGTAAAGTAACAACCTATGACACAATGATCAAAATCAGGAAAGAGGAACTTAATGGACTGAAGGAAACAACAACGCTTTAAAGAATATCCAGCAAAAATTGCAGCGCAGAGCACAAATTGAGAGTGCTATTTACGAACCCAGTGTTTACATGTACATCAGTAGCAAACATAGAGGAAGGAAAATATGAGTTATAAAGTTCTTCACTACTCATCAAATGCCTCTCAATATTTGATAAACTGAAGTGAATGGTTTGCTAGATTGACTACCTGTGAAACCTTGATTCTACTTCATCTCGAATGTTAGCAGATAGCGGAATGGTGGACCCATTATCATTACAGAGGATATGAGAGCATCTTGACAAAATACTCTCTGGGGCACCTTTCGAAAACATAACTTGTGTGTGCTTTTGACTGCATAAGACGCTCATCATCTTCCGATCACGTGAGAATTCCAATGCAGAAATCTATAAATATATCAAAGCAAATGTTGTGTAGATTAGATAAAGCTTCCACTGGAAAACATTAAGCTGAAACTTACGTTTTATAATCAGACAACAAGGAGATCCCAGCAGAAAAAGAATGATGCAAGCAGTCAATAAAACTTAAACACGGGTGGGCTTTCCACTATCATAAATTATCTGCCTTGAAAACTTAAATTTGTATAATGGTCACCATGACTTTTAAATCCTTCCAAGAAAAGAACCCTGAAAACTGACAGAAGATTAAAGACAAAAGAAGTCACATGAAATTTGCAAGACTGACATACCTTTCTGAATTGGTTTTCCCAATAATGATTACAGTAGGAGGCGCGCTCGTGCTTGCTTAGCATGTGGAGAGCAGACGAAATAGAATCGAAACCAGGAAGACCAACCTGCAAATTAGAAGCTAATATAAACATCCTATTTGTCCTTAACTATGGATACACAATTCAAATATACATAGAAGAGAAGCATAAAATACCACATCAAAGTTTAACAAGTCAAATAATCAATTTGAATAGTGGTTATCTTGATAAAATCGAGCTGCAGAACAACCTTCTCTGCTAGAACCCGAAGTGCGACTTCAGTTGACTCCCCAATTTTTTCATAACATGTTTTATCTGGGTTGTATTGCAGGACGGATTCATTACAAAGGGCTGAGCACATAGCCAGGTGAAGAAGACTGGGCAACTTAGCTGGCAGTTCAAGCTGCAAAAAAAATCAAAAGTCAGTCGGACAAGTTGTCAATTGAAACATTGAGAAAAAGTGGACAATCAGCTCCGAAATAAACAAAGCCAAGACTAACAGTTGTAAATGAACAAGAACTCGACACCAGTAATAACTTGAAAATAAGTCTAGGTCTTACTTTTGACCTTTTTAAGAGTTGGGAGCTCAAATATACCTAGGCACATATGGAGCACTAACAATGCATGCATCCATAATGAACAAGAATCATATCGAGCACATATTAAAGCATACCTGCAATCCATTGTTGTCGTATATAATTCCATCTGGAGCATAAGTGGTCCCACTTATACTGTACTCGGTGACCAAAGGCCCATGATGAAAAGAGTCCAAAACACATATCTGGAAAGAAATGTAGCAGGAAATTATTCTATGTACTGATCCACTATGTTATCATGTAACAGGGAAATGCAACAAACAAGTTAAGTCATTTTTTAAAAACAACTGTGAGAGAGTCTTTCCGTCAACAGGTTATGTTAAATACGAGTTTATTTTCTTACCAAAATACGAATTCTTTTTTCTAATTCTATTCCTTAGACATGAGTGAAAATCAATCGGATCTGACAAATCATAACAGTAGGATGATATCATTTTCGAGGTGAAGATTGTATTGTCATAATTTTCCAGCATATAATTAGTCCCACTTTCTGAGTTGTCAGTGTGATCTATTCACTTCCCTGAACTCTCTATTAATGATAAATGCTTGTAGCAGTTTTGCGAACAGAAAAATGAAAAACCAATTTATTAACAAATTTTTCAACTGATACCTTAGAGACAGACATCATATTTGTGGTCAAAGTCCCTGTCTTGTCACTGCAAATGACAGTAGTACAGCCCAAAGTCTCAACTGATGGCAAAGACCGCACAATCGCGTTCAACCGAGCCATCCTCTTTGTTCCCAATGCCAAACACCTATTGGTCAAAGATCTCCGAGGATGAGGCAAATCGAACAACTGGAAGTTGTTATTCAAAATTTGGGAACGGAATATTATTTGGCAAGACCACCAATTCATCATTTTCTCATCTAACCACAGAGCCATATATATTTCCAAGTTCTGACTGCATCTTGCAAGACATTGCATCTTTAAGGAAATTGTTGCCAGTAACAGTAACATGCATTAACCAGTATCTGTATCTCATAAACATGCGGTATGGGTAATAAAACACTCACGTGGTAACAACAGCAGGAAGTCCTTCGGGAATTGCAGCAACTGCAAGAGCAACTGCAATCTAAGGAAAAAGAGTATATAAACAAACATACGTAGGAGAGAACAAAATTATCAACCATGGAGGTAAAGTTCGGTTAATAAAATGAATAAACAATATTATAATATCACTGAAGCTTATATTCCATAAAGTTATACGTCTTGCCATAAGTACATTAGATTTACTTTGAATTTCAATGGCTGAAGAAGTGCTAGAAAAAAATGCACATAAGCTTGATATAAAACAGATGTTCAAGGAATATTACCTTGAAGTAATGGATTGCCCCCCTGAAGAAACCACCATGAGCAGCATCACGGAAGTGGCCTATGTTTACAATCCATACTAGGACACAAATCCCTGCAATAACCTACAAGCATAACAATATCTGTAAACATATTCATAGCACGAAATACATGAAATACTGGCATGGCAAATATTTCCAAAGTTTTATTTCCTTTTTGGTTAATGTAAATAGGCATCTCTGCACCCAATTCAAATATCTATCAGAGAAAAATAACACCATTCAAAGTATGTTCTTTACAGAAGGAGGAACAAAATAGTGAAGTACAATATCATTATGGACAACTATTTTGATACTGGAGCAGAGAGAAGGCCAATTAACCAAGAATCCAGGAAAAAACCCAGTGTAGATAAAGTACAATCCTAATAACAAAAGAAAGTAAAGCGAAGGATCTCAAACACCAACAGTTCATCCGGATAAGCAGGGCTATCACGACATATCTCCAACTAGGCAACCTATTTTGAGTTAGTCAAATACAAAAAGGGAGTACAAATTTGATCACCTATAAATTCCAGATCAACAAACAGGATAGACAAGAACAGATAACATATGGTAAATAGTGATAACCTTAGCCAGAAAACTGCCAAACTCATCCAACTTCTTCTTGAGTGGTGTAGCTTCCTGAAAATTTTCAAAAAGCAACTATTATATGGACTGTCATACAGAACCCCAAAGGGAGAAGCAACATAACAGATAGGATGATCAATTCAATCCAATATAGTAAACATTAACAGTTCAAGATACATCCTCTCTTGATGGTTTTGTGACAGACGCAGAAAAAAAACCATCAAAAGGGGACGTATCTTGAACTGTTAATGTTTACTATATTGGATGGTTGGTTGCTGAATTTTCTCTTTCAAAGGTTGCTAAAATTTTATGACACCAAATGTACACGAAAAAATAAAATAAAATAACATATAAAGCTTGCACTGAAATAGCACGAAAGAAGGAAGCATGTAGATTTAAGAGAATAGACTGCTCTTATTATTATGATAGCCCGTAGTCAATAGGGTATATATACACAAGTCTCCATATGAGACTTACCTACTCTAAGAATCCTATTAGGAAGTAGTTACCTAATAATATATACTATAGTTAATACAGTTACTATAGGGAAACGGAAATACATATCCTAATTAGGAACTACATAGGATTATCTACAAAGCAAGTTTTAAAAATCTTGAGGATTGCATCGTATTTAGAGACAACCAAAATTGAACAAGTACACCTCAAAGCAACAAGTGAAGCAATCATAAGAAATGAACATCCATAGTGCTTACATCGTCTGTATGTAACATTGAATCGCGTATGCTCCCCATAGCAGTATTAGCACCAACTCCAACAACCACAGCTCTTGCTCTTCCCGCGACCACAACAGTACCCTGGTAGTCAAAATAGATATAGCATACTAGGGAAATGTAAGACTGTCCTCACGTTCTAGCACTTGAAGAAAGAATAGCAATGGTAGGGTTTCAAGACCCCACATATTTGGAGGTTCTCCCTTTAAAGAATGACCATGTGTCTAGGATAATGTACATTATCTAAACATAAATGCTCTCCCTCAAGCAAGCTATGGTGAATCACACTTCCCCGTTCTTCTGTAATCCTAAAACAATGTGAATAAAGGAAACCAAAGAGCAATATCAAAGTCATGAACAGTTCCCCTGCAACAATTGGATATGTGTTGTGGAGAACAGTAATGACAATTTGTGTCTTCTACTTTGGATACTAATCGGTAAATAAGTTCATAATGAGTCGCAAGTATTCCTCAAAGTTGTAAATACTTCCTCTTATTCCTGTTTGTTCCATCACCAATTGCTCTTCAGGCCTATGACAGCATATGCATGCAAAAACTGGCCTAAGATCAGTAGATAACCAAGACAGATGCCACAGAGGGGTAAACCATCAGTCATGACTCAGACTAACATTTATTTCATTTCGGAGTGATATACCCTCAGCCATGACCTAATCTAACATTAATTTTATTTCAAATTGCATTAGTAAATGTACAATACCGAGAAAAGGATGTTTGTTTTGTCCTGATATACAGCATTGGTTGTCACAGTTGACTCGAGCTCCTTGTCAGCCGAACTGCTTTCACCTGTTACAATCCCTCAAGACATTAGATCAATATACGACTATTCATATCTGGACAGTTTATTAATGAACTCTGGCTAAGGTAACTCATATAAGGGCAAAACGTAAATGCCATGTATATTAAGGCTTGGTTTGGTAGGTGGAAAGTTGGATGGAATTTCCAACATTTTCCCGCCCGGATGGGAAAATTAGATCCCGATGATCTAAATTTCATCCAACTATCCACCTACCAAACCAAGCCCAAGTATGGTAGCTCCTATATCTACACAACTTTAGGACTCATAACAATTGACGGAAATTTTTGTGGCAGATGTAGACCAAAAACTAAAACCATTCCATGAGCAAAGGTAGACCAAAAGTTATGTCACCACCACACAAGATATGAGAAGACCACTGTGACCAAACACTAAAACCATTCCATGATGTAAACCCAAATTTATGATGAAACTGTACAAAAGCATAGTATAATGAGAACCAGAACCAAGGAAGTTAAGACTTAAGCACAGGGTACAAAATCAAATTCCAACCACAAAAGGTTGATATTAAGCAAAATCAAATTCCAAGAAGTGTTAATTCGTTAAGCATTGATTATGAAAGAGAACAAGAAGTAGATGTACCAGTAAGGATTGCCTGGTCCACGCGTAACTGATCACTTAACATCTCAATCATTCTCATGTCAGCTGGAACCTTGCATCCCACTTTTTTAAAAGAAGAAACTCAGATTTGTGTGCCAGGTCATAGAACCAATGAGCAGATATAGTACCTCGTGAACTAAATATAAACCTACCTGTCACTTCCACTATGTCACCGGGAACAAGATCTGCTGCCGGAAGTATTGAAAAACAGCCTGCAACGGTAGTTGAGTCACACTGGTTATGGAAGAGGTTAAGTAAGACTGGTTATCAAGGACAAAAACAACCTTAAATCCTAAACATAGACCGCTATCTATGAGTGAACCTCTGTGGCAATTAATCAGGGTATCTTGCTGATATAGTAGTTGAAGTGCATGATGCCGAATTTGATCTTATTCAAGAGTACCTTACTCTTTTATGTACAAAAAATCTTCCATAACCTATAGTTAAGCGTATGGGTTCTAGTAATGAGTAAAGTTTTAGCCTTGAATACTCCATATGTCAGTCTCCTCCTGCTTTCTTTCCTTCTAGTTTAGGTCAGGTTTGCTTCTCTTTCATCTCCATCAAAATTCTAGCTCCAAACCATCCTCCTCCGGCAGTATAAGATGAAATATTGAAGTAATGCATCGGACCATTCAACATAAAAGCAACCACTGATAAAACTTATCATGACAATCACACTACAATCATCTACAGCTGTGTATTTAAACAATTAATGTACCATTCCGCAGCACAGTTGCAGCTTCAGCTTGATAGGCACGTAATTCCTACAACCAAGACAGATGCAATAAGAAAATATTGGTGAAGTTAATGAGACCAAAACAAAACAAGATAAACCATAACATCAACGATCAACCTTAATCAAAGAATCATCACACAACAAATAGCCATAAGCAAAAACATGACTTCAAAGAATGTCAAGCAGTCTTCACAAATTAAATATCAAATCACATGCTGCATGCACTGAAATGAACAATCAACTTAGTCTTACACCAGCACCCATTCAGTATATACTGCCGCACGAAAAGAAACTCACGGGCTTGCAGGGATGATCACAAGTGCTAGGCCTAGCTTAGGAAAAGATTAGTGAACTTGTCCAAGATAGAATGTAAAAGGCTACTCTACAACTTCTGAGTCAAAGGTTCTTTCACATTTCATGGGGACATAGACGAGTTATCCTCAAATGACCCCAAATCCAAAGACACTACTAACATTTTTTCGAACATTTACCCAAATCTTAAAGAGTTATTGCTATACTATACTGTGACAACGTTGACAATAGAGACACATCATCCAGTTAGCCAAAAGTTAGCATAGATGTATAATGAAGAACAAGGGACGATAGAGGATTTTATCAAACATCATGTACCAACCAAAGACGAATATGTTGAAGAATCAATGGTGGACACTTTAAGACTAAATGGAAGCCAGGCAGTATCAACTAAAACAATCGAGATCCCTATGAAAGCATCTGCATTACTGATAACCAACCTCGAGAGCTTTTTCAGCATTCGTTTCTGTAATAACGCCAACTGCAGCATTGGCAGCCAAAATCAAGAGAATAACCTGTGTCAGCCAAAAGATCAGCAGAGAAAAAATCAAACATTATGACCATAAGTATTATTCCAAGCCTACATAGAGCATTATGCTACACCGAAGGCAGAGAATGACACTAGAAGCGCCATCAAGTCTGTCTACAAATGCAAAACATGAAAATCAAATGCTTAAAGATAAAGAGAACAGAAACCTGCAAAACTCAGAAAAGCAAGACAGGTGGTAACCCCTATGTGACAGATAAGCCAACTATTGAAGATAAAAAGATACGAATTAGTTTCATCAAACAAAAAGATGTCTTACAAAAGGCTCCACAAAGGCAGTCAGGCCAGTTTCCCCGTTGATCAAAGCCAAAACGAAAGAAACAATTGCAGCAGCTATCAGTATCTTAACAAGTAAATCATCAAACTGTTTCAGAACCAATTTCCAGAAAGGAGTTCCTGCAATAAGTAACAGAAGATACATAAAATTAAAATTGAGCCCCAAATGAAGGTATTGCTCGTGAAGTCATTATAAATGAGTGTACAAGATAAAGAAAAGGATGGAGGGTGAAGTAGTGGCCGTCCATTGTAACTTCCTTTAATTAGGTTTGGAATTTGGAAGGAAACTACTTAGGAAGAAGGTTTTTAATCACTATAAACTTATAAGAAAATATAAAGAGATTAAAAACTTAGATACAATCTCCTTAGAACAGTCTCTTCCCTGCCATCGAGAACTCTAGCAAAGAGGCATACTATATCATGTCTATTCAGACTAGGAAAAAAGGATGCGTCTATTGTTCAAGTAACTGGTCCTAAGGAAACATTCAGATGCTCTTCTAGCAGGCCGAGGCATCCCAAGAAAGCCAATAACACCAATTCCATAGCAGTGCCGGACAAAAAGATTTCGGTTGCCAAAGCTTAAGAATCTCTTTATAAGTAGAATTTCAGACCTAGAAGTTTCAGAGCATAGGAAAGAAGCTGTAGATAATGTGTATCATCGCTATTGAGCATAGAACTCTAAGACAATAAGTAGAATTCCAACTATTGACCTTAAATTGCATGAAGATGATAATGCGTTTACTTACTTGACTCTTCGGGGAGCTCTGCGTATCATCACAAAATATGCAGCAAAAAGGCGAAGGTTATACCGAGATAGAAAATATATGGAGCACGTAAGACTCGTGATGATCTAATTACTGATAAAGAAGAGGGTCAACAATAACAGGAACTAGTAGCATACCATTCTTGCCGTACATTTTGGCATGCAGTAAAACCTGCAAGCAGAAAACCTCAGAACTTGTACCACAAAATCCACAAAGGAACCACAGCTATTGCTCTGGCGTAAGGAAAAAAAAAAGCAACAGAAATCAAATACGAGAAACACCGAGCAAAGTCCGCATTGTATGTGTACCTGCGAATCACTTAATCCTTTCGATGGCTCCACCCCGAAAAAATCCAAAACCTGCAATGAAACCACACACAATCACTTGCAATAGCATTCCAGACGGCAAGAACACAAGAGAAATGAACGGGAGGGAACCACTGCAATCACCTCGGTGACGGATCTAGCATAGGCGTCCTCCATCGCAGAAGGGAGGAATCACAGATCGGGAGAAGGAAGAAGTTTCCGCGGCGGACGTTCGTTATTAGTCCAGCTTCTATTTCTAACAACGGTGACGGAGCTCGGGTTTCATAGTTCTTGTTGTAGTTCACGATTCGGGAACTGAAGAGAGCAGAATGCACAGCTTGGACTGGAGTCTTGCGAGCCGGGAGAGAGAAGAGGAGGAATTTAGGGGTTAATTAAGATCCAAAAATAAAATGGGGGATCTAGTCATCTAGAGGTTACCTGAGTAAAAAATTCATTTTGGTCCTTGTCCGATTTTTTTGAAGGCCGATTGACGTTTGTAATGGGATAATCGTCATTTGGCCCCTGTATTTTACCATTTGACGATTCGATCTCTATATTATCAAATTGTCCATAATCTTTTTGGAGTATAGTTAGTTAACCAATAATGTCATTCCGTAATGTTTCTTATCTAATTCTATCAAAAGTTTAGTTAAATATAATAGTTTTCACTTTTCAAAAAGAAATTATTAGTCTCCATCTTAATCCGATCAAACTTCCTTCCCGCTAGCCGTTGCACCAGTCAATCCACCCCTACCGCCATCCCCAAACCACTATATTCTTCCACTTGTCCCTCTGTCGAGCTCTTCTCAACATTGTATCCAAATAGTGAAATTCAATAATCTTAAAAATTACTTATGAAATTAAGAATCCTATCTATGAATTTATAGGCTTGTCAACAGTCGAGTTTAGGTAATACTCGCCCTACGTAACCAATCTGGTCCATGTGCTAACGGAGTCGATGATGCGGCCACAAAAGGAGGTGCAACAGTGCTTCCCTGGAAGCTAGTATTCATCACTGCTGACGGCTCCTGATTGAAAGGAACATGATGATTTGAACCCCGAGGATCCCAGGAACTATTGGGAGGTTGGTATACAGGTTGAGCATATGGGGCCTGCTGAAAATGAGGTGGTGGAGGCATATCCTGTCCCTGGGTTCCCACAGGCGCACAAGGATAGCTACCAGTCTCATTGTTCTTGTACATCCACATTTGTTCCGCAGCAGCACTATGGTTTCCTGAAATAAATCCGGTGGTTTTTAATGAAAATAAACCCATAGTTTAAGCAGAAGGGCCAACAAATTTTAAAAGTTTACAAATAGATAATACCTCCTTGAGAAGGATTCAAAGAACCAAAAGGATGTCCAATATGCACAGCAGCACCACCATTCTCCAAATTCATTGCGGGTGAAACAAGATCCATAGGGCTGTTCTCAGGTTTGGCAGAGAATTGTGCCCCGCCAATCGCAGCTTGTTGACTGTTAAGTTACAACGAAGTGAAGGTCGAGGATCACCGAGGAAATTAACAATTGTGAAAAGGACAAATAAGCGCTAGCAGGTTTTACTAGTCAAAATGTGATATGTTGCTGTAAGTTGGTTAATCACCCATGTGGAAGAACATTTATCAGTCTCAAAGACACCATCCACATCAACAATATCTTCACCTAACTGGGTGTAAAGTTGAGTACCGTGTCAAAATAATTGCCACGGGACAGTGAAACGGACACCAGAAACAAAATCTTCTTTAAAGAAAGTTCTGCAGAAAAAGCACTTTCAAGGGAAACAAAACAATTACCATGAAATTTTCAAACAGTCAAATCTTGAAAGTTTCACAACATAGAACACCAATGTAACTGACGAAGAGCTGGGAACTTGATTCAAAACACAGGATTAAGAATATGGAAGAGAAGGATAGTTTTTGTGTGTACTGTAAACCTTCCGACGAAGTCCAACTAATTCAGTAGAATCAACTAAAATTCACCGTTACTCAGAATCGAGTTCAGAGAGATACTTATAACGTAAAGGGGTTTTATCATCATACATGCCCTCCCCGAAAAGTAAAACCATCCCTTCCAACCAATGCGTTTACACAAGTGCCAATTTCGTATCCAATGTATCATACAACAGAGGCACTAAATCGCCAAAACATGATACGATGCTGTCACCGATACCATATATTATACAACATTCGGCGAGGAGAGCATGTCAGTTGATATGCGTCCTCTTAAGCTTTTCAGGTTATCACCTCCATGACTACTCGTCCGGGGCATTCAGTGAATAGTGACCAGCATTTCTTCCCTGAGATTCCAATAATGCAAGATAGTGTTACTATGATCGCTAACTTCACCTGCTTTTTGGACGATAAAGAAAAATGTAGAGTAAATTCCAAACCCCACCTCAGACAGCATTCGTTGCTTGTTTAGGTATTGAGTTCTGGCTTTGTTCATAACCGAATTTGGTGACCGGAACATTCTCTGCAAAATTATATCATTCCTTGTTAGGTTTTGTTACAGCTGAGGCAAAAAGGGAGTCATTCAAGTTGAAAAAGCCTCACCTTATCACCACTTGATAGCTGAGAATCAGCACCCTGAAAAAGCTTTTTCTTTGGTGCGAATCCAAGTACATCTTGGAGGAATTCATTATCCTGTCACGAAAGGATAACGTTGAAGAAACAACATTCAAGCAAACAATGACCAAGCATGTCAACTAGCAGGATACTGACAAACCTGCATGTGTTTGACAAAGCCACCACCAAGAAAATGCTTCAAGAAGTTAAGCTGTGTAAGTTGATACCAGGTGGACGTCTGGAATGGATCTCCACCTATCTTCACTGTGACTTCAGGACTGTAACCGTCCTGAACATGGGGAGATAGATATTGGTAAGATGGTCCTCCAAGGTTCTAGAAAGGTAAATAGAAAAAGACATGGTAAACGAATAGACACCTCAATGAACTCCAGGATGTCCTTAAACAAGTTCCGCTGGCTGTTCAGGTCTTTCTTCGCTGACCCTTTTCCTCCGGCCTCTGCTGCGAGGTCTCTCACTTGATTTAAGATTTTCGCTTTTAGACCTCGTAGGTGTGTATACGATTTATCCCCATCTTGAACTGAGCTTTCCACACCCTCAGCAGCAAACTTTTCTAGGCATCCCGTCTCAAAAATAAAAGCCAGTGCTTCACCAGCTGCAATGCGAATAGTTCGGTCCTCCTTGTCGAGGAGAGTAGAGAAGTATGAAATGGACCTGTATAATAACATGTCAATCAATTCATTTCTCTAACACTTAGCAGTCAGTTCAGTCCGTTACAAAATATCCAATTTAGCTAAACCAAAAATCAAAGGTATACAATCAATTTGATTAATAAGAGGAAAGGTGGGGAGACAGAAACACAAAGCTAGCTTACTCTTGCCAATCCTTGGGGCTTAGTGTCCTCTGGTCCATGGATGTCAAAAGAAATGCCCAAGCAGACGCCACTGCTGTAATTACAGCACTAGAAGGTTTGACAGCAACAACCTACAATTGAAACAGAGAATAAGTAATTTGTAACTATCCATAAATCACATATCAATAAGGCAAGCATGCAAACGTCCTGCCCTCTACTTCACCATTGCGCCCACGAAACAGGAACGTCAATGAGGCTAACAGAAATCATCTGAGCCAATAACAAACTGAAGACAAAATTGAAAATACAGCCAGAAAGTACATACATTTGGGCCAAGCTTAGGCCGAACCAACTGCCACATGATCTGCATAGATTGTTCTGTTTGCTCAGGATCGTCTCCACCAACAAAAGTTATGATAGCAAGACACTCCAACAACTGCAACCATAATCCAAATACCGTAAAGATCATCATTATCAGATGATATTAAGGTGCCACAACATCACATTCATCATACTTACTGCTACCCTCCTCAACGAGTCTGTTCCAGACTTGAGTGCCTGGGAAATTGGAGCGAGCGACTCTTCCAATATTTCACGGGCATTATCCCCAGAACCAACCGTCAATGACAATAATCCTAGAACAAGGGCAAGACATACAAACAAATTAATGAATGCAACAGAATAATCAGATGACCAACAGACAAATTCAACTGTGAAGGCTAACCAATGGCATGAGAAGCAAGAGCTATCTCTGTGGTGGACCCTTTTTTAATGCAGCTAATACATTGATGTAGCAAAGTTGCAAACCTGAGCAAAAAACAATAAAATACAACTCAGTTAATAAGCAAAGCCAGTGAAACTTCAAACATTTAACATACAATTTTGAATCAGAAATTACATGGAAAATAACCAAATAAAAAGAGTTCCTTACTTCTTTTCCACAAACTCATGCTGCAAATTGGTATTGAAAGCCTCGATAATTGAAGCCAACGCTTTTTCTCTTGTTGTACTCCTTCACCACGTAAGAAAACCATAGTCAGTATGATAGAGAACCACCAACAAGCAATATTTTGTGATCAAACGCCAAAAAGACAAAGGATTTCATTCCCAGCAAACCTCTTCTCGTACAAAGCATCCAAAGCCTGATCTAGCAAGTTATCCTTCTCAACCTCAACCTCTTCAGTCCCATTGACAGACATACGATCCGAACGAACAGTAGACGACGAACTCACGCTACTATTATCCTCATCATCACTGTCCAACATGGCGGCATTCTTCCTTCTATTACTACCTGGATGAGCTCAAAAATACATAATATTACCCATCACGCCAATTAAGAAGTAAACCCAAATAGAGAAAACCTAGGATTCCACAAAATAGAACGAGGACCAAGTCCAAGGACAGAATTTCACAAATTTAATCCGTACAACACAAAATCATTGAATTTGCAGAGATAACTAACAAGCATAAAAACAATGGACATAGGGTTCAATATGAACTTCATGCAATTGAATATACAATAGAGGATACAATTTGAAAAAAAAAAGAATTCACTTACGTTTCCCCATCGTTAGCGGCGACGACAGAAAACCTATATGCTGTTATCAGAAACGGAGAGCACGCTGACTACGAAAATTGAGACTACAAGGAGCTGAAGAGACGAAACAAGACTGAAATGAAATCGTAGAAGCGGGGGAGGACGACGAAGAAGACGACGGCGTCAACAAAGCAGGTGAGATGGAAGAGGAGGGTCTAGCCATTAAAACACAGGAGGCTGATTGAGTGAGAGGGTTCGCCGAACGGATTTGCATAAATCTGGTGAGGAATCGGAGTGAGAGGAACGGGAAGGAAATCCTGGAACAGAATTACGGAACCGAGCAGCGGTGGCTTTACGGAACTATTTATTTTATTTTATTTGGTATTATAAAGAGAGGCGAATTTCCAATTCCGGGAGGCGAGAAACGGAGAAAGGGAAGAAGGTTTATTCCAGATCGAGTGGCTGCGAATATTCGAGCGATGTAGCGTGTAGTCGACCACAGCTAGTGGACTTTGTTGATTCACACGTGGCATGGCCACAACCGCAGGATTTCGTGGTCAAAGGCGAGGTGCAAGGTCGGCCATGCGTGACTTGGATTTATTATGGATCCGGTTTGCTAGATGTTTGGGTCTACGTACGTGTGAATTTGGGCGGGTGTTGAGTTCACTCACGAAGTCGACATCAAATGTTTCATCGTCTTTTCTCCCTTTTCATGGTTCGGTTGGACTATATGAGGCGTGGGATGATGAGATTTAGCGGTGTTGGATTACCTGGGAGAAGGAAGACGTAAGTGGATGAAACATGGGAGGAGCTAACTAGGTTGATACTTGACAATTACAGCACGTGGAGTTAAAGAATGTCAAGTAAAGACAGGTAGAGGATGGTCAATTCGGGGTCAATTTTCGTTTCATTTATCGACACGGTTTCGATCCATCCGTGCCTTTGAGTGACTCTTAAATCCTCATATCATACGACGCTTCGATTAATTATGCTTAAATAATTTTTTTGGATCATAACCTAACTATCTCCGATTGGTGGATAAAGCCTCCCGTGACCAAACCCACCTATCTCCAATCATCAAAAAATTATTCGTTTAATTTTTCAGAAATCCCGGCCTCCATTGATAAATCCACCCACATAATTTTCGTCAGCGGCTTTATATTTTCTCAAAAAAAATATTTTTGAAAAATTTCTGACGATAGGTCGTACAAACTTGTATGAAAGGAAGTATGGACTACTGATTATATAAAGTCTACACATATTTATATGTTTTGTACAAAAATATATGTATACATGTATGGGTATATACAAAAGTGTATATGAGTTTATATGAAGTGTAATAATACTATAAAAATATGATTACATGCAGTGTACATCCGTGTACGTTTGTAATAGTAAATGGGCTATTTTGACTATAATCCCTAAAATGAATAGATAAGTGCCATCGGCCCAACAACCCATTTTAAAAACCCAACGCGTAAGCCCATCCAAAGTAGGGAAATTTCGATCTTATTGTTCCTAAGCCCACCTAAGTCATGTAATATTTGCATATAGCTGGTTGTAAACAAACTAGAAGCTCCTCAATCTATAAGAAATAGTTACTTGATTACAGAGTGGATGGCTTTATTTACCTGATTACTGAACAGTTGTAATTTATGAACCATAGTTCACATCTTTAAGATCTTATTTGCAGTAATACCCCTCGAAAGTCGAAACATGGTATGTGCTGTCTTAAAGAGAGCGATGGGAAATTCCACATCCTTTTCTCGTTTGAGGATTTAGAAAGAATTGAAGCGATGCCCGTGGTTTGATGGGTTAGTTAGATGATTTAGCTTACAAATGAGATATTTTAGAGGTATAAAATATTTGAGGTTTTTGTGACTATTTTAAAAAAAGAATTATGTTAGTTAATATAAAATAATAAGTTAAAACACATATGAATTTTAAAATGAAAATTCTAAATAAAATTATTTTAAATACCATACCTACACATAAATATAAATAATATTATAATTTTTATTTCGGATGGACAGAAAAACCAGCTAGCGATGGCATGTGAGAGCACACTGCCCTAACATATATATAAATATGTATAACAAACGAGAAGCCAAGACAAAGCAAGGAAGGTGAAGGGCATCCAGTCAAGTCAAAGCATTGGGAAATGGAGTTGGGAGTATTCTACCACCATGGCTTTTGGTGGCTGTTACCTGCTCCTCCTCCATCGTAATCTAATTGAAGCCAACCTTCCTTTTTCTCTGAAGCAGCAGAGGGGTGAAACCTGACCAACTGATGGGGTAAATTTCAATATATTATTGTCAGCATGGAATTTAGTGTTTTCTCTATACGTGTCAGCCCACCAGCTACAATCATTCACACTCTAATCTTCACTTAATTTGATGTTCTGATGAGTAACAAAACTATTGACTGACTGATCGGGAGGATACAATACAAACAAATAAGCATCCACTTAGAGCTAGGCCTCATAAGTAACTGTATAACAAAAGTAATATAGTTCCATCGGTGCCACCAGCTAGATAAAATATAATGACTTAGGGACGACCGTTGGTTCAAAATTGTTCGATATATTAGGTCAAATCGTATAAAAATTAAAATTTATTAGGCCAAATCAGTGTTATGGAAGGTACGATTAGGCGTCCGTCTAGGTGAGAAGAACCCCAAGGCACCGGCAAAACGCCTCGCCTTGAGCAAGGCGATCAAATAAGGCGGCCGACCGAGGAATCACTAAGGAAGCGCGAAATCGACGAGGGATCGATTTCCGCGACGCCGAGGCGGTTAAATCTGCTATTAGGCGTTAAAACTAAGAATAAAAAACGCATAGTTCATCCTAAATTGAAAGATTTTGTGTGATCACCTAGGAATCTAGGAGTTTGACATCGTCTTTATGGCTTATCTTATCATTTTGTTATGTTTGTTATGTTTGTTTTCTTATGCACGAGAACTTGAACATTGGCTATTTTGAACTTTATGAGTTATATAACTACAACTCTGTGAATTTATGAATAGTTATGTTTGATCTCGCACACTAAACTTAAAATCTAATGCATTTTCTCTAAACGCCTAATCACGCTTAAGCAACGCCTAATCATCCAAGACGCGAGACAAGACCTCACCACCTTATTTACACCTTACACCTTCCTGAACATTGGGCCAAATACACAAAATGTACTATCCGTCTAAACATAATTTACATAACATCGAAGTGCAAAATCTAAAATTGGGCCGGGCTGGACTTGAGAAATAGTACGTAGTTGGTGATGAAGTGAAATGCGGTATGATCATTCTCGGTTAGTTTGTACCAACGAATTATTGATGCAGTGGTATCTGAGACTGCACTCGAAAGGGCAAACCAATGTCCAATTCTCCATAACCATATTAAAAAGAAAAGTAAAATTTTAACCCCGAAACTAAGAATTCGCACAAAAAATTGTCGGTTAGTTTGTTATTATTAATTATGGCTGCATGAAGTGCAGTGCTTCTCAAAAGAGTCAGCCAATTAATCCTTCGGGTTTGGGGCCATGGTAAGCAACAAGCATCCCCTGAATAAGAACATGCATATTTTTTTTCCACAATAATTTAGAATATAATGGCACTGTCTGCCTGTCTATCCATCTCTACAACAATTATTCTTCATCGTGTCATACAGTAGGAAATGAGATTTATTGGATGCCATCCTCGCCAACCAGATTAATTACTATTATAATTTAAAAAAGTAGTAAAATCTGATGAAGCCACCCTCCACTCAACACTGAACAGTTCTTCTGAAACTGAAAGTGCCCGTCCATTCGATGGTGGCCACGTACAGAAGATGGCCCTCATGTGAGACCCCTTTACTCTCAACTACGACCACTAGCTTATTAGAAAAAGGGACGACATGTATGGAAATGGGGAAGGGGAAAATATAGGTCCAGAAGATGAATACATTTTTGTTATTAATCGTTGTTGCCTGTCTTGAATGATTGTTGTGAAAATTTGGTTCCTTGAATTGCACTACTCCCCTCGGGTTTGCAACATCAGTGGCCAATGTTAGCTTTAAGATGGTCTACGCTGCCCCGGCTGGCTCACTCACAGTACTACTACTACTACTACTACCGTCCCAGAAGGGCAGACAAAAGAAAAGTTGGATTCTTAAGGGCAGTTTTTGACATTGCACTGGTTTTCAGCTCAACATCTTCTTTTTGTTATATGTTACTCGGTTTATTGTTCGGGATTGCTGCGAGGTTGATTGAGCGTACTGACCCGTGTGTTTTATTACTGT
This sequence comes from Linum usitatissimum, assembly GCA_030674075.2. Classification (NCBI taxonomy): domain Eukaryota; kingdom Viridiplantae; phylum Streptophyta; class Magnoliopsida; order Malpighiales; family Linaceae; genus Linum; species Linum usitatissimum. Next base: position 3,159,035 of record JAUJYP020000804.1, on the reverse strand, counting down.
CTATATGTGTTGAAATGTATGGTGAAACATTTTAGTTCTCACATAATTGTGTGTGGTCGAAGTTAACAAAACGTAATTCATATAACGACGGCTCAACAAGAAGAACGTAAGCCAATTTGAAAATTTTCAATACTAGCATAACTTCAAGTAAAATTGATTTTTAACTTTATTTGACCATTATTTACAAGGGTTATCAAAGTAAAACTTGATTTTTAGTCATTTCCAACATGCATGTCAAATATTAGCCGATTTGAAAATTTTGAAGTTTTTTTTGCAAATTGTCAAATTATCATAATATAACACACGGAAATTTACCAGTTTTGACATAAAAATTGAGCTTTTTTAAATTGGTTAATATTTGACAGGTATGTCAGGGATGACTACAAATTGAGGTTTCACCATATTAAACTCTTCAAACCAAATGAAGTTATAAAAATATTTTTTAAGGGTTTCAATTGTTGTTGTTAGTGGGGATGTATGTGCTTTCGATTACAAAAATATTAGTTTGTATTTCTAGCTTCCCACCACATGCATGCACAAAGTAGGCAAATTTGAAAAAATTTAGTACTCATATAACACCAAGTAAAATTAATTTTTATCTTCATTTGATCATTATTTACATGGGTTACCATCGTAAAATTTGATATTTTAGCCATTTTCCAACATGCATGTTAAATATTAACCGATTAGAAAAAATTTAAAAATTATTATAAAAATGGTCAAATTTGCATAATATAACATATAGAAATTGACAAAAAAAATTAAATTTTTTAAAATTTTCTAATATTTGACATACATGTTGGGAATGGTTAAAAATTAATGTTTCACCATGTTAAGTCTTTCAAATAATAGCCAAATGAAATTAAAAAATATTTTTTAAATTTTATTAAAGTTAAAAATTTTTAAATTGATTTAATTACTTTCTACATACATGGTGAAAATAACTAGAAATCCAAATTAAAACTTTTATCGTTAAGTTAAAAAATCTATCGACAATGTTGTGAGAAGGTCCATAAAAAATAATAAATGACCTCGAAAATAATACATGTCGGAAAAAAGTAGGAGAAGGACCCAATTCAATTGAAATCCCAGTCTTTGTGTACGTAATACTAGTTTCTGAGCCTGACATTTAGGCAGACGACGTCGTTTTTGTGGGTACATACTATCCAGGTAAGCAAATAATGATACGTTTCAGCCTTTCGGTTCAGGTTGTAAGCCGGAGGGAAGAGCATGCAGAGGCAGCATTTGCAGGAGCCACGTACGTCTGACGGCATATAAGGCTGGCTGGCTGAATTTCGATTTTTTTATTTTCTCATTCGATCGCCTGAAAGATCATGAGTGAGTTTTGTTTGTTCGTAATTTCGCTTCCTTGAATGTAGCAGTCAGTAATGAGGAACTGAATCAGAATTCCTCTTTTCAATCTGTCCTTGCGACATTTAATGCCATAAGAACCTTCATTGATTTGGTTCTTGATGCTCATATCATTGTGACAATATTGATCGGTTAAACACTTTAAACGGAACATGTGAATTATAGTTGTAAAAGAGGAATGAATATAAATGGTTATCTGAAATTTAGATAATTATTGATAATGGATAGTTGGATATGCTCGTTCAAACCTTGGCTAATATCCGGCGATGTGGTTACTAATAAACCAGTACAGAGTCGCATGTATTGTTTATGGTCACAGGAAAAGCCTTATATATGAGGCTTGGGCTTCAAGGCCTATGTTTTTGGAATGGGTATGTCGAGACCTCTACTCGGCAATAACTCTATCCCTAAAAAAACTGTCACGATCCACGAGATCATATCGCTTATGGAAGATCTATTGACAGGTGGCGGACTACGACAACCTTACCCAAAGAGTTAATAAACATCGGTTGTCACCACTGTCAACTATCAAACAGTACTAAAGGGGAAATATTTCCCGATACGTTTCAAAACCTATTCCTCTCCTTTAAACCTCCTTTCACCTGTCATCCTAAAGAACTTTCTACCACCATTCATTTGTGTGAGCAAGAGATATGGATCGAATCTAGACCAGTCGATCACAACCGCAACACGATGATTATTCTAAAATCAGCTACTCATTGTGCACTATGGGCTACTAGCGCTGAACACATATGATGTTTATACGTGTGTTCCATACACATGTACTTAGATGTCTATACATGTGTACTTGTGTTTTAAATGATTAAAACATTAAAATTAATGTAGCATATTGGCAAGAGCTCAAGATTGTGTTTGCATACCTCACAAACACAATCATATCGAGCTCCGACGGCTAGTAACTTCTAACCATGCATCAGAGTTACTGTTTGCTATTTATACAATTTTTTAATAATAATAATTCATAACATGACCTGTTTATCCCTTTAGTTTAGGGCTTTAAATCTTGAATTTTAAATCAACGATCCAAGGGCCCTGACTGTATATTAAAAAAAAAATTGCTTGCCAGGGACCTGTCGTACAGTCTTGGGATGGTTTGGTTTCTTACTTCCTCTCCCGCTGGAGGGTAATAATTTACGCGGGAAACAGTTAGTTAATTAGAAAGAAAGCAAGAAAGAAGGTGTACGACGGAGCCACGTACGGTGCCCCCCACACCCTCTGCATCTCCTCTTTTAATTGGTCAGTGCACCACACGCGCTAAGTAAATGTACCCCCCACGAGTCGTATCCCCAATTGGCAGTTCAAACTCGGACCATTCCCAATTTTCAATTGCAAAAGGAAGTGTTATTTATTTCCTCTGCAGAACGGGGAATGGAAGAAAAAAATAACACGAAATCCATTGATTATGCTATTTTGTCTAATGGATTTCTACAAACACTTTTGATTTCGTTAGTAATACACACGTGGCAGGCACTACAAATCTCAACAGTCAACCAACGCGCCTCTTCGATCTCCATTTATCACTTGTGATTCCTCTGATATATATATATAAAGCTTCCTTCTTCACGTTCTTGTTGAAATGAAAAACCGTTATAGAACAGTAAACCGTCGTCTCCTCCTCCTAAATTCTTGCCTGCCCTCTCTCATTCAATAATTCCGCCCGCTTCTCTTATCTTTCTTTCCCTACTTCTTCTTCAATTCTTGCGCAGTCAATCAGTATTCAATCATCCCCCCCTCTCCCTCAATCTTCTCTCCGCTAAATCAATGGAGTTCCAACATTTAAAACGAATTAATGCTGTAATTCTTCCCTAGATTCCCACAGTTTTATACAGCCGAGATTAAAACACTTGCAGGGTCAAACAGGGGGTTCAATGGCCGACAATGTGAATCTTCTCTGTAACGAGGACATCTTCGACGCCGCATCCACCCCTGCCGCTCCTCCGCCGTCAGGACAGCCTATTGATGGTGATGATGATTTGTTTAGAGAAATATGTTTCAAGTATGACAGTCAAATCGGAGGAGACCAAGAGGAGGAGTTCGTTAGATACTTGGTGGAAAAGGACTCTGTCCATGGATTCAGAGTATCAGGTGGTGGTGGTGGTGGTCAAAGCGTTGATTTTGATGAATGGGTCAGACGCCCTCGTATCAAAGCCATCGATTGGATTCTCAATGTGGGTGTTCTTCAATGCAATCAAAGATTCCTTCTTTGTTCTTGTTGTTTTCCGATCCTAATCTATTATAATGCAGACTAGAACTTCACTCGGGCTCCGCTGGAAAACGGCGCATCTTTCTGTCTGCTACATGGATCGCTTTTTGACGATTTTCTACATTGAGGTATTAGCTTACTGCTTTTTTCTTCTTTTTACCCATTCCTTAATTGTTTTGTTCACTCTGATTCGTCGTTGTGGGGAAGAACAGCGGCAGTGGCTGTGGGCAGTGAGGCTTCTGCAGATGGCGTGTTTATCACTGGCAGCCAAATTGGAAGAGACGGATGCTGCAACGCATTCTCTGGTTTCGTATCAAGATAGGGGTATCGAATTCGGATGTGAAGGAATTAGGAGAATGGAGATTCATGTTATGAACAACTTGGAATATCGACTGAACACTCCCACTCCTTTTGATTATATCCCCTGTTTCATCGTCAAGGCGGTCGAGGTTTGCCCGTCCAGAGAAATGGTCTCGCGGATTGCCAAATTGGTATTTGCTTTTACCAAAGGTATGAACTGATATGCATTAATTGATTCACATTGTTGGGTTGATTCATCTGGGCCGAAAGCTCATCCTTTTCGCCATTTTTGTTCTGCAGAAGTGAACTTGACAAACCACAGGCCGGCTGCAATAGCAATTGCTGCAATCATGGCCGGGATGGATCAGAAATTGGAAGAATCCGCAGTTGTTGCTCGAATGAATACATTCGTTTATACTCATTTGCTCGACATTGTGAGTATATTTGAAAAAAAAACTGTTGAATTTCATGATTTCGCTCATAATGTTTATATCACCGTTTTTTTGTTCTTTGCAAGGGGAATGTGGTCGAGTGTTACAGTTTGATGAAGAATATAAATTTGGAAGATAAAGGAGAAAGCTCAGTGATAATTTCTCCTGATGTGTCGCCTGGAAGATACGATGATTTTGAAGGGGAAAGAAGTTTCTCGGTGTCTTTTGGTACTACTAAGAGAAGGAGGCTTGATTTTGATAGGCCACCTGATCGTCCACCGGATCTGTGAGCCTGCACAAAAATTCTTTTGGGGGTTCTCTCAAGTTTTGTTCTTTCTCTTAAGATTTGATTCATTGGTACTGTATATGGGATTCAAGTTCATGACCATGGGAGGGGCATGATGCTTATATACTTTGGAGTGTTGACATTGAAATGCCTCGTTATTTATGGAGAGGCAGCATTCAAAGTCATAACTAACACCAGTTGAGAAGAAGAAGAAGAAGAAGAAGCCTAAATGTGAAGCCGACTTCATAAGCAGGAGTTGTAGTTTGGATTAGGTTTTCCATTTTCAATTTTTTGACCCTTTCTTAACTCAATGGGTTTCTTTTTATTGTTGGGTCTTTGGGAAATGCCTGATTGTGTTTTGGGGGTTTTGTTCAGTTGGGAGAGTGATAAAAAAGATGGGAGCTTTTTACCTGTGTTTTTGAGTGATTTGATTCATCTTTGCTGCTGCAACTGCATGTTGACAATCATAAAAGGAAAAGGAAAAAAGAAACTGATTGATTATTATAATTTGTGGGTATCTATTCTCTTGTCTGTTATTTACTCTAGTTAAAAGCTTCTGCCATGGCTGAACTGGAAGGCCTTTTTTACAGGTTTGTGGGTGTCATGAAAACCCTACTCGCATTTGTCTTGTTTCTTTGTACATCAATAGGAGGGGGATTGATTCCCTTTTCTGTTGATCATCAATCACACTTTGATGTAATAAAGAAGGTATTCCTCCTTTGAGATGGTTTGGGTAAAATGAAAAAACCAAACACAAACAAGGAAATCCTCTCATTACCGATGAAAAAGATTGGTACAGAGAGACTCCTGCATGCTACTCTCAGCAATCACAGGTGACCCAAAACCAAAATTGATATGTAGCCAGATTGGATTGACGTCTCTGTAGATATTATGATCGAGAAGTTGCTGTACAGTCAAAAGCTGGCTAAATAAGTACTTGGTACTATTTCTGGCTGGCTCTGTGCCAATTTTGGCTACCTATTTCCCTGCAAAAGAACCCTCTTCTGGGACTACAAAATTGCACAGTACCTTTCCCTACCAAATAGTAGAGTCATTTTTCCATGTTCAAGAAGAATCAAGGACTATACTAATGAAATCCATAACTGGGTCAGGGTTGCTATTGTATGTTTTGTCCTGTGGTTAGGTGGGGATTGATTGATGAATGATATACCATCAGTAAGCTTTGCAGTTACCTAGTATGAATGTAGACAAATATGGTCTATCAGTTTCTTCTTCTTGCTTGGATAACCCCCCAATTCACAAGTGCCACCCTCTGCCACACTTTGGAACTGACCATTTCAAGCTAGCCCTACTTGTCAGTGGAGTTCCAGAAATTGTTACTTTTACCCTCTGGTAAAACAGCAATACTCTATCTCAAGGCACAAAAGACTAACTAGACAAAAGTTAGAAGCCAAAACACAAGACAGCTAAGTTCTTGCTACACTGATGAAAGTTCTTAATACAATTCCATCGCTGGTTCCTACCATCCAAAGAATAGAAAATTGGAAAACGCGAGATATGTATAGATGTGTAGTGCATCCATCACAAGAAACGTTTATGGTCATCTGAACAAAAACCTACCATTTCGTTTCTGCTAAAACAGTTCTTCAGCTCAGCTTGATCCTACTGGAATCATCTTCAGAATAGCAGCAATTGGCATGCCAAGGAACCCGACCACTATGCTTACAAACCACTGCTGCCAAGTAAGAGGAGTTGTGCTGGCAAATGTGCCTAGAAACTCCACGATTATGATCTGGAAGACGGCTGTGGAACCCAATACAGCTACAAACACGTAGTTCTTCAGTATGCCATCAAAGACATTGACTTTCTCCATCTCCCTGGAACTGATCTCGTTAAATACCTGCGGAAATACCAGCCACCTTCCGTCTTTACAATTATACCAAATTTCGGATTCAAAGTTCAAATGTTTTCATGATGGCCTTTACCTGGCAGAAGACAAACGAGTTAAAGATGAGAGTGTTGAGTATCAAATCAGAATCTTGGCGGCCATCAAGCTGGAATGCTGCTTTTCCTCTTGTCTGAAGGTACCACATCACCACAAACTGATACAAAGATTGCCCCAAGATATTCCTCCACATTATGTTACTAATGAAGTTCCCTTTCCTGCCAACCGGAGCTCTCTTCATCAGATCATCAGTTGGTGGCTCTGTGGCTAAGGCCAATGCGCCAAGTGTATCCATTATCATATTCACCCACAGAAGCTGTACTGCAGTTAATGGAGGATTTCCTGGAAACACAGTTTCAGGTTTCACAAGGCATAAGCTTGGTTTTTCATATGTTGTCAAGACGACATAAAAGGTTATTAAAGCAGTTCACACCTGTCAAGCAAGCTGAAGAGAAGTTGACAATTAAGGCAACTATATTCACTGTCAACTGGAACTGAACGAACTTTTGTATGTTGACATAAACTGAACGTCCCCATTTTCCCACTGTCACGATTGTTGAGAAGTTATCATCTAGAATGATAACATCAGCACTCTCTTTTGCCACCTGCATCCCAGGTTTAACTATATGAACAGCAAACTCAAAAAACCAGTATGCATTGTAGAAATAGCTTAAATACACACCTCTGTTCCTGCAATACCCATTGCAAGCCCGATATCTGCTTCATGAAGTGCTGGAGCATCATTTGTACCGTCACCAGTCACAGCAACAACCTCTTGGAAAGTAGTTCGTAGTTGCTTGACAAGAGTATGCTTATCCATAGGTGAAGATCTCGCCATCACCTGCATATTCAGTGACCATTGTTTAATAAGTAAACAAAAAACTACTGGAGGTGAGAAAGCTATCTGTTAAAATAAGTGTACCTGGAGTTTGGGAATAAGTTGTTGCAACTCCTCCTCAGTCTTCTCCCTGAATTCAGGACCTTCAATTGCTACTCCATCATCAGTAAGAATTCCACATTCTCTAGCAATAGCTTTAGCAGTTGTTAAGTTATCTCCAGTGACCATACGAACAACGATCCCGGCAGATCTGCAGACCGCCACAGATTCCTTGACACCAGGGCGGACTGGATCTTTGATACCAACAATAGCAATGCAAGTGTATCCGCGGAAAGGGATATCATCACTGCCAGGAGAGTATTCACTTCCCATGTCCGAGTATGCGAGGCAAAGAGTTCGAAGAGCTTCATTTGCAAAACTTTCGATCGTGTCTTGGAGATGTTTCATTGAGTCCCCAGCAAGTGGAACGACATCGCCATTTGAGTTGACAAATTTGTCACAAGCAGCTAAGGCTATTTCAGAGGCACCCTTACAGTGAGCTCGGAAACCTCCTCCAGGAAGCTCTAGAACTACTCCCATCCTCTTCTTTGTAGAGTTGAAAGGCTCAACCTTTACAATCTTGGATCTTTCTCTTTCTTCCCTGAAATCTCCACCAAGATTGAGGCCCAACTCAAGAAGCGCAGTTTCTGTGGGAGTACCCAAAATCTCAACTTTCTTGGCTCCATTCAGCACCACATCTCCTCCAGTGTTGTTAAAGATTGATTCAATTAGAATTTCCCTAACCGATTCCGGAATCGAGGATCCAAACTTCTCAGAGCTGTCTTTCACTTCTTTAATCTCCCCACATATGCAAGTTTTCACAACAGTCATGTGGTTAGTTGTTAGAGTTCCAGTTTTATCACTACAGATAGTAGTGGCAGACCCCATAGTCTCACATGCAGCAAGATTACGAACAAGTGCCTTATCGTTCATCATCTTCTTCATAGCAAAAGCAAGACTCAAAGTCACAGCCAATGGGAGCCCCTCAGGAACAGCAACCACGACAATTGTAACAGCAATAGCAAAGAATTCCAACATTTCCATAGCATCATCTCCTGACCAAACCCATTGGCTACCTTCTTGTAGTTTACGAGTAAACAAGCCTTGGACTAGGACGGCAAATGTCACAACAGCGAAAAACAAGCCTATCTTCCCAATAAGGTTAGCAACTCCATTCAATTTGACTTGCAGCGGGGTCTCATCATCTCCTCCTTCACTAAGAGTAGCCATCAGTTTACCCCATTGTGTTCTCATGCCAACAGTAGTCACAAGCATCTTACATGAGCCATCCTGAACTTTGGTTCCCGAAAGAAGAAAAGGGTTGGATACATTGACATTAACTGGTTCACTCTCTCCAGTTAAGCTGGATTCATTGATTAACAATGAGTACCCAGATAGGAAAAGTCCATCAGCCGGGACTTGGTCTCCAATACACAGATGAACAATGTCGCCAGGAAGTAGGTCATATATGGAGAGCTTTTGCCTCAGGCCGTTTCTAGTGACCTGAACAACAATCTTTTTCTTCTCCTTATCCAAATCTCTGAACTGCAGAGATTGCCTGTAATCACTAGTGGCAGTGACAAACACAACCAGAAGAATGCTAGCAACAATTCCTAATCCATCATGGGCACCTTTTGGCCAACCTTCCATTATAATCCCAACAAGAAGCGACACAATGGCGCAGAAACCAAGTATCATAAGCGTCGTATCTTGGAGAGCTTCCCAAACGAAGAACCAAAAACTCTTTGGTGGACTCTCCGTGAATTTGTTAACACCATAAACACGTTTCCTTCGATCAAGTAACTCATCGGATGTTGGAATACCATTGGTGATCGACGAAGATAGCTTGTCAGCAATTCCTTCCACCCCATCATGAGTTTTCAATTTCTTCACTTCATGGCCTTCAACAATGGATCCCAACTCTTCTGCACAAATCTGAAAGCCTGCTGCTTTCACCTCCTCGGGTACAATGTAGTCACTTGACAAGCTTAAACCTGCAAAAAGCACAAGATCAGGAGATCAAAACGTCAACAGCACCTACAAACTAGGGACCTAAGAAATAAACTAGAATGAACGAGATTTTCACCCTGAATGAACTGAAGAGCAGCTTTTGACACCAAAACCGCAACTCTCAGCTTCTCCTGCAGTATGATCACAAGCAGAAAGTATTAGCAAACAGGATTAATATGTACATAAAAACAAAGTGTCTCCAGATAAGCGACACAGAGCAAGTTAGTTAACAGGTGAATTACGCAAGTAGAGGTTCTCTTTATTAACAATCAAAAGACACCACATAGGTTTTCACGCAAGAAATGTTCCAGCCGAAGCACGTGATTCAACAGAGAGACCTTGTTGGTGTCCAAATGGGTGTGTTCTCTCCATGGTTGTTCAAATCCGAAAACAATACTGTTCCCAACTGAACTTAGATAGTTACCAAATATGGAAAACAGTAGAGATCTGGCCGTCCGATCTCACAACGAGAAAGGAAACCGGGGATTCATAATTCATTTCCCAGTTGAAAGTATCGGATGCGTCTTTCAAACTGCTAATAATAAATGTAAATCTCTTCTTAGCATTAAGTTGGGAACTAGTCAAAGTCTTGATGACTAAAGTAGGAAACTTTGTCTTCAAGTCAACGTAGGAAATTCAATCTGGAGTGATATACGAGTTCCCAGGAAGTAGATCGGAAAAAGGAAAGTGGGGATGGGAAAGAAGAAGACCTGATTGGATCGACGAATGGCATCAGCCTCAAAGCGCTTAGAGAGATTAGCAGTGAAACGGAAGCGCCGCTTCTTATTCTTAACCAACCAACACAGCTTCCTCCATCTCTGTAAAGCTTCCTCAGATGAGTTCTTCGCCTTCACTTCACCAAAACTATCGTTCAAATAGTTCTCCATTCCACTCCCCCCTTCGAAAACCCACCACCTATCTTCAGACTAATATAAAAACAACTCACAAAGTTTGAGAGATTCTGTGTTTTGTTTTTTGTTCCTGGGTCTGGAAAAGAAAAACAGAGAGCAATGAAGTACTACTAGTAAGGTCAAACGCTTTTCAGAAAGAAGGAAAAGAGGAATGGAGGTGAGGGCGGAAACTGGGTAACTGGTTATTCCGGTGGCTTGTTTGAGTTGTTTCCTCCAAGAGGAAGGTGACAAATGAGAGAAGTTTCGTTCACCGATGGATGGAAAGCGCGTGGCTGTTTCCTTTCAACCAGCGATCTGATTGGGTGAGGAGAGTCTGAAAAACACGCTCTCGGACAAGTGGGTTTACAGCCGAACGGAGAGAGAAACATATACAAGAGTTAGTGGGGACGTGGTCTTCCCCACTAAACATATTCCCTAGAGTGGTGTTTGAAGGCTACCAGTACTCCATCTCTACATTGCGACGATAATTTCGTCTACAGTTGATGGAAGGGGTTCGCTGCTTCTCCTCGGCTCCACCGTTAGCTTCTTTGGTGAACCCTGTTGTAGTCTCACGACCACCCGCTCACTTGGCGGCTTGGATTTTCACGGTGGAAATGCAGCAGTCAACGTCTTCTCCAGTTTTGGTGTTGTGGGGTTTTGTCGTGCACCAGTTTTTGTGTGTCCTTGGTCTCCGGAACAGGTCATTCGAAGTTTTAGTCATTCGGACAAGTCTTTTATGTTGTTAGTGTCAGCTATATGGGGCATTTTCAGATTCTATCTGATTTGATGAAGGCTATTTGGCTGCTGAATTGTTCCACACCAGACGTCCGCGTTGGTTAGCTCATTCTAGAATGTCTCCTTCTGTTGCGCTCTCTATCCTTAGTTTTCGTTCATCATATTTTTCGCATGTATAATTGCACTGCCCATTTGTGACATGTGAGGCTCTTCATTATTCTGACAATTTTCATTTCTTGTCTCTAACCTATTGTATCCCTTTTTTGAGAAAGGTTTACTGTAATTTCTATCCGACTTCACTTAGTGATACCTCTAAATAAATAAAAATCATAATTGCTTTGATTCAGTCCAAGTGGAGTTGTAGAACATGTGCTTGGTTATCCGGAGGTCTTAGGTTTCAATCCTGTTTTCTATCTTGTATTGAATAAGAATTTCGATCTATTTCGGAAAAAAAATATTAGCTAATGACAGGCCCATGGGCCTGTATAGTCTTCAACCATCAGTTTGATCAACTGATTTGTCTTGGAAGGATATGGGAAGTCAGCCCAGTGTTATTCTTTATCCTGATGGGCCATTGGGCCGTAAGGCCTTCTACATATATTTCTCTACAAAACCAATGGGCCAAATTATGTGGTTTCGAGTGTCCATGTCAAATCACTCATAGAAATTGTTAGTGAGAGACCAAGGGATAATATCATCCATCAGTAACTCAGAATCTGAACAATTTGAAGAAAGAATTTTTAGTGATTCTTATATTCTGAAGCTACAATAGTGCTCAAGATTCCCATTTCTATGCAAAAAGGACAACCTACGAAAAGAACCGAACATAACTAGTCTCCGATATTGTGGGTAGAAGAAAAGCTAGCTGTAATGATGAACCTAAAAGGCATATTATATTAATTAAAGAGAGATTTCGAGGATAGGATAACAAGCTAGGATTAGCATAATTAGCTTAGCTCCACACAAAATAATGGATCAGAAGATAAGGAGTTGCCCACTACATTCAAACTGTACATATAACCAAATGAAAGTTTCAAGTTCAAAAGTCGTCGTAGGGAAGAAGGAGATGATGATGATACAGGGAGACAATCATGATCTGGGAAAGTTAAAGCTTTGACAGGTGGAGGAACACAGACTGAATTTTTTTATATTATATATAATGCAAGAAATACTAATTAATAATCATAATGAGAGATAAGAAAAGGGCAGAGCAATATTAAGAGAACATGATCATACCTGAAAACGGTAATGGAAATAGCAATATCAAACCGAGTTTGATTCGAGATCAAGGAAAATCTTTCGTTCATGGAACCGAGTTTCAGCCGTTGATTGATTTGCATTAGATCTAATAGTTGGTATGAAAAAGGATAAATATGTAAATTCACCTTTAGAAAATGTTATACATTTTGTATGAATTGTGTTCAAAATTTTACGTAAAATTTGATATACCTTGTATATACACTTTATACAACATGTTACACTGTATGTACAAGGCATCATACAAGTTATATGCACTTTATATGAACAGCGCATAAAAGCCATACTATGTGTGTACACTTAATTTGTATAAATTGTGTACAAATTAACCACATTCAAGTTGTATAAACTTTGTATAAACTATGTATAACCTTAGAGGGTGTACGAGAAACGTAGAGCCGGCGATAATAATTATGTGAGTGAAAAAAATTCGTCAACATAGGTCGGAGTCGTCGTAACACTCATCAGGAAACTGATCGATCTCCGTTTGATAATAGGAAAATTAAGAAATTATTGAAGTTAAATATGTTATTATTAGTGTACCCTCAACTAATCTAAATCCTCATCCTCATATCGTCTAGATAGATCCAATGACCGCTATTAACTCTGATCCAATAAAATCGATTTTTGGCCCTTAATCGTAAATTGGTCTCTATCAAACCGAAACCTAAAAAGAAACACAAGAAGAATGATAATGGGAAATAGGGAATAATTGTGGGATGTGAAGAAAGCAAAGGCATTGGGCTTCATGGCGTGCAATGCCAATTTAATCAAATAATAATAATAATATAATTTGTTGCACCATTATCCACATGACCATAATTTGTCACAAGTTTGACCCACTAACATGATTTGCACATGTTTTTTTTACATTTTATATACGTGTTGGAAGACATGAGAAAATTTTCAAATATACAAAATAATTGCTGATATTGTTTAGGTCCGCTAAAAATGAAGGTGATTGGACACATTCGATTGTAAATCCAGTATATAGTATTGATTATTGATTTTGATATTAGATAATTTAAAAAAAATTATATATCAAGATTGATGTCATTTTATTCGAAAAATTATAACAAATAATATTTGTGACGGAAACAATATGTTTTGAGTAAATTATAAAAATGTTATGAAGGAAAAACTAATTGAAAGAGAAAAGAAAGATGTGAGTATGAGAGAGAATTTAAAAAGTTAAAATAACACAATAAAATTATAAAGATGATTAGTTGAAAAGAGAAAATCATAAAGAAGACTCTATTTTTGAATCTCTCTTGTGAGATATCAACTTCGACAACCTTTGCAAGATTCGTCAAGACAATAACAACATACCAACTATTTCAATTCATCATCTAGCTTAAATTACTTTCGACAAAACCCTAAAAATCAAACGACCACCAATTTTTTTATTTCAAAAAACAGGCTGGATACAAAACTAAAGCCGTAATCAGAGAATAATATGTGAAGAATGATCCCCTTTGATTTGGTTCCATTACACTATAAAGGGCTATCAACCCACCTTTTAATTGAACAATTCTACCAACATGTCGACAGAGACATTGAGGTTGAAGAGTCGAATTTTGGGGTATGTCAAAACAGTCATTTCATTATCTAAGAGATAATATTAACATTATTTATTTTTGTTGATAAATAATTAAATATAACATCTTAAAATCAACTATATAAATATCCACTACAGCTCGTACCATCATCCAATTCACACAAAGTCAGTCTCTTTATTCACTTTCCTATCTGCCTCGCATCTCTAAATAATATAGGAAATACCCTAATAAATAATCAACAAATTACAAATCCCTCCAACTTGCTATGGTCACCGGTAAACGCCTGCTGGAGGCCCTCAACGTCCGACGCCTGGGATCCGGGGACCGGATCCTGGTGTTCGCACATGGCGTCGGAACCGACCAGTCAGCGTGGCAGCGCATTCTCCCCTTCTTCACCCAGAGCTACACCGTCATCCTCTACGACCTCGTCTGCGCCGGCAGCGTCAACCCTGACTACTTCGACTTCAACCGCTACACCACTCTCGACCCTTACGTCGACGACCTCCTCAACATCCTAGACGCCCACCGCGTCCACCGCTGCGCCTACGTCGGCCACTCCGTCTCTGCCATGATCGGCCTCCTCGCTTCCATCCGCCGCCCCGAGCTCTTCTCCAAGCTCATCCTCATCGGCGCCTCCCCCAGGTCAGCCCCCCCACCCAATCTCGATTCCGAATTGGAATTAGAAAAAAACTCAATCTCCACTCCTCAATTCGCCTATTCGAATCTAGACCTGTTTGATTTCCAATTAGGTTTCTGAACGATAAGGATTACCATGGGGGATTCGAGGAGAGGGAGATAGAGGAAGTGTTTTCGGCAATGGAGGCCAACTATGAGGCGTGGGTGCAAGGGTTTGCGCCGTTGGCTGTGGGAGCTGACGTGCCGGCGGCGGTGAGAGAATTCAGCCGGACGCTGTTCAACATGAGGCCGGACATCACTCTCTTTGTCTCCAGGACGGTGTTCAACAGCGACTTCAGGGGGATTTTGGGACTGGTCAAAGTCCCTTGCTGCATCATCCAGACCTCCAAGGACATGTCCGTACCTCCATCTGTAGCCGACTACATGAAGACCCACTTGGGTGGCCGGACCACCGTCGAGATTCTGATGACGGAAGGCCATTTGCCTCACTTGAGCGCTCCTGGCCTCCTTGCCCAGGTTCTCAGGCGAGCACTAGCCCGATGACTGGTGAAGAGAATAAAAAGATTGAAAAAAAGAAGCCGGCGAACCTAATCCTGCCGCTGGGAGCCTTTCTTTTATGGGAAGTGGGGCCTCACTAATTTACCGGTGGAGATGTTGACACCTGGCCAATAATCTTGTGTTGACCGGATCACTTGTGCCGCATATTTGTGGGATATTTTTTGTTTGTATACTATCTAGAACAATGTTGATTTTCAGTGTATTTTATTTTTAGTGATTGGAAATTGAAATTAATATGTCCAGCTGTCGGTGTGTGATATAATAACTTGGGGTGTTTCTTCAAATTTGATATATTTTGGATTATTAGGCTTGGTTTTCTTGATTTGGACAAACCGTCTTGAACAAGGATTGGGTGAGAAACAATGTCAACTTTGGTTAGTTATTTAGTGGCTGTACTTTATTTTGCTGTAATTAGTGTATTTATCATCGATAATAATAATCATTTTTTTTCGTAGATACTTGTATATGGCGATAAATACTTTGAGACGTCACATCCGAGCCCCGAAGCCACGAAATCTGGAATTTATGTAATTACTTTGATGAGTGAGCCCAATGTATTTTCAGTTCAGCCCAACATGTTTTAAATCCAGCCGAGTTGCTAACGTTTGATAAGTCATAAGTCCAAACTTGAACAAATTCAAGCCCATTCCAGAGCCGATGCAGATAATGGGGTGTTTTCAAGTGATTTGTTTGGTTCTTAGTGATGATTGGGAAGTTTGTTTCCTGTTCTCCTTTTAGCTTTGGTTACATTGTTTATTCTCCCGTTCACAGAAGCATCGGGAAGTATGCGAGGGTGGATTTTTAAGGCCGTGAAGTCAAATGCTACGTATCAGACACAGAGGAACGCGGCCATCGTGTGGGTCGTGTGGCGCGAACGTAATGAACGAGCATGGAATGGTTAAGCTACAACTCTGGAAATGATTACTAGGCGAGCATTGGACCAGTTGCAAGAGTGGCTGAGTTACAAGGGGCCATCGGAGAACCCCCCCCAACAGCACTTGACGCATGAATGTGAAAGCTGGCATCGACCACCAGCGGGTTTTGTTAAGTGTAATGTCGATGTGGATACATTCCCTCAAGATGGCAGCAACAGAGCTGGTTTTGTCGCGGACGACGCTACGGGTAGCATGGCCCAACATCTTATGCGTAAGTCGGGAGGTTTGACCAAGTTAACTATCAATTGAAAGTAAGAAGGACATCCAATGAAAACTTTAGCTTGGCTTCCGAATGAATTATACAGGAAAGAGAAGAGAACAAAATGACGATACCATATTCCTTCCTCCATTATTCTTCTCCTTTCCTACTCAACGAATGATATTCTTTGCTTTCCTCCATTAATCTCACCAGTCACCGGTCACCTCCCCACATTACCAAACGCAAACCACTACTCATCACTAATCACAAACACTTTTACAAAAGTCCCCCCGCCCCCCCAAAAAGGGAGATATTTACATTTGTGTCCTCCTTTTCTCTCCCAATCTAAAAAAAAAATAAAGGAAAAACCAAAAGTATCCACACTGTTCCATATATCTTGTTGGTATGATGATTGACGATTACAACACATGCCCCATGTGGGTTCTCAAACCGACACCTCTGATGCCCTCCCAGCACCCTTGCCGGATCTCGGTTGCCTCAGCAGCTCTATTAGTGTCTCTGCCTGTCCTCAAAACGACACCTCAATTGTCAGCAAACGACCTCACTCAACACCCAATACGACTTCTTTTTTCTTTTATCTAAAAAGCGGGCCCAACTATACCAGACGCAGCCACAAATATAATATTAAGGGTATAATAGTCATTTACAAACAAGAAGTGAAATGAGGTTTTAATTAAAGAAAGATGACTGACGTGGCCAACCAATGTCCACTTTCTTCTGCTTTATTTTTTCACAGACTCGACCAGAACAGAACAGACATAAAAACAAGCTGCGAATATCGTACAACACCATACCTACGGATGATCATACGGCCGCGATCATGGAATTAGCAAGTTAGTTAATTTAATTTAATATATTTTCATTTTTCAACAGTTTCATCATAAATTTTCCAAGTTATGGTTTTTGACCGGCATTGATTGGCGTTCATCATCATAGCAATGACACGTCGAATTGACAGCTAATTAATCGGCTCTGATGAATGGAAGTCAAGGATGAATCGATAATAATAGCTTTTACCTTTTGCTTGGCGCGATTGGTACCGGACTGTGACAGAGCAACCAACGGCGGTATTGCTCCTTCACGCGCCACCATCGCCCGATAAACTAAATTGTCCTCGCAAAGCTGGAGCAGTATGGCCACCGCGATCTCCTTCTGCCGTTGAGAACCGACCTCGACGATCTCTACCAGCACTGGGATTCCAGCTTCTTCCACCAGCGACGACCTTGCCTCTGGCACAGAAACCAATACGCTCAGCACGTACGCGGCTTTATCCACCATGTTTGACCCGAAATCCGCCATCAATTCCACCAGCGGCTTCATGATCCCGGCTTGAACCGCTCTCATCTTGTTCTCCTTCACGGAGCACAACGAGTAGAGCGCGGTTGACGCGTCTTTCTTCCCCCGGATTCCGCCGCTCTCTAGTAAGCTCACCAGCGGCGGAATCGCCCCCGACCTTCCGATGGCGATTTTATTCTCTTCCACCTGTGACAACCGGAGCAGAGCGCAGGCGGCGTTCTCCTTGGCTGTGGCCGTGCCGGACTTGAGAGCTCTAATCAGAGGCTTAATCGCGCCGGAAGAAGCCAGCGCCTCTTTGTTCTCGTCGCAGAGAGACAAATTGAGAATCGCGGTGACGCCGTACTCCTGGAGCTGAGAATCGTTGGAGGAAACTAGGGAAATCAAGGGCCTGATTGCTCCTGCTTTAGCAATCTTGAGTCGGTTCTCTGGCTTGTTCTTGGCGAGAAGCCTGATTTCCATGGCGGCCTGCTTCTGCTCGTCAATGGAACAGGAGTCGAGACTGGAGACGAGCTGTAGCATGAGGTCGTCGGAATTGTCAGCGGCGCAAGAGACTAAGAGGCGGCGGCTCTCGGATGAGCCAGTTGGGAATTCGCCAGATCTGTCGCTGTTACAGTCGCTGAAAGCGGAGGAATGGTCGGTA
Source organism: Linum usitatissimum (assembly GCA_030674075.2). NCBI lineage: Eukaryota > Viridiplantae > Streptophyta > Magnoliopsida > Malpighiales > Linaceae > Linum > Linum usitatissimum. The sequence goes on along the minus strand of JAUJYP020000804.1, from coordinate 3,140,904 downwards.
ACGGAGATGTCGCCGTAACTCCTCCCCATGTAACTGAAACTAGATGCCGAATTCTCCGTCCCCATACAGTACGTTAATGGAAGTCAATTCTTTTGCTCCCCTGCTGATATTCAACAGAACTGGAAAGGGAGAAAAAGGATCAATACATCAAAATTCAAAAAAAAAGAATTAGGATCAAGGAGATCGGGTATGGATCGCGGGGCGCGGAGTTAAGAGGTCGGAGAGAGGGAGTTGAGGAGAAGAGGAGAGGCGAAAGGGGAGACGGGAGAAAGCGGGGAGGGATATAAGGGAAAGGAGGATTAGAAGGAAGGGTGGAATAGTAATTACACCTCGACTGGACAAAAGGAGTGCGGGCAATGGGGAAATGGTAAGACACGTGCAAGTTTGTGTTGACTGTACTGTATCTTCTTCCTCCCAAAAAAATCCCACTCTCCAGGTGTACTCTGCACATGCGAACATTCACACTCGCACGCTCCATCTCTCTCAACGCGTGCGTGCTTTGCTGTTCCATTGAATTCGCAGCAACATCATCTTTACAGTACTGGAGCTTGGAAGCTGAAAAGAAAGCGCCAGGATACAACCTGCTCTTCTCCTGCATCAAAAAGAGTTATATCATGGCTATAGAGGTAGTACTCGATCATCCTTTCATTCTGTAAACTTGTCAATGGGAGAGGAAAACACGTCGAAATTTTGTCATGATACCAATTTTTTGATTGTTCAACTTACAAACCAATGTCGTTTTATTTTGGAGATATGGAACGGATTGAGGACTTTAATATCCATCACCACCCATTACTATTTATTACTGGATTTCGAGCAGCCCCGGCAAATCCTTCAAAACCGGGCTTTAATCGCCATTAACAATGGGGTTTTGGATTTTCAAGTTTTATGCCAAACCTACTCTATGCTTCCATATGTTAGGATGTAATGGATTGTTTCCGTGTCAAAATAATGATAAAATATTGTTTGTATGTATTATGTACACAGTTTGTGCACAAAGTTCATACAAATTATAGAGTGTGTATACAAGTTCATACAAAAAGTGTAATTCAAATTGTATACATTGAGTATGAATTATGTAGAATCTTGTACAAAATGTATACACTTCGTATGAATTCATATAAATTATAAGATCTGTCGTTGGTCTTTTTTCCAAAATTATAGAGCCGGCGACGGTGATTACGCGGGTGAAAAATTTTCGTCCACGAAAGTCGGGGTCGCCGAAAACCTCACTCGGATACTTTCCGGTGAGCGCCACAACCTCACTCATTTTGTTTTAGCGTCCATTTTTACCCTTAATATTTGAGCCGTTAGATCTAGGTTAAATATTTTGATGGCTGTGATTTTGATGGATCGGATCCAGGAGGGCTTTTCTACATCCGGATTCCCACTCCTCAATATAGAGAGAGAGAGCATTGCCCACTGACTTCAGCATTTTTCGTGAGACGAACAGCGCTCAGCCATAAACCCTCTTCTTCCGAACACCTAACCGCCGGCCGCCATGACCTCCTCCGTTAATGGACCCGGTCTCTTCTCCGACTTCGGCAAGAAGGCTACAGGTAGAAACTTCTCACAGATCTTCTCGCCTTGCTCTCTTCCCCCCTCCCACCTTCCTTTGTATGAGTCTCTGAGTCCTCGCTCGCTTCTTTCCTTCCATTTTCACAGATTTGCTTACCAGGGACTATCTCTCACACCAGAAGTTCTCAGTCTCTACTCTTACTGCTACCGGTGTGGTTAGTTCTTCTTTTCTCTTTATCCTCTTGCAGCTTCACTTCTTTGATTGGATCTGAAATTTCCGGATTGCCTCTTTGACTGTGCTGTGCTTGATTATTTTGAACTTATTCCAGCTTCATTATTGTTTTCATCGGATTATTTATGTTGATGATGTTTCCACAGCTTCAACTTTTAATTACCAGAAATTAGGAACAGGCACTAGTAACAATTGCACCATCTATTGGGGCGTTTTTGTACATATGGAATCAATGATAATAAATTAGTAATGAGTTTGGTGATCTCCATTAGTAAACATAGCCCATTTTGTGTAGGTATAGATGGAATCAAGAACTTGTCTCTGAACGTGACAATGACATATTGGTGTATTTGGATGAACTTTTACTTCGGCCTCGTGTATTTCTTTATTTTTTGCATTGGTGAGCTAGTGTTAAATCTCACAGGCATTTGTACAGTCTGAGTAGCTGGAGCTTGATATGTAGGATATCTTTTGCTGCTCTGTGCGGCTGATTTTCTGGCTGAATATGTCAATAGCCATCATCTACAGGATCTTATTAAGTAAACTTTGATTTGATTTTATGTACAATGCTTGCTGTGGCTGGTTTGATGTACATGGTGAACCCTACATTCTGCAAATTGTTTATGTATAACATGCCTCTTGGAGATCCACTGTTTACTTTGCCCCATCCTTTCAAACATGTTTCTTTTTATCAGAATTGCATCTTTGGACGAACACTTAGATTTGCACCGTTGCTTTGTGTGTTTCACTTTGTCAATTTCAGGCTCTTTCCTCAAATGTTGTTGAGAAAGGAGGTCTTTCTTCTGGAGAGATGGCAGCTCAATACAAACAGGAGAGGACTACTGTTGACTTCAAAATTGACACCGAGTCTAATGTAAGTTAATCTCCCAGTGTTTCTAAATCTGAGTTTTGCTTCCTCTTGTCTCTAAACATGATGCTTTGGATAGGTGACATCAACTATTAGCTCTACTGACTTCCCATTTTCGTCTACCAAAATCATTGCTTCAACAAAAACCTTTGACGATGACTGGTGGAAGGTAATGTTTCTGGAATTGATGTGGATGCACTAGTTTCTTTTTTGTCGTGGGGTTGGTCATTTTGTAAAAGGCATTTTTGTTGGTCTTTCACAGTCGGAAGTCCAGTATTTCCATCATCATGCTGCCGTCACTGCTGGTTTTAACCTGAAGAAGTCTCCAGCAGTTGATTTCTCTGCAACTGTCGGTACTCCGAGCATTGCATTTGGTGCCGAGGCTAGCTACCTGACTTCCACAGGAGACTTTTGCAAGTACAATGCCGGTGTCAACCTGACAAAACCAGATTTCATTGTCTCAGCGATTCTGTAAGCTCCTTAACCAAAGTTTTGAAGTGATTGTTTCAAATATAGAACAGTATGTATGTTTGTGACATTTCCTGAGTAATCTATTTGTACAACATTGGTCGGACAGATCAAGCCAATCCACCGAAAGATGCCATGATTTTGAGTAGCTTTACATGGTGTTTTGGCTGATGAGAGCTCAATGAAGCAAAGTCCAACCCATTATCTTTGCTCTTTGCAGGGCTGACAAAGGAGACTCTATCAGAGTATCCTACTTGCATCATCTGGAAGAGCTGAATGGGGGTTCTATGGTGGCAGAGATCAGAAGGAAGTTCTCTACTAACGAGAACACTTTAACCGTCGGATGCTCGTATGTGGTTGACCGTCATACATTATGGAAAGCAAAGCTAAACAACCATGGAAATCTAGCAGCACTTCTCCAGCACGAGATCACACCCAAGTCCTTACTGACCGTATCTGGTGCATTTGACACCAAAGCTTTACAGAAGACTCCCAAATTTGGCGTCGGCCTCTCCCTGAAGCCTTGATTCAGCTCCCCCGCGCTATTATACAACATGGAACAGTATTCTTCGACAACGCAAAAACTGGTTCGTTGTTCAGACACTATATTTTCTCTTGTTCCTCATCTTACTATCACAGCAAACATTCAGATATGATGATATTGTTGCAGTAAAGACAGCTGGTAGGATTTGTTAGTTAATTAGTTTTGTTGGTGACGAAAAGATGGAGGAATTGATACACTCCTCAAATCATTATTGTGCTTCTTGCAATGAGCGCTTTGTGAAAATCCCTGACTAAACAAGTGTAGGGTTTATGGTTTCTGGGTTCCTTTATCTGATTTCCGTCGGAAGCTTTCTTTCAGTTCCTGGTAGATGTCAACTGGTACTCTGTTATCTCCCGCCATTTGTAAGCTCAGGACTTATGTATCGGTGATTTGCCGTTAGAGTTTGATAATAAGATGTTATTAATCACAAGTAGAAAAGAATAATAAAACTATAAAACAAGTGTAAATTTGTACAATTGGGTGCAATCAGCAAACCAAACCGATTAAAGAAATGAATCAAACTAATGTGTAGAGCTGAGGAACAACAGAGAACCAAGTGAAGCCACAGCTGCCTTTCTCCGGCAAGAGAGGACATTTCGGCAACCATCCCCATTCCCTCGCCGCAACGTCGTAGTAGAGGATCTCCGGCCAAGTATAACAGCATAAACATATCATTCCCCTGTGCCACATACAGTAAACATGCTCGTAGTTATGGTAACAAACTCCTACAAGTTTCCGGCAAATCTCCTCAGGCAAGCTTCCGATTTCCACCCAATTCCTTTCCACGTCCAGCTCCCACACTTTGACCCCGCTCGATATCCAATACGTCGCGATCCCTCCTATCAAGTACATCTTCTTCTCGCCGTCGCTTACCAACCTCGTGAACACCATTCGATCAATGGTGGGGATTCCGCCGTTGAGAACGTCCCATCTCCTAGCCTCGAGATCGTAACCAACGATCGAATAAGGATCCCCGGTGTAGAAATACAGCGACCCGTCGCAAATGACTCCTTCCCTCCTGTGGTAGCTAGCCTTTATATTAGGAGTGGCGTCCTCAGATTGGTGCCATTGCCGGTTGGCGGAGTCGTAAACAGAGACGGATCGGGAAGTTCCGGGGCAGAGAGTGAATATTTTGTAACCGGATCGGGTCGGGACGAGAGTAATTGAATCATTTGAGCAGGGGTAATTGGGTAATTTGACAACCCTGGTGGATCTAGTCAATAAATTGCAGATGAGGAAGGACGAAGTTGTGGAAGGGCGAGAGAAGCAGAGGAGTCCCTTGGTGGAGGCGAGGAGAGTGAAGGAGGAGGAGGAGGAGGTGCGGCAGGGGAGGAAGGCGGAGACAGGCAAGGGGAAGTTGCGCCAGCGGCGGAGGAGGGAGTCGTAGACGGCGAAGCGGTGGCTGCCGAAGTGAGGGTGGGAGAGGAGGAGGAAAGAGGAGAAGAAAGGTTGGGTGGAGGAGGAGGAGGAGGAAGAGTAATTGGAGATGAAGTAAGGGGAGAGGATTAGAGAACGAATGCGTTTGCAAGTTGGTCGGAGATTCAAGAGTGTTTGTGGAGGTACAAGGGAGAGTATTTGGTCCAGGAGCTCCTCCGGCAGCGTTTTCCAAATAGTCGGATCCATCTCCGGCGATGACTGTGCTGTTTTTAAGTAGCCGGCGGCTGGTGTTGCCGACGACGTGGAGCTGGTCCGAGTTGTATTTTGGTTGAATACCTGAAATTGTTTGCAGAAAGATTTATCAGTTATTCTTCTTACTTTCCTAATTTTCGGCGGGAATTAGTGTGAGCCGGGAAACTCACTGCCCATTGCCGGTTACACGTGAAACAACATGCTTGCGTGTCGGTAAAAGTCAATACATTTTGCGGCGTGGCCGTGTCTGGATGTTCCAATTTTTGTCGTGATGTAGAAAAAATTGGTTGAGGGAAAACATGATGATTCTAAGTTGTACACGTTTCATATGCAAAAAATACCTTACAAACTGTGTACAATACAGGTTGTAATTTACTTTTTGTCAACCTTATACAAACTCCATATAAAATGTATATGGTTTGTATGAACTATGTATTAATTGTAAATATTTTGTATAAATTATGTGCAAATTTCGTATGAACTATTACTGTCCTCATAAAAGTTATATGATTGGTTATGGGATTCGTTTTCCAAAAAATGTAGAATTGGACAAGGCAAACACGCGGTTGAAACAAAATTAATCAATGGAAATCAGATTTATAGAAAAATTCACCGGAAAATGTTCCGATACCAAAAACAATGCCCAATCAAACAAAAACGATATTAAATCATACGAGAAGATCTAAGAACCACTATTCCTCATTGATCTAACAAAAATGTATTTAGAGTCAGTCATCATGAATCGGAGTCGTAAGTAAATCCCATTTTCATGAATGATGGGAGAAAATTTAGCAAGTTAAAAGTGTCGTAGAAAATGAAAATTTGGATGTACAAAGAAAATCAGTCACCTGGTCCGCTGTGGTAGGAGTTCCGGTGTTAACGCCGTAATAGAATGGACGTTTCCATCTAATGACACGACGACGTCTCTTCCTAGAACCGGAGCTCCCACTATACAAGAAACAACAGCCTCCTCGTCTGAGTTTGGAACCGGACGTCGTCGTCGGCGGCTGCGGCTTTGATGACGCCGCCGATGAGGGATGTAGTAAAACATCCGATGTTTGCAAGAGACCCACCGTTGAAGATCTTCTCCGTAACTTTGCCTTGCTCCTCTTCCACCAAAGACATCTACCCATCATCATCACTCTCATAATTGCTCCCATAATCTAATTATCAACACTCTCCTGCCGTCAGTATATATATATTATCGGAAAAGGCAAAGGCAAAACAGGAATTTGTTTTGAGGAGTGGGGTTATTTTTCCGCTCAAGAAGTCACGTTTTATTTGACTTTGTTTTCGCCGACGGCCGGCTTGCCTATCTATCTCACTGGTCAGCCCCCACGACTGTCGTACTTGTAATGCGTTTAATTTGACAGTTGTAATGAAGATACTCTGGAGGATGTCGCCCTTACCAACCAACAACCTTCGTTTTCACGACCGACCGAGTAGCTACAGACAGGAAGAAGAATCTCCGTGTTTAATTTCCTTGGCTTACATTGTTGAATATACTGTTTGTGTGTCGAGGAAAGTATCAACAACGTGCCGCCAGGAATGGTAATTTTTATATGTTTCAAATCATGCTCAATATATACTTTAAATTAATGATGATCAATACTTTAAACAGAGAAACCAATGAAAGTATTGTCAAAATATAGAAATTCAATTCACAATGAATTCTACGGAAGAATTTCAATGAATTTTTGATTCATTTAATACCAAATGCTCCGTAAATAAGGAACTTATTTTTTAGAGATAATTATATATCGTATTAGTTAAAAATATAGCTCCGGAAGGGAGCTTGAAAAATATCAACGGTAATTTTTATTATGATGATGAAGAATTTCAACTACTCTGAATTGAGACAATAAAATTAAATATATTATTTTTTTGAAGGATTTATGTAATTCCATCCAAATTCCTATAGAAATTAGTTAAGAGCTGGACTTCATGATTAATTGGAATTAATTTGGGCTACCCAAAAGAGTTGACCTAGTGATAAAGTGGGATGATACGATTCACTATAACATGAGTTCGAACCTTGTGGCCAACAATTATAAAAAACATGGTCGATTAAAAACTAATAGGTCTAGATAAAAACCAAATAATAATTAGTAGTTTGGCCAACGGTTAATCGAACCGAATCCTATAAGGATACACATATAGTATGGACTATATCCAATTAAAAGTCTTAATCCAAAACGGATTAAGGTTAATAGGTTGTGACCCTATACAACTAGAAAAAAGAATAGGATCCTATAAATATAATGTTATATGTAAAACATGACACTAAGCCTCCAAACAGAAAACACTTGGCATGAAAAGCTCTCAAATCTATTTTCCGATCAAGAGTTATAATAAGCTTCTATGATGAGATTTGAAACCCATATAACGTAGATTAAGTAGAGGAGTTATACGCGAGCTCTCATAATTTAAAGTCTTCCCCAAGTATCAGTTGTTGAGCTAATAATCATGTCGTAAATGGTAAATCCTAGTAAATTGCGTTATTGATCTTCATGCATGTGAGTTGTTATAGGATATTAAATGCTTTATCGTATTTCCGATTCATTTGTATGTTTGTATTTAAACCAGTTTTTTACAATTCCAATGTTTGATTAAGAAAAAAAATCCCTATGTATAACCTAAATTTAGTGTTGACCTTATGTGTATTAGGTTTTTGTGCTTCCTTTTATTACAATCTGATTCTCTAAGGAATAATGATGAATAACTCCTTTCTAAGCTAACTCTTATTTATGTAATTATGTTCTTAATTCCATTACTTAAAATCATAAATCAAAGATGTTAATAATGAATGGAATGTCCTAATTAATTTCTGTAGACATCTTTAATATTTAATTCTTTCATGCTTTTTGTCCTTATGTTGCATTGAGCTTCATATCCTTTTACATATACGAAGTTAGACATTTATTGGATGTTCTCGAAAGGATCGAAATTAGATATTTATAAATTTTGTTAAATGATATCTATAATATGTAGACCGATCCACGAGACCATAACTAATTTATTCACACAAAAACGGGTTTTTATAGTTCAGGAATAAACAATACCCACTCTATAATATGTAGGATAGATTATCTTGAGATTGTAACACTTTCAATGCTACCACACTGATATATTTTTGGTCTTAAACACTCAAATTCATTTATTTTACAATACACAAGTTAGTATAATTCTACCTTCTGATTTCTGAACATGTTTAATTCATCCACTACACATAAAAAGAAATTTTATAAGTCATTCATGAGGTCATATGTATGTCTCCGTTTGTTTTTCCGAAGTGTAATTTATCTCGAGTATTACAATATATAATTCTCTTTCTTTTAGGCTCAACGTTTTCGTTGAGATTTTTTACCATCGTCATTGTTCAAAAATATGCAAATGGATTTTGATATCACTCGTAACACTCCAATTTTATACAAAACAATTTCGACAAGTTTACGCATATGCCCCAATGGGTTTGCTTTAAGATTCTCACTCCTCATGAGGTTTCCATCCCAATATCACTTCTGGATGAACACATTTAACTTAATGTAATTTTTGCCAAAATATACCTCATAACACCCCAAAATACATTCTTTTTAGATAAAGCACTTGGATTATTGACTCCAAAATCCTTATGTCAACCCTTCTGAATGCTTAATGTGGTATAGCATACAGTTGGTATGAGGCCTGGGATCTGGTCCGAGCCCGGTTTACCCGTGGGTCAAATCAAGTTTTTGGGTAACTGATTATTAAAATTATTGGCTGATCTGAGGCTGGTTGAAGTATTTGTATAGCCTATACTTAGGTTGACAACATTACATTCAGATTTTTACTTAAAACCCGACAAAATCGGCCCGATAACCGATAACGAAGTGAAATATGTGACCGCACCCAATCCTAAACATCAAAAGCCAGTTAGCAGAGTACCCACTACCCATATTTGTCCAATCAAGTTACCGGTTAGACCGTGTACCCAGACCAAAAATTCCCAGTCGTACCTAGTATTAAGGAATTTGACCTTCTCAAATCACTTCACGAGGTAAGTAGTTCAGAGTTCCTGGTACAGAGTAGTAAACAAATTCAAGGCATAAAAAGATGCAAGTAATTCGTAATTTGTTGTTTCAACCTCAACACCCGTCTTTTCAGTATCTCTCCTTTTTACCCTTTCCTATGCCTTGAAGGACTAACCTACAGATCGAAATATTTTCCACAAGATGATGGGATTAGCTTAAACCCTCCATAACACTGATAACCGACGACGAACACCACCTTTTCCGATCCACGCACGGATTGGTAACCCAACCTCTCTTCTCCCTCTGTTTAAATGTCGACTATATATCTTCATTCATTAATTTCTCAGAATAGAAACCTCTGGTACTAAAAACTAGTCTCTTCAATGGCGGTGGACAAGCAGTTAGCCAACAAGGCCCATTATTTCCAGCTTAACCAGAAGGTGGAAATCAAGACCTTCGAGGTGGGTTTCGAAGGCTCATGGCACACGGCAACCGTCGTCCTCTCAGACGAACGGTGTTTCCACATCAAATACGATCGTTCCCTGTTTCTCGACGACGGTCCTGACAGGATTGTGGAGGCGATTTCCCCTTTACCTGGTTCCATATGCACTCGATTGAGACCCATTCCCCCTCCTGCCACTTGCGGCCTTCTGGGTTTCACTTACGGTCTCTGCGTCGACGTCTGGAGACACAATGCCTGGTGGGAGGCCGTCGTCGCCGATCACCTCAACCAGTCGGATCAGAGGATCGTCTTCTTGATGGATTCCTGCAGGGAGATTCGGGTTCGAATCGACAATTTGAGGGTTACGCAGGACTGGGAATCCTCCACTGGAGTTTGGAGGCGGCGTGGGAATTGGCCGTTGATTGACTGGATCGGCTTGGGCGTCAACGGACCCACACTCTTGCCGGATCAAGAATCCGACTACGGCGGATTAGGAATCGGAAAACTGGAAATTGAAAGTGAAGAGCGGCAGGACACTAGTACGACGCCGTTTAGCCATGATGCAGGGAAGGGGGAGACGAAGGGGAAGAAAAGGCGGAGCTGGGAGCCGGTCGGGTCGGATCTTTTACCAGGACCCGAGTTCTGCCCGAGAATCGTTACGGAATACGCTTCATTCGGTCCCGATAAGCGGCCGCCGGAGACTGCTGTGATGGGCGTAAGGAAGCATCTGGCGGCGTTGGGATGGAAGATCGAGTACAGGAAGGAAAAGACTGCATACAGATTTCGATACATCTCTCCTGACGAAACCCTAACTTATTTTTCTCTTCGACTCCTCTGTCAGGATCTGAGAGAACCAGTCCTGGGAAACTCCCAAACCCAAAAGAGGAATAAAAGGAATAGAGAACCTGACACTAATTCTGATTCTGAAAGATGCACCAAAAAAAGAAGCACGTTTGATAATCATAGTAATCAAGAAGAAAGTGCAAATTCTGACTGTGAATTCGGATGGGCTGCTTCTCCTGATTCGTTCCTCAGGCCACCAAGGGCTTCTGTTTCTACGAGATCACAGCAGCAGAAGAAGATTCCTGATGAAGAGTGTGGAGTCGGATCAACGACTGGGTCGGTTGGAATCAAGCTGAAGGCGGCTAGGAAGTCATGTTCGTTGTTGTCTACACTGATAGACAACAACGTGTATCTTCTAGATGCAGAAGTGAGATGTCATAGCAAGAACATTGTGAAGAAAGGAATCTTAAAGCGGGACGGGATCCATTGTCGATGCTGCAACAAGTGCTACAGCATGACAGGTTTCAAGAGTCATAGTGGGAGCAAGAAGCACAGACCAGCAGCAAGCATTTTCCTAGAAGACGGCAAGTCTCTGTCAGAATGTTATGGCAAAATCCTGAAGAAGAGGCGGAAAGGGGCCAGGAAGAAGAAGATTGAAGATTTGGAGAATAAAGACCATAATGACTTGATTTGCTCGGTCTGTCGTGATGTTGGAGACTTGTTGTGCTGTGATAGTTGCCCATCTTCGTTTCATCACACTTGCGTCGGCCTGGAGAAGCTTCCTGATGGGGACTGGTTCTGCCCATTCTGCTGCTGTGATATTTGCGGCCAACTCAATTTCGGAGACAGTAATGATGATCAGCTTCTGAGCTGCGATCACTGCCAGCTCAAGTTCCATGGTAGATGTTTGACGAAGAAAGGGTTCACTGGCTCTGTAACAAGAACTGAGAAGAGGAATTGGTTTTGTAGCGTGGAGTGTGGAACCGTGTTCTCAGGACTAGAGGAGCTAGTGGGGAAACCCATCTCTGTTGGCGAAGACGATCTCACCTGGACACTGCTGAGGTCAAGCGAAGAAGAGAGTTCAGAGGCGAGAACGAAACTCAATTCGGCCATAGATGTTCTGCACGAATGTTTCGAGCCGTTCAAGGATAATTTCTCAGGGACGGACATCGTTGAGGACCTGACATTCAGCAAAAGGTCGGACCTCCAGAGACTCAACTTCCAGAGATTCTACACGATTGTGATCCAGAGGAGAGGGGAAGTAATGAGCTCAGCTAATGTCAGAATCTTGGGGAAGATGCTGGCCGAAATGCCTCTAATTGGCACCAAGTTTCAGTACAGGGGACAAGGTTTATGCAGAGTGCTGGTAAATGAGTTGGAGAAGCAGCTCATGAGGTTTGGAGTGGAGAAGCTGTTGTTGCCGGCTGCTCATAGCGTACTCGACATGTGGACGGACACTTTCCGCTTCTCTGAACTTGGCTCTGAAGACAGGAAGCTCTTTGGCTGTAGATTCATGGAGTTTGAAGGTACTGTCACTTGCCAAAAGCTTATCGTATAGAGCTTTTATCCATATTTGTTTCGTCACTGCTGCTGCTGAGTGCTGACCTTTGTTGATTATGTTTTTCCTGTTCAGTTCAACCAAATGTATGTTTATTCCATATCACTGTAAAGAAATTAGGAAACTTTAATGTATAAAGAGGTCTTCTCGAATTTGAGGGATCCAATTCAAAAACCATCGAGTACATAACTTCTTTCAAATAAACAAGTTTGATGTTATTTCCAAACAGTATAGTATATTTACAAAGGCAAGATTGCTGTGAAACCAAGTCACAGCCTAAACTTGAGTAATATTGCAGCAGAATAGACATGTCTAGAAACTTTCAGTCGCTCCAGTTATCTCCATCTTCAGCCACACAGAAATCCTGCATTACAATTATCCATCATGATTAGATAAAGCGCTTAGCAGCAGTCGATTACCAGTTATAATTGGATAAAGCAAACAACTCCGACCTCCTGAGGTTTGGATGAAGAAGACCAGACCAGAATTTGTCTATCATTCCCACCTGTGTACAGCTCCTGTTGGAATGTGGAATTAGTTAACGAGTAAGCCAAGTAGTGCTTAGTCCTTGAGAATATCTAAGGCCAGCTTACCTGATCTTGGGAACTAAACCAACAGCAATTCACGTTTTCATAATGGCCACGAAGAACCATGGACGTTTTCCCCGACCAAACATCGAATGCCTGACAATTCAAAAGGAGGTCCTTTGTCAGAATGCTCACCGTAGCATTCCATGTACGAAGAAGGGAAGAAGATTTTGTAAAGGAATTGTTACTTTCACGGCTGTCATGCATGGAACAAATACCATGTTGGAATTTCCGCAAGTTGCCAGCTGAATCGGCTTACTAGTTTGTAATCTCACAGTTTCAAAGTTCACAAGAGTATTGCAGCCCGATTCAATGTCCCACAACCTTATCCTTGAATCAGACCCTGAATTCCATAAGCACGGAGAAAATATTTAAACGATCAATGTAAAATCTTCATTTCGAAAACGTCAACGGATATATCACAGAGAGAGAAAAGAACCCAACCTGCACTGAATAGATACATGCCATCTCCAGTTATTTTGGAAGCTGTGACAGCACCGTAGTGAGCAGTAGCACGATCTAGAGTGGATAACATCCCTGGGTGTACCCTCTGTTTAGCAGCTCCCTTTCCTGGAGTCCGACCAAGACCTGACTGCTTTGCGCCATTCCCATTCACATTTTTCTTCTGCAACAGATAGAATTCAGAATAAAGGAGATTTGCATGCCGTATTGTCCTATGCAGACAATTTAGAGTTATGATGAAATCAATTACAGACTTACAGAGTGCTAAACAAGAATTTACCCCTCAGACTGTGACCTAATGCCGGATATGATTTTGTAAATTTACTAACTTAGATGCAACCACTTATTGGGATGAAGTAATGGTGCAAAGAGAAATACCTTATTCATCAATGAGCTATGTGGAACGGGCGGTCGCCTGCCTAGCTGAGTTCGGGATTGATCCAAGACACGAAAACACCCCGCCCGCCTAATGTCCCAAAACCGTATAGCACCATCGCATCCTCCAGTAATCAAAACCCATTCACTTGAAGTAGACCATTCTACCGTCATAACACCATCTGTGATCATGAGAAAATATAATTTCCATCATCTTAAAACACTTCATACTGAGACAAAACGTGCAATTATCAGAGCTGGGGAGTAAGGATCCAATTTCAGCTAACTGTTGTCTTTGGAGCAAGGAAAACCAATTCACTGCTACAAGGGTAGTATTTGGAAGAGGGAAGAATTCAAGTTAAGATCAAACTATCCAATCCATAGTATTCGTCCCCGTTTTTCTTTAACCATTATAATTGTAAATTAGCATTCATGGCGGACATTGAAAGACTTCGCACAGTTGGTACCGATGACCATGAATGCCACAAAACAGCCCAGCAAGTAGAGAGTAAGAATTCTCTTACCCCGGTGACCGGAAAGTGTATGCGCAAATGCCCCCGAGGCAATATCACAAAGTCGAACTTGAACATCTTCCGTCCCGGCGGCAATCAGCATATGAGAAGTTGCCACCGGAGACATAGCAGTTCGGTACACCTTCCCAGGCATTTTGAAATTCATCACCACCTACAAAAACAAAACAAGCGATCAAAAACCAGAAATCACAAAGCTGCCCCAAACACAAGATCAAGTCAAACATTACCTGCGTGCTATTCGTATCCCAGACTTTGATAGAATGATCGTAAGAGCCAGTGACAAACAGACCGGTATCTATCGGATACCATATCGCCGTCGAAATGGAAAATTTATGCCCTGCCTTGTGCTGCTTGTCTATGGAAAATAGATGGCGGTGCTTAGCGATAACACCTCCGCCTTCATACTCCGTCGGCCGTTGAACATCGAAAACAGCGGCGGAGGCATCCGCTGCACCGGACAACAAGTATCTTCCCTCTGTCAAATCAACCTGATTTCACAATTAAAAACACAAGAGAAAGAAATGGGGCCACTAAAAAAAATCACCAACCATGAAGGAAGGAGAGTTCACCTGGAGAGAATTAACGGATCCTCGGTGAGGAGAAACGATGTCTTTGTGGTTAGAGAGCTGGAGATCGGAGCTCAAGCCGGATGCGATGTGGCTTTGGAAGGAATTTGGTCTGGTTTTGCCCGCTTCTCTGTCTGCAATTTCCCTCCACATCTCTTAGGCATCTTCGGCCTTCGAGAGAAGAGCTTCTAATGTTCCCGCCGAACGCCGGGCGAAAATTACCCCTAGCTGCTATTCCGGTGACAATTCAGAGGAAGATGTGAAGGGTAGTAATCGGAGACTGTGTACTGCTACTTATGGTTCCGGTTAGTTTTCGTTTCTTGTCGTCTTCTGCTTGATTGCTCTTCAGTCTTCACTCGCCGATGGTTGGCTGTAGCCTGTAGACCGCTCGCCTCCGCCACCAGTTTCTTTTCTTTCTTTTTTTTTGGGCACAATTCCGCCAACAGAAATTAGGATGCGGCCGAGCAACCAATCTTAACGGGCTCAATCATGTAGCCCATCAAAGTGTCAATGAGCCCGACCAGCCTATGGGCCAATTCTTCTATATTGGGCTTTATAAAAAGATATAACCCTTGTTCCTTCCCCACCTGGCCCGAGATATAAGATTGTCTATGACTAACTCAGTAAATAAAGTTGTATGTTTGACGACGATATGAAGACATTGAGTTTGAATTTAAATACATTTTACAAAATGATGCTCATTAAATTTATCTTCTTTTGTTATGTGGACCAAAATCCTGGGGAGAAGTGTAAAAGTCTTAAGCAACAATAATAGTTAGTTTCTGGGGATTGGCAAGAATCATTCAAAGGTAGGATGATGGGGATGGTTGGTAAACCTGAAGATCAGGTTGTTTAATAGTATAGTGACATGGATAGACTAACAGATGCAGATAGGAAGTAGTTGGTGAGTAGTGAGTAGTTAGGATTTAAGAGAGTACATAAAGAGAAAGGTTGGGGTTGGACAAGGCCACTTGGGGAGGAGGTTTAAGCACTAATCAAGCAGCCTAACATTTATTAATTCATTATCTGGTTAGTTAGTAAGCTTCATATTTAATACCATCAAGTCGCCAACAACATAAGAAATTTTTCACATTTTGAATGGGGGACAAATTGTAATTATGTAGGAAAATGTTGATGTTGACATGTATAACCCAAAGGTTGGATGATTTAAATGGTAGGTGCGGGCACGTTAGAACAAACATGGTTTATTAAACCCAATATTATCATTATTTTCTTGTTTGGGATCTTTTCAAGTTTCAATGTATGTTGATGTTGACCTGACACCCTTTCACATCGATAAACAAAACAATCCTAGTCAAATAGACTAAGGAAGATCTAACCTCGGTCTTAAACGAAATCTATGGAATTCTATGGATCCTTGCCCCTATTTTGACTCTTGTATTGGGAATTACTCATTGTTGTCTTGCCCCAACTCCAGGAACGGCATTTGGTGCATTTTGTTTAAAAAAACAATGACATTTCTCTCTTAAGCTATCCCAATGTTGTTTTGTTCTCTCAGTCAGACAATCTATCGTTATCAGGTTGGCCCATCTCCTTCCTAAAGAAAGAACCTTTGATTCATCTCCTCATCTGGCTAATAGAACGAGTGTTAGGGGTTTTTCGAACATGTTTTTTATTAACGATGTACAAAAAATGACAAAGTCTCTAAATCCTTAATGGAGGTCAAGTTAGGTCAAATGTTTGTTATGAGGTTGTTTGGCGGATCCGAATTATAGACGAGTTGGGTGTTGTTATTCCTTGATTTGTCAATTTGTTTAATGAAATACTAGTGTCACCCAATGAATCACGACTAAGCACATCAAAAAAGCATAGTATTACATTCAATATTTTGTTTGGGGTAATGTTAAGTAGTTATCGTTAATTTGTAAACTAGTCAACCTTCTTATTAAAAATCACATTTTGTCCTTGTTTGGTTACTTGCTTTCGTGGATTTAATTTACTACGTCTAAACAAATGGAGGAATATAATGACAGGTTTTAACACTACAATAATATAGGATATTGAAATGTAATCAATTAGCTAGCAAATATAAAAAGGTGCAACGTTTAGTTGTGGCGAACTCCAAGTTGTCCTCTTCCGATCCTATCAGCGCATGTTTCACAATCTCGAAATCTGCTTCGAATTCGACTCTTTCCATACCTAGAAAGATGGCCCAACGAATGGCATCAAGAAGGGTAGCAGCCTCTCCAATTCGGACTTGCCACACACCCTGGCAGGTTTGCATTTTATGAAAGAGAATCGAACCTGCCCCATCTCGAATTACCATCCCCATACCCATTAAGCATGCATCTTTGAACACAGCCACGATCGAAATTACACTTAATAGTACCTGCTTGAGGAGGGTGCCACTTAGGGCAATAAGTTACGGTCCTGCTCGGCTTGCTTGGTCTCTGCCGAGCTCCTTGCCACTCCTGCAGGTACTGCAACCCATCTGCAATGACCAAACTCGGAGGTCGTTGGTGTGTTGTTCCAGACTCTATTGTTCCTCTCCCTCCAGCTCTCCCTCCTGGTACACCAAACACCGACAGCAACCTTCTGACAACAAATAAATTCAACGCTGCATCCACATGCAACCCATTTCACTACTCACTGCTCCCCTCTTTTCTTCATACCAAAAGCTATATTTCCAAAAGAACTGAAACGTAGATATCACCATGAACTTGTCAGAGAAATTACATCACCCAGAGCTTTTACTTTTCTCCCCCAGCCTTTACCCTTTTTTCCCAGCTAAATTGGTCACTAGTATTATTTATGATCAGTGCACTAGAGTAGAAAGCAAACTCCTTTCTGGCGTTTCATTATTTCCCCATCAACTTTCACTTTGCCATGTTTTACAGTGACAAAGTTTTCATCTTTCCCTTTCCCCAAAATTTCCCTTTTCACTACTTATTTACAAAAGAAAACAACAAAATTAAGTCCTACCCAAACCGGATTTGTAAATTCCAAACAGATCATACAAATAAAGCAGGGTAACGTAGGAACTAGGAATAATTTCTGAAAGGACAAATTCTGATATGGAAAACCGGTGTTTTTAAAACCGTACCGGTCGGGTTAACCGATTAAATCGTGACTGGTCATCAGGCCGGTACGTTTTGACCAAGTATGATAAAAATAATTTGTTATTACTTTGGTTGAACCGGTGAACTGTAGACTGTTCAATATCAATTGAGCCGTTGTTTGGTTCACAAATAAAAAAACTCAGAACACGAAGGGAGAAATTAGTTCATGAATTTGGGTTTCATATCCGATTTTCCTTTTTTTATTCATTCTCTACGATGCCGGAAGCATCAAGGTAACACTGACAAGACTTATTGTCAAATCTTCATAGTTTACGTAACTTCTTCTCCGAAGAAATTACCATATCTAAACTCAAATAGGAATAGATGAAGAACGAAAGAAGAGATAGAGACAAGAGCGTTTGAGAGAAGATAATAAAAGGTGAATTCATATCCGATATTTTGTTAGTAATTAATATTTAATATTAAAAACAATTGGATCATACTAAATCATAATTGAACCATCAAATTTTCTATCATCCTCAACTTTCCGATACAATAACCAGTACGATTTTGAAAACATCGAAAAGAACCAACAACTTTGACAGGACATTTGCCCAAAAAGCAAAGACAATCAATCTACAAGTTTCAGTAACCAAATTGAATGAATGGAAGTAAATGATCTCAGGAAAAGATTAAACTAGTTTAAAGGTTGAACCTTTATAAAAAAAAAAATGGTCAAAAGGAGTAGAGTCCAATGCCCCAGCATATATTCCCACCTCTCCTCCTCCTCTGACCTCTAGACCTCTGTGCCAATGCATCGTCCTGTCAAAAAAGAAACAACATAATATAATATCAATAATTGTCACAGGCTACACTTCCACTGCACGTCGTGGCTAGTTATAAAATAAAATAAAATACTAATTCCTCCATTAGCCCCCCATTTTGTCCCAAGCAAGCAACTTCCCACCCAGTCTGTGGAAGCTGTTATTACAGTACAGAGATCTCAAAACCCCCATATTATTACTCTATAGTCTCTACTACTGCTTTGGATTCCTGCATCCATTTTTAAAAAATAGAAACAGAGATGATCCACACCACTGCGGCCCATCTCACGCTGTCGCTGAAAATGCTGGCCAACTTATTCAAAGCAAACAAACAAATTTCTTCCATTTTCACCTTCTGGGTTCTGGCCTCTTTGTACCCTCTCTCTCAGCAACTGACTACCAGACCCACGAGATAGTAAGTGGGTAGCTAACCGCTGCACGCCAAACTGATTTCCCCCCACGTCATTATCACTCTTTCTTCTTCTTCTTCTTCTCCATCCCCAAAATCTCACTCCCTCTCTCAAGAGAGCTTAGCAAGTTGCTTTCATGGCTGCTTCCGGAATGCTGACACCTCCTTCCCGTTTCTGCCTCCTTTGGTGAGTCCCAACGCTTGGAGAGGTTTCACTTATTTCTCCGTCGCGTCCCTTTTACTACTCTGAGACCCTTTTGCTTTCTCTTTCACTCTTTCTGTTTTCTTTTTGTCTTCTCGGTTTCCTCATCCTCCCCCCCCCCCCCCCCCCCCCGCCTCCATTTTTCTTTTTTCAGTCTCCCATCAGTTCTAAATCCTGCGCGTTTGTCTGTTTGTTGGGAGCCTTTCCAACGAATCTCACCATTTTTCTACTTGCTCAACTGTTCTACTGTTTGCATTGAGTGTTTGATTCTTCTTATTCAGGGCTGTTTGAGAGAATCCCAAGGATCAGGTGAAATTTGTTTGGAGAAGCCATGTTGTGTGCTTGCTCCGGAGAGCAGTTCAAATTCGAGGAGGCGCCGCCGTCGCCGGTTTCTCTGGCCACCAGAGATTTCTCGGTCAGCGGACTGTCTTCCAGGACAACCGGCGACTGGGAGTCCAAACTCGAGGATATCCAGGTGGATGAAGCTGAATCCACTCTTAAAGAGGCTCTCTCCTTGAATTATGAGGTGGATTTCTCTACTGCCTCTCAGCATTCCGTTATTCTGTTTCATCACATTTGCGTTTTTGTCTGTTCAGCCATTTTTAGTTTTTAAGAGTTTTGTGCGTGGTGAGTGTTTTTGCAGGAAGCAAGAGCGTTACTGGGAAGGCTGGAGTACCAGAAAGGTAACTTTGATGCAGCTCTTCAGGTTTTCCAAGGAATTGACATCAGAGGCTTGAAGGCCAAAATGATCAGAGCTATTATTGGAAGAACTCATCAGCCTCCAAGGAAGCCTCGATCCAAAGGTGGTGAAATCTCCTCACCAACAACTCTCATGTCAATGCACTCCGTCACTCTTCTTCTCGAAGCTCTCTTCCTCAAGGCAAAGTCACTCGAGCAATTAGCACTTTTCACAGGTATTCATTATTTACTTACTCTACTGTCTGCATCATAGTCTGAGAGAAACTTTATATGCTTTTTCGGTGGATGTTTTTACCATACCAGAGGCTGCAAAGGAGTGCAAGGTGATCTTGGACATAGTTGAAGCAGCTCTACCAAATGGTATGCTTCAAGGAATTCCCAGGCACAACAAGTTGGAGGAGATGTCTCACAAGGCGTTAGAGTTGCTACCAGTTCTGTGGACCAAGGCAGGTCATCTTGACGATGCCATTGCCTCGTACCGAAGGGCTTTACTCAAGTCGTGGAATTTGGATCCTTGGAGGTTGGCGAAAGTGCAAATGGACTTGGCTTCCATGTTACTCTATGGTGCTGTTGAAGCCAAACTCCCACCTTACATGCAACTTTTTGGTCAGGCCACTCCCAAAAGCAATACAGAGGAAGCAATCCTTTTGTTGTTGGTATTGATGAGTAAAGTTGCTTCTGGGAAAATAAAATGGGATAAAGAAATCATGGACCATCTGACTTATGCACTCACCATTACTGGGCAGTTTGAGCTGTTAGCAGAGCATGTGGAGCAAGTTCTTCCTGGTGTTTACGACAGATCCGAGAGGTGGTATCTACTTGCTCTGTGTTATAGTGCTGCTGGCCAGGATGAAACAGCTTTGAATCTTTTAAAGAAAGTTTCTGGTCGTTCAGAGTCTAACCGCAAACCTCACGTAGCTTCTTTTCTTCTAGGGGCAAAGTTGTGCTCTCAGAACAAAATTTACTCCCGAGACGGTATTGACTTTGCTCGGATAGTACTCGATCACAGCGAGCATTTCAAATCTCAAGCTCGGAAATTCCTTGGAATCTGCTGTGGGGATGCAGCAAGGACTTCCATGTCTGATATAGAGAGGAATCTGCTGCAGAAGAAGGCTCTGGGTTATCTAAATCATGCAGCTCTTAGCTGGAAGGAGGATCCAGAAGTCTTATACAACCTCGGACTGGAGAACTCTATGCAAAGAAATCTAGATGCAGCTTTCCAGAATGCAATGGCGTATGCTGAAGTAACGTCTGGGAGCTCAGTGAAAGGGTGCAAGCTATTAGCCCATATAATATCTTCAGAACGTCGGTTTAAGGATGCGGAAACAGTAGTTGAGTTTGTGCTGGATGAGGCTGGAAGGATGGATCAATTGGAACTTCTCAGATTGAAGGCTGTTCTTCGAGTCGCCCAGGGACAGCCCAAACAAGCAATAGAGACGTACAGATTGTTACTATCTCTTATTCAGGGGCAGCGTGATCTCCAGGCCAAGAGCCCTGCTCAAGCACCTATCTCTGCAACTGAGGTCTGTTGGTTACCCTTTTAACTGTAGAAGTACAACAATCAAGCACTTGTATCGATGTCGATCAATAGGGCTCACATTGTTCTACATGACTTCACTTGCAGGCACTTGCAGAAAGGAACTTGGAAATAGCAGCTTGGCAGGATCTAGCGGCCATATACATCAAACTGGGGTTATGGCCCGATGCAAAGATCTGTGTGGACAAGACAATGTTGATGGAGTTTTTCTCTCCCAGAGGTTGGCATACAACTGGTAAGAGTCCTATATATATATATATATATATCAACTACAAACATAGTTTAGGTGGAAAAATGTTTGGCTCATTGGAGTTTTGCTGCGTTCCTTGTAGGAACATCGCTGGAAGCACAAGAACTATACAGGGAAGCGCTGGTTTCTTTCTCAATGTCATTATCGATAGAACCAGACTATGTACCGAGCCTCGTGTCGACAGCAGCGGTGCTGATGAAGCTTGGCGGGGAATCCATTCCGATTGCACGAAGCTTTCTAATGAACGCACTGCGTTTGGATCCAACAAATCACGAGGCATGGATGAACCTTGGGTTGATTTCGAAGCAGCAAGGCTCGTTGCAGCAAGCTGCAGACTGTTTTCAGGCCGCTTATGAGCTGAAACTATCTGCTCCAGTCGAAAGCTTCATTCCTTGACAATCGAGTTATCCTGGAGGAGGTCGAGCTCATGATCTCACAAATGAAGTTAGATACACGGAATATCTTCAAAGGGGAAGATGGAATATTTGGCAGAGTAATCAGTCATCCACATTAGTATCTCAGAAATGATCACTAAATTGTATAGCGGTCCAGTGTATGGATGTGGAACAATAGAGAGGAATAATAAAAAGGATTTAGTGGTGAAAGATTAACTACTTCTCATTGTGACAACTTCTGCCAACTGGTCATTTCACTTATACGCTTAATGAGCTCTTCTTTATATTCAGCCCTCTGAGCTCTCTGTATATTTTTTGTAAATGAACGCAATCAAACACACATTAGAAACTAGAGAGATCATATACCAGTAGTTGATGGAGCGAGATTGTGAGAGATAATCCTTTCTAGGGTTATAACTTCTCAGAGACACAAGATAGGTAGTTATATACAGTCGGCCATAAAAGAAAACAAGAGGCAGAGCAGATGAAACATTCAACTGCAATCAGCAACCCTGCAAAATAGAAATTATATTTAGATTTGGCTGCCAAGCTATAAAACAAACAAGCACACTTTTGAATGACAAACAGCCATAATTCTTAACAGGAATCCATGGTAAGAAAACGATCTATTAGGAGTTTGGCAGAGGTATAAGTTTTTTTGCAACTTACATCTCAATCAGTCAGCATAAAACTCAGCCCATTTGCCACTGCATCAACCAACCAAAACGTATCAGTTTCAAGCCACGTATAAGAAAGATCAGCAACGAACCACCAATTCATACAGAAGGAGCATAATACATTCTGCACTAAAATTCAACTAAAAGGGGAACCATATTCATCTAGACGCAGAGCACATTCATCCTCTTGAAAGAAGAGAGTATACTCACCAAGACTGTATATGAGTGCTAGTTTGTTTGGGATATATGCAAAACAAAACAGCATTTCGGAGATGAAAAGGTAAAAAGCAAGGTTATGTAGATAAAACCTTGAGGACTGGTTCGCCTCTATTTTGGTTTGCAGATTGCTTAGCCATTCCCTGTATCTGTGCACGTGCAGCCCTTCCAGCAGCAGATTTTTCGAATTCTTCTTGCCTGAAATTATATTTACATCAGCATGACAATGTGCCACCTTCTCGACTTAAATGGCAGCAAAAGCTGGTATACGTATATCCAATGAGCAAAACCACGATTTTAATTTTGATATCAAAGAGATACTCAACCAGTAAAGTGCTCGAAATCAAGTTTGAGAATTACAGTGCGCGTGTTTGGAGAATTCGGATCATTAACCGCACACATGCATATTAGGTCCAGTGACAACACTTTAATCTCAGAAATCAAACCACTCTACCTCACCATTCACAAATCCTTACACAAAGCATAATACCATCAATGACATTGCCAACACTGTTTCCCCAATTACAGTCAGAACTCATCAGCGGTAATCAACGGTTAACTGCGTCGGATTCTAGTACAAGTATATCAGAGACGATAGTACGATACACCAAGCAATTGATGCCGGATAAAGGAAATGAAGAAAGGTTAATTTACCTTTTCTGAGCGGCATCGGCGGCTTTAGCGCGAGCCTCAGCGGAGGCACACTGCGCTTCCTCCGCCATCTGTCGCTTGTCTCCTCCGCCGAAACAAGCAAAGCACGACATCCCCATATCTCTCTCTCGCTCTCCTCGTCAATCAGCCAAACTGTTTCAGGCTTCCGTTTTTACCGTTTTGACATATGATTACTGATTACGGCTCTCACTCCAAGTTTCTTATTTATATTTTGCGGGAAATCGCGTTTCTGGCCTATGAAATCCCGCCACGTCATTATTGAAGGACTCGCTTGTCTTTTCCTACTTCCTTCCCCGCGTCGACAATACGACGCCGTAGGTGCATCTCCGAACGCGCTTATAGGCCGACGTGGAGAAAGCTGGGAACCGGCGACTGGTTTAGCGGAGTAAGAGTAGGGTATCGGAAAAGAAAAAGAGCCATGGGGATACGGTCGTTGGAATCGCTGCCGCCGACGGAGACACTGGAGATCGAGAATGGGTTATCGCTAGCGCCTCGAGTGAAGCTGGAGCTGGTCGTCCATCCGACACCGTCCTCCGTCGCTAAACAGTTGGACGAGTGGAAGCTGAAGCGCGCTCTGACGGAGTATCTGAAGACTTCGCTCTCAGTCTCAATCGTGGTCCCGGAGGAGGACCTGGAGTTCAGGCGGTACAAGGACCTGAAGAAGCGGAAACGCGAGGATCCCGTGGCGCACGGCACTCTTTCGATTCGAGACTTAGGGTTCCTGAGCGGGAAGAAGAGAGGCGTAGTAGAAGAGGGGAAAGAGGAAGACGTTAAGGAAGTGGAGAAGAAGTTTCTGGAATGGAGGAAGTACGTCGTTGAGAAGCTGGATGGAATCGAGCTGAACTTAGAAGGAGATGAGTATAAACTGAGTGTTGCTGTGCCGGCGTCGGATGATTTTGAAGCAATGAAGAAAGATTGGGAGGAGTTATATGCTTTTGGCAATCAAGGTTGGAATGAAGTTGTTCATCTTACTTGCATTTTGTTGAAATAATTGAGTTTAGGTGTAAGTTATGCTGTTCTTTCTGTGCTCAGGGTGCGCAAGAGGAGGAAATGCAGAGCCAGACACAATCGTCATAAGAGGGGTACCATCTCGATGGTTTGCCGAGCCGAGAGTTTCTTCAAAGCCTTCAATGCTCGTTACGCATACCATTTTCTCGGCGTTTGGGAAGATAAGGTAACTATTAATGTGAATCTTCATGTTTGCTGAGCCATGATTCTGGTTCGATTAGTTATGGTGTTCTTATACCCTGCAATAGGCTACAAGTCTAGTAATAGTAGTGGTACTTGTTAGTGAAACTGATGGTGCTATAGTAGTGGGTACAAAGGAATTGATCTGGGTACTCCTCAGACATCATTTTGCACACTGCGGTTGTGCATTGCACTTGGGAGGTCCATTTTACAGCTGATTGTTTCTTTTGCACTTCGGTCGGTGAGGATTAAAAATGAATTAATTGAGGTTTCGTGACTTATCTATTTGGATCGTCATATGGGTGCATAGCTTGATGATGAGAAGCCTCGCTGTTGATAATGGCAATTGGCTCAGGGGGGTAAATCGAATTGTAAATGAACTGACGGCTTTTAAATTGTGTCGCTGACTATTTCATAATAACGAATCTACTACTGCACTGCTAGGCATTGTAGTGTTGATTGTCTGTGATCCTTGTTTACCACCAATGCATGGAAATCAGGAATCTTAGTGTGGTCGAGGACGTTGAAGATAAGGTCGATGGAGACATAATTTCCGGTCTGCATTGCAAGATTGTCGTTCAGTTTGACAAACACACAGATTTCTGCAACGCTCTTAGGGTCTTGTGTGGTCGTTCGATGCAAAAGGTAGGAGCTTTCTTTCAGGCCCATCTATATTACATTATACAGTAGCTTTCAGTTTGAGTGGAATCTAACAAAGCTGATTATTCTGATGTACACAGCAAGGATCTCGATTAAAAGCGGATTACGAGGTGAGGTGGAGCAAGGAAGGTGTCTTCCAGAATGCGAGAAATGAAGTTGCAGAGAACAAGAGCCGCACAGCAGTGAGAAATGAAGCACCACCTTCGAGAGGTGAGCCATATGTTTCGAGATTCAACTCAGAGGATACGCGGCGAAAGAGATTCAAGGTTAGTAAAGTAAAATCAGAGCAGTTTTTAAACGTTGTGGCTTCTTTCTATAGATTTGTCAAACCCTCTGAAGTCTGACCTTTCTTCTTTGCTTGGGATGCAGGAATAAGAGTCAGAAGAGTGTACGGTTCCAGGTTTCCGTATGAAATATCCTGAGAAGCTTCTTCAGCTGACTTTGTTGTAAAATATAATATTATTTGACATGGCCGTGTTGAAGATTGTTTTTACATCAGTTTAAGGAAATACTTTACAGGTTACCTCCTGCAGTTCTACTAATCACCTTTACGCGTTCACGTTTCTTCCAATTCTTTCGAGGAACGAACAACATTCAAGCTGCTTCAAGTTTTCATGTTAGTCCCTTCACTTTCTTCATTTTACGTTATTGGTCTCACTTTTCTATATTGCCGTTTTCGTCCACCGTCGCTGATTAGAGCTTTGAAACCACAAACCAGAACGCAAAATCCTGTGTGATTGATTACTATGTTTACTCGCTATTCCTACTTGTTCTCCACTGATAATATATTATAATGTCATATCTCGTTCCTATTCTTACATTAGACGTGTCATTACTATGTCTCGTCCCACATCATTTCTAACGTAAATACTATACCGCCTCATCTATTCTCCATCTCATGTAAGAATTACGCTTGGCTTCATTTCATCACTAAAATTCTTTAGCACCATTACGAGTTCCGATCCAGTACAGCAGCTAGTGCCAAGTCAAGTCAACACTTTTAAGCTACTCTGGAGTTTGGATATATGAACTGGTACCATTAATATCTAATGGGGGGTGTGGACAGTGTATTAAATGGGATATCTCATTCATTGATTTATATATTACTTGTCAGTTGGTAGCCATTGTCGTCGCTCAATTAAGATTTTGTAGTGATTTTGTTGATTGTTATGTTTATTTTTTCCCTCGCATGTTGGCAGTCACAAGTCATATCGTAATTGCACTTTGCAGGCTGCAGATATTCACACTACTTTCCAGCAATGACCAAACTTTAGAGATAGAAATTCTGTAACAGTAATTTCTATAGTTGAACAAAATTTACAGTGTTGTCAGTAGATCATGCATGTTTCTAGAAGCAAAGACCCATCATCTTAAAGAAGTAGCAATGTACCTGTCTGCCACCTCACTTTTTTCCATATAATAATAAATCACATTATAGTATTATACTAATTAATTAATTTACATCGTGTATGAACAATTCCAAACGGCATCCAGATTTGAATCTTACAAACCAAATAAAAAATAAAAAGAAATTTCTAATCAATTTTCCATCGAACCAAAAAAGATAACGGCGAGAAAATAAAAATCCCAACCGAAAAACTGCAAACATTACGCGCTGGACGAACGAACGATCAGATTTCAATATCACGATCGGAGACGGTCTCGTCTAGAAACTCTTCCTGTGCTTCAATTCTCTCGACAGAGATGGCGGCGATCCAGATTTGACCGCAGCAGCAGCAGGATGAGGAGGAGAAGCTGCTCGATATGCCTTGACCGCCTTCATCTCACTCAACTTCCTCGCAAGTTCCTTCTTCTTACCATTCCCGCTCTTCGGAGATGTCGCCGCCGATGCCGACGGCATCCGATTCTTCGGACTGGTAATTATCCCCTCTTTATTCCTTGCGCCGCCGCTCAACTTCCTGACGTATTCCCTCTTTGGCGCCGGCCGCTTCGAACTCAGAGTCGGGATCAAATACCACCCGATCGACGTACATAGAATAGCAGCCGACCTCCCGAAAACGGCTAGAAACAGGAGAATCAGAATCAACGCCACGGGGACATAAACTGCCGGCCTCCTCCATGACTGACCGGCCAAAACCGAGATCAATCTTTTCCCCTCGCAAATGCAATCTGTTCCTACACCGCCGCCGCCTAGGTCAGCTGATTCGTTATCCATCTCCTCAGTCGGCGACAACCTGTGATGATTGTTCTGATCAGAAGAAGAAGCCACCGCGTCCACGGACGCGGTGGCCGAAGCAGCAGAATCGCTGTGCCGTAATTGCTTATGATGATGATGGTGATGATTGTCCCCTGATTTAGCGAGCTTAGGATCTCTCAACTTGATGACAACAGGAACGCAATCGTCGCTGGAACCAGGGAAGACGAATCGGACGAGAGGAGGATCCTGAGAGCTCATGGTGGAGTAGATCTGACGGCGCTTCTCGGTGAGATCGGAGAGGAGGGCGGAGAATTTGTCGAGTCCGCGGTTGGAGTAAGGGTTGTTCTTGGAGTGCCTCCTGCTGCCGCCGCATCTCCTTGGAGATTGAGATGAAGAAGATGCGGTGCAAGGGAGGTCTTCGTCGTTTTGAAAGTTAGCTCCGCAGATCAATGGACTCAGCATCAGTTGGTTTTTCTGGATTTCTTTGGTTGTTTGGTGTGAGGAGGAAATGAAAAGGGTGGATTATGAATATATAAAGCAGAGACTTGGCTCAAAATGAATTGGTCAAACAAACGATATTTGAAAAATTCTGATTATTTTATGGACGACGGCGTTAATGGATGGAACTGTAAGAAACTTCTATGTTGAATTTCATGGGGGTTTGACTTCCTTGAGGAGGAAGAAATTAGTGGGAGTGGTGGCAGGGAGACATGTGACGCATCTTATCTAGTAAATTAATGACAACACTACTACTAGTAGTAGTAAAATTAATATTTCCGAGGGGTATTTGCCACCAATTTTGAAATCTGTATTATTACCTTTGTGGAACTTCGAGCTGCGCTCTACGGCCTCTGATTTGTGCGGAATTTGGGGTATTGTAGAGTTCAGCTTCGGGTTGATTTGGCGGCGGTGATTACTTTACTAAACCACATCAAACTTCGAAGATGATCAACACCAAGCATGAAATTAGGAAGATGATGGATCGAGATTGGACTTCATCACTCATACGTACAAATCGTGAAGGAATGGCAGACAGGCTAGCCCATCAAAGATACTCTGGATTCTTTGGGCGTTCTTCATGTTTCTTCTCTTCCTCGAAAAGTTTTTAATTGTATTAATTCGGTCTTGATTGGAGTTTTCCTCCTCATTTTATCCCCTTTATTAATAATAGGTAAAAAAACTTAAAATGTCAAAAAATGTCAGCACAATTTCGATATAAGTTTTTTATCATAACATATCAACTTTCTTCCCAAAAATACCAACTACTCATACGTGCCGTCGTGACACAGGTAGTAAGTAATAAGGGACACTTGAGCTGTGTTCCTTCCGCCTCTAGAAATCTATCTTAGTCCATCCAGGGCAACCGCCAACCATGTCATTTCCACCACTTATTAGTTTCAAGACTATTACATGTAAAGGTCTCTATCACCCCCAGGTCACTCCAATTTAATAGGTACTAGAGGAATTAGAGACATATGTGTTGGCAAAAGTAATTCAACTACGATAAATTACAAAATTTTTGTCTATTTTAAAAGTGTCAATCAATCAATTTAGTATATATGAGGTCTTTCGAAAATGAATTTAAAAATAAATTCGTGTGAGTTTGTCTTCAAAATCAATAATAGTATACTAGTCAACATGTACATAGAAAAAACGAGTACATAATTTGTACAGGAAAGAAAACTCAAAATAAACACTGGTACATAAAAAAACTTTAGTACAGTACAAAATAAGGAATTCGAAACCAATAATCGGTTCAGTGTTGAGTACTATATCAAGTAACGACAAGTACATTAAAAAAAAAGTATATATCAACACATATAAACAAGTATAAAAGAATAACTAAAAAAAAGACTATTTGATTACCAGAATCGAGTCCAAAAAAGCGAAACGTTAAGAGGCGGTCTAATTCATGAATGTATATAAAACATGCATGACATGTAACTTTTTATATTTCTATAGACATCTCAATATATATTAATTTATATATAATACGGTCGGGTACATTAAAGTATCACGGCTAAATATAAATAATCGATATGGTAGGTATTAATTTTCAACTTTATAATACAAATTAGGTTGAATAAGTAGTGAGTGACGCATCTAATGATCCATTTGCTTACTCCTCCTTCCTTCCTCCCGTTTCTTGTTCATCAATCTAATCTTCCTTTCGATTACTATATAAACTCTGTTGACCCTTTTTCTTAATACAAATCCAATCACTGAGCTCTATTTTTTCGGCCAAATTAATATTCCATCCAAAAAAAATAACAGTGGTTGGTAAGAAAACGGAAATATCCGTTAGTTGGTGCAGATAATTTAGTTTAGTGGTTAGTATGATTGTAAATTAATGTTCAGTGGATCGCAATTTTTTTGCCACCAGCGACAACCTTCCGACAACTTTTTCATTGAGTCGAACAATTACAGATCATAAGATCCCATAATTGATTAAAGTTCTCAAACTCGATTATCGTCTCCATAACCAGTTATAATTTATAATGTCTTATTTCCGGTTATTGAGTCTTATATCCAAGGCAAAAAATCCCTAAAATGTCACCTTCTCGAAATTCTAAGAATAGACACCGCCTATGACCTTTCTTTTCCGTAGCACCAACTCCCCAATTTTTACATCAAAATAGCACGCTGTTTATATCCGTCAGGTTGAATCGCCTAATTCGGTTTGTGGGAGGCTGACTCCACGGAAGTTGAAGTTTGACCGAGAGTTGCCTATCTTTGATATCGTCTCGCATTGATGTACGACAAATCAGTCACCAAAACTTCTCGGAAAAGGATAGCGCTTCGATGAGGTAGACCGATCCGAACTTACCTGGGAAGCCATGGTTCTGGACGGATAACGATGGGGAGTTGGATCTGGATGGATGACAAGAACGATGGATGACAATTGGAAAGTTGGAGATGGATGGATGATGAGAAGGATGGATATAAGCAGTGTGTTATTTTTATCTAAAAATTGAAAAGTTAATGCTACGCAAAAGAGAGGTAATAGGTGATGTCTATTCTTAAAATTTCGAAAAAAATTCGTGACATTTGGGGCTTTTTACCTATATCCAATTACCGAGTCCTATAACAGATTTTGTTTTTCAAAAAACTCAATATATTCCTACACGTAAAGTATAGCCTGCAAAGCCAAGAATATAACTGGTATTGAAACTTTCTAATACTAATATATATATTTGATTTAACAGTGAATAGTCGTTGAATTAGATGTTGCTTCCATCATATACATTGATAAACATCCGACTAGTTCTTTGATTGTAAAGTGTCAACGCAACTTGAAAGATCATGGCTAAATGTTCTACCCAGGTCTCAGTGTACACCAGATAACAAGGGAAAGCCTCTACACTCTAGTGCCTCTTTACAACACAGCAACCAACCGGCAGAGACTAAATATCGGGCTTGTCGCTGTCGTCGAATACATCTTCATCTTTCATGTACTTCTCTTGCACTGCTGCAACTGTGATCTGCTTCGTTAAGGAAACTCAGTCTAGTTCATTTCCTGATGATGATTTGCTTCCAGGTTATTCAAGCATGCTAGAGTGTGTAATTGAACGGCACAGAGAATCACTTTGCACAGACTACACTAGTAGTTTACTTAACTTAAAAAAACACTAATTTCCAACTCGGAGGCCTATAAACACACACACAGACACGAATGTAGTGAATGAGAAAAGGATATCTGTAATAATCCCAATCAACTTCACGCACTGCAATCTTGCTGAACTCAACAGCACTGGCATCAATGCTAGCAAAGATGTAACCGTTGCTCTTGTCTATCAATTTCACAAGATTTCCTACACTATCTTTGTCCTGAAACGGGAAAGTAGTATGTAGCTAATAACTATTGACATACTGTTAATAAAAATACAAAATTTTTTAGACAAAAAGTGTTCGGGGCATGCCTGAATGTCTAAAGTTGTGAAATTAACGAGGCCGTAATTTTCCACAACCTCGCACAGCTCCTTTGTAAGTTTTCTGCAGTACCAAACACAACTAAGCTCCAGGCGAGGAATTCACAATATTGATGGATATTCACAGTTATCAATGAGCACAGCCTAGCATGATTCATAGTTTCATTTCAGAACAACGCAATGCCTGTCACGGGGCAAAAATAAAACTTGCAACTACAAAGCAAACGGGAGATAAATTATAGACCTGTACTTTGCTGCACGGGGATCCTGTTCAATATGATGCTGCAAATATGACAAGTCTTGCACGTCCGTGTAGAAATCCAAGTTGAAAGCTGCAATCGAACGCAAACTGGGTGACGACTGGCAAAAGTATCTAGGAAGGTTAATAATGAAAAATGATGACATATTACCCAACTTTCCATAGCTCTCAATTAGATCGATCTTAGACAAGACATTGATGTGCGGAAGTTCCATGTGAATCATGGTAGACAATGATAGCAGCAATCCACTAATATACTTGTTTGCATCACTACAGAGATGGGCGTCAACTAAATGCACCGCAGTCAACTACATCAAACAGGATGGCAGAAATCAGAAATCAGAAACCATCCCCAACCAGTTAGGATTCGAGCTCATTAGCTGGAGAAAAACCAAAGAAGCCACAACCATACCCTAAGGTTCAGCCTCTTGATCAGCTTCATAATAATATTCTTGGCATTTGAATGAAGGAAGAACAGTTCAACCTGACCAGGGAAATCAAAAACAAGATAGTGGTCTGCAAAGAAGTTGGTTAGAATTCATCAAACCCAAACAATGTAAGATAAGTCACAGCCAGAAATTGTAAGCAACGAGAACTCCAAACCTTTCAACAAAGGTTGCAACTTGGATTGCAACCAGTCAATATTCTTCTCCAAATAGTCCATGCAGTAAACTAGACCTACAAAAGCACAAGCAACCATTGTTACTACATACCAAAAACCAGTCCAAAGACTGGAGAAATAAAAGGGTAAGCTGAGCTGAATCTTTTACCTCCGTTTGGGCCGAGAGAATGCTCTGCCATTACATCACTTAGTTTGATGAGATCCTCGATATTTACGGCACAATCGTAACTGAATTGAACGTCAAGGGTTGGTCAAAAGGAAATCAAAAAGCTCCTACCCAGAATAGAAGGGAGGAAATATGTCAAAACAGAAAAAAAAGAGGATACGGCAAGGAATCATTGGCGGGATCCAAATTGATGACAGCGACTTTCCTGCATAAGAAGAGAAACCAAGCGAAATTGATGAGAAAGTAGGACGTTTGAAAAGGGAAGAGGGGAAAAGAGGTAAGTATGTACCTGCCGATGAGAGGGAGGAACTGAGACATGCCATTGCAGTAAGTGGTTTTACCGGAACCAGGAGGGCCGATAACTACTTGACCAAACACCATTGCTCCAACTTTTAGTCTTCTTGCCTAGTTTCAGGGGGTTGCTTGCTTCTCGTTACTGCAAAGGGGTTGGGATTTAGGGTTTAAAAGACTCGGTCTGAAGGGGTTTAAGGAAGAAGCGTCGAGAAAGATAGTGAGCAGGGGTCAAACAGAAGAAAATATAAGAAGAAAAGGAAATCAGACGGAAAAAGAAACTGTTTGAAAAGGGGCGTTCCGAGAATCGAACTCGGGACCTCTCGCACCCAAAGCGAGAATCATACCACTAGACCAAACGCCCAATTGTTGATTGAATGAATCCAAGACGTTCCATCACTTTCTATAAACTCCACAAGGCTTTAAGCCAAGTCTGTGCTATGTTTGAACATTTATGGAATGGAATGAATGCTGTGGAGTAGAAGGAACCACCCATCAAACACAGAATTGATATTGCTTATTGTGATTATAGTGAGGCTGTAGTTTAAACTTTCCACATTAGTAGTTCGATGTCGACACAAGTGATGTTAGTAAACAAGGAAACATATCGGAACTTGTAGCTACTCATGTTCGTGAAGGCCGTGTCTTCCTAGGTTCTGGAGGCTCCATCATCCGCGTGATCATCGGCCTCATCTCAGCCTCCTCTGGATTCCATCTGCAGATTGTTTGTTGTTCAGCTAATAGAGCCGTCCATTCTATAGCATTCCTGGCTTTTGGACATCTCCCAAGGGTGTTGCAGATTATCCTCACACTCTAAATAGAAGTTTTACTGCTACTTTCTATCTATCTGTCTCCTCATGGAGCCATCCAAAAAAAAAAAGGAAACAGAGTTGGCAACATTAGTTTATATCTCTACAACCAAGTCATGACCACAACCAAGTCATGACCACAACCAGATCAGATATCCATGGGGAAAACTTACCATCTCCCTACTACCAATCTACCATCATTAGCATCATCATCTCTTCTAGCTGTGTCAAAGTAAAAACACTCTCCAATAATCATCAACCCTTAGCTGTTCAATTCAATAAATGCCCTTTCCACCCTACCCCAGCAACATGTGCAATCCCCCCTCCACCATGCATCTTTGCTTTTTCTTTCTCTTTTATCCATCCATGTGCCTGAGCTTCTAGGCCCCTTATGTTCCATAGCAAGTCTAAAGTTGTAGAGTTAACGTTGCTGTCACAAATTCCATATCAACAACACCTGCATTGGAAAACATACACAACAAAACAACCAAAAGCAAGTATCCTGAGATGGCATTAAGGATGGATAGACATGTCCTTATGGTCCCCTTTGCCTGCCAAGCTTCAAAAAAATGTTAAAACAGACTCCAGACCTTATCAACAATAGGTATGGTCCAAAACCAAGGATTCATACTGTAGTAGTAGTATAGTAGACATGACTTCATTCTTCTCCAACTGCAATGTCATGAAAGCTTTCAACTCACTCATCTATGGCTTCACCATCAAGTTACAAAGCACCAGCAATACTTAAAAGGGAAGGTGGAAAATATTGGTTTCAAAACAAGTTTATAGCTTTACCTACTTTTTCATGATATGACACAAATATCAATGTGATGAGGAAAATGACATAAAAATTTGCAAAAATATCTGGTGACAGCGGTTATTAGGTGCTTGAAAATGATGGCCAGTTTGCCACTGTCTTCAGTTATACATCTTCCCCTCTTGCCTTTGGTTGGTCCAACAACAGTCTCTTCCCAATCCACATATTTCCTTCACACTATCTCATACCTCCTCCTCCTCCACCCTTAGTTTCATTTTCCCAGCAAGGTTTGAACTTTGAAGCTATGGCGTTTGCTGGTACAACTCAGAAGTGTATGGCATGTGAAAAGACTGTTTATCTCGTTGACAAGTTGACGGCCGATAATCGGATTTATCACAAGGCCTGCTTCAGGTGCCATCACTGCAGAGGAACTCTCAAGGTATGTGTCAAATATTACCCCGTGAGTTTCTCATGATATATAATCTACAATATAAGCATTGGTTCATGGACTACTTCAAATCAATGCAAGAAAATTCATATAGATATGTGGTGTAGAGAAATCAGATCCAATCCCCTTTTCTTGTTCCCTAAAGAAGCTTGTAGTTTAGTTTGAAGATCTGTGTTGACTGGAATATACGTTTGCAGCTTGGCAATTACAATTCCTTTGAAGGAGTTCTCTACTGCAGGCCACACTTTGATCAGCTCTTCAAAAGAACTGGAAGTCTTGATAAAAGCTTTGATGGTAGACTAACATATAAGTTAAAGCCCCTGGGTTCCTTATTTCGCTTTAAAGTCACTTCAGATAGTAAGTTCATACCAATTTTCTTTCACAGGAACTCCCAAGATTGCAAAACCAGAGAAACCTATTGACACTGAGGTAATTAGTCAACCTGGGTGGCCTTTGAACTAGAGTTGCTGTTATTCCTCATTTTTTCATCATTTTCTTCCAGCAGAAACCTATAGTAGCTAAGGTGTCAAACATGTTTGGTGGAACTAGAGAGAAATGTTTCTGCTGCAAGAAAACTGTCTACCCAACTGAGAAGGTAACAAATGCCTAGTGTGTCAAGTTAGACTGATACATAGACATTTATTCAAATTCATAACTTAATAGTATCATTGCACGTAATTATGTTCAAAAAGGTATCAGTGAATGGAACTCCTTACCACAAAAGCTGCTTCAAATGCATCCATGGAGGGTGTGTGATTAGTCCGTCCAACTACATCGCACATGAAGGCCGGCTCTACTGCAAACACCATCACAATCAGCTCATCAAGGAAAAGGGTAACTTGAGCCAGCTTGAGGGTGATGCTGATCATGTTCCTGCAAATCAGAAAGCTGCTAGTATTGCTGCAACAGAAGTATCTGCTGAATCGTAAACCGTGTTCATTACATCTCATCGGTATCCGGCTTTCGCTTTTTTAACCTTGCCATTTTGCTTACTCCTATTAAAGATGTTACTGCCTCTGAACTTGAGTGGTATTTTTTATTATCTGGGGTTGTTTCCTATTACTATGGCTTTGAACTACAAAGACGTTTGGTTATCAGTATGTAATATGGTGTGTATCTTGTGAGAATAGTACAATTGATAAGAGCTTCTTTCCCTTGCAGTACCAAAACATCAT
The DNA here is from genome assembly GCA_030674075.2 of Linum usitatissimum. Lineage (NCBI taxonomy): Eukaryota > Viridiplantae > Streptophyta > Magnoliopsida > Malpighiales > Linaceae > Linum > Linum usitatissimum. Next base: position 3,104,966 of record JAUJYP020000804.1, on the reverse strand, counting down.
ATCTTTCGTCTTGTAATCGTTATGACCAATCATCACTTCAATTACAACATAACGTGATGTCATGTCATAAAAACACAAGGAAAGCCAATTGTCTTGCCTGGTTTTTAGAAGCCAAATCATGTTGCTAGCAATGAAACACAAAAAGCTACAGGGGTATTGTATAGCACATCAATGTAAGATTTCAGCACCAAATAGATGAAAAATCATGGTTTGTAGGGAAAACTAGCTACAGGATTGTGCATACAGACCTCTGCATATGGAGAGGACACCAGTTTGGAATACCATTTCAGATGTTATAATGACAACCAACCCATAGTATTCAAATCCTGGAGATGCGTCTTACTATTCTGGTGCATAAATGCTCCCAATGAAGCTGCAGTATAGCTGAAAGCCTGAAAGAAATAATCAAGATAAGCAATTGATAATAAAACCGCAACAAACATTCGATTATTAGATCTGAAATTGACATGATATAACAAAGATGGACTACCATGAAGCCTATGGCACAGAAGCTCTACAATCTAACTGTACATGTACTTCAATCACTACACAGATCCAAGGTATCAAGAAGACAACAATTTTGGGCAATTGGCTTTAGATCTACAATGAAATTGTCACGAAGAAAGCCAAACCCGAACGTTCCACTCTTGTACTGCCAAATCCTTCCCTCAACTCGCCAAGTATTTGCTTCAGCTCCTTCGAAGCCAGGAATTACCAGATCGAAACTTGAGTTGATGTACATGACACGCAAAACAATCTCATCATCCGCACAATTATGATCGGGAGATAGTCGAATATGTATCTGACTGTCGTATAGATGCAGCTCCTCAGGTGAAAGTGGAGAATCAATGAATGTTGGATTTGATGTCCAAAACACTGGCATACAACTAGAGAGACGATCAGATAAGTCCCCTAGCCTTCTACATGAGATACCAGTACCATCATATTCCACCAAATAAAACTCTAACTTCATTTCATCACAAATTCCCTGCGAGGACAAAGAATGAAGATAGACATTTAGCTCGTTGTGGTTCATCGAACTTGATTTCCACATAAGCTCTTAGCTACAAATTAAGAACACAAAGATGAAGCTACACAAACCTTCCATAGCCCCTGCAACAGGCGGCCAGGCGTGGGCGAGCAATCAACAATCTTCAAATAATCCTCAGTCTCCCATCTCTTCCTAAACAGCCTCTCCTTCTCCCTCCTCTTCTGCCTCCTCAACGACCGATCCACACCAGGACTCGACCGATTCGCGTAGTACTGGTACATCTCCACCATTTCAGGCAAGCTCGCCAGAGGAGGAGACCCATTATTCACTACACCAAAACTCTTATCCTCCTCCAAGCTAAAATGGAGACTTCCAATGAAACTCACATTGACAGGAACCAAGTCCGTCTCTGGTAACCCTAATTCGCCGGGAATTCTGGTATACCCTTCCGGGTCGAGGTAGTTCGCAATCTGACCCTCCGGCGATACCCCCATGAAAAGAAATGGCGACTTGAGGTACCGTTTTGAGTGGGAGAGACTCTGGAACCACGAAGGAAAGAGGCCCCCCACTCGAAGAAGACAAGAGACGGCGGTTTTGCCACTCCGGCGGCGGAGGAGTTGATTTTCTGCTGGGTTTGGCCGCAGCGACGCTAGAAGCCGATGAAATTCTCCCATTTGTTCAGGGTCTTGTAGAGGAAGTTGAAGGAGATGTTGCCACTCCCCCAATTTCTGATCTGGGTCTTGGAGCCCCACCGCCTGTCGCAGAGAGCGTACCAGAGCTTGCTGTCGGTGTGGCAAAGTGGGGCGAATCGCTTGGAAGTGCAGGAGAAATTGGCGATGATATCGGTCGGGGAAAGAAATGAAAGGATGCAGAGCTGGACGTCCTCTGGGGCCTGGGTATCCATAATCGGCAACTGTTGTGCTTTGGATAGAAGGGGCCTGAGTAACGACTATTGAGGATGTTGGAGAAATAGGAGAAAGGGAGCAAAGATTCCTGAAGCCTGAAGGTGGAAGGGAGTATTCGACGGTAGCTTGCAGGCAAAATTGGAGGTAATGGAATGCTCTGTCTGTTGCTTATTTTAATCATAGTCGGTGAAAATGTCAGGAAGCATGATTACGGTTCATGCCACTGTAATTATAGTTAAGATTTTGGACTTTTGTAAATTGATTGGGTACTAAGCTAATGTGGTTGTTAACTTGTTACATAAATTAAAAGTCACCACTAATTGACCGATTAACATGTCGGGTAATCTTTTTAAAATATCAAAATTTCACAATACAAACAAGAAATGAAAAATCCTGAATAATTTATGGATAATTTTGAGGTGCAGAATAATGCTAAACCGTCTTGTATTATCCATAAATTCCTAAAATAATCCAAGAAATTGTGACATATTTTAAAGTATTAAACTTGTGTTTGAAATGGATTGCATTCCCCGTCAGACCACGACAGTCCATAGTAGGCCCAAAGACAATATCGATACTAAATATGACGTGGTTTCCTGGACGCAGAATTTTCAATTAGCCGATACTTCCCCTACAGTCCGCCAACAAACAACTTATTAATGAAATTTACTTACAGAGTCCGTCTCCGAAACCTCTTCAGCTTTCAAACTCATCCATCCATTTGTCATTTTCCCGCGATACAATCAATCATTCCAATACTATCACTCCCTGGTTAACATCGATCGTACCAAGCAATGTTATGGAGCCCTGTAGAAGAGGCCAACTCCCTTCCTCTTATATTTCACCCATGACCCTCCTGCTCCATCTTCCCACTTGACCTTGTAATTGTAATTCTATGTCCCATTGATGACGATCGACGTAGACCAATCATGTGTCGCCAATCTTGCGTCAACATGTTCCGATCTGCGGACGCTCATCCAGACGTCGTCCAAGATGGAAGACATCCTCCGTAAGATGGACAACCGGTTCGAAGTGATGGACGACAACCTGGCCACCACCGCCAGGAGAATCGCTCCGCTTCAATCTCTAGCCATGGCCTCCAAGGCTCTCGACACTAGAATCAATCGAGCAGTCTCCCCTGCTTTTGCTCTTCTCGACGGGTTCAAGCGCTCCCAGTCGCTCCAGAAGAAGCTCATCCATCTATCCGGGAAACTGGAGGCGGAGAGAAAATCCAAGAAGCGGATGGGGCTCTTGCTCAAGTACGTAGATCACGTCCACCAGCTGAGTTCGGCGATCGATTCGATTGTCCAGGATGGGGAGCCGGCGATCCAGAAGCTGCAGGAAGTTGTAGAGTTTCTGAGCAGGACCAAGGCCACCGATCATTTTCGGACGCATAGGCTGAGGGAGACTTTAGTCACACTGAAGGCGCTCTACGAGAATGAGGTGGACGCGATGAAGTTCGAAGGGTTTCTGGATCAAGCGCTGCTGAATTTGCAGGATGAATACGAGCAGATACTTCAGCAGCTCAAGCATCAGAATTTGGGGGTTTTACGAGGTCAAGATGATGATGACGAAGACGATGATGTTGCCTTGTCTTCTGATCTTGGTACTGATCTTGAACTTGAAATCCTGAAGCGGATTTCCGAAATCCTCTGTTCTAACGATTGTTTGGATATCTGCATCGACATCTTCGTCAAGGTACGTAGGTTTTGATAGATTGAAGTTATTGAGATGGATTGATTAGTGATTACATAAATGAATGATATAACAAACAAGGAATCTTATATGTTTCAGGTAAGGTACAGAAGAGCGGCCAAAGCGTTGATGAAGTTGAATCCGGACTATCTGAGAACGTACACGCCGGAAGAGATCGACGAAATCGAGTGGGAGGCTCTGGAAACAGCAATAAGCCATTGGATACAGCATTTCGAGCTAGCTTTGAAAACAGTTTTCATATCGGAAAAGAAGCTGAGCCACCGAGTTCTGGAAGGGATATTGGACGGAGCCGTGTGGCTGGAATGCTTCATCAAGATTGCCGACAAAATCATGGCGGTTTTCTTCCGATTCGGAGAAGGCGTAGCCAGGAGCAGCAAAGAGCCGCAGAAGCTGTTCAAGCTTCTAGACATGTTCGATTCCTTGGAGAAGCTTAAATCAGAGTTCACAGCCATTTTTGAAGGGGAAGCTGGGTTGGACATCTGTTCCAGATACAGAGAACTGGAAAAGCTACTCGTCCATTCATCAAGCAAAGTTTTCTGGGAATTCGGTCTTCAAATTGAAGGGAACTCTGACGGGTTTCCTCCGCCGCAAGATGGATCGGTATCAAAACTTGTTAGGTACGCAATTAACTATCTCAAATACCTAGCCACCGAAAGTTACAGTGTTCCCATGGCGAAAGTTCTCCGAACGGAACAGATTTGGAAAGCAGGGATACTATCAAAACCAGATTCGGACGAGAATTTGCTCAAGGAAGCTGTTACAAACATTTTGGAAGCTCTGCAACGGAATATCGAATCGAAGAGATCTAGGTACAAAGATAAAGTACTCCCGCACATCTTCGCCATGAACACTTACTGGTACATTTACATGAGAACGCGAAACACAGAGCTCGGGAAGTTGTTGGGGGAGCAATACATGAAGCAGAAATACAAATCGGTGGCGGAAGAATCGGCTTATTTATACCAGAAGCAAGCTTGGGGCCCGTTGGTAAGGTTGTTGGAGGCGGATGATATGAAGAGGAGCCAAGGAAACCTGCAGCAAGATTCGGGCGCCGCCGTGAGGGCAAAGGTGGAAGTGTTTCTCAAGGCGCTAGAGGCGATATCGGAGCGACACAGGTCATCGTACACGATTCCTGACGCCGTTCTGAGGGAGCAAATCCGTGGAGCGACTGTGAAGGTCGTCGTTCCGGCCTACACGGATTTCCTTAACAACTATCAACGGGCTTCGCAGGTAAAGAACTTCCCTAGCCCGGATTCGATTCAGGCGATGGTTGGTCGGGTTTTTAACTCTGGAGAGCATTACCCGGCGGCCGGAGAAGGGAAGTCGTGGCGCAGGGAGTCTAAAGATCGGTCTGGGGCGGCGGGGAGCTCGGTCGGGTCCGTGGATTACGAAGGACAGGGGTTTCGACGGTCAAGATCGATTCGATCGTCTGCCAGCGATCACGTGGACGGCTGAGAGAAGTGATTCACGTCGGGTGTCAAATTCTGCGGCTGACCAGATTAGGCTTTCATCTATGTTTTCTGATGATGTTATGGCCTTGCTATCATTTTCATGATTTGTTTGTTTTGTTTGAACGCGATAGCATAAAACAAAAGTAGCCAAATTCCCTTGTGCTCATTCATTTCCCTATTGGACAATAAATTGGTCTCTCCGACTCCGTCCCATTCCCGCCTTTGGGAACGTAAAAGTCCTCACATGACATCACACTCTGGATGCGACGAATAATCCTCCGTCCAGTTCTCAGTCGATAGGCAATGCTTTCGGCTTTCCTCGCCGTGGCGGTTCTCTTCCAAGTTCCGATCCCGGAGCCTTGGTCCAATCGCTCAAATCCCCAAGGAACAGCTTCTTTCAAAGGTCAAATACTTCTGTGATTGAGATTGAGTTTTCAGAACTAGTGTTTTATCGAGAACTAGAACAATTTGAATTTCTCGCACAATTTGAATTCCCTGCGGCGCCTCTGATTTCGATCGGTAGTATCCATCACGTAGCTGAATGTTGAGCATAGTTGTGGCTGAAACGCATCAATTATGCACTTGGATTTATATTCTCTCTGAGCCGGAGTTTCTGATTTCATACTCTTACCGTCGTTACTCTTGAGCAACTGTGTGCCCTCCATCGTAATCGATTAACAATCCCTCTTGGTAAACAAGTTGGCTTCTATCACCTGCTATATTCACTGGGCCATTATTATTTGAACAACTTGACCAGTTCCTATAGGTATAACTCAATGCTTGGACCGGTTTTCTTCCTTCTAATGAGAAGCTAATATGCCGTCTGGGTTGATTCTCTTTTTTTTTTTGATAGAAGACCTCTCTTCATCTTGTAGTAGTACTACTAACTGCTGGAACTGCAATAACTGCTTATTCCCAGGAGTGAACTTAGACTTTTGAGCATACCCTGCATGTAGGAGATATCATATCAGTGATAATACTAATAACAGCTTGAACTGCAAAAGCTGCTTAAGACTCGAGGATCAATGTTCATGTATCGATATGGATCACAAATGTTGGTTTAGCGAATGCCAGGGCTTGGTCATTTATACTTAGCAATCATCTTTTCTTTTTTCCTTCCAGTTTCATGCACCTCTTCTGTTGTTTTGATCACCATCCTCTTAATGTGGATGGTTGTCCTGGTAGTACTTTTTTTCTAAAGCTATATATGAGGTCCAAACCCACCTGTCAATACAGAGATGAATCAACCGTACGTATGTCGCCGCTCCTGCTGCTTGTACATGCAAGTTGAGTTGTGCCCTCCATGCACGGATGCTCTTTTTTCTGGTAAAAAACGTCTCTGCTAATGTACTGATCTAGTAACAGTTCTGTTAAACCCGGATACTAACTTAATTATGGGATAGTTAATCTGAATATTACCGAAATATATTATTATAGGTGTAAAAACCCGAATGGCACTTGCACCTATTAAAGATCCCTTGCTAATTCAGAAGCTTTTAGACAATATAATACGGGAACAGGCAACATAAGAAAGCTACTCTAAGCATCTGAACCTTAACTTAAATAGCTAAAAGCACTACGTATATAAGATTACTATCTAACTGAAGTTCCTTCCTTGTATACATGACAGATAACATGCATTTACTGAGAACTAGTATCCACAACTGTTGAAATATCTAAACATTGCTGCTGATTTGGGAACCTTGTCTGGCAGGTGTGTGAAACCTCCATGTGAAGAGATAATCCTTGGATTTGCAGGACAATCTGATGACATCGCAAAAGGCATTGACAGAACTCTTCTTCCCTTGGCTTCCCCATTCAATACTCACCCAGCATGAAAACCCGTTTGATGAAACGGGCACCTTTGAATCGGAAAGGTGTAGGGCCACTTCTCCAGATATCCTTTGACAGCACGAGCTGCCGAATCCCAGTCGGTCATTCCCCGTCACCATTAAATTGAGCCACGAACACTCTGGTTGACCAACCATTTCCTTGTATGCCGAATTCGCCAGCCTCACTTTGTTGTTCGAATCTGATATTACCGCTGGCAGGACATCGGACTCCACCTCTTCCTCAACCTGCTCTGGCTTTTTCTGATACTGAACCGGTGGGACACCTGGGGTTTCATTGATGCAGCCAACTCTTATGGTTGAGACAACAGGACGGACAGGCTGCGGTGCTATAACAACGTTGGTAGTAGTAGCGTGCCGTTCCTGAAGTTGCCGCAACAGATCCTTCTCCTCCGGGATTTCGACAACAGTGTTCAAATCTATGTCCCTCTCTTGACTTGGTGCCATGCATCTCATAAGCTCATGAGGCTGCATTCCCTGGAATGCGGGTGATGGAGAAAGAAGAGGAAGAGTGACCAGGCTAGAAGGCGAGGCAATCACTGAATTGCTTGTAATCGCACCCGGATTTTGCAGAGTAGGAAGCTGAGAAAACCCAGTAGGGTAAAAACCCTGCATGCCGAGGTGCTCAGCCGGCGGGGAAATGGAAAACATTTGATGGGTCCTGAGCCTTTTGACAACAGGTGGAGATAAAGCTCCTCTGCCCCTCTTCCTGGTTCTTGTTGGCCTGGCTTGCAATTGTGGCCACAGATTCCTCAGGTAAGGAGATTGTCTGATTTTCTGAGACATGGAGGAATTCTCATCCTCGGAATTGGAAGGGCAGTCGGGCTTTGGAGCAATTGGCCTGTACCTAGACATGATCTCAGCCGTTTTGGCTGTGTTTGAGTAAGGAGTCAATGTCTTGATCATGATGGTTGCTTGTATTGTTGAATTTCAGAGTGTGAGTTGAAGGAACAAACTCAATCTCGGGCTCTGAAATTTCACAAGGGAAGGAAGGGAATTCTTGATTTTTTCTTATTGGTAGATACGTAAGAGAAGCATTGGCAAGGATAACGAGGGAGGGAAGTGAAAGGGAAGCGAGGGAGGCATGATGAGTAAGGTGGTGGGGAATGAGGAGTGGGGTATTTAAGTGAAGATGGTAGCAGCCAATGAGGCTGCATGAAGCAAATAGGAAGGAAATAGCGACATTTGGAACCGAAGCAGGAGGTGTACGTGTTTGAGAGAGTTTAAGAAGGAAGGACATGTGGGATAGTATGTGTTATTGGGTCCATGCATGCTAACACATATCACTATTTTTCAGGTACACTGGATATGGTCTCTCCCTCTCTCTCTCTCTGCCTCATTTAACGCAAAGAAGGAAGGTAAAAGAGATAACTGAAACAGCAGTTGTAAAAGAGTCGAGTCGAGTCGAGTCTCAGCCATTGATTCACACTGATAAAGTCAGGACAATTCCCGCCCAGTGATAATTCAGATTATTACTATTACTGGTGATTGATTCCTAAACCCACCAATGAACGAAGGAAAGGTCTCCCCACTCTGACTAACGCGTGTGGGGTGTGGCTTCCATGCGTGGATCCATCTGTCAGAATTTGGATTGTGAGGTATGAAAATTCAGTTTTATTTTACAGAAACAAAAACTTCTGACCTCTGTGCTCTGGTCCTCTGTTTTCGAAATCTTGGAGTCGGTTATTGCTGGCTGCTTCAACACGTGTCGCCTCAACAGTCTTGTGCGTTTGCATGCAATAGGTATGACTTGAACAAGGAGCTGAAGGTTTTTCATTTTTGTGATTTTTTTTTACCCTCTTGGTTTTTTATTTTTATGGTTTCTAAGATGGCAGTGGTGGAATGGTATAAACGTGGGAGTTGGAGGTTGGAAAATGTGCAGCCGCTGTGGCTTTGCTTTGCTTGGAGCGGTGCTTTTGCTGTCTTGCCTACCACGTCACCGAATGGCTGCCAGCGAATAGCACTTCTCACTTCAAATTTCGTGCCTGCTTTTACTGGTGCGTTACCTCCAATCCATCCGAAAATGCTTTTGTCTATCGATCCGACAGCCTTTCTAATCAGATGTATGCGACAGGAAATTTAACGATTTGATTTTTTTTTATTAATTTAAATTTGGTGGTTGATTTAGGTATAACGAAAATTAAAAAAATATATTTTTAATTTAATTTTTCTTTCTCTTCTCTTTATTTTTTTATATAAACTAAATATAATAATAATATCAAATAACATATTATATATGAAATCGATATAATGACTTTATTAAAAATAAAAAATAAAAATGGATAACAGATTCGTAAAGTGTGTATAGCACTCACATAAAAGAGTGGTAAATCGATATAATAATGATGAATTTAACTACTTATAAGGTGGATGTAACATTGACATAATGAGCATGTAAAATAGTTGTATTAGTGATATAACATGCTCGTATAATAATCACACTAATGTGATTTTTTTTAATTTTTTTGTTCCGAAATTACCTTCCAAATTAATTCGTTTGACTCATTTTCAATTTTTAAATAATAATTAATTAAAATAACCTAATCCAACTTTTCATGTTTATCTTGGGATCTGAAGACCGTCTCTCGGACCCGCAGCCGTGTTGGCTTTTACTGGTGCGTTACTCCAATCCATCGATATCTTTTCCTACTACTACTACTACCTACCTCCGGATTTTTATTATTTTATTTATACACACCAAAAGTACCCACCAATAACAACCTGCCACATTATTCTTCATATACGAAACTGAAAATATCTTTTGTGAAGTAAATATGTAACAAAATAATGACGCTATGCAAATATGTAACAAAATAAAGACCACTCTTGCCGCCTATAACAAAATTTCGGATTGCTTTGATCGATGTAGTTTCATTGAAAATATACGACACACAACAATAAAGTGACAAAGTAATACTAGTTGATAATACTTCTACTGTAACTATACCTTGCTTTGAATTTGTTGGGGCCAGATTGTCAGATCCGATAACTGTTGTTTCGTTCTCTAATGTGTTTAAGCGCACTATCAACATAACGTCACCGTAAGTAAAAAAAAAAGACCGGTCAGTAATAAGACTGACATCATCCGGTTAATATGTTTATGCATACTCTTTTTACAGATGAACAATCAAGTCTTAAACTTTTTATTTGCATGGAGAATCAAGGTTGGAATTGAAGACCTTATCAATTTGTATACCCAACATAAAAAATGAGCCAGTTAACCTCTACATAGCTAATACCTAATATATACAAGAAAAATTAATAAAAAGGGCACACCAACAATGCCTTTTTGACTCATTTGGTTAAAATCTTAGAGTCTAACGTAGTGGAACTTGATTTTCTAAAGAATTTTCAACACACATTCCAAAAATTAGTCAATTTAAATTTTTGACCAATTTTCATAAAAAACCGTGATACCTTTTTAAAAAAGGCAAAAAAATAGTAAAAAAATGAAAGTTGCGTTTCTTATTTGTTGATATAATAAAACTTAAATTTCTAATTATTATCAACGCTCATATTAAAAATGTATCAATTTAAAAAATAATTAATTTTGGCCGACCTGCTAAGACTCAAACCTATTAATATATCGTGAGTATGCTTTAGGATAAGAGTTTGCATGTTCTCCATCAAATTAACCCTAAAAATAATTAATTTGAACTGTATCGCATGACAATGCGGTTTAATATGAGTTGCTTTTTTTAACTAGCAGTTTGTGGTTCGATTTGGTTTGAAATCGTTGTTTACGGTTTAAAACAACAAGTGAAAGGCAAGTTTAACCTCAAATCAAATTGCTTTTATTACTAACCGTTGGTAAGGTAAGTGATATTCATAAAGCTAAAAACTACATTGTTTCATATTCGAGTATGAGGCAGGAGTACCTAAACGGCTAAACCCATCTTCGACTCCGTTTCCGTTCTTTTTTTTATGGGTATTTCTCTTTCTGATCGAATAAGATAGGGCCAAATACTCGTAAGGTCGGATGAAAGTGCAAGTTTAGGAAAGCGTAATATATATTTTTAATTATTATTAGTTTTATTTTGTATTCAATTATTTTATTCTTATTTTGTAATTAAAAGCTAACGTGGGATATGATGTGACAAATTCTAACCAATTAGATGAATGTCATGTTAGATGTACCTGTATTGCTATTAATTTTGTCAAAGTCTGTATTTTCTGTTAAAATCGCTCCAAAACCGATGGGTATGGGTACAATATAACATTTATTACCAGAGCTCCAGTGCAGCACTTTGACCAGTCGTTTCCCCTGGGGGCTGTACCACCACCTTCTCACAGGGAAGTACCTCCATTACCACCGTCTCCTCCACCTGCTCCTCCACCTAGCTCTCCCCCTCCCATTGCAGTATCAGCGGATACTGAGAGTTCTGTACATTCTACACAATATGAGTGGCAAGGTGCACTATGCAAAAGTGGCGTTCATTATTGTACCATATATGCACTTAGAGTGGAGACGGAAGTTTGCAAGTACCTGAATGCTCTCTCAGAACCTTCAGAGTAAGAAAGGGCTTAATAATACTCGCAATCCTGTTGTTTTATTATTTGGTTCAAATAGGACGAGTTGGCTCTAACATATCTGATTGTGCAGATGGCTAACTAAGCTCGACATGACAAAACGCACAGATTTTCGGCATGTGAAGTCTACATTTTCTAGTACCCCGACGCATAAGGTGAGTATGATGTGAATTAGGTGGAAGCCTTTTCTCTGTTCACTTAGGCCGCTTAAGACTGCCCTTGTGTTCAAGCTCTATTGGTAGATAGATGGCATTTGGCACATATTTTCGTTCTTAGATTCTGGAATTCATCTGCAAGCTGTAGTAAAGGAAGATCTTTCTTCATGTGACGAAAAAACCAGCCGATAGAACGGATGTAATGAAGATTAGTGTTCCATTTCTGAATCTCCTGGTTTGTTTGTGCAAGACAGTGCAGAAAATCATCAAATTAAATAATTGAACAAAAAGGACACGTTTTCCTGAAGCGAGCTTACGCATGGCGTTTGCATTATGCTATATGGTTGTCATACTACATAGATGCTTGCCTAGTTTAGTTCCCAGCTGATGCTCAGGGGTTTTTGTTTTTTTTTTGTTTTTTGCAGAGAGAAGTCTGCCAATTACTGCCCTCCTCCTTGAGTGACCAAAAGGGGGTGAGTCTTCTAGTTTTGCCGAATTCCTTACATTTTCCAAATTCTAAAGCTTGCATCACTGATTGGTCTTTGTAAAACATCGCTTGTTAGAATGAGAATCATCTCCGATTTTCTCTTTGCACTGAATCTTCTGCACAAAAAATATTATCATTACTTGCATCCAAAAGAATTCTGCACCAAGAATCAAGAAGCCTCATATCTTCGTCCTGTCACTATCCAGGAAGGATTTCGTTCTACTGGGTATTTTTGCTTACATGTTTCTCTTAAATCCGTGCAGTATGAGGATTTTATATCGTACCTGAAGCAGAGAGAATGCGCAGGAGTGATCAAAATCCCAACTACGAAATCAACATGGGGAAGGCTTCTCTCCATACTTCCTTACTCGAAAGAAGTGTGCTCTATGCTGTGTATGCCTCTTCCTGCGTCACCGTCTCAGGGTGGGTTGATTGGTCTGATTTTGCCTAAAGAAACCAACTTGGAGTGGGCTTAATAATTTGTAGAGGATTGAAATATGAAGGTAATTCGTAGACTTTTGTAATGACCTTTGGTACCATGTTGTTGTACATAAAACAAGTCTACTGTTGGATTGATTTAATAGTCTTTAAGAGTTTTTTTCCAAAATTTCCAGCCAGCACTACTAGTTTCAGCGAGAGTCCGCTGGCAAAGCTCAGATGAGATTCCTCCTGTCGCTGCTCCCGCCGAACTCTGACGAGACTTCGCTGGCTTCTGGCGGGGCTCCATTGTCCGACGAATTTTCAGCTGAAATTAGACCATATTAGCTAGGATGAGTAAAAACTCCATAAACTTCTAATACCAAAGTGATGTATTATGCATAAAATTTCGCTTAAAATAATGAGATGAATGTGGTAAATTGAATGTCATCAAAGATATTATAGACTGATGAACGATGAGGGCCCTTCGTGAAAAGCAACGAGTTGATAGGAATGGTGGGTCATCATCCACAAACGGTAGCAAGTAGAATTTATTAAATGTAGAGCTGGCAAAAACTGACCCTGCCCAATCTGCCCAGCCCGATCTGTAACTCGTTTGATTAAAAGTCAACAATTTGAAACACGCCCAATCCATGATCCGATGAATCCGTGGCCCGATGAACTCGTAACCTGATAAACCCGTGACCGATTAACCCGTAACCCAACAAGCCATAACCCGACTAACCCATGACCTGCCCATCCCGCCCATTTAACCCGTCATATCATCCGAAAAATATGAAGTTTTCTCCCAAGTACAGTTTATCATAAATTATAATAGATAATTATTCCATAATCTCAATTTAGTTTGATTGCATTTGCTTCAAACATAATTAGTTCATTTTGAATAAATATTCATAGAAGCAAACTTTTTGCATGCAAGACAACATAATATTATTGTTAAATGCTCATTTGCAAGTTAAGGATCATATTTCTTCAAAAGAAATTGATAATATCAATTAGCTTACATGCAACACACTCAATATTGATAGCATAAACTAAGAACCAAATTGAGGTACTATCCCTCTAAAGTAAAGTACTTGGATCCAACATTATGTTTTGTTTATTGTTTAGCTACTAGTATGAATAAAATAAATAGTAGGAGCTGACCAAGTTCTGTGACTTATACAAAAAATAACGAGAGAAGAAAAGACATAATATTAATAAACAAGAATGATAAATTTTGAATAAACATGAACAAGAATGAAAAATCTTATTATTTTTGGAGGGTTTTTTCATTCAAAAATTTTCAAATTCTCAAAATTATAAAATGACCGCCAATCTTTGGAGAATTTTTTATCTTTTTCATCCTCCATTTAGTAATCCTAAAATTAAGAGTTCAATTTGTAATCTAGTTTTTAGTTTCTAATATTCTATTACTATTTTAATATTCAAATTGTAATCTCAATTTTTTTAAATTTAAATAAAAAAATGATTATTGAATCTAAATTTATTTTTTATCATCTAAATAAATTTTATGTGTTATATTTTGTAAATTGATTGTAGCTTGATGGATGGGCAACCCAAGCCAACCTGTGATCCGTCCGGCCCGAAACTCGATGACCTGTGATCCGATGAATCCGTGACCCGATGAGCCCGCAACCAGACAACCCGTGTCTCGACGAACCCATGGCCCGACAAACCCGTGGCCCGCAAACCCTTTACTTGATTAACCCGTAACCTGAGTAACCCGACTAACTCGACCCGTAATTCGGCCAAACCGCCCGTTTGACAGCTCTAATTAAACTTGAGTTTGAGGATATCTAGAGAGAAGGTTAACACATTATATTATCGTTATAGTTGATGATCTTCATACATCTAATTGTCTATGATGGAAGAGTTGGTCTTGGTCTCCCTTATTTCCTAAATGCTACAAAACCAAAGTTATTCATATTGCTCTCGACGACGTCGTTAATCCAAGTGCATTCAATCAATCTAATGGTCTCCCGCTAGGACCAATCCATAATTGAAGCATCGTGCCTTAACCCTGGGATTGTGCGACTCGAGTTATAATTATAATCAACGTTATTGATATTTCTCCTGAAAATGCGAATTAAGATATATTCAATCACGCATCGTCACAATTCGAAAATTTGATTGAATTGGATAAAACGTCACTTGCGGGACACTCCCTCGACACTATAATTCTCCCTTACTTTGCTTGCATTATCTTTTGGTGGATATATGGGACGAAAAATGTTTTTAACTTTGAATAAGTGAAGTTGTGTAGTTATTTCGATGATAAAATTATGTGTTTAGTGACAAGAAAGTTTTGAATTCAACTTCAGTACACCTACAAAATAAACACTAATATAATTTTTATTTCATATATTTTATCTTATATTAATCGAATATCTCGATCTAGTCTATTATAAAAGAAACTTTGCACCCAAAAAAATCAACGAGTAGGCCCTCCTAATTACGTGGGTAACAAGTAGGAAGCACTCGTATTTTGAGAGAATAAAATTAAAAGTTCAATTACAATACTCGGCCTTCGTCCTTCCTCTCCGGCTTCTCTCAGCGCTCTCTACCTTCGCCCCACCACCGTTTACTTCCTCTACTTTTCTTTCTCCCTCTCCGTCTGACCCAAATGTCGCGACGTTTCTCTTCCGCCGGCGGTGACAGAAACCTCCAAGAGGGAGCCAGCAGCACTGCTGCCACGGCCAACAACATAGGCCACAACCATCAGTACGGCAATCGGAATTACGCTCCAAAATCGCAGAAGAAATTCGTTCCAAAGCAGCAAAACCCTATCAACCCTACACTCTCCACTTCCCTACGGAAATCCGATGTTCCTTCTCCTCCTCCTCCTTCTTCTCCTTCATCCAGCTCCCGTGCTGCGGGCGATTCCACCAGTAGGATCCGGATGGGTGACAGCGGAGAATGGGTTTCTAATAGAGCAATCGTTAGGACTACGACTGCTGCCGTTGGAAAATTTGTCAACTATTTGCCCCAGGACGAGGGAGTAGCCACAGGGCTCGTGGCGGAGGAAGGCGGGCTTGATGCTGTGGAGTCCCAGAGGGTTGTTGATCTATTGAACAGAGAACTCTCCCGATTGCTTAAGCTGAGCCCCAGAGAGTTCTGGAAGGAAGGTAATTAGTTGCGTTCCATGTTTGGATGTTTGCGCGCTAGTGGTCGATCCGCTCTTCTTGGCTGAGTTGATGCGTAAGCAATTGAGTACTGTTTCCTTTTTACTCGTTTCTCAGTGGCCAAGGACGAATCGTTGCATGAATTTCTGGATAGCTTCCTAAAGTTTAGGAGCAGATGGTATGATTTCCCATATCGTGGAGCCAAGGAAATTGTTGCTGGGGTCATTGTTGGAGATCTTGAATTATCTCGACGTGTTTTCATGGTGTTGTATCGCATGTAAGTTCTTAGTTTAGATTGTGTTGTGCTTTCTTCCGTGGCTATTGTTTGCTTTCACAGTCAGGATGATGTTTAGAATCCCTTTATCGATATTGCAGGTCCTCTAATAGGGATCCTGGTGCTAGGTCTGCTGACAGTCTCAGCTCAAAAGACCATTCAGGTTGGTTTACTCTTTGCAAATTTTGATAGTTACAAGATTTCTCTTTGAAAGTTCGGTTTAGGAGAACCCCTTAAGAATTACTTGGCTATGAATGTTTTTTCTTGTTCTTATTTTTTGGGGAAAAATCTTACCTTGTGATTTGCTCCTTAACTCCTTTTGCTTGTCTGGTTTGCAGTCATAATGCAGGAGAAGAAGTTGCTTGATTTGGCTAAGTTACTTGATATCTGTGGGATATATGGTCATGAGAATGAAGAATTGACTCGAATCCTAGTCAGTGCTGCATCAATTCTCATGCATTGTGGCTTCTATTTCTGCTTTGCTATTTATTTAGTTGCTCTCTATGTTTTACTAGTTCCTTATCACTAATTTGAGTTATCTTCTATTCTCCTATTGATCATGATAACTTAAAGACTGTAATACTTGACCCTAGAGCCTTAGTGGGTCTCATACACTATTGTACCGTTGTACTGTGTTTGATGAAGCCGTAACAGTTTGTGTAAGAGTGCGATCAGGTGTCTTTTTTTATAAAAGCTAATACTTTTCTTTCTCATGCCATTACTTTTCCTCCAGGTGAGAAATGCTTTAAATTCCCAGCCTGGGATGCAAAATAATCTGACTGCTGTGATGTCACATTTCCTGGGCATTGTCCAAACAATGTACCAACGCTGCATTTCATCTTTGGAGGTATTCTTTCTTTGTAACTGATAGAGCACATACAAAGTGAGGACAGTAATTACTATATTTGGGCCACCATATGACTTTTGTGTTTTGGCGACTTTGCTTTTCAATTCATTATGTTTGCTTCTGCCTGATTCGATTATAGGTTTTATTTTCATCTACAAGCCCTCAAGAGGTCCGGTCCAGTCAGCTTCGTGATGATTTCTTGGAGGTGACTATTACTTTGTTTTTATCACTATTGGTCATCTTTGGTATCTTGAGATTTGCTAACTTTCAACTGCTATCTGTCAGGTGATGGACTTCATAAATGATGCAATTGTCTCTATGGATACATTGGTTGCTATGTATAAACCAGCAGCCTTGTTCTTTTCATTGCCTGTGCAAATGAGGTAACTGTCATTACTTCAGCTATTCTATGAACGAAGAGAGGGTGAAGGTTTTCTACTTTTAACTGCATTCATCCTGCATTGTCAGAGGATTTAAGATTTGGCTTTTTTCTCCCTAATATATAGTTCCATCAATAATCAGAGTGATTGAAAGATTTGATATTGAATACTATCACTTTCAGTACGTTTATTGCTCATATTTGTTTCTTCTTTCACATGCACTTGAAGTTTGACTTGATTTGCTATTCTGAATATACCCACACAGTGATGGATATGGCGAGTTGTTAGTCACTCTTGCAAGATTGCATGATAATCTCATCCCCTCTTTTCAGCGAGGGTTCAGGATGATGTTTTCTCAGCAAGGAGATGCTGGGATGATATCAAATGTTGCTATTAGCTTAAAGATGTTATCACTTAGAATTGCTACATTTGGTTGGAAAATACTGGACTACTGCTATTTAAGCGAAGAACTTGTTGAAGATATGTCAACCATTCCAGAAGTCACACAGATGTTTCCTGCGAAACTTGAGGATCCGATGATAAGAGCAGAGATATTGGTTCAAACATTCCGGGAGATCAATGCGATCTCACTTTCTGTTCAGGAAAATCATCCTTATAACACATTTCTAAAGAACATTGACCAGAACTTCCATATCATGGCCAAACTTGACGTCTTGCAGAACACTGGTAAGTGGCTTTAATGATCCTGCTAAGTTTTGATAGCTACATTTGGATCCAAAGAATTGTGCATACTGCATATAAGCATGTGATTTACAATTAGGCAGTGTCGTCAGTATGAACTTTTGTAAGTGACGTAAATATGGGTGGTTAATTTCTGTTCTATTCAGAATTCTCTTATATCACCTGATTGTTGAAGTATGATGATATAAAAAAGACTAGTGAGTCACTTGTGGACAATTACACTTTATTCTGCCATCCCGTAGAATAGAGGCTGCAGTGGAGCTGGTGAACATACTTGCGGTCATCAGTTATCCAGAATTTCTACCCGTCTTTCTCCAGGGCTAGAACCTATGTGTACATCCTTTTAACTTTCTGGGGAATGCTCTCTTCTTTTTGCAGGATGGATATTCTTGGACGACGAGAACCTCCAATACTTATCTGGGATAATGATGTCTACTCCCAAGAGCACTGTTAAAGATTTGCCACTTCTGCTACAATCCGGTCAGGAAAACAAAGTGTTGATGGATGAAGGCACAGCTTTCTTGGAGTCAAAGATCAGTCAGATAAAGGACCTCTTTCCTGATTATGGTAAAGGGTTCTTAGCTGCCTGCCTTGAAGCTTATAACCAAAATCCCGAAGAAGTCATTCAGAGAATACTGGAAGGGACTCTTCATGAAGATCTACAGCGTTTGGACATTTCGTTAGAGACGTTACCAGCACGGAAGAATGATCAAACTGCAAGCAGAAAAGATAAGGGTAAAGGGAAATTGGATGAGAGTACGTCTCTTCCTCCAATACAACCCAATCATTCTAGTAAACCGGTGTGGGTGGAGCAAACAATTAAGGCCCCGCCTGCTTCATCTTCGTCCACAGTAGGGAGGTTTGTTAGAAAGTCAGATAACTTGGATGAAAACATTCTCGATAGCAGAGATGACAAGGATATAGCAAGAAACTACGCACTGGCAGTGCAGTTAGAGTATGATGATGAATATGACGACTCCTTTGACGACCTGGGCTTGACCGTAGCGGAGACGGGACTAGAAGGAAATGAGACATTCAGCGAAAGAATTAGGTCCGGTTCGAGCAATTTGTCAGCTGCTGAAACAGCTAGCTCTGGTCGAGGCCCGTCGGACTCAAAGTGGGGATCGAGGAAGAAGCCACAATTTTACGTGAAGGACGGTAAAAACTACAGTTACAAGGTAGAAGGTTCGATTGGAGTTGCAAATAGGGAAGAAGCTCAACTGATGACACAAGTGCATGGAGAGCAAATCCATGGTCTTGGGCGGGGTGGTAACATTCCCATGGGTGCAGCCAGGAAGTTGACTGACTACCAAGAGCAGCAAGAAGGGCAGTCGAATGAACCTGAGATGGAGAGAAGAGAGAACAATACCCGAGGGTTTAGGGGTAGAGGAATGACAGGTGGCGGAATTGGAAGGTCCAATCAGTCCCAAGAACAGAAGGCTCAGCCATCCGATGGTTCGGAGATGGAAGGAACGGCGGGGAATCCAGGAAACATGAGAGGGAGAGGCAGAGGCAGGGGACGAGGGAGGGGAGGGGCGGATAACCACCATAGGAAGAATAGAGCGATCCGTAAGCATATGGCTGGCTTCTCCGGATGAAATCATCGATAGACGATTCCTTTCTTTCCTGACTTTCTCTTGGTATAGGTTTATGGGCGCTCGATCACTACAAGTGCGCCCAATTTCATTCCTCCATTTTCTCGAGCTATTTAGGCTCTATATTGAACTGCCCAAAGAGTACGAGAAGTGGAAGAAAAGCTGTTTTGAAGGGAAGCGACTTGATCAAATCAATCTGTAGTGGAATCAAGAGTAATTTGAATTCCACGGGTTTGAAGATTTACATTCGTTAGAGAGCAATTCGTATCGGCAAGCCTTTGCTTCGTTCTGCATCCAGGATTTTGTGTGGCTTTCGACCCCGTAATAGTCATGGCAATTTGACCAATTTTAGGGTATCCATTTCCTTCATTCGGCGACCTGTAGGATGCAGTTTCCAGCCGGAGGTTTCTTAGAAGTACGGTTTTAAACAAACACCTTTCTTTTTATATCTCCCACCGTCTAATTTCACTTCCAACATCTAACGGCCTAGATTTCAAGGACATAAATGGTATTGCACTTATCCCAATCCCCAACGAGTGACTCAAACCTCCGCACTCGGTCAACCCCATCTCCAGAAGAAAATACAAAAATGCTGATGACAGTGACCTCTTGCAGGGATCGAACTTGCGGCTTCGGATGCAATTCTAATTGCTCTCCAAAATTGATTTTGTTCTCTCCACCTCACAATTGCTCTTACTTTTCTGAAAAATCTAATCCTAACATACAATGATACAAATGTATAAACCTGTCTAGGAAAACAAGTACTAAATTATGTACACAGATATAAGATTACATATAAAGATGAGTACATAAATATATACAAAAAAGTACGAGCAAAAAATGAGTACAAAGATATATATATACGAGTTCGCACAATAAAAATTGAGAACAAAATATGTAGATAAGTGTATATATAAATACGTATAATATGAAAATGAGTACAAAACATATACACAAATGAGTACAATATTAAATAAACAAGTGCGTACATTATGTAAAAATAAATACAAGAACATGTACACGTATATACAAGGTTACACATAAAAAATGTGTACGCTACTAAAAACACAGGCCGAGAAGGTCGGGACAGCCTGGAACACCGCTTTAACAAGCATCACCCACCCATCATGAGAAAAAGTTTTTTCAGTTTTACGTAATAGTGGAATCATGATAGTCGAAAATGATGGACAAAATTTTGAATTTTGAGTGAATTTTAAAATGGCAAAACACTAGAGAACGCCTCGCAACCGACTGGCCTCTTCCTTTGTCGCTTTTGCCGAACACAACATGTTAAAGTAACTTTTGGAGTGGGCATATATGACTGGGGAGTGGAGAGTGGAGAGTGGAGACAGACAACGCCAGGTGGGAGAAGGCGTCCATAGCAACCAAACATTCTATCAGATTGCAAAAAAACAAACATGTTTGTTCAATTCATGCACGTTTGACGTTTGTATACCTACCTATAAAGTTGCGTATGTTGTTTAAGTAGCTTTTGGAGAGAAGGCAGATATAGTCTGGTTGCAAATTGCAAAGGAAATGGCGGAGAAGGAGGGATCAGTTACTGCTGCAACTGTGTCTTCCATTTTCATCTATCCGATCAAATCATGCCGCGGTATCTCCGTTCCTCACGCCCCACTCACTCCTACTGGTAATCCCCTTCTGCCTTGTACGAGCTCCTTCGCCATTTATGCCATCATATTTATCATATGTCATGAATTTCTGGGATATGCAGGGTTTCGTTGGGATCGGAATTGGCTGGTGGTTAACTCCAAAGGGAGGGCATACACTCAAAGGGTTGAGCCTAAGCTTGCTCTCGTTGAGATACAGCTACCCGATGAAGCATTCATCGATGGCCGGGAACCTACCAAAAACTCCTTTATGGGTGAACTTAACCTGCCATGATATTATCAATTCAAGTCTGCTCAACCTCAATTTTTTGCTCTAATTTTGTTTAACTTGCTTTCCCACTTTCTAGTTATAAAAGCTCCTGGGATGGATACCCTTCAGATTCCGCTGACGAAACCGCAAGATGTGGCAGAGGGAGTATCAGTATGGGAGTGGTCTGGTTCTGCACTTGATGAGGGAGCTGAACCAGCTAAATGGTTCTCTGATTACATTGGGAAACCCAGTCGCCTTGTTCGTTTCGATGCAGGTTGCAGTTTTCGTTTCTTCCTACACGTGTTTATAGTGCTGAGTTTGGATACTAGTGTTTAGAACACCTTAACGGAACTCCTGGTAATGGGATGTGACTTGATATAAACTAAGACCCGGAATCTTCCTTTTATGATCTTTTATTTGTTTATGTGCATTTATGATACTTGGGATACCTTCATCGTTGCAGGATCAGAAGTGAGGCCTGTGGATCCCGAGTATGGTCCCGGGCATAATATTATGTTTTCTGACCTCTTTCCCTACATGGTTGCATCTCAGGTTAGTTGACTTGATAATATGAATCCATTGGCAGTGCCTTGGGAATTCACCTTAGACCTGAATGTGCTCCTTTGTGTTCTGTAGGAGTCTCTGGATGCACTTAATAAGCTTCTCACTGAACCTGTTCCTATTAATCGTTTTCGACCCAAGTAACCACTACACTACACTTGTTTTTCCTTCTTATTATAGATATGAAGATAGGAATCTATTTCCATGTTCTCCATAGAGCCTGCAGTGTATCAAACCATGCACTGCTCATAGCATGAGTTGTTATGCACTAGAATGTAACTTCATCCTTATCCAGCTGGCTTGACTCATATAATCTGTTAAACTATGGTTCTTCGGTTTTCCAGCATACTGGTTAATGGATGCGAACCTTTCTCAGAGGACTTATGGACTGAGATTAGGATAAACAAGTCAACATTTGGAGGTGTAAGGCTGTGCTCCCGCTGCAAGGTATTAGATTAGATGTGTCTTTCAACACACTTGCTTTTGTTTTGACATGTTCCTTCTTCTTTCCCTTGTTTGAATCTTAACAACGGAAACATTTTGTGTGTGGCAGATACCAACAATTAATCAGGACACTGGTGTTGCTGGGTCCGAGCCAAATGCAACCCTGATGCAGTTCAGATCTGATAAAGTTCTGCGTCCAGACAAGAAACAGCAAGGGAAGGTGAGATAACTCTTATCCAAACCAATTTTCTGTTGAAGAAGAATCAGAAAGAAGCATCTTCTCATGAAAATTTATAATTATCGACAGGTTTACTTCGGCCAGAACTTAGTCTGGAAGGATAACGATTCAGGGGCAGGGAAAGGAAATGTTATTAAAGTAGGAGATCCTGTTGTTGTACTCCAAAAGGTCTCCTCTTCTGCTGAAGCTGCAGCGTGAACCGGACCATGTATTCTGTATGATATGTGATAAGATAGTATATGTATCTGTAGCGTAGTTCGCAACAATATTGCAATAATTCGCTAAGAACATTTTAGTTCATCTGTACCATGTATGCTTCTTTGTGTAACATAGTGTGCAGCACTATTTCTCAATAAGAATTTTAGGCGAGTGAAACGATGAAACAGGTTAGCACTTAGCACCTGAAGAAGGTAATGCAAACAGCTTCTTACACGAACTCCATAAGTTGAGTCAGGTAATTGTTCTTGTATCGCTGCTGTGCTGTGTACTATAATAACTTACATTGTTCACAAGACATCAATAAATCCCTTTGGAATAGAAAAGCTTTCTCATTCTTTCATTATACTTTGAGAAACACTGCTGTGTTATGGTAATTGTTACAAGTAGAAATCTATTGCGATGGATGTATATGAATGCAGGTTCTTGTCTATGAGCATTGGCTGTGTGCTGAAAGTCTGATATTTCTCAAGGGTCAAGGTTCTTTTCCGGACGTGCCATCAGCAGTAACCAAATCTCCCAGCTTCTGTTCCTGATCAGCCACGTCATAAGTTGCATGGAGACCAAAGAAAACATAAGTTGGAAGAGCTTGTCATTTAGTCTAACAGGTCGATCTCTTTCACACTCTTAGGAAGACAATATGGAGAAAGTGACAGTCAGTAGTCCAAGTTCATCCATCTCTTTCTTTCTCTGTCTGGACTGGTTAAAGCTTTCATGCAGCAATGTCCATTTGTCCATGGTATCCAAAGTCCCACTGCATTCATCGGGGAAAACACAGAAATCAGAGACTCGGTCCCAAATCACCATCAACAAGAAATCAGAGTCTCAGTCTCTGTCACTCTCTAGACTAATTAAAGCTTTCATTTCGCTATGTCCATGATATCCAAAGTCCCACTGAATTCATCCGGGGGAAAATCAGTCCACACTGGCCTCATTTTATGTGCAAGAATTTGCTAGGTTGAAGAACTACAAGGATAAACATATACAGCAGAAAGAATAATAAACTATCTCAAAATCAGAAAGAATAGCACAATAGTAGCAGAAGTCATGGAAAGAAGAGATGATCTATGCTTTCATCCCCAACTGAACAGAGAGAGCAAGCTAAACTCAATGCAGAATTCCAAACTGCAAACAGAGATTACCATAATAAAACTTGATTTTTTAGTCATTTACAATATGTATGTCAAATATTAGTCTATTTCAAAATTTTGAAATTTTCCTATGAAAGTGGTCAATTTTCATAGTATAACACACGAAAATCGACAATTTTGACATGAAAATTAAAAACTTTCAAATTGATTAATATTTGACATGTATGCTAGAAATTGTTAAAATTTGAAATTCGTCGTGTTAAACCCTTCAAATAATAATCAAATGAAATTAAAAAATATATTTTTCAAAGTTTTAATTATTATTGTCAGTGAGGATGTCACCCATTCACTTCTTGAACCTAACAAATCATTGAACCAAATGAGATCCCCTTTAATTTGACATGATTTGGAAAAGGAAATAAAACTTGAGAAGTAGAGTCTGATATAGATCAGAAAAGAACAACATCAAGTCCCATTAGTACTTAATTGTGATTGTTCAGACAAAAAGTCCCAGTTGGGTGCTCATGAACACTACAGCTACTACTGTTCCTGCTAGTGCTGCCAGTACTACTGATGACTGACTCCACCTGACCCTATATATATATAGTTTGGATAGCTGACATACAAGTGGTAAAAAATGGGGGGTGATCACAATTGGAAATCTGTGTCTGCCTTAAGAAACTATCCTTTTCTGGAAATTAGATAACTCGTTACATTCTGGGCACTTTTGCTTTTACCCTGATCTCTCATCATCTGCCTAAGTGCTTTTTACCCTCAATATACTGCTTTTTTACTTGTAGTTCATTTAACCTCTGAAACCGATCTTATTTTCCCTTTTGGAGTTTGGTTGTGTTTGCATGCTTTTGTCTTAGGAAGGTTTCCTGTTGTTTGACTAATTGCTTCTCCAACGTTGAATTATATATTTAAGTCAGCTTTCCTTTTAGTCTCAAGTAGTTTCCTTGTACGTGGTATTTTAGTCACTTCTCCGTAAGTAATTGTTAGAGATGCAAGTATAATTACTAATTAGTAGGATCGTTAAAAAAGAAATTTTATTAGCAATGTTATACAAAATTATGAATTAATTTTCTAAGAATAGTTTTTATGTTAGCCTTAAGTATATTGGAAACAATTTTTTTTAATATTATTTTTTAAGAAAATGCTAAATGATTTAAGGAGGCAAATGGTTAGAAACAGATGAATGAGTCAATTGTTAAAGTTTTTTTTATTGTTTTAATTAAATTGTTAAAGTTGTTGATATGATAGTGTTTTTACATAATAAAAAATTGTTAAAAAAAACTTTGGGAAGGAGATGATCTAACATTATGTACGATTGTTTGTCAATAGAACCGTAACATCTTCATTATTAGATGATACTTCGTTTCATTTTTATGAATTAATTTAATGATAATAAGAGTCCTACTAATGTAGCTCAGTTGGCAACATAATGCATTAGGGATCCCAAAAAATTCCAAGTTCAATAACAATTGCAACTGTTTATAGACACTTTTATTTTATTTTTTTATAATTTAGGTTGGTACGTTATATTGACTTTGAATTTCACGTTATCTTAATTAAACTTTGCAACAAAAATGCTCTCCGGATTCAATTGTACTAAAAGATTTATGTTTAATTAATCTCCAAAAATGTTTAATGATTTGTATATTTATAGAAATTAAGGAGAGGAAATGAGGATAAAAAGGGAAAGAGAGTTGAAAAATTGTAGGGGCTGTTTGAGGATGTAGTTTCCAGAAAAGGGAAGGTGTGTGGGAGAGGTTATTAGCTAACAGCAGTAGTAGGTAGTAACAGTGAATATTCAGGATCACTCTGTCTCCTTCCTTCCTTCCTCGGCCTTGACAAGATCGATCGACCACCGCTTTCTCTTCTATACTCATCACATATTCACATCTCTTCATCTCATCTCTTCTCTTCTTATTTGAATACGATGGGATTAGGGTGGTTGACGAATGAAGTCCCTTGGTGTTTGGTTTGGAAAAAGTTTGATTGGAACTCATCTTGATTTTAGATGAGTCGAGTTCGAGCCAATTATCGTTCGGCTGGGCTAGCTCTTGTGTTAGTTCGTTTGAAATTCGATTATTAGCTCGACTAAAGCTCAAGAGTTTGCTCGAGCCCAACTCGATTGTTGGTTTGAATATTTTTATTTTATTTAATAAAAAAATGATGATAAATAATGTTATTTTAATGATTAATTATTTAATTAGATTATTTAATTTGAATTCATTTTAAAATATTGTAATATTTTATAAGTTAATCCAAATTAAAATTTAAAGGCAAACGAGTTGAGCTCGAACTCGTTAAAACTTAAGAGTTGCAAACGATGCCTATATATTTGCGATAGACGGGTCCATAATATAATTACTTTTTTTGGATTGCCATCATATAATTATAATATAGCCATTAATAATTCACGCTGATCAATTTAATAATTTACGTTCATTTTCGATAAATTCTATCTTTTTAGATCACTTGGCATATTTTGTGTAATTATCAATGCAATGCATTTGATTCGTGACGGAAATGCAGCGGCGGGAGGAGTGATCCTTGACGAAAATGGTCGTATGATTTATGCTTTTGCGACAAATTTGGGGATGTGTTCGACTATTAGATCGGAAATGAGGGGTGTTGCTGAGGGAATCGACCAAATTTAGAGTTTGGGAATCCGGGAGGTGGAAGTCCTGCTGGACTCGCTACCGAGCACCAACATGCCAATTAAGTGGGGCTAGGTTTCAAATTCCTATTATCCGGTTTTTTATAACCTTTTCAGTCAGCATAAAATAAAAATATAAATAAACATTATAAAAAGTACTTATTTCATAAAATATGCTCGATTTAAACTTAAAATTTTTAAACTATCGATACACAACCCTACCCATAAAACGATCCACTTCCACAACCCATTTTGATAACCAAATAAGTGGCAATGAAAACAAAAGTAGGAAAACCCAAAGTCTTTACCCAAATTAAACGTAGAAGCCGAGGGAGTGATTTTATTTCCCCAAATTAAGCGTGGGAATTGCCAACATGGACCAACACTTAACTTCATCCTCACTCACTCACACGACATCTATATAAGCTACTCTTTTCCTCTGTTTTCCCATGCATCTCCCTCTTATTACTACATTTTACCCCAAATCAACCAAACAAAGCTGAAAACAATGGAGGCTGCTTTCAACACCTCCTCCTCGACCCCTCTGTCTTTCTCCTACACTTTCGCCGCCGCCGCAGCCGCCATTGGCGCCCAGATAACCACCAACAACAACAACCCATGGATGGATACCAGAATCTGGAGCAAACTCCCCACTAAACTCCTCGACCGCGTCATCGCTTTCCTTCCTCCGCCGGCCTTCTTCCGTTCACGCTGCGTCTGCAAGCGCTGGTACTCCCTCCTCTTCTCCACCTCCTTCCTCCATCTCTACATCCACCTCTCCCCTCCCCGCCACTGCTTCCTCTTCTTCAAACAAAAACCCACCACCTCCTTCATCTACAACAACAACCATAACAACCAAACTCATCATCAAAACCACGGTGAAGGCTACCTCTTCGACCCCTACGAACTCCTCTGGCACCGAATCTCCTTCTCCCTCATCCCGCCAGGATTCTCCCCCGCCGCTTCCTCCGGCGGCTTACTCTGCTGGATCTCCGACGAAGCCGGCCCCAAAACCCTCTTCCTCTCAAACCCATTAACCAACTCCGTCTCTCAACTCCCACAAACCCTCCGTCCACGTCTCTTCCCTTCCACCGGACTCTCTGTGGGACCCTCTTACATCCACGTGGCGGTAGCCGGTGACGACCTCATCTCACCTTACGCCGTAAAAAACATCTCAACAGAATCCTTCCACGTGGACTCCGCGGGGTTCTACTCCCTATGGGGGACCACATCACAACTCCCGAGGCTGTGCAGCCTGGAGACAGCTGGACAGATGGTCAGCGTCAGCCAAGGGAGGTACCTCTACTCGATGAACCACAGCCCCTTCAGCGTACTGGGACACGACGTCGTATCGAACTCGTGGTTCAAAATCCAAGCTCCCATGCGGCGGTTCCTCCGCTCGCCTTCTCTGGTGGAGAGCGGAGGCAGGGTCGTGCTGGTGGCGGCGGTGGAGAAGAGCAAGCTGAATGTTCCCAGGAGTTTGAGGATGTGGAGCCTGCAAGGAGCTGCCACGTGGGTGGAGATAGAGAGGATGCCGCAGCAGCTGTACGTGCAGTTCACGGAGGTGGAAGGAGGGCGTGGGTTTGAGTGCGTGGGGCATGGGGAGTTTGTTGTGATTATGATAAGGAAGAGTGGGAATCGAGGGCTGCTGTTTGATATGTGGAGGAAGGTGTGGCAGTGGATTCCGTTGTGTCCTTACGTTGACTATCAACAGCAGCATGATGACTTGCGTGGGTTTGCTTATGACCCTCGCCTTGCTACGCCCGTTACTGGGCTGCTTGATCAGCTCACCCTTCCTAATTTCACTTCCTTTAATTAATTAGTAGGAACAGTAGTTGTTCATCATGTGTCACGTTACGTACTTCTAAGTACGTACCTAGCTCGCATATTAATCTAGGAAATTTTCTAATGCGTAGCTCAGTCAGAAGAGGGCCGTTACTGATGGAGCTTGTAAGTTTGGATCATTTAAATCCCTTTGATCAGGATATGTGCCATTACTAATATCTAGTACGACTGTATAAGCAAGTTTAGTTTATGTAACAAAATATTAGTGACCACCCCTTAGCTTCCTTAATTGGTTTCATCATTCTCTTTGCTCATGCTTTATCAATCTTTTAAGTTTGATCGAATATAGAATGATATCGGTCTCCATACGTCACATACTTTACCAACAATGTAAAGCGGGTCAGAAGATTTCTAGCACAACCCGGTTGATCCCTCGCTCGAACAAAGTTAGCTCATGAGCGATCATGACCAAGTGTTTCATTATGTTTGGATTGATCCGATTAGGGTATTGAGAGTTGGCATCGGAGAGAAAGTTGGAAGTGAAAAGAGGAAGGAGAATGTTGAAAAAGAGAGACTACCTAATGTTACTACGTAGGTTTTTTACTACAACAAAAAATGGTCTTTTTGGACATGTAGAATTAATACATCTCCAAAATTCTTAAATTGGTAGATCTTCGGGTACCGGCAATTCTTCGAAATGTCATTTGATGTAGTGTCGTTTAAAACAGAGACACGACATTGGTGAATGAATGTCTTTTGTAAAATTTATAACAACATAAACAAATATCATACATATCATTTATAAAAATCAGTTACACGAATAAGTGGTTAGATGATAACATAACTACTTGAGTCAGAAAATTACCAAAATAATTAGTTACACAATTTATATCGGAGTTTTCATATTCGTAGACGTAAATTAATACGAAATAACGGATTTAGACTAGGCCCAACTCACATTATGAAATTGAACAACAACGTAGCCTGCACTGTGCCGCACTTCAAGATACAGCCGGATCCATTACTGAAGTTCTTCCACCGCGCGACGCAACCTTTTCTCCGCGAGCCTTCACCCTTGGTAGTTAGTGTTGTCCGAAAACTAACTAGTTACGAGGCTGCCTGCCGACAGTAAAATACTAGCCGAGAAGTTGGCAGCTGACAGCCGGAGACTCGTGGACTGCAGGGAGGTTGTAGCTAGGTGGTGTTAGATTGAATAAAAATCTGTTTAATACCTAATTAAGTTAGCATTTATTTCCCTTGTGTTAACCTAATTCGGTGGCTGTGAACCATTTAAAGTTAGACAAGCAAATAGAGATGGGTTTGATCCGTTGAGAACATGTTGGCTACGTTGTTAAGAAGGAAAAAAAAAGCATGTAAAGCAACTCGTCAAGTCCCAAATGGAAAATGAAGAGGTTTGAGTTGAGTTGGGACCAGACCAGACCAGATAAATCTAACTGCACAAATACATAAAACAGAGGGAAAAACAGAGAGAAAAGTAAACGCAAATGTGAAAGAAATGACTGTACGTAGAAAAGGACGACTATTTCCTTATATGTGGAGTAATCTCATTTCTACAAAAGGAAAGTTTTTGAAGGCACGCGAATAATGACAATGAATTGTGATCATATGATATCATCCTTCGTCTGAGCGGAGCTGGATGGACAATTGTTCAAAAGGACACGAGCACAGACAATCACATCAGCAGAGTAGACTGACACAGACTAGACACTGAAATATTTGTGTATTGTGCTCTTGCTTGTTTTCCAGTCAGTGGCAACAGCTAGCCTAGCTATATCAACAACGTACAGTAGTAGTAATACTGTAGACAGTTCAGAGTGATCGTAAACCCAACTGGGACTCATCTCACTCTCCTTTTTGCTTCTGAGGTTTTTTCTTTTCTTCCTGCAAATCATTATATGCATGTACATTAACAAAAACAAAAACAAATAACCTGAAGCCCCTATTCTACGTAGGACAATGATGGGATTGTTTACTTTAGCAGAAACGAAAACAAAGGCAGCAATTTGCTACGGTTGGGAAAGCCGGTTGGTATCGTTCTGTTAATTTGGTTTGGTCAATGTTCTTAATTCATTAAATGGTCATTTTTTTTTGTTAATTTGACTTTAGTTGTTTAGATCGGTTAGTACATCCATTAACTTTAACGTTTGTTTGGCAACTATGAGGTTCATGGATGATTATGTTATATATATTACTCACTTATATTTATTACCATTCACATTTTCATTTTGGTAATAGAATTAGTTCCTTTATCATATATACCACACGATTAATGATTATAATTGCTCAAAATGATTATTCACGGTTATTATGAAATAAAATTAAACTTGGTTGTGGAGAATTCATGTTAAACTGTAGGACACGAGGAACAATATTCAAATAAAAAGCCTCGCCATTAGCAATAACATAAGCATATAAAAGTTTATAAGTAAACTACTGATCCAGAAGAACAACTTATCAAAAGAAAAATGATCCAGGAGAGCCATTACAAGTTCAAATGATATATGTTTTTGAGAAATTAGGATATTGGACTTTTAGTTGTACTCAAATACATTATGGGTTAGGTTAGTGGGTTATTGGGCTCAAATAATAACGGTGAAGCCGTTTATTGGATTGTGCGAGCACCCCGTGCGATGAAGAGATATAGACTGTGTTTTCCACGCGGTTAAATAGGCTAAATTTTGCGAAATCCGACGGCAAATATTGAATCCTTATTTCCAATTAAAAAAACGCGTCCCAAAACCACCAGACTTTAAAAACCCGTGAGCTTCAAATCTGTAATATAAAAGTTTTCATTTCCCCTTATTTGAAGTGATGACAAATTTAATTGTCGCCTGATTTTGTCATCTCTCTTTTTCTCTCTCTTCACTTATTACCCCATTTTTTAATTTCAATTACTCCAAATCCGGTGACATTAATTAATAGAAAATAAAATAATTTTTTGGGAAAATATTTTCACCCTTAGCAAATTAAAATCGACGATAAACATTTATGTACAAGATTTTTTGAGTCATTTAATCGGAAACGCAGTCATAGACTATTGCGGCCGGCAATTAACACCCTAATTATATCCAAGAAAAATAACGGGTGAATGTTTGTTATACAACGGGTGGAGAATGGTGATGGATATGGTTATGGTGATAATACGGTTACTATTTCCTACAAAACTCATAATTTGACCTTAATTATTCCTAACATTTAACGACTTAAAATTCTTAGTCAACATGATTTATAACCGTCAAATTCGGTTAGTAACGGTCCGTTAAGTGGCAATTAAGTGGTTAAATTTTACAATTGACTAAATATATATAGTTAAAATGGATTGATATGTGACACTTTCATCAATTTTTATTGGTCCCATTATTTTCTCTATCCCATTAATCATATTTCTTTTCCCATAACTTTATCAATAAATGTTTTAATAAAAAACGTGAACAGTTGAAGAAAAAAAATTAGTATTTTAATATTTTCTCATATTTTTTCCATTAAATTTATTTTTCTTCCGTAACTTTGTATGTATTACGTAAAACATATTATTATCTTCACAAATGTTTTTCATTACAATTTTTCAAATCCAACCACATCAATTTTGATATGTTTCTTTTATTTTATAAAAAAATAATCATTTAATATTGAAAGTTATGCAAAGCATAACCAAACCGGTAAACATTACTTGAACATACACTACACAATAAAAAATTTAATTTTATTCAATCATATTGTTCACGATTAATTATATTATTTTTATGAATTATTGTGTATGATATAGTCAAACGATACAGTTATATAATTTGATCATAGGTCTATTAGTGTTTTACAAAGTTGAAGTGTTTGAAAAATAATATAGTATCTTGGTTTTTTATTTAAATTTCAAAGTTTAATTTGCGATTATGGTTATAACTGAAAATGACGGGCATATTCATCGAAAAAATTTGGCTGGTATGGTTACAATATGGCAGGCATCTACTACTAAAAACGATATTTAAGCAGATATTACCCAAACCCGAAACTACAACATGTGTGAAACGAGTATCAACTATCCGAATGTGAACCGAACCGATGCCAAGCCTAAGACTAACTGTTAAAAAATTTATAGTTATGCATCTATATTTATTTAATTATATTACACTAGAAAACCATATAAATTAAACGACCGACAATTTTTCTAATTAGCACATCATTAAAAATTACTTCATATTACCAAGTAAGGTTCATGTAAATTGTAGTTGTTGATTGTAATTTTGATTTTTTATATGGATCATAATCACCCTAATACCATCTTAGTTTTATTATGGTTGGCCAATTTGAATCTAGATAAGTACCCATACCAATAGTTAAAATTATCATTGGTATTTTATATCATGTTTAGATTTATAAAATAATATTAAAATTCTAAATGATTTAGACAATATATAAATTTTGAGTATTATATTTTCTCATATTTTTGAAATTATACAATAATTTTTTTTTTCATTGTCTATTAATGGATGAAGTAAATCAAATTATGACAATTAAAATGGGTAAACGAAGAACTAATTTAATGAATTGCTAATTTTTTGCTCTGACTTCAAATTAGAATATAATTTCTTAGTCTTTATATTTTTGTATGAATACTAAGCTAATGTGCTTCGTGTCGCAGCAACGCGCGGGCAACGATTAGCCTCCACGCATTACCTCTGGCCCATCTTTAACCTTATGTACTCAGTAACATGTTTGGTGCCGTGACAATGCTCAAATTTTTGGTCCCCGAATTGTTGTTTTTCAATGACTACGTCGGATTTTTAGAATCCGAAATGACGGGCCAACTTAACATCATAATCAATATCTAATATGAAATTGTTAATTTATAATCACAATTATAAACCTCAAGATGGACTAAGTTGCGGCTTCAGAGAAGCTCCCCTGAATCGGCCACTACTTAGAAAGGGTTCAAGAGATAGACAGACCAAGATCGAAAGTTAATCGTAGGCATCTAATCAATAACCCCCCGGTTCATCCTTATCCACAACCTCATCGGTTCAATCTCCGGTTCAGTTATAAAACGATGTGAAAAAGTCATGTCAATCTAAGGGTTTCAAAAATCGTAACGTACTGACAAGCCGAATCTATTGAAATGGTCAAGTAGTCAGATGACCGGTGCAATACATTAAACTGGTTGAACCTTAATATATTTTTTTAGATAAGTTATTACATTTTTAAGTCAATTTGATGAGTATTTATCGATACAGTATTTTACTACTAATATATTTAATTTTACATATTATTCAAGTGGTATAAAATCGTATTAAATCTCCTACCACTAACATGTTTGTTATGGTCCTTGCTAAGGTTTTGAGAAAATTGTTCATAACTAAATTTGTTTAATAAAATTTAATCACTATGTGCCTGCTATAAATTATAAAAAAAATCATAAATGGATGCAGTATAGTTACTTCTATACCTGAACTCCACCTGAAAGAAAGTTCCTGGATTATTGCGGAGAGTTTTCAAACAAGTGATTGCTGCATCCACATTGCTACATTCAACAAACCAACCATTACCCATCTGCTTATATGCCCATTGAAATCTAACTATAGTTCCAACATTAGAGATAGCAAGGCTGCAAACAGACATTAATTCATCATCTGCGAGAAAAGGGGAGCCAACATTGGGTATATGAATCCAAAGTGTGCTAGACAGCACATGATCCATGTTCCCCATGGCTTGGTATATAGAACTATCGAACTGATTGATGTTATGTTTTGTACGTAGTGATGAGAGTAAAGATGATAAATGGGGCAGCCTTATCCTAGAGCTGTCAGCTGGGCTTTCTAGAATAGCTTGAGCTTGCCCTGATTCATTTGTATAATTACCATATCCAGGATTGATGGTCCTCGCCTCAGTATCGGCAGAGCTTGGCATAAACCTAGCACCATCTATGTGAGGCATTCTAACATTAGAAGTTGAAGCATATGATGGAGGCAGAAATTTGTCCTTATGATGCTGCCTGAGATGAACCATGACAGCAGTAGCTTCTTCAAGCAGTGCTCCTTCATTGTAAAGGTCAGTAACCATGTAAGGGCCTTTGTAGATAACCTTCCTTGATTCATGCAGAAGTTCATCTCTTGCCCATTGACTTGAAATGTTTCCAGCATAAACGTAACGACTTGAACCAGCTGCAGCCCCGTTAACAATACCCCTAGTTCCTAATGTATTCACGAGCCCTTACTGCATCAATTAAGCTCCTGTACTCAGCCAATGCAAACCCCTGGACTTGGAAAAAACAAAATTGTTCCATGGGACCAAATCTGCCAAGCTCATACCTTCAATGAGTTTCAGATACGTCAAGACTACTAAAAAAGCCAACCCACAGCTCCCTGGAAGCAGAAAAAACTTCCATAGTACTAGGATCTCCATAACAGAACCAAATAGATTGGCAACCATAAGGTGCCCCAAGATTCTGTCTGGGAGAATTAGAAGTGTTAGAAAATCCGCCAGGTTCCGATCGTAAGGCAGGGGAACTGAAGCCCGCAGCTGAAACAGGATTCTCGTCACCAGAGCCATTGTGGCTTCTGGCCTCAAATGAATTATTCCGTAAGCTTACAGGTCTTCTCGTAACAGGTGAAAGCACGGGTTGGTTCATTACATCCCTGGGCATTGAAGACATTACATGTGAAGAACCTCCGGGTTCAATAGTCTTCCAATCCATGGACCTCAATGATCCACTCTCATGACTGCAACCTGCATTCCAACATACCAAACGTAAAAAAAAAAAACAAAGCTTGCTTTGATACATATACATTAGAGTCTAGTTTAGAGTGATCAACAGAATCCCTGAGCTTACCATCTTTATTATGTGGTTCACCATAGATATCTTGATCACTGGATCCCCTCGAAACTTCTGAACCAACAAAACTAGCGAAAACTATACCAAATGCAGCAACGTGCCTGTCTCAGAGTCAATACTAAGCTGGCTTGTCAATAGATTAACAAATTGTTGCCCTTTAACAACTTCCTCCGACTCAGAGGACTTCAAAAGCTCAAAACAAGCTGCAACCATTTTCTTAGGGTGAGAAAAGAAAATCCACAGCAGACAAAGTGCACGTAACTTGAATAATTTGACTAGTGAAGAATGATCGTCATGACAGAACTTCTCCTTCAGCTCAGAAAAGAGCTCAGTAGAATCTTGGATCTTTAAGAGCCCATTATTATCAATGAAATGTAAGATCTCCGTTCCCTCATCCGAGGATACAAAGAAAGAGAGTCCATTTCTCAAGGCTGCCGACACAAGTCCTTGTATGTCAGATGACACAGGAGCTGCTGAGGCAGCAACATGGCATATATCTGCTAAACCATAGATGCAGGTTTTAGCAGTCTCAAATGAAGTATCATCGTAGTCCTCTCCTCTTTTTATTACTGCCAGACTTGAGTCATGCATATCAGTTACAACCTTTGCTGCCGATTGCAGAGCAGTCGGGAAGTTCAAGGCATATCGAGGAATTAGATCTGCCACAATCCGCTGGACACTGGAACAACCTGCAAAACTAGGCACAAAAAGTGTCTAATTGAAACATTCTTCTTCCATCTTTTACATTGAGGGTCCCTAAACGACGCCCTAGTTTTCGAATTAAACGACGCCTTACATTCAAATATGACGTAAACGTCCATTTCGTAAAAATGAAAAAAGTACTATTTCGATCCAAAAACTCTTATGTATTATGTTTTAGTATGTTTTGTTTGTCGAAAACACTCTCCACGAACAACGATTCAAAATTCGAAAGGTACGAAATTCAATTTTGAATCGAAAAAAAAAAAAAAAACCAAACGGACGAACCGGACGGATCCGTCTGATCGGACCGAGCGGACGGACCGCCGTTCCGTGCGGTCGGACCAAAGCAGACGGAGTCATACTCCGTCTGTTAACTCTGACCAGACGGAACGGCGGTCCGTCTGGCTGGTCTGACCAGACGGATCCGTCCGGTTCGTCCGGTTGGTTAATTTTTATTTTTTTTATTAAATTGTATAATTTTTTAGGGTTTGTTGTTAATTGTATTAGGGTATAGGGTTTAGGGTTTACATTTTAGGGTATAGATTTTAATGGTTTGTGTTTAGGATTCACAACTTAGGGTTTAGAGTTTAGGGTTTAGGGTTTAGGGGTTAAATTTTATAATTTTGGAATTTTTGTTTAGGGTTTAGGGTTTAGGGTTAAATTTTATAATTTTATAATTTTTGTTTATGGTTTAGGGTTTAGGGTTAATTTTTATAATTTTATAATTTTTGTTTAGGGTTTAGGGTTTAGGGTTTAGGGTTTAGGGTTTAAATGTTATAATTTATTAACATTTTGTTTAGGGTTTAGGGTTTAGGGTTAAATTTTATAGTTTTGGAATTTTTGTTTAGGGTTTAGGGTTTAGGGTTAAATTTTATAATTTTTGTTTAGGGTTTAGGGTTTAGGGTTTTGATTTTATATTTTATTAACATTTTGTTTAGAGTTTAGGGTTTAGGGTTAAATTTTTAGGGTTTACGTTTTATTGGTTAGGGTTTAAGTTTTAGTGGTTTAGGGTTTACATATTTAAAAATATGAAATTTTGTTGTTAATTGTATGTTTTGATTAACTAATTTGTATCTTAATTATAGGGTTTATGCAAGCGACATGTCAACGAGTACCATGGTAATTGTTGGTCTTTTTGAATCATCAATTCATAGGATATGTTAATTTGAGTGTTTTGATTCATTTCGGTGTTGATATTTTGTAGGAAATGGACGCCGGTGACGGAATTGATTATTCCGACTGGTTCTTATCGGATCATGTGTACGACAGTATCGGTGAAGCGGTCCAAGCAGCAAAACAGATTGCTTTGACGCTCAATTTCCATCGATCAAAGGGTCAAATAAAAGCAACGACTCGGAAAAAGAGTGTCGGGTTTATACATACTTGCTCACGGGGACCAGCTCGCAAGTCTGAGGGTTCCACTCCGCCGAAACGTACTACGAAGTCAAAGAAGTGTAATTGTCCATTCAGGCTTGCAGTCCGATCAAAGGTGGTAGATTGCGAGTGGAAGTATTTCATTGACGGAGTCGGAGACATAAAGAACCCTGACCGGGCGAAGGGGTACCACAATCATCCTCTTATTCATTTCACTGAAGTAAGCGGGGAAAGCAATCCGTTATCAGATGAGGCGAAACAAGATATTCGGGATATGGTGGCTGTTCACACACAACCGAATAAGATCAGGTATTCTTTGAACAAGAAGTTCAACACTCGTCATAATATGAATTAGATTTATAACGAGTCGTACAAGATTAGGAAGGAGAAATTAGATGGTTTGGATCCGATGGAGTGGACATTGCGTCAAGCTACAGGACTAGGTTATTTCGTCCAGTACTTAAAGGATGATGATGACAGTCTTGTTCATCTGTTTCTTAGCCACCCCGAATGTGTTCAGATGGTTAGTTCATGGTATTTCGTGATAATTATTGACTCGACATACAACACCAACTGCTTTAGGAAGCCAGTGATCCAGTTGGTTGGTGTGACTCCGGTGCGGAAGAACTTTAGCATCGAGTTTGCATTAGTTGATAACGAAAAAACTGAGTCTTATGTTTGGGTGTTGAAATGTCTGGAGTTGATGCTGGGTAGGCGACAACCCACTTCATTTGTCACTGATAAGGAGCGAGGTCTGGCAGCGGCTCTCCGCATCGTATTCCCACAGACTCCTCATTTACTGTGCATCTGGCACATGAAGAGGAATATCGAGGCAAAAATTAAGTACATCACGAGTAATGCGGAAATGGCTGAGGCGTTCGTGCATGGTAGGTGGAACAAAGTGCTGTGTGCACTAACAGATGCGGAGTTTTTCACGGAGTGGAAGGATATGGTTTTGAGTGACTAGGCTAACATCGGAGGATTGATGGAGTACTTGAGAAGCCAGTGGTTACCGTATAAGACTCAGTGGGCCCATTGCAACACCAACGAGGTTTTCCATATTGGGTGTACGAGTACGAACAGGGTGGAGTCGCAGCACTCGTTCCTCAAAACATGGTACAACTCTTCCAATCAGGGACTTGATACACTATTTGAGGGGTATCATGTATCGATCGAGGGTCAAGTCATCGAAGTGCAGCGGGCTATCGATGAATCACGAAGCAAGGTATCGTACTGTTAATATGGGTACTTAGTGAATCACTAGTTATTTCTTAAATGTTTAACTTAACTAGTTTTGTCGTTCCGTGTAGACTCATCGTTTCTCGCATAGACGACCATTTACGTATCTGAAAAATGAAGTCAGCCTCTGGGGTATTGAGTTGGTGAACGAGATGTTATCGTTTAACGACGATTGTGATTGTGTGATCGAAACCACGCACGGCCTTCCTTGCACTTGTAGGCTCGAATCTATGGAGCGCGATGGGGTCGAGCTGAAACCTTACCACCTCCACCACTTTTGGCGATCTCTGGAATATCGTCTTCCCGTAGACAGTGAGAAGTGGGAAGACCACGACTCTACAGATCGCGCCATCCTCAGCGGAATGGTTCAGACCATTTGTGATAGAGGTGGCCCCGCTGTACGGGCCTTGACTTCACTGGTTCGGTCCCAGTATCAGCCAGAATCAGACGGAGTGAAGCAGCCGAAGAAGTCGGACGCGCCAAAAGGGAGGCCTCGTGCGCGAAAGACCGATGGGCGGCACCCTTCGTACCACGAGCATGCGAGTGCCCATTGCACCCCACCTAAGGGCAAGACCAAATCAGGTTTCATACATGTTACATTATTCATTAAGTATCGTATTTAAGCGATGTGTCTAACATAGGTGTACCAAATAACAGGTACCGGAACTGCGCAACCGGCTAAGCCAACCACAAGCAAGTCTAAAACTTCTATTCCTAACAGAGGTGTGTAGTTTTTTGAACCAAATTATGTTTCATTGATGTTGTCCCGTAGTCGTCCTAATTACTTTTTCACCCATCACTTTCAGTGCTTCCATACTTGTCGTATATCCCTCACGGGCTCTGGCCGTTGGCAACATCGGTATTCGACGTCATTGGTGATGGCCACTGCGGGTTTAGATGTGTATCCCACTCTTTTACCGGCGGTGACCAACATCAATACGTTGCCATGCGGCGAGGAGCTTATGGATCACGTCCATGTGTACGGGGACGGTGGTATCATAAGGTGTATGAGGGCGAGTTGGATACCGTCCTTACGAGACTGGGGTGGCTGTGGAACACACCGTGTGAAAGACTATGGTGGTTATGGAATCTGGACCTTTTCGGGTTCGCCACTAAGCACAATTGGACGTACGTGGTTTTTGGCATGGGGGGTCGTGGTATCCCGTACGGAGAGACTTTTCTCCCGATGAAAATCGGAGACACACGGAGCCGGATGGTGTCACATTTACAGGTTTGCACCGGTGATCACTAGGTACGTTTATATTTGGATGTCCATGACGGGGTACTTCCAATCCCGCCGGTCGATCAAATGTGGCGGTATTGGGCGGATGACGGTGCGAAAGCGGCATGGCTCGGCACACTTTACCGTCGGGAGAATTTAGCGTACCAAATGTTGGTACAATCGCACAATAGTGCAGTACATTTGATATATTGTCTACGTTATGTATTAAGATTGTGAACTTTGGTGTTGTTAAGTGTTTTAGGGTATTGTGTAATAAATAAGTGTCGTGAAACAATGAACGGTCGCGTTTATGGTCCGATTGGATTGTGTAATAAATTAGTGTGAACGAATTATGGTCGCGTTTATGATAGAATAAGGGTGAAAATCCCTAAACTAAGTTTGCTAAACCCTAATCTACATTCATCTAAACCCTAAACCCTAAACTAAGTTCATATAAATCCTAAACCCTAAAACCCTAAATTCACCTAAACCCTAAACCTTAAACTAAATTCATCTAAACCCTAAAACTCTAAATTCAACTAAACCCTAAACCCTAAACTAAGTTCATCTAAACCCTAAATTCATAAATTCATCTAAACCCTAAACAAAATTCATAAGTTCATCTAAACCCTAAACTAAATTCATAAGTTCATCTAAACCCTAAATCCTAAATTAAATTCATCTATACCCTAACCCTAAACAGAATTCAACTAAACCCTAAATTAAATTAAAGTGAATATAAATTAATTATAATTTAAGAATTTAAAAAAAAAAATACAAGGGGCTAGACGGAGCAGCGGCGGCGGACGGACCCGCCGTCCGTCTGGATTTTTTTTTTTTTTTAAGTTCTTAAATTCGAGCTGAAAGTCGTCGATTTTCGTTCAGAACTTCGATTTTTCGTTCAATCTTCGAGTTAGGTTTGTCAACTTTTTGTGTTTTAGATTGAATGTGTTTAATTTAGATTGAATGTGTTTAATTAAGATTGAACTTCATCTAAATTTTAAATGCTTACGAAAGGCCAATTTAGTCATCTATCGTTTTAGGGCGTCGTCTAATTCGAAAACTAGGGCGTCGTTTAGGGATTCAGTTTACATTTAGTATGCATTTTCCAAGTCCATGCCACAGAGACAATTTAACATTGTTTTCATTGGCTTCTATTCAACATTACAAAATAGCTATTTCTTTTCCTCTAAACCTTCCCTCCTTTCACGTACAATCTACAGGCAAGCAGGAACCCTTTGGCCCTTTATACTAGTCTCAAGAGTTCGATCAGTTCAATCAAATGGAAGTGGGTATGCCAAAAGTTTGGTCTGTAAGTATTTAGCCTTAGTTGGCTTCAGCTGCACCCAGCATGGCATGAAGATCCATTTCATCACTAGAAATCAAATCACATGTATAGATATAAAAGAAATGACGTGATTGAACCAAAATTCGAAAGGAGAATGATAAAACCACATAAAAAATAGTAGAAAGTTCCCAGCTTTCAGACGCATCCAAATTTGTCCGGTTTGGGCCGGTTAAAACAGGTTGGTGTGAGTAATTGACTAGACAGCAAATTCGGTACTCATTTATATTTGAAAAGTGACGGAGATGAATTTGATGATATCCTCTACATTTCTCACTCGATAGGTATCCTTCACTTGAATGATGTCGTTTAGCTATCGATACATATTAGAAAGTCCAATGATTTTACTCTAATTGTTTAATATGTGTACTATTGTTGATTGTGTGATAAAAGTTGAGTTGAACTCTTCGGTTATTTAATTATTTTATTATTGTTAGTAAATTCGAATCCAATTATAAATTGTTATGAATATTATATTTTGTCTGTTTAGCTAAATAAGTGGGTAAAATTCTTAAATCTCTCTCTTGTGAAATCTCTCACAACAAAATTTCCGAACTTTGGTAATTTCAAATTTTTTTTATGTTCAAATAAGTAATTTGTAATAAAATTTGATCCAAATAATCAGACAACTAAAAATAATATATGCTTTTTTTTACAAGTGAATAATATATGGCTACTAGTCAAAATTCAAAAGTTTCACATTTTAAATTGACCATATTGCCCTGACGAAACCCTTGGGACATCAGCTGCTCCACCGAGTCCGCGGCAGACGCCACTGGCCACCACCAACCCCCGTTTGATCACAACCACGACGTAAGCAATGAAACTAATC
Organism: Linum usitatissimum; assembly: GCA_030674075.2. Classification (NCBI taxonomy): domain Eukaryota; kingdom Viridiplantae; phylum Streptophyta; class Magnoliopsida; order Malpighiales; family Linaceae; genus Linum; species Linum usitatissimum. The sequence goes on along the minus strand of JAUJYP020000804.1, from coordinate 3,063,084 downwards.
GTAACCACTCCCTTTTTCTCACTCTCTTATAATTGTCTCCTTTCCTCTACGGGCCTACCATCATAATGATCCGCACTCCTTCGATCATCCGCCGACCTTTCTCCTCCCCCTCTCTTCCACCGTCGCTACCCCCTACTGTCTCCAGCGCACTCCCTCCTCCTTTACTCTTCCGCCTTCACTTCAGTTCCAGATCGGCCCCAAATTCATTCTCTCTCCGGTGCTCCGGTACTTTCTTCCCGCCGCCGTCACCTTTTCGCTTCAACTTTTTTAAAAGAACTGTGGAGAGGGGCAATTTCGGTATTCCGTCTATTTAATAGGAAGCCGAATTGTGGACCGTTGATTACGCGTTGATATGCTATTTGCTAGTCGTCTACCTTCTCTTTACCCTTTTCCCTCTCACATTTGCTTGCTTCTTCTGCTTCTTTGGTGTTGATAGCAGCCGCTGACTCACGGTCGCCGCTGAATCGAGAAATGGCTGCAGCTAACGACCACCAAGATCCTCGCCTTGCTGGAATCGCTTCCGCGATTCGAGTCATTCCAGACTTCCCCAAGCCGGGTAGCTGCTTCATACTTGTACTCTTTACTTTTTTGTTTTGGAGTTCATGCATCTCCGCTGACTTTAAAGACTTTTTGAGCTGATCGTGTACTTATTTGCGTTTGGTTGTTTTCCGGTGAAGGGATTATGTTTCAGGATATCACTACTCTGCTTCTTGACGTCAAGGCTTTCAAGGACACTATCGATTTGTTCGTGGAGAGGTACAAAGACAAAGGCATCTCAGTCGTTGCTGGTAATTTGCTCCTAAATAACGCGCCTGATCTGCATCCTTTATCAAGTCTCGATTTTTTTTCGCACTGCATTGGTTTATAGTACACTTGCAGCTGTGGGGATGTTCCTAATCTGCTAAAAACGTTGTTTGATGTATTAGATCAGTGCTGTGTTCTGAATTTGAGGTATGAAAAACTGTCCTCTTCGAAGTTGGATTGCAATTTGTAAGGCGAAAGCCCCATCCCAGTGACCAATCGGGAGGTTGATATGGAAGTTTTAGTGTAGACTAAACTTCAATAGCCGGTTAAGTATGTGAAGGCACAACTGAAGTATGATAGCTCATTGCCCTGTTCCTTAATCTCAGCTGCGTTTCATTTTGACTATTGCCAAGTTGTTTTGTTACTCGTTTGACCTGGAAGACCTAAAAGTGTTCGATGTTGTCTTCTGATTCATTGCTTGATTTGATGTCTTAGTCAATGTGACTTGTTTTTCCATTTTGGTTGAGGGTATATCACGATGGTGCATGATGAGTGGTTGAACGGTGCAGGTATTGAAGCAAGGGGTTTCATATTTGGCCCTCCGCTTGCATTGGCTATTGGAGCAAAATTTGTTCCATTGAGGAAGCCCAAAAAATTACCTGGTATGGGATTCAGAGTTTGTTTAGCTGTTGGCTGATCAACAGTGCGCAATTGTATTTGTTTATGTACTTTAATTCCATGACGCAAGTTCATACTATTACCCTGTATGACATGTATTGGTTGTACTGCTTGTGGTTGATCATCTTCCAGGGGAGGTTATATCAGAAGAATACTCTCTGGAATATGGAACGGACAAGATTGAAATGCATGTAGGTGCTGTGCAAGCAGGTGAACGTGCACTGGTTGTAGATGATCTCATTGCAACTGGCGGGACCTTAAAGGCTGCAATCAATCTCCTAGGTATGCAATGTTGAATCTTCAAAGTTTAAACCATTTCCTCTTTGCTTGCTCAGACTTGGTTTGTAAATACCCAGTTCTGTTTAGTAGTTATTTTTCCAGATGCTCTGTTAAAACTTAAAAATTGGCTAACTTTAGTGATGTTAGACGGAGATTGATTGGAAGTGTGTGGGAAGTAGATGTTATGTATTAGGGGTTCGTGAAAGTGAATTTAGACTGCCTGATTAATAGTAATACCAAGGTTGAGCCACCTGTAAAGGACACCAGCCATTTTCTTACTTCTTTGATGCGAGTTTCTGCTGACACTTTTATTCTGATTGAGCCTATTAAGTTTCTACTTTAATCTCTTTTGAACTCGCCAGCAATCGACCTTAGACTCACACTTTTGGCTATTCTTTTTATGTACTGCAGAGCGTGTAGGGGTGGAAGTTTATGAGTGCGCTTGTCTCATTGAGTTGCCTGAGTTGAAGGTAACATGGAGTATCTCTGTTATGAAAGGATACGATCTTCTTCATTTAATCATTTCTGCTATCTTAACTCGTCTTGTATCAGGGTCGCGATCGATTGGGAGACAAGCCGTTGTTTGTCCTGGTGACCTCTACCATCGAAGCACATGATTTCTAATCCTTGAATCACTTGTAACAGAAAGAAAGAAAGACTGGAGAACAAACAAGCTGTTTGGGGGGAGGAAGGAGAGTTTGCTTAACAATAAAATTATTTGTATTGAGCCGTTTGATGATTTGTGGAAACGCAAGGTAATTTGGCTAAGGGAGGGTTTATGATTTGGATTTTGGAATCGGAGTTCAGGTTAATACTGAACAATAGCCATCTTGTATCATTTTAATTATACCCTAGTTATATTAAAACCACTGGCTTGTGTTTGTGTCCAAAGTCATCGCAATGTTCCGCATATGCTGTTTTATGTGTGAGTACAGCCTTTGCGTGTTGGTTAGTGAAGTTGAAGATCTTCAGTAAGCCGCCGTGCTCTAGATTGCGCATGGTTTGTGAAGTCGTATCGAATTGTACCGAAAGTTATTTGGTAGGAAGAGCTAGATGTATAGACTACACCTGCTACTGTTGGGCTCCAGTTAGACGAGAAGTACTTTTGAAATGAGGGCATAATAAGGACTTCATACCGAACTTCAAATTAAATGATACACTACACATCACCAACCCACATATGCATGATGCTATTCTGTTCTATAATAACTTGATATTCCTAACTTATTGACCCACCTGCATAGAGGCATTAAGTTCACAAAAAAGATGGTTGAATTGTGACTATTTGAATATCAGTTGGGCTGCTACTTGGTCAAGCTGTCAAGATCGATGAACAGACAACATCATTTGGAAATAGAGATGTATGGATCTTGTGGTGTAAGAGTTGTCGAAGCAAAGGGTAATAATGACTCCAGATATCTGGTAAATCAATTGGAGTGATTGCTGCGAAAACAGTACTCTTATAAGATTAGAGAATTTGTAAACTTGCTCTATTGAGTGCTTGAAGGAACAAATGCATCTGCTTCATCGAAGCTTCCCCTGTATGTATGCCTGTACCCGGGACATCATCACCTATCTTTCATCGACAAATGACACATGTTCGAAAATTCTAAACAAGTCATATAAAGTATGCTTTATTTATAAAAATGAGAACATGAATTACTATTAAATGAATAGTGTTTAGTTCTCTTATGGGGGGTTTTATTTTGAGTTTATTAGAGCTTTATTTTAAGTAAAAGTGTTTATGGGTCTTGTGGTATTTTTTATTTTTCAATTGACATGACTTAAAAGCGTCTCACGCTTTCATTTTGCTAATACGTTTTCTACGACAAAAGAAAAGTTCATCTATCCCCACTTATTCTCTGAATTTCCTCAGCATCGGGCGGGTAATTCTAGTATGAAGTAACAAGGAGTAGCCAAATAGACTTTAAGTTTGACCATCAAAATTTTTAGTTGGGATTTCTACCATGTATGCAGAAAGTAATTAAGCCAATTTGAAAATTTTCAACACTAATAAAATCTTAAAAAATATGTTTGAACTTCATTTGACTATTATCTAAAAAACTTAACCCGATGAAACATCAATTTTTAGTCATTCCCAACATGCATGTCAAATATTAACCAATTTAAAAAATTACAATTTTTATGTCAAAATTGATCAACTTTCATATGCTATACTATGGAAACAAAACTTTCAAATTAACTAATATTTACATGTTGCAAATTGCTAAAAAATCAAGTTTCACAACGCCGGTTAATTTAGTCGGGACGACCATAAAATTCCCATATTCTCATAAAATCAAGTTTCACAATGACTTTATTATCCCATCAATCTACATAATTTTCCACGAATATTTGACAATCGACACTGAGATTAGGTATGACATACTCGGTGTCAATTGAGGGACCCTTTTACCTTGGGTTTATTTTGGTAGGAGCAATAGCAGTACTTGTTCCATTCCACCTCAGCTTCTTCCCCTATGGGGCTGTGCAAGCAATGACAAGTTGACAACTACTTTTAAACTCTATAATGAATAAAAAAAAAGTTACAAGTTTGTATTTACTCGTCAGCAATGACCGACTTGTTTCTCAATCCAGCGTGTCAAGTTTATCTTCCATTCCAAGCAAATCAAAACTGTGGTTGATCATGGAATGCGTGTGGACTGTTTTAGGAGGGTTTATTTTAGTCTCTATAACAAACTAAGGTTAACTTCCTAAGCCTTTTCGTATTTTAATTTAATTTACTTATTTAATAAGTGAATTTCATCCAAAATTTCTGATAAACTAAAATAAACCCACTTAATACATAAGTGAGCATTTATGTTGGTTAGTCCGGTGGCGTGTCATTGTGCGGATGTGAGGTGATCGGTGAAGAACAGAAGATGGATGGGAAGCAGAGATAAGTACAGTGAGATATGTCGGCTGCTGGAAAGTCGGTGAGTGTACACGTGGTGGATTCTACACTAAAAGATATTTCTGCCACCGCACAGATATGAAAGCAATGCAAAGTCCAGTACAGCAAAGCTAAGCAAACGTTAGATCACGCCCACACCGTGTTTAGTTAGAGCAGTGACTGGTGAGTGTGAGTGTGTGTGCGCTTGTTTCTGTCCATAGAGCTGAGGACACTTCACTGAATAGAATAGTACAGGATGGATGTGAAACAGAGGCCATGCATCGGAATATATAATTCATCACCTGTTCCTTTCTCCACCACAATTTTCCCAAACCGCCCTTTAAAATATATCAGTGGAGTGAAATGGGTAGGAAGGGAATTGGACCCCCCATTGTAATTGGTTTATTACAAACTGAGAAGGAAAGTAAACTGGCATTCAATGTTCATCCGGTGACCAGATTCATGCATTCAAAGTTCAAAACTTAATTAGGAAACAAATGCCAAGTGTGTGGGTTAGTTACTTCATCCAGGATGAATTTCGATAGAAATTCGGATAGATTCTGTTCAGTTTAGTATATTTTGATTTTTATTTTTTTATCGAGATTCGAATTGGTGCAAAGTCAATGGTGTGGGAAAGATAATTTTATTACCTTTTCATTCATATATTATGGGTCATCGGATTTGAAAAAACTAAAAAAATATGCTTAATTATAATTGACGAGCTGAATTCTCGAATGAGTCTATTTAATAGTTATCCTTATTTAAAAATTTAATTTGTGTATTTATTATTAAGGATTAGTTTATTATTTTTTTACTTGGGGTTAAGTTGTGAAAGCTTATATAAAAATTAGTTATTTATACGTAGAACACAAAATAGTTGAGATGAATAAAATTGAGTTTGTGAGTTTGAGTTTTGTACTCGTTTGATTTGTTTGAGTGTATGGTGATTCGTACTTGAAGGATCGTTGGTTCGTTTAAGTGCGTGTCAATTCGTGCTTGGAGGACCGTTATCGTATCGACGAGATATTCACTCTCGTCAGTGAGCGATTATCTTTCTCACTTCCGCTCCTTATCAAAAATTTCGAGTTCAAAAATTTCATATCAAAATTTCTGTTAGGTTTCGTCGCAATTATGACGTGGTTGGCATCAAATTCACACTTTTGATATGCAACGTGGCCTTCTTCGCAGAAATTCATTTCGAGTTCGTTCGCCACCGGTGACCAGCATCTAGAATAGCAATGAAAGAAATTCCTTTGCCTTGTGTGTTTATTGGACGGTTATTAATTTTCAACGCCACCCAAACAACTTTATTATTATTATTATATAAAAGGGTCAACTGAATACACGTACGTGTAGCTCTCCAGACGCTTCGCGCATCTTCTTTGGCAACCACACCTCGAAACTTCAACAAATCGTAAAAATCAACCCAAAGTTTCAAGTTTGTTCTAATTATACAAGTAAAAGAATGGATGGTGTGTGTGTGTTTACCTCATATTGACGCCACCACATGATAATAATTGTATAGCAAGGGAAAGGAGATGCTGCGTGTAAGCTGCCGGCTGCTGCCAGCCAAGCCCAGCCCCAGGGGGGATGTGACTCTACTGTACTCTGCTGTACTGCACTGTGTGAATTCGATTAGTTATGAATTCAGTTAATTGGAGTTTGGAAGCAGTCTTTGTATTTGTAATTAATTGTATGTTACTGCAGGAGGAATAGCTTCTTCTTGAGACGGCAAGCCAAGTGGGGGTAACAGTGGCCAAACACAAACACACACTCTTTGACCGACCTACTAGCTTCTTCTTCTCCCTTTAACCTCATTCCAGTCCACTATGAAAGAATAAGAAAAGTAGAAACAAACGCTCTGGCTTGATAAAAAATTTGGTACCTTGCATATCGAAAAGGTACTTTTTGGTACTTTATCTGTTATTTGTAATCAATTAGTACATTATCTATTAAAACGTAACAATATGGTACTTTAATCCAATTTCTGTTCATAATTCTGTTAAGTTCTCCTGAAATTATTCTTTGATGAGAACCCTTGCGCATATATGCCGTCGGAGTCTAGATTTTCAGACGAAGGGTCGTTGGCGCGAAGTGACAATAAGGGACGACTCGCTAAAGTAAGATTTGGACAAATAAGCGACGATTATCCAAACTACAAACTCCATACTTTTTCGAAATTAATCTACTTATATTATTATGCTTTTGGCCGAATGATATTGAAGCTGTCAAACGATCCCCTGGAAGGATTACCACTCATAACGAGTGAAGCCCGGCCCCACAAAAGAGTAGTTTGACCTACTACTTTTGTGCTTCCAATCACCCCTATATTAGAAACTCTTGAACACGAGTTAATATCTAAAACACTAAATTCTACCCAACAGCAAAAGTGAAAGCAAATAAGAAATAATTGTTCAAGCAGAAAGAAACATCCAAAACTAAGAAAGCAATAAACGATCGGTGGAGCCCGAATTGGGGACACCCAAAACATCAAACACTCGAAAAGGTCGATACCTCGAGTGAGTTCTTGCCGGCGGATCACTCTTCGGGGCAGGACCTGTTGTTCAGGCCTGCCGTTGCAAGATTTTTTAGTTTCCCTGGATACTCTTCATCTGTTTGGAGGGGCTCTCGTTCTCCGCCTCTGTTAGCTGCAGCGCATCAACCTGTCGTTGCATTGCTGTCTTCGCAACAGTTGTCAGAGTGCTCGCCATGGTGATTGATGGGAGGAGAGGAGAGAGGTGTCGGGTGAGCGACAGTGATGCTGAGTAAGGGGAGGAGAGCGACGCAGCGAGCGATCCCCAAAGAAAACGCCAAGGGGTTGCTGAAACCCTACGCTCACTTTGATTGTGTAGTCGTAATAGGGACGACGATGGTGCTAGCCGTTGTTGGATGAAGGCTCTGTGGAAGGAAGACGGCGATCGACGCCGAAAGCTTGAGGGTTATGAAAATCCTAATTCGCCTCTTAATAGGAGGAATCCTTCCGCTTCAGAAATATAACCCTGATACAAACTCCAACTTTGAAACCGTCTTCCAAATAATGTACATAATTATATGTATATACAGTGGCGGATCTGGCAAGGTGCCAAATAGTGCCATGGCTCGGGGAATTTTTCGTCCTGAGCCATAAATCACGATATATATTTACGATTATTTCAAGTAAGATGCAAGGTACTTTTAGATTTGCTCAGAGCAATATTATTTCGGTTCAATACTAGATATATACTCATCATAATTTTGATTTAGTATTCACATTTACTATTACTTTATAATAAAAATTGTCGGTGACACATTTAACCTTTAATGACAACTTTTTTAACTAAAAATAGCCCAACAAATTTTTTTATACATTTTAACTTATTGTTACGTTTTAAAAAATGTATTTATAAATTGGTTACTTGATACAAAGATTTCGATTCAAATCCAACTCAATGTATGTTTCGATACTAGATCCGCCATTGTGTATATATTCATAGTTGGCCTCCTGCTGCAACGAATCAAACTTTTCAAATAACGGTTTCTTAGAATCAAACTTCTATCAAAAGTTGGGTGAAAATTATGGACGAAAATTGAATGAAAATATTATGATATTACGTTTTAATAGGTAAGGTACCAAAATGTACGATTTCAATAAATAGGTATGAAAAATATTAATGAGCCGAAACACTCTCTCACTCACCGGCCGCCAACCCAAACCTAAAAAAAAATAAAAATAAAAAGTAAAACGTGGATCCGCATCTCTCTTGTTTGGCAGTTATCCCTACCGCCTCTCTCTTACTTTCCCACCACTTGTCACGCAACTTCCTCCCAACTTCTTCCTTACCCCCCCTTATATAAATATCCCCGGCCACCACTCCCCTTTTACCTTCACTCAATTCAAACTTCTTTTCAATTTCAATTACCAAATCTCTTCCTTGCAAACCTCATCTCTCCATCGATGGCACTCCAAGCTCTCAACTCTCCTACTGCGGCGCCACCCGCTCCTTCTCCCTTCCAATTCGACTACGAATCCAACAACCTCCTCCTCCACCGCCGCCAGCAGCTGGCTGAGCCATGGACCAAGCGCAAGCGTTCCAAGCGTTCCCGTCACCACGACCACGAACACCTCCCCACCGAGGATGAGTATCTCGCTCTCTGCCTTGTCATGCTCGCTCGCGGCACCACCAATTTCCCACCCCAAGACTTCTCCTCTTATAAACGCTCATCCTCCCCCGCTCCGCCGGCGGCGGAGGCAACGGTGGATGAGCAGAAGGCGGTACAACTATTGATGAGCTACAAGTGTACTGTCTGCGGCAAGGCTTTCCCCTCTTACCAAGCCTTGGGCGGTCACAAGGCTAGTCACAGGAAATCAGTCTTGGCAGCGGCGGCTGAAGTACGCGTCGACGGCGGCGCAATTCAATCGACTTCTGGTGTTACTACTACAACTAGCAGCAGCTCGGCAGCTGGAGCAGGGAAGGCTCATGAGTGTTCGATCTGCCATAAGAGTTTCCCGACCGGACAGGCGTTGGGCGGACACAAGAGGTGTCATTACGACGGCGGTGCTACCAACAACGCCGCTGCCAAGGCGGCGACTAGTGCATCGGAGGGTGTGGGGTCAACCACCACCAGTGCTACGGTGGTCCAACAACAGACCCACCGCGGATTAATTGACCTCAACCTCCCTGCCTTGCCCGAATTCGCATCCAATTTCATCGTCTCCGCTGGGGATGACGAGGTGATGAGCCCTTTGCCGACCGGGAAGAAACCTAGGCTGCTTATGGCGGCGGCTGAAGCCGTATCTCACTAGAGTGGCTGATGTAGTAAATTAGTGGGTGTTAGTAGGGTTACTATAGGAAATACCAGTATACAACACTTTCACGTGTCTTTTTCAAAAACATTTCCCTATTTAGTTTTTTTTTCGCTTTTAATTTATTTCCGAAATTCTTTGATTATGTACATAGTATTAAGCTCTCTGCCTCACAGTTGCCATAGTGGAATCGAAAATTCAATTGATTTAATTTCATCCTTATCTCTGTTGTTTATTACCATTGAACCAGTCTCCTCCACTCGTTTGATACAAAATCAAATACCACGTTGGTCACAAGTGGGATATGCTTGTATTGATTTGAATTAATGAGCATAATAATTATGATTGTTGGAATAGTTTTTTGGGTGGTTGAAACGACCGAGTATTGGATGAGTTAGTTGAACTGAATATGAATGAATTGAGTCTTTACAGAAACGGCGAACGCGGAGTGGGTCAACTGGGGCGGGTGGGTGGACGGCAATGGGGGCGTTGAACATACGCAACAAGGAAGTAAAAGAATCAGTCTTTGGCATTGTAAAGTGCAAGTTGCAAATTGGGATGCAACAACCGCGTGAAGGCCGACGACGACGACTCGCCCACCGCGTCACTCGGCACTACAGTACTGTTATAAAATTACTTATCACGAAACTGCCAAGGCTGGCTGCTAGTAGCTGTATACAATGCATCTAGCTATCTCCTGAATGTTGTCTTTTTCTACTTCTTTAGAGAATGGATTGAAAGTGATAAAAATGGAGTTGTACAGCGGAAGAGGGCAAGAGGCTGCCGACCGTAATTTACGTTGTGATCTGTCTTTGATTCGAAGTGGCGGTGAGAGACAGATCATCTGAGCTGACAACTGACAACAAATTAAAGGAATTGTGAAATGAGGATCGAGGAAAGTGGGTGGAATGAGCGACGATTACCATGACAAGTGTCCTAACCTTTTACATTATATTACAACCTAACTACTACTGATCCTTCTCGAAACTGGAATTTCCCCTGCACTTTTAAGGCTTCCTTTTGTCGTGCCTAATTTCACAAAAAATTGTCTACTTACATACCAGGTTGGACTCGTAGGTACCATACACATGCGGAAATGTGTGTAACATGTACTGGTATATACTTGAATACATCGGTGTATACGAAGTATGTGGTAGATGAGTATGTATTATACAAAGGTGTTTATACATTCGTGCAAGGCTCCTAAGGTTTGGTAGCGTCGACTTGTAGCAGCTCAAAAGTTGGCCAACCTCAATTCAGAGAAATAAATGGCTGATTTGGCGTGACACGTGTTTAATTTAGAATCTTCTGAATAGCTTATAAATTTGAAAAGCAAACTAAAATAGCATAAAATTAGAGGCTTTTGTGCTTCGATGGTGAACCAAGCCCGCGAGGAGTGGAGTGGGTGTCACGATATTATTGGGACACGTGGGTATGAGTCGTGTAGATAGAGTCGCTAGTAAAATAGGCTGCGCATGTGTCGTGCTGGATTCAATCTCCACGTGATTAAAATAAAACTTCAATTTGGCACATGTCCAAAGTATAAATCCAACTAAAAGGATAACCATGAAAGATTAGAACGATCTATCTTTGTAAAATGGACAACACGTGGTCGTGCAACGCTAATTAGTACGTCACGATAAGTTAGATTAGGAATTAAGCCGCCATTAAAAAAGCGGCAGAGCAATATTAGATAGATGCCGGCAACTGGCCGAATTAACAAATCCTCAGGGTTAATTTAAATTATGACGAGGTGCTGAATGCATAAGATTATTTGATTTGGGTTAATTTGCAGAATTTACTTACTTTGGCCCGGTCTTGCCGGCCGGGAGCCTAGGAAGGAAGAGATGAAACATACAAACGCAAGCTTATAAGATATCGGCGGCAAAGGGGCAGCCGCCATGTGCCGACTAAAGAGAAGTCAAAGTCACAAAAATCCTATAAAAATTAAAATAAAAACAATTTATATATACTTTTGCCAATTAAGCAAAGCAGCCGGTTCATGGCGGGCCAGAGTTGTTTAAACCCAGTGAAAGCCCAGCTATGAACTCTTACCACACCCAAGTTCAAAGGCTCATCAATCAATCTACATGATCTAGTTTAATAAGATTTGAGTGATCAACGGAAGCAATATCATCAGCAAATTAGAAGACACTAAGATCAGAGCTCACCGATATATATATATAAATGACAGAATCAGGAGCCTAGTTAATATCGGATATAAGAGATTATATTGGAACATTGTCCTCGTTTGATCATCAGTGGACTTGGGATAGAAGATGTGATTTTAATGTACAGAAATAAACAGCAACCGTACGTTTCACTGTCTTCAGCTGCAGGGATCCAAATTTAATAATATAATGCAGAAGTAATTGAAGCTAGCTTATGACTGTTCAAGTTTCTACAAGGCATCTGAATCAGATTAGGAAACAAATGTATTGTGTTTTCACATGATCATCTTGTTCTAAATGGGACACCTTTGAACTCCAAATGAAGTAGTACTGGGGCTGTTTCCCTGGGGAAAAATTTGTAGTATGTAATATGAAGCTGAATGAAGTACTGTCTAATTTTACCAGGAATTTTTTGGAGCATCCTTCCTGTAGTTACACTGATGCGCTTTGTGTCCAGTCTTGCCACACACGTAACAGCCGCCATCAGTTCTTACACCAGAGCTGCTCTTCTTCAATGTTGGAGTCTTTTTCCTTTCCCATGGAGCCTTCTTTCCTCCGATTCCCTTAGCTTTGTAGCTGCCCTTGACAGAATCCAAAGTGGTTTGTTCTGGTTTCGCATTCATCCTGATGGCCTCCTCTATCCTTATGTGGCTCGCAACTTCATCCAGAGTCATGTCTCTCTTCTTGTGTCTTAATTTGTTCTTGTAGTCAGACCATGACTCAGGCAGCTTTTCAATGAGGACTTTGGCTTGCATCACCTCTCAGATATCCGTTCCTTCAGCCAGAACCTCAGCAGTGAGGTTCTCGTAATGATGCATTTGCTCCATGATAGGCTGCTTGTCTTCCACCATTTCAAACTTCAACCAATTTCCGACTGCGGTTCTCTTTCTCCGTGCATCATCAGCTCTGTATTTCTTGATTAGCGACTCCCAAATCGTTTTAGCTGATTCGACAGACAAGAACATGTCGAGAATAGGATTCGACATGTGACTGAGAAGATGGCCACGAGCTGTCTTGTTGTCTTCCTCGAACTTCATGGCTTGATCAGTTGAGCTTGCTACGGCTGCAGGAGGGTCTGAGGTCAGGACACGATCAACTTCGAGCACCTCCAGGGAAATAAGCATTCTCTGAGACCATCTCCTGAAGTTGGTTCCCTCGAGGGGCTCCATCTTGCTGATGTCTGGTAATTAAGAGAATAGCTTCAAAATTGTAATCTGATGACTAAACAAGAAACCAACTCGATCAATATAATTCAATGAGAAACAACAACAGAGTGTAAAAAAGAAACAAGAAACCAACTTGATCAATACAATTCAATGAAGAAGACGTCTATATTTCTGTATTTTCTCAGCTACTGCAGATTCTTCCACTTATGTAAGCAGCTCAACGTGCACTAGTAAGAGAAGATCATGATCATGATCTTGATCAACAGAATCACACTTCTTCTGCATATATAGATGAGGGATCATGGCCAGAGATCAGGGGGGTTGTTATACTCCTTCAATCCAACGTTCAGTTTTTCCCAACTAATGTAGGCGTTTTCTATATACAGTCCGTTTTTTTTGCTTCGTGCAGTCCATGAATAGACTAAATATCCTTAGTTAAGAATAAATTATTAATACAGTCCGTATCTACTTCGTGCAGTCGTTTTTTTCTAATACACTTCATTTTTACTTCGTGCAGTCCGTTTCTACTAATTCAACATGTTTTTACTTCTTATAATTTATTTTTATAAATAATATTTTGAAAATATATTTATCTGCATCCCTCTCTACTTTCATCAGACCACCCTCCACTTAGCTTTTAAACATATCTAAAGTCTCCAATTGCTTACATTTTTTTTATGTTTCTTTAGTTAGTTCATCTAGTTAGTGAGTTGAATATTGAACCGTCCTATAAGTTCGGAATGGATAACATTTTAGTTCTGTAACTATAAAAAAAATGTAGAGAGCAGTTCGGTTTATTCCATGCTTGTTACGATGCGATACTATTTATGTTGACAGCCCATTTTTCGACGAGATTTTACCTCCTAAGCACTTTCACATCGTATTCTATCACAAATTAACAGCAGTTTTGTTCACTCAATATCAATAATGATGCATCAGCAGTAATGTTGCAAAAATTTGAGGCCCTTGTTCTAATTTAGCCTATATACCAATGCCAATACCCAATACAAACAACAAATGAACTTTGAAATCCCTAACCAAATCCACATGGTTCAGAATAAACTCATTATCTACTAATCCAACGAAGCTCATCTCAACTCGATAAGGTCATCGAGTAGATGAGCAACACGTCACACAATTCAATTCATCCATCTTCTCTCTCTTTCAACAGGTACGACTTCTTCGATCATTCACTTACTTTGTCCCCAAACACTACAAGTTAAAGAAAATAACCAGCCACCAGAATTCACTTTCAATCAGGCTCGACTCCTTTAGCTTTTGAGCCAACTCATGTCGAATTGAGTCCAATATTGAACATTTTTATGAACCAAACGGCAGAACCAATCACCAACGGGTTGATTGGTTAACGCCACTATTGATTGATTAAGAAACTTGTTATTACCGGAGTATTAGCTAGCTTGTTTATTATTTTGACTAATCAGTAACATATTATTATCTAAAGACTGAATACATAAGAGGGTCAAAGCTTAAAAAAATAAAGAAATAAAGAAAATGTCATTAAACTTATGGGCCTAAGATCAAAATCCTCACATAGAACAACAACATAAACTCTAACTCAAACCACAAAAAGATTGCGGCCGTCATCTTCTCTCTTGAAACTGTCGCCCGTCGGACTCATGAAAAGTCACTGCCGATCGGGAAAACATCGGAAACCACTAAAGAGCACGTTTTCGACACTCCCCGAAAACAAAAAAAGGAGAAAAACTTCTTTTAATTGAGGTCATCTCTACCTCTAACTCATCGATCAGTTTCATACATGTACATACTACATATTAGTTTGAAACTATTGGTTGGTTGCAACATGAAGGAAAGGGGAAGGGAGGTGAAGTGACATAATAGAATTTGAGAAAGAAAGTGGATGGATGGATGCCTTTTGTGTCACCTTCCACTTGTTGTTTCTATTCTTATGAGGCGACTTGTGTCTGTTAATTCAATTGTTGTTTCTATTCTAAGTTGCAAATATCTGGACCCGCCATAGACTCATCCTAAGGCTCACATTCATTCTCCAACAAATATCCAACGGTGGCTCCTCACATAAAAACAAACCCCATGGACGCGAAAACACGGAGCCGCTCATGCCTAGAGTTTGGAAGCATTATTTTATTCCTTCTCAGCCCCCCATATTAAGGCTCTGTTTGTTTCCTGTTATTTTTATTTTTCTTAACAATCATATTATGAACTTTTTTAGTTAAATATATTAGACCCCGAATAAAACATTATTATGGAGACAAGAGAAAAATCATACTATAACCTGTTATGATCAAAGTAAAGTCATTAGATACCTAGTAATGACAAATGCTTGATTAGTTTTTGTTATTTAAAACCGAGTAGAAAATAGAAGAAACAAACGGAGCCTAAAACTTTAGGAGTGCGTGGGTCCCAAGCACCCAAAAGAAACAAAATCTTCACCGTTCATTTCTCGATCAATCAATCTGTCATATATTGTTAACTGGACAAGATTACGCCTTAACTTAACTACAGTTAACATGTGGACCGTAGTTGGCGTGTGTCTTTATTACTCTCTCACTCTCTCAGGGTTTCCCCTCAACAACACCAGCCACCTGCTTCCACTCTTCTCACTTACTTCGTCTTCAACACTAGAAAATTATAGAAAATAATAGGCCACCGGAAGAAATTGAGGTCATCGGAGGAGGATGAGCTGCAACGGTTGCAGAGTACTGAGGAAAGGATGTGGAGAGAATTGCGTGCTGAGGTCATCCCTCCGATGGATTCCCACTCCTCAAGCACAAGGCAACGCCACTTTGTTCCTCGCCAAATTCTTCGGCCGCAGCGACCTCCTCTCCTTTATCTCCTCCGTCCCCGATCCTCAACGCCCCGGTACTACAAATTAATTTCTCCTTATTCTTTTTTTTTTCATTCTGATTTTATGAAAATCACAATTGAATGCAGAAATTCCAATTTAGGCTAATCCGAATCATGACGAGTTATCTGTTTTCTTCTTTGTTGGGCAGCTCTGTTCCAGTCGCTGCTATTTGAAGCGTGTGGGAGGACGGTGAACCCGGTTAACGGGGCGGTGGGGCTGCTGTGGAGCCGCAATTGGCACGTGTGTCAGGCTGCGGTCGAGACCGTTCTCGCCGGAGGATCACTGCATCCGCTTCCGGGAATTGCGGCAGGGGTTGCGCCGCCGAATTTCGACGAGTCGGATGACAGCTGCTCCGCCGCCGGATTCGCTGCTAATCAGCTCCGCCCGGCGATTTTGGCGATTACTGGCGGGAATCGGAATCTATCATCGTCCTCCTCCACCTCGGAGTATCGACGTCGTCATAATGCTGCTCTGGTCGGTGGTGGGAATGAGAGGAGGATTAATAACAGAGATGCGAGGGCGTCGTTTTTTGCGGAGGAATCGGAAACGACGACATTCGAGAGCACCGGCGGCGATCGGAAGAAGCTGCTGAATCTTTTTGTTTGAGTAGAGAGGAGGAAAGAAAAAAGAGAAGCCGAGTTTTTGTCGGCAAAGGAAAGAACAAGACTTGAATGCGGTTACTGGAATGTGAACTGTACTTTGGGTTTCTGTGTTTTGTTTCTTATGAACTTTATATGATAATATATATACATAAGAGAGAGAAAGAAAGAACGCCGGAATGACAGTCCGGCGAGTTTTGGGTGATTGCCGGGGAATCTTTTGTCTGGCTTGTCTTTATTTTTTCCACTTTTGTCTCCATCCGTACATTGAATTGCCACTGCCAATTTGTGTTGACAAGTGCTCCGCCTGATAATAGAACCTGTTCAGATATCTATGTGGTTTCGCTTTTTTCCGCAACATTTCCGTCTGAGGGGTCTGTTTCTCTGGTAAATCCGCGGTAATAACAATAGCGGAACCATAATAATTTGCGGCCCTCGACGAAATTTCAAATTCAACAGATAAATAGAATATTATCGCTCTTGGATCAGGACACCCTGCCAATTTCGCCATTAGTAATAATTGGATTCTACAAATGAAGCTTATATGTATTATGTTAACAACTTAATATTAACTCGTCCCGCAAAACCCAAACCAATTACTAATATCTAAAAACGTTTTTTTATTTGACCAAAATATCTAGAAACGTTTTTGTAAAAAAGTGGTAGGTGTCTAAATAGGCTAGAGTGAAGTACACACTAATATCTATCTATTACGCTCGGATAGTGTAAAGCTTCATGTATCATTAAATAAACGGCACAATTATTTTATTTACAAAAATAAAAATTATTGTTTTAGGGATAAAATAAACAAATAATCAAGCACATCAAATTACCCTACATTTCAAACATTTACTTGTCCTCGAGCAAGAACTACCGCTAATCCTCAGAGGAACCAAACATGGTGACCCCTAGGAACTAATGCTCCCTGATATTGTTTTGCTTGGGGAAAATGCATTTGCGTAATGAAGCTAATTGGTTCCTACTTAAGTAATCCAATGATCTTTGGCTTCAGTTCCTTGTTGTATCATCTACTACCTCTAGTTGTGTACTAAACAATTTGCTTTAGTTCCTTTCAAAATGAAATGTACTAGTTTTAAGCTATTGGTACAACACAAATGATTCAAAGTTAGACCACATGTTTATATGTTATATATACCAATTCTATGCTATATATAACAAACTTGCCATGCATACTTAAATTTATAATGTTTACATATGGATCACAACTATTTGTTGTGCACTTCCATTGATAGATCCTCCGTCGCAATCTTTCATTTTCCACTCCTTTTTTCATAATATTGGAAACGTAACGTAAGCTATTTTGAGTTGGAAAATAAGCTGTTTGTCTCCTTTATAATTTTCACTTAGTTATATTATTATTACAGTCTCAGTTTTGAACGGTTGGGATGATAAGAAGCCTTCTTCTTTCGATTGTGGCAGGGTAAGTATTATGCCAACTATATGTTTTCCTCTGACATTCTTGTCTGCCCTGGTCAACAACATGGATGTGAAAAATCCAGTTCGTGTCATTTGATGATTAAGTTCGAAAGATAAAGCTTGTGTTTCTATCTATGATATATTGTACACTGTGGAGAGTGTCTGGCGGGAAAGAGGTGATCAATCGAAAATTTGTGTTTAAATCCAAGCTGCTTCGAATTCCTACTCACCCTCAAGTGAACATTGAAGGAGATAAGAAGAAAAACGAATGAAAAAAAGGAAGAGATAGTAAAGTATGCCACATGGGAAGGAAAGAAGGACTAGCAGTCTTGGTTGTAAATGGTTCGAATGATAAGAAACATTTTCTTTATATCTCATTTCAAAGTTACATTCGGTTAAACACGAAGAATAATCAATTTTATGTTCCGTGACATTACAATACCTCTCAATCTAATATATACTAAAAGTGGAATTCCGTTGTTTTTTTGATAAATAAGTGGGCTTCCATTGTTGCACACCTCCACCACCATATGTTATATATAACAAGGAAATTGCGTGTGATATATAATCGCAAATGGAAAAACCATGCCATGGTGAGAAAATAACATTTTCTATTACATAAATGAGCTAGGTAGTCAATAACAAAATAGGGTCGAAGTTAGAAATTTTTAATCGATCGGGCACGCTAATAAAAATATGATCATTATATCACTACACAATTATTTAAAAATATGGTTATACATCTGACAACTTAACTATAAGAACATTCAAACGTAAAGCTAATTCACAAGATATTTTAAGTTTTATAAGATATTATCTTTAATTAATTACAATTACATATGATTGAAGGCCAATAAATAAGTTATTAATATGCACATATGAAGTAGCTAGCATAGAGTGAATTGCTGCAATTTCTGGCTTCAGTATCATGGCTTTCTATAATAAGATAATATTAGCATAGTAGGTGAGTCCTGGTGGTAGTGGGATCACTTGAGCGGTAGTACATCATGAATAATGTTACTGTAAGTTGGCACCAGAAACAAGCAGCTCATTACACTGGGGAAAACAGTGCAGGGTTTTATGGCAAATGAAAGAACAAACAAGCAGGCTCCTTCATGTTGTATTCGGTGGATATGGGAAAAGATGAAGTGGTGCGGGGCACGTCAGATTGCACCCCGCAGACTGCAGTTACCACCGGAAAGTGGGATCCACGCCATCAAGAGAGTGACGGAGAGATTAACAAAACGAGGGAATTTAGACTTTACAGAGTACCGATTATGAAGGAATAATTGGAATGGAATAATCATCCTTTCTTTCATCTTCTTTTTCCAATCCATTGGAGAAACTAGAAACTGTGCAGTGCAGTGGTAAACTAATAGTGTAATGAAAAGTAATGCGGGTGATAAGGAAGAAGACGACGCCTCCTCGCCGCGTCTCATAGCATTGAATTACAAATTCCTAACAATATATTCCGACTCTTACTTTTAAGTCCAAAATATGTCAACAATGTAATAGAGGGTAATGTTATACTCACATATACCAGAGCGCTAATCCCGGTAGTCACCGCTTTCTATCGCTGGTCATTGGTTGCTGCGGTCGCCGTTGATTTCCAGCTGCCAGTCGACACTGCCATCATCCGTCACCGGTCTATGTCACCGTCGGTCCACAATATCTGCAACTACTGACCATGCTTGTACTCGCTTGCAAAACATGTACCGTTATCAGAAAACAGTCGCATGTCAAAAAAAGTGTACGAAACATCGCCAGGAATTAAAAAAATAGCTCCGACAAAGGTGGACTTGTGGGCAAATTGTTTCCAACTCTAGAGCCTTCGAGTTTAGACCGAAGTGAATGCTCGTCTAAAGGGAGTAATAGGCATGAGTTTTACGGAGCATCCATTGATCGAAACTGAAGCGAAACCATAAGTGCACACCATTATTTACAATACATACATCTGTTTGCTCCTGTCTTCTCCTTTTTCTCAATCTTCTTCTTCTACGCACTATTATATATGAATTTCAACTTCAAGGAGACGATCAACTCACTATAAAAGGCCTAAACTGATCTACATCTCACTCTTCTTCTGACTAATACTCGGCCATAGCAACAATATAATACTCTCTACTTCAATCTGTGGTAAAATGATGGTCTGTGTTTCGATGTTAGCTTTCCTTGGGAGGCAGTTAATTTGGGGGGGCGGCGAGGGCTTTAAACGTCGGCTGCCGGATTGCCAAGTACTGGTTTTTGCTGTGCAATGTGAGTTCGCAGACTGCATTCTTTCACCTGGAAACGTAATGTAGAAGTTCCTTTAACCCCTCTTCATGGCGCAAGTGTTCGATAGGTGTGCTAGTTATTCACCTGATAACGTAAAAAGCAAAGCACAGAACTCACCTGGATTGCTGTAAGGTTTGACAACAAGCCTCTGCATTCATCAAGTAGCAGAAGCTCTGTTGCAGACATGCTACCAAGTTCAGCGACAAGAGACTTCATTTCTCCAACCTGCCAATCAAATTCCTTCTTAGGGTCAACAATATAATATCCATATCCATATCTCAGTAGGCAATCCATCCTTTTTCCAAACTAGGTCGACGATTGCACTTTGGGAAATAATCTCTTCCATAAACGAATTTGATATGGACAAAAAAAAAAAGCACAAGACGGAGCTAGAGTTACGGACCCTTGATAGCGATAATCGTATTGAAGATCCCATAGCTTGCATCACATCAACTGCTGAACAGATGGCGTCCCTCACATTTAACGCATCTGCCTGCACTAATTTCAAGAATGGCTTTTAGAAAAATGGTTTTATTTTAGGAGGGTTGGATGTTTCCAGCTCCTGAATTGTACAAGAAACTAGAACCGTAAGAAAGTCAGACAGAAAGATGGTACAGTACCCGTGCTCCACCGACAACAGGCAGGCGAAGTGTGCTCGATTGCAGAGCTTCAATGGCCCCTGATAAAGAACAGGAGTAATTTTGGTCCAGAACTGCAAAATCCTCCAGATATTTCATCTGCAGTCATCAATCACAATGGAGATGTAAATACTTGGCTACAGAAGAGGGGCGACTATTTGGGGTGGCGAAAGAAGAGGGGCGACTTTGAGGGATCGCAATTCAGAAACCAGTAGTGACCCTTAAGTTATAGGCGGATAAAATTAAGCTCCAGGATGCTTAGATGATCATCATTATCGTATGTTGCCAAAGTCTAATTCAGCTTTAATATACCTCATCCAGCAAGAATAATGCATTATATTGCAACATCCCATTAAATGTTGAAAGAAGATTAAAAACTATTTACCTGCCCCCTAAGGATGGAATCCAGCTTCAAATTCTGCCTAAGCAATTGCAATTCTGCTCTCTTTGCTCTAACAGATTCCCGCAATCTTGTTGTTGTTAGATGTGCACTGTACAGACTTTTCTGATACAGAGAAATATTTTAGAATGAAATGCATGTCTTATGAAATACAAACTAAAAGTATCAAAGAAAAGAGAATACAATATTTATGCAAACGAGGAAGAAAAAGTGTAGAAGCGCTCTAGCATAGTATCCACTTTCTATCATCCTTATATCCCCAACTATACAACGAGAGTTCCTTCAGGTCTGGAAAAAAAATCATATATAGATTTACAATTAACTTTGTACTTCAGTCCATAACTCTATTATCTATTTATCTTAGTCCAACGCTAAGATAGTACCCGTATCTTAAGACATGGTTCATGAAATTTCTGCCTACACTGCTATCATAGCATTCTCCAAAAGTATTCAAATCATAACCACCACCATACACATGAACGTTACAGCATCTTCTCCTTTCAGATAGTACACTAGTCAGGTAGCATATCTGTTTTAAAAGTGCAAGATTCATTCTGTTCTTATATAAAGTTTAGTCATTTCGTGCTACTAAATCTACAGTTCAAACCCCCAGAAAGCCAAAGAGATCAAGCATTGACCAATACTCTTACTCCTAACCCCCATTCAGGAAATTACTCTTACAGTCAACCTGAAGTTAATGATGTTCGTTTTAACAGCTCCAAAATCTCGAAAAAGAACTGTTGCTACATTCCATTCCATACAAAAAAATAATAATGATACCTTCTAATACTAGTGATAAAAGCTCTACAAAATGAGTTTACTTTGCTAAGAAAAAAACCAAAAAATTAAAGGCTATAGACCGACTTACCACACAACTACAACACATATATGAACGTATAATGACAATTCAGGAAACTGTCCCATTGGTGATTCTTACAGAACAGAGAGTTCATATGAGCCTCTAAACGAGACAGTATCATACATGACTAAGTAGATGATCTCCAACTACAGAACTTGGTGTATAAACTGGCCAAAAATATTTCAAAACATATATTACAGATCTGCTAAAGGTTAGAGACCTTCGAAGAGAATAAACTAAGACCTTTGTTAGTAACAGAGCACTTGAATAGCAGAAAGAGAGGGCAATTCATCAGAAGCCTTTGCACTTAAATTTCACACAAGAAAGAAGGATCGAAATATGGGAGACTGTATCAAAGGCAAAGACACTAATCTAACCCTCATGTAAACCGCAGAAATAGTTGCCTACACAATGCTTTCACCAGTCATCACCGGAGAACCACCAACTATTGTAACCAGTACGAGGAATACTTGATCCAACAGTAGCTAGGGCACAGATGAAGCACAGAGCAGTACTTAAACACTTCGACTTTAATACCTCATAGCGACTCTCACAACATGACTGCTGAAGTCACTACTTGATAATTATAGCAGTATATATGGCAGAAGGTCAGAAAACTGTTGAATGCTAAAAAGTACCACCTTTGGATTTCCTCAAAATGAAAACCAAATTTCCATATTGGTAATAATTACCAAATACTGTCGCAGAGTCCAGATACTCTTTTGAGTTTCCTCATCTAAGTATCTGCCATATTTAATGGCTTCCTTATTATGTTCCTAGTTACCAATTTTCCTAAACGGACGTCCAGTAATAACTTCTCACTAGCAACTGAAGACAAACAGAAGCAAGCTCAAGAAAAATGTCCAAGAAGAAGAAACAGTGATCATACCTCGGCATTCAATCTCTGAGTGGAAAGGGCAGCATCAGCTCTGGCGTTTACAAACCGCCATTGCAACAGACGATTATACAAAATCCTAACAAAATGCACCTCAGGTAGCCGAGTCTCCCCACCTCTACCTCTCCTTATATCAGCACCGAAGCTCAAAATAGAAGAGGTTGATGAATTACCAAAATTGCTCATGTTACTGCTCACTGAGCATCCCATTGTATCCCTCGTTCTAGAAGGACTCGTACCCCTCATTGGTGTCACCGTAGCAGACATTGTCCCAAGCTTTCTCGGCGATGCAGGCCTTTGTCCTCCGGCACGCATGGGAGACTGCCCCCTTGTATTGGTAACACCTTTGGGTGAAGACACTGGACTCTCAACTCCAAGCTTCTTGGGCGCCATAATTTTAGGCTGGAAAGGTCCTTTAGAGAGGGCAAACTTGGAAGAAGGTGAAACAGGCTCCTGTTTCCGACGGACTCCGTTATTAGTCTCTTGCCGAAACCTCGCTGGCACCACTATGACACGTCCAGACCTTTGTGATTGCCTTCCAGCATTAAAACTCCCCTCAGAAGCGGTACCGGAGGATACACTTTCAGTATCAGAAGGCAACGGAGGATCAGAGTGCACTTCAGATCCGCTTATTTCGATAGGCTTTTCTGGTTCGATGACATCGCTAGAGTCCGAGCTCAATTTGCTCTCAATTGAAGACCTACTATCCAACCTGGAGCTCTGGAGGGCTCTAACTACGCCGACACTGACTCCAGATCCGATAGTTCTCTTCCTGTCATCAGTACAATCCATGCTTTTAGTCATTGATATTGGCTGCTCTCTTAATCTACCCGGCCACCGTCGCTGCTGTTCAGCTGACCTGGAATTGTTCTCCGCCTGATCCGTCCTCGTAGTCGTCGCTTTCCGTCTCTCTGGAGTTCCTTTCCTCGCGCTAATCGGGGACGGAGCCGGCTTGGCTTTACTCACCCGGAGCGCGAACGAATCTCCCTGAAACGACACGGACATGCTTCTCGTTGAAGTAATCAACAGCTTCTGCGCATTCGACATTTCTCCCGCTGTACCGGCATGGCCTCCGTAACCATTTGCGATCCTCAAATCGATAGAATTAGGCCGCCCAGTAGGCGTACGGGACCTCATCCTCTCGACAGATTGAGACCGTTTAATCGTGGAAGGAACAGACGGCGTGGCCGGAGTCATCAAAGGCTTCGGCGGCGAAATCAACGGCGAGGGACAACGTTTGGAGGCTGACGGCATAGTCGATGAAGATGAAGAAGAAGACATGTAGCGAGAAGTAACTTCTCGAGGTCTGGAACGGCGAGGAGCGAGAGCATTGTCCGATTCAGAAGGCAACAGAGGGGACCTAGCAGGGTTCTGATTCTGTGCTATCGGCCGAGGCTTGGGAGGGTTTTTCTTACCAGACACTTCAGCTACCATTTTGGAGAAACAGTTTCCAGCTCCCAGCTCATCCCTTCCCTCTCCTAAACCCTACAATTTCCGCCTTCCGGTGAAAATCAGCCGCAGCAGCTGGAGAACGAGAGCTCAAACGAAGAGAAAGATAAAGGGAGAGTGGAGGAGGATTACAGCGAGTGACACAGAATTTCGGGCGAAGGTTTTAATATGGAGCGAAATCCGCCACCGGGAAAGTTACAGTTACCGTTATAGTTGGCCGGCGAGGGCGGAGGCGGAGGTGGGGCTACCTTACGGAGAAAGAGAGGAACGTTGTAGTTTTTTTTTTTGTTAAGTTAAGAACGTTGTAGTTGTTCTGGCGAGATTTGGGAGCATAACTGTCGTACTAGGCATTTTTTTCGGGTTTCCTATATATATTTTTCTTTTGACATACAAAAAAATAAAATAAAATAATAAAATTTTTAAAGAAAAAGTCACGGAGCTGATGGTTTCTCCTTTTCCCTTTTTCTCCAAAACCAGCCTCGGAGATACGTGCGTGAGAAACGAGCGCGATTAGTTAAGGCATCAAAGAGGTGGCTGCGCGTTGGGGGCGAGTACGAGGGCAATACGCGAGTGAGAATGTATTTCTCATTTATTTTATTTCTCCAAAGGAAAAGGATAGTAAACGGATTAATTGGGGAACTGGACTCGGATGCTGGAGTCGCGTGTGTATCTTCGGAGAGACGTTACGGAAACGACACTCTAAACTTTTTAAAGCATAATTATTAATAGGTAATATAATTACTTATGACGTAATAATATAATTTTTCCCTTTATCCAAGAGTTGAAATTCAGTAATTTTTCTTTAATGTAGCTTTGCAAGTCGAGCCCGAGATTTAGATACCCGCCCAATACCTGTCCGATATTGGCTTAAATTATCTGGTCAAAGAGAGTTATTTATTTTAAGGATCTGATATTTAGGAGAGTCATTTTATTTCACGGGAGCCATTTACTTCAAAGTGCGACCGACATAACCAATCGAGTAATTATTAATTAATCGTAATTAAGAAGATTGTTAGAGGGTATTCACCAAGCAAAATGCATCAATTCAAACCCCATAACTAAGCAACGCAAAGCAAGCTCATAACTTATTAAAATTGCTAGCAAACGCGCCCGCACGCCCACCTAACTTTTCCCCTTTCCCTCAACATAATTTTCCAAATTGATTACTAATTATTAATACCACACAAACTAGATTCAGATCCACGTTAGATCATCAATTTATCAAATATAACTCTTTCGAGATCAACTGTTTAGAAATGAACCCTTTTTTTTTCTTCTGTTCAAGGCATCTGTTTAGATACATGTAAGGTAGAAAACATTACGGAATACATAGCGTAGATTGAGAAGACGCTCATGTGAATCAAGATAAGTAAGAGTCTCGCGTGTCACAGTATGGGCGGCGTTGTTATTCTGACGTCGAACGTGCTTGATGTATACAAGAGGTGAGCGAGGCAGCTAACAGCCGTTGGCAATCCTGTAGTAAGAGTCCCTCTGCCGAATCAGTATGAACGATGGTAGAGACCTAGGGTGACATGGAGGCTTCAAGCAGGACTTGTCTGTTCACGAGCACTTCCAAAGTGAGTGATCGAGTATGTGTGATGGGGTTGTACCTATCCCCACAAAGTCACGACTTCGCCAAACCGGCTCATGTGAACTATGCCAATGACACCATTTCCCTACCTAAACCCTTTCGAATTATGATTGAGTTGCAAAGAGATAATAAAACTTGAATTAAGTAAGTTTGGTATGAGTATTTCTTAAAAATACAATTTCACATCCATCAACACTAATTTTGTGTTTGTTTCAAGTAAATCCTAAGCTATTTGCATTGGTCATCAAGATGAGTTGCCAAAAATCCATTGGCTAACACCAAACAAAAGCTATCTTCAACCACTATATATGTACTTATGTCTATGTCTACTCAAATGATCCTCACGCTTTGTTTCGATTAGCATTTCCTTCACTTCTCCTTTTGCTTGATTACATCTTACTAAAGGCTACCTTCTTTTCTTTTCGTCAAGTTACATCTTCTTTTCAATCTAAACACATTTTACACAAACGGTCCCTTTTCTTCACTTGATTTATACACACAGTAGTTTATGTACCTACCTCCTAGCACGGTTCGTTGAAATGGTAAACAATAACGTTATTTGATGCGATTCTCGCCTTATGAAGGTCAAAGTCGATAATATTCATGAGTTAGTATAACAGACAGATCGCTAAGGTTCAGCCAGATGGGTAGGATCCTCATGCACGCCAACCCATGAAGGTCCGAGCATAAAGAGCATGTATCCTCCCAGAATTCTCTTTATATTAAGGGTTGTTACGGTGCAATACCTTTGACAGATTTTTCTTATGATTTTCGAAATTTTTAATATGCCAGATCAACGTGTTATGTCAATTGAAAAAAATATCATGTTATTAAAAATTGATCATCATATTTTAATTTCAACTCAAACGTGTCGTATCATATCATAAAAATATAGAAGATTACAATGTGTGATGTTAAACATATATAAAGTGACCAGTTTGTGACATCAAACTTATACAAAGTTTGTTACCGTATTTGACATATATAGGTTCGATGTGACAAATCAATCACTTCGATAATATACATGACAAGTTGATGCACGTATTTGACAGTTGCGGTAAATGAATGAGTTGTAAGTACCACAATGGGCGATATGATGTCGACCATGCATTAAACATAAGTTATTGTAATTTTAATTTTGGATAATGACGAATTATATAATTTTGTTTGGATGATGACATTGACAACTCGATGAAAATTAAAAATTAACGTGACCACTAAAGCATATTTGACACATTGATAGAATTTACATGCAAACAGATGGAAATCCTTAATTGTGGTACCTTACCTAGCTGGTTCGTTGGTCGGCAAACAAATTGACCGTTGTATATCTTGAGCAACACACAAAACCAGCCAACTCCGAAAGGAAAATAACAAGTCATGAACATCCCAATCTCAATGCCAACACACTGCTCTATAAAAAGGAATGGATACAACTGTATAATTCAGGAACATGTAGTGGTGACAAATTTGACATGACTAGTATTGACAGTGCCGTTTGCCCATGATGATCATCGTAGGATTGGTCCATTAAGACAGCAATAACAACCAGAAGACATCATGCAATGAAATGGGAACAATCACACATGAATGCGCTTTACTTTGCTTTATGATCGATAAAAACAGTTACCCAGGACCACCACCCTTTCTTCACTTCTTCTTCTTCTTCTTCCTTTTGGCAAACTAGCTACCGAAGTTGACATCCTTCTTCAAAACTTCATAACATGTTTTCTGTTTATTTACTTCAGGGAGGTTACTACGTTCATCCTCAACCGTTTTTTATTACGTCTAATCTTTCAATCTCGTCAAAAACTGTTGCATCCCAATAATTTGAGCTGTTGAGAGAGGATTCTGATATGTTTTATAGTATTCATTAACACGCCCCCTCAAACAGAAGTTTTCAGAAGAGCTGAGGTTTGCATGGAATGTGGGCGATCGGGATTCAAAACGGAGACCTTTCAGTCTTTTAGGCTCTAATACCATGTCAAGAACCGTTGCATCCCACTAACTCGAGTTGTTGGGAGAGGGTTCTGATAGGTTTTAAAGTATTCATTAACAATCACAAGTACAAAAAATGCAGTTCTAGTGACAATCAGGTTAGTGACCATTTTTCAGTAAAACAATTACTTTTAGCTCAAAACGGTCGCCAAACATGTTAATTGTAGTTGAGTGGTTGTAACACCTGACTTTGTTCCTCGAGATCCTGGGTTCGAAGTCTGAAATGCACAATCATTTCGGCGCCCCTGTAATGACATCACCATTCTAACATGGCCCGAAGGCTGCCAGCCCCAAAATTTACCTGACGGCGACATTACTAATTGTGATGCCCGCTGAAAAAATTTGTCGTATATAAAAGATAGGTCAAAACAGTCGCTAATAACTCTTAGTGACGAGCAAAATAGTTCGCACAATTAAGGTCTTCAAAGTTATATTTTCTTAACTGAATAATTAAAATAAGCAAATAAATTTAGAAAGAAATAAAAATATCATATATATGATGTCATTATCCATTGGGCGTCGTGGGCAAGGAGTTACGGAGTTTGTTATGTCAATCTCAATTCCAGACATGTAAATAATAATAATTGAATTATGGAAAATCAATAAATCGATGTTTTCAATGATTAAAAGTAAAAAAGAAATTACGCTTTAAAGTAACTTGGTATACAAGGTAACTGTTGCATTGCCCTAGAAGGTGGATGAAATGGAATACGACAAAAACAACGACAACGACAACGACGACTCCTCGGCCCTTTAATTCATTCCCACGTCTTAAGGTTCCCAGTAAGTGAGCAAGTTAGAAGTATTGTCTCGGTGGAAAATGAGAGAGAATTTGGGATAGGGTTGAAGATTGCTTGGGAGAAAAGATGCGGGAGGGTGTGGGGCGTATAGTTTGGATTCGTAAATTGCGATTTAGTTTTTGTTAGGGATGATGATGATACTAGCTTTTTTGTGAGGTTGTCAGTGTTGGCGAGATGTTGGATTAGAATGGGATGATCAAAGTAGAGCATATTTATGAGGAAGGCAACTAGACTACTGACTATTTAAATGGTGTTGGTCATAAATTTTTGTTTCGAATTCGAAAAACCTGCCCGTGAAGCTCAACAAGTCTAAAACTGGAAAAGCACAACAAGGTAGACTAACTATCTAAGAAAAAAATCAATGTCTTTATAGCTACGATCATCAATCTCTCTTTGGTGAAACGGCACCAGCTCGACGTCAACATCTCTCATACCAAATCTCGCTTACAATAGCCCTCCAGAATAAGCACCAAGATCGAGCAGAATCACTTACAGCAAAGTAAAGGCGGCCAAAATGTATTACATAAGTCCAGAGCACCGGACCCATAGTATGTCTTTTTCGTAGCACTCGTCGCCCACAAAAATCTTGTACTTTTGCATGTGCCCTCTAAACCTACTTACATTTCCTTTCCTATGGGGCCAGGATATGTTTCTTGACACTACACTACATTCTTTGATATGTTACATAAACTCAAATATCACTTCGATAAGTCGGAAAAAATATTATATAGTTTGAAAAACGTTCACTAACTATATGAGTATGAAGTCTTTTAGAAAATGGAATCCCAAATAATACAAAGTATCACCGAAAATAGACAATATCATATTAATATTACAAAATTGGTGGCAACACACACGATCCTACCTTACACTCTCCTGCTACGATACTATATCGTAGCGTAAGGGTTTAAATTTAAGAACGAGAAAAAAAGATGAATAGTATGGATCACTTGTAAGTGAAGCTAATTTGATGACACTATATATCATACTAGCTAGCTAGGGTTGCTTTTTTTAACTTTACTATACATAAGCTACCGGTTCTTATTAGGCTACACCATCAATCAACATCTCTACGGAATATTACTGGTTGCAGAAGGTGTTTTAAGGATGGATCTGATTTTGATATGGGTAAACTGTCCATGCTGTTGTGGTTCTTCTGAAAATAACGGAATAACTTTCTGTTTGATAACAAAATTATGCAGGAATGGGAAGTCTTTCCGAAAGCGGACAACTTCATTCATGGTTTTCTCGATGTGCAAGGAAAGGAGATGCAGCTTGCCAAGCAAGCTGCTCGTCGTGGCTGTAAATGGAAGTAGCCAATGATTGGAACTGTGAAGCTTAATGTTGACGCTGGTGTTAATCGCAGAGGTGGGACTGGTGTTGGCTGCATTTGTAGAGATTGGAATGGAAGTATGGTTCTTGCTGCAACAAAACATGAAGAGGAATGCTGGAATACAGATGTTGCGAAAGCTAGAGGAGATTGGGTCCTTTTGCTCATTCACAAGCTCCCCTGCCGCACTAAACTACTGATTAGGACAGTTAGGTTCGACACATGATTGTATCACCCGTCCCCTCCAACATACCTCTCTTTTAAAAGGCTAGCTTTGATTTGTGAAGAAAAGGGAAGAAGAAAGAATGAGTAAACCTAGGAAGAAAGCCTAGGGACCCAACGCCAAGCAGCGCCATCAATTTCTTGGCCTGTAGGTAGGTTTCAGTGTTTGTGGGGTTGGAGAAATTAGTGGACGACTTTCACTACTTCAAAAAAAAACAATGATTCAAAAGTGTTTGTTAAGTCATATATTTATGTGACCCTTTCTCAACTCGTAATCAAAAGTGTTCACCATATACCAATCCGATCAAATTATAAACGACAAAGTGACATGGACATGTCGGAAATTGCCTCGGTGGGGACCACATGTGATATAAAAAAATCCCAGTTTTAGGTCAACTTGGGCCTGCACTTAATCAGGCTGGGCCTGTTGTGGGCTAAGTAATGAAAACCCAAGTGAAATCTAAGTTTAACGGAACTCAGAGTGGGCTGGGCTACTACGATAAAGACAAAATGGCACAATGAGCATACGTAGAAAGACAGAGGGATACCAAAAGAAAATATTACAAACGGGAGGATGCATATATCTATGCTATGCTTGCTGATGCCAAAAGAAAATACAAATAATAACAGAGAAAGACAACAAGCTAAGGTTGTGGCTGCATCTGCATGCATGCATGGTTAACATATATATAGAGATAATTGGGATTGAGATGCAAGCTAATTAAGTTAGAATAAGGGTGAAGGAGGAGGGGTGGTGGATGGAGGTGGGGATCTTGGGATGAAAGGGTTGAGTGGAGTGCCATGTTCAATTGGGCCTGGTTTTACTGATGCCTTTGAGCTTGGCACTGGATCTATTGGCCTGTAATCTTCCACCACCTCTACTTCTCCGGCCTTTGCCTCCTCCTCCACCTCCCCCTGCATATGCATTACAGTTCAGAGAAGCAATATTAGTTAACCAAAGCCGGAGGGATGGAGGGATGGATGGATGGATGTCTCAAATGCATTTATTATGATAATTAATATACCTGAAGAAGAAGAAGCTTTCTGCTGCTCCTTGCTTCTGCTACCGCCATCATTTTCATGTCAGTATCCCCTGTACCTGTCAGTGTGTTTGGTTCATCTCATTAATTTCACCCATTCTTTCTTTCTCTTTAACCCATTTTTAATTGTTTCTTTTTGGTACTCGTGATTTGTTCAAATTCAATATGCCAGGCGTCCAAACCAAATCAGTGACACCTAAAAGTACTTATAACCATACAAATATCTCTGTAAACTTCATTGATGATGCCCACTTCAGAAATTATACTTCTATGCAGTTCAAAGGGCTAATTCCGATTGACTTCCCAGATCTAAACTTGAAAACTCGATCTCACTCGTATTCCAAACGCTTTTCAACTAATTTATGATAAATAATAAGTTGAGACTAGACTGGCTATTGCAAGACTTCCTTGAGTCTTCAAAGTAAGCTTTTTTTTCTGGGGAATATTCAACTGCAACTTCCCAGAATGATAAATGAAGTTACAAAACATAAGCTGCCAGCATCACAAAAAAGATCTTCATTTGGGTATTAGCCCAAAAAAGAAAAGAGACTAGACTGGTAAAACTTATTGGATACAAAGGTATGTGGACTGAGAAAAGGCCAAACATCAACTTTAACCCAGATCAAAACAGAAGAAGCAAAGAGACAAAATCATGCAACACTCTTGCTCTGTACATAAAACAAAGCAAGAAACAGAACACCAAGCTAGGCAGGCAGATGCGGTAAATGAGGAGAAACATATATACATACCAGGAATCAGTGGTAAGGCTGAGATGGTGCGTGCAGAGTGAAGGAGCATTACTAATATTAAAGCAGTCCCAACAACCATCATCGAGTACACAACCCAGATCCCAGTACTTTTGCTCTTCTTCATCACAAAAGGGGAAAGCTTATAGCTTCTTCTGGTAGGTATTTTTAACACAACAAAATGGGAGAATGAATGAAGGCCAAAGTCCCACCACCGCAACGGAAAACCCTTGAAGATAAGGTAAGTAGAATATAGAAAGAATATAAGACCAAGAAAGAGATGGAGGGGGAATTGTATTGTGGATGGACTTACTAAAGGCCCATCCCCCCTTTTTCTGCAAATGTTTGATCAAATGTTTTTGAAGAAAATGGTTTTTCGGGAGGCTGAAATTTTTATTACATAGAAACAAATAAAGTTAAGCATGCATGTGACGTTATTGCCCTAGCAATCCGGTCGAAATCGATTTTGATTTCAATTTGGTTTTTCAAATTCAAAAGCAATCGATCGAATTGAGATTTTGTTGAAAACCCAAATTGGAAAAAAATCTGAAATTTAGATTTTGTGTTCCTTTTTGTTTTTTGTTGGCTTCCGATTCGTTAGATTTCAATTGGACTTAAGTCTTTACGTTACATATTAACAAATAAAATGAATAACAACTTATCACAAATAGCCCGAATGCCAAATTTCATCTCCAAATTCGGTTTCGCTTTGAATTCGGTTTTAACCGAATCAAGCCGAATTTACTCTATTCGAATTCGCAACAAATTTGACTACTGTTTTAGAATTCGAAATCGAATTCACGCTTGAGTTCGGTTACGAATTTGGTTATACTGAATAATAGAAACCGAATTATAGCAGTAGACTAGTAGTAGTGTTCCCGAGTAGACTAGTGTTTTAAATGCTGGTGAACAAGCGAACTGTGGAAATTGGAAAAGCAAGATTTAGAGCATTGGCAGTGGGAAACCGGACTCCTTTCTTGGTTTGGGAGCGTTTGCCAACTGTATAACAAGAGTAAATAACTGTATCAGAAGAAGGTGTGTGTTATTGCGACACGATCACCATTAATGGCTTCCCCCGATGCCATTGCCATACCCGTGTTCTTTCTGACACCTCAAGATGAGAAGCTCCATTAAATAGATAGACTAACTCTACTATACAAGTGTAACAAGGGCTACAAAGGAAACCAAAAGTTCGAACACCATACCACCGCTCCATAGTCATCACTAGGGGCGGCGATTATCAATCCGCCGGTCGATCTCTCTCGCTTCCAGTAATGCTCTGGCTTCGTGGCAATAGCTGATGCACAAAGCAACGTTCCGCCTTCTAAATGATTGTGTCCGCGGCGGAGTTCCTGATGAGAACATTGGAACCTGCCTTGCGGGAAATCTTTGTGAAAAGATCCATCGCAGTGTACTATCCGTCCGATTGTACTTGTTAGTAGGGGTACTATTGCTGGGTTGTGGTTTGGAGAGTGGCGCGTAGAACCAGGTTGGTGGTCCCAGTGAGTGAGATCATTGGTCCTCGTAGTTGGTTTGACCACTCGAGGTAGTCGTTGGCGATACGATACGTTCCCCTACCACCTAGGCGCCAAGCTTTGTTCTCCTGGAAGACGAATTCATTTTGGCTTTTCCATATGTTCCCGTTTTAATATAGGCATGTGTATGGGCACATGCACTGCGCGATGCAGGGCCTCCTACAACAACTAGTTCGTAACAGCATAGATATATTTTTAAATCGTCAAAAAAAGCTCTGAATGAGAGTCATCAAACTTTAACCGCCATAGCCGATTTCGCTTCTTCGAACTTCTTCATTTTTCGATTTCAAATTGAATCCTTGTTGCTTAGATGCCTAAGTTGCCTCAAATGAGAGTTTCTCTAACCCTAATTCCCAAACCGCCGCACCATGCTCCCGCTGTCGCCTCCTTCCGTTGCTCCCAAGCAACTCCCAACCACGACCAGCGATCGCAACCACACAACCGCAGCCTCGTGAGCCACATCCTCCGGCAACACTACCTCCTCAGCCAATTTCGCATCCGACGCCATCATCCAACTTTCCACTGCACTTTGGACAGCGTTCTAAGTCGAAGCTACCATGATGACCAACACAACACCCAATGGGTCCAACGGCTAACCACAGGCAACGGAATCCGAGAACGTGGCCATACAAATTCCAACACATTCAATCGCCGACAACCAGAGTCAAGGTCCGGCCCGGAAAGAGGATCAGATTTCACCCTCAACATCAACAGTCAATCAGCCTCGAGCGACTGATCTGCCACACTGAAATCCGAGGCCCGGCCAGCTGAGGTCCTAGCCTCCCTCAGTGGTAGCCTAATAAGAATGGTTTTCATTCATGTTCGTTAGGTTTAGTTTAAAGTTTCAAATTGTTTTCTTGTCAGTTTTTTTCGGTTAATTAGTTCCTTAATTTTGATTTCACCAGTGGATTTGATTGCCCGCTAGGTTGGAAAGAAAGGGTTGAGGTCACTTACTCGTAAGGGCCTGCGATTCATGTAGCCTTGTTCGCAAAGACTGCACCTCCAATGAGGTATCTTGTATGCTTCTACATTACTATCTTTCGGAAATACAAAAGTCGATGATTGCTTGTAAAAAAAAACAGTCAAACCCTACACTGCGTCGCGCAATGCATGCCACATTACGTCTACTTTTGTTATTTGAGTTGGAAGGTGTCTAAATCCACTACTTTGTATTAAAATGTGGCTTAAAACCCCATAGGTTTTTAATAGTTGAATCATATATCAGTATATGGTGTAATTAAGTCGTGGAATTGGATAGAAACACCAAATTGTTACCGATTCAAAAATCAAATTAGATATATTGAAATAAATCAAGTGACCAAAATATTACTCACCCGAAACTTGAGTGGCAAAAAATGTCTTTAACCCAATATGGAAGCCAAAAAACATATAACCCTTGAATAGTAGTCCTATAAGTCGACACATCTTTTTTATCTTGAAACAGAATCTAGTCGCTTGCTTTTTCCAAGCTTGCCATATATGTCAAATAGATAGTCCAAACGTAAGCAAACGAGCTGTTCACCAATGGCTGCCAACAACATATTCACACACACAAAAACAGTTGCATCATTAGCTTTTACAAAACCGGAGGAGATGAAGAGTCAGGTAGAGGGGAGGGAAAATGCACCTGCAAATGCACGGGGACAGCTTTGAACGTCAAGAAATCACACATAGGCCAGAATATTAGACCCCCCAACAAGGTTGGTAGGAGGTCACGCTTCAATCTAGCAATGATCTCTTCACCACTTTCCCCTGCAATTTTTGTTCCGTCAGAAGCAAGCATTCCCTATTTGATCTCAAAGCACGGTTACCTTGTAAAGCAGCATTATACGAAAAGAAGAGAGCAGCATTGGCCGGTCCAA
Source organism: Linum usitatissimum (assembly GCA_030674075.2). Lineage (NCBI taxonomy): Eukaryota > Viridiplantae > Streptophyta > Magnoliopsida > Malpighiales > Linaceae > Linum > Linum usitatissimum. Next base: position 3,027,850 of record JAUJYP020000804.1, on the reverse strand, counting down.
GAACTGTCTGTCCCAGGAATATTTTCTTCATGGTAGAAAGCACATCACGCTGTGGTAGAATCTTGGACATGTGATTGAACCACAAATGCTGTGCCGGTCCCAAGAACATCAACCCATATCCAGCCATGCGTAAAGTCCTTACAGTATCTAACGTTGATCCTGCAATCATCTATGCCAAAGGGTTCCAAAATTTTCAGTCACAATCAAACAGTCTAGTAATCCACGGATAGCTTCTCTTTTTGGACAGAGACCGCTACTACGGTAGGTGCTCAAGCTCAAATCTTTACAATTAAGTAGGGAGTTACGCTTAAGCCAAAATTAAACCAGAATAGTTTGGATCATATGAGGAAAACTGGTGCGATTGGTTTTCAAGGAACATTAGTGATGAATAAAGTTCGAACAGAGGAACATTATAGACGGTAATTGGCGAAGGACAATTCACGAGTAGAGATTGAATTTACCTGAGCAGTGAGATCGGCCGCGGCGTAAATCAGCGACGTGGTAATGGCTTTCGTGAGAATGGGTTGTGATTCGAGCCTGTCCAGGTACCACCGGATGAAACCGAACCTCGAGTTTGAACGAGGCGATGTCGAGAGCCACCGGGAAGAGGAGTTTGGCGGCACAGCATTCGTCGTCGACGGAGGAACATGAAGGATCCTGGAACTACTACTCCCTTTGGTTCTGTACGCCTGCGTAGCGCCACCGCTGAAATTGGAGAACGCCGACGATTGATTCCCGAAGCAAGCTTCTTTCATCCAGAAACCTCCGTGGAGGAGGCGTTTCCGAAGTGCCCTGACGGTGACGGCGGCCATCTTCACGATTACCCAATCTACGAGTAAACTTCTGGAAATCGCTATGTTCCTCTTTTTTCTGTAGTATCACGAAAGGAAAGAATTTTTTTTCTTTTTTAGTATTGTTTCAACGGGACTATCGGTTTTAATAGTTGTTTCAGTTTAATGTTTTTTATTATTATTTTAAGATTTTATTTTTGATTATTTTAATTTGAGTTAAAATATTCTTAATTCGCAGTTAGCGTTTTTCGTCTCATTCCATCCGTTTTGCCACATGACACAGGCACACATGTAAGCCACGTAGGTTTGATATCCAGTCATAACTTAGAGCAACTCGGATTGTCCTTCTTCCCCTTCTACCTCCTCGTCGTCGTCATTCAGAAGCTGATATCATTTTCTTCTCCGGTTCCTGACCGGATCCACCCGACCCGAAGGACCCGACGGCAACTCCCTCGTTGTTCCGAGTCCGGGTTTGCGCAAACGGAACTCCCTGCAGCATTTGTTGAGGAAGAACATTGATAGGCTGAGTCCTGAGCTGCTGAAGGAGCGGCAATCAGAGATGGCTCTTTTCTCCATGCAGCTGCTCGCCGGAGACGCTGAGAAGAAAGAGCGGAAAACGAATTCTCCGCTGAGAAATTATTATTATTATTATTATTAACGAAATTACCGGAGAAATCACTGCAGTTATTCTGGTAAATCCTCGGCTTCACTGATCGGAGGAGTAAAGAATTCAAGGCTGGATTTATCCCCTGGAACCGGAGAGGGCTCTTTTCCCCATGTAGCTGCTCGCCAGAGACTGTTGCTGCTGCTGCTTTTGTTGTTGTTGGAGGAGGTGGTGGTGGTGGTGGTTCCGATGGTGGCCGATCTGACGATTGGTCGAGGAAGATTTGCGGGAGCTGTTGCTGAGCTCTGTAAGGAAGCTGTGTGGTGTTGTTGTTAGGGTAGAATGAGGAGGAGTTCATCGATCTGCCGGCGAAGTAGGAGTCTGAACCACCACCGCCGCCGCTGAATCCTCCTCCTCCGTCGGGGAATCCAGGTGGCATCTTTATTTGTTTTTTGGTAACTTCCACGGAGGATTTATTGGTTCTCATGATCAGTTCGGTTGGTTTTCAAATAAAATATTCCACCTACGTGGCTTGGTCATGTTCCACGGCAAAGTAAATAAAACGGGACGAAAATCGCTGATGGCGAGTTGGGAAAATTTCGAATCAGATCAAAATAAAACATGATTTTAAATTAATTATTATAAAAAATGTTAAATTTAAAGGATTATTAAAGTTATTTTAATGAATATGTCTCTATTTTCTGTTTGGTGGCCGGATTTTCGGAGCTTAAGGCGCGCGGCAGAGAGGCGGAGTCCCAGTGGAAGAATGCTACGTGTAAATTTCACCGGAATTGTTTCAAAAATAATTTGAAGTTTCGTTGATTTGAAATCTGGGCTTCGACTATCTATGGCCTTTAAAATATAAAAATGAAATGGGCCATTAATTGTCTGTGATGTTTGTTCCTCATAAAACTCTAATACAGCCATTCTCCAACTCGAAGACCACTCTCTGTCCCCTGCGTCCATTCGTCGATCCCATCCTACGGATCCACCAGCTTCTCTTAAGAGTTCTTGCAGCAACAGCAGCTCCGCCAATTTCCTCCGACGACTCAGCTAGCTTATCCTACGGATCCGCCAGCTTTTCTCACATCGTAATTGGGTTCTGTAACGAATCCGGCAAGGAGTCCCCGAAGAGTGGCAGCAGCAGCAGCAGCTCCACCGACGAGGTAGAAGAAGAGGAGAAATTTGGCGATCAGGAAGAGAAGAAGAAATCCCAGAACGAGCTCCTTTTGGTGAAGTACGGTCCTGTTCTTATTATCTAATTTTCATAGCTAAATTGAATTCAAGTTCAAATCTTTCCAGGCGAAATTATACAGAAAGGAACCCAAGATTCGGCAGGCTACTCAGGAGGTTCTGAGTAAACTGAGAAGAAGATCGGATTGACCTGTATCGTCCGAGGTTTCAGTGGGCTTGGTAGGGTGATCGTCCTGACTTGAACATCTCATTTCATCTACTTGATCTCTTCGTCATGTAAATCAAAGATAACTGAAGAGGCTCTATGGGTTTTGGCAGCACTGTGTTCTAGTTGCTATGTCTATTGGGGCTGCATGTATTGGACGGTAATTGATCGGTGTGGTGGTGGGATGGTCATGGAGGACGTCATTCATCATATTTGTACTCTCATTCACAATTTTTTATTAGTGCAATATCGGGTAAGCCTCCTACTATTTTTGAAACCACTTTTCCTGAAGTTTATGCATCAATCTTATCTGAATGGCTGATCGTCCTGAAACAATGTGGTATTTAATGTGAATAGCTGCTCGGAATCTCTTGTTACTCTGCTTATATTTGACCTAGAACTAAATTATGTATGATTCTTAAAAATGCTGTAGATTGGGACTGTTGTAACAAGTTCCCCCAATCAATGAAAAGAAAGGTTGTGGACAAGTCTGGTGATCTTGGAAATTTGCTCATCTTGTCAATCTGTGCTGGCTTAGTGTCTATTTCATGCAACCTCAGGTTATTTATCATTCTTCCTAGTGTTTGCTTATCTTTCCCTTTGTTTTCCATATTGTCTTTTCCTTGCTTACCTGTGGATAGGTTGCTCTCTTCACTTAGCTCTGCCATGGGTTTATCATCAGCGAATATTTCACCTAAGTGAATGTTTTCTGGGCTTACATTTATCAAATATGATGAAAATTCGTCGGTAGGGCATGTAATTTATATTGGTTTCATTTGGCTGCTCCACACAACCATTCTCATATTGCATCGAGTGTGTTCATTTTAGACACTCTGAATTGGTTAGTTTTATCATTAATGGTTTAAATATAGTACAATAAATCAAGGTGGTTTCTGCTGTGTTACTTGTCTTTCTTCGAACCTTCTGCCGATTTGTCAGAATGCTGTAATGACTGAAAAGCCTGGCTTTCTTATTTATAAAATGTTGAATACATGTAAACGTCCATTTGGACTTCACAAATTTCGATCATTTAAGAAACTAATGCTTCTTACAGACGTCTTTGGTATGACTTCCCCTTACAAGTTCTTATATTGATGTATGTAACGTTTGTCTCAGCCTTGTAGGATTTAAATGAATCGATCCAAATCCAAACCTATTAAATTCATAAACCCATATCCTATTCGAGATCCGATCCATATAGAATTGGTTGATTTCCTTTCCATTTCGGGTGAAATTGCTTTGCTTTGAATTAGATTATTTTGTTTTTGCTGATCTTAGTCACTGAAGGAGAACATATTATCCTAGTCTGCGGCAGTCGAGGCCGACCGTGGTATTGAGCTTAGAGCTTAATAGGCAGGTGAATAATTATAGCAGAGGCCTGCCATGGACCCCTCAATAATGAAGCTCCTGGAGGAAGATGAGGCAAGGGTTTTGGCTTCTATTTTTGTCCCACTAGGGTTTTTCGGACTCTTGTTTTAGAAATTTGATTAAGATGTTGTTTGGTACTTCGTTTTGCAGGATGAAACGATGCATTCCGGTGCTGACGTTGAGGCCTTCCAGGCTGCACTCAATCGGGATATCGAAGGGGACAAAAATTCCAATTCCCAGACACATGATTCGGGTAATTCCTAGTTGAATTTCATGGTTTACCTTTTGCTCGCCAATTTGGATATGTCAATTATAGGAAAGAGTTGAACTTACGTTGAGCGTTGCTCATACTTCATTGGCTGTCAAATACCCTTTGCTCTAATTCAGAGTTTTTGAATTATTGTCTGCAGTCGCTAGTGGATCTTTTATTATCTCTGATAGGTTACTGGATACATAGTTTAATGACGTCAAGCTGATGATGGGTAATTGGATTAGAATACCAGTAGTCTAGCTATGGCCTTCTTTGTTTTTCAGTTTAGCTGGCTGCAACTTTGTTATCTTTATGATGCATAACTGAAGATGTAGTAGCTTTTCTGAATGAAGGGAACCAAGGTTCCTCTCAGCCATTTCAAAGCTGGCCATCGAGAGAAGATGGAATTCCAGCTGGTTCAAGCAACCAGGGGCTACATAATTTATCACATGCACAACACTTATCACACCAACACCAGCAATCATCTATGGTGCTCGATCAACACTCATCTTTAGCTGAGAAACATCAGCAACATAATGATGTGTCACAGGGACAAAATCACACTTCAACAATGCATCAGAACCAACCCCAAGACGATCAACATGGGAAGGTGGAACAGCAGCCTACTCAAGCACACCGGACCACTGAGATCCCAATCTCAGATAAAAGTTCAGCTCCAATATCTGAGCCTGGAAAATCACAGAATTCTGCTGCTGAATCCCATTACCTAAAGTATTCTAAGATGCCCCAACAGATGACAGGCACAGAACAGGCCATGAACTCAAATAATCAGGGAAAGCAAATACCATTTGTGTTGTTGCTCCCTGCCTTAAAACCCCATCTTGATAAAGACAGAGAGATGCAGCTTCAGACCATTCAATAAACTAAAGGTGGGTATCTGGCTTGAATGCATATGTCAGTAGTTTGTTTACCCACGCACTGTATATTTTCTAAACTTTTCTGCGCCTTTTGTGTTAGAGAAATGAAATCCCAAAGGATCAGTTTGTCAGACATTTGAGGACCATAGTAGGGGATCAAGTGCTGAAGCTGGCAGTAGCTCAGTGGCAATCACAGGTATGACATATTGAAAGTCAGGAATTTCTTGGTGGATAAATCAGTGTTATGCATAACAAAAGATGTCTTGGTAGACATAATTTAATTCTATTTCCCCCTGGAAACGCAGCATGGAGCAAACCAATCCCAATTGCAGTCTCAAGCTTTAGCCCGTCCACAAAATACCAGGATGCCCGTCAGTTCCAATCCCTCTCAACTCCCTGATGCCCATCCATTTGCACTTCCGACGGTATCAAGTTCTTCTAAAGACACAGCTTACAATGGTCATCCATCAGTAAAATTGCAGGCTGATAGTTCAAATCATGCCCTTACTGGTACAATTAATCCCAAAACCCGACAGGTTGATTCTCATGCAGTCAACTTTAGCGAAATGACTTCAGCCAGTGCAAACATAGTCAACCAAGACAGAGATTCCTCTTCAATTTCAACACAAGGACACAACAAGCAAAACCAACAACATTTACACTTTCCACAGACGTCCTTTCCCATGTATGGGGGTACTGGAAGTAATTTCCCCCCATACTCTGGTACTGGGAAAATTGTTTCAGGCGCTTCTATGAAGCCACAGCCTCCAGAGATACAAATGAGACAAATTTCACATCATCAAAGTATGGGTATAAATCAAGTAGGAACCCCCAGCCAGGCAATGAGCACCCTGAATGTGCCAAAATTGGAGAGGCAAGGTTCTGTTACTGATGCTAACAGACTGTATAGTGGCCCAACGTCCGCTTATCCTAGCCGGCCAGCAATGCAGCAAAATCAAGTTCCTTGGCAAACATCAGCAAACAAAGACCAAAGTCAAGTCTCATTCTCTCCTATGAATTCTGTAAAACAGGAAGTAGTTGAACAGGCTGGTGAGCAGTCACAGAAATCCCAGTTTGGGAACCATCATGAGTTATCTGCGGGTACTGAGCATGGAAACACAATGTTGGGGAGCTTCAGGGACAGTTCAGATAAGCATCCTTCAAGTGTCGGTTTCTCAACAGCCTTTGATACTGCGCCCTCAAGTTCAGTTGGTCCTTCCAATACGACTCAGATGGATCATAATACACAGGTACTGCCATCTTTTTCTTTGGTTAAGGTGTTACATTGTTTCGTGGTATTTACTTAGTTGCTCAAGGCTTTTGTTTTCTTTATATGGTGGAAGGTGTGAGTAAATCTCTGATAAGATTTATTTTATCGAGTAATTTCTGTTAAAATTAATTGCACCGGATCATTGAGGAAATATTGTTTTACATTATTGGAAAAAATTTCGTTGTACTATTTGATTAAGAAGAAGTATTTCTTCTTCGTTTAATCATTTCATTTCCTAGTAGTAAAAGAAGTAATTTTAAACTTTAGCTTTTCCAAACAGTAAAAGGAGTTATTTTACATTCACTTAGTAGCAGTATGAGATTTCTATAATAGATAGAGAGTCTGTAGTTCAATCTTAAGCATAAGAATTTCAAAGTTCTTGCGAGAGTTATTGTTGTGCTTTTCCCTGAGTCACGGACGGGTACCGTGGTTCTTCTATCATCCTACCTATGAAAAAACTTAATGGACTTCCTTCTTTTAAATAGTCTTACACTCTTACCCCACGCACATGGATTTCCCTGGCAATGAACAAATTGATCACTTACTTAAGATGTTGAGGCCAGTACTGACCGGATTATACCTTAGCAATTTCATAATGATTATCTGTCTTCCAATCATTAATAGGTTGGCCCCAGGGTTCCTCCCTCTTCTGCTTCACTGAATACAAGAACTCCCCCTAAAAAACCTTCCGTGGGGCAAAAAAAACCACTAGAAGCACTTGGATCTTCACCGCCTGCAGCAAGGTGACAATTCAATATTGTTGCCTCATTGATTATCGTTCTAGTTTGTATCTGATTGATACTTTATTGTATTCTCCAATTATTAAAAATTTCCCTGGATGAACGAACCCAAACGAGTGGTCTACTAATCGTTGAGTCTCTGTATAATGGAGTCAAGGTTTCAATCTGGATCAACTCTTACACCCGGTTTCTGGGATTGTGTACAGTAAGAAACAGAAAGTTTCTGGTGCCTTTCTGGATCAAAGCATTGAACAACTGAACGATGTCACTGCTGTCAGTGGAGTTAATATTCGGGTATGCTTATTCTCCAGCTATCAGCAGCTTGAGTGATGAATATTAGCAACCAGTGGGAAGAACAAGAAGTGAGCTTTCAATGTTCCTGGTTCGTGTTATTGTATTCTACAGGAAGAGGAAGAACAATTATTCTCTGCGACCAAGGAGGACAGTCGAGTCTCTGAAGCATCTAGAAGAGTTGTACAAGAAGAAGAAGAGAGGCTGCTTTTGCAGAAAACTCCTCTTCAGAAAAAAGTGGCTGAGATCAGTTAATCTTCTTTCCATCACTTTTCTTTTCTGAAGGAGGTCATGTGCATTATGCATGTTGATTTACTTCCAGTTTTGCTTGTCCTTGCAGTGGCCAAGTGTGGTCTGAAGAATGTCAGCAGTGATGTTGAAAAATGCTTGTCCTTGGTGAGAAGCTAATTCGTTCGCCTTCTTTCTTGAAAATATTAGACATTTTCTAACAAAAAGATCTGTTTAGAGTGTGGAGGAAAGAATGCGAAGTTTGATGAGTAACATGGTCAGAATGTCAAAACAGGTCAGTTCGTGCATTATGTCTGCCAACTTGCGAATTTGTTTGATCTTTTTTTTCTGATTCGGAGTGCATCTCTACAGAGGATTGACTCAGAGAAGTCCAGACACAGGACAGTAGTTACCTCTGATGTCCGGCAACAACTCGTGACAATGAACCAGGAAGCTAAGTCTGAATGGGAGAAAAACCAGGCTGAAGCAGAAAAGCTCCGGAGAGTAAATGAAGTAGGTCTTTATCTGCATTTTTGTGATGTAGTCTTCTTAATGATTCTTTACGAGTGCCACTGCTAAGCTGTATGGGGGCTCATATCTCTATGCTTGATATGTTAATGCAGCCTGATGCTGATGGTGGATCCGAAGGTGACAGGGAAAAGGATGATGGGCGAGGAAAAGCAACCAAGGTGAACAAGGAGGAGGATGACAAAATGAGAACAAACGCTGCAAATGTTGCTGCAAGAGCTGCTGTTGGGGGAGATGACATGTTGTCAAAATGGCAACTCATGGCCGAGCAAGCTCGACAGAAACGTGAAGGGGGTCCAGATACTGCATCGTCTTCTCAATCGCCATCAGATGGAAGCCATAAGCCTCAGACATTGGCTGGAAGGACCAACAATCAAGATGGACAAAAGAACCCTTCTTCAGCATCCTGTACGTTCGATAATATCATAAATTCACATGCTACTGTATCTCAGATGTTTTGACTGTCTATATTTGTTCGATATTGTCAGTGGGTGGTAGAAAATTTGGGAGAAACGACGGTGCAGCAGCTTCGTTGAGGGAGGACCGGACTTTATCTATAAAGGATGCCATTGCAGTGATGGAACGAGAGCCCCAACTGTCCAAATCGACCTTGATCTATAAACTATATGAGAAGATTCGGTCGAATGTGCCACCTGAGTGATATCGACGAACAATCTGTAAAATCAACCTGTATGCATTATTTGTTTTCGTAGATCGGTTGTGTAAGCACTATATCGAACGTGCTTGCCGAGTTTGACTACGTCTGTAACATTAATAACTTGTACATATTGGTGTGATGATATAAGTTATAACCAGTGGAAATGTAAGTTAAATGACTGTTACTCTTTTTCTATATGGACTATATTTGAATGTGTTTTTTTGCGCCGTAGTCGATGCCAGGCAATACAACTTGCCAGACTAGAGAGGAAACACTAAGTAGAGATTTTGGGTGATTTGAGTCTCAAATCTCTAACTTAACGAATTGACGGAACTTATGACATCGGCAATAAAATAGCTAATGTGGAACTTTAACAACAAACCCGTTTTGGCCTACAAGTACGGACGGTAACAAAATTAATCACCCGTTGTATTCCCATCTTTTGTTTTGTTTTCCACTTTCCAATTTCACTTTGGTTGTTCTGTAAATCTCCTAATGCAGGACCAGTACCAGGACTCCGCGTACTATACTGAAGAATTCTCATACTGAAGGTTGGCCCAAAGGGCAGTTTCGTAACTTCATATCAATTTTCTTCGTCTTTTCCTTTTTTTGTCGGAATTTCATTTTTTCCTAACTTTTTTATTTAATTAATATCATAGCTCAACTCGTATTAAAATAATTTTTACGTCAAAATCTTAATTTTTCAAAGACAATTAAAACTAGCACAACCTCAATAGGGTTTTGACGACAAAAATGTTCGGCGATTCCGGCCAGCATTTGTTGGCACCAGAACCGTCGGCCGGCTGACTCTATACGGCAACCAGAATCCAGCTCTGGTCGGGTAGTGTTATTGGTTAGAATTTCGGCCAGGCCGGCAATATATATATATATATTTTTTAAATTTTTAACAATCTTCATTAATTGTTAATTAGGTGTAAACCCTAAACCTTAAGCCCTTAACTCTAAAACCCTAAACCTTAAGCCCTTAACTCTAAAACCCTAAACCCTAAACTCTAACATGCTAAATTCTTAACCCTAAATCTTATACTCTAAATCATAAACCCTAAAACTTTTAACCCTAAAATCCTAAACTCTAACGCCCTAAATCCTTAACCCCTAAACTCTAAACTCTAATCCTTAACCTCCTAACCTTAAAACCCTAAATCCTTAACTCTAAAATTTGAAACTCTAAACTCTAACACCCTAAGATGCTAATACTCTAAACCCTAAAACCTTAACATTAAACTAGGTAGTATAGAGAGCTCATACTCTAGATTGTAAAAAATATAGTTTTTGAATCATTTTTTAAGAAGTTTTTAAAATTATATAAATGATTTAAGTTTTTACTGATCAAATAATTGAGATCTAATATACAATTTACTTAATTTATGATAAGATGCTATTTTTTTAGTGTTAACCAGCTATTATAATGTTTATTATTATCAATTAAATGCATGTTTTAATTAAATTGTGATATTAGTAGAGATGGTAATCAATCAACCTTTCTACTTAAAAGATCATGATTTGAATCTCACTCCCATATTTTTTTAAAATAAAAGGTGTAGTGACAAAAATCGAGTCCAACCATCCAAATAATTTTGGTCGAACTGACCAGTCTTTCTGATCAAATAATTACACTAATTAATTATCTAAATAATCAAAATTAAAAATATATATATATTTGGGCCGGACGGCTATTTCGGCCGAAGCATGTCCTAGCCGGTACGTCGTTCCAGTTGTGTACTTGCTTCGGTTGGAATCGCCGGGAGGCTGGGTTGGTTCCCGACCGACCCCAAAAAGAATATTTTCTCGATTTCGGACCTAAACAGAGGCTCGACAAATTTTCGATTTCTTCTTTAGATCTACGTTTGAGGGTGTTTGAATTTAGTTTATCAATATACACAACTTCTTACATAAATTTTAATTTTATGTAGGGTCAATAACATAATTTACTATATGTAGAATGTTATTTATTTCAAAAATTAGGGCGTGAATTTGAAGATTCAAAATATATTTGGCAAACAGTTGTACATAACCAACCGTGACAACTCAACGCCTTTGGCTTTCACTACCGCAATCCTCCTCTCCCCCGTTCTTGTTTTTGGCTTTTTCTGCGGCCGCTCCTCTTCGACACCTCCGTCTCCGTCACTTCTCCTCCGCCTGAACTCCTCCTCCTACAGTCGCCACGCCGCCGTCACGGGCCCCACCCCTCTTCCACCTACAACAAGAAGAAGAAAAAAGTATAAGTTCAAAAAAAAAATTAAAGGGAAGCCAAGAATATGCTTTACTCTTCTTTGTAAATATCCTGTCCGTCTCCTCAATTTCTTCTTCTTCTTCTTCCTCCGATCCTTCTCTTAGTTCTTAATAATCCCTCCTCTCCTCCGCTGACTTTCTCCACTGCTCCCGCCCCTTTGTCATTCTCCCAATCCTCTCTTTTCGACAGATATGGAGCTTTTTCAGGAGCTCTTGATCACCTTACTTGTTGCTATTTTCATCTCTTTTCTCATCGCCAACGTCGTTTCCTCAAGGAGATCAGGTGATCAGAACGGCGTGGGAGGATTCAGAGAAGAAGTCATTGCGGAGGAGTTGAATGATGCCGGACGATTGGAAGCTACGGGGAAACGTAGCGAAGGGCGAGCTGAGCTTGTTGGAGAAGCAGTGGCGGAAAGAGTTGAGGAATTTGTTGGAGAACCGGCTCCGGTTGAGGACGAATCCAGAGCAGACGAACGCCGTGAATTGACCGAGAAAGGAAGAGAGGCCGAGAAGGAGGTACAAACACACAGAGAGTTTGTGCCTGAAGAGATGGAAGATGGAGTTACGAAATTGAGCGACGATCATCAGAATCTTGCTGAAGTTACGGCGGAGAAGACTGGAGAAAAAGAAATCGTTGCTGACGAGGGGAAAGAAGGGAATTCTGTGGAAGATGAAGCTGTTGAGATTGAATCAGCTCCTCGTACTGAACGACCGGAGGAAATCAGAATGGAGGAGGAGGAAGCAAGTGGTGAAGTTGTTGAAGAGAAGAAAGTAGAGATTGATATAGAGGATGATTGGCAAGGGATTGAGAGAAGTGATTTGGAGAAGGAGTTTGCTAAAGCTGCAAAATTTGTGGAGTCTGGATATGGGGAAGATAAGTTAGCAAGCGTTGGGAGTGATGTAGTGATGCAGCTGTATGGGCTTCATAAGCTTGTTACTGAAGGGTCTTGCCATGAACAGCCACCAATGGCTCTCAAGCTCTCTGCTCGTGCCAAGTGGTATTGAGCATTCCTAATATATTACACCTCTCGCTTCCTTTTTTATCTTCATTCTCTGTGCTTGATATGATTTTGCTTCTGATTGTCAAATTGGCTGTTTGAATGAATGCATCCTCAAGGCCTGCTAAGTTAAAGAATGCCTGTGTGTAGGTAGAGAATGCCAAAGGAATGGCATTAGGTGCAGGATTTAGATTTTGAACATGAAAAGCACCGGTGACAATGTTTGCTTTAAATTTAGGCGCAGGAATGAAATTATAGGAAAACTATTCATCGGCAATTCGTATAAGCAGTAAAAGAAAATGTCAAATGATGCCCTTACTTGACACCCCTCCTTGAGCAACTGCAGTCGTCAGCAGATGCTAGCATCCCTTCTTCTTCCTTGAGCCAAACTAGTTAAAGGAACATGGTAGAATCTCCTGACATAGTGACATTCTGACTTCAATAGTTAGATTACCCATGTACCACTATGCAATCTAATAGAAACTTCAGAAGCAGCTGGACATTGAAATAGCCACCTAAGTCCCTAAGTCCTAAAGGGTAACTAACATCCACAGACCTTAGGGACTGCCCACATGCCAAGTTAGACAGTATAGTTTGATTGGTAAGTTATAATAACAGGGTTGAAAGCTGCTATGTGTGAGTGATGGAAGGTACTGATTACGTTATGCAAGGAATGCGTGGCAGAAGCTTGGAAATATGGATCCGGAGGTGGCCATGAAGCAGTATGTCAATCTTCTATCAGATAGTGTCCCACAGTGGGCGGATCAACAATCTATCGTAAGTATCCCCCCCCCCCCCCCATGGGAACATGCAATAGAGCACCATTATCCCGATTCCGGAATAACTGATGGTTTGCAGGGAGAGGAGACCATACCGATGATGCCATTGGAGGCAGTTGATGCTTCCACAGCTTCGTCTCATCGCACTAACTTCCCCTATGAAGAACGGTAATAATGGGTGGAGCATGTTTTGTATAAAGGTTCTATCGAGTTCCTACTGGTTTACATTTCGTTGCTGTTGCTTTATTGATGCTTTATTCTTTCTCTTGTCTTCCCTTTTTTTGGTCATCAATCTAGTGGTTCAGAACCCAAGTATGATTCCGAAACAAGTGAATCGACTGGTGTCTCGACTTTGGAGAATAAGGTAAGGCTCTATCTCTAATGCAGTGGACACCACAACAAACTTTGCGATTTATTAATGAGAAGAGTCATGGTCACAGAACTTGACACAGTGTGCACAAATTTGCAGGTTAAAGAATGAGACGGATAATAAGCTTTAACGATTGGAGGTGCCCAGTGATGTGCACCTCGGTAGCCAATTATTTATAGATGGTAATCGATTTCCAGTTGGTTGACAGCCGCCGACACTAATTTGTGATCCGCAAATGAGGAGTCGGTGCGTACGGTTTGCTGTTCTGTCTCTTTACTTGATTTATGTTAAGTGTCCCAAGGAAAGGAAAGGCTAATGTAGTGTGCATATCATCTGCATGTGTAAATAAATTCATCTGTGAAGTGAACGTTTGTCTGTGTTAAGTGTCTGTCTCTCTATATATAAAAGAAATATCATTCAGTCCCCCCCATATGGTGGTTGGGAAATTTGGAACAATACTTTTTCCTTTCCCCTCGAAACTATAAGGCTTCTTGTCGATTGTTGGACTTCCCCCTTCGTAAGGTTTTAACTGCGACTATCTCGCGGATTTTACGTGCTTCTCCTTATATCTCAGTTAGGTTCCTCCTTCGTAAGGAGAACTTCAAAGTATATTGGGTTGCTCGTAATGCCTCGGCAAAATCTTTGCCTTAGAATTAAATTGTTATGTTACCTTACTAGACTGATCACCGGTCAGTTGGCCGCTTTATATTTTATTAATTTGTTTACATTTTTATTTTTCGAATTGGTGTTGTCAGAATTTGAATGATCAATGAGTATACTTCAATTGTTGAATCCAAAAATTAAATTTTAAATAATTTTAAGTTAATGTAGTCTTAAATTTAATAATAAGAGAAAGGCAAAGACGATGTAAGTTGTACAATAATCTAACACTGTATTAGAAATGAAGTTTTGTAGTTTGTGGTTGGTCCAATCAGTAATTGTAAATAAATAAAAAGTTATAAATTTTACAAAATTTTATGTCATACACTTGCCATCATTAACATTGTTTTCTTGTTGTTCATTGATTGATCTTGATGGACTATACTTTTTTTTAGGTTATTGTTATCATTAAATTTTGAAGGATAAATTAATATATTTAAATAGAAATAATTAAATTTATGAAGATACTAAATTTTTAGTTGATGTGTTTGGAAAAAAATATTAATTTTTCAGTTGATGTAGTAATTAGACCTAATAAGTTTATAAATAAATTAATTAATTAAGAAGATTAATGAACTCGTTTTGATTTAACTAGCGGTTGATCCCAATTACCTTGTTGTTCTTATGTTAATTTGTAATTTGTAATTCTTCAAAAACTACGATGAATTTAACATAAAAATTAAAAATTTGATTAATGCAGTACTTAGACTCGATAATATTAATATGAAAAAATTAATAAACTTGATTGCATATGATTAGTAGTTAATTCTGATGATCTTGTTATTCTTATGTAATTTATAAAAACTAATATCAAACAACTATGTTATATCTAGAATATAAAATTAAATACTAAATTAATGTAACACTTAGACCCGATAATATTATGACTTATATATGAGAAAATTGATTTAATTACTAAATTTGATTAGATGTATTATTTTCAAGTAAATTTTGATAGTTTTAACGCATATTTGATAAAACATGTCACTCAACTAAAATTTACCAAAAAAATATTTCAAAATTACCAAAAGAAATTGGGAAGTATTTAATCATCAGGAAACGGTAAATACTAATCAAATATTCTTCCCAAATTTAATATTGAATAAAATAATATAAAACGCGGGAAATGTTTTGGCTTTTATTAGTCAATAAGAGAAAATGAAGGAGAGGAGAGGAAAGTGGCAGTTTGTCCTACGTGGCAAGTTGCAAATAATGAAAATACATAATATATTAGGACAGTAGGATTCGAGTAGCAACACGTAGTAGTTATCGACTGTCAGAGTTTTATTTTAAGTTTATTAGAATTTTATTTTATGTTTATTGAAGTTTTATTTTGAGTTTATGAAAATTTTATTTTAACCTCATACATATTGTTGTATATGAATCTTGTGATATGTTCCATTCTTCAATTAACATAATTTAAATTATGTCACACTTTCATTTTCCTAATTTATTTTTTATACTCTACTACTTTCTCCAATATTACGCAAATAAATCTAGTCGAGAATAACCCTATTAGATTGGGAGTAAGGGTCCCGGTAGCTCTAAAATTTAGTCAACTAATTATGAAGATGTGCAAGTTTCGAGGGAGACATCAATAGTCATCAGCTGGTGGTCGAGTGGTTGAGGGATATGATCATTTGTGTACATTGTTTGGTTGAATACGGTCATTTGGCTTAATTAGGTTTAATATCATGTCATAAACTGTTACATTTCAATTTTTAATACTCATTCGGCCGTCACGTTCTGGTTGTGGCCAAACACGATGTACACATATATATGATTTCATGCTTTCGATATTGAAAATAATGGTGCAGTAAATGATAGGGACAAAACAGGAATCGACGATGAAAAGAAGAAATTGCTTTCAGATATACATCAATAATGTATAGATAGTGACCATAATAATCCAAATATGTGATTATCTATTCACTCATTCATAACAAAACAAACAATCATCCATTGATTCAAACCTTCAATACCTACCTAATCAAACATCTACTTAATTGTCTACTCTTTCAACTCCTATGTCTAATCATAATTACTCATTTATCTACTCACAATTTTGTACTATGGTATTATAAAAAAATATTGTCCTATGGGTCGGCGAGACCGTCTTCGTGGGTTCAAAGAGGACGACATCTCATCTCAGCGGGGTGTAGATGGGAAGACAGCCCATCGTAGCGGGGTTTAAATGGGATGGTGTCATATCGACGAACATCTGATCCGCTGAGATGGGCTACCGTCCCATCTGAACCCCGCGGCGACAATCTCGCCATCCGTTCGGGGGTGGATAATGATGGCAGCTAGTGTGTATATGCCGACATTAAAAAGATTATCGAAAATTTTGTGCGGAAAAAAATTGAGAAAATTAAATTTATGGTTTATGTTTAATATGGGCACTTAAGTTATTTACAATACTCAATTTTTTAAAAAAATACTAAAGAATAAAATAGTAAGTAATCATTATATTTTTTGGGTGAAAATAAGCGACAATTATTGTTGGTGGCGATGAAGAGGAAAAGGGTGGCCGGGAGGGTCTAATCGAGGCTAAAAGTAAAGTATAATATCACAAGAAGAAGAAGACAAAATGGGAAAAAAGGAGCCACCACGACACAACGCTGTCAAGCGTTGGTTATGACTACAACTTTTTTATTTTAAGCCATACGATATACTTTATCAACATTGTGTCGAAATATACATAGTTTGAACAGTATTAATAAGTTATTTAGGAGGTATAAATCTTACAGATAAAGATACATAAAATTTAAATCGTTAAGTTAACTTATAAACAATTTCATTTCTTTCTCTTCTAACATATCAGAATAAAAACCCTTTCCAAACTCGAAGTAACTCCTCTTAAATTGTAGTTTTGTATTTATTCTTAACACTGTTTGCTTATATGTTTAGAATAATAATAATAATAATAATAAAAGACTTAACGAAAACCAGAAAAAGCGCAGCCTAAAAACGCTTTCGAATGAGAGGAGAACCCTAGTTGTGCCGCCCTTATGCCTTCGTCAACAATCCCAAGCCACTACGGTGCCTCTGCCAACATCTCGATGTTTGCGGCACCGTCACCTTCAACACTAGCCCATCAACTTGCCCTCGCTGATGGTGCAGGACGCGACAAGTCCGCCAGAAACCACCGTCTAGCACCAGGCCATTATGTCAGATCGTCATCGAGGAAAGCTGGACATGACTCCCCAGAAGCATCAAGCATCAGTCAGCTTCGAGCGACTGGTATGCCACATTGAAAACCGATGTTCTAACTAGCTGAGATCCTCGCCTCCTTCGGCGGTTATCTAATAAGGATGATTTTTATCCAAGTTTTGTTAGGTCGTTCTTTCTTTATTGTTTTCAGTCCCTTCGTTTTGCTTTGTTAGTTTTCAACTGTCTTGGGTTGCTTTAGTTCGATTGATTGTCCGTTAGGCTGGAGAGAAAGGATTGAAGTCACTTATTCATAACGATCCGTGACCCATGTAGTCTCGTTAGTGAAGACTGCACCTCCGATAAGATATCTTGTGCGTTCTACGACTACTGCTTTACTTCGGAAATACAAGAATTGAGGATTTGAATTGTAAAAAAAAAAAAAAAAACTTAACATCAATAATTATAAACTACACATAATAATGCGTGCCTAACTAGTACAATCAAACCACAATCTCTTTATCATTATTATCTCAAGGATACGCTTCAAAAGCCTCTGCCTACTGCCCACTATCATTTGATCATTCATTCCCCCCACCACCACCATTAATATACAGTTGCAAGACTGTGTGACATCCCTCATTAGCCTAAAATAGAACAGTTCAGTAACTGTAGATGATGATCAATCGCACTGATAATTAATGAAATATATATATATATATATAATCCAGAAAATGAAATGGGTTGGTGCCTGTGAATTGTGATGATAATGGTTGTCAAATACCCAATAATTATAATGACCACTGGTTCAGTTTAATGCAAGTGGTACCACGTAATGAATCCACTAAGGTCAAGATTTGGACTCTTGAGATGACCACCAAACAACCTTTTTCAATTATAACTTTAGTGGTTATCTAGTTAGTATATATGCGTCTAAGCACAACACACGGGTGGGGACGACGAGTATGAATTATTGAACACCCCCCCATTAATCAAAAGATGTGAACACAAGCAGAAGCCCGTATTGATATTGTCCTCTTGCTTGTGTTAAAATGGAAGAAGCAAATTCACATCACTGATGAGATAGATTTAGAGGTATTTTGGTCGAAATAATTTGTTTTGAGTTATTTGGGTTAAAATATTTTGTTTGGTATCCGACACAAAATTTATGGTATTTCAAATAATTTATTTTCGAGTTATTTTAAATATCTCATCAAAATAACTAGTTTGGCAATCAAAACGAAATATGTGGCATTTCGGTATGTGGTATTTGAAAAAACTCGTTTTTTAATTATTTTAAATGCCTCCCCACCATCTAGGTATTTGAAATATCTCACTATTTAAAAAATGTAGTATTTTTTCGTTATCAAATACCACATTAAATAACTCATTAACCAAATAAGATAATTCTCATATCACAAAACCTTTACATCATATAAATACTATATTTTCAAATAATTTATTATTTTATTCTAAAATACTATATATCCAAAATACTTTATCCAAACTATCGATTAATGAA
Source organism: Linum usitatissimum (assembly GCA_030674075.2). Lineage (NCBI taxonomy): Eukaryota > Viridiplantae > Streptophyta > Magnoliopsida > Malpighiales > Linaceae > Linum > Linum usitatissimum. The sequence continues at coordinate 3,009,113 of JAUJYP020000804.1, read as the reverse complement.
GATTCATGCTGATCTTAGTTTATTCACTGAAGAATTAAACATGATTGCTAATTCTCAACCACATAGGTAGTAATTAAATTATTAAAAAGACACAGACAGGTAGTAAAGTGAAAAGTGCAGGAAATTATTGTGATTCGAGGGATTCGCGGATATGGAAAAGCAAACAAATTAACAAAAAAAGTATTGATTTCGAATACAAAAGTTAAAACCCACCGGTCTACGTCAGAGTTCACTACGAGCTCCATTCTGGAGTCAAAGATATTGCTTTGTAGATTTAATTCAGGAGTAATTTGGGCTTTTTAATCCACATTATTTAAGAGTTAAGATTATTTAGGGTTAATATGGTCATTTTAAATATTTTGTAAATTATAATCCAACAATCCTCGATTGTCGGATCACCATCTTAGGTGATTGGACTACCATCTATGTTCACCGAAAAGTTTTCCAATTAATTTTCTGGTGATTTTGACATCTATTGATGAAAATTTTTGCACCCATGTGATCAACTTCCTCAGCTCTACGTTTTTGGAAATATTTTCCAACAACCGACCATACAAATTTGTACAAAGAGTTGCACGGATCATAAAAATGTGCATAGGTTTGTACCAACACGTACAAAAGTGTATATGTGCAAAATTAAGCCAATTTGAAATTTTTTAACATTGAGTAAAATCTTAAAAAAATTGATTTTTACAAGAGTTATCATAGTGAAATATTGTTTTTAGACATTTTCAATATGCATGTAAAATATTAAGCCAATTTAAAAAAAATGTGAAAATGATCAATTTTCATAGGTTCACGCTTTTGGAAATTGATCATTTCCATACGAAAATTGAAAAAGTTTAAATTGGGCTAATTTGACCGTGGATGTTAGAAATTGTTAAAAATTAAGATTCGACCATTTTAAACCCTCCAAATAATAATCTAATAAAGTTAAAATACATGTTTTCTGAGATTGTACAACAATGGTGTTATGTTACTGTTTAAAATTTTCAAATTGGCTAACTTGTTGCATGCATATTGGAAACAACTAGAAATCTAAATTAAATTATGACAAATTTTTAAATATTGACTGCCGATAAGAGAGTTTAAATTAGCGACTTGATTATGTAACATATATTTTCACATTTATCATATAATTCAACATCATTCAAAATATTATTTATAGTCATTAATATGTTTTGTATTGCTTTTGTATAAAATATAATATAAAGTATTATACTAAATACTGTAATAAATATTTTACTACTTAATATACATATTTGTATGATAGTGAAGTGTCTGGTATTTGTGAATAGATGCTTTAATAACACAAAAATTAATGGGAAAGAAAACTTAATCATGTCAATCATGTCAATGTGGGACCTTTACCTAAAACACAAAGAGGCCACAGCTTTTTTATATTTGAAGATGCACCTGGGTTTGCTTCAATTGGGGAATCCAATAGAATCTCTTTACCTCTCTATGCAGCAGCACCAGAGTACAGAACCTGAAAACAAACCACACAGCCCAACAAGTCCAAGATGAAGCCAGCAACAACATTATTCCTCTGTTTCTTATATGTCGCATACATGGCAGCAGCAGCAGATGAAGCAACGAACCAGAGGTCTAACCAGAAGACCACTACTTACATAATTCACATGGACCAATCCCACAAGCCGGAAAGCTTCGACGACCATGAACAATGGTACGGCTCTTTATTGAAAACCGTATCACAATCAGCCGACATGCTCTACACATACAACACACTTATCCACGGATACTCCGTCACACTTACTCCTCAAGAAGCCGAGTCACTATCGAAACAGCCTGGCGTTCTCTCTGTCTCGCTCGAAACCGTATACCAACTCCACACAACTCGAAGCCCTTTGTTTCTCGGCTTGGAACAACGAAGCCAACAGTCTCTCCTTCCAGCTTCCGCATCAGTCAGCGAAGTCACCGTGGGAGTCCTCGACACGGGTGTCTGGCCCGAACTCGATAGCTTCAACGATAAAGATCTCGGTCCGATCCCAGCCACATGGAAAGGAACCTGCGAGGTTGGTAAAGGTTTCGATTCGACCAAATGTAACAAGAAACTTATCGGAGCGAGATACTTCTCGAAGGGGTACGAAGCAGCGTACGGACCTGTTGACGAAACAATTGAGTCCAAATCACCGAGAGACGACGATGGTCACGGAAGCCACACTTCGACTACCGCGGCTGGCTCTGTTGTTTCGGGAGCCAGCCTGTTCGGTTTTGCAGCGGGGACAGCTCGCGGGATGGCTCCGCAAGCTCGAGTTGCGGTCTACAAAGTGTGCTGGCTAGGTGGATGCTTCGGGTCCGACATCATGGCGGCGATGGAGAAGGCGGTTGAAGATGGAGTCAACGTAATTTCCATGTCAATCGGGGGAGGGCTTTCCGATTATTACAGAGATACCGTATCAATCGGAGCTTTTGCTGCAGCTGCACAGGGGATATTCGTCTCGTGTTCCGCCGGAAATGGAGGTCCCAGTCAAGGTAGCTTGTCGAATGTTGCCCCATGGATAACAACTGTGGGGGCCGGCACACTGGATCGGAATTTCCCTGCTTATGTAACCTTGGGAACCGGGAACAATTTCACCGGAACGTCGCTTTACAGTGGGAAGCCTCTCCCGGAAAACACGCTGGTCCCACTGGTTTACGGTGCAAACGCGAGCGATTCCGTCTCTGGAAATCTCTGTCAATCGGACAGTCTGATTCCGGCGAAAGTTGCAGGGAAAATCGTGATCTGCGATCGTGGTGGGAACAGCAGAGCAGCAAAGGGTCTGGAAGTGAAGAAATCCGGTGGGATCGGGATGATTCTGGCTAATACAGAGTTGTTCGGGGAAGAGCTGGTTGCGGATTCACACCTTATACCATCATCTGCAGTAGGGCAGAAAGTTGGGGATGCTATTAAAAAATATGCGTCCTCCGATCCTAAACCAACCGCCACGATCTCTTCCGGCGGGACACATGTCGGGATCGAGCCGTCGCCGGTTGTTGCGGCGTTCAGTTCCAGAGGCCCCAATTTGGTGACTCCGGAAATTCTCAAGCCTGATGTAATCGCGCCAGGGGTTAACATCCTGGCTGGATGGACAGGCGCCATAGGTCCGACTGGGCTAGCGAACGACACCAGAAGCGTCAGTTTCAACATCATTTCAGGTCCGGTCCTCGAATCCGAATTTAATTAGAAATTTTAGTTCGGGATCGAAAATTTAAATTCAGAATTAAATGTTTCTCCCGTCATTTTCAGGAACTTCAATGTCTTGCCCTCATGTAAGTGGCTTAGCTGCGTTGATCAAGGCTGCTCATCAAGATTGGAGCCCAGCAGCGATTAGGTCAGCTCTTATGACGACTGCCTATACTGCTTACAAAACTGGAGGGGTGATCCAGGATGTGTCGACTGGGAAACCGGCGACTCCGTTTGATTATGGTGCTGGACATGTTGACCCGGTTGCAGCGCTAGATCCGGGACTTGTCTACGATGCAACGGTGGAGGACTATTTCGGGTTTCTATGTGCTTTGAACTACACTCCGGAGTTGATCAAAAGAGCTACTAACAAGGCCTTTACTTGTGACTCGAGGAAAAGATACAGTCTGGGTGATTTTAACTACCCGTCTTTTTCGGTTGCTCTTCAGACAGCTTCGGGGAAAGGAGGGGGTTCTGGTTCGACCACAATGGTGAAGCATAGCAGGACGCTTACGAATGTGGGGGCTCCGGGGACTTATAAGGTGGAATTGGCTTCGGAGACTAAGGCGGTGAAGATGACTGTTGAGCCGGCAACTCTGACTTTTGCTCAAGAGAAAGAGAAGAAGAGTTATACTGTGACGTTTACTGCAAGTTCTATGCCGTCTGGAACAAGTAGCTTTGCTCATCTGGAATGGTCTGATGGGAAGCATATGGTTCACAGTCCCGTAGCTTTCACCTGGGCGTAAAAGAAGATTGAGTCAGCAGGGTCGGATGAATAAATAATTGACAATACTATTGTTCATAGGAAATGCAACTACTGCCAGAATTTATGTATCATGATGTTCTGTTTAATATGTGTAACAGCTAGGCTGGGATATAGAAGTCAGGTTTTCAATAATTGTACAGAAAAATCCAGTAAGGCCAAAAAAAAGAAGTAATCATATGTGCCATCCATCGGAGTTATGCTTGTGTGTTGTATACATCTTAGTCTGTAATGCTCATTGGCTCGTGGCATCATCTTTTCCGACTTTTGGTTCCATTTCTACACATAAAAAAGTTGGATCCGTTCATTTCTGCACTATCTTTTTTATAAAGAGTATCTGCAGGAAGGTAAAAAGTGATCTGCAAAGTTTGTTGGTTGAATGCATCTAACCAAAATATGGCATCATCTGCTATGAAAATCGGCAGATCAATCTCAAATGTCATGCTATAGAAGGCTAATGAGTGATCTCAGAAATAGAATCTTCCGCTGATCTAGTAATTAGTTGTTCATCAAGAGATGAGATCACCAACGACTGTCGTCGATCTCCGGTTCTTCAATTTTTGGATGAAACACATGTTCACGTTTGAGTCTACATCTAATGCTTATCTCCTCGAACATGGCGATTTTGATCAAGTCGTCTCTCGGTGAACTCTAATGCTCACTTAGACTGGAACACTACGGAGCATGGATTTGTCTTTCTAACTCAATCAACTAGACCTCAGTTCAACAGTCAATTTACGGTTTTAGCTCTGCCATCTAGTGATTTGAACGGTGTCGTGATTGCAACGAATTAGTTTATATAACCTGTCATTTTCGTGAAAGAAATTTATGTAGTTACCGTTCAAAACGTGACCATATTATACTCTACATCTTCAAGGCTGCATTCTTTAAGGTGAGTGAACTATGAACTCTTCATTTGTAAGGCATTTTGTTTCGGTCAACAATAAGCTGCTTTAGTTTTGTTGTGTTTAATGTTTTGTTGTGTTTGAATTCTAGTGAAGAACAAGTAGTTTTACTTTTCTGGTGTTCAATATTTTCTGTGTTTGGATTTGAACTGCCCTGAGAAGAAAATTAAGTCGAAGAATGTTAAGTTAATTTATACTCAATAATGAGTTATTTGATAGATATAAGCGAAGTTAAATCATGCGTCTGCGGCTGTCTGGCTGGCCACTGTTACAGTGTTTCACGCCCGAGCTGGCTGACCAGTGACCAACCTTTTGATTGCGACCTTATAAATTATTGCGAGAAATAAGAAATGGAAATGCCTCTTCTTCCTTCCTAATCCTCCCAACCCAACCTAACCTTTTTCTTTCCTCCTGTGTTTCGGATTTTCAGAATTCCTCTCCGATCCCGTCGATTTCCACGTCGGCCGGGGTCTCACCTGATTTTTTTTTTCCGCCAGGGGGAAGGATTCCTTCGATCTAGGGTTCATTACTCCTTTTGACTTCTTCTTCCCTTCGTCCTTTTTGTTGAAAGCTTAGATTCCTTCTTGTATTATTTTCAAAAAGTTGGGAGTTACTAATTAATTCCGATGACAACGAGTTTTGATCGGTGGGAGAAGGATCCATTCTTCTCCGCCGCTGAGGAAGTTCAGGAGTCTGCAGACAGGTATTCGCTTCCTGCTCCATTTCTTCGTTAATTTTGTTCATTCCGAGGAATTCTTTGTTGGATAGGGATAGCTAAGGTCGATTGACCATTTGATTTTGACGAATCTCAATTGTCTGATTTTTTGTTTGTTATTTATCAAAAGGATGGAATCGACTTACAGAACATGGCTTCATGCCAAGAAAGATAGTTCCACCATGTGGGATTCTGAGGAGCTACGCCGGGATTTACAGACTACTCTGGGAACCACCAAATGGCAGGTAAGCTCCTATTATTCACTTTGTCCTATCATTTATATTCTAGTATAGTATTCTCAACTGAGTTGGGTGTGCAGCTAGAGGAGTTTGCTAGGGCTGTCAGGTCGAGTTACATTGATAACTCAACCGATGGCGCAAGAGAAAGGCATCGTCAGTTCATAGTTGCAATGGAGGACCATATTTCTAGAGTGGAGGCTTCACTTAAGGGATCTGCCCATTCAGGAGGCAATGCATCGTTGTCTTGGGTGAGCTTGGATGAAGGTGAGCGCAATGAACTTGCTGCGTTTCTGTCAGGGCCAGCAATATTCAGAGAAGATAATACTACAAAAAGTGATGGGAGCAATAAGAATACGGAAGAATCAGTTTCTGATTTCTCAAAAGACTCCAATCACTCTGTGGAGTGTGGTTGTCCAGAGGCCAAAGAGGAGACTTCTTATGGGCACAGGAGGTCAGCTAGTGCAGGTGCTAATATCAGTGCTTGGATGATTCCGATTGGTGAAGGTAGTGTCAAGCAGGATGTCGTTGAGACGGACATCCAGCGTCCTCCCAGAAAGATACCTAGTCTATCTACGATTGTAGGCTCCATTGAATCTATGCCGAAACTGAAATGGCCCAAGAATAGTGTTAGGAAGTGGAAGGCAATGGATCGTTGTGAAGAATCTGATTCTATACCGCTACATTCTTCACAATTGACTAGGGTGAGTAGGAACTGCATTTATTTCTAATTCGAGTCTGTTGATAGGATGCTGCTGTTTTCTACAGTTGGTAATGTATCTGATCTCATCCCTTTATTTGTAACAGGGTGTTGGTTCATGCTTTGAGAAAAGCAAGAGCTATTTGGGTAGCTGTGATGAATGTTATGATAAGCCCCTTTATGGCTGGTATGGTGCATTGCAGAGACAGTTTCAAAGATCTCAATATCAGATGCAATATGGTCGTCCCGTTCAGTCAGCCTTGTCAATTTTTGTTCTGTTCTTCTTCATTGGTGAGCACACTTGAACTTATTCAAAATTTCACTGTTCTACATTTTTTGTTCATGCTTGCTATTGGGTTGCGTTCATGGTTATTAACTTATTATTTATTAAGACTAACTGGTTGAACACTGTGCTTTCTTGACCATGCCATTAGGGGGTAGGTCTTTTGTTAGTTTCTTCATTTTTAGCCCTGCTGAATAACAATGTCGTTGGTCTGATTTGCAAGTGGTACGCAGGATGAATTGTTTACCCAATGTAATATTCTGATTAGTTGGATCTTAGGGTTCACGACCTGCCACCTGGTTCTTGGAATTTTCCTATTGGCTCTCATATCAAATTGTATCTATCATAGCATTGTTAGAATATGAAAAATGCCATCATCCATGCTGTTTATTCTCCTGAAATTTGATTTTACATTTGCAGAATGAGGTTTTTAGGTGATAGAATGCATTCTGAAAAGAACTGAGCTTCTGGTCTAAATGTCTCTCTCCGCCATATGTTTTCTCATTTTGAAGTTCTATGTAGCTGAGGGTCCTTACGAGTTATGGCACCGTAGGAAATCTGTTAAAATGGGTGGTCGGGACATTTTCCTGTTGCAAATAAACCAAGTACATTTGATAATAGTTCGTTAATTTCTTGTACATGTTCTAGTTATTTTTGAAACTCAGACATAGCTTTCTTATTGTTTGCTCGAAAATTCTGGAGATGCTTGTCTTCCAGTTAGATGTCTGGTACATGTCTGAACCGGGGTTCATGGTATCAGACACTGGGGACCAACAATTGTTTTCATCCTCGTTTCAGACTGAAACTGTGAATCATTTCTTATAGTTTTTAAGTAACTTGAATGAAAAAATAATATTGTGACAGGTTAGTAATGGACTCAAGTGTAATGGTGTATTTGCAGGTGTTGTCGCATTCAGTGCACTGTAAGACTACAACAAGAGATGAGTGAAAATTGAAGTGTAGACTTGGATTCCGACGATGGTGCCAGGTTGGGATGAGAGAGGTGACTAATTACAGTGATAGCTAGGTTATCTGTAACGTGTGTATAAGCATCAAAATAAATACGATCGTGTATCCTAGCTTCCAAATCCTTCCAGGTTCCTTCTGATTTAAACTGGCTTGTGATTACAGCCTAGAAATGTAGTAGTGAAGAAGAAGAAGGTTGACGCAAAGGATAAAATATATGCACTGATTTGTATCTCTTTCTTATCAGTGTTGCCTTCTGCTCACAAAAACATGCGATAAATTGCAAGTTGAAACTTGAACCATCTCTCTTTTGGTTATTGTTTTCTTTCTTTTTTTTTTGCTATAAGCTCTGTTGAGATGATGCCACCTATAATGCCTGTCGAAATCGACATTGACATTACTAAGTTGATGTTTGAGACACAAGTACATGAACCTCCGCGGATAGAAGGTCAAGCGTATTTGAATTTGTGGGTATTTGGAAATGCATGACTTGTGGTGATTTCACGGAGCAGATATGCCTAACCCACCAAAGCCAAACCAACATAACCACTTACTAATTTGTTAGTATGTTGAATTAGGAACAGGTTAAACGACTCCATATGAAGAATGGGCTAGGTTCAACAGGTTTTCCTGTTAAAAAACGCTTATTCTTTCGTTTGGTACTAGTTGTACAAGCCAAGATTGTCGCGCTATCTCCCTTAGTCTCGCTGATGGAGTCGTCGAGGTTTAGCCAAAACTACACGTTTAAATTTTAACATGTTATGTTATGATTTAACTCCTTATTAAGGTTTAGTTTAGTTGCAGGAAACAGAAGAAACAACATACCACAAAAAAGCACATAAGAAAAAGCAATCACCTTACTTACAACCAAGTTTCCCGCTCCACAATCCAAGGGCAGACCACAAAACTCGATCCAAATACGCACGCATCAATTCCTTCACCATTCAGTTCTTCGATTTCTTCCCCCCAAATCATGAGTTGGTGGTGGGCAGGAGCCATCGGCGTCACCAGGGTAACATTAACAATCAAAATTCAAAATCTTCTAAAAAAATATAATTTTATCTTTTAATTTCATTTGCCTATTACTCGAAGGGTTTAACATGGTGAAACCTTAAATTTTAGCGATTCCTGACTTGCATGTCAAATATGAGCCAATTTGAAAATTTTTAGGTAAAAAATTGGTCAATTTCCAAAGTGCACCTATGAAAATTGACCATTTTCAAAAAAAAATTTCAAAATTTTTAAATCAACTATTATTTGATATGCATGTTGGAAATGGATAAAAAATAAAGTGTCATTATAGTAACCCATGTAAACAATGGCCAAACAAAGTTAAAAATCAAATTTACTCGGTGTTATTTTAGCATGTTGAAAAAATGATTTTTTTAACATCATTTGGCTATTACTTGAAGGGCTCGACATGGTGAAACATTAATTTTTAGACATTCTTAACATGCATGTCAAATATTAGACAATTTAAAATTTTAAAAATTTTCATGTCAAAATTGTCAATTTCTAAAGGGGTTAAACTTACGGAAATTAACCATTTTCACAAGCAAATTTCAAAATTTTTAAATCGACTTCAATTTGACATTTATGTTGGAAATTTCTAAAAAATCAAGTGTCATTATGGTAACTCATGTAAATAATGCCCAAACGAAGTAAATTAAAATTACTAAGTGTTATTATAGCATGTTGAAAATATATTTTAACTTCATTTGGCTATTATTTGAAGGGCTCGACATGGTAAAACATCAATATTAGCCATTCCCAACATGCATGTCAAATATCAGACAATTTAAAAATTTTCATGTCAAAAATCTCAATTTCCAAAGGGTAACCTACGGAAATTAACCATTTTCACAAGAACATTTCAACATTTTTAAATCGACTTATATTTGACATGTATGTTGGAAATGGCTAACAAATCAAGTGTCATTATGGTAACCCATGTAAATAATGGCTAAGCGAAGTTAAAAATCAAATTTGCTTGATGATATTTTAGCATGTTGAAAAAATGTTTTTTAACTTCATTTAGCTATTACTTGAAGGGCTCGATATGGTGAAACATCAATTTTTAGTCATTCCCAACATGCATGTCAAATATCATACAATTTGAAAATTTTTATGTCAAAAATGTCAATTCCAAAAGGGTTAACCTATGGAAATTGACCATTTTCACAAAAAAATTTCAAAATTTTTAAATTGACTTATATTTGATATGTATGTTGTAAATGGCTAAAAAATCAAGCGTTATTATGGTAACTCATGTAAATAATGGCCAAACAAATTTGAAAATTAAATTTACTCGGTGTTATTTTAGCATGTTGAAAAAATGTTTGTTTAACTTCTTTTGGCTATTATTTGAAGGGCTTGACATGGTGAAACATTAAGTTTTAGCCATTCCCAACATGCATGTCAAATATGAGACAATTTGACAATTTGAAAAGTTTCATGTCAAAAATGTCAATTTCCAAACGGGTTAACCTATAGAAATTGACCATTTTCACAAGAAAATTTCAAAATTTTTAAATCGACTTATATTTGATATGCATGTTGGAAATGGCTAAAATATCAAGTGTCATAATGGTAAACCATGTAATAATAGCCAAATGAAGTTAAAAATATATTTTACCCGGTGTTATTTTAGCATGTTGAAAAAATGTTTTTTAACATCATTTGACTATTACTTGAAGAGCTCGACATGGTGAAACATCAATTTATAGACATTCTCAACATGCATGTCAAATATTATACAATCTGAATATTTTCATGTCAAAATTGTCTATTTCTATAGGTTTTGACCATTTACACAAGAAAATTTCAGAATTTTTAAATCCACTTATATTTGACATGTATGTTGGAAATGGCTACAATATCAAGTGTAATTATGGTAACCCATATAAACAATGGTCAAACGAAGTTAAAATAAAATTTACTCGGTGTTATATTAGTATGTTGAAAAAATGATTTTTAACATCATTTGGCTATTACTTGAAGGGCTCAACATGGTGAAACATCAATTTTTAGACATTCTCAACATGCATGTCAAATATTAGAAAATTTGATAATTTGAAAATTTTTATGTCAAAATTGTCAATTCCCAAAGGGGTTAACCTATGAAAATTGACCATTTTCACAAGAAAATTTCAAAATTTTTAAATCGACTTCTATTTGACCTGTATGATGGAAATGGCTAAAAGTCAAGTGTCGTTATGGTAACTCACGTAAATAATAGCCAAACGAAGTTAAAAATTAAATTTACTCGGTGTTATTTTAGCATGTTAAAAAAATATTTGTTTAACTTCTTTTGGCTATTATTTGAAGGGCTCAACATGGTGAAACATCAATTTTTAGCCATTTCCAACACGCATGTCAATATATGATACAATTTGAAAATTTGAAAATTTTCATGTCAAAAATGTCAATTTCCAAAGGGGTTAACCTATGGAAAATGACCATTTTCACAAGAAAATTTCAAAATTTTTAAATCGACTTATATTTGACATGTATGTTGTAAATGCTAAAAAAACAAGCGTTATTATGGTAACTCATTTAAATAATGGCCAAACGAAGTTAAAAATCATATTTACTCAGTGTTATTTTACCATGTTGAAAAAATGTTTTTTTAACTTCATTTAGCTATTATTTAAATGGCTCGACATGGTGAAACATCAATTTTTAGCCATTCCCAACATGCATACAAATATGTGACAATTTGAAAATTTGAAAGTTTTCATGTAAAAAATGTCAATTTCCAAAGGGGTTAACCTATGGAAATTGACCATTTTCACAAAAAAAAATTAAAATTTTTAAATCGACTTATATTTGACCTGTATGATGGAAATGGCTAAAAGTCAAGTGTCGTTATGGTAACTCACGTAAATAATGTACAAACGAAGTTAAAAATTAAATTTATTCAGTGTTATTTTAGCATGTTAAAAAATATTTGTTTAACTTCTTTTGGCTATTATGTGAAGGGCTCGACATGGTGAAACATCAATTTTTAGCCATTTCCAACACGCATATCAATATATGAGACAATTTGAAAATTTGAAAATTTTCGTGTCAAAAATGTCAATTTCCAAAGGGGTTAACCTATGGAAATTGACCATTTTCAAAAGAAAATTTCAAAATTTTTATATCGACTTATATTTGACCTGTATGTTGTAAATGCTAAAAAATCAAGCGTTATTATGGTAACTCATGCAAATAATGGTCAAACGAAGTTAAAAATAAAATTTACTCGATGTAATTTTAGCTTATTGAAAAAATGTTTTTTTAACTTCATTTAGCTATTATTTGAAGGGCTCGACATGGTGAAACATCAATTTTTAGCCATTCCCAACATGCATGCAAATATGAGACAATTTGAAAATTTGAAAGTTTTCATGTAAAAAATGTCAATTTCCAAAGGGGTTAACCTATGAAAATTGACCATTTTCACAAAAAAAATTCAAAATTTTTAAATCGACTTATATTTGACTCGTATGATGGAAATGGCTAAAAGTCAATTGTCGTTATGGTAACTCACGTAAATAATGTCCAAAGGAAGTTAAAAATTAAATTTACATTGTGTTATTTTAGCATGTTAAAAAAATATTTGTTTAACTTCTTTTGGCTTTTATTTGAAGGGCTCGAATGGTGAAACATCAATTTTTAGCCATTTCCAACACGCATGTCAAATATGAGACAATTTGAAAATTTGAAAATTTTCATGTCAAAAATGTCAATTTCCAAAGGGGTTAACCTATGGAAAGTGACCATTTTCACAAGAAAATTTCAAAAATTTTAAATCGACTTATATTTGAACTGTATGTTGTAAATGCTAAAAAATCAAGCGTTATTATGGTAACTCATGCAAATAATGGTCAAACGAAGTTAAAAATAAAATTTACTCGATGTTATTTTAGCTTATTGAAAAAATGTTTTTTTAACTTCATTTAGCTATTATTTGAAGGGCTCGACATGGTGAAACATCAATTTTTAGCCATTCCCAACATGCATGCAAATATGAGACAATTTGAAAATTTGAAAGTTTTCATGTAAAAAATGTCAATTTCCAAAGGGGTTAACCTATGAAAATTGACCATTTTCACAAAAAAAATTCAAAATTTTTAAATCGACTTATATTTGACCTGTATGATGGAAATGGCTAAAAGTCAATTGTCGTTATGGTAACTCACGTAAATAATGTCCAAAGGAAGTTAAAAATTAAATTTACATTGTGTTATTTTAGCATGTTAAAAAAATATTTGTTTAACTTCTTTTGGCTTTTATTTGAAGGGCTCGAATGGTGAAACATCAATTTTTAGCCATTTCCAACACGCATGTCAAATATGAGACAATTTGAAAATTTGAAAATTTTCATGTCAAAAATGTCAATTTCCAAAGGGGTTAACCTATGGAAAGTGACCATTTTCACAAGAAAATTTCAAAATTTTTAAATCGACTTATATTTGAACTGTATGTTGTAAATGCTAAAAAATCAAGCGTTATTATGGTAACTCATGCAAATAATGGCCAAACGAAGTTAAAAATAAAATTTACTCGGTGTTATTTTAGCTTATTGAAAAAATGTTTTTTTAACTTCATTTAGCTATTATTTGAAGGGCTCGACATGGTGAAACATCAATTTTTAGCAATTTCCAACACGCATGTCAAATATGAGACAATTTGAAAATTTGAAAAATTTTCATGTAAAAAATGTCAATTTCCAAAGGGGTTAACCTATGGAAATTGACCATTTTCACAAGAAAATTTAAAAATTTTTAAATCCACTTATATTTGACCTGTATGTTGTAAATGCTAAAAAATCAAGCGTTATTATGGTAAATCCTGCAAATAATGGCCAAACGAAGTTAAAAATAAAATTTACTAGGTGTTATTTTAGCTTATTGAAAAAATGTTTTTTTAACTTCATTTAGCTATTATTTGAAGGGCTCGACATGGTGAAACATCAATTTTAAGTCATTCCCAACACGCATGCAAATATGTGACAATTTGAAAATTTGAAAGTTTTCATGTAAAAAATGTCAATTTCGAAAGGGGTTAACCTATGGAAATTGACCATTTTCACAAAAAAAATTCAAAATTTTTAAATCGACTTATATTTGACCTGTATGATGGAAATGGCTAAAAGTCAATTGTCGTTATGGAAACTCACGTAAATAAAGTCCAAAGGAAGTTAAAAATTAAATTTACATTGTGTTATTTTAGCATGTTAAAAAAATATCTGTTTAACTTCTTTTGGCTTTTATTTGAAGGGCTCGACATGGTGAAACATCAATTTTTAGCCATTTCCAACACGCATGTCAAATATGAGACAATTTGAAAATTTGAAAATTTTCATGTAAAAAATGTCAATTTCCAAAGGGGTTAACCTATGGAAATTGACCATTTTCACAAGAAAATTTCAAAATTTTTAAATCGACTTATATTTGACCTGTATGTTGTAAATGCTAAAAAATCAAGCGTTATTATGGTAACTCATGCAAATAATGGCCAAACAAAGTTAAAAATAAAATTTACTCGGTGTTATTTTAGCTTATTGAAAAAATGTTTTTTTAACTTCATTTAGCTATTATTTGAAGGGCTCGACATGGTGAAACATCAATTTTTAGCCATTCCCAACATGCATGCAAATATGTGACAATTTGAAAAGTTGAAAAATTTTCATGTAAAAAATGTCAATTTCCAAAAGGGGTTAACCTATGGAAATTGACCATTTTCACAAGAAAATTTCAAAATTTTTAAATCCACTTATATTTGACCTGTATGTTATAAATGCTAAAAAATCAAGCGTTATTAAGGTAACTCATGCAAATAATGGCCAAACGAAGTTAAAAATAAAATTTACTCGGTGTTATTTTAGCTTATTGAAAAAATGTTTTTTTAACTTCATTTAGCTATTATTTGAAGGGCTCGACATGGTGAAACATCAATTTTTAGCCATTCCCAACATGCATGCAAATATGTGACAGTTTGAAAATTTGAAAGTTTTCATGTAAAAAATGTCAATTTCCCAAGGGGTTAACCTATGGAAATTGACCATTTTCACAAAAAAAATTCAAAATTTTTAAATCGACATCTATTTGACCTGTATGATGGAAATGGCTAAAAGTCAATTGTCGTTATGGTAACTCACGTAAATAATGTCCAAAGGAAGTTAAAAATTAAAGTTACATTGTGTTATTTTAGCATGTTAAAAAAATATTTGTTTAACTTCTTTTGGCTTTTATTTGAAGGGCTCGACATGGTGAAACATCAATTTTTAGCCATTTCTAACATGCATGTCAATATATGAGACAATTTGAAAATTTAAAAATTTTCATGTAAAAAATGTCAATTTCCAAAGGGGTTAACCTATGGAAATTGACCATTTTCACAAGAATTTTTTTTTAAAATCGACTTATATTTGACCTGTATGTTGTAAAAGCTAAAAAATCAAGCGTTATTATGGTAACTCATGCAAATAATGGCCAAACGAAGTTAAAAATCATTTTTACTCTGTGTTATTTTAGCATATTGAAAAAATATTTTTTTTAAACTTCATTTGGCTATTATTTGAAGGGCTCTACATGGTGAATATCAATTTTTAGCCATTCCCAACATGCATGTCAAATATATGACGATTTCAAAATTTGAAAGTTTTCAGGTCAAAAATGTCAATTTCCATAGGGGTTAACCTATGGAAATTGACCATTTTCACAAGAAAATTTCAAAAATTTTAAATCGACTTATATTTCACCTGTATTATGGAAATGACTAAAAGTCTAGTGTCGTTATGGTAACTCACGTAAATAATGTCCAAGGGAAGTTAAAAATTAAATTTACTCGGTGTTATTTTAGCATGTTAAAAAAATATTTGTTTAACTTCTTTGGGCTATTATTTGAAGGGCTCGACATGGTGAAATATCAATTTTTAGCCATTTCCAACACGCATGTCAAATAGGAGACAATTTGAAAATTTGAAAATTTTCATGTAAAAAATGTCAATTTCCAAAGGGGTTAACCTATGAAAATTGACCATTTTCACAAAAAAATTTCAAAATTTCTAAATCAACTTATATTTGACCTGCATGTTGTAAATGCTAAACAATCAAGCGTTATTATGTTAACTCATGCAAATAATGGCCAAACGAAGTTAAAAATCATTTTTACTCTGTGTTATTTTAGCATATTGAAAAAATGTTTTTTTAAAACTTCATTTGGCTATTATTTGAAGGGCTCTACATGGTGAATATCAATTTTTAGCCATTCCCAACATGCATGTCAAATATATGACGATTTCAAAATTTGAAAGTTTTCAGGTCAAAAATGTCAATTCCCATAGGGGTTAACACCTATGGAAATTGACCATTTTCATAAGAAAGTTTCAAAATTTTTAAATCGACTTATATTTGACCTGTATTATGGAAATGGCTAAAAGTCAAGTGCCGTTATGGTAACTCACGTAAATAATGTCCAAAGGAAGTTAAAAATTAAATTTACATTTTGTTATTTTAGCATGTTAAAAAAATATTTGTTTAACTTCTTTTGGCTTTTATTTGAAGGGCTCGACATGGTGAAACATCAATTTTTAGCCATTTCCAACACGCATGTCAAATATGAGACAATTTGACAATTTGAAAAGTTTCATGTCAAAAATGTCAATTTCCAAAGGGGTTAACCTATGGAAAGTGACCATTTTCACAAGAAAATTTCAAAATTTTTAAATCGACTTATATTTGAACTGTATGTTGTAAATGCTAAAAAATCAAGCGTTATTATGGTAACTCATGCAAATAATGGCCAAACGAAGTTAAAAATAAAATTTACTCGGTGTTATTTTAGCTTATTGAAAAAATGTTTTTTTAACTTCATTTAGCTATTATTTGAAGGGCTCGACATGGTGAAAGATCAATTTTTAGCCATTCCCAACATGCATGTAAATATGTGACAATTTGAAAATTTGAAAATTTTTTATGTAAAAAATGTCAATTTCCAAAAGGGGTTAACCTATGGAAATTGACCATTTTCACAAGAAAATTTAAAAATTTTTAAATCCACTTATATTTGACCTGTATGTTATAAATGCTAAAAAATCAAGCGTTATTAAGGTAACTCATGCAAATAATGGCCAAATGAAGTTAAAAATAAAATTTACTCGGTGTTATTTTAGCTTATTGAAAAAATGTTTTTTTAACTTCATTTAGCTATTATTTGACGGGCTCGACATGGTGAAACATCAATTTTTAGCCATTCCCAACATGCATGCAAATATGTGACAGTTTGAAAATTTGAAAGTTTTCATGTAAAAAATGTCAATTTCCAAAGGGGTTAACCTATGGAAATTGACCATTTTCACAAGAAAGTTTCAAAATTTTTAAATCGATTTATATTTGACCTGTATGTTGTAAATGCTAAGAAATCAAGCGTTATTATGGTAACTCATGCAAATAATGGCCAAACGAAGTTAAAAATCAAATTTACTTGGTGTTATTTTACCATGTTGAAAAAATGTTTGTTTAACTTCTTTTGGCTATTATTTGAAGGGCTCGACATGGTGAAACGTCAATTTTTAGCCATTCCCAACATGCATGTCAAATATGAGACAATTTGAAAATTTGAAAATTTTCATGTGAAAAATGTCAATTTCCAAAAGGGTTACCTATGGAAATTGACCATTTTCACAAGAAAATTTCAAAATTTTTAAATCGACTTATATTTGACATGTATGTTGTAAATGGCTAAAAAATCAAGCGTTATTATGGTAACTCGTGTAAATAATGGCCAAACAAATTTAAAAATTAAATTGACTCGGTGTTATTTTAGCATGTTGAAAAAATGTTTTTAAACCTCACTTGGTTATTATTTGAAGGGCTCGATATGGTGAAACATTAATTTTTAGGCATTCCCAACATGCATGTCAAATATCAGACAATTTAAATTTGAAAATTTTAATGTCAAAATTGTCAATTTCCAAATGGCTTTAACCTATGGAAATTGACCATTTTCACAAGAAAATTTCAAAGCTTTTAAATCGACTTATATTTGACATGTTTGATGGAAATGGCTAAAAATCAAGTGTTGTTATGGTAACTCATGTATATACTGGCCAAACGAAGTTAAAAATTAAATTTACTCGGTGTTATTTTAGCATGTTGAAAAAATGTTTGTTTAACTTGTTTTGGCTATTATTTGAAGGGCTCGACATGGTGAAACTCAACTTTTAGTCATTCCCAACATGCATGTCAAATATTAGCCTATTTTAAAATTTTCAATTTTCATGTCAAAATGTTCGATTTCCAAAGTGTGTTAACATATTGAAAACAACCATTTTCACAAGAAAATTTCAAAATTTTTAAATCGACTTATATTTGACCTGTAAGTTGTAAATGGCTAAAAAATCAAGTTTCATTATGGTACCTTTATAAATAATGGTCAAATATATTTAAAATTTAATTTTACTTGGTATTTTTTTTACTTCATTTGGCTATTATTTGAAGGGTTTGACATGGTGAAATCTTAATTTTTAGCCATTCCCAACATGCATGTCAAATATTAACCAATTTGGAAAAATTTTAATTTTTATCTCAAAATTATCAATTTTGCAAAGGGGTTAACCTTATTTATCAAAAAATAACAAAGAGGTTAACCTATGGAAATTGACTATTTTATAAGAAAATTAAATTTTTAAATCGTCTAATATTTGGCATGCATGTTAAAAATGTCTAAAAAATCAAGTTTGATTATGGTAACCCATATAACAATGGTCAAACGAAGTTAAAAATTAAATTTACTCAGTGTTATTTTAGCATGTTAAAAAATATTATTTTAACTTCATTTCGCTATTATTTAAAGGGATTGAAACCTCAAATTTTAACCATTCCCAACATGCATGTCAAATATTAGTTAATTTGACTTTATAAAAAAAAATAGTTAATTTGAAAATTTTCAGTTTTTTTCTCAAAATTGTCAATTTGCAAAGGGGTTATAACCTATGGAAATGAACCACTTTGACATGAAAATTTAAAATTTTTGAGATTCGCTAATATTTGACATACATCTTAGAAATGACTAAAAATCCAAGTTTCATTATGGTAACTCATACAAATAATCTCCCAATGAAGTTAAACTCAATTTTATTTGGTTTTATGTTAGTGTTAGAAATTGTCAAATTAGCTTATCTTATTTAATTTATGAATATGGTTGATAAAACGATAATGGTTAAAATTATTAACTAATGACCGTATAAAAAAAGCTACTAATAATCATACTAATTAAACTCCTTTACAGTTAGTGATAGGATTAGTCCACTTTCTTCGTGATTTTGGTGACAATTTCCTAGGCTACTTTCTTCATGATTTTGGTTTGTGCTGTTTGGACATTATACTGCATCCTCAACTGCTGATTACAGTAGACAGTTATTTACCGTTGCATCGATCATTTCAGTAGTTGTTAACAACTTCCAAAGTGAGATGGTGAAACATAGTATCACTACTTTTGTGCTTATCGTTGCGATAGAAGCCACTGATGTTGACAGTAATTTCAACCCGCTACGGTAACTTTTTGAGTTTAGTTCTATTGGCTTGCTGATGCGTAGTCAACTAGTCATCGTTGAACTATAGTCTATGAACTCAGAAGTGTGCAGTGATATTGCTAAAATAAATCTTTCGCTTTGAGGCAGCTTCTTCTTGTATGGTGCTTTGCATCTGAATCTGTTATATGTTGGAGTCTTAACTCAGAAAAGCAAACTTCTTGTAATTTTTAGGGTTTGCCTACTTATCAGATACTGTTTGATGAACATTTTCTATTTTTCATCTTTGTTTGCAGGCATGCCACTGAATATGTTACGCCTTGGTGCAGGTAAATGAACTCCAAAAATCTGTGTTGTTTTTCTCTGTCGTTGTTTGTTCTGAACAAAACAACCTATGGTCAATCGGTACAGGGGGAGGGTGCTGAGTTGGTCTAGGACTCGGATGGGGGTTCGGCAATGCTTTTGGTAGTCACTACAGATCATCTAGACTCAATTTCCAAGGTGAAGAATTTGAGAAAGAAAGACGAAGCTGATAACAGCAGCAAGAATAGCAACAGTAATACCATAAACAACATATAACACACACGAGAGGTTAGAGCCAGCCAGTAGCTTTTTCATATCATTGTAACACTTTACTTTGGATTCGGAAGCCAAATATAGAACACTAGTAGCATGGCTAATACTGTGTCATATTCCAGAGATGTTCAATTGAAATCTTGATGAAGCCACACTGCTTTATCTATTATTTTTATAGATAACATGTTTACAACAGGATCAACTTTATTTAGAAACTGAAGATCAATGGAAGGCAACAGAGAACTGATTCAAGCTCTCAAAGTAACTGGATCGTACAGAATACAACAACAAACAGTTCTAAAGAGGCACACTGAGTAGCTGCAAGTTTCAAGGGACAATCTTGTAACCCTTCACCCTATCAATCCAGGAAATGAAAGAGTTCTTTGAATTCCTAAACCCCAAAAACCCATGCTCTTTGCTCTTGTTCATGCTCGACAGTACAGCCTCCAAAGAAAACAAAACATCAACAAACCACCAATTACCAACATCCTCCAACCTCGTAGGTTCCAGCTGATTCTGCTTCACAACCTCTTCCCAAACTGGCCCTTTATCCTTCATCATCTCCTTCAAGCTTAACCTCTTCTCTGCATCCTCCTCAAACCCGTAATTCTCTATCCCGAACTGTTCAGCCAAAACCTTCCACAAATGCTTCCACTTGAACACATCTGCATTTACGATGTTGAAAGCCTCGTTCTTTGCGTAAGGATCCACCGAAGCCCATATCTGATGCTCCGCAATCAGATCAGCGTCGGAAGAATTGGCGTAACAGTTCCAAGCATCTTTGGTCCCTGGGAAAATCAGAGGCAAACCCTCGTGTTTACATATTGCGGCGTAAACACAGAGCGTTCCAATCATGTTCATCATACTGTAGGGAGAAAACCCCCAAATCTGATCGGGGCGGTGAACGGACCACGTCAATCCTTCCTTCTTGTCGGCTTCTTCGTACAGGATGTCCTCCAAGGTGTGGTAGAAATTGGGCACATCCAATCTGGGCAAATCCTCAGTGAAAGGTGGTTCGTGGGGCTGGATCTTCCCAAGGGATTCGAATGGTCCGACGTAGTGCTTTGCTCCGGTCTGAAGACAGATGTGCTGGAGGTTGGGGGAGTTCGGGACGACGGCGTCTAGGAGGTTCCGGAACATTCGGCCGTTAACCTCGCAATTCTCGGCCTCGGTGGGGCGGCTGCTCCAGGTCACGTAGAAGATGTGGGTAACGTCAGTGAGCTGGGAGAGCTTTGATTCGGCGTCGTTTCGGTCGGAGATGTCGCACTGGATGTACTCGATCGGATGATCGGCGTTCCAATTGGGGCGGGGGCGACGAGCGACGCCGTATACCTTCCATGGGCCGCCTGGAGTGTCGGCGAGAGGGAGGATCTCGGCTAGGCTGTTGCCGACGATTCCGGTGACGCCCACCACCAGGGCGACGCTCTGGTAGCTACGGGGAGCCTCGTCTTCGTCGAGCTTCTTCTGCAACACAAATTCATTGAAAACCCAGTTCAATTATATGAAAAAGATTATGATGATTAGTGGGGGGGATTCTGTACAGTTTACCTTAGCAGCTCCAATGGCGCCAGCCCACCACCAGCTCATCTTTGTTTTCAAACTTAGGATTGAATTACTGGAGAAAGATATTTGTTTTCAAGCTAAGGGCGTAGGGAGATGAGGAGGAGGAGGAGGAGAGTTTTGTTTTTTTTACGATATCATCTGGAACTGATGTGCAGATAATAACACGTACCTTCGGTCGTAACGGTCAACAACTACGATGGGAGACTGGATAATGAACCCGGTGGGACCAGTGATTTATTATTATAAATGAGCAATGAATTCTTAGAATAACCGAAACAAAAGAAAAGAAGATGAATACAAATGGTAGGGTTACACTGGATATTATTAAATTTTATTTGGAAGTTACATTAATTATTAAATTAATTTTTGTTTACCGAATATCACTAAAGTAGTCTTCCCTCTTCATGATTATCACTTTGTTGTTTTTTGGACGGAATTCTGATGTGGTCGTAACCGATCAGCACTTATGTCCCAATCAACTTCCACGTCAGCAAAGTGAGAAAACTCACCGTTTTCATTCTTATATTATTCAAATTAAAACCCTTTTCTTTGATCCCACCACAAACCCACCAGTCCGACAATATTCCCGCGCTCTTCGTCTTCCTCAACAATCACCGCCGCAAAAACCAGCCATCAACTCTTCGTCTTGCTCCTCTGATTTCTTCCGCCGACCAGACCACGAAATCACCACACAAACAGAGCTTTCCAAAGGCTGCCTCGTCTCCATTGATTGAGCCTCATATTTCCACCTCTCACCAAAATACACTCTGCTTCTTCCCCTGTTAAGATTCTTGGGCAATACAATGACTGTAGTACTTAGAGACACAACCACGGATGCGCCTATTTATAGTAATCAAAATTCTCTTGTTGAAATCGTTTGAATCTTGTAGCTTTCTTTGTAACTCAGATGATGTAATTGTTGTTCGTTGGTTTGTTTGCAGATTCGGAGGAGCGGAAAGTTTACCATTGAAATGCATTATGATGGAAAGCTACCTTATATCATGGACGGCGAGCTACACTACATACTGGAATACCTTGTATCCACGCAATTAGCTTCATCTATTATTTGTCTGATTTTCCTGAGAGGTACGTTCATTACTGTTTCAACGTGGAGACACATATGCAGGCATATGACTTCCATGTAAGTCCAATGGTTGGCCCTGAGTCATGGGAGCGAATTCGAAGAGAAATAGTCAAAGCATCTCCCTTGAGGATTGACCCAACTACAAAAAGGGGAAGGCGGAGTACTACGCGGAAGAAGGGTCAAGAAGAGAAACGTAAAGAACCTCGACCAAGAGAAGAAACTGCTGCAGCAGGAAATGATAACATCCGAAGTTGAAGCACCTTCTGAATATTTGTGTTTATGTAATCTCAAGTACGAAGTTTGGAATAATTCTGTTTTTTATAGAATTGTTACAATGATGAGGTTTATTATGAAAATAAATAATGCCAACATATTCCATATTGCAGCATAAGGTTCTGAAGGCATTTTCCAGATTGTTTGAACCCTCTGTAGTTGTATCATAGAAACCAACAGTTAATTCGAGTATATCATTTATTAACTTCATAAACTGATCAAATACATTTTCAACAAGATGAAATACAAACACGATTGTTCCAAGAGAGTAGTTCGAAGAGATATTTTCTCCCAAAACAGTTTGAGATGGACGTATTTTATATCAGAAGAAGGAAAACGGTAGAGTTTTCTCACTTTGCTGACATGGAAGCTGATTGGGACATAAGTGCTGACCGTTTACAGTCATGTCAGAATTCCGTCCAAGAAAACAACGGAGTGATAATCATAGAGACGGAAGACTACTTTAGTGGTATTCGGCCAACGAAAATTAATTTAATGATTAGTGTGACTATTAAATGAATGTAGCGATGTATTTAGTATAATTCTATTCAGAACAAAAGGCATGAATGTTCTCAAAGTTTCTCAACGCAGAACAAAAGTCTTTATAATTTTATTCAGTATTGTAGTACGACCGATCCCATAAGGATTAATTATGAACAAATAAATACACTATCCTAACCTAACCTAACCATTTCTTTCGACTATTCAGTAGCTGTGCATAATACTGAAAGCTAGTACATCGTCGATAATTTGTTCCGGCTACCAATGAAGCACCAGGACCAGTTCCATTGGCGATACGGGAGCGTTGAGTACGCAAGGGAAAGGAAGAAGTGCTCACACGGCACACCACGGGATGACGGATGCTACATGAGAGAATTGGCGGCACATGCAACTCCAGTTACCTTCCGTTGTTGAGGACAAAAATGTTCTGTTGGCGTACGGGCCTTCTCGTCATGCATTGCATGGGCTATTACTGTTCTCATTACCTATTGAGCTTCGGCCGACTACAGTGTTACTATTGGGCTTCGGCCACTACTATTACTATTACTGTTGTTATTATTTGGATTAGTTTGTGAGTAGGAAGAGCCGAGCCAGGCTTCAGTACCAGTTCATTGAGCTCGAAAGTTGATTTGAGTGATAGCTCGATTGAGATTTGTTTTGGCTCGATCAGTATAGTTTATGAATTGGTTTTATATATTTTAATGGTTAAAATATCTTTTTTTATTTTAAAAATAAGAATACGGTGATTAATATTGTTATCCTAATAATTATTTATTTATTTAGACTTAATACGAGTCGTGTCCATTTTAGAATTTTTTAATTTTTTAGTATAAATTTATCCCAGTTGAGTTTAAAATTTAAGTTAGATTATTAAGAATTGCAAACGAGTCGAGCTAAGCTCGAGCTCGTTAGGACTTATAAACGAGCCGAGCTCGAGCTCGTTACGAACTCGTTAAGGTCTTTAAACGACCCGAGCTCGAACTCACATTTATTTATCGAGTCTGATTATACGAGTTCGAGCAAAAAAAACGAGCCGAGGTTGAACTGAACAAAGCTCAGCTCAATTCGGTTCGTGAGGCGATTTTATTTTATAAAAACGGTTTAATTTAAGCGGGAGTGTTAACCCACCAAACCTAGGCAATAGTAGCTCACCATTGATTCCTGGTAAAAGGAGAGTAAAAGATACCCGTGAAAGAAACGCGCCTTATGTTTTTGACTTTGCTAACTTTTACTCTATGGAGGCTTAAATGGCAAAATCCTCTTAACAAAAAGCTATCAAGCAATAAACAGAGAAAATGACTAATTTAACTCTTGATTTGATCTTCCCATATGATGTTAACTTTGTTTAATAGGTACTGGCATTCCACCACCATATGCTTGCTTCCGCATGCACTAACTAGTTAACGCTAACAGCCAAAACAACACCTGACATGACGCAACAATTCCCAGCATCAGCTTTTTTCACAGTGAGATTGAAGCCTTCTTCTTCTTCTTCTTCTTTCCATTTATTGGCCGTCTCAGCTTTCCCCTGCTCCCTTCCTTCCCCATGAAATCCTCCAATGGCTCTTCCACTATCGTCGATAACCCTTCATTCACATGTCCTGCCACAACAGTTAAGGACAAAACCAAAAAGTTCACATAGTCCCCCATCGACATGTTTTTCATGCATAAGAAAAAACACAGTCTGAACTACCTGAAATGTCATCAATACCCTTTCTTGCCATCACCATTCTCATAATCAATCCTTCCAAATCTTTCTTATCCTTGCTGCTGCTGCTGCTGCTGTACTCTTCCTCCTTTCCATCACCAATCTCATCATCCTTTTCCAGTTCAGCTTTTGCACTATTCGCAGCAGCATCAGCAAACAGCCACGTGGCATCCATCTGCTTGCTCATCAAACGCACCGCATTATACGGAACTCTGCCTTTTTCAGTGATACAATTGTTAATGAACATTAAGCAGTCCATCAAGCTCTCCTTGGCCATCCCTTTCATGTCATACCCTTGCGACCTTCTCCACAGGCTCTTCCCATGCGATTTACCCCGATTCGACAACGAAAGGGCACGAGTCGAGTCACTGATCGCCCCGTCCCAATCGCCAACAACCAAACTACACTGAGCCCTGTTGCTGTACACAACCATCCTCTCTTTTCTAAACCTTAATGGACAAATCTCAAGTGCTTCACTATATTTCGCAAACGCTTCCTCGATCTCTCCAGCCCGAAACATGTGGTTCCCTTGTTGCTTTATCAACATAGCCAATACCTTTCTCTCCTCCGCTCTCTCTTCCGACATTGCGCTCTCCTTTCTCCTCCTCTCCACCTTCAAGCTCCATACTTGTTGCAGATCCTGAAGAACTCTGATATTCACATTGTTACCCTTTAGCTTCACTTTCCGTAGCTTGTAGTCTAGAAGGAGAGTTTCTGTGATTGTTCCCCCCACGTTTGATCTATGTTCACCAATGTTTTTAAGTTCGACCAAATCGACAAGAATGGAAGAGGCCAATTCCAGAACTCTGTACCTGGTTTCTTGGTCTTTGAGAAGTAACAGAAGACAGTCAATCCCCATGTACTGCCAATCATCAGACGATCTCGAGATATTGCAGATGTTTTGTATGACTTGTTTGGATTCAGAAATCTTTTTCCTACCAACTCTGTGGTAACATAAGATTCTAATCAGTCCTATACCAGCTGGAGATGAGTGATTTACTACTCCACCCCACATACTACTTAAACTCTCTAGAAAACCAACCTGGCTGCAGATGAGGCTAATAGTTACATACCGCCCTTTCGAAGCGAAGCAACTCAATAGATGAATCGACCAACACTGGAGTTGGCTGGCCCATTCCTCAGCTTTCGATCTTGTCAGCAGATCACAGTGATATTTCAATCTCTTGGTCTTGTCCTTCACTCCGACGAAGTCACGGTACACCAAATGAATTCCAGTGGAAGCCAAATCCATGGCTAACTTAACCACCTCTTCTTCGAAAACAGCGACAGCTTCGAACGTATGATCATAGCTGGCGAGATGTCCAAGTGCTCTAACGGCTACTCTTTGTTCAACCCAGCTGATCTTGCCTCTGAAGAGCTCCATGAGTGGAGGGACCACACCCGATTCGACAGCCAACTGCGCGGACTCGACCTTGTTCATGGTGTAAGAACCAATGACATGAGCTGCATAGTAAGGGATGCACATGCTCTGGTCATGATTTAGAAGCCAATGATGATCTCTACTGGTGTGTTTATGAACACTCTGGTGAATCAGAGTGGCCATGCAGCTGAAGATGCCTAGTGATGGCAACTCTGAATCATCCGGCTGGTTCATGGCGATGCTCCACAGACCATTCAAGATACGGACATTGTGGTGGCTGTCGCTCAGTGTCATCTCCTTCAAACAAGTTGCTAAACTATTTCTCCTCGACAGTAATGAGGATTTTGGTTGTCTCATGGTGCAGAAGAAGCAGTAACAGGTTTGCTCTTCCTGATCCATAGTGTATATATAGTGTGGGAAGGCCAGGGGACTTGACTCTTGAGTAGTTGAGCTTAGGGTTTCTTTCTTCATATAGTTTCATAGATAAATAAGCTCAGGGGAAGTAAGTGGGGGAGTGGGAGAGTGGAGTGGACTAAAAAGGTGCCATGATCTAGTAATTTAAGGCTTCTTTTGTGTAGTTTAATATATTTTTATAAGCTTATGCTCCTGTTTGTCGACAAGATCAGTTAGCTTTAAATAGTAGTTCTTGGGTATAGATGAAAGCATAAAAACATTCTAAAAGTTGAATGTTTGTATCAATATTTTAACTTGGGTTAGACAGTAACATTCTGAATGTGTAGCCAATAGTTATGAGCCGTTAAGTAATAAGAATTTCATGATTTCCAGGTGCTTCCCACATTGAAAAAGGCAGAGTGGTCCTAAGCTCTGATTAGGGCTTATCAACCCCCCTCCTCTCCTAACCACTTCACTTCCAGTCCACCTTTCTTCTATTTTTAGTGAACTTTCTTTGTCTATATCCCACTTTCATGTGTCCCAATACAAGGGATTTTTTGTCTTATTATGCTGCAATCCTCGGGATCATGTAAGCAAATAACTAGTAAGGCTTGTAAAATCTCCTAGGTAAGACATCCAGAATACTTGATCAAAACATACATCCAGAATACATCAGAACTTGTTCAACTACGCGTTCCTAGTTTGTTTGTAAATGACCCATGAAAAATAGGAACTTGGATCTGGACTTTAACCCCATGCTGATGTTGTTGGAAATGCAAAGGTTAACCAGTTCGGTTGGACTCAACATTTTTTATTCTCTTTAGAATCAGTCCACCAACCGAACATTGGGGTTTCTGGTGTGAGAGCTAACAAGCAAACAACTTAAATACAGCTCTCAGTCTTAGGAAAAGACATACATTAATCTTCTCCGACTTCCCTGGTTCTGAGAAACATTGGTTGGTGTGATTACTTTGGGGAGCTTCCTCTCTAAATACAAGAGATTATAGATGAGAAATCGTTTCGAAGGCAATGGACTAAGTCCATGATCGCAGATAACTTGTCACTCTTTCATAAATAACTTGTCACTCTCAGTTTATGTTCTTTGCTGTTGTGGTTTTCATTCCATTTGATTTGTATTCAGTATTCCTATCAGATGTGTCATTAAGCAAAACACTAATCAACCAGTGAAAGAAAGGTAGCCATCCCTATAACACAAGGGATTCAACACCATACCAAATATATCCAAAGAAGTTGGTCAAGTGGCAAGTGAAACACTATACTAGTTTGGGATGAATATTGATATGTTGCTATCCATGATGTTTCCCAGAAAGCTGAGTGGAATTCCTGATGCTGAGAATATGGATGCCAGATACACAATTTAAAGCTGCGGAATAACCAGACCTTAAACCTGCACTGCACCGTAGAGTCTTAGCCAGTAATGTGTTGATTCTTCCACTTCCAACTCCAAAAAGTTTTAGAAAAAATAAAGAGCAAGGAAGGACCACAGCTTGAAAATGGGGCCTTGTCCCCTTCAGAAACCCAGTTAGAGGAAGTGGTCCCTTCCCAATATTCTTAACTCAGAGCATCGTCCTCTAAAATTAAATATTTCAAGAATCATAGGACACTTTGGTGATGAATGATGATGATCACTAGGGCTGAAAACTGGACCGGGTTGGGGCTTACCCGACGCGGTCAAATCTAGTTTTTGTTGGGTTCGAGTTTATTTGGTTTGAAAAGTAAAAACTTTGTATTTGCAAATTCAAACCCAACCCAATCCTACTTAATATGGGTTTCGAGTTACCCAAAGCATTGTTTGATCGGACCAGACTAAATTCGGCTAAGTTTCCATCCTTAATGTCTAAGACTATGTTTTTCGTTCAATTGTGTTTTTGCATAGGAGAAATTATTTTCCACCAAAGTCTAATTGACTGTGGGACTTATATAAACTGCAAAAAAGGGTCATGTTTTCCGTGTGATAAGCCCAATTTTACATTTAATCAGTACGGAAAAAGACTAAAATACCCAAATCCGATCCAGTCCTATTTAATTCGGATTTCGGGGTACCCAGAACCTAATTTGACCGAGCCGGGCTAAACCGATCAAACCCGACCCGATTGGATTGCCACCCCTAGACTCGTAAGGATCACTACTACTAGCAACAAAATCTAAGAACATGCATGCGTAGAAATAAAAAGATTAAAGAACCCGTCTGGAAGTAGAAACCATTGAAGGTCTCAAGAATATGTGGCTACTATATTAGAATGTAACTAGAGCCAAAAAAGAAAGGCCTACGGCTATGAAACATTGGTTTTGTGATTACTCTTTGGAGTCCCCTATTTGGCTATAAAATTAATCCACAACCCGTACCTCCGAGGCGGGTTTTCAATCAGTCCACTCCATCTCTCGACTTCCTCACAGACGCCATCTCGACGGACGGGGCCTCTCTTCCTTACTTCCGACTTCCTCATCTCCGACTTTTTCATAACTCCGATTCCACTCCATCTCCCACACCACTCTATCCCCAACTTCCTCACAGTAGGACTCCATCTACGAATATTTGCTTCAATTTTTTGCTACCATCTAAGCGCTCCTATACAACGCTTAGCGAGCTAGGTGTTACTACCCAACGCCCACTTTAACACCTTTTTTGGACATTGTGAGGATAGGTTTGGGATTATTAGAACAGTGTCCATAAAACGTTTAGTGACACCCCCCATTCGGACTTAAAAACATTATGATTTTAGTAACATATCCCCCACCGTCAAATTTTAGCAACCATTTGTAAGGTGTATGAATCCTCATTGGTCCCCCATATATGGGCCCATATCGGCCCCAAAAAATGGGTCCAGACGTCTCCATCCGCCCAAGGGAGGGCCCAAAGTTCTATTAATCCCCCTTGCTCCGCCGCTCTCTCTCTATCTCTTTGTAGTGTGTTTCGCTTTCAACTAAGATTCGACAAGCAGACAGTAACATGGCGGAAAACATTGATTGCTCAGCTTTGCCCCATCATTCATTCATTCACTCCAACCGTAACTGCATTACATGTTCTCATTCATATTATTGGAAGGAAAATGAAGGATTTATCCGTCATTTTCTTACACAGCTCGAACCGACCAGTACGCGCACCGTCTCAGTCTGATCTTGTCTTGTAATGAGGATGATGATAGAAAAAAGTGATCTAGAACCTGGAATTGGAACATTTCATTACATGTAGATGATGATGATGATGACTATAGCTCTCTAGTCTATTTACAAATTCAAAAGGATACTTTGATCCAGTGCTACATCTTTCCAATCATATCAGCTGAGTGTAGTGATGTTGACATATTAGCAAGTGTTGGATAAATAATTTCACTCCCCCCCCCCCCCCCCCCTCCTCTTCTCTACTGCATTCTACGCATGAACCAACCAACATCATCATCCTACTGAAAAAAGCTCTTTCCTCCATTTCCCTAGTTCTCCCTTGTCCACCTGACGTTCTCTCGCTTTAATGGAGCTACTCTTGTTTGGTAGGTTGCAGGAGTCACATCAGGTTTCGCTCCTACCCATTGATTTTGAGTCTGTGGTAGCTCACATGTTTCACTAACAGAGGCAAATCTCAACTCGGCTGGCGGGATAAAGCAATCCATTGATAGTCCAGGGACGTTAAATGCCACTTCCTCGATAGCCCACGCTTCTTCCATTCTGGTCCTGGTGTGACTCATTGCTGTGTCTCCGAATCTGAAGAGGGTCACCACTGAACGACCTGAATGAGCGATCATAACTCCATCCACGAGTCTGTAATCATCTAGGAAAGAGTTGATCGTAGTCTCCCAGTAAACAGCATCACCGCCATTGTTCTGGATTCGGGTCAAGTGGGAATCTTCCAAGTGAACAAGGAGACCTGTTTTCTGGCTGAAGTAACCAAACAGGACATGCCTTATTATCTCAGCGGGTCCTTCACTTCTAGCCTTGAGAGTTGCAGGATCTGCACATATCTTAAGGATAAAACAGTCATCTTCATTGATCTTCTTCTCACCGATGCACCTTGCATTAATGAACATACTTGCAGTCGTTTTCGGGTCAAGACCCTGTGCCCAAAAAAGAAAAGTCAGAATGTAGTAAACCATTAAGCAGCAACAACGTTGAGATTCGACAAACTGAATTGTGAAATCAGACGGCAGGAGGGCTTTTACCTGAAGTGCACGACGTAAGGGTCTAACAGGGCCTTTGGCAGCATGTGGACCAAGCCAGGGTGTGTGCCTCCATACAAGTTTACCATTGCAACCAGCATGAACCTTACTTCCTCCCAGTGCTAGTTCCACATACCACTTGTCAGGGTTCATCTGCCACAGCACAAATCCACCAGATTCTGCAGTTTTGGAAGAACCCCTATTCTTTATCACTTTGTTGGCTGTCTCGAATTCCGAAGCAATCATCTTCACTTTTCCCATCGCATATGCATTGTGGATGGAACCTTGAAGCCGATGTCCCCCTGAGGCAGCGGTATACTGCTGCAATATATATTGAGCAGACGAGGTTTCCTGCAATTATACACAGAAAAAAGTCACACCATAGCCTCACTCAGTGGGAAGAATAATCTACACAGGATCAGCGAACAGCCGTTCTCTGGGCCATTTCAGCTATGCAAAATTAGAGTTTATAAGGTGGCCAATTAATGCTAAATACACAATTTTCCTCGTCAACACGAACAAACTACCAATTAACCAGCAGCCATGGTCATAATCAAGCTGGACGACAAACAAGCAGAAAGCGAACCATCAGAGAAACGTCAACAAACACTAGATAGAAGTAGAAGAAACAAAATGCGTCTTTAACAAAATATAACTTGCCAAGAATTGACAAATTTGAACTTAATGGCAGAGGCTAATAGAAATAGGAAACACAGACAAGACAAGTAGAAATATTGTGGGTGGGTGAGGTCGCCCATCACTCATCACTGTATCTCAGCCAACAAAAGTCAAGAGAAATGAAATGGAAGCAGAAGTAAAGGCGCAAATTGAGGCAAAAGTTGACCAATCAATTAATCGCTTGACGAGAAATGGGGGAAAAATTGGAAAAAACAATAGCAGAGAAAGAAAGAAGACTAACGATTGGAGTATCTTTTATGCTTAGGTGAGGCAATGGCTCCGAACTGCTGACATGGACGGGAGCTAATGGCGCACCCAGCACTCCGAGCAGAAGCCTCAGATCGGACCTCTTGCAACCGTTGTCCGTTGAAGAGGTGGACGGAGCTCTACCCAGCGGGCCTTTCATCCAGTGTCCCCACCGCCCTTCCATCCTGCTGGAATCTCCAACGTCGTCTTGATCCGGTCCTTCCTTCAACGGAGAAAGCGCCTCCGCAGGTCTCAGACTCCCCGATCTAGCGACGATAAGTGGCTCCGGATGGGAGAAGCGGTGGCTGTTGTGTCCCTTCCTCCGCCGTAACAAACTCGACATTGGGGACGCGCTCCTCGCCGGGCTCTTTGCACGCGACCTGCTCGGCGAAAGTCCTCTGACGAGTTCCCCTTTCAACGCCGAGAAGAAACCTTGCTTTCGGTCCATTTTGTTCTCAGTTTATTAGCAGAGAAGGAAAGCTATTGAGTGTGGGAAGTGGAGAGCAAATGAATGCAAAGTGTGCTTGAGCAGGAAACATAGCTAATTGAGAAGCTAGCGAGTAAAGCATGAGAGAGAGATGGAGACGGAGAGTGACAGTGCGTGGAAGATAAAAGCATGCTTTTTTATTTATTTATTAATTAATTAAAATTGTTTTCAATGATTCCAAAACGTCATCATTTATGAATTATGATGACCAAAAAGAAACGGAGACGAAAACAGAAAAATCTAATCAATGAAGGGCTTATTTTTGGGCCAACCCATGAATTGGGTTTGGGCCATAAATTAGGCCCAATTTCCTGAACCATGGTTACCTTCAGCTTCCTCGTCCAATGGTTTTGTGTCTTTCCTCACTTTCTGTAGTCCTTTCTTATCCATTGGTTGCCATGTATTCTTTAAGTTGTTTCGCGTGTTGATTTTCCTTGCATGAAATAGAGATTTTTTACAAGTTCACAAGTCAGGAAGGTGCCTTGAGCTGAAAGTGAGGATACATAAGATGGATATGTTGGTGATGACGATGACTGATGATACATGGAGATATCTTACAAGTTCATAAACAATCTGGGATAATGATGAATGATGATCAGGGTAGTTTGCAGTTAGGTTCTTTGTCTGATTCGGTAGATGATGCCAAGTCTTTTTGTGATGAATGTTTAACTTTTGAATGTGATGACAGTACCTTTAAGTATGAGCAAAGTCATAGTCAGCCCTTTCTGCAGTTTGATGATAATAACGATCAGTATGATTACATAGACAGTTATTGATTTGATGATGAACTTGCTGAGCTTTTATTCAAGTTTTGCTATTGCAATGCAGGTCACCGCAATTCAAATAGTGCTGAAATGAATGAGGAAGGCTTGACAATTCTGGGGAGATTATGATACTTTGGTCGGTTCTATCATTACAACACCATTAGTATTACTACTACCTGCAACGGTCTCTTACGAGATTATGCGAGATATATATATAAAATCAACTAACAGGCCGAAACACTATCTAATATAATAACATCCATCTTGACGGTATTTCTAAATTTTCAAAAAAACCATATAATTTGTATTATAAAAGCAGTATTCATATGTCTTGCATCTTATTCCTACCTGAAGAACACGTATTCCGACTTCTGATTCATCTTATTCTTAAAAGTGTAGACATGAACAGGTGATCCTATTAAGGAAGAAGGAAGTTTGTTAGGGTTTAATTTGTTAGGTAGAACTAAGTGTAGACATTACATTACAAAATGTAACCGTAGCTGCCAAACCCAACAAGCCATCTCGATCGTCACCTTTGTTCTACCTATTACCCCTCTGAGCAATGAAGGCAACACTTTTGATCATTTCCCTTCTTCTCATCACATCCTCTGTTACTTCTGCTGCTTCTGGTACCTACTGCTGTTTCACTTTTGATTGTCATATATATTTAGCTCGCTTTTTCCCGGTCTATATTATTCGTTTCCGGTCTATATTATCTGTAGGTGAGTCATCATGGTGTGATTCAAAGTGCGGAGTAAGGTGCTCGAAAGCAGGGTTGAAAGATAGATGCCTGAAGTACTGTGGGATATGCTGTGAAAAGTGCAGCTGCGTTCCTTCGGGGACTTACGGCAACAAGGATGAGTGTCCTTGCTACAGAGACTTGAAGAACTCCAAGGGCAACCCAAAGTGCCCTTAACTTTCCATTATTGTTCTTTATTAATCACTTGCTGATGTGTTATGTATTACGATATCATTAACTGGCCCAGTGGCCCTGCATGCGCGCGCTTACTATATATAAAATAATGTTGTTTTAGCAACGCGTACTGTGAGTTTATAAGTTAATCTTTAATCAATCTATCGTTTGATATTCAATAATATAATCTGTGTTGTTTCGGGAATGGCTAGCTAAGTTGTACATGTGGTGAAGGCACTGCTGGTTGGATGCTTGATAGTGCAGCAAATCATGTGGGATGTGCAGGTGGGCGTACGATGTTCACTTACTAACTAGAGGGCAAATTCTATTTTCTTGCCTCGGTGGAACTGGAAAAAAGTGGTCCATATGCATGTTCCCGCTCTGATTAACACAACAGTTGCTCACAGTTGCCACGGAGGCCCGCCCAATACGAAATAAAAAAACAAAGAGGTGAGACTAACTAACGAAGTATTAATTTTCAGTGTTATGGTGGGTTGCAGCGGCGACGGCGGCATCGGCAACTCTTCCCCGATTTTAACACCCCCTATGTATGGATTCTCAACTCCAGCTCTCAGCTAGCTTCCATTGAAGTTGTTGCCGGCCACTGGTCTGGTGGTTAAGGAGCCGGAGAAGGTAGCCGATCTTCATACAGTGGATTTGATTTGGGCTTTACGGCGGCGTTGTTGTTGGAGGCACGTCGGTGGCGAGGAGAGGAAACGTAATTTTAGTTGTCTGGAAATTTAAGTTAATTATTTTTTATTATTAGTTAAGCTGACTAGGACGTTGACTCAACCTCCACATCAGTATTGGATGGATTTATTAACGAAATAAGATGGAAAACATAACAGAAGGATACCGTTGGTAAAATGACCAGAGTGTAGGGGTAAATGGACAACTTCATAGTACAGGGGCCAATCGCAAAATGGGTAAAGTACAGGGCAAAATAACCGCTTATGTTTGTCCTAATTAAGAGTAGGTTAAGAAGATAAAATAAAAAGATAAAAATATGTAAGATTGAAAATTATATAGACATTAATTGTCATCCCTTGACCAAGTATTAATGTTCATATGTATCATAATGAAATATAATCATATTACATATTTTTTCTTACATGTGCTGAGTTGGGAAATTATTAGGAAATAATAAATTCATTAAATAATAACTTTAACTTGATTAATTTACAAAATGTAACCTCAACTGTCCCGTTAAAAAAATATTAAAAGAAGGATGATGTTTTAGTTATGTTTAGGTTTGATCAATATGTCCAATCCAACCTAACTTTATTAGTATTATGAATGGTTATCACTAAAAGAATTTTGAAAGAATGATCATGTTATATGGACTATACTTCGGTTTAATAGATATGTCTAATTCAAACTGATGTAATCCAATTAAGGTTCCGAATAGGTCTAGAGATAATGAATTATAACCGGATTAACTTACGAAAATCTAACTTAAATTGTCTAGTTGAAACAATCTTTCAAATTTCCAATAATTGAACTATTTAGGCACACTTATGGCGTTAGTTGCCATATATTAGTAATATATTGATTTAAGATGTTTTACATATTTTACAGCGATTTGAGATTTTGAATGAACTACATATTTGCTTCGTTATGATGACAACGTGTGATTGAATATGTTTGAAAATATTTAATGTGATGTGTAGGTTGGCTATCCTCAACATAACACCATAGAATTCAATATTAGTGTTAATTATTTCCCACAAAATATTAGTAAAATGTATCAAAATTGATATTGTTGGACTAAAAAAATTATAACAAAACAACCATTGTGAAAGTCACAATTTATTTTGAATAACATACAAAATGTTATGGAAGAAAAATTAATTAAAAGAAAAATAAAATAGGGGATTAAAATAATTAATAAGGCTATTTTTTCTAAGTGGTTTATGGAAAAAAAACTATTTTTAGATTTAAGGAAAAATTTGTAAGAGCTTATGTGGCAAGCTTTAAAAAATATTTTTGCATATATATTTGTATATTTGTAGAGATGACATAAAGAAAAACGTGTTTCATAATGATTCTATTAGCAAGTTAAGTTTGCCTGCCTACAAATGGTACAATGAGAAAGGGTGTGTCACTCACTCTTAGTCAGTCAGTCAAGTCAGTGGATCAGACTAGTTCCTATATTCAAATCTCAAAACTTTTCTATATTATACAAACAGCGTGACGATATATCTGTATATTCTCCTTCACACCCAACCACCCAATTCACATCTTCATATCTTTTAGTATGCATGCGTGGGACTTACCAAAAATAAACTGGGTGGGGGGTGAAATCTTTCACAGCGGCTGAAGCTCTTGCTCCCCAACCATCCCACCCACTGCTTCATATGTACCTAACCTTTGCTGTCTTCTCCTCCACACCAACCACAGACCAACACTCGATAATCCAGCAACTATCGTTGCCAATACCCCTATTGCCACTCCCACCCAATGTTGCTGCCACCATGACCTGATCATCATCCATCATATTTATCACATCACCTCTCAACATCAGTATCTTATTTAATAGGGAGGAAGAGAATGTAGTAACATACGACTTTCTTTGAGGTTCAGTTCTCCACTCCACCAGCTGATAGCTTCCGTATCTCTTTGGAAATTGAAATTTATGCTCCTTTAATCGAACAAGAATACTCTAACAAAACAACAAAACCAAGGCCCTCTTAGTCGGAATGTTATATCAAGTTGCCTTCAATCTGTATGTATTCAGGTGGTTATGCTTACCATTGCTGTGCTATTAGAAATGAATTCTTTCGATGAAGCAGGATATATCGCCCACTTCACCTCGTATTCTTTTCCTTTTGGAGTTGCATTCAGCATGTGCACCTGAGAATGAATGCATATCCATCTCAGTGAAATGAAATCGTGAATTGAGCATTTGAATAGTCAAGCAAATGTCAAGGATATGTACTTCAGCTAAATTGATTTTCTAGGTTAGTATCAGATTGTGTGGGCCTTTGAGATTACCTTCCAAATATGAGAAAAATAACTACCACGTTCACAGGGTTTCCAGCAACTTGAACATAGAAGAAGCAAAGTAGTAGATCATACCTGTAAATGGTCCACTTCCAGATCATGAGCAATGACATCCGCCACTTCAGTGAGATTGGGCTTCACGGAAGTGTCGTTGACCAAAATCAACATATCAAATGTTATAATTGCAATTCTGAATTCACCTACGCAATGATGAAAAATAAGATTAGCTAATTAGGCCTAATGAAAACGTCATTACATAGATTAACAGATTTAATAAGTTAACCTGAGAAAAAGACAACGTTAACTAATAAAATGTACCTGGAACGTAGTTTGTAGGCAGACCGTTTGGTGATTGAACAGGAGGCACATTATCACTTCTATTACTAGTATTGTTAATGTGTAAAGTGCTAGGTGGTGGAGCAGGAGCTCCAGGACCTTGCATTCTCTTCCATAGCTCAGAGCAATTAGTCTTCCAAAATCCAATCTTGTCATTTTCCCGATCATATGTTACAAGCGTATTCCGAACTATGATTCCTGTGGGAGATAATCAACATTAAGGAGACTTGTCTTCGACCATATCGTTCTTGGCTGAGAATGGTTTAGAATTGAAAAAACAAAGGAAGAATGAAGTTAACTACCTCCCAAAAGAGTAGTCGGGTCCTTTACATTCTCGAAAATCCCAAAGCAATATGCACCACTAACTTTTGTATGCTACATAAGTGAAGGACTAGTGAGGTAGGATCAATCAAACAAAGACAACAACCAAGGGTAACAAGATAATACAGGCCCCTTCAGACTTACTCGGAAAAGGTAATTTTCTGGAAATAATGTCAATGCTTGACCATTGCTAAATACCATGTCCACCTTTGGAAACTTCTTTGATAGTTCAGAAACGTCCCTAGATAACATTTCAAGCAGACAAAAGCACGTGACAGACTTAGTGTCAACTATACGCAGAAAGATGAAAACACCAAGATCCATATTCATATAGCACGTAGAATAGTGTGCAGATCGGGGAGTTGTTTGGTTTTCTTGTTTTGGTGAGGGTTAGAGTTTTTTCTCTATTTTCTCCTCTTGAGTCTTGTAATGTTGTATTCTTTCTCTCTCATTGAGAGTCTAATTCTTTCGAATGAAACATAATTCATCAAAAAAATAACATTCATAACAGAATAAGTTATACCTTCCAGCGCCAGAAAAACAAATATCATTGTAATTTGGATCAGGGCCATGAATCTGTCTGAGAGAACTAATTTCCTTCATTATCTGCATTTCAGCCACACAAAACAAAAGCAAAAGCAAAATGAATCCTAACTGCTAGACATATGCTTGTTGATGAATCAGAAGCACCATACAATTCCTTAAGCAATTGCAAACCGGATGAATAAAACTACCTTCCAGTTAAACTTAGGCATATAAATCCGAGGAAATAGGTGGCTCAGATACAGGATAATTAGAGGGGCAAGTTAAGCAAAAGAAGTTCACTTATGCTACAAGAAACTACCAACAATAACAGATGATAATTCATCAACAGCAGAATCTTGATAAACATGAACTATGTAGGTGGATGCTTGAAAAGTTCCAGACTGACATTGAAAGTCCCAAAACAAGTGACAACTGCATGAACTTACAAACTAAACATAAATTCTAACCAGGGAAGACATAGAACACCAACCCATGAACGCACATATTCAGCTGCAAAATAACTGATGCAGCTAAGCGGTGCATAGAAGATAATGCAAGTGGATAAGCAAAACACTAGAGCAACCATTCGCGGTATTCTATTTAGAGCAAACAATGGAAATCGCTTGTCAATTGAAAAATGAAAAGAGAATTTAACAAATAGGCCGACAGAAATTGCTTACAGCATCCTTGAGTGGGACAAATGCTTCTTCAGGAAGGTAAGCATACGTGGTTCCACTGTCCAAAACTGTCCCATGCCGGCCATCAAAGACTTTAGGATTTAATTTCAATGATTTCCCAGCCACCCGCAGGCCCTTCAGCTCAATATTGTAATATGGACTGTAACACCGCAGACATTGCAGTAAACGTATGAGATGCACTAAAATGCCAATCCAAGAAAAATCCACAGCTGACATGGCTCTTATGAGAGCACCTTACCTGCGGTAAGGATCTGAATGTGTAAACACCATATCAGCAGGAGGAGAGATCCCTCCAAGAACCATTGCACCACCACCAACGTCCATCCCACCATAGCACAAAGAAAACGAATCACTAATGACTTTCTTCTCAACTAGTTGATCCACGATACTAAGCCGGCCACGACCAAGGCCAATTATGCCATCGGCCCTCTGGCTGTACAGATCACCAGTTTCCCTATTTTCACAGCCAAACACTGCTCGTTGAGGGTTGAGCTGACTTTCATTCCCAAAGGAAACGACGTCTTCAGCAAGCACACCGCTACTGGAACTCAGCTCTGCATATCGTCTCTCATAAGTGCATTGTTTTCCTTCGTCATCACAGTTACAACTGGGGTTACACGTTACAGCCTGGTATGTGCTAGACAACTCTGGTTGAAACTTTGGATCCTGGATGACAAAATTACTTGCTCTGAATGAAACAAATTCAGCCTACTATTCTGCTTACACGGAAATAAAGCATCCCTACATTCAAATAATTGCTACTCGCAAAATCAGTTAAGAATCTATACCTCGTATCACTCACTAGAATTAAAACTAACTGAAGACATCTTCAACTACAAGGGAATCAAGCCGCTCAGAATAGAACTCCGAAGAGAGCGGATAAGAACAAACCTGGTGCTTGCCGCAATGTTCGCAGCTCGAGCATGGAACATAGGTTACCGTGCTCCCAGTATCCACGATAAGAGCGAATTCCTGCGGAGGTGACCCTATATACAGCCTAGTCGTGTAGTAACTGCGGAACACAGAAGTAGAGGTTTTCAGGTTGAGAATTAGCAAAGTACACCGCGGGGATTCAATCGGAAGATCGGGAAGTTAGTTGACAGTAACAGCGAGAAGAGTCTCTACTAACCCGTTGGTGAGGAGATCGTCATAGAGACGCATGCGAGCGTTTGGCAGGAGGTCTGAATTCTGCAGATGACGTCGGTTATAGTCAGATCTCCGGTGAGAAGATACATTAGGGATGGAGAGGTGGAGAGGAATAATCATCGGCGTCCGGAGACTATCGATATCTAAGGTCGCAGATACGACGCAGTAGAAATTGAATGTGATCAGGACAAATATGGATAGGGAAGGCCATGGTCGAGCCATTGAGCGCGGTGGAAGAAGCCAGTCAGCCAGTTAATAGTTTCGAGACGGCGGAGGAAAGAAAGTTCTGCTCCGTCGCCTCCGGCGGGTAGAGTACAGAAATGGTTGGAGATGTAGGCCGCTCCGCCCAGAAAGTATGAGTTTTTGGAGTTTGTATCGGCAAAATTCTCAGTCGCTTTAACGAATGGGGAGCGAACACGTAGCCTTAGATTTGTTGGCCGGGAAGAGATGAGTCAACGCAACTGAATAGAGAAAATCGACGAGAGAGTGCCAAAAGAATTTGGGGTGAGAGAGGCTCGACCTCTCGACCTCAGGATCACTCAAAGTTAGCTATGAGACCTACAGCCACCACCCCTTTGGTTGGCAGTTTTACTTCAAAATAATATTATCCATAGGCTAGCTCTAATCCCGCGAAATATTTTAGCCTCCTCGGAAACTGAGATAACACTAACCCTAAACCAGAGTAAAATTATCTAGCTTTATAATTTTTGTGTACTTCTTAAAAATTTAACTTGTCAACAATTAAAGTTATGTTTTAGACTTTAATTTTTTTTATATTTGGTCATGATAATTCGATACAAACGATTTGATAAATTTTAAATAATTTATGAGACAAATTTTTTATAATTGTAATTCACATTTTTCATCACTTTATGTGGTTAATTATTGATAATGCAATTTATTTCTTTTAGAGATGATATAGTGACCCGTCATTTTCATCTTTATACATAATAATCCACTAATATAATTAATTATTGGTACTTCAAATAATTGAAACCATTCATCTTATTTATATAATTCAATGATAAATCACTTCATCTTTATAAAAAAGTTATTGGATCCTCGAGCTCTCCCGGAAGCTAAGTGACTCACCTGTTGGTGATGCACTTCTTTGACTGGAGTTTTAGTAGTCTTGTTGGCCTAATTCATGTTTCTTGAATTGAGATTTTTTTCCCCAATTGTTTATCAAGTCGGACTCAACAATGGGCAAAAATGGTTATAACTAGTACCATGAGAGGAAAGGAATACTGAACATTGAGTGTGCATAACAGAGTTTCAGCTCAACGAGAATGAGACATGAAATTATAATTTGATCTTATAGGAAGGTGAGATGTATTTAGTTAATGACTCTATAATGGCCAACGGTATTATAGATTTCTCATTGATACAAGATAAATTATCAATCGACGTAACCCCATTACATGAAACATTAAATGCTTATGAACGCTAGGTCTAGTTGGCATTAAATACACATTGACCCACCTCACATCGAACGGTGGCCGTCAACCCAGTTTGACGGTCCTTGCTATTTTTGGGTTCAACAAGTTTCATAGCCGGTTATAGAATCATCAATTGTGTATAAGGTCAATAACCTATTATAAGAAACTTGTGCATACTTCTCATATACAGGCCAGTGGAGT
Source organism: Linum usitatissimum (assembly GCA_030674075.2). Taxonomy (NCBI): domain Eukaryota; kingdom Viridiplantae; phylum Streptophyta; class Magnoliopsida; order Malpighiales; family Linaceae; genus Linum; species Linum usitatissimum. The sequence goes on along the minus strand of JAUJYP020000804.1, from coordinate 2,967,429 downwards.
ATGTATTTTAGAACTCTGGAAAACAAAAGGAATTCACTTACTCATTCCACAGAGAACATCACTGGCAATAAGGCAATGCATGCATAAAACAAATTCCAAAGACAACAGGCAGAGAATTGATATATTGTATACAGTTTGCCCAAAAAAAGAATCTCAATTCTGGTTTCTCAAATAGTACATTGAAATTCCAACTGCTGAAACAACCCATTTATCTCTTCTCCTCCTATCTCCTTCTTTCATCTTTGAGAATGTAACAGAGAAATCAAAATGACTACAAGGCTTACTACACATACAATATTATGCTCAAGTACCTGATCTGATCTTATCTGATCTGGGTAGTCTCTACAACTGATATACTCTAACAACAGAAACCTAAACCCAATTCCACAAACAAACACACAATTTATGGCTCTAACCAACCAACCAATAATGCTAAGATGAATGAACAAGACAAATGTTTCCTTTCTTCAAAACAACAATCCAAGCAACATCCTTTCGCCTTCCACTGTTCATGGCCTACATGTATGGCCATTGTCTCTTTCCAAACCAAGCAGAGAGCACCTTCTTTCCATAGATGTTGCTCCTCATCATCGGAGCGTTCCTCTCAACCAGATCCACCAGGGCTGACCGCACCATTGGATTCCGGCCCGACTGAAATGAAACACCATTTGATTATTATGCATAACCATAACATGAATAATCGTTTGTTTGAAAGCTGCAGTGGAGTTAACCTGAGAGATGCGGAGTGCTGTTTGGATGACAAAGTTACCAAAGGGATCAACAAGCATCAAAGAAGACTTGGGACTACTAAGCAACTCCATCACAACTTGTGTAGATTGCTCTTCTGTTGTCTCAGTCAAGCACTTCTCCACCACATTACTCCCATACTTGTTGCAAGAGAGGTTCACCAAGTCCCCTTGAAGTTGTGCAAGAAGAGCTGCGTTGATTTTCTCAACCTTGAGTCCCACTATGTTCTGCACTACGTAGTTGCTATTGAATTGAAAAAAAACAACCAGATAATGATCAACTGTTTCAGTAGAGATTATAACATAACACAGTCAAGCTGAGAAAAATGATTGGTGTATATATATATTGAAAGAAACAAACCCGTAGCAGTCCTGTGACAAGTGCAGTGCATTCCCAATGATCTCAGAGACAAGGCGATCTCTGGTCTCTCCTCGAGAGTATTCAACACAGATCTGAAGCACACAGCAGCCACTTTTGTCTGTGGCAATCTCAAAGCAGTTGTCTGCCACCATGTTCAGAAGGTACTGCCAACCAGCCAACCAACCAACCAACAGAATGGTTAGATATATCAGATCATATGAAAAAAAAAGAATCAGAATCTGATAGAAACCTTGTTATCGTCATGAGAGAAACTCTTCAAGCAATGCTGGATAACATGATGGCCATTCATGTCCTTGGTCAACGAAAGAGCAGCTCGGCTAAGACTTGGCATTATAATGGAGACTTGATGTGAAGTAGTGACATGATCCAACAACTTCTGTATAGCACGAGTCCTTCATAAAACCCCATACCACAAACAGACAAACAAACAGAATAAAATAAGCACCTTTTTCCTCTGTAGACTGTAGACACCCACCACCACCAGAAAATTTTAATCATAATAATAATCATCAACATGATTTGCTTTTTCATTAGCAGAACAAGAAGAGTAAAAATTTTAATAAGCACATACCCATGCGGGTTGAGACAAATTCTGAGGAGCTGACTTTCACTCTTGGTCAAAATTCTGAGAATCGCAGTCCTCTGTTCATCAGAGCAAACATCGAGGAGCTTCTGTACGACGTAGTTGCCGAACTGGTCCAGCATAAGCTGACCCACATGATCTTTCAGCTCCAAGAAGACATGCTCAATCTCCTCGACTTTCTTGGTCCCAATTACCCTTTGCAAGGTCCTACACCCGTGCTGATCCTGAGCCATTGAAAGAATCTGACCCTTGAAAGCATCCACAGAGTTTGACGTCTCGTATATAGAATCAGACCACCTACTAACGTCGAGATTATTATTGGTTGAGGGAGGAGGATGATGACTATTAGAAGAGCGCCTGCTGTTGTTGGGAAAATTGGAAGAAGACCTTCTTGGATTGGCGCTGCTTCTCGCCTGAGAATCCGACGAAATCCTATTCATGGTCGGTGTAGGGTCCTTGTAAGAGAAGTTTCCATCCCATAACCTTGGATCAGCTTCGGCACGCAACGCAAGCAGACGACGGAGATAGTAATCACCGGCGCCTCCGAAGCCGCCGCCGGTGGAGGGAGCTGCATTGGTCTGATAATTACGACCCCTGGAACCCTGATTGAAAATCCGATGATCATCGTAATTGGGGAACCAAGAGTGATTACCTCGTGGGCCAGGGAGAAACCCTCCGCTGCCCTCGGTGGCGGCCTTATTCCCGACGAACCCATTCAAGCCGTGGCGGTCTGAGAGGCTGAGGGAGTAAAACAAAGATTCAAGAGACTCCTGCTGCGGGTGGTGATTATGATAAGGGAGATCGGCGGCGAAAGACGGCGGGGGATAGGGTTGATCAGTGTTGACGGCGCTGGGAGTGAAAGAGGGCTGCTTCTGTTGCTGATGGTGGTGGTCTCCGGCGGCGCCGTTATGATCTTGGTAAAACCCATTAGGCCAGGGGAACATGGCTAGGCAGAGGAGGAGGAGGGAGGCGGAGGGTTTTTTGGGATTAAGAGGCTGGATTGAAGTGAAGTAAAGGAAAAAAAGGGTTTTAATTGTGATTTTTATAAGGGAGGTTACGAAGAAGAGAGAAAATCGGGGGGGGGGAGAGGGGAAGGCAAGATTTTGAGTGGGATTAGGATTCTTCTAATGTAGAGAGCTAACAGTTGTAAACAGAAAAGGTAACTGAGGGAAGGAGATGAAGAAGGAAGGAGAAAGGTTGACTGTTTTTTTTTTAAGTATTGGGGGCTCAGAAACAGAGAGAGAGAGAGTCTAAAAGCTAATTTGCATGCAGTTTTTGGTAATATTTTCATGCGATGAACTCGCAACAGAGACAGACTCAGAGTGAGGAAAGAGAGGAGTCCGAATCTGGAGCTACAGTTGGATTCGGAGTAGAAAACTCGCACGTATCTCAGCCGTTAAAAAATCTTGTTTCAGATCTAACGGCTTAAAATAAGGGGCAAAATTGGCAAAGTGATACCAATGTGCTCATTTTGTGGAGTATACTAGATTCGAACTCGGGATTCACCAGACACTTACTCTATCAATGGAGCAACTCCACTTGGACTACTTAATATAGTATTTAGTGTTATATATAGTATAGTGCTTAGTATTACTTTGCAAAAGCCATACAAATGTGTATACAGTTTTGTAGTGTACAAATCTATACTCATTTGTATGATTCGTATAACTCCTCATACAAATTTGTATGGCTGGACGTCGCAAAACATTTCAAAAAATATAAAATTTCCACAAACGTAGAGTCAACAATGGTGATCATATAGGTGCAAAGTATTTCGTTAACATAGGTCGTAATCGCCGGAAATTGATCGGAAAACTTTTCGGTTGACGGGGACGGTTGTCCAATCACCAGAGGCAAATGGTCCGACGATTAGAGATGGGTTGGGTTCTGATCCAATAATAATAACATTACTATATTATTTCTAATTAATCGTAATCCTTAGATTATGCGAATATTAGATGTTATTTAATTTTGGAATGGAATGGAATGGAACTTATTTTTAATTTCTACTGGGACACGGTGTTGGCAGGAAAAGAGAAGGAAGAAGTGTCCTTGCTTGTAATGTATTCGTACCGGAGACAAAATAGAAGAAAAAGGGAGAAGAGAAGAGAAGAGAAGAGTCCCTTCCGCTTCCATCCCCTACATTCCCATGTGTCTTCGTTCCTTTTACGGTGTCTTCTTATTTATTGCATTTTTTAATTTATGACCAATCCCATGTTCTCTTTAGCTACGTAACTTTGAGGAATGAGGATGATGGTTCGTTCCAGTTACGATGATGGGTTTCCTAGTCAAATTTTCAACAACTTCTTAGTTCTTACTGCAGTTTAATTACTAGTAGAATCAACCACTGTACTTCAGGGAAATTTTCAGAGGTGGAATTTGGTTTCACTGAAATCTAGCTTATGGTGGTTGTGGTGTTTTAGTGATAAATTTTATGTTGGTCATTTTCAATAATTTCTGGGTCATTTTAAATAATTTGTGGGTCAATTTGATAAGAGGTTTAGATTAGTGATATGAAATCACATGGTTGCTTGAAATTTTGTAAGGATTGTTTCGACAGATAATTTGGATAAATGATTTGGACATGAATAAAAATTTGTTATAAATTATTCGTTTGGACATAAAATAATTGAAAATATTTGGGGTGAATTAATCACCTTATAAGTTCGCCACCCAAAGAAATTAGAGGAGAGATGGGAGCTGTTGGATCTATAACCAAAAATTATGTTTTGTTTTCGTCGAATAATTCATATGATCATAAATAAATTAGAGGTATTTTAATATTTTTAAATCATTTTTCTTTCTTTATAATGATTATGTTCAAAATTACACGGTTGATTTCGAAATTAATAAACTTCATTCACATCTCTTGTATTTCCAATCTGTAGCTAATTCAAAGCTTTTATATTTCATATATCCCACCCAAATGAAGCTGTATGTGATTTTAATTCTTTTATAGGTAGAGATTTCAAAGATAACTGGAGATATGGCCATCTTAATTAAAATTATTCTTTTTTTTGTAGTTAATATGGTCATATTGGTTTTGTTTTACCATTTTATTTTTTTATTTCTCTCTCTTTATAATAATTGCACTCATAAATTTTTACATATTACCAACTCAAACGGTCTATTTCTAAAATAATAAATTTTATTCAATTATCTTTTATTTTAAATCTTAAACTATTTTAATCTGTCATCCAAATGACCTATAAAAATTTAAAATAAAAAGGATTTGCTCAAGTTTATAGAGCTCCACCACCCCTAATTAGTCCTGCACAGGGTCAATCAACTACCAACACATAGTATTCCTGATAAAGAGGTCAAGCACTCCTCAAATCCACCAACACTCCATTGTTTCCTGGTATCTCCCAGTCAAAGCACTGTATCAACGTAGCCAAACTCAAGCTCACCATTTTCATGCCCAATCCTTCTCCTGGACAGCTCCTTCTCCCATACTCAAATACCAAAAACTTGAACACATCATCATCATCATCATCATCTCCTATGCCTCGTCCCTCCACAAACCTCTCTGGCTTGAACTCGGAAGGATCATCCCAAATTCTGTTGTCGTTATGGATAGCCCAAGTGTTGACCAACAGAATGGTGCCACTGGGAACTTTGTATCCCCCAACTACACATTGCTCTGATGATTCGTGAGGAACTAGCAACGGGAGCGCCGGGTACATACTCATTGTCTCCTTTATGATCCCCTCGAGATAATGTAGTTTCCCAAGATCCGTCTCCTCGACTAGTCGATCCGTCCCGACCAATGTATCTATCTCAAATCGAGCAGCTTTCATTGTTCTGAGGATGGTTTAGGAGCAGAGAGAGCGCCCATTCCACTGTGTTCGACGATGTTTTTGTTCCCGCAGATAACAGTACTTATAAATTTCCCTACAGGAAATTTGAAAGTAAATTTTCTATGTAAATCTCTTTTCTACCTTTATTATGAGCCACGAATTTCTAAACTTTATAAAAAAAAAGAGGCATCTTTGATTGAAAATCATAGATTTTCACTAATAATTAATATGTGCTTTATGCATTTTGCCTTTTTTAATCTTTTTCTCCAAATTTGAAGTATGGATTTAGAAGTGAAAATTGAGTTAAGGTTAACGGTTAAAATTTAATACGATTAAAATAAAATAATTATATTGATTAATCAATTAAGGATTTGAAATTTTTTTATCAAAACAAATTGTTAACCCACTATCTTCATATTTATATTTCCCGATTGGTAGTTAATTAACCAGTTATTATTATGTTTGTGTGTTTATGACGAACCTATTTTACAATCCTAATTAACCAACTAAACGTGGACTGTTATTAACCGTTCTGATCGACTCCCAACCAAATGTGGCCAATTATCAGCATTTCTACTTCAGACTTTTATAACTCGATAAATCTTAACTATGTTAACCTGCCCCTTAATTAAATTCAAATTATCGACCACTCCATCTCATAGTTATATTTGCTATTAAACAATATTAAGGCAATGATATCCAAATTCGATATTCAATACTTATATATATAGACTCTGTATATGCGTCTTGATTCTGCTCTCATCTCTTAATTTTCATACTAAAACGATATTTACGTACCATGATCATGCCTTTGATAAGTTCGTCGGTGTAATACTCAGGGTCGTCGAGTTGCGAAGAGAGCAGAACCTGGATGAGGCATTTCTTGTTCAGATCATCACTCTCCTTCTTCTTCCTCCATCCTTCAATTAATTCCTGGAAAAACTCATTTCTCTTCCTATGACATTCTCTCATCCTCTTCTCCAACTCTTTGGATCTCACCAGCGGCAAAATGTCTTCCAAATTATCTCCGGTAACATAAAGTTCATTAACGGAAGTTGGAGTCACACAAAAAAACACACTATAAATTTTGTTGAACGCCATAAATATATAGTGATCCGGTTATGGGAGTCAATGTCAATGGTCCAGCTACCGGAGCCGGCCAAAGAATGAGCAAATATTAAAAAAATAAAATTAACTAAATAGGCACCTTAATTACCCCAGATTAGTCTTTGGATTATGTAAGAGATCAAACGGAAGGAAACAAATGAATGTGTAGTGGGGGCATTAACTGATGGCAAAGTAGTCGTGGGATGCTTCTCTCAGTGTAAAACACTTATGCCTTCCAAAGGCATCCTTGGGAATGTAGTGTTTATATGCTCTGCCAAAAGGCACAAACTGTTTACCACATCGACAAGCAAAACAAGGCGGGGATCGCCTCCATAACCAGCAGGAGGTCGCAGTCCCTCTCTATCCAACGCAGCCTGAAGTGACGTGGTGTCAGCAATGTCAAACTCCAATTCATGCATCATCCTATTCCGTTCTGTCTGCATGCTGAAGGGGAGAAGCATCTCACGTCAGTCAATGAGCGATAATTAGTAAATCTTACGATGACATCGCTTAGCTTGCCCTCATTCGAACGAGGAGCTGATTCCACCTCCGGAAGCTCATCCTCGAGGGTCTGAGCGTCTTTCCAGATCGCCAACTGGAGACGCCATGGAAAAAACCGACAAAACCGTCAGAAATTTCCATTAACTGATGGCTTCAGTTCCCCACACTTAGGTCGAATGTCGATGTGTTACTTCCCCGGCTATTGGTATTATACTATTTTTTTTTTATAATCGATGTGTATCTTATTATATACGAGGCGCCAAACAGTACCCATAAAAGTTATTTACAAATAGAGACCATTCACAGCCGAATGCTCTACACCACATCAGAGTTTGTTGATAATTTTGCATGCATGCAATGGTGGTGCAAAATAACGCATGGGTTCTAAACCTGCCACTTGGGCACTTGGCCAAACTTTAAATTCTATGGCTTCGAAAGATTCGCAGGTAATTGGCAGAACATTTTAAATATTAGTTTTACTGTGAGGTGATGAGGGGTTAATTTTTATTGTGAAGGTGGGCCACACGTGTGGACTTGATATGGGTGGGAGAGTGTGTATCTTGGAAGCTAGCAAGCCAAATAGGGCCACGTTGAAGTTTTCAGGTTTAATGGTGGCATTCTCACATTATTCGCCGCAACTCTTATCGTCACTGTCTTCACCTTCACAACTAACTGCATAATGAAGCAGTGTTTGTAGTCGTAATAGATAAATGTAGAAGTGTACATATTTAAAATCATCATCAATGCCATTTGGCTGCATAATAGAGATGTGCATATGCCATATGTATAGTTGAAATTGGTAACAGTCCAGGAAAGCTCACCTTGCATAAAGCGGGTGACGCACGTGTAGGCCAGCCATCGACGTTCTATCCATCGATGTGAACGAGGCCGGCCTAGCGGAGCCTCGGCAACTCGCACGGACAACTGCTTTGCATGATCTAATGGTTTTCAGTGTTGGCGTTTGCTGCTTTGAAACTTTGCGCTTGCTTTTTCGGTTTTGTTTAGTTTTCGGTGAAGCCTGTGGCTTTTTAGGTCTCATTTTCGGTGTCGGGCCAGGTCGTTCTTGGTAGAGTTTTTGGGTCTGAATCAGTAGCTCGGAGATGGGTTGCAGTGACAACGACGAGAGCCGCGGAAAGTGGGTAAGGATGGAGCTGAAGTTTGGGGTGTGTGAAGTATGCTTCTTATAATACTGAAAATGGATTTATTGTGAAAATACATGCATACAAGACAATCATAAACTTTGGTCAATATAACTCTCGGATTGGGCGCCTGTTGGCAAGGTAGGTAGTGATATCTGTTAGCAAACATACTTCATTGAAACTGGTTTATTAATTATTCGTGTATGAGCATGACAACAAGACAACAGTGCCCTTAATCCCACCAATCCAGGATTTCCTTTTCTCAAGGACAGTTGAAAAAAAACGTGAACAGAAACGATCAAGCAGAGTTGTGTTTTGACACTGCAAGCCCCTACTGACCAGCCAACAAACAGAAAACCGGAAACCTTCAAACCAAAGTACGTAGGCGAGAGCTACGGCGTCTGCTTCCTCCACCAGCGCCATTTTTGGCTCTTCCTCCATTGCGACGACGGCTTCCTCCACCAGCGCCACCATTGGCTCCTCCTCCTTCAAGCAGGGAAGACAGGTTGTTCACGCATGTCCAGGAGCAGAAAGATTCCGCCGAACCATCGCTCCTAACAACGACGAATAAATAGTGTCCCAACCTACCAATTTCTCTGTTTGTGTGGGTTTGCATTTTGATTGACTGGATACCCCCTCCAGAACCAATCTTCTTCTCCCACGTCTCTGGATCACCCTTCTTCAGAAAATCCAACACTGCCGTTCGGTTAAGTCTTGGACCAAAGTGATACATGTCACCCCCCCCCCCCAATGACTTACCCGGTCGGCGAGAGGATCAAAACCTTGCAAATAATCGTTAAGCAACGATGCGAAAAACGAAACAATTCGTTTGGAACTCCAGAATTTCCACCAACCAAAGGTGACAACACCTTCAGAGTCTTGTTCATGATGACAGCTACAAGGACCAACATATAATCTGTTGGCTTTCTCTGCAATGGGAAAGATGCCGTCAACGCACTTAATGAAACAGAAATCCTCCATGGAACCATCTCCTCTAACAAAGTAGAAGCTTCGCAGATTACCACCATATCCTGGATGGATTCGAACTTGAAATGATTCGACACCAGAAGAAGAACCAATCTTTTTCCCCGATTCTGGATCGCCCTTCTTCAGTAAATCATGTAACATCTCGTGGGCATTCTCCTCGACGAGAGCCTCATTAAGCGGCAACCTGATAAGCAAGTCGAAAAAGAACCAATACATCTGATGGCAGGACCTGAATTTCTTTGGACCCAAGGAGACCAATTTCACCGCCTCTTCGTCTAGCTTGGCTTCTCGGTCTTGTTTAAGTCGTTTATATATTTCAGAAAGCTCGGCTGATCTTCTCCTGTGCAAACCCCGCATGCCTCCTTCTACATGACATCCACAAACAGCGACAACACCGCTACCTTGATCTTTCAAATCCTCAGGCAATGGAAGGATATTGTTTACACAGCTTCTGTAGCAAAAATCCTCCTTGGAATCGTCTTCCCTAACAACCATGAACGTGCGTAAGTCGCTGCACATGTATTTCTGTCGGACTTTGAATGAAGCGACCCCGGAACCAATTAACGTATCTGAGTCGGGATGACCCTTCTTCACCAAGTCCAGTAACATAGCGTCGCAATCCTGCCAACAAAAGAATTAATAATGTGCAACAGAATCAGAAATTATAAGAAACCATCGACGAAAGAAAAAACGGAAATGATCCATTCTGAAGCACTGCATTGCTAATGAGTTGGGACAAATTCCAAAATTATAAGAAGCCGTGCCCATGGTTGTATCTGAATCATTGTTATTATTAACGATAGACAGTGACACGGAATACCGACATGGTTGCTGATCAAAGGTTGAACTGAGTAGAATCTAAGCCACGATCGGACAGTTTCAAACATCTGACGGGAGCTCGTGAATTCCTTCGTACCCAAACGGACAACCACCGCCTCGTTCCCGACGTCGTCGTTTTCCAGCTTCTGCTTCTTACCGACATCATGGCCGCCGCTCGCTGCTTCCCCAATTTCCTCGCTGGCTCGCCGCTTCATATCTTCCTCTGGATTGGACATATCGCTCGATGATTTTGGTGTTCGATTCCGATCGGCAAACCCTAATTTACTTTGCTTTCAGGATTGGACATAATCAACTTTTCTTATTTTAAAATATATAGTTAAAATAGATTGATATACGAAAAATTCAATATTTTTGATTGATCCTAATTTTTTTCTATCCTAATAATTAAATTTAATCTTTTTAATTTTTTTTCATAATTGTTAGTGTATTATTTAAAATATATTATTATCTTTATAAATATTATTCATTAAATTTACTTTTCTTTCATAATTTTTTATAAATTATTATTTTTATAAATATTACTTATTATAAATTTTTAAATCCAATGATATGATTCGATATTAAATTTTAATATATAATAATATATTTTATTAATATATATTATAACGATTTATAAATTTAAATTTTTCATATAAATTTTTCATCATTAATTATCTTTCAAATTAAAATTAAAATTTTTTTCTCAGTTAATTTTTTATATATTAATTACCCTTTTAAATGATATAACATGAACTTTTTAATAATAATAATTTTATATTCAAATAAATATTAAATATAATTCATGAGTTTTAAAAAAAGATAATTAGATCTAAATCATATAACATGAATTTTTTAACTATTATAATTTCATGTTAGAATAAGTATGTATAATCCATGATTTCAAAAAAGAATAAGATAATTAGAACTCATATAAAATATATTTGTGCTGTGAGTTATTTAATTTCATAACATTTATTATAAAATTCATTATTTATATATATTTTTTTCACTATTTTTAATGACTTAATCAGAAAAGAAGACAAATTATGACTTAAGGCGTTTTGAAAGGAGTAATGGAAAAGGTCGAGAACGATGAGGTACTTAAAATTCTGAGAGGAGTCAAATTTGTATTCATTGTGTTTTGGGCAGCTTTGTACGGTATAAGAAGTTGAATAGAAAGTTGAAGAGGTTAAGAAAATAATGAGAAGTTATATAAACAGAAGGGTGATTTTGAATGTAGGAGATCTCAGTAAAGATTTATAATTGTATCTATACAAATTAAAGTTTTAATTTAAGGTTCAAATATGAGGTAATGACAATTAAATTTATCTGCAATACTTTATTATACTATAAATATTATATTTTAAAATTAGCTACTCGAGATTGCTTATTATAGGAATGGTAAGCTAACTTTATTGTAGTAGAGTTGTGTGGGTTAGATTTTGAACTGGGTTACGGGTGGTCGGGTCACAAGTTAATTGGGTTATAAGTTTATCAGGTTGTGGGTCCATAAGGGGTCATGGTGGGTTTATCAGGTTGTTGTAGGTCCATCAGGTCTCGAGATGGACGGGTTACCAGACCGACACGAATTGTCCACCGTGTCACAACAAATCTATAAAATTTCATATATATGTTGGACTAATGATTAAAATTTTATAAAATGTTTCTTTATACTAAAAAAATTATATTTTGAAATTAGCTATTTGTAGTTTTTTAAGGAAGTTTAGTTAAATTTAGTGTATGAGGCTTAAACTTGTCAAATGGGCAGGTTGGGCGGGTTATGAGTCAGGTTAGTCAGTTTGCAAATTTGTCGGGTCAGAAGTTCATTGGCTTGCAGATTTTTCAGTTGCGGGTCTATTGGATCGCGAGTTTATCAAGTAGCAGGTCCATCAGATTTTAGGGTAGATGGGTCAGGGATTGCCCACCATATCACAATAAAGTTAAGCAATAATACGGTTATAGGTTTAAAATAAAAATTACAAAAAAATGAAGTAAAAGTAGAGATTAATATGAATATATTCGCCTTAAATTTGAATATATAATCCAATTGCAAGTTTTATACGACCAATCGGCCAGACAAAAGCGAGTCACGCCTACTTATGTTTTAATGAAGACCTCATACGACTAGTAGTATGTTACTGAGAGACAAAACCGTGGCAACACATGTACTGCACAACATACAGTTACGATTTTTCGCTTCACCTATTTCGAGTGTCACACTTCGAGCTTGGTTGAATAATGCTCTGAGTTGTATTTTTCATAATATTGACAATTAATTATATGACGATCTCTACTATAAAAGACATAATATGATGATGATCTTTATCCTAAAAAAGGATAATATTAGTTTTCCATGTATTTTGCAGAAGTAGTAATCGCCTATCAAATGGGCCCATTGATCATTCCCCTACATTATGGCCAGTTAATCGACTATATCCTTTTTACTACGTTTTCCGTCCATACACCCCGGAACCAATACACTCACCCCATGACAAACAAGCCTGAGCCGGCAGATCAAAGCAAAGCGCAAGCTCTAAACCCTAACTTTAGTGTTGGCTCATTCTCAACCACCTCATATCAAAGGGCCATATCTTATACCTGCAATGGATCCATTGCTGATATCACGACACGTGGCACCACAACTTGTATCGTTCGAATATTGGTATAAAAAGTAGTTAAAATTCTTTTATTTATAAAGGGACACACACTATTCACCTACCTCAAATAGTTTAAAGTCTAAATACCAAATCGTCACATAAACGCTTTAGGCTCATATACATTCAAGGGATCCTTCTGAGACTTCACTGTCCTTTCGCTTATATTATTAGCATATCCTCACTCACAAACCACGTATTAACGCCTCTGTACACCTTGTTAAAGAACGCCCGAACAGCCGATGTGATTCATTAAAACGCTCACTCAATCCGATGTGATTCATAAAGTAACATATATGAAAATTTGATGTCCAGAGAGATTTCATATTCCAACGGAAATTCCCATGAAGCAGTCAAATTAATTAGTATCCACTTTATAACGTTCCACTTTGTCATATTTGGGAATGCTCCACTTTGTAACTAAAAGCATAATTTTTATACTATACAACAAACACAAATGATTAGGCAGTAGTAGTGGACGACTGGACACTCAACCTTGAGTCCTTGACATCCCAACAACTTCAGCCTATAAAAAGGTCTCCAAACCCACTTGAATTCTACACAAATCAAATCTATACCAAACCAACCACTAACAAAAACAAAAAGGCTTGTAGAGGTATCAATACTTATGGCAGTTCTCTCTACCACTTCAAAATCGGCCGTGGTCGTGATCATGCTCGCGGTGGTCATCGTACCGTTCTTTCCGGTTGCCACCCCTCGTGGCCTCGCAGAAAGGACGGACGACGACCCAAACTACGCCTACCACCAGTGCTACCGGGGGGTGTCTCCGGATACTGAGGTGAGTTACACGGCTAGTGTGGAAAACGTGCTGCGGGACATGGTGGAGAACACAGAGGCCGGAAACGTTTACTCCACTTGGGATCCGATATCGGAACCTCTCGTATTTGGCAAGTCGGCTTGTAGTAACGCGGATACGTGCAACAAGGACCTGGATGCGGCGAGGGACTACCTGCGGAAGAATTGTCCACACTACATTGGTGCTTATGCTGTCTTGGGACACGCTTCTTTGGGATATAGTGACGAAACGTACTAAGCTAAATCCACGCATGCAGTCCGATTATGTAATACTTCGCCGTAGCAATAAGCGTTTGTATTTGAACCGTTCGTTATTTTTTGGTTGCTTGATTAAGAAGTGTGTTATTTTATCCAGAGAATGAGAATTGCTGACAACACTTTAAAGCGATATTTAAGAACTTCATATTGCACTGAAGGGTTGAAGAGGAAGATAATTAAAGACAAGAATATTTGTGATTTTTAATTTTTATTAGAAGAAGATAGATAAATCACAATTCAAGCAAAGCACAGTAACAGAGACGAAAGAGAAGCCGTCCAATCCTAACACAGCCGCCCGCTTTCGATCATCAAAGGCGACGTTAATTAAATATATTACTAAAACAATAAATCAGAAGAAAAGGCAGAGACAGAGAGGTCTCAGTCGATCGATCGATCTACCAGATCCTAACTTCCATGAACCCATCTTCACTCGCCCACCCTCTGAACATCCCATTCGCGTTGAACCCACACGCCACTTCTCCCTCATTTGACACCGCTATCAGCCCTGCCTGTCCGCCGTCGTCCAGCCTCTCCTTTATCACCATGTCCACCGCCGCCTGCAGCTTCAGCCCTTTGTACTCCATCACCGCCGCCACGTCACGCGCTAATGTTCCGCGTATGATCGCCTCCCCTTCCCCTGTGCACGACACCCCGCATAGCTTCCCCGCGTACGTCCCTGCTCCGATCAGCGGGGAGTCGCCGATCCTTCCGGTCATTTTGTTCATTAGTCCGCCTGTCGACGTGGCGGCGGCGCACCGGCCTTGACTGTCCACTACCACGCACCCCACCGTCTCCGGAGAGTAGATGCTGATCGGTAGTCCGTTCATCATTATTGGTTTGGCGATTGATGATGCTGCCTCTGCGCTGCATGTCTCTGCTAATGGGATCCTGTAGTCGAACTGAAAAATGTACCAATCAGAAATAATTACTAAGTTAGAAATTAGATAAAAAAGTTTTATGAAAACTTAATCGTTGAAGATAGATATACGTAGCCGACATCCATGAGCTCATAAATTGCCTGGTAAGAAGGACAACTTCTAATGGTGGAACCAAGATAAAAAGATATATTAAATCGGACTTAAAATTAAAAAATTTATATACATATTGAGTAGTCAAATGATGAATACATTTTTAATATAATAATAAATTAAAATATATAGTAAATATCTGTTGTGTTACTTTTAGTTAAATAAAATTATATGTATTATCGACAAGCTTTTTGTCTATATTTAAAATTTTTAAATTAAATGTATAATGATTACTTATATGTTGGTTATAAGTTTAAATTTAATATATTATTTAGTTTGAACAAATACATAAAGGAGTAAAACTTCAAACATCATAAATTGGATTATGAAATTGTCTAAAACTTACATATAATCTAGTACTCGAAACCAAGAAATAAAAGAGTCAGGACTCTTCCAGACTCCCTTTGATTTCAACACGACTAAACACTGAGCCGAACTTAAAATTTTTCCCCAAACTGAACTCGCATAAATTATAAAATACACCAAAATTAGTGGTCTAGATCGAAATTGAGGTGAGTTGAGACTTACCCAAGCCACTCCCCAGTTCCGCTAGTGAAAATCTTGAACCCACCATTAATAATTAATATGATACAAGTTATTTTAGTAAGATTATAAATATGTTTTTATTAAGGGTATCATAGTCATTTAACATACCGTGTGAATTAAATACCAACGGTAACATGTAGTAATGAAGTCCATTTTTACTTTGCATCATCCTTTTATTTGTATAGTCTAATTTGATTTCGTATAGTTCGATTTAAAAAATTAGATTTTCGTTAGCATAACGAGACTGCACAAGTAACAACAGACGATAAAGTAAATACGAATTGCATAAATAATTTTATTTAACTAAAAATGTTTTTTAGTTTGTTCACAAACCGCATAAGGTAAAAAACTGACGGCTTATAGCAGATGGTAATTCATTAGCACCAAAAAGAGAAAGGTAATTAATTAATTAATTAAAGACGCAATTACCAATATGGAATTGGCTTCCTTAGCCAATTTCAACATTCCGCGATTCTCCTCTGTTATGAAGTAATGATTGTCCACCAATTCAACGCCCTGTTGGCGGGCGAAGGCTTCGGCGCCGGAGAAGGCGAGATAAGAATGAGGGGATTTCTCCATAACGAGACGGGCGAGGGAGACTGGGTTCTTCACGGTGGTAACGCCAGAAACGGCTCCGCATCGTCTTGTGGTTCCGTCCATGATGCTAGCTTCCATCTCCGCTGTACCTTTCTCGGTGAGAGCAGATCCGCGGCCGGAGTTAAACAGAGGGTCGGTCTCGAGTTCCCGAACGACGAGCTCGACGACATCGACGGCGGGGAGATCGTGAGAGCGTAGAGAAGAGATGCCGAGATTGAGGCAGCGAGTGAGGAGGAGCTTGGCTTCGTCCTGTCGCTGTTGAGGGAGATTTGGGTCCACCCCAGCGCCACCGTGCACTGCAATAGCCCAACCTCCCATCACTCTGTTTTTTTTCTTTGTTACAGAGGGATTTGGATTTCTCTCTGTTTTGTTTTTTTGCCTCTGGCTCTCTCCCGCTATCACTACGGATCTCTCTCCCTTTCTCTGTTTGGTTGTTATTTATTTTCTGTGTGTGGTTAAGCACTTGGTTTTGTGGTCTTTATATAGAGAGAAAGAGCAAAGTAAAGTTGTTCATATTTCCACTTTTTTTTTTCTCTCTTGCTCATGTTTTACATGTGCAACGTTGTTGTTTGCCACACGTCTTTCTTTTTGGGTGATTTTATATAATTGGCATATAGCATAAAATGTAACTGCGAGGCCTAGCGATCTTTCAAACGATGTTCGACACAGTTTTTGTATTCGGGAAGCGTGGCAGCTTTTTAATTGTGAGTGGGAAGTTTTAACTTTTCATATCTATGAAGAAGGTAATGTAGGTGCGGACCTTTTTGTTTGTCATGGACACTCTTTTAATTTTGTTTTTCATGTTATTTTTTTGTTTCTTCGTAGTAATTCTGATTGTGTTATCGCGATTATGTTTGGAGTTGTATATCCTTATTTCGTTATTTCTAATAGTTAGGGCCTAGAGCCCGCGTTCTAAAAAAAGGTTTTATGGGCTTGAAGTTAAAGATTGTTTGAAAAGGTGAATTTGTAAGAAAAGAACTCAGATGAAAGATAACTAATGAATTAAAATAATTAGAGAGTTTGAATGTATAAATAATTTAAAAAATCAATTGGTTGGATGGGTGTGCTTTAGAAATTTTTTAGTTTGACTTAAATTAAAAACTAAAATAAAAATGATATAAATACTCATAAGTAAGATAAAGGCAATAATTATATTCATTATAATTTTTAAAATGACACGAGATCGAAAGGAAAAATTAAATCACTCAAAAAATTTCATAATTGAAAGAAAATTCATTTTAATGTCAAAATCATCTACACACCAACCGATTTTAGTTACACTTTAGAACAAGAAGTGTGGGGGGGGGGGGGGATAATTGCTATTTCGATGAAGTGCGTCGTAAACACCCATCTCCCCGAAGTTAAATGGGTCATTCATTGTTCTAATGGTTCGTGATGCAGACAGATAGATTCAGGATTCTATCTTTGTCTAACTGAACTTTATTGTGGTACTCTGTGTGTTCTGTTCCTTTCAATGTTTCGTATACGTTTTGTTATGTGCTAATGTCACTAATGATTGTGTTTCTTATAAAGTCTCAACTTCCCCTTCAGTTCGATATAGTTGTCGTCGAGGGTACCCGCACACATTATAGACGAAACGGAAAAATGAAAAATCGAGGGTGAGACCAGTTTCAAAAGTAGCCAGCACATATTATAATGAGTGGCTGATCATGTAGGCTGTCAAGTTGCAGATCATTGTTTTCATCAATCTCGGTGTTGGATGCATAAGTTTTTGTGAGAACCAGCTTGCATTTTTGCACATATATATATAATGCATGGTTACCTTTCCCATATAGAATCAGATTGCATGTTTAAATAGCCAACTGTAACGTGTTCATCAGTCTTCACCACAGATAAATCCTCTGCCGCCTTCAACTCCGGCACGCCCCCTCGTCGGGCCAATGGACGCAGCTGTTCGGGGTCCAATGCAGAATTTCCAAGGCTATGGTGGGCTTGGATTAGTACTAAGTACTACAATGGACAACGGGCATGATTGTCACTCTGCACATGATGAAGTTGTTCCCCATATTATGGAGCCCTGTGTCCGGGAATTCAGAACTGCTCTGTAACACCTAAGATTAATAATATTTTTTTACTCTAACTTTAACTTATTTACCTTAGTTTCAACTCATCTTTCCTAACAATCATGATTCCTATTACCAAACATAATAATTGGCCATTTACTCTTTGACATCGATTTCGACTTTAACGAACAAAATACCCGAAGTTATACTTTTGCTTCCCTCGTAAACACTCGTTAATAACCGTTTCTTTCTCATACCAGTAACATCTGTCTATGTCTAGTCTTCTCTATGACCCCGCGTTTGCTTGCTCTCTAAGATTTCCACCCAAAATTTGATACGACGTAAAGGGAGAGTTGAAGTGGGAGATGAGGCCAAGGTCCCACGCACACCATCCAATCATCTGGGAACCGCAATTTGGTTGTTTTAATAAAAGTTTTACCAGCTAGCTTAGTGACATATTAATGAGAATTAATATGGTTTATCAATTATACGATCATTCCCAAAGAAGGAAGTGCAAGTGTGCAACTCGTACAGCCATTGCTTACAATATTTGGTCAGATGACAGTTATTAATTATGCATGAGATTCTGATAAGGATGCTGATTGGCTGGATTTGCTTCGGGAACGGGTGATACTGATGAATCTGAGATGACTCATTGAAATAATATAATGTAGGATATTCATTGGATTACCATTAACCAGCTGGCTGTTTTTAATGACCATTTCAACATACTTGATATGGTGGCTACCGATCGAGTTAAACATATCCTGATGATGATCCTGGCCGGTATGAAATATTAAACATATTTATATCAATTTGGATATTATTACAGTTGAATTTGATTTCAAAACGGGTGAGCAAATCCAAATTTCATGTATATTCAATGCCTCACATGTCTATAAAACCTAGTTTATTTATATATTATGGCAGAATAGTATAGGAAAAGAAAATGAAAGGGAGATCGATTTTGGATTCGGGGATATTGCTTTTTGATTCAGAAGCAATTTGGACTTTTTGATTTTCATATTATTTTATAGTTAGAGATTAATTAGGGTAATATTGTCACGTTGTTTTAGATATTTTTGTTGGATTAGAACCCAGCTGTCTCCAGTGACCTCACCACCATCTTCGATGACCGAACCACCATCTCTGGTCATTGAAAAGTTTTCTGATCAATTTAATTTCCCGGCGGTTCTGATCTCTGTTGACGAAAATTCTTGCACCCACGTGATCACTGACGTTGGCTCTATGTTTTCTGGGAATTTTTTATTTTTCGGAAAATATTTTCCAACGACTGGCCGTACAACTTTGTACAGAAAGTTGTACAGATCATATAAATATATATAGGCTTGTACACACCCGTTAAAATCTATATACATTTATATGGCTTTTGTACAAAGTATATTTACTAAATACATAACTTAATATACCTATTTGTATATATGACTCTGAAATGTCAATTTTGCCCCTATATTTTCAACCATTAGATCTAAAACACGATTTTTAGACAGAGAAAATTTATACGAATTTTTTGAAATCGAATCCAGAAACCATTTCTTTAGCTCCAAATTCGAACACTCTGCCTTCTGCATTTGGACCACCATTTCCTTCATTCTCTTCTTCATCTTCTAGCAGACCATCGAGCAGCTCCCTGACGTCCCTGATAAGGTTGTCTTTTCCTGTGTATGTTTTCCTCAGTTGTTTCCAAGACCTTTTACTTTTATATATATTATGCATGCTTGGGGTTGGCGGGAAACAAGATTTTGATGATGGATTATCACTTCCTGTGACATCGACCACTACGGGAGTTGGTCCATACATGCATGTTTGTTATCAAAATTGGACCACTACCCTTCTTGTCCTAGTTACTTAATTATAAGATTGTATAGAATAAATTAGAAAAACGAGAGACCACAAATTAACCCATTTCCTACAATAATTTTTTTTTTCAACTCACAATAAAGTAAATTTAAGTTTATTACATAAGATATAATTATCGTTATGTAAGCTCTTTTTCATGGCATAGATTGCTTATATCGATTGATTTGATCAGCTAAAGTGACGTGGTTTTGGCCTATGATGGAAGTTCACAACTCAAACCATATATATTTTATCGAAAAACTATTTGTGTGGATGATTGACAAAGTAATTCTTTTACGTAAAAACCTTAGAAACATAAAAGTATATTTACATTGTTGAAGCATTAATAAGGTTAAATAAGAGGTATATTCTCGACATGAATTCACAAACAACCGCGGTCTTCGCTAAATGGTTTACCGAGAAATGGGCGTGTATTGGGATTTGCTTGGTACGGTGGGTGCAGTAGAGAGGCCCAACCGATGTCAGTCAGCCCATTGGATCCCTCTGATCTTGTTTTTTTTTTCCTAGTGGTGCCCAACCTTATCTTTCCTGCAATCCCCCCAACATATATAGCCACTACAGTACTGGTAGATACACCAAACTATACAATTTTGTTAGCTCTCATTCAAATGAAAAATATGAGTTTCTAAATTTATAATGTGCAAGTGCAAAGTTGTGTTCATATAAGACGATGAAAAAAATCGAAGCAAACATTTCATCTTTTACCTCATAACGAGTTTTTATATTGTAAAGGGATTTTATATTACATTCTTGTTCGAAACTTCAAACGACATCTTTCTCGACATACACATCACTAGACAATCATTCGGCAATTCATGATCTACTATTCGATTGCGAATCTTGTTTTTGATATAAATCATTACAGAAAGTGCTCTCTCAACAATGGTTTTATATATATTAAGTCGAACTAATATGATTTATGAGCCAAATAGTGTTCATCTCCTTCGCGTCGCCACTGACAGAAAATGAGAAGATGGAGCCCAATAATTCACAAATACATACCCTTAAACTTGCTATATTTGAAAAGTATATTCTGCTGGTACCAAATTGATCAATCCAAGACAAAATTCCAAACCTGAAATTAGTTGAATCAGGGCATATCTCATTGAGATTTGGAGTGATAAGAAACTAGCTTGGGTAGATAGATACCCCCAACCTGTGACCTTTCATGGAGACATATAGATAGCTTAATTAGGTTGCTTCAATGCCATTTGGGGTTCCAATCACAATGAAGAACGCAGAGCTTTAACTTTAAATCAAAACTTGGGAATGGTGAACTGCACCAGCAGAAACCTATTTCAAGTCTGGAAATTACACCAACTCATTTATTATGAATGCTACGTAGCTCCAACTAATTTGTGTCCTCTCCCCCATCCCTCCCAAGTCCAATCTCAACAAAAATATATTTACTTTTCTATACCCATTAAAAGGAAATTGGTTACCATGACATTCAATTCTCATCCAAGTACCAGTTTTCCTCTTTACCTTATATAAAATATCCACACAAAGATTACTACTTCGTTTTTCGCCAAGAAATTCGAATTCGCGTGAAGGCCTCCCACATCTAACCGGATCAGTCCATATCAAGGTTAGGTAGTCTCTCTTTCTTCCTAGTACAACTCACGTGACACTAAATTTCCTTGTGTTTTAATGCTTATTTGCATATGAGGTACGATTTCCATCAAAATTGTTTAGATTTGTTTCGTTGTTTTGACTGTATGAAAAATTAACTTATCCAATTCGATTTAGTGATTAGGGACTATAGTGATATTTTCCCACTCATCCCTGGAAAGTAAATAATTACTTGTTTTTTTTAATATGAACAGGTTGATAATATTTACTTAAAAAAGAGAATACTTTTGCTGATTCTACATGGGTAATATTGTGTCCTTTATCTTTTTCTTTGATGTTCTTATTCTCTATTTTTTTTGTCATGGTTTTCTTTTCTGGATTTATAAGTTGAAATAACACTACGGTCCAATCGATCTTAACTACCCAAAAGAAAAGGGAAGAAGAAGAAGAAGAACAAAGGGAGGAAAAAGACATTAAAGGACCTAATCAAAAGATTTTGTCCCCCAATTTCAACATTCCCTTTCACCTTTTCTCTTTTTTTTTCTTCTTCTTCTTATTTACATGTGGATCTAATTGCATCTATAATTAAACCCACTTTCTAAATCTGCGTATTAATACTCGAACAAGTTACCAGAATCATATATGTATAAACAAGATTGTAAAATTATGTAACTTCCAATATACATAATACAACCGAAATATTAATGAACTTCTTGTAGAATCCAAAATAGTTTAATTAGAATACTCACTGAATTTCTTGTTATCACTCGTCTTATATTTTCACTTCAAAATAATATTGTATTGTAATAATAATAATAGATTTATAGAGGGAGCTAGGGAGAATAATAAAGTAAATTAAAGGGGAAGTGATGAATTTTCCCGTTACCGCTAGTTGAAAATAGTTTTGCGGGGAAATAATATAATGCACATGCAATGGCGATCCAATCCCTTTGATTACAAGATCACACACCAATCCACATCTTGTTGCTGACTAGCTCTCGCAAACAAACAAAAATCTACACAGATGGATGAATTAATGTGCATCTAGTCGTTTGGAATAATTATATACTAAAATTACTGACTCGAATGACTTTGATCTTTTAGTGAGTCTTTTTTAAAAAAATTTCTTATCGTACATATGGGATTTTGTAAGTTATCAGAAATATGTGAGGGCGTTCCACTCGACGGGCATTCATAATGGCACATTTAGATGTTGTCTTTTAACATACAACTTCTTATTAACTCGAACAAAATCGCATAAAGTAATAATCGGGAAAGAGAAATAAGTACACGCATAAAGTGGAGAAAAGAGGGGTCGAAAGGGAAGAAGGTGCAGGGTGCAGACAGGTAGCTAGTAAGGTTGCGTGGCAGCAAGATGGAGTATATTTATGAAGGCATGACGAAGCCCTGTAGTTGAAAACGGGAAGTGAACCAAGGACAGAACACTGCACTCTAGCTTCCTAGGCGAAGGGTAAAACAAAACATAACAATAAATATAACAACACCTGTCGTGGTTTTGATGCCATGGATATCAAAACCCACCATTCCCAACTAGGTCAACACCATCAACTGAAATTATTAATATGTTGTTTACAGAAGATGGATCTACGTTCTACAAAATTTTACCCTTATAAGACAGTGGCCGACAAGGTATTCATACCTCCACATGTTTAAATTTAACAGATTTTCTCAACTTTGATGTGTTCATCTTTTAAAAAGACTTCTAGCATAACCTTTTTTTTATATCTACGTCTATAATAATGATTATATATTTTCAGATTTTAAATTTTACCGCCCTACATAATTGTCCTTTAAATATTTAATTTATATTTGTAAGATTTTAGCCAATTAAATTTTATTTTAATATCCCTCTTATTTTAATTTACTTAATTTATATATTAATTAATATTCCCCTAACTCTTTTATTTAATTAATACCTGTTACATACGAACTTGAATTTGAATAATTTTTGCGCTAAAAATTTAGTTTTTCGAAGACGATTAAACAAATACAAATCATGATATAGTTTCGACGAACTTTTGCTTTGATGTCAAACACGTGAGACGATTAAAAACTAAAGATTGACATAAGAATAACAAAGTTATGAGGATTTACTATCAACTATGTCCGATTACCTTTATTTTTTTACATATATATGCTTATCGGGTCTAAGTGTTACATATATATGCTTATCGGTCTAAGTGTTACATATATATGCTTATCAGGTCTAAGTGCTAAATAATTGAACGCTTAATATTATCATACTAGATATATATCAACTAAAGGTTCAGTATTTTCATAAACTTACTATTTCTATTTTAATGATAGCAATGTCCAATTGAAAATTATAGCTCATTGAGATCCATTTACGAACAATAAAGATACATCATGTTAGGAATAGCAAGCGCATGAAAAACCAAAAGTGACACATCAACTTTTACTATAACCTGGTGTTGCCCCACTGAAACTAAGTAAATTAAAATACATTTTTATAGATATTGTAACATTAAATTAGATAATTGATTATAAACACTTATATTCTCTTGATTTATTAAATTTGAACCTGATAACTAGATTTTAAGAAGATAAAATTTATATGTGCCCCAGCCAATCGAGGTAAGATGTTAGCTTAAATTAAAGAATTTAATGGTCGTTTGGATGAGGTATTTGGGTGAGGTATTTTGGCCAAAATAAAAATAACTCTTTTTGAGTTATTTGGGTCAAAATACCTCATTTGACATCCAACACAAAATTTGTGGTATTTCAGATTGTAGTATTTCAAATAACTCACTTTTGAGTTATTTCAAATACCTCATCAAAATAACTCGTTTGGAAACCAAAACGAAATATGTGGAATTTCGGGATGTGGTATTTGAAATAACTCGTTCTTTTAAATACCTCCCCACCACCTAGGTATTTGAAATACCTTACTATTTTGAGAATGTGGTATTTCCGTTACCAAATACCATATTGAATAACTCATTAGGCAAATAAGATAATTCGCATACCACAAATCCATTGCACCACATACATACCACATTCTCAAATAACCCATCATTTTATTTCAAAATACCACATATCTAAAATACCTCATCCAAACGACACATAAGTATATCGGAAATTTCACTCGATATACTTGAAAAAAATAAAAAAAATACATGATAGATTCAAAATCATGTTTTTTAAAATAACAATTATTGGAAATGGATTTATATGGCGTTCTGTACGATAATAATTATATTCGGACAAGTAGTATTAATAATGATTGTCCCAGTGTATGCCCCTGTATATGGACTATTCATGTTCATTATTGGGATGTATTTGCTTCATGGTGAATGCTAAAGTTGTGCAGTGTAAACAGTTATACTGCCTTCTTAATCATTCATTATTTAACACTGTAATTCAGTTTTTTGTCTAATCAGTTGATTCAATCGATTAACATTTATTCACTATTACTCATATCATCAACTGTTAAGATGACGTTGTTTTTTGGAGTTGCTCTAACTATAATATCGTAGGTTGAAGATTTGAAGATTCTAACACACTTCACGAAAATAAATACCATTGTAATGTTCAGTTATGTTTTTTTTATTTTGTACGAACAATATTTACCTAGAAAAAATTCTATTAGCATAGTTTTCCAAATTTGAATGTAGAAATTGGTACATATAAAAGTAACCATTTTTTCTTGTTTTCTGATTAATAATTTAATATAGATTTTGTTCCATGCCCTTGATTTCCCTAGGGGGATAAAATGCCAACCATCTCTGGTTTGCTTCTTCCAAAATGTTCCAAACCGAACATTTCGGCAGAGTCTCATGGATTCTGGAAAGCAGAGATCGTAGGCAATTTAAACTTACAGGGACATATAGAATCTTTTATTTTCTAGCCATCGGAATTCAGCTATAGTAGTGCTAGTGCATCACGATGCTAAGCCAATACGGAAATGTAACTTCTTCCTCTGGCTAGCTAGTAGCGAGATGGAATCATGCCGTTAAGATCTGCAGACGAAGCTGGATATTGGTGACTGAAACTCTTGTGATCTTCTTCTACATCTACTCTGCTCTTCTTCTTTGTCCGATGCGTCGGCTCTGGCGAAGAAGAGACAGAGGAAGATGCAGAGGTGGTGGAATCGTTGGAGCTATCTGAACAGAAGCTCAAATCCATCACCCCATTCGGGCTCCCCGGAATCGAATCCAATGTCCTTCGCTTCTTCGATTGATGGATGTTACCATTTCCGCTTCCTGACGTTGTCAATTCCATTATCAGCTCCCTGCAACCTTCCATCTTTTCCTGCATTCACAATATCCGGACCGGAATTCAGATTCCGTCCCACACCAAAAATCATCACGACAATAAAGAAACTAACTACATTATACATACCAAGTCGATTTCCAGAACTGCCAACAACTTGGATCGTTCCGTCCCAACAGAAGAAGAATCAATGTTGTTGATTACATGAAACATCGTTGCCGCAGCCACTACTGATGGCAGATAACACAATGACCTACAATCTGCAAATCGGGAATTATAATGAGTTGAATAATATAAGCATAATGTAATTTTTGAAGTCTATGGTGTCATTTGCTTGCCTGAGACGAGGGAGACGATGATGAGCTCGCACCGTGAGACGAATTCCCAGCAGAGAGAGCTCCCAAGCCCCATCCTCCTGGTCATGAAATCGAGAAAGGATAATGGGGTAACAGGGTTCATCCTCCATTTGAGAGAAGAGAGCACCAGAATCTCCATTCTCTGTATCGTCTTGGGTTCGAAAACATACCTACACTCTTCTGCGACCTAAAAACAAAAAAGAAGGAAATCGTTTAGGGACAAATCAATACAAGGAAGGAAACTCTTAGATCGGCGAGTTAATAAACCACCTGAAGGTCGAAGAGAAGAGGGACATGGGTCTCCTCAACCTTGGCAGCGACGGAGAGGCAGGCGACGGCTGCGAGTTGAGTCATCCACGGCTTGTCGGTCTGAAGATGGAAAGTAACGAGGAATCTGTCGAGGTAATTGAGAGCCAAAACGGCGGTGAGGGTGGAGAAGGAGAAATGGGTATTGACGTTAAGGATCCAATCTGCAGCTTTGTGACGAGCTCTACCCAGGTTAGGTCGAGAATGGAGCTCCCTGAACAAAGGGTTCTTCTCTTGTTTGGCGAACAGAGATGTGAGTTCATCCTCTTCCCAAAAGAACAAGTCTTTTTGCTGCTTATCGTTAACATCAGTATTATTATCATGAGTAAGGTGAGTGAGAGCTTCGGAGCAATAGAGGTCGTCGTCATGAAGAAAGGGTGGTGGGTTTGCCATCTTCTTCTGATGGGAAGAAGAGGTCTGGATCTTGGTTCATTATTTGCAGGGAAAGAGAAGAGCTTTGTTTCCGGATTGAATCGCCATTTTCTAGAGAGAGCTCTTTACTGTTGGGTTGGGGGGTGGATTTGGTAAGGGGTCGATATCGGAAGGAGGAAAAGAGGGAAGTGGAGAGTGAGCAGTGGAGCTTTAGGTGTCTGGGGGAGTGTTCTTATTTGTGGGGGGGGGGGGTTTGGGGGGGTTGGGGGGGACGCTCTCTGTGTTTATATTTCTTTGGATTTCCTACTTTTTTGCTTCATATGACTGTGGGGGCTAAAACGACGGGTCGTCTCGTCTCCAGTCTCTAATCAGTAATCTACTAATCTCACGTCGCTCTCTCTTTTTTTTTTAATCCTTTCTCCTTTTTCTTAAAATTGTAAATTATCATTTGGTCCCTATACTTTAATACTTTGTCTATTTTACTAATATACATTCTCTAGCATTCATAATCTCTTAGTTAATTAGTTTGTTGTATTAGACACTAAGACACCGTCCAACTATTTACAATGATCAGCCACATTGTACAATACTTTTAAAACATAACAATTTAACGTATAAGGACTTCACTTGGCTTAATTTCTGGCTCAGCATGGTTTCGTCGTATTGATGAATTGGTAATTCACTATAAATTTTGTCGTAATGTTGATATTTTAAATATTATCTATACCATATATAGCGAATTCGAGATGAGTAGAGTACTAAACGTTATTTTAATTTTGAAGTGAATTTAAAAACATATTGAAAATGATATTAAGCAGAAGTTTTAATAATGAAAATTTTATATAGGATTTTTACCCAAAAATCGTGTACTTGCCAAATTCGCCTAATCATGATTCTGTCATTGTATATAATGATTAATGTAGGATGGTCTGGCAAGAGAAATTGATGGAGATTCCTTTTTAGATGTGTAGAGATATTTATTTCTATTATGTTTTTTTTGACTTATTGTTCATTCATATATATGGGTCATCTGTATATATGAATTATTTGGATAAATTTGTTATAGGATTAATATTTTAGAAAGGCCCAATTTATTTAAAAAATATAAAAAATGATATAATTTATTGGAAATGTTTTTTGTGGCATAAAATTTTAGTCAATTGGAACATAAGAAGATGATTAACGTTGTATTTGATAATCAACTTAACGTCAAGTTCAACATTGATGATGTATCTTCAAATTTGTCTTTCACGGAAACTCCACGTCATAAATAATAATTTTTTATTGCATCCATAAAATTACCGAAAATAAAAAATAAAAAACACAAACATCTCCTCCGCCGCATCGGATAAATCTTCAGGAAAAAAATACATTCTTCTAAATAATTGATTCTCTTTTCTTTGCAACCCAAGATCATTGATTCTCTTTGCTTTTCTAGAACATTCTTCAGCAATCCAAAATCATCAACTCTCTTCATTTTCTAATATATTCTTCTGAATGTATCCACTTTACCCTGAAATAAGAGCTCTACATTTGAAATCAGAAAAAATCTAAACAACTATATAAGCGAATATAGCATAAACTTCTTACCATATAAGCTTTTGAGGGCCTTCCCAGCACACTTAACAGTCGCTATTTTTTTTTTAACCTCAATTAACATCCCTCGTCTATAGGCTTGACAATATTATTCAATCGGAGCGGGAAATACCCATATTAAACAGGTTATGGGGTACAGAGAATACCCACTATAAATGATCGGGGACTGGTCGAGGATGGGTTTTAGGTACCCCGCCATACCCATACCCATATCCTGCCCAATATATAAAACTACTCTACAACCCTTATTTAATAATTACCAAATTAATCATAAACCTATAATCTCTAATTTTATTTCTAATTTAGAGCGGCTTCCTATTATAGCAAATGTTTAAAATTCATAATAAATGTTTTATACATCAATATTTAACTTCACCTTGCCATCTAATTTTAAATTTCATGCATCTTAATAATGTATAAATCTATTAGAAGACTATTATTATTTTTAATTACCAATGAAGATATTTTAACATATTTTTAAGTTCTTATATATTTTCAGCCTTTTAATGGTAACTATTTTGAAAATGTTAATTTTAAGTACAACAAGTAAAGTGCACTTTTCTTTACCTCATTCTACTAATTTCTTCCTTATTTGTGGTCTGATGTATACATTAAGTCAGGCATCAATTAAATGTATTCTTTTCCAAATTTATCATGTTTAGTATTTTTTAAAAAATTCAGATTTTTTAAATGAATAATACATTAATACATGCATATCTATTTTTACTTTCAAACATACATTTTTGTCACAATGTTTTATTTTTCATGTTAAATATTTAAAGTTACATTAAATTTTAAAGTAAAAAATACATTAATGCATGTATTTTTATCGTTTCTTTTAGATATAAAGTTTAATAAGAATATTTTATTTCTCGGATTTCTTAAGTCAAATATTTAAAGAAATCAAATTTTAAAATAAATAATATATTGATGCATAATTTATTATGGGTATTGATCATGGAAAATGATTGATATACATTTTTAACATTCCTCCAACTATATACATGTCCAAAGAGTTTAAGAATTAAATGATTTTATAATTAAGATAAAAAAAGGATTGACGTATTAATCAGAATCAAGTAAAAATCCAGAAAGAGAACCAAAAAGACAACAAACTTTGATTTGAATATTTACATTGAGTAGGAACAATGCGGTAGGCATGCCCAAGAGCTAGAGTATGAGTAGGCCTGAGAAGTTTAACTCGAATGAATTGATCCGTCGGCGGCTACAGATTCTGATTTACCGATAAAGAAGAATCTTGAGAAGGAAGTGGATAATAAGAGAAATGTAATAACCAGAATTTGGAGTCATAATTTCGCTAGCGAGTACAAGCCAGTACATCCTTTCAATCTTTCCGCATGAATGCTGAAATGGAGGGGGAGGTAAGATTGGAGGTGGAAGAGAGCGGAGGTGAGTGAGAGGAGTCGATGATGAAAACTATAACAGTTTTTATAAAAAAGAATCAAAATCTAAGTTAAAAAGAGCTTAAGAGTCTAAAGATAAGGGTACGAGTAGGGAAAATCTAATGATGGTGAAAGATCATGGTCCACATTCGGATATTTGGGGCACATCTTTGCCCTTGTGATGGACCTACATGTTGTTTTTAGTAGTGTTTTGTGGCGAGGTGTCAACATTTTAGCTATAATCCTCAAATTCCCGAAAAAATATGAAAAGTCAGTTGACAACATCTTTCGGTATTTGATCCGAAAGATCGATGACGATCCGGTTAGAGCTGGTAAATGGGTAGTACTAAAAGATCGATGTATGAGAGGGAGGTTGTTGGATTATTCGACATTAAAAAGTGAAAAGGGTTGAATGTTGTTTACAAGTGTGAGGAAAACCTCGTCCTTTGAACTAATTTTTTAAGGTGACAAGACTCAATAACATCCAACATCTTTTACAATAAATAGTAAACCGTAAACAATAACTAACATCCTAAACACTAAATAAAAAAACACTAGATTATAACCTAATCATGGTGTTTTTCCATGACATGGTCATATAATAATGCCTAACAAGTAATCCATCTCTCTCTATATATGGTAATGATTGAAGAGGAGCAATATGGAAACTGAAAGATCACAAATTGACATTAGTGATCTAGCTAATAGAATAAGGTACATATAGGACAATGCAAAGGCTGACCAACTACTGTAAATTAGTACACTACTTCTTCCACTCTTTTGATTTTTTTTCCAGACAAAAGTATCAAAAAGTCGTTGCGGGCTGTTGCTCCTAACCAAGCGTCGTGATTTCTATATGATGATCTTCTTGTTTGCTAGCAATTACATAGTGGCCAGTGATTACAGTTTCGAGCTATATGTTGGTTACTGTGTGAAGTCAAAAGAGAATAGGTATACGGGGAAGTGGAAAATGTCGTGGACGTGAGTGTATTTTGTTAGGCTAATGAGTTATTTAATGTGGTATTTGATAATGAAAATGTCATATTTTCGAAATATCACGATATTTCAAATACTTGGAGGGTGAAATGAGTTATTTTAAATACGATAATTCGAAATGTCATAGAGTTTGTTTTGATTGCCGAACGAATTGTTTTGATGAAATATTTTAAAATACCACATATTTTAGATTTGATGTCAAACAAATTATTTTCACTTAAATAAGTTCAGAACGAGCTAATTCAGAAAAAAAAAACATCACCCAAATGATCCTACATCCTATATCTATTTCCTTTTGCTTTTCTAAGTTACAAAACCAAGCATCCTTTTTCTTTTGGCTTTGAAAAAGGAGGCAAATACAAAGAGGAGGAAGAAGAAGATCAAGATCAAAGTCACCATCTTAACAGAAGGAGAAAAAGAAGACAGAGTCGCTTTGAGAGTTGGAATGTATAGTAGTAATTGACAGATGCTCTTCTTGGTGTTTAAGAAATGAGTGTTACTGTTCGAAAGTCCGGAATGCACGATCATTTCGGCCTCCTATGATGGCATCACCAATCTCATCCGAAATTTTTCTAACGGCGACATCACTGAATGTGGTGTCGAAGGGATTCTTCGTTATAAAAAGAAAGGGGTGTTACTATCGTAATGGATGAATGTTGTCCAGCTTGTGTGTATAAAGGTAGAGCTGTTGTTTGGGAAGGCTATGATGCTTCATATTGACTATCGTTGGCACCCCGTTACTGCTCATTAGTACTCCTTTTGAAATCATGTTCTCATTTCTTTTCTGTTTTTGCCCATGACATTGCATCTTTCCCTTTTTACCACTTTTACTCTGTATACAAACACATCCAACAAACTAGATGATTGCTACTAACTTCCCACTTTAAATTATACAAACAAAACGAGATAATCATAGGACTTTGGGGAAAAGCTATGATTTCTGTACAAGCAAATGTGAGAACAGAGAGGGGGCAAGGATTGAAGTCAACAAAAGTGGGGTTCATATTTCAATCATTTTCTTCAACCCCCCTTCCCTCTCTGCATAAAAATACAGTGAAGAGAGGGAGTTAGTCAAGGATTACATCTAACCATATTTGACAAACAAGACCATTACCGATTTCTTACATCACACTCAATCATCTCATGTTCATGTATAGAAGCAGTTGCTCCCCAGTTTCAAATGTTCCTCGATGAACCTATCTGCGTGGGACGGGTACTTATGTCGAATGTATGTCCTCAGGCACTTCTGATACGAGAAGTCTATCCACGCACCATCAGTTCTCACAACAAACAGGCACCTCGTTCGTTTGAACTGGGGATGGCAATCTACCTGCAATACAAAAGAGATTGATGAGATTGTCACAACTTTCTCGCAATCCAATGCAACATCAGCGTTGAACGTCACATGCACTCAGTACATCAAATGTTTGAAGCATACAATACAATAGGAGCAGTTAAGTTCCATAGGGGTCGCTGAGGGTCGTATGGAGAATTAAAGAGATGATTCTATATGTTAAAGGTAAAAGAAGGATGCTCCTAGTCAAAAGCTTTCATCCACCAGTACAGCAGTGTGGCCCAAAAAAAACCCCCCAGTAACTTTCAAGCGCAGGTGCATGTGAAGAAAACCAACAAAGCCACATTAGGACATGTATCTATCAATTACTGTCCAGTGCCTGTCAACGGTTTGGAAAAGGGGGGTGGGGGTAAAATAATGAGAACTGGCATCTACTAAAAGCGGGAGACAGCAATCAAAACAAAGTCAAGCCAGAAGAATTAAACCCAGTTATCAACTACAGTTTCATGATCTATGATACGATTTCTCACAAAAGCCTGATGTTTGTTAAACATCTATATCAGCTAAACAAAGTCTCCCACCCTCAAGCTACATTCTGATTTCTGATGCCACAAGTTGTTAGATTCATCTAAATCGAGAGAGCATGCTGTTAGATTCATCAAGACACCAGTACATGCGTAAAGAAAAGTATAGATTCATAATAACACTGACAAGTGTCAGCTCTGAGACGTGAGTACAAGCTAGGATTCCCTCCAAGCCGCCAAGCCCAATACAAGAAGAGAAAGAGATGGTAAAGCCCACCAGTGTAACAGTCATCTCACTTTGAGCATGGAAATAACCAGCCCACAAATAAGGTGGAGAAAATCGTCAATTAAAAGCATGATAATGATAAAACCAACCTAGATGCAACATACAACACAAGCTATGATCTGTCTGAACGAACTCTATAGGCAGTACTTAGAGACTGTTAGCTGTAATGTTCCTGCTCATACTAATGACGAAAGTACCACCAAACAACCGAAGGTATCTAACAAGAACTCAATGGCGTTTATAGTAGTTCTCTAGTTATTCACTTGTCTATGCATTTCAGGTCATTCTGCTATCTATCATTTGCTTCTACACGCACCACACCTAATCTCCATGCTCATGGATACCGAATGTTGACTCTTGTTACGAACGTAAGCTTCACATCTATGGGCATTTGGGCATGAAAAGGGTACTATCCATTACTATGACCACATCATTCTCGCAGCAATTCTATACAAAAAAAACTATTCTATACTATCCAGGACCAAACAACAAGAAAATTTTTGAGATATTTCATCAACTGTCATAGCCACTCTGAACCATATAGACAGAACATGCATTGACAAATAATGCAGGGGAAAATAATAAAAGGAAATAAGTGCAACGAGAAGACATTGGAGAGCGGGAACTGTTTGAAATTGACAAAGAACTCTGGAGTCCTTCATACACTAAAGGATATCCCATTTATGTAGTTCTACATAGTGCACGGCAAACCTCTTTGCAATAGACCAGTAGTGCAGTATCTTTCATTTTGCATTCAAAAGCGAAGAGTATAGGCACAATCAAAATAGGCGCATTCCCTTTGCAGGGAATTTTATAAACAAGCTAAGTTACTAGACCATCGAATGATTCAAAGAACGAAGCAACAAAAACTTACCATTATAGAATCGAGCCCGCATCCAATTTTGTCTTCTGAGTTGGGATGATAAGTGAGAAGCTTCTGCACCACAGCTTTGGCATCTTCAGCTTCTAGCCGCGCTCCATTGCAATATCTGAAAGCCAAACAACATTGCAACCGGAAACTAATTAACCCTTGGGATCCATTACATGAAAAAAACAGACCTTTTACTTAAAGCGAAACCACAGAAGCCATAAGATGCAAATGCAGCCAATTAGGCAATTTGGCACTCATTTTTACACTGTCAACGGCTGTGGAATTTACCAAAAATGAAGATGGAGGGAACTTTGTCTCCTTATAATGAATGAAACGACCTTCCAACAAATTCTCCAAGCTGCAATCAGCGGCGCCGCTACTAGTTTTCGGTTTCCACCACACTGTTTGATGCATTTATATTGAAATAAAAAGAAAGGATGAAGGCCAGAGATATATACCTATCAGAGTGAAGAATTCTTTTTACAAGAAGAATGGTAGGCTTGACGTCTCTTAGAATCTCATCCTCCTTGTCTCTCCATTTCCTGTAATCAGGATCCTTGACGTTGAACCATTTGGCCCGTTTCTTAGCTCTGGGTGCGGCTGTGATCTTATCAGGAACAGAGATATTAGGGAGTGGCTGAGTGGAGTCAGAGGGAGTGGAGCACAACGTTCGCCGTAGTGGAGGCGGGAGAGCAGCAGCAGCGAGGCGGTGGTAATGGAGACGAAGTCGCAGAATCGGAGTGCCCCTGAGGAGTAGCGATGCGGCCATTTGTGGCCTTGGCCTCTCTTCACAGTGGAGGGCAATCCAAATCAAACTACTAGAGTGGTAAGGTGGGCACAAACACTTGGCCAACTTACACTTTTGGTACCTCAAGTTCAGAATCATTGTTCTTCGGTCATTTCTCTTCTGATAAAATCTTGTTTTTGCAATGTATGGGATTATTGTGCAAGCTGCAACCATAAAGGTGTCAACTTCGAATTCGGATCATGGAACTCAATTTATTCATCCAATCAAACAACTCGAAATAAATCTTAGTCTTTCATTGTTTAATCTTTGAAATTTGTAGCGGTAAAGATGGAAATTTATCCCTCTCCTCGTTCGACCTCCCATGTAACCCGTCGGACCTTCGTCGTTGTTGGTCTTCAAACTTCCGCCTCCGTTTGTCGAACCTTCGTAATCGTGGGCACGACTTGCAGGCTGGCACGTCGTGTTTTTCCTTAAGGCCATTAGATTTGTAGGCAGGGTCTGCTTGCCCCCTTTGTAGCTCGGTCCAAAATTTAATTTTGAGTGTGTCTACTTCATTTAACTTCTATTCGAACTATATTTTAATCCGTTGATCTCATAATTGATCCGTCTATCATGGGGATACCTATAATCTAAAAGAATACTCAAATAAAGCCCATCAAATGGTCAAAAATAGCCAATTTGAAAGATATTTAACTAGATTGTGGCACTAATCGGACAAATACTACGTAAATATCATCGAATCAATCACTGATGCCATTTAAGTAGGGGATAAGATCACTATGTTTCTATGTGACATCACAAACCAACTCATCTTCTCGTATGGGATCGCCGAAAGCGACAAGCTGGTCAAATAGCGCCTTGCCCGGTTGCAGATACTGATGAGCCGGGTTCGCGCCGCGAGCGATGCTATGAAGAGATTCACGAAGCTGACAAATCTGAATCCTCGAGCCAAAGATTCCCCAGAAGCAAGGGTCGTTCTGCGCGAGCGATGCTATTATTCACTCTTGTGTATACATACATACTCTGAAGATAACAGAGAGTTGCTATTTCTAAGAGTCATCAGTATACCAGATTACCCAAATATCAGTAGCTGCATACAATATGGGTTTGAACTTTGAACCGGTCAACGAAAAGTCATCGGCCAGCCGCCGGATAGTCGCCGGCGACAGAGGGCTGTTTTAAATTTAAAATTTAAAATACCCCACATTAATTCATTAGAAAGATTGTAAAATATAAAATTAATCTAACGGCCTACAATAATCCTTGAAGTTCTTGAGTCTGTGGACTTCTTAAAATAAATGCGCTCCAAACTGTTCCGTTCAAAAAGATTAATACGGAAAAAGCAGTAATAAATACTTTTCCTAAAAGAAGGGGTAAAAAACAAAAAACAGAAGAAAAAAAAAAAGCAAATAAGAAATGAAAAGCTGAAATGGAATGAAGTTTGAGATCCGGCTCTGAACATCACGAAGAAGGAGGACCAACCAAACATTTCTCTCGCTCTTCTGATGAGGAAGAAGCACGACCAGAGCAGCAACCGGAGCTTCCATAGCCTCACTGCAGTGGTGGTCATGGTAAATATATAGAAGGTTCCGACGCTCTGCAATCTACTTTTTGATGGGCCAGTCTAGTTCCACGGCTGCCGTCGTCAGCCGCCGGGATTCTAACTTCAACCACCGCTTCAAATTCAAACCATCCTTCTCCTCCACCTCTCCTCCACCGATGAAGGGCGAAGAGGCTAGTGATTTCGTGGTCTTCGAAGAGCCAGACTATATCTCGGATCTGCCTGATGAGTGCTTGGCTTGCGTTTTCCAATCACTTAGCTCCGCTGACCGAAAGCGATCCTCCCAGGTCTGCCGCCGGTGGCTCACGATAGAAGGCCAGAGCCGTCACCGTCTCTCGCTCTACGCGCAGGCCGATCTCCTCCCGCTGATACCGACCTTGTTCAGTCGCTTCGACTCGGTCACCAAACTCGCTCTGAAATGCGAGCGTAGATCCACAAGCATCGGTGACGAAGCGCTCACGATGATCTCGCTTCGATGTAGGAACCTGACGCGTCTCAAGCTCCGGTCTTGTCGCGAGATCACCGACGCTGGCATGGAAGCTTTCGCGAAGAATTGCAAGTCGTTGAAGAAACTCTCATGCGGATCTTGTAACTTTGGTGCTAAAGGTATGAACGCCATCCTTAATAACTGTGCATCTCTTGAAGAGTTATCGGTGAAGCGACTCCGCGGAATCACCGATGGAGCTGCAGCCGAGCCGATTGGTCCAGGTTTGGCCGCATCTTCGCTCAAAACAATATGCTTAAAGGAGCTTTACAATGGACAGTGTTTTGGGCCGCTTATCATTGGCTCAAAGAATCTGAGGACTTTGAAGCTTTTTAGATGCTCTGGCGATTGGGATAAGGTTCTACAGGTGATTCCAGATCGGGTTTCCGCTTTGGTGGAGATCCATCTGGAGCGGCTCCAGGTTAGCGACGCCGGGCTGACGGCGTTGTCTAATTGTATCAGTCTAGAGATATTGCACCTGGTTAAGACCCCAGAGTGCACGAATTATGGCTTGATATTAGTTGCAGAGCAATGCAAGCTCTTGAGAAAGCTTCATATTGATGGATGGAAGGCCAACCGGATCGGAGATGATGGACTGATAGCTGTTGCTAAAAATTGCCCCAACCTGCAGGAATTGGTTCTTATTGGAGTCAATCCCACCAAGATTAGTCTAGAGATATTAGCTTCAAACTGCCAAAACTTAGAGCGACTGGCTTTGTGTGGCAGCGATACTGTTGGTGATGCAGAAATATCTTGCATTGCAGCAAAATGCATAGCATTGAAAAAGCTTTGCATCAAAAGCTGCCATGTTTCGGATGAAGGAATGAGAGCTCTAGCAAATGGATGCCCCAATCTGGTGAAAGTGAAGGTAAAGAAATGCAGAGGCGTAACTTGTGATGGCGCAGATTGGTTAAGATCAAGTAGAGAATCACTAGCGGTGAACTTGGATAGCGGTGAAGCAGAACAGCAAGATGCAAACGGTAGCGATGGTGGTGGGGGGCAGGAAAATGGTGTTGAATATCCTCTCGTCCCTAACCAAATTCCTCAAGCACCTTCCATCGGTAATGCATCAGGTAGAACTGCAAGATCAACTTCTTTCAAGGCAAGGATGTTGAGTGGAAGGAGTTTAGTGGCTTGCACTCTGAGAAGATGGTCAAGTGGCAATGGCACTTCTCGGGGCTAAGGAAGGAGGCTTGAGATTAAAGCTTCACAACATAATCAGCAGCTCCTTGAACTGTTTGCTTTTCTCCCCTTTTTGTGTTGTGTTATCTGATTTTGTGTTTTTGTTTATGTAAGCTGAAATCCGATACTGTGTGTTGTTTATTGCTTTCGTATTATCAATTGAATATTTACTGCGAAAAACAAGTGACAGGAGGAACTAGTTGGTGATACGCTTCACCTAACTCTGTGTTGCTTGTGCAGTAAGTTTCTCAACCAATCAAAAGTGTGGATCTTTTTATGGTTTTACTTTCCCTGTGTATGGCAATGCATCGTCGGAAGTTGGAAATCATCGGTTGTGCTGGCTTCAGAGCTTTCAGCTATCGATTCTCCTTTGCTGTTCTGTTCTGTACGAGTCAATAAATTTTCAGTGAATCATAAGTATACTGATCGATTCGGATGAAGTTACTGTCCTCACCTTGAATCAAGTTTGATTACATTGCTATGAGTAGCAACTAGCAACAAACATCTCCCGACTCGGTTTACTTTGATCCATTGGCGGGAGCCAGAAGTCCGGGGCGAGCTCTGTTTACTTTCGAATTTCGAAAAGTCGAGCCGCGGTTGGTTTGTGTAGTATTTATTTATGTTCAAAGTTCATACAGCTGGGGTTAGCAGAATCTCGTGTTTTCTTCCTCATACTTTTCCATGCTTTCTAGAAAGCAAAAGAGAAAAAGAGACTTAACTAAAAAAGGGACTGGAACAGTGCTGACAGAACAATGAAACCTTTTTTTCTCTTTTGCCAAGCCACGATATGGTGATTTGGTGAAAGCAAAACCAAACTATACCAACGTTGCAAGACCAAAAATACTAAACTTCCAATGAATTAGGATGAAACCCCACACAGCCATCAATGTCAATTCAAAAAGGTTACTAGCAGAGATGTCAAAACAACTGTATCTTGTAAGTGTAGAGCTCCCCCTGAAAGATGACAACAAACTCTAAAATTTGACAAGTTCCTGACTCCATCGCCAATATTTGATTATTTTGTTTGTATGTATGGAGTAGGGGTAACGCTTCAATACATGCATTCCACCCCACCAGACCCGTTGCACCTCTCTTCTTGGAGAGAGTAGCACAAATAAAAAAGTGATCTTTTAAACACGGCGACCTTGGAGCCGTTTAAGAATCAGGAACTGAAGGTGAGCGAGAGGGGAATTATTTTGTTAACTAAACACGAGCTGTACTAGTTTTCACGAATTTTCTGAAGTTGTATCTCTCTATCATTCACGTGCAAATGATTTATATATATGTGAGTTTGTATTCTCATAGTAACTCTTGAGTAATACTTGTTTAATTTTATCGGGTTTGTGTGTTCAGTCAACGATTATTTATTGCATCATAATTCTCTTATCAAACCACATCATAAGTTGAACTAGTGATTTAAATGGAGTCCGTTATAGGATGGGGTGGCCGGTGGGACAAATGCAATATCAAACGATCCTCCCAATCCATCCAATGGAAATGCAGTTCGGCTTGGGTGCAGATTAAGCATCTGTCAGCACACGTTGATGACTTAATCTAACGGTCAAGGACGGATTGAAGAGAACGAACAGGTAGGGGAAAATATCGGGGGTCATTCCTTTTAAATGCACGTTCATTCTTTCTGTCCATTCTCATACAGAATCGTATTCCATTGACAAGAGAAAGACTACACCGACTCCAAATTTTTTTAATTATATAAAGAACTCTTCGATAGACACCACACTTAGTGATATCACCATCAGGTAAACACTGAAGCTAACAATCGTTAGCTCGCGTGAGACCGGTGATGCCATATCACAAGGACGCCAAAACTTATTGATGTCTAATTTGTCAGAGTGATCCGTAGCGTTTAGGATGAGTTGGAGATGTGAATTATTGAGCAAAGGGGAAGGACCATGAGGCAGCTGGGGGGAGTGGGGAGGAGGCAAAAAGTTTGGTAGGGACACCATCAGCATCAAGAAGCTGTATGAGGACACACCCTAAAACAACAAAGGGACGGGTCCTTATACCAAGTTGAGGGGAAGTTGTCTGGCTCAGTAATGACAATACCCAATTCCATAACTCTCCCCTAAATATCATCATATTCTTAGTAGTGAGAAATTATGGATGGCAAGTTGGAAGCGAAAAATGTCGTGAAATCTTAATCGTAAGATTCGATATTTTGTTATAATAGCAAATATTTAAACATTAACCTAACAAAAATATATATAAAGTTATTAGCTGTTGAATTAGGTTCATTTTTGAAAGTCAAGATTTGAAAATAAGAGTGACAGACCATTTTTGAGTAGCCATTTGAAGAATAAAATGCACTAATTTGATATTATTAATGTTATTTTAATTTTCATTTATTACTAAAAATCTATCAATAAGACAAAACAAAAACCTAAGATGTTTTACTTAGAAAGAAAAATCGCAAAAAAAATAAATGATTTTTATAAAATTTTAAGATTTCTTTTATCTAATTTTACCAACCATCAAATTTGAAAAAAATCAGAATCATTAAACACCAATTTTAATCGTAAAACCATATTTAAAATAAAAATCACGATTTTGACTATCTTGATCTGTTTATCTTTTCCTCCTATAAATTCTCTGCCGAACGAGTTCTAGTCAGCCCTTTTTCCTTCTTCCCCGCCTCTCTCTCTCTCTCTCTCATATTATTGCTGTTGGAAAATGGAAGGTGGATTTCCACTGCTTAACTGTTTTCTGCAGTACACATTGAGGAGTTTGTGTTCATCTTCATCAGATTCCAACTCATCCAAATGGGTATATGCTGTGTTCTGGAGAATATTGCCCAGGAATTATCCACCTCCTAAGTAAGAAAACATGACTTGGGATGTTAAGCTGCATTATTTGTCTTTTCTTTTTTATGTTTTTTGTTTGGTTTCTTCAGGTGGGATCATCGTGGAACAGCTCTTGATCGCTCCAAAGGAAACAAAAGAAACTGGTAATCTTTCTGCAAAAGGACACTTGTTTTGACTTACAGGTTCAAGTGCAGAGTTTGCAGAGTTTCCATAATTGGTTTGTGTGTTGTCCAGGATGCTAGTCTGGGAAGATGGCTTCTGTGATTTCTTGGAATGTGAGAGGCAAGGAAATGGATACAAGTTTGGAGCTGATGTGTTCTTCAAATTGTCTCATGAAGTATATAGTTATGGAGAAGGGTGAGTGTGCATGACTAAACCATAACTTGCATGAATGTAGTATTCAGAGATATGTTGTATTCTATTCTAAGTAGTAAGTATGGCTGCAGATTATTAGGGAAAGTTGCAGCAGAGAGGAGTCACAAATGGGTTTTCAGTGAATCAACCAATGAGCCTGATCCAAATCCCACCTCCTCCTGGAATATGGCACTTGAACCTGTAAGTAAGAATCATAATCATAATTTTTGGATGTTTTGTCGGGATATATTTGTTAATGAATACTATAAAACCTATCAGAAGCCTCTTCCAACAATTCGAATTATTGGGATACAACGATTCTTGACAATATCTATATCTTAGATCGTGTGGTGATCTCAATCTAACATGAGATATTTCCACAGCAACCAAGAGCTTGGGAAAGCCAGTTCCACTCAGGCATTCAGGTAGGCTACTTGTAAGTGAAGTAACCCAAACCAGTTTTCTTTTCGGTTGGTTACTGACTCTTCATTTCCTGATTCAACAGACAATTGCTATCATTTCAGTCACAGAAGGCATCATTCAACTGGG
This sequence comes from Linum usitatissimum, assembly GCA_030674075.2. Lineage (NCBI taxonomy): Eukaryota > Viridiplantae > Streptophyta > Magnoliopsida > Malpighiales > Linaceae > Linum > Linum usitatissimum. The sequence continues at coordinate 2,926,031 of JAUJYP020000804.1, read as the reverse complement.
CTCATTTCACAAGGTATCATCATCATCAATTAATCAATCTTTATGGAAACATCCTTAACTTTGTATGTTTTCGTCAAGACCAGATTGTGGAAGACACAAATCTGGTGATCAACATTCAGAGAAAATTCAGCTATCTGCAGAGCATACCTGGATCATTTTCCACTCAAAGAACAAACATACAGATCCAACACACAAACGTTGACAGGAAAGAATCGGCAGCCGAAAAGAGACAGACGATCGGGATGAAGAGATCGTTTGATCGAAGAACGGATGATGAGGATTTCCCTTTCAAGTCCATCAACTTAGGATGGAACAGCCCACAATGTGGAAGTGGCCCTGAGCATTTCATCTTCTCAATACCGCCTCTCTTGCCCACCATGTCTTTTAGCTGTAGGCCAAAGCTCCATTATTCTCATGACCGTACTGGAGATGTAGGAAACTGCTGCAGCAATGGCATACCTAGCAACACAATCAAGTCTGAAGATGAGGGTAACTAATTAGAACCTTAATATTTATGTTGGTGCGTATATATGGCTTCTACTTGATTTACTGCTGTTAATGAATAAGCTACCAGTTTCTTTCTGCAGTTATATGTGGAATTACCATTCGATGGACTAGGAAATGTTGTCTTGTTCACACATACTGCGAAGGAAACTTCATTACTAATTTTCTAGCTAATTGGGCACACTCTGCTCCATTTGGTTTACATTTTCTTGATTCAATACACTCATCTGACTCATATTTGATTATGGTACAAAACTTTGATTATTGCTAAGAACTAGATTATTTTAAGCGCTACTATGTTAGGGTCCTAGTTAGAGATGGGATTCAGAATTGAAAGTAGTACGTAACCAAATTTAAAATATTATTAGAACGAAATAAAAAATTTCCTAATTTCTAATTGAATTTATCACGCACGGCACCGAAAAAAAGAGAACACGTACCCGGGAATCACCCTCTAGATTCGTCCCTAATCACAGTTTGACCCTACACAATTGAAGAAGATAATCAATCCGTAGGCGGTGACAGTTTTTCCACCACCACTGCTGATCTTACATTGACCCTAATGTTCAAATTCACTGTTTTGCAAACTATGGCTTTGACCCTACATGAAATTGAACAGTTGGATAGTTGGATCGAATTCTGAGTGCTTTCTCATCCGGATGAAAAAATTAAATTACAAAGTTATTTTGAAAAGCAAACTTTTCTATCATCATCTAAATTTCATCCAACATTTTATTTGCCGTTTAAAACAAGCTTATATATGATAACAAAAGATAGTGATAGAAGGCTAGAAGTAAAGAGTTTAGATTTATGTATTTGGAGAATTACAAAGGTAACATTCAAGTAGAAGAATGTCCCAAGGCCAGCCAATAATAGATACTGCATTTGGGGGTCACTAATATCCCAAGCCTGGCATTTTACATACTATCCATATGAAGCGTGAGAATAAATAATCATACAGTCTTGCTATTCAAGTCCAATGATACATCCATCCATGTACGGGGTCCGTTATTTACATAAACCAGTTATCTGAATAAAAACCATATTCATCTTCACCAGCTTTGCTCCCCGATCACTGAGAATTCAAATGCAGAGCAGCAAGAGAAGAAACCAAGAGGTAAAGCAGTGAGAGAGAGCATCAAGCACCGCCACAACAAATGCCATCTCCTCTTCGATCAAACTTCGAAACTTGTTTGCAGTTTATGCATTGCTCCTCCTTCCAAGCCCAAGATTAAAGCGAGGTTTCGCCCTGTTGCTCTTCATTGACTTCACAGCCAATGGATTGTTCTTGCTCTGCATTGCATTAGACCACACAAATCAACAATAAATTAACAAACGTAATTTCAGGAAGTTGTGAGAGAGATTTCAATTTGAGTTTACCATCATACAGGTTCCCTGGTTGACATTGCAGACAGGGTACTCATGTGGGCAGCAACTGTAATGGTCTTCACAGCAGGTGGCACCTTCAAGAGGACAACATCCCCATTCGAAACAGTACTGTCCAAATGCGAAAATGCAGCAGCAGGTTTCGCTGGAAGGGCATGAGTAGTAATCGTCACAAACACTGGGAGGAGTCACTGGTGTTGGTGGTGATGGACCTGGGTTTGGCGGGTTCTGTCCTTCCTTGATCGGGTACGATGCTTCCATCGCAATGCCGCATAACCCTGTCTTTGCTGCGATGTTCCTTTCCATCCTTAGGTACCCTTTCTCTCCCCAACTCCCACCCCATGAGTTCCTCACTATCCAGTAATCCATACCACCGTCGCTTCCATATCCCACTGTTGCCACTCCGTGGTCCAGTTGCGTTCCACACGGTCCGCTGAAGATTCCCTATATAACCACAACATGTTTAATATGAATTCACCATTCTTCTTTGGTTTTAATAATTGAGCAACTTATTGACAATTATTTGTTCATTTGAGTTATTACCGAAGTGTATAGTTGGAAACCTCTGCCACCAGCTTCAATAGCAACGGCAATGGGCTGGTTAGCGACGGCCTTCTGGAGGGCGGACTCGTCGTTGATCGGAACATCCTCGTAGTTCTCGATTGAAACTACCTTGGCGTTGCTTTTCTGTAAAGTACTCAACATCCAGAAGCAAGAAAGGTGTGAACTTTGTGATCACTATTGCTATGAAACAAGCTGGAACAACAAAGAAAACATGAAGTTAAGTAAGAAGTGGGTACCCTGTAAGAGTCGCATCTGCCGTCGTAACCCTTGTAAGGGTAGTCATCGTCGGTGTCGATGCCGCCATTCTTAATGATGAACTCAAATGCATAGTCCATAAGACCTCCGTTGCATCCTTCATTGTAGCTAGTGTCGCAGTCCACCAGCTCTTGCTCTGACAACGTGATCAGATCCCCCGTCACTATCTGGTTTATCCCTTCCACTGCCGCTATCGTCGAGAACGCCCAGCAACTCCCTGTTTTTTAAGTAGCACCGATTAATCTAACAACAGCAGTCAAATAGATTCCACGCAGGCGATGATAACCATTTTCAGAAACAATCTTGGACACTACTAAAAATCAACTCAAATCCAAATTATGGCTTCAATTCGCAATCTCAAAGCTACAGATGACATTTCAGATCCATTAATTAGTGTTTCTGGAGTAAGCGTCGTTATTTGATCATTATCTTATCAGTGCCAATTTCTCTTTCACTGAGTTAAGTCGGATTAGACAAAAATGGCCAGCCAGACGTGGAGATATTTTAATGGACTGATAAGACCCAAAGGGCCTACCTTTTTCGCTACTTTGTCAAATAATATTTATTTTTTACGAAAAAAAAACATCTTTTTCACATTGGCCCCAGCAGGACACTAACAAAAAATACCAATAATTTCGGAATCTGAATAATAAATTATCTAATCCCTGATTCCAGGGATTCCGAAAGCAGTACGTAGCTATGCCGGAGCCGGAGCCGGAGCCGATTAACTTCTAACTTACTGCGCTCTGGCTTGATCACAAAATTACCCACATCGGAAGATTTTGAATTTCCAATAGCTACTGTGTTGTTTAAGATCTGGTAACTGGATTAATTTGAGTCAGATGAAAAAACAAAGTTGAAAATTGAGGCATACCGCAACCGCCTTGGTCCTTGACAGCAGCGACGGCGCCTTTCTCCCTCCAGTCGATGGAATCGGGCAAGGAATCACCGAGGCGCGGCGCGTAGCGGTGGGAAGGCTTGGACTCCTTGAGCTTGCTCTGACCGCCGCGGAGGCCAAGGTACTTGGAGCGGTACTCGTCGTTGGTGAGATCGGCGAACTTGTTGAGGCCGACGGTGTAGGACTGGTTCAAGGAGTTGTGGTGGTCGATGAAGCGGAGGTTGTCCTTGAAGATCTGGAAACGCTTCTCCTTCTCGCCGAGAGCGTTGTAGGATTTGGCGTGCTTGGCTAGCCAGTCCTCGTAAATGGTCATGACCTCGTCGTCGGTTCTCCAGCTGGCGGAAACGGCAGAGGCATCTTGGTGGGTTTGGTCGTAGGAGATTATGGACATGTCCAAGGCGGAGGAGATTGTGAATAGGAGGGAGATGAGCAAGCAGATGGGGGCAGAGGATCGGATAGACCCCATGGTTTCCTTTACGGTGTTGATTAACTTTGTGGGTAGCAGTAGAGTGATGAGAAATGGCGGTGTTGCAACAGAGGAGATGAATCTGGCGGAGTCGACTAGTGGGGTTATAAAGGAAAAGGAAAGGGTGGTAGAGTAATTTGTTAGAATTCAATTGATTAACATTATCTAATAAGATTTTTTTATAAAAATTTTATATCCGGAAATGATTATTATTTGATGTTCTATCATTTAAATTTTTCACACTTTAATTTGAATGAAAAGATTGAACCGTCTTTAAGGTAAAAAATCGGAGAATTACTTGAACTACTTTCAACACGTCTTAGTTTATCATAAACCTTCCAATGCTCTGAAATCTTTTACGACGAGTCTCAACCGATTTGACCGGGGTAAAGAGAATTTAAACATAAGGGGAAAAATTCGGAAAATTAGACTCACGGATGGCGACCGTCTACCACCACTGTTCGTCCGCCAATTGTAAGCAAACGGACGGCGACTCTATCTGTCGCTGTTGTCCGAACCATTGAGTCGTTGGATCTTACCTTTTTCGAAATCACACCTGATTTGGAATGAAGAGTCATCAAATCTCGGATGCTTCATGTTTCTCATCGGACTTTTGAACGTCGAAGATTAAAAGTGTTTAAATTTGTCGAGTATTAAAATTAAATTTTTGTTGAACTTCGTGTATTATATTGACGAAATGATGATTGCGTAAAATTCTTACTTCTAAGAAGTCGAAAAACCGAATTTTAAGTCGTCAGAATATGAATTCGGAAATTTAAACAACAACTAGGACGGAAGTTTATATTTAACGGCTGTTTGGGAAAAAAACTAGTATGACTGGTGAGTAAGAAGGCCAATCAAACGTGGATGAGCAACCATTGGCGGATAGCAGAAGACGATGGCACCAAGAAACCTTTTCCACGCGCTGGGTTTGGTATGCTAAAAAATTGATGGCAAATCATATCCACGCGCTGCGTTTGGGGGAGATAAGGTAAGAAATAGACCACGTAACTGGTGTCCGAACCGCAGCTATGTGTTTAGAAAAGGTGCGTTGTTGAGGAATGGGTTGAAGCCGGAGCTGGCTGCTTGGTATGGAGACCCATTTGTCACCCAATCCGCATATGTCCATTTGGCAATACGGCAATCATGGAGCCAATTATTACTGAAAATAAAAAAATAAAAACTAGAAGAGCATATTGTAAACGTAGCTGAGTACTACAAGTAACGAATTTTGACAATTTACCCATCATTGGTTTTTTTTAGGTATTATAAATGATACACAAAGTTTGGAGATATAAAAAAGTTACGTAAATTTTAAAGATGAGCAGTAGAAAGGTAATTTAGAGCCTCTCTTGTCACAGAATGAGCGGTATTATTATCCTTACGCAAAGACGTGCAAAACAGAAAAAGAAAACAAATTCTTAAGAAGAACTCGACAGTCATCCAAAACCAAATATGTCCAAAATCAGGGTCATCTACCCTTAATTCGTCATCAGAATTATAATTTGGATTCCCTACATCTTGAATATCAACCAACCGAAATAAAACTAATTAATTAATCATGTAACAACTAACATTAATGTGACGACATACTAGTGGTAGTGGCTTTTCTTGTTAGCAAGGGCTTAGTATACAAGTCTTTCTTGCTATATAAATAATAGTAGATAGCTAGATAGATTGTTACCTGCAAGATCAACTACATAATTATTAATTAAGTAACAATATAGTAAACCACACTATCATGTCCTTTAGGTCGGGTGGATCAATAACCAATAAGTGGTTCGACTTAGAAGATTGATCTAAAACGTGGATTGAGTAGCCTATTTTACTTGATTGTTGCATAGTTGGAATGTGGCGGAAGGGTCCTCGTCGGAACCTCGCAAGGCGTATAAACAAGCAAATAGTAAGAACAGATAAGTGATTGTGACTAATTGTTTTGTCAGACTACACCATATATCGATTTTTTTGCTTGTACATATAGAATTCAATTTCTTAGACCTCATCAAGTCACTAGATGTCAACATTATCCACCTCATCGTCCCATTTGTTTTTATTAATAAGATATTTACATAATGAGAGATTGATTTCGCCAAAATTATTATTCTTGTAATAAGATATATACATAACCATGATCCAACACTTTCTTAGAAATTTTCAAAACTCCATCAACAAAACAGTCATTGGTGAGCTTAATGAATTTCAAATCAGGCCGAGTAATAAGAGAAACCTACATTTTTTATGGGGAAGTCAAATTAGACGGAGGTGGAATAGAAGTATCGACAGAAGGCAAATCATACATCAGCAACCAAAAATCACAGTTCAACCAAAAAAAGCAAACAACGTAAAAGAAATCTGGAGATTTTAGAGATTCGCCGACAAAAAACAATCACCAAAAAACTCAAAAGGAACACACCAATAGAGAAAATTCCTCCAACGAAAAATTTCGAAAAAACGCTAAAATTCATCGAGAGAAAATTGAGAAAACACCACATGCCCACGCACTAACTTTTTCTATTGTCTCCATAATTAAGGCCTGTGTAATAAGATATTTACTTTTTCATTGATTTGGCCAAAATTATTATTACCAAACAGAACTTATACACAATTGAAAGATGACACCAGCTTTCGCCGCAGATTCCGTTCACATTATCACATTAAAACAAAACATTATATCACAATACATAGCATTAGCACCTCCATCCATCCTTTAGTTACCTTTGTGCATCAAAGTAGAATTACTCGACAGAATTATGTATTTCACAACACATTTTAAGTTCAAATCTAGCATATCTCACGAAATGAATATCCATTTACTTACTATCGCTCAATTTATAAAATACTCATTCTTTCTGATGTTTTCATTCTCTACTTATTTCACTTATTAATAATTCATTTTTAGACAAGCTCCATAGATGAATGTAAGAAATTAAAACAATAAAAAAAGTAAGACAATCCTTCCATTTAAAATTGCTCATATATGTCAATAATCATTTAGACATCACAATTCGCAAGTAGGCCAACAGATCGACAAAAATACTAAATTTGGTTACCATTTTTATATAAATAATTTTGGCTAACATTTTAACACCGACACATATTTTCGTAGATGTTTGTTAACGGTAGAAGCATTCCCGGCTGTTATAAGCTCCAGTAGAACAAATTTTAACCTACATATATATAACTATTATATTCATCAAATATATATGAAGAAATGAAACCATCCATCCCACAATAGTATATACAGCTTATATAATTGAGTGATTTTGTTACACGTTGTAGATATATATAATATAATAGTATAATATTATCCCAGCTGCTATTATGTATCCTGCAACGGATCGTGTTGCGTGGAGGTTTGAAGTGGTAGGGATGGCTAAGAGAGCTTCTTGCAGATTCTATACACAAGATTTTTGGATGTGGGGATGGGGAAGACGAAAGTGGATAGATAGCCTCGTCGTCGGATTTTGAAAGGCCAGGAAGGATCCAAAGGCTCTCCACAATTGATCCACTTGTTTGTTCTTTCCACCAGTTGGAGGACGTAGCTAGCTACTATTGGTCCCATGCGTCCTATTAGCAAGAGTAGCAAGGTGAGAATTAGCCGGTAGTCGCTGGAGATTTGGTTTTAAATCACCCGTTCGGATACTTCAATCGAAATAGGTTTTTGGTAATTTAAAATTACATTGTGGGTTAGGAAAGAATTTAGTAGGTGATTTCACATGGATGGTGCTATATACAGTCCGTATTTTACTTCGTGCAGTTCGTATTTTAACAGACTAATATGCCTTTAATCAAAAGATTTATCTACTACTATGCTAAAACAACTCTTATTGTATTAGTCATCAATACGATAAGAGTTTTATGAAAAGTGAATCGTCGTAGAGAGAGGTTTTCGAAGACGTTATGGCTAAGCTCATTGATTTTCTGAAAAGTGAGAGAAACTTGTAGTCGCCATTGATGATTAATACGGTACGAGTTATTATAGTAAAACAGTAAATATGTGTTTTATTAAGAGTATAATATTCATTTTATGGATTGCGCGAAGTAAAATCCGGACTGCATATAGACTTTCGAATCTCCAAAAAAGTAGAGATGTCGATTGAAAGATGAGATATTTGAAAATTTCAACCAAAAGTACCCTTTTTATCGTTTTAGTGGTTGATATGACATAAATAATGTCAAACATTTTAGTATTTTTCTTTTATTTTTTATTTTTCTCTTGAGAATAATTGCATTCAAAATCACTAACAAATCATCCATCCAAACGATTTATTTCGAAAATAGCAAACTCCAATCAAATTCTTCTATTTCAAATCACATATCCAAACAATATAATACCGATAAAAGAAACACATATGGTAAGATATCAACTTGGAGTGGCGAATGCGATCCAGTACTGGAGTATGTTAGCTTCAAGAGACACCCATGCTTCATCATCATAAATGTAGGGATAGAATTGGGAACATCACAAGGATGTTAACTTCCTAATTTTGTTAGCATTTCAGTGTTTTTAAAAAACGTAGTACTATTTAGAAAAAAATATTACAGAAATTAATGTGGTTAGGAATGTGGAAAAAATAAAACATGGTTTATATGTATTTGATTGCGATGCATTATTGGTTGAATAAATCACTATTTCAAAAACATTGAAAGCAGTATGGTACCTTTCTTATCACTTTATGTAACTAGTACTTGGCGTTTTGGTGTTCATACATTCATCGCCCAATCCGGCAAAGTAGCTGGCTAGCTCCTACCTACCCAGTATTTGCACCTTCATTTGATGTGATATTGATCAAAACTCATGTGGGGGAAATGTTCCTATCGGCGGGATCGGGTGGCACTATAATTATTCAATTATGAAGAACTGGATTGTTGAAGTCTTGTCTAGCGAACTGATCTGTTGGGGATTGTCGAATGATAAATTTCACAAGAAAGAGAGCCTAAGTTTAAGGGCTAAGCGATCTCACAAGAAAAAAAGCGTAAGTTTAAAGGCTAAACGATATGGGAAGACGGGAGAACAAAGAAGTATCGAGGAGTACCCTTTAGACGAATGTATGTATGTAGCGGGTTCAGTTGTCGCCTTTTGAATGACGACCTTGAGAGCCCTCTTTTATAGTGCTTTGGGGTCCATGCTAGTGGCCTAGATCTTCCGAATTTCCCTAGGATTGCTCGGACTTTTGCTAGGGTTATCAACGGCCACACGATAAACAATGTGAACGAGTCTTCAGACATGCTTCGGGTGGAAGACAGTGGGTGGAAGAGGACTCGGAGATGAAGTGACCCAAGCAAGACCTTTGACTTATGTTTGGAAGTCGAGGCTTCAAAGACATCATGAGCATCCATTTTAATTTGAAATCATTAGCTAGAAGGTTTGACGATCATCCACGTACCACATGATTCGGGGTCGAAGGTAATCACCTTTGCAGGGACATTGATTGGCAACATCGCGACGGAGGCCGCGGATGTAGCAAACGGTTGGGAGACCTTCATATTTGAGGTATACGTACCATGACCAAAAAGGTCGCAGATGTGGAACAAATTGAATGTGACCGATAATACTCTTTATGGCATCAATGCGAAAAATAAATTTGATGAATCGTTACCCCTTATCATTAGGTTGAACGAAGTATAAGTCTGTCCGATGACATCACCAACCGGAATGACCAACTGAGCACCGTGAGAAAAAAATGATAATTACGCTACAAAACCCAAGTGTGTGAGCAGATGGGTCGGCCCACGGACCTGGCATGTTTATTCTGGACCGGGTAAAGCAGTCTAAACCGAAAGCCTTAAGATAGCCGAAAGTGAAAATTGAGGCTCTGTCTGTCACTGGAAATCCCTAGCTCCAAGCAAGCAATCCAAGAACTGAAGCGGCCGTTTCTCATTTCTTGCTGCCTGCTTGCCTTCCTTTCTCGTCCTTTCCGTCTTGTTCAATTTCTCGCCTTCTTTCCTCACCTCCTACGCTTCTCGATCAGGTCCGTGTAATTTTCTTTCTTCAGTCTCTCTCAACAATCTATGTCTGTCTATTGCTTGATTCATCTTTCTGCCCTTTGGATGTTGGGTATGTAAGAATTTTTTTGTTCTGGGGTTTTTAACTTGATTTAGTCAGAATTTGTCTTCCATCTTTTCTGGCATTCATGGTAGCTGGATATTTTTTGTTCTGTATTCAGCGCTTTATACTGAGAATTATTTGATTTAGTTCGTTACGCTTGGGGTTTTAGTGGGTTTAGGTCAGAATAAATGTCTCTCTTATATTTGAATCAGCTCTTCTGCGTTACTTTAGTGGAGAATTATTTGAATTGGATTGATACTTGCTTTGCTCACCGGCAACTTTTAGCTTACTGTAACTGTAGTTGTTGGTTCCCCTACTGTAGCTTTCTCACACGATATCACTCGTTTCCTCTGTGGGGTTGCTTCTTTTGAATGTGAGTTGTTACTTACTTACATAGACACTCTGTCTGTACTTTGTTTCGCTGGATATATGAGTTTTGGATAATTTGTCAAATAGGTAGAATTGAAGTAGTTCAACTTTCAAAATGGTTGGAATGTTAAAATTCACTGTTTGGATGTGAAATTTAGATAGATTGAATGGCTAGGACGGGGCAAAGTCCCGATCCCCTGAAAGCCAGAAAGGGTCTTTAGAATGTCTTGTTTTTCCTGATTAGGATCCTCCAACAGAGATGAGATTGGAAGAGTTTGGCACTTTTTTCTTAATCTAGCACAGTTCTTCTGCTAATGGAACTGGGTTCAAGTCCCTCTTCCAAACGAACCGAAAATCTGAGCTACTAGCTCAGAGCTAGACAGTAGTCAGTCTTGTTGCTTTGATGAACTACTGTATGTATACATTTGACTTTTGTCTGAACTGATTGTGGTTAACTTATTTCTTTTTCAGAGGGAAACTAAGGAGCCGTCAAAATGTCACGGAAAGGTTTGATGGAGCAAGACTTGAGTAAGCTGGATGTATCTCAGCTACATCCGCTCTCCCCTGAAGTGATATCTCGTCAGGCCACTATTAATATAGGTGATTACTTGCATGCACTATCCTGCTTGAAGTTTTGGATTAGCTGCTGATATCGTGATTCGGTGGTATTTTTGTCATGTGTTCTTATTCAGAAGCCAGAAATGGGCTTCATGTTTACTTAATTCTTTGTCGTTTTCTTTTCCTCAGGCACCATCGGTCATGTGGCACATGGCAAGTCAACTGTCGTGAAAGCAATATCTGGTGTCCAGGTGCCTCACTCGTTTCAATTCTCTAATTAACTCTCTTATGTTTTTCGTTTGCAGCTCAGTCTTAAACTTTCCATTTCCTTGAAAACGCAATTGTATAGTTTTAGATGTTTATGATCATCTTGAGACTGCACTAATGAAGTGGCTGTTAAAGTTTTTTCTGATAAGTTATTGTCTCTTGCAAGCATTTATGTCCACCTTGTATATTTGGTATGTTAATGCATGTCTGTAAGTGTACTTATGAATGCAAATAAAAAATTCTAGAATGATTTATGGTTGTTAATTTTGTATCCGAAATGCTTTTGGCATTCTCAGTTAAGAATGCATGATTTTATATAGTAACGGGAATCTGTATGGGTTAACAGCCTATTTATTTCCATTCGTTCAATACTTCAATCAATACCACAACATAATGAGTGGCGTCCTCTTTATTTACACTGAGAACTTGTAGTCATACATTCTATCCGTACTAATGTAAGTGTTATGGGAATGCATTGCAATTGCTTGTAAAAGAATGCTTGTGTGAAGATTGACTTCCATAAGTATTTGTAATAGGGATTCTTCTTGATTTTTTTCTTTCATTCTGTTGCAGACGGTTCGTTTTAAAAATGAGTTGGAGCGTAATATTACAATTAAGCTTGGGTACGCAAATGCAAAGATATACAAATGCGAAGATGAAAGATGCCCTAGGCCTATGGCGTACAAGTGAGTCAATTTAGGTCTTGAGCTTTGTGGTACATGGTCTTTGTGTTTGTAGTTCTAACGTGGAGAGTGTATCTCCAGGGCTTATGGGAGTGGAAAGGAAGACAGTCCCATGTGTGATGTGCCTGGTTTTGAGGGCGCTAGGATGAAATTGCTCAGACATGTCTCCTTTGTTGATTGTCCAGTAAGTTTCTACAGTAGCATGTTATGAAGCACCATCGTCAATGTTTTTGCATCCACGTGATTATATACCTCTTCTTTCAATTGGCGGGGCTGTTCTCTTGTTTATTTGGTTTCTAATTTTGCTTTCTTTCAGGGCCATGATATTCTCATGGCAACTATGCTTAATGGAGCAGCAATTATGGATGGAGCTTTGCTTCTGATAGCTGCAAATGAAAGCTGTCCCCAACCACAGACTTCTGAGCATCTTGCTGCTGTTGAAATAATGCGTCTTAAGCACATAATCATTCTTCAGAATAAAGTTGATCTTGTCCAGGAAAATGTTGCTACCAACCAGCACGAAACTATTCAAAAGTTTATCCAGGTTCTCTCCTTTGTCCTCCACCATGCTCGTGTGGATTTTGGATTTGTCTTGGATATCAACTAAATGTTGCATTTCTGACGGTCCAGTTTACTTGTGCAGGGAACAGTTGCTGAGGGTGCTCCTGTAGTGCCAATCTCAGCGCAGCTCAAGTACAATATTGATGCCGTCTGCGAGTACATTGTGAAGAAAATTCCTATTCCTAAGAGGGTCTTTAGTTTACCACCCAACATGATTGTGATTCGATCTTTTGACGTGAACAAGCCTGGTTTTGAGGTTGATGATATCAAAGGTGGAGTTGCTGGAGGAAGTATCCTGACGGTATTTATTCTACCAACTGCTGTAGTAAATCATTTTATCCATAAGTAGCTCTCTCAAGCCAGGCTTGTTATACATGCATGTATCTAACTTAGTAACCACCATTGACATGTGCAGGGAGTGTTAAAGGTCAACCAACGTATCGAGGTTCGTCCCGGGATTGTAGTTAAAGACGAGAATGGGAACATTAAGTGCACTCCTATCTACACTCGGATTATCAGTTTATATGCTGAGCAGAACGAACTCCAATTTGCGGTGCCAGGAGGTCTGATTGGTGTCGGGACCACAATGGATCCCACGTTGACACGTGCCGACAGGCTTGTAGGACAGGTTCTCGGAGATATCGGGTCGCTCCCAGAAGTTTTTGTCGAGCTTGAGGTACGTAGTATTCTGTCATACTCTAATCTCATCTTTTCGTTCGTCCTAATGAAACTTGACACAAGAAATCTGACCGACTATTAATTAAAATTTGCTTCTTAGGTGAATTTCTTCCTTCTGCGGCGACTTATTGGTGTGAGGACAAAAGGGTCGGAGAAGCAAGGGAAGGTGTCAAAGCTCGTCAAGGGAGAGATTCTGATGCTCAACATTGGCTCCATGTCGACCGGAGCTCGAGTGCTTGCTGTGAGGAACGATCTGGCGAAGCTGCAATTGACATCCCCGGTGTGTACAAGCAAAGGAGAGAAGATTGCGCTGAGTAGAAGAGTGGAGAAGCATTGGCGGCTGATCGGATGGGGGATGATTCAGGCTGGAACCACCCTTGAAGTCCCTCCTTGCCCTCTTTAAGTGAACAACAAGCTAGAAAGAGAGCCAAAGAGAAATTGTCAAGAAAGTCTTTTTGAAGTTTCAGTGAAAAAATGTGGGAAGGAAGAGAATTACTTGGAACGATTTTCGTTCGGTGGAGGAGAAAACATCGGTCCTTATTTGTTTTACATAAAACTCTCCATTTGAGCTACTGATTGATTCATACTGCTGATTTTTCGAGCAAAACCCATTAGATATTCTTGAATAGTATTAGTATTCTATTAGTTCTTTGCCTTGTTGAAAAGTCTTTGTATTCGGGGAATCAATCCAGGTCAGAGACCATGAAATCAAGAGGTTGAGAAGATAAATTAGGAGCCGTTGGATGATGGGGGAAAGCAATAGTCATAACTGCAATCCCAAAGGCAAAACAGAGTTTGCTTAAAGGCTCACGTGGCCATAGTCCAGTCAGTCCTCTCTGTCTGTCTCGGGCTCACCCTCTAAATTGCTTTTATTAGTATGTTTGCCCACTGCATGCACTGATGCGTGTGAATCACTTCACATTCTCGCATAGATACATACGCATCACCATAGCGCAACCACGACTCTCTATCTACTACGTGGCCACTTGGCCAAGCATTAAAAGTTACCCCCCAACACCATGACACAATTACTACAACACATTCATGTATGATGTATTACCCATGACCCATGTTATGTTCTAATTAGTTTTTACCATGACTGATCCTTGTAACAAATAGTAATTACATAATCATCACTTAGCAGCAGTTCCAACCTCAAAGATTCCCATCCTTGAATGTATAAATAACAACACAGAGCATCGGGTCCATAACAGAGCATTGAGTTTATCAATCATCGTCAAATCGTATTAATAACAAAATTGTATCAAAGATACTGAGCTAGACTAGCATTTCAATTTTCAGGTTTGGCCCTCTTCTCTTCTTCTTCACGTGATACTGAGCTTAGCAGGTCCGACAAACCACCCCCTGCCTCCTCCTCCTCCACCTCTACCTCTGCCTTTGTCGCCTTTTGCTCGCATTCTAACATGAAACCCACCAATCATTATCATCATTCATCATCCTCAACCCTAAAACCATAACACTAAACCCTCACTCACTCACTCACTCACTGAGTTCACATCCCTGCAGCAGCCAAACCCAACTATTACAAAACCATAATGGAGAAAAAGCTGCTACCTTTGTTGCTTCTTCTACTCACCTTCTCACTCACTTCTTCACTTCCCGACGACGCCCAATCTCTTCTCTCTTTCAAATCCAAGGCCGATTTGAACGGCCTCCTCCACTACCCTCACAAATCCACTCCCCATTTCTGCCGTCTCTGGCAAGGCGTCGAATGCTCCGGCGGAAACAGAGTAGTCCGCCTCGTCCTTCATGATATTCCTCTCGCCGGCGTCTTCCCTCCCGACACTTTGACCCGACTTGACCAGCTCCGGGTCCTCTCCCTCCAGAACAACTCCCTCACCGGACCTATCCCTGACCTCTCCTCCCTCGTCAATCTTAAATCCCTTTTCCTCGACCATAACTACTTCTCCGGTTCATTCCCTCCTTCCCTCGCTTCCCTCCACCGTCTCCGCACTCTCGATCTCTCCTTCAATAGCCTCTCCGGTCCTTTGCCTTCTTGGCTCACTGCCCTTGACCGCCTCAACACTCTCCGCCTCGAGTGGAATCGCTTTAACGAATCCATCCCGCCGCTCAACCAGTCTTCTCTCGACAGCTTCAACGTCTCTCACAACAACCTCACCGGCGCCATTCCCGTAACTCCTACTTTTCTCCGCCTCCAGATCTCGTCCTTCTCTACCAACCCTAACCTCTGCGGCAAGATCGTACACAAGGAATGCCGTCCTGGATCCCCATTCTTCGGCTTGCCGTCGTTGTCGTCTGCACTAGCAGCTCCACCGCCATCGTCCGTACAACTCGACCAATCAGCAGAGCTCCATGGCGTCAGTCTATCGCATCCGAATCACAAGAGAAAATCAGTGATAATCGGATTCTCCGTAGCGGTTTTCGCTCTCATCGCGTCGTTGCTCCTCTGTTTCGTAATGGCGATGAGGGGAAAACAGAGGAAGAAAAAGACCTCATCCAAGAAATGCATCGATCTGTCTCTTGACCACGCCGACGACGGAGGAGATACGGTGGTGATGCAGATAGACGAGAAGGGAAACGAGCTGGAAGAGAAAGTGAAGAAGGCGCAGCAAGGGTTGCAGCAGATGGGTAAGAGTGGGAACTTGATGTTCTGCGCAGGGGAAGCGCAGGTTTACACGCTGGATCAGCTGATGAGAGCTTCTGCTGAGCTGTTGGGTAAGGGCACGGTGGGGACGACTTACAAGGCGGTGCTCGACGACCGTCTGATCGTCTGCGTGAAGCGTCTTGACGCCGGGAGATTGATCAACTCCGAATCGTCGGAGACCAGCAGCAAGGAATCGTTCGAGCAGCATATGGAATCAGTGGGTGGACTCAGACACCCTAATCTGGTTCCTCTCAGAGCATATTTCCAAGCCAGGCAGGAACGCCTCCTCGTCTACGATTACCAGCCCAACGGCAGCTTACACTCCCTCATCCACGGTCAACAATGATTTGTTTGCCAATTTCCGATGACCGAAATGTAACAAAATTTGACCACCGAGGAGAGTTAAGACTAATGTTTTATTTATTTATAATTCAGGGTCGAAATCGGCGAGAGGGAAGCCGCTGCACTGGACATCGTGCTTGAAGATAGCGGAGGACGTGGCGCAGGGGCTGGCTTACATCCACCAAGCATGGAGGCTGGTCCACGGAAACCTCAAGTCAACCAACGTCCTCCTCGGACCGGACTTCGAGGCCTGCGTCACCGACTACTGCCTAGCCGTACTCGCTCAAATACCGGTGGCCGAAGATCCGGATGCGGCGGCTTACAAGGCGCCGGAAGTGGGAAGTGCGACGTCGTCGGCGAAAGGGGATGTGTATGCGTTTGGGATTCTGCTGATGGAGCTGTTAACGGGGAAGGCGCCGTCGGAGCTAGTGTTTATGATGCCGGAGGAAATGATGAAGTGGGTGAGGTGCGGCGGCGGGGATGATGAGAATGAGGAGGAAGAAGAAGAAGTAGAAGGAAAGATCAGGAGAGGGAATAAGAGGATGGAGATGCTTTTGGAAGTGGCGGTGGGTTGTAGGGCGCCGGCTGCGGAGCAGAGGCCGACAATGTGGCAAGTGTTGAAGATGTTGCAGGAGATTAAAGAGAGTGTGCCGTTGGAGGATGAGGGAGCTGAGGCTAACTCGTAAATGAATTGAGTGGATCAATGGACGGCGTGATGACTGATGTGCTAGCTATAGGTGTAATACTGTTTGTAAGAAGTAGCCTGTAATGTTTTTGGAGTAGCCAACTGATTAATTGACCTCTACTCTTGTAGGCTGTAGCAAAACCAATTATTTTGTTGTTTCAATCGCTGCACAGGTTCGCCGCTATTTTATGGTATGGCTGGAAACAGAGGAATTGGATCTGCCACAATGATGAACCGTGGCCAAGGGCTGTGAGCTTCAGTCTCTACACAAGATACTGCCTGTTCGGAAACCTCCTCGTAGGTCCTTGTGGAAAAAGCCGGAAGCAGGATGGGTTGATCTTAACATTGATGGCAGCCGGCTGGAGGACCCTGTGTCCACCTCATACGGGACGAACATGGTATTTGGGTTGCAGGATTCTACAATCGTGCGGGCTCGCAGGAAATTCTACAGGCGGAACTCTTGACAATTCGAGATGGGATCTCCCTTCTCCAAATGTTAGTCTTTCAGAGAAGCAAATGCAGTGGCAGATTTTGTTGCTAAATTGGGTCATGATCAGGAGAATTGGAGGAACCCTCCCACTGCAGGAGCTGGCGGCCGGAGGCGAACTAGGCCTCACCTCTCCCCTTTTTATTTATGTATCTCTGAGTTTTTCCTTTGTTCACCAAAAAAAATAGTTTTGCCTCGTAATTTCTAGCATCTAGCTTTTTCTTTTTGTAGTAAGTTTTAACCTAATGCACACATTGATTGGAAAAGTGCAATTTTAGAAAATGGAAAAGTAGAAGCGAGGTGCATTGCCACTTATTTAGAAAGTGGTTTCCTAAGCATTACATCAATTCGATTGGCATGCAGTAGTTGCAGAGGCTTGCTCCGTGATGCTCATGATCGATGTCTAGTGGCGCACATATTTAGTCTAGGAATTTGCTCGATTTCACCAGATGAGTTGAAAGGTTTGGTACACGTGTAGCTACACAGTTGGATCCACCTCCTGTTAAAGAATAGTGAGCACACAAACACTTTTATAAGATTGTCTATTTTTATGTGATGTTGGATCGAAATCGAATGTTGCGAAGGAGAACAACTCTAGTCGCTACATACCACCTTGTATGTTGCGACCATTCTTTATCCAAATCCATTATGTTTTTTCACTTTCCATCATGTGTTATGTGTTTGTTTGACTTATTACTGAAATGTGGCGAAAATAAAATGAATCGGTTAATGGGCTTAGAAATAGAAATAAGAA
This sequence comes from Linum usitatissimum, assembly GCA_030674075.2. Taxonomy (NCBI): domain Eukaryota; kingdom Viridiplantae; phylum Streptophyta; class Magnoliopsida; order Malpighiales; family Linaceae; genus Linum; species Linum usitatissimum. Next base: position 2,907,899 of record JAUJYP020000804.1, on the reverse strand, counting down.
AAATGGCGAAATCGCTAGAATGGTCTAGCTTTGTTTGGAAGCAGTAGAGCTTGGGTGCCGATTCCGGTATAATCAGCACCTGCTGATTCCTAGATCCAACGGTCGGTGATGAATCCGATGGGATCCAACAGTTAAATGTGTCCAATTTATTTCTTTTCATTTTTTTCCTACACCATATCTTTTCGGTTCGAATTGGTTTTAGTTTGAGTTTTGGTTACGGTTTTAGGTTTTTGGGTTTTGGGTTTTGGGTTTTAGATTTTGGGTTTGGTTTAGGAAAAAAATCATATTCATTTGGATTTTAATTTTGGACATTGGGTATTGGGTCAAACTCAAAATTTAAAATTCAAATTGAAAATCTAATATTCTAAACCCTAAACCTTAAATCATAAATCAAACACAAAATTCAAATTCGAAATTTAAAATCCATTTTGAAAACCTAATATTCTAAATTCTAAATCTTAAACTCTAAACCAAACTCAAAACTCGATCTAAACCCAACTTGAACTGGAAAGATATGGTGTAGGCAAAAAATAAAAAAATCAAGTTGGACACATTTGATCGTTGGATTCGGCAAGACCCATCACCGACTGTTGGATCCAGAAGGATTCATCACCGACCGTTGGATCAATGAATCAACAGGTGCTGATTCTAATGGAATCAGCACCCAAGAAAAATTGGTTTGGAAGAAGACCAGGGGGAAGGATCAATCACCCTACATCACTACATCGGGAAGCAGAGCCAGTCCCTCTCCTTTCAATCAAAGATCGCCGTACTACAATATCAGCAGCTCTTCCTGATGCCATGGACACGGAAATGACCGACACGGCGGCGGCTTTGCCCGGCGACGTCCGAGAGCTACTCGCATTGGCGCGACAACTAATCACTCAAGGCAAACCCTCCCAGGCGCTTCAAATGGTGCCCTCTACTTTTTTCCACAAATTTTCTTGTTCTCCATCTCATTTTCTTAGTCATACCTTTCTCCGATTCTTGCTTTCTTCCGGCTCCCTGGTTCCTGGAGCCATCTGATACTGCCTTCTCTTATCGCTCTCGAAATGCTCTGTATCCATAGAAAGCTTGTCCACTCTGCAATCTGTATTCGCCTGCTACTGCTGGAGTATGATGCAATTCTTGGTGGATTAAATTCCTTGTCTTACGATTAGAGATTGTAGGGGTCCGTACGACTTGGTGGCTATCATTGCTAGGGTTTCAACCTTTTCACAACTCTTTGTTTCTGCGAAATTCGTTTGAGGAGCTATTCATGCGATCGTTGTAGATATCCTCAATTCGTTGAGGGTGAATTTAATGGAAGATGAACGACTTTATTTAGCTTTATAACTTCTAAGTATTTAATGTTTCGGTTCGAGCTTGCTACTGTTCGTCTTATCAATTTGGATTGTTGACAGGTGATGACAGCTGCCCGGAATCAAGGTGGAGAAGATGCAATGTTCCAGTCTTTGACTCGTGCTCGTGAATTGTACCGAATGAGACTACAAGAAAGCAACTCCGTCGATCAGCTGGCAACTTTATTTGCAGAATGTGCCATTGCTGGAACAGAGTCTCCCAAACCTCAAGTGCAATGTAACGCATCTGGGGTGGTGACACCGAATATTCATGAGCGCTCCATACTTGCAGAAACTGGCAGAAACCAGCTCGTTCTGGATGCATTTGCGGATGGGAGCAGTTTCATCTGCTTACAGTGTGGCGGTCTTGTGAGCGTCAATCGCAAGGATGAGCACTTCACCTACTGGTGTAGCAACTGACGAGAAGAGCAACATATGGATGTTTATTACTACTCTACCAAATGCTATCTCATACGAATCACATTTGTCTATTCGCTAAAGGCATGTTCGAGCTGTTGGAGGCCCTCTGCTGGCTCAAGACTCAAATCAAGTGTATAGCAAGAATCTGTCTCCCTCTGCTACCAGGAAAAAGAAGGCTAACTGGGAAAGGTGTGATTTTGTGTAACATTGGCTATCTTTCATAATTCAGATACTTAATGCTTCAAATATTGCCTTGTATTCCAGTTCATTTGAGGTTGTATAGATATAAAATAAAAGGCTTCAACTTTCAGATCATATACTGTCCCAAATGATAGTATGATACCAACATCAAGACTAATACATCTATGAAGTTAATATTCCTTTACAATAGATATTTCTGTCTTCCTACATATACACACACCACCACTAACACAAATCCAGTTCAGAAACAATCTAAGTTCCAATCATCTGATCAACTTACTTGTTCTTACATACTAAACCTGAATACACAGCTCAAGGAGAATAAAGAACAAAAAAATTGACACTTGGTAGTAGGGTGAAAAACAAGCCAAAAGAGTAACAAAAGGCATATTTGCTTAGACTTCCTGATGAGATTATTCCCTTCAGGAAGAGTGTTGGGTTATTGAAAGAACAGTATACAATCTCCCTTGTTTCCCCACCCTGCACTTCCTCATGCCTTCGTTTTGTATATATCATGCTCATGCATTGGGCAGCATCACAAACACTGCTTTACAAAGATGCTCCCCAAAGTGCATTAGTATCAAATACCAACAGACCTATAGCTTCTTTCAAGAATTTTTCCTCCATGACAGCTACAAGCAAAGCTCCTCTACCCACTTCCAAACTCACTGCACATGTCAGACAATAGAGTCACTACCAACAGTCAGCAGCTCAAGGAGAAGAACCATTCTGAACATTTACAGCGAGATTACCTGCAGTCGTTCCTGGGACTCCCCATGGAAAAGGGTTGGGAGAACAGTACTTAATAGTTCAAAGACAGAGAATATAACGACGAATAACCAAGTGATTGTAACAGGAGATCATGACACTCGTGCTCGATACTGTACACGAGGCCTTGTCCTTGAAATTGTTACATCGTTAAGCCTGATCGTCTCAGAGATCCTCCATGGCTTCTGCCATTTCCATTTAAATTGCAAAAGCCACTGGTGGTGGCTTCTCTTCCATCTCCATAGCTTCCCATTTTGTCCTGCAATTGCTAATTTTCTCATTGATGCGTCCCCAAGTGGCACCATCTGCAATGTCAACATAAAAATATTCCTTTTCAGCATAGGTAGAAGAGGATCCATTGTAGTTTGTTGGAGTATGCGGCAAAAAAGAAACAAACTTTTCTCGACTGATCTATAAATGCCGCAGCTTCTGTGATTGGGGCATTGACGATCCCTGGCGTATATTTCAGCTGCTTCTGTGCTGGCACAGACACCGGAGACAAGGGACTGCTCATCATTTCATCAGCACTGTGTTTTAGTGAATTGGGTGAGTTCCCTTGTTCATGACCAGCCTGAGAAATTGAAATATTGTCATTTTTATATAAACTATTCCAATCAGCTTCAGAATCTGTTGCAGAATCATAAATGTAAAACATAAATATCTTCTATTCCAGTATAAATTAGAATTATCATTTTGTTAAATAACGTTGTAGTAATACCGAAGCTGCTGTAGCCAAGGCAATAGCAATAGCTTCCTCTCTATGTATCAGCTCCTTCTCGACTTCCTTTCTTCGAGTCTCACTTTGTCGTAATAGGTTCACAAGTTCTTTGAATTGTTCCTTCATTTCCTTGATTTCCATATCCTTCTCCCAGCATTGGCACCTGTGCATCATTTGAATGAGTGGAAGTTTAGAACACAGATGAAACTGAGAATCTAGGTATCTAGGGTGTCTCAACAGATGCGAAATAGCACCTTGCATCTCCGAGAGAGTTAAACATATACTGAAGCAAGTTCTTTGCATCTCCCATGGAGCGCAATTGGTTCCAACGCCCACGGGTAGTCAAACCACGTTCACGTTCCTCTGCCTCTGAAAGTTGCGAAGCCATTGCCACAAGCGAGTTGGATGATATGTTTAACATGTTCTCCAGCGATGCTATTCTGGCCATTCTGGCATTTGGTGACATGGAAGAAGCCCTGAAGAAAACGAAGAAACATATCAAAACTTTGTCTTCACTGATGCTCAAATTCTATAGATTAACTCTTTATCAACCCACTCTCTAAAACACATACCTGGAAAATCCATTCTTCCCCTTTGGAGGGCTTAATCCTTTTGAAGCTAGCTCATCCACTTCCTTCAACACAGCAAGTTCTTCCCCTAGAGCAGCTCTCCTACGTATGAGAAAGACATTGACCATTAGATTATGAAAATAGACTATCCAGCACTGTGATTGCCGGCTGTGAGTTTAGTGCATACACTTGACTCTGCTTCTCATATTCAAACCGAACTTCATGGACATTCACCATCACTTCTAGCTCATGCTCAAGCCATCGCTGCAAGGATTTCTCATTACTCTGCAATACGAATGCCAATGGTTAAAGCAAGTCACAAGGATAAGATAAAAGGTTTCTTAAGGAAGGACGAAAAGAAATAGAAAATACCTGCCCATTGGCTACATGTCCATTTGCAAGTCCTGTAGGATGCCATATAACCAGTCATTTCATCAGTTATTATGTAAGTAAAGGTCGGAATTCAGAAATTCAAAAGAGAGAAGCTTTTAAGCATTTGATTTTGTTTGATGATTAAGAGATCCATAATCATAAGAGTTCCATTGCTTTGGAAAGAGTTTTCTTCTAGATCAGTAGCCGGTAGTGAACCCTTACGAAGGACATAATCATTCTACCTGTGCTATCCCGTGGTGAAGATTTTCGACCTTCGAGTAACTCCTTCAGCCTTTTGGTAGCAACAGCAGCTTCTTCTGTTTTTCTCTGCAGAACCTGAAAAATGTGATTTTTTCTTATTAAATAGCAGAATCATACCTACACTCTAAACAAAACGAAGTGGTTCCTGGAAAGATATTTCTAGCTTAAGTACTAAACGTAGTGTGTTTTGTGACGAATTCCAAATTAATGAACCCTGAACATAGATGATGCTCACCATTTTTTGGCGCTGGTTTATGGCTTGTAACTTGTGCCTTTCGTATTCGTTTCTTCTCCCCTCTTTGCGTAACTGCAACATCAAGTGGTATAATTAATGCAAGAGCTGAATGTTGAGCTAAATGATAACTGAAACCATGCAGCTCAAAATCCCAATAATCTTCTTCGCTTATAAGTTCACGCTTACAAGGAAAGTACTAAAACTGCAGAAGCTCTATCTCAGTTGGTTAGGATTCTCTAATGCTTTTTCATGAAACAATAGCAAAGGTTTTCCCAAGTTAACTTTGGTATAAAAAAATCGGAAACTACCTGAAGCAATTCCTTTTCTCTAGAGGCCTTCCATTGTCGAAATTGTTCTGCCTCATGCTTCATTCTGTGTTGCAGTTGAACCTTTTGAGCTTTTATAGATTGTATTTCTTCTTGCAATTTCCTTGCTGCTTCGTCACTTTTTTGCTTTTGCTTCAAAAGCTGAACTTGGTTCTCTTGTTTCTTCTTAAGATCCAGAATCTGATATACATCATTTATGAAGCTTGTTAACAAGTTACAACCATGACAATTAACATTCTATAAAAGAAAGATATCACGGCAACATAACAACCTGCCCTTCTAATGTCTTCAGTTTCTGGGCATGCACATCTTGCAATTTCTGTGTCTGCCCATCTGAGTTAGCCGATAGGTTTTCAATTTCGGCTAACAAACGATCACGTTCTTGCTGCAGCGATAAACAGTCAAATAAAATGAAACTTGACTTGCAAGATAAAAACTACACAACTCTCTTTTTTGAGTAATATTAACCTGCACAACTCTTTTTTCATCCTCTAATTCCATGAGTTTCTTGCCGAAGTGTTGCTTAAGTGCTGCAGTGTCAGATCCCCCAACAAGTTTCATCTCTGACTGTTTAGAAGGAATAGTAAAGACGAACAATTAGAATATAACACTAGCCATACATCATTGACAGAAAGTATACACATTTCAAATATGGGAAGCAAGTATTTTATGCATGTCAAGAAAATGTCACCCTAAGGAAAAAAATAAGGGAAATACCTCTTTCTCTTCCAAGCGTCTGTTTAACTCATGTAGCTCCTTGTCTAGTGTGTTCTGGAGAAGTGTGTGCTCCCATTCTTTTGCTACTTCTTCATCAATTTCCTTGGTATGAGCTGAAATAACATAGTTTAAATTAAACCTTGAGACTGAATCAGACTTAAAAATACAATTGAATAAGTTTTGATATGGTATATTGCTAGCAGAATGGTGATAGCAACATAGTTGGAAGTTCAAAATTTTCATTTAAAAAAGTTAAGGAAAAAGCACCTGATATTGTTTCAACCATTTGATAGTCAGATGCCTCTAGACTATGTAAGCTCCTTCTAACTGCTTCACCTTTTATAGAACAGATACTACTATCCTGCAAAAATGAAATTACATATTCAATCCTACACCATTGTAGCTTAGTTTATTCAAATTACAGCAAGCTTGATCAAAGAAGACAAGCTACTCTGGAATAAAACGAGGTGGTGAAGAGTATTCTTAACATACTTGAGCATCTATTTCACGCAGGTCCCCAGGAGCACACCTGCTGCGGTATTCATGAAGCTTTCTACAAAGGTCCTCATTCGTAGCTTCTAGCCAAGCAATTCTTTCTTTGAGAACCTACATGTGAGACTGTTAGACAACTATATATCGGAATGTGGATAAATTATCGAGTTCGAAAAAGGATTCAGGACAATCAAAGTTTCCATCCAAACTTCCAAAGCTCTTGATTACCTGAACTTCAACAGGTGAGGATCCACCACGGGCACAAAGTTCTGCCTGAAGATACTCGAGTTGTTGTCGCATTTTGAGCATCTCACTGGACATAGGATCTCTATTGACCTATGAGGGAAACAAGTAATGGCAGTTCAATGATAGCTGCTTATTAACAATGCAAATGAACAAACATCATGTCTTAAATTAGTTTCAGGTACTTACAACAGGCTTGTTTTGAATATTTCGGGCACGATTTGCATATTTCAGAGTATTAAGGGTTTCCTCAGCATTTATATCTGCAGGGCTAATGCAAGCTGGGAAAGTACAGAGACCATTTCATGATGTTAGGTTAAGAAAGAGGCGAAATCCAAACATTAGAGAGAGATGTAAGCATTGGGAAGGACTGTAGAAGAATGAAAAGAGATGCAAAGCGAACCTATCATGACGGTTCTGCTGTTACCGCCAAGTGAGTCCTGTTGAGACATGCAAAAAACCTTAAATTATCAATATGGTAGCACTAAGAGTAACATTTTTGTTATTGTTTGCACGAAAGCACGAAGAGAAACCAGGATGCCTAGGGTATGAATACTCGCCTGCAAAAGGCGGGTCAATTTACTGTCCCGATAAGGAACATGAAGACCTTCTTTACGCTTTTTCTCATCGCCAAGTGCACTGATAACATTGCCAAGTGCCAGAAGGCCCTTGTTTATGTGAATGCCTGTTTGATAAATATATAAAGGTTATACACAAGAATACATATTGTCAGACATCCAACACCAAGGATTTGCAACTGACCTTCCTTGAAACGCAAACCATCAGAACCAGTCCTCTTAGCCCTCTCTGATCCAGCAAGATCTACTAAATGCAATTTAGCACAAAGATACTCATCATTCATGCTGTCATTAGGAAACCCATCTCCAGGAAACATTGGATTGAGTTTGTGTATCTGCTCTAGGGTGATGGTGAAAATGGCATGGGAGCGACTACAACAGCAAGAAGTACAGAGTTTTATGTTACTAATGACATGAATCACAGAATCAATCAATTAGATATAAACAGCAAAGCAATGGCACGATGACTTGCTTACCTAGATTGGTTGTTCATGTTTGTACTCCCTGTTGCCCTGCTCATTGATCCCTGCTCTAGGTAAGCAGCCATTTCCTTAAAACTGCTTACACTAACCTCCGTGGATCCTGCTAATGTGATCACACCATTTGACGATTCACGAATCTGTATCGGCGGTTTTCCAGGAACGTGCACTTTGCCAGCATGCCCATTTGCAGATTCCATTTTGTTCAGTAAAGCGGAATCAAGCAAGTCTCGCACTTCCTCTTTCAGAATCTATCACATTATCGAGATCACTCCGTTTAAAATACCAAGCAAAGGGGGGAGACGGATGATAGAACAGTAAGAAGTAACAAACCTCAATGAAAGAAACATGAAGCTGGAATTCAGTTTGATGCTTCAAAGTGTCGATCTTTCCAAAGAGAACACTCATAACTTGAGGAATTATTCCAGCTTGATAACCATCTTTGAAACCAGTACCCATTGTATAAGTCTTTCCCGACCCTGTCTGCAGATCCATTGGAAATTACAACCAAAATATTGCACAACAATAACATGTTGATCATTGCGGCAAAAAGAAAATGGTGGGTAAATTACTACCTGACCATAGGCGAGAACTGTTGCATTGTAACCTTGGAACAAGCCATCAACAAGTGGAGAAACACATTCCTCAAACATAGCAGAGGATGGTGAAGCTGTGCTCCCATATACATGATCGAAGGTAAACGAGTGCGTCCCTATTTGTACCTGCAAAAGACAAAACCCATTACATACAAAGGAAGAAACAAACAAACTAACTAGCTGCTGTCTTGCTGACACAGGAAATTGAGCTGCCTAAAAAATTGCTCACTTTCCATTTGATTCTCCAAGACAAAAAAAATTGACCAGAAATCGGAAGGATGACGGTTCATCATCTTGACCCAAATAAGGAAATGTAAAGCAATAACCTTGTTGCTGACAAGTCACAAACCGCGATTCTCTGATAATTTTCCCGTTTTGGTTAAGAGAAGAAGAAGAAAAAGCAGCAGTGAAAAATGAAAAATATTCCTCCAGAGCTCTAAGAGATCTAGATTTCCTATGCATGAATGAATCAATGACTGTTAAAGCAAGCAGACTGCTGACTGGACAAGCCCATTATTAATTATTCTCTTGTGGTTTCATTTCTTAACAGAGCAGCCATTGGGGAGGAAAATGCACTAGCACATACCTGAGGTTTTCCAGGGACGACAGTGACGCAATCTTTACAGCCTTGAGCTCTTTCGTCGGCAATTAGGGGTCTTACATGTACGGCTACTTTTACACAGCAATTCTCTCCCCCAGCACCGGCACCGGCGCCGGGAGACGGTGGAGGTGTATCCATTAAAGTGGAGGAAAAAAGAGAGAAGAAAAGGCTTTGCCTGAGAAATGTGAGTAAGAACCAGAAGCAGAGGAAGGAGCAATAAGCAAAAAGGAAGAAACTTTGATGTGGGTGCTATTCTAGAGAGAGAAGAGACAATTGGAAGAGGGAGAAAGTGAAAGGGGTAGTTGGGGGAATTGAGAGAGATGAGAAAATGTAGTCATATGTACATGTTACAGTAGAGACTACAGGTGCAACAGAAGAAAGAGGTAACAACAAGAACAACAACCACTTATCATTTTCCTTAACCTTCACTTCCAACTTCACACCATCCATTACTTTCCTTCACTCACTCACTATTCATTCATTCCTTTGCTTCCTAGGAACCAACTAACTAGCTAGCTAACCAATATAATATAATGTTATTACTTGTTTATTGTAGGTGTAATAGCGGCATTGCCATTTTCTTTATGATGCGGTTTATGGGTATGGGGTTGGTGCTTCGCGATCATCTTGACCACGACTTGGATTTGTGGACACCCTATGAGAGCAAGACTACAACTCTGCTCAGTGCTTTACGGTGGGTGGCTGACGGCGATTACACTCTTTTCACCTTTGAGTTGATGTTGTAATGGTGGGAGCCACGATTGAGAGCGAGGAGGTTGATGATTATGAGTCCGGTTGCTTCATTGTTGTTTGTCGAGAGGTCCTTACTACTAATGTTAGTTTTTAGATCCAGGTAGTTCAGAGAAATGAGAACCGAGTTACGCATCTGTTAGAGCGTCGGTTTCCTTTCTTTTATTTCGTCCTTTGTTGAGTTTGTTTCCACTAACGAAATGGATGATGTTTTGAACGATATTTGCTTTGATAGCAACCATTAATAATATATAAATAACGATTGCCTTAATAGATAAATCAAATTATAAATTAAGTACATTCTCTATCACCCAAACTACCCCTCCTTACTTTCTCTATCATCCATCAACAATTTAGTCGGACGGATGTTATTACGGCTTTACCCCATTTGAAGGGTTGTCCTTCACTTCACGTTTTGGCACAGCTTGCACCCTCCTCCAAAGTCCTAACCTATGCTCCAAGTATCCTTTCTTCCTTTATAAACAATTGTCATTTGTCCAAGGCAATTACATAATTACACCATTCATGCATGTTTCGAAAACTATTATTCATGATAATAGGAATCAATTTTTTTATCGATAGAGATCTTTCGATCAGTACAAGATAAAATATAATGACTATTTCGTAGGGTGTACTGAATTCGAAATCAAAACCTCCAAACCATATTTTCACCTAGACCATAACAGGCATCGATCATTTTGTTAAATTTGAATGAAGAAACAAAAAAAGAAATTGGAGAAGGGCACATGGGGTTTCTTTTGGGGCTAAGCTATTAGTGATACAACAACGGTACAATAATTTGTGTACCATAACGAAACCAGGCCACCCTCTTCTTTTTTTATTTTATTTTATTTTCTTATCTTATGAAAAGGGTTACGTTTTGGTTCGTTCCTTGGCATCTTTATTTATTTATTTATGCTTTAGAAATCTCACTCCCCATCTAACTTTAAAATTAAGCTTTAGTAATTATTAATAGAGATTTGTGAAGTATGGATATATATATAATATGTGGAGTCGTTACTTGTGATTGGTCAGAGAAGTCGCACACTCATAATTGAGACTACTTTGAACTTTAAAAAAGAAAGCATATATAATGAGAGCAAGTCTACATTGAACATGAACATGCCTCATTACTCAGTAGGATTTCATTAGTTACACTGATAAGTTTACATGGGAGGAGTAGTGGTGCATGACCAACGACTTGCATGCATGTTTGTACGTACTGTCTCTAATAAATTATAATGTTTGCATTTTGACAAACTGAATATTATCGTTCCGTGGGATGGGTTTCGGTAAGAATTGTTGATTAGAAGGACAATGGCTGTCCCGTGAGAGTGGAGAAAGGAGATGGAAGGATAGGAGAGGGGAAAGAAAGGAAGAACAGTAAAGAGAGGGAAAGTGTGTTGTTTGGGCACATGATATATACAAAAGAAATGTCCCACAGAGCAAGAGAGGCAGTCCAGTGATTGGAGACGGCGATCGACAACAGAGATGATTGGATCGTAATCGAACAAAAATATTTAAAATAATATGACTATATTACCCTTAACTAATTTTAACCGTTAGATCATATGGAGATCTAAAGGCTCAGACCACTCTGGATCAAATTCAACCAGAATCCAACTCCACTCCATCACTGTCTTTTGTTTGGCAACGGGAAAGAAAGAAGGAAAGAAAGACAGAGAGAGCCAGCTGGGGTGAGTGGTCTCTGCCAATCCTCACATGGTCTTTTGCTTCATGTCTGCAATCCACTGTGGACCCCCTCTTCCTTCTCTTTTCCCCCTTCGCAAATCTCAAGTCTTTTACTCTCCCTGCCCACCACTTTCCCTTCCTTAATCCCAAATCCAAAGTAAATCTACGGAGCATTAAATGTAACCAGATTACTCCAGTCGGTCTTGATATATTCAAAATTTATACTTGTAAAATAGTGTGGTTGGTTACGATTTGAAAAACGATCATTTTTCCTATTCAAATACCTTTCGTCAATCTTGTATATGAAAACTCTTTCATTACTCAGCATGCATATTTACAGACCCCGTCAGTGGAAAGCGACATTAAAACACTATTTTTTAAACCAATTTCATAAAATCGACCGTCACGAATTAATTCCATGGGGTCTGGACATAGAACCTTCTTGACTCAGGTAGGGCAAGTCTCTCACAATTACAAATTTTTTTGAATTTAAATAACAACCAAAAAACGCAATGTCATCAGGTCTGTGCTACATATCGATGACGACAAAATTATATTTGAAGAGGCCGTCTCAACGAGAATAGAAAGAAGTTGAGGAAGAAGAATTTGTTCGATAAACCGGCCATCATGGAGTGACCATGAATAATTTATTTCTATTAGTATAGGGGAAGGATTGCTACTCTAATTAAGTACATGGCAGAACACAATAATTACAATTATAAACATTAAATAATTGTTGAGGTCTCATGAGTAGTGAAAACTGAAAATGGAATAAAAGTAAAAAAGATATTAACTTCTTATTAACAAATGTGATATCAAAGTTTCAACAAATGAAGTTACCCTAAAAAAGTGTAAACCGACAAAACAGTGCCCCAAAATTAATCATTTGACATTTTGACTGGAGAGCATGTGCCGTCGTTCATAATTCATGCATTTTATTTTCCATAATATCAAAGAATTGATGGCTTATCTAATTAAATTGCGTTTACTAATTAAATTAGTAGCTCTCTTAGGAAGTAGCTTATAGTGAAAAGAATAGTTGTCTGGTTTTGGTTAGGTTTCCTGCACTTGGAATTTCAGTCATTCTAAATCAAGAAATTTTACTTTTGATGTCTTCCCTTCACCAATATAATATGCCTCAAACATGCCAAACAAGGCATCATTCCCCATTTCCCCTCAACTTCATGTATGACTACAAAACCAGCAAACCAACAACATTTACACATCACAAGAAATCGGCTTTTTTTTTCAACGGACAACCCATCTGCAACGGAAATTGTACTTCGTCGCCAAATTTTTAGGCGACGGTCTGTACAAAACAGAAGCCGGCGATGGTTTTTTTCCGTTGCAGAACCCTTTTTGCATCGAATATACGACTTGCAAGATCGATATTGAAAAATCCGATTTATGCGAAATGATGCCTTGTTTGGCATGTAACTACAAAACCAGAAAATTAAACCAACAATATCCCAACACAACAATATCAATCTAGCTATTGACACAACTTGTTTAATTTCAACGACCATTACGGTAAGTATATATATACTTTCTTCCGAACGATTTAAGCGAGTACTCATAAGAATGGAGCACGAGTACGAACGAAATCCTAATCGTAGCACAGTCTGAACGAAAGTTTAAAGAACACCAGAATTGGTAACACAGTGAAGGTCACAAAGACACTAATTTGCAGAAACTCAATCCAAAAAATCTATTAAATCACAGAACAAAGATCCGGTTATAACAAGAGCATAGAACTACTCAACAAGGCAACAAAAAGCAACAACTGAACGTACACAAAAAGAATCAAAATACAGGAAGGGAACACTGAGAAAGATACTTTCCCTGAGGTCTCGAAGCAACGTAGGAGCTTCAACGACGATCCAACGATTCCAAAGGCCAAAGCAATCCACAAAGTACCCTAATTCCATATTCTCGACAGGAAGATTCTATTGTGTTAACCCCAGAGACGGTGAGCCAGTTAAGCTTTTATATTAAACCGTCAGCTACCCTACGCGTCGTTTGGAGATTGGGCTCGGACCGGGTCGCAACCTGCTCCAATCTGACCCAACTCGAGCAGACCACCAGGCTCCGGTTCTGAGTAGCATGGGCCCGGGTCACAGGAGCCAACATCTTCTATTGGAATGAAATGCATCTTGTAGTGAATTAATGTGTACGGTTTCATGTGAATGTTGATGATGATGGAGCAGTGGTACTGGTGGAATGTGTCCAATTGGGTTAGTATAGACTGCAAGTTAAGCAACGATGAGGTGTGAAATGTAAACATCATCCAATTCTGTTCTTCAGGCTGCAGATAGCTTTGGTCACAAGTAATTATTTTTAAGTAAAAGTGAGGAGGAGACCCTAGAAAGGAAACGAAAGCTTCTGCTGGCTTGCCCCTGACGTTGAACTTGTAATTTAATCACACCTTCAAACCATAATATTTCTTTTTCCATGACCTAACTCTTTTTTTCTCCATCGGTTATTACATTAATGATCAATTACATGTACATGCATGGCAGATACTACACTTTTTTCTAGCTAGCTTGACTTGCTGACACTCTGGTATTCATGAGTATTAAATATCCTTGACGCTAAAAATTTGCAATTCAAATATTTAAAATACAAAAATAAACAAATACTAAACACTTTATAATAAATATTAAACATGAAAGAATAACGATAAACTCCTAAACATTCAAAAACTATATTACAAACTCGGACTCAAACCCATAATCAATTGATTACGTTTGTTCATCTTTGTTGTGATTTGATTATTGGTTGAAAATTGGACCGTTGGCTTTAGGATGCAGACAAAGCAACAAACCTACAGTCAAGAGTCGCAAAATATTAATTAATTTTGTCAGAGTGGTTGGTGTTGCTTAGGCATTAGAAACGGTTAACTTCAACATAGCGAACCGATCTTACCTACCTTGAAAAGGGACTGAAATCAACCCTTTTTTAATCACCCTTGCATTATCACCTCCTTGATCTATATTTACATACTTAACACCTAAATGCAGCAATCTTTGGAGGAAAATTGGAAACATTATTGAATACCACATCGTTAAATATAAGACTATTCGATATGTTTATAAATATTTTATAGACTCTCTCTCCTTACGAGCTAGCTTTTGGGATGAGAACATGTCCCACATCCGATCTGCATTTGCAGAGTGCGCACCCGCTCAAAGGAGCGACCCACGAAAACGACGACTTATAAACAGAATAGACCAATCGAAATAAACTAATCAAAATAGGCCGTTATGAGCGTTAGTTCGAAAACTTTATGATATGTTACGAATCCAATTTATAAATACTGTACCATGATTAGTGGGTTTATAACCTCGTAAACGCCCATCTTAAATTTTGTTGGGATGAATTCTAACAACATTAATTTATTGAACATATGAACAAAACAACAGTCTATTAGACAATGACGAGAATCTCATGACTATTGCTCATTAATTTCCTTTTGTTTGTACTTGGTATTAGTTTGCATTTGTGTCTTCCAGTTCCTTGAATTCTGGTTGCTGATGCTACAATGAAAGCCATTACTAATAGTACAAGGTCATAATTATCATCCATGGTGTGATGTAGAGTATGAGCAAGACGACAAAACACCCCCCTGATTCATTCCAACTCCTATCCGATCATGAATCATGTTTTCTATTTGTTCCTCTGCCTCGCCCTCTATTGCAGACTTTGCGTCAGCTTACGATATTATAGATCGTAGTAATCGATTGGTTGTAGTATTTTATTTTGTTTTAAAAGAATTTGTGTCCGAAGTCCGGAATGTTAAGTTATTTCGGTATCCTTGTGATGACATCACCTGACTCACTTTAACTGAGGTCAGCAAACCCAAAATTTACCTAACAACGACATTACTAAATATGATAGCGTATAATCAACTTTAGTTTCAATGCGAGATTAAAGTGATAACAGGATGGTAATCCTTCAAATCTTTTAAGTACTCGTCATCATCAACTCTTTACAAATGTGTGGACAGGCATGCAATCCCATCCCATTCTCTTTTACTACTTACTTCCATGTGGGGGATCACATGCCCTCCCACTGCCCTTTCTGCAATTGATCACTTTGTTTCCCAGTCTACAATAATCTTTGATGATGGATAATCACAATCTAAATCCCCAAGTCATTACTTGCTAGGTAGCTCATACACAAACTCACAAACGTCATTATTAATCGTCCAAAGGGTAATTCCAACCCAATGGTCAGTAATTAGGAGCATACACTTTACAATTAGATTCATTCATCTCATCCTCATGATGCTATATGTGATTCCAGAGATTAGCTAGCATAATGGCGACCAATACCCTCCATTGGCAAATTCATGTTGAATAATCTGAAATCGACCTACGTATGATTTATTTTCTATTCCATCTACCAATTTTTGGGCTGGGAGGGGTCACTTTTATCATCTGTAAGTGTCCCTAAAATGGAATAATTAACATGTAGCTTAAATCTGAAAGGGAAAGTGTGTGTAGATCATGAGGCCTGGGAAGGCCATAGCTCCTCATAAAGTTGGAAACTTTTGAAGGACTTATGCTTAGACATCTCATGTGCACTACAAATTGGTTAACGGTTATCATTATTATCATCATCATGTTATCTATATGTTTAATTTTGCATCAACATCCTGACTTACGTATTATGTTCCCACTTCTTTCTGTTTTGCTTATGTTATAACCAACTAAACAAGTTCTATATGAATAATGGCAGAATTATGATGGTTAAAGACACTAGGCGAAATTTCAAATCGTTATAACCTGATTATAATTACTAATTGCGAGGACTTATCAACGGTGAAGCAAGAGGTTGGTTGGTGCATGAACTCGATATCTTTGGGTGGGGTGAGGTTGGAGTTAGGCTTGTTGGGCATCAATAAAGTTGAATGATGGGAAATGGGTCATTGAAGCTCAATTATGTTATAAATTCTTGCTGATAATTCAGACTGAGATCAAAGTCATCCATGTCATAATTAAAAGGTGGGGGAACCGTGTCCAGAAGTGGTGATTCATAAAATGCAAATATAGGCTATAGCAAGTCCCCACAGCTCAGAATTGTTCCTGAAGCCGATATGGTTTTTTATTGTAGTAGACCGAAACCGAGATGGAGATTTTTAATCAATATAAAATATATAATAAAAAATAAATATTATATTAGTATTCATTTCGTAAATTTTGCTATATTCGACTCTAAAATTTTTAAATCACCAAATACATAATTTTATCACCGGAACCATTCGAATACGAGCCTATGAACACACTCATGCACCCCCTCCATTTTTTTTAATTAGCTGTCTTTGCTTTTCATTTTCAATGGGTATTACTTATTATTTTGTATTAATTGGGTGTATCGTGGGCTTTGCTTTGGACCACTGCTATCTGAGATATGAGCTTCTGCCGTACCTTACATTCCTCTAAATCTGAATGGGCCTCCTATTATTTACTGTTCTCATCTTATTGGTGTTGTTTCGGTCCATAAGCCCATTAATGCAAGACCCATTAACTTAATCCTTATTCACTGTTGCTGCTATGCCCCTCTTTCCGGGCCAGCTCAGTCATGCCATCCAATTGTCACCCGGTCAGAAGAGTGGTAAACTGAAGTCCGATATATCGGTGTAGTGGTGTCAGGGGCGGTATTTACAAGGATGAATTAATATTTAATTCCCTACAACAACATTTAGAAAGAAATAAAACCTTAGCGCATGATTATTCTCGACTAGATTAGTCGGCTAACGGATTAGATACCAGGTTCACACCAAAAAAAATTATCCTACTATAGACCACACCAACAAAAAATTATCCTACTATATGGATCGGTAAATTAATTTTTAATTACTTAAATCTCTCAAAGTAGGTTGGTTATAATTGGAATATGAAGAGTGTTGGTTAAAAATATGTTTTGATAAAAAAAAACAAATTATTAACTAATTATTTGACCAAAGTGAATGAATTAATCAATTTTAACTGTTAATGGTAACCAATTTTCCATTCCTGACATTAACTGATCTTATTCTTTCCTCTTGCTTGAATTTCATCCATGCAGTTGCTTGGTAAAATGTAAGTAAACATATTAATTATGTGACTTGTTATTTCATTTTATAACCAGTTTTTCGAGTTAAATATTTAGTTATATATATGTAAGTTGTTATAAAATTGAATAATCAGTTATTCATGTAACGTGTTACTGACGATTATAATTAGCTATTAAGTTTGTAACTAGTTTGTGTGACCGGTTGATTACACACGATTATAAAATTATGAAATTATATAACTAATTATAGAAAAATTCTAACCAGTTATACTTATAATTAGTTACATACGTTTGTAACTAGTTATTGGGTTGTAGTACCTCTTTATAGCACTTCACCCGACGAAAAATGGTCGGAGAGTGATGAGAAGTAAAAACATATATAGTCTTGCCTGGAAGGAGGTTTGTCTGAGCTTCGTTCGAGATAGTGAAAGAATTCTTGGAATTCTTCACCTTCACTGTCATCGGAGTCTGACTGACCATATGGAGAGAGTTTAAGATGGATGGATGTTGGATTGAAGAAGAGGGTGAATTTGTATTTTTACGTTCACAATCTAAACTCTTTGATCACAGTGATTAGACTCAGCAGTTCATATTTTTCAAAAAATTAGATGTCAACCAAAACTTAGATCAGTAAGGTGGTTTCTTATATCAGACAGTAAGAATCTTTATACTGAGACTGTTAAGTTATTCCTAAGAACATCAATATCTCGAAGTTCCAACTCACAGCGGGAACATATTGATATGTACAGCAAAAAATGTGATTTCTTCTTGTAGCAGATGATGCACAAGAAAGAAACTGTATATAAAAAAAACATGTTATGTTATGTACTCTCTGATGAAACATCTATAGCACAATGTTGGGAGAGCGTCCACTGCTGCTATCCAGCACAATCTCAAACAAATCAGCATCAGATTCCTCGTCAAATTCCTCCTCCTCCGCCGCCAAGTTACTATCGTCGTTGTTGTTGTTGTGGTGGTGGTGGCGGGGATACTTGGTAGCAGTGGCGCTTCTGTCCAGCCACTGAGAATCAATCCTCCCCATTGAGAACAGCTCTCTACTGTCTTCATACCCCAAAGCTGGGGACTTCATCATCGGTCCGATGAAGCAAGGATTCGGAGTTCTCTGATTATTCGCAGGCGCGTAACTGAAAGCGCTCTGCCCCAAGTTGACCAGTACCACCGTGTCACTGTTGGCCGCGATTGTCGGGTACAATGGTGTCCCGAACTCGTCCGCCTTGCACTGGATTATGTGTACCATTTCTCCATCTACTGTGAAGAACACTTTCTTCTGCCTCGGCTCGAACCCGCACCCTATTACTCTCTCTGTCTTTGCCCAGTCTGATGATGCCTCAGTTTCAAACACCAGCTTCAGACCTGCAGTCACATACATACAAATCATTATTTATAGAAGAATTAAGTGTCACTTCACTATAATGAGTTAGTCCCAGCTTATACTCGTTCTGTTGCTCGTTCTAATCAATGGGTTTGGTGCAAAATGCATTAACTAAGACAAGATTGTGATTGTGATTGTGATTCTGAGAATGAATTATGCCAGCGACGGTCTAGTCATCGATTTGTTCTTAGGACCGAGTAATTGGTAGAACAGAACACAGAAGAAATGGTGCAAGTAATAGTACCATCAAGATAGACAGAGCCAGTGGAATTGAAGCCAATGGAACCCTGGTAGCTTCCAGGGAGCTTGAACGGTGGACAGCCGCTACCAACCGAGAGCCCCACCGCCACCGAAACAGCTTCACTCCTCTTACTGCTATCATCTTTACCACTCACCTTCAGCTCTTCAATCCTATTGATCCTATGGCTGCTGCTGACGTGCACCAGCGCCGCCGAGTTTGAATTCTGATTTGGAAATTCCTGAATTAGTTTAATCTTCTCACCAGCCGCCGCCGAAGAAGAAGAGGACCTACGACTATTCTGATGGTACTCCTCACCTCCTCCGCCGCGGGAGTACAAAATCGTGATCTCGAAGTAGGCTTCCTGAGGAAACGCCGAGTTAATGTTGTTCCCCAACGGCGGGCCGGGTAAGGGAAGAGCGGTTTTGATAACGGAGGCGGCCGATGTCGAAGGATTGGTAACGCTAACTCTCTTCAGCCCTGAATTTAATCGTATCCTTTGCATAAAATCGGCCGACGCCTGGCTGACTTCCCAGCTAATCTCCGGCAGAGCTTCCCTCCCGCAGAGGTTGAGGAGTATCGATGATCGGACGGAAGGGGAAGAAGAGGTCTGTTGTGGCGTGGCGGCGGCGGCGGTGGCAGTGAAGCCGAATCGGGACCATCCGTTCTCGACGGCGTCGGTGATGAGGGAAGGGTGATCGGCCCAATTGAAAAGGGGCCGGGATGATTGGGCCCGCTTGAAGACGTAGTAGTTACCCCGTCGCTTGCTGTCTAGAAATTCGACCGGCGGGTGGAGGTGGTGGAGCTTGGCGATACCGTCGTGGAGGGTGGGACTGCGGGGGTGCGGGTTGGAGTCCGGGGCGGGTCGTCGTTTGAAGTAACGGCGCCAAATGATGAAGATTAGGATGGAGAAGAGGACAATGGATGAGGTTATGAGAAGGATATGCTCCCAAACTTGCATTTTCTACTCGACTTGTTCACCTGTTTGATTCTGTTGGTGGCGGAGAAAGACGAAGAAGAAGAAGAAGAAGAAGAAGAAGAAGGAATAAAAAGTAAAGGGAAGGAGAAATGTCGAACCTTTATTTACATTTTTGTTTCTGGGTTTCCTTTTCTAAGCAAGCATTGACGTTTTCTTCCATAAATGAATTTTGTTGGTGAGTGGAATGTCAAAACTCAAAACAGTCTTCTGTGATTTTGTTGTTGATTCAACGCTGGTTTTTGCAGAAGCTAAAGAGGCAGACACAGGCAGGCATTCTTGAATGAAATTACTTGGAGGCACATCTAGAAGGTGGGGGAAGACAAAGTCCAACACGACGATTATAAAAGGGAGCAGCATTCTTTTTTTCAATTGATTTGTGAGGTCAGAGGATTACGATTATGTCAATTGTTTTATTGCTCCTGCACTCTCATTCCATATAAATATTTTGATACTTTGAAGGATTAAGGAACTAATCATTATTTTAGGTGATTATCATTATCACCCACTAGATACTATATTCATATTCTTTGTTATGAGCATCTCCTTAAAATGCTTGTCCACTAGGACCCAATCGTCGAGGCGTGTACATTTCCCTTTGGTCCTCGCGACATTGCCTCCGTGTTGTCTGGAGGACATTCACGTTTGAGATGTTCTTTCGTCGAGTAGTTGTGGGACTAATCTTGCGGTGGATCACGAGGCGAAGCATCCTCATTTCTTGCTCAATGGTTTCCTTGCCTATTATAAAATGCAACCGTCTCTAGTTATTTTCCTTCGACATTCCATTTTTACCTTATGTTCCCTCTATATAAGTTTGAAAGAAACCTTGAATCGCCTCCCTTTTCGTGTCCCCTCACTCGCCTTGCAACACCACCATGAGTTAGGAGATCTGGAGACGGTCGTTTGAAGAGTACGGCTTCGGAATGCAAGACCTCATGAGAATTTTCCCAATGGCCTCTCGGGCTCAAGCATTCCCTCGTCTTTCCCTGCCTTTGACGTACCAAATCACGGCCCTCGCCCTGGTTTGAGAAAGGATGGTTGAGATTGGCTTTAGGATTTGGGCTTGAGCCTGATTCTAAGGCTTTTACTTGGGCCATCCTTGTGGATGACAAAGAGTCCTGGGCCCATTAAATTGAACTGATGCTGTTGTAAAAATATATATGCTCAACTAAATATTGGAGCTCAACCAGAGCCCACTGCTAGGAAATAATCACCCTCTTAAAGTCCCAACATTTTTGCAACTGATCTACAACCACCCCTTATCCCTTGCTCACTTATGGAGGAGGAGTAAGAAATTGAACTTCTAACTGCCGCCAGTAGCCGGAGCTCGGTAGCTGGGGATGTGCTTTCAGTAGAATTGACAGCTATGTCTCCACTTCTCACCTCCGTCGACACCTCTCATCTGCTGAAACCACAGATTCTCTTCTCACAAACCTCTCTCCATTCCTCTCATTCATTCTCCCCCGCAAATCCAGACCGTCAATTCAAATTCAACGGACTGATTCTTCAGAGTCCAAGGTCTTATCTCCGCCGTAGATGTCCGATAACCGCCTGCTACGCTTCCGCCTCCGCCTCTGCCGCCGCAGAGTCGGAGATCAACATGGTAAAGAACAAGCAAGGAACGTACACCGCCAGGCAGAACAAAGTGGTGGTTCTGTGGGATCTCGACAACAAGCCGCCGCGTGGGCCGCCTTACAACGCTGCTTTAGCGCTGAAGGAAATGGCGGAGAATTTCGGAGAGGTAATCGAGATGTCGGCTTATGCCAACCGTCACGCCTTCGTCCACCTCCCACAGTGGGTGGTGGAGGACCGGCGGGAAAAGAGGCAGCAGGACATCCTGGAACGGAAAGGAATCGTCTCGTCAACTGAACCCTATGTATGCGGGGTGTGCGGCAGGAAATGCAAGACCAATTTGGACCTGAAGAAGCACTTCCGGCAGCTCCACGAGCGGGAAAGGCAGAAGAAGGTGAACCGAATGAAATCCCTAAAGGGGAAGAAACGGCAGAAGTACAAAGAGAGGTTCATATCAGGGAATGAGAAGTATAACAACGAAGCTAGGAGATTGTTGACTCCGAAAGTAGGGTACGGGCTAGCTGCGGAGTTGAGGAGAGCTGGGGTGTATGTTAAGATGGTGGAAGATAAGCCTCAAGCTGCGGATTGGGCAGTGAAGAAACAAATAGAGCATTCGATGAGCAGGGGGGTTGATTGGGTAGTTCTAGTGTCGGATGATTCAGATTTCAGAGGGATATTGATGAGAGCTAGGGAGTCTAGTTTGGGTACGGTGGTTGTTGGTGATAGGGATAGAGCATTGGGAAAGCACGCTGATTTGTGGGTTCCCTGGATTGGGGTTGAGAATGGAGATGTAAGTGAGCAAGATTTGGTGCCTAAGAGAAGAACAAGTGAGGATTCGGATTCGGATTCGGATGATGAGTTTGAGTGTGATTCTGTTAGTCATTTTGCAGAAGAAGATGTTGGGTATTATGAGTGGAGTGATGTGGGTACTGTTGTTGAGGAGCTTACAGGAAGGAGGAGGATTTCAATTTTCTCGGAAGAGGAAGAGGAAGAAGACGGTGACTATGAGCTGTGGGATAGTGACGATGAAGATGATAGCTTTTTGCATCACATTTGAAACTTTGTTGCAGTAATGTGCTGCAATTCGTGCATTTGTATAGAATGAAGAGCCACAGAGAGCAGCAGTACGAATGCTTGGAGTTGGTTGGCTATTTGGTACAGCAGTTGGAGGTACGTTATTCTGGTGTTTGGCATTTGAAAAATGGTCGCTTGGCATTTTGAATGATGAGCCTGTGATCCATACCATGACCTGTTTCTGTTACGATCGTGTTGCTTGTGCAATCAGATGCTGCTCCATACGAGACTTGGATTTGAATGCTAAAAGGGGATAAGTTTTTCTGAGATGTAGAAACCCATCAGTGCTGACTCATAAATTCAAGAATGCCATATTCCATGTACTGAAGTCGCTGATTCGATGTGGGATCGAAAAGTGATATGAACTCGTAATCGTAGAATCGTGAAATTCCACTACTTTTCTATAATAGCAAATATTTAAATATCCACAGGAAACAGAAATATACATGAATGCTGATTAAGTTCATTATTCAAACTCAAATTAAGTTCATAATCAATGTAAAATACTTGTTTTCATCGACACACCATCCATAACCATCCATACAAGGTTTTTTTCTTCAAAACTTCAACATCTTTGTCATTTAAGTTTTCATCAACATCTAATTTTGGTGTTTTGACCTACTTAAATCAGTTTTGGTTCGTTCAAATAGAATTGGTCGATTTTTCTAATTTTACTCCCAATTTCACCTAATTCCAATTTTACGTGGAATCTAAATCGCTAGGTCTAGATAAGAGCGTAAAATAATACAATTCTACGAGTTAAATCGTTGAGTTCACCACCCTGACGGTATTCATCGTCTTGAAGTTGGTTGGTTTCGTAGGAGTGGGTGTCATAGCCTTATCTCTTATAGCAAAACCCAAGTGAAGTGAGTTGCTAGCGTCATGTTCATATATACTCTGCTGCTTATCCCAGCCAAGTATAATGAGGGCCGTTAGTGCTTTCACCTCCATTGTAACATCATTTTGGTTCACGAGTCATCAATATTTGTCATATTGATTGTGGCATAACAAGAGTAGAAATTTACTCTTACAAAATTCTATATAAGGTTCATCACTCTATATGTTTTCAATTATTGTAAATTGTGATATAGCCTACTTGTAACGGTTTTTCTATCACTCTTTATGATTTATCACATGTCTATGGTTCTCCAACCAAGTAGTAAGGCGGCAGGGGTGGAATTCTTCGATGTCCGATGGGTATTTGTGTCGCAGCTTTTGCGGCCAACTTCGGCTCATGTACTATTACTCGTGCGGAATTACAGGTTGCTATTCATTGGCTGCAAATTGCATGGGAGTTTGGTTATAGAGCAGTCAACTTACAAGTTGATTCTAAAGTCATTTTATCTTTCCTCAAGGATTCAAGTGATTCGGACTTGAGACATGAAGCAGGTATCATTGAACTTCGGCAATTGTTTAGTCGTGACTGGAGGGTTGATGTTACCCATACTTACCGCGAGGGAAATCGTGTTTCCGATCGCCTTGCTCATCTTGATCATTTCCTTTCTTTTGGGATGCACCGAATTACTTCGCTTTCTTCCGATATTATTGATGGTATAAAATGTGACATGGTTGTAGTTTGTGTTCTATAACTATTATTAATAATAGTTAAGACCTAAAATCCACTTTTTTCAAAAAAAAAATTAAGCACATAACATAACAACACTTCACTTGCTAAGTGTAGTAAATCTAGACAAAGTTAATAAATAAACAAATAATAGTCTTACCCTTTTGTTAGAGTTTTGATTTGAAAATCGACAATTTTGAAATTTACCTGACGGCGATCGATAGCTCCGCTAATCTTTTTCTCTCATCTCCTCCACCAAGAAAGCATCGGCAAATGGGATTGGAGCCCATGATCGCAACAACCCATCAACTGTTTTATCCACTCGAAAGAATTTTGGTCACTTGTATCTGCCATGTCTGCTTGCAGACGTTAATGACATGTATGTCCCTCGGCGTTGTAGCCGACCTACATTGCTAACCCCACTGTGACGTATGGCTGGTCTACTCCCAAACCAATGCACATGAATATGATATAATCCAGTTAGGGTGGAAATTCAGTACTTGACTATATAAATTAAAGTCAATATTTTTGAATGTGCTTTTTAAAGATGATTAGTACGTACTGGGTTTGATTCGAATGGTTAAATCTGAGTTAGGAGATCGAGTGTTCTGTGGTCATATATAGTATCCAAATCCAACAACCAACCTACGTGTTACATGCAGTCAATTGGCACATAATGATAGGATCAAATATCAATCCTGTTTGAAATTTGATTAAGGAAGTTTATAATTTATAGATCGAATAACCATAAATGGAATAAAAAGTCAACCCTAAATGGAATCTAAATATAATAATTGAATAAAATTTAATGCATATTGTTTACAACAAATTATGCTACAATTTCATATTACAGAAATATATTTTTTGTATATGAAAATATTATAGACAGTATTTTTTATCTAAACTAACACTATCAATCTTATTTTTGTGTTAATTTAGATGAATAAATACGTCCTCGTAGCTAGGTTGGGATGGTGATTCGGGGTGTAGATGGGAGGTTGTTGCATGGTGTAAGGCGGACATATTTAGGTATCTTTGCTCTTTATGTTTTGGAGTTTCTGATTGTGCATTATATCGATTTATGGTACGTTTGATAAGGTCTTTTGTAGGTGGACATTAAGAGTGATATTGAGCAGATTCTCTATCAACTTTCTGAGTTGACTACATGATGTGTAGTTTGTGGTGCTATCAATATAATGCATAAATTCTCACCTACTTGACAGCATGTCTTTGGCTGCTACCATTGCAGTTAGATCGACAGTCGACAAATGAAATTGTCCATCATTATGTGGTGCGACAAGCTCTTTCATATTTTCCTAATTGTGTTATATATATAGAGACAAATCTTACCATTTGTGTTGATTTCTTTATAAATCACAAATATGTCGATTTTTAAATTGTTATGTTCTTGCTTGCTCTCTTAATTTTTTCTATTGGAACTATTATTTATGAAAATAGCTATAAGGTACGCATTTAATAAATTATAATGGATATTAGATTGTATGATGTAGGGATATATTCATAATTTATTGATCTTTATGTTTTATAGTTTATGTTTGTGTGTGGTGCATGTTTATGATGTTTTTATAATGTCTTTTAACGTTTTTAATGGGTTACATGATGTATAATTGATGGTCCTATTAATGTGAGATTATTCTTATCCATTTGACAATATATTTTTAATTATATGTATAAATTGTTCGACGATCTGCAAATAAAGATGTTCATTCTGTTGTGCTACGAAATTTTTTGTATCTCCAAAATCGAAAATCAAAGAAGATAGAGAAAAGAAAAGGAAGAGGCGAAGGGTGGAAGGAAAGGCGGGCGATGATGGTGATTACGATGGAGTTTGTCGGCCAGTTTTGGAGTTATGTTTAAGACAACTTCAACGTGGCGGCGTTTCCCAAACGACACACTAACAGCGCCAAGTCACTGCCAAAACTCAGCCGACCCGATTCCCCAACCTGTCCAAATCTTTTAGCCGCTTAATTACGAGACCTTAATTACACAATTCATCGCTAACTCCACTCTTTTTATTTCAATTTTTAAAAATTATTTTGTAGTTGAAAGTATTTGTTCGTGATATATTAAAAAATAAAATATTTTAAAAATTACACCGTACGATAATTGTAATATAAAAAAAAGCAAAACGATTCAATATTTAGATGATAAAGAGTCTTATATGTTTCTAAATGGGCGACACCAATATTAAAATGAGGAGTAAAACAAAAGGTGACAAATGGAAGAGACCGAAGGAGAGGACAACATTCGATTGGGAGCTCTCCAACACGAATGTTATCGACCAGAAAATTGATCAAGAATACCGCTTATGTCGAATATGAAAAGATGAAGATAGAGTCTTGACGGAAGAGCTATCTGCATCTAGTGCTTACCGGATTACCATAAATTCTAGAGCCAAAAGATCTACAATAGATGGAAAGAAAAGCATGTCTGATAGCAGATACCATTGAATTATAAAACATGCTAACAATAAATAGTATTAAATCTACTGCCAACTTAATTAACAAGCTAAAATATCAAATTTGGCAAAAAAAAAAATCTGACCTAAATACATTTGGAGGAGAAATTTGATGAAGATGGAGGCTTTGATGACCCTGGACAGAGGAGGAAGAGATGGCGGCAGGTGGAAGCGGGCAACAGGTGGGGATGGGATGGACGGCGATGGCGATGGCGACGGTGGCAGATTCAAAGGAAAGGAGGCCGAGTTTTTGTGTGGGATAGAATGGAAATAAGATACAAAGAAATGGACCTAAGAATTTATCCCTATTGAGAAACATAACATCAGCTCAAAATCGTTGTTAGGCTGTCAAGCCGAAGTTAAATCTAACAACGGTTCACACTCGAAATTAAACTTAGACAAAACAACATCATTTCATTTTAGCAGAAGTTCGCGACAACCTAACAACGACCAAAAACCTCACACGGTTACGTTTAATAGCGGTTTGAAATCGCTTTTAAATTTTAAATTCCAAAGTTTTGCTATTAGTTGACAGTGGCTGGACCATATATATTTATTTTAGTGTTGGGTAAATTAAAACAAATATTACTAGTAGCAGGCAGTGATAAGAGGAAAAGCTGAAGCAAAATTTAATCAAGCTGTCTGTGTCCATATGGAAGTCCTCCGTTGTATAAATCACCATTGATATTCATAATAAACAATGTTTATAATGAATAATTATATGGAAGAAAAAAAACACCCATACAAATAAAAAAAGAAATAATCTTTAAAAACATATCCACTCACCTCCCTTGAGAATTTATAAAGCAAAGTGAAGGGCTGTTCTGCCACCGCCATTTTTCTTTCTTTATTTCCATTATTCAATCGAGAGCTAATAAAAATAAGAATTCTCGCCTCCTCCTCCCCTCTTCTCCAGAATCTTCAAACTTCCCCCTTTCTTGTATTATTCTCCCATAACCAAGGTACAACGTTGTTCAATTGATCCTGCTCTGGCAAAAAATATGGAGGGCCGCCGACTCTGCTGTTCCAGTGATTCAAATTCAACCACCTCTTCCGCGGCGGAGAAGCGCAAGCACTGCGGCGGAGGAGAGAAGCCGTACAGAGGAATAAGGATGAGGAAGTGGGGGAAGTGGGTGGCGGAGATTAGGGAGCCCAACAAGCGGTCCAGGATTTGGTTGGGCTCTTACTCTACCCCTATCGCCGCCGCACGTGCCTACGACACAGCCGTCTTCTATCTCCGTGGCCCCACCGCCCGCCTCAACTTCCCGGACTTGATTTACCAAGACGACCACCTACCGAACGACGACGTCTCCGCCGCCTCTATCCGTAAGAAAGCCACCGAGGTTGGTGCTAAAGTCGACGCCTTCCAGACCTCCCTTCACCACCACCACGCCGCCGACGACGACGACAGCCACGTCTCAAACACCACCGCCGCCTCCTCTCCCTCCGCCGCCGCCGCCGCCAGGCCGGCCCAGCAGAAACCCGATTTGAACGAGTACCCGGCAAATTCGGACGAGGATGACGAATAAGGAGTAGGCGATGACGTGGTGGATAGCGGAAGATATCAGCTTTTTAACTGTCTATAATAATTTCACAACTTTTTATATAGTTTGTTATTTTATTTACTTCATATATGTATACCGTAGTTTTGTTTTTAATTTTGCTTTCTGTTGTTGCTAGCTGTTGCTTTGCTGTTGGATAAGATGAGATATAATTTCGGTAGCCACCTGGCCGCTTGCCGGAGGAAGAATTCCGGCGCCGGAAAGACCAGAATCAAAAGTGGTTCTGTTCTGTTCTGTTATGTTTCTGTAAGATGTAGTTGCAGAGAACAGAGAAGATAGTTATAGTTAGTTTGGATTTCTCTTTAATTTCCACAATGAAAACTCTTTTCCCCTCAATTCGTCGTATTTAGTCTTATTTTGGGTACTTGATAATTAACTGATCGTTTAACATGTTTCTTCAAAGCAATATATTATACCTCCCTGTTTTTGTTTGGTAAAAAAAGGTTAGATTAAGCTAACAGTTAGCCGGCCAAATTCTCGGACCCAAACTAGTTCCACCTAGGTTTGGTTTGAACGAGTGCTTCTGTTT
The DNA here is from genome assembly GCA_030674075.2 of Linum usitatissimum. Classification (NCBI taxonomy): domain Eukaryota; kingdom Viridiplantae; phylum Streptophyta; class Magnoliopsida; order Malpighiales; family Linaceae; genus Linum; species Linum usitatissimum. Next base: position 2,879,097 of record JAUJYP020000804.1, on the reverse strand, counting down.
CTGTAATGGAATTGTCATTACGGTTGATCATTGGCCTATGGGGGACAATGAGAGGTTATGAGTTAGTAGACCAATTTTCTGCAAGTTTTTTGTGCGAATCAGCATGACTGATGTACCAAGTTAACATAGGATGAAGAGTACATACCAAGGGGATCTTCCCTCTAAAGTTAAATTAGGACAGTTTGCTACTGTTGGCCGAGTGGGCAGGACGGTATGTATAGTCTAATATCCTTGTGAGGTGGTCCTACTCATCGGTTGATATAATTAATGTGATCTCGTTTAATTATAAAATCGTGGCGGTTTGTTAGAATTTTACCATGTGCTCCATGCAAGAGTAAGAAAAATAAGGTTGATTTTGCCTACATTTGATTATATTCGCGGTCATAAATGGGCGTTGGAGTGTCACTATCTTATAATATTAATACAATGAGGGGTTGAAACCTCACTAGTATCATACAAAACCCAATACTGAATCTCAAGATCATCAAAGAGAATAGAACTAACACCTAAAGGAACCAAAAAAACTTCTACGAGACAGACAATTGGCTAAGAAATTGCCCTCCCGAAACACGTGGGATTGGGTAACAGACCAATACACCCTGAAGAAGACTGTGAAACTGAAGCACGAGGCTAGCGTGCTGATGCGTCGGCTCCTCCGTCGCCTGCAATATGGAAATAGCTGCAGATGAATCCAGCTGCAAGACCACCCTCCGTTTTTTGGGTGAGTACGGAAGCAGATAATTAAGCAGGAAAAAGACTAATAGCTAGCTAATTTGTCTCACCACTCGCAAATATTACCTTATGAAAAAGCGTGAAAGTTTTGATTGACTAACATGAGGGAGAATGATAACATTTGTGTCTGGGGTTAATACATCAGTTATGTACATAAATAAAAATGAATATGCATGTATACTTTTTTTAACAAATCAGTTTCATTTTACTAAAACCGAAAGAACGAATACAAAAATTGGCCTATATCCAAAGATGGACATTACAACGAGCAGGAAAATACAAGCTCACTCAAATATTTATAAACCCTAAGACATTCAATCAATTTTTAATATGTGTATATATGGTGTAAAAAAAGTAACAATTATACGTAAATGACGAGACAAATGATTTAAATGTATGCCGGAGAGCAAAAATAAAGGAAATCGGGAAAGGTATTTTGCTCACTCGCGATGTGACAACAAACTTCTCCGAAATAAGTAATAAGACAATGATGATGGAGGAGAAGAGATGAGATGAAACGGGGAAGAGGAAGAAGGTGTCGCCGTCAGAAAGGAGATAGAAGGATAGAAGTGGGTGGTATCTCTGGGCAGTGGCATTTGGCTTTATGATGTTGTGTGTTGTGTGTTGGGGGAGATGTTGATTGGTGATGCAAGCTGGGCGGTGGGTTTTCTTTTACAAACCATATATATATATATAACCCTCTATCTTTCTATCTATTTGGTAAATAAATACATGCGCGACAAAAATCAATTCAATAATATACATACAGCAGGTCGCTATGCAATTAAATTAAAAGCCACATTTGACTAGGAATATGGAATTAATGCACTCTTCGATTATGGTTATATATATGCCTCTCTTAAATCATCATATATACTTCACATTCTTACGAGGGACACTTTTGTATTCGTCCTCGTCAACATTGTCCATTATATGTTATTGGTTCTGCATGTTCTTATAGGTGATGGGATGAACATACCGATAATGACGAAGTCACATTATTAGTTTGGGGTGTCATCATGGAACCACCTTAGATTTCAATTTACTATATTACTTATAAATGTGGCGACAATATTTGTGGGATTATGATTAGGGGCGGAACTGACTTTTTATTGGACGGGCGGCTGGTAACTAAATAAATATCAGAGTATTTGTTTGTGATAGATAAGATGCTTTTTAATTAATATCTTTTGAATTGTATTGAGACCAACCTTACCGTTTATAACAATTCTTAAATTATATTCATTTACTTGCTATTTTGATATCTTTCGTTTAGAAGAAAAAAATATCTATTATACATGTTCCATAGTGGTTTGATGCACAGTCAGTCAAGCCACTTCTATTTTTGTTAAAAAGTCAGAGAGGCCACCAGGACCAACTCGCCGTTTCATAAGACTCAAATAGTGGAAAATTCAATTGTCAATGAAAAGGAGTCGTAGATTTTATTTTTATTTTTATTTTTATTTGTACATAGACGGTAAGAGTTCACACCTAAATTCAATCTCATCAGGATGATTAGGTATCGTTTGTTGGAGTATAATTCAAATTTTTCTACATATATAAACATTATATTAAAATAACTAATCTACTCTAAGCCTAGAAAATTCGCTCAGTTGAGTAGCACAGTTGATTATGTTATGTGGCTGTAGACTTAGATGTATTGGTGTCGAATCCTGAAATGCACAATGATTTCGCCAATTTTGTGGTGGCACATTTATTGAACCATATTCTTTCTTTTTGTGTGTGAAAAAAAATAGATGAAACCATATCGAAATTCACACAAGTCACTAGAAGTATATAATATATGTGTACGTGGTGGTAATTATGGTGTATATACGCAAAAGATAATATTGCCGACATGTTTGCGTAGTAATGTTTGTCGTCCGCCGCTGAAGCCGACGTTGAATGGCAGCAACATGCCCCAGAGAATTACAGATGAAGATGAATACATAGTCGACGAACAACTTGAATAATAATTTAGTTAGAATTAAAATGTACAGAGGTGGAACAAACAATATTTTAAAGAAATTAATAATGTCGGCTGCCAACTATATATATTCCCGTGTTAATCATCATTCCATTTAGTGTTGGAAATGAGTTTGCCAATCGTGGCCATAATTGATCAAGTTTTGTCTGGTTTTAGTGATGTGGAGGTCGGTTTCATAAGACAACCGAGCATCAAACTTGTGAATAAAGGTTCCAAATATTTAGATAATAGCGTGTGCTAATTATTAACATATTAATATGGGGATTATGGCGGCAGAATAAGGATTAAGGTAGGGGATTAGTACAAATGACGTGGTGTGTCGGGTTTTGATTGGGGGACCGTGTATGTAGATGACTTCCACTTGTGTCAAAATATGGTAAAGACACTTCTTTATTGGTTTGGACGGTTGCTTTGTTTGGAAGAGTCCGGCGTCAATAAATTACTTGAAACCGTTTCAATAGATGCTATTATTTTCTAAATTTTGATCTAACGGCTAAAGACATGGGTATATGAATAAATACGTAATCTTTCGTTTTTAAGAGATTTTGACGGCTATTTCTCTTTTTATCTAACTTACTTATTTGAATCATTTTTTATATACGAACTCAGATTTATAAATTTGAAAATCTTAATTTTTAAAAAACGATTAAAACCCGCAAAGTTTTGTTAAGGTTTTGATGAAAATTTTATAAGTTGACTGCCTCAAACTTATATAAATGTATATACTTTGTACAAGCTCATACAAAATGTGTGTGTACACTTTATATAACTCATACAAACACGTATACAAACTCCCATACAAGTTGTACAGATGGTTGTTATAATTTTTTTCTTAAAATATAGAGCCGACAACGGTGTCAAATGGGTGAAATGTTTTTCGTCAACAGAAGTCTAACCTGCTGGAAAATTGATCAGACATGGGCTCAAACATGTTTTGTTTCATATCAATAATGGGCTCAAACATGTTCTTTCATTCAATAATGGGCTCAAACATGTTTTTTATGGCATGCGTCATAGCCCACTTTGTTGATTTGGATCCCTCAATGCTGTAAGGAGGAGAAGAAGAGGAACAGTGAACTCTCGAAAAGCTTCTTTCTACAGTCGGCCCAATTACTGCACTTATATTCAACTTTAATAGCAACGGTCAAAGGCGAAGCCGTGGCCCTATTAAGATAGGATTGTTTGTTTCCCATTTAGCATGTCTTCGATTGAAGCGCAGGTAATTGAGTTGTTCATTAATCGTGTTGTAGGGTTTCGGACAAATATTTTCAAAACTCTTTGATTTTTATGTTATGGAACCCCTACAGTACGAAATGCATGTGTTTGGTACTTTCGTTAGGAGTGGGTCACGAGTTATTGTATATATCTTGCATTGAGGTAAAAAAGTAAATGTATATATCCTACAAATTTATCTTAGATGTAGGATGTAATCATAGAAGAGATTGGGGAATAGGTCAGTATCAAAGCCCGGCAACCAAATCTTTTGGTTTGAAACTAATACCTTAAAATGTACCAAAATTAAAGATGACAACCCAAATTTCAAAGTGCAACATGCTTGAAGTTGGAAGTCACATTCCACCGCTTTGTGTTACATGAGATAGGGTTATACTAAAGTCATTGCATGTTGAAGTTTCTGGCATTACCTTTTTCCATTCCATGTTTCATAAAGACTGTTAAATTATATGCCATTTTACCCTACATAATTATACGTTGCCTGATTTTAGCTGTTGGAATCTATTCTTTAGGACAAGTTTTTTTTGTTTCATTTCATACCTATAACAACCAAACTACTCAAACAAATTTATGCCTGCTAAGATCGAACAAACAATAAAAACAGAATCGCAAGAAATAAAGATTTGTTAACGCAGATTGCTCTCCTAATTATCTGCGGAGCCTCAAGGCTTAGTCCAGAAAATTACACAATTATACAAAAGCGTATTGAGTGATTACAGGCAAGGAAAACTAGACTTAAACCCACAAAGAACAAGAACAAGACAGATAATACAATTCAACATGGAGAAGAGAAACGGAGGAAGTCGACCCCCTTCGTCGTCACTCTCACCAAAAACCCTCAATAAAATCATTCCTTCTCTCCGCGAACTAGTCGATCTCAAGGTCGAAAATTAAACCACGTTAATCGCCGACGTTATTCCTTCCTTATTCGACTGTTGACACTTCTATGCTAAGGAACGACTTGGAGAAATTTTCAGAGACGGGAACAAATCACTAAAACATCAAGGAATTGCCAGATCGTCGATGGATGCTTAGTCTTTTCCACGACAAGTAAGAGGGATTTTAAACTAGAATTTCAGGGAGGTTGAAAAATGAACTCTGTCTCTTCCGATGCAGACTGATTAACTTACGTATATATTAAGATATCGGTCCCTAAACCCACCGTCTCAACAATCTAGAAAACAAACAAACAAAACCAGGTGGTCTAATAATCTAAACCAAATCTAGAAATTAATCAGGCTGGTTTGCAATCAAGATGATAACAAATACATTATCGGACCAACAAAAATTGGTAACTTAGCTGCTAGTATATATTGATCTGGCAAACATGAAACTGATGCCGACACGGCCGAGCCGGTTATGAGGAGGCAAAAGGAAGCAGTGTGGCAGAAATAGAAATAGTTTGACGTGGGTGGGCAATGATTGCGATGAGTAGGTGGCATCTTGTTCATGGTGGGTATCTCTGTAATCACGAATAAGCTGGGTTTGGTCATGGATCCAGTGAGTGAGTGAGTGAGTCAGTCTCCTTCACGTGATATATGTTAGTGCGTGTGCGTTCATGGAAGCCATGGATGAATAATGTATCCGTGATTGCTGTGACTGATGATCATCTAATTGCTATAATAATTATCATAATAATGGCCAACCCAACTAACTTATATAAATTAGTAATATGAAACCCAAATCCTCCGAGACTAATCATTATATTTTATGCTGTCATCCACAAACCCAAATCCTTTTGTCTCCTCATGCTTAATTACTTTCAATCCCGACTCACTATATTGGTAATTTCTCATTTCAAAAAGCCTGTTTTAACCAGCAATAAACTGTGTTTTGACCATTATGTATTGGAATTTAGTTTGTTTGTGAAGTTTTTTATGGGTGTTTCTTACAGTTAAACATCAAGGTAATGTTAAGTTAATTCTCTTTCGATTCGGTCGAGAGTACACGTTTGAGATGGCAATGCCATCACCAGAAATCCTGGTCTCCCGAATTATTTGTTGTGAGACTTTTCCTTTGAGCAGCTTGCTTGTACATAATCCTTTCATTCTCTTGATTATATATATTTTCTCATTGATAAAAAAAAATTACTTGTTCCTCGACTCTAAGGGTAGGTTACTCGACGGTCTGCTGATGGAGATAGATGTCCACTTGATAACGCGTGACAAGCTTTTTAATATCTCTCAAATTATGTAGAGACTGATCTCACAACATGTATCGATTTTTACTTGCTATCTATGAAAAAAAACATCAACAAATTGTTGGTCCTAAAAGGCCAAAACCAAGCTCAAAAAAACAAAGTTAGGTTCAGCAAGGACAATCATAATTTTGAAGAAAGTTAAGATGAGGTTCGTAGAACATAATTAAGTTGAGAGATCTAAAGAATAAAAGAAAATTTATTAATATTTTCCCGAAGTAGCTTCGAAAATACAATTTCAATCCATTTGCTTATCATCAACATTCAAAACATATAGAACTTCCCGTTGTATGGTCGACTGGTCTCGTATTTTTTTTATGTTCCAAAGTGTGACAGAAAATGGAAACTTAACAAATCAAAAGTGCCCCTACAAGGAAAAGGAATCACACACAAATTAAAGTAGGAATTACAAGTGTCAACGAATTTATTTCCTTTTGTATGCTTTAATTTCTTTTCATTTTTATGCTCCGGGAAATGTAGAGTTTCAGTTTCCAAAGTAGCATATATTATGGGTTTTAATTCATTTGCTATATATTTGCATGCACTCAGTTGACAACCACTATGATTTCCAGTAAAGCAAATAAAAAAAAAATACTAAAATTTCTCAATTTATTTATAACCCTATTAACTATAACACCATCATCTTAATCCGTGTTTCCCACCCTGCGATCACCACCTAGCTTGCTCTCTTCCAGACATGCCACCGCCTCAACGGGGCAAAGGTCAATCTTGGCAAGCCATCAGTTCTGTTTAGTGGCAATACGTCAGCTACCGTCCACCAATCCCCTACTACATAGATAGGTTGGGGATGGTACCTTTACAATCGCAAGACTGGTATTTGGGGCTCCCTGTATTGTGCTCTGCTTACGGGAGGAGACCTTCCAGCTTGTTGGAAACAATAATGCCTATCCCTAGCATGCATCTACAATATCTTGAAACAAGTCGTGTTTCTGACCACTCAGTCTATGTTAATGTCTCGTTTATACTTCCCTCACTCCTCCGGTGGTCTAGGCTTCCGTGACTTTGCCCTTTTCAACCACGTCTTGCTTGCGAAATAGGGCTGACTTGCAAAGACCCAAATACCGGTCGTCGGGCTCCCTGTATCGGCTCAAGGCAACATGGTCCAGCGGAACAAGACCTGACCAAGGCTTTTTCTCCAATCATCTGAGCTGTTGATTCTCCAACCTTCACCGATTAGATCGGCCCAAGTGGATCAACCGAACGATTTGGGTAGTACTGTAGGTGTAGAAAATTTGACTAAACAATTTGGAAAAACATTCCACTAACTCTCATGCACTCCATTGGATTAAATTTGATTATATAAATAAGTTGACAAAAAGTCCAATAATATACTTTATTAAATAATAGGGTAAGAATTGCATATGCATGTAGAGATAACACACTTGACACTACGTACAGTATATATATATATATGGAGTACTAGTGCTTCAGTGCGGCTTGTGTACAGATGATCAAATCATTTGTACATATAAATGATAGGATCCAACGGCTGAGCACGCATGCAAGTTCATCAACGGCTGGAGAGGAGATATTGGGACCCCACCTTCTTTTCCTCTTTTTGTGAGGGTAGCTTTCCTAAACCCCAAACGGCCAAACCCATCCAATTAAAACCAAAAATCATCAACATCCTGTCTCTCCAGCCGATGATCGCTTCAACTCTCATCTAAGCCGTCGATTCCTATCATCTGTACCCAAGCCATAGTTTGCTAATTATCTGGCCAGCACTCAAAGACGGCATTCATGATCACATTGGCCTTCTTTTTCTTGGCAACAAAATCCGTATCTTAGGAAAAAGTAAAAAGACAAAACAAAACAAAAAAAATAGGTAGCAATTTTCTCAAAGTTTAGGGATTGGGGAATCCCTCTCCTGCAGGAAAAATTGATGTTCATTCATTCGGTCGTTCGACTTTATTCCAAGGGCACCGAAAAGCACACCGCAGGACTCTTCTCATGATGAAAGGCAATTGAAAATAATGAGCAAGTGTGTGATTAGACTGCCCAACCCACACGCATAGTATGCACACTTACGAACCCACACACACGTCCGCTAACTCCAAACTCCATCATCCATCAACTGCTTTCTTTCATGATTCCACTATTATACCCTTCCATAACGTAACTATTCTTGTTTCTCCTGTTTTATTTACGTTACGTATACTCCTTACATGGCAATTGAGCATGAGCAAGGAGAGTGGGATCAAGTCCCACGAAACTACTTGCTATGGCGACATCCCTCACATGACAACACTATATACTATTCGCTATTAAATTAGCTATCAAAATTTAAAGGTGGAAATAAAAAGAACAAATCCTTCTCGATAACAAAGTTATTAAGGAAGGAGGAAATTCCCACGACATGTATGCAAAAAGTAAATTAATTAAATAAAATTTAACAATAACATAACATGAACTAAAATTGATTTTTAATTTTAGTTGGTCATTATTTAAAAAAGTTATTATAGTAAAACTTGATTTTTTTAGTCATTTCCAACATGCATGTCAGATATTAATCGATTTAAAAATTTTGAAATTTTCTTATGAAAATTGTCAAATTTCAACAGTATAACACACAGAATTTGACCAATTTTGACATGAAAATTTTCAAATTGGCTAATATTTGACATGCATGTTGGGAATGGGTAAAAATTGAGGTTTCACTATGTTACGTCTTTCTAATAATAGTCAAATGAAGTTAAAAAATATTTTCTAAAGATTTTGATTATTGTTATTAATAGAAATGTATGTGCTTTCAATTATAAAATTTTTAGTTTTGATTGTTGTTATGTATGAATTTCGAACTCCCTGGCCAAATTTCTGGCTCCGCCAATGATCGTTCTAACCCCACCCACTAAAAAAAACCTACGACATCCCCTTTGTCCCACCAACAATCCTTCCGGCACCACCTCAACAGCCAACAACCACCTCTTTTACTCTCTGATCTTCAACTTGCACCGCCACCTCTTCGTCTCCAACCACTACAACCAGCGCCACCCGACCCCACCAGATCCGTCGACCCTACTTCTTCTTCTCTAATCTCCGACCACCAACCACTACCTCTTTTTCTTCTCCGATCTCCGACTCGCACCACCACCTCCTCGTCTTCGACCACTACCACCGTCGGCGCCATCCCACCCCACCAGAACCATGACTTAGTACTTCAGAACTGACGAATGTACCCACTTTGTTCATATCCGGTACTTGTTAGTAATTGTAGGCACATATTGTTTTGTTTTGTTTTGCAATTAATTTATCTCGGTATTGTTTTTTTGTGAGTGATTGTGATTTGGGAACTTAGATATGTTAATCGATTTTCATTGATGTCGATACCCGTTATCAAATACAAATACAAATAAATACTACTATTTTATAGATATTATTTTTTTGTTTATTATAAATTTACATTTTGGTATCGCGATACCGAATTAAACATAGATGGATTTAGATTTATAAGGTTAGAAGGAAAGAGGGGAATGTAGGTGAAAAGTTGAGGTAACATATGCATGAGTGGGAATTAAGTGGGGAGAAAAAGTAAAATTTTGATATCAGTTTGCTCTTCACTCACTTTCTGTCACTTTTGTTCCTCTTTTTTGTTTTCCACTCTCACCCTTACATTCCCATCCTGGAAAAAAAGTAAGAAAAAAGGGAATGATATCACAAGTCAACCAGCCCTCATCATTTGGTCTTTGCCTTGCTGGTACTCCTTATCATTATCAACCAAACCAAACCAAACCAAACCAAACCAACCCAACCCAACCCAACCCAAAACTCCTCTGGCCCCCTCTATATAACACTGGCCGACCTCCAATACTTTTGCATTCTGCTTAACGCTCACTCTCTCCCTCACACTATAATCTCAAATTAAATGGGAGTAGTAAGCATGAAAGTCCATCACAACAACTCCACAGCAGCAGCAGCTACAACAACTGCAGGGTTATTCTGGGAACATCATCATCATCATCATCCTGACCTCTCCCTTGGCATCAACAACAAACGCTATCGCCCTCTTGCTCCGAAGCTCGAGTCTTCACCTAATTCTTCTTCTTCTAACACCAACACCCCTCCTCGTCCCTCGTTCGACCTCAAGAGCTTTATTCGAGACGACAAGCATTCTCCACCTCCTCCTCCTCCTAGGCCTGCAGCAGCACATCAGGATCATACTACAGTACACCCAGGCGGGACGAGGTGGAACCCCACGCAAGAGCAGATTGGGATACTCGAAATGCTCTACAGGGGTGGAATGCGCACCCCTAACGCTCAACAGATTGAGCAGATCACTTGCCAGCTCGGCAGGTACGGTAAGATTGAAGGCAAGAACGTCTTCTACTGGTTCCAGAACCACAAGGCCCGCGAGCGCCAGAAACTCAAGCGCAACAGCTCCCGAACCCCCTTCTCTCTCGACATTATTCCGGTACGTATGTAACATCATAACATCAACTCTATCAAGTCATAACTAATATTTGAGGTTGATTTGTAGTCGAGTGGTTGTGGCACCTTGTTTTGTTCCCATCTATTTTGGGTTTGAAGTCTAAAATGCGCAATCATTTCATCACCGGCCTCATCTACCCATATTTTATCTAACGGCTATATCACTAAATGTGGTGACCGTGGAAAGAGTTGTTCGTATGTTAAAAAAACTAGTTTTGTGGGTTAACTGTTTATGAACTATAACAGGTGGGAGATCAGGCAGAGGAGATAGTTACTAGCCCAAGCAAGAGAAATTGCAGGAGTTGGGGAATCCAACATCAACTGCATTGCAAGCAGCAGCAGGAGGAGGTTAGCGGGGGAAGGTCATGTTCTAGTAATAGCAGCGGAGGACAAGAACAAGATCATGATGATGAAGAACAAGGCATCAGAGATAGAACACTGGAGCTTTTCCCATTGCATCCAGATGGGACACTTTCATTATCACCCCTCATCACCAATTAATATTTGTAATTTCCTTGTAACTTAGTTTAAGTTCCAGCTAGCTAGCTAGCAAATTAGTTCCTTGCTGCAGCCGAATGTCAAAAGCCTTTATCTTTCTTTGCCTTTTTCTGAGAAGGAGAAGATGGGAAAGAAAGACAAAGCTATGGTCTTGTTTGGTTTGGTTGTTATGGGGCCGTTTGTTTTTTTGGGTGAGTGCGTATCTTTTGTAAGCTTTATGCTCCTATGCTATCTCTATCTCTATCTCTATCAATGTCTGACTTGGGAATTGCCATTGCCAAAAGGCGCGCTATACCCCTGTTAGCTGCTAATTTTATTCCTTTCTTCCCCTGTTCTTTACTTTAACGTTCTGTTTGTTGGCTGCAAAATGTGAAGGAGATCCCTGTTGTTGTGTGGAATTGTGTGTGTTGTCTCATCCTATCGACTACAGGGGCAAACATTGTGCCGATTGGGTGCATGACACAAAAGAAATATGTAGATTTAAGATGTGAATCGAGGAATGGGAGGTGGGAATGGGGTACTTAGACACTGAAGTCCACGTACCTTATTATATAGCTACACTTCACCTGCTCTCTTCATAAATCAATCAATTTTTTGGACTTCAAAGTTGATATACACCAGATTTTCAAACCCGAATAGTATGCATGTGCGGAACCAGTGGTTCGACATATCGGGTGTTCTAGAGTTGGGTTTTATACAACGTATTTGTAACATTCTGATTTTTTTCCGACAAGATACTGTCTGCTTTGGGTTTAAACTATCACGGATTTTCTTTTTAGGTGTGTCATGGTGACTTTCCAGGAGGTCACACATTTGCAGTGCTTGTTTAAGTTTGGAGTTTCCAATTCAAAACTATTACTTCTCGGCCTAACTCAGAGTAATCGACTCCCTAGCCTAGCTAGGCTAGACATGGTCGAAAGCGATTGGTCTTAGTTAGTGATTCTGTCTCAAATGTGCATAGATCCGGATGATTGATGGAAGAAACAAATGAATGATCGGAGAAGGTTATAAGAGCATATCCTAATGAATGAGTTCTCTTCGGAACAACTAAGATCTGCTCTTCTAGTCTGCGTGGGAGCAGCTCAAAGAAAAAAGAGTCTAATCTTATCTGAATTTAGGCCCCGCTGCTATTAGGTTCGAAATAAAAACTCTTCCATTTCACCCAAAATGTGCTTTATCTGTTAAGCTTGAATTGTTCATTTTTCATTAATTTCCCACATATTTTGCCAATATAAGATTTGTTTTTCAGAAAAGAAATTTGTCTAAAATGTTAGATAAATATATGAATTTTATTGTCCATTTCTACTATTCTACTAGCCTAGTTTTAGGCAAACAAACAGAAATTCCATTAAAACTCAAAGCCATTTCCATCAAACCAAACGTGACCTTAATATGGAACTCCGAATCAGATAAAGGAAGGGCCATCGTTGAGACAATCCTCCCTAAAAATGACATGAAAACATCCAAATTCATAGGCCATGAAGATCATCTATAAATATGTTCAAAGATAGGTACATGTTGACAATAGCATGAGAGTAATAATTCGATGAAGATAGTGCACCGTCACGTAGGCAGAAGACTTTGGAAAAAGTAAGTAACATTTTTTGTCCCGATTGTATTTTTAGGGTAAAGTAATGAATTTTTGTTTATAATTGAGTGATTGATTTGATGTTCATTTTCCCATATAAATGTGTCTTCTTGGTGGTGGGGATTTGGTACGCCTGGCTTGCCACTCCCATGAGATTTTTGGAGGGGAAAAAATATGATATTGAATCGATGCCGATGGTATTTTTTAAAACAAAATTCCATTATGTCTCCTCCATTATTTCTTCCCACCCGACTTTTCATCTCTACTTTGATTGTCGGCTTGGCTTGAAATGGGACAATTTTGAGAGCAACGTCTGCAAGTGCAACTGTATAAGTTTTCTCTGTGATTTGTTGAATTTGAACTGTAACTAGTTATAAGTACTGCAAGTTACTTCATTTTCTTCTACTGAGCATAGTGTTTGTTTTCATCCTTTAGTCGATTTTTTATTGTCGTAAACTCTCTTAATTTAACATTAAGTACCTTACAACAAACTCTAAACACTAAAAAGTAACAAGGAAGCTCTAAACACTCAATCCTAACCTTTTGTCTATTTAAATTAACTCCAACATTTTTATATAACATTTGATCTTGGAATTAGTATTGGACGAACAAACTTAATTCAAAATTAGACTAGGAATAAAAATTATTACATAAACTAACTATAATATAAAATACATAATATCATAAGTTTTTTGGTTAGGCCCATCATTACTTGTTTCACTTTGAATTGGGCTTCTTTGGATTCCCTAGTGGGCTTCGCTGGGTTGTTGTTACCCACAAAGCTTATCCACAACGATCCCACGGCTGAAAGTTGAAACCGTCGTTCCCAATTTCCTACTATTTTGTAACCGCCATCCTTTCAATGGCTCATTTTGTAGCTCCAACAAATAATGCAGGTTCGATGTCCGACAATAACATTCAAGGAGAAGTCAGTATTAATTTCGAAATTATTTTCAACTGAATTAATCGACTAATAGATTTAATACTAAAGGATAACTATAAAAAACAGATAACACAAGAGAATAGGCACAGTTTTTATTAAGAATCGTAGATGGTTAAGTAATATTTGGCTGCACCCTCTCAGTCTCTGATTCCAAAAGAGACGCAGCTCATGAACTCTTGATCAGATTCGAAAGCAGTCATGGTCTCCGGCGGAAGGCAAATCTCCAAATCAATACTCCCACCGCCATCCCTACCAGGGTACGCCGACACTTTCCCGCTGAATTTGTTCGCATACCCACTCCTCAGCGCTAACGCTTTCCCCAACCCAAACTCGATCCCGTACTTGTTGAACCTCGGCGAGCTCCCCATCATCACACTGTCAGGATCGAACACCTGCTCCAACTTATACACCACCGGCGACTCCAACCACGACACTAACCCTCCCCGGATCTTCTCATCCCCGTGTCCCGCCACTGCCAGATGTAGCCGCCACGCCGCCCATCCAAGGTCGTTCTCAAGCAGTTCCCCCGCCGTAACGGATGTCCGCATCGGACTGATTGAATTTCCGAAATAGTTCGGATCCAATGGAGGGTTCATCCTTCCCCTGTTGTTGGTCGCCAATCGGCACCCGGTCACTCTCTCCGGCGGGAAATTGCGGGCCCTGGTTATGCACCGCCAGACTAATGCGGACAATGATTGAAATGATGAGATCTTGGTGGTTAGGGATTGTGAATTCGCTTTCGATTTTAGCATCGAAATCGATTCTGACGAGAAGTGGAAGAATCGCTCCTTGAGTTTTGGGGACTCGTATCGGCTAGGGATTTGATCCGCCGGGAGTGGAATTATTGGCCCGTGGCCCTCGGGGAACCACCGCTTGATTACCGGTGGACGGGAGATAGGGACTTGACCCTCCGATTGAAACGTTTCGGACAATGCAGTTAAGAAATTCCAGAAGGACGTGCCGTCGCCGACGGCGTGGTTGAACGAAAAGCCGACGAATACGCCGTCGACGAGCTCGGTGACTTGGATGGTGAGGAGGGATTTTGTGTGACCTTCGTGATTGATGGCCCGGTCGTGGTCGAAGAAGGATTGGACCACAGCCGGGACATAAGTCGGCGACAGAACATCGGAAATCGACAAGTCGGCCGCCGCGTGGACCAATCGAGCTCCGGGGCTGTTTTGGCAGTCCAAGGAGACGACGTAGGAGCCGTCAGGGTTGTCGGACGTGACGAGGCGGCCGGCGAGAGGGTAGAAGTGAGAGAGGGTGAGCGAGAGGGAGTGGTTGAGGCGGTTGAGGAATTGGAGGATGTTGAAGCCGGCGGCGGAGGGAGGTTTGGCGTAGAGGAGTCCCTTTTGGATGTAATGGACGGAGAGCATGAGGAGATCCCACGGTGGCAAATGCATCGGACGGTTCATTTCATCCGTGGAACGGTGTGGCCTGACGAACCACTCCGAGATGTGTTGGACGGTCGGAGACTCCATGGAAGCGGCTGCGGCTCCGGCTGCAAGATGATTGGTTGAATCAAAAGTTGTTGGTACTGTTTGTGAGATTCGAGTAAATATATAAATACACAGAGATTTACAAGTTTGGGAGCAGTTGGTAGTCAGCTTTGAATGGAGCTTCACCAATGGCTGCCAGTTAGTATCAAAGAATGTTTATTTCAAGAATTTCAAGGATCCATCTCAGCCATTTAAATCTGTTATTTTGATCTTAAGACTAAAATATGCTCAAGTTTATTATTATTTTTTATTCATCAAGATCGCTCATGAAGTCATGACCTCGCATCTTCAAACACAGGACCAAAGAATATACAGAAATAAATTATCTATACATACTAACTCGAGAAAAAAACAAAAAAGACTACAAAGCTCAAACAGGACCAACCCACATCAAACGTCACTCTAACATTACCTGCATTACAAAAGCACCTCTCATACCAGATCGATCGTCACTCTAGCATTATCTGTATTACAAGAGCACCT
Organism: Linum usitatissimum; assembly: GCA_030674075.2. Taxonomy (NCBI): domain Eukaryota; kingdom Viridiplantae; phylum Streptophyta; class Magnoliopsida; order Malpighiales; family Linaceae; genus Linum; species Linum usitatissimum. Next base: position 2,863,491 of record JAUJYP020000804.1, on the reverse strand, counting down.
CTCATATCATATCGTTGCCAACATGCAAAATGTGACGCTTAAATCTCACTGCATTAGGCAAGCCACAAACAGCCATAGAGCAATTCGTAACAAATCGCCCATAAATCGCAAGCCAACTTATAAAAACTAGATGTACGGATAAAGAGCCCCTTCTAAATCAGGTCGTACCACATGACCCTTGAAGAGCCTTATCAAATATCATTCCAGACACGAAAAACTGAGAAACGATGTATGCTCGTGCCAGCACACAACAAGGAACCATCTCCATCAAGGTAATTAAAGGAGCAATAATGGATCAAATTTTCAAAATCTTTTTCCAAATCCAAAAGTGACAAGGCTGCCTTTTACAATCCGAAATAATCCCCCACTTCAAACTTTAAAATGGATCCAACGGTCCATAGCAATTTTTGAAGTTCTTTAAAAGATGGGATTCTTGAAACAAATTGGGTTCCCTTCACCAACCCCTCTCTTTCTGACTTTGACTTTGAGAAAAATTGGTAAATCGATAACAAAAGACTGAATTGAACTCTTCTCAACCCCTCCCACTAAAGGGGTTAAGCCTTGATACTTTTATTAGTTCCTTTAATGGCAACTATGATACTTATAAAAAGGGACAATTCACCAAGTAGGCACAAATTATTCAAAAAATAATAATTTGACATTGAAAATATATTTTGTGATTCGGGATTTTTGGTGGATTGTTAAGTTAATAATCGGTCAAACTTAACATTGTTAATGTGATTATTTAAAGTAAGAGAAAGTTGGTCAAATATCTTGCTCTTGTTCTCTTCTCTTGTCCCTTTGAATGGTTGTTGTGGTCTCTTCACCTTCAGCTTCATCCTCTTCCGTTGTTCCTTGGCCATGTGTTATTGTACCCCGTTAATGCGAAGAGTCGTGGATCTGGAGCGAAGTCGGGAAATGTGCAGGAGATGTTGTCTCTCCTATTTATTGTTGAAGTTGCTAAATAGGAATTTTTTAACTATTTAGTAAACTTTTTAAACGATGTGCCAAATCATGTATTTTTTAAATAAATTGTGCCTAGCTGGTGAACTTTTTCTTACAAAAAAGCCCACAATTTTGGTAATGAAATATTTAAAGCTTGATATTTTCTAAGAGACTAATAACAATTAACAACAAATTCATATAGACTTGAAAGTCTGTATTTCTCAGTGTACAAAAAATGTGACTGAATGTCAAATTGATCATGAGGGAAACCAAGCAAATGTGTCCATCACAATGGTTTCTTCTCCAAACAATTCCTCCTTCAATATGTCCACCTAAATCAAGTCTTCGATTCTAAAGACCAGCACTCAACACAACATAACTCGACGATTTGAACCTGCACAATTCTGATCGAATTTCGTTACAAAAATACCTCATTCCTCTCTCACTCTCCCTACCCCTCCTCAGCTCCTCTATACGTTGCTTCATGTTTATCGGTTGCTGATCCATTCTCTTGCTCTGTTAAACTATTATCTGTTTCTTACGTTACTCGCAAATTGTTCCCATCATTCATAGTCGATACATATGCAATGCAAACGACTCACTGAAGCCCACTAAGTGTATTGGGCTTTATTTTCAAACGCCTCACTGAAGCCCACTATTATTACCCAAAAGCAAGGGTGGTACGAAATAAAAAGAGATCAAGCAGCTAGTATGATTTTAAGTTTATAATCAAGGTTTGATTTTCGTAATAATATTGGGAGAAGGATAAAATTTTAATTAAGAAATTATTTTCAGCTGAATTAATTGGATATTAAAACTTATACAACAATATATATGATCACTCATCTGGTTGTATGATTATATCTGTTGTTGGCAACTTGAAGCGAATCCATGATTTTAAGAAAAAAGTGAATGCTACTTTACTGTTGGGCTCGCAAGTCGCAACTGGTGGCTGCACTTGCCCCTGCTGCATGCCTCCTACGTTACCGACAAATTCTGGCTCTCTTTTCCAAACCAAAATTCCAATAATAATTCCAACTAATTTAATGTGCAGTAAAAAGTAGTCTCTTTAATGTATAGGGTCGAGGAAGGTAACTGGTTTAGCTGTCTATGAATGAGTAGAGTTTTGTTTTGTTATATTTCTTACTAGGAGGCTTTGATTGATTAGTCAACCCTCAGTTGGCATGTTGTATTCTTTCGAGTTCCAACTTGCGGTTGTGGGAGAAGGTGATGTGGTAGAATCAAAGTCATCTATATGGCTATAGATGCCCTTTGGAGTTTGGAGTCAGATTGTGTCTCAGGCCTAATTATCTTCTGGTTATCATTGATGATTATGTTGCTATGCCATACACTACATACTTGTAAAAAGACTTCCTCCAAATGCTTTATGGATTCACATTTGAGAATGACAATATGTGATTGGGATTGGGTAATGAAAAGTTCAATTTGAGAATTGTAATTAGGGCGTGGTTGGGTTTGGATACCCTAACTCGAACTAGCAGAGTATCCCCTCCTCCAATCTATTTTGAATAGGCCGCTGATTTCTGAACCCATCCGAGTAACTGGCTACCGTTGATTTGTATCGAGGAGACATATTCGGATCAGCGACACCCACCCTAAATAGGCGGACGAGATCATGAACCCATTGAGCTACACAAGTACTCGAACTCCATTCAGATTCGGGATCAAAATCCGATACTCGATACTCAATGCTCGGCCCACCCAACTTCTAGCCATAGGAGCGTACAACAATGAAGGTGGGTGGGTTTGTGAAAATTGTAAATGTAAGCAGTAAAGGTAAAGGAGGTAGCTAACAGAGAAGCTATCTTCGTTTCTTTTCTCTGTTTTTAAATTTGTGGGGGTGTAGCGTGCTGCGGTGAGAAGAAGTGAGAAGAGGTGAGGTGTTTCTTTCTCGTTGTTTCCCCACTTCTTTACCGCAACCTTGTGGCTTTGGCTGTTTCCCTCAAAATTTCCAATATTCATACATACAGATCAGTCAAATGAATGTGCCGCATTTAGATTATCCCAATGGTCTGAAATGGAGTCTTAACATCACACTTCAAATTCAAAAGCCACATTGCTCTTATCTCTCCCTGTGTCTGTTTCTGATTCGCATTGTGTTGGCACTTGTAGCTTGTAGGGGTTGGGGAGGGTCGTAAGATTATTAGGTACAGTTGTTTTTAGTTTTGTGAAGAATCCAACAAATAAGTAAACCATTATTAAAAAGGTGGAAAATTTAATGATAAAAAGATTACTGTTTGCCTTTCAATCCCTTTCCTTGTGCAGTTTCCTTCCTCTTAACAATCGTCTCCCTTTTCTTTCTTCATCTTCATCTTCTTCTTGTTCTCATTATATCTCGCCCAAATCTCCTCCCTTCCTTTCTTTGCCTCTGCCTCTCATCTTCTCTTTCTCTCTCTCTCTCTCTCTCTCTCGCCCTTGGGAGGACTGTTGCTTACGATTCCCTTTTGGTGGGTGAGGGGGGTTTCTGCTCCAGAGAAGAATATTGAAGATTGTGCATCTCTCTTTCGCCTCCTTCCTACTGCTTCCGGAACCATTTTCTTCCTAGGTTTTCGTCCTTTGTCTTGTTTCCGTATTGGGTTTCTGGTATTTGTTTTGTATCTAATCTCTGCTTCAGATTCTCGATCGGGCTCTCCTTGCTCACCTTTTATCATCGGTAAGCTGATTTTTTTATTCTCATGTGACTGTTCTTCTGCGTTTCTCTTCCTTTACTTTGCTTGATCAGTAAAGGTGAGGTCGGCTTCATATTTGGTTTCTCTCTGATTTCATCCTTGTTCTCGTTTTTGCCTCAAAATTTCTCCTTTGTAAATTTTGTTCCTTTCACACTCTGGAGCATGAAAAGTTTACCCAACCAACATCCATAGATTTCACTGTCTATGTTTAGGTTTTGAATTTCACGATGATGAAAGAAATGATCGGTCTTTCTGCTCGGTTGCTTCTCCTTATGGCGCTTTGGTTATTTGTGAAAAAATTGAATCTGCTTTTGGTTAGATAGATGGATCAGTTTGCTGGTGCATCGCTGGATAGATGGGAATCCGCTTGTTGATTTTGAAAGAGACAAAAATCAGATTTTCTCTTAACCTGCTTCTGCTTGCCCTGGCTCTTTTGAGTATTTCTCCATTGTCGGAGTTCGGCTGTTGGTGGGTCTTCTGTATGTTTTTGTTTGCGTTGTGGCCTGAATTCTGAGTTCCTCATTGGAAGGGTAACACCAGTATACTTCAAGATGCCTTTTTGCTCACTCGGCCATTCTAAATCCTAATTCTAATTGCATCAGTATGAAACTTTGGAGTGAAGGATCATATGCATTGCTTTGCACTTATTTGGCTGAGTTCTATACTAGATTTATCTCCATGTTTGAATCTGGGGTGTGTATATATGGTACCTGCCTAATAGGAAGAGGTCTACATCTAGCAGCTTCCAATACAATGTTTTTGTGGTGTTGCATTTCTTGATAGCTCTTTCTGATTACTGGTTTCCTCTTTTCAGGGTTTCCGTGTATCAATTTGCTTTAGGAATCTCTTAAGCTATTGACCTACATTTATAAAGAAGCATATATAGCCCCAATGCAAGGGCAGAGGGGTATAATTGGCTCCTTGCCGGAGACTTTGGACTTTGACCATGGATCAGCTTCAGGTAATGCTGTCATGGACCAGCAACTTTGCTGGAACAATCTGCGAAATCCAGCCGAAGAGCGATTGCCAAACTTCATGTTGTCCCCTGTTCACTCGAATACCTATGTGAATCCTGTTGATCATGAAAGCCAGAACTTGAGTCGGTGGAGCCTAGGTGAGCCAAGTTCTCGTAATGCTAGAAGTGATAGGAATCGTGATAAGCAGAAAATGGAAAATGGATCATCATCCTCAGCAGGAGCAGGCATGCCTGCTGCTACTAGTTTAAGGTTAGAAGAGAGGCTTTCTGAACCGACACATACACTTTCATTGAATACTGTTGATGTCAATGCACATTTTGGGCACAGCTCCAATGCCAATGGATTTCCCCAGAATCTAAACTTGAATGCTGATTTTGTCGGCCAAGGTGATGATGCTTGTCAAGTTATAGGAGACAATAACATGTACAAGTCTAGTGGAGCAGAATATGTGTGTGCTCCTCCTGTTACTGGTCCAGAAGATTTCCTCCTGTCCTCTGGAAATGGTGGATACTTTAGGGAAGACGAAAGTAGACCTGGTTGTTCTTTGGATGGGCGTCGTCAATCATGCAAAAGAAAAGCTGTGGAAGGACATGGCCAGTCCTCTATGAATGCTAGTTCTAGCTTGTTTCAGCATCCAGAGGGTAGTGCATGGGCCGGTGTACCTCCTCGTGGGGTTGGCAGAAGTTTGAGTATATCAGCTCCACCTGAGCAGGTGAATCCTAGACTTGGATTAGGTTTGAGAAGACTAGGTACTGAAGGTAATGCTGAACCCATGGCATCTGGAAGCTCTCGGAGAAACTTCCGTTTGAGGATACATCCTTCACATCAAGAATCTGTTCCTTCTTCATTATTTTCTTCTGGAACTGCTGTTAGGAATAACAATTTCCAATCTTCCCATCACTCAAGGCGTATTCCAGTTGATCAGTCCTTGGAGTTTATGTCAGCATTAACTGCAGACGTGTCACTCCCTCAAACTCAGCCAGCTGTTATTCCTGTTCCGGCTTTGCCACAAAATGCGCGACCATTTAGGTGGAGTGAAAGCTCCAGCTCCAGCTCAAGACCTGGTAGCTCATCAGGTCCTATAGATTTGGCTGAGGGTGAGGAGGGAGGCTCAAGAAGTAGCATTAGACCACATTTATGGGAACATCCTATGTTTGTACCTGCAACAGAGTTGAGAACTTCTGCTAGGAATCCATCAAGTAGGAATGTGGTTGGTGGGAGTATGGGAGTTCCAGGCAGTGTTTCTGCTGCATCTCGGAGCGGCTCAAATTCAGGTGTTAATTTGTCAGCTCCAACTTGGGTTCCTCATCAAAATACTTCTAGAAACTCAAGGCGACTGGCTGAGTATGTTCGTCGGTCGATGTTTGCTTCTGCTGGCAGTGAGCCTGGAGTTCAGAACGGTAATCATCCTTATGCTGAAGAGATGGTTCCACCATCTGGAACAAGTAACCAGGCCCATCATCGATCTCACCCAAGATCGGCAGCATCTGTAGACAGACAGGGTGATGGTGTACTTAGAATCCCTTATCCATTACGAAACTTTAGTGCTTCTGGTGAAGGTCGAAGCAGGCTTGTTTCTGAGGTTTGTTGGAACACTCATTTCTTTGGTGCAATAGATTTCCCCTTTAGGGTTTGAATATTAACTGAAGAACAATGAATATCTGGAACTTACAATTGTTTGTTTATGTGTTTGTAGCAAATACGGAATGTCTTGGATCTCATGCGTAGGGGCGAGGGCTTGCGAATTGAGGTTGCTTTTCTCTACGTCCGTTTCTTTTTATTATCGTTTCAGCAGATGAACAATAGGTTGTTTCATTGTAGAGGCATTATCTACATGTACTATCACTATGTAGGCAAAATGTGATGTTAATACGTTGTGGAGTAAATAGTGAAGCGGACATAAATAATATCTTGTCAACTAGGTGAAAATCTATTTGTTGATATTGAATCATTTTTGGCTGACTATGTAGCTTATGTGATTTCTTGTTTCAGGATGTAATGATCCTTGATCAGTCGTTAATTTTTGGCATGGCCGATATCCATGATAGGCACAGGGACATGCGGCTTGATGTTGATAACATGTCATACGAGGTAATGCACACTGGTTTCTTTCACCTGTTTTTTGGGCCAACTGGTCTTGAGTTTGTTCTAATGATTGGTTCTTTTCCCCTGGAATATTCAGGAGTTACTTGCGTTGGAAGAGAGGATTGGCAACGTCAACACTGGACTAAACGAAGAGACCATAGTTAATCGACTCAAGCAACGGACATATTCTGCTGCATTGGGGACATGCAACACCGAGACAGAACCATGCTGCGTTTGCCAGGTAATCCTCATCATCTTCTTACATCACCCCTTATCTTCTTACCTGGAAAACTATCCCATCCCAAGCTAAATTTCCGGTGTCAATACGTGCAGGAGGAGTACAGTAATGGTGAGAGGATTGGAACCCTAGATTGTGGGCATGATTTTCACATGGATTGCATCAAGCAATGGCTGATGCTGAAGAATTGGTGCCCTATATGTAAAACCACAGGGCTAGCTTCCAAATAACTACTTCGTTGGCATCATCCTCTGCTAAAGTTATGTTTCGGCGGATGAAGAAACAAAAGAAAGGGGGGATGAACCTATCAAGGAAAAGGAAAAAAGGCAAATTGCGTAGGTTGGGCGAATTGGGATCCTAGAAAGAAAGAAAGAAACTTTGGCCGCTGAATCTGTCTCTAATGTATTTGGCACTGTGGCTGGTGGAGTTGGCATATTTGCATTGCATGACTCATTAGTTGGAATTTTATTCTCCTCCTTTTTTCCCCATTATTTTTCTTCTTTATCTTTTTCGTCTATAAAAATGGAGTCAGTTTGCAGATAGTTGGATGATGCAGCAGCTTTGTGAAAGGAAATGTGAATCCAACAAGCTGCTTTTGGATTTATTCTTAAATTGGAAGACTGTAAGTTTCATTCAATGAATTTTTATATTGCAACATTCATTGTTAATCCTTATGATTGATCCCAACTAGAAATGGTATTTTCTAATTTGCGTCTTCATTTGGTTTGTCTAGATCCGCTGGTTGCCATTTTTGACTCAATCTTGGTCAGTAATGATCTTCACTTTGTTCTTTTGTGGACGGTGTTTAGATAGGAAATAGGTTGTTTGTATTGTAAATTTCTTAGGAAGTGGGTAATGCATCATCTATCTAAATATGTTTTCAGGATTGCTAAGTAGGCCTTGACCCTTCAAACATTTGACAGTTTCACAGAACGGTCTTTTGACGGATTTAACATGTCGATATAATTCATCTGTATCCATTAGGATCATTTGATTTTGTAGGGTTTGTTAGAGAATTGACTCTTTGCATAATCTTCTATGGCGGATCATCCTTTGGGATGGAGGTGCTTTACTACAACCGAGTCATATCTGATTTTTTTGGTGCATTAGTACATGGTCCAATTGGGTGCATTAGTAATTTAGTACATGTCTAATATGATATTTTGGTGCATTAGTACAATGTTTGACCTGGAGATAGTTATCGGGGACGGTAGTGTGAGATTAGGGTGTAATAGTGTGAGTGATTGAGGTACTAATGCTAGACAATGAGACGAGCTCGACAGTGACCGAATATAGTTGTCAGTAATGGTGTAACCAAGATCGAAACATGCATTGGGGATGGGTGAATTTGCTCAAGGATTATTATTGCATCATCAAGAATTATCATGGTAAACCTAATCTGGTGGTTGATGCCCTTAACACGAAGGATATGCTTTTATGGCGGATCGAGCTTAAACAGTTGGGTAGTGAGCCCTAGGTATATGAGGCAGTAGGTTTGCCGTTTGCCAGCAAGGTTGTTGGTTAGGTTGGAAGGGGGCTTACTAGTTATTAATGACATTGCATAGAGTAAGCTCACTCCTCGAGGTATGACCACTTGAAGTATGCATATATTATCCAATAACAAAGTTTATATCAATTTATGTCTTCAAGGGTGAGTACTAGCTCAAGGGCTAGTACTAGCGGAAGCCTTTGACGAATTGCAAGAATTCCACTTGTACTCACTCTACTTAGTCCACACTATTATAGATTACGTTATTTTAAGAAGTGGCCATCATTCATTAAAATGGATCGGTAAAAATACTAGTACAAAGATTGAGTACAAGTCATCGGAGGTGCAAACTTCACATGCAAGGTTACATGGATTACAAGATTTTAAGACGAAACTGGCCGCTGCTCTGGTCCTTAATCTCCTAAAGGCCATCTTATTATTCACAAAATAAACTACTTCACCATAGTAAATTAATAGAGAAAGTTATACAATAAACTAATGAAGACAAATTAAATTGGTAAAAAATTAAACTATTAACATTGAAAATTGACTTTCTAAATGAAGTTGTTTTAGTGATAGAATTATATACTAACGGCATGGGGTTGTGGTTTTCAATCTCGTATACTTTCTATTCTATACAGACCAAACAATTATCTGCCCCACAACAAAAGTATTTAAAAACATTATAAAATCTTTTCCAACTTCAAATATTATTATACAAAATGGTTTCGTCCCAATTCCTTAAGAGATCCAATAATACTTTTACTTGAGTTGAGGGGAGCCAATTTGTGAAGGAAATAGTTGGTAACACGCCAATGCAAATTGCCAAGAGTGACATTCGCATTGGGAATTGCAGTGTCTTTTTGAGTCTTCCTCTAAACTAAACTAAACCCACAAAAACAAAACCAAATATTTGGCTTATGTGCCTGCCTTTTGGGCTTTGGGTTGGCTTTTTGCCCTTTGCCACTGTTGCTTCAACCTAATCAAAGACACTGACGTTCTTGATTTGCTCTGTAGGATAAGGCCCCACTGCCCTCTGCCCCCCCTCCAAATCTCCTCTCTCTATCTTCCTTTGACTTCCTTTCTCTTTCCCAAAATCCAAACCAAAATCCAAACCAAAACCAAACCATCTCGCTCAACCCACGATGATTCTTAAATGGAACCCAATAACTCCCTGACCAATCCGAATATCTTTCGATACATACCCTGATTCTTCGTGGGAGGTTCTCAATAGTATTTGACGTTTAATATCTTCCCGATTCATACCCTGCTCCCCTCCCCTCTTTTCATTTTAAATCTAGATTATGGTGTGTCAGCTTAGAATGGTTTCCAACCACCAATCCCTCATCATACGTGTATTTATGTTTCTGGTCCATCATCTACACAATGTAATTGAAATGGGCCAATGCATCAATTTATCATCTACAACTAGTGAAGAGCATACATTATAATTCATACATGCGGATGTGAATTAGCTGGTGGTTATTTAAATAAGTTAAAATTAAGTTGAAAACTCCAAAGAACGTGACAGAAGAATGTTAGTCAGATAATATATATTACAAAAGGCAGTTATGTTTGCCCATACCTAGTAATTTCCCCAGCTCAAATAATGCAATTTTATTTTTACCCCCCACTCTATATTTCCTCACGCTACTAAAATGTGGGTCTATGTCACAAATACAGAAACTTCTGGGGGCTGGCAACTGCAATTATAACTAAGTAAGATTAAGGCGGGAGATTAATTGAAATTTTGATTATCCTCCGTACTGCCCAGAAACAGAAAGAAAAAAAAAGGCCAAATGAAAAAGGACTTGATTAAGCCTCCATTAAACCTCTGCTCCTATAAACCAAACCAAACCAGGAAAAAAGAAGGAAGAAAGTGAGGAGAGAATTCCGTCGGCACAGAAAAAGAGAACCCAGAACAGCCCCACTCTTCGCGCTTCCCCTTCTGCAGAGAAAGAGTATCTGTCAGCTGCGGTTTTTCTCTTCCTCCTCCTCCTCCTCCTTTTTCCATGGCGGATCTGTACGGCGCAGCTCAGTCCCCAACTGCCGCCGACCCACCTCCGCCTCCCTCCGAGACCGAGGAAATCTCCTCCTTTCTCCACCAGTTCCTCCAAAACCAAAACCAAAACCAAAACACTTCTTCCTCTGCCTCCTCCTCTTCCGCCAAGTTCATGTTCCACCACCCTCACTTCTCCTCTCCCCCATCGCATCATCAGCAACACTTGCAACCTCACCCGGACGCCGCTTTCCCCCTCGACTTCCTGGATCGCCAACACCGTCTAGCCCACTCCAACCCCGACTGCCCGAACCCTGGCGTTAATTTCTCTGATCCCGGCCTCTACTTCTCGAAAGATGCTCTGGCTTCTGATAATGCCGCGGCCGCTGGCTCGAAAAGGAGAGGCGTTGCCGTGGAGGACGATCTGGGTTCCGGCGGTGATTTCAGTTGCGACAGCGGGGTAAGTTGAGAATTCATTGTTTTAGTTTATCGAGAGGGTTATGGGCTTAAATAATTGTTTAATGATTGTGGGATTGTATTTTAAATTTAATCTCTTTAGGGTGGAGAAGCGTCAGAGATGCCGACGGAGACAGTACGGCCTCGAGGGTCTTCAAAGCGGAGCAGAGCTGCAGAGGTTCATAATTTATCTGAAAAGGTAAATGAATTGTTGTGCACTTCCTACTCTCTTCATTCTTTTACTCGTCTCTTTTTTCGTAATTGTTGAATTTGTGAGCAGAGGAGGAGAAGCAGGATCAACGAGAAAATGAAGGCTTTACAGAATCTAATTCCCAATTCTAACAAGGTATTATCAATGTTCCCCCCCAGCAGTTGTTATCTGATGGGAAAATGCTCAGCTTTATACTGATTATGATAGTATTGTCTTGTTATGTTAGACGGATAAAGCATCGATGCTGGATGAAGCAATTGAATACTTGAAGCAGCTTCAGCTGCAAGTCCAGGTCAGTTGTGTCTTCTCCTTTACTTTGTTGTGGCTGGTGGTCATTCTGCAGCCCTTCACATTTGAGTCTAGGCCTTGATCTTGTTGTTCATTGATATCATTTCCATGGATGATCAAGTGAGAAAGCAATAGTTTCAATGCAGAGATTGAGCAGTTCCAGTTAGTTGGCTTCACCTGTGTAACTGGTTATTCAACAAGCGTTTTATTAACTGTTATTATATGATCAAGTTGAATTTCCCAGCTTGTAATGAGTCCATTTAGTTGGAGCAAGTTAAATAAAACAGTAGTTTGGTGTTCTTGGACTAATTTCACATAATATGGATAAATGGCGATCATGACTGTAAATGTTATAGCCTTTAAAATTTAGTGTTTTCCACTACAAACTGCCATCTGGGTTTAGTGTTTCAAAGTTCAAAATTTCCAATAAGCAGTAGGTTTAAGGTGAGATTTTATAGGCGGACAAGAAAACAAGAATCTTCTGTGCTCTGATGTTTGGTTTGAGATGTGATAATGATGGGAGTAGGGACATGTGTGGGTTTCAACCTAACCTGATTTAATGGCGTTCATAAACTGTTACATGTCGAGCGTTTCTACTCCATGGGTAATATAGGTGATATGACATTGCCATGAATTAATGTAGAAAGTTGTGAACTTCTGCTCTCTATCATGTCCACTACTTGAGGGCCCCAATGAGATTATGTATATAGATGACTTGTTTTGGCTACTAATTATTGATGCTGATAGATAATGACCCAGAATAGACATTGGAAGAACTTGTATGATTAAAACATTCCATTTCTGTGTTTGGCACAGATGTTGACATTGAGGAATGGATTAAGCTTGCATCCAATGTGCTTACCACCTGGAGTATTACAGCCTATGCAACTGCCTTTAACAGGATTGAGCTTTGAAGAAGGGAATAATAATGGACTGCTGACTAACAGCACATTAACAGCAGGCTCCTTTTCTGCAACTGAACAACCCCATCTCCAAACTGGTCATAACCTTCCTCATAATCAGTGTACAGTCTCGAATGGTCAACCTTCTGGAACAAACTTAACCGCTTCAGAGAACCCATTTGCCTTTGAACAACCTTATCAGGTTCTATATGAATCTCTTCACCTAACCTCATCTGGAAAGGTGAAAATTTGATCAAAACTGTGCTTTGTTTTGATTTCTATGAGGCTTTGTTTTGTGGGTCAGGTCACAACATCAGCTGATCACGTTTTTTGTGTCAACTATGTGAAGGAAATCTGCAGGGAAGGCACAGCAGATAGAAAGCAGACAGTGAATAACTCCTCACCAGGTGTTTCGTAGGCACGATCATCGTCGGAGACATTTCCTCGTCACCTTTTTCAGTTCCGCCTTCTGAAGATCATAGAAGCTGCAACTGCTGCTTACACTTGCTTTTGATGTTGCTGTTGTAAGTTGTAACAGGTTATTACAAACTGTGATAGACAGGACAGTCTTTTTTTTTTTTAACTCGAATAGAAATATTCGTATGGTTAATCTTCAATGAGAATTGAGAAGCTCTTCATTAGGCTGTATGAGCCCAGTTGGCAATTGGCATTTGCTGTGGCCAATTTGGGACGGCGACATAGAAGCCATATTTATTTATTATTTATCAATACGGTTCGAACTTTTGAGATAATAATTTGTACTGAGGATCATTCTGGCAAGGAAGCAGAGCAATTCTGTTTAGAAGAAAGCTTTCGATGAAGTCTTACCGGCGATGGCATCGGTGACGTTCACTGAAATCATGCCGTCAACGCAATATCAGATAGGAATATTTTAATATGAACGGATTGCTATACACTTTAGTAAAAGAATTACTAATTTTTTAGTTTGCACAATCCTATCAAATTTTACTTCAAGCAATTCGTGTTTTATAAATAACGTGTCTTATCACTTGTGATTAAATTATTTTTTATTATCCATTGATCTTTTTAGTGCTTTATAAATAACGTGTCTTATCACTACCAGTGGACATTGATTCCTATCAAACTAATTGATGCTTCGAGATTATCATCAATATAATAAAGGCTCTTGAAATACATATGTTTAGTTACTTTGTTTGTGTATGATTAGAACTCTCTCATTTTTGGGTCTATACATTATTTGGTATACAATTTTCCTCTCATAATTCTCTTTCGGCTGCATGTCCTCTCGAAATCTAAATCTTTACAATGAATTTGTATAAGAATATTTTTATTTATTGTGAAAGTCACTTATCAAATAACCGTCTATTGTAAAAAAACACCATCATCACTCATGACCCAACTAGTTATGAAACGATATAACCGTTTCGTATCTAATAATTGTATTTTGAATATTAATTTGAATTTTTGTTCCGTCACATTTTAATAGCAGAACACAACTGTCATGAAGAAATTACAACTGTCTAAAATGACAACTCAATATTATTAATTAATTAAAAAATCCCCACTCATTATAATATTGCCTTATATATAAAATAGAAACCTAACTAAATTTGACTAGATTATGCACCATGCATTGCATGATTAAGTATTCTTAATTATTAGTTTTGACCATAATAATATTGATAAGGGGGTGGGAGTGGAATGGAGGTTAAGGAAGAGTAGGGTGACTAAAAGCAAAGAAAGTGGAAAATGGATATGAACGGAACGGGGGAAATCATGAGGATGACGCGGTTCCTTGTTTCCGTTATTTGTTTGGAAGCTAAATAACGGCATCTCTCATGATTGTATTTTGTTGTCTTTCCTAACATTATTCTCACTTTCTCCGACTCTGCTTTTCCTCACCTCTGTTTTGTTTATTTAAGGAACCACCACCCTCTTCAACCAGAAACAAAAACAATGCAACTGGTGCACGAAATGAATCACCTCTGATTAAAATTCACTTGTGTTCTACGTAGCTATGGAGGTGATGACCAAGTCGCGTAACTCGAGCTCGAATAGCCTGGTGGGTTGTATGGAACCAACTCCGACGACGACTACCGAGGAGACCAAGGTGGGCAAGAAGAGGAAGGCAGGTTCGTCTTCGAAGAATCAGGATGTCGGAGGGGATAATGATCAATCGGAGCAACAAGTTCATATATGGACGGAGAGGGAGAGGAGGAAGAGGATGAGGACTATGTTCACTAATCTCCAGGCCTTGCTTCCCCAACTTCCTTCCAAGGTATATTATTTAATTACTCTTACTTTCTCTTTTGTTTATTCTTCTTGTAATTAATTACATTCAAAGTTTGAGTAACTGGTTATAATTGTCAGGAGATTGTTTCTATGAGTTTATGTGATCGTTCTTCCCTGTCCTTTGACTGTGCCATTGCAGGAGATTCTAAGTTTTTAACAGATAAATAGGTGTAGTTGCACTATGGTCCAAGGAAGGAAGGATACGCACATCTCATTTGTTTTTAGTTACATTATGCCCATTTAACATTTGGATATATAATTTGTGTGTTTATTGATTCTTTTGGTTTGTTATTTTTTACAGATTAAACGTTCGGTAAGAAAAATATATTTCGTACAGTTCATTTTTAAATATTGTGTGAAAATAATCTTGATAGTTTAACACGTTTAGTGTTAGTCATATGTTCGGTGCTTTGCGTTTCTTTTTTTGGTCTTGCCGTGACAAGGTTTTTTAGATTTGTTTTTGTTAGTCTCGGATCGCAGTTCCTTCTTTTCTTTGCTTTTTTGGTTGTTTTATTTAATCTTTTCAATTTATGTCTCCTTTTTCCAATTTGGTTTGACGAAGAGTAAAGATTGAAGTTAGCTTGCTTGAAATAATTCGTGATTAATGCAGTCTTCCGTTTGTGGTGTCTACACCTCCTGTTAAACATGATACACGTTACTTGTCAAAGACCACATACCATCCATTAATAAGAATTGCTAATGAAGTATTCATTATTTGATCGGGTTTTAAAAATACAAAAGGTGCATAACAATATTATACATCAATATAAAAAAATCGTTATTCGTCATAGAAAAAAACATTTGATAGCCATAGAACAAAATCATTGTCATGAAGAAAGTGACGATTGTGTCACATCCAAAAGATGCAATTAATGCATTGAATTTATAGTGTCAACATTACGGTCTTCTTGCCAAATATATAGTAGTAAAATGGTTATAGCATCCCTGTGATGGCTTCATCAGTTTCATTAAATTGGCGGTCGAAATTTAATGATGACATTGTTAAATGTGGTGCCCATAAAAAGGGTTTTTCGTATATATAGAAAAAACCATGGTCATTCTTTGTTTTGAGTTTCAATAAGGATGGATTGTTGAAAGCTAGCTAGGCAACTTAAAATTGATGTGATGCTTATTTGTTGTTGATATAGGCAGACAAATCAAGCGTTGTTGATGAGGCAATAACATACATAAAGACCCTACAGCAGACACTCCAAACGCTAGAGAAGCAGAAGCTTGAAAAATTGCGAGGAGGAGGAATCATTATTGATTCCGAGCCCTCATCAGCAGTATCAGTGATCTCAGCATCAGAACCCACCAGGGAAGCATTTCTGGCATCTCAGGGACCTTCAAAGCTCTCAACTTCAAACACGACGAATGCACCATTAGCAGCAGCAGCAGCAGCTCCCTCTGGGTTTCAGACATGGTTTTCTCCGAATGTCGTGCTCAACATGTGCGGAGACGATGCCCATATATGTGTGTGTTCTGTGAAGAAGCAAGGCTTGTTTTCTACAATCTTACATATACTTGAGAAGCACAGTTTGGATGTTGTCTCTGTTCATGTCTCCACCCACCACCACAACCATTCGTGCACCTACATGATTCATGTCCAAGTTAGTTCTCCTTCACTTCTTAATTGGCCCCTCTTACTATATCATTCTTGTAGTGAGTATACTTCTGAAATGTCAAATAGGTTGTAGTAGAATATAATGTAGTAAAATCGTGGATCCATGTAAAATTGAAAATATGGGTAAAATTGAAATTGTTAGATCGAATCATAAAATTATAAGATTTTATATACCATCCAATAAAAAATTAAAAATCATAAATAATATTTACTCTAAAAAAGAAATTACTCAATAAAAAGCTAAAACTATAATTTAATACCAAAATATGCCATGATGAATTGATGATTACCATATTATTATTAGTTCATACAAGACCATAATTTAAATTAAAAAACTAAAATTATATAGTTCATGTCACGAAACTTATAAAATCATGAGTACGCCACACAAAATACACATACAACACGGTACAAACATACTATAGTTTTCAACTACTAAGAAAACTAAATTACATCAGGTCTTTAGGATCAACTTTAAAAATTTAAGTCTAAGTCTTCATCTTCAAACAATTTTACAATTATGATTTAATGATTTTAAGGTTTTTTCTTCTGATTTGAAACGATTTCAATGGCCAGCGATTTTATAATGAAATTGGGATCGAAATCAATTGGTACAATCAAAGTTTTGACTATATTGGTCGAATGGTTGTATCAACTCTGCACTTGACTTTGTTCTTAGAGATCCTGGGTTCGAAGTCCGGAATGCGCACGCACCTGTGATGGCATCACCTGTTTCGCCTGAACTGACAGCCGACAACTCCGTAGTTTACCTGATAGTTATATCTCTAAATATGTGATGTCCGTCGAAGGGTTTTTTTGTATATAAAAACACTACACTTTTGAAATGGTTGTTAACTAATTTTGATGTATTGATGGACGTATCAGGCAGGCGCAAGATGTAGCAGCCAGTTTCCAGAATCATTGTCTGCGGAGGATACATTCAAGCTAGCTGCTGGAGAAATGAATTTGTGGCTCTTGTCCTGTTGATGATCAGAATCACTAATGTAAACAAAGACGACCATGCAGCCACCTTTTGGATTGGCATATGTGGCTGTTAAATACATCGTAAGACCTTTCAAGTGTTGAATTTCATAAAAAAGGCAGATGTGGTTGTTTGTTTATAAGTTTGCACCAAGGTTTAGGACATATGCACCAAAATTTATTTTTAGTTAACTATCAAAGGGTTATTATCGGATTTTATTTAATTTTACTGAAAAATGTTACCGTAAAATTTTGTATGTTCGAATTTATTTTAATTTTTGTTTCAAAATTAACAGTACATTATTACTAACATTGTGTAAAGATTAGTAATTGATGATAGTGCTCAAATCTTAATAATAATAATAATCTAATAATAAAATTCTAAAACTAAATTAATAAAAATACATGCTTTTACAGTGCTTGGCTATGGAGGTGAACTAGGAAAAAATAAGCTGAAAAGGAAAAGAAAATTAAAATGATAAAGTAGATTCTTAACTTTGATATGATGAACTCATCCGTAAGATTTAACGCTCAAAATGGAAGGCTCAAATTGCTATTTACAGATAGCAAGTAGAGGGAATCTCATTGTTTCTGACCCGAAGAACTAATGAAAATATATGCTATATTTTTAAAACAAAAACATATTGCGTGTGTTTAATTTATTATTCTCTGCCCGTGTTGAAATGTAAAATATTTTTGATTGTATAGAATTGTGTATGGTCGATGTTAATAAAACGTAATTTATGTAATGACGGCTCAATATGCAGAAAGTAAGTGAAATTTTTCAACACTAACATAACACCTAATAACATTTATTTTTAACTTAATTTGATTATTATTCACAGGGGTTATCATAATAAAACTTATTTTTTAGTTATTTCCAACATGCATGTCAAATATTAGTTAATTTTAAAATTTTAATTTTTTTGTGTGAAAATGGTCAAATTTCCATGGTATAACACATGAAAATTGACCAAGTTTGACATAAAATTGAATTTTTTAATTTGGCTAATATTTGACATGTATGTTTCAAATGACTAAAAATTGAGGTTTAACCATGTTAAACCCTTCAAATAATAGCCAAATGAAATTCAAAAACATTTTTCAAGGGTTTCGATTGTTGTTGTTAGTGGAAACTGGGGATGTATGTTTTTCGACTACAAAAATTTTAGTTTGGGTTTCTAGCAGTTTTCCATCACATGCATGCAGAAAAGTAAACTAATTTGAAAATTTTCAACACTAACATAACACCAAGTAAAATTTATTTTTAACTTTAATGACTTTTAATTGTTGTTGTGAATAAGAATGCATATATTTTCAAATATAAAAATTTTAACAATTTCACACCACGTACATACAAAAAATAACCTAAGAGCCAAAGCCACAACCTAATTTTTCTATTAGGTGCCACGGCCCAGCATCCATTCACACATTTACTCATTTACCTCTTATTTCTTATGAGGTCTATCCTCGACGACACCACATTAAATTCGTCAGGCAGGATTTTCAAACTTTTTAATTCTTTAATATGAAACCACTATTTTTCTACTCTATCTGGTTGAGCCTACACTACCCGAATGGATCGGATGTCAACAATAATTTTTTTTAATCTCAAATGTACAAGTAGAAATAATAAACAAAAACATAATGCCCTAGCAGCCCGTTGACCACAAAAGAATATTCGAAAAAAGTGTCAAAGACGCAAACGAAATCAGAAAAATGAAGATGAAAACAGCAAAACCTCCAAAACAAAAATCTTCGCAAAAAAAGAAGCCACCACTAACTACAGATTCACAACGGGGCCGGAAAAAAAATTAAAATTTTATTATAACATCATTAACTTTAATAATTAATTCATTCGGTCATTTTTAGACACCTTAATACTTTTTAAACTTTTTTAATTTATTAATTTATTCTTTTAAAATTAACCCTACTTAAATGTTTTGCTTATAATTGAGATCATCTCCGTCCCATAAATTTTAATAATTTCTAATTGTGTTGAAATTACCACATGAACAACCAGTACAATTTCTAAACATTATATTTTGAATAGTTAATTATTCAAAATATCACGTACCAAACGAAGTTTAAGGTGATATTTTTAAAAAGTGATATTTTTTTTAAAATATTTTATGATGCTCGTATGGCATGACTAACATAAAAAAGTTTTTAGAAAATTGATTCATAATCCTACGTGGTGTGGTATTGCTAATGAAATTTTTAAATAAACTATTTTTCAAATGAACAATTAGCCTTATTTCCCTAACAATTATCTTAACATATATTAAAACAATTCATGTAATTAAATTTGTCACATAAACTTTAAATCTTTTCTCAAATGTCCACATCATAAAAAACATTAAATCAAAATTCAAATATTCACTCCTCTCCTATGAAATGTCCTCATGTTAATTATCTCCTTTTAAATCAATATTTAACTTTTATATATTAAAATCAAATATAAAATAAGATATGACATGATATATAATATAATTATTTTAAATAATAATTATTTAATGCGAAAATAAATATCAAACATAACTATTTCTTAATTTCAAAAAATAAGTTTAAACATTTCATATAAATGGTGATAAACGGGTGAGTCACGTGGGTGACATTTTGAGTCAATAAGGTTATAACTTATATTTGATTGGGGTCATAGGTTATTATAGTTACGAGTTGTTAATATTATGATAAATAAATGTGATATGTTCGAGTAGACTCAATGGTAGACTTACTTATACTGTATTTCAAATAGGCGAATAGTTACAGGTTCGCAAGGTTAGAAATTA
The DNA here is from genome assembly GCA_030674075.2 of Linum usitatissimum. Lineage (NCBI taxonomy): Eukaryota > Viridiplantae > Streptophyta > Magnoliopsida > Malpighiales > Linaceae > Linum > Linum usitatissimum. Next base: position 2,843,540 of record JAUJYP020000804.1, on the reverse strand, counting down.
TTGGACCGCAGGTTCATTGGATCACGAATTCATCGACCTCAAAGTTCTTCAGGTCCTGGTTTATTAGGTTTCGGAACAATCGGGTCTTGGGCTAAACTTGACACGGGCTGCCCATCGTTTCTCAATAGATCTCCACAAGGTTCATATTTATGTAGGAGTGACAACTAATTCTTTTTGAAAATGCTTCTATGAACTAAAAATATTATATTATGAAATTAGCTATTCTAAGCTGCTTATTCTATCGAGTTAGAAAATCTTATTTTGGGTACATAAACTTATCAAAAGGGAGTACTGGCGGGTCAAAATTGGGGTTAGGCAGGTTGTGGGTGTGTCGGGTCATGAGTTTGTCAGGTTAGAAATCATCGGGTCACATGTTCATTGGGTCATGAATTCATCCATCTCATATTATATTTCATCAAATCTGGGTTTTATTAGCCATCAAAAATGAAATAAAAAACAAAAAGAATTATACAATATAGATAGACATGAATACCAAAATATTTGGCTCAAATATATACATGTTACCCAACGCTAAAACTTCTTAACTAAAAGATAGAATACATTATCATGTCAATCGGCCAGGTACAAAGCTAGTTAAGTAGAATGTCATATTAATTTCCATCTTATTTAACGATTACTAAAAAATAAAAATAAAGATGTTTTTGAATAATTTCTACTCGAGTGATCTCGCCGTTTAAAAATGTCAAAGTAAATGCCAAGTGGTCACATAAGATGCCTCACCCATTAATTACAGTAGCCGAATCCCCAGTTTAATTAATGTCTTAATGATAAGAAGATTCAACAAATATTAATTTAATCATCCCTTTTAATAAATAATATAATAACCCACATTCTAATTTAGCACACACGGAAACGAAATTTAGCCACTCTATTGGCTAATTCCTCCACTCTAGAAAACCCAGTCCACGCCACCTTGCTAATTGCTGTGGCTCAGTGGCTCTCTTTTTCTCTCGACGCTCTCGGCAGCAGCGGCCCACTACTTACTTCATTCTGTACACACACTCCTCAGTCCTTTTGCCTTGTTCATTAATCATTACTATTATTCACTTTCCTGGGCACGAATTTCCGCCGAAAACAATCAGGATAGATGTCGAGCTCTTCGTCTCTGAACAATGAGCTATCGAAGAAGACATCAATTTTCGGGTTTCGATTATGGGTGGTGGTGGGTTTCGGCGTCGGAGCTGCTATAGTGATTGTCCTCTTCCTAATCTCGCTCTGGCTCACATCAAAGCGCTACCGAAGGAGAAGAAGAAGGAAGAATGATATCCCTCACCTCCAATTCAAGTCGCCGTCTCCCATTAACAACAATCCGACAATCGCAAATGTCTCCAAGGAGATATCGGAGATCCGGGTTGACCCGACTCCTTCTGAGTCTGACCTCAAGCTTTTGAACCCGAACCCGGAAACGGAAACCGACCCTGTTCCTCGTCAGGACGAGCATCTGCATCAACATCAACATCACAGCCCTGTTTCCTCTGCTTCGAGGAACAGAATTCAGTTCGAAATCGGTAAGGACCACCGGATTTCTTACCCGGAGAGGGCTGGTAGTAGCGGGTCGGGTCCTCGGTCTGGTGACCAGGGGAGTAGTGGAATGACGGTGCCAGAGGTTTCCCATTTGGGTTGGGGACATTGGTATACTCTGAGGGAGATGGAGTTGTCTACTAATGAGTTTGCTGACGAGAATGTGATTGGGGAAGGTGGTTATGGGATTGTTTACCTTGGAGTTCTGGAGGATAAGACTACAGTTGCAGTTAAAAATCTGCTCAATAGCAGGTTAAATCCTCTATGTTTTGCCTTTTTCTGTACTTTCTTCGTCCTGCATGCACTGGCAAAAGAACGGAGCTTTGTGTTTAAAGTTTGAAGCTTTTTGAGTATAAAGTTGGTGACTTTTATCCCTTCTCAGGGGTCAAGCTGAGAAGGAGTTCAAGGTTGAAGTGGAGGCAATTGGACGGGTACGGCATAAGAATTTGGTGAGATTGTTAGGTTATTGTGCTGAAGGTGCTCACAGGTAGGCTACCAGTGTGCTCTCTTGATTTCGGAACTCTGGACCTCATTGACTGATTAAGTAATGGTCCAATATTTTGTGTTAGGATGCTTGTTTATGAGTATGTTGATAATGGAAACTTAGAGCAATGGCTTCATGGTGAAGTTGGCCCCAGCAGCCCTCTCACATGGGAGATTCGGATGAATGTCATAATCGGAACTGCAAAAGGGTATATACTATAACTGATTTGATTCTCGAGTCCTTTCCGGTCCCTCAAGTTTGCTTATGCTATATTGAATAATTTGTTTGCAGGCTAACTTACTTGCATGAAGGGCTTGAGCCGAAAGTGGTGCATCGTGATATCAAATCAAGCAACATTTTGCTTGATAAACAGTGGAATCCAAAAGTTTCTGACTTTGGTTTGGCGAAACTTTTGGGATCAGAGAGTAGTTACGTCACCACAAGAGTGATGGGTACATTTGGGTTAGTGATTCTTCCTTCGCATGATTCTATAATGTTATTGTTAGCCTTAGAAGATACTGACGTAGAGTTAATCCATCAGGTATGTGGCTCCAGAGTATGCTAGTACGGGCATGTTAAATGAAAGAAGTGATGTGTACAGTTTTGGAATCCTTCTCATGGAAGTCATTTCCGGAAGAAACCCTGTCGATTACAGCCGCCCTCAGGGAGAGGTTAGTTATAAAGACATTGGTCGATTGAAATTGCCAGACAGTTTTAGGTGGATTTCAAATTTATTGGATCTGTTGGATTGATGGTTTCAGGTGAACCTTGTTGAATGGCTTAAGACGATGGTGACGAATCGAAATGCAGATGGAGTTTTGGATCCTAGGTTACCAGAGAAACCATCTTCAAGAGCACTGAAACGCGCTCTTTTAGTAGCTCTCCGCTGCGTGGATCCAAATGCTCAAAAGAGGCCGAAGATGGGGCATGTGATCCATATGCTGGAGGCTGACGACTTCCCATTTCGAGATGTTAGTTTCCTCGATCGATAATTTTGCTTCCTGATGGCCATTACTTTCATTTATTTGCATATCTAACCTCGGAAAGGCTTTGTCTCTTGGGTACAGGATCGTAGGACAAGAAATGATAGGCCTGTAATGGAGTCCGGTGACAGCAGTGGGTACGAAAGCGGTGCCCCAAAAAACAGATCAGTGTGGAGAAAACCCGAACCGGAGGACCGGTAAGTCCAAGAACTAGATTCTTGGTTCAGAGGATCCTCTAGCATTTTTTTACCTGTACATGATGCAAAACTCCCAGGTGTGCTAAAATATATCGTCTGGGGAAGACTACTTCCTACATTTGATTTGTATGAGCAATCCTGTCGGCATTAGGATTAGACGGTTGGCATGTAAGAAATTTTGGTACTTGTAATTTGAGGAATCTTCGAGTCCACATGGTTTGAGTAATGTCACGGGGGGAGTATTTGAAGCTGCAGTTTCACTCAGCAATTAAGACCGTGAATATCGGGAATCTACTCTCTTGTTCGTTTCAAAAACTGTCGGCGAAATTGTCAATATGAAGATTACAATCGTATAGAAGAGTTAAGCGAGGGATAGTCATTATGCAAGTGTTTGACTTTAATCAAGTTGTTAACTTATAATAATCTTTTTACCTTGTAGGTAGGATTCGTTTTTTATATACTGAATTAAAAATCACTGCCCTTTTGTAGTACATCTAGTTTTCTTAAAAATAAGTACTCCGGCTGAAAGTAGGCAGTCCCGAAATCCATCTAACTGCAACGTCATAAAGTTATGTAACGCCTGTAAAAGGGGTTTCTCGTTATAAAAAATAACTAGGGAGACACAAAAAATTGAGTTGGAATCCAATTAGAATTCGAATTAACGACGGTGTAGATTAGGCATGGCAAAAGGTGGCAGTTGGTTCGTAGTTTGTACCACCAAAAGTAAATAGTTCCTCGTTGAATATGGAGACAAAAAAACATACTTTCCAAGTTCCAAATAAAGAAGAGAAAGAGTAAAAAAGATGAATGATAATGAGTAGAGAGGCCATCCGGATTTTTAATCTCATTTTTTCACTCTCCTCGATTTATTTTTTTGTTAATATTGATTTACTTTTTCAGTGAATTATCGTAAATTCCATTTGGGTATTATGGGTGTACGTAACACCGTGGTAGCAAATGCCCATTAGCTAACATTGTTTATAACTAACTTTGTCTTCTTTATATATATATCGGGTACAGATACATGTACAGCTGAAAATCGCTTGAAAATTAATAGGTGTGGATACGGTGTGACATTTACTACCCGGAAGGTTATATACGCTATATTACGCAAACGCGAAACTACAACCGTTATGTACGGGTACGGGTAGGGTATAATCGAATACCATCAGAAATCTAACGGATATGTATATGGTGTGACATTTACTACTCAAAAAATAATATACGGCGGGTATTATCCAAACCCGAAATTAAAACTGGTTGGTAACAAATATCAACTACCAAACCAAACCTTTATCAATCGTACCTCAATTTTAATTTGCCTCTAAATCTCTTTATACAATTTTTAAAATATAATTTCTATTTACATAATTATGCTTCATATTTATATGTACAAATTTATTACTGTTTCAAATTTATCCAGTATTTTATTTACCATCGTATATATATAATTATGTAACTATTTATTACTTTATATACGGATGTACAATTTCATACCAACTTCAGTTAAAAAATTCTGAGGTTTCGCGATCATATAAACTGGTTTAAATTTTAAAGGCCTACACAAACTAGTGGATTTTGGCCGGCCAGTATGAAAACGCCCAGAAAAACACAGAAGAAGGATCAAAGTTGATAGCTTACTGAGATTATTGTTTGCTAAACAAATCTTCTTTTGGTCTTTAGCACGATTTCCGTCGTTAAAGAACAAACAACAAGTGATATTTACATTTCGACTTGCTTTTGATGTGAAAGTTCTCGTCTTTCTCGTCACAGTGATGCCCTGCTTGCTTTTTATTTAACCTGCAACTCGTCTCCATATCTGGACTGTGGTGTTCTTGCACTGGTGTAGGAAGCAGCACGATTAGAGAGATGTGCAGGAAGCAGCAATCCCAAATCAAAAGTTCGAATACACACCCCGACTGTTAATACTACAAAGTACACATCTTTGCTGTGTTTTACAGCAAAACGAAGGAAAACCTCCATATTCCCAGACTCCCTTCTTGTGGACGGAGAATTTAATTATACAAACGTGAATATCAAACGGAAGAAAAAAAAATTAAAAAATCAGTTCGTCGGAGTGTCAGTCAACAACGGCCAGTGATCTTTTCCTCTACAGGGTCACCGCCACAATGGGGCTTGAAACTACATGGCTGTGTTGATCCATCCACCTCAGAAAGCTGTAAACCACCGCTGGAGAACCTTTGTCAACATCCACACTCACTGTAAATTTTTTAGTCTCGTATCTTTCACGAAACGACAGCTTACTTGGCTCAACCCTGATCCTCATCCACCGCGGAACATCCACCAGCGTCGCTCGGTAAACGGACCTTTCGTCTCCCACGTTAGTTACCGTCCTGCTGAATTTCTTACTTCTCGGAGCTCTAGATCCGCCGATGAATACTGCAGTAAGGGACGGATAGTTCAGATCAGTTACTTCCCGGCTGCAGTTCCACTCCCGCTGTCTCAGAATAGCCGTCATTTGCTTCTTGGTATAGCTTTCCCCGCACAAGTGATCGATGTAATCCTGCGCAGCCAAGTCGAAGATGAGACCCGGATCCATGGCTCTGTTCGGGTCGATGTGCCCGGCTCCAAAATCCAGCGGGGTGGTTGGCAGTCCTGAGAATTTGTCTCTGAATACTTGGCCGGTGTTATCTAGGGTATAGGCTGTGGTCATGAGAGCAGATCTTATCACCGCCGGCCCCCATCCTGGATGGATCGCTTTTAGCATCGCTGCCACTCCGGCGACATGCGGCGTCGCCATTGATGTGCCGGAGAGGAACGCGTAGTCTGCCACCAGATTGTATTCTCCGAGCGACATGTACGGGTTCTGCGGCGACACAGCTGCCAAAATATCGTCTCCGGGAGCAATAATGTCCGGTTTTAGAATATTCGGATTGATCGGGTCGGGCCCTCTAGAAGAGAAATCGGCCACTTGAGGAGTTGGTTTCACCCTTGTATTCGTGAATTTGAATTTCAGGCTCTTCACTTTTGCTTTGCCTGTGCTGGCAGCGGTGGCGTATTTCCTCACCAGTTCGCCGTCGTTCGTTGTTAGAACGAGGCCGGGAATGGTGTATTCATCTGGCTGTAGCAATGACAATGACCAATCAGTCATGAATATCCCTCCGTAAGCTCCTGCTTTCTGAAGCTCTGCGATCTGACCTTGTAGTGCAATGTCTGTGCTGTTGTCGCAAAGCACGATCTTCCCTCGAACTTCTGAGCGATTCAGTGATGAATAGTAGCAAGTGGCTTTCTTCTTATCATGTTTACCGTAGTATAAAGGTACATCAGTTGCATAGATATCTTGAGGGTAGTATGAATGTCCACTAATTTCCACCCCATTCGGCAGGGTCAGCTTGGCAATAAAACTGCGATCAAGGGTGCCAGCTCCGACTGTTGTGATCCATGGTGCTCCACTGTAAGTTGCATTGTAACCACCATCATTTCCTGCTGCAGCCACCACGAATATCCCTTTCCGGATTGCTGAAAAGGAAGCTATGGCTATTACATCTTCATAGTAAGGTACATGTTCGAAGCCAATGGATATTGACATTATGTCTACACCATCTGCAATTGCTTGGTCCATGCCAGCTAGCACATCGCTGGCAGCGGATTGTTGCGTATCTAAAGCAAAGAGGACTTTGTACATGGCAATGTGGGCTCGTGGAGCTACCCCTCTTGCCGTGCCTTTTGCATATCCGAAATGACTCACTCCTAGTACGAAATTTCCTGCTGCTGTGGAGGCTGTGTGTGTCCCATGGCCAGAAAGGTCTCGTGTTGAGTTGTAGTCGGGAGAAATTGTTTTACCTGCAGCTATGATTCCTCTGCTGAAAGACTGAGCTCCAATTAGCTTCTTGTTGCAGGAAGAACCCCTGAATGTTTGGCGCTCTTCGCATTTCCCCTTCCATCTCTTTGGCACGGGTGGCATTCCTTTGTCGTGAAAGCTCTCGCTCTCTGGCCAAATCCCTGAATCAATCAGTCCGATGATGGTGCCTTCTCCATAGTTAGCAGTCGGCCATAACCCAGAGTAATGTCTGAGACCCAAGAAGCTAGGACTGCGCGTGGTGAAGAGCTTTCCAAATGTTTCTCGGAACGTGCCAACGTGGGCTGGTGATCTCTCAATTTCAGCAAGCTGAGAAGGGGTTAGCCTAGCTGTAAAACCATGCATAACATGGCTGTACGAATACAACAACATTCCATCATCGTCAGCTGGTTCTGAGAGTGATCTGAGAAGGGACCTATGCCACGAATTATGAGTTGGGAAAGAGGCTGGCTTATGGAAAGGGTCGATATGGATAATGTAGGTCTGGTGTTCGTCATGGCCCAACCTCCTCGCATTTGTGACTGTCGATACGAATATCAGAAGACACAGCAGCAAGGCCTGGAATGGAAGGAGAGATGAGAAATTGTTTTTCTCCATCCTTGGCGAAGGGATGGATGGATGGACTGACAAGAAGAGGTTGAAGAAAGTTGGGAAATCTTATATGGCCAAATGACAAAATCCTACAGCAGGAAGGTATGTTGCGGAACCTTTTACCCTTTAAGTATGCCGGAATTGCCGCTCGATAAGTCCAACTTTGTAAATACAATTGTGATACTGGAATTAATCATTTTCATATTTCGTCAAGTACAGAACTGCTTCAATTATTCTATCTCTGCGTGTCACAGTCGTAGGAGTAGCTGTGAGGAGATCATGGATTCATATTATTGGCTGTGTTGTGTTTGTATTCTTGTTATCATCTTCATGATTATTATGTCAATATGCCATTTCCCTCGCATCTTCCTTTCTATTTAGTCTTCTTGTTTTGTGGATGATTTCATAGACGGCAACAGCTTCGTTTTATTCTGTCATTCATCCCAAATTATGACCATAGATATGTATTGTTTTTTGTTGTTATTTGGCCAGCATTGAAATTCTAGGCCGTGGGCTGAAAGGACATTTCATAAATCATAACTCATAGCATTTTTCCAGGCATGTTAGCATTTAAATAAACAACTATGCACTATGCGTTGTCATAAACATCAAGTGTTATTTCTCAGCTTTGGTCAGAAAATATCATTAAAAAAGGGATCATGAACTTAGCATTTAGATTAGAGGCAGAGTTGCAGCAGGCATGAATGTTGAAAATTTTCATCTAAATATTTTATTTTACTTTATTATAATGCTTTAACGATATTTGGTCATGTGATCAACAAAGCAAAGAACTAGAGTATGTGGTTGAGGCGTGGAAGCATGTTATTGTCCCCTTTCTTTGCGGTCAAGCAACTAGCAAAGACAAATAACCAAATAGTTAATCGTTGAGAGAGCCCACCACAATTAGGCATTTTTCGTTATTGTTCTTCTTCTTGGTATTTTTCTGGAAAACTAATTTATCTTGTCTCTTGTCTTTACTGGTATTCTTATCTTCAGAAGAATTTTGTGCCAAGTTTCTGCCCTTTGAATGCTGCAAGAGTTATTGATGCTCATTTTTATTGCAGTTATGTCCTTTACTCCTCTTGTTTAAAGTTTGAACATCTATAGATACGAAAAAGTAGAATGGTTTTTATTCGACTAGTTAAATCTACAAGCAACAAGATCTCCACATTTGTGCTGTGATCCATCAAACTGAAGAACTAACACAACACATTTAGCTAGAAGCATCTTAGTTGCCTGAACTTGGTGTCACAACAATAGGGCTCCTTACTGTATGTGATCCACTTTCATCCGTCCAGACGATTGAGCCAAATGAAACTTTCCCATCGTGATCGCTTGGATACATAATCTTGATTGAATATTGCTGTTTCTCATAATTCTTCCCGAAAACCAAAGTCTCTGGCCAGACTGCAACTTTCGAGCCCTTTGGTGCAGTTACCTTCACTTTATACGTAGCAGCTCCTCCTCCTACATTTGTCACTACTCTTTGATAAGCTTGAGTTGTAACTGTTGTTACGTTCTTGTTGTAGAATGCTATGAATGATGGATAGTTCAGATCGAGTGAAGGGTTTGTACAGTTGTAGGTGTTTGACCTAGTGATGGTAAGAATTTGGTTCTTGGTGAAATTCATGGAACATAGGAGAGAGACGTAGTTTTGTGGGGTGGCATCATAGATTAGACCAGGGTCTAATGCCTTATTCGGTATGATGTGGCCAGCTCCCATTGCCAAAGGAGATGCATCAGTAAGATTTTGGCCCTCGTCTTTGATTGGTTTCCTGGTATTGTCCAGAGTTGTTCCAGTGGTCATCATGGCTGACCGTATAGCCGCATGGCTCCATTCTGGACGTGCACCTTTCAGAAGTGCTGCTACGCCGGAAGCATGAGGGCATGCCATTGATGTTCCGGAAATCAGATTGAACCCCTCACTGGATAGTTCTATGTTTTGGCCTACGACAGCTGTAAAATCGTTGGGAATCCAGGAAGCTAAGACCAGGGAACCTGGAGCCATCACATCAGGCTTCAGAACAGCAGGACAATTTGGAGAAGGACCCCTAGATGTGTAAGCAGCTGCCATAGGAGCTACCCCTTTCCCGACGAAAGTCTGCTGGAATTTCATACTAGCAACAGGATCAGAGCTAGTTTTGATGTAGTTGATAACTGCTTCTGATTCCGCGGAGGTAATTACCATAGCTGGAGAATTTGTTACTTGAAGGTTCGGAACATCCGAGATGAAAATAGCACCAACGACATTTGTTAAGAGGGAGATGGCGTACATCTGATCGTCGATGAACCCTGTGTCCTCACAAACAATGATAGCTCGTGGAGCTTCAGACAGTAATTCCATGGAGTCACATTTGGATAATGTCTTGTTGTAGAGAAGTTGTTCATCTTTCACCCATGCATCGAGTGGGAACAAGCTCCTCCCAACAATAATACCTTCTTTGCCAAAGCTTAAAGTCGCAGCGAAAGTGCGGTCAATGGTGCCAGCAGCTACAGTCAGTACCCAGGGGATACCATTATGCAAGAGACCAACCCGTGGTCCCAAATTTCCAGCAGAGGATGAGACTAGTATACCCTTCTCCATAGCACCAAATGAGGCTATAGCTATAGGATCTTGATACAACGGTACACCATCGAATCCCATGGAGATGGATATAATGTCAACACCATCTGCTACAGCTTGATCCATTCCAGCAAGAACATCAGAGGCGTAACGTCCCTCATGCCATATCACCTTGTACATGGCCACCCTGGCTCGAGGTGCCATACCTCGAGCTACACCGCTAGCATAACCAAAGAAGTTTGCTCCTTGAACGTAGTTTCCAGCCGCAGTGGAGGAAGTGTGTGTACCATGGCCCCCTGTGTCTCTAGCCGAATTCATCGTTAATTTGACAGTAGGATTGGCAGCAATGACACCTTTGTTGAAGTATCTAGCTCCAATCAACTTCAAGTTGCATAGAGAAGAGTTGAAGTCCTGTCCTTGCTGACAAGTCCCTTTCCATCTGGCTGGAACTTTTGTCATCCCGTTGTCGTTAAAGCTTGCACTCTCAGGCCAAACGCCAGTGTCTATTACACCGATGATGACATCTTCGCCGAACTTGGAGGCTGGCCAGAGACCAGTGGATGGGTTGAGAGACAAGAAGTCAGAAGTGTAGGTAGTGTCAACTGTGACAACCTTGTCTTTATAAGCAGAAACAAAACCTGGAAGGTCTTGAAGAGTTTGAAGTTCAAGTCGGGACAAAACGGCACTAAACCCATGAAGAGCATTGTGGTAGGAATACAGGAAATGAGGGCTGTGGGGGTTGTTAGTCGAAGTTTTGATGGAGGAGATGATCGAGGAATGCCATTGTGAATGGGTAGTGAACATCTTTGGACGGAATGAAGGGTCAAGATGAACAATGTAGGTCGATAATTCGTTAGCTATTGGCTTCGAAGTAGCATGGAGAGTTGTTGAGAGAAGAAAGCAGCAGAGGAAAAACAGGCAAGGACTAGAGTAGTACTGCTGCTGCGTTTTCAGTTTACTGCTGTAACCCTCCATTGAAGTGGTTTCAATGCTTACTGAGTAACCCTTTCCTACTACATTTATACAAACTTGACAAGTTATTATATTTCTGTCCGACCAAAATGGATTATTCATAGTTTCTTTGTATTAAAATTGAGAAATTACTTGTGTCGTTTCCATAGGTCATAGTCATGATTTTCTTTTACGTAGGGATATACCAACCTGGGCCACCACGTAGTGTTCTCGAGTCCTAGAGCGATGAACTGTATATTTTTGAATCTTGCTCATGGCATTTCTAAGATTTTTCTGAGCTTGCAAAGAACTTCTATTCTCAAGATTTTGATGCAGGCGATATATGCATACTCTAAGGAGTGAGTTGCCATTCTATTCTACTCAAATGGTTCAAAATCCCGAGTTTCACGTGCCATTCTATTCTACTTCCGCAACAGAATGGCCAGTAAATTTCTTGCTGGTGCTTTTACCAAAGAACACATGGATCATATTAACCTGATGATGTACAGAAAGAGCCAAAGAAGGCGCCAAAGGAAGTGGCTAAAAAGGGTAGGAGGCCGGATTCAGAATTGTTACCAACAGCAAGATTTCTGAGCTAAAATTTGAAAATGTTGGCCCTCTCTCTCTGGCTCTGCTAATTAACTAGGTAATCTAAAATCAGCCGGCTGCATAAACTATACAAGCGGGAAATGGCAAACCTTATTTTTGTATGTAAAGCTTAAAATCGATATAATTATTCATTTCCAAACACTAAAGTTCCATTCCAGTCATCTCAATATGTATGCACATATTGTAGAAGAAAACAACCCCAAAAAGAAATCAAACAAAACAACTTGATTTGCTGGAATAGCTGCCTAGGATGCTGATTCAACCGTCACATTAGTATTTGACGGAATTATTGATAGAATTAGACGAAAAGTCGAAAACCATAACGGAATGACACAATTAGTAAAATGATCATTGTGCAGGGGGAGTAAATGGAAAATATAGTAGTACAAGGGGGCCAATCACTGAATGGGTACGGTATAGAACGTTAAATAACAATTATCCCAATCTTCTTTTATAGAAGAAGAAGGGTCATTCTAGACCCTTGCCTTTACTCATTTTATACGTATTTGTTTTTTATGTTGTATACATTTGTATACTTATTCATGTACATATTGTTTTATATAGCAAACATCTTTGTACTCATTTTTGTACATGTGTGATGTGTATTTGTATTCCTTTTTTATACTATACACACTCGTGTGCTTGTCTATATACTGTTAATAAGTATATGGGCCACTTAAGTTATGAGTATTAGGGCCGTGCACTTTAGTATACTATATATACTTGTAATGTTGTATGTAATTGGTTAAGCTGTCATAATAATATGATGAAATTTTAATTTTTTTTATCATTTCCGACATTCATCTTTAACATGCATGTTAAGTATTAGTTCATTTGAAAAAATTTAAATTTTATATAAAAATGATCCATTTCTAAAGGGGTTAAATTATGGAAATGGACTTTTTTATATAAAATTTTAAAATGGCTAATATTTGACATGCATGTTGAAGATGATTAAAAATCATGTTTTATTATGGTACCTCTATAAATAATGGTAAAATAAAATTAAAAATTAACTTTACTCTGTTATGTTAGTGTTGAACAAAATATTTTTATAACTTCATTTAACTATTATTTGAAAGGTTAAACATGGTGAAACCTCGATATTATGTGATTCCCAACATGCATGCCAAATATTAGCCCATTTGAAAATTTGAAAATTTTCATGTCAAAATGGTCGATTTCCAAATGGGTTAAAGTATGAAAATGAGATTTTTTGACATAAAATTTAATTTTTTTTAAATTGGCTAATATATGACATGCATGTTGGAGATGGCTAAATTTTTTTTATTTCACTATGATACCTCTATAAATAATGGTCAAATGAAGTTAAAAATCAATTTTACTCGGTGTTATGTTAGTGTTGAACAAAATACCTTTTTAACTTCATTTGACTATTATTTAAAGGGCTTAACATGGTGAAACCTCGATTTTTTGTCATTTCCAACATGCATGCCAAATATTAGCCTATTTGAAAAAAATTCAATTTTCATGTCAAAATGGTCGATTTCAAAAGGGTTAACACGTGAAAATGGGCCATTTTAACATTAAAATTTTAAAATTTTAAAATTGGCTAATATTTCACATGCATGGTGGAGATGGGAAAAAATCATGTTTCATTACGGTACCTTTATAAATAATGGTCAAATGAAATTAAACATCAATTTTACTCTGTGTTATGTCAGTGTTGAACAAAATCTATTTTTTACTTCATTTGACTATAATTTGAAGGAATTAACATGGTAAAACCTCGCTTTTTTATCAAGTCTAACATACATGCCAAATATTAGTTCATTTGAAAATTTGAAAATTTTCATGTCATAATGGTCGATTTCCAAAGGGTATTAACTATTGGACATGGGCTATTTTGACATAAAATTTCAAAATAGGCTAATATTTGACATGTATGTTGGAGATGGCTACAAAATCATGTTTCATTATGGTACCTCTATGAATAATGGTCAAATGAAATTAAAAATTAATTTTGTTCAGTGTTATGTTAGTGTGGAACAAAATATATTTTTAACTTCATTTGACTATTATTTGACGGGCTTAACATGCTGAAATCATAATTTTTTGTCATTCCCAACATCCACACCTAATATTAGCCCATTTGAAAATTTTCAATCATGTCAAAATGGTCGATTTCCAAGGGTGTTTCCTTGGAAATCGACCATTTTGACATAAAATTTTCAAAATTTTCTTATCGAGTTATATTTGACATGCATGTTGGGGATGGTTACAAAATCATGTTTCATAATGGTACCTCTATAAATAATGGTCAAATAAAGTTAAAAATCAATTTTACTCGGTATTATATTAATGTCGAACATAATATTTTTTTAATTTCATTTGACTATTATTTGAAAGGTCACACATATGGGTAGCATCAAATTTTTTGTGCTCATTTTTTTAATCGTGTACATGACCGTGTAATTATATCTATACTTGTTTACGTATTTTTGTAGTCATTTTCAATACTTACCCTGTTATCATATTGTACAAATTTGTATGCTCACTCCTATACGTATCTTTGGACTTGTTTTATAGCATAAACATTATTTGTACGTGATCTTGCTGAACGTTCACCGTACTGTGTCAAGGTCTCATTTGCTCTTCCAACGTCAGGAAATGCAATCACAATCTGGAAACAACACAGAAAGTAACACTATATATTTTCAATTTCTTAAATCAACATTATCATAATGTTGAAGAAGGAGACCTGGAAAGGAAGTATGCAAACGACTATTGATAATATTTATATACATACTCCACCGTCATTACCTAACAAAAATCACTACCCCATTATATTATTTTCTGTCTATCTTATGATTGACTTTTATGGGAGAAATTTGTTGTAAGATTATTTGTATAATTAACTGTTATCTTTTAGTTAATTTTTAATTATTCACGTAATTTATTGTTTATTCACATAACTTATAAATGATTTTTTTTTACTGTTCAATCAAAATTTTCTGAGTTTTTTTTAATAAGGTAACATGTATGAGGGATGAGATAAATTGGTGAGACATTTGACTCTTTCCAAAACTTTATTATTTGGCTTAACTAAACTTATGGGGGAAATTTTTTGTCTCATTGTGAGCCAAAATCATTTATTTTATCATTCACATACAAATGCTATATTTAATGTTTGATTATAAGTTATTCTCTAGGGTGACCGCTGCGCCCTGTCCGCAGATGCTTTTGTTGCTTACATTATTAATATTGTTGACAGATTAGTGTGGACCATTCCGCTTCGCTTTTCTTTGATGTTGGTTTTCTGTACGTTCTTTCCGAAGAATATTGACAGAATCAAGATTCCCAGGTGTTGGTGGTTTTCCGATCAATAAGACTTGGGTGCCTACAATCCCAACTAAGGTGCAATTCTTTTGTTGGCTTGTTTTTCAAAACAAGATTGCGATGATTGATAATCTCCAACGAAGAGGCTTTTATATGCCAAACCAGTGTGTGTTGTGTTGGGTAAATGCCGACTTTTCAGCTAAACGCTAAATTTCAATCCTTTTCAGGAAAATGCAGCGTTCCAATTAAGTTGATTCTAACGCCTAGAAACTCATCTGACCCGTCACTCGGTTCACTCCAAACTCTGACCTGAATCAGTTAGTTGGTACCCTGAAAATTAGGGAGTCCAGATCCTACTTCCCCCAAATCTGCTGATATCTGATAATGATGATCTATTGAGAGGATGATCAGGGATCGTGATGGTTAGTTCATTGATTAATCATCTATTAGATCTTCTTTCACTTTCTGAATCATTTAGCTTTTTCATCTTGTTCCAACATTCAATCTCTACACCATAGATTGAATGATAGTTGTGGTTAAACCTTCAGTTGCATTGGTGTTCTTGAATTCGAAAATTTTTACTTCGAAGGCAATCTTTATAACACATTCACAACTCAGTTTCTTTATTGCCTTCTTATGCACTTTTATTTTAGTTCTTTCAATTCAGCTTGTTCTTCCTTGTAATTCTTAGTAGTGTAGCTCTTAATCCCAACATGTTGTGCTATCGCGATTCGGAGACGGTGGACCATCTCCTTTTGCAGTGAAGTTTGTCCTCTCAGATTTGGACGAAGTTCAATTCAGTTCTTTTCATTCATGGTCCAACCCATGTCAGGCTCGATGATTTCCTTAGGGCTTGGAAAGGTTTAAATTGTTTGCCTCTCTTTATGGATGTGTCTAAAGTTTCTCTTCATGCCATCATTGGACGATTTGGTTGGAAAGAAATAAACAAATTTTTCGTGATATCGCTCTTACTATTGAGCAAGTTAGTGTTAAGATTTTCTTTGCCATTGGTTCGTGGTTGGCGGCGTTTGATATTTTTTCTGTTTCTAAACAAAATTTGTGGATGAGACTCATCTTTGACAATGGCTGAATTGTTTTTGGGCAGGTTTTTTATGGGTTGTTTGTGTTCCTTTGATTTCTTGTCATGAGTTGATTGGGGTGATTGGGTAGATAGGTGTGATGTTGGATATTATGTTACATGAACTTAAAGTAACATGATTCGATGTTATTTGGACAGAAAGTAACATGGTTCAATCTTACTTGGATTAAAAGTAGCATTGAGAGATTTATTAACTTTAGTTGCTAAAACTCAATTTTGGTTGTTTATAACATTATGTTGTAATGTTGGGGGTTTGAGTACTTGATAAGTAGCTAAATGAAGATTGAATGAGCATGGAAGAGGAACTTGATTACTTGTTACTAGCTCAATAAAACTAGAAGTAAATCAAAGTTAGCTCAAAGTAGCTAGAAACATCTCACGGTAGCTAGAGGCAACTCATGTTGGTTTGAAGCACCTAAGTGCAGCTTAAAGCTATATGATGGTAGCTTTATGATTATTCATTAAGGTTATGAGTAGCTCATAGGTGACTTAAAGATTGTTATTACAATCATTAAGTAGCTCTAATTAGGTTTGAGAAGCTTATAATTAGGTACGAGTAGTAGCAACACTTATCTTGTGGTAGTGATGGCTCTACCTTAGTAAATCATGGTTTAACTCATGATTATTCCAGCTAACTCTAGTTAATATTAGCTCAAAACACTTTGAGCTAAGTTGGAAATGAGTTAGGAAAGTGCACTAAAGAATACCAAACTCAAGTTGAGCTCATAAGATAGTAACATTGTTTCGGGAGCTAAAATGAGCTAGTGAGCAGTATAGGTGGAAGCTGGTCTTCCCACCTTATGTGACGCCATTTCCACTCCTATTTAAGTTCAAATTTGAGTGGATATGATAGTTATATCCCTATGGGTCGTCATCCTCCTTTTCCTTCCAATAGGGGTAGTTATCTTTTAATTTGAACCAAAAAACACCATCTACAAATAGCCAAATAATATTCTCTTTCCCTCCCTTTTTGTTTGGATGGACACACCCCTTCATAAAGGGGTGCATTTGGATTTCCACTCTAGTATAAACAGGGGTACAGTGGCTTGAAGAAAGAGGACACCAATACTATATACATTCCTCATACACCACACAAAATATTTAACACATGAAGGCACTTTGGTAATAAAAGTGGTGGAGTAATCTTTCTCCAAAGGTTTTTAAGTTTTTACTCTTATCTATTGAGTCTAAAAATAAGAGTGGTGATAGACTTATCTTGGGGAGAGATTTCGTGTAACTCAAGGCTTATAAGGGTCGAAATACTCTTTTTGGAAAGTGTTATTCACAATTCCATCACGATCTAAGATCCCCCTAGGTTCTCTAGAACATTGTTGTGCACGAAGTTGTCAACTTAGGTATTTTAAAGAAATGATTCCTAATGTTGTAGGGGTTTAAGTAGTTCTTGTGACTCCCCTATTTCCTAAGAACACAAATGATTTTGTGTTTTGTCAACAAGGTTTCATTTCTAGGAAACCAACTACCTTTTCGATACTCATTATTGAGTGAAATCTCCAACATGTAATACATTGATTGGATAGATAGGTGTGATGCAGCATGTTGTTACTGTGTGTTTTGCGCCTAGACTGGGTGTTTTGTACCTTTGCCTGGGTAGTGTTTTGGGAGTTCTGCCATTTTATGCATATTATTTTCTTCTTTTTTATATTTATATACTTACATTGACAAAAAATCAATTATTCACATACAATAATCACCATTATTCACCCCGACAAATACTATCTTTCTCTCTTTTATTATCCAATCAAAACTTGTATATTTTTCATAAAATACACATTTGTACGTGGTAAAACAAATTGGTCAAAGCTTTTCCTAAACTTTATTATTTCAACAATCAAACAGTATTATATTTTTCCTTTTCAGCAGCAAATGAATGATCAATGATGGACATTGTATTATTCGAGCTTCGACAATGGAAAAGTAAATTAAAACACAAACCATATTGTTGCCATCATTAACTTTATACATACAAAAAAAAACATAAAACAAGATCATGAGCATCAACCATTTGCAAACTATAACGAAACAAACATCCGAAACCCTCACAGATGAGTGACCAAAACATGTTCGGTAAACTCTCTAGGCTTACACAAGACCTCCAAAGGCACAAGCTTGGGCATAGTTAGCCCCTCCCCTTCAGTCATGTCCAGCATCTCTTCACCATCTCTCTCCCACTCGAAACACTGAATCAACGCACCCAGCGCGAGGCTAACCACCCTAGTCGCGAGCCCCGATCCAGGGCACGACCTTCTTCCCATCCCAAATGGCAAAAACTTACAACCACCCTCGACCTTCACCAATCCGGCTTCATGCCTCTCGGGCTTGAAACTTGTAGGATCATCCCAAGTTGCGGGGTCCCTGTGAATAGCCCACGCATTAACCATTAACATCGTGCCTTTCGAAATGGGATAGCCCCCGATGGCGCAATCCTCCGAAGATTGGTGCGGCACTAGAATTGGTGCAGCTGGATACAGACGAAATGTCTCGTTAATTATACCCTGAAGAAATGGTAGGTTTGGGCAATCGGATTCTTCAATTAGTCGGTTTTTGCCGACGACTTTGTCTAGCTCGTCTCTTGCATTTTGGAGTACCTCTGGGTGGTTCACTAAGAGTGACATTGCCCATTCTATTGTCGCCGCTGACGTGTCTGTCCCTGCTAGTATCATCGTCTATAAACGAACAAAAAAACACCCATTCAATTGAATAATTCATTTACTTAAGGAAATTGTCAGAGACAAACATTATAAAAATAGGAAAAGATTAATCTCTCTGTTTCATTAATTTGTCCAATTACTTATAAATACTAGGTTATTTAGTAGGGAAAAAGATGGTATTTGTACGTGGTGTCAATAAAAATATTATACGTAAATAATTGATAATTAACATAAAAAATAATATTTATACATGAATGATAAGATGAATAATTTTAGTTCACTGTCAGACACTAACTTCTCCCTGAAGAACAATAGTAAAATAGGCTTTAATAATGCATACTAAGTGTCAGATTTCTTTTAATCAATTTAATATAAAGATTATATAATTTTATCTATCATCAATTGTTATCCCCTAACAATTTATGTTAAAAGGAAAAAATAAAATGTTTTTTCTTCGATTATTAACACATTTTATATCACCAACGAATTATAACCAAATTCTCCCCCGAATTAGCTCAGTTTTTTAAACTCACAATCTTCATATTTATAGCTTTTTAATCTACAATATTATTCTATGTTGACCTTTTTTATATACGAAGAACTAGTTAGAAATCACATTTAACGATGTCGCTATTAAATAAATTTCAGAATTGTCGAAATGATTATGCATTTCGAGCTCTGAATTCAAAATCTCTAAAAACAAAATCAGTTGCTACAACCACTTGTTATAACACGTTTGTATGTGGATTTGTTAACCTTTTATTTTCCACAACAGAACGCTATCAATTTGTAATATAATATAGAAAAAATGAAATACCCACCATGAGATGGCCTTTGATGATGTCGTCGGTGTAAGTTTCAGGTTCAGATTCTTGCATGGACAACATAGTATCTATCATCGTCTTTCTACCATCAGGATTAGTAACAACGTCGCCATCCCGCCGGTTCATTTTATGCTCGTCGATTAAGCCTTGGAAGAAAGCATCGGACTTCGCCTGAACTTTCCACATCCTCTTCGCCAACCCGCCGAAATCAATCCACCTCAGCAACGGCAAATAATCACCGGGGTTCGCCGCCCCGCTAAGCTCAAATACTTGCCTCATCAATTCCTTAAACCTCTCACTTTCTTCCACGTCCTCTTCCCCTTCTTCCATCCCGAAATATCTCTTCCCGACAACCATCCTCATTATAATATTCATCGTCAACCCCAACAGCCTCGATTTCATCTCCACCTTACCTCCCGACCCACCAGAACCTGAAACGACGACCTTTTTGAAAAGGTCGCTAATCAGGATCCTGACTTCTTCATGGCGGAGGCGGATGAAGGAGTTGAGGCGAGAGGTTGAGAGTAGCTCGATGGTGGAAAGGCGGCGGAGGTTACGCCAGTGCTCGCCGTACGGGGAGGCTCCCATAGTTGAGTAGTTGTAGCCAATGATTTTCCAACCCAGGAGGTCGTTGGGCCGGTTGGCGAAAACGATGTCGTGTTTGTTGAAACATTCGTCGGCTAGAGACGGGGATGATACTACTACGACTTTTCGGACGCCCATGGAGAGGAAGTAAATTGGGCCGTACTGTTTTGAGAGGGTTTCCAAGGTTCTGTGGATTGGTGTTTTGAGGAGATGGAGATGGCCGATGAAGGGAAGTGAGGGCGGACTTGGTGGGAGATCGTTACTACGTCGTTTCCATGGAGTAATTAGGAGCTTGGAAAGTATGAGTGTCCCGAGAATTGTGAGTAGCAAGTAAGGCATAAATCCCTCCATTTTTGTTTTGGGTGCTAGTTTTGTTGATGAACTTATTTATAAGGGGATTTTCAGATGGGCTAAACGATGCTGGCAACCAAATGAAAATGAGGACGATGTATAGAAGGTCCGTTTCGATTTGTGTGCCAATTGAGGCTCGGAGTCTGATTTTGGAGCCACGAACATTGGTTTTTAGATTCGATTTAAGAGCAATCTGAACTCTTAGTTCTTTATAAGATTTAACGGCCAAGATTAAATAGAGGTAATATAGTCATGTTTTAAAAAATATTTTTGTAGATTAGAACTTAGCCATCTTCGATCGTCAGACCACCATTTCCGATCACTGGGAAGTATCCTAATCAAAGTTTTCGGCGATTTCAACCTCCTTTGACAAAATTTTTGCACCCACGTGATCACCGTTGTGGGCTTTATGTTTCTAGAAATATTTTTTTGACGACCGGTCGTACAATTTTGTACGAAAAGTTATATGAACCATATACACGTGTATAGGTTTATAAAACCTCGTACAAAAGTGTATGCACATTTATAGAGTTTTTGCACAAAGTGCACTATTAAATACTGTACTATTGTAGTAAGTATCATACTAAGTATTATACTTTATACAATACTTCATATACTACTTAATACACATATTTGTATAATTATTAAATGTTAATTTTTTCATAATAATTTTAACCCTTAAATCTAAAACTCAATTTTTGAATAATTAAAATTTCGAATCCAAAAATCATTTCGCTTCTTTAAACTCGAACTCATTAGGCTCGTTAGTATCGACATGTAGAGTACCGCGGCATAAGTAACCTCCATTGGTGCACATTTGTAGCAATCGGTCACTTCACTTGCCGTCTTTGATTCTTTGTTGACTGTCCAACAAAACATGTCTTCCAAATTCCAAAACTTGAGAGACAGATGGCGGGTTACAAAGCTTCTACTAGTGCCAGCGTCAATTTCAACCGCCCTTCTTGAAAGTGATATGATTAATTTAAACAATTCCACAATTAGAAAACTGTTTTATTTTAGTCAGAGAGTGACATGAAATGGAGTGGTGATTAACACAAATGAGAAATGCAACGAATCGTGTTGCTATTTGACCCCGGTCCAACCCATTGAATTAGCTGCCCGGTTCTCTTTTTTTGTTGGGTCAGACCGTATGAGACTCGGTTTGAGTCTTCAGCAAAACTGTGCGTTCAGCTTCAGCTCATGTGATGTTGTTCCCGTATGACGTGGTTTGGTCCTAGGGGCCATCGAGTCTGGAGCTAGAGAAAGGCTTTCCGGATTCGATACAAAACATTCAAACAAATCTTAGACGTTCAAAAAATGCGTCCAATATCTAACGGCTGCAAATATGAGGGCAGAAACATACTTCAATTTTCTTCTCCTTCGAACCCTAGTTACTGTATGTTGCCGCAGCCGCCTCGCTTCCAGAAATCTCCGTCCGGTAATCTCCATCCTGATGACGAATCCTATTCTCCCAATAACTTTAGCAAGAACTCGGGTTCTGTTACAGAAACCATAGCATAAAGGTCGATCAGCTACAGAAATGGTACGCCGTCGCATGGTTCTGGGGCGACGCTTTATATTCGACATAATGTGGCGACGGTCTTAGAAGGAACCGCTCAAAGAGACTCCAAGGACGTAACTTTAATCCAACCCATAACTGGGTCGATCCTTCACGTGGAACCACTCATTGGTCCAACCCGTCTAATTAAACAAAACACTAGGTTGCTTATCTGTGTTATGTTGCGGAGCTGATTGAACGTATCGATTTGTGTGTGTTTATTACTGTTTGTACGTGGTAAAATGTATGGTAAAATGATTTGGTTCTCACAAAATTGTGTATGGTCGAAGTTAACAAAACGCAGTTCATGTAACGATGGTTCAACACACAGAAAGGAAGCCAATTTGAAAATTTTCAACACTAACATAACACGAAGTAAAATTGATTTATAACTTCATTTGACCATTATTTACAGGCGTTATCATAATGAAATTTAATTTTTTAGCTTTCCAACATGTATGTCAAATAACAAAACGCAGAATTTTCAACACTAACAAAACGCAGTTCATGTAAGGATGGTTCAACACACATAAAGGAAGCCAATTTGAAAATTTTCAACACTAATATAACACGAAGTAAAATTGATTTTTAACTTCATTTGACCATTATTTACAGGCGTTATCATAATGAAACTTAATTTTTTAGCCATTTCCAACATGTATGTCAAATATTAGCCGATTTGAAAATTTTGAAATTTTTTAATGAAAATGATCAAATTTCCTTAATATAACACACGAAAATTGACCAATTTTGACATGAAAATTGAAAAATTTTAAATTAGCTAATATTTAACACGCATATTGAAAATGATTAAAATTTGAAATTTCACCATATTAGACCTTTTAAATAATAACCAAATAAAATTAAAAATATTTTTTATGAATTTTGATTATTATTATCAGTGAAATATATGGGCTTTCCACGACATCTCTCATACACTCTTGAGCTTTACAAAAAGCCTCCAAGGCCTTGAACTTAGGCATAGTAAGCCCTATCTCTCATACACTCTTGAGCTTTACAAAAAGACTCCAAGGCCTTGACCTTAGGCATAGTAAGCCCTCGACCTTCAGACATGTCTAACAACTCTTCACCAACCCTTTCCCATTCAAAGCATTGAATCAACGCACCCAACGCCAAGCTAACAACCCGGTTCGCAAGTCCAGCGCCAGGGTATGCCCTTCTTCCCATCCCAAACGGTATCAATTGATAAGCATAAGCCGCCATTCCTACTCGTTCATCATGTCTCTCGGGTTGAAAAGTGGTCAGATCCTCCCAGACATTAGGGTCCCTGTGAATAGCCCACGCGTTGGCCATTAACATCGTGCCTTTGGGAATGTGATAGTCTTCGAGGGTGCAGTCCTCTGAAGAGTGGTGCGGAACTAAGAGCGGTGCTACTGGATACAGTCGAAGCGTCTCGGAGATGAAGGATTGAAGGTATGGAAGATTCGGGTAATCAGATTCGTCTATGAGTCGATTGTTACCCACGACAATGTCTAGCTCGGCTCTGGCCTTGTTGAGGATTTCAGGGTTGTTGAGTAAGAGTGACATCGCCCATTCCATTGATGTGTCTGTCCCTGCTGTTATCATTGTCTACATAAAAAAATCAAATGATGTAACCAATTGCATGCATAAGAATGAGTAGGCAACAGCCTACAGGGACACTGTAATTTGTATATTACGAGGTTCTATAACATAATATTTGGGTACATAGCTTAAAGTAATAATTTAGACACTTAGATAACAAATAGGATATGTGATAATAATTCAAATGAATAATCAACCTGTGACCAGGAGGAGCAGGGGCGGAATCAGGGGAGCCATGGTGAATTACAATTCACCTCATTTTCTGCCCAAAATATAAAAATTTCGTATTTTTTGTGACATTTTCGAATTAGAATCATTGGAATTTTGACCGGATATGGTATGTGGTCGAAAAACGAACTAGATAGAACTAGCAAGAGTCCCTAGTACTTAATCTGATGTAAAATTCAAACTGTTTTATAATTTCACTCAGTGATATTTGAAGTTATATTTTCCTATTATTTTGTTTAAACTAAATGATCTATCCAATTTTAACTTAATACCTTATTTATACTCTTTTTTACCTTATCTATACTCTTTTTTTTAACCTTGGTATCCGACTAAATGGTCGATTAATCTAGTCGAAGATGGTCATATGGTTAAGGTTTTACTCCCCACCCTACGTTGTTGTAAAAAATCGAACTTTAATTCGCCCTTCCAAATACAACCTTTGATATCATTGCACCAACAACTCATTTGTGTTTCGTTTATGTGTTGCAGGGCTAAAATGGGCGTTTCGGACTATTCTAGTCTATTATACGTTAGCAGCCATATTGGAATTTTATCTTCAGCATCCAATTTCATCGACAAGACATTCAGAAACCAATATGAGTGATTTAAAAAAATCACTTACCATCACCTGGCCTTTGATAAAATCATCTGAATATGTTTCAGGAACAGATTCCTGCAATTTCAGAAAACTATCAATCATGGTCTTCCCAATCAAATCTCCCCTGTTTCTCTCAACAGAATCCCGACGTTCATCAATCAAGCCCTGGAACAACCCATCGAACTTGGCCAGAACACTCCACATCCTTTTCTCCATTCCCTTAAAATCAACAACCCACCTCAACACAGGAAGAAAATCTGCAGGATTCGACACCCTACTCAGCTCGAACACTCCCCTTATCACATCTTGAAAAACCTCTTCCCTTCATTCTCAACTTCCCCAGTCCGGAAATACCGTTTCCCGGCCACAATCCTCGTCACTATATTCATCGACAGACCCGACAACCTCGTCTTCATCTCCACCAATTTACCTGATGACCCGTCCGAAATCAGGAGCCTGACCTCGTCCCGACGGATGTGGACGGAGGAATTAAGGCGGGCGGTGGAGAGGAGCTCTACGGATGTCAGGCGGCGGAGGTCGCGCCAGTGTGGGCCGTACGGCGCTGCTCCTATGGTGGTGTAGTCGTAGTGGAGGATTTTACCGGCAACAAATTTGGGACGGTCGGCGAAAATGATGTCGTTTGTACTGAAACATTCCTCGGCTAAGGACGGGGATGATACTACGACAACGTTTTGAACGCCCTAAGGTTTTGTGGATAAGTTCTTTGAGGAGATGGAGGTGGCCGATGAATGGAAGTGAAGGTGGGCTAGGAGGGAGATTGATGGCGCGAAGACGTCGTTCGGAAATGGTTAGGAGCTTCGAGAGCACGAGGAGCAAGATGATGGTTGTGGGTATCAAGAAGTAGTAAGCCATTAGTGCAACCATGGGTGGGTTTCTCTCTACAACTCATATATGGCGAGGAATGAGTTAGCTTGGCCACACTTTTATAGGCTAAAGAGTAAATACTCGTTCTACATCATTTCGATATGTCTCTTAGTATTTGGCAAACAGCTTTTTCTTATGGATAGTGGGGTTTCTTACGAATTACTATTGAATGAATAGTGTTAAGTTCTCTTATGATGGCTTTATTTTGAGTTTATTTGGGCTTTATTTTGAGTTTATGGGAGCTTTATTTTTAGCTCATATATTACCCTTTATGGGTCTTGTGGTATTTTTCATTCTTTAATTGACATGTTTTCAATTGTCTCGCACTTTCATTTTGCTAATACGGAGAAGTTGAATTACTATAGAATGAATGATGTTTGGTTCTCTTATGAGGGCTTTATTTTGAGTTTACTAGAGCTTTATTTTGAGTTTACGGGGACTTTATTTTGAGCTCGCATATTACCCTTTATAGGTCTTGTGATACTTTCTATTCTTCAATTGACATGCCTTAAATTGTCTCGCGCTTTCATTTTGCTAATAAGTTTTATATAACAAAAAAATTCTATCTATAAAAGGAGAACATAAATTACTATTGACTGAATAGTGTTTGGTTATCTTATCAGGGCTTTATTTTGAGTGTACTAGGGTTTTATTCTGAGTTTACTGGGGCTTATTTTGCGATTAAGATGTAACATTTTCCCTAGAAAATAGTCAACGGTCTTAGACGTAGATCTCGTATTTTCTGGCCGAAGCTGATTTCATCAAAGTTGTAGAGAATTGAAATAGTTTTCCTACGACCCCGACCTTGCATCAATTAGATTTTTTAGCAACGAGTTATGTTCAAAATACTAAACTGTTGTTCCTTGTCAAGTCGATATCCTGGCGCTAATTAGGCTTCCTGAGTTGTCCCGATATGTCCAAATGCTAAAATACATAATTATCCTAGAGTTCTATCCAAAGTGACACGATTATGCATGAAATGTCGCTTAAATAAGAGCGATTAACGCGGTAAATTGATTTACTAACCAAAATGCACATAAATATTCTAGCAGGCGTACATGTTTGTTCTCGATAGATCAATTCTTTTCATCCTGCAACCTTAGAGCAAGTTGAGAAGATCGACCATTTCTTCCCGTGGCCTACAAATCGCTTCCAACGGCAAAGCTTTACACATCGTGAGGCCATTTCCTTCTTTCATATCAATCTCCTCCTCCCCAACCCTTTCCCATCGAAATGACTGAATCAGAGCACCCAACGTCAACGCCACTATTCTTTTGGCCAGGCCTGCTCCGGGACAAGCACGCCTTCCGGCCCCAAACGGCAACAATTTGAAACCACCGCTATTCCCTTCTCCTCCACCTCCGCCACCTTCAAATCTCTCCGGCACAAATTTTTCCGGCTCGTCCCAGAACTTAGGGTCTCTGTTCATGCTCCATGTGTTCACCAGCAACATTGTGCCACTTGCCACATCGAACCCACCCACCTTGCACTTTGTTGACGATTCGTGTGGCAGTAGAAGTGGATTTGGGGGAAACAGTCGAAGGGATTCGTTGATTATGTTGTGTAAGTATTTCAGCTTTGGAATGTCTGATTCTTCGAACAAATGGTCTAATCCGACGATGGATTCGATCTCTGAAAAAGCCTTGTCCATCTTTTCTGGATTGTTGAGCAGAAGCGACATTGCCCACCCTAATGTTGCTGCTGATGTTTGAGTCCCTGCTGTTACCGTCGTCTGCAACATATTAATTAGAATGTTAGAGTCTGCAACATATTAATTTGGATGTTACGGTAGTCCAAGTGGAGCACAAAAAAATGTTATTACCAATATTATGCCTTTGATGGTCTGATCAGTGTAAAACTCGAGATCAGTTTCTCTAAGCGATAGCAGGACATCGATCAAGTTGGTCTTTCGTCGCTGATTCGATTCATCGATTCCGACATTACTTGTTAGCCGTTGTTGCTCGTCGACGAGGGTTTGGAAGAATTTATCCATCTTTTGCCCCACTTTCATCATCTTCTTCTCCACGCCTCCGTAATCCACCCACTTCAAAATGGGTATATAATCGTTGATATTGGAGCTTCCACGGAGGGCATCCGTCTCTTTAATTATGTCCTGAAATTCCTTAGCTCCTTCATCCACCACCTCCTCACCGTCGCCGTAGTACCTCTTCCCGGCAATCATCCTCATCATGATGTTGAAAGTTAGCTCCAGGAGTTTCTCCGTCAGATTAACCTTATTGTTCGCCTTCCCGCCTCGGAAAATCTTCTTGATCAGCAGTTGGACCTCGTCGGTTCGAATCCCGGAGAAGGAATTGATCTGGCTGGTGGAAAAAAGCTCGATCGTGGTCAGACGCCTAAGCTTTCTCCAGTGGTCGCCGTAGGAAGAAAACCCCATGGTGGTGTTGTTGTAGTTGAGGTGCTTTCCGGTGATTAGGCGTGGGCGATTGGCGAATGTGACGTCATTTTTGGTGAGACACTCCTCCACGAGGGATGGCGAGGATATTACAAGGACGTTTCGGGTGCCAAACCGGAGGGAGAAGATGTCTCCGTATGTTTGCGAAATGTCGTGTAGGGCGCGATGTAGCGGCGATGTCTTTAGCAAGTGGAGGTGGCCTGTGATGGGACGAGGAGATGGGCTTGGCGGCCGCGAATTTATGGCGGGGTTGATTAATTTTGAATTACGAGTAAAGAAGATGAGGAAGGAGATGAAGGCAAGGAAACCAAAGAAGAGAGTGAACGCCATATGAAGATATGGCCATGAGATGAACAAATAAACACCCAAGTTTAGTGTGATTATATAGAGGAAAATTGTGGGGTTATTAGCCTTAATAGTGCCCTGTGTTTTCCTTTTGTACAAAAGCATCCCATTTCTTTCAAAATCATCCTATACAATAAAAAAATGAAACCTATCCATCCTATCGTCCACAATCATATAAATAGTGTTAAATTTGATTGTTAACTTAACGGTTAATTAAAAATTCTACCATTATATGTATTTTTGAAAGTATGGACCAAATTGTGAAATATTGAGATAGATGAGGGTTTATAGAAAAAATAGATTAGGTATTATTTAGTGAATTTTCCTTGAAAAATTCAAGGAACGTTGTCGGTCTACTTACTACCTATATTATTATATAAGGACACAAGGGTCTTCTTACTCAAGGACAGGCCAATAATTTCTCTGGCAAATAAAGATTTGATTCGTTATTTATGTTTGGATGAGCAAATTCGTACTGAAGGCGGGACATGATAGGCCCATTTGCTATCAAGTTGGATAAGTGGTCCATTAATTTAATCATGGGGGCCCGGGCCCAATACCGTAAGTTATTTATGATTCTTAATTTTCACCTTTGATTTGCTCATTGCCATAATCTTCCTTAATTTTCATCTTTAATCTGCTCATTTTCATGATTTTCTTTTGATTTGTTTCATTGTCTTGATTTTCTCTTAATTGTGTTTTTATTTGCTCTATTGTCATTATCCTTTCTTCATTATATGATTATTTGATTTTTATTATTGGTACTTCGCCCAACATTGAGTTGTGATATATAATTTAGTCTTTCGCAGGACAGCTCAACCCCCCGACTTCGTTTTGAGATGAGCCTCCTGTTAGAAGATTATGGCAGAAATTAGTAATTCAGCAACGGAACTGAAAGCTAGTATAGAAATAATAAAATTGAATTATAACTAGTTACAAAACAAAAAATAAAGGAACTGAATAAGGTCAAGAGAATAAATGTGCTCTTGTTCAAGAGCACCGCTTTACAAGTAATTTTTTCGATATTATTTAACATTGATATTTGAGTAGGTGATTTTGATGAGTGATTTGAGGTGATTTAGACTTTCAAAGAGATTTCGTCTTAATTACCTATTTTGGACATTAAAAAATGAAGAAATTTTGTGGGTTCGAAGATAACTTCAAATCACCCATAAAAAGTAGAGATTTGAAAGGAGAGAGGGGAGATTTAAGAATTTTAACAAAAATTACCTTTATTTTTTTTTATAATTGCGAAATTGTTAATGATCTGAAAGGCCCAATCTCTTGGATTGTCCAAATAGAGATCCAATGATTCAAAATCAGTTTCACCAATTTTAATTTGACGGTTAGAAGTTTATGAAAGGTATAATGGGAGTTTAAAAAATATTCTCTCTCTTTCATCTTTCCTTCCTTTCTCTCTCCTCTTTCTACTCTTGTCACGTAAACTGGATATAATAATAACATAATAATCATGTAATAATGACATAACGTGGATATAACAATTTGCATATAATGTGGACATAGCAATGATGTAATAATGACTTAACATGGATATAATAAAAACGCATAACAAATTCGTAAAGTGTATATCACCGACATAACAAAGTGTTAAACTAGACATAACAATGATGAATTCAACTACTCGTAAAGTGGACGTAACAACGACATAACAAGCATGTAACGCGGTCGTATTAGCAATATAACATGTTCGTACAACGACCACACCTATGTGATTTTTTCTAGTTTTTTTGTTCCAAAACTATTCCCCATTCAAGTCAATTAGTTTGACTCATTTTCAGCCATTTGACGAAATTTGACCAAAAAGTCACCTAATCCAAAGGCCAAGATCTGTCGGGACCATCTCTCTGGACCATTCTCTTGGATCATTAGCCGGATTGTGGTAATTGATATGACCATAAATGAACTTGAAGCATTTTTCGTATTTTTTATTTTTTATTGTTATTTTATTTTCTCTCTATAATAATTGCATTTAAAATCATCCACAAATCACACATCATACGGTCTATATCAAAAATAGCAAATTTCATTCAAATCTCTTCTATTTCAGATTTTTAAATATTTTAAAATTTTTTATTTTAAATTATTTACCTAAACACCCGCAAAGCAAAGCAATTGAAGGTTACAACCGTATGCACTCAATCGAAGGTGCACTCAAACAAGTACGTTGCAACGGAGCGTTTTTTCCGAGGGATTGAAAACGCTGCATTTGTACTCCCAAGTCATGCATTTTCACCAACGGTTCCCCACAAATGAGGATACAGGAGTTCGGGGAGTCGCAGTTAAGGGAAATTTCGATTTTGAGTCATAAATTTAGGTATATAGTTACGATATTGTCGAGTTCGGCTCAAGGAAATTTTAGATTTGGCTTAGTATTTTATTGTTTCGATTCAATACTCGATACATATTAATCATTAGTATCTTATCCGGCCTGGCCGAGCAAATATAAGTTTTATCTTTTGTTTAAATCTAGTTATCAGGTTCAATCTTAATAAACCAAGAGAACATAAGTGTTTATAATCAATCATCTAATTTAATGTTACAATATATACAATAATGTATTTTAATTTACTTAGTTTCCGTGGGACAATACCAGATTATAGTAAAAGTTGATGTGTCACTTTTGATTTTTTATGCGCTTGCTATTGCTAACATGATGTATCTTTATTGTTCGTAAATGGATCTCGATGAGCTATAATTTTCGATAGGGCATTGCTATCATTAAAAATACAAATAGTAAGTTTATAAAAATACTGAACATTTAGTTTATATATATCCAGTATCATAATATTAAGCGTTCAATTATTTAGCAGTTAGACCCGATAAGCATATATATATATATATATAACACTTAGACCCGATAAACATAGATATGTAACACTTAGACCTGATAAGAATATATATGTAACATTTAGACCCAATAAGCATATATATGTAACACTTAGACCTGATAAGAATATATATGTAACATTTAGACCCAATAAGCATATATATGTAAAAAAATAAAGGTGATTGGACATAGTTGATAGTAAATTCTCATAACTTTGTTACTCTTATATCAATCTATACTTTCTAATCATCTCACATGTTTGACAACTTACGTGTTTGACATCAAAATAAAAGTTCGTCGAAACTATATCATGATTGTGTTTGTTTTACTCGTCTTAGAAAAACTAATTTTTTTGCGCAAAAATTATTCAAGTTCGTATGTAAAAGATATTAATTAAGTAAAAAAGTTAGGGAAAATATTAATTAATATATAAATTAAGTAAATTAAAATAATAGGGATATTAAAATAAAATTTGATTGGCTGGAATCCGAAAAATATGGATTGAAAGTTTAGACGGAAGTTATGCTGCTGTGGCAAAATCTAAAATCTGAAAATACATAATATTTATTTTAGATAATTCCACATTAGTACTTGCAGTTATTATTACTTGGTTAAGAAAAAATATTGCCGATGGTTCATTCAATCTTTACGTTTAATTTTGGATTAACTAAAAATAACACAACAAATGTGTTTGTTTATATTTTAATTTAACACATATAAAGTTCGATTCAAATCCAACTCAATATATATATGGATTATAAATCCTCCATTATCATCCATAGGATCCATTGATTTGTTTGCGGGGTCACCACTGATTAAACAGAGAGAATACTTTTTTAGTTGGTAGAATGTTTATTTGTAATTTGTTTCAGGCAGCTACAAATCCTTTTTCTGAATGCACGCAAGCACTTATTTTTTAATAGTTTGCACTTAAAATGAATTCAAATGTAATTAGAATTTTGTGACTCATACAATTATAAAATTTCATTACGATTTGCTTTCAACTATTCTGTAATTTTTTTGTCGAATGAAATATTATTAAAGTGAACTGGAAGTATAAATATAAAAAGTACAAACAGAAGAGTGAGCATGCTAATAAGAGTTTTGATCCTATTTTCATTGTCTATAAAAATCCTAATTTTGAAAAAAATTAACAATTATAGCTGAGTACAGAAAATTAAAAAACAACAAGCGACATAAAATCCAAACTAAAACAACCATAAAAACTCAAGTAATTTACTATTCATTAATGGGATGGTTCACCTGTTACCAATTTTATTTTTATATTGTGCAACCGTATTTTTATTGGTTATTAAGAATCGGTCAACTATAAAAGAGTTTGGGTGTAGAATATAAATTTGTGGACACTTGTTGATGATTTAATCCAACTGTTAAGGATGATCTTAAAGGATCTAATTGTTGTGAAATATAAATTGGGCCCACCTATTTTTAAATTTGTTTGTGTTTTGAGTTTAGATTTGAAATTTGGTGTTTTGAATTTTATAATTTAGAATTTAAAGTATTGAGTTTTCATTAAAAAAAGTTTAGGTTTTTATTAAGGGGTTTTTTATGATTAGCTTGGAAGGTTTAATGTAGTTCATATCTAAGTTGATTACTTTCATTAGTTTTCTTTGTTAGTTTAATAATTAAACTATGTTGTGGATGATGTGATGTGTTTAATCGTTTAGGAATAAGAGTGAGGTCGGGTTTTGATTAGACTTAGTCCTATCTAATTAACCGATTTTTGGTTGGATTGGGTTTCGAAACAGGCTTAACATCAATGGTTTACTTTTCAACTGATTTAGTTAATTTCCAATTTTATTTAGTTTGCTTCTCAATCGGTTTAGTTAGTTTACAATTTCAATTAATTTGCTTTATGGACATTAGTTTGCTATTCATTATTGTTACATTGTTAGTTTGTTTTAAAAAAAATTGGTTGGTTTCTAATCTAATTAGTTTGCTTTTAAAAGTTTTTTAGTTGGTTTTTAATTAATTTCCTTGCTTTTAAAACTGTTTGTTTACTTGATAACGGTTTGATTCGGGTCTTAATGGTTCATATATATATTTCATTAATTTCAGTTTCGGATTTGAATAATAATTGCACTAATTACCCTTTTGGGTAGTAAATTAGTTGGTTTTTTTTTATTTCATTAATTTTCTTTTAAGACGGATAAGTACACATATACTGCAATCCAACTAATCGATAAACAGCAATGCACGATTACAAAAACTAGTAACATATTAGAGTTGAAGCTTCAAAAGAACTTTTCCAACCCATCATATCTCAACTATATCTAAGATTTTACAATCTTTACAACAGCCCACCGATCAGTGAGTTATCCAATTTTGTTAATCAAGCTTGTAATTGGAAGTTTATTTTAAATATTTATTTCATTTAACCTTATTTTTTATTATAGAATTAAAAAAAATAGATAAGAAAAATAGACCATCATAGTTGTTTTCCTAACTCCGCCACAGTCAATCACACTATAACTGGAGCTAGACAAATCAACATTATCAGGTTACTTGTGCGGTAATAAACAACACTTCTATTTTTTTCCCCAGCAATCAACTAATCATTTATTTTATTAACCAAAATGCACATAATTAATATTCTAGCAAGCATGCATGTCGCTTCTCGATCCAGACTTTTCATCCTGCAACCTTAGAGCGAGTTGAGAAGGTCGACCATTTCTTCCCGTGGCTTACAAATCGCTTCTAACGGCAAAGCTTTAGGCATACTGAGGCCAGATCCTTCTTTCATATCAATCTCCTCCTCCCCGACCCTCTCCCATCGAAACGACTGAATCAGAGCACCCAACGTCAACGTCACTATTCTCTTGGCCAGACCTGCTCCTGGACAAGCACGCCTTCCAGCTCCAAACGACAACAATTTGAAACCACCGCTATTCCCTTCTCCTCCACCTCCGCCTGCAAATCTCTCCGGCAGAAATTTTTCCGGCTCGTCCCAGAACTTAGGGTCTCTGTTCATGCTCCATGTGTTCACCAGCAACATTGTCCCACTTGGCACATCAAAACCACCCACCTTGCACTCTGCTGAAGATTCGTGTGGCAAAAGAAGTGGCGTTGGTGGAAACAGTCGATGGGATTCGTTGATTATGTTGTGTAAGTAGTTCAACTTTGGAATGTCTGATTCTTCGAGCAAATGGTCTAATCCGACGATAGATTCAATCTCCGAAAAAGCCTTGTTCATTTTGTCTGGATTGTTGAGCAGAAGCGACATTGCCCATTCTAATGTTGCTGCTGATGTTTGAGTCCCTGCTGTCACCGTCGTCTGCAACATATTAATTAGAATGTTACGGTCTGCAACATATTAATTTCGATGTTACGGTAGTCCAAGTGGTGCACAAAAAATTGTTATTACCAATATTATGCCTTTGATGGTCTGATCAGTGTAAAACTCGGGGTCTGTTTCTCTAAGCGATAACAGGACATCGATCAAATTGGTCTTTCGTTGCTGATTCGGTTCATCAATTCCGACATTACTTGTTACCCTTAGTTGCTCGTCGACGAGGCTTTGCAAGAATCCATCCATCTTCCGACCCACTTTCATCATCTTCTTCTCCACGCCTCCGTAATCCACCCACTTCAAAATGGGTATATAATCGTTGATATTGGAGCTTCCACGGAGAGCATCCATCTCTTTAATTATGTCCTGGAACTCCTTAGCTCCTTCATCCACCACCTCCTCCTTACCGTCGCCATAGTACCTCTTCCCTGCAATCATCCTCATCACGACGTTGAAAGTAAGATCCAGTAGTTTCTCCGTCAGATTAACCTTACTGTTCGCCTTCCCGCCACGGAAAATCTTTTTGATCAGCAGTTTGACCTCATCGGTTCGAATCCCGGAGAAGGAATTGATCCGGTTGGTGGAGAAGAGCTCGATGGTGGTTAGACGCCTGAGGCTTCTCCAGTGGTCGCCGTAGGAAGAAAACCCCATGGTGGTGTTGTTGTAGTTGAGGTGCTTTCCTGTCATTAGGCGTGGGCGATTGGCGAATGTGACGTCGTTTTTGGTGAAGCATTCCTCTACGAGGGATGGCGAGGAAATTACGAGGACGTTTCGGGTTCCGAACCGGAGGAAGAAGATGTCTCCGTATTTCTGCGAAATGTCGTGTAGGGCGCGATGGAGCGGCGATTTCTTTAACAAGTGGAGATGGCCTGTGATTGGACGAGGAGGTGGGCTTGGCGGCCGCGAATTTTTGACGGGATTGATTAGTTTTGAATTACGAGCAAGAACGATGAGGAAGGAGATGAAGACAAAGAAACCGAGGAAGAGAGTGAACTCCATTTTTTCTAGTGCTTCACTCGATACGTGTATTCCAAGCTCTCGGGATATCTATATTAGTATCTCTCATGCAAATTAAAATATCCTCTCTTGCTTCCCCTAATCAAATGGAGATATGGCCACGAGATGAACTAACACCCAAGTTTAGTGTAATGATATAGAGGAAAATTGTGGGGTTGTTAGCCCTAATAGTCCCCTATGTTTTCTTTTTATACCAAAGCATCCTATTTCTTTCAAAATCAACCAAACCATCCCATACGTTTAAAAATGAAACCCATTCATCCTAACGTCACTTTTCCGTCAGCTATTCTTTTAATTTTGCCCTGTCACCATGTTTATTCCTTAATATATATCTAAATCTAAAATAATATATATAAGAATATAGTTAAAATTATTTGACATGTAACACTTCCATCAATTTTGATTGGTCCCTTTTTCTCTTTATCACATCAATCATATTTCTTCTCTCATAACTTTTTCATATTTTTTCTCTTTAAATTTATTTTTCTTATTTATGTATTACTTCAAATATATTGTTATCTTCACAAATATTATTCATTATAATTTTTTGAATCCAACGACATCAATTTAGATATGCTTAATTTATTTTTTATATTAATATTGAAAGTTATGCAGAGGATAACCAAACCGGTAAATATTACTCGCAGATACACTACGTGATAAAAATTCAATTATATTCAATCATATTTTTTATAATTAATTATTTTATTTTTATAAATTATTGTATGATCTATTAGTATTTTACAAAGTTGAAGTATTTGAAAAATAATTTAGTATCTTGGTTTTTCTTTAAATTTCAAAGTTTAATTTTTTATTACGGTTATAACTGAAAATGACGGGCATATTTATCAAAAAAATTGACGGGTATGGTTATGATATGGCAGGCAACTACTACAAAAAATGATGTTTAGACTGATATTACCCAAACGCGAAATGAGTATCAACTATCCGAATATAAACCTAACCGTTGCCAAGTCTAAGTGTAACTGTTAAAAGAAATATAGTTATGCTTCTATCTAGAGAAATATATATAGAATATAGTTAAAACCATTTGACATGTGGCATTTTCATCAATTTTTTATTGGCTCTATTTTTTTTTCATTCCACCAATCATATCTCTTCTCCCATAACTTTCTTAACCAAATTTTTTATAAAAAACATAAATAGTCGAAGCAAAAAAATTTGATTGTTTCTCATATTTTTTCCTTTAAATTTATTTTTCTTTCATAACTTTTTATGTGTTATGAAAAATATATTATTATCTTCATAAATATTGTTCATTATAAATATTTTGAATCCAACACCATTAATTTTAATATGCTTTAGTTTATTTTTTATAAAAAATAGTAAATTTAATATTAAAGTTATGCCGAGCATAATTAAACCGTTAAACATTACTAATACACTACACAATAAAAAAATTGAATTATATTCAATCATAATATTTACGGTTAATTATTTTACTTTTATGAATTATTGTGTATTATATAATCAAATGATATAGTTATATAATTTGATCATAGGTTTATTATTATTTTACAAAGTTGAAGTGTTTGAGAAATAATATAATATCTTGGTTTTTTCTTTAAATTTCAAAGTCGACAATTTTTCTAATTAGCTCATCATTAAAAATTACTTTATATTAATTTTCTTACCAAGTAAGGTTCACATAAACGGTAGTTGTTGATTATAGTTTTAATTTTTGATATGGATCATAATCACCCTAATACCATCTCAATTTCATTATGTTTGGCCAATTTGAATTTGGATACGTAACCATAATAATAGTTAAAATTATCATTGGTATTTTATACTATGTTTAAATTTACAAACAAATATTAAAATTTGAAAGGATTTATATAATATATAAATTTAAACTATTATATTTTCTCATATTTTTGAAATTATATGCTAAGTTTTTTTTCTTCATTGTTTGTTAATAGATGGAGTAAATAAAATTATGATAATTAAAGTGGATAAACGGAGAACTGAGTTAATGAATTGCTAATTTGTTTGCTCTGACTTTGAATTAGAATATAATTTCTTAGTCTTTATATTTTTTACTTCAATATGTATGAATACTAAGCTCATGTGTTTCGTGTCGCAGCAATGCGCGGGCTACGGCTAGCCTCCGTGCATTGCCCCTGGCCCATCTTTAACATTATGTACTGGGTAGCGTGTTTGGTGTCGGGGCAATGCTCAAATTTTTTGTCTCTGAATTGTTGTTTTCAATCACTATGCCGAATTTTTAGAATCTGAAATGACTGACGAATTTAACATCATAATCAACATCTAATATGATTTTTTAACTTATAATCACAGTTCCCAACCTCGAAATGGGTTGAGTCGTGACTTCAGAAAAACTCTCCTAAAACGGCCACTACATAGAAAAGGTTCAAGAGATAGACAGTTGACCAAAATTTAAAGTTATCACTCACATCTAATAAATAAATTTCCCCCCCTTTTTGTTCACCCTCATCCACAACCTCATCGGTTTGTTCTCTGGTTCAGTTTTGAAACAATGTGAAAACGTCATGTCAATCCAAGGGTTTCAAAAATCATACCGTACTGACAAGTTGAATCTATTGAGATGGTCAAGTGGACAGCTGGCCGATGCGATACATTAAATTGGTTGAACCGTACTATATTTTTTTAGATCACTTATTACATTTTTTAAGTCAACTTGATGAGTATTTATCGATACAATATTTTACTACTAATATATTTAATTTTACATACCGTTCAAGTGGTATAAACCATATCAAGCCGCCTACCACTAATTTTTTTGTTATGATCCCCGGTAAGGTTTTAAGAACATTGGTCATAACTAGATTTATTTAGTAAAAATCATCATTAAATGGACCTAACAATTAGATTAAGAAAATTGAATAAAAATAGAAAAAGTGTTTAAATAAAATGAAACAGATTACATATTTTTTATAATCAGTCCATTTTTTTTGGTACTCTGAACATTTGGTTTAGATAAATTATAATTGGGTGATTGTAGTTTTGGGTATAGTCATGACCACATGATTCTTAAATTTATAAAATTATATTAAAATCCTGAAGGATCTACAAGTTAATGTGGCTGAAGCCGCGATAATACGTGGGCTACTCATTTTTTAGAATTCTGCCTAAAAACACATTAATTAGGATGTACAATATTTATGATATGACTATGTCTTTCTTATAGTATTTTTCAAACAGGTGGTGTTTTAGTTCGCTCGACTTTCGACTAACAGGCCGGGCACGATCTAGTATATATGTATATGTATACTAAAAATATATATAGGAATATAGTTATTCTCATTTGACATGTGACATTTTAATGGATTGCTATTGGTTCCTTTTTTTTCTCAATTCCACCAATCATATCTCATCTCACTTTCCATCAAATTATTTTTCTTTTTTCATTTATTTTTCTTTCATAATATTTTTTTGTTACTCAAAATATATTATTCTCTTCACAAATATTGTTCACTATAATTTTTTGAGTCCAATAACACCCATTTTATATATTTCATTTAAATTTTGTTTCATTCAAAAAATATTTATTTAATATTAAAAGCTAATATGCGGTTGATTCAAAAACTCAAACCGTTATAAAAATGTTTAAAAAAATTCTTAAATGACTTAGTCGAGTACTTTTGAAAAGGGCCAATTAACATTTTGTTTTCGTAAGTTAATCGAGTTACGCATCATTAAATCTTGACCAAATATTTTTTACAGGTCTCTTGACCAAATAAGGAAGCTAATCAACATTGAGTCAGTTTGAATTGGACAAATCCTTAAAATCTAAGCATAGTTCATATGATATGGCCATTTGTTCTAGATTATTTTAACAAGTCGATTGAGGTTACATTTTCTATATAAGTTAATAGGGTTACGATCATTAAGTCTTAACCAATTCAGAACACCGATTGGGTTGATTCGATTTGAATTGGACATATTTATCAAACATAAGCTCATATAACATGATCCTTCATTCACGATTCTTTTAATTTAGTGAGTCAATTGAGATTATTTTTTGTAAGTTAATGGGATTAAGAGTCATTATCTATGTGGATATGAAGAGTATAGTTTAACCGTAAGTGTTTTCCATTTAAATTATTATAAACCGTGATTAAATTACCATCGAATTACAATTATATCAAGATTGTATGAGATAAATTAAATGCTATATAATTTTAATAAACATATCCACCCATTAAGTTCTCCTTGCAACTGTGATTTTTTCATCTTCATGTCAACTCATGAAGGCTTCCACAATTATCGTAAGAACACTCTTTTCTTTTTCAAAACCTTCCCCAAATAAAATAGACAAAAACAAGCTAACGTGCCTAGTGTCATAGTAATCCAGGGCTACTCATTTTTTAGAATTCTGCCTAAAAATATATGAATTAGGATTGTACATTACTCATGCTAACTATGTCTTTCATTAATCACCAAAAGAATTATATCTTTTTTTTATAATTTTCAAACCGACGATGTTTTAGTTCATTTAATTTTGACCAACAGCCTGGACACGATATAATATATATATATATGGCTCGTTCCATATCAGCTTTCTAAACCGAACATTAAAACCCAATTAAATATATAAACCAACCATTCTCTCCATACCAAATCCTCATCTTTCAGTTGTTCTCGTGGTATGCCTCTTACACTTCAAATCCCTTCTTTTCCCTCCATTTCGTCTCTCTCATTCATATTGATGTTGAAATTGGAGGGGCCGTAATGGTGGTGTTAAAGTATCGACCACAAACATAAAGGTGCAATTTTGAAAAAAAATTATTTATTTGATTGAATTAATAAAGTATGAAAGGGTTATATATACAGGATGTGATTAAATTATGTGAAGAATATGACAGAAAAAGAAAATTGTAAAAAGTGAAGGAGATAACACCAACAATATCAAGTGCCCATACATGAATAAGTATGGGAAAAAAAGAGGCTATGAGCATAAAAAGTAGATTTGACTCAACACAAATAATTGATTTAAATTATTTAAACGAGTTTTATAGTAAGGGATATATAAAAATAAAGGAAGAAGAAGAGACTCTGAGAGCATAAAAAGTAGGGTTGGCTCAACACAAATGGTTGATTGAATTATTTCAACGAGTTTTATGGTTTGGTTTGAAAAACTGACGGGAAACAAGCCACTCATATATTTTCTGTTGATAAGGTAAAATTAACGAAATAGTTGACGGAAAGTGACAGTAGGATGGATGCATGAGTTTCGTTTTTTTAAACATATGGGATGGTTTCGTTGATTTTTTATATAAATAGGATGCTTTTGTACAAAAGACAAACATAAAGGACCACTAAAGCTAATTATGAAAAAAAAATTGTGTTGGATTTTCACTTCCCTATACCCTCACTGGCTCAGTGGCTCTACTGCCATCAACCCACTTTGGACAAAAGTAGATCAGTTGATTTGCTCAGTTTTCTTTATTGGAATAGATTTTTTGTCAAATCCTGAGATAAAACTTTATAAAAATAGAGGTTTCATTATTAAAAAAAAATATTAAGATTTATTTTAATCTATTTTATTAAAACACCAAATTTTGTATCTTTGTTTGACCCTAAAACAAAAGAAAATTTCATTTCTTCAGTATGTTATGTGGGTGGGTTGTCGGTTGAAAGTTCATTGTCATTCCTACCAGTATTGTTACAATGGTATCGCCTGCCTTGCATAATAATTTTCAATTTTTCTGTTTTCTCTTCGTACTAAAGATTTCAATTTATAGCAGTAAATTTAAATATATATTTACAATTATCCAAAATTTTACTCGATTTAAAATTATAAATCTAGCTCAGTACTATGTTGTTATGGATTAATACTCGTCTATTCGATATATATTAATCAAAATCGTAATTAATACTCGATAAAATATCAATAACAATTTTCAATTTAGAACCCAAAAAACACAATACCCTTTATGTATAATACAACCCAAATATAAATTCAACTAACAAGTTAAACTATAGTTTAAGCACAAATGAATGCCCAATAATAATTTAAACACAATAGTTATTCGAAATTATCTCAATTTTTAGGTACACTCCTTAGCAAAATTATTGGAGATGTTGGTAATAAAAAGATTTGAAGAGAAATACAATATACTATGTAGATTGATTTATCATTTATTATAGCTATCACTAAATTGAGAAATTATGCTAGAAAGTTAGATATAGAGTTTATAAATTCTAAATTAAAAAACCGTCGCGTACAATTAAAATTGTAGATTCTAAATTTTTATGTAATACATTATAATTACGATTTTTTATATGTCTGTTTTGTTTTAGTGGTTAATTTGTAGGTTTTCGTTCGAATCATACTAAAAGCCATGTATTCACTTAAAAGGTGTAGTCATATGTAACTTTGAAGATCTTCTAGAAGAATTGTAACTTTGAGGATTTTGTTAGTTACTATGTATGTTTGGATATAGAATTTTTAAAGCAATCTCCCACATTAGTTATTAAAAATTTCAAGAAAAGTTGTCGGTTTACCTACTCTCCTCGGACTGACATGGCCAATTTATCTGGGCAAATAAAGATAGACCAATATCCTGTTAGAAGATTATGACAGAAACTGGTAATCTAGCAACAGAACTGAATTATAACTAGTTACAGTACAAAATAACGAAACTGAAGAAGGCGAACAGAATGAATATGATCGTGTTCAAGAACACCGTCTTTAAAGAAATTCTGTTAAATTTTGTTAGTATCCATTGCAATCATACGAGTAAGTTGCAACGCAGCGTTTTCCTGAAGGATTGGAAACGCAGCGTTTTTGTTTATGAATTTTTTAAATTGGAAGATTATTTATTTCTAATTTGATTCAGGTAGCTACAAGTCCTTTTAAGAATGCACGCAGACACTTATTATTTTTTTAAATAGTTTGCACCTAAAATTAACTGAATTGTAATTAGAATCTTGTGACTTATACACTATAAAAGTTCTTTTTTTTTATCAAGGTGCGGAGAAATAATATAA
Organism: Linum usitatissimum; assembly: GCA_030674075.2. NCBI lineage: Eukaryota > Viridiplantae > Streptophyta > Magnoliopsida > Malpighiales > Linaceae > Linum > Linum usitatissimum. The sequence goes on along the minus strand of JAUJYP020000804.1, from coordinate 2,801,187 downwards.
AACGTGGCGGATTATCGAATTGTACTAATTCATTACGCATGCAAGTGGGGGATGTACAGGGTTGGCTCTTCAAAATAATGCAAACCAATGCCACGACATAAATTCTACAACCGGAGGCAATTGCATGGGCGATATGGCGTGAACGTAATGAACGACTTTGGCAGGGTGAGGCGACTACGCCGGAGAGTATTGTACGACGGGTTTTTTATGATTTACAGGAGTGATTGAGCTATCAGATGAAGGAGGCAAGTTCGGTTGAACTCCAACCGGCAATCTGTCAACAGTGGCATCCGCCGCCGGTGGGATATATAAAGTGCAATGTCGATATTGCGCTTTTTCATCAGGACCGAAGCCATGGAGTAGGAATGATGGTGCGAGATGATAAAGGAGCTGTGAAACATTTTCTGATGTACAAAGCTGCAGGGATGACACGAGCAGGGGAGAAAGAAGCAATAGCGGTGAAGGAAAGCTTGGAATGGTTACGAGACATGAGTTGCGAGAAAGCCATCGTTGAAACTGATTGCCAAGAAATCACGTTGGGCCTTGGCAGGAAGGAAGCAGACAACACGGAGTTTGGCCAAGCGATACTGAGATGCCGACACATACCGAGTAGTAAACCCACGTTCCGGGTTGAGTGGATTAGAAGATGTAGAAACACGGTTGCTTACGAGTTTGTTCGTCGATCACGTTCTCTCGTATCATCCGTTTACGGGAAGACATCTCCTAATTGGTGTTTGACTTTTGTAAACTCTTTTTGTCGAACCATTAATATGACTCAGCAACTTTATTTTCAAAAGAAAAACTATAAACAAAAAGAATATACACCATAAAATTTCATCCCATCCCGATTTGTTATAACAACGTGCTTTAAATTATTATTTTGTAAATATACGCATTTTAAATATTATTTTATCTCGTTTAACCTTAATTTTTCTATAATATAAAATTAGATTAAAAAAAACACCATCATAATTATTTTCCTGACTCAGTCATTGATTGCAATCACACTATAACTGGAGCTAGACAAATCTACATTATCAGGTTACTTGTGCAGTAACCTTAGATCTTTTTACCCGCAACCTTAGAGAGAGTTGAGAAGGTCGACCATTTCTTCCCGCGGCGAACAAATCGCTTCCAACGGCAAAGCTTTCGGCATCGTGAGGCCAGATCCTTCTTCCATATCAATTTCTTCTTCCCCGACCCTTTCCCATCGAAACGACTGAATCAGAGCACCCAACGTTAATGCCACTATTCTCTTCGCTAGACCTGCTCCGGGACAAGCACGCCTACCGGCCCCAAACGGTAACAATTTAAACCCACCGTTGTTCCCTTCTCCTTCTCCTCGGCCGCCTTCAAATCTCTCTGGCACAAAGTTTTCCGGCTGGTCCCAGAACTTAGGGTCTCTGTTCATGCTCCATGTATTCACCAGCAACATTGTCCCACTTGCCACATCGAACCCGCCCACCTTGCACTTTGTTGACGATTCGTGTGGCAGTAGAAGTGGCGCTGGTGGAAACAGTCGATGGGATTCGTTGATTATGTTGTGCAAGTAGTTCAACTTTGGAATGTCTGATTCTTCGAACAAATGGTCTAATCCGACGATGGTTTCAATCTCCGAAAAAGCCTTGTCCATCTTGTCTGGATTGTTGAGGAGAAGCGACATTGCCCATTCTAATGTTGCTGCTGATGTTTGAGTCCCTGCTGTTACCGTCGTCTGCAACATTAAGATATGGAATGCATGGGCTCATTTTACTATTCATTAGAAATAGTATCATAGTGCATATTTGAAGGACTTTTCTTCCTAATTACTTAATTAGTTCAAACCCAACTAAACTCATTTGAACCAAACTCCTTTATAAAGTCATATTGAACCAAACTAAACTCATCCCTATCTAATTTTGTCTTGTGACAACATTACATCTCGTATTTTCCCCCCTATTTTCATTTTATATTTATAAAGTTTTATTCAATCATCAAAATATATTTCTCCTTCACAAATATTATTTGATTTATTTTTCAAATCCAATGATATCAATTTTGTTCTGTTTCATAACATGTAAAGAACAATTTTAAGATTCACAAACTAATAGAATTCTTAAAGCATACTAATCAACTTACAAGTTTCGAATTTACTCATTTAATTAATAATTTTCAAATAATAAAAACACAAATCAATGAACACAATAGAGATAGTTCCAGATTCTAGATTTTCAGAGTACTAAAATAATTTCCAAATTGACTCTACAACTAAAACATAGAATCGTTGATCAAAACACTGGAAATCCAAACTCTTGGTTCATTGAACTTTCATATACATACCTATAGCTAAACGACGTAATTTAAGTGTTGAGTATCAACAGGCCGGGAACAAGGTGGATATCATCAAATATGTCCCCACCCTTCAACTAATATAAACAGGTATCATGTCCGTCCATATCCGTTAATTACTAATATTAATCGAATTTTAACCATTTAAACCGAACAGATTTTGGGCAGGTACCCAATTTCCACACTTCTACTGCCAAATATACTATGTTGACGAGTTTTTAATTTATAAAGTTAATCTATATATACACTGATTTTACTTATGTCACTTTATCTACGAGTGAGTAACGTCAAACAATATTTCATAGAGATTCCGCAACATCAACTTTAATAGCCTAGTAATTAACAATAAGTGATGCGGCTATAAGTATGGATTGAAAGAGGATATATTGTTACAGTATATAATTAACGTACCGAGATGATGCCTTTAATGGTCTGATCACTGTAAAATTCAGGGTCTGTTTCTCTAAGAGAAAGCAGGACCTGGATCAAATTGGTCTTCTTCCTCCTTTGCTGATTCGATTCATCAACTCCCACATTACTTGTTATCCTTAGTTGCTCATCGACGAGGCCTTGCAAGAATCCATCCATCTTCCGCCCCAATTTCATCATCTTCTTCTCAACGCCTCCGTAATCCACCCACCGCAAAATGGGTATATAATCGTTGATATTTGAGCTTCCACGGAGGGCCTCCATCTCTTTAATTATGTCCTGAAACTCCTTAGCTCCTTCATCCACCACCTCCTCCTCCTCACCGTCGCCGCCGTAGTATCTCTTCCCGGCAATCATTCTCATCACAACGTTGAAAGTCAGCTCCACTAGTTTCTCCGTCAGATTAACCTTGTTGTTCGCCCCTGAAAATAGCTTCTTGAGCAGCAATCGCACCTCGTCGGTTCGAATCGAGGAGAAGGAATTGATCCGGCTGGTGGAGAAGAGCTCGATGGTGGTTAAACGCCTGAGGTTTCTCCAGTGGTCGCCGTAGGATGAGAACCCCATGGTGGTGCTGTTGTAGTTGAGGTGCTTTCCGGCGATTAGGCGTGGGCGGTTGGCGAATGTGACGTCGTTTTTGGTGAAGCATTCCTCCACGAGGGATGGCGAGGAAATAACCAATACCTTCCTGGTACCGGACCGGAGAGAAAAGATGTCTCCGTATTTTTCGGAAAGGTCGTCCAGGGCCCGATGGAGCGGCGGCTTTAGTAAGTGAAGGTGGCCGGTAATAGGACGAGACGGTGGGCTTGGCGGCGGAGAATTTTTGGTGGGTTTGATTAGTTTACGGGCAAGAACGATGAATAAGGTGGAGAAGAAGAGAATGAAAGTGAGGGAGAGAGTAGACTGAGACTCCATTTTTGTTGTCTTTTTCCCCTGCGTTAAGTGAACAGAGCACTCTGTTTTAGTTCTCAGGTTGCTTGCAGAACTGGATAAGTGTTTTCCAAGGTTGCTTTGCTTTTCATCACATGGCCAAGTTTATTAGAGTAATGATTATATAGAGGGAAGTCGTGTTGGATTTCCATTTCCTCGTAAGCTCACTGGCTCTGCTATCATCGTCAACCTCTTTGGACAAAAGTAGATCGGTTAAATTACTCTGTTTTTTCCTTTGTCGTGTATGTGGGTGGATTTTGCTTTTAGATTTTGAAAAGTTGGTCGTCATTTTTTATCTTTATAGGAAGTTATTATTTGACACCCTAATATTTAATAAGATTAAATCGACTTTTTCATAAAAAATTGTAAAATTTAAATTACTTTCCATCAGTTTTAGTCAATTGAAAATGTCTAATAATTAATTACTCACCTAATGCTACTAATTACTCACCTAATTTTACTTTTTTGTTGTTCAATTAGAAAGAACTATATTCAAGCAAAAACAGTTCTAACTTGTAGAGGACAGTCAGGAAACTCCATTAACAGACTTAATTGACCCATTATAATTAGTTATAATAACTAGTTATAATTGGTTATGTAACTTGTTATAATATGTTATAACCGGTTTAAATTATTTATAATCGATTATAAATTTTTGTCGCAAAATTCACTGTAAAAGTCATATGAGATTCATCGATGACCATGACGTAGCAATCCGACAATGAGGTGTCATATGTAAAAAGATAAAAATACACCTCATTTAAATATATAACCGAACTGAATTGAACTTTTGAATGATTGAATATGATCGATTATCGCCTTACATAATGTTTTTTTCTATGTTTGTTTTTTTTTTCGTACTAAAAATTGTGTTTATACTTTGCCACAACATATCGAAACGGTAAACATATTTTCAATATGGTTAAACTTTCAATATGGTTAAACGTGCAACTTTAAACATTGTCACCTTTTCAACCCAAAAAAAATCATTCCTCGACCCATTAGGCCAAGTGATCGTAAACCAAGATGGATTTGGGTCCTCTGCCGATGAAGTTCAACTTAGTCATAAATAGTTAAATTGATGATCTTACTCAATAGTATCATCTTGTTATTTTACCAAAATAATCTTGTTATTTTCGATTGGGTTGATATATATTTTAGTTTTAAACGAAATTTAATTTTTTATCGGAATAAACCGAGATTTTGTATGTCCATTTTGTAAAGCGTGTTGGATTTGAAATCGAAAATCTCAAATCAACGAACCATATTTGATATGTGAGTAAAATTTCGATACCAACTCCGCCTCCACTTGAAATAAAAAAATAGAAATTTCCTTTTTTTCTTACCGGAAAAATAAAAAGAAAATATCAAAAATAGGATATAATGAGATCAGCCAAACGGAAGAATTGGCTAAGGATGGACGCAGCAGGGAATGAGATACTTAAAATCTTTATCGCAGTAGTTGGGAAGATAGCGGGGAAAGAACGAAAATCAAAGCTCATCATCAATACGCGTTTTCTAAACGCCATTCTTTTCTGGGTTCATTTTCCCTCATTATATATCAAGATTTTCTTGCCTTGCATCCAGAAAGGAATAAGATACAACAATTGCTGTCCGCAATTAACATCAAATCATCTCTGGTACGAACTCGCGTTTATTTCTACCATAGTTTCCGTTATCAGATTGCTTTGATCATCGCGTTTGCTTTCCCGTTCTCCTTAGTTTCCAATCGATTGATTTTGAATTTTTGATCCAACCCTTCTTATCTGTTCCATTGAACCGCCTGAAAGCTTCAAAATTTGACCGATCAGGCTTCGTTTTGTGATTCTAAGATGGTACACAGTTGTGGTGGGTTTGAGGGAAAACGGAAGGTTTGTGTAGTCGGGACGAATGACGATCAATTTTCCTTTTTGTTATCTGTTCTTTGCCTATGATTCCCTGATTGATCTCAGATAGACCGTACTAGTTTGGTCATCTTAAGGGCTTTTACGGCTTAGCATATTAGCGTGTGTTTGATTGGAATTGGTATTCGTTTGATTCCTTCAACTGTTTAATTGGTACTCTGTTTCAGGCTTTGATTAAACAATGGGAGGCGGCAATGAGAATGACTCTAGTGACAAAGGACTGTTTTCGCACCTAGGTGCATTTGCTGCTGGTTCACATTACCCTCAGCATGGAGGATATCCTCCACAAGGTTATCCTCCCCCTGGCGGATATCCTCCTCAACATGGATATCCACCTGCACCCCATGGATATCCTCCGGCTGGTGGATACCCTCCAGCAGGTTACCCCCCTCCTGGTGGATATCCTGCTCCACCTCCTCCTCACGGATATCCTAGTCATGGACATGGTGGTTATCCTCCGGCAGGTTATCCCGGTCCCTCCAATCATTCTGGTAATGTCAAAGTCAATCGCACTGTACTTTGTTTCTCTTGTTGGATATTTAGTTTCTTGTTAGAATCGTCTGTGTTTGCTTTGTCACTAATACTTTGAGCATGGATGATCTTAACTAGGGCATGGAGGTGGTATGGGGGCGTTGTTAGCTGGAGGAGCAGCTGCTGCAGCTGCGGCCTACGGGGCTCATCACATGTCTCATGGTGCTCACGGTTATGGTCATGGAGGCTACGGTCATGGAGGCTACGGTCATGGTTATGGTCATGGAGGGTTTGGTCATGGCAAGTTCAAGCATGGAAAGTTCAAGCACGGCAAGTTTGGAAAGCATGGGATGTTTGGAAAGCATAAGGGCGGCAAACACTTCAAGAGATGGAAGTAAAGATTCATTCACCCTAAAAAACTGCGATCCCCTGGAGTTGAGACTGTTATTACTGACTAAATGTGGTGTTAATAAGACTTGCTTAGTTTCCTTTATAAACTTGTATGTCGTATCAATTTGTGCCTGTGTCTCAGTTTGTTGCTTATCAGTACCGTTGCATTGCATAGGTTGTTGTTCTGTTGATGCTTGCTATATACAAGACTTTTACCATTATATTTAAGAAATCTATGTACATTTGTAGCTCAAATTTTCATCCTCAATTGTGAGAATCCACACTAGGCCATAATATCCTTTCTATTGTTAGATGAGGTCCGCACTTTGGTCTTAGACTCGTAGCTAAATCACTGCCAAGGATCATCCCATAAAAGAAGAGACAGTGCATGACAAAAAGAGTCTGTCATCTTTCTTCTTTCAAAACAAAACAAAACCTATTATCTACTCGCTGATAAATTTTTGGTACAAAAGTGTTATGACCGACCAAGTATGGTCATAACACTTTTGAAACTAAGTATTGTGTATCGGTTACGATTTTTATAATTCAGGTGCACTTTAATTACATTATATGTGCATTGTTTTGAGATTCATACACCATTCAAAATGAATACGGCTAAAAAAAGTTGGGTATTTAGCTTATAATGTGGTAGATCACCTAACACAATTGGTTGATGATGATGGCTTACCACTGAGTGAAATTCGTCAAATCATTGTAGTTAACATTCTGCATCGAATGTCATTATATATAGTTGTTAATTTGTTATTCGTCTCGACCATCTCTCTGTAAACCTTCATAGCTCCATCGGTATTTCGATTCTCGGTCTTACTCGCTTACCTCTATGATAAAGTTTTCTGTTTTGTTTTTTCCAGAAACAGCTATTATAGAAAGGTTGGGATCAAAAGGTGGTCTGAATAATCAAAATATTTATTTACGTGGTTGAATACAAGTAATCCAATTCCGAAAAACGTGGACGGCAGGATTCGAACCTGCGCGGGCAAAGCCCACATGATTTCTAGTCATGCCCGATAACCACTCCGGCACGTCCACCTTCATATTATTAGCGTGTTGCTTCAAAGTCCTCTTCCTATTACATCTCTCAACAGAATGCTTCCTACACTTATGTGCAGAACTTGCAGAAATCTTATACCTAAATAAGTGTTACAAAAATTATTGATGGCACATTTAATTTTTTTTACTAAAGATATTCTTACACCAAATGTTTTTTAACATATTTTAATTTAATATTAAATTTTCAATATAAATTTATTAATTGGTTATTCGATACAAAAAATCAATTTAAATCTAACCTATTATATGTTTTTATCTTGCTTCCACCACTTATTTTGTTCACTTGTGGAGATTTGAATCAATTGTGAAATTTTCTTTGGGCGAAGTGAACAAGAATTTTTGAAAATTTGTAACTAACAAGCAAAGTAATTATCCGACAAAAAAATAAAAGAGATATAACTGAAAAACAAAATTCAAAATATGAATAATTATATGATACTAATCCCACTTAATCGTCTTATGCAAACCCCATTTGATTGAACTCCTGCCACTCGAATCAAAATAGATAAATTCTACTTTAATTATCTAGAATTATCATTGAAGTCCTTGAGTTAAAATGATTTATTGGAGGACAGTTTGAATACCAAGTAGTTTTAGTATATAACAAAGCAATCATTAAAAACCTCTTTTTATGCATTCAGTGACCAACATAACGTGCATTAGTAGAGAAGCCACCATCACCGGCTTTATCTTATAGAATTGGGAAAATGAATGCATAAAGTGGAGAAGCCAACATCTCACATATTGAACTACGGTGGCCGGTGGGCCGGTCGGTCCGTCCGTCCGTCCGTCCGTCCGTCCGACAGAAGTTCAAGGACGTGCAAAACGGTTAATCATAATAAAGGTTCAAATATCTCCTTTGCGGAAACATGTAAAACTTTAGACACACAACAAAAAGGAAACCCTTTTGATTTCTAAATCAATTTCCCCTTCCAGCAAGGCTAGCTGGTTTCTTCTTTTGGAAAAAATAGAAACTGAATCAACCATTCCACATTGTTTTAAAAACCTAACTGGATCGGCCGGTCCGACCATGAATTGTATATTATGTGCCGGTTGAACAAATTTTTTAGGCACACAACTTTTTTTCCAATATGTGACAAATGGGAGGATCGGAAGTGTAGTCTCTCAAAAACAAAGAATGACCGATTAACATCTCATATAATGTCACAATTTGATTAGGAAATTCATTTAATTGATAATATTAACATTATAGTAAATGATTAATATTAAAAAGTAATATTTTACTATAAATTAAGTAAATTATATGTTAAACCTTAATTATTTAATTAATAAAAAGGTTCACATCTATATAGTTTGTAACCTCTTATAAAACAATTTAATAACTCTATTTTTAAAAAATTAGATTATGATATTAAACTTTATATACTATCTGTTTGATTCAACTCAATCAAAAAATTATCTAATTCGACTTAATTATATTTAATAATTAAAAAGATCTAATCCAATTTAAAAAACTATCGAATCTCAATCAAACTATCAAATCTTGAATCCCTAGACTCATCGCTTCAAAAAATTTCCCATCTTGCAATTTGGTTGTATGTTGCCACAAGGCCACAATGGGAGACGATGAGCATTTAAGTAACATTATATTTACATAACGGTATCATATACAAATACATCCAAAAAGTCCAAAGAGAAGAAGAAAAAAAATAAAAAGTGTAGCAACAGTAGGGTAGTTGGGAGCAGAAGAAACAATCAATGGGTGGGAAGCAGAAACAGAGAAAGCAACGAGCTGCAGTAATTTATTTGACAAACATCGCCGCCGCCATAACCGACCAAAAACCTACTCCAACTGTCTTCCCTTTCACATTAACATTCCCATCAACGGTTGTGAAGTGGGTCGGATGCATTTGGAACTCTTCTTTCGCTGGAGAAGAAGACATCAAGCGACCGATGTCGACGGAACCGAAACCGCTTCTGTCGAAGATGCTGCTTCTTATGATCATCATGCCTCTCTGTTTTTGGAGTCAGGGGTTGCTCATGATCCTCTGCAGCAACAAGTAGTGCAGCCTGGTGATGATCATCCTCTGCTGAAACCCAAAGCAGATAGAAGAAGACCAGAACGAAAAGCAACTGGAGATGTTTACAACTTCGCATTTTTTGGAATTGGGTTGGAAAACAGAGAGTGAGAGTGATTGGAATTCACGGAGAAGAAGGGGAGAAAAAGAGGGTCCGGTCCAGAAAGAGGTGGAGACAAAATAAAAGGAAAAGTGCAGAGCAGAGCAGAGGAAGAAGCCAAACAGAAGTTCTTATAAAAGAGAGAACAAATATACAAAAAGGCAGAGAGTGAAAAATTAAAGCTACATGGCTTTGCTATATGCTAGTAGACTAGTAGTAATTGCTGTTTGAATCTGACTGACTGTGGAGAAGAAAACTGCAAAAATTAAAGAGGGAGTGGCAGAAACAGATAGAGTAGACAGTGAGGAATAGGAATAGGAATAGGAAGGGGTGAAGCAAAAATATTAGAATCTTTTTTCTAGTATAAATTTTTTTTATAAGAAGAATTGAGATAGTAAATATAAATAAAGTTAAAAAGATTGGTTTAATGTTATGATCAGAGAAAATGAAGGAGCTTATTTTGTTAATGTATGGACAATTTTATATAACAACATATGTAGACAGCCTGTACATGTAAATGAGAACATATCGTTAAAAAAGTCAAAAAATTTGTTATGATTATGTCACCTGCTATACAACGATTGATGTATTGTAATAGGTTGTAAAAACCGCACCAGCTATGCATCCTGTGGCAGAACCAGCGATGGGCCAATTTGGATAACCACACAAGGTTTTTTTGTTTCAGATTGATAAAGTTTTATATAAATTTTTCAAAATTAAAAATTCGCCTAATATTTCGACTATTATGCTTTAACATTCACTTATTTCAAAATTTTATTCAAAGTTTCTGACCATTCTAATTCCGCTATCTATCATTGCATCTTCTCAACATTCATCTATACGTCAATATCAAAAGTATCAAAACAAGTCATGATATGAAAGAACCAAAATAATACAACGTTAATAAATCCATATAACAATAAATTAATTAAACATTGTAGGAAATATATCATTTATAAACATGATTGAATTCAAACTCAATATCTTTAAATAGCTAAAAAACAATTAAGTCAATTAATTATCACACCAGACTAAGAAATTAGAAAATAAGAAATGGATGAAATGAGACCCTGCAAATAAGGGACACAACTCACGATGTAACTTTCTGGTTGCTCTTTTCTATCTGCTTTATTGAAATTCACGAGGAGTAAATTACTTTTTATTTTGTAATTTTAATTTATCTCTAAGCGTTCAGTCAGATTGTCAGGCAGTCCCCTAAAACAAGGACCACTCCAATGCCTAATTTAAGCACGCATCCTCTATTTCTATTTAATTTCATTTAATATATGACTGGACTCGAAGCTTATTGTTCAAGTGTGTTGGAATTCAAAGTAATAACGTGGCTGCAATTATATCACTGTCAACCTCTGCAATTTCACTCACTCTAGTACATTAACTTCTCCCCAGAGCCATGCTACTGTATAAGATTTATTATTCATTTTTTTCAACCATTCGAATTATTAGAATACAATTGTGTGTTCGAATTTTCACGATTTTAATATTAACTATTGATTTAAGCATAAAGTATGATGGGGTCTGTGCAAACTTCAAGTTTGTTAGTTAATTTTCATTTGAGGGGGCATGTTAGAAAATGGTAAAAGATCCATCATTAACCCTCTCCCAACAACTCAAATTATTGGGATGCAAGGGTTCTTGACAAAGACCACTGTTTTGCACGTGGTCAACTTAATAGAACACGGATCATTTCAGAGCTTCTGTGATGGCATGCATTACCGGTCTCACCTGGATATGAGGTTGATGGCCAGTAATATGCATCACGGGTCTCACCTGAATATGAGATTGATGATCGACAACTTCAAAATTTACTTGACGACAACATCATTATGTATGGTACCTATTGAAAAGGTTCTTGGTGAGAGTTATGACATCGTTGCACTGCTGCAGATATACGAAAGGAGAAGGAGTTACTTGGTTTTGACACATTGTAGAAACATGCATCAGAAAATTAAGGTTTGTTATAGGTGGCCAATTTATTTGAAATCTGATGGAGAGTGCAATGATGTCATTGAGCAAAGGGATTTGGCATGCCTGTGTTTTGGTTTTGTCTGCTTTGGAAACTAGTCGAGGTTCTTTAATCCTTCATAACTTACAAACTCCATTGAAACCCGTGTGCTGCTGAAGTAGCATATTTTCGGTCGTCAGATAGTTCTTTTTTTTAGTTTTTTTTTTAATTTACAGCTCCAAATTAATATGAGTAATTTTGGTATTTAGAAAAAAAAATTATTTTTTTAAACTAACCTAATTCATTTAGTTTAAATTCGGTTTGAGGATTTTAGGAAATATTTTTTTCATCAACCATACATACATCTAAACTGCTAATACCTACGTCAAAGTTGTAATGCTTAGGTTTAAATTGCTAATAATTATGTTTTCTCTTTTATATCTACATTACGTCTAAGTTGCTAATAACAACGTCTAACTAGATAATAACTACATTTAAGTTGATAATAACTACGTCTATCTAAAATGTGCTAAAACATATTTTTGAGATGCTGATAACTATGTTTGAATTCCCTCCATAACTATGTCTTATTGGATAATAACTACGTTTTCTCCCCTTATATTTTGCTTATATTTTCATCGACCATACATACATTTAAGGTGTTAAATACCTACCTCAAGGTTGTTAACGCCTATTTCTATTAGTTTATAATAACTGCGTTTTGCCCTTATATGCCTTACGTTTAAGTTGCTTATACCTAATCTAAGTTGTTGATACCAACATCTAACTCTAAGTTAGTAACAGAAATGTCTAACCTGTTAATAGTTACGTCTAAGTTGTTAATGGTTACGTCTAAGTTGTCAACTACTACCTATAAGTGGTGATTGCTATCAAGTTAAGTTTTGAGTCAGTTAACTCACTTGTTTGACTTCGAAAAAAAAAAATTCATCAAAACTATAGGTAAAAACTAAGATTTTGATGTAAGAATTATTTGAATTCGAGTTTATATGTCAAAGATATTAATTAGTTAAAATATTTTAAAAACTAATATTAATTAAAATAATAATATGGAAATTACGAAACTATCCTTCAACTACAAAATTCAACCGCCGAATAATTGAACACCACACACCAACACAACTACATTATAAAAAAAGTTGCCTTTTATATATCCCAGCCTTTTCGTGCCACTCTGGTTTCTGTACCTGAAAAACTGTGAAATTAAAGGCCTTCTTTCCTTCTTGTTTTCTTATGCATTTTATTCTATTAGGGTTTGAAATGTGGAATGCACAATTATTTCGGCAATTCTATAATGGCATCATCGGTCTCACATGAACTGATGGCCGACAGCCACACAATTTACTTGACAACAATATCATTAAATATAATACTCGTCAAAGGGGATTTTGTATAAAAAAAATCATTATCGAATCATTTTTTGCTGGTTACCCTAGAGATATCGAAACGTTTTTCATAAATCATATTATATTATTGTATAAATTATATACAAAATATATACATTACATTTAAGACAAAGTATGATTGGAAGTATTTGTATGAACGGTATACAAACCTCAAAGGCAGAAACAAATTGTATACCCTATGTATGTATGTATGTATGTATGTATTTATGTATGTATGATGGGTTATTGAAAGATGGTATGGATGGTCATTACACTTGTCTACTGATTGGTTAAGAAAAGTCTGCATTGAAGACCCTCTGTTTATTACCATTCTGTGCTTCTTTCTTATAACCTAGAAAAAGTGACTAATTAGGACTTTTTTGCCCCAAAATCCAATCTCACAAAATCTAGGTACTTTGGTTAAAGTAGATATTCTGGCGATTGATCATGTCAATGACTAAGACGATTCCAAAAGTGAAAATGGACCTTCCCCATGCACAAAAGAGTGGGCAACTCTGACTTGCTTGTTTGTAGATAGGAAATAGGTAGCCCAGGAACTTGTTCTTCAGGTACATTAAGATTCTGCTGCCAGTTCAACTCTGAACTACGAGCTAGATTGGCTTTCTTACTTCAGTTGTTTTTATAAATTACATTAATCCATTGATGACTTCAAATCTTGTGTACGTTGATATATTAGGTTTCTGATAGGCCAACTCGGTCCAGACACGTAACCAGCCCCCCTGGGTAAACAGCAATTTCATGGCTTCGACAGCAGCCGCCGGCGGATAAAAGGGTTCAAATGACCATTTTAATAAGGACATTTGCCAAAGATTTGCTCAAAAAAGTCACTAGTTATTTTTCCTTCACAACAATTTTATAAATTTTTGTCAGAAAATAAATACGTCACCAAATTTTAACTTTAGATCGAAAATTTAATATACTCCACGCTTAGGGAATGAATGATTACTTCAGGAATTATTAAAAACAACATGTGGTGGGAATGAATGATATCATGGAAATTTAATTATTTTTTATAAGAAAATTTCAAAATTTTTCAAATCAGTTAATATTTGGCATGCATATTAAAAATGGTTAAAAATAAACTTTTATAATGGTAACCTCGGTAAATAATGGTCAAATGAAGTTAACATTAATTTTACTTGGTGTTATGTTAGTGTTGAAAATTTTCAAATTGACTTACTTTCTGCATGCATGTGATGAGAACAAGCTAAAAATCCAAACTATTTTTTTTGTAATCGAAAGCACGTATATCCACACTAACAACAAAATCAAAACCCTTAAAACAATATCTTTTAACTTCATTTGGATATTATTTAAAAGATTTAACATGATGAAACCTCAATTTTGTAAACCGTATGATAAACTCTAACTTTTGATCATAATTAAAAATAATAGATTCTAGACCTAAAAAATTGAACTCTAAACCTTTAACACTATATCCTAAATCTCGAATACAAATCTACAACTTCCAAACTCTTATTTTTAAACTCAAAATATGAAAAAATTATAGTATAGAGGATATCGATACTTGTAAGTACAAAAGTGTTACCCATATATAGATATTCCTATTATCTTATTTAATGTATGAATAGAGTTGATAAAACGATTATGATAAAAATTGTTAACTACTGACCGTATAAAAGTTGCCAGTAATTATATTAATTAAACCCCTTTACAGTTAGTGATAGGATTAGTCTATAGAGGTTTTGAAGGACTTTTATTTATAAAAATTGGTGATTTTTGTTTGTAAGTCAAAAAAATTCGGCCCCTCCTTCCTTAATAGCTCTGTTATTGCACGGAGTGATAAGAAGTGTGATTACACTTAAAGTAACGAACAAGCGACGGATTAGAATAGCTCATCACCACCAAAGACTAGCTCACCACTAGTCTTACACTCATCTCATCGTAATCACTCAAACCATGCTTTCCTCGACAGAAAGCAAGTGCCACTCTACAAAGTATTCGAGTATAATATATGAATAGTAGTGGTTTTCTCAGTTCAGCAACTTAATCCTTTCTCTCATAGTTTCCTCTGTTTATATAGCTTCGTGGACTTAACGTTGCCGTTGCTTTCTCCACGTAAGAATTTCAACGGCTAATTTCTTGACCTTCTTCAAGATAACTATGGAGATATTTTATTTCCATAGTTGAGTTTAGTCTTCAAGATTTCATCCCAACATCAGCACCGTAAGATCCTCAAATATGCAGAACATCTGAATTCTGATATCATGTAACTTATTGTCTGAGGTATTAGTAGGACCTGTCTATAACTTGTTGAGATGTTCTTCGTACAAAGTGGCTGGGGCTGAATAGAATAAGACAGTTGGATGATTGGTTTCAACTGTTTCTGGAATATATAGCAAGGTAAGGGTTCTAATGAGGCCCCATTTTTTTATTCCTCGAGGAAAATTTGACCCTGTGATCGGCATGATCAAGACATATCAATGTTATGTTTGACAATACAAATTATAATTTTTAGAAAAGATGAATGAGACTAATGTAAATAAGTTAAGTTGGAATAAAAAAATATTATAAATAGAAATTTGAATCAAAAGGATATAAGAATTTTAATTGAAATTATATTTTTCTATTCATTCAATGAGAAATTTTCCTATAAATTTCTTATATCCTTTGATTTTATTTTTTTCTTACAATCACTTTCAATCTCAACTTAATTATTTTATACTGTTCTAATTTCATATTTATAGAAATTATGATTTCTATTACCAAACAAATGTCAACAAGGAAAAAAAACAAAAAATGAAAAAAAAATAATCACTTTCAATCTCAACTTAATTATTTTATACCTTTATAATTTCAAATTTATAGGAATCAAATATCAACAGTAAAAAAAATGAAAAACAGAAAAAACAATCACTTTCAATCTCAACTTAATTATTTTATACCTTTTAAAATTATAGGAATCATCATTTGTAGCTCTCACTGAAAAAGTGTGGCTGCTGGGATTCGAGCCCAGGTCATCACGGCCACAACGTGATATTCTTACCACTAAACTACAGCCACTTAAGTTGTTGAGCAATGTATGGTTAACTATAATAAACTGAATTACTTACCACAATTTAATATGTCACCACATTAAAAGGAATTCACTATAGTTTTTGCAATAGTGCAGGACGCTCTGAGAACTTTGGTGTGTGCTCAATCACCACGATGGAGTTGATTAGTGCAGTGTCGTTTTTGTAGTGTGCTACTCTTCTCCTTCGATGTTCAGAGTGCAAAGATCATTTGCATGCCTCCACCATTCGTCATGGTCGTGAGAGCTCTTGCAGCGAGAATAGAGAGTACAAATTATACATTTATCAAAAGAATAATCGTGTAGCAAACTATCGAACTAACATAGGTCATTTTATATTAGGCTTCCTTATTGAACATACTCAATCCCTCTCTTATTTACTTCGTGACCAACTTGATGTATCCAAATCTCGTTTGATTTTAAATAAATGTTGAAATGATTGCCAACAAGTTGAAAAGGGGGTTATTAAACCTGTATTCATTGGTTTGGCAACTTATGGAAATGGCAGGGGAAAAAACAAAGGAATAGACAAATGAATCCTAATAATTGTTGTGATGGGATGTGAATGTAGCTCCAGCATTGCGCATATGTTTTGATTCGGCGGATTAACTCCACAGCGAGTGAAATCATTCAGTGCAGCCTTAGCATCAGAATTTCGATGTCTTTGCGATTCAGATCTATATGGTAAATGAAACTACTTCTCTAGCTGATATAAATAATTTTGTTCCCAACTATATTTACAGAATAAGTTAACTACTGAAATTCACTATCCTACAATTTTGCAAAAACAAACAAATGCCAACATAAGTTAGCTGCAGCTTGTGTCGAATCAACGTAAGTTCGAGCAGAACTTCTCAATCTTCGATATCAATCACTTCAATGAATTGAGGCTCCTTCAACTTTGGTTCAATGTCTTGGAAAAATGACGCAGGTATTTCTGGTGGTGAGGCCACAACAGCAACACACTTGAACTGTAACATACAAGGAACTAGATTAAAACAGACAACTTCAGACAGCAAAGCTCAATTCGAATGAAAGAAAAGCTTACCTTGTGCTGTTTATACTTGTCACGAACTGATTGCAATCCACCTCCTCTCCGACTCAAATAGAGGTCATGTAAGATCAGCACACATTCCTTCAGCTCTGCTGGACAGTATCTAGAGTACTTCTCTAAGCTAGAATTCTGTTCAACGCACAACTCAATTAGGCACTGCCAGATTCTCAAGTATCAGACACAATGGAAATGGTGATCTCAATGAATTCACTTACCCAGGGGTGCATCTTCGGATTGATTATGAATCTTGATAGAAACACAACAGATGCAGCAACCATTGAAGGTAAGAACTTCACACAATTGTAATCCAGCAAGCTTAACTCAGCTAGGTAGCAACCCATGAACTCAAGCTGCAAGTTCTCACTCTGAAAACAAATAGCGATTATAATCAGCTAACAGTTCTGAATTCACTACACAACATCCAACAGGGAGTAACACTTATGATGTGCTTACTTTGTAATCCTCTTGAGCAACCCTATTGATTTTCCTCCAGAATGTCTTTATTGTGGGAGTACCCAACTCAAATTTCAAGTACTTCAATATATCAGCTTCCATCTTCACCACCTTCACAGTGAAAACAAGGACTCGTTAATTGAAAACGGTCATCAAATCTCATAATCCAAAAACCAAAGACAGGACATTAAGGGATGGATTAGCTACCTCGTCTTTGGTGTAAGTATTATCCGTGATGTAGCAAAAATCATCCACATTTGGAGGGGTTATTTCCTCGTATTTCCTGTTCAGATCAATGCAGGTAAGCAAATCGAGTACCAAGTAACAGTCTAGAAAGCGAAAGAAATGTATGTATGGAAACTATATAGAGATTCTTACGATGCAATGAGCATTGAAGAAACACCAATAAGCTGAAGACGTTGTTTGTTGGTGAGATTCAGAGATAGGAATCTGTCAATGTAAGTGATGGAGAGATACAAAGTATCAGAGACGAGCTTGTATTCTTCGGCAACCTCCACCAACCAATCCACCAGAATCCCTCTCATGTTGGGAGTGATTTCAGATTGGACCGTCTCAATATAGTCAGGCAACGGCCTTCTCTTTGGTTCCGCCTAAAAAGATTCCGATGGCAGAGTTAGCACCAGACTGAAACCCTAAATTTAACCTAATTCCCAATCAGACGGTTCAGTCTATCAAATCAAAATTACCTCTAGTCTGTATAGATACTCGTAAATATCAGAGACATACTGGGTGCACATCTGAGGATCGTCAGCCGAACCACCTCTATCTTCATTCCCGGCGTCGACAATCGGAGGGATAAGTTCCGGCGTCGGAAGCTCTTCTTTCTCGGGCTTAACCACTTTCTTGGCCTTGGACGTCTGCTTAGACTTAGGGTTCCCCTTGACCTTCCGCTTATCGGGACGACCACCGGAAGTCAGATCCACCAAAACGGGGCCAACATTAGTTAACTGAGGGAGTTCCCCTAAAACAACCCTGTTCCTCTTCTGCTGCTGCTGCTGTAAAGGAGAGCAGTCCTCATCGGCAGGGGTCATCGTCGCAGCTGCTCTTTTCCTGGCAGCACGAGTGAGGCGGGAGCAGTTCTCTTGATCAGCCATTGAATCGAGCTCCGTCCTTCCTCAAGCTCACACCGTTGTAATAGTGCTGCGGGAGAAAGAACGGGAGAGGGAGGGTGATTGATGAGGAGTGGAGTGGAGAAGGGAGAAGTGGGATTTTGTAATGGGTGGGGAGAAGAAGAAGAATGAAGAGTGAAAATGAGGAGCGAGCGCCATTTTTTTTGTTTTGAAAAGGAGGTGGGAAATTGATTGTTTTGGGATGAAATTTTCGAAAGTTGGAAGGGAGGCGGAGGAGGGAGCTCTGCGTTTTGGGGGAAATTAGAACAAATTTTCAGGTGGCCGCGGAAGGAACCGCCGGGCTTTTTGAACTTGTAATTAAAATTTTCAGTGGAATTCTCCGTTTCGCGTCAATTCCCAAATACCACCTTTCGCGGTCTTGGGCAAAAATGGGGAGCTAATGGCCGTTGGATGGAATGGCGATCCGCGTGCGGGGAATCCAACGCTTTGTATGCGATCGATCTTCATTTTCATCACTCTCCACTTTCGCTTTTATATATAATAAATAAAAGTAAGGGTTTCATTTTTTTTTCATCCTCGTAAATATTCGAAATTCCAATAGCAGCACTCATATTTCAAAATTAATTTCATTACCTGATTTTGAACACAATTCGACAACGGGTAATAGGTATTTGAATATATTTATAATCGCTCTTTTTTTTAGAGTTATAGGTATTCAAAATATTTGTTATATTCATAGAGTATGAGATGTGTAATCATAAATTAAGCCTTTTAAATCCTATTCAGAAATTAAAGATACACGTAATACCTATTTGATGGGGTTTGGCAAACCAACTTGCTTTTGTGACCCAAAAAATTAACAAGCAAAGATCGCTAGCCTAGTAGGCGTCGAGAATTAGTTTGATCCTCTCAATCGAACTCTATACAAATAGAGCTCACAATCTATCACAATCACCTTTTTCAAAGTTTCCATACCTAATTACTTGTTTGTTTTTTTTTCAGATTTAGAGGAGATTTAGTGAATAATTTTGTAGATCAGAGTGATTTGATGAAAATAACATATTTGAATACAAAAATGAAATAAAATTTAAAATTGATTTGAATCACCTTGTGACCCCAAGTGATTTGGGAAAATACTAAAATGTCTTTTTGCCTTTAAAATTTTAAAGAGTGAAATAATATTAGAGTGTATTTTTCTGATAGAAAATAATATTAGAGTGTATTAGTCTGTTGTCAAATAAATTAATTATTTTTCATTAATTAAAACTCCTCTTTTAATTCACAAAACTTCACTAAACAAAATAGTTAAAATTGTTTCAAATCACTTTCAACTAAATTCCCAAATCAAACAAACCCTAAGTATTGTCACCCTAAAGCAAACACATGATAAAGAGCTTTTATTTGATGATTAATAAACAAAAATATTTCAAAATTTGAATTATTGATATGGCAGTAGTTCTTCCAAGATTTTAGGACCTCGCCATGTATAATTGCGAAGAACTCTCTACACATAGCTAGCTTTATATTTGTAGTTTAAACTAGAGAGATTATATTATTTTCTCGTCTCAAGTACTAAAATATATGCAAAATTTTGATAATTTTGTAATTCGACTAATGATATTTGAAGTTTTACTACTCTATTTGTTTGCTTAGACTAAATAATTAATCGAACATCTGTTTGTGTACTAGGAATAATAATATAATCATGAGGATGATGGTGCGTTTGTTCTTGGAAATCCGAGATTATCGATGTTGTTGTTCAACAGCAGCTCTTCCCAGCTTGTACCGTTGTGCCTTGGCATTTCATCAGTAGCGACGAAACTCAGTCCCTCGGAGTACTGATGATTATGATTAGAGAGTACTAGTGAGTTGTCAAAGTGACCCCAATGATGAGCATGAGGATCGCCGCCATTGTTGTTCTGATGTTCCAAACAAAGTGGTGGCGACATTACTTGATGCTGATCAGCTGCATCCAGTACTGTGTGGTCTCTACAAAAAATCAAGATATTAGTAAGCTTAATTAGCATTAATTACTGAATAAAGCATTTTAATTAATTACCTGAGGGTAGAAGAGTCTTCCAAGAAGTTTAAGCTTTGGAGCTGTGGGGAAGGAATCCAGTCCATGACAAAGGATGGTGATGGTGCTTGCTGCGTGATCATGAGGTTGTCAGCATCTGATGATACCAACTTTTGCTCCAAACTTTGCTGTTATATTACAAGAGAGAGGTGTGATGATTTATTAAAAAAGCTTATTTCGTAATTTACTTTGCGTAGTCCGTATGTTAATATAAATGGACTATTTATTTATTATTTTATTAAATTAATATTTATCGTATTAACCATCAATATGATAAGGGTTTTGTGAAAAAGAACCTATAAAGAAATCTTTTTTCAAAAAGTTCAAAGATTTTTTAGAAGAGGGAGAATTCGATACTGTCATTAATAACTAATACGATCCGAATTATTTTAGCAAAATATTAAATAAACTATGTATACGTACCTTGCGGATGAGAATGCGTTTGAGAGCATCCTGGAGGATCTGCTCCTGGTACTCAGCCTCATATAACGTTGTTATGTGGGTAACATTTCCTTCCAATATCCTAACCATCATCATCATTAGATACATGTTCACTGGCGGAACTGGAGCCGGACAAATTTAGGCTACCACTTAGGGTTTTTTATTCCCGAAGCTCTGAATCGGTATGTAAAATTAACAAGTTTAGTTCAAACACTAATTGTAGGAAAAATTATCTTGAACGCATTCGATTTTGTTTTAACTAAAAAAAATAAAACTACGTTTTTTAAAAGAAATGTATTGGTTGCTAGTTGAAAGAAACAAATTTGTATTCGTCAAATGATTATTCGATACACCAAATTTTATATAAAAGTTAAAATTATTAATAAAAAATGTTGAAAAAGTTGACTTTTATATTTAAAATTTCGCCCAAAGTCTTTAACTGTCGTGATTCCGCCGTTAACATATTGGGAGGATTCATCATCGCCGTTAATTAATGAATATTTCGTACCTTAGTTGTTTATGTGCATCCTCCATCTGGGTTCTTAATCTACGCATTCCTTGCTCAAACTCCTGGCCAAATTTAGTTGTTTTGGCATTTTAGTTTCTAAATACAAACATGAATCTGATACACAAATATGATGATATATGCATACCTGAAATTCGCATTCCGACGTATTTGGGAATCCACCGGAGCTGCTTCATCATAAAGTAAGACATTATGCCGATCGATAAGTATGCAAGACTATTATTTAGTTGAACAGTATGGTCCGACATTAAGCACAATGGTGCTGCCTAGTCATATCTTTTAGGGCCGGAAATCAGGAAAAGTTCGGGGTTCCATACCCGTATTGAGCGGCTTCCCGTATAAAATGATGTAGTACTGGAACCCTAGCCAAACCCGGAACTCATTCGGGGTTCAGATACCCATCAATACCGAACAAACAAATTAACAAAAAAAAATGGAAACTACTAATTCCACTCATATATCCTATTACAAAATTCAGTCGTCATTCTCAATCATCCAAACTAAACTACTTACTAACTCTCAACATTCAGCCCAATAGGGTTGGTAATTTTAATTTGGGTATATTAATAAGGTTTTGTTAAGAACGGGTATTTCGGTATCGGGTATATCCGGTACCTACGGGTAAAAATGTAATTATATATATAACGAATGGTAAACGATGGAGAAGGAAACCTTGATGAGGAGTAAGCAGTTTGATGTTGGGAGCTTGTTGCAGCTTCTAGCTTTTCCAGTGTCTTTTGCATCAACTGCAGTTTGTACGTACTAGCTAGTTGTTAATCAAGGGTTTAATTTGTTAATTGGAATACTTTTCTGTTATATATGTTGAGTAAATTACCTCAGGATTTTGCAGCCTTGAAATCGTGCATTCAAAAGGGAAAGCATGAGTCGAGTGGATAGATTAGCTAAATTTAGAGTAATAAATTACAAGCATAATACACGAAGAACCCCTTCGACGGGCACCACATTGAGTGATGCCGCCTAGACTGATCGATGATGCCTCATATAAATACCGAAATGATTGCGCATTCCGAACTTTGAACCCAGATCTCGAGAAACAGAGTCAGGTGCTACAAAATCACTCGACTATACAACTATGATTCCAAGTGTGAAATAAATAAATACTGACCGTCCTCGTTCATGCTCAGGAAGATGTACATATCGACTTAGGATCTCTTCAATGCTTTGATTTCCTGCAGAGAAGAAGCTGAGCCTGCCGGAAGGGGAAAACATGATGAGCGCAACATCGACATCGCAGAGAACAGAGAGTTCATAAACTTTCTTAATGAGTCCATTTCTTCTCTTTGAAAACGTCACTTGTCTGTTGGTCGTGTTCTCTATTCTCTTCATCTGAACCTTTACTCTTCCCATCGATCTCCAAACCCAAAATTAGCTTAGCTAGAGGCCTCTAGTTCTGGGCAGGGCAAGAGGCTGTTTAATCAGCAGGGAAGAAGGAAGAAGTTGGAAGAGAATAGTAAAGGCAGTTCGTCAGTATCAGGCCACTTTTAATTTGCTGACGACTCACTAGCTAGCGGTGTTTTTGTGTTGTGTTATCTCCACCTCTAATCAACCTAGCTACCTACTGAACTCATACTTTGCTGTTACCAATTTCAACTATACATATGGCATATGCACATCTCTATTATGCAGCCAAATGGCATTGATGATTTTAAATATGTACACTTCTACATTCATCTATTACGACTACAAACACTGCTTCATTATGCAGTTAGTTGTGAAGGTGAAGACAGTGACGATAAGAGTTGCGGCGAATAATGTGAGAGTGCCACCATTAAACCTGAAAACTTCAACGTGGCCCTATTTGGCTTGCTAGCTTCCAAGATACACACTCTCCCACCCATATCAAGTCCACACGTGTGGCCCACCTTCACAATAAAAATTAACCCCTCATCACCTCACAGTAAAACTAATATTTAAAATGTTCTGCCAATTACCTGCGAATCTTTCGAAGCCATAGAATTTAAAGTTTGGCCATAGTGCCCAAGTGGCAGGTTTAGAACCCATGCGTTATTTTGCACCACCATTGCATGCATGCAAAATTATCAACAAACTCTGACCATCGAGTTACAGTAAGAACTTCACCGACCAACTACCGTCAATTCCCTTTTTTGTTCTTCAGGCCAGTTTTTTAGGCCTTGTGGCCGGCCTTTTTGGGTGTGGAGATCGGTTCCCGGATGTGGTGTACTTCACCAACCAATTACCGCCAAAACCCGCTGACCCGGTTCGTTTTACGCAAGTCTTACACGCGCCAATGTGTGAGAGTGGTTGTAATTTTCGAATTTTGAATTCCCACGCGAGAGTGTATTACACGCTCCACGATTTACGCGCACCACCGTGTTATGCAAGCGCCCGCTTGTTTTCTTTTTTCTTCTTCTCGTTGTTTTTTCGGATTCGTGATCTCTCTCTCTCTCTTCTCCTGAAGGCAAAGTAAATTAGGGTTTGCCGATCGGAATCGAACACCAAAATCATCGAGCGATATGTCCAATCCAGAGGAAGATATGAAGCGGCGAGCCAGCGAGGAAATTGGGGAAGCAGCGAGCGGCGGCCATGATGTCGGTAAGAAGCAGAAGCTGGAAAACGACGACGTCGGGAACGAGGCGGTGGTTGTCCGTTTGGGTACGAAGGAATTCACGAGCTCCCGTCAGATGTTTGAAACTGTCCGATCGTGGCTTAGATTCTACTCAGTTCAACCTTTGATCAGCAACCATGTCGGTATTCCGTGTCACTGTCTATCGTTAATAATAACAATGATTCAGATACAACCATGGGCACGGCTTCTTATAATTTTGGAATTTGTCCCAACTCATTAGCAATGCAGTGCTTCAGAATGGATCATTTCCGTTTTTTCTTTCATCGATGGTTTCTTATAATTTTCTGATTCTGTTGCACATTATTAATTCTTTTGTTGGCAGGATTGCGACGCTATGTTACTGGACTTGGTGAAGAAGGGTCATCCCGACTCAGATACGTTAATTGGTTCCGGGGTCGCTTCATTCAAAGTCCGACAGAAATACATGTGCAGCGACTTACGCACGTTCATGGTTGTTAGGGAAGACGATTCCAAGGAGGATTTTTGCTACAGAAGCTGTGTAAACAATATCCTTCCATTGCCTGAGGATTTGAAAGATCAAGGTAGCGGTGTTGTCGCTGTTTGTGGATGTCATGTAGAAGGAGGCATGCAGGGTTTGCACAGGAGAAGATCAGCCGAGCTTTCTGAAATATATAAACGACTTAAACAAGACCGAGAAGCCAAGCTAGACGAAGAGGCGGTGAAATTGGTCTCCTTGGGTCCAAAGAAATTCAGGTCCTCCCATCAGATGTATTGGTTCTTTTTCAACTTGCTTATCAGGTTGCCGCTTAATGAGGCTCTCGTCGAGGAGAATGCCCACGAGATGTTACATGATTTACTGAAGAAGGGCGATCCAGAATCGGGGAAAAAGATTGGTTCTTCTTCTGGTGTCGAATCATTTCAAGTTCGAATCCATCCAGGATATGGTGGTAATCTGCGAAGCTTCTACTTTGTTAGAGGAGATGGTTCCATGGAGGATTTCTGTTTCATTAAGTGCGTTGACGGCATCTTTCCCATTCCAGAGAAAGCCAACAGATTATATGTTGGTCCTTGTAGCTGTCATCATGAACAAGACTCTGAAGGTGTTGTCACCTTTGGTTGGTGGAAATTCTGGAGTTCCAAACGAATTGTTTCGTTTTTCGCATCGTTGCTTAACGATTATTTGCAAGGTTTTGATCCTCTCGCCGACCGGGTAAGTCATTGGGGGGGGTGACATTTATCAGTTTGGTCCAAGACTTAACCGAACGGCAGTGTTGGATTTTCTGAAGAAGGGTGATCCAGAGACGTGGGAGAAGAAGATGGGTTCTGGAGGGGGTATCCAGTCAATCAAAATGCAAACCCACACAAACAGAGAAATTGGTAGGTTGGGACACTATTTATTCGTCGTTGTTAGGAGCGATGGTTCGGCGGAATCTTTCTGCTCCTGGACATGCATGAACAACCTGTCTTCCCTGCTTGAAGGAGGAGGAGCCAATGGTGGCGCTGGTGGAGGAAGCCGTCCTCGCAATGAAGGAAGAGCCAAAAGTGGCGCTGGTGGAGGAAGAGCCAAAAGTGGCGCTGGTGGAGGAAGAGCCAAAAGTGGAGCTGGTGGAGGAAGAGCCAAAAGTGGCGCTGGTGGAGGAAGCAGACGCCGTAGCTCTCGCCTACGTGCTTTGGTTTGAAGGTTTCCGGTTTTCTGTTTGTTGGCTGGTCAGTAGGGGCTTGCAGTGTCAAAAAACACAACTCTGCTTGATCGTTTCTGTTCACGTTTTTTTCCAACTGTCCTTGAGAAAAGGAAATTCTGGATTGGTGGGATTAAGGGCACTGTTGTCTTGTTGTCATGCTCATACACGAATAATTAATAAACCAGTTTCAATGAAGTATGTTTGCTAACAGATATCACTACCTACCTTGCCAACAGGCGCCCAATCCGAGAGTTATATTGACCAAAGTTTATGATTGTCTTGTGTGCATATATTTTCACAATAAATCCATTTTCAGTATTATAAGAAGCATACTTCACACACCCCATACTTCAGCTCCATCCTTACCCACTTCCGCGGCTCTCGTCGTTGTCACTGCAACCCATCTCCGAGCTACTGATTCAGACCCAAAAACTCTACCAAGAACGACCTGGCCCGACACCGAAAATGAGACCTAAAAAGCCACAGGCTTCACCGAAAAGTAAACAAAACAGAAAAAGCAAGCGCAAAGTTTCAAAGCAGCAAACGCCAACACTGAAAACCATTAGATCGTGCAGTTGTCCGTGCGAGTTGCCGAGGCTCCGCGGGGCCGGCCTCGTTCACATCGATGGGTAGAACGTTGATGGCTGGCCTACATGTGCGTCACCCGCTTCATGCAAGGTGAGCTTTCCTGGAGACTTCGACGACTTGTGATTTTCATTCTTGTCTCTTGTCGCCTCCTCTTGTTGTCATCTTGGATCAGCATCATCTCCGTGTCATCCGCCGTTACATGTTCTCAATAGGTAAGCGTTTTGTGTTGGTTTTTGAGATTTGAACCCATGCAAGCCTGAAGGTCTTGTATATTCCTGGGAGTGCCACGGACGTGTCCGTTAATGGAATCCGGTTTCGTTGGTCGGCCTCGAATGATGTTCAGCTCTTCTCGTGCTCTCTCAACGAGGTACAGGTTGTTGGATAACACTCTGGTCTTCTTCTTGGATCCAACTCGAAGCTCATCAGTCCATTGTCGCGTGATCATGTACGTTGGTATACGGAAGTGTGCTTCACACTGTCGATCGAGATGACCCATAATTCCACAGATGTAGCAAAACCCTACAATTTTTTCATACTGAAACGTACATGTGGTTGTTGCGTTATCACGTAGTCTCAGTTTCTTGAATCTCTTTAGAGGTTTCCTGACATCCAAATAAACTCGTAGTTGCATGAATGGGTTAGGGCGACAAATGATATTTTTTCATCGTAGTGAATGAATTCACCAACAAAATTCCCCAACGCTTTCCCGACCGCCTCGGAAAAGTACCCAAATTGTAGGTCGTTTGCTTAAATTCAAAATGCCGATTTATTGAGCGGCACTTGCGGCGGATTTTCTCCACGGCGCAGCTCGTGCGCAACAAGGAGGAGGCCGTCATAATTTCAGGGACCATAATCAATCATATTACGCATGTCGTGGTCATGGAAAAATCGGAAGAGAATTATAAGGGCCGCACTCTCATTCGAAAGAAAGACAAACTTCAACAACCATGTATAACTTACTAATGTAAAACGGGTGATATGGGGATTGAGATCGATGATGAAGATTGAAAGGCGGGCTAGGGTTTCTGCGGCAGCACCGAAGGGTTTACATCGAGAGAGGTTATTTTATTTACTATTTTACCCTCTCCATTATGGTTTTTGTAATGGAACATTTTTAATATGTTAATTCAATTAACATGGCCAATTTTATTAATGAAAACACTAATCTATTTTGGAAGATCGAGGATCGTCGAAGGAAATTAGAAAAATGATCATTGGATCTTGGATTGTTCGAGGATTCGTCGAGTTTCTGGTGCTGCTCGACCACTGTCGACGGCGGCAGCTGCTATTTGCCGGTTGAGATCATCTTCATCGTAGAAATTATTTAGTAATTTCTAAATCGTCACATCATCAACTTTAACAATCAACTCATTCAACAATTTTTAATCACCTATATCTTTAAAATATTTTAATAATTTCTTAAAAAGTGATTTTTTTGAAAAATGTTTCAATAGGTTATGTATCATGACTAATATAATTAATTTTTGGAGGAAATTAATCTCCTATGCGACATTGCTAATGAAATTGTTAATTTAGCAATCTTGTTAATTAACAAATACTCTTACATTCTTAGCCATTGCTAAGTGCTCCATTTTATTTAAAAATTGCTAATAATGTAGGAATGAAAATGATGTAAGGAATTATAATGCTATTAGAAGTGTCAAAAAAAAATATTAATTAAATTTAAAATAATATATTATTTGTGTTTTCATTAGCCTATATATATATATATATATAATATTCAAAGAAAAATTCACTTTGTATTATAGAGTATACTAACAGCCCATATACTCGAATTAACTAGTTATCGACTCTAGTCATTCTTGGTTATTTTCTATTATATTTACGTAAGTTTGATAGTTAGTTCTCCGACTCGTATAATTAGGCCAAAATAACTTGCTATTTGCTCAAAATAACTTGTATCGTATTAAATACTAATTATTAATAACGGCTTTGAGATTCTCCCTCTTCTAAAATAATCTATGAGCTAGCTCAACAATGGCGGCTTCAAAAGTCCCGCTCTTCGTAGATTCGATTTTTACAAAAATTGATGATTAATACAATAAGAGTTAAATAGCAAAATAATACATATTTCTTTTTATTACGAATGTATTAATTAGTCCATTTATATTAAAATACCGACGGCATCATATAGCATCGACCAGTATAATTAGGTATTGAGTCATACAAATAGTACTATGCAACAACTAGTTATTAAATCATTTTTTTGAGCAGTTGTTACTCTCTAGTATCTAGTTACCTTTTAGTCTAGTTACGTAAGTTTCCGGAAAGTCACCGGAGAGTGGCCAACCGGTCGTTGAAAATTAAAGTCGTCAGACAGTCGCCGGAGGCAAATTGATAGAGCGGCAAAACCTTACATAATTAATTAATATTTCATTGCATCGAACGAAAGATCAATAAATTAAATTAAGAATAGGAGTTTGATTCATGTAAAATTCTATAAATGAACTTTACTCTTCTTTCCGTTCTTCTTAACGGCGGCGACTCTTTATAATTTTAATTCTTCTTTTGCTTTGCGCAGTCCGTGAATAGACTAAAATACTCTTAACTAAAATAAAATTATTAACGCAATTCGTATTTACTTCGTATAGTCCGTTATCTTTTAATACAATCCGTTTTTTACTTCGTTCGGACCGTTTTTTCTAATACAATCCGTTTTTACTTTGTGCAGTCCGTTTTTACTTCACCCGGTCTGTTTTTTTAAAATAAATATTCTAAATATAAATATGAAACTCCTATTCTTAAGATATTTTGAACACGTCATCTAGGAATGAAAAGTTGAGATGTAATAAATTGAAACGTTATGAATAGAAGACGATATTGAAAAGTAAATTGATAATTTCACTCAGCAAAGAACGAAGAAATTGATACTTTGTGGAGTCCGACGACCGGAGGTGACGAATGTCCGGCCAACGGTGGTAGAAGAGGAACGGTGAAGAGAAATGTTTGTCTTGAAAATCCCAACCGTCAAATCTACAATGACGAAATATCGAACAATATCATTCCAAAATCAACTAAACAACTCTTGTTATTTCACTGATTCTGCCCATAACAAAAGACCACTTACAAGTACAACGAACAGTTGTTGTTGTTTCAAATCAAAGGCCTCTGGAGTTATAGCTCATAGAACAATGATTATATATAACGTCAGCCTCAGTGAAGCGACAGTTGGAGATAAGGTACCGACCAGCAGCCTTCAAGCAATTTTCGCAGTTAGCTTCAGTTCCACTGCTAACTGTACACTGCCCATGTCCCGTGATTCTGGGATTCCCCGAATTCGGAACTTCGACTCCGCAATCCCCGCTTTGGCCACCTGTATCGGTGCATTTCGCCAACTTCTTCACAACTTCCTTTATATCCTTCTCATATTGCCCACCGGCGGCAACCACCTCCGATTTCACGTTACAACCAAAAGATTTAACCTCGCCGACGTCGTCTCCTGTACCGCCCGTCATAGCCACGCTGGCAACGACCAGGAAGATCACTACTTTGCAAGAGTTACAAGTCATTTTGTTATCTGAAAATTAGTTGATTTTCAAATGTGTTAATTTTGCGTCGGCAATATTTATACAGTGTGTAAATTCAGCTATGCTTGGAAAGAAAGAATATCACATAGATGAAGCTTTCTTTCTCTTAATTGTTTTTGTCAAGAATCCAGCTGCCGGCAAAGATGAGATTCTAATGTTGATTGCGTACGTATGAATTCTGTAAATGTAACGTTTAGAGGTTGGAGTTGTTCATTAAACGTTTGGAATTTAATGACGGTACACAGTACACGCCGGTGGTGTGCTAGCCAACTTCTCATAGACATACGTCAACTCTTCTAAACTCTGATTCTCCAAATTAACACAACATCAAGTCATCAACCGGGAGAGGGTGTTACAATGAAAATGACTAATTTGATCCCAATGCTCCTAACACAGTAGATTACGACGGTTGATTAGTGTAGCTACGGATATCCATACTGAGTTCGAATCCTAGATTCTCCTTAAGGAGGGAGAAATAGGGACTTAAATTTGAAACTAACTAGACTGAGTCACTTGCTACCTTAAGCAAGGAATTTACTTTGCTACTCTGTCCAAAGCTTTCATGTGGTTGCTCATAGGAGAAGAGTGTTCAATTGTTCTATGTGAGGGCTTGTCCCTATACAAGAAGGGATTCGAGAATTTAACCAGATTAGTGAAAAGATTGACACATCGGATCAAGATTTTTTCCGTAACAAAAAAAGACTAATTTGGTTTTTCCAGGCTAAAAATGACAGAATCCCTATACATTAAACTGATTCTTCAACATGTAGGGTCTTTACTAGAAATGGTTTTAAACGAACGCACACAGAAATTTAACATTTCGAAACTTAACGAGATTTAGCAATACAAAATTTCAACCACTGAAAATTAAGTGCAGAGGATCGACACTTGGAACAGTCCTAGTTCAATCTAGGCAAAAATGAAATATTCAATTGTCGAGTTAGCTTAGTCTACGATTTTCCTCCTCAAATCCAACAGACATATGCTGGAAAATAGAACCATATGAAGGAGGCATCATTGCTTTTGCTGCGACACTAGCTTGGCGTCAGTTGTATATACTCTTTCCCCGCTGTCACTTGGGACAATTTTGTTTCCTCCGCTCTGCATATCATACATTTCGACGAATGTTATTCTCCTCTGGGAGCTCGTAACCCCAACACGATCACCGGTGGCGTTGGTGTCGTTGGTGAACTCGCTGTCCAGAAATTGCTTCCTCTCCCATTATTTGTTTATCCGGTTTACGTTTTCTACCTCTTGATACTGATTTAGAGGCTACTTGTCCCTGCAATTTTGCAGCAACATCGTCATCTTTCTTTACTGTATCCTCATTTTGACCGACATTAAACTGTTTGTTGTCGTCCGTTGAAGGGACTACAGGATTATCATTTGCAGAAGAACGTTTACTTGCCCTATCAGCTGGATGGTTATAGTTCCAACGAGCATTCTCGAACCATTTGCCAACCTGCATTAGCAAAATAATACAGAGGTTCGGCAGAAATCAATAATCGTGCACGATTGCAGGAAAAAGGGTCAATGTAGTAGTATTTTACCTGACGGACTGTAAGTTCTAGCTCTTTAGCCAACTTCTCTTTTGTGGAATGGTTAGGATACCGATTCTCCACAAAGGATTCGCGAAGCCTCTGCCAATTAAAAGGACTGCTTTCAGATTTCAGGTGGTTTACATAAAGCATGACTATCAGAACAATGTAGGTTTATATATATACTTATAAAGTGAATTGGCATTTTGTCGTTGGTTTCATTCAACTGGATTAGTAGATTTGGTATGTTTCTTCTGTGTTCTAATGAAAAGCACAAGAGATGTTAGTTGATTCTAATTAGGGACCTTATTTGGAGGTTTAATAACATGACGATTACTAAACTACAAAGCGTTTCACTAAAAGTTCAGATAAAAAAATCACAGTGAAGTTGAATCTCTGGTGGTAATACTGAGAAGATTATGGATCAAATAATGGTGAGATGCTGGAAGCCTGGAACTAGGTTGGTTGAATTACTTACAGAAAGGGGAAAGAGGAATCCTATTATGTGAAGCTAAAAAAGGCCGGCCGAACTAATAAAAATGATGAATCGCATAAATGGAAAAAATATACCTGGGTCGCTGCTTCCCCGAGTTTCTTATAGATTGCATTTCTTTTACGAATAGGAGTTGACAGAGAAGAGCCTTGGTCGCCATTGTCCCCAAGGGATTGCTTTATTTCAAAAGATTTCAGCGCAGACTTGCCAACAACATCTGTTCTACTTGTTGAGAATGGAGCAGTCTCAGTGGAAAGTTTCCTAACCTTTTGCCGGACAGTACCAGTATAATCTTCATCATCACTTGAATCAGATGAACCATTTCCATATGTTTCCTTCACCATATTGGGATATAATCAGTAAACAGAACAGACAGATTTCGAGCTACAAGTAGTAATGAAGACACCGCAGTTCACCAGTCAAAGAACAATTTAAACAGATGGTAGAATGAACGCCGCTAGTTATCCATTTTAGGAATGCATGAACCAGAATATTAGAACTTTTAACCTGCCAATTTTAACACAATGGAACAGAACCTGAAATCTAGAAACTAGAAAGCACCTTAATGTGGGCAAGGCACCAAAACTTATACTTTACATAAGAAGCAAAAACAGAGATATACTGTATCCGAAAGACCGCATTGCTCTATTTCATAACTGCAACATATATTCCCTTATCAACTATGATCATCAAATGCATCAGGAAAATTAAAGAAGTGAGCAACAACTGCGTGTTCAAGAGGAAAAATTGCATCATGGCATAATAAGCATCATCGACTCTACATATTAATGAGGAAAACGTACTCACATCATACAGCTTTTTATAGTCCAGTCTGTCAACGTTCCTTTTCCTGGTAAAGGACAGGGAACCATCAATGCCCTCAACTGCCGTTGATGTTGATGATAGCTCATTAGTTAATGACTGATTCTTCTTCCCATTAAGTTCAACATTTGAATGGTTTCCATTAGCTCCAGGCAACTCATCATTCTCATGAACTGCATCCAGATACTCAGAATCAGATGAAAAATCGGAACCAGAGCTTTCCTGCTTCATTGTCCCATCAGGATACGGACCATCGGGATTATAGTCGTCATCTTCGGAGTCGTCAGATGGAAGACCTAAGTACTTGTCAATGTGGGAACCATCAACACCATCGACTGGATTTGACGTTGATAATAGCTCATTGTTTAATGACCGATTCTTCGTTTTACCATGTTGAGCAAATGAAAGGTTTCCTTCCGCTCTGGGCTGCTCATCGTTCTCAAGAACAGCATCTAGATCCTCAGAATCAGATGAAAAATCAGAGCCCGAGCTTTCATCTTCCTCCTTCACTGTCTCATCAAGATACGGATCATTGGGGTTATAATCATCATCTTCTGAGTCGTCAGATGGAAGGCCCAAGAGTTTCTCATTGTTGGAAACACCAAGTTCCTCGGATGCAGAAGTGAAGGCAGATTCATCAGAACCTGATCCATCTACTTCATTCTTCTGCTCAAGTTCAGGATCATCCGGGCCATAATCACCATCATCTGAGTCATCGGAGGGAAGTCCAAAATTGGAACCTATATCTGGTGCAGATACTGTTGCTGCAGCTTCAGGGAACACTTTCTGCAAAAAATCATAAGAGCATATGTGGATGATGTAAAGACTAAGTAAATTTTTATAACTTACGAGCTCATGTTTCATAGATAAATCCAGAGAATGCATCATTTACCTCCCAGCTATCACCAATAGATAGATTGGTTCCAAGGTAGTCATTAAGAAAACCAATGCAATCAACTTTGCAATCACATCCAGGGCACAGCCAGCCCTCGTCATCGGGAGGAACTGTTGGCAAACCAAACAGAAGTCAGAGGACACTGTGAACCGATAAGAACCATACAACAATTTAATGCTCCCAAGCAAGATAATAGAATATTACTGTTTTCATTCAACAAATGAGGTACCAAACAGAATTGGTGGAATCCACGGTCACAAGCACCATCACAAAGTATAATATCATTTTCCAACGTAACTTCTTTGGATTGACATTTTGCACAATATATCTGCCACAAAAAGAAATCAATAAACAAAGTTAAAGGATGAAAACACAGGAATAATAGAAAGAGGGTAAACTATCAAAAGAGCAAAAGGTCTGAAACTATAAAATCCTTACATCCTCGCTACTAATCTCTCCGTCGGAATCGAACAAAGATGCTGGAAAGCTTCCTTCAGCACACAAGGAGTCGATGTGTTTAAATAATTCCCTTACTTTTGTTTTGAGACGAAAAATGTCAGATGAGGCTCGCTGCAGCTCCTTCTCTGGTTTCAACTTTTCTAAACTGTATAAAGTTGACAACAGGAGCAACCCAGCTATAACATGAAGAGTATATCACTTTTTATGAATAGGAATACATCATTTAGATTTTTAGTCAAGCGTAACCAACATCACAATATAACTGCAAGGGCAGAAACATTGGAGTGGTACTACACCGAACCAACATCACTCTCTATTTACTACTCCATCAATTCCTTCTACCACATGAAATCTCAGAAAGCCATTTAGTGAACGCACTAGATGCAGTGGCATCTTAAGAGACAAGGTAATTGTGAAAAGGTAATGGTCACTTCCAGACCCTTCTGCCAGAATGGAGCTTGGCATTGATGCACATGAAGCCATACCCTTCTAGCAGTGAGGGGTAAAATTTATTCTCCAAATGCATATTCAGCACTCAAATAAGAAAACAAAAAACCCTTGAACCAATTAATCATCACATAGTAATTAGAACGCATTTAAGAGTACCAAACGTGTACCGAGACTATAGAATAGATAACATAGTGTTGCTTTTCTCCAATGGTTCTTCCAGAATAATGTCCATCTTTAACATAAAAGTTGAACGAAAAAGGGGAATGAGGTGGTCTGAAACAATGGCAATATAGAGGAAGCAATTCAGCTAATCATATCAGCTATAAAACGAGTGAGTAATTAATTGCTCTTTTTTCTAACTCATTATTCGGAGAACAGTTCTTATTAAAAACTATAAAGATAGGTTTTGAGTGGTAAGTAACAGCAATTAGAACAAAGTTGCTTAGGCAAGAGGACAAAGTTGAATTTTCAAACGAGGAAATAAAAATTTACAGATTAAAGTGACCTCGTAACATAAGTTTGTTGAACATTGGATTATGTCACCCATAGAACATGTAGGTGAAGTTGCTACCAGTAGAAGAAAGTAGACTTAAAAGTGTAAAAATGAAAGGACAGAATAGGAGATAAATGAGAAAACAGGGTTTCAATCTGTCATTAGAGTAGGACACTAACCAGAACTTAAACCCACAAAATCTTTGATCTTTAGATTACTAAACACCACCAACTATACCAATTTTGGTTATTCATTCTTCCTTGTCCTTTTATTTCTCTTGGGCAGCATTTTAAACTTTTAACATATCGACCGAAATATTCAGGTGACCACGAAAACAAAACAGTCTTCATCATAAGATAACAGAACCAAATTAAAAACAAAACAATTTATCGTAGCCACAGATGAACAGTGGAAGTCAATATACTCACTTTTGCCCTTTCCAGCCTTCACCAGAATACGCAACAATCAGGCTTTGCTCAAATTTCATCCGCTGCAGCAGATACCGTAGGTGAGACCTGATCCGTTTGTACTCATTTGTCACAGCTTCCTTGCTTCTTCTTTTTTTTATTCTTCTTCGTTTCTCCCCATCAGAGCTAACATTAGCTGACTTTCCACTAGACTCACTAACTTTTTGCTTACCACTAGACTCGGTAGCTTTTTGCTTATCTTGTGACTTTGACCGCAGCTTCCTGTCACAACCTGCTGAAGGAGTTGACATGGATTTTTTACTTGATTTTGGGGTTCCCTTGGCCCAGCGTTCTAAGCAGCTAGGACTACTCATTATCTGTGTTGATGTAGTTTTGAACTGTTCACAATTGGTTGACTTCTGGTCATCACTGTGAGGAGAAGTCTGGCTCATTGTACTTAAACTGCAACCGATATGTCTGTGGCATAAATATGACCGGCAAAACAGCTTCTTCATCCAGCAACAGACCTGGCAACAGCTAATCAGAAAAGTATGTTTTATTCAGGAGACAGACAAAGAGATAAATAATGAACGGAATGGGCGTTAATTCTGCATTTTGTACGTCCAGAATCGCATAAATGAAAGCATAGCAGCACTAAACAAGGACATGAAAGAACCAAACAATGAGAACGAACCTGAGAGTAAGATTGACGACGACAACAATGGCGTTGGAGATGAAATTAGCAGAAGAAGAAATCGGACACTACAGTCGAATCGAGCTGAGGGTAAGAATCAATCGTAAGTCGGCAATCAGCTCTGAAGTCTCGTCGCCAATCGAACAGAGGAGGATGGACGGCACATATATGGCGGTGACGGTGGTGGGACTGGAGGAAGACGGCAGTGGGCGTCTGGGCGAGCGAGATTGATCATCGAAGTCGGCCGTTTGCCCGTTTAGGGTTCATCGAAATCCAAATCTGAAATTGGAATGTGGTCTGGGGATGTAAAATGTTAATTAAATCCTTAACTTTTTGAATAGTACAGTTGAGTCACTCAACTTAATGAATATTGAATAGTGCATCAGGCCATTATGTTCTTCAAAATGTTGAAAGAACAATCAATCAAATCATAATATGAGCAGAAGCCTTTGAATTTGGCTTATCATCAACTGCGCAAATAGAGAAAGGAGTGCAGATAAAAAAAATTAATTTGTATACGGACTTCAAAATCATACGTACATACTAACAATTTAATATAACGGTTGATCGATAAAATTTATATAAATTTGAAAAAATGAACAATTCGAGATTTCTTTACAATATTATTCAAGTCAAACCTTTAATCCTCCATCCTTCCAACTATGACCTACTTACAGAGAACTCATTTGTATCACTTATGTTCATCTAAATCATAACTAGTAAAATTTTTAACTTTTGATCATACAAATCGTTATTATGTGTAGTGATTATCACGTTTGTTTTACGTGCAAAAGGTCTCCAGTTTAATCCTGGACAGGAACAAATAACAAACTTAAATTTTTTGGAATTCAAAAGCTCAACCGGTCTCTGCACTTCATTGCGTATTTTACACACAAGACTTCTAATTAGACTTTTTTCAAGAATACCTTTGCTGCAATGTGAAAAATTATGAAATCAGATCACCAATAGAAACCAGAAACTGTATCAGATACCATTATGTCAAACTATCAGATCCAAACACAGCCGTATACAAACTGAAACTGCTTAAAAAACCAGAGAAAATGGTTCATTCAAAGGTCTCTGTAGCTGTAGCTCATAGAACATAGATCATAAACAGCATCAGCCTCCGTATAATTACAGTTGGAAAGAAGGTAACCAGCGGCAGCCTTTAAACAATCTGTGCACTCACTCTCGACCGCCATTTTCACCGGCAGCCTCAGTACATTACCGCCATCACCCCTGCACTGCCCATGTCCAAACACTCTGGCTTTCTCCGAGTCATCAGGAACTTTGACTTTGCAGCTCCCGTCCCACACACCTGGCTTCGTGCACTCCGTCACTTTGGTCAGAGCTTCCTTTATGCCGCTGGCGTAACCGCCGTATGCCGGAATCTTGCCCGACTTCTCGTTGCATCCGAAGTACTTAAAGTCGCCGTCATATGCCGTTCCCAGCGGCAGAATCACGCCGGCGGCGACGAATATGAGGACTACTAGTTTGCAAGAGTTATAAGCCATGTATATATGTCTGTGTTTTATTTATTGATCATATGTGTGTTAGTGTATTCTGCGATGGCTCTGTTATATACTAGACAAAACCAGCTTGATGTTTGGCGTCCCTCAGATTCTGCCGGAAGAATTTCAGCCGAGACTGGAGAATTAAGAGAGGAAGTGTGAAAAAATAGAATGGTTTCATGAAACCTAACATCTCAAAATCACAACAAATGATGTGGACTGAACAGTCAAATGAAGTATGCACAAACTGACAAAAATCTTCCAACCGACCCCTAGCCTCAAATTTATGTTTAAACAAATATAGCCAAAAATCCACGAGAATAATCATCCATCATAGTGTATCCAACACCAAAAGAGGCAATTGATTGATCAGTTGCTGCAAGAAGGGAAAAGATGCAACAGAGTATCCAAGACTGGATCAAGCAATTCATCGATCAGTGGGCATGCTAAACCAAACACGGGCTAAAGCAACTTAACAATGTTCAAATCCTTCTCGGTTTTCACCTATTTCTCGAA
Organism: Linum usitatissimum; assembly: GCA_030674075.2. Classification (NCBI taxonomy): domain Eukaryota; kingdom Viridiplantae; phylum Streptophyta; class Magnoliopsida; order Malpighiales; family Linaceae; genus Linum; species Linum usitatissimum. Next base: position 2,762,800 of record JAUJYP020000804.1, on the reverse strand, counting down.
TTTTCTTGCGAAACTTCTAATCGAAAACAGACATTTTCTTGCGAAACTTCCAATCGAAAACAGACAATAGCAAGAAGGGAAAAGATGCAACAGAGTATCCAAGACCGGAACAAGCAATTCATCGATCAGTTGGCATGCTAAACCAAGCACGGCCCAAAGCAACTTCACAATGTTCAAATCCTTCTCGGTTTTCACGTATTTCTTGAATTTTCTTGCGAAACTTCCAATCGAAAACAGACAATAGCAAGAAGGGAAAAGATGCAACAGAGTATCCAAGACCGGAACAAGCAATTCATCGATCAGTTTGCATGCTAAACCAAACACAGGCCAAAGCAACTTCGCAATGTTCAAATCCTTCTCGGTTTTCACCTATTTCTCGAATTTTCTTGCGAAACTTCCAAATCGTCATCTCTATCCTATCCAACAGTCAATACCCTCAGTTTCGAAAATCAATATTCTAATTCTATTAATATATATTATAATTTTCTCTTTTAGAAACAATTCATTCCATGAGGACTTGTTGTTGAATCTGAATCTTTATTTGACGCGCTAAGTTTCGAATTAAACGACGTTTTAACTTGAGTAAATTACAATATTATCTTTTAATAAAATTGAAATCCATATAAGTTGTGTATATTGACTAACTCAAACATAATCAAACACTCACAATTTTCGCCAACAATTTTTTGGTAAAACGGGTAGACACAAGGTCATACTCATTAATAGAACGGGTAGCATTACACTCATAAAATATGCGCAAATACAATCAATAGATAGAGTTGGGAGATTATTAAGAACATGCAAACCAAAGGGAAGGGAGTGCCTATGATGGGTCAGGGCATTCACAATTAGATTTGGCAACGGGGAGGTTCGGGGATGGTTATGGCATAACCATTACCCATTCGCTTTTGTGACGGTTATTAACCATAATCATCCCGTTTTTATTTCGGTAATAAAATTAGAACCATCACCATACTCACACGGTTAACGATTATAATCGCTTCCAACAATTATAACCATTTCCCGTCATAAAAATTTACAAAATGAAAAATAAAAGTACAAAATGAAAACAAAAATGCATTTAACTTAATTCATATGAAAAGCAATGGATGAGATATTTTCAATGGAATGATAATGGTTGAGTTTTGTAGAAGACGAAGAGATATAGTTGAAGTCAAAGAGCGGCGTATGAAACATATACGAGGAATGATGAGTAAATAGATTATATTTAGTTTTTATAAATTTTAAGTACATTTGGGTTAGGTAGTGGGCTTATGGAGTCATGTATTGGCGGGCAAATGCTGGTTATACAATGAGTCAGGGATGGTTATGGTTATAATGATGGTGCAGTTATTACAAAACTCATAACCTAACCTTGCCAAACTTATTTACATCGCGGTTGCTTTCACGAAATGGATGCGTAACTTGCACAACCCAATATCTCATGATGAGCTGTTTTGCCTCCTTGAGATTGTTGGATGTTTGGATCCATTTGAAGAGAATAATTACATATGTTATGTACATTTGGTGGGTCAAATAATAGTCTAAAAGGCAAGATCTGCTGTGTTTATTCGATCAAGTGAATATATTTAATAAACGCAATATTCTGCAAATTCGCAAAACAAAGACAATCAAATTCACCTTTAGTTCTAAACACACACGAACTCGAGATGTCTCAGATTTCGTTATGAACACAGCTCAAACTACTCCTTATGTCTTTCTCAGAAACACACCAAATTTTAGTTTTGTATTTTTAATTCAATCAAGAGTTGAATTTTCTGGAATGGGAAATTCAGTACGCAAATCACGGCTTGGCGCCCACTTACTTTCGAATATACAAAGATTCTAGGAAGGACCCATTGGCCCCCACCCCTTTAGCCGGTCAATAAAGCAAAAGAGGCCCACAAACTTAGCAGGCCCCAGCCCATAAACAATTTCATTCATATTTTTTTTTACATGCAATATTTCATTGATCATAAATTTTCCATTACAATGTATTTCGCGGTCATCGAGTGCAACAACGTCTCGCTGGCTGGAAGACTCAGTTGCTGTCCGCAGCTGGCCGGGAAACTCTAATTCACTCAACTCTAACAACAACATCTTCCCACGTTATGCAAAGCACGTGGCTTCCTTCGTCTACTTGCTCACGTATTGATCAATTCTGTCGTAATTTCTTTTGGGGTCGGAGCGAGGAGAAACGTAAACTCCCCCTCGTGCGGTGGGAGGTTTAGCTGTGAGGGAAACGAGATGTAATAATATGGCCTTCCTTGGTAAGGCGGTTTGGAACATTATTTCGGGTAAGAAGAGCTTGTGGTCACAAGTGGTCCAACACAAGTATGGAAGCTTTAGCTTGAGCCAAAATACACGACAGACAGCGGCGTGGAGAGGTGTTAGTCGATCCTACCATGCTCTCTCTCCTAATTTCCTATGGCGAATTGGTGACGGAATGAAATTATTGTGTGGACCGATCGGTGGGTTGGGGAGCAGCCCCTTATTATGAAAGGGGTTGTTGCCCCTTCAATCGAGGAACACTGGAAGGTTTTGAAACTTCTTGACGAGAACGATCAATGGCGGAGAGACAAGGTGGAGAACGATCCTTGGGAAATTCAAGACGCGATCTATCAGCTCATAGTTAATAGAACAAACATGAAGATGGATAGACGTATATGAGATTCATCAACTAGTGATGAGTATCAAGTGAAATATGCATATTGGAATCTTTACAACCGGAAATTCAACAACGGTACTCTTGAGGGTCCATGGAAATTCATCTGGAAATTACAGATACCTCACCGTATCCGTATGTTTCTCTGGCTAATTTTTCACGAGGCATTGCCGACTCAGGCTATGCTTCATCGGGGACACGTCCCTGTCGATACTCCTTGTCCTCGCTGCCAGGGACCCATGGAGGATTCCCTTCATATTCATAATGATTTATATCACCACATACGTAAATATACTCGAACAATTATCAACTGTAAATACACCATAATAGCTGTTGCAAGGATACGACTAATCAACTTTCATACCAGTAACAAATTAAAATGAGTAGAAAAGTAAGGCTTAGTGGATGAGAGGAACCATTCTATATAATTACAATTTACAACCCTTGATGATGACACTTTCTTGTTTGAGAAATTTTGCAACACACCAAACGACCCTTTCTCCCCTTTCAGGCTAAAGATAATTTGTAACAACAAAGATTGTCAAATCAACAAATTAATTAGGTATTAATTGAGGATTAATTCAAAGTTCAAACACACAGTATGAGGTATTGCTTACCAAAACGCTTGTGCAAGTAGATTATTAAAAATGGTGTCATAACTCATAACAACCCTATCTATCACCATAATTTAAGCACGTACCTTAATAAAAGAAATTAATATTAATGATCTAAGCACGTAAACATCACGATCACGACTTTGTTGTAGGAAAACAAAAAATGTCAACCAACCACCCTCATATGATCTAATTATAGTTCGTAGTAGTCGATCAAGTGGAACGGCTCTAATTAATAGTAAAGTTGTTTATGGATGATTATAAGATATTGAATTTGAATTCAGTACACTCCACAAACTAACGTAATGTAATGTTTATTTACTTTCTATTTGTTGAGAAGTCTAGTTCGAGAAAAAAAAATCTCTATAGGTAGCTCGATATTTGATGTATGATATTGATACAATGAGAGGAATCCTAACTGATACCATGTAACAACAGTAGGATGTGTAAAAATATTGGTGTGTTGTGTACTCATTTTTTCAGAACGGTACATGTTTGATAAACGAGTATCATACATGAGGTCAAAAATTATTTGTTTATCTACACGAGCTAGCGTCGACTGCGATAGATCCGAAGATCAGGGTGTGGCGATGCTAGGCCACAACAGTCGTCGGCAAAGACGACGGTGGAGGTTGTTGACGACCGACGTCACATGACGGGGTAGGTGCCGGAAAGTGGCAAGACAGATTGTTGGATGCTTTGATCATAAATTAAATTATTAGTAAAAACAGTCTAGTACAATTCCGATATATTTATGATTCGAAGACAACAATGATTCAAATAGATAGAATTGTAATTTTAGACTAAAAACCGATATAATTTATGGTTCAAAGCCATGATGTAATAGTTGTAAATTGTAGATACAATTGCTAGAATACCACACTCAATCACGATGTGGCCGCCCACTACGGCCACCATCATTACCCTTCTGGCTTGGCAATTGATACTTCTTCACTTGTCGATTCCTTCATTCTTCCGTAATCTGTATGGACTCCTCCAAGAGAATCTGTCTCCACTTGCCACCAAAACTCTCATGTGTAATCATGAAAAAAATTAGTTAGAACAAGACAGTATTTGTGCATAATGTAAATAAATGAGTTATTTGTATAAATAAAAATAAATCTATGTAAATAATTGAAAATTAAAGTAAAAAACTAACATATTTCATGAATATTAAGAAAAATAATTTTATCTCACGGCAAGATAACAATTTTTTTTCTTAATTTATACCGACTCCAACTTAAAAGTATTCATTCCATAATGGTTATACTTTGATGGTTGCTAGTCGATTTGATAACAAGTCATGTGGGTTCAAAATATAAGAATTGTGAATGAAAAAAAAAATGATGAAAATTTTAACATGGAATCGAAACTGAGATGATTCGGAATAAGTCAAGTTATATATAAAAACAAGATCAGTCAATAACATATCTTACTTCGTAACAAATTACATATTAAAAATAATTCGAAACATGTACATCCATATGAAAAAAGACAGGAGTAAGAGGTTTCAATTTGAAGTATTCGATTTACCCCTTGAGTTGGACGGCCAAAATTGAAATACAAGGCTTCACAACTTTCATGAGAGCTACAAACATTACTCGACTTGTAATCGTCCACACCTAACATCTGGTGACAGTAATACTCCATCTTCCTGGAAATTGGAAAGGATGTCAACTCTCAAGAGAGTGTGAAGATAGAAATGGGAATTGCTGTGCTTGCAAACAAAACGCAAATTTCGCCATCAAACTTACAAGAGTCTTTATTACTTCACCAAGCATGAGTCCTACCTCTATCTAACACAAACAAATACAATTTTTTTTAACTCGAATAAATTTTACGTCGATGCTTACCGCTTGTGTCACTCACATTTGTTCCTCTCTCGATGATTTAAGTGTAAATCGGGAGACACTGTTTATGAATGAACTGTATTTTTTTTACAGTCTGTCTCAGGAAAATCTTAAATGTAAATATGAATGAAATAAGAAGTATAATATAACGGGGATAAGAAATATAGACTAGAATCGAAAACAAAGAAAAAGTATTTGTGATATTTATGTGAAAGGAAATGTGTAAGACGAGTTTAAATGGGAAGATCATCAAATACTACATTGTTAATAGAGATAGGTAAAAGAGTATGAAAAAATGGAGCCTCACACTACACTTCTATTGGACTTTCATTGTCACAAACTGAGTTCCTTTAGGCAAATTCACGACTACCTTCTCGTTTTAGTGAGGGTAATTGTCGCTATCGAGATTAAAATTGGTCGATTTGGAATTGAACTGGTAAGTTGTCACCTGTGCAAACACATTTTTTTACGAGTCTTTCGTCAATTTAGAGATCTTCTGCAAGTAGAATGGAGAATTTCGAGTGTCATGGATTTCATCATAAATTAAGTTTTTTTTAAGTTGAAAAAAGGGAAAAGTTCATCATGTGGATTTTTTCATAAATTATGTTTTATTCGGGCTTAACAACGATCGTACCATGATGAAGCGAATATAAATTAAGAAAATTGAATAAATTTCGTTACCATTTTATATTTGTTATCTTGATTTTTTTTCAAAACTATCTGTAAAAAGTTTCATATTTAACTTCAAACTTTTAACCAGTAAATATAAGTTAATTATTTTGAAAAGCTGTGAAATGGTAAAAAACTTGTTAAAATCGGATCAATGATTTTGATTTTCTTGATTCGGATTGACACCTACGTTACCAAAAGTACAAATTGGGGAAAGGGAGAAATTTAGAAAGAAGAGGCAAATCTGCGTTTGGTCCAAACAATCTGGGCTTGCCACGTGGAACACTTCCACTTCTTATATCTCTCTCCTATATTTATTTATTTTTAATCCAAAGTATTTTTTTGTATTTAAATGAAATAATGGATCGGATGTGGACTTCGTGCAAAATTAAACAAGCAAAGTGGAAAGACTAGGAAAGATCAAAGTGGAGCTTAGTCTTCGCAATTTTATTTTTTAATTTCTTAGTTTGAAAGAGTACGAATTTGGAGTTAGAGATATTATATTTAGAAAGTATTTATAAATTTCAGCCGTTTAAAATTTGTGTGTTTGAATCTAACGGTTGAAAATTAAGGGGTAAAATTGACATTTTATTGTCATATAAATGCGTATATTTCTTACAGTACTTAGTAGTTAGTACAACATTTCATAAAAAACAATGTAAATGTGTGTAAATTTATGTACAGATTGATTTGTACAAACTCATATAAATTTGTATGATTCGTGTAACTCTCCTTTCAAAATTATACGGTCAGTTGTCGGAAAATATTTTCAGAAAAATAAACAAAATTCAAAAACGTCGAATCGACAATGGTGATCACGTCGATGCAAATTTTTATGTCAACGTCATTCGAAATATTTTGGTGACCGAAGATAGACTGAGTTTTGTTTCAATAAAAATATTTAATATTATGATCATATTATCTCTAATTAATCTTAACCTTTATATTATGTGAAGATTTAAGAGTTCAGATTGCTCGTGATCGAATCTAGGAGGTAATCTCCCTCCTCTAAAATGGGACTCTAATTTGAATTCTCGTAGAACCAAAAAAACGAAATAAAAAAGAATTGAATAGGAAAAAGGGCGAAAAAAAAATTAAAAGAAACAAGAGAAGAAGAAGAAGAAGAAGAAGAAGGAAAGAAGGAAGAAAAGATTTGCAAAGCGAGAAACAAGGCGCGGAGAAGACCGTCCCTAAAACGAAAGCAGCCGCAGCCAACCTCAGACAGATTTAAGCACAGAGAGAGATTCCGAGATCGGAGAATACATCGATTTCCTAGGGTTCTTCCTTTCTACCTCACCGTCTCTGCTTCATCGACCGTCACCACCGCCGCCGTCGTTCCGCCGTCCGGCGTCGGTCTTCTCTTCAATCCTCATTTCTCCTTCCTCAATCAAGGTTTAGCGATCGTTGTCAAAAAACTAAACATAGAAATCGGATAAATCAGCTCCAACGCGCACCTGCCATTTTAAAAATCTCTTCTTCCGTGGAGATTTTTCCATTTCCTTTGAGAAAATTTGGTTGTGTTTGCAGATCCTCCGTTGTACGATAGGATCCGTCATTTAATTCAAGCTCATCCCTTTTCCCCCGATTCCCGTACATTTCCAGCTCAATATCCATTTATCATCTTTTGATTTTTGCTTCTACATTTGCCCCTTACAATTTTCTTCTCTCCGACTTCTTTTGTTTATGGTTGATGTAGTTGAGCTGGGAGGTTTACGGAGATCCTTCTAGATATACCGATAGTCTAGAAGGCTCGGATCTGTTTTTGTTTTTGTTTCGGTGGAGAGAGGAGCTGCTCCGGTGATCGTTGTCGTCGGATGAAGGAGGAAGCGCAGCGGGAAAATTTCCAGAGAGGAAAACGATGAAATGGGTTACATTGCTTAAGGACATCAAAGAGAAGGTCGGGTTAACTCAAGCTCCAGCTGCTCCTTCTTCATCCGCTGCTGCTCCTGCTGCTTCTTCTTCTTCCTCCTCCTCTTCGTCTGGTTACCCACCCAATCGGGATACCGATGCTTCCCCTCTATCTTCCATTTTCAAAAGCTACAACACTTCCCCTGAGAGGTTAGTTCTTCTTCTTCTTCTATGGCTCCTTACGAGGCTTTGCAATGTGTGTATTCATGAAATTGATGCATTTCCATCGCATCTTACGGTTTGGATTTCATTGTTAATGTATGGAGTATCCCTTTGGATTTCATTGATATTTTTATGGAGTATGGACTTATACTGCCCTGTTCATCTCTGGCATTGATCTGTGGCTGAGTAGATTGACCTCAGTTGACTACTCATCATTAGCTTTCTTGTTCCTATTATCCTGTTAACTTTTGAGTTTGTTCGATTGCGGCACCTTAGAGGTATCCTCCGCAACTGCGTGTTCAGGTCTGGGTTTTTATTATTGATCCTCTACTGCCATTCCTGTTCTTGAGGGTTGTGGTGGGCTTGGCTACACAGCTTGTAATATAGCAACTAAAGATTCTGACTTTTAGTGATGTTTCTTCTTTGTTCTGCGTTTGTCGAATGCAACTTCTTATGCACAAATTATTTAGCACTTCGAATTGGGGAAGCGCTAGATGATTTTTTTTCGTGATTCTAGTAGGTAGGTGAGTGGATGAGAGCTTTTTTGGTGTGAGGAGTTTAATTTCACTTCTCTAGTCATGCTTTGCAAGTTTCTGTATAATATGCATCGTACTTTCAAAAGTCATCATCTCAATATTTTTTGGTCTTAAGGTGACGTTGATAACCGTGATGTTTGTTTGAATGAATGGTGTTTAGAATCATAGGTAGTGATTCATGAAGTCAACAATATTTAATCATGTCCAGCCATATATAGATATGGCTGGCAGTTATGATGTGTTTTCCTATGCTGCACCCTTTCTTCCCATCCTATTGTGGGGCACATTTCATAAAGTACAATATTAATCTTCATGCTATCTAGATGTTTGCAGCAAAGAGGGTTCAAATTGCTCTCTTACGTACTGGGATAATTGTAAGGTGGAGTGTCGCTACTGTATGTCTGATATAAGAGCATCTTATGCTGGGAGTAATTTAGTTAGTTTGTTAAACTAGTGGAATCCTGAATTCTGATGGCTTTATGCTTACATCTAGAAACTAACCTTTACCGAAACAGGATTTTATGTACTGTTTGCTAGGGCTCAGTTTCTCTTAGAAAATCGATGCAGTCACTTTACAGCAGCTTTCTCTCTTTGCCTCTCAATTTTCTACTTAGTTTGTTAAACTAGTGGAATCCTGAATTCTGATGGCTTTATGCTTACCTCTACAAACTAACCTTTACTGAAACAGGATTTTTTGTACTATTTGCTAGGGCTCAGTTTCTCTTAGAAAATTGATGCAGTCACTTTGCAGCAGCTTTCTCTCTTTGCCTCTCAATTTTCTACTTATTTGAAACTGAATCTATTTGTAACCATACCTTAAATGATGTATTTTTGTTTCTGTATAAATCCATTCTTCTCTAAGAAACTGAAAACACATCTTCTTATCGTGTGGCGATCGTTTGTTTACTTTCTCTGAAGACTGCATTTCTGTCTTAAGTTCACGGTTCTAGTTCTTAGGTTTGCAGTTCTTGCTTTTCTGATATCCATTTCTGTGGAACAAAGTTATTTTGAAATTTTAATAGTGAGGCACTTTAATTCTAGGTCGATTAATCCTTATCTTTCTTGCTTCTTTTAAGTTTGAATGTCTGTATCTGTTGAGAAACTTCTTGATTTTTTAAATCTGAGCTGCATGACTGTGAAGTATGTAAATTATATGGTGTTCATGTAGTTAGTTTTTCTCTTTCAGAGATAGACATGAGTTGGAATTGGACTTCAAGAGGTTTTGGGAGGAGTTCCGTTCATCCAGCTCCGAGAAGGTTCTGCATTTCTTTATATCCTCTCCCATGTCATCTTGATATGTTGGTCAATGCGGTTCTTTTCCAATCAGATGAAAGGCTGATTAGTTGCTTTTTGTCAATGCAGGAAAAAGAAACGGCCCTGAATCTCACTGTAGATATCTTTTGTAGATTAGTAAAGCAGCATGCTAATGTAGCTCAATTAGTTACCATGTAAGTTCGTTGGTTTTATTTATTCATGCTAATGAGATTGAAGTTTGTTGCGTTAGCATCATAATTTTCATAGAAGCTTTACAGTGCAAACAGTCTTTGGAGCCATGATTACCTTCAAATTATTTCTGGATAATTTGTAGCATTTTCAATTGCTTGGACTTGTAATTCCTCCGCCCTTTGTCCGTAAAATGGATACTATCAGATAGTTTGTTCTCCGGAATTTTCACGAAGGTCTATGCTTGTCTGCCTATACACTTATCATTGATTGTCTTATGAACATTGTTTTGAATCGCAGGTTAGTTGAAACACACATATTCTGTTTTGTTGTTGGAAGAGCGTTTGTAACTGATATCGAGAAGATAAAAATTAGTAGCAAAACAAGATCTTTGGATGTAGAGAAACTGTTGAGATTCTTTTCGGAGATTTCAAAGGTTTGGATTATATGCTTTGTGAATATTACCCGTTCTTGGCTGTGCTGGAAATTTATCGGTTCAATCTTACTCGTCTGTTATTCTGCAGGAAGACATCCGTCCTGGATCAAATTTATTAACTGCTTTAGAAGTCCTTGTATCTGGAGTATGTACCTGCCTCTTATCTTATATCTGATCTAAGTGTCTTGGTTCCTTACTATTTTGACTTTATTCTATATGCAGCCCATTGATAAGCAATCCCTTCTTGATTCTGGGATATTATGCTGTCTTATCCAAATTCTGAATGCCTTTCTGAGTCCCGAAGCCAGTAGGGAACAAAGGTCTGGTGATAGTGAAGAAATAAGGTTGCTTGGAGGAGGAAATGATATCGATGTTGGTGAGGGTCGCCGTCTGGAGGTATGTTTATTACTTTTTGACTTGTTGTGTATCTGTTTTGTGTGTCTGGTTCCGGCCAGTTTTGTGGTACTAGACTGTTCTGGTATGCATACCTATAGAAATGACTTCAAAGTATCTAAGCATTTGTTTCATACAGGTGGAGGGACGAGTAGTACACATTATGAAAGCACTGGCAAGCCATCCTTCAGCAGCACAGTGTTTGGCTGAGGATGATTCACTTCAAATGCTTTTCCAGATGGTTGCGAACGGATCTCAAAAAGTATTCTCTCAATATAAAGAAGGTCTTCTTTCTCTTCACAGCATGCAGCTTCATAGACATGCAATGCAGGTACAAACTTTAGTTTGCTTTCTGATGTATGTGCTACAACAGTGATGCGCATAACAGAAAATTAATAACATGAAAATAACAGTAAATACTGTATTGGGCTGATGCATATGTTTCTGATTTGTTATACAGATACTTGGCCTTCTTTTGGTCAGTGACAATGGAAGCACAGCCAAGTATATACGCAAACATCATCTGGTATTGACTTACATCTCGTGTTCAGCTCAAAAGAGCCTGAGGTCTTGTAACACTTAGCGAATTTACGTGAGTTATTATAGTAAAAAAATGGTTATACTCTGCCATTGTAGACCCCTGGACTAGATTTGCTTCATGGAAGCATCTGCTTGTAACATTTTACCAAAAAGAAACCCATCAAATGAAACTTCTTTATGGACCAGAAAATGCCGGAATTTATGAGACATTTGTAAGCTATCCAAGGCTATGTGTGCCACAGGGGTTCCCCCAACAATTATGAATCTAGTATTGGCAATTTTCTTATGACCTAAATTTGAGCTCTACCTCTTAATTTGATGTGCCACTTTGTTGTGTTCCTAATAACCCCTTACCCTGCATTTTGCTCTGTATGCAGATAAAAGTTCTCTTAATGGCGATCAAAGATTTCAATCCGGATTGTAGTGATCCAGCCTATACAATGGGCATTGTTGACCTGTTGCTCGAATGTGTTGAATTATCACACAGGCCTGGTAATTGGCTATTGCATTATCCTTACTAATATATAGATAGTTTAATGTTAAAAAACTGCAGATCGCATAAGATTTTCAATCTTTATTATATGTCAAATTCATTCTGATCTATTTATTCATTGCAGAGGCTAATAGTGTCAAGCTCAGGGAAGATATACATAATGCTCATGGTTATCAGTTCCTTGTTCAGTTTGCATTGGTATTGTCCTCCATGCCGCAAAAGCAGGCTTCTCAGCCTGTTTATCTTAGGGGTTCTTCAGATCTAGATCACTCATCAAAAGACGTGGAAAGAAATAGTGGCACAGTCAAAGACCCCTTGGAGGATAATCTGTCTCCTGTATTGGCTAGGTTACTTGATGTTCTTCTCAATCTCGCTCAGATAGGTCCACCTGAATCAGCAGGATCTCCTGGGGGGAAACTTTCTAAGTCTACTCTTAATAGGTCAGGTGGCTATAGAAGCCGTACTTCTTCTCTTGATTCAGCTGAAAGCTGGGAAAAAGACAATACAAAGGTTAAAGACCTTGAAGCTGTGCAGATGTTGCAAGATATCTTTCTGAAGGCTGAGAGTAGAGAACTGCAGGCTGAAGTGCTAAATAGGATGTTTAAGCTTTTCTCAAGTCATCTCGATAATTATCAATTGTGTCAGCAATTACGAACAGTTCCACTTCTTATCCTGAACATGGCGGGTTTTCCTCCTCCTTTGCAAGAAATAATCCTGAAGATTCTTGAATATGCCGTGACCGTTGTCAATTGTGTTCCTGAGCAGGAACTGCTTTCTCTTTGTTGCTTACTGCAGCAACTAATTTCTTCAGAGCTGAAGCAAACTATTCTGTCATTCTTTGTGAAACTGTTGTCCTTTGACCAACAATACAAGAAAGTCTTGCGTGAAGTTGGTGTGCTGGAAGTTCTATTAGATGATTTGAAACAGCACAAGTTTCTTTCTGCCCCAGATGAAGCAAGCATCGAGCAAGACCAGCCTAATAGAAAATCAGGATCAAGCAGCTTCAAGAAACACTGGGACAGTAAAGATGTTATCCTTTCTTCTCCGAAGCTAATGGAATCTGGTTCAGGAAAGTTCCTGATATTTGAAATGGAGAGTACTGTGTCTGTAGCGTGGGACTGTATGGTGTCTTTATTGAAGAAAGCGGAAGCAAATCAAGCATCATTTAGAGCAGCTAATGGTGTGACTATCATTCTCCCGTTTCTTGTGTCAGACGTCCATCGTGCTGGAGCCCTCCGGATTCTGTCATGTTTGATTGCTGAAGATGTTACGCAGGTATCACATGACTTCGATCATCTTTGTATATTCCAGTTCGGCTATTCAGGCACTTGTATGAGTGTCAGTGCAAAGCCCTGTTTTTCCATACAAAATTTGTAAAATGTTTAAGCTTGGCAGTTTGGTGGTAACTTTCTTTGTTTGCAGTCACTAGCTTTGCATGAGTACAACTGACATGATCAATTGGTTTTATTTTACTAGGATCACGCCGAAGAACTGGGTGCACTTGTTGAGGTTCTTAAGAGCGGAATGATTACAAGTGGCACAGGACATCAATACAGGCTTCAAGTGGATGCCAAATGTGACACAATGGGCGCTTTGTGGCGTGTTCTGGGGATGAACAGTTCTGCACAGAGGGTTTTTGGTGAAGCCACTGGGTTTTCTCTTCTGCTGACTATGCTGCATAGCTTCCAAGGTGAAGGGGGTCGGAGCAATGAATCTTCACAAGTGTTGTTTATCAAGTTGTTCACATACTTATTACGTCTCATGACAGCTGGAGTCTGTGATAATGTTATTAATAGGATGAAATTGCACACAATAATTTCATCTCATACTTTCTATGACCTTCTATGTGAGTCTGGACTGCTTTCTGTGGAGTGTGAAAGGCAGGTCATACAGTTGTTATTTGAGCTTGCCCTTGAAATTGTGATCCCCCCATTCTTGGTATCAGACAGTGCAACATCAACTGAAATGCTCAACCCTGATTCTGCTGTTTTTCTTCTGATTACTCCATCTGGTTTGTTTAATCCTGACAAAGAGAGAGTGTATAATGCTGGGGCTGTTAGAGTGCTCATTCGTTCATTATTGCTCTTCACTCCTAAGGTGCAGTTGGAAGTGCTTAATCTTATTGGCAGGCTTGCTCATGCACGTCCCTTCAATCAGGAAAACCTCACATCTGTAGGTGCGGAAATCTTGCTCTCTGATTCTTTGGGATTCCTTAGGTTTTACCTCTCTTGGTTGCTTTCCTTGAAAATGATGTTACTGTTTTGTTCGTTGTTTTTGGTTGGATGTTTGTGTAGGCTGCATTGAGCTTCTGTTGGAAACAATTCACCCTTTCCTATCCAGCAGTTCTACATTGCTTACTCATGCATTGAAGATTGTTGAAATTCTTGGAGCATACAGGTATAACAATCTCTTTGTTTGCATAATCTGATTGCTTCTTTTACTGAAATACTAAGGAGTAACTAAGAAATTGTTATGTTGTGTAGGATGTCTGCATCTGAGCTTCGATTGCTTATTAGATTTGTTCTTCAAATGAGGAAGATGAATTCAGGACATATTCTTGTTGAGATGATGGAAAGATTGATTCTAACTGAAGATATTTCTGGTGAGAATGTAGCTTTAGCGCCGTTTGTGGAGATGGATATGAGCAAGATTGGACACGCTGCTGTTCAGGTGTCACTTGGGGAAAGATCTTGGCCCCCTGCTGCTGGTTATTCGTTTGTTTGCTGGTTTCAGTTTAAGAACTTTGCAAAAGCTCAAGCAAGGGATGTGGAACCATCCAAAGCTGGACCCTCTAAGAGGAGAGCCATTTCCAGTGGCCAGAATGACCGCCATCTGCTGCGGCTGTTTTCTGTTGGTTCTGTAGATAAAGAGAACATGTTTTATGCGGAGCTATATCTGCAAGAAGATGGTGTTTTAACTCTTGCTACAAGTAACTCTTGCTCCTTGTCTTTCTCTGGCTTGGAACTGGAAGAGGGCAGATGGCATCACCTTGCTGTTGTTCATAGCAAACCTAATGCTCTTGCTGGACTATTTCAAGCTAGTGTTGCATATGTGTATCTTAATGGGAAACTCAGACATACAGGAAAACTAGGGTATTCCCCTTCTCCTCCTGGAAAGGCATTGCAGGTAACAATTGGGACGCCGCTTACTTGCGCAAGAGTTAGCGACTTGACCTGGAAACTGCGTTCTTGCTATCTTTTTGAGGAGGTGCTTACATCAGGGTGTATATGTTTTATGTACATTCTTGGTCGAGGATACAGGGGCCTATTCCAGGACTCTGATATTCTGCGCTTTGTCCCCAACCAAGCATGTGGGGGAGGCACAATGGCAATTTTGGATTCACTAGATGCAGAGTTGACCTTGGGAAGCACACATAAAACTGATGCTACTGGCAGGCATGTCGACTCCAAGGCAGATGGTAGTGGGATTGTTTGGGACTTGGATAGGCTGTCAAACCTATCTTTGCAGCTGTCTGGGAAGAAACTAATTTTTGCATTTGATGGAACATGTGCTGAAGCGGTCCGTGCATCTGGGACTTTCTCTCTGCTCAATTTGGTTGATCCTATGTCTGCTGCAGCTTCTCCAATAGGAGGTGAGTTAACCTGAACCTATTATGAATTCTGTTTTCTGGAGTATGGTGCTTTTAGTGAAACAATTTCTGAATATTCCCTGTCCTTCCATTTTGTATTGTCCTTCCCAGGCATACCACGGTTTGGACGTCTCTATGGCGATGTACATGTTTGTAGACAATGTGCAATTGCTGATACGATTTGCCCAGTTGGGGGTATGGCAGTTGTTCTTGCACTAATTGAAGCTGCTGAAACAAGGGATATGCTTCACATGGCTCTAACGTTACTTGCCAGTGCACTACATCAGAACCCTCAGAATGTGAAAGACATGAAACAATACAGGGGCTATCACTTATTGGCTCTGTTCTTGCGTCGGAGAATGTCTCTATTTGACATGCAATCTCTTGAGATCTTTTTCCAAATTGCCGCATGTGAGGCTTCATTTTCCGAACCAAAGAAGTTGGGTAACTCTCAAGTGATTTTTTCTCCCGGTACAACCTTACCAGATGCTAGCTTTGAGGATCTTGGCCTGTCTAGGTTTCGTGATGAAACCTCTTCTGTTGGATCACATGGTGATCTGGATGATTTCTCTGCACATAAAGATTCATTCAGTCATATTTCAGAGCTGGAAAATTCTGATACGGACGTTGAAACTTCAAATTGTATTGTCTTGTCCAATGCTGATATGGTTGAGCATGTATTGCTGGATTGGACTTTGTGGGTAACATCTCCAGTTCCAATTCAGATTGCACTACTGGGATTTCTGGAGCATTTGGTTTCAATGCACTGGTACAGGAATCATAACCTCACGGTCCTTCGCCGAATTAACCTGGTTCAACATTTATTAGTGACTTTGCAGCGTGGTGATGTTGAAGTTCCAGTGTTAGAGAAGTTGGTTGTATTGCTTGGGGTTATCTTGGAAGATGGCTTTGTGGTTTCTGAGCTCGAAAATGTTGTTAGGTTTGTCATTATGACATTTGACCCCCCTGAAGTGAAACCGAAGCATCAATTAACACGAGAGTCAATGGGTAAGCATATAATCGTAAGAAATATGCTCCTTGAAATGCTTATCGATCTCCAGGTGACTATCAGAGCAGAAGAGTTGCTTGAGCAATGGCATAAGATTGTATCGTCAAAGTTGATTACATATTTTCTTGATGAAGCTGCCCATCCTACGACCATGAGATGGATAATGACTCTTCTTGGTGTGTGTCTTGGTTCTTCTCCAACATTTGCTCTTAAATTTCGTACAAGTGGTGGATATCAGGGCTTAGTGCGGGTTCTGCCTAGTTTTTATGATTCACCTGAAATATATTACATTTTGTTCTGTCTTATATTTGGAAAGCCAGTTTACCCAAGGTTGCCAGAAGTGCGTATGCTAGATTTTCATGCCCTTATTCCAAGTGATGGAAGTTACGTGGAACTGAAATTCGTGGACCTGTTGGACTCTGTAATTGCAATGGCAAAATCAACCTTTGACAGGCTGAGTTCACAGTTTATGCTTGCATATGAAACTGGAAATCTGTCGCAGATTGGTGCAAGCCTTGTGGCTGAGCTCGTTGATGGAAATGCAGATATGGCAGGAGAGCTTCAGGGTGAAGCTCTGATGCACAAGACATATGCAGCGCGCTTAATGGGCGGGGAAGCATCAGCTCCTGCTGCTGCAACCTCAGTGCTGAGGTTTATGGTCGACTTAGCAAAAATGAGCCCTGCCTTTTCAGCTGTTTGCAGGAGGACAGAATTCCTTGAAAGTTGCATTGACCTGTACTTTTCTTGCATCAGGTTTGTGCTTAACTATCATTTGGTTTCTTCCTGCTGTGTTTTTCAATATTATTTTTATTATAAGCGCAATTTCCTGGCATAATGAGTCTTGTTTGGCTTATCAAGGTAATCCTTGGATCGTGGAACAGATGTTAAGTGTTGATAAATATGTTACTTTATATTCTCATATTGAAATGAAATAACTAAATAACCAACCTACACGGTTTCATAGTGGCTCAGTATGTAGTCCGACTTGGTTTCTTTAACTCAGTTTCTTTTTTCCCACTGCTAATGCAGGGCTGCTTATGCAATAAAGATGGCAAGAGTGCTCTCTGAAAAGGCTGAAGAAAAGAACTTTAATGACTTTGATGATGCTGGTAGTTCACAGAACACGTTTGCAAGTATGCCTCATGAACAAGAACATTCTGTGAAGACATCCATTAGTGGTGGGAGCTTTCCTCAAGCGCAGGCAAGTACAAGTTCTGAGGACATGCGCGGTCCTCAAAATTACACTGATGATGATAAAGCAGATAGGACAATCACCAATACCAAGCTGGACCCTGAAAAGCTGAGTGAAGAAGCTGTTCGGATGGCAGATGGTGACAGTGCTGACAAATTTTCTCACACATCCAGCTCGAATGAGGTGACAGTACATAATACAGATGACACTGTGGATGGTATTCGACAAGCTGATTCTCAGAGTTCAGCTTCACTCACAATTTTTGATTCTCCTGTTATATCTGAAAAATCCAGTATGAAAGTTGCTTTCACGCCCTCTTTATCTCCTGCCATTGTGCTACATTCAGCAATGAGTGGTGTGAACCAAAGTGAATACAAATCTGTGCCACTAAGTCCTTCTGTGGAATCATGTGTCTCTGTTAGCGAATATGATTCATATACCGACTTAAAGCCTAGTTCTCAAGGATCATTAGCTACGAATGCCTTATCTACAGTCAGCACACAACTACTTCTTGAAATAGATGATTCTGGCTATGGAGGTGGTCCATGTTCTGCTGGAGCGACTGCTGTGTTGGATTTTGTGGCAGAAGTTCTTTCAGAACTGTTTACAGAGCAGATGAAAGCAGCACAAGCTATAGACGGCATCTTGGAAATGGCACCTTTGTACGTTGATGCTGAATCTGTGTTAGTTTTCCAGGGCTTATGCCTTAGTAGACTAATGAACTTTGTTGAAAGACGCCTTCTACGTGATGATGAGGAAGATGAGAAAAAGCTTGACCGAACTCGGTGGACTTCGAATTTGGATGCATTATGCTGGATGATTGTCGATCGTGTATATATGGGTGCTTTCCCTCAACCTGGTGATGTGCTGCGAACTGTTGAATTCTTGTTGTCAATGTTGCAGTTGGCAAACAAAGATGGGCGTATTGAAGAAGCAGCTCCTGTGGGTAAGGGGCTTCTTTTTACAAGAGGAAGCAAACAACTCGATGCTTTTATACTTTCATTACTTAAGAACACCAACAGGATGATCTTATATTGCTTTCTGCCTACATTTTTGGTTTCCATTGGGGAGGAGGATCATCTGTCAAGTTTAGGTTTACTCGCTGAACCCAAGCAAAGACCACCATCGACGTCGTCACAGGATGATCCTGGAACAGATATTACTACTGTCTTACAGTTATTAGTTGCTCACAGACGTATATTATTCTGCCCTAGCAATCTTGACACTGAAGTCAATTGTTGTCTTTGCATCAATCTTGTTGCTCTCCTCCATGACCAAAGACAAAGTGTTCAGAATGTTGCTATTGATATTCTTAAGTATCTGCTGGTGCATCGAAGGGCTGCACTAGAAGACTTACTTGTTTCTAAACCTAATCAGGGGCAACAAATAGATGTACTCCATGGTGGGTTTGACAAATTGTTGACTGGAAATTTATCTGTTTTTTTCCAGTGGTTTGATAGTTCAGAACATCTGGTCAATAAAGTGTTGGAACAGTGTGCATCTATCATGTGGGTACAGTATGTTGCAGGATCTGCTAAGTTTCCTGGCGTGAGAATCAAAGGGATGGAGAGTCGTCGTAAAAGGGAAATAGGGAAAAGATCACGTGATATTTCGAAGTTGGACCTCAGACACTGGGAGCAGGCAAATGAGCGGAGGTGTGCGTTAGATATGGTTCGGGATGCAATGTCTACTGAGTTGAGGGTTGTTCGTCAAGATAAGTATGGATGGGTTCTTCATGCTGAAAGTGAATGGCAAACACTTGTTCAACAACTTGTACACGACCGTGGAATTTTCCCAATGCGCAAATCCTCCGTCACTGAAGATCCAGAGTGGCAACTTTGTCCCATTGAAGGTCCATACAGAATGCGTAAGAAGCTAGAAAGGTGCAAATTGAAAATTGACACTGTTCAAAATGTTCTTGATGGGGAGTTTGAATTGGGAGAAACAGAACTATCTAAAACTAAACATGATAATGGGATTGATGACTCTGATACGGATTCTGAGTTATTTTTCAATCTATTGACTGAGGATGACAATCTGACTGGTGAAGATAGTGAGATGTATGGGGAAACTTTCAAGGATGCAGTTGGACCCAAAGGTGTTGCTTCTGTTAAAAGTGGATGGAATGATGACATAACTAGCAGTGTGAATGAGCCAAGTCTTCATTCAGCACAAGATTTTGGTGTCAAGTCCAATGCATATTCAGTTCCTGTTTCAGAAAGCATGCAAGAGAAGTCTGACCTTGGGTCTCCTAGGCAATCATCAACAAATAGAACTGATGACGCGAAAGGGATTGACGATAAGTCAGATAAGGAACTCACTGACAACGGTGAATATCTTATTAGGCCATATTTGGAGCATCTGGAAAAGATTCGATTCAAGTATAACTGTGAACGAGTTGTGGGTCTTGATAAACATGATGGTATATTTTTAATAGGAGAGTTTTCTTTGTACATCATAGAGAACTTCTTTATTGATGATAATGGGTGCATCTGTGAGAAAGAATCCGAAGATGAACTCTCTGTCATTGATCAAGCTTTGGGTGTGAAGAAGGATGTTATGAGTAGCATGGATTTTCAGTCCAAGTCATCTGCCTCTTGGACTACGACAGTGAAAGCATGCAGTGGTGGAAGAGCATGGGCTTATAATGGTGGTGCATGGGGTAAGGAAAAAGTAGGTAACAGTGTTAACTTGCCTCATCCCTGGCATATGTGGAAGCTAAATAGTGTTCATGAGATCTTAAAACGTGACTACCAGCTCCGTCCTGTTGCAATTGAAGTATTTAGCATGGATGGATGTAATGATCTCCTGGTATTCCACAAAAAAGAGAGAGAGGAGGTGTTCAAAAATCTGATTGCTATGAATCTTCCCAGAAACAGCATGTATAGTTTCTTTCTGCTCCCTTTTTCTTGTTTTCTCTTTTTGCATCGTGGTTCTCATTTTTCTCATTCTGCTTTTTGTTCTGTAACTAGTGAATCTGTTCATTTTCTTTGCCTTTGGAGTATCACAACCTCTAGGGTCGTAATGGTCTCTGTTGTGCAGGTTGGACACCACGATTTCAGGATCAGCAACGCAGGAAAGCAATGAAGGTAGCCGTTTGTTCAAGATAATGGCTAAATCCTTCTCAAAAAGGTGGCAAAATGGAGAGATAAGCAACTTCCAATATCTTATGCATCTCAACACACTGGCTGGCAGGGGATATAGTGATCTTACTCAGTATCCGGTGTTTCCATGGGTTCTTGCTGATTATGAAAGTGAATCTCTTGATTTATCGAATCCTAAAACTTTCCGACAACTTGATAAACCCATGGGTTGTCAGAGTATCGAAGGGGAAGAAGAGTTTAAGAAAAGGTCAGCTGCAAGTGCACAGACTATCACTTTTATATATTCTTATCTGTGGGTTGTCTTCTCATTTCTTTCTGAATGCCTTAAACAGATATGAGAGCTGGGATGATCCAGAGGTTCCAAAATTTCATTATGGTTCTCACTATTCTAGCGCTGGAATTGTCCTATTCTACCTTGTACGCTTGCCGCCTTTCAGCACAGAGAATCAGAAGCTGCAAGGAGGACAGTTTGATCATGCTGATCGTCTTTTTAATAGTATCAAAGACACTTGGTTTAGTGCTGCTGGAAAGGGTAACACTTCTGATGTGAAAGAACTTATTCCAGAGTTCTTTTACATTCCAGAGTTCCTGGAGAACAGATTCAACCTTGACTTGGGAGAAAAGCAATCGGGAGAGAAGGTTGGTTCCCTATGAAGACTGATGTTGGCTTTATTATAATCTACGTATACCTTCCAAGCTGACGCGTTTCTTTATTGTATCCCGGAAGCAACCTTTGATATGTGTATTTTTTCAGGTTGGGGATGTCACGTTACCACCATGGGCTAAAGGCAGTGTTAGAGAATTCATTAGGAAGCATAGAGAAGCACTTGAATCTGACTTTGTTTCGGAGAATCTGCATCATTGGATAGATCTCATTTTTGGATATAAACAGAGAGGAAAGGTATGTGCGTTTCGCTCCACCGTTGTTCTATGGCCTGTTTCTTCTTATGTTTGATAACCTTGGTTTTAAATGAGAAGGAGGCTTTGGTTTTATGCTGTTTGGATACTCTCCATTTTTAACGTGAGATATAGTCCTGATTTATCTGGATTGGGTTTAGACGAGCCAATAATTGACCCCAGGCGACACTTTGTGCTATTCCAATTCGCTTTGATGCTTTTAGTTGTGTCTACATTGTGGTATTTTATTCTATATCTTGATGTGTTCTGTTTTGTATATTAAACAGGCAGCGGAGGAAGCTGTTAATGTTTTCTATCATTACACATATGAAGGAAGTGTTGATATTGATTCAGTTGCAGATCCTGCTATGAAAGCTTCTATTCTGGCACAAATTAATCATTTTGGGCAAACACCCAAACAATTGTTCCTCAAACCCCATGTGAAAAGGCGGACAGATAGAAAGCTTCCTCCTCATCCCCTGAAGTATTCATCCTATCTTGTTCCACATGATGTTCGTAAGAGCTCCTCTTCAATAACTCAGATTGTCAGTTATCACGAGAAAGTTCTCGTGTCTGGGTCAAACAGCTTGCTTAAACCTAGAACATATACCAAGTGTATCTCATGGGGTTTTCCTGACCGCAGTCTGAGATTCACTAGCAGCGATCAAGAGAGACTTCTCTCAACACATGAGAATCTTCATGGTGGCAATCAGATCCAGTGTGTCGGTGCTAGTCATGATGGCCAGACATTGGTTACCGGTGCAGATGATGGTTTAATTAGTGTCTGGAGAATCATTAATGATGGTCCACGGGTCTCTCAACGTCTAGAGTTAGAAAAGGCTCTTTGTGGTCACACAGCCAGAATTTCGTGCCTTCATGTTAGCCAGCCATATATGCTGATAGTGAGCGGGTCTGAGGATTGCACAGTTATCATGTGGGACCTTAGCGGCTTGGTCTTTATCAGGCAGCTACCCGAATTCCCGGTTCCAGTCTCGGCGGTTTTTGTGAATGACTTGACAGGGGAGGTAATGACTGCCGCTGGGATTTTACTAGCTATTTGGAGCATTAATGGTGATTGTCTTGCCACCATTAACACTTCCCAACTGCCTTCGGATTCCATCCTGTGCGTGACTAGCTGTACATTCTCGGATTGGCTGGATATGAACTGGTATGTGACTGGTCATCAGAGTGGGGCTATAAAGGTGTGGCAAATGGTCCATTGTTCCGACAAGGAGAAGATCAAATCTGCCTCCAACTCAACAACCGGGTTGAATTTAGGAGACAAGGTGCCAGAGTACCGGTTGATTCTGCATAAGATATTGAAATCTCATAAGCATCCAGTCACCGCCCTTTATGTTACAAGCGACCTAAAGCAGTTGCTGAGCGGGGATTCGGGCGGGCATTTGGTCTCTTGGACCTTACCAGACGATAGCCTGAGAAATTCACTGAACAACGGGTGAAAGGGATGATATGGTTTGGGGGGTTTTTTATTAATTCGATCCGGCTTCACTCGAGTCCCTCTTTCTGGCAAAAGGAGAATGGATTCATATGGTTCCAGACACTGGCAGTGTTGAAACAGGCACGGGCTGCTGTCCTGGAATTGGAACTTTACCGGACTGAGGAGGCACAGAACGGTTAGAGATTCGGGTGGGTTTGGTGGTTCGATGAAACTTGACAGGTTGGACTATACTGCCAGGGCGGCGAAGTGGTTTTCGGGCGGTGTACATAGATGTAGTTTACTAACAGTGTGCAAATTGGAAGAATTTTGTATACAGAAAAGAGGGCAAGGTAAAAAACTGGTGTCATTGTGTAATTCCATTCACTAAGTTCTTGTGTTATCTTCTTCTCTCCATCTCCACTTGTTGTAAACTGCAACGTTCAGTGTTTCTCTCACCCACCATTTTGGTTTCTGTTGAGATAAGTAAGTTTAGGGTTTTGGTAAAAAAACAGGAAGACAGGAGGAGCTCCCTGGATAATCAGTTACATATTATTAGCTGCCGGGAGAAGTTGGTAGCTTGTAATTCTTTGCTATGTTGTGATTTTTTTAGTAACATGTTCAGTTGTATGATAGTTGCAGGGTTCAATGGTGAATACATGTCTACCGATCTGCTGTCGTTTCGTTTCGTACATTGTCGGTGTATACATATATTTGTGTTTTTCGGTTATTCTTTAAAGTTATTTAACTACTTTGAAAACCGAAGTTAGAATTCAAAATCTCAATCGGCTAAAAGATCAACAACTCTGATGTAATACGACCAAAATATGTCGAGAATATAAAAAGGCATAAGAAGTGAGCCATGTTAGATTCCATTAAAAATAGTCGAGTTAACTTGACAAATAGAGGGAGGAAAATGTTATTCTTCAATTAAAAATAGTGAAAATAGATTGATGAGCAAGGGCTATATACAACTTTGGGAGCTACGGTTCAGAGCAATTTATATATATATATATATTTACGATTTTTTTTAGTTTGGTTCAAGATAATTTTAGATGCTCATTGTTTTATTATTTTGACTAAGTACTCGATACATATTAATTATTATTTAGATAGTCTGGAGGGGGATATGTTCGAGGTACATGGTAGAGTTTGGAGCATTCCTTTGCAGGTTGTTTTGAGAGGTAGTGCTTTGGACGAATGGAATCGACTTATCCAACATCTCGATTTCATTCCCGAAGACACTGTCACGGCTGGCCCGGCGAGCATTGTGTGGCCTTTGGAGCGGGCAGGTGTATTCTCGGTGAG
This sequence comes from Linum usitatissimum, assembly GCA_030674075.2. Classification (NCBI taxonomy): domain Eukaryota; kingdom Viridiplantae; phylum Streptophyta; class Magnoliopsida; order Malpighiales; family Linaceae; genus Linum; species Linum usitatissimum. The sequence goes on along the minus strand of JAUJYP020000804.1, from coordinate 2,738,557 downwards.
ATCTTACAGAGCAGCCTTCTCGGTGCAGAGATTTCCTGGTTCCAACCACTTCCCGCATTTCGTGGTATGGAGTAATATTGTTCCGTCAAAGATTCAAAATTTCATTTGGATGGTTTTTCATAGGAAGATTGTCACTATTGACAATCTTCAACGTAGAGGATTTCATATGGTCGGAAGGTGTGTGATGTGCAACCGACATTGTGAGTTGATTGACCATCTCTTCTTTGGTTGTGAATTTTCTGGCACTGTTTGGAATCGTGTCAGTTCAGCACTTTCCCCACTAGGACTGTTCCATGATGATGTGGTCGGTTTCTTACTGGCGTGGAAAGGTATGAACTGTATATATAATTTCAAGGGTGTAATAAAGGTGTTGTTACATGCTACGTTTTGGTGTATTTGGACGGAGCGGAACCATCGTATCTTTAGAGAGGAGTTTAGTTCGCCGATCCAAATTTTGCACAAGATTTGTAGTATGGTTGGTAGTTGGCTGCATGTTTGGGGCAGATGCTCAAGCACGGTGATTTCAGATTGGCATCATATTATTTTCGATAATGCCTAGAGTTTAGATTGCCTTTGCAGGTATGATGGGTGACTACAACCCTCAAGGTTCTGGTTGTGCTGTCCATTTTTCAGCTTTTAATGTACTGCAGTTGTTGTTGGGTGCTATTGCAGTTTTCTCCTGTGTTCTTTGTTTCCGTTTCTTTTTATCCTTTGTGCCGAAGGATTGACAGCGATGATCAGGAATGCCTTGCTACGAGGCCGTTTACACGGTTTTCGGGTTGGTAGGAGGGCTCCACATGTTACACATTTACTATTTGTTGATGATTCTATATTCTTCTTCAAAGCTAAGGTGGCCGAAGCAAGTCAACTCAAGCAGATATTCACTTTCTATGCTGCAGCCTCGGGACAACTAATAAACTTCGACAAGTTAGGAGTCTTACATAGCAAAGATTTGGAACCCGCTCTCCGTACGGATATCTCGCTAATTCTTGGGATTCATTCGGCATTTGATACCTCTCGATATCTTGGAGTACCGATCCTTGTTGGACAGAACCGAACGGAAGCTTTTAATTAAGACATTAAGGACCGAGTGTGGAGTAGATCAATCGTGGTAAGACAAGAAGCTTTCTAAGGGCGGAAAGGAGGTGTTACTTAAAGCAGTGGAACAGGCACTTCCTATGTACAACATGAATGTATTCCTATTACCGGATACTTTTACATCCGATCTCAAGATATTTCTGAATGCTTTTTGGTGGGGTACGAAGCGTTCCTCTTGTAAGGGGGTTCCGTGGATGACGTGAGAGCGACTGGCGATCCCAAAGATCACGGTGGACTCGGCTTTCGTGATTTGCACGGATTTAATCTTGCATTGCTTGGCAAACAAGCTTGCGTATTCACACGCAGCCGGCAACGTTAGTAGCTAGAATTTACAAGGCCAAGTATTTTGTGGATCGAAATATGTTGACAGCAGAGTTGGGACACAGGCCAAGCTTCATCTGGCGCAGTTTGTGTGAGTCGCTACCACTTTTACGACGAGGGATGCGATGGAGAATTGGTGATGGTCCTCAAATTCGTGTTTGGGATGACCCGTGGCTCAAAGATTATGACAATCAGCACATTGAGACTCCGTGGGATGCATGGTGGCCGAACTTGAGACTGAAAGACCTCTTTCAGGAAGGCACGCAAGAATGGAATTATGAAGGAATTGCAGACGTTTTCCAGCCGCGTGATGTGTCTCTTATTCTTCAGTTCCCGGCTTGCGTCGCCACTGGGATGGATCGGGAAGTTTGGAATTTCAGTCCTAAGGGTGACTAAACAGTCAAATCCGTTATAGGCTTTATATGGAGAAGGAGGTGGATTGAACGATGCATTATAAGCCTGGAACTTGGCGTAAACTTTGGAGCATCCCGGCACCGCCGAAAATATGTTGCATTTGGGTTGGCGGATTGCACATAATGTGCTTCCTACGAGAGGTCGGCTCAGGATGCGGGATGCCGACGTTACGGGTAACTATGGTATGTGTGGTTCGGGATATGAAGATGCGTGGCATCTATTTCTTGAGTGTAAGTGGGAACGTGAGTGTTGGAAGGAAGGTGGACAAGATGAACTTATACAACCTGCTACTTCCCAGACAAGGGAATTTGTTGACTTTCTTTGGGAAGTGATGGATGCGCAACCGAGCTCGACGTGTGCAAAAGTGATTGCTGTGTTATGGAGCACCTGGAGAGAGCGTAATAATCGTGTTTGGAACAATCTTACCAAACCAGTCCGTATGATAGTGCAAGATGGATGGCAATACTTAAAAGATTGGGAAGCGGCTGGTCAACATTCCAAAGGCCCGGGGGTACGGCGGGCACCTTTCTACTGCAAGAAATGGCATCCACCACCTTTAAATAGCTTCAAGTGCAATGTTGACTTTGCCTCGTTTGAGGACAAATGCCAACCTGGTTTAGGAATGGCTTTGCGTGACCATGCAGGTGAATTAATCCATTATCGTATGTAGTGTAACGTGGGACTGATTCCAGCCAAGGAGGGCGAGGCAGTGGGCTTCAAGCTGCACTACGGTGGATCATCGGACTCCAAATCCCTAATGTTTTATTGAAAGTGATTCTCAGGGACTCGTTGCTAACTATTATATCAAATACTATACTAAATAATAATATTTAGCATAATAATCATTATAGTACTTAGTAATATACTTTGTACAAAAGCCATACAAATGTATATAAACTTCTGTATAAAATTGTATAGACCTTTATACATTTATATGATCCGTACAACTTTCCTTATAAAGTTATATGATCATATGATTGATCGTACAACTTTGTTGATTCTCTAGCAACTTTACACTTCGTATAAAAACATCCTTATTTGGTTGTATCCTAAGTTTAAATACAGTTAAAAAAAACCCACAAACGAACACCGTACTGTTTATTTACCTTTCCATCTTGTATTAACGTTCTTACTCGTAGAATCCCTGCTTGAAAAACTCAGGGCTCAAGCATGAGACAGTCAGCAGCCAGCCCAAGTAGATGCTAGACTGCTTTTGGTAAACACAGAGTATGACCTAGGAGCCTAGCTTGCAGGGCTCTCCTGTGTTAGCCAAGAAAAAAGGCACTCTGTTCTGTCTCCCAAATTGAATTGTCAACTAAGTAAAGCAGCTGGCAATCCCATATAACAACAAATAGAGGAAGACAGTAGATAGATATAATCAATTCAGTTTGCAGAAACACCAGAAGAACAGCGTGCACTGCATAAGTCTTCTCTCTCTCTCTCTCTCTCTCTATCCCTGGATGGATTTTGCCTTCTTAAACCAAACTCTGTTTGTGAACCAACTAGAAATAAAACCCATTTTTGTGCTGGTGATCCAGTTCTGTATCTGGGCTACTGGTTTTTTCTCTATCTGTGTGCTTATGCCTGCACGCCTGCAGGTTTTCTATCTTAACCATCATTGATGATGACTAGCTTAGCTTCTAGGGGGAGAATCATGAATCCAAAATATATATAGAGGTAGGTCTCCTTCTCTGATGGTTCATGTGGTCTTTAATTTTTCTCCATGGAAGATCAGTAGAGCATTGAGTTTTGATTGAAACTGACTTCTTCTGTTGAAACTTTTTAATGGACAACGATTCATCCCTGAGAAGTGATCCAACCCCACTTTAACGGACACCTAATAATCCAAAACCAAAGTCAATGCATTGAAACACTTCAACCACAGTATTCCAATTATACTAGCTTTCTACACGTTATTATGTTGTAAACTAAAATGGATTACAATGTTCCTAGAAGTATTATCCAATATTACTGAGTTGAGTAGATAGTATTCAACGTCAAAGTTGTCATTTGTTATGTTGGTGCATCAATTGACAATTAAATACAATCGGATTCCTCTCTCTACAATATGAGTCATTTGAATGCAATGGGTTGTGACATGGTATCTGAGCTTTAACGATCGAGAGGTCTTCATTTTAAAACATGATAGTCCTGATGACTCAATTCATGACATTATTTACTGAAACTGTGCAAATCTCAACTCTCAAGAGACGCAATAATTCCTTACCATGTTGGAGTTGATTAACAACAAAAAATAACATGACTCGTGTGCAAGGAAGAAATATATAAATTACAGTGAAAATGTAATCTGTCACTGATTGTACTTATAGTTGTTAATGTATATCGGATTAGACCCGTTATGGTTATAAGTTAACCGAAATCCTTATAGATATAAGGAGCGTTAGTCTCTTTCTCTATAATTGAGCCGTTACTCTCACCAAAAACCCCTTAATAATATTCCCCTTTCTCTCCGTGGACTAGTCGACCTCAAGGTCAAAAACCACGTTCATCGCATGTGTTATTCCGTTATTATTCCTTATTTATTCCTCTTTTATCCGATTTTTATTAATAATAGTATACAACCCTTTTAACATCTGATGCAAGAATATCAAATAATTGTCCTTGTTTGCTATGAACACTAATAATATATATAATAACTAGTTACACATGAACTGCACCAGACCCCCAGCTAGTGCTAATTAAAATTGCAGCAGGTGGTGAGTCTATAGACTATAACATGTATGTATGTAGTGGCCTTTTGGGTCTCTGTTTTAACTTCTACCCTCTTTATCAGACATCTTAGCTGTCCGATTCCCCGTGATGAATGCTTTATAATTAATTTGACTCTGTTCCTAGAAAGAAAAGAAGCTGGTTTACTTATAATAATGTCTCTGTATCTATCTAACCAACACCTGTCTCTTTCCTTCATTCACCCTCTTCCCAGTTCCCTCTATATATCCCTTTGCATTGCATTGCAGTTTGTGTCCAGAAACACCCCAACTTTCTTCATCTTCTTCTTCTTAAGCTTCATTATTGTGAAGAAGAGGAAGAAGGAGGAGGCAACGTTATGTTCAATGTCCAAGTCCACAGAGGGAAAGAGTGAAGCTGCCAGCATGATCTACCTTTGGGCTAGTCTTGTGGCGATTAACCCAAGCTAGGTCATGCTGTGACAGCCTCATTCTTTCCCCACTTCTGTGGATCTTATTATTTTACTAACCATTCATGTGTAACATATTACTCTATAAGTACATTTCATTTCCTTGAGGTTCTGTATCATTACTGTACAATGCTTTTATTGCTGATTGTTTTCTGGTTTCTGCAAGGAGAAGAAGATTTGGACAGTACAGTGTGAAATGACTCACTCACTCAACAAGGAAATGTATAAATGTCTGCATGCAGCAAAAGAGACCTTTTGTTTTCGGCTCTCCCGCCCGCCATACAATGTAACTAACTACACTATTTCTCGAGGACAACCCTTTAATCTTTGACAATAAAATTGAAAAATCTATTTATTAGCGGATTTAAAATGGAGTTGTTTAAGGTCCGGCCCATCACAGACCATTTCTGAGTCCAATATAATAATTTTTGTTTTCGTATGCGTAAACGAATTGGTGTAATGATTTTTTTTCCTTTTAAAAGTCGCTACTTTATTAATGATCAAGCCCAAAACAAATATCGTTCACAATTAATAAACACCAAAGACGTAAGGATGTGAAAGCGGCAAACAAACTCTTGCGCAACCCTTTCTTAATGCATATTTTAATTTGTTCCTATCCATTAATAATTAATAATTTCTTTTCAATCAACAAACTCATTACTCTATCCATTATCCATTCTCGATCCACGATTAATCTTAATGATATTATCAAAGGTAATGGCATCTCTCTTTCTATGCTAATCTGACAAATGAACCAAACAAACACCAATCTACCCCAACCAACAACCCCCCACCCCACACACATTCTAGGCATAGACATGATTAGGTTTTGCAAAACATCAAAGTTGCACAATTTGTTTAATGAATATTTGCCTTTAAATAACCTAACTTTTGAAGTAGCCAATAACTTATGCATGCTTGTTTTTCCCTTTTAATTTCCACTTTGTGATCTAAAATTACCTGTATGAACCCTATTGGCTTCCATCTCCGCATATACAAAAGGAATCAAAACAACATTTAAAATTGTTTTTCCCGTTCATAGTTCACGACAAGAGAAATCGAGATGGAAAATACAAATAAAACTAATCATCATGCCATCACGTGAAATCGACCAATAACAAGAGATATATAATTAATTTTAATAAATGATACTTTCTCATATAGTCTATTATGAAAATGTGAAAGATCAATTGTCATATCAACCTTCATCGTCTGTACATGAATGTCACCTTAAAAGACTCGATAGCAACACGAACCCTAAGTCGATCACTTTGGCAGGCTCGTGAGCTTACTCGACTACTTATAAGTGTTAAGAACCGATACATCCCAATCACTTGAGTTGTTGGAAGAGAGTTTTGATTGATATTTATATTATTTACTAACCATAAGCTCAAAAACCTAAGTCTTTATTAATGTCTCACTAACATGTTTGATTATGATCTCGATTGTTAATAACTTAAATATCCATCATATTTTTATATTTTTTATTCAAATAAAGTAAATAGCAAATGAAATTTCAAATTAGAAAGCTAATTAGGCACCACCCTTGCTATAATTTCGAGTTTGAGCATCCTATAACATGAAGACAGACAGCTTCTTTGAGTTGTTAATGATTCAGATCAGCCTTTTGGGTTTGTCGGGAGTTAATGTCATTTTTAAGACCACTAAATGCTGCTTAATTCCGTGATCATCATTAGATTAATCTCACTTTTTAATAAGTTGCAAATGACAAAAGCAATTAGATGCCCTATTCCTCTGACAAATGTCACTTCTTTAAAATCGCAATTGCTTTCGTTGAACCCACCAACAATTATCCAAACGGGGTACTTCCAAAGTAACTCATAGCACAATTCATCCAATGAGACAACAACATTTAAATTAAAGCAATTGTCGAGGGTATAAATGTTATCTCAATTCCAACATTAAAAAAATGTGTTATAGGCTGTTGCAACGATTCCGGTTCAATCGGTTTACGAATCGGCTCAAAGATTTTACAACCCGGTTTGTTTGTTTTTGGTTAGTTGTTATGCAGGTACGTAAAACGGGACGTTTCAGCGCTATGTTCCCTGACTATATAAACAATCACTGGCCTCTTAGAGAGAGTAGATCTCGTCTCCTGAAACCCTTGAAGAAAGTCTTTCTCAACAGCCGCCGGAGAACTAGAAGCACACCACGATCAGTCTCCGTCAACGATCTAATCTCGTCTTGAAACTTGTGCCATCGTCCCTCTGCCTGGAAGGGGCCCAAACCCTCCGCTTCTTCTCCCCTTGCTTTGTACTCTATTGTAGTCTTTCTTGATGTGATTAGGGTTCTGTTGAGGCTTTATCAATCTTGTAATCCTTGTAACCTTCTTATCGATTAGTGCGATTTCTGGTTGAGCCTTTCCTCTCTGAGGCTCCGTTGAGTAGGAGAGTTAACTCCGAACAGCGTTAACAAACTTCATGTCTCTTTACATTTCTTGCAGTAGATCTAGTCTTGCACGTTCGATCTGTGAGCGTCCTAAAAGTATTCGAAAGTTCGTCTATTTGATTCTGCTGTGTGTGAAATCGGACCTGATATCAAGATGATTACTTATAAATACTATTAGTTTCACTTTAGTTAGTAAACTAGGTTCCTTTTCATATCAATCTTTGTTCCATCTGATGGTGGATCCGGTGGATGCTTCTCCAAGTCATAGTTATATGTTTTAGATATAAAATTTCAAGGTATATATATAGTCTTATTTCAAATTCGGGCTAACATTTTTTAATTTTATACACCTAGTTATGAGCTTTAATTTTTTTTTTTCACTTAAGATTCTTTGTGTATAATTACGTTGGAATTATATGATGGTGGTAAAAATGTAATGGTAAGAGAGGGAAAATAATAAGCGTCGACCTTTTTATTAGACTAGTTAGTAAGGAGTATTTACGTGTAACAAGCTTGTAATAATTACACATGTATGAAATCACTGAATAAATGTTGAATTTATGAGACTGACTAAATGTACTTTACGTGTTCGGAGGGGCGAGAAGTTTTCAAGCGGGTTGATTAAGAAAATCACGAGTCACGGGTTAATCAAATTTCATGTTTTATTGTGCCACCAATTAATTGAATTATGGGTTTGATTTCATGACAATTTGCTTAGTTTGTAGGTTTTACTGACATAAGTGACATTTGAGCTAGAAAAGACTTGAATTTTACTAAATTTAAATTATGATTATATTGAATCGGATCGATTTTTGCCAACTCTATTAGGTATGAATGTCTAAACACCTAAGCAACACCCCTTCCGACTCACCTCCCAATCGGGCCGCTTCTCATCAGCTTACGCTAGTGTTGATCGTGTGGGCCCAAACGTTCTAGGGCCCATCAAAATACATATGACTTAAATGAAGTTGAAGCTAGATAGAGGAGTGAGTCAAATCAAACCGATGAAAATGAATCCACAAAAAAATTTTACATAATTTATATACTTTTAAATTCACTCTAAACATAAAAGTTCGTATTTAGTGTCTTCGACCATCCTGATTAAAAAAAAAAGGTAAAAGACGGTGGCCTGGTTACTGTCGTATAAGGTGCGGGCATCATAATATTCATTTTATCTTTTGCTTTATATTTTGTTTTGTTCATACATGGTGGCCACTCCCAGAGTGCCAAGCCCCCAAACCCCCATGTCCATATGTGTTCCTCCATACATATTTATATAATTTAATTAATGGGTATAAGGGAATATTGTTAATATAACTGTACAGTACAAGTAAAACATGACAAAGAGAACTATAATAAATCACGGTTTAATAAACGAATTACAGATTAAGTATTATCCTTCATAAAATATATTAGCTCAGGTTGATTCAATTTCAAACAGGTCGAGTTTAAATAATTGTTCCTTAAAGAACTTTTCCATTTGATCTCATCGAATTTAAAATAAATTACATCAGTTAAAAACATATATTTAAAACACGATCTAAATAATTTCGAGAAAAAAAACGTGATCTAAATAAATAAGTGTACGTTATGTTATGTGGCCTTCTGCAATGAGCTAAGAACAAGTTTAAAAAATTGAATATGAGAAATGAATTATCAAATGAATTTTTGGTAGTGTATATAAAAAAAAATATGTTATTGGGAGTTTGAACTTTAGACGAATGAATCTTTTAATACTAAATGTCTTTGTTCGAATTCTTGGTCACACCACTAGGTCACAAGTCGTGGCTTAGTTAGAAATTTAGTTAAGAAAGGGTCGGATTTTGATATAATAAAATTGTAGTATAATGTAGTTAAAGTAAAATTAGGTGTTTAAAAAAATAAAGATGAAATGTACAAAAAATTAAAGAGAGAAATGTACATGCATGTTAAAAAGTTAAAATAAAGGCCGAATTTTGATATAATAAAATTAGAGTATACATCCCCACTAACAACAACAATCAAAACCCTTAAAAATATTTGTTAACTTCTTTTGACTATTATTTGAAGGGTTTAACATGGTGAAATCTCAAATTTTAACCATTCCCAACATGCATGTCAATATATTAGCCAATTTGAAGATTTTCAATTTTCATGTCAAAATTGTCAATTTCCGTGTGCTATACTATGAAAAATTGACCATTTTCACAAGAAAATTTCAAAATTTTTAAATCGGTTGACATGCATGTTGAAAATGACTAAAAATCAAATTTCATTATGGTAACCCGTGTAAATAATAGACAAATGAGGTTACAAATTAATTTTACTTGGTGTTGTGTTAGTGCTGGAAATTTTCAAATCGGCTTACTTTCTGCATGCATGTGGTGGGAAACAGCTAGTAATTCAAGCTAATATTTTTATAGTCGAAAACACATATATCAAGGGTTGTCAATTTGGTTAATTCGATATAGAAAACTTATTAGAAAAATGAAAGCGTGAGACAATTTAAGTCATGTCAATTGAATAATGGAAAATAGCTTAAGACCCATAAAAGGTAATATGTGAGCTCAAAATAAAGCATTCATAAAAAAATCAAATACTATTTATTCAATAGCAATTTATATTCTCATTTTATAAATAAAATGGTGTATATATATTAACCAAAAAATCAACCTTTTAGATCTAATAGTCTGTATTTGTCCTTAAAATCCTTGAACTGAAATTTTTCCATCGAACCAAATAAGCTCCCGTGTAACAAGGGACCATATTATATAGTATAGGCAGCATTCAAGCATTAAGCTCTTTTGGTTAATAAATAATATAAAAACTACATTAAATCATTTCTCAATAATTTAATTTATTAAAATACAATGATTGACAGTACATTATAATTATAATTATAGTTATATATAAGATTAAACAAACATATCAAAATTGCTATTAGCTAGGCTTATTGTCTCTAACCACATGGCATTTTGTGATTTGAGCATAACACATGATAAGTTGATTAGTAATAATTTCATAAAGGGGAAAAGAGAAGAGTAGAGATGTAGACAGGGGCATGCCGGCCATTTTGGAATTAATTAGCCTCCTCTAGTTTGCTCTCTAGTCTCTCCCACCCCCCATAAATAGCAAATACCACCACCAATATATTTCACTCTTCTTCTTCTCTGTGGTTGAGTACTTCTCCATCTATGGTCCGTGGAGCAGCAGCAGTTGAAGCTGCCAGCATGATCTAAACTTCCTTTGAAAGGAAAAAGAGGAAGAAGGAAGATCTGAGATCATATGACAGTTTCACCTGTTGATGCCCTTCACGATCGATCGATCGACACCACTCATAAATCCCGCACATTCCTCCCTCTTTCTGGACCCTTCAGAGATTTTCTTGGCAGTCGACGATCCGAAAGGTAACTAATTCTTTGTTGAAGTTTGGTGATCCATTTCTCTTGTATTAAAGCGATCGGGTCAATCAATTTTGTGAGGCCACCCATAATTTGGACCAATTGTACCGTCCATTTTGGATTTTAGACCATGTATATATACATCTTGTTTAGTCAATACGAGTTGTTAGTAGAGTTTTTTCCATCGCTGTACTATCATGAATTTGTTTTTGACAAGAGTTTTTTCACATAAAATCATTGATCTTGGTCTATTTTCATTCTCGTCTATTGTTTTCTAACCAATGCTCCTTTTTTTCTTTGTTTTGCTCTTTTCTCCCACCATCCTTTTCAGGCTATACTCGAGTATTTATTATAAGGATGCATTATTGCCTAATTGGCAATTAGTAATGTTTCCCTTTCTAGAGAAGATGAGATTATAAAGCCAAATTTACCCTAAACTATGTTGAAGATTTCCATGATTTTGTAGGTATGCTTTCATAATGTGATCATCTACAATGTGAAGTTTAGTGCTTGTGGTGTTAGCACTCCAATAGTTCATAAACCTTTAGGGACTTGAACAGGTGTATCTCAAAGATGATGCTAACATCTTGGGAGATTGAGTGGATGGGTCATTTTCCAATTAAGACCCTGTTTGAATTAGGAATTTGATCCCAAACTTTTGGTGGTAATTATGTTTCTTTGGGTACATTCTATAGTTCACTAGTGGTAATTAAGCAAAGTCTCATTTAGAACACATATTCAGAGACATGTGTGCATCATCGTAGCATTGGATGATGTACTCTGGACATGTACGTAGTACTTCATTAGTTTTGTTCTATCAATTGGGTTTTGGGGGGACATTTAGTTAGAAGTCAGTCAAGTCCTTAAAATTATAAAGTATTTGGGGGTTTAGATACATGCATGTTGGTTGAATAAAGGTAGAGTTTGAAATGACAAAGCAGATGTCGGGAGTGGGAGAGAATGTTGGAGTGGACCATCAACCAGGACCATATGGCTTCTCTTCTCCGAGTTTACTTTTTTCGGAAATTTAAAATAAACCGAGACTATCGATCAATATAAAATAGAATACACGAAAATAAATATTACACTAATATATATTTTTAGAAGTATGCTGAATTCAAACTCGAAACCTCCAAATCACCACTCACCAAACACACATAATCATACCCACCGAAACAACTTCACCTAGACCTTCTCTAAGTCTACTTTGACTTAGCTCCGAAAAACACATACTCGTCAATTCTACTCCTCACTTTGATTTCTTTGCTTTGTAACTTTTCATCTCGGCACAATTATACATATCCCATTACTATATAAACACGGGAACGTGATCCAATAGTGCCAAAAAAGCTTACGTGCTCTTTACTGTATTTTGTTCTTCCTTTTTCTCAAACTGTAATTCCAGTTTAGAAATTAGTTGCTTTTTCTTTACAAATAGTTACTGTTGTGGCGTGGCGTGCAGTTACAAGCTCTGTGCTCCATGGTGAAGAACAGAACACCTCTTGATGTTGTGGTCAAGCTAAAAAAAGATTCAAGCTCATGTTCGAGCGGTTCCTTGCAAAGTAGGTAAATAAGAACAGTAAGAAGGAATGTAAGAATGAAGGGACTCGGGGATGATTTATATACAAATACAACTTTTTACCATACACGTTACAAAAATTAACTATTACATATGTAGGTCTCCAGGTCTCCGTACTTGGTGTAACTGGTTTCGATCTGAAACTTCTAAATTACCGATACACAATTTTATTATCGGAGCAACTCTACTTGGACATCATTTAAACAGCTACGAAAGTTGGTGCAAAGCATCCTAGTTCTTTCATCTTTGGAGTACACCATGGTTTATCTTCTGGTTCAATGTGACTACTCCACTGCCTTGTTCGAATCTTTATCCCGACGAGTAGCTTTTTACCTTAGCCTACTTCTCTTCCTATTGAGCGAGTTAGCAGGCTATCAAGTAATCAAGCATAAGATATACTCATGTTCAAAGCTGGTACTCTGTATGCTCAATCTGGACAGTTTGAGCTAAGAGAAGTGGAGATCTGGATCATGTTCTGAAAATTGGGCGAAATTCGAAAAGAAACTAGACAAAAGCTTCGATTTTTAAAATTTTACATCGAATTTCATCATGTGGTGGTCTAGATTCACTCGCCCTGATTCTGCCATTATCAGGATTGCTGGAAGAACCACTGGTAATTGGGATCAGAACCCAGCAGCTCGCTAGCCTTTTTACACCTTACAGCACCATGCAATCCACTGTTCTCTTTAACTTCCATGATCCCAATCATCCGCCGTAAGCCCTTCGCCGGCGCCGATACCAATCCAATCAATTTCTTCCCAATCTCCGCCCTCGCCTTCTCCTTCTCCTCCGCCGCCACAACAACCCTCGCATCTCGAAAAGGCTTCGAGCACTTCTCCTTCGCAAACCCTGCGCACTTCTCCTTCGCCGCGACGAAGCACCCTTCCATCTCCCGCTGCTCGCACTCTTCCCTCTCCTTCAGCTCCGTCAAGGTCGGTGCGCCTCCGACGAGGCTGCGCCACAGGGAAGGCCTGCAATTGTTCGATGCCGTCAAGGCGCATCCGACCCGGGCTCCGCCCTCGCACTGCTTGACGATGTTGGATTCGCAGGCGGCGTAGGCGGATGACCAGGAATGCGGGTTTCTGAAGGCGAGGACGTACGGACCGAGGGAAAGGTCGTCGGATGCGGAGGCTGGTGCTGGACCTCGGAGGAGTGGGATTGGGGTGTCGAAGAGGATGGTAGTGGTGGCTGCGGAGTAGTCGTCGAGGTCCGGCGGGATTGAGGAGGAGGAATTCATGGTTTTCAGAGATAGGGGTTTAGATTTTGCCGGGGATTGAAAATTTGGTTACATAACCGTCGTCTATGGTGGAGGGCGCGTAATTTGGTTCTTTGATCATTAGATTGTCGCTTATTGCTTTTAGGTCATTGTACTTTTTCTGAGAATGTATGCATCATTATGTATTTATATTTATGGGTTACATACACTGACTATGGTGCCCTGTACTCCATTATAATTTTGATGGATGAATAGATAAAGAGATGAGACTATTGATAAACGGAAAGTAGGAAGCTTGTAGTTAAAAGGAGGACATCATCCTAGCGAATTCGTCATAATTAACTTTGCCATCTCCATCGAAATCGGCCTCTCGAATCATATGCTCTGCTTCTTCTTCCGTTAGCCTCTCCCCCATATCCATCATCACCTCCCTTAGCTGCATTTTTATTTAACAAACAAACAACAAAAAATAAGCTAACATAACATGATCAAGCATATATAAGTGTCAGTTACTCTTCCTTATTTCATCATCGAGAATAATCCGATCGACCACTTAAATAAGAGTCTTGGATTATGTCTTTCTGCTTTTTTCTGTTTCCGACTTCTTCGTCCTTCCAAATTTTCGTAGCTTACTAATATTAAAGTCAAACCCAGCAACAACATAGATAGTACTCGTTGTCTATGGTCAAACCCATCTAATTTGACTCAATAAATCAATACAATAGCTTGATTACTGATGAGTAAACAAATGACAAGAAACTACGGCTTAACATCCAATGCGATCACCAACTTATTGGATTTCTAACAACTTGATCATCAACCGTTTGTATACCACTAACCTATCTCAGTTGTAAGAATATGATAATTCGGTAGACTTTTTGTCCCTAATGAATTTTAAGCCAGGAAAGTACCACTGACCTCGCTAGGAGAAATGAAACCATCTTGATCCCTATCAAACACTTTGAAAGCTTCCTTCAGTTCATCTCCAGCATTTTCCTGAATCAACTCCAGCCATTAATTAGATCCATGAAAACTTCCACAACTTGAACATGAAAAAGTAGAGTACAGAGAGTCGTATAAACTAATAACTAATTACCTCCATTTTCCTAGCCATGACATTCAAGAAATCATTGAAACTCATGGCCTCGTTGCCCAGAAAGTCGACCTCGGAGATCATGTCTCGAACTTCCTGCTTCTTAGGGTGTGCGTCCACTGTCTGGATCAACATTGCCAGCTCCTCCACCGTGATAAATCCTACAAACCCCATCATTACATGAATCCATCAATCAGTCGTGTTGATCTACTAAACTATGCAACATGTACAAAATGCACTGATGAAAGTAAAACCACCGTCGCTGTTCCGGTCGATTAGGCAGAAGGCCTCCCGGAACTCCTGAATCTGGTCTTCCAGCATAGCTGCTGCTTCCACGGCGCCGGCGGCCATACTGATCGAAATTTGTATAAGAAAGGTGGGTTTTCTTTTTCTTCTCTCTTTTGAGTTGCTGTGTGAAGGGAAGGAGGTAATGAATGGGCAATGAATAATGAAGTAGAAAATGGGTATTTAATATGGAAAATAGAAGGAAGAAAACAGCAAGGGAAGGGATTTTGTTTAATAAATAATCATTACAGTCAAATTGACAGAAAGGCTGAGAATTCCAAGGAGAAGATACCAATTGTTCAAACGTCAAACTAAAAGGATGGAATTGATCTTTTGTGATTGGGACTTTTGAAGGTTTGATTAACCTATATATATCTATCAACTTTCATTTGTTTTTTGGTAGGAAACTTAGAACTTTGATTTGTTTATTTGTTCCTTTTCACATCATATTTTTCGTATGCAATGCTGTGTTTGGAAACCAAGATGCCATGTACCTTGCATTTGTTTAGTTTTCTTTTTGGGGATAATTTATATCATTTCAAATGTTTTTTTAATAAAAAAAATAGATAATCTCAAGTTAGGTATCAATAAAGTACTAGAATTTTTGTAAAACAATTAATAATAAAGTGTCAAAATTAATTTAGTGGAGATCTTACTTAAATAAAAATAAAAGAGCTACGATGAACTTTCGAAAGGAAGTTAGTTTGGGAACGAATTTGTTAAATAATCATACAAAGTAGGCCATTAGGCTACAAGCAAAAACTACGGGGTGCTATTTAGAGAAAAAAAACTTTTATGGGGTTGTTTTTGTATATTGGGCCA
This sequence comes from Linum usitatissimum, assembly GCA_030674075.2. Classification (NCBI taxonomy): domain Eukaryota; kingdom Viridiplantae; phylum Streptophyta; class Magnoliopsida; order Malpighiales; family Linaceae; genus Linum; species Linum usitatissimum. The sequence goes on along the minus strand of JAUJYP020000804.1, from coordinate 2,722,783 downwards.
AACGAAATGAACCTCGAATTACCTCTGCATTTAACTTTTGCCACTTAAATTTACAAAAAATAACAGCAGCCGAGACGGTAACTTTATCTTTTACAAGTAGCCTTGTGACGCTCACCCGCACCGCACATCAGCTGCCACCACTAGCTGAGCTTGAAGATTCTCCCGCGTCCCTCCACCAACGATTGCAAACGGCCGCCAACCAGTCTCCTTCTTCGCAAATTCACTCCCTTAGCCTTCGATCCTTCCAAACCTAAGGTACTTTCCGGCCCATTCATTCAGGGAAATATTTGGAACCCTGGTGTTTAGGGTTTAGGGTTTTTGCTTGTCTCCTCCCCGTACCTTTTTTTTCCATCCAGATCCATGTTTTCATTTTGCTTCGCTGTTCAAAGCTCTTGTCTTTACTCCGAATGAAGGGTTCTAGGAAGCTTTTGATTGTAAATGTGCAGTTCTGTGACTTGTTGCCTATGATTAGTGATTGGGGTGCTTAGTAGCTGTTTTAGTGTCGATATATGTAGAAGCTGTGTGTGAACTCAAGAGTGTGTTCTTCCATTTTTTTTCAGGGAAAGCGAAGATGAGCAAGAAGAAAAACCCGTCTGTATATTTTGATGTATCGATCGATAGAGGTCCCGTGGAAAGAATTGTTATTGAGGTAATGTAGTAGGAAGCTCTGGCAAAATTTGGGGATTTGAATTCTATTTGAACTTTACTATATGTTTTGGTCCTATATTGGTTCATTTGGTAATCTCTAGTCTTTGCTTCCTCTTTGTAACTATGGAGTTTGCATAATAACACTTTGTTTGCTCCTTGTTCAGCTTTTTGCGGATGTTGTTCCAAAGACTGCAGAAAATTTCAGGGCGCTGTGCACAGGTATGTTGATTTTGTGTTGTTAATCAACTATGATTGGCTGGACTGTTGGTGCCAGCTTCGTACACGTGACCATTCGTTTCATTAACATGCCAATTTGCCTTCTTCAATCTTAATTGCCGTGAGTTACTGTCGTGAAGCTTTAGTTTATAGTGGCTGGAATTGTTATATTGCTGTTTTTTCTGTGTCGCGATTTCATGCTATCTGCAAGTGGTTATGGTGGGTTATTTTATGTAAAGCCATGGGTTCTATTTGCACCAAGCATGCAGATCTTATGCTGTTTGTTTTCGGTATGGCAGGGGAGAAGGGCACTGGGAGTACTACTGGGAAACCTCTGCATTACAAAGGAACTTCTTTCCATCGAATAATTAAAGGGTTCATGGCACAGGTACGCCGTTTTTTTTGCCTGTACTATCTCCTATTGGAAGATATAATGCTTGTTCTTGGAGTTTAACAAAAAGAAGCTCGTTTCAACTTAATTATTACCTAGTGAGTGGTGATGTCCAGTTGATGTAACTAGTGGATATATCCTAGTGAGTTTTACCAAAAAGAAGCTCGTTTCAACTTAATTCATTAGCAACGGCTGATTTAACTAGTTGATGTATCCTACCATCATGTTTATTTTGAACGGTAACATACTTTCTATTATCTAGATTTGATCATCTGTATATTTATCTGTTACTCATAATCTTTTTGGTACTATCATGTTCACAGGGTGGTGACTTTTCAAAGGGAAACGGTAATCTTTCTGAATTTCTACTATTGTTTACTTAAGAACCATAATATAGGGCTACACTCGAATAACTAGATATATTTGCTTGCAGGAACTGGTGGAGAAAGCATCTATGGAGGGAAATTTTCAGGTTAATCTTATTGATCATGAATGTTGTGCGAGATGGTTAATCTCTCGCTCTGTCGTAACCATGGTGTTTTTCTTCTGCAGATGAGAACTTCAAGTTAAAGCATGATGGACCGGGCTTTCTTTCAATGGCAAATAGTGGTCCAAACACCAATGGTTCTCAATTTTTCATTACCTTTAAGAGCCAACCTCACCTTGATGGGTATTTGATCCTTATCTAGTTTAAATATTTGACCTTCATTAGTATTTATTTCTGGGTCAATTATCAGAGGGAATGGAAATACATCACTGAGTGATTTAATTTCATGTCAAATATATGCAGGAAACATGTTGTTTTTGGGAAGGTTGTTAAAGGATTGGATATACTGAAGAAAATTGAACAGGCAGGAACGGCTAAAGGAGACCCTCTTCAATCTGTGAGAATTGCAGACTGTGGTGAAACTTCTGAGAGTTCTCATGTTGTGGTGAAGGATACAGGTATTGATGTGGTTCTCTAGTTCTTGTATGAATGCAGTGCCTTATTCCACTATTTCATTTCGGAGCATTTGATGTCATATATAATATGATTTGTCCAGGGAAAGATAAAAAATTAGCAAAGGTCACTTCTGATGATAGCTCCGAAGGAGATATTAAACGCGGACGTAAGAAGTTGTTGAAGGATAGAAGGAAGAGGAGAAGAAAGAGATACTCTTCATCCGATTCATACAGTTCTGATTCCGAGTCAGAATCTCCAGACTCAGGTTCTGAATCTTCAGACTCAGATTCATTGTCACTTGATTCAAGTTCTAGTGATGGGAGACGCAAGAAGAGGAAGTATTCGAAAAGAGATAAACGACATGGCAAGAGGAAAAAGAGTGGCAGGAGAAGTGATAAGAAGAAGAGTAGGCGTGACAAAAGATCCAGGCGCAAGTCGAAAAGGTTTCATTTTGTAAATACCTTGTTAGCGACCTCTAAGCATTTTTTGCCTGGTTGTCAATTGGATTAAAAAAATCATTTTGTTTTCAGGAGTTCTGATAGCTCTAGTGATTCTGCATCTGAGAGTAGCAACAGCAGTTCTGAAGATGATAAAGCTGATCGCCATATGTCTCGTAAAAGCAGCAAGTCTACTGTTGCTGACAAGGCGGACAGTCTAGAGAAAGCTAAGGGAGACAAAGGGAATGAAAAACAGAAGATGAGTGAAGTGAATTCTCAACACGAAGAAGGAGAATTGTCTCCAAAGAATGGAAACCTTCTGAATGGGAATGATTCCAAATCTGACAGAAACATTAAGCGGAGCTCTTATTCTGACAACTCAGACAAATCTAGGTATGCGATCTTTCAATTTTTCATTTGGTGGTTCATCTACTGATTTCGGAGCTCATGCAAGTACCTCTTTTGTGATTGGATTCACAGGAGTGTCACTCCAAGCCCTCCAAGGAGGCCAAACAACAACCATAGGATTAAACGAGGGGGGAGTCCTGAAAAAACTTCTCCAATTCCAAGGATTTCAAGGAGTCCAGTGCGCAGTCCTGCTGGTAGGGCTCCTGAACCTCTTACCTCCAACCAAGGCAGGAATGTTTCAAGAAGCCCATCCCCAAATGCTGTTCCGAAACGCGTTAGAAAAGGAAGAGGCTTCACTGAACAGTATTCGTTTGCTCGTCGATACCGTACCCCTTCTCCTGAGGGTTCACCTCCTAGAAGGTCTTTCTACTACAGCGGTAGAAATGTCAATGATAGGAACCGTGATAGGTAATCATGATTTGGTCCCAGTTGAACTCCATCGTTTGTTTTGGCTTCAGTTTGGTTTTCCTTTTATCTTACGTTCCTCTGTTTAATTATACAGGTACTCAGGCAACCGGAACTATCCGGCACGCTCATCATATGGACGGTACAGAAGCCCACTAAGAGGCAGGAGTCCACCTAGGTTATATTTCTGATTCCATCACTATAATCTCTTTTGATGCTGAATTTGTAATTCGTCCAAAATCAGATATAGTGAATTGGTTTTGCTATGTTTGTATGTCATGGTAGCACATGCCTGCATGATCTATTAATGGACATTTATTTCTTTCTGCAGATATGGAAGTCGGAGAAGTCGAAGTAGGAGCAGATCTCGCAGCCCAAGAAACTATCGCGAGCGGAACAGAGGTCGCAGCAGAAGCCAGAGCCCGGTTCAAAGTCCTAGTCCAAAAGACAAGCGGCCTCCTGTCAGTGACGGTTTGAAATCTCGTCTCGGCCCTCGAATTGATGATGACCAATCAAGGAGGAGTAAAGGAAGATTGAGGTCAGCATCCAGGTCAAGGTCAAGGAGCAGGTCATCTTCCCTTTCGAAATCTCCAGATGCTGCACCACCAAAACGGCGTGGTAGAACAACTAGTAGGTCAAGGTCGAGCTCGCTGTCAGGAGAACAGCAAGGTCTAGTTTCATATGGGGATCCCAGCCCTGACAAGTAACAAGACATTTTGGCCCTGCACACTTACAAAGTTCAGACTGTTACCTCGGGTAAAAACGTATGCAATGCGAGAAGTGTTGCTATAATGCATCGTCGATCTTGGTGTGCGAAGATGCTTCAGCGGTTCAGACAGATATTGTTGGAGTCCGTGTATGTTATTACAGACAGAGGGACGGAACACCAAACATGGCTAGCTGGGAGGTTATAATTGGTTTTTCTGGTCCTATGCGTCCCTTTGATTTGCCAGATCTTGAAGTTCTCTGTTTTGAAATTCAAATTATGCCGTTTTGTGAAATGGCTGTCTTGTGTTACAACTTTTGACATGGAGTTGAGGGTTTGGTCGTTGAATTGTGTTCTTGAGGTTAAAACTTGGTTGTTGTGGTTTTCTACGCTAAACAATAATTTGTACTATTTCCTACATGGAATTGAACCATACACCAGCTGATTGGGCACAAATAGTTGTATGTCAAACCTAAGCATTGTGAGATCGATCTCCACCTGATTTGAGAGATATGTAAGAGCCTTTCTTGTCATAGTATGTGCAGCTTTATTAGCATTCCGCCAAACCTTTGAGTCGCTTGACAATTACTATTGTCTGAATAGGAATAGGATTGTAGAACCACTTGAGAATCTTATTTCAAAATGCTAGAAGAAAGACTTTTGAACTACAAATTGTTGAAAGTAGGCGAAACTGTTATTCTCATCAGAGGGTTTAAACCCAATAGCGTTTAGTTTACTGAAAGATTGGCTACAATTGACATTCAAGCGATCTCACAAGTCTTGACTTACTCAGACAGAGCTTTCTCAGAACACACAACTACATGTGAAAGACCAGACAGGTTTCACAACACAGGGAAAGATATACAAACTCTTCCTCCTTCATATCGGCATTCCTTCGGGGACTACTAGGTTTTTGATCCACATGTAGATTGGTACCAGCACATAATATGTTGCAGCCATTGCCCCCAAAATCAGCCGCGCCAGGAAAACAAATGGTTTTACAGGCTTTGACACATCCTCAGCCTTCGGACCAAGCTGTCAGACAAAAACGTGGTCAGAAAGTTATCCATCTGCAGAACTAGATAAGTCAGGAATGATTTTACCTCCAAAGGAGAATCTCCAGATGCAGGTTTAACACCCGTGACAGAACATCCCATGATGAGCCCATGTCGACGAACACCGCGATACCACTTTGGGCCAATCCTCTTCAGCTGAACATCTTTAAACCCAGCCTTGGTAAACCACTCGATGTACTCTTCTTCCTTGGGGAAGAGCATCCAGGCATCCGCAAAGAAGCGAGACAGCCAAAATGTAGGATAAACCGGACCGATCAAACAGGCTTTGCCTCCCAGCTTCAAGACCCTGTATGCCTCTCTGATGCCACGCTGTGGGTCCGGCCAGTACTCAATGCTGACCAATTTTCATACATTATGTAGTTCCCAATTAGACGCACAATCATCAAATTATAACTCAGTACTAAATGGTATATATGAGGATCAAGTTGGATTCTTCCTAGCATATCTATCTGCTGCAGCTTGACTCCATAACCATATGGGTAAGGTGTATTTGTATTCCCTCGTCTAATGTAGGTTTCACTGTTTATATACTACGAAGATCATTACAGGCAGCAAATTCTAAGGCACAAAACAGCAAAGCAGCAAATTCGAAGTTCTTGTAAAAGCAGGGCTGTTTAACCGAGCCGAACTTCACTATGCTCAAGCTTGGCTCGTAACTTTATGACAAGCTTGATCACCAACTCGAGCTAGAAAATTTTAGCTCGAGCATGACTCGTTAACTATCTATAACGAGCCAAACTCGAGCTCAACTCGAACTTCGTTCATTAAAACCCACTGATGAGTCCAATTTGAGCTGAATTTGAAAGCTTGTAGACTAACAAACATCGACGAGTCAAACCAAAAAACAAGTTATCCTAAAATTTACAAGTTTCTACTTTTCTCAAATTCAAACAGTTATGAAACAGGCATACCTCCCAGCAGAGACATATCTGTCTGCATAATCAGTCTTAAAGGGCAAGTCTTCAGCATCACCAAGCACAAACTTACAATCCTTAAGAGGCTCCTTCTCCTTAGCCTTAGCTAGCTGATGAGGAGACTGATCGAGAATCGTAACATTCTTCGCATCAACATGCTTCACAATCCCCAGAGTGGTGAAGCCAGTGCCACCACCAACATCCACCACAAGCATTCTCCTGTCGCTGAGGTCAGCAGGCTCGAGGGCATCGTCCCTCATGTCCTCGGTCCAGTGACCCGGGTTTATCACATGGTCATACACAATGGACAGGAATCTGTAGAACCAAAATGCCTCCTGCTTGTGCTGGATAAGCCTAAGCTGGGAAGCCGGTCTGGAGGATGATGATGATGCAGCAGATGATGATAAGCTACACTTGGGAGTAATGGGAGCCATTGTTGTAGTTCTTCTGCTAGTAGTACTGATCCTAGGGATTCTATTCATGGATAGCGTGTTCAATTTAGGGAAGTTCTTGCCGTGGGAATCTGAACCCACGAAACCTAATCCCCTTGGGGCTACGCCATTGGTTCTTCTAAGGACCGCGAAGCTTTCAGCCCCGTTCACAATCGAAGACGCCATTATTGGATTAATTAAACAGGCGTTGGAATCAAAATCAACTTCAGAAAGTAACAAAGGAGTGAAATTGATGACCGGAAATGAAAACCCAGGTCCCAGATACCGGAAGAAACCCCCCTACAGATTCATAGCTGCACAGAGAGGCAAATGTTGGCCGTTGAAGATCCAATTCAACAGAAAGTGACGGAGAAATTAGAAGGTAGCTTACCCAGGTTACAGTAGCGGAGAAATGCTGGCAAATTTGTGGCTGTAGAGAGAAGAAGAGAGAAACTAGTGATGAGTGAGTGGCTTTGGGGGTTCCGGTCCGGATTTGGGTGTGACAAGTGATGACTGATGAGACGACAAAGGAAGGGAACTCTGAGGTGCGTATTGGACGGTTAGCAAAGTTTGTTCATTTATTATTGTTATCTTGTGAATGAACAAGATTTGTTTGCCGTCCTTTTCTCCTCTTTAGAAAATAAATTAACCAGAGACATGAACCAAGAATGCAGTCAAATGGTTTTCAAGAATCATTCATGCTTATCATGATACCTTTGCTGCTTCGACATAAGCTTTTGTGTGAAGATTAATCTACGTGTGTGGTCAATTTAGATATAAGAAACCTTCTAAATTTGTATGTGCATATAAATCTGGAACCCAGGTTGCTTCTGAGATATACATTCGTGAGTGAGCTTGGATGCTTGAAATATTATTTGTGTCCTGTGGCACTGGGTCAGGACACGAAATTGGAAGCAAAGTCAGTAAGAGAAGGGGATATTTGCAATTAAGGTTACAAGTAGGTGTGTGTGGTCATCATATTCTTGCAATGGAGGACCCTATTGCTTATTGGTGTGTAGTTCATAACCTCTTCTTATAGTTGTTATTTTCTCAAAACCTTGTGATATTATCTTCCACTGATTGTCTGTCAATTTGCCAGATACTCTTCGAGGAAAGGTAGGATGGCAAGATCCTTGCTATATTCATATCAGCTCTCTAAAAGAACTGGGGCATAATAGAATATATTTCAATTCCAATTGTCATTTGCTTAAACTTTAATGTATGATTTCTTTAATGGTTTTTTTAGTGTTTTTGTTGATTTTTACTTTAGTACAAGGTATTTTAATTCCAATTGTTATCGCTTAAATTTCATTTTTTGAAATTTTCCAATTTGATATAGTTGATATATTATCTTTAGAATTCTTCCAATTTGAATGTGTTGAAAGAGTGTAAAATTAAGTGAGTTTAGATGTCTTAATAACATTATAAGAATAATAATAATTTGTATCGTAAGTAACAAAAAATACCTGATATTTGGGTATATAATATTACTATTATTTGTTAGTTAAAAATAATTTAGACTCGGTAAAATTTCAAATAATAATCCAAATAAAAACTTCAAATTGGCTAACAGATTGAAATATTATCCAGTAAGAAGGTATGGTTCTAAATTTACTGTATAAGTGTCGACTGTCCAGGGTTGTTGCCACAGTCGTAGTTTGTTTGTTGGTTATGTGAGGAAAAAACTACAAAACTAGGCACTAATGAGATCGAATTTTACAGTTTTTAGTTCTATTATTCAATTTAAAATGAGTACTTAATCAAGAAAATGGATGAAAGTTATAGTGTTTTTAACTATGAACTATTGCATAAAATAAAATCATGATTAAAACAAAGGAGGAAGCAAGTTAACGAGATTTAAAAATTATATGGAAGAGTGTTTACACTCGAATCTATCATTAATAAATATATAATTAAATCGATTTTTGCTTGAACTAAAGGTTAAACATTCCTCGCAGATTCATAAATCACTACAAAAAATGAGAGGCACCTCCCAAACTTGTTGAGGTCCAATGATGAGGTCGGGTATTCTCCTCCAAAACACACTTACATGGCAAGGAACGTAGTACTTCTTCCTAAAATCTCGATTGAAGAAGTCGACATGTTTGGTAATCTGAGGGGTGGCAACTTAGAAGATGTGGAGAGGGTGGAACAAGGCAAAAGGAAGAAAAAGATAAGTAGAAAGATCAAAGGGCGTGGAAGCAAAGGTTGATGAAGTTGGATCCTCAAGCATCACTAATGGAAATAGGGCTATAGCTCCCTCTCTAATATGAATATTATTTCATAAAATGTAAGGGGATTCAAACAAATCAAGCACAAAAAAAGGAAGTAGCCGAATACCTTCAAAAGCATAAGCTTCATATAATTGTTGTTGCATAAGTTTTGAAAAAAAACATAGCAATAATCAGCTAAATTTTGGATATATAAGGGTACATGATAATAGGTTGTAAGTTAAGCTAGCTAAAAGTCTGTTTGAATTGATTTGAGTCCGCTCGAATCGGACCACATTCATTAAGCTTAAGTATATTTTAGATGATATGTCCATGTTTTTAAGATTATTCTAACTGGTCAATCAATATTTTATTTTTTATTATCTTTCATTATCTCTTGACTAATTTAGACCACTAATCGGGTTGAGTTAGTTTGAATGAGATATATCCATAACATTTAAGCATAGCTCACCTAACATGATCTCTTTTTCAAGATTCTTTGAACGGGCCAATAGAGGTTACATTTTTTATTATGCTTAATTATTCGTCAAAAAGTGCTTATTACATTTTTAATCTCGACGATCAATCATTTTAATTCATTAGCATTATAAATTGTAGGTTGAACTTCATTCGGTAATGTTTAAACACATTAAAGATTAAAATTAGTATAAATCGACTGACAAACAAGTGAGTAATTTGAATTTATTGGTTGAACGTAAAAAATGTTTAAACTATTATTCTTAGTTTTAAAAAACTTCAACACTCAATTCAATTGAATTATTTATGTTATCAATAGTATGATAAAAGAAAATTGTGTCATTAGGTTAAAAAATAAAATATCTAATAGTAGAAATAACACCTAACATGGAGTAATTGCCGCTGCTGAAAATCTTAACCACGGAGACTAATTCGCTGCTGGGATATTCAATGCTACTCCCAAATCCTTCCCGTTATTCAAAGTGTAAACGCACCACCATTCCACACTTTCTGGCTCAATGCAAAAGAGTTTACAAGGTGGATCGCTATGAAAGGCTCATGCAATAGCAAAAGATCCTCCTCCATAGGCCAATCATAAAACAAATACACAGATCGACAAAAGGCTCCAGCCAATCATCGGGCGGTAATTTTGCAGTATCTGAAATTCTTCGCCGAGACCATTAACTTGCTCTTGTCCCTTTCCTCCTTTTGATTTCTCCTATGTATCCGATCCCTCCCTCAACTTGAACAAAAACACATATTAATCCCGAAAGAAAATTACTTCAAAAACACATGCGAAAAATTGAGTAGTATTCTATCAATTCTTACTCTGCAACTGGCCACGTCCGTTTGATAACAGAGTGAATTCTTACCAAAATCTACTATGATGACACCAAGTCTAATAAGATACTACGATGCATTTATTGATGACTATGGAGATCATGAGCCGCACTTTACTGTCCGATAATGGCAGCAGTAACATCTGCTGGTAACTCTGTTTTGGATCGTGTACAGCACCGATCGCCGACGTAAACAAAAGAACAAAACAAACACATAGTAGTTTGTACACTTCTTAGTTCCCAAGAAAACATACCCAAAGCAATGAAAATACAATTGAAACCCCATATTAAAGACACAGAAACATCAACAGCTATAACAAACACTGCATACTCCGCCAACTCCCCCTTTATAAAAACAAAAACAGAGTCCTCATCAAAAAACAGAGTCCTCTGTTGTTCACTTACCCAATTCCCCCAACCTTTTTCTCACTCCCCCAACCAACAATGGCGGACGTCCTGCCACTAAACCTCGCCACCGACGAGGGAAGCCCGGACTGGCTCAACAAAGGCGACAACGCATGGCAGCTCACCGCCGCTACGCTCGTTGGGATGCAGAGTGTCCCGGGCTTGGTAATCCTCTACGGAAGCATCGTCAAGAAGAAATGGGCGGTGAACTCGGCGTTCATGGCGCTCTACGCCTTCGCCGCCGTCTTGATCTGCTGGGTCGGGTGGGGTTACCAGATGGCGTTTGGAGACCACTTCGTTCCCTTTTTGGGGAAGCCTGACGTGGCGCTCGATCAGAAGTTTCTGCTGAGCAGGACGTTTGTTGGGTACTTGCCGAACGCGACGATGATTTATTTCCAGTTTGTTTTCGCGGCGATTACTTTGATTCTGATCGCCGGTGCTTTGCTTGGGAGGATGAATTTCCATGCGTGGATGATTTTTGTTCCGCTTTGGCTGACGTTTTCGTACACGGTGACTGCTTATAGTATTTGGTGTCCTACTGGGTGGCTTTATAAGAAGGGGATTATTGATTACTCCGGCGGGTATGTTATACACTTGTCCTCCGGCGTCGCAGGGTTCACCGCCGCTTACTGGGTAAAGTACAATTCTTTAGGAAATTTATATATGTAGTAGTACATAACAAATTATTATAAACACATATGAGTAGTTATTCAATCGAATTATTAGTTATTTGTGTAACGAGTCATAACTACATTTATCTAGTTATTAAGTCACACAATTAGCCGGATGATTACGGATAATTATAAGTAGTTGGCTGCAAATGATTATAATTGTTATTTAGTCGTGAAATTAATTGCAGAGTATTATAACTAGTTGCCAAGAATTATAACTAGTAATTTAGTCGTGTAATTAATTACAAATTATTATAATTATTTATTTGTGTGCCTAGTTGTAGGTGATTATAACTAGTTATTTAGTCTTACAATTAATAACTGATGATTTTAATGTGTTACTTGTGTAATTAGTTGCAAACGATTACAACTTGTTATTTAATCGTGCAACTAACTGCAAATGATTATAATTAGTTATGGAAAGGTGATTAGAAGTTTTTCGATACGATATTTAATTTGGGGTATGACAAAATGATTTGGACGCAGGTGGGACCGAGGGCGAGCAAAGACAGGGAGAGGTTCCCGCCGAACAACATACTCCTGATGTTGGCCGGAGCAGGGCTACTGTGGATGGGATGGACAGGATTCAACGGTGGAGATCCTTACACTGTTAGCATTGATGCTTCTCTCGCCGTACTCAACACTCACGTCTGTACTGCCACCAGTTTGCTTGTGTGGCTTCTTCTTGACATCATGTTCTTCGGCAAGCCCTCCGTCATCGGAGCCATCCAGGGCATGATCACCGGCCTCGTCTGCATCACTCCCGCCGCCGGTAATATTTCTATTTATCTTACTTTCAATTGAATATAATACATATCTAGTGGCGGAGCCACATGGAAGCACGATCGGTTCCGAACAGTGAAATTACGTAAATTTTTCTAACATATCTATTCAACTCAATTAAATTATTATATAATCAACATATTAATAAATAATAATCATACATTAAATTAACATAAACCAACTTTTTAAAAAAATACATATCTAATGCAATATAAATGATTTTGTATATACATCTATTAAAAATTGAGTTAATAAAATAGATTCTTCAATCTGTTAAAAATGTCAATATTCCATAAAAAATTTCTCATTCAAATCTAACCTATTACATGTTTCAATTTCAATATCGGTTACGCTTTTGCGAAGACATGGAGTTTTTGATTCGTATTTTGTAAACCCCTAATATTTGCAATATACATTCGTACATTTATAAACGTTGCTAATATTGATAGTACCTAAAAAGATAACGATTTTGTTTTCAAATAAAGATCTTTCGGTCGATACACATAGAAAAAAGTTAACGTTAACGATTGAATGTTCAGGAGTTGTACAAGGATGGGCGGCAATCCTGATGGGAATAATGTCGGGAAGCATCCCATGGTACACAATGATGGTCCTCCACAAGAAAATATCCCTCCTCAAGCACATCGACGACACAATGGCAATCTTCCACACCCACGCCGTCGCCGGCAGCCTCGGCGGGATCCTCACAGGAATCTTCGCCGAGCCCAAGCTTTGCCGCATCTTCTACCTCGTCCCGGACTGGCAACACTACATCGGCCTCCTCAACGGCTTCCACAACGGCACCCCGGGGGCCGGGTTCAAGCAGCTGGGAATCCAGCTCCTCGGGATCCTCTATGTCGTCTGCGTCAACGTCGTGATCACCAGCGTCATTTGCTGGCTGATTAAGTTCGTGGTGCCGTTGCGGCTGTCGGAGGAGGAGCTCAGCGTCGGAGATGACGCCATCCACGGAGAAGAGGCGTACGCGTTGTGGGGAGATGGGGAGAAGTATGAGTCGGCGAGTAGGCATACTTCGTTTTACGGGGCTGATCAGGATATTCCGCCGCCGGGGAAGGGTGATTCCGCCGTCGGTGGAGGACAGGTTGAGATGGCCTGAAGTGAACCTGATCTGCGGTTAAACGACGTCGTTCTGGTTGAGGTTTTAACTTTTGGAAGTGCTGATCATTGTGTAGTTTGATTCTTCTGACGTGTTTGTTTTTGTGGATTGTTCGGGTTTTAATTTGGCCGGAGAAATGATTAGATGAATAATGTAATGACGTTTGTAATAATTTGTACCCAAAGTAATAAATAAATTTCAGCCCGGTTATCCATTTTACCCGAAATCCGTTACGCGCTCAATTTATAGATATTTATTATTATAGTCATTACGATTATTATTAATAGATTAATATATTATTATTAGTTATCCAGCCGGTTAAAATGTAACTTAAAGATGAATAAGAAAAATAATCCAAGTTAATTTATTATTATTATTTTAGTTTTATTTAGTTTCTTCATTTGCTGCTCATCCATAAGCTTTATGCTTCTTCATCTTCATCATTCAACGCCACCATCATCATCTTGTTAATCATCATCATTCAACGCCACCATCATCATCTTGTTAATCATCATCATTCATCAACAAAGATTCAATAGATCTGTTGTAGTTGCCCACAAGAACTGTCATGGGTGGCACTATAAATAGTACCACTCTATGGCAGCAGACACAAACATCAACCGAAACAGTGATAGCTAAGAGATCCAAAGTACAAAATGGAAAGAAAATCCAGCAAGGCATGCCACGTCATCCTCCTCCCATATCCAGGCCAAGGCCACATCAACCCAATGACCGAATTCGCCCGTCGCTTAGTCTCACGTGGCATAAGAGCCACCTTAGTCACCACCGTCTTCATCTACAACTCCCTAAGCTGGGCCCCACAGTCGGGCCAGACTCCTCCGTCCACCATCACGTCATCTCCGACGGATTCGACGACAGCGGCCGTTACGGCGAAGGCAGGACCTTGCCGGAGTATCTCGAGACAGCAAAAGAAGTGGGGTCCAGGTCACTGTCGGAGCTTATAGAGAGAGGTACAAGACTTCGTCGTCGTCGTCTTGTGGTCAACCTGTTGACTGTATGGTGTACGATCCGTTTTTGCCGTGGGCGCTTGACGCGAAGGAGCACGGGCTCTATGCGGCGCCGTTTTTCACCCAGCCGTGTGCTGTTGACTATGTTTATTATAATGTCTGGGCCGGGTCGTTGGGTTTGCCCGTGGAGCGTTGGCCTGTCGAGATACCCGGGCTGCCGTTGCTGGAGGCGAGTGATGCGCCGTCGTTTCTTTTTTATCCGGTGTCGTCTAAGGATTTCCTTGGTTTGTTGGTGAACAAGTTTTCTAATGCTGAGAGAGTGGATTGCTTGCTGATCAATACCTTCTATGAGCTGGAGAAACAAGTAAATATTTCACTGTCGATTATCTTATCTTGAGTGTTTTTTTCTCAGTTGAAATCAATAGATCCAATCTGATTAATTTTATTTGAAAATTTTAGTTTAAGACTAAACCCGATATTTTTCAAATTTAAAATAATGGATCGTCATGTCTATTAAATTAGTTTTTCATCTACATTTTCCGTCAGTTTTTTATGATATATAAATCTTTAAAATTTTATTTATCCATCAAAATGTCAACAGAATAAAATATTACCTCATTTTGACAAAATACTGTAGTGCTATTAATAGATATAATATATAATAAAAATATTATAATATTGAAAATATATGGAAGAATGACTAAGATGATTTTCTTAAAATAGATTCGTCTTGTTATTGAAATTTGTTATTTTACATACTATAAGAATTTAAAACCTTTATGAAAAAAAGAGAATTTAAAACAGTTAATGTAGGTGATTTTATATGATGGCCCAATTCATAAATAGACAAGACGAAGAATTAAATGGAAATTAAAACAAGTAGAGGGACTAGGGATGGGAAAATAATTGTGGGTGGCAGCTTGCCTGGCATGAACTGTAATTCGAATAAGTTTGAGATTTGGAAAGCAAATCTCCAATTTCATGAGATGGGTATTCGTGGAGTACAGGTTTGGGTACCCAAAACTCGTTCCGAACTTCAGCCCTAACACAATCTCAATTTAATAATGGTTTATTTCCAGTACGAGTTAAGTTATTTGGTATCTGGTTCGAATTCGAGATTTGCATTTTATAAGTGTTAATTCCTTACGCTTCTTGTACTGACATTTACATGTTGCTTTTAGGTTGTGGACACATTCTCAAAGATATGTCCGGTTCTTTGATCGGTCCAACCATTCCCTCCAACTACTTGACCTCCAAACCCTCCGTGATTGAGCGCGGCGACTATGACCTCAATCTCTTTCAGCACGATGAGTCCATCCCCATAAAATGGCTCTCCAACAAGCCGCCGAGCACAGTCATCTATGTGGCATTTGGAAGCCGGGCAAGCTTGACTCACACACAGATGGAAGAACTTGCCTTGGGGCTCAGTTAAACGGGCCACTATTTCTTATGGGTCGTTAGAGAGACAGAGCAAGCCAAGCTTCCGGACCCATTCCTCAAAAGCCCGAGAGACGACAAAGTTCTAGTGGTGAAATGGAGCCCTCAGCTGAAGATTCTAGCGAACAAGGCGATTGGTTGTTTCTTGACTCACTGTGGTTTGAACTCGACGATAGAAGCATTAAGTTTGGGAGTTCCCATGGTAGCAATGCCTATATGGAGTGATCAGCCTGCCAATGCATCGTTCGTCGAGAAGGTTTGGAGAGTCGGTGTTAGGGTTAGGGTTTCAGAGAAGAATGGAGTTGTGGGCAGGGATGAAATCGAGAGGTGTGTTAGGGAAGTGATGGATGGTGGGATGGAGATGAAGAAGAATGCTATAAAATGGAGGGAGGTTGTTGTGAAAGCCGTTGAGGAAGGTGGTTCTTCGTTTAGGAACATCGATGACTTCGTCACCAAGATAATGACCCACAAGAAAAAGGTTCGAGGTAGGATGCAGATCAATAGCTAGCCATCGAACGGAACGCACTTCTATGGTATGGTAACAATTGTGATATGGTATAAGTCCATATAACTGATTCACATACTCAGTAGATGATTCCACCAAGTTTAATTCTTGTGTTTTGGGTTTGAGTTTCGAGTGAGTATACATTTTTTTAGATTATTTTGTTTTTTTCCGCAAAAATGTATATGAAATTTTATCGAGTAACAACTTAACGAGTCAATCATATTGAGATGAGTTTATGAGTTCATGATTACGAATTAATATTGAATTACAAATCACTCAGAGATTGTGAGTTTTTTAGTTCAATGTACAAAGTTTCACATCCACTAGTGAACCGGACACCAAGACCACATGAAACAAAGTCTTTGTGTGTCCAAAATCTCTAAGAATTATTAATGTTTGGAATAAATGATATCATAAGTAGTGGCTTACATTGGATGGTGTTTCATGTTTGACTCTCTACAATTATTGGATTTTCGTATTTGTTCAGTTCCAGACGACTGGGGTGGACAATAGTGGGTGGGACTCGGCCGGTGGTGGCTGAATTTGATTCCGATGGCATCCGTCTGGTTAGAACGGATCGTGGCGGTAGCAAGTATGCATTTACAGCCTTGGAGCTGGCCAGTGTAATTTCATCTTGGTGATTGGTACCATATAGGCAATCTAGGGCATCGAACAAAGACTGTCTACTAGGATGACGCCACGTATGCCCTCGTAGCTATGACCTAGCTACAATGAGCTAAGCCTCCTACTCTTCTATGGGGTGGTTAGGCTGGATCTCTTTGTAGCTGCGCTAATGATAAACTCTCAAAGCCATCACTAATGATTAACAAGGACTAGCCTGAACAAGTGTCTGCTCTTGGTCGTTATAGAAACACCAGCTTGACATTGGTCGGCACTATTTACAAGACAAAGAGGAAGAAGCTAAACTGATGAGTTCATCTGTATCTACAACAAACGTAGCTCTACAAAGAAGCTAATCAACACTGCCAGATTTTACCGACAAAAAAAAAGCGAAGAACTTCTACCTTCTTATTCAATTTACAAGGTCATCGGACAAAGCTCTATAAGTGAAAGATACTTGGGTTGCTAGAGAACCTGGGTTGACAACAGATGCCGCAGCTGGAACAGATGTTCTTCATCTGAAATATGAAGAGAGTGTCGAAGATTCGACAACAGCAGCTCTTGCTCCCAACTCAAAGGACCCGAAGCGTACAACGCTTTTACCGTTGACCTGTAAGCATGGAACTCCAATGCATGAATGTCAGCCTCCACATTCTTTCCGTAGTTTTGTTTTTTAGCAGATGGGAAGGAGGACTCGGCATCTGAGTTCTCTGAGTTCTCAGACACGGTTGATGGATGATGAAAGTCGTGATCGCGAGAGTAAGCGAAATCGTTTGAGCTACAGCTAGCCACAGAGCACTGCTGGTAGCTTGCTTCGTCAAACAAGCGAGCACTTGCTTCTTCTGCATCATGATGAACATTGTTATTATGTTCTATAGGCCTCTGATGGAAACCTGGCATACGAATTACGAGATCCTTTGAAGACCTTTTCGTTCGACCGTTGTTATCTTGCTCGACAAAGTTATTATCTTTCGCTGTTAAGCACGAAACTCGGGGTATGGGACATTGAGCATCCTTTGGTCGACTTTGAGCATCCTGCAGAAGAGATATGTACAATTGAGTTTCAGATGAATAAAATCAGTTCAAGCAAAGCTGATCAAATAGCCAAACTACATTACATACTAAAGCTTGGTTTGGCAAGTCAGAAAGTCAGATGGAATTTTGAGCATCTTCTCAGTCCGATGGGGAAAGTTAGATGCTGACGAAGTGATTTCAGGGAGCAAACTTTCTGGTCGCCATCTAACTTTCCACCTGACAAACCAAGCCTAGAGGAATCAGGCTCCCTTTCACCTATATCGTAACATCCCAAACAAGATCGAACCTTCCTCGATCGAAATAACACACATATAGTTGGGGCAATTACCTTGCCTATCAAGAACCACTTGTTCTTATGCCAGACCTGCTGCACCCTAAGATCAGAAACATGGAACTCCTTCAGCTGAATGAACCCAGATAGTTTGACAACAAACTTGTTCTTCTTCTTATTCTTCAATGCCTTGACGATTTTCCCAATCCTCCAGCACTGAACATCAAACACTTCAGCTACATCACCAACCTTCCACTTCCTCTTCCCTTCCTCCTTAAGAGGCGGCCTAGGCCTAACATCAAGCTTGGAAACCTTCTCCGTCAACAGCTCCTCATCACCGTTGACCAAAAGGGATTCATACATCACCAGGAAATGAGTTTCCCGTACGGAAATCACATGGCCTGGAAACCATGAACCTCCATCTTGCTCGTTTTCTCTTCTGAGGATTTCCACTAGATCCCCTTTCCTGAACTTCATCGCTGGAACTACAGGACAAATAGTATATATATACAAACAAGAGTTAGTAAAAGAAATAGCAATTCTTTCAACCATTTCAAAGATCTTCCTGAAATAAAAGTGGAAAGACTATATCTTGCAGATCGAGCAAAGTACAGGACTATTTCCACAGCAAATTGGGGTATTTTCTGGTCCCTTTTTCAAGACAAAAAAAGCCAAGAACAAAGGAATCATCAACAAAATCCAAACCATAACTGCCAAAGAACAGGAAGCATAATAAAAATCAAACAGTCTGGTAAACTTGTATTAGAAACCCCATGATCATGAACCAGATTCAAAGCAATGCTATAAGCACTAAACTAATTGATTAATCCAGAGTAAAAAAAGATGGAAAAAAACAAAAAGGGGAAATAGTACAGAGAAACATACCCAGAATGCAAAATTCCCTGAATGGAACAGAATGATGAGTGGGCGATCAAACGGAAAACAGGAGAATATGATTAAGGAGAGGGGGAAAGGGGTGACCTTGAGGGCTTGAAGTGAGAAATTATTTAGAAAAGAGGGGAAAGGACAAAGCTTTTTGTTGTGCTGACGATTACGGACATCTGCGGCTGATAGAAATCGGATGTATCTTTCTCTGAGAGAGGGAGAAACACAAAAGGGTACAAAAGTTTGCTGTGTGGATGGATAATTGTTATTATTAGTTGTGACAAAATTGGGTTTGATGGCAACTGTAAACAGTTTCTGCATTTCTTTTATGTTTATGGGTTGTTTGTTCCCTTTTGAATGTTTATGTTTCTTCTTATTGCGTAGCGTAGGATTATACCTAAAGCACCGAGTAGTAATTTGGGCTGGCATAGGATGATGACGACGATGAGATTGCAAGTTTGGTATTATCGTGAAACCATGGGTCTACTAAACCACTACCGTAAACCTTTAGGATTACATTATCATATTGGAGTCACGATCCACATCAACTCCTTTTGATTAATGATGACGGAATCGGGATTCAAAAATACATTAAAATAAATTCAAAATAAAAAAATTTATGACAATCAAAATGGGAACGACTTAATTTTAGGAGTCTGATTTCCATTTAAGGAGCCATAACTCGTTTCATGGGCGCAACGAGAAATTTTGAAGTTTGAATTTCTCACAGAATTTAAGATTTTACGTTAACTAGGAGTAAAATGATCATTTCATGCCTTTTTAATTTTATTTTTAATTTTTTCTACCACTCATACTGCATTGACCTTCTTTGATAAAATTTCTTTCATCCACATGATCATCGTTGCTGGCTTTACGTTTCTATAAAAACTTTTATGCACAATTTGTATAAAGATTGTATATATTTATACAAAGTGTATATACACTTTAAATAGATTTATGTACCGTTCGTACAAAATATACACACTATGTGTGAAGATTGTGTTCGAATTGTATTGTTAAAGATAATTAAATAAGGCAGAATTGAATTACTCTTAACTCTTATAAAAAAATTCAGTTTTCCAACTCGAATTCAAATTCATATATAAACCAAGCCGAGTTTGGGCCGGGCACAGCTCTACACAAAAGTATGTGGTAAATCAAAGGTTTTACCAAAACAATTCGTGGAATATGTTATGCCTTACATGAAGGGCTGGGCTCAATAGGCCCAATTAACCGCCCATTGCCTGGTGATGACTGAGTATGTCTAGATTTCATTGTTCGTGCAGACTTGATCCAAAGGAGTCAGGCCCAGTTAGTTTAATTGGTCTGGGCTATAAAGATGTTCTTCGGGCCGAAATGTCTTCGCCATTAAATTTTGTTTTTTTTTGCTGAAATCCTTAATAATCCTCATTTAAATTTTGTACTTGTAACTGCAAACACACAAAAAATACTCCTTCAAACCACATACCACTTGGCAGCGGTTCGGATCGAATCGGTGACGGTTAATACATATACATCACCCAAGTGCTTTAATAACGATTACAGTGAAAATCATCAAATTTAACGGTTTGGGATGTCTAAAGCTCTGACGACAAATTGCAGTGACGAGAAAACAAACGGCATTGCGTCATCCCACCTCCCAAAGCATATTGGCTGCTGAACCAATTATCTTAGGGTATTGTTTCTCTAATTAATTAATCATATTTAATTTCCCCACAGCTAAGTTAAATTAAAATCTCGTTATTAATTAGGGGCATTCAACTACAAAGACTGAATCAAAATGAAGCTCTCCAGGTTAATCACATAGTGGGAGCCAGTGGGAGTGAGTGACTGTGTTTTGCTTGCTTCGATGAAACCCATGCTTCCTGTTTTCTCTCTTTTTGTGTTTTTTTTTTGTTTAATGGGGACGAAGCTTACCGGTTGGTGGCGAGAGATTCAATCCCTCGCTGATAGAAGCAACTTTGGCGGCAACGATAACGATGTTGGTGACGCTTGTGTTGAGATCTAAGAAGAAAACCCTTATTTAAACTTTCCAGTCGAGAGACAACCCTGCTTCTCTAGCTGAGAGAAAAAACCCAACTCTCCTCTTAAAAACAACCACTACATCTTCTATAGTAAGAAATCGAGCTGAAAATTGAAGAGGCAGAGGTTGTTACGGCTAGGGTTTAGGGGCTCTCATCAAACACAATTAATCCACCATTAATCCACCTTTAATCCTACTATTTCATTTATGATATTTTGTTAAAAAGGATTTGCAATCCAATGACTCGTATAGAAAGATAAGGGTATTGGATATTTTCACGTAAACTATAGAAAAAATTGTGAATCGTCTTGTAAATTTTAACCGTTGTATCCAATCGATTTTGAAGGGACAATGTGTCGATAGTCAATATCACATGAACAAATAAATTAAAAAACTGTTAAAAAGTGTGTAATTCTGACTGTTGAGTGTTAACCAGAACTTATAAAAAATACATGTCTTTTGATTCTATCCATCTAAGCTCAATGTGCGACAGAGAAAATCAACTTTCGGTAAAAGTGAAAAAGGGGGTCACGGTGATCAAGAGCAGTTAAAATAAAACCTTGGTAAATTAGCATTCCTAATCTAGGGACCTTAAATTGGGGGGGGAAGGGAGGAGCGTGGCTAATTATTAATTAATACTTAATTAATCATAACGGCTCAACACAGGAATGCACTAATTACAATGCCGCTAACGTAAATTAACATTTCCCCCCCCTGTAAACAATATTATTGCCTTTATTCTATCTTTAATTATTTAATTAACCTACTAATTTCCTTTACTTACAGGAGAATAATATAGGTCAATGATTAGTGATTACTAGCATTTCCTCTATGGTAAGAACTAAAAAGGGACTTATTGACCGATTAATTCCGCGAGGATGGTCTCGGGGTTAAGATTTTACTCTTCTCTTAATGTTGTAGTGAGGGATTAAACCTTAATTCGCCCTTCCAAGTGTAGCCCATGGCACCACTATACCAACAGTTCATTGATAGAAGTGAGTTTGATATCCATTTTGATTATCAACCTATTAGGTCCGTAACAAAATAGCCATCAATCTTTAAGACGTAAGATTTATACCTTATTTCAATTGTAATAATAGGGTCATTCTATCAATACTTATCTATTCAAAACTTGACAAATCATTATGCCAACGTCGTCTCTATATTTCCCTGATGTCACATACTTTATCCCAAACACAACCTATTCAACCAGCCTCACATAACCCAGTTTATTTGACCAAACATAACCTAAACATGTCATATTTGGTGCGGTTTGATCCAAGTGAAGTGGGTTGAGATAATTTGGTTGAATGAATTTCGTCTAGGGTAGAACAGGTGTACAACCTAGGGCATCAATTGATGTTTAAACAATTGCAATCTATAATAATTCCTTTGAATGAGTTAATAAAATCAGTCGACTTTGCTTTGGGTGGGACTTTAAACTTGTACTAATGAACAATGAATATGTAAAGAAAAATAATTGATGGAAATAAATAGTGATGTTAATGTCTTAATTAATAGCAATTGGTCCTTCATCAGTTAATGCCTTACTTAATAGGCTGCTGGAGAAGAACAAGGAGATGACTTAATCCACTAATTAATTGGAAGAAAGATATATATATGCTTTGTATACTTGTACAGTACTATATATAGTTGGGTTTCGGTACTCATACGCAAATAATTCATTACGACGTACAATTTATTTATGTTTTATTCATGTCTTATTTGTATTTATTTATTCTAAAAAAAGAAATAAAAATTTATTATACATATCCATTATATATACAAATAACGCGTATCTGTCGCGATGGACAAAAAAACCATCCATACCCAGTTGTTTTCACGTTGTATGACAGTATGCGGCAGATGGGATGCATGTAATGTGAAATACAGTCAAAGCTAGGTTAGATTATTGAAGTTGACCAATCAAAGAATTAAGATTTCACACATAATCCTGATTAATATAGTTTAAAGAGGTTTGATTATTGGGAGTAACAGATAATCTTAAGTAAGGCTACGAGTAGAGGTCTGATGAAGAGGCCTGCAGGATCTAGCTAGCTTACATAATCTTAAAGGAATCCAGTTGTTATTATTAAATGTAATTATGGATCTAACTCAATTGCTCAAATTCGGAAGCCATGTGCATATATGCAGCCCTCGCTTCGCAAAAGTGATGCTGCCGTTAATTAAATTTTGGAATTTTACGACTTTAATTTGGGTACTTATTTAAGTAGATATGACGTGCTATAAAAAATAGTTAAGCAAAGCTATCAATTCGGCTACACCTCATTCTTCCTACCGTTGGTCTGCTTCGGTTCTGGTAATATTAGAAACAATTCATCATGTTAGGGCTGCTGGATAGGAGAATGCCAATGGTTCCAAATAGATTCCTGTATATGAAAATTAATTCGTTAATAATTCTTAATTTACTTGACTCATGTTCTTAATGTCGAAGCCTTGACACGTGTTCCGTCTTTCGATCCAACAATATGCCCAGAAATTTCAGAAGAAACACTTTGCAGACATGGGATCATATTGCACATTTCATCAGATTCCTATTGGTCCAAAAAAATTGGAAATTATTTTTTTGTTTTTAAGAGAAAATTGGAAGAAATTGCGGCCACTTACATAGCAGCCAAGTAGCGGCAAGTCGAGATGGACCGATGAACTATGTCAAATTGTAAGAACAATAAAATGTGTTGCGTTAGATGTGAAAAATATACCAATAAAATGGAATTTTTCACATATTATCCAACTTCTGGACATAACAATAGACTGGCCGTGGACTGTTAACGATAGTCTATCGGGCGGTAGAATTTGCGTGTTGATTTTATTATAATCCGTTGTTGATTTCTAGATCCAACAATTGATGATGGGTTTGATGGGATTCAACGGTCAAATGTGTCTAACTTGTTTATTTATTTAATTTTTTACCTATATCATATCTTTTCGGTTCAAGTTGATTTTAGATTGAGTTTTGAGTTACGATTTTGGGTTTTTGGGTTTTGGGTTTTATATTTTGGACGTTGGGTGTTAGGTCAAACTCAAAATTGAAAATCCAAATTGAAACTTAATACTCTAGACCCTAAACCTTAAACCGTAAACCAAACACAAAATTCAAACTCAAAATTTAAAATCCAAATTGAAAACCTAATATTCTATACCCTAAACCTTAAACTCTAAATCAAACCCAAAACCCAAAATTGTAACCAAAAATTCAATCTAAAACCAGCTCGAACCGAAAAAACATGACGTTAACAAAAAAATAAAAATAAAACAAGTTAGATACATTTGACCGTTGGATCCGGCCAGACCCATTATCGACCAAAGAATCAGCAGGTGCTGATTATAATGGAATCAGCACCCAATAAAAATTGTCTATCGGGTGGTATGTTTTTGCTCTCCGTAAAAAATTGACAGAGCTAATTAGTTAAAAGGGTTGGAAAGTGAGCCTAATAGTGCTGATGAACAATTGGTAATCCATTATGATTTCAAACATTCACGATGAACATAGTTCATCTCTGTCTCCGTCATCGGAAAGGTATGAACTGTATTTCTAATTTTAAGGGTGTTATGAAGGTGTTGGTACATGCTACGTTTTGGTGTATTTGGACGGAGCGGAACCATCATATCTTTAGAGAAAAATTTAGATCGCCGATCCAAATTTTGTACAAGATTTGTAGTATGGTTAGTAGTTGGTTGCATGTTTGGGGCAGATGGTCAAGCACGGTGATTTCAGATTGGCATCGTATTGTTTTCGATAATGGTTAGACTTTAGATTGCCATTGCAGGTGTGTTAGATGGCTACAACCCTCAGGGTTTTGGTTGTGCTGCCCATTTTTCGGCTTCTAGTGCACTGCAGTTTGTTATTGGGTGATACTCCAGTTCTCCTTTTTTTTATGCGATAGATTTTGGTGATCTTTTAGACTGTTTTTTTAGGTGTTTGCTTTTATTTGAAATTTCTCATTTTATTTTATTTTCTTGTTACTGCGTATAAAGCTTGTTGGAGAGATTTTATCCTTTTATGAATATATATATATATATATATATAGCATCGCCTTTATCAAAAAAAATATTTAGATGTTATCTTCAATTCGTAATCCAGACCAATTTGGAACATTCATGCAGATGTCAACTAGCAATTCAACTCGACAAATATCGACCTCTTGTAGCTCATATTGTGCATGTTTCTAACGTATTATTAACAAATATTGTGCAACTTGACATCAACATGGCTAGCTACTAACCTAAATTAACCAGAAACAATTAAAAACAAAAACCCCAGCATGATTGACCGTATGTTTCCTTGCTGGAAGCATAAAGATAACCGATATGTATTAGTATTAGCAGTACACATGGTGTGCGTACATGGACCGTTAAGTTGATACAAACAGCCGGAATTCAATTAATCATATATAGTGCATAGAATAATAGACGTTGGTTGCAACTTGCATAGAATAAATTACACTATTTCTTGGGTTGGACGTATCGGTATGGCTAAGGTACGTTTATTGGCCAAATGAATAAGTAAAAAAAATATTATATCTATTTTGGGTAGTGTGCTAAATTGATACATTGAACATAGAGATGCTTAGCTTACACTTGATTCAAGGCTTTTGCTTTTGCTCTAACAAGTAAGTTATCATCCGTTACACAAACGAAATTCAGTTTAGATTAGAAATATTTTGACTTCTTGATGGGGAAAGTGAAACCGGTTTATCATTTTCGATACTGCGACATAATTTCTTGGACGGTATGATTGGAGAGAAACAATAGAGTGCGTTTCGAGATTTTGTTTCTTCGGATGAAGACACTGTTAATCGCATCTTCAGATGGATTTTCCGAAGGGTCGATGTGGCCGCAATTCGCCTAGAAGGAGGACTGTCATTTCCATTAGTTAGTCTCTTCTCCCTGTATGTTCTATTTGTGATGTGTTTGCTTTTTCTTCTTCTTTAATTTGATTGTTTCTCTCCATCCGAGAAGCTTCTTCTTTGCTCCTTTACCTTTTCCAATCCTTGTGAAGACTCATCCTAACCTAACTATTAATAGGCACTGAATGAATGCAGCTGGCATTGAATCCATATGCATACTGTTGTGTTTCTTGCTGTACGTACGTAACTATCATCATCGATTTGGTTAGAGCCCTGTGTCTTTCCAAATCCGGTTTACTGTTGGTTTGAGTTAAAAAAAACAGTATACAGGGAAAGTAGAAAACCCAGTAAAACGAGGGGTAAGAAGCCCTCATACACAAAACTATGAAATGTCAATTGTCACGGACTCGGGGAAATTTGCCTTTGATGCATGTGTGTTTCTGGCATGCTATGCCTCTTGCATGCACAAGTAGACTAATTGTAGTCTTTGCTCCCTATCTTCCTCCCGTTTCGAGCTACGGGGTCGTTTCGTATCAGAATACAACGAGTGGGAAACGGGGAATCAGAGTCCAGTAAATCTCATTCATTTGATTTTAATTTTGTGTCTGCCAAACACCGAAACAGAGTTAAAATACACCGATCCGAATTCGGAAAAAAACCAAGACTTACTCCGACTCCCGGTGTCTCCCTCCGTGTGATTAGGTGACTACACTGATGATGTACACCCATACTAAAAAAAATCAACTCAATGTTTAGGTCCTACACTCCTATCAACCATCAAATAGCTAGTACAAGAAATTAATATATGGTATGTCACTTCCACTGAGCTGATGCAGTAGTCCGTACCTCTATTGCCCTATGAAATGAATGGATAAAGAACATCAAAATTAATCATAGAACGACTCTGTATTATGGCACTATATATGTTTGTAGGGTTGAGTTGAATATTATACAGCCGTAGGGTTGAATTGAATATGTCGCCCCACTCTGGATCAATAGACATGCATGCATACTAGGACAACGAGGGATAACGCGATCCACATGAATAAAATAGTATAATTTTAGGGGTTGGGTCCGTTCTGGGATGATATTGACCCAAAACCAAACCCAACTCAACCACCCGTTTTTTTATGGTCTCCTAAACCGACACAACACATTTCATCTTTTTAATTATGTCACTCTGTAGCGTCCCAGTCCCGACTTTTCGTGTTGATTGTTGTGAAATATTAATAAGAGGATGGTATTGTTAGGATGTTTACTTTAAAATGACTTAGTTTGGTTATATAGTAGGATTCATGAAAACAAAACATTCTTTCTAAACGTTATATTTTGTTACTGGTATGATCTTAGTTGCAATCAGTTATAACCGAAACCGATTACTAGACTTGATTAAATTGCTAGGACTTTTGATTTGTTTGTTTTGTAGATTAATAAAATATTAAGTTTGGAGATTGATCACTTAATTTATAAGCGTTAGACTGCCTCTAAAGAAAGAGAATACACTCACTATGATCTTCCTCAAACCCTAGTTTAAAGTCATCTTAACAAGTCACGAAGAAGACGAAGCATGCAACGGTAATTTGACAATCTCTTAGTGCTCTAGTGACATGTTCCCGATTCTGAAAACTTTTGCAACCGTTTCACAGCTTGTAAGGAGGGCATAATCAAATCTATATATTTCTCTTCTCTATGTTGTTTGATGTTTTCTAATGATTGTTTATTTTTATGGGTTTAGGTCTAATCTTTCCTCGTTTATATTTACTCTATATACATCTTGGCTTAAAAGTGTATCATTTTGCCTCGAGTCTTCTCTCCACGAAACTTCACTGAGTAGAAGAATAATTTCTTTATTCAATTCTTATGGCCATTGATTGATTTGAGTAGTTACGCAGCCGATCCTAATATCAGTTACAACAACAATATTCTCATTATTCTAAAATCACAGTCGTACATGGTATCTTGACTTTGACCCGTAAATCTTGAAAACGGAACTGTATGTTTAATTTGTTCACGTAATCTTCTTCTTCGGAGAAAATCATACGGACGTCTCCCTTCCACGTCCTTGAGTTCATGCATTGAAAATAATAATAATATGCGAGAATAAAGTTTAGTTTAGTGTAAGCCTTTCGAGAAATGCGCGCAACAGAAGGAATCCAGCCACCGCTGTCCGCTGTAAAAAACAAAAACAATTTCACCTCGGAGAGGATTTTGACCGCGGCGGTCAAACCGAGAGTCAAGATGGGGTTGATTTTTTGTCTTGATGCGCAGTGAGTTAGTGAAAGTTGGATGATGGTTGGTCGGTGGGTGGGTAAGTCGTCGTTCAAAGTCACGAACCTCAACGTAATGCCCACCTCTGACACGTTTACATAGTGAACAACGCCGGGCCTATGGACGGACCGGGAGCCATACTTCCCCGCCTGCATCATCATTCATCACTCTCCCACTCCAACAAACACACACATGTCCACCGCACTTATTTTTTGTGCTTAATCAAATACTAGTGTTACTGGAACACTTGTGGCTCGCTCTAGCTAGAAGACATGGTGGCATTGTCACCACACATGATTCCAGTCCGAGAAGGTCGATTAGTCTGCTAATAAGATTGACCATGGCTCGATGAACATGACAAATGGTCCATGACTTTAGGTTTAATTTATACTGAAGTGAAACGGCGAGACTTAAAATGTTTCAAATAATATATGTCACATACATGATGCCCCAATATTTGTTTCACGCTAAGCTTAACCGAGTAACTATAAGATTTTGAAAACCCATGTTCAACAAACACTATCACCACCCGAAAATCGAAATGTCGATGTCCTGAAAACGCGACCCAAACCGAACCAGCACCTGAAGCTTTGAAGGAGTGATTATGAGTGTTTGAAGGTGGTAATTCCTTCCTTCCTTACTCCTCAAACCCAGTCTCTACTTGGTTTGTTAATCCTCTATAACACTGTAAAGGCCAACCAACGTACATTGCAGCCATGCTGTGCTAATTGCCCACAAAAAATCATATTAAGGACACATTTAGAGCAGCCAGTATAATAATTTCCATATACATCGAAACTGTTAGTTAACTATAGTTGTCGACATTTTCGTTAACTTTAATTGCAAAAAAAAAACACAAAAGTTAGACACGTTACGTTTTTTTGGCTAATCTCGATTTTGATAATAGTTTGGTTAAATTTTAAAGTAGTAATTTTTTAGAAGTTGGCGTCGAAATAAAAGCTAAGAATGAAAAATACTAATCAAATCATAATACAACCAATGAGACAAACGCTTATCTGTTGCCTTGAAAAAAAGAAAACTAAAAACATAAAAATGATCAAAGTTAGTCAGATGATCCGCAATATAATTCATTTTGTAATAAACGTGGAAGAGAATAACTTCTTAGAAATGGCAACATAGTTTTTGAAATTGCAAAATAAAGACGGCATGTTGATGATTGCTCGACTACATTTTAGAGTAGTATGGATAGCTTGACTATATTTTTTTTCGTAAAAACAAAATAAAAATAAAATTAATAACACATTTTTACCAAATGAGCAATTGGACATCAAATTAGTTTGTTTTTTTTATAAGATTAGTCTATTTATATTATTATATTTTTGAAAAAGTGATTCAATCCGTCAAATAATCCTTAAAGAGGATTATCACTCATTACAAGCGGGCCCCACAAAATAATATTTTGAAATCCTATTTTTGTGCTTCCAGCCACCTCTATATTAAAAACCCTTTAATACAGATTAATATCCCAAACACTAAATTCTATCCGACGGAAAAAATGAAAGCAAATAAGAAGTAATTGTTCAAGCAAAAAGAAACATCCGAGACTAGGAAAGCAATAAACTACCGGTGGAGCCCGAATTGGGCACCCAAAACATCAAACACTCGAAGGGATCGATACCTCGAGTTAGTTCTCACCGGCGGATCACTCCTCGGGGCAGGACCGGTTGTTCAGGTCTGCCGTTGTCAGGTTTTTTGAGTTTCTCTGGATACTCTTCATATGTTTGGAGAGGCTCTCATTCTCCGTCTCTGTTAACTGCAGTGTATCAACCCGTCTTTGCATTGCTGTTTCCGCAACATATGTTAGAGTGCTCGCCATGATGATTGAAAAGAGGATGGAAAATCGACGATGATGATGATGGTGGAAGAAAGATGTTGTGAACGACGTCAACGTCGAAAAAGACCAAGGGGTTACAAAACACTAAAACCGCCTTTAAACCGGAGGAAGACTTGTAAATTAGTGGTTATTTTCTTGAAGGGTTTGGTAAAGCGGAGAAAATAAGCACTAATTTAGAAGTCTAGTATTCTGACATCTTGAAATTATATCTGCAAATGCAATAAATATTTCCTGAAACCTGACATTTACATTAATACCTTCATTAATCATAATAATTAAATGATAAAGACCTCGTTCGAACTCCGAACCACCACTACCACCACCAGCTACAGGAGACAGACTGGGTTCTCTGTCATCTTCTTGGCTCGGGGGTGGCGCCTCAAAACAAAATATTTCGCATTTCTTCCTAACTTGCCAAACCCCGCCATTTGTTTCCTATTACCCAAAAAGCGTCATTAAATTTAGAACCCCGCCTCCCACGGGGGCAATTCCGTCGCTCCATCAAATAATCCAGGGGTGTAATTAGGTTTCGTTTGGTGTAGGTGATATTTAATTTGATATCACTCAATATTATGGTATTTTAAATATTTTTATGTTTTGGAGCGTAAATATCATATTATTTGAAAT
Source organism: Linum usitatissimum (assembly GCA_030674075.2). Classification (NCBI taxonomy): domain Eukaryota; kingdom Viridiplantae; phylum Streptophyta; class Magnoliopsida; order Malpighiales; family Linaceae; genus Linum; species Linum usitatissimum. The sequence continues at coordinate 2,692,343 of JAUJYP020000804.1, read as the reverse complement.
ATTAATATCATAAAATCATGAGAAACTCTCCGATCATTTTCGGTCGGATAAATACCCATACTTTATACGTCGGCATGTTAGCCCGTGGGGTTTTGTCATAATGACACCCACCAACTTCGTCGGCTCCTCTCTTCTCCAATTAAACACTCATGCGACAGCTTCTTTTCTGTCCTCAGTAATCGACGACGAAGGTACGTTCTCCACTCGCCTCTCTTTTAATTGACGATTCCATTATTACCTTTTCTACCGTCTTCTTGATTTTGGCTCTTATCACAACGATATTCTCGATTTGTTTCCGATCTAATTCCTGTTTATCCCTTTACTCTGGTGTCATAGATTCGACTATGTTTTGGCCAGTGAGTGATTGATTTGTGGGGTTAAGGTTACTTTGTTATAAGTAATTCTTCTTTGCTTGCAATTTGGTTTTATGTGACTGCTGTTGGCCAGCCCTCCACGTGAATTCCACCGTATGCTGACGTATGACGATGGTTATGCTTCAGAAGTTGACGTAGATGACGGAGTTTAGTTCTCTGGTGTTCAGCCATTGGCGGCACTCTGGCTCTTTCCCTGTTCGAGATGGTGGAGGTGTTCATTAGGACGGTGGAGGCTCTGGAAGTTCGATCGATTTCTCTGTGGAGGAAATTGAACATGGTGTCGTTTGCATCAGTGGTTCTGATAGAATTGGGGAAGTCTTAGATTCTTTGCATTGCCGGAATCCGTCCACCGTCGTGTTCAGGTAACCGTTTGTGAGATCTTTCTCATCCAAGGAGATAGGAACCAAGGGAGATAAGAATCAGATTAAGGACAAATGTATAATCATCCAATATCACATCCCAAACACCAATTTCATATTTATCTCTACCAAATATCAACCTCATCTAATATTATAACATTTCAAATATCGTAATATTCAATATATTATATACCAAACGAGCCCTTAATCAGTTTCACTCGCTCCCCACACACCACCCAATCCTTTAAAACACCAGAAAAGCGGGAGACGTTAATGAAAGCGGAGTCTCAGACTAAGTGTGTGTGAGAGAGAAAAAAGAAACGGAAGAGTGAGTACAAATGGGGTTTAGAGAGTGATTGGTTCCTGAGAAAGAGCTTTTCCTTTTTTTCCCTCTTTGGTGATAGAGAGGTGCGTTGAATAGGAGAACAGTGTGTGCAACGCAGCAGCAGCAGCATCAGCAGGAAACGAAACTCTAGATTTGTACTTTTTTTGCGCTCACTGCTGCAGAAATCAGCGTTGCACTAGATTGGAACCTAAATGACGGGGGTTGTTCATGAACAGAACCTTGAGAAGCAGATTGAGAAGCAAATGGGGTGCATGGCTGGCTTCCTTCAGATCTTTGATCGTCATCAGATTCTCACCGGGAAACGCCTCTGCTCTAACAAACGCCTTCCTCCTTCTGCGGTACCATTTCTCTCCCTCTCCCTCTCCTTCTCCCTCTCTCTTGTTTGTTTGTTTCTTTTTCATATTCGTTTCAAATTTCGCCTCATCCTCTATCTTGCTCTCTGCAGTTTGGTTGGTTAGAAATTGTATCCAATGCAAATCTTGTGTACACGTGTCTGCTTCATTCTCTCTTCTAATTGGATTCATCTTTTCATTCCAGGTAGCTGATTCGGCTTCGGAGGCGGAAAAGCCGGTTGGTTCTCCGGCGATAGCACCATTGGCGGAATCGGAGAAGCAGCACCAGTTTGAAACGAGATCTATTCCTTCGCCGGATAAGTTCAAGCAATCCCCAGTGGTGGTGGTGTCGGCGCCTTGTTCACCGGCGCCGGAAGTTGTGACTACTCCAACCAAATCGCCTTTGCCACTTCCGGTCTTCCAAGGCACAAAATCGTCGATGTGGAAGTTTGGTAAAGAGACTCCGAGGCTGTCACTGGACAGTAGAGCTACAGTCGATGCGAAAGGAAGGCTTAAGCCTAGAGAGCTTCGGACTAGCGCATCGATGCCGATGACGAATCGGGAGAAGGACGGTGGGGAAGAATCCGACGGTAATGACAAGGATCCGAATCGATCTCCTAGTGTAATCGCAAAGTTGATGGGGTTGGACCGGTTGCCGGAATCGGATCCAGAAGAGGCAGAGATCACGCAGCCCGAATTACGAAGATCCGCTTCTGAGTCGAGAGCGAACAGAGATCTGCAACAGTACCGATTCATTGACGGCGTTAATTTCCAGCTGAAGCAGTCCTTGCAAGCCAATCATCAGCAAAATGTGCAGAGCAATCTGCAAAGTAAAATGGCGAGAGACTCGATGGCCAAGGATCGGAAAGAGTACAATGCTGTACGGAACGGTAGAATCGAAACAGGGAGGCAACAGCCAAACAGAGGAATAGGACAGAGGAAATGCTTTTACGACTCGGCAGATTTCTTTCCAGAGCCGAAACAGAACGTTTCTATCTACGGCGAGATCGAGAAGAGGCTCAGAATGCGAGGGATCGATGAGCCATCCAAAGATCTCGAGAAACTCAAACAAATCCTCGAGGCTCTGCAGCTGAAAGGCCTACTTCATTCGAACAAACCGCCGGCGAATCTATCCAGCAGCCGAAACCTCGTGTACGATCCAAGCTTCGAGGATTCTCCTATCGTCGTGATGAAGCCGGCGAGATCAACGTCTCCTATGAGCAGGCAAGCGGCAAGAATCGGAAGCGATTCTCCACCGGCGAGTTTCAGAGCGAGACCCGGCCTCCGTCGAGATTCTTGTTTCGAAACATCGCCGGTGACGAGATATAGGAGAGATAATCCGGAGATTGAAAAGAACGCCAACGTCCGGACTTGTGCCAGAGGAAGGAATTCCAGTTCGCCAACTCGAAGCGAGAGCAGTGCCAAGAGTCCTATAAGGAGACGACCACTGAACATTGAAACGCAGAGAAGAATCGGGAATGATTCGGTAGAACAGAGACGAGTATCTCCGGTTCAGTCTCCCAGGATCGGGTCAAGAAGATCCGGACCGGAACAACCAGCCAACCAGTCACCAAGAAACAGAAGAAAGCCGACGGAGATTCGTCGGAAGGAGGATAGTAAGGTGTTCAGTCCCACAGAGGATGAATCGTCTACGCTCTCAGAGAGCAGTTTTAGCGCCAATTCACAACTCGACCTCGAGGTAACAATCAGTAAAACTGTAATTCACAGAATCGCCATGTCTGTGATTTTAAATTGCATTCTGACGGGTTGGATTTTGTTTAAAAAATTGGCAGAGTTCCAAGGCGGAGGAATTCAACAAAGATGGAAGACATATACTGGAGAGGTGTGACAAGCTTCTCCACAGCATTGCAGAGATGACGGCGGCCACCACAGAGTTACAACCGAGTCCGGTATCGGTACTGGACTCATCATTTTACAAAGAGGAATCTTCTCCTTCGCCAGTTATGAAACGTAACGTCGATTTCAAAGGTAAAAAGCACTTAAACCCATAACACTTTTTCCCTTTCACCCTTTTTACTGTTACAAACAACAAAGAAGGAATCTCGCGTTTACCATTAACAGTAATTTTTGGTTATCTCTTCTCCGTATTGCCTTTGCCAATTTAAGGATGGTGGGTGAAGGAATTGAATTTGCTAGATATGAATTTTTTTTTTTGACTGTTGTGGGTGACATCATTGATCTGATTCATTATAACCCACTTAGGTCCGAAGTAGATCTAGGCCTTACTTGTCGATGGTTCAGTGGTCCTTAGTCCTTTACCTGGATGGCTCCTGGAGTTTGATAATAACTCCAGTTTTTTATTTATTAGTTTTACCTAGCTAAGCTCCCACAGTGTCAGTGTATATATTTAATTCGGGGAAGTACGTCATCGTTGGTTGCCTCTTCTTCATCGGATTTGTGGAAGTAAATGGGCTCCCCCAAAATCTAAAATTATCTATAATATAACTTGTTGGTCTCTGTTTATTTTTGGATTTCTTTATTCTTTTGAATACTTGTCCTGCCTTTTTATGGTACAACTAATTACGACTCTGGCTGGGTATCGGGGACCAAAATTTAGTAATGGCCTGGGGACCGCAATTGACATTTCTTTACACTATCTGTTGCTTTCTCATGTACTATGGTCTGGATTATTTTTAATAGGTTATATTTTGCATGTGATATTTTAGAGTCAATTGATTAGACTAAAATAACTCATCCAACTAACTTGTTAAATATCGCTAAATATCATAAAACTTTACAAGGCATGTATCCTACATACGAGATTTAACATAAGATACAATAAATTGTAAATAAACATTTTTATTTATAAAAACATAATATGAATTATCAAATCAATGATATTTTTTATGAGGGTTTATTTATATTTATAAATATTTTATTTTGAGTTTATATATTATTGTTTATAGATTTTATATTTTTTTATTTTCTAATTAATATAATATAAATTATTACACTCTCATTTTGTTAATATCTACTTATTTATAAAAAAAATTTCAATATCGCATGATTAATTCTAATCATATATAATAATTAGATAGTGGTTGCAATAATATTACATATCTAGGATGTATACATAGTCAAAATTCATGACATGTAGCAGTAATTAAAGAACATTATTATGTACAAATGTTAAAGGAAAAAGCTGAGTAGCATGTGCAGGTGAGATGGGTAGTATACTGGCTCTGTCACGTGGGTTTTGGGAGGAATTGAAAGCTTTTTGGTGATATTATCGGATTGAGGACAAGGACGGGCGTCATAAATCGTTATCTACAGTTCCTTAGTAACAGTAGCACTTAACAGCAGCTTAACGGGGAAACTATCTTGTTTCACCGGAATGGCAAATTTGGCCCGCCATTCTGGCAGATTTTTTAACTAGACCCAGCTTGGTGGCAGTTAGGGATGAGAATAAACAGTAAATAGAAGGGAAAAATTTGATGCTTTAAATACTGTAGCTTTTTGATTCCACATCATTATTATTATGGCTAATGTTCGTACCTGTGGAGACCCATACGGTGGTTTTGGCCTTTTGGGTCTGTACTGTGTATGTGGCGACAGTTTTATTTATTGCAGTACTTGATTTAATTTACTGATTTTTTTGTCTTTCTTATAGGGCAATCAACGGAATCAGAAGATGACATTTGGAGCTTCCCGGCGCGGGAGTCATCCCAATCCGACGACAGCGAGTTCACCTACGTCTCCGACGTCCTCCTAGCCTCAACTTACTTACCAGAAGACTCCGACGTGTTCCTTCTTTTAGAGAAGCAGCAGTACCTCCGAGGGAAAGACACCTCCAAGGCGTCAAGACTGCAGAGGAGGCTCACCTTCGACACCGTCAATGAAATCGTGAACAAGAAGAAAGACCTGCCTCCTTGGAAAGCTGTTACCTCCTCCGTCGATCAAATATGGTCAGAGTTGCAGAGGATTCAGGTGAAGGACTCGTCGACGACAGAGGACCTTTTCGAGGTGATCTGCGGCGTGTTGAGGAAGGATTTGGCAGGGGATGCGGTGAACGCATGGGAAGATTGTCCGGTTGAGATGTCGGAAGCGGTGTTGGATATTGAGAGGCTTATATTCAAGGACTTGATCGGGGAGACCATCGGAGATCTTGCTGCTTTTGGCGGTAGATATAGCCACGAAGCTGCTGGCAACTCCTCTGCGTCGTACCTCCGCCGGAAGTTGGTGTTCTAAGCTTTAGGAAGGGTTTAGATTAAATTATTAATATAAATTAAATTAGTAAGTTTCTGTTTCTTGGCTCAACAAATGTAGGAAGTCCCGAGGCAGCAGGCAAATCTAATTATGTGTAGACCGCCTAAAAAAAGAAAAGGAGAAAGTGGATATAAACCCACTGGCAGTCCGCCGATTAATGTAGTGAAAAAGTGTGTTAATGACGTTTAAGGTGCTAATCGAGTTTGCTGATTCGGAAATCAAAGCGTATTTAGTTAGATTTTGGGGTGGGGCCGGACGCCGGCCTTTTTTTTTACTTTTTTTTTATTATCTTAAAATAATATACAGCTATTATAAAAATCAAAATTGCCACATCTTAAATTTGAGAAGTTCACATTAAGGGTATTATTGTAAAATACTAAAATAAAAAATAACATCATCCATTTGCCTACCTCAACTCTCTCTTTTTTTTTCTTTTTCTTTATCAACGCCCATCCTCTTTTTTAATTTTGCAACACTTCTTCAATTTTATTTAATGTCTTCAAATTTTCAAAATTTTCAGTTTTATATTCAATTTTTTAAAATATTTTATATCGACACCTTTTCAAAAAAATTAACAAATTCTTTTTAACTGTTTTAATTAAGTTAACTTTGGTCATATGTGCAATATAATATTTTTTATTGTCAACAATAACTAAGGTGAAAATGTCTTTATAAAAAAGAAAAAATAAATATAATATAGGTGTTCATGTGTGGGATATGGCTGAATTTTCACAATATCTTCAAATCTCCAATCTCATAACACAATTAAATGCACTATTCCATAAGGGTGTGCGAAATATAATTATTTCCTACAATACTTTTTTGTACTAAAATTATTATATATTAACATGAGCTATTCACGGTCTTTTTTTCTAGAAAGGCTTAGCTAAGTTCTTTATGGGGGTTTTAAACCTATCTAATGGGCGGTCTATGTAGATTAAAATTCAAGTTAGTCGGATTGCATATTTATTGGGTTACAGGTCGTCTGATCACAGAATCATTAGGTGCAGATTTGTCGTGTTCAGGTTCATCATGTCATGAGATTACGTGTCCAATAAATCTCGAATTTGATGATTCACAAATTAAAATGGGTTGTTTATCGTCTCACCAAAATTAGGCAATAATAAAGAAACTAAATTATAAATTGTAAGTATAGGTAAAGATTAATATATATTAAAATATTTACCTTTAATTTGGATATGTAACCCAACCATAAGATTTCTTAGATAAAAAAGTAGTATAAGTTTCTTGGCCAATCGGCCGGTATAGAGCTAGTTTATATTAACTTTTAGGGAAAGTACATTTTACAGGGTACTATTCAAAATTTAGATAGGCACTCCTTATTAAATTTTAATCGATTAAATCTCCTGAACTTTGACTGTTTCAACAAACACCATTTCGTTAGTTTTTCCATCCAAATTCTGTTTATCATGTTTATTGGACAAATCACATAAGCTTATCCGTCTACATGACATAATTATTTGCTGACTGAATATTACTACAACAAGCATTCTTGTTTTCTAAGGTAGAAAACAGAAAGTAAACACAATAATGGAATTTACTTTGTGGGGTGTATTGGATTCAAACTCGAAATATTCAGGTTACCAAACACACTGCTCTAATACCATAACAACTCCACTTGGACAATCAACATAATAAATAAAAAAACTAACCGAATAATGTGTTTGTTAAAACCATTAAAGTTTAAATGATTTAATCGATTAAAATTTAATAAAAGAGTACAAATATAAATTTTGAAGTGTAAATATATATTTACCCAAAAATTAATTTTTTTTAAGGAGGAACAGTAATAATCATAATGATTGCAAATTTTGTTTGGTTTTGATAATTTGGGCAGAGACACGGTAGAGTGTTGGCAATTGGGCAAAGGAGGGTGTCATGATAACATCACCCCCCCCCAGGCAGACCATTTGGGGGTCAGATTTGGAGCTTTTCATTTCTTGCCACTTTCCCCCAACTTTTTTTTTACATCACATGCCCATGTGTTGTGTCTTGTTCACTTCGCTTTCTGGCGCACCTTTTCGTTCGTTTCACCGTTTAATTTAACAAGTGCTGAACGATTCATATCCTTTAATAATACAGTAAGTTTTTTTCTAAACTAAAATGAACTTGACAAAATTTTGTGTGAACGGTAATTTGGAAATTTTGGTACGAATTTTGGTATAATAAATTTAATTATATTTTACAATGGACAGTTTAATATTATTTAATAAATTTTTTTGGAGTAAATCTGTTAGTCTTGTACTTCTTTAGATTTTCTTGTGGAAGCTTATTCCTTTTTACATATTCTTATAAAAAATGAAACGAATATACTAAAACCTTTTTAACCTTTAATGTCTTTGAATTTTTTATTGTTAGTGAGTTTTGTAATTGGTGTTTCATAGAGTATTTAATAGGCAGACATCAAGAGCGATTAGCTCATTGGAGCACGAGCTATGAAAGTTTCTAACATGCTCATAATCTTTTTGATTACTCGTCCTTATTTACATATGCATATTGTTCAATAATTTACTAATAAAACTACACTTTCATATCTCTAAATTTATGAAGACCAGCCTCACAATTGGATCGGTCACTAATTATTGTTATATTTGGTATTTTAATTTATCCATCTTATCAATAACATAAAAATAGAATAATTTACTTATGGATTTGTGGTGATGGGGCAGTCTTGAGTTAAGGCCCACCAGGTGAAAATAGACAGGGCTCCAGGCCTGGGTTTATTTTTAACGTTGTGGGCCGGGACTGTCATTCGGAGCCACAAAAGCACATGGCACTTACGTCTCTACCTCAACTGTTGGTGGGTGGGGTATGTCCAAATTATGAGTTCTTTTGCAATGGCCATGTCGGGTCCGGAGTCGGATCGGCAGGACCCTTCTAATAACGATCGTCTAGTCAGGACTCATGACCACAAATCTCTCTGTTCACCCATCACTCTTGACTCTGTGTTGCATATGCTTCTACCCTTATCTTTTTTCATCTTCAGATGGTGGGCCTGCAGTTCTGCATCACAAAATCAGGCCTTTTTCTTGTGGTGGCCCATACCCCCTAGGCCCTACATGCTTCAATTCGTTTGGCCCCCCCCTTGACCGTTGACCTAGACGGTTTTACTCACATATGTTTACCCCACTCGAATTAGTACCACGTTTCATGGCATCTAAATGCTCCTAGCCCAGCTAGTTAAGGTTCTCGGTTGATTAATGTAGTTATGAAGAAGTGAAAGATTAAATTTGAGACCAATGTTAGAGTGAGTCCCTTGCACCTCCCAAGTAAGAAGTTAACTTAAGCTGATATAGTATTTGGTCTGGTAGGGTCAGGATCACCATGTGGTGGATTTAGATAATACTACCAAGTTGGAGTTGTTAAATAAGGTAGCAAGTCGTTGTCGGAAGAAGAGTGTTCAACTGTACCGTGTGCAGGGGTCTGTCCTTGCACATGACCGGAGTTTAACCGGGCTCGGATACCAGAAGATTGAAACACCAGGTCATGGGTTCTCCGTAACAAAAAAAAGTTTTGAGGGAGGCTAGATTAGTCGTGACTCGTGAGTTTGACTAGATCGTGGGTCTATTCAGTCGTGAGTTTTTTAGGTTGGAGTTCCGCGAGTTATGAATTGTCAAATTTTAGTTGGCATATGCATATGTTTTCTTTGAAAGAAAAAAAATTAATTTGTAAAAAATCAAATCGGGGTATATTAAGCGACAAATCTAAAATATAGTACATCATTACAGTTCATTTGAATAGAAAATTAAAGATCGTAAACAAAAATATATCATAATTATAAATTTCATTGCGATGTTAATTATAAAGGACGATCGTTTAATTTAATTTGCCAAATACATCAATAATGTAATATAATCCAGTTCAAATTTTTCGTCGTACGAGTACTTCAGTTTTGGAAAACTTGTCAATGTCGGTTTGTAACAATTGGGATCAATTATGACATACTCAATAAATTAATTCGATTATTTTCACAAAATCTTTTTATTCTCCCAAATCAACGTATATGAAAATAACTAAAAATAATATATTATTAAACTTTCTTTTGTGGGGAAGGAAAGAAGCCCAGCACGATCTAAGAAGGCCCGGCCTGTTAAGGGCCTCTTGAAACTCTTTTTATTCTCCCCACTTGATCAGGAGATTAAAATATTATGAAATCACATTTTTATAAAGAAAACCACCTATTAATTTAGAAATTTAAATATATATCCAACCAAACTCTCAACACTACTCACAATAAACTTGTATACACCATGGACGTCCAGCCGGCCAAGTTCTTCCTCCTAAACGTTGCCGTTGCGATATCTTCAACCCTGCCGAACGACAGCCTAACTGGTAATCATCAACGTTAGAGTTCAGTGTTGAACCTGGATTTCGTCCTCCTAACGCTGTCCCGCTAAGAGAAGGTGCGTGACATGGTGAGCGCGCAGATGATACCGATGAATGATATTATAGTCACCAAGGTTATGGACATTGCAAGGGGATCACTGACGACACGAATTTCTTCGTGACGAACTAAGGGATCAGAAACTACCTAAAATATATATAAATCAAAGTGTATATCAAATAAAATATTATTAAACTTTCTTTTGTGGGGAGGAAAGAAGCCCAGCAGGATCTAAGGAGGCCCGGCCTGTTACGACAGATGTAATATCTGGGCCTGTTGAAATTCTTTCATATTTTTTGGATTTTCTTTTTCTTCTCCTCACTTCACAGTTTAAATTTTCATTTCAACATCGTCGGAGTCAGTTTAAATCCTTCCTCCGGTGATGGTAGAGATCAATGCCGCTTTGTTCCTTCCTCCCCGAGTCAGAATCGTCATTTGAATGGCATTACGATCGGAGAACTTTCCGCTCCGGTTGCGTTGCCACAAACTTCTGTTTGCTTCACTCCGATTGCGAACTCCAATGGCGGCAACTGATAGAATCGAAATCCGGCAACTGACAGTCCGGTCCTACTTCCTCGATCTCTAGCTGCATTCAATTGGTAAGCTAGTTTTTCTTCCTCCCTCGAGAGCACGTGATCAACTGCTAATGTTAGAATCGTCATGAGTGAAACCGTGCAATCTCGCCGCGATTGTATAGCTGTAATTTCACAGCACTTTCCCTGTGCAAGCTTCACCATTCTTTATGGTTGAGATATTTCTTTTTCTTCGGTTTTTCAAGCTCAATTTTACACTAATTCAAACATGCTTGTGTGATGAAATTCAGTATCCTTTCCGATAACTTCGCCTAATAGAAAGAACTGAGGCTTGTACGGATGAACAGTAACGTGAATGTGCGTATTTGTTATCTAAGGAGTTCAATGTTTGTCAGGAACAGTTTTGAAGGAGGAAGATTGCGTTTTCAATTCGACTGATTTCGAAAATTGGCCTAGCACTAGAACAACCTTTATACTGATGGTAGAGTTAACACTTCAAAGTCACATTGTCGTAGTATCTTAGGCTTGCATCTATGGAACTTTTGCATATCTTATTTACCGAGAAATGTTATCTTCTCAGCAGGATGTCATATGAAGATTTCGCGGTAACCTAGAACCTGAGAGTATTTCACCATCGAGTAAGCTTCAGCTGACTTTTTCCAGAAATCAGTTTAATAAATTAAACTGGGAACGATACAGAAAAGGCAACAGGAACATCATAGTTCTGGTAGCTAATCTGTACACACAAACAAAGGTGGGGGACAATCTTTGTCCACTATCCTGATTCTTAACCCTGCAAAACACTGTCGGTCAAAAGACTTTCATTGCAGTGAAACCTACTTGGGTTGTTAGCTAGACGTATGGAATCCATCATATTATTCCACGGCTCTAACCATATCAATTACAAAATTTATAGATTCCCATAACGCATTATTTCCTTGGTATTTTCAACAGTATTGTGCATTTTTCCTGTATGGTGCATCAATTAGATATTGGTGACATGTTTCTGTGTTTGGTAAGTTGTAGTTGATGGAGTACACGTTCATCATATCCATTACCTGAATTCATTTACAGTCCAACAACTGTCAAGTAGGCTGACAATTTCAATCCACTTATACTAACCGTATTAATGGATCACAGGAATTCAGAAATTTACAGTCAACGGCCTTGTTCTCAAATTTCCTTCCCGTTCTAATTACCAGACTGAATTAGCGGACGAAATGCTCGTTAACTGTGACATGGTAGATTATTAAGCCATAGAAATTTATATTTCATCATGTAACTGTAAATAGAGAAATTAAAAAGCGTCTAAGTTGTGTAGAAGATTGATTAAGTCAGTGCATTGTTAAGGACAGCTGAATTGTTTTTCACGGCACGTTAAATTAGAGAAGGACTTGATGTGATCTTTCAGACTTCCCACTTGAGATTTTTGGTTCATAAACAATATGGAATGGGGTATCTGAAGGTGGCATGTACAATTATCTGGTAATGGTGCTCGCCTTTTTAAGGTTCCTGTAGAGATGTCTCTTTCCTCTGCATCTTTTTGTTTTCAAGTCGAGCAGCTTGCTTTGTGCGTTCTATTTATCTTGCCTGAAAAATTGTATGCACACACGACTAATATGTGAGGCAGAAAACTAACACAGAAACACTGCACCTTTTTTGTTTGGCCTGTGTAAAGTGATGAGAAGGGAACATACAGAGTTTCGAGCATGGTTGCTTGAAAGCCGGATCTTCATTCAACGGTGGGGGGTCCTCTCCAAATATCATCTCGCAGCTCATGTCATCAAAATCTGTAGAATCGTATGGTAAGAGGAATTAATGTGTCAGCTGCTTCAGCAGTCAATTATACTTAGATTCCCACTTCACCAATTTGTTTGCTTATAATGTGAACATTGTTGATTCAGTGCTCAACTAATGATTGGCACATCAGAACAGTCGCAATCATTCAAATTTTGTTGGTGGTATTGCAGGGTGATGATTGGTTTCATGAGAAGCATCATATCAGGGTTAGAGTTGACAGCACTGATCATGATTCATGACATCATTGATGTCTAGGAATTTCGAGTATTAAGGTGTTTGATTACGTGTTAATCCCGATTGATGTTTTTGCATAATTACTCCATTATGCTGTAGTTCTCCCCCCTGAGACATAGATGGGTCTAGTTGCAGGTTTGCTCCCTAAGTGGGTTTTGTTCCCCTCTCCTGGGTCCCTCCATCACCAACAGAAAACTCCACCATCTTTCCCCTAAGTGCTTCAGGTACTATTAAATTCCTTGTTCTCCGTTACTTTAATTGTTATGCAGGAAGTAGCATATGGCAATTTTCTGCTCCAAATTGGAACTTTTTCACTTTTTCCCTTTAATTAATAATAGTTTAGGTACTATTCTACCCCCACAGTACCAAGCTTTAGGAAGGTAATCTAGGGTTAAGATTAGGATGCTCGCTAGATTTTTAACTTAGCAAGGAGTAAAATCAGTCTGCATGGAAAAGGAGAAACTTACTAGGAACCATGTTGACAGGCAATCCTAAGGAGGCCTGGATAAAGGTCTGAGATGGCACTTTACATAGATTACTACACATCCCAACACAATTACTCTGCTCCAAGAACCTGCACTTTTTGATGTGGACGACGTTCTTTTCTTTCCTCCCGTTGAACTCCGATTCCCGTACCTGGAATGAGGTGAAATTAAGTGTTTAATATTCACTAAGTATATAATTAGGCTAGGGTTCAAAAAAGTAATTTACCTCGCAGGGTCCGACGAGCCAGGGGAAGAAGACAGTGGTGAAAGCAGCAAAGTACTCTCTTTTGAATTTAGAGTTTGGAAGAAGCGTCCGTATCTGCCTCCGGAGACAAAATCAACATCGTCATCATTTATTACTATTCACCATCAACATCATCATCACCACCACCAAAGCTTAGCGGCCGGCCGAAAATAATAATAATTTACAAGGTGCGTGAATAACAAAGACACGAAGAAAACTGTAACATAACACATTGGTCGGAGAAGAGAACGAGGTTTTTACCAGGTTAAGGATTGGTGAAGGAATGGCGGCAGCAAGAGCCTGAAGCACAAGCTGACGCTGCTGACTCACGTCGAACTTCCTCGTTACGTCTGTCGTCGCCTGCACCAAACTCTCGTAGCCGTTCTTCTCGTTTCTCGCCCCTAATGATCCAAACACATATCTATTGGTATTAGTCATACCATTCTTACTTCCAAGTGGAGTTGCTCTAGTGATAGAGTTATACCAAATTTGAAAGGAAAAAAAAACTCACCTGTTGCTTCTTGGACGTGGCGTGACAAGTAGTCAATCGCCGCAGCCTCGAGCCAGTTGTCATGATACTCCGTTTTCTTCGTCGGCTGCTGCTGCTGAGGGGGCGACGATGATACCCCCGTTGACAAGAAATCGTCAGCAGTGGTGGTCGCAACGTGTACTGAGCTCTTGCTCATCTTCTTCCCCTTACTGCCGAAATTCTCCGACGGTCTGGACAGCACTGCTCGAACTACTACGCTAGGAAACCTCCGACCCGTACGTGCTGGGAGGAGAAGAGGATACGACGTCGTATGGACGGTAGACATCATTTCCATCTTTTCTCCGATCAAAAGACCAGTGGGCTTAGTGTTTTATAAAGAAACGAAATGGCCAGAGATGCCAGAAGGTGTTTCCATGTGAGCATGAGAGGAGGAGGGGGTGGGAATCAATATATAGTAAGGCCAGAAAGCAAGACAAGGGCGTTAACGTTGGTGTGTAGGTATGAAGATGATCCAATCATCTGGACTTTTTTGGAAGGTTGTTAGCTCCAAACATCCAGAGTTCGGCAAATCCCAAGATGCTTCTCTTCTCTTGTTTGGCTGTTTCCTCCCTTTTATATTTGTTTTTTATAATAAGCCCTCGCCTACGCCTCACCCTTCCACATCACTTTTGTGGTAAATTCGGCAATTACGAAAATCCATTATTAACGAAATTCGATGACAATCGGCTGAAAATACCTAGGACGACGAATAACAATTTCATTTGAGAATCGGTTACGACACTAGAAATAGCTACAAACAACAATTAATATAGTCAAGTCGAGACACCAGGGGTAAGAGGTGCCAACCGTGTGTGGTGGGTGGCACTTGAGGAAGCACGGAGGACCCAACCAGTGGACCCTCCGGCACGCGCGGGAGAATAGCGCCCCGTCCATGTTAATTTTGAATCGGGGGCTATTGGGGCTGCCAAGTGAGATTGTTGTCCAGTTTTGTTATTGAATTCAAGGTTTGGCCAAATTTGCTATTTTGTATTAAATTTTAACCGCTAGTGAAAATAAAATTTCCACCCGGTTAAATCGTCATTTCAAAATAGTTTCACAAAATTTGCAATTCCTCACAATGTAATCCCTGGTTGAGGATTGGAGTGCCATGATCCCTACACAATTTCCCATTCCACTCTCACAAACTGGTTTGGTATTGGTCGGAAAAATCAATTTGTGGTGTCCGAATCAGGTATTGTCTATATCCGCTTCGTAACCTAATTAATGCGGATCATCAACCAAATAAAAAAAGGTCGAATACCCGTGGCTATGAGTTCTTTTTGCTATCCCTACTGGACATACATATATAATTGCACCACCAGTCATAACCCATTAGCCGGCCAACCCAACTAATTGCCCAAACCTACCCAAATAGTAGCTCATTGACACTAAGCCCCTCCTATTATCATCCATGGCTCTACATTGCACAACCAATGATCTCCAAAATTTTCCTCCAATGATGCTGCCGTGCCAATCATCTTCGTCAGGTAGCTACTGAAGTTTGTTATTAACCACAAACAGAACAGACTGAACACAAAAACAAACAATAAAAAAAAAGAATGTTGTCTTGTACTTTGGTAACAACAGTTGCACAATTTAGTATTGAAGAGGTTGAAGTCATCATAATTACTTAGCACTTAATAATAATAAGTAATAACAACTGTATTACAAGAATCTTTCCCACAATTATGTTTGGGTAGGGCTTAGTTTGCCGGCCTTAATTGACATAGACAGACCTACTTATCATCATCAATACACTGATCAGACGAGTCGGATAAATACATATAAAGCATGGTTACGTCAGGTCCGGCCAAATTACGCCGTCCGGAAAATAAATCGATTCTCAGTCGACGTTGATATTATTGATCTGTTGGGTGTGAAGAACCAATCTGGTATTGCAGTTCACGGCCGCTTACTGCCGGACATAGAAATAAGAAATGGGATTTCCAACATAATCCGTCAGTATTTAAACAAATTATAACTGTCTGACACCCACAAATTTTAACTGCTGTAAAAATAGGCCAATAATCAGAGCTCACAGTGATGGCCACAACCGTTTGAATCGGTTTTGCTAATCGGCGGATATCTATTTCTGTCAGTCAGTGCGGCCAGAGTTGTCTACCGTTGGATCAGATGAAATCAAAATCTAATGGTTAGTAAAATTTGTTTAGTTAGTGAGCATTTCAGACTTCAAATTAAATTGGGCGGCAGGATGAAAATTGTGGTGGGAAAGTGAAATGATGGGAGAGGGAAAATAATATGTTATTTTATTTTCTTCATACTCTCTTTCTTCCTTTAATTATTCCCTAATTTTAATTTAATCTCGATAATTTTTTATATATTTATCAAAATATTATTTTCACTTCACAAATATTGTTCATTTTAATTTTTCGAGTCCAATGAGATCAATTTTGATATATGTTAGTTACACCTTATGACATGTCAAAATTTTGATAAGAAATCTATCATGTTTTGAAATAGATGTTGACTAAGTGGTTGGTGTAAATGAAATCTACAACAATTATGAATACTATGTTGATGTCCATTCTATAAGTATACTATGTTGATATTAGAGGTTGACATAAATTAAACCATAATGCTTAGCTAAACTTTTAATTGTATATCTTTTGTGGGATATAATGTTATGTTACTGTTATATCTATGTTACATAACTGTTATATTTCCATTGTGACACATTTATATATGATATTCTTATATCACTGTTATGTCTACTGTACGATATATTATATCATCATTACATCCACTTCACAAATATGTTATGCCACTATTATTCCAGGGTTGGGAGTTAAGATACTTTGGAAGATTGTTTTAGAGTTAGGGAACTATTGATGTGAAAATTAACACTCAACAACGTCCATTTTACAAGTTACACAATTGTTATGGTCATTTTATGAATTATGTCACCATTATATGTCCACTTTACGAATTATGTGAGTGGTATATCCGCTTTATAAGTCTATAATGTCATTGTTATGTCCATTTTACGAACTTGTTATCCCAAAAGTTAGGTCCTTTAGTCTGTCCACTTTCGAGAAAAAATAAAATTCAATCAAATATCAGAGATGCTATTATGGTGAAACGGATTCGCCAACACAATATAGACCATATAATGTAAATTATTGAAATTCTTACTGGGATTCTCAAAAACTTATTACAACTTTGAAACAAACTAAACTTATAATAAATTTGAAATAAACTAACAAATGAAAAATTTAAGAACAAACAAAACCCACAAAACAAAAAAAAATTAAACATCACAGATCTCTTAACCTCCGATCATCACCCCACTTCGCCTATCATCATTCAAATTCAAGCCCGGTTCATTTTTTTCAATATTTTCAAGTTGAAACACTACTGTTCAATAATTATATTCAACAACTTTTAATGAAGGGAAGATTAACTTATTTTTATATACTTTGGTCACATCCGATTGAGTAAGAGATTTCAGTTTGAAAACATTGCTATTTTCTCAAAATGTTAAGCTGGGCGGAACACCTATACTCAAGCACTCAACCAATGATCAACCCACCCAATTACCCAACTCATGATCAACCCACCCAATTACCCAACTTAAATACTAAAATGCAAGACAACAAGAATAGAGACAACTTGTTTAACTTAACAATCATACGAAGAAAAGAAAAATACTTCCTTGCTTGCTACAATGAAAAGATTAAACACTAGCTACTGGTTAAAAGTTCAAAGCACAGAGAGCCAAACTCAGCTAATTCGGAATTAAAAAGCATAAATCCACAAACACTTCACAACTAAACACATACAAACCTAGCTAATGAGACGAATCTGAGAAAGAGAGTTCATTCATTCCTTGGTGGTCTTGTTGATGAGTGACTTGTGAATATGAGGAATCACACCTCCACCAGCAATGGTACCCTTGATCAGTGTGTCCAGCTCCTCATCTCCTCGAATGGCCAGCTGCAGATGCCTCGGAGTTATCCTCTTCACTTTCAGATCCTTGCTAGCGTTCCCAGCAAGCTCCAGCACCTCAGCGGTGAGATACTCAAGGATCGATGCCAAGTAGACTGCAGCTGTTGCCCCTACTCGGCCATGAGAAGCTATCCTCTGCTTCAGATGCCTATGGATACGCCCCACCGGAAACTGTTGACAAAAAGGACAAATTGGAAACGTAAGTTGAAACATCATCTGAAATCTAGCAACACAATTCGACAAAGGGCTGTTCAGAACTGAGCTGAAAGGCAATACGAATAGGGTTGGCAGACACTAGTATGTCAAGTTAGTAAGTAACACACTGTTTACTGACCATTAATACAAAATCTAGCATCAAAAGAACACACTTTAGAACTGGTATAGCAAGATTTTTCACAAAACCAAGCTGGAATGTAATATGAACAGGGTTGGCAGACACTAGTACGTCAAGTAAGTAAGTAACAAACTGTTACTGACCCTTAATACGAAATCTAGCATGAAAAGAA
This sequence comes from Linum usitatissimum, assembly GCA_030674075.2. Classification (NCBI taxonomy): domain Eukaryota; kingdom Viridiplantae; phylum Streptophyta; class Magnoliopsida; order Malpighiales; family Linaceae; genus Linum; species Linum usitatissimum. The sequence goes on along the minus strand of JAUJYP020000804.1, from coordinate 2,674,003 downwards.
CACATTTTTTTGCCTTTTTGGCAAGTCCTTCTCAGCTCAGAGAAACAAGCAAGGAAGAAACAGTTATGAATAATTGCATCCCAATAACGAATAGTTGCATCTCAATAACAAATAGTTGCATCCCAATAACAAATAGTTCCATCCCAATAATTCGAGTTGTTGGAAAAGAGTACAAATTAGTTTATAAATTACTCATTAACATGACCCTCAAGCAAAAGTTATCAAATAAGTTGAGGTTTGCACAATCTTCGTAAATAGTGTGCACAAATTGAGGCGCAGCACAGATTCGAAATGCAAACCTACTAGTCATTGAAGGCTCCAATACCAGAACCATGGCAAAATAGCATTCAAAATGTAGCCTCCTAATCAATCTGGCCAGCGAACGAATTTTACAAACTGCTTTAGTCCAAAGACCTACCAATCAGATTCCCTAAATCGAGTTCTGGAAACAGATCTAGTAAAGGGAGATGTGTAATTAGTGAGAATATTGTTGACCTGGATGCCGGCGCGAGAAGACCTGGAGGTAGGCTTCTTCTTGTCCTTGTCTCCCTTGTCCTTGTTAGCCGCCGGGGTCTTGGCCGCCAGAAGCCCTTTCCCTCCTTTCCCTGCCATTTCCTTCTGCTTCACTCTTCTCCAACAACCTTACTTAACTCTACAGAAACAGAAATTCAGTAAACTTTTGAACTTCCAACACCACAGAATCAAAAGAGATCAGATAAGTAGAAAATTAAAGATCAACAGCAGAGAGAGAGAACCTGAAGCAGCGAGTTGAATGCAATGAAGAAGGAGAAGAAACGAGCAAGGATTTTTTATGGCGCTCTGTTTGATTAAGAAAGCGAAATAAAAATAGAAAAAGGAGGGAATTGAAAGACAAAATGGCGGGAATTTGCTAAAAGACTAAAAAGGCGGGGTTTGTTTTGCGGGAAGGCTCCAATGTTTTTCGGATATTTCGAATTTTTGAATAGTTTCCCTCCCGTTTGGGCCCAATTCTCCAGAAGCCCAACCTTTTTCAGAGACGATTTGTGGACCGAGTAGTGTCAACTAAAGCTGGTCCCTCCCGTCACGGACGTCGTTCGACGGCGACGACAGACGATCACTGTCATTAGACCTCCGACGGAAAGCGGTAGTCGTGGCTTTGTACTTACTTTTCTCCGTTCGTTCAACGCTCTCCATTATTACCCGACGACTCCGGCAACCACGATTTCATCGCAAAGAAGAGCAGCGTCCAGTTTTAGCAGGTTATATATCCGAACTACGGTTCTGGTTTTCAATCGAACAGACCAAAATTCCAAACCCTAATTTTTGTTTAAAGGAAGATCACAAAATTCACAGAACTTCTTTGTTTAATTCCTATATATAGCCTTCCTTTGCAAGAATCTGATTTGGCAAAGGAACGATTGAATAAACAACAGGAGTAACTTTGTTAATCTCTTGAAGTTCGTCTTGCAGGGAAAACAATGGAGAATACTGGCAGCATCGAATCGAACTCCCCGCCACCTGCTCCTCAACGAGCAGGTGGAGTGGTATTCGTAGACGGACCTGGAATTGCAGATGCAAAGAAGAGGACGAGGGCAGACGTGTGGGATCACTTTGAAATGGTATTCGTGGAACAGGGAAACCCTAAGAAGACGATCCGGAAGGGCAAATGCAAGCACTGCAATACTCTGATCGCTACTGATTCGAGACTGAACGGTACTTCCAGCTTGAGGAGGCATGTTGAGCGGCATTGTCATGCTATTGGTGCCAATGCTAGCAGAGATGTTCATGGTAGTTGTAACAATGCTTGTGGGAAAATGGTGGTTAAGAAGCCTAAGATCAATAGTCATCTGACGATTCTGAATTACTTCCGTCCTAACTCGGTTAGGCTTAAGCTTTGAACTAGTTTTGGGGTTTTAGGGTTTTGTTAGTAGTAACTAGTAAGCAACGAATTAAGTTAGCAAGGACCTTTCCCTAGTACGAGAGGACTCCGAATGACGCACATCCCTCGAGGACAGCATTCATGGCAATCTTCACTACTTTCTTTTCTCTCGAGGGCGGTTGTTTTGTTCTATTACCTAAGGCCTTTGTCTATAAAATCACAGTTATTCTTTTAAAGAAATCAATACTATTTTATAATGAATGACATCTCCACAACTTAATTAATCATTATCGACGTTTTATTTGCAGTATTTGAATTAAATGTGAAGATTTTCTTTACTACATGGCAATTCACTAATTCAACCAAACTTACCCATCTTACCCTCATCCACCCATATTCAATGACGAAGTGCCAACAACTCAATCCATCCACCTAATGCAGCTCATCCGGACCTTCAATGCTGGTCCAAATCAAAGATTATCCTTTGATGTCTTGAGATTGTAGGAAAAAGTGGAATATTTCAGCTTGTTTGGTTTTCATTTCATTAATATTCCTACTCCTTGATGGTAATGTTTATGGTAATATTGTATTTTGTTTTGTTTTAATTGATATCTTTCCCATTTTCTTTCTGTGGGCCGTGGGCCATGGGCCATGGGCCGTAACACTCAAAGGCTAGCTGGCTCTGCTCCTATATCTTATCCTCGAAGCAATGTAATGTACCTAGACTACCCACCGTATTGCAGTACATTGTACTACCACACACTACTACTGAATACTGATGTACATTTTCTTTACTGAAATGTCCTTATTACCCTCACTTTCCTAACTTTTTGTCCCTTTTCTCTTCCTGATTATGTGGCTGAATCGTCAAACGCCTGGCCACAGCTACCATTGCGTGTAACACTTTCCACAAGCCTCCGCTCCGCTCCCCCACGCAATACTCGACCAAAGCCTTTGTTCCTTTCCTTGTCGCTACATAAAGTAGTACATAACGATATTTATTTTTACGTAACATGTTTAATTTTACATGTTATGTAAAAAATAATAACTTGTCGTTACGTAAGCTACATAATAATAATTGTTTTTTAGATAACAAATTCAAAGTTTATTAACTTTGAGTTAAAACAAGTTATCGTATGAAATGCTTTAAAATTAAGTTGAACCGGAATCGGAATCAACCCGTCTCATTGGGTCCGAGTGACAGCTTCGAGTCAAATTTGAGAGGGCCCTTATCGTTCAGCCAAGTAATCAAAACCGGATCTTCGTGTCAAACCCGCCACAGCGTCACGCAAAAGCTCTCCCAGATGCTGACTCGTGTGCACTCACGATGCAAAAAAAAACTCAAATCCTGTTGCCACATAGGACGGACAGGTGGCAGTCTCATCTCCCTCACGCTCTCTCCGTTCCCGTTTTTCTTTAAAAACCCCCAACTCACGCCAACCGTTTTCCTCGTTTCGTTTTATCGCCTGAGAAAACAGATCCAAGTAAAAAACAATTTACCCCACACGTCCACAATCCCTCCTCGTTTCCCGTATTAGCTTTTTTTTTTCTCATTTTCTCGTCGCCGGGGATTTGGAAATGGCGGTCGGAGATGGTGGATTCTCCGGCACTCGATTTTCTCTCCCAGTAGCAAAAGTGAAAGCGTGACGCTACCGTGTCGTCGCGTTTCACGGTGACTTTCCTTCACCAGCCATTTCTAGATAAACCCTAAGCAAAAGCCACTTTTTAATAAGCTTAGCAGAGTTCACAAGTTATTCCGTCCTTTTGTCTTGCTAATCAGAAGCAAAAAGAGAAGGAAAAAACCCTATATATAATAGCAGGGAGGGAGAAGATAAGTTCTGGAAATGGCATATCTGCTTCTGACTTGAGAGCAGACCTGATTTTCCGGGCGGATATTCTTTTCCAGATACAGAGTTTTATTAGGTTTTTTTGTTGTTGGATTTGATCGCAGATTGGAGTTCTAATTTGCTTGTTCTTCGCGATTGCAGTTTTAGGCGTTTCTTGCTTTCTTGATTTTTGTACTGAAGGCGAAGAAATATTGATTAGGAGTTTTGAGTTTTCACTTTTTTTTGGTTGTTGTTACTGTTTTTAGTATCGATAACTGGTAGTGATTTAGGTCAGCTGCTTTGTTTAGCAATGGCGATGGTGGAAGACCAAAGTTGTTGAAGATCAGCGGTAAAATCTGTGGTCAATTGATTACTTGTTTTCCAATCACTGAATCATGCCACTGACGATGAAGATTCAGCCGGTTGATTCCTACGCTCCGGAGGAGCTCCCTCGGATGGAGCCGGTGAAGCAGCCGGTGGTCAAATCAAGACTGAAGCGGCTGTTCGAGCGGCAGTTCCTGCGGAGCTCCTCAGCTGAGAAAGTTGGAGCCATTACCGAAGAGCCCCAATCCAACGGCGGAGAGCTGGAGCCTAGCTCGTTGTGCTTGGCCAACATGGTGCAGAGCTTCATTGAGGACAACAACAGCAGCGATCGGCAACAGTCGGTTAAGTGTGGCCGCAGCTGCTTCAATGGGAACTGCGAGGATAGCTCCGAAGACGAGTTTGAATATTTTGGAGGAGGCGGCAGTTTCGGCGGCGAATCCAATCGCACTCCGTTCGGCGAAGCTTGTGATCTTCTGAAGGTAAGATGACCGATTTTGTTTCCCTTCAGTTTCATGTGTTTGTTTTTGGGGTTGGCTTTATTGGAATTTCCTAAAGATGCCGATTCCAATTGTTTTTGGTAGACTTTGGTGCCTTGCTCGAGCGTTATTGAAAGGAATTTACTGGCGGACATTGCAAAGATTGTCGATAAGAACAAGATCAACAAGCGAAATGAGGAATTCTGCAGGAAGATCGTTACAGAAGGATTGAGTGCTCTCGGCTTGAACTCTTCAATCTGCAAGTCTCGATGGGAGAAATCATCCAATCATCCCGCTGGTATGAATTCCATGTTCCGAGTTGTTTTATCAATTTTGTTCCTTTAGAGGAAGATCAATGTTAATAGAGTCATGTGTGCAATTACAGGAGAATATGAATACATAGATGTGATCATGCAAGGAAACGAGAGGCTCCTAATCGACATTGATTTCCGGTCTCAATTTGAGATCGCTAGATCTACAAGGGCATACAAATCAATCCTCCAGACACTGCCGCATATATTCGTCGGGAAGTCTGATCGTCTTCAGAAGATCGTTGGGATTGTATCAGAGGCAGCCAAACAGAGCTTGAAGAAGAAAGGGATGCACATTCCGCCATGGAGGAAAACTGAGTATGTCAAAGCCAAATGGCTCTCTCCTTATACTAGAAGTTCAAAATCACATGAACCTGATCCTCAGCTTCCAGCTAATCAACTTCTGATTCAAGACGGGAGCTGTAAGTTGGAAATTAGTATTGGGATAAAACAGATCTCGGAGGCAGCTGAGCCTACCGAATCTGTTCCAGAAGAGAAGGCGGCGACCATGGTGGTTACCAAGTGGAACACACCAGAGTCTCAGCCCAAGAGTTTTCAGATGGGGGCTAAGGTTGTTAGCGGTTTGGCTTCAGTCATTGCAGACTAGCCGGAGAATTTTGGTCGTTCTTTCCCCCTCTCTAATTTTTGTTTGTTTGTTTTGTTAGTCTGTCCAGAAGAATCCTGAGTTTCCCTTTTACCCTGGAGACCGGAGTATCTGATATAACTGATCCAAAATCCCCTTCTGCTTTTTGTGTAAGGGTCTGATTTTAGTTACTAGCATCAATAAGACACTGCTGCTGTATGGGGCAAGTGGTTAGTTAGTATAGTTTGCAATGCTTCTCTAGCTATTCTTCTCAACACGGGCTGAGAAGTTACTGATCTGCTCTAGTGCTGCTGTATGGGGGCAAGTGGCTGATAGAGTCTTGTGTAATCATAGAGCTACTGATCTGTTTTGTGGGGACATGTATTCAGACTTGTGTCTATTGTAAATTGACATTGTCTTGTGTTCTTAGCAATGAGAAGTTGTGAGCTTAAGAGTACAACGATCTTGTCGTTAATGGAGGTTAACTGTACTAACGTTAACGTTCATGATGTACCAGAAGAGTTGTTGGACTGATAACTTGTATAATTTCTTGGTTTTCCTTATGAATCAAGATATGGCTTTTGTTTGGTTCTATCCTTCATCGTGTACCAGAAGGGATGAACTTATATGAGTTCTTGGTTTTCCCTTATGAAGCAAAGATATGGATTTTGTTTAGTTCTATGTGCACGCAGGTTATTACATATTGGACAATATTTGAGAAGATCCAGAACAAGGTTAGTGTTCTAGGGCTCTCCTTGTTACACCACCACCCCCCCCCCCCCCCCCCTTCCTCCTCCTCCTCGGATCGTGAATTATTTGACATCTTAAGAGGAGGAATATAACTTGGTAACAGAGTGATTTAGCAGACAGTTCTTCCCTTGTTTGCCGTCTCCGAGAAGGGAACCCCCCAACAACAAGATATTCAGAAATATTAATCAAACGGTGTGCATTGAAAGATATTAAAAGCTGTTGGCAGAAAGATTTTAAGTCTCCGACGAATATAACTCATGATGTCTAATTTTTTTGCTTTGCTTGCTACAGAGGCAAAGGTTAAATGGGAGCAGATGTTGGTTTGGGAAGAGTAGAGATGCAGCGACTCGAGGCTCTCATTTCGCAGATTTGGTAAAAAAGCAATTGGGAATGGTAAGTTTGAAGCGTAACTTGCTGCAATGGTAATAGTATGATCTTTTGAAATGGGCAATGGTTGGTTGAAACTGCAGTTCATGAGAATGGATGCCTAACTGTAGTTTCGCATTGTTTATACGGTTGGTTTACCATTGGGTGAGAGTTCTACATCGTTTCCTAACCCCTGAAGCGTAGATTTCCAGTCCAGTTTGTCCATTTGCAGGTAAAAGTAAGCAAACAATGTCGGTTGCGTCTAGTAGCATCCCTTGTGGCCTGCCTTTTATCTTTTTTTTTTCACAGTTTTACTGTCAGCTGGAGCGTAATTACCTGGGGGTTGCTGACTTTTGTCGTATTGTGGCAGGGAAGTAGGGTCTACGAGGGGAATCTTGGGAATGAAACCAGGTCAGCTTTTATGAAGTTTTCTATTCTAGTGGGTGGTGGGTCAGTTTTTTTAATTCGTGGGTTTTGACGTTTCATACTTCACCTGATCAATCATTGCGTTTTCTGAATTTCCGTGTCTAGACTCTATCAGTAGCCTCAAAAGAACAAGAGAGATGCTCTGCTATATTTCAATTCCAGTATACTATGGTGAAGAAATTAAGAAAAAATGACTTACCTATTAAGTATTAGAACAAACGCGTCACTGTAACAAAAGGGTGGGTGGTGAACGGGTGGGTTAGGAGATGGGGAGTTGGGACGTAGGTATCATGGATTGATGGGGTGGATACTGATTACTCAAAGACCTTTGCCCTCTCTTTGACGTATATGAATAAATGCACTTTACTCTTTGAAAACAACGTGTTACCTACTTCTGCAAGTTGCAAAATCCACTCCTGGCTTTTAAAAGTCTCCGTTTTTTACCACAGTTTACTGCTCAGGTTTTAATCAGTCGAGTACTCGGTCGAATTGGTATTGGTGTTCATGTACTACGTTACGAGTCTGCAATTTGCAAAAACCTCTCCTGCTTTTAAAAAAGAGTGTTTTTTCGTTTATGCTCGTGTTTAATCAGTCAAATTTCGTGCACTAGGTCAGATTGGTATCGGTGGTAACATTATGATGTACGTAACGAGTTATTTAGAACATGGAGGTATGTTTGAGAAATGCTTATCCACAAATTGGAATAATGGGGAATTAATCGCATGTGGGTAGCAAATCTTGTTGATTTGAAACACTGTTGTTATCCACTATCGCTTTTACAGTGTGTAGATTACTTGAAATGGAGAATGGATATTGGAACGTGGGTGGTTAAGATACTTTGCTGTTCTGGAATTCCTTAAAAAAGTAAAAGAGGGATAAAGAGGCGTGCCTTCGGTTTGGCCTCTTTGGTTTTGAACTGATCAATGTGTCTTGTTTCTGTATTTAAATTGGAACACATGTTGAAATTGAAGTGTAGTACAGTATTAATTAAGCTTTTGGTAAAGTAGAACTATTGTATGGAGGTGCATAAAGGAAAGGGGAAAGGATAGGATGAATGCTTTTACTTTTAGTAAGTAATTGATGGTATGATTTGGCAGGTGGAGAGTTGGATGAACAATCGAATATATATTTAGTTGGATAGAAAATTTAGATTCAGATGAAATGGTGAAAAGTTGAATATAGTTCCGGTCAGTTAGGAAATTTAGATTCCGACGAAGTAGAGGATGAAAAGTTGAACATATTTCTAGTTGGGTAGGAAATTTAGATCCGAAAATGATTTTTAGGAATGGTTTTTTTCATTATCATCTAATTTTTATAGAATTTTTGACCTGTCAAACTAAATCAATATTCGGTCCGTTCGGATAATGGTCGAGTAAAAGAGAAGCCATCTTGTATTGATTCCGATTAGTCAACAAATGTGTCCTACACCGTGATATCGAGTAAATCTCCTTGTCTGTGAACTGAGATATTCCTTGCTGGTTCTGTGGTTGTTTAGTGAGCTTGAGCATTTGAATGAATATTAATCTATGTGGGTGTCGGTTGGAAAGTTCAGTTTCTGTCAGTTCTCGTCGTATGACATTTTTATAAACATTCATAAGGAAAGAATGACGCAGTTGTTTTGTGGTGCAGAGTGAGCTTTATTCTGTACTACTCTGGGAGGAGTGTGGGTTGTGGTGACAATGATGGTCTTTATTCTTGGAGTGAGTAAACTATAAAGGTGAGTTGTACTTTGTTTACTTACGAGGACAAAGGCTGTGAAATGTTTCTACTCGACCCAAAAACTCAATATTTACAGGTCTTCAGCTGTTACCGACATTGTCTATACTAGTCTCATTTGGAGAATCGATGGCGAATCCGTTAAGATTTGTTGGAGTCGGAGAAAAATGTTTGTAACGGGAAGAATGTGGTTGAGGACTAAAGTGTTTATAGGAAGAATTAGAAATGGAGAAGTACCGGAAAATGTGTTACGGCGAATATTTGTAATTTGTGTGTGGCGTGTTGCATTTTGTTGTCTTGAGAATGGCAACTCTAATGCTCCTATTATAGTGAGTTGAAGCTCGAGCCCATCGCTATGAAGTTTCCGCCATCTCGCAGGTGGAAAGTTACGGACTGGGCAGTGTTGATTGAACTAAGAAATGATAGCACATTGAACAAGATTTTATAAAAGCAGTGGATAAAGTCAATACATACGGTTGAGGCCGATCATCATTTGCCTTGCTCAAACAGTCCAAAGGATCATAAACTGTCATCTTTTTTCTTACGTTTTGTTTATTTGTTTGGAAGGATTGGTGAAACTGCTTGTTTCTTTTAATTATGGCCTTTTGAGTGGAGAGCACACTGAATTATGAAGAAAATGGAGTGAATTTGGTATCAATCTGCTTTTGGATAGTTTGGCTCACAGTTGAGTTTAAACCAGTGAAAGAAATGAGTTGAGGTTGATAGAGACTGCAGATGGAAAAGTGGATTACAGTGATATAAATGATTTTTGAAAAGATTTTGTTGGTCGTACTAGACTGAAATTTTCGGTCAATAAAAAATGAAAAATACGAAATAAATACTATATTGGTTAAAAAAAAATATGAAATAAATACTACATTGGTGTCCATCGACGGGATGTGCTAAAACTCAAAGCTTTCAAATCACTAGACAAACAACTTTACCACCGAAACAACCACACTTAAATAGTATAGAAAGTTGACTCGAATGGTTTCAATCAAGCTACTACTTTCTGATTTAAGATGTTGGGCTTCTATCGAGCCTGCGAAGAAGTGATGTGGGATTCAATCATCCCTTAAAATTGGGCCCAGCCTGCAACTTTGCTATGTATTGAAAATGTCGGGGAAGCGGGGTTAGCCAGTGGCCCAGTTTTCTGAACTTGCTTGTCATGAAATACAAGCTGAGCGAGGGTAGCCCGCCCATTCCAGCAACAGGAGCAAGAGAAATGGTAGGCTTCAGAATTGGAATTCAACAACAGCTGAATGATGTCCCTATTGTCATCTTCCCTCCCAACAACAATCATCGGCGGACAGGAATCCGTCTCTCTCGAAGGAAGAGGAAGAAGAACTTGCTCAACACGGAGCTCCAAATGTAAACTGTCCTTGTCTTTGCTTATATCGTCAAGCTTCTCTCTAACTGCCTTAATATCATGAGCCATCTTAAGGTCATCAATCATTCTGTTATTCTCTCCTTGCCGTCGGCAGCTTCTCCCCCTTCCGTCTCCCTACTCCCAAATCGCCACCAACAATGGCGACAACACTTCGATAAACAAGAACGCAGACCACGAACTGAGCATGCCCAATGAACAAGAAAAGACTGTAAAACAGTATCGGACAAGAATATCACCACCATCAACTTGTTCAACTTCTCCATCTCCCCAATTCTTCTTTCTTCCTCCTCCTCCGATCCGATCTATCTGTGATTCTCTTTGCTTTTAGTGCCTGTAATAGCACACGATAGCTTAGTGATGTTCAATTCAACCCAGTTCCTTCTTCCTCTGCTTCGATCCCTTGAATCATTCATTGCCTCAAGATGTGCGGCAATGTTCATCTAATTAATTCTTTCTGCCTTTGCTTCGATTGGACAAGACGATTGTCCACCCATCATCCTCCACCTCAGCTTCATTAGATTTCGTCTCCACCGCTGAACTCGACTTTGGATGAGAAACTAGTTGATCCACCACCATATTTGATCTAACTCCTAACCTCTTTCAGCATTGTCTTTATGGACTTGTCAAGTGTAATTTTTTAAATACATATTAGAGTATATTAGGTATTAATTACGTTGAGTTTAATTAATTTCATCTTTTTTAAAAAGTGATCCAATACTACATCAGCTTTGAACATCCAATTAAAAACTCTTTATAATGATATGTCACGACGATGTCTATACGTCAGATATATCTTTTTTTTTGGACGAAAAAGCTTCAAGGCCGGATCAAAATAATATAAGAACCTATATTAAACATTACCGAAGACACCAAGGCGGGGATGAATGAATGGAATTTGATTGATGGATGGATTCTTTTTATTTACGTGACTGTCTTGCTTGATGATGCTAAATATAAATCAAGTTGAGCTGGGTTTGACAAATTCCAGTTTATGAGTCAAATCCCAAAGAAACGAGGAACAGACGCGGACTCGAATCCTCTGCATCTCAGCTCAGACTAGCTTCCCGTGAGCTCCTCTTCCTCATCAGATGCGAGAAAAACCACCTCCCTCTTAAATGCTTGTCGCCATGTGGTTGCACGAATCTTAACGTACACCCTTCCTCTTCGAACACAGATCCCGGTGTCATTCCCTCTTTTCCCTCGGTTCCCATGCACCGCCTCCTCCGCCCTCCGCCGCTGCATTCCTAGATCAAACGATGACCATGACTACGACGACGACGGTGACTCCTCGCCGGAGTTTGATTCCTGCGCTTGCTCTCCTTCTCTTCTGCCTCTTTCCATCTCCGTGTCGCTCGATTGACGACTTCCACCAAGCGTATTGTCCTCGAATCTCTCTGAAAACTGAATGTTAGCAATTCCAATTGTTTCTGCTTTCTGAAAATCTTGCTTATCTGGACTGTACCTGACTGCAGAATGTGGAGCGGAGTTTGTATCATTAATGGTTGCGTTTGATTTGATTTTGATTTTTTGTTTGAATTTATGTCTTGATTTCCTTTTCAAGTCTGTTGCGTTTGTTCTGGGTATAGCCTTGAATGTTTTTTCTTTGTGATGTTGTCGGTCGTTATTTGTAGATATATTTCAGACAGTGTTGAGAGTGAGGTGGAGCTTCTGAATAATAAGTAGTCATGTGAAGGAAGCTGATCTAGTATTAGTTAGGATTCGATGAACTATATACGGCCTTTTCTGTTGAGAATTAGTTAGTAAAGTTACGATCTTTACTCCAGATTCTATCAGAAAACATGAAAATTTTAAATTAGCAACGAAGGGGAATAGAATTTGACCTTTGAACGTTTGTTAAGTGGTTTGGTACTGGTAGGTGCTGGGAAAATGTTAGGAGGTAAATAACCATAAACCATTTACCAACCATTTACCATAGCTAGTATGGTAGCTTAGCTTATACCAGTTAAGCCTGGCCTTGACATTCTTAAGTCGAGATTAGAAAGTGAGATATGCTCTAAGATAAGAGCTCATTATTGGATCCGGAACGATCAACATTTTTGACATGATCTGTAGCTTTCAAAAGTTGGATGCTTTGGTAATGGTTGATCATAATTTGACATCCTGTTTAAGTTAGCTGGATAAAATGGACAAAGATAGCTGCAAGCTCTTGTGAAGGATTTCACTTCAGTCTCCCTAAATTTGAAATGAAGGGAAAATTATATGTTTGTGTGAGCCGTAGCGTTGTTAGGGATATACAGGATTAGATACTTAGGATGAGGCATAAAATGGGCTTGAAGGAACATCAACCTCATTGATATGATGTATTATTTCTTGGACATATGATATTATATAAACGTGCCTTATCAGTTCTGCTATTGAGCTTACAGTAAACTGTCTCTTCCTTTATTTTGATGATCAATCTTCATATGAGTGCCATTCACTATTGCTTTCTCTGTTCAGTCATTTGAGATTTCATTCCTACTTCACAATCTACAATTTTAGTGTGGAGAAGCTAATATACTCATGTTATGCCGTTGTTTTCTTTGCATATGCAGGTTTCCTATTGTTGAGCCAGACCCAGGGCATACAAAACTTCGTCTTTCAAGTGAAGGCTTGGAAGCTATAAGACGAATAAAAAACCCAATTGCTGCTGTTGCTGTAAGGCTGAGAATTCTCTCTTCTTTCTGTCCAAGCTGTACGCTTTCTTATTTCTAGTAGGGCTTAAAGGAACTGCAGCTGAATAGATTATGATGTCGAATGATGTTTGACGTTTGAATAATCGTAAATGCCCATCAATTTGAATTGAATAATGTGACAAATCAGTACTTGATGCTCCTGGTTGCACGTCTCTCTATCTGTATGGTGTTACTTTGTTTTGTTTGGTTAATTGATTGAGATGACGATACATGTTTTCTGGGGTTAAGATCTGATAACACAATTGAGGTCCATCGATCCTCGGATTAAGAAAACTAACATCCTATTATTGCAGCAAGACTTTCTTATTTTGCAGTCTGCAATAGTTTGTGTTAAAAATGTGTTTTGTTCTGATTGCTGCCTCCTATTCAGGTGATTGGTCCATATCGCTCTGGAAAATCATTTTTGCTTAATCAACTTCTTTCCCTTTCTTGTGATGAAGGTGAGTTTATTACGTTTAATTTACTGGTTATGTTGGAATGCTTCTTCTATCCAAAGCAGGGTAAATTAGACAAACTCTGACAGCAGAATGATATTTTACCTCCAGGTTTTGGTGTTGGACATATGCGTGATACCAAGACAAAAGGTATTCAGAATTCAAGCATTAGAAGGAAAAATATTAAATGTTCCTTAATCAGTTTATGTAATTTATTTGTATTATTTTTTCATCAGGAATTTGGGTATGGGGAAGCCCCATAGAATTAGACATCAATGGAGTAAAAACATCTGTGTTTTACCTAGATACTGAAGGATTTGAAAGCATTGGGAAGTCAAATGTCTATGATGATAGGTAATATGATAGGTTGCCCAGTTTTCAACTCAGTGGCGGTGCTCAGCTTGTTTATTGCCAACTGGTATCTCGTTTTGCAGGATATTTGCTCTTGCAACTGTTTTGAGTTCCGTGCTTGTTTATAATCTTCCCGAAACGGTTAGTGCTTTTTGCAGTTCTGTATTGAGCTTCTCATTTCATTACACATACCAATTCTACGTACATGTGTCATTGTGCCAGATACGCGAGGCTGACATATCTCGCCTGTCTTTTGCTGTTGAACTTGCTGAAGAATTCTATGGAAGGTCTGCACTTCTACTCATATATGATGTGGATTCCTCTCTTGTGATTGTTATTTATGCTTCACTAACATGGGGTTATCTTATTGGCTGGCTGCTGGCTTATCTTCATGGAGAATAGAGTGAAGGTACTTTTCTAAGTCTCTTGGTGGCCGGTAATATTCTGTTCTGAATATATGCTGATCTTACTTGGATGATTCTCCCTCTCTCATTTTCCTGATAGGGCGAAGACGTTGCATTCGAACCTGCAAAACTTCTATGGCTTATCCAACGAGATTTTCTACGTAAGTTGATTAGTTAATGCCTCCATGTCCATCTTCCTTTAGACAATTAGGCACTGCTAAATATGATCTTTTGTTCTTTTATCGTTCTTCTTTCAGAGGGGAAATCAGTGCAGGAGATGGTGAATGAAGCCCTTCGACGTGTCCCCAATCAAGACGGTTAGTTCCTAGTTAATAGGATATTTATTATAAGTGCATTTGCTTCATTTTGGTTAAGGTCTGATATGGTAAGATCATTCTACTTGCAGGAGACAGAAATATAGATCAGGTACCCATTCTTTATTTTGATTTATATTCTGGATATCAAAGGGCTTTATTTTTGAATGAGAACTTACTATTTATTATGCTTTGAACTTTACCAGGTTAATCAGATCCGAGAATCATTGGCTATAATGGGTGACAACAGCACAGCTTTTAGCTTGCCTCAAGTATGGATAACTTCCTTTTGTTTGCTAATATTTTGCTCATACTTCATTGATAGCCTCTCTTTCTGAAAGTAACAGTCATGAACTTCTGTTTACAGCCGCATCTCCAGCGAACAAAGCTTTGTGAATTGAAGGACGGTGAGCTCGAGCAATCGTATGTCTCGAGAAGGGAGAAATTGAAGGAGATTGTTTCCAGTATCATTCGTCCAAAGATTGTGCAGGGTAAATCCTTGAATGGGGAGGAGTTTGTAGCATTCCTTGAGCAGGTAACAGTTTGATTGGCTCGTAAATTGTCTTGTGTTGTTTTGCTAGTCAGTTGCCTACTAATTAACATCTATACTGAATCTCCGACCTTGCAATATTCAGATTCTGGAAGCCTTAAACAAAGGAGAAATACCATCAACCGGATCTCTTGTAGAGGTTTTCAACAAGGCTATCCTTGAGAGATGTTTGAAAATATACAGTGAAGCCATGGCTAAATTGAATTTGCCTCTGACAGAGGAAACCGTGCAAGATGCCCATGGAAGGTCAAGGGAACAAGCAATGAAAGTTTTTGATGAACAGCATTTCGGCCGTCATCATGCCAAGGCATCCGTTATGCAACTTGATGAAGAAATAGACAAGGTACTAAGTTTCGGTCTTGAGTTTATAGGTTGACAATCACGTCCTTAATTCACAATTTTCTCGTTGTTTGATAGGTTTACAAGCACATCATGATCACAAACGAATACCAATCTGCAAAACTCTGTGAGGCACTATACTCGAGTTGCGAGGATAAAATGGACCAGCTACAAGTTCTGAAACTTCCTTCAATGGCGAAATTCAACGCCGGGTTCTTACAGTGCAACCGGAGTTTCGAGCTGGAGTGCGTCGGACCTTCAAAAGCAGCGTACGAGAATCGTATGGTGAAGATGATGGGGAAATCGAAATCCCAATTCATAAAGGATTACAACCACAGGCTATTCAACTGGCTGGTAACCTTCTCCCTCGTGATGGTAGTAGTAGGCCGGTTCATCATCAAGTTCATTCTGCTCGAAATGGGCGCTTGGATATTGTTCATCTTCCTCGAGACGTACACTCGGATGTTCTGGTCAGCCGAGTCGCTTTACTACAACCCGGTTTGGCATTTCATCGTCGCTACCTGGGAGACCGTCGTGTACAGCCCCGTCCTCGATTTAGACAGGTAAAAAGAAAATATTTTGATACTGAATTTCGCTGGCACGAAAATCTGCTATCTGGGCGATTACTTAACGCCTAGCATTGTGTGATACTCCCACAGGTGGGCGATACCGATGGTTTTCATCGTTTCCATGCTGCTGCTATATTGGCGGTGTTACGGCAGGAGGAAACACGGGTCGAGATGGATACTGCCTATGTACAACAACACGACGAAGAACGGTCCAAACAGACCAAGATCGGAGTAAGCAAGCGAGGCATGTCTGACATATAAATATACGTTGCCATTTCTGTAGCAAATGAAGCTCGCCATTCTTTTTCTATGGGGGAGTTCTCGTTGGTTTAGGTTTGGTTTGCTGTAAAACTTTACAGTAACTTAGTAATTTTATATAAACAACATCATTCATGTACTCTACTATTGCTTTACATTCTTTCTTTGATAAGGTAATTTACAAACAGACAAGATTTATCAGGAGAGTCAGTAATTTTTTTCCCTGAAATTAACCATCAGAGTAAAACACATTTTAACCCTGCAAGTGAATAAAATTAAATATCTTCTCATCCATTCACATGGCAACCATTAGCGGGAAAAAAGATGAAAACCAAAAGGAAAATTGATCGTCTCTAGCTTTAGCTTTCCACCCCAACTTGTAGCATATTCTTTCCACACGAGCGAGATTCCTCGCCGGAATTACAGCCAGAAACCGCTGATTCCGGCGGCGATGCTACGAATCTCTTCTTCACATTAGCTGCTGGAGGTTTCACTTTCATCAGATTGGTAAAGGCGCCGGCTCCTTTAATCCTAATCGCAGCCTCGTTGTAAACCCTAGCAGCTTCCTCCGCCGTGTCGTACGTCCCAAGCCAAATCCTCCGCCGGTTCAACGGGTCCCTAATCTCCGCCGCCCATCTCCCCCACTGCCGTCGCCGCACGCCTCGGTATTTCGTCCCGATTAGGGAAGCAACAGGACAATCCCTAATTTCCTGCTCCCCGGAACTCTCCTTACAAGGAGGCAGCTTATCCGTCATCATCGCGTTGCAATCTCGGATTATGATCTCCTGGATGTGCTTCTTCACTCTCTGGTGCTGATGACGACCAAGACGAACTGATTCCTCTGTTGCTCTTCCTCGTCCGCCGTGTTCATTCTCGTCGCCGGAGGAGTCCGTGGCGTCTCCGTCCGTGACGGAGATACGAACGATTTTCTTGGCCGTGGGGTCGTGAAGCTTGACGATCTTGCTGGTGATGGTCCGGTGCTCTGTGTACTTGACATCCGCCGGCGTCGTAGAAGGTGTCGACGTGTTCGTGGACATTACGGAAATTTTTTGGGGGTGCGGTGGAGGAGAAGGAGACGAAATAAAATGGAAATTGAAATGGGAATTGTTTTTGAATTGATGAGTCACGAAAGGGAAAGTGGAGTCGTCAGCATTCATTCGTAGTTGGATAAGAAGAAAGCCATATACGCAGATTAGGGGTAAGTTTGTAATTCTACTTAAGTTAAAATACAGGGTTGACTACTCAAATAGTCACTGAACTATTGACATTGCACCCACCAATCATCAAACTTGAAACGATTTTCCAGAAGCAACTGAACTATTAAATGCTAACAAAGTGGTCACCTCCGTCTTTGACTGGTGACATTTATTACATTTTGAGCTTGTCGTCGTTAACTTGATTGGAAGAAGTTCACCAGCTACTGCGTTTCCTTAATATAGGCCAGTAAGGGGCTTCTTCATCTGTTCATCGTACAGAAATGAAATGACAGTGCAGATTCATTAATATCCAACATCCAAGAACATTAAAAAAAATGACAGCCAAAAGGGTTTGCATGCACACTTCAACAGAACAATATACTCTTTCATTTTAGAATATATCGATTCACGATTCGATTCAAGCTCTAACATGACAGAAGAGATTTAGAAACTAAGTTGCATGTCTTGTATATCAAATCATAGCTAGTCTTAATCCTTTATAGCTATGCTTATTATAAGTTTCTAAACTTTTGACATTTGAACTGATAGTAATGATTTTTGGTATACATATCGTTAAGTTTTTTTAAACTAATTTGGTTATATGGTTAACCATTAGCCACACTGCATTATTGCGCAGTTAACAACAATAATGTTGCGCAGTTAGTGATTATTCACATATTTTACTAAAATTGTGTCGGTTAACTGCACTAATATCGATGTGGTTATGGAACCATAGCCGCACTGATTTCCACAGCTATTGAACTCTATCGAGTTCATAACCGTACTGATTTCCACCCCTATCAGACTCTCATTAAATCGAGTGTCTAGCTAAAAAATTGCTCTCAATCGACCAGGTCAAATCCGTTCCACACCAACCATTAGACATTTATTGTTCTCTTTGAATCTTGTTAGGCAAGCAATTGAAAAGTTGAGACCTTGACGATACACTAAATTAAATACCTCTCCCTGTAAGCTTAGTACTTACCAGTAGCACTTCTCTTGGCTGGCGGAGGCAGGATCCCATCCACAGATTTCGATTTGGAGGCCGACGAGCAAGAAATCGCGGACGTCCAATCGAACTCTTCTTTATCGGCACTGAAAGCCTTTCCCAGCAACTGCTGCAGCTCCAAGTACCTCTTCCTCTTCCTCTGCCGTTCCTCCGGAGTACCGTTTCCCAAACACGCTAGCTGAGTCAACTCATTGTCGTCGTCCATGATCTTATTCAACACGTCCGAGCATCGAGGGAAGAATCGCTTCCCCACTTCCACTATTTTCCATCATCAGCATCGATGAAAACATAAAACCGTAAGAGTTTGAGATTGAAATCGGGATTTTGACTATATTGAGTATGTATACCTGCTCTGGAGAGTGCTCTCATTCTGTTGAGAAGCTCTTCTTTGATTCGGAAAGGCGCCTCGTTCAAGTCCACGGTACACCTCTGCGCCGCATCGGCAGAGTTGTTAGATTGGATCATGTTGCCTAATGGGAGCTCATCGGATGTGCCGTCTTGTTGCATAATATCCATCACAACCTTGGCTTCCATTGGGAACAGAAGCTTTGCTAGTCCAACTGTTTCAACAACAATACACGCATGAATAATTAGTTTGTGTAGTCATGATTCCACATGGAATGGAAAACTGTCGATTTATGGGTGTCCAACGATTATGATTCCATACAGTAATGGCTCATCAGAATCAAAATTTTGAGTACATTTAAACTTCACAATTTCTGTACAGTTACCTCTGTTTTCAAGGTAGAGTAGCTTGCTTCTCACGTCATCACCAGCCAGCGCGAGAGAAACCGAAGCTTCTCCGAGCAGTGGAGACCTCCGCTCAGCCTGCTCCAGTATCTCTATGCACAATCTTTCCTTGGAAGAAGCTTTGTTATTATTATTATTACCACCTTCCTCGGTTGTACAGTACTTGTGGTAGTCTGCAGCTCTAGTGAGTCTTTTAGCAATCTGCAGAGCCTTTCGGCCGTCTGACGTGAGAGCACAAGGTCTGGCTCCTTTCGTCAGCAACGACACGATTATCTTCGGCTCTTTCCTCATCGCTGCCACGTGGAGCACCGTGTACCCTCTCGAGTTCGTCCGATTCTGTTGAAGAAAATGTGAATGGTTCGTAAAAATTAAAGAAGTCTTAAATATCACATTTGAATTCCTATTTGTTGCGCTAGTTTTCAAATTTTGATCATCTTTGTCCGTTTGAAATTACACGATTTGGACGGGTCCGACCGACGGCGGCAATTTTTATAAAAAAAAAATGTGCATTTCAGCAATTCCATTTATTTTTGAGCGGTAAGTTTTCAAATTCTTAAGACAACGAATAGTAATTCTTAAAAAAACGTTACAAAAAACTGTTTGAAAAGTTTAAAATAAACACATACCACATCAGCTAGGCCGAGATCGAGGACCTCCATGGTGGTCTTCGAATCGCAGTAAGCGACAGCATAGTGAAGCGCCTCCGCATCGTCGAGATTGGTGTGTCCTTCCTTGAGCAGCATCCTCACCAGCTCGACGTCGTCGGAGTCCAGAGCTCGGTGGATTCTCTTCACATGTTTGTTGTCAGGGTGGATTTCCTCCTTTTCATCAGGGGTTTTGTATGAGTTTAGCATCCAACGTGCGTCTGTTATTTGCTTGACGATATGGTGTGGCAGAGCCTTGTCCAGAGTTACGATGTCGACGTCGGATTTGACGATCATGTCCATGCATCTAGCTTGCAGCAATTCGCAAGATTTGTCACATAAGTTTGCTACTGAGAGTATCACCAATACATCATCGGTCGATACCTTGTCTAGTACATCTACTAGTCGCTTCTGCAAAATAAAAAAAAACGACATCATTTTATAGGGTGAAAAGAAAGACAATTTACATATTTTGAATGAAACTCAAAAATCTGAACCAGACAAATTAAACATCGACAAAGAATAAAAAAGATCTATAGGATACAAATTATAACAATCAGACTTTAACTAACAACATATATTTTACGATTTTAAAGTGTAATGAATGAGTTATCGTAAAAAAATCTTTTAAAATTAAACGTGTTTAAAATGGAGCAATCTATGTAGAGATGATTTGACCAATAGAGGGAATTTCATGGAGCTCGGAATCGTCACTATATGCATTCGTGAGGTAGACATCAGCGTCCGCGAGGACCCTGCAAATCCCCAAGTGATTACCTTATTAGATTTGCTGTTAATTCTATATTAGATGTAGCTTAGCTTCGGAGACGATGGGCCATTGTCCAATGCCTTAGATAACTGGCTGGGCCCGAGCCCGAATCGTTTAGTGGGTTGTGTTTATTCAAGACCGGCAATAGGCTGACTATAACATTTTTCTAGGGTTTCGAATCTGCCGAGATTCATTTTAGTCGTATAAAACAAAATCGTGAGGCCTCTTTCGAGTCCGTCGCCGCAGCACGAAGACGCCCCTCTTCTCTCAACGACTGAATACGCGAAAATGGTGAGTGTTGATTCAACCTTCTCCTCCACTTCTCTTAGAGCTCTCTCTCTTTGTTATTTTAAGCTCGAGGTTATTGAATATAAGTGTGGTTATCTTGGATTTGGTTGTAATGGCGTTGTGTTCGTGATTCTCAGCCGTCGCACAAGTCGTTCATGATCAAGAAGAAGCTGGCGAAGAAGATGAGGCAGAACAGGCCGATACCCTACTGGATCAGGATGAGGACGGACAACACCATCAGGTACCTCCCGTACTTGGATTTAGTTTCATCTTCTAGTTCTTCTTGCTCACATATTCGTTTATGTAGTCTTTGTTGATTTTCCAATTTGATTGTTTCTGTTTTCAGGTACAATGCGAAGCGCAGGCACTGGCGCCGCACCAAGCTAGGGTTCTAAGCTGCTCAAAGGTTGGATTACGGATGAGTTAGCAATGCACTGTTGTTTGCTCTTTTGTTATTTGGGTTTCTGGAGTTGAAGTTTGAGAATCTATGAATATGATGATTTGTAGTTTTATGAGAAATGGCCAATGGATTATCAGTTGAGATATATGCCTTTGACTCTATTTCAATATAAAAAATTGGAAGCTTATGTTCTTCAGTGTTTGTGTTCTTATGTTACGTGTTTTGACATTGAATTTATATTGCTCCCAATGCAAGGTCTCTGAACTTAGAGAGCTAGGTTAGATTCCAGCTTAATTTAGGTTGCTCTTTAGCTTCAATTTAACGTTTGTAGTAGAGTTAGTGCTGGAATTCATAGACTAATTTATTTCATAACCGAATTGGAAGTCGAATTTGACCGGTGGTGAAAATTGCTTCGACAATATTGCATGGGTTCGGACATTTAAACAATTTCTTTCAGTCCGGTTAGGTACAAATTCGGCCACACCTAATAACCACAACCGAATTACTGACTGCATAAGATAAGTACTTTCATGCAAGTCTAGACGTTACAGTCTACTTGAAATTGAACAGAGCTGAGGGCCTAGCTAGTGAGGTGGATTTAGTTTTACGAACCTGATAGAGAGCGACCAATTCAGGAACCTGAAAGGTGTAAGAAGCATAGAGAACCTCCACCAAGAAATCCAGCGCCGGACGGCAGGCCAAATGAGGGCAATCATCATCCACACACACAAATTCCCGCCTGCGGCAACGCCCTCACTCTCCCGCTGTACAAGTAACCGATAACTGCCACCAGCGATTCGAATCCAACGTCGTAGTCCTTAGCCAGCTCTTTCAATTCAAAAACCTCACCACATTTCTTCTTGGACGACAGTACGTTCCTGAAGTACGGACTCCTCGACGACAGAATGCATCTGTGCACCGCCACCTCGCGCCCTCGAACTGCGATTCTGGCATCGGCGAAGAAGTCGAATTCCGGCGATGAAGTTTTGAAGATCGAGTCTAGGTTTTGGGAAAGGCAGTGGAGGGATGCGAATTCCGGGTGTGAAGTTGATGGAGGTTCTACGCAGCAGGAGCTGCTCCCATTGCTGATGATGTCGTTCGAATCGCAGATTCCGATTCTGTAATCCATAGGTTTGAAAATGAATGGAAAGTAAGTGTTCTGTTCATCAGCCAGCGTTTATGAGGTTTTATATTGAGGAATGGAAACTTGATGCCATGGGCTTGATGATGGGAAACGTGGGTGACGAATAGTGAAATGGGAAAAGATGAACACAAACTGGAAGCTGTTTGATTCATGGGGTTTCCTTAATTGGGGGTAGTTCTTGAATTTGCGTCCAGAATTGCATACCAGAGCGTGAATCTTTGCTGTAAGTCAATTGTTGCTGCCTTTTCCGGATTAAATTAACGTGAAGATGACAGCAGCAACACAGGAATGACGATGGTGGTGATGACGATTTTGAGCTTTCTTCTTCTGGCAATTTCTACCGTGATATCCTGAAATTGTGGAAGAAAGTGAGCGATTGGTGATGAAAGCTGCAGAAGGTAGAAGCACAGACGATGCTTATCTTTATGATTTTATACCCTTTATGTTATATTCTGGCATTATTGCTTTTAACCATTTGAAAGGATCTTTTGATAGAGGTATGATCAATTGAACATGCTTGAACTACAGTTTTTATTTTTGGTTCTGCTACAAGATGGCGAGGATATATCATATATGGCCAATGTGAAACACGATTTCTCTCTAGAGCGAGGTGGTGTTTTCATTTCTAGACGAGTTTCTGAGGTCACCCCATAACTAGAATTTCTCAGTGCATAACATCAGCAGATGATTCATACAAAGCAGGGATGCTAATATGGAACTGTTTTGGTAGCTTTTCAGCTGTACTGAAATCAGATTCTGATGGGAACAAAGTCTGATGATAGTGCCAGATATTGAGGTAATCCCCCTTATGTTATTGAATCCGAACAAAGTCTGCTACTGACTTCCTAACCTAGTAATGCTAAATAGGAAGCTGTAATAACTTAATTATAAGTGCCATATCTCAACAGATAGTGAGCAAGAGGTAATGAATTATGCAATGAGGTTGTACTTGTACAATCTCAATAGGGGTGGAAACCGGAAAGTACAGCGCTATGCACATCAGAGTTGGAAGATTGTGAATAACTTCGCCGCCATGATGTCGGTTGTACAATCTCCTTATTAAGCTTACCATCTCTTTCTCCTTCTCGTTCTCTCCCCTTCCTTTCTTCCCTCCACTTAGTTTTCCGCAGCCAATGCTTCACCGAAATCACTCCAAGCCAAAGGAAGACAGTCGCCAACCCACCAGCCCCAATTGACACAGCGGCTCCAAAGTCCCATTTTCCATCGCCACCGTGTGGCATGATCACGCAAGTTCCTGCTACGTAGGCAACAGCCATGAATGCCACTGCCACCCACAGCACTTTGTGAGCAACTGTAAGGAGCCTCATCAATGGCTTCCTCCGGAATGGAATTATGCTAAGCAGAACTATCACTATGGCCAGAGATGTGAACAATGCAATGTTGTTGCATATCATAAATACTCTGAATGCTGTTGTTCTCCCCACTGTCGATTGCCCTCCCAATGGACCTGAATCTTGATGCACCCCACCGGGAGGGTTGATACCAGCTGCGAAAGTCACCGTTGCAATCAGTATGGCTACAAGTATGATTGTGTTCCTGGCATTTTGTAGAGCCTCTATATACACCTTCTGGTTCTTCTTGTGTTTCATTTTGTACATCTTGATCAGCTCTTCCTTTCGTAGCCGACTCTTGTGCTTCACTGATTTCAAGGATGGTCTTCTTGCTGCTGCCTTTGGTTTCTTCTGTTTTGGGGAGTCTTCATCAATTTGTGAGCCAGTGGTTCCATCTACCGAAGACATTTGAAGGTATTCTACTGAATTATTGTCTGCTGGTGATGGAGCGAGCCGCAGGCTATCATATTCACGGTTGAGTGCATCTCTAGGACTAGGACTCTCCGGTGAGGTTGCTGAAGATTCTTCGCTGTATGTTTTACCACCTGCTTTTACCAACATTTCTCTAAGGCTACTCATCTCTATAGTATTTTCAGCATGTTTTATCATGTCAAGTGCTGTGAGTCCTCTGGCGTTCTTGGAGTTGATCTTCACTCTTGTCTCATTGATGATGTACCCTGCTAGCTGCAATTGTGTTTCAGTACTCATATATAGGAGTGCACAAAATTCAGATGCAAATGACATGGATAACAAAAAGGATGCGTTATAGATATGTATACCAAGTAATGTCCACTGGAGACTGCAACATGTAAAACTGTGTTTCCAAACTCGTCTGGGCAGTGAAACAGGTTTGTGTCACTGAAAAGATTTGCCAGAAACTTAAAGGCTGTGAACCTATTGAATCTCACTGCCATATGGAACACCGTCTCTTTTTCAGTTGTAAGGCGGTGGAATGACGAAGGAGCTATTTCCAAGAATGCTTTGAGGGTCTGCACATGACCATTGATGACTGCCAGGTGCAGCGGAGTGTGGCCAGAGTTGTTGAGGTGGAGTGCCATATCAACGTCGTGCTTCAGAAGCATTCTTGTTATGTCCAAGTGTCCTTTGCAACAAGAATGATGCAAAAGGTTGCATCCATTGGTATCGGTGTGGTGTGCCAAATTCGGCGATGCATGTAGTATCTCCCTCGCAATATCTGCAATTCAGGTAATTAGAAACTGCTAGAGCTTGGTATTATGAATTTGCTAACCGACATCATGGTGAAATTACCAATGTAGTTTAATTTCACATTACCAGTATATCCTTTTGAAACTGCAACATAAAGAGAAGACACAGGAACATCATCTTCAATCCCCAGCAGCCATGGCTGCCTCAACAGGATCTGGACTACATCCAAGTGGCCGTACCTGGAGGCGATGAAAAGAGCCGTTTGATTCTGGTAGTTCAGCTTGCAAGCTCCCCAAGGATGAGCCTCAAGCAGCAACAGAACAATGGCGGGATTCCCTTGCCTACATGCCTCATGGAGAGGAGTTTCCAGATTCTTGTTCTCAGCCTGAACCATCTCCAGCCGGACCTTCAGGATATCCTCCACCAGATCTTCCTGACCATATTTTGCAGCCAGGTGGAGGGCTGTTTCCAATCCGGAAGCTGTCGTTTGATCCAGAATGGTTTCATTCTCCTGAATCAAGCTTCTGAGCATTCCCCTGTCATTCCTTACAATGGCCTCAAACAGTTTTGAACGCATAATCTTGTTTGTGGAAATGTGTTTCTGCTGGAATGAAGTTTTGGCCTTTGAGAAACTAGCCCCATCATTTTTAAGTCGTTAAATGTAATAAAAAAGTGGTGGGAACCAAGTTGACTGACTGACTTTTGGTTTGATAGGTTTTCTTTTTCCTTTTTCTTTTGGTTTGATGGGTTTTATGTGGTTCTCAGAACTTTCTTTCAGTGATATCAACATCAGAATGGATTTCCAGGAAAGGGTTTGTCTGAACTTTTCCCATTCTAGAATAACAGGTTTTAATACGTAGCTAGCTCAAATTTACATCAAATGTTTTAACAGTAGATCATATTGTTCCGAGTCTGTAGCAAGCAACCAGGAAAAGAAGGTCTGTAATCCAAACAATCAATAAAGTCTGCAACAAAAGCAACCATACACCAATTTCTATCTCAATGTACATTAATGGAGTGAAACGTAATACCATGGGCTTGATAAGGGAAAACGTGGGTGACAAATAGTGAAACGGGAAAAGATGAATGGCCACCGAAGATGATTGGTGATGAAAGCTGCTAAAGAGAGATGGTGCCAGTTTATGCGACAATGCTTATCCTTACTTTCCTTTATGATTTTTCATCCTTGTACATCCTGGAATTATTTCTTTAACCATTTGAAATTATCTGTTGATAGAGGTATGATCACGTTTGAACAGCTACAGTTTTTATTTTTGTACAGGGTCAATGTGGAGCTCCAATATTCTGATGTGGAAGAAGATTTCTCTCTAGTATGGTGGTGTTTCCTTTTCTAGACAAATTTCTGAGGTCACCCCATAACAAGGATTATCAGTGCACAGCATCAGCAGATGATTCATACAAAGTACAGGTGCTAATACGGAACAGTTCTGGAAGGTTTCCAAAGCTGTACTAAACTCAGGTACTGCTGGGAAGAAAGTCTGATGATACCGATCAAGAGATGATGTATTTATGCTATGAGGTTGTACTTGTACAATCTTAATAGGTGTGGTAACCCGAAAGCATGGCGCTATGCACATGAGAGTTGGAAGCTAGTGACTCAACGTTACCATCACTTCCTTGTTCTCTCCCCTTCCTTTCTTCCCTCCACTTAGTTTTCCGCAGCCAATGCTTCACCGAAATCACTCCAAGGCAAAGGAAGACAGTCGCCAACCCACCAGCCCCAATTGACACAGCGGCTCCAAAGTCCCATTTTCCATTGCCACCGTGTTGCATGATCACGCAAGTTCCTGCTACGTAGGCAACAGCCATGAATGCCACTGCCACCCACAGCACTTTGTGAGCAACTGTAAGGAACCTCATCAATGGCTTCCTCCGGAATGGAATTATGCTAAGCAGAACTATCACTATGGCCAGAGATGTGAACAATGCAATGTTTTTGCATATCATAAATACTCTGAATGCTGTTGTTCTCCCCACTGTCGATTGCCCTCCCAATGGACCTGCATCTTGATGCACCCCACCGGGAGGGTTGATACCAGCTGCGAAAGTCACCGTTGCAATCAGTATGGCTACAAGTATGATAGTGTTCCTGGCATTTTGTAGAGCCTCTATATACACCTTGTGGTTCTTCTTGTGTTTCATTTTGTACATCTTGACCAGCTCTTCCTTTCGTAGCCGACTCTTGTGCTTCACTGATTTCAAAGATGGTCTTCTTGCTGTTGCCTTTGGTTTCTTCTGTTTTGAGGAGTCTTCATCAATTTGTGAGCCAGTGGTTCCATCCACCGACGACATTGATATCTCATGAAGGTTTTCTACTGAACTATCATGGTCTGGTGATGGAGCGAGCAACAGGCTATCATATTCGCGTTCGAATGCATCTCTGGGACGACTCTCTGGTGAGGTTGCTAAAGTTTCTTCCCTCTAAGTGTTACTACCCCAGCTTTCACTAACATTTCTCTAAGGCTACCCATCTCTACACTATTTTCAGCATGTTTTATCATGTCAAGTGCTGTGAGTCCTCTGGCGTTCTTGAAGTTGATCTTCACTCTTGTCTCATTAATGATGCACCCCTAAATCACAGGTTTTAACAGTAGACCACATTGTATTTCTGAGTCTATAGCAGCAACAGAAGGATCTATAATCCAAACAATCAATAAAAGTTGCAAACCATACACAAACTCCTATCTCAACTAAAATCATTGACCATTGTTTAATCTTCTAATAATCAAATAGCCAAAAACACCAACCAATTAAAAAAATTGATGCCAACGTACAAAGTTTGGATCATGGTGCAAACCATGCCAAAGCAACAAATGTGGCAATAAGAACAACCGCCACTGAACTCGATACAACCGAAACAATGGCTGCCGAGTTTGGCTGATCAGCATCACTAGACGGTGATGATGATGAAGACCCTTCCGAAGGATTCGTGTAACTCGGAGGAAAGGCTGAAGGATAAGGCGCCATGGTGGGATGGTAAGTATGGTGAGTTGACATAACTTCTAACAGAAGAAGCTGTCCATTCTGACAATGGTTGAAGTTGCCACTGATGAAGTAGAAAGGTCCAGGCTGGTCAAGCTTTAAAGTGCTCCTTCCATTGTCGAAAACCACCATTGATGTGCTGGTGATGTTGCAGTGGTAGTATCCCCATTTATCCACTTGTGCTACTGAGTCGTTCTTGTACTCGAACACTTGCAGAAACAAGCAAAAGAAAAAAATCACAAAGGAACAGAACAAAGCGGAGAGATCAGTAGAAGGAAGAAAGATTGTTTCTTTGCTGTATGAATTCAAATACTTACAGAGGGAATCTCCGACTTGGAATCTGTTGGAGGTGGCCCACTGAGGGTAAATCTGGGAGTTGTTGTTAGATGGTTGTTGCCAGCCGAAATCGTCGCCGACTTTGAACACTCTTGCAGCAGCAGAATGCATGATCGATGATGCTATCAAAATGAGTAAGACAGCTGCTGCTGCTGTTGCTTTGTTGTTGTTCTTCATTGCTTCTGTCTGGTGGAAAAGAAAGCTGGAAAAGTTGTAAGCTTTGAGCTTGGAGAAATGATGAAGTGGGTAACTTGGCTTGAGTTGAGGGTTTTAAAGGGTTGTGAGAAGTAGTAGTAGTGGGAAGCAGAGAGCAGTTATGGAGTGGAGAACGTGGTGTTTGAAAGAGTGAGGGAAAATATAATGGCGGCTAAATTTTGGCTGATAAGTTGAGGCCTGCTACGTGTGTAGTGTTGATGCTGACTTTTTCAAACTCAACATTGGTAATGAAGGTACACCCTTGCTCTTAAGTTTTGTAAATTATTAGTGTTTGTATATTTGATTGATGTACATCTCTGATCTTTCAATAGTTGTTAACGATATCCTTTGAATAATTTTTTTCATTTTCTTTTGAATAACACTCTTCAGATAGTTTGATTTGGTTAAATTTATATCCTGCTTCAGGAACAAGCTCATGCATCATAATATTTCTTTCATTGTCTCCCGACAGCCACTTACTACCGATACTCTAACCTGAATTAGTAATTCTGTCTAATTCCACCATTGTATGAGTATGTCTAGCTCTATCAATTCACTTGGGTCAACCAAGTTAAAGTTGGACTTCGTGGAATTGCGAGGAGTCAACTCACGACCTAGGATTCAATCTCGAAACTTATGAGTATCCCTAATTATACTAGTTGACGCCCTTAACCAAGGCGCTGAAATAAATCAAAACAATTGGAGACATTTTGATTCATCCACATTTGCCTTTGAGAATCACTGTAGGACTGTGCTACTAATACATATATTCGCTCTCAACAATTTAAATTATTTGAATACAATAATTCATGATATGATATCAAAACATTTAACGATGGAGAAGTCTCCGTTTTAAAACATGATAACCCCTTTAAAACATGATAACCTCAATATGCCTAATTCATGACATTACTAGGTGTCCTGTGTCTGCCCGAACCGTTAAAATGGGTCCCAAAATCCTATTGGGGTAGAGATTTGTTAGATGAAAATGACCAAATCGTGTGTACAGTGGCGATGAAATGAGGAAAATAAACCCCAAAAAGGGTCCACACCATATATACAGATAATCTACAACACAAAAAGACAGTTGTTGAATCAAACTTAACCAGCACTGCTACTGCTAGCTCTAAAAACAGATACATAGTGACACTATTTCACAAAACTGGCATAGCCATCATTCTTCATTTCTTTTTGTCGACTTTGGCCACTCCATGGATCCCAAGTCCAGACGTGTCCACAGGCCGTGGATTCACACCAGGACCCACCGGCTTCTGCATCGTGGGAGCCACGACGTCTGCAACTCTGTTATGCTCGTTGGCCCGGAACGGCATAGAGTTCATGCCACCCATGTTGTGGTTCATTCCACTGACACCGTGGGAATTAGCGGTGACCGGAGTGACATTGTTGCGTGGGTAGTGCATTGGTTGTTGCATATGTGGAGGTGGAACGGAAGGAGCCATGTTCGGAGGCGGGTGGTGGAAGGACTGGTGGTTTGGGGTGCCTCCCGTATATTGATGATGCATGCCCATACTGGGGACGTTGGATCTTGCTAGAAGCAATGGGTTCAAACCGGTCACCCGTTTGACCTGTTCTTCAGCCATCTTCACCTGGAAAGTTCATATAATACATTTTACCTCATATTCTTGATGAGCACAAAATGAACCATCGCTATGAATGCAACGAAACAAAATTTAAGATACCTTTGCCCGCAAAGTCTCAATATTAGCCTTCAAGACTCGGTTGTCAACAGAAGCTTCATCACACTTGTGATTCACATCAGTGAGCCGCGACAAGAGAGTTGTGCGTTCATCTCTAAGCTGACCAGCCTATAGCATGAGACATACTTAAATATGTTACTTCTCAGCTCACACTAGAAAGATAACAGGAAATATGCGAACGTGGTAGGGAATTAAGTACTACCTGTGATTCAAGTTCATTGAGTTGATCTTGTTTTCTTCTTCTTGAGCGTCTAGCTGATTCTCGATTTGATAGCATCCTATAACAGCATCGGCACACGATTCAAAAAGTATTAACATAATGCTTCCCTTTTGAAAAATGCAAGTCTAACGATGTTAAGGCAATAACGCATCAAAAGAGCAGACTTGGTAGTGAAGATAAATTTGATGAGCAAATTAAACCCCAAAGCACTATGTTAAGAAGCACACAGGAACTGAGGATCAAAGAAAGCAAAGGGAAACGTCTTGCACCTCCTTGACCGCTTTACATCAGCAGGAGCTCCATTGGTACCAGTATCTCCTTCAAGATCATCATCATCTGAATCTTCTCCTGATGAGCCACCAGTTGTTTGCCTCGTTTGCACCTCTTGCTTCTTTTGTGGCACCGGTAACGGCTGAATTGTAGGTGATCCATGGTCCTGTCTTTGTGCAATTGTGTTACCAAGACCAATACCTGCACTTGCACCTGCACCTGCCATACCAATCATTAAATATGCAACAAGAACCAAGAACCAACCACAAAGCATGCAAGTTATGCATAAACTATGATCAACTCCAACAGCTATCTACAAGTACTGACCTAACAAGATCTACAAGTACTGACCTAACAAGATCTACAAGTACTGACCTAACAAGATCATATTTTCCGGTAAAATCAAGACAGGTGAAAAGAACACGTCCAAAATCGAAAACTATATCTCAGAGATGCCAGAGCAATTGTTTACGTATTGCCAACAGATTAAAAAAATCCTCATAAGGGATTGGAAACTACCACTGAGAGACGCCACCACAACATACAAAAAACTCATTCTCGTGGGTATTATGAACGACATCAAGAAAGAACTTACCAACGTCATGGGAAAATGTACACTTTTAGCTGATCAAAAGGATTAATCAATTATTAGCTTCAGCGGCAGATGTGATCATCAACTTGCAAGCAAATTTTTTGATCCACCAACAACATCCAAAAAGCAAATAGAAACATCATCTGCGAGCTTAGCATTCAATTAAAGAAGTTCATATCCCTAACGATCACCCAGCAAGCCCATTCCCTCAGCTAGGAACAAATCACTCAAATTCTAGAAAGAACATTACAGAGTACAAACTCACATGGTTGTTGTGATCCCAAGTGGAAACTATTAGCAGCTGGAGCTGGACTTTGATTCTCAAGCAAAGGAGAAAAATCAGGAGGCTTCACAACCGCTGTCTGCAAAATCAACATCCACAAAAAATCCTCCGAGATCAGCTAAACCTAAAATCGTCTACCAACTCCATCCACACAATTCACCTAAGTAACGCGTCTACATACCTGATTCCTAGCCACGGCAGCGCACGCCAGATCGAGCTGAGACTTGAGAAAAGCCCTGTACTCTTCCGTATCGATCGTAGCACCCATCGGAGCACGATCCAGCTGCTGAGGGACGTGATGAGGCTGAGAATGAGGCATGGAAGGAGCATGATTTTGAGCATAATGACTCCGGAGCTGCGGCCGCCTGATCTCAATCACATCCCCGTCGCAAATCTCCGGCTTCGTCGATGGCGGAGATTGCGAAGGCACAGTGACCGTGCTGTCGCTTGCGGAGTTGGAACCGGACGAAGGGAATTCACGGAGGAACCTCTCCAGGTCCCACTCCGATGCGTTTCTGTTGATCGCCGCATCCGAAGGGGCGGCCGCCTGCCAGAAAGGGTCGGTGAAGTCGTCGGCGGAGAAGACGTTGTGCATTTCCTTTTGCTTTGGAGAAAGTTTCTTTCTTTCCTTTGTTTTTCTCTTTGGTTGCCACTGAGTTTGATTTTTCTATTCTCTCTTTCTACTTCCCGTAAGCTTCATTGGCTTTTGTCCTGACCGAGTTCTTCTCCGTTTTAGTGCTTTGCTTTTCTCTCCTTTGCTTCGCCTCGGAGGTTTTACGTGGGGCCCTGCTTTTGGCGCATTGGGGGGAAGATCAGGTACTGCAAAGCTCATGACATGAGAATGTGAGCTTGCCACGTAGTCGGGAAGTGGAGGGCAAAGTCGGAAACAATCAAGTAAAACTGATTGAGTAGTTGGGCGGGAGTAGGAGATATTTGACCCTTGCCTAATTTTTGGTAGAAAGATACGTATTAATGGTGTCTTAAACGAACACGTCATGTGCGTAAACATAGTTGGTTCATTTTCATTTGATTATAAAAATTAATCGCGTGTCAATCTGCTAAACAAAACAAAGAATTCAAGATATCATAATTTAACAATATTTTTTCAAGCTAATTCATGAGAAAAAACAAATTGTCAAATTCAAAGTATACTAAAATTTTAGACTCTGAAAACGAAATTCAATTTTGGTTCGAGGGTGGAATAGGACAATTATTTTTATACCGAGACGAAATTGGTCAATTTCATATCCCTATTCTATGACGAAAACATATGCTTTAGTATCAACAAAAAATATGTATCATTTCGTTTTCATAATCACTTACAAATCATAATTAGATAGAATATAATTTTATTAATGGATAATTAAGATAACTGACACCAATGAAATTGTTTAGACAGTAAAATTATGTACCTAAAATATTAAATTCGAATTCAATTTACGCGAGATCTACTCAGAATTGGTCAATTTCCATCTCCATTCCAACCCACTTGTGAAAACCCATCTAAATAAAGATCTTCGTACACATGCAATGTCTAGTCATCATCATACGACGGTGCAAGTAAAAAACTATTTGCTTGAAGAACCTACGTGATTTAACAAAACTGAATAAAACAGCTAATCAAGCTAACAGCTTTGTTCCTTGTTTAATGTCAAAAGTAAAAACAAAAACAAAACCCAACATCAGAAAGCAACAAGAACTGGCGGGGATTTAGTTCCTTCAACAAAAACTAAGCTCTCATAGAAGTGCAGCTTTTAATGATTTAGTGAACTTCTCCAACTCCTGCAATCCTTCTTCAGGAGACTTGGCTTCTCCCAGCAACCTCACCATTGCACTCCCTACTATCACCCCGTCCGCACCCCATTCCATCACCTGCTTGACATGTTCAGGCTTCGAGATGCCAAAGCCTACAGCTACCGGCTTTGTTGTTGCCTAAAATGTCATTACAGTAGCATCAGATGTTTGTACTTAAACCGAATAGAACCGAGTTTGTCATAACCTCAACACTGCAGGCTCACCTCTTTGATCTCTTGCAGAAGGGTTTGTACTTTGTTGCTGACGGATGCTCGGGCGCCAGTGACACCGATCGAGCTCACCTGCGAAACAAGATTATTAAAAAACGATACTTTCGATAGGTAATGTGATATTTTATTACGAATGAACGCCCTTACGAGGTAAATAAATCCCTCGGAAGCTTCGACAATGGATTTCATTCGCTCTGTTGGAGTAGTTGGTGTTGTAAGAAGTACCTAAACAAATTGAAAATGTAAGTAAAGGTTATATGCAAACTATGAAGATATTGTAACTGGATTATAGAAAATTATTAACAAACCAATTCAATCCCATGCTTAACAGCTTCTGTTCTCAGAAGTTCAGTCTCTTCCAGAGGAACATCCGGAACCACAAGTCCTGCAAACGAGTCGAAAAAAGACGTATGTAATTAAACCGACTCATTCTGAACGTTTATAGCCAGCTTCTCTTGTGAATTAGATAAAGGGATCAAGCAATTAAATAACTAGTTACTGACAATTTGGAGAGAGTTACTAGAATTAGTAAAGGGTAGAGTCTTTAGGAGATACCGTGTATCCCGGTTTCCTTCACAGTCGACATGAACTTTCCAATCCCACGCTTCAGGATAGGGTTGTAATATGTGAACAAAGCAATTGGGGCAGAAATTTCTGGAACAACCTACACAGAGACAGTAGAATTAGTTAGATTAAGTATCCGATGTCTGTAATAGGTTATAATCAAACCAACCATCATACTTTGACACAGCGATAACAGGAGAGCCCCTAGAAACTAGGGAGTCTCACCTTCTTCAACATTGATATGATGGAATCGAAATTGGTTCCTTTCGCCAAGGAGCGTGTAGCTGCAGCCTATGGATTAACATACTTCTCATAAGGAAATTGAGAGAAAATGTAAGCAAATGAAAAAGTTTAAGACCTCTCAATCAACAAGCTCTATGATCAAGACCTGAATAACTGGACCATCTGCCAAAGGATCCGAGTAGGGAACACCAAGCTCAATTATATCAGAACCACAAGAGTCCAGAACCTTCAAAGCTTCCGCCGTGGTCGAAAGGTCAGGGTCACCAGCAGTGATGTATGGGATGAAGGCCACCTTTCAACCAAACAAAATATACACGGTTAAAACAAAGTTCCAATCTTTTTAAGATCACAACACACTAATCACCATTCCCAGCCAAAATCTCATAGGGGCCATCAATCATACATTCCAAAGGCAAATTAAGTCATTATGAAGTAACCAATGAAATTCGAACCAACACGGTATTGGCAGTTCATCTGTTCATTTCCTTCAGAATGTCATGAAATCCAATTCACTAACCATACACGTATCCTCATTTCTATCAGTGAATTCGAAGAAGAAAGTCAAAATCATAAATTCAATCTCTTTTATGTGTAGAAAACACAGTCAATGGAGAACCCAGATAGGCAAACATGTGCAGAAGGATAAAAAGATAGGATCGGAGATAGGTTTTTCCTGCTTACTTTGCCTTGCCTTTTGAGATTGGCGAAAGTTTCGGCTAGACCAACGGTGGGAGCTGCGGTGAGAGCAGCCATTATTGGCGGCGTCTGACGAAGTCTCCTTACTGAAACGAAAGCTGGTCTCTGAAGAGGGGGGCAATGGGGTTCTGGGTTCTTCAGCTGAGTGAAGGTAATGGTTGATCTCAGAGAAGTGGCCATTTGCAGACGAATGAGAAAACCGTGAACTGGATTATTAGCAGCAGGGTTTTTATTTTTTTCCTTTTTAGGGGATTATTGAGTAAGGGTAAAAAATGTGAAGGCTGTTGATGAGGTTTTTCACTATAGCGGTCAGTTTTCTTGAGTTCGTCCGCTGGTTTTTTACCGTTTATACAGCAGTATAAATAGGATAAGTGGGTTGTTTTTGTAGTAGAGTTGGTGATTTGATATATTTGACGAATTCAGTATATTTTATGGAATATATATATATGTTGTGTTTATTTTTTGTTTTTTATTTTATATTGACTGAGAGTTTTCAACACTAATATAATATTAAAATGAAATTAATTTTTAATTTCATTTGACTATTATTTAAAAAAATTATCATAATGAAATTTGATTTTTAGTCATTTCCAACATGCATGTCAAATATTAGTCTATTTTAAAATTCTCAATTTTTTGGTGAAAATGGTCAACTTCCGTAGTATTATGCAACACACGGAAACTGACAATTTTGACATAAAAATTGAAAATTTTCAAATTGACTAATATTTGACATACATGTTGGGAATAATTATAAATTAAGGTTTCGTCATATTAAGTCCTCCAAATAATAATCAAATGAAGTTAAAAATATTTTTTAAAAAGTTTTGATTGTCATTGTTAATGAAGATGTATATATGCTTTCGACGATAAAAATTTTTAGCTTGAATTTTTAATTATTTTCCCGCACATGCATGTAAAAAGTAAGTCTATTTAAAAAAATTTAACCTTAACAGAACACCAAATAAAATTAATTTTTCATTTAATAATTATTTATAAGAGTTATCATAATAAAACTTAATTTTTAATCATTTTTAATATGCATATCAAATATTAGCCGATTTGAAATTTTTGAAATTTTTTTTATGAAAATAATCAATTTTTCTTAGCATAGCACAAGATAATTAATCAATTTTGATAAAAAAAAAATTTTAAAAATTAACTAATATGCATATTTTGAATATCTAAATATTGAAATTTTATTATTACATTAAACCCTTTAAATAATATTTTTTTAACATTTGTTTAATAATTTTGATTGTTGTTAGGGATGTACCTCGCTTGTAGTTGGGCTTTACTGAAAGCAGAAGACTTTGAAAGCTGGGTAAAAAGCCCAAAACAATGCTTTTCCAAAAGAGCCCACAAAAGTGAGTACAAAGGTGATATTTTCTTTCTGCCAAACAAGTCACAGCTCTTTCTCTCTCTCTCTCTCATTTCTAAAGCGCCAAAAAAACTTGAAGAAACGAAGAAAAGGAAGCAACAGTCTAAAGAAAATAAACTCACCATTTCCGTCCACTTCCTGGCCTTTGCATGTAGCAGAAGCTCTGTTCACCTCCGAATCGGGCTCCCTAAACTGAACTTCTTTCCCCCACCGTTCCTCGCCTCAGCTTCCATTTCATGGCCGGTAATCCCCCCGACACGCCGGCCGACGATTTCCTCCACGAAATCCTCCGCCTCCACAGCTTCGCCTCCGCCGATGATGCTCTCGCGGTCGCCTCAGAAGCTCAAGCTCCGATGTTTCTTCAGCTCAGCTCCGGAGACGCCTCCTCCGCCGGGATGACCGGTGATGCCCCCGGGTTCCATGGATTCCCCCTGGGGCTCGGCTTGGACCAAGGCAAGGGAGGGTTTCTCAAGCCCGATGATGCCTCGGGAAGCGGGAAGCGGTTCCGAGACGACTTCGTGTTTGACGGTAGAGTTCCCGGCGTCCAAAATGTAAGTGATCGGAGGAAAAACAATCTTCGCTGTTATTAGTTCTATTTTGATTTTTATTGAATTTTTTTGAATGTTATTGGGGTTTATGGAGTTAAATTAAGTCTTAATTGGGATTCCAACTTGCATTTGACAAGGAGAAGAAGACAATTCCAGTGTAGGCTCGTTCAGCAGTTACCGTTAATTTTTTATTATATACTGTTTGCTTCACATGCATCGATCTTTCTTAGTTCCTGAGTCACTCTCTTACTGTGTTGTCAGCTTACAGAAATTGATTCCATTTACAAGATATTGTTCATAATCTTATCATTGATGATGTCCTGAAGTTGACTGAAAACTTAAGTTCATGTTGGCGTTGGATAACTCAGTCAGCGAAGCTGAATTTGTTTTCTTATGGAAATTTGGGGTTTGTTCCAGGTTTTCCATGGGCAACCAATGCCGACTTCTGTACCAGCAGCACCGCATGCTCCAACAATGCGTCCAAGGGTAAGAGCGAGAAGAGGACAAGCCACAGATCCACACAGTATCGCCGAACGTGTAAGTTAGATACATAGATATATGCTTCACCTTAACTTGTAGCTTAAAAATTTGGCAAGATGATTGCTGCCGTGGATCGACTCTTAAGGAGATGCATTTGAACGAGTTGGATGTAGTTACTTTTATTAACTACAAAACTCATCTGGTTGATTCTCTTTGATGCTATCTTGACACAGTTGCGGCGAGAAAAAATAGCTGAGAGAATCAGGGCATTGCAGGAGTTGGTGCCCAGTGTCAACAAGGTCAGTTTCTTAATCCTTGACGCCTGCAATTTTCCATTTGGGTATCCAGATCATAATGCGTCTTATTATGGACTCTGCTAGTGTTTCAACTAATCATAGCTCATTGCCCTTCTGTAATGCAAAATATTCCAGATGTTTCTTTAACAATGTGTTGCATTCTTATGGAGCATGTCACTGCCTTTGAAAGTCGCATGATTTAGGGAAATTCTTTGCAGTTGTGTTTACTGCATTTTAGTTGTGGGTGGTCTTACCCTAAAGATTCTATTTAGATTCAGAACTGATAAATTGTGCTGTTGCACTCAGTCAAGACATTTAAACTAGCTGTGTCAACTAAGTAATGTTGGGGAAGACTGTTGTCTAACTTCAAATAATTTGTTTTGCAGACCGATAGAGCTACCATGCTGGACGAAATTGTGGATTATGTCAAGTTTCTTAGACTTCAAGTAAAGGTAGGAAATCCAGCCCACTTTTTGTGCTGCAAAAAGAAAGCAAACTATCCATTCTGGTTTTTATGAAATTTTAGGCTCACAGGAAAAAAATCAGATTGCCTCTAATCTTCAATGATCATGATTTAGTCAGAGTGCTGGACTATAGTTTACCTGATTTCTCTCCATTTTTCAACAGGTTCTCAGTATGAGTAGACTAGGAGGAGCCGGCGCAGTCGTGCCACTTGTAACAGAGATCCCACTATCATCAGTGGAGGTAAGTAATCATGAAAACTGTTGAACTTTAATGGAAGTTAGGCTGCTCTAATCACTTGTCGGTTGTCGTCGTCAGGATGAAAGTGGGAGAAGTCAACCAGCATGGGAGAAGTGGACAAGCGACGGGACAGAAAGGCAAGTAGCCAAACTGATGGAAGAAAACGTGGGCGCTGCGATGCAGCTTCTTCAGTCAAAGGCTCTGTGCATAATGCCAATCTCCCTGGCTTCGGCCATCTACCATACGCAACCACCGCTGCTGGATCCCCAAGCCGTCGTCAAACCAGAATCGAATCCACCCTCATAAACAGATGCCAAAAGGGCTAACCTTGATTCTACTAACTGGTAAAGCTCAAAAAGAAGTCTTTCTTTGTTATCATTTGTTTCAAAATGCTTGCAAAAGTCAAATTGCAATCAATCAAAGTCGAGTGTGATGGTTCCTACATTGGCTTTTTTTGTTTCTTTACTGGTAAAGAAGAGGACTTTGTCAAACCTCTACTTGATTATATGCTCTTACTTTTGGTTACCAGTGGTGGCCGTGGGAAGCTATGGAGGACGATGAAATCACCTTTTTTGACTAATATTTTCTTCTCTTATGCTTAATATTTTCTTCTTCCTAAGTCTTGTTTGGTTGGCTATGGGAGGGGTGAGTACTGGGGCCTTGTAAAGTGGAATATGAATGAGACTAATTCCTAGTTATATTTCCACAGCAGAATGGAATCGAATGGTTTATGTTTGGTTGCTTTTTTCCCAACGTGCTGGATTCTGTTTTCAAGTTTTATTCCAACAGAAAACGACTACACACCTTTCCCCTTACTTGCGAACCGCAATTGTATTGATCGATTTCCCTCGAAAAGGGCATGTGTGGTGTTCTCTTGAATCCACTTGCTGAAATTGCCTAACCATGCCCAGTGGCACAAATGATTTCGAAACCCAATTAGTTTGAATGAGTTTTGACTACACTGCTAATGGACGAGCACGAGCAAAATTGGTGACTCGGCTGCCTCATACAGCAGTTTGTAAACATGTCATGTATAATTTCTAAGTGAACAAACCATGGATGATGGGTACCATGCATGAAATGGTACCAGTGAACTGTTTAATGACTACATATTTTCGCCAACATAGATAGAAGGAAGTACAAAAATCAGGTCATCCTGGATAAAACTCAGCAGGCTGCATAATGGCCCTCGAAGAGCATTCAAGCTTTCTGCATTATTGGAGCACAAACACTTCAACGTTAATTTAGCAGGCATCGAGATCCCGGCATGGAGGAGGTTTCGGGTCAGTGAGCAGGGTGGTATTGCCTCCCTCTGGTCCGGACATGATACGTTTGGGGTTCTGTGTTCCGGGCTAGAAATGAGAAACAAGTATTAGGCTCGAAGCAACTAATATAGTTAGTTAATGAAGGACTTGATGAAGATGAAACAATATTATTATAGACTTACTGGCAACTTTTCTCCCTTTCTAAGCAGCTCGACTATCTCCACAACTCGTTTTGGAGTAACATCTTCCTGCAATTCAAGCAATTAACAGCAACCCTCAGACTTCCAAACATTTCAGGTATGTCCAAGGGAAAGGAAGACTATCACGGGGCTTACGTAATAATTGTACGTGTATCCTTCTGATCCATTAGAGTAATCTGCAACGGTAATCATTGGAGCGTTCACGCAGGATCCCTGCATACACAATTTACTTCAGTTTCAAACCATGATGCGGCAAGTTACAATTGAAGTATCACAGCTATCCTCATCTTAGCCCGGTGATATTAGAAAATAAAACTTACCATACATTCCATTTCGCCGACAGAGAAAAGACCGTCCTTTGTCACTTCTGCAATTTAAACATTGTACATCACTTTCATTAATCAAACGATGGTGTAGACCGTCTTAGATGATTAAGTTCAACATATTTAAGGTCACATTGAAGAATGAACCGGCAAAGATTTTGAGAACTAACCATTGCGTTTTACTCCCAAATGCTTCAGTAGTGAATCTTCTATTTCTCGAGACCCACGGATCATGCATGGTGTTGTTCCACAAACTAAAAGGTGGTACTTGCCTACCTGATTTACAGTTGAAAGAAGTTCATCGCAAGCAATTTTGAATCCATTGCTCACAGTCCATTGAACAGAACAAAGAAATGAGAAGACCGCTTACAGGTGTCCTGTTGAACATGGAATAAAACGTTGCAACTTCATAGACACGGATAGGAGCAACACCAATAACCTTAGCCACCTAGCAAGTCAAAAGGAAAGTTGTGAAAAGACACTAGAATTAGATCTTGACACGGGAAATCGAGGGGAAATCAAAAAATGAACCTCATTGCAAACATAATGCGATTATAAGATGCTATAACAAAACTAAATCCATTGTACTCCATGGTTATTCATCATATCTATGAACAAAGACAATGCATATTGTATTACTAATCTTCAGCATCAAAGTTCTCAAGTCGATTCAACATATTTTGAAATAATTATCCTCATCCTAGTACTGGAAGTCGAGGCAGTACATACCGCATTCATTGCTGATACAGGAAGCCATCCACCATGCTGCTGCTGCGCCAGATCTAGAAGGGGAATAACAGCAGATTGCTTGTAGTTGGATGGGTAATGAGAGATTATTTCCTTTACCTGAACACAGAGTTCCAAATGATAGAAATCATCATCGAGCAGGAAACAATGGAATCTATTGTAGCAACAGAGTTGAGTTAAATCTTCAATAATTCATATTAAAAACGTTAGTCCCCAGAGGATACCAAGGAAGTTGTAATTGCCAGTACAATGATCCTTCTTCAAACAAAACATGATCCGCAAACAAACTGAAGCTAGGAACCTAGTTGCTAAAACGAATCAAGCCCAGTCAAGTGAGATGGCAGGAAATACCATTGATACCTTAAGACTTTTTCCTTTCGCAGCGTCCAGTTTCAAACGATGGAGAAAGGTGTACTCTCTAGTAATTACTGAAAACCTTATAATTTACACTTTACAGTGAAACATGGTAGACACGATGGAAATAATCGTACAGGTGGAAGTGATCAAGCGAATTACTACATTCACATACATGAAAACAGTATTAACATTCAAAGAACCAAAGGTCGGAAAATTGTCTTTCAATTATTACCTTCTCTTGGTTTACGGAGCTGAACTCCCATTGAACGTCCGGATTGTTATCGGGCGAATCGATGTGCTGCACACAAAATAAAATCAATTTGACAGACAACAAAACAAAGGACGAAACACTATCCAAAAGCAAATGAAAGATGGAGACTTTCAATGATTCCCAAACACTCACGTAGTTCAGAGCAGTTGAGAACGAACGAGAAGCCTGCCGCAAACGAGACGAAAATCAAATTGGGAAAATCCGTGAAATGAGATTCGGGACGTGACAACGATCGATGGATCGATCAATGGACAAAGCGAAGAGAGGGAACTAAACCTGA
This sequence comes from Linum usitatissimum, assembly GCA_030674075.2. Taxonomy (NCBI): domain Eukaryota; kingdom Viridiplantae; phylum Streptophyta; class Magnoliopsida; order Malpighiales; family Linaceae; genus Linum; species Linum usitatissimum. The sequence goes on along the minus strand of JAUJYP020000804.1, from coordinate 2,632,349 downwards.
GAAGCTCCCCGGAAAGCTTGACGGATCTCCTGGAGGCGCGTGGCTGCCAGACGACCTATCATTTTCCCCGATTCTCCGACGAACTCAACGAAGAAGATGCACGGTGAGGGGAGTTGAGCTGGGGCAAACGGAGAGTGATCAGAAACCAGAGACGAGAAAATTGAATCCGCAACAAACAAAATAATTCCAGTTGTGAGAAATAAAGTGGGCCTTAAAACCAAATAAAGCCCAATAATACAGTACTCATCTCAAAGCCTGGCCCGTTCTGAGAAGTACTTCACTTCCAGAAGCGGGGCTTCAATAGCCGAGAAATCCTCTGGAGCTTCCATGGCTGCGCTGCATTACCCTTAAAGAAGAAGAAGAAGAAGAAGCCTAACTATGGCGTTGCAACAACTGTCTTCGCTGGCGTTCTTAAGCAAGGTTCATTTATGCTTTCGGAGTAAACTTTTGGCTAGCGGCAATTCGCCTGGTTCGTCGTGGCTAGGATTGAAACGATCGAGCTTGAACGGTAGGCTGAAGTGTTCGGCTGAGTACAGAGACTACGAACAGAACAACCAGACGGTGGTCGGCCACGATAGACCAGCCGAAATTCCATGGAAGAAGGAGCTCTGCAACACGGTGCAGCTCATCGGCATAGTGGACGGTCCCGTCGAAATGAAGGACCTCCCGTCCGGGAAGGTCGTCGCCTGGACGAGGCTAGGGTTCAAGAAGTCTGCCGCCGAGACCTGCTGGTAAAAAATGTCGCTAATTTGAAGTTCTTAGGGCAAATTGCGGTGTCTGCATTTGTGATAATTGAATTAAATTGTTTGAATTTGTAAAATTTTGAATGTTCGTAGGATCAATCTGACGTTCTGGGATGAGTTGGCGCGAACTGCATCTCAACATTTGCAGCAAGGGAACCAGATTTATGTGTCTGGTCGATTGATTTCAGATGCAGTTGAGAATGAGGAAGGAAAAGTCGTGACTTACTACAAGGTAATTAAAACTCTGTAAATGATAATGTTCTTTCAATGTTTGTTCAATGTTCTGCAAGTTGAGATGATTCGTTAAGCTTGGTTCGTTTGCTTACAATCTGGGCAGTTAGTGGTGCAGCAGTTCAATTTCATCGAAAGAAACGGGTCATCTTTCTCATCATATGGTGAAGGATCATCTAACATGAACGGTTCTGGTATGCTTTTATTTGAGCTTCTTCTTATGATACCTAAGGAAACAATCTTAATCTTGATTGCCATCTATTCCCAGGAAACAGAAAGTTCAACAACAGCAGCAATACCTCAAATATGGGTTCCATAGAAGAGCAATGGCAAGCATTTTTCGCTAGCCCTTCAGAGTGGTGGGATAACAGGAAGAACAAGGTATATACTCTATGAATGAGACGAATGCTTTCTTTCTTCTTCTGTGATTTGAACATGTTTGGAATGAACTGTTCGTTCGAGTTATGTCTCGTAATGAAGTTGTATGTATACACTACACAGAGGAACTCCAAGTATCCAGATTTCAAGCACAAGGATACCGGGGAAGCGTTGTGGGTTGAAGGCAGGTATAACCCTCCCTGGGTGAAGTCTCAACTGGCGGTATTGGACGAGAGATTGGGGACGATGGTCCGTGACGAGGATAACAGCAGAAGGGATATAAGTTCATTGGGGACCAACGAATTCTTGTCTTTCTAGTAGGCAAATTACTCCATTTCTCTGCGCCTTCCATGGTCTGGAGATCAAAGGTTCTTTGGATCTCTGTGTGCTTTGCTAGTTACACGTTGTTGTGTCTAGGATGGTACAAGCACGATTTGTAATGCATCAACAATGGGAAGCTGTGAGTGTAATGCTTTCATGTAGCAATTTCAAAGATAGCAGCTATGGGCTTTTGACGCCATGACTTTGACTAAATGAGCAAGTCTTCAAGACTTGTGGTAACAGTGATCGGATAATCTTTGAACTTGGTCAAACATTGAAGCCGTATGGACTAGGGCGTAGCTGAAGATGGAGAAGAAGATGGAAAAGTATCGCTAAAATATTGCCCTTTCCCGCAAGCTAGTGTTTGTCTTCAAGGGGACAAGATGGTGAGCATTGACTTGAAGACTTCAGAAATGAGAATCTCGACCCTAATTTTCAATCGAAGTATAGACACAGAAAATATTGCAATTTGACATACGAGGACATTATAGCCGGTATTTGAAGAAATGTCGATATATACTCCAATTCGCTCGGCACAAATAAATGTTGTATATCTTCAACCAGGAGGTGCATTTTCCATAAACGAAGACGTATAGAACAAAGATTGTCGCGATAATTTTTTACTTTCCTATAATATGTAATAGCTTCATTTTATTTCATATTACTATTTCAAAGTTTCACTCTGTCCAAAATTCATATATTCTCCCTGATAATAATTTTGTACATGAGATAATGCATATCCACCAAATCATTGAGTATTCATAGTTTATATGTCACCATTCATTTGTTTAGTTTCCCCTTATTTGTATATTTCTCTTTAAAAATAACACTAATTCGGTAATCATAAACTTTATCTAGCTACCATTTCATTGATCGATATTTAGGATTCAAAGACGGAACCTGGAATGAACGAACCTAAATCCTCCATCCAAAATTTTATGTTTTTAAAGTGAAGAAATCATATATAAAGATATTACTCAATGTATTTTTCAATTTCGCCCGATATAATTTTCAAACTTACTTCTACTTTGAAATATTGTTGATGATTTTCTACCCTCCTAATTCTCATGGAATCCTGAACCAAAAGTATATTAAGAAACTTGAAAATAGGTTCGGCAATTCTCCATCCTCAACTTCCAGCCCTAATCTGCAAGCATTCCTACCTAGTTTGAGTTTGATAGATCTTTGTCTTAAATTTTGTCGCTACGTAGTGTCTGAATGTATTAAAATAGGCAAGAACAGTTAAACAATAACAAGAAGGGAAATCAAAGATCAAGATCAAGATCAGCCAAATCCAGCTACAAACCAACGAACCAACCGAATCAAAATGAGCTCAAGAACCAACAAAATAACAAAGAAAAGTTGAAAGATCGATCTATCAAGTTGAGTTTGTGTTTGCGTTTGCTCGTATATATTATATATGTATGTATATTTTTGATATATAAAATCAGAAAAAGATCCACACAGGTTATCGAACGTATATATCCAGACTCGAACCGGTCCATGATTAATTATTGACCGGTTTATATGCAACCGAGCCCTCTAGCTTCGGATCCCCTCATTATCCTCAACCTCTTGCAGGATCCGATGAACATCTCCCACGGCACATCTCCGACCAGCATCCAGTCGCCGTCCTTGTCCTCGTAAGTCGGAGCGAAATCAGATCCGTTGTATCCTTCCCTCTCCGAGTACTCCCCGAACTTGAGCTTGAACATGCTCTCCAAACCACTCAGCAGCTCGTAATAGCTCTTGTACATCTTCACGTCTATCTTGCGCAGGTACGGAGCTCCGTCCATGCTCACTTTCACGTACTCGCTCTTCTTCTTCTTCTTCTTCTGCTCGAAGCAGCTCTTCCTGTACGATCGGATCGGAGGCCATCCCACCGCTTGTGCTCTGCAAATAATCCAAACAGAATTGCAATTAGTAACTGAATTTTTTTGAAAAATGTACGGAAGATGAATAGATCTGGAGAGATCGGAACATACTTAGCGGGAGGATGAGCGCAATCGCCGTCGCCATCCTCGACATCGGAGGCGCTGGAATTGCTCTGCGACTTGCACTCGTCGACTGGCACTTCCGGCGAGGATCTCTTGTTGTTGTTGCTGATGATGATGCCAGTTCTTAGTAGAGTCGGCGTTGTCGTCGGGGAAGTGCTGCTGGCCTGTGATTTCTCAGGCTCGTCGCGGCTGTCGCTTCCTGGCAATCCTAATCGGAGCTCTGTGGCCTTGAGGTTGAGATCGGAAGCCATGTGCTCCATAGATGATGATCTTTCCATTGTCAATTGGTGTTCAAACTGATTTTGAAAATTGAATTTTGATTTTGCTGAGGGGTGGAGGAAAGAAGTGAGAAATTGTTTGTGAATCGAAGGTGAAGGAATGGTGGAGTTATGGTTAAATAGGGAGGGGAACAAGAAAGGGACCGTTACTGGGCAAATTGGCTCCCTCTTCGTGCGTGAGAGCAATGATGATAATCCATAGCTACACCTCCACGCGCGTATCTTCTCACGCGCTAGGTATGGAGAACCCGATATTTTCATTAACAAGATGTTAAACGAGCCTAACTAAAAAGGATGGTAGTTTGGTACCGTACATATAGGATTGTGATAAAAAGCGAAACGGCTAATCAACCAATAGCCGTTTCTGTAGAGTGGTTATGTAGGGCATTTATTCTATCTTGTAAACATATATATTTTCCTAATTAACGGCACGTATATGTGTATTTTGACTTAATTAACGGTGTACGTTTATTTTAGAGTGCACATACATAAGTGACGAAATTGGGGTTGACATCAATAAGATTTTACATTCGTTCTAATTTAAGATTACGTTATGAATATCTATCATCGTAAAATTAAGACACCATATATCTTCTGTAGGCTACACGGGATTGAGAAATCCCAAACAAGTAATCATATATACAAGTAATAATAACGGATATATATTACTATAATAGGCTCAAAGACTACAAGATAGTGAACACCAATAAACATGACAATGTCCAATAAGCCAGCAAAATAGCCAGCAACTTGATTATATTCCTGATACACATGTTCAACTTGGACCACTCAACCTCCATTAATCTAACATCTTACAAAAACTATCACAACCTCATGAGAGTGCTAGCGTATGTACAATCTCATTTTCCTTCGTGATAACCTAGATTGGAGCGTGCAAATACAACTACACCCTTATTTTACAATGTACCATCTCCCATACCATTTAAAGATCATCAAAACTCTTTTACTGATCCTCTTAATTTAGCCAGAACAATATTCAAGGTAACCTCTTAAATTTTAACTGAACGAGTATGTAATTTAATTTTTAAAATAAGCAGTGACATTTATTATGCTGTCATACTATCAGTTTTATTTTTGTTCAATGACCAATACTATTCCAATCTTATTTACATAAATACTCGTAATTGTCTTTTATCTAGTATATTCACGTAGTTGTTTTAATCACTTAAAACCGTTCGAACCAAAAAAAAATTAACCCAACCTCGAAAAGTGAGGCGCATAGAGTGAGGAAGGCACTTGAGATCATAACAGATACGGATGTTTATACAAAGAAGAGCATTATAAAGACCGGTGCCCGGAAGGAAGGGGACAAGGAAGAGACAAAGGCAAAGCAAACGGGTGTATTTTTACACACACGGTGGACCAACCAGACCACCCAAAAATCCGACGGCAGATATTTGATCCCACTCTGAGATGGGAATTCCAGACAACCGTCGGATGGGATGGTCCAGGCACAAGTGACTTTGAGGTCCCTGATTCCAACCCGGATAAGTGCCATATGAGGAAAGCGGGTCCCACTTTTTTGGTGTCGTGGGATGAAATGGTTCGGCCATGTCGGTCTAGGAAATGGTAGGGTGGGTGGGACCACCGGACACGTGGGATTGGTGTGGAGGTTTGGTCCCCAAGGGACCAAGCAGAAGCATATTAGTTAGCGCCCACTTCGAGAAATTACCTGAACTCCTCCAGAAGTTTGGACTTTGACCATTTAATTATTATTCGACTGTTGACTAAGTTGCTGAATTAAAGAAATTAAAATAGTGGGAATGGTTCGCGATACGTGTAAAAATATATAGCTATTGGCTATTGCACTGCTTATATATATATAATTTGGGGTGAAATCAGTTTTATAATCTATGAAAGACTGCATTACCAATTCACAATTTCACGATAAGTGGGTACATGCATGAATATGAAATAAATTGTGTTTCTTTAACATATATTTTGTGAGTATGAACGTTTATATTCACTCAATTTTTTGTTCATTATTTGATCGGATTATAACTCTACCAACACGTAGATGGTTTAATATTTTATCGATAACAGAAGAACATATATTGCTATAGCCCATAAAAATATTATTAGATAAATAGTGTTTGGTAAATGGCTCAAAATTGAGGTTTCATCTTGTTAAATCCTTCAAATAATAGCCAAATGAAGTTAAAAAATATTTTTCAACATGCTAAAATGACACTGAGTTTATTAGATTTTTAACTTGATTTGACCATTGTTTATAGGGGTTACCATAATGACACTTGATTTTTTAGTCATTTCCAACATGCATAACAAATTTGAGTCGATTTGAAACTTTTGAAAATTTCTTGTGAAAATGGTCAATTTTCATAAGTTAACCCCTTCGGAAATATTCAATTTTGACATGAAAATTGAAAATTTTCAAATTGGCTAATATTAGACATGCATGTTTGGAAAGGCTCAAAATTGAGGTTTCATCTTGTTAAACTCTTCAAATAATAGCCAAATGAAGGTAAAAAATATTTTTCAACATGCCAAAATGACACCAAGTTTATTTGATTTCTAACTTGGTTTGGCCATTGTTTACATGGGTTACCATATTGACACTTGATTTTTTAGTCATTTCTATCATGCATAACAAATTTGAGTCGATTTGAAACTTTCTTGTGAAAATGGCCAATTTTTATAGGTTAACCCCCTTCGGAAATATTCAATTTTGTCATGAAAATTGAAATCTTTCAAATTGGCTAATATTTGACATGCATGTTTGGAAAGGCTAAAAATTGAGGTTTCAACTTGTTAAACCCTTCCAATAATAGTCAAATGAAGTTAAAAAACATTTTTTAACATGCTAAAATGACACCGAGTTTATTTGATTGTTAATTTGGTTTGACCATTGTTTACAGGGGTTACCATAATGACACTTAATTTTTTAGTCATTTCCAACATGCATAACAAATTTCAGTCGATTTGAAACTTTTGAAAATTTCTTGTGAAAATGGCATATTTTCATAGGTTAACCCCCTTCAGAAATATTCAATTTTGACATAAAAATTGAAAATTTTCAAATTGGCTCATATTTGACATGCATGTTTGGAAAGGCTCAAAATTGAGGTTTCATCATATTAAACACTTCAAATAATAGCCAAATGAAGTTAAAAATACTTTGTCACATGCTAAAATGACACCGAATTTATTTGATTTTTAACTTGGTTTGGCCATTGTTTACAGGGGTTACAATAATGACACTTATTTTTTTACTCATTTTCAACATGCATAACAAATTTGAGTCGATTTGAAACTTTTGAAAATTTCTTGTCAAAATGGCCAATTTTCATAGGTTAACCCCTTCGGAAATATTCAATTTTGACATGAAAATTGAAATTTTTTAAATTGGCTAATATTTGACATGCCTGTTTGGAAAGGCTCAAAATTGAGGTTTCATCATGTTAAGCCCTTCAAATAATAGCCAAATGAAGTTAAAAATACTTTGTCACATGCTAAAATGACACCGAGTTTATTTGATTTTTAACTTGGTTTGACCATTGTTTATAGGGGTTACCATAATGACACTTGATTTTTTAGTCATTTCCAACATGCATAACAAATTTTAGTCGAATTGAAACTTTTGAAAATTTCTTGTGAAAATGGCCAATTTTCATAGGTTAACTCCTTCGGAAATATTCAATTTTGACATGAAAATTTTCAAATTTTCAAATTGGCTAATATTTGACATGCATGTTTGGAAAGGCTCAAAATTGAAGTTTCGTCTTGTTAAACCGTTCAAATAATAGCCAAATGAAGTTAAAAATACTTTGTCACATGCTAAAATGACACCGAGTTTATTTGATTTTTAACTTGGTTTGACCATTGTTTACAGGGGTTACCATAATGACACTTGATTTTTTAGTCATTTCCAACATGCATAACAAATTTGAGTCGATTTGAAACTTTTAAAAATTTCTGGTGAAAATGGCCAATTTTCATAGGTTAACCCCTTCGGAAATATTCAATTTTGACATGAAAATTTTCAAATTTTCAAATTGGCTAATATTTGACATGCATGTTTGGAATGGCTCAAAATTGAAGTTTCATCTTGTTAAACCCTTCAAATAATAGCCAAATGAAGTTAAAAAATATTTTTCTAACATGCTAAAATGACACCGAATTTATATGATTTTTAACTTGGTTTGGCCATTGTTTACAGGGGTTACAATAATGACACTTATTTTTTTACTCATTTCCAACATGCATAATAAATTTTAGTCGATTTGAAACTTTTGAAAATTTCTTGTCAAAATGGCCAATTTTCATAGGTTAACCCCTTCGGAAATATTCAATTTTGACATGAAAATTGAAAATTGGCTAATATTTGACATGCATGTTTGGATAGGCTCAAAATTGAAGTTTCATCTTGTTAAACCCTTCAAATAATAGCCAAATGAAGTTAAAAATACTTTGTCACATGCTAAAATGACACCGAGTTTATTTGATTTTTAACTTGGTTTGACCATTGTTTACAGGGGTTACCATAATGACACTTGATTTTTTAGCGATTTTCATGCATAACAAATTTGAGTCGATTTGAAACTTTTGAAAATTTCTGGTGAAAATGACCAATTTTCATATGTTAACCCCTTCGAAAATATTCAATTTTGACATGAAAATTGAAAATTTTCAAATTGGCTAATATTTGACATTCATGTTTGGAAAGACTCAAAATTGAAGTTTCATCTTGTTAAACACTTCAAATAATAGCCAAATGAAGTTAAAAAATATTTTTCAACATGCTAAAATGACACCGAATTTATTTGATTTTTAACTTGGTATGGCCATTGTTTACAGGGGTTAGAATAATGACACTTATTTTTTTACTCATTTCCAACATGCATAATAAATTTGAGTCGATTTGAAACTTTTGAAAATTTCTTGTCAAAATGGCCAATTTTCATAGGTTACCCCCTTCGGAAATATTCAATTTGGACATGAAAATTTTCAAATTTCTAAATTGGCTAATATTTGACATGCATGTTTGGAAAGGCTCAAAATTGAAGTTTCATCTTGTTAAACCCTTCAAATAATAGTCAAATGAAGTTAAAAATACTTTGTCACATGCTAAAATGACACCGAGTTTATTTGATTTTTAACTTGGTTTGACCATTGTTTACAGGGGTTACCATAATGACACTTGATTTTTTAGTCATTTCCAACATGCATAACAAACTTGAGTCGATTTGAAACTTTTAAAAATTTCTGGTGAAAATAGCCAATTTTCATAGGTTAACCCCTTCGGAAATATTCAATTTTAACATGAAAATTTTAAAATTTTAAAATTGGCTAATATTTGACATGCATGTTTGGAAAGGCTCAAAATTTAAGTTTCATCTTGTTAAACCCTTCAAATAATAGCCAAATGAAGTTAAAAAATATTTTTCAACATGCTAAAATGACACCGAATTTATTTGATTTTTAACTTGGTTTGGCCATTGTTTACAGGGGTTAGAATAATGACACTTATTTTTTTACTCATTTCCAACATGCATAATAAATTTGAGTCGTTTTGAAAATTTCTTGTTAAAATTGCCAATTTTCATAGGTTAACCCCTTCGGAAATATTCAATTTTGACATGAAAATTTTCAAATTTTGAAATTGGATAATATTTGACATGCATGTTTGGAAAGGCTCAAAATTGAAGTTTCATCTTGTTAAAGACTTCAAATAATAGCCAAATGAAGTTAAAAAATATTTTTCAACATGCTAAAATCACACCAAATTTATTTGATTTTTAACTTGGTTTGGCCATTGTTTACAGGGGTTACAATAATGACACTTATTTTTTTACTCATTTCCAACATGCATAATAAATTTAAGTCGATTTGAAACTTTTGAAAATTTCTTGTAAAAATGGCCAATTTTCATAGGTTAACCCCTTCGGAAATATTCAATTTTGACAAGAAAATTGAAAATTGGCTAATATTTGACATGCATGTTTGGAAAGGCTCAAAATTGAAGTTTCATCTTGTTAAACCCTTCAAATAATAGCCAAATGAAGTTAAAAATACTTTGTCATATGCTAAAATGACACCGAGTTTATTCGATTTTTAACTTGGTTTGACCATTGTTTACAGGGGTTACCATAATGACACTTGATTTTTTAGTCATTTCCAACATGCCTAATAAATTTGAGTCGATTTGAAACTTTTGAAAATTTCTTGTCAAAATGGCCAATTTTCATAGGTTAACCCCTTCGGAAATATTCAATTTTGACATGAAAATTTTCAAATTTTGAAATTGGCTAATATTTGACATGCATGTTTGGATAGGCTCAAAATTGAAGTTTCATCTTGTTAAACCCTTCAAATAATAGCCAAATGAAGTTAAAAATACTTTGTCACATGCTAAAATGACACCGAGTTTATTTGATTTTTAACTTGGTTTGACCATTGTTTACAGGGGTTACCATAATGACACTTGATTTTTTAGTCATTTTCATGCATAACAAATTTGAGTCGATTTGAAACTTTTGAAAATTTCTGGTGAAAATGACCAATTTTCATATGTTAACCCCTTCGAAAATATTCAATTTTGACATGAAAATTGAAAATTTTCAAATTGGCTAATATTTGACATGCATGTTTGGAAAGACTCAAAATTGAAGTTTCATCTTGTTAAACACTTCAAATAATAGCCAAATGAAGTTAAAAAATATTTTTCAACATGCTAAAATGACACCGAATTTATTTGATTTTTAACTTGGTTTGGCCATTGTTTACAGGGGTTACAATAATGACACTTATTTTTTTACTCATTTTCAACATGCATAATAAATTTGAGTCGATTTGAAACTTTTGAAAATTTCTTGTCAAAATGGCCAATTTTCATAAGTTAACCCCTTCGGAAATATTCAATTTTGACATGAAAATTTTCAAATTGGCTAATATTTGACATGCATGTTTGGAAAGGCTCAAAATTGAAGTTTCAACTTGTTAAACCCTTCAAATAATAGCCAAATGAAGTTAAAAATACTTTGTCATATGCTAAAATGACACCGAGTTTATTTGATTTTTAACTTGGTTTGACCATTGTTTACAGGGGTTACCATAATGACACTTGATTTTTTAGTCATTTCCAACATGCATAACAAACTTGAGTCGATTTGAAACTTTTAAAAATTTCTGGTGAAAATAGCCAATTTTCATAGGTTAACCCCTTCGGAAATATTCAATTTTGACATGAAAATTTTAAAATTTTAAAATTGGCTAATATTTGACATGCATGTTTGGAAAGGCTCAAAATTGAAGTTTCATCTTGTCAAACCCTTCAAATAATAGCCAAATGAAGTTATAAAATATTTTTCAACATGCTAAAATGACACCGAATTTATTTGATTTTTAACTTGGTTTGGCCATTGTTTACAGGGGTTACAATAATGACACTTATTTTTTACTCATTTCCAACATGCATAACAAATTTGAGTCGATTTGAAACTTTTGAAAATTTCTCGGTGAAAATGGCCAATTTTCATATGTTAACCCCTTCGAAAATATTCAATTTTGACATGAAAATTGAAAATTTTCAAATTGGATAATATTTGACATGCATGTTTGGAAAGGCTCAAAATTGAAGTTTCATCTTGTCAAACCCTTCAAATAATAACCAAATGAAGTTAAAAATACTTTGTCACATGCTAAAATGACACAGAGTTTATTTGATTTTTAACTTGGTTTGACCATTGTTTACAGGGGTTACCATAATGACACTTGATTTTTTAGTCATTTCCAACATGCATAACAAATTTGAGTCGATTTGAAACTTTTGAAAATTTCTGGTGAAAATGGCCAATTTTTATATGTTAACCCCTTCGAAAATAATCAATTTTGACATGAAAATTTTAAAATTTTCAAATTGGCTAATATTTGACATGCATGTTTGGAAAGGCTCAAAATTGAAGTTTCATCTTGTCAAACCCTTCAAATAATAGCCAAATGAAGTTATAAAATATTTTTCAACATGCTAAAATGACACCGAGTTTATTTGATTTTTAACTTGGTTTGACCATTGTTTACAGGGGTTACCATAATGACACTTGATTTTTTAGTCATTTCCAACATGCATAACAAATTTGAGTCGATTTGAAACTTTTAAAAATTTCTGGTGAAAATGGCCAATTTTCATAGGTTAACCCCTTCGGAAATATTCAATTTTGACATGAAAATTGAAAATTTTCAAATTGGCTAATATTTGACATGCATGTTTGGAAAGGCTCAAAATTGAAGTTTCATCTTGTTAAACCCTTCAAATAATAGCCAAATGAAGTTAAAAAATATTTCTCAACATGCTAAAATGACACCGAATTTATTTGATTTTTAACTTGGTTTGGCCATTTTTTACAGGGGTTACAATAATGACACTTATTTTTTTACTCATTTCCAACATGCATAATAAATTTGAGTCGATTTGAAAGTTTTGAAAATTTCTTGCCAAAATGGCCAATTTTCATAGGTTAACCCCTTCGGAAATATTAATTTTGGACATGAAAATTTTCAAATTTTAAAATTGGCTAATATTTGACATGCATGTTTGGAAAGGCTCAAAATTGAAGTTTTATCTTGTTAAACCCTTCAAATAATAACCAAATGAAGTTAAAAATACTTTGTCACATGCTAAAATGACACAGAGTTTATTTGATTTTTAACTTGGTTTGACCATTGTTTACAGGGGTTACCATAATGACACTTGATTTTTTAGTCATTTCCAACATGCATAACAAATTTGAGTCGATTTGAAACTTTTGAAAATTTCTGGTGAAAATGGCCAATTTTGATATGTTAACCCCTTCGAAAATAATCAATTTTGACATGAAAATTTTAAAATTTTCAAATTGGCTAATATTTGACATGCATGTTTGGAAAGGCTCAAAATTGAAGTTTCATCTTGTCAAACCCTTCAAATAATAGGCAAATGAAGTTATAAAATATTTTTCAACATGCTAAAATGACACCGAATTTATTTGATTTTTAACTTGGTTTGGCCATTGTTTACAGGGGTTACAATAATGACACTTATTTGTTACTCATTTCCAACATGCATAACAAATTTGAGTCGATTTGAAACTTTTGAAAATTTCTCGGTGAAAATGGCCAATTTTCATATGTTAACCCCTTCGAAAATATTCAATTTTGACATGAAAATTGAAAATTTTCAAATTGGATAATATTTTACATGCATGTTTGGAAAGGCTCAAAATTGAAGTTTCATCTTGTTAAACACTTCAAATAATAGCCAAATGAAGTTAAAAAATATTTTTCAACATGCTAAAATGACACCGAGTTTATTTGATTTTTAACTTGGTTTGACCATTGTTTACAGGGGTTACCATAATGACACTTGATTTTTTAGTCATTTCCAACATGCATAACAAATTTGAGTCGATTTGAAACTTTTAAAAATTTCTGGTGAAAATGGCCAATTTTCATAGGTTAACCCCTTCGGAAATATTCAATTTTGACATGAAAATTGAAAATTTTCAAATTGGATAATATTTGACATGCATGTTTGGAAAGGCTCAAAATTGAAGTTTCATCTTGTTAAACACTTCAAATAATAGCCAAATGAAGTTAAAAATACTTTGTCACATGCTAAAATGACACAGAGTTTATTTGATTTTTAACTTGGTTTGACCATTGTTTACAGGGGTTTACCATAATGACACTTGATTTTTTAGTCATTTCCAACATGCATAACAAATTTGAGTCGATTTGAAACTTTTGAAAATTTCGGTGAAAATGGCCAATTTTTATATGTTAACCCCTTCGAAAATAATCAATTTTGACATGAAAATTTTAAAATTTTCAAATTGGCTAATATTTGACATGCATGTTTGGAAAGGCTCAAAATTGAAGTTTCATCTTGTCAAACCCTTCAAATAATAGCCAAATGAAGTTATAAAATATTTTTCAACATGCTAAAATGACACCGAATTTATTTGATTTTTAACTTGGTTTGGCCATTGTTTACAGGGGTTACAATAATGACACTTATTTTTTACTCATTTCCAACATGCATAACAAATTTGAGTCGATTTGAAACTTTTGAAAATTTCTGGTGAAAATGGCCAATTTTCATATGTTAACCCCTTCGAAAATATTCAATTTTGACATGAAAATTGAAAATTTTCAAATTGGATAATATTTGACATGCATGTTTGGAAAGGCTCAAAATTGAAGTTTCATCTTGTTAAACACTTCAAATAATAGCCAAATGAAGTTAAAAAATATTTTTCAACATGCTAAAATGACACCGAGTTTATTTGATTTTTAACTTGGTTTGACCATTGTTTACAGGGGTTACCATAATGACACTTGATTTTTTAGTCATTTCCAACATGCATAACAAATTTGAGTCGATTTGAAACTTTTAAAAATTTCTGGTGAAAATGGCCAATTTTCATAGGTTAACCCCTTCGGAAATATTCAATTTTGACATGAAAATTGAAAATTTTCAAATTGGCTAATATTTGACATGCATGTTTGGAAAGGCTCAAAATTGAAGTTTCATCTTGTTAAACCCTTCAAATAATAGTCAAATGAAGTTAAAAAATATTTTTCAACATGCTAAAATGACACCGAATTTATTTTATTTTTAACATGGTTTGGCCATTGTTTACAGGGGTTACAATAATGACACTTATTTTTTACTCATTTTCAACATGCATAACAAATTTGAGTCGATTTGAAACGTTTGAAAATTTCTTGTGAAAATGGCTAATTTTCATAGGTTAACCCCTTCAGAAATATTCAATTTCGACATGAAAATTTTGAAATTTTAAAATTGGCTAATATTTGACATGCATGTTTGGAAAGGCTCAAAATTGAGGTTTCATCATGTTAAACCCTTCAAATAATAGCCAAATGAAGTTAAAAATACTTTGTCACATGCTAAAATGACACCGAGTTTATTTGATTTTTAACTTGGTTTGACCATTGTTTACGGGGTTACCATAATGACACTTGATTTTTTAGTCATTTCCAACATGCATAACAAATTTGAGTCGATTTGAAACTTTTGAAAATTTCTGGTGAAAATGGCCAATTTTTATATGTTAACCCCTTCGAAAATAATCAATTTTGACATGAAAATTGAAAATTTTCAAATTGGCTAATATTTGACATGCATGTTTGGAAAGGCTCAAAATTGAAGTTTCATCTTGTCAAACCCTTCAAATAATAGCCAAATGAAGTTATAAAATATTTTTCAACATGCTAAAATGACACCGAATTTATTTGATTTTTAACTTGGTTTGGCCATTGTTTACAGGGGTTACAATAATGACACTTATTTTTTACTCATTTCCAACATGCATAATAAATTTGAGTCGATTTGAAACTTTTGAAAATTTCTTGTGAAAATGGCCAATTTTCATAGGTTACCCCCTTCGGGAATATTCAATTTGGACATGAAAATTTTCAAATTTCTAAATTGGCTAATATTTGACATGCATGTTTGGAAAGGCTCAAAATTGAAGTTTCATCTTGTTAAACACTTCAAATAATAGCCAAATGAAGTTAAAAAATATTTCTCAACATGCTAAAATGACACCGAATTTATTTGATTTTTAACTTGGTTTGGCCATTTTTTACAGGGGTTACAATAATGACACTTATTTTTTTACTCATTTCCAACATGCATAATAAATTTGAGTCGATTTGAAAGTTTTGAAAATTTCTTGCCAAAATGGCCAATTTTCATAGGTTAACCCCTTCGGAAATATTCAATTTTGACATGAAAATTAAAAATTTTCAAATGGGCTAATATTTAACATGCATGTTTGTAAAGGCTCAAAATTGAGGTTTCATCATGTTAAACCCATCAAATAATAGCCAAATGAAGTTAAAAATACTTTGTCACATGCTAAAATGACACTGAGTTTATTTGATTTTTAACTTGATTTGACCATTGTTTATTGGGGTTACCATAATGAAACTTGATTTTTTAGTCATTTCCAACATGCATAACAAATTTGAGTCGATTTGAAACTTTTGAAAATTTCTTGTGAAAATGGCCAATTTTCATAGGTTAACCCCTTCGGAAATATTCAATTTTGACATGAAAATTTTCAAATTTTCAAATTGGGTAATATTTGACATGCATGTTTGGAAAGGCTAAAAATTGAAGTTTTATCTTGTTAAACCCTTCAAATAATAGTCAAATGAAGTTAAAAAATATTTTTCAACATGCTAAAATGACACCGAATTTATTTTATTTTTAACATGGTTTGGCCATTGTTTACAGGGGTTACAATAATGACACTTATTTTTTACTCATTTTCAACATGCATAACAAATTTGAGTCGATTTGAAACTTTTAAAAATTTCTGGTGAAAATGGCCAATTTTCATAGGTTAACCCCTTCGGAAATATTCAATTTTGACATGAAAATTTTCAAATTTTCAAATTGGCTAATATTTGACATGCATGTTTGGAATGGCTCAAAATTGAAGTTTCATCTTGTTAAACCCTTCAAATAATAGCCAAATGAAATTAAAAAATATTTTTCTAACATGCTAAAATGACACCGAATTTATATGATTTTTAACTTGGTTTGGCCATTGTTTACAGGGGTTACAATAATGACACTTATTTTTTTACTCATTTCCAACATGCATAATAAATTTTAGTCGATTTGAAACTTTTGAAAATTTCTTGTCAAAATGGCCAATTTTCATAGGTTAACCCCTTCGGAAATATTCAATTTTGACATGAAAATTTTCAAATTTTGAAACTGGCTAATATTTGACATGCATGTTTGGAAAGGCTCAAAATTGAAGTTTCATCTTGTTAAAGACTTCAAATAATAGCCAAATGAAGTTAAAAAATATTTTTCAACATGCTAAAATCACACCAAATTTATTTGATTTTTAACTTGGTTTGGCCATTGTTTACAGGGGTTACAATAATGACACTTATTTTTTTACTCATTTCCAACATGCATAATAAATTTGAGTCGATTTGAAAGTTTTGAAAATTTCTTGCCAAAATGGCCAATTTTCATAGGTTAACCCCTTCGGAAATATTCAATTTTGACATGAAAATTAAAAATTTTCAAATGGGCTAATATTTAACATGCATGTTTGTAAAGGCTCAAAATTGAGGTTTCATCATGTTAAACCCATCAAATAATAGCCAAATGAAGTTAAAAATACTTTGTCACATGCTAAAATGACACCGAGTTTATTTGATTTTTAACTTGATTTGACCATTGTTTATAGGGGTTACCATAATGAAACTTGATTTTTTAGTCATTTCCAACATGCATAACAAATTTGAGTCGATTTGAAACTTTTGAAAATTTCTTGTGAAAATGGCCAATTTTCATAGGTTAACCCCTTCGGAAATATTCAATTTTGACATGAAAATTTTCAAATTTTCAAATTGGGTAATATTTGACATGCATGTTTGGAAAGGCTAAAAATTGAAGTTTCATCTTGTTAAACCCTTCAAATAATAGTCAAATGAAGTTAAAAAATATTTTTCAACATGCTAAAATGACACCGAATTTATTTTATTTTTAACATGGTTTGGCCATTGTTTACAGGGGTTACAATAATGACACTTATTTTTTACTCATTTTCAACATGCATAACAAATTTGAGTCGATTTGAAACGTTTGAAAATTTCTTGTGAAAATGGCTAATTTTCATAGGTTAACCCCTTCAGAAATATTCAATTTCGACATGAAAATTTTGAAATTTTAAAATTGGCTAATATTTGACATGCATGTTTGGAAAGGCTCAAAATTGAGGTTTCATCATGTTAAACCCTTCAAATAATAGCCAAATGAAGTTAAAAATACTTTGTCACATGCTAAAATGACACCGAGTTTATTTGATTTTTAACTTGGTTTGACCATTGTTTACAGGGGTTACCATAATGACACTTGATTTTTTAGTCATTTCCAACATGCATAACAAATTTGAGTCGATTTGAAACTTTTGAAATTTTCTGGTGAAAATGGCCAATTTTCTTATGTTAACCCCTTCGGAAATATTCAATTTTGACATGAAAATTGAAAATTTAAAATTGGCTAAAATGAGACATGCATGTTTGGAAAGACTCAAAATTGAGGTTTCATCATGTTAAACCCTTCAAATAATAGCCAAATATAGTTAAAAATACTTTGTCATATGCTAAAATGACACTGAGTTTATTTGATTTTTAACTTGGTTTGGCCATTGTTTACAGGGATTACAATAATGACACTTATTTTTTTACTCATTTCCAACATGCATAATAAATTTGAGTCGATTTGAAACTTTTGAAAATTTCTTGTCAAAATGGCCAGTTTTCATAGGTTAACCCCTTCGGAAATATTCAATTTTGACATGAAAATTGAAAATTTTCAATAATATTTGACATGCATGTTTGGAAAGGCTCAAAATTGAGGTTTCATCTTGTTAAACCCTTCAAATAATAGCCAAATGAAGGTAAAAAATATTTTTCAATATGCTAAAATGACACCAACTTTATTTGATTTTTAACTTGGTTTGACCATTGTCTACAGGGGTTACCGAAATGACACTTGATTTTTTAGTCATTTCCAACATGCATATCAAATTTGAGTCGATTTGAAACTTTTGCAAATTTCTTGTGAAAATGGCAAATTTTCATAGGTTAACCCCTTCAGAAATATTCAATTTTGACATGAAAATTAAAAATTTTCAAATGGGCTAATTTTTGACATGCATGTTTGTAAAGGCTCAAAATTGAGGTTTCATCTTGTTAAACCCTTCAAATAATAGCCAAATGAAGGTAAAAAATATTTTTCAACATTGTAAAATGACACCAAGTTTATTTGATTTTTAACTTGGTTTGGCCATTGTTTACATGGGTTACCATATTGATACTTGATTTTTTAGTCATTTCTATCATGCATACCAAATTTGAGTCGATTTGAAACTTTTGAAACTTTCTTGTGAATATGGCCAATTTTTATAGGTGTTACCTTCGGAAATATTCAATTTTGTCATGAAAATGGAAATCTTTGAAATTGGCTAATATTTGACATGCATGTTTGGAAAGGCTCAAAATTGAGGTTTCATCTTGTTAAACCCTTCAAATACTAGCCAAATGAACTTAAAAACATTTTTCAACATGCTAAAATGACACCGAGTTTATTTGATTTTTAATTTGGTTTGACCATTGTTTACAGGGGTTACCATAATGACACTTGATTTTTTAGTCATTTCCAACATGCATATCAAATTTGAGTCGATTTGAGACTTCTGAAAATTTCTTGTGAAAATGGCCAATTTTCATAGGTTAACCCCTTCGGAAATATTCAATTTTGACATGAAAATTAAATTTTTTTAAATTGGCTAATATTTGACATGCATATTTGGAAATGCTCAAAATTGAAGTTTCATCATGTTAAACCCTTCAAATAATAGCGAAATGAAGTTAAAAAATATTTCGTCACATGCTAAAATGACACCGAGTTTATTTGAGTTTTAACTTGGTTTGACCATTGTTTACAGGGATCATCATAATGACACTTCATTTTTTAGACATTTCCAACATGCATAACAAGTTTGAGTTGATTTGAAACTTTTGAAAATTTCTTGTGAAAATTGCCAATTTTCATAGGTTAACCCGTTCGGAAATTCAATTTTGACATAAAAATTAAAAAAATTAAAATTGGCTAAAATGAGACATGCATGTTTGGAAAGGCTCAAAATTGAGGTTTCACCTTATTAAACCTTTCAAATAATATATAAATGAAGTTAAAAAAACCTTTTTTTAACCTGTTTTTATTGTAGCATGCCTTTTATTGTTGTTTTTAGTAGGGATATATGTAGTACTATCATTACATATCGATTACCAAGTGAACCATTTTAACCAGTATCATTTGGTTTGGTTAGTGTGATTAATTTGGTGTGAATGGTCAATTCTGTTGATTAATTTTCTTATAGTTGTATACACCATTCTATTCCATATATAAAAAGAGAACATAAATTACTATTGAATGAATGGTATTTGGTTCTCTTATTACAGCTTTATCTCGAGTTTATGAGGGCTTTATTTGAGCTTACATATTACCTTTTATGGGTATTGTGGTATTTTCCATTCTTCAATTGACATGACATAAGTTGCCTCACGCTTTCATTTTTGCTAATACGTTTTCTATAACAAAAGAAAAGTTCATCTATCTTCATTTATTCTCTAAAACTTTCCTCAACATCACGCGGATAATTCTAGTCGATAATAACAAGGTGATAAAACTCAAAATTAAAATTATAATTCTA
This sequence comes from Linum usitatissimum, assembly GCA_030674075.2. NCBI lineage: Eukaryota > Viridiplantae > Streptophyta > Magnoliopsida > Malpighiales > Linaceae > Linum > Linum usitatissimum. Next base: position 2,612,109 of record JAUJYP020000804.1, on the reverse strand, counting down.
GGCATATCATGCATATTGCATGCATTCAATTTGTTGTCTGAACTTTGAAGATCAATTTAGATATTTTAGCTAGAATCATAGCTAGCTTGAATATATGTAGACAACGGCATCATTATTTTGTGTTGGAATCTGAGATCAAAATATTCGATCCCCTAATTAATGATACTGCTTTGTTATGTCTCAACTCAACACAGGATCAGAGAGATATATGGAAGATTTGGTAAGCCAAGACTGAATAAGGCAGTTTGGTTACAGTCAGTGGCGCACTTGCAGTATTATTGAAACAACCTTATTCCTGTTGGCGGCAACCAAACAATGAATCGAATGATCTTAGTTATCATTAATTAATTATCTGGTGGCAGTTAATTAGTATATAATAACGGTTTAATTATGAACATAAATAAATTATCGTGTGTGTTTGGTATATTTTGGATCATTCAATGGGCCATGTGATGTATGTTTCGAGAGTATATATGAGATAGGATTTGTAGACTGCAAATGTTGGGAATCTCTCACAGCCATTGGTATCTGCTGATTATTATTATTTTTGTATGATCAGTTGGTATATATGAGCAGATTTTCCCACTCTTCGTCTTGGTTATTTATTCCAAGGCCTATATTTTAGAGGTGGAATTGGAATTGAAACATGTTAGGCGTTGAATTTGAATCAAAATTTTGTATATTAAGTAAGTTTTTGATGAATTTATTTTTTAATTTAAACATAATAAGTATGAGAGCAGAAACTTTAAATACTAACTAAATTATGAAATCATCGAAATGCTATATATAATTTGGTACTCGGAGCGAGAGAATAAAAAAAATCGAGATTTTCTTTCTGGTTCTCTCTAATTTTGACATTTAACCGAATATATAAAACTGCATTAAGCCAGATTCAAAAAATAAAAAATAATAATAACGCATTTCAAAGGGTCTTTTCTCCACTGGTCTAATATGGTATTTTGAAATCTAACTCTTTTACTTTTACAAACCATTCACAATCTCCTACATCAAAATTTCACAAAGAGAAAAAAAAATGATCATATTGAAAGTTAGTTCATTTTAAACCTAATAACTAGACTCTTATTCAGGATGGTGGCGCAATTGGCTAGCGCGTAGGTCTCACAGCATCTGAAAGATTCACACACACAAAAAAAGAAACTAGACTCCGATTAAATAATTTTGAAGAGTGAAATTTTCGTTGCCATATAAATTCTATCCAATTCTCCCCGATCAAACCAAACCAACATTACACGCGATCGAGGCCGGTGGAAATCCAACACAAAGTTCTAAATCCAATCAAATTTGCACCATTTCTCTAATGTTGATAGACTAGCTAGATCGATCGTCTCTAGTGGGTAAAACCTTTGATTTTGGTAGGCTATTGCCAAATGCATCGACACAATAAGGCTCGAACACACCCACCTAACTGAACAGCTAAGAATGGAAGTGGAATGCAGGGAAAAGGGCCAACAAGAATGAGTGGCAAGATTATAACTTACACATCCTTTGTCCACAAAAATACCCCCTCTCAACTCCTTTTTTTTAGCTTAATAAATTCAAATCCATGTGGCTGGCTGGCATCTCTATCCATCCAACATCCGTATTCCCTTGTGGTCGTGGAGGGGCCTTTACCCAGCTAGTTTGCAGTGTCTGCCCGAGCTGGGGATTCCCAGGCTTCAGCACAGCTTGACCAAATACTGCAAACTGGTTAAATTTGATAGATTAAATAGTTTAAACAAGTAAAGAAGAATTTGATAGATCAACAAAAATATATATATATTTTAGTATTCAAATTAGAAAATAAAACAGTCAGTTCTCAACATTTTTTCCTCTAATTTTGATACTACCAAACACTAATTCTATAAAATTTAAAGCTCAGTTGTATCGAAACTGACATAAATAGAGACTCACCCCAACAACCCCTAATCCTACTCCTAATAGTTCGGCCTAGTGATTCTACAAATTTGACCTAGTAAGTAGTAACTTTATGAAGTTGAGCTACTGATTTAATTATAAATATTAGAATAAAATTCAGTGCAATCCTAATAACAAATAACAAGAAAAAACACATACAACTTACTTTTTTATCTAAAAAATCCAATTCTCATTTACTTTAGTCATAATTAAATTATTTTTGAATGGAACCCAATATGATAATTTATCGTAATTCCGCTAAATTTTCAGTGCAGAGGAGACATACTAGAAAAGAAAGCGGTCCAGATCATGTACTACATAGGCTGGATGTTTGAACATGTTTTGTACAATCTCCACCACGGTACTAGCTTAGCTACTTCTTGTCACTTTTAGAGCCAACTCAAATTGCATTAATTCCGTCGGTTGCTTTGTGCGTGACTTTGTCGGTCAGCAATGGGCTGTGACAACCAGAATGTTGTGATGCTATGTGTGTATGCATGTACCTCCATTGGATACACACTGGCCGTGTTCTATCTCAAGTAGGACCAGGGGAAATGAGTAGACCCAGCTCGGGTTATCTCAAACCGGATATGTTAGGTTCGGCCGGTTTAGTATTCGAAATGAAGAATGTACTCATATTCCTAGAATGGATGTAATGATGTTGAACCAGTGATCAGTCTAACAGCATATGCCTTTATCCTTTAAATTGTGATTGGACGTTATTATATAAGAATTGTATTAGATTTTTTTGATAATTGGTTCAAAGTCCAATCGGTATATTATTTAGAATAATAATTCCCGCTCGAGATAGCAATCTTATAGTTACAATTGTCCTAACAACATCATTGATTTTGATCAGTTGATTAAGATCACTAATTGTTCTGTTATAGAGAACTCTAGTGCTTGTAATTACGGTACATATCCCTAACACATAATTAAAGATTAACGCAATCAAACTGTCCAAACAGTCACATGTTGGATTTAAGTGTTCTCCACACAAAAAAGGATGGCAAGATGAGGTGCTAGAGGGAGGGATTGTTTATATTATTTTATTTTGTTGGTAATTATTATAAATTCAAAAATTACATGACATCTTTCGAGAGGTGAAGTAGATATTATATTAGCTTCGTTTACATATTCTTAATAGTCGTGTCTTCAAAATAATGAACAATTCGTGTCTTCAATAAGAAAAGAGCTGATGAACGACGAAATATGAAGTTTGAAACTTCAAAGTGCAAAATGGGCCTGCTTGGAGCCATTTCCAACACTCAAAGTTGAGAGGTTGGACCTTTACAGACAAGGCCCTTACAGAAACTTCAACGGTAGGAGAATTCAAATATGAATTTTATATAATCGGAAGATTTGATATGGTTGATTCATTCGAATATTATTATCGGCAATAAACACTCTAATTACACCAAAAATATGAATTTGATATAACCAACTAAGTATGGTTGTTTGCTTACTTTGTTCCTTAACCATGAGGTTGGGAGTTCGATTTTGTCTATAAAAATGGAGTACACTTTGTGGCCAACAATTTACCGCTTTGTGTAAGCACCCACAATGAAGGAATCAATTATTGACATTGGTGATACATCCGGCGGGTTAGATCGAAAAAATCGACCGCAAGGAATCCCGGCTGGAAACTCTAAAGTAAGCTCGTAAAATATAGATCAACTCTTTGGGACGCAAGAATACCCATCACAGTCTTCTGTAGAAAAGCACACGTGAGGTTTGCAGTGAAGCCACGACGTACAGAGGGCCCAGCTGGCAAGACGACAGTACGTTTCCTTATTTCAGTGGGCCTGAGGAGGTCCAAAACCTAACAACTCTTTTAAACTTTGACATCTTCTTCCACTGACAGGATAAGATTGAGAGAGGCTGTACTGTTGTATTCTTTGGGCCCGCCGGAAAAAACAATATCTGGCCCACACATGACGGCAGCCACAGACATGCCCAGCTATAAACTTACTCGGCCCATCAACTTCCGCGTAGCCGTTTTTCCTCCCTCTCATTCTTAAAAAGCAAAACAATGATCCTTAATAATTTCGAAAATCTGCAGGGAACTAAACTTAATTTAGTTTTGTCTCTCTTCAGTCGCCGTCGGCTGTCCACTTCCACCAGTTATTCCGGCTGGATTTGCGTCTACGTACACCCTTTTCTCCACAATTATGAATACTCTGGAAAATATATTTTTCTAGGGCACCCTACCATTCGAATCAATATATAACTACCCATTACGTTTCAGTAGTTTGATTCAATCATCGATCAATCACCATAAGATATGATGGTGCTCAAGCCAAGATTGAGGTCTTGAGTTTGAAACTCCGATAATATACAAACTAATCTACATTTTAATTTCCTACGCGCGACTCCATACCTTTTCTAAATTATTTGGACTATTTCATATGTAATTGATTTCTTTAATTTTCCTCTATATATTTCGTTACAATGGTGATTATTTTTATTTGTGGCTCTATGATATGATGCCCGATGATCATGTACTTGCACAAGGGGAATGTGCAAATTATGCATGCTGATTGGAAATCATTACGGGAGAGAAAATTGAAAACCAATGATTTAAATGTAATGATTCAGCCACAATTGCTCATTTGTATTTGTTTCTCACTATAATTCTTCTTTGGCATTTTATATAACATAATGACCAATGATTTAATGTAATGATTCCCCTATCCATTATATACAATCATGTACTTGCACAACATAATGTTAGAGGATTCGATGGTCTATTGATGACATGTAGTGGTTCGAGATGAAGAGTATCCGTGTGTGATGACAAGTCCAGACCAAACCGTACCTCGTGGATGTTTGATAAATCGGTTGTGGTTGGATTTTGCAAAAGATAAATTTGAGTTATAAGAGAGATTATGAGAAATAAATAAGTATTGCTCGGATTAGTTTGGATAAATTCGGGCGGACCAACTCGCTACTAGGTAGGGGATGGCCTAGTAATTATAAGTTAACTAAATAATGGCCATAGTCAAACTGACATGATAAAAATAATTAATTTAAAATAATAGAGGATTCTTCATGAGTAACGACATAGGGCCAATTTAACAGAACTTTGATTTTTATTTTCATGGGGGGGAATTAATTAATAAATTACAATTGATAACAACTTTGATAATGAATGAAGGAGCAGACAGACAGGGAGCATTTACCACAGGAATCTTCACATTAGTTTTTTCTTTCTTCTTTTTAGGTTTAGAAGCATTGTTTTTTATTGGCAACTAAGTTGAATAATGTTGACCAAGTTTGTACACCCAAGTGGCGGTGGATCTCTTCAATCGTGTGTTGTATCACCTGTAATACGCAGTAGGAGTCGAGTTATATTTATACGATTGTCTGAATTGTCTTCGGATTAACAAAAGCATTCGAATTAAGAGTAACCCACTTTAAAGGCGCCAGTTTCAAGGCAATTTGCACCTCCGTTGTATCGGGACAACGAGGCCTAGCAACCGATGTCGGATATGAGCGTCCTCCGGTAGCTTGTCGCTTTGGTACTATGAGATTACAAGGAAATATTAATTACTTGGGACGGCAATGATCTCAATACCGTTGACATAGTGAAGCATGCATGGGAAAAGAGGTTAACTTTCTGTCCAAATTCTCATCATCATCAAGTCTTTCTAAAGTTCACACTAATCAAATAATTATTTAATAATAATAGTTTTGTTCGCTGCAAATTAAAATAATAATTCGAATTAATTAAATGCATGGGCATCTGAGTTATTTATTAAACCACCGCCCACTGTAAAATAGAACCCAAAGCCAACAGAACACACAGAGTATCTCTCTGATGAATTTAATCATTGACCTTCCTCATTATTCCATCTCTGACACTCAACTCTTCAGAATTATATTATTATACATAAAAAGGAACAATAATGCTTAATTTAATTTGCATATGATGATGAAAGTACATGAGATAATTAATTAAAAGTAAATTTAATTAAGAGCAATGTGTTCTCTGCATTCCCATTTGGATTTTCTTGTAGGCCAAACAAGTGTCAAGATGTTACATATTCTGATATTAATTATTTCTTAAAATGGGGTTTAATCATAGTTAAGTATATCAGTTGGAGGGAAGTACAACAATGCATGTTTACATCTTTTCACACATAGTAAGATTGTAAAGAACACTCAACATGAATCTCAGAGTGAACAGAATAAGTTATTGAGCTGATTTGTGTTCTTCACGTGACTTCAAAAGAAACTTAATCCGAAAAGAATCTCGGAGACTTAGACTTAGACATGAAGTATATGTTAGTACTTGTAACAGCCTTGGGCTAACTTGTCTCAGGCTGGTGTTGGCATTGACGACTTAACTGCGCTTGAACGCACCGTTTCACTTACCATGTTTCAATATATAAGTGATATATCGATAAAGAACGAAAAGAGAAATACACAAAAATGATGGGCTAGCACCTCTGGAGTTATGACCCAAGACATTGGTCCAAAAGCCATAAGTTTATCCATGAAGGCCCAAGCCCAATATATAACTTAGTTTAGCTGAGATAAAATAGAAACCATAAAGGAAAGTGGGGACTGAGGAGACAATTAATTAACTTAGCAGAGTTCTATATGTTATATTATTATTATTAACCTAAAAAAATTATATATAAATTTAGTAGAAAAAAGTATATATTATTAAGGAAATAATTAGAGGAAGTGGGAATTAAGCGACAGAGAAGAGGTTACCCCACTCACTCACTGCCCCCCAACTATTTCACATGTTCCCTCTCCTCTTAATTATTTCAACATTTCAATTTTATTTAATTCATTTCTATATGAATCTCTTCACATGGCACTGGCCCATTGGTTCCATTATTTTTTTTAATAAATTTTATCATTATTAATATAGCCATACATATATACATATTCGGTTATTTATATGGTGAATACTACGCTATCTTCACTAATATTGGATAATGAGTATTTCGTTGTAGATACTTTTTGTAAGTAAAAACTGAATTATAAGACTAATTAAAAGTATGAAATGCAAAATATGAGTAACTCAGTTCGTTTGTCTGACCACATCTAATGTAGATATGTTGTTAATAATTGTTAAGTATGAATATATCTATATACTCTTTAGATGTTTCCAATATGCAATTATAATGAATCGAATCGAATCGAATCACCAAACCAACTCATTTCCGGATCTATAATTTTTTACTATATAATTTTGTTTAAATTTATGGTAAAATGTTATATACATTTCAGTGTAATTTAATTTATATACGATGCAGTCCAATATATTAAATCATACTGAATATATGCTGCTAAATGAATAATGTACTAGCAACAACCATATTGTAGATCGACATGATCTCTATTTATGAATTGAAATTTAATAGATGAAAGCTCATTTCCCTCTACTTTGGATTATAATCTTTTATTACATCTGATCAATTTCACTTTTATGAGAACCAATTAATATTCATTTAGCCATTATTTTGAGAATGTTGTGGCATTGACGTTAATTTGCAGTGTGCTATGGACCATAACAGTTTAATGTATATGTGGAACTTCACAATTCAATCATTTCATTCATCCCTTTTTGTTACTTTTTTTTAGTGACCAATTGGGATTTTCATGATGATATTATGCATTTTTATTAAGCTTTCAATTAAATTCGAAATAAAATCCAACGTAACAACGTGATGAATTTTTACGGATTTGATTAAAAATAGACAATATCATACTAGTGTTGATCAAGCTCTTGTTGTAATTAAGCTCGAACAATGTTAAAAAACATTGGGTGTTGTCTGGTACGCACCTTCATTTACTATCTCTTGTTTTTATATTTTTGGGTTGTGCACTTGAAATTCGACACCATTGCACAACTTTGACATACGTGAAGATGATTGTAGATGCGGCATAACATGTGTGGGACCTAATTGTTAAAATTTAGGATCACACGGCCAGTAATTATTCAACACTAGTTTATCAAAAGAATTTTTCAACACTAGTCTAATATTGCCCGCATTTGGCCAAGCATCCACAGTAATTTGTTATTGAGTTGCGTTTTCAAAAAACCCTCAAAACAATTTCTATCGTTGAACGTATACATCTTTAAGCTATCTAGAAGAATATTATGAAGAATAAGTGTTGACAAAAAACTGAACAAACCGCTATTACAAGAGAAGAAATTCAGGTGATACTCTTTTGCGTGTAAATTGACTCTGATACCATGAATTGCGTATTAAACTTGCATCGATTGATATCATTAATCGAATCGTGTTTCCAATACAACCCAACAACTGAATAAACTAAAGTGTAGTTACAAGTGCCAAACACACAAGGTAGTGGAGCTACAATTTGACTGAGTCTCTTCACATACATATTGTGTACAAATGTGAAGTAGAGATTGTTAATTGGAACAAATAACTTGATAGCTGGTTTAATGGGAGAGATCATGTGAGAATCTCCAAAAGAATCACTTTGGTGATTGATACATGCTAGCTGGCTGGAAGAAAGATATGAGTGTATTAGGTAGAATCAACTAAGCTAGCTAGCTAGCTACATATCCAAACTTTAATCATAACCAACTTGATCTCCTAAAGCTAACATTTGGTATTAATATTAATATTAATTAAACTGATTTTGAGGCAATTAATTAACACAAAGCTGATCCATCATCGTGATCAGCATCATATAATTATGTATCTTGAACTCTGTTAACTAATCAACAGATCCAATGTACTCTTGACTCGACACAACTCCCACATTACTACTTTGGATTCATTGCATTTTGATTTGGCTTCACTCTTTTGGTTGTTTCCTTTGAGGAGTTAATTAGCTATCTAATCATCATTTGGTCATCATCTGGATACTGTGAAGGAATAGCCAGCTAATTGGATTTATGCATCTAAACTTCGTTTGCTTTCGAGATGAAAACAAATCGGAATCTGTTAATATCGGTAAATGTATATGTTAGTACCAGGAAGAAAATGAATATAACGTAGTTCGAGCTCAAGGGAAAAGAGGTGTTGAGATGACAAATTAATCTTAGAAGGGAGATGAGAAGTAGAGGGAAGTGTATATGTTGAGATGTATTTAATGAATCATTGATAGTGTTGTGTACTTCCTAACAACCTAATAATCGATCAGAGATCTATCGAATCAAAACATTAACAAAATGCGTATGATCATTAATCTTGTCGGCATTTAATATACTTTCAACCTCCTAATTCGTGCGCGTAAACAGTTTGCCATCCTCGAGGGATGACCCGTGCATTTGAGCTTAGTTTGTTGGACATCATCGCTCGAGAGTCCAACAACCTGATAATCTATTGGGGTCTCACCATTTTGAAGCGAGCATTATATAATTGATTAGTAATTGGAAAAAATATGAAATAATTATTCAAACTTTTCTATTAAGATAAAAAATAAACCTGAAATTAAATTCATAATTGTGAGATTAATTAGCTAGCGAATAGCGATAAGACCCTAGTACGAATATAAGGTACGAATCTTGATGATGGCTAAGACTATTAATTGCTTCCATTTTACATCACTTAGCTTCTCATTAATTTGTCAACATGCATTGATGATACTTAATTACTCTCCTTAAAATAATAATCTCGTAATTGAGCTCACTTCTCTATTAACTCACAGTAATTAGTACTATGTGCAAGAGATTAACGGGTTGTTTGGGTAGGTGATTTGAAATAAAAGATATTTGAAATAATTAGATATTTGAAATAGAAGATATTTGAATGAAGTTTGCTATTTTCAAAATAGACCGTTCAAATGGGCGATTTATGGGTGATTTTGAATGCAATTATTGTAAAGAGAAAAAAATAAAAAAATCCTATTTCGCCGGTATTAACTATAACTTCAATTTCACACAAATGAATAGTTGTGAATAAAAGTATGTAATTAATTTTTTTTATAAAGTGTATAGAGACTGTAATTAATCAGGAAATAATGATGGTCACACCAAAACGATTTTGATAGGACTTACATCCGTTCGCACTAATGCAACCCCTGCAAAGTAAGCAATAAGTAAATTGAAAATCTCGGTCAATATAAAATAGAAAACAAAAACTAAAAATTATAATGGTGTTTATTTTGTGGAGTGTATTGGATTTGAACTATATAGTTCAGCAACTCATATCCTCGAATGGAAAAAAAGAGTAATGGAGAAAGGAAGAAAACAAGAAAAAAGGTTGAAGTTAACAAAACACAATTCTTGTAACGACGGTTCAACACGCAAATTTGATTTTTAACTTCATTTGATTATTATTTACATAGGTTACCACCGTGAAACTTGATTTTTTAGTCATTTTCAACATGCATGCCAAATATTAGCTGATTGAAATTTTCTTGTGAAAACGGTCAAATTTTCATAATATAACACACGGAAATTGACCAATTTTGACATGAAACTTTTTAAATTGGCTAATATTTGACATGCATGTTAGGAATGGCTACAAATTAAGGTTTCGCCATGTTAAACTTAGAAATAATAAGCAAATAAATTTTTCCCCTATAAATATCAGATTTTATTAGATCGAAATCGCAACAACCAAACAGCTGTTGATCGCAATGAAAAAAAGAGAAGAAAAGTATCTATTTACAACCAAAACTACAACCTATTAATCAATAAAACAAATTACTATAAGCTTGAAGTTAAAAAAATATTTTTTAACGATTTTAATTATTATTACCTGAAATTTCATATACGGTTCAATGACTTTTATCACCGAGTAAAAAAATATAAAAAAGGAAAAAAGAAAAATCATGGAGAAAGGGTAATGGACACCACCAGCAGACCAGCTAGGCTGGAAGGGAGATAATAGAGAGAGAGGGTGGTGGTTAGTGACATAGTGTATAATTATATAACTATATATATACATTGAGACAAAGCCCTCCTTGTGGGGTTTTTATTTACTCTTAGCTTTTTCTTCCACATCTACCTTTCTCTATAATTCTCTCTACACAATCAACCAAACAAACCTTTCTTTTCAATCTGCATAATATTAATAACAATGGAAGTGGAGATCATGAGGTTCGACGAGACAGAGCTCCGCCTCGGCCTTCCCGGCGGCGGCGGCGGCGGAGGAGGAGGAGAATTATTAGCTGCTCATGAGGTTGTGGGAAGCACTCCTACTACTCCCACTACTGCTCATCTCATGATCAGGAAGAGAGGCTTCTCCGAGACTGTTGATTTGCAGCTCAACCTCTCTTCTTCCCCCGCCAAGGATGCTGCTGCTCCGGCGAAATCGGAGGATTGTACTAGTGCTGGTACTCCTGAGAAGATGGAGAAGAACATCAGCCTCCTTCAGGCTCAGGAATCTGCTGCTGCTGCTGATCTGGCCACCTCCAAGCCTCCTCCTGCTAAGTACGTTTCTTGTTACTTTTTAACTCATTTTTAATCGTGATTAAAAAAGTCCAATGAATTCCGTCGTCAGTTTTTAGCCTGGAGATTTTAGGTTTAAATAGAACAGTTTTTTTTATAACCTTTTATAATACTTTCCATCTGCTTAAATAAGTATCGAAACTAAAAATTGATAGCTCAAAAGTTTATCTAACTGTAACAGTTTCATTTATAATCTTAATAAAAGATATTAAATTTATGAATTATAAGTGTCTATCATATACTAGCACTAATCAGAATATCAAAAAACTTGGATGTACTAAAACGAGTAAACTCTTGAGAAGCCCTGACACGTTTAATTTGAAAATAAATATGTAGCATGTGATAACTTGAATTTTTCTGAGTTGTATTATTATTATTAGTTTTCGGCTTAGAGTAATTCAATAATTTGAGCATATGATAACCTGTGGTGCCAAATTAATTTTGATTATATATAGATAGATATATAATGTGGTTAATATATACTTAGATATGTTAATTAATAATCTACAACAAAAAAAATAACAATTTATATTTGTGTAGGGCGCAAGTGGTGGGATGGCCACCAGTGAGGTCGTTCAGGAAGAACATGGTGTCGTCGGCGGCGGTCCAGAAGAGCACCAACAACAAAACTACCAGTAACAAAGATGGTGTGTCGGCGGCGGAGAGCGAGCATAAGGCGGCGGCTCCGGCGGCACCGTCAGCTGCTGTGGCGGCTAGTGGCGGAGGAGCGAGCTTCGTGAAGGTGAGCATGGACGGAGCTCCGTACCTGAGGAAGGTTGACCTGAAGATGTACGGAAGCTACAGAGAGCTGTCGGATGCGTTGACCAAGATGTTCGGTTCGGTGAAGGAGAGCAATGACTACGTCCCGACCTATGAGGACAAGGACGGCGACTGGATGCTCGTCGGCGATGTTCCGTGGGGGTAATTAATAATTATATATCTCTCTTCTCATCTTTTAGTAAGCAAAAATTATATTTTGAGGTAATATTTTTCACACGCCCCGTGTATTAAGTACTTTCCCAATGCATCAAGTCCATTCTGAATTCATTATTGACTTTTACGATCGTTTTTATGAATAGATCGTCAATAACGAAATTAGGATGATTCTGTCTGGACTATTTTCGTTTACGAATTTAATAAAAGAAATATTTAAATTGTAGATTTGGAATCTCGTCTAACTATTTCTGATTCTGCCAACGAAAATAAACTCGATATAAATAAATTCTACATAATTTTATTGTCTCTGCATTTTTTCAAGTTCGACAAATTGCTTGGAGTTTCGAATCTATGACCCATAAGAAAAGCTATTTTAGTATTTTTAGTTTTTTACCAAATGGACTTATTTTCAATTTTTTTAAATTTTACCTAATAAATCATTAATTTAATTTATCTCTAATTGAATTTTGTAAATGTAGGATGTTTGTGGAATCTTGCAAGCGGCTTCGCATCATGAAGGGCAACGAGGCAATTGGGCTTGGTTAGTACAAACTCGATATCTAACATTCATGCATGCTTTACGTTGACTTATTAATCATAATTCTTTTCTCTTAATTTCTTCTTGGGTTTAATTAATTTTGCAGCACCAAGAGCCATGGAGAAGCGCAAGAACATGAGCTAGCCGGCTCGATCGGGCAATCGAGCCGGCGGCGGCCCACAAGCTGCTCCTTTGATCTCACGAACTGCACGCACTAGCTGGCAGATTGGAGATGGATTGAGCAGGCTGTGTGTGTGTTTTACTGTGTGTCACAGCTTTTATTTTGTACCATTATTGTTGTATTATTATCCGTATACAAAATACAGTATAATTACGCGACGATGAACGCTTTTGGTGTTGACTTTCTTTCTTTCTAAATAGTGACTCCCGTCTATGTATGTTCCGCGTCGTCGTTTTGGTGTTGCACGTTGTTGCTGTTGTTGTTGTTGATTATTATTATTATTATTACTACGTACAGACAGTAATTACCATGCACAATCGCTTCCTAAGAGTGTTTAATTTGATTTGCTTGTAATTAATTAATAATGTGTTTAATTATTGCTACGATAATTTATGTAATAGTACTGATACGACCGACCGACGGTTGGTTGGTTAGTTGTTTGTTTGTTTGATTGGAAATGTGCTGTAATGGTCTCCATCGCATGGCTCATGCATGTGTTGCTCTTGTGAGAGAAAGAATGCATGGACCATAATGGGTGGAGAAGTGTTTTTGGGATTCCAATGCCCACAAATATTATTATTATTATTATTGGTTTGAAAAGGGGAACATCTTCATGTGCTTTCTATTCATGCTGCATTTATATCATATGCATATGCCCCATTTCTTCATTCTTAATACAAAATAATGCCCGTCGGCTCTAACGACCACCGCCCACTCATCGGAGAATAGGGTGTCTGGCAGCAGGGCTTTTGTCTGCGAACTGTTATGAAATCGGTCGAGTTGAGGGTTTGCCGCCGGTGAAATTTCAAGTTGAAAGGGCTGACTAATATAAAAGCGCGCATACGGACTTCTACTTTCAAAAAGTAGACATAGAATTTTCGTCGCTCTCGGACTACTACGGAGATCCTGAACAGAAGAGGTCTAGTTTGGGCAAACCCCAGTTCCGCCATTTGGGTTATCTCTGGAGTTTGATTCTCCATCTTTTAGTGGAAGATGCATGGCTATAATTGGGGCCTAATTAAGGTATGAACAATGAATAATGAAGTAAGTAGGATGAAACCCAATTAATTAACAAGGATAGATTATAGGAGAGAATAATAATAATGAAGGGGGTTTGAGGAAACGAAGGTTCGTGTAAGTTTGACCAGGGACAATTCCCTTGATTGATGATCTAGATTGGTCCCCTCTCGTTTATATAATTAGCAGGAGCATTTGATCTTTTAGGGGTCCGGAAACCATGGGGATCGACGTCTATAATAATAATAATAATAATACATGCATACAGTGTACAATTTGCTGGCAGGCAATTGTTAGGAGGAGGACATCAAACGTAACTAACTGGGGCTACCGTATGAATATGATGATCCGTGGCGGGGGGAAATCAGTCTCAGTGGGCTGGCCTTTTGGGATCTGACAGAACTGCATATCATCATCAATGTGGTTCCCATTTTGAGGAAGGAAAGTGCCTCCTGTTTGTTTGTCAGAGTAGGCCGAGTTTCGGTGGATATAAAATAAAAAACAAAAAGTAAACACAACATTAATACTTATTTTGTGGGATGTGCTCACACACAATTTTTTCACCGGAGCAATTCTACTTGACGAAAGTGTCTCCTATTCTTTCCTTGTTCTTTGTATCATTTTCCCTTTTCCGGCTGAAAATCAAGGCACCTTATTGGCTGGAATTACCCAATAATAATGAAGGTATTATTTTCCTGTTAATCCCATCTCGAATTCTCAAACCCCTTAGAATTTGGATTCAATTTCAAACCACGCCAAACGGAATTCAGAGGCTGGAATTAACCCTCCGGCAGAATTGGGAATGTTGCTTTGTGGCCGGAAAAGCGCTACCCGACAGAATTTGTTGGGCGCCAAAAATTGACCCCAAGTCCGGGAAAACGATATCGAAATAATCCACCTCACAACCTCATCGAAACCAAGGAGGTGGCTACGGAGACTGATAGGCTCCAGCCCTCTAAACCCAACAGTTGGATATAAATAAGTTCAAATTTAGAACGTATTAATCCAAATCTCAAGCGTTCACCAGCTAAATATATTCTAAGAGGGCTAAACATGATTCGTTTTCATCGGTTACGAGACTCGAATTCGATCAACTAAGGGGAAAGGGATTCGACGCACCATATGAACACAGTTTTTACGAAGAGCATATCGTGTTTCGCGATCGTAGAGACTATAGACTTAACACATGCCGGTACAAATTCAGTATGATTTTCTTCATGGTTCCTTCAAGACTCCCCAGTTCGATCTCCAATTACGATTTCAACACAACAGATAACCCAATTCAATGGTACAATATTACGAGTTTGAAGGGAAAATATACAAAAGACGAGTCGCTGACTTAACGCCAATGGAAGTTTTTATTTTCACAGTTGTTGTAGACAAATACAACTCGGAGGGTGTTTGGTGCTTTTTACGCAGAGAAAATTAACAGTATCAGAAGAAATCGACAGACCTGATTACTAAGTCTGCATTTTTCTTCGACTTCATTATGAGCTCTGCATTCGGCTGGTCGTTGTATTCTATCTGCAAAATGTTCCAGTGTTTTAAACGGATCAATTTTGATAAGAGTACGATAAGAGAAAGGCTTTGATTGGACTGAAACCCAACTCTCTGAAAATACAGCAGAAAAGAAACTTTTCACAAGGACGAGCCTTACCCTCCATTTGGCAACATCCGGAGGCTTTCCTGTCACGTACCAGATTACAAAAAACGTCAAATTCACTGCCTTTTCACTTCTCTACCTTCCATGGCTTTGTGGTACAAGTAATCGGGATTGAATACGGAGGGAATCTCACCTGTTGAAATATGTCGTTTTAAGACCCGATTCATGGCAGTGTCTACATCAATGTCGACGAACCTTCAAAACATCAGAGAGAAGTGACAGTTCAGAGATTGGCATTGTAGGAATCATTCAATTTTCAGTTTCGAAATGTCAAAGACGACAGCCATTAGCGTTCGTACCACCCTAAGTTACTGCCATTTCAATTACGCACGCAAATTTGGGTAACGATGACAGCGAAATAGCATTGATGAGGGTGGAATGTAGTTCTTACCATTTCTCGTCGAAGATAGATTGCACGTCTTTCCAAAGCCCTTCTTCTAAGAAAAGATAGTTTCCTTCAACTATCACCACCTTATGCCTGCAAAGAGCATAGTAGAAGACATGCTTTATTTTCTCGTTGAATACTATTACATCCACCGTCTCTATGTCTCTACGATTCTATCTAACAGTTGATTCTTTTGGCATTGTTTAGTAAAGGACACTGGACAAGTATCAAATTCTGCTTTTCTCTTCACTTCACAAAATCACTAGCTCAAAGTGTAAAGGTGGATAAGTTATTATTCAATAGCTACAAAGGTGAGCATTGTGTCTTAAGATGTATGGATATGAATGTATGATATGCCTGGACACCTTCAGAATATTAAAGTCGTGAAATTACATGCTTAGCGGTCATCCAAATCATAAATGAGACTTACTGAACGCTGATAAATATGTCATCCTCAACTGGATCTCCAAAACCGTGATCAAATGATGGTACAGAAACTGATCCCTGGAGAGGTAGAGTTATTAGACTTCCCCAGGGAATAATCTCTATGATTAGGAAGGGACGGGGGACGCCAGATATGTTAAATTAATAGATAAGAAACTGCTTACCTCATTCCTCAACGTCCTTAGACAGTTGAGGAGTAGATCAGGAGCAAATGTCCATGGAGCTTCATCACCAGCATACACATTAGACCTTGACTTCTCGCAAAATCTTCATACAGAAAATGCAAAATACCAACAGCTCACCTCCCCTCCTAGCATGAGCTTCCTTGGGATTCTAAAAAAGACCGCGTTATATTAGGCAGTGAACTTGAATCCAACAAGTCCAGTGGACAATAGACAACCAAGGAGCAAGCTTAACCTCCATTGCATCAAGCTGTGAGCGGTAAAGATGAAAGCCATCCATGGGAAGAACTGTAGCAACATCTGGTGGATTAACTTGTGAATCAAATGATCCATCCTTTAATGGCCACAACTTATTCACACGTTTCGCTACTTCATAAGCCACAGTACTTTTTCCAGAACCAGGGGGACCAGCCAAACCCACAATATGCCTGTAAGTCAACAAACAAAGAGATATATACAAACTAGCACCTTGTGGAACCACTACCAACCTAATCTAGTAGCAGTAGCTAGTACATTTAAATTTGATATGTATGCTTGGCTTAGCAAAACATACTATTTAATTCCAGCCAGTATGGACATTTTAAGTGAATCAAAGTTGTGGACAAAGTAACTTAAATTGAATATACAGACATTGGAACCTTCGCAGGTGATCAGGAAAGGAACATAACACATAATCGAGATGAGGATGTTGAAATAGTACTACATGTCTAACAATGTCCAGATGCAGTACTAAATTTTCTGCTACTTGGTACAGCTAAATTTATAAAAGCTGAAGGGGCCAAGGGCGTAATGCTCAATATCTAATATTTTGGCAGGTGAATTCCTTAACTGAAGATTCTAATGGAATAATGCTGAATATCCAATATTTCAGCAGACGAATTCCAAAGCTGAGATCCTGAGATCATACAGAAATTTACGTTTGCAATTAGTATGTCGATGACTTAAGTTACATGAACTTACTTGGTATCAGGATTTGCAGCTACCGCTGCATTAAGAACAATCCTTTCAGCCAAAGCATCATATATCTCATCCATTGAGCTGCAAAATAAACAGAAGCCACGGTAAGAACCAATAGTAGCAATACTAGAACATGTATCAGTATCAGCTACTTGTGGATTATGCCACATTGACTACAAGAGAGGTTGTGCATCTTGCCAATATACGTGACCACAATTCTCAAGTATTAGATAACCATTTGGATGAGAAAAGTATAGCTGGTATTAGAGAATGAGTGGAGCTCACAATGAGCATCTCTGAATAAGGAACATGTCATTTCATGGATCCCCAGCTGAAGAAAATCCAAATAAGAAGTTGTTACTGGACTTGCCATGTACCTCGCCTCTACAACTGGAATGTCCCTCATTTGGCTGCAAAACACCTGACAAGAGCGAGCAACAAAACATCAAAATTCAGGTTAACTTCATAATTTCAAACTCTTTGAGAGCTTTCACAAGTCCCTAAGATATGAAGGGAAAACCTTCAAGGAGACGTGCTTTTTTTGAGGTAGGAATCTGATTCTGCATGATACTGACGGAGTTACAGAATTCAATGGAAAGGAGACCGAACAATGATCCAGCGAATTAGCGACCTCAATCCTCCTAGGCAGTAAAGTATCTGTACAGTCCAGGCCAGTGAATTGAGGAAATCAGGGCAATGCAATTTCCAAATTGAAAACCACAAAATCACAGAGCGGACAAATTCGAGCTAGTGACATTAGTAAAATGACGGAAATATCAGTCTGAGTTAACGATCAATAGTCAAAACTGAACAGGCTACGGCGATTATCGGATCGTTTAAAACAGGGAGAGTTAAGTATCGGGAGCGGACCTGATGACGGAATAGAAGATCGCAGGTGAGCTCTAACGATTGTGGAGAGGGAAGAGACTTCCATTGTCTGACGTGGCCGGCTATGAAACCAACAAAATGAAAGGGAGATCGGAGATGGATTTCAATGGTAGCCGGAGAAGTGGAAGCGCGAAGTAATGCAGTCCTTTTGAGTTACATCCTGGTTTCATCGAACTGAGATTGAATAGATACGGTCAACCGTACGTACGTGCGGTTCAATTGCTTCTTTTCCCGCAATTGGAAATAGGAAGATCGCGGGTCTGGATAATTTATTTCGCAAATGAATTATTTTGAAGTGAAATAATATATTATTTAAACACAAGATATTTTAAAATATAAAAATTATTTTATGATAACTTCCTAAGCTGCCATGCCGCAAAGTTAAAATAAAACCTCAGCAAGTTGTACAATTGCTATAGTAGCACATAAACTCTTTCTCATCAGGGCTACATTGTACACACAAATTAACATCATTCATTTATCCTACAAAACTACAGTACAGGGCCTACTACTACTACTACTACTCCCCAGTCTTCTCCTCTTTTTACCATCATCATCACCAACCTGCCAGCCATTATTACATACAAAGAGATCTCAGTGTCTGAAAGAAGCTCAACTGATGTGCTCATGCATATTATCAACAGATCAAATCAATTCAGAACTCGAATGAAGACGAAACTTCGAACTGAAAACTCCATCTTACCTGCTGCTGTTCAAGCTCATAGGGCACCCACACCCTCTTTGAGCCTTCGAATGTCCTTTTGTTGGGATAATTAGCTTTACCAGATGGAGCACTGCAGCTATCATCACCGTCAACCTGCAAAAGCAAGTTTTCATTTTGTTTTAATTTATGACATTTATGGGTCGTTCGAACAAATCAATATACTAGGAACCAGGGAGGAACAAGATTGGTTCTCTACTGCTGTCACAGTTCCAAGTCGATAAACATTAAACAATCAATATGATTTGATGAGTTTTACCTGCTTATGGATGTTGGCAATCAACAATTTGTGACACCCTGATGCATGAACACTTTCCAGACTTGGGCATTCAAGGAGCAATCTCTCTGGAGAACAAAAAAGAGGGTTTGAGGAGACGTGTATCAGAAAAAAGATAACACTTTTGCTACGGGAAAGCAAGAAAAAGTACATTAGATGACTATATTCATAAATGAATACCCGTATGCAAGTTTCTACAGGAGTTGAGATTCAGATCATTGAGTTTCGGACAATTAAGGTATAGTGCCTGCAGCAGCAAATTCCACGAAACTTGAGAGATGTTTTTAGATAGGACTGACGTGGACATAAAGTATGGTTCTGGAAAGAAAAGATCCTCACATCCAAACCAGAACAGCCCCACAGACTGAGCTTTCTCAGCCGGGCATGCTTGACAATCAGCTTCTGATATACGAGGTGTGATTTGTTTTCATGCAATTCGAAGTCGCTGTTTCCATCACTGGTTAGACTATCAGAACTTGGGTCACAAATTGTCAAGCCACAATCCATGAGTTCAAGATGAGGTAACTGAGCTGTAGCAAACTGAATTCCACCTGAAAATGAGGCGATTGTGTAGTTAAGCACTCTTGAGCAGCAATTGAAATTGAAATTGGACATTACTAAATGTAGCTTGCAAGAAAAGTATGTAGATGGGTGTGAAGATTACTGGAAGTTATGTTAGGACAAAGAGCTAAGAGCAGTCTTGACAGTGTTGCAGGAAATACATTGCAGATCATGCCAATGCCACTATCAGTAATGCTAGACCTGAAACAGAGTTCAATATATCAAAAACCATTACGTTGATAAAAGACAATGATACAAAGCCAGTGCTTGGACTTTGGCCCTCAAATGTAAAATACTTCAAAACTCACCCACTGAGGTCGAGAAGTTCTAGTTTTGAATAACATGACGAAATGGCAGCAACAGATGCATCAGTGATATCGGCTCCAAGCACAAGAGAAAGCATGCGAAGACACCTGCATTTCCAAACCAAGGGATTGTCATAAACGATTCTTAGAGAATACATATTGACTGATATGTCAACTACAATGAACTTAATAAACGAGGATTACAACCAGTAACATATACTCTTTGTGACGAGGATAATTCTTGATGGAAACAAATCTTAACATACCTTAACTTCGCAGCTGTAAGTGCAAGAACAGCAGCATTGGAAAGCCTAACAGATGCTATGTGAATGTTCTGCAACCTAGTACAAAACATACCCAGCTTGTCAACCATTCCTACAAGATCAGTTGTGTCATTTTCCTGGCGAGAAAACCCCAGAGAAATCTCTCTCATATTGGGGCAATTAAATACCTGGACAAAAAACAAACACAATTATGCATTGGAACACAAATGCCAATCGTGAAGTTTCAATTGGGATAATAGCGAGTGGAAGTAATAGGACAATACCATTTTGGAAAGAGAATGCAGATCAGAAAGCCAAAGTGTAGACAGACTCGACGAACTGAGAACAAAACCACCTAGATTAGAGCAACCTCCCATCTTGAGGGTTGTGAGGCAACGTTTGTCAGCAACAAAACGACCTAACTCATCGCTGCAAATTGTACATTGTAGAGCATATCTAATTAATCAGCATATCATGAAAGTACGTGACATAATGAAACACAAAACGATGAAGTTACATCTTAAACCATCATAGAACTGCAAACAGGATCAAAGACCAAATTGATACACCTAAAGACTCACCTAACAACTTTTTCCTATCATAAACCGTTAGAAAACCATCTTGAAGTCTCGGAAGTTAACTCGTTAAACTAAATATAATCACTTAGCTTCATTACACTAGAGATGCTGTAGGACCAATTTACTGAGAAATGCTACCAAACATATCACATAAGCATATGCACCTCACTCTGGTACGTAACTAGAGATCAGCAGCACACAATTGCTGCTAAAACACCTAAATAGGTGTCCAATGCATTTAGTTAGTCTAGATACCAATGAACCTTATTTGTAATGCATGCTTCCTCTCAAGGATGAGATAACAGACTGAAATGACTATATGCTTAGGTAGCTCCTGAGTTCAACTGAGTGACAGCCAAACAGAGACATTAAACTTTGCAGTCGCAAAATCATTACCCTGTGATGCGATTGACTGTTGTATCCATCATGCATATCTCCATGGACTCCAGATTGGGGCAAGAAAACGCTATGCAAGCCAGCATCGTTGCTTCGACATTACTGCAGCCAGAAAGAAAAGGCAAAACAATAGGAGTCAATGCAATGTAGAAAATCTCTGGAGGAGACACCTGCATTTCATCGAACGCTTAAGTACAATTATAGATGAAACAATCTCAATTCATTCTTTGTACATCAAATTAGATTATCAATTCAACGATAGATCAGATCTAACGAAACAACAACTCTCCACTTGAACCCTAACCTTTTCATACTAAGACTGAGTCTAACAAGTCCAGGGCACTTCTGCAACACAGATCCAACAAACCCTAGCTGAGATCTAGGAGGAACTATAACCCTGAGCTCCTCCGCAGCTCTCCACAACCCCTTAGCAGTGTCCCGCCACCCCTTGCACACCGCTGCCGCAGCTATCAACCCAGCCGGCGGCAGTCTCCTCAAAACCTCCCACATCAAGCCCGACGGCAATCCCCCGGAGTCCGATCCTTCCAGATCCAGCTCGGGGCCAAACACATCTACCTCCGGAGAGTCGCACCTCGTATCCATATCGTCAAACGATAGTGCTCTCCGGAGATTCACACACCGAGCTGAAGAAGACAGCGATGCCGGCGGGGGAGCAGGACGGGATGAAGAGGAGACAGATGCCGATATGGTATCGAAAGGCGTGACCACGGCGAGGGGAGAGGCATCTACGTCGTCTGAAGTGGACGGCGGCGGAGGTAGGTGGCAGACGTGGCCTTTCTTCGGGAGGCCACATCTACCACAGTTGTAGCTGCCGCGATGCTGCTTCTTCTTGCTGAAGTCAAAGGAGGAGTAGGACGTGGTGGATCCACCTGGGGTCGCCGGGGCAATATGGGGCTGGGGGATGTGAGGGTGCGGGTGGGGATGCATGGCGTCTGCGGAAAATACGGAGTGGATACGGCGGCGGACCCGGAGGAGGAGGAGGAGGGATAGGGATTTGATGGAGGGACTGAGGCGATGAGGGAGCTATGGACTTTGGAGGATTTACAGAGAATGGGGGGCGGGAGATATAGGGATTTTCGCGCCATGGTGAATAAGGCAACCAAAATCAAAATAAGAAAGTGAATTATTATTTTATTATTATTATGGAGAGGAGCGGGGTGCTTGGGTTTTCTACGTGGTATATTGACGGTTTTGCCCTTTCAACAGTTAAGTGGAGAGGAGCGTGTGTGCTGGACTGGTGGGAAACGTGTTCCGTTCGTTTGGACTTTTTTTATTTTTTCACTGCTCCCAATGAACATGGTTAAAAATTGGATTTTGATGTTGGTGGATAAAATTTAATATGAAATATATAGATTTGAATAAAATCGATGGATATAGTGTCGTGTGACATTCGTCAGGAGTCATCTAACTCCATTAAATTACATAACGGAGTTAGATGACTTTAGAGTTGGAATAATCATAATCGTGTGCAATCGATAACGGATATGTACGGTTGATTCTACAACTATAGTTATACGATAGACGGGAATAAGCATATGAAGGATACACGTGCAACCAACATTGCACACATTCAAAGTTAGAAGTTCAGGGCGACCGCTACTTTAAGCTCATGCCCTCCTCTAGGCCTTCCCCGATCTCACAAGCATGGATCAAGAAGATCACATCCGCAACTCAGCGATTCTCGGACCAGCAACTCAATGGTAAGTCCAACACTGAAAGACAATATACAACTAATTATAAAACCAGTAGGAAAGAGACAACTACTATCCCTATCGCAACCTCTACGTCCTGCTTTTGTCCTCCAATGATCCGCTAGATGGTGTGGCCTAGTCGGGCACAGGGTCTCTCGAAGATCCGCGCTCAAACCAAACGCACGTCCTGGTGGTGGATCAGACTAAGCTGAATCGTCGGAGAAGGTCGTGTTTCCCTAGAATGCTGGCGGTGATATCACGAGAGACATGAGTGGCACTGTGGTGTGGTGTATTGACAATCAGCTTCGGATATATGAGCAGCGATTTGTTTTCAAATGTCGTATGCAATTTAAAGTCGCTGTTTCCATGACCGGTTAGACAACTTTGAGTACGAGAAGTTGGGTCACAAATTTTCAAGCCACAATCCATGTAGTCAAGATAAGATAACTCATCTGTAGCAAACTGGATTCCACCTGAAAATGAGACGATGACTGCATAATTAAGCACTTTTGAGCAGCAGAAATTGGACAGTACTAAATGTAGCTTGCATGAAAAGTATATAGATGGGTATGGAGCAAATACTGGAAGTGATGTTAGGACAAAGAGCTAAGTGCAATTTCGACAGTGTGTCGGGAAATACTTTGCAGATCATTCGAATACCACTATCAGTAATACCTGAAACAGAGTTCAAAATATCAAAACCATAGAAAGCGAATTCTTACGACTTCTGGTCCTAAAATGGAAAATACTTCAACACTCACCCACTGAGGTCGAGAAGATATAGAATTGAATAACGTTTTGAAATGGCAGCGACCGATGCATCAGTGATATCGGCTCCATGCCCAAGAGAAAGAAAGCCAAGACACCTGCATTGCCAAACCAAGGGATTATCATAAACCATTCTTAGCGAATATATATTGACTGATATGTCAACTGCAAAGAACTTGATTTGATTCACAATAAGCAGTAAACACAGTACTGGAAGTGCAGCATGGCCAAGGATAATTCTTGATGGCAGCAAATCTTAACATACCTAAACTTCGCAGCTGTAAGTGCACGCACAACGGCATTGGAAAGCCTAGCAGATGAAATGCGAATGTTCTGCAACCTAGTAGTATACCGACCCAAATTGTCAACCATTTCAACAAGATCAGTTGTGTCATTTTCCTGGCAAGAAAAACTAAGAGAAAGCTCTCTCATAAGGGGGCAATGAAATACCTGCACAGAAAACAAACCAAATTATGCATTGGAACACAAATGCCAATTTTTTTAGAAGTGAAATCTTCAATTGAGATGATAGCAAGTGAAAGTAATAGAATGATACCATTTTGGAAAGAGAACGAAGATCAGAAAGCCAGAGTATAGATTGCCTCACCGAACAGAGAACAAAGTCCCCTAGATTAGAGCAACCTTCCATCTTAAGGGTTGTGAAATCATCGCTGCAAATAGTAGATTGCAGAGCATATCTAATTGATCAGCATATCATGAAAGTACGTGACATAATGAAACACAAAATGATGAAGTTACATCTTAAAACATCATAGAACTGCAAACAGGAAGAGTCAAAATGGATCCACTTGACGACTTTATCCTATCATAAACCATTAGAAAAACCAGCTTGAAGGGTCTAAAGTTAATTCTTGAACTAAATGTAACCTACAACAACTTAGCTACACCAAATTAGAGATGCTATAGGACCAAGTTACTGAGAAGTGAGAAATGCTACCGAATGAGTTCAACTTGAGTGACAGCCAAACAGAACTATGGAACTTTGCAGTCGAGATGTGTTAATAAAAACATTGCAAAATCATTACCCTGTGATGCGATTGACTGCTGGATCCATCATGCATACCTCCAAGGACTCCAGATTGGGACAAGAAGCCGCTATGCAATCCAGCATCAATGCTTCGAAATCACTGCAGCCAGAAAGAAACAGCAAAACATTCTGAGCTAATGCAACAGCAAAAACATTTACGATTATAGATCAAACATTGCATTGTTTTCATCTTCAATTTTGATTCATTCTTTGCGGATCAAATTAGATGATCAAAAAAATAAATCTCCACTGGAACTAACCTTTCCATTCTAAGATAGAGTCTAACAAGTCCAGGACACTTCTGCACTACAGATTCAACAAACCCTAGCTGAGATTTAGGAGGAACTATAAGCCTGAGTTCCTCCGCAGCTTCCCACAGCCCCTTAGCAGTGTCCCTCCACACCTTGCACACCGCCGCCGCAGCTATCAACCCAGCTGGCGGCTGTCTCCTCAAAACCTCCCACATCAAGCTCGACGGCAATCCCCCAGAGGCTGATTCTTCCAGATCCAGCTCGGGACCAAACACCTCTACCTCTGATTCTGGAGAGTCGCACCTCGTATCCGTATCATCAAACGACAGCGGCGGATTCTGGCAGACGGTGGCCTTTCTTCGGGTGGCCAAATTTACCACAGTTGTAGCTCCACGCGGCTAGGGGAGAGACGTAAACGGCGGGAGCGGACGGTGGCGGAGGTGGGTGGCAGACGTGGCCTTTCTTCGGAAGGCCACATCTACCACAGTTATAGCTGCCCCGATGCCTCTTCTTGCTGCAGTCAAAGGAGGAGAAGGACGCAGTGGATCCACCTGGGGGAGCAGGAGGGGATAAGGAGGAGAAGGACGGGGATTGATACGGTACCGGATGGCATGACCACGACGAGGGGAGAGACATCAGCGACTGGCGGCAGATTTTGGCAGACGTGGTTCTTCGGGTGGCCACATCTACCACAGTTGTAGGTGCGGTAATACTTCTTGCTGAAGAAAAAGGAGGAAGACGCGGTGGATCCACTTGGGGTCTGCGTGGAAATGTCGGGCTGGAGAGGTGAGGGGGGGGATGCATGGCGGCAGCGGAAGATACGGAGTGGATACGGCGGCGGAGGAGTAGGGATTTGATGCAGGATTTGCAGAGACAATGGGGCCCGGGAGATGTAAGGGATTTTCGCGCCAGGGTGAGAGTCCGAATCGGGGTGAACGAAATAAGTCCTTGATCGGATCAAACAAAATCTAGTCCGTCCAAATGATCTAACGGCGTGAACCTATAGGCTCAGACTGGCTAATACTCATTTCTCAATACAGTTGACAACTTCTTAAGCTGCCTGCCGCAAAGCTCAATAAATAAAAATTTTGCAGATCTTCTACAACTGGGATTCACAGTTTCTGCAAATTATGAAGTTACAGGCAGCAAAGACAACTGGGATTCACAGTTCCAATAACTGGCTCCCTTTACTGTTTGCTTTGGCCACTGACTCAATGTATAAATCTATTGTACACACAAATTAACACAAGTAATTTTACTCTACAACTACATTGCAAGACCTACTCCCCACTCTTCTCCTCTTCTTATAGTTATCATCGTCGCCACCCTGTAAACCATATACATAAAGAGATTTCAGTGCCCTAGAAACTAAGCTAATGAAGATGAAATGAAGAACTCAAAACTACATTTACCTGATGCTGCAGCTGATGTCCAAGCTCGTAGGGCGCCCAGACCCTCTTTGATGAACCTTCCAAAGTCCTTTTGTTGGGGTAATTAGATTTGCCAGATGGAGTACTGCAGCTACTATCATTGTCCACCTGCACAAGCAAAGCATTCACTTTGTTTCAATATTATGCTTGTCTAGAAGTAGGGGACATTAGGCTATGATGATTTGTGACACTTGCCTGCTTGTGGATGTTTGCAATCAACAATTTGCGACAACCCGATGCATGAATGCTTTCCAAACTTGGGCATTCAAGGAGCAATCTCTCTGGAGAATACAAGAGGGTTGAGAGATGTGTATCAGCAAAAAAGATAACACTTCTGCTATGTAAAGTGTGCATTAGATGACTATATTCACAAATGAGTACCTGGATGTAAGTTTCTACAGGAGTTAAGGTTCAGATCATTGAGTTTTGGACAATTAAGGTATAGTGCCTGCAGCAGATGATTCCACGCAACTTGAGAAATGGTTTTAGATAGGATTGAAGTGGACATAAAGTATGGTTTTGGAAAGAAAAGATCCTCACATCCAAACCAGAACAACCCCATAGACTGAGTTTTTTCAGCCGGGCATGCTTGATAATCAGCTTCTGATATACGAGGTGCAATTTGTTTTCAAATGTCGTCTGCAACTCAAAGTCGCTGTTTCCATCGCTGGTTGGATTATCAGAACTTGGGTCACAAATTGTCAAGCCACAATCCATGAGTTCAAGATGAGGTAATTGAGCTGTAGCAAACTGAATTCCACCTGAAAACGAGACGATTGCATAATTAAAGCATTTTTAGCAGCAATTGAAATGGGACAAGTGTGGTTTGCAAGAAAAGTATATAGATAGGTATGAAGATTACTGGAAGTGATGTTAGGACAAAGAGCTAGGAGCAGTCTTGACATTGTTCCAGGAAATACGTTGCAGATCATTCCAATACCACTATCACTAATGCTAGATCTGAAACAGGATTAAAAATACCATGACCATACTGGAGAAAAAGACTGATTGAAAGCCAGTGCTTGAACTTCTGGCCCTCAAGTGGAAAATACTTCAAAACTCACCCACTCAGGTCGAGAAGTTCTAGTTTTGAATAACATGACGAAATGGCAGCAACAGATGCATCAGTGATATCGGCTCCAAGCACAAGAGAAAGCATGCGAAGACACCTGCATTTCCAAACCAAGGGATCATCATGAACTTGATTCGCAACAGCACTAAAAACAGTAACATATATTCTTTGTCTCATTGAACATTTATAAAATATAATATACTGTGTTCAGGAAAATTCTTGTTGGTAGAAAATCTTGAAGTACCTTAAGTTCGCAGCTGTAAGTGCTAGCACAACGGCATTGGAAAGCCTAACAGATGAAATGTGAATGTTCTGCAACCTACTACAACTCCTACCCAAATTTTCAACCATTCCCACAAGATCAGTTGTATCATTTTCCTGGGGAGAAAAACCCAGAGAAATCTCTCTCATACTGGGGCAATTAAATACCTGCACAATAAAACAAACCAAATTATGCAACTGGAACACGACGAAAATTTCAAACAAGCTGATAGTAAGCGGAAGGAATAGAACGATACCATTTTAGAAAGAGAATGAAGATGTGAAAGCCAAAGGGTAGATAGACTCGACGAACAGAGAACAAAACCCCCGAGATTAGAGCATCCTTCCATCTTAAGGGTTGTGAGGCAACGTTTGTCAGCAACAAAACGACCTAACTCATTGCTGCAGATAATACATTGCAGAGCATATCTAATTAATCAGCATATCATGAAACTATACGACACAGCAAAACACAAAATGAGGAAGTTACATCTTACACCATCATAAAATTGCAAACAAAGAAGAGTCAGAAAAGATACACCAGTAAAATTTATCCTATATCATTCACTATTAAAAAAATCAGCTTGGAGTGTCTGAAGTTGGTTCTTGGACTAGATATAACTTCTTAGCTTCATTACATTAGAGATGGCATGAGACCAGTTCACAGAGAAATACTAAATGGCTCTTAAGTTGTAAGAAACCATATAATGTAAGGTAATGCTGGTGCACCACACCCACAATAGCCGGCTAAGAACAACTAAACACCTTAATCAGTGTCCAATGCGTTTAGTTAATCAAGATAGCAATCAATTGTAGTTATTCGAATGCTCCCTCTCTACAATGAGGTACCAGAATCAAATTAATTACAAAGCTCTTGAATTCAACCTAGTGACAGCCAAATAGAACCATGAGCTAGATATGCATAACAGGTGTCAGCGAAGACATTGAAAGATCATTACCCTGTGATGCGGTTGACTGCTGCATCCGTCATGCGTATCTCCATGGACTCCAGATTGGGACATGAAAACGCTATGCAAGCCAACATCGTTGCTTCAACATCACTGCAGCAAGAAACAAACAGAAAACAATTATGAGTCAATGCAATATTTACCAGCATTTCAAGTCAATCACTGCAGGAGATGTCTATTTTCATCTAACAGCTAAGTACATTGTTTTCATCTTGTTTTTCGATTCATTATTGTTAGATCAAATTAGATTAGCAATTCTTTGGTATATTGATCACTGTCATCGTTTTCGTTTATTGGAGCAGAGATCCTGGTCGTTTTAGGCCGACTTCATAGTTAGAGACAGCAGATCTAACGCCATAACACGTCCAACAAATCTCTGTTTGGAACCCTAACCTTTCCATCCTAAGGCTGAGTCTAACAAGTCCAGGACACTTCTGCAACACAGATCCAACAAGCCCTAGCTGAGATCTAGGAGGAACTGTAAGCCTGAGCTCCTCCGCAGCTCTCCACAGCCCCTTAGCAGTGTCCCTCCACCCCTTACACACCGTCGCCGCAGCCATCAAACCAGCCGGCGGCAGTCTCTTCAAAACCTCCCACATCAAGCTCGACGGCAATCCCCTGGATCCCGATCCTTCCAGATCCAGCTCGGAACCGAACACCTCTACCTCGGGAGAGTCACACCTCGTATCCATATCGTCAAACGATAACGCTCTCCTGAGATTCGACGAGCACCGCTTCGAAGAAGACGATGACGTCGGCGGCAGAGCACGAGACGATGAGGAGGAGAGGTAGACCGATGGTGTGGCGGCGGAAGGAGTGTGGACGGCGAGGGGCGAGGCATCGTCAGCTGTGGAATCGGACGGCGGCGGGGGTAGGTGGCAGACGTGGCCTTTCTTCGGGAGGCCACATCTGCCGCAGTTGTAGCTGCCGCGGTGCTTCTTCTTGCTGAAGAAGAGGGATGAGAAGGAGGCGGTGGATCCGCCTGGGGTCGCCGGGGAAATGTGGGGCTGAGGGTGAGGGTGGGGATTGGGATGCATGGCGGCGGAGGAAAATACGGAGAGGATTGGGAGGCGGTAGGTGAGGAGGAAGAGTGGGGGTAGGGATTTGGTGAAAGGGGTGAGGATGAGAAATTGAGAAGAGGAAGGTTTGGAGGATTTGCAGAGAACGGGGGGGCGGGAGATTTAAGGGATTTTCGCGCCATGGTGTTTTGGCGACGAAAATCAAAATAAGAAACTGAATTACTATTTTATTATTATTATGGAAGTGGAGCGGGGAGCTCGTGGCTTTCTACGTGGTATATTTACGGTTTTGACCTTTTTGATAGTTTAGGGGAGAGGAGCGTGTGTGCTGGCTTGGCTGGCTGAACTGGTGGGAAATGTTCCGTTTGTTTTGCCAACATGGAAATGTGCATACAAATTAATTTGGCAATTATAGTTACTAGTTTTTTAGGGAACTAATCTTGTGATATTAGTACAGATGGATGGTGGAGACTAATATTCTGTTTCGCATATTTTTTACTATGAATTTGTAATATTCTGAACATTAGAAAAGATCAATTTAGACATCTTATTCGGTCCATTTGCAACATATCATTGATCGGAGGTTCTCTCATATTGGTACAATGAAATATCAGATTTAAAAAAAAAAGTGATTATACATGTATGAATGTTTCTCTCGAACTTCATACTTAATGAAAATAAACAAAAATTTATCAAAATAAATTTGAATGTTCCACCAATAATTTTTTTGTCAAAATCTAAATTGTTGTGAATCAGATTTTATAATTATTGCTTATTAACAGATCGATAATAGTAATTATTCAATCAGAAGTTTGATAAGCCACTTGATGGAAACAAAGAAGCGGAAAGAGTCAAACTTCGAATATCATGGAACTAAACTACAAATGCGTCGAATGAGTCTCGGCCAGACGGCCACTACCATCAACGGCATGCCACGATGAAAGATGGGAATATTTTAGTTACTAAATAAATCAACTAAGTTAACAGACGTTCCAACATGTACTAATACTCTAATACCAATATTATTGGGTAATTTCGTGAACATTATTGCCTGCATTTTTTGTGCAGGAAAAGCTCAGGCACAATCATGAACATTACAGCTTATTAACTCAACGCTTCCAACTCTACCTACAGACGTAAATTAACTGTTCCTGAAAAATGCACATATCGAGTCTAAGTCGCAGTTCCCTCATATCATTCCCATGTACGAATCGATACAGCAAACACCGTGGTTTTTTCGCTTCTTGTCAGCAGACGTGGTTCAGTTCTGTGCTCCCTGCAGAATTGTGCCACAGACTAGATAATGAGACTTCCTTGCTGTGAATACAAATTGAACAATGTGGACGAAGAAACAGCAGTGGCACCAAACAACAAAACAAGCCTATAGGCTTCGAGGCTCAACGCTGACGTGTGCGTGTGCGTGTGCATGGCCTATTCCAGAATGCATAATTTACAAGGGGAAATAGATCAGCAAACAGTTAGTGAACTCACTTCATTACAAAATCTAGTAGCCTGCTGTTTGAACCATGGAGAAGTTATCCTGCTCTGCAAGAAAAATATCCCTGGTCTAAACTCCACCAGCAGCTTTAACTTTGGGGTCTTTTGCTCCCTGCAAATAAAACAGGAACCGATGATCTCTCTAGTGATTCGTGAATAACAAACCAGCAGTCGAGTCTTGAATCCGAATGCAAATGAGCAATTTGCGCAGGAAACCTCAACATGAATTCGATGAGATGATTTCAGGAAGTAAAGAACTACTTATTCCCAAGACAGTAGATTGTTAATACATCAGAGCTAGTTTATGTCTGAGAAAGCTACCTAAACAAAAAGATACACCACATGTACTCAGTACTTCAAGTTAATAATCCACGAGAGTATAAGAGTCTTAAACCTACCTCAGATTTGGGACCTTCTCGAATCTTACGGGTTGGTGTCCTCATAGTCACAAATTCCTCAGCAGCAGTTGGATGAATACCAACTGTAGTATCGAAATCTGCTTTTTTCAACCCTGCTTTGATAGCAACTGCAAAGCCCTGCAAAATATGGGAAACGGACAGAACCTTAGCAAACCTATATGACTGTGAAGGAAAGAATAGTCAGGACCGGTGTACAAACCTGGGCGATTTCAGGTGCATCATCTCCACACATGTGTAGGCCTAGAACTTTGTCTGACTTAGCACAAACTAATAATTTCATGAAGGTCCGATCTGGAAGTCCTGATAGAGTTGCCTTTAAAGGCCTAAAATTAGATGTGTAGACATCAACATCGCCATACTCATTTGTTGCCTGCAATAATTTCTCTCCAAGTCAAATAAATCAACAAGTATATATGCATATCCCCTGTTAACAAAGACTACTAGGAAAATAAAATTGAGAAGGAAAAAGTATATAGCAATCGTATGTATCACCTGCTCTTCGCTAAGACCCACAGTTCCGATTGGTGGCTGGGAGAAAACAGCAGCAGGAACAGCCCTTCAGAAAGCAAACCAAATACCCAATTACGTTTCCACAGCAAAGCATCTTAATAACAAGATTCAGGCATTTTATTGCAAGGAAAAAACATCTGTAGTTAATGGTTCATCCTTGAACATTACCTGTAATCAGGTTTTGATGGTTCATCCTTGAACAGGGTTTTCGCCAATGCCATCCCTTCCATCAAAGCAACTGGAGTCAAATTGATCCTATCTGTAACATCTCCAACTGCCCAAATGGACGGAACAGCTGTACGGGAGTATTCATCCACCTGAAGACAGCAAAAATGTTACAGATCCCAAAAATAATACGAAGAGAGAAAACGAAGGACCAGGACCATAAAGCCAAAGCACAAGATTATAATAAAACCTCAATTGCTCCGTTCTTAGCAATCTTGACCCCAACCTCTTCCAGTCCCAAATTCTGCAATGCAAAAGAAGTTGTCATCACCCTATTCTTCCAAATATAAACAACATTTGAGGTTGCTAGTAAGACCAGCGCAAGGGATTCAACCTTTCAGAAAACCAGAACGATAAAAAATGCAAGGACAGCTAAATTCAAATAAAAGCATATATATGTGTCCACGAACCTTTGTGTTGGGTCTACGTCCTGTAGCAAACATTACATGTGAGAAACCCTCCGATGTCCCTTTATTAGTCTTCAACGATAGTGAACCATCACTGGATTTAATAACAGCTTGCGGTGATTCTTCTGCGTGGAACTCAATTCCTCTAACAGACATTTGCTCTGAAACAAAATCCCTAACCTAAAGCGAGTGGGAAAAAACCAACCACATTTGTTAGACAATATTGCAAGAACTCAAACC
The DNA here is from genome assembly GCA_030674075.2 of Linum usitatissimum. Taxonomy (NCBI): domain Eukaryota; kingdom Viridiplantae; phylum Streptophyta; class Magnoliopsida; order Malpighiales; family Linaceae; genus Linum; species Linum usitatissimum. The sequence continues at coordinate 2,578,685 of JAUJYP020000804.1, read as the reverse complement.
AAGCAAACACATATGCTAAAAGTTCACTACCTCTTCATCGAACCCCCTTAGTACTTGCTTCTGCCTTATAAATACATGAACTTCACTTTTCAACCCATTGAAAATGCCAGCAAACTCCAACGCAATGTAACCCCCACCGACTATCGCAATTTTCTTAGGTGGAGATGGCAGATCAAGCGCTCTATCTGAATCAATTACATATTCCTTTCCAGGAATGTCAGGGATGAAAGGCCGCCCCCCAACTGACACCAATATGTGCTTTGCTGTGTATATTTTTCCATCGACGTCAATTGTGTGCGGATCAACAATCTACAATAAAAAGATTGGAATGTTTCGAAATGCTAATATGCATGATATAATGAATGAACACTGAAAGCAAGTGAAAAATGATGTTTACCTTTCCTCTGCCTTCAATAAGGGTGACATTAGCATTTTTTAGAATGTTCTTGTAGATACCAGTGAGTCGTTGTAGCTCGGCATTCTTGTTAGCCATGAGAGTACTCCAATCATGCTTTGGTTCACTTTCATATTTCCATCCGAACCCATTGCTCTCTTCGAACTCGTGCGAGTATTTTGACGCGTACACCATCAATTTCTTCGGCACGCATCCTCGAAGAACACACCTAGATTACGAAATTCCAAGACCGTCATCAATTCAAAATAACTCGTTTCCTAGCAAAATCCACTAAGGAATTCCTTCTAATCATTGAAGAACCAGCTAATTTAACACGAGAAGCCGCTCTTCATCAGAAGCATAAACAATTCAATTGAAGAACGCAATTCATAGACTGTTCTACTCAATCGTGGCGATGTCGGGATTAAGAAGTGGAACTTACGTGCCGCCGACGCCTCCGGCGGTGTCGGAGGAAATGGTGGAGAACGGGAGCTCACAGACGGCGACGGAGGCGCCGAAATTGGAAGCGAAGCGGGAGGCACGGACGCCGCCGCTGCCGGCGCCGATGGTGAAGAGGTCGAAATCGTAGTGACGGGGGGGCTCGGCGCCGTTGTCAGTCTCTGCGCGAGCGGTAAAACGGCGACTGCGTGAATGTTGTTGGCAGAGAGGCACAGAGAGGGGTTTGTGGTGGAAGGGTAGGGTTTTGCGGAGGGAGATGAAAGAAAAGGATGAAGAAGAAGACAGAGAGATGATGGGGAGGTTTCTGTAGAGGGACTGGAAAGTTGGGGAGAAAGTGAGCTTTGGAGCAGCGGTGAGAGAGGTGGCAGCCATTGGAGGAAGCTCCGGGTTCGTCGGCAGAAGAATGGTAGATTGATCCAAAGTGGGAAGGACGAATAGTTACTTATACCTTCGTGCTTTCGTTCTTGGCCACTTGTCCGGCCAAATAGCGGTAATGATCACTTACGTTTTGGTGATATACAAAATGATTCCCATAAAAAAGCGATTATCGTAAATAATGGAATGTAATGATTATTAATTGAAAGTTTAGGAGACATCAAGTCATCCACATAGTTCGATCGTTTCCGACCCGGCAGAGACAGTCCATCTTCTCAACAACTTCGTGGTAGACATCCGAGTCGGATATTTGTTACAAGAATGTTGTTTTTTAGTTTTTTTCTTTCACTCTGAGCGGTCACTGTTAGTTATGTCTGTCGTACGGATAACTATGCCGCTTTTTTAGTGGCTGTAAAGTTTTTTATTATCCTACGATTGGACATTCGTTTCCAGTTGTTACAATATCCCAAATTAACCGAATTATATGTTCAACTAGTCATCACATGTAGGCAGGCTCGAGTTGGGGAGGTTGTGATTATTCTTGACGGTTTGCGATGGATTCTATCTATGGGGCATGATCGAGTGGACTTTGAAGGAGACTCTCAGCCGGTGATGCATGCTCTGGTAGGAGTCGAGCAGGATGACACATAATTGGGGGAAATTATTCAGATATGTAAGGGTTAATTTCGAGCTTGTGATGGGTTTTCTTTTAAATTTGTCAAGAGAGAAAGGAACATGGTCGGTCACGAGTTAGTTCGACAATCGCGATTTCATGCTTCCCCATTTGTGGGGATGGCACCTTCGACGTGGCTTATTAATACTACTCAAGCAATATACCAATCGACACAATATTAATAATAGTTGACTACCACTTGTTTCAAAGAAAAAAACTAGTAATCAGATGTCGAGTTGGGTTGGATATACCGAATTTAATGGGTCGTTTGGATGGAGTATTTGGAAGTGGTATTTTGGCTCAAATATCACATTGTTTGGTATTTGGGCCAAAATACCACTTCCAAATATGTGGTATTTGGGCCAAAAACCCACGTTTGGTATCCGAAATAGATTCAGTGGTATTTTGAATGAGGTATTTGAAATAGTGGGTTTTGGTGGTATTTGAAATATTTGGGTTGGGGGTGGTATTTGAATTAGTGGGTTTTTATAACACTTCGTCATTTTTTAAACCCCAAACTACCCTTAGTTTGTTTTTCCTTTTCACAACTAGATTTGGCAATGGGGCGGGTTTTGGACGAGATACCTATATCCATCTCCATATCTATTCATAAAATTCATTCTCATCCCCATTCTCATCCGAAAATCAATATTCATACACATCCCAAACTCGTAGATTTCAGATATCAGTGGGTATCCCTATCCCGCCTAACTTATTAATAAAAAATTTAAATATAAGACTACTACATAATCCAACTTTTAAAAACTTTAAAAAATAAAAGATCATTTTACAATAAAACACATAACAAAATAATCTCACAAACACGGTCGTTGTCTTTACGGGGACTGGGTAATATAGTAATAGACCTTTTTATTCATCAAATAGCACATGTGAATTAACACATTGTTTTGAATTAGCCAAACAAGATAATTTTCATACAACAAGTCTTTTGTACCACACAAATACAACATTTTATGGAGATTTTATGCGACATGCTCTTCCTACAGGAGACCTATTATCCAAACTGAGTCTAACGACGGGCGACGAATGCCCTTTTTGTGGACTTCCAGAATCTCAAAAATCCGGAGACTATCCAAAATGACTAACTGCTTTCTGTTGCGGCCAGATACAGACTGCCTTGATGGACAATATGTGTTATGGAAACTGGAACTGTTTCTGAAATTGAATTTTGGGGCACTTTGCTTTGGTTCCTTTGGAAAGAGCGCAACACTCATTTGTTTAACGTCCAACGCTTGAATGATGAAGACATTATCCACCAAGCATCTTCTTACCTTGATGACTACAAATCAAATCTGAATTGGAGCGTTGTAGAGCCGGCTTGTGGGTTCGGACGACGATGGCTTAAACTATGCTTTGGTTGCGTTAAGATTAATATGGGTGCAGGGATATTTTCGTGAGAGGGTATGGCAGCAGGTCTAGTTATCCGTGATGCAGATGGTGTCTTCAAGGTCGCTGGTGTGAATAAATTGTCGGGAGACTGGCAGCCGGAGTTGGCGGAAGCAGTGGCAGCATAGATGGGTCTGCAGGCGGCTAACCGACATAACTATAGACATGTTATTCTGGAGAGTGACCGTTTGGACCTCGTCAAACGTGTGAATGCGTTAGGTGATGAGAGAACGGAGTTTGGGGTTCTTTGCAGGAGTATTCGAAGGCTTATGAACAAGTTTGATTCTACAACTTCACAATATTGTCGTCATTAAGTAAATAAGCGGTCCATATTATGACTCATAATTATGTTAGATGGAATAACTATATTGTATGGGTGGATTGACTCTTACTTTCTTAGTTGATCAATTTAAAGTTGATGATGTAACATTTTCTCCTGATTCATAAGATTGCATCAGATTTTCGTAAAAAAAATACCTGCACGGAAAACGTACTGAATAGTAGCTGTCTTGGTGTGGGCTTAAACCCAACAAGTTTGGGCTTTAACGTAATTGCCGATGGAAACAAACACCAAAAGCCCAGAGGCAGAGAACTCCTTTCCCGGCAAGGATTCGGAAGAATAGAAAACTGCCAACGGCTAGTAAATTAGGGGACAAAGAATCTCCTACTCCGATTAGTAACAGGAAAACCAAAAATCAAACACTGTAAAAAAAACAAAGCTCCTCCTCCCCACACCATAATTCACAACTCCACAGAAACAAAAAACCAAAGATTGATCTCAATTAAGCAGAGTCGACAGAAGAAAAAAAAGATGATGATTAAGGTGCAGACGCTGACGGGGAAAGAGGTGGAGCTGGACATCGATCCGACGGACACGGTGATGCGGATTAAGGAGAAGGTGGAAGAGAAGGAAGGGATTCCTCCGGTGGAGCAGCGGCTGATTTTCGCCAGGAAGCAGTTGAGTGATGACAAGACGGCTGAGGACTACAAGATCCAAGGCGGCGATGTTCTTCATCTTCTGCTTGCTCCTAGAGGCGGCGCCAGTTTTGCTTAATTTTCGATTCAGGACTTGGGAGTATATCTTAATTTGTTCTTTGAGGGTAAAATCTTGAATTGCTTTAGTCTTTCTTGAAGAAATTTGATTTGTTTGGTTTTGATTCTATCGGTTTGTTTTATTAATAATCAATTTCATTACTTGATCGAATTCCAAATCCCTCTAAAAGTCTAATCGATATGGTGTTAGGTTTGCTAGAAATTCTTTCGTTATTCAATTCGATTTTAAATGTGGAAAATTTGAGGCCGGGTATATTCGATTTAATATTCACAAGTTTATTTCAAATTCGAGTTTGATTATATGATTTGTTAGCATACTTAATAATGTAGTATGTGATTCGTTCGAATATTATATGCAATTTGTGATTATGCAAACGAGAACGTTGGTGGTACATTGTTGAGATTTACCCGTTACGGATAAAAAACATAAACTTCTAAATCTTAAAATAACTAGCTTTCAAAATTCAAATTATGCTCAATTTGAACTCATCATGATTAATAAATGAAATTTGAGTTGAGTTCGAATTTGACTAATTAATGATGATTAATAAGCTTAGACTTTCTACCTTGAGTTAAAATTTGATTGGCGAGCGAAATTTGAATATAGTGGAATTCAGCTCGGCTCGTAAACAACCCTAAATAGTAGGGCTAGGCATGCACAGATGGCAGAAATTACTTCAGGCTGTTGGACAACAACATCACAAGATCATCTTCAGGAAGAATTGAGATACAGAGTCTTTACAAAGAAGACGGAAGTCTAAGTTTTGACTATAAACCCGGTTCAGCAAACTTACGGGTCGGACCTTTTTTCTCAAAGAGACAAACCGGACTCCTCGTCCTCCTCAAGATCCGAGGTGTACACAGTGTAGAGAGACCAGATGAGTCCGAACACACCCAAAAGGATCCACCCGAGTAGGTTGTTGCTCAACCCGAACGGCAGCCCAGTTCCTTCCGTGCTCATCCTGACGTCCACAAGCGCCATCGCCGCCGG